>OX376071.1:0-2500000 GCA_947361185.1 Charanyca ferruginea | reverse complement strand
CCTCCAGCTGGTACTTGGCAGATCCATCCCAGAGGTGCGAATAATACTCCATGCACGATCAACTTGTCGAATTATAGAACACTAGCTTCTGCCCGCGTCTTCGCCCGCGTAAAAAGAACGACTATCCCAAGGGAACATATTACCGGGATAAAAAGTATCCTATATGTTAATCCAGGAAATGGTCTATCTTTGTGCCAATTTTCATGCAAATCTGTTCAACGGTTTACGCGTGATTGAGTAACAAACATCCAAACATCTTCACAAACTTTCACATTTATAATATTAGTAGGATTAGTCAACCACGATCAACGAAAATACTGAATTTCGTCTAGTTAATTTATATTTTCACGAAACTTTGTCAACCGCCATATTTGCTTTAGTGACTACTCAGTGCTGTACGCAAAATACGCGCTGAGACGTAGAGTTGCGGACACCAGCCCGTCATACTACTACTAGTGACTAGTGAATGTCGGATCAACCCCAGAGGGGGTTAAAGGGTCTAAAATAACCACGATCGACGAAGCGAATCGAAGCTCCTACCGTAGCCTTCTAAACGAACTTAACCATGCCAGATCCAGCCAAAATAAAAAGTCATTGAAATTAATGAGCAAATGAAATTGTAAACAAGTGCGAGTCGGACTCACCCACCGAGGGTTCAGTACATATTAGTAGGTACTTACATATCCACATACATATATTTCCATACTAATCCATACCTACTACTATCCATACTTTAATCTACTTAATATTAAAAATGCGTTTTTTGCGACATAAACGGCAGTATTTTTTTTTTCACGTTAACATAGAGGGTTTTTTTTTTACAGCATCAAGGGACCGTAGACTTGTGTGTATGTGTTAATTTCAACTCGATACCTTCACGCGTTCCTGAGATAAAAATTCTTGACAGACAGACAGACAGACAGACAGACATACAGACAGACAGACAGACTGATAGACTGACAGACAGACAACAAAGTGATCCTATAAGAATTCCGTTTTTTCCTTTTGAGGTACGGAACCCTAAAAATGAAGGCAGTTGACAAAGTTTCGTGCAATCACAATAAAATTTCACTAGTGAATTATAATATCACTGGTTTAACAATAATAAAAAAGCCACTATACTCAACACCTGTCGCATAGCCCGAAAGTTCCTGACTTCCTCTCTCATCCACATATTCAATTTAAATTTCCCCTTACACACTCGGCCCCGGCCCGTGTGTAAGGTCGACAACTCTCTTTTAAGAGAAGAAAATCAAAATATAGGAAATAATAATAAAAATGAATCGTTTAATTTCAGACTAAGTCTATTTAGGTTAGTATGCACACAACTTAGAAACTAGTGTTAGTACTCAGATCTACCAAAGAAACAATACTTAAAAACTGAAATACTACTCCCCAGTGGTGGCATGTAGGCGTATCCAATGTCCCAGTATAGGGCTGTTCCACCTATCTGCTATAGTTTTTAGGATGCTGTTGGGGCTAACGTGGACCCTGTGCATGATAGAGGCACAGCGTTTACGCAGAATCGCATGGGAGCCATCTGTGTACAGTATCAGATACATTCAATCTTTCCTTTTTTTCTTTTTTTTAAACGTTGCCCCACACTAGGTATTACTCCTGTGTCGTGGGTGCCTTTACAAACATACAAACTCACATACACAAAGAGCCAGACCGGAACAACTATCTGTAGACCTTACAAATATTTTTCCCGTGCGGGAAAGCAGTCATCGCTTAACCACTGCGCAAACCGTGTCGTCACAGGTGAACATTACGTGCTACACCTTTTTTAGTGAATACCCTCCTTTGGTCTTGGTTTTGGCTCAATGCTTCTAATAATTCCGAATTAACAACGTCATCTGTTTCTAAACTATAATCATAAAATTTGGGATTATATGCAATATTTCTAAAGTACTCCGTCTTCTCAATCAACAACGCTACATCTTTTATATCGGTATCTAATCTTTGAATTTTCTCGAGCACTTTTAAATCAAAATATACTGATGACATGCTCAAACCATATGTTTGCATCACAAAATATAACCACTTTTGCATGTTCTTTAGATGTCTCATTAGTGCGAATAAGAATCCAAGTCTGTATGCGTGAACTTGAAGATATTTCATTCTTAGTTTTTGTGGATCGACAAGTTTGTAACGTGTGACATAGACGAAATGTGATATCAAATTAAGTACATGAGTCTTTTGGGATAATCTTTCCACCCTATTGTCATAATCAAAATAATTAGCTTCTCTTCGAGTCTTATGTATTTTTGTGTTTTTCTCAAGCATTGCGTCAAATCTGCGAGTTTGCATTTCTACATCTGAGTAGACTATATAATCTGACACCGATTTATTAGAGCTTAATATTTTATCAAGCTGTTGAAACAAGCGCCGCGTTTTAACATCTTTTAAAGTTTCTTTCATATGTTTTGCTCTAATTTCTGGACGAATGGTGGCTGCAGAAATCTTTCCTGACATTGGAATGTACGATGCATTGTTTGATGTATTCATTTTTGAGTTGAGACTTGTGGCATTTTGCATAACAGATGGCAACTCCACGTTTTTATTGTTCGTGTCATATGGAATACTATTTAACCTTTTCCGAGCTTCGTATAAATCTCCAATTTCCGAAGCAAAAATGTCGTCGACACCAACATTGAATATATTATCTTCTTCACTTAGTGAATTCGAATATTGTGCTGTAAAATCATTACTCAATGATTATTGCTTAGTTAAATAAAATATATATTAGAAATACATCTAGGTCCCTGCTTATTAAACACGACGATGCAGATTTGAAACCGGACAAATTTGTAAGTAATTTTAACTTTTAATTGGTCACTTTTTGAAAAAAAAAAAATTATTGCCCCCAAGAATCGACCTAATTTTTAACCCGCAATTTCGTTTGCATCCGCGATAACCGACATCGCTGAAGTAGGCAAACGGCAAAAGCAAGTAATTTTTAGATCTAAGTTTAAAAGTTAAAATGTAGATATAAAAAGGTTAAAACTTACATAACATTAAAAAGAATATGTATTTAATCATATTTCTTGCGTGTCATTTAGAGTAACACGACTGTACAACAATATACCTTATTACATTCCTAGTAATTACACGCAACATGCATTCAATTTTTATTTTAAACGATTAGTTTATGACCACTTTAGAGTTACCTATTAGTGCTTACATAATTAAGAGGAAATACCACGGGCTAGAGAATTGAAAATTAGGTATTTGTAAAATCTATTGCTGTCGCGCGATGCCCGAACACGAACCGCAGAACGCGATAGAGACAACTGCAGCTTTGACCTAAAATACCAATTAAAAGTACACAAAATCAATGATTCGTAGTCCCCTGATTTCTTCTCCAAAACTTAACCGATTTAACTGCTTTTTCTTCATTTAAAAATAAAGAAAGGCTTTTGCCGTGTTCCTATGTTTTCTATTTTTTATATAGTCAAGTCAAATTTGTTTTCTGAATGTTTGAACATAGCGGAAAATCATGCCAATTTTTTAGGTTTTTGAATATTCATATCTCTTTTAATAATAAATTTATGAGAAAAAGGAAAATATAGGGACATGCCAACAGTAGCCATTAATATTTAAAAAAAAAAATTGATCAACTGACATTATCCAGGGAGGGAACAGGGGACTAAGTTTGTATGGAAAAACGGCCCTTGTGTTTCCTCTTAATACGTATAAATATTGTGTTATGTTAAAGTATGAACGCAGCTTATACAAGGTGTAACGTTAAACACGCAAAACCTCAGACATCCCAAATGATTTTTAATTCAATTAACCTAATTCTGAGAGAAAAAAAATCATAAAAAAAAAATTTAAAGGTTTTATGTGCTGTTTTAGTTTTACCAAGACTCGTATTTGCATTGAAATAAGAACTATAATATTATTATCACGCGTATTAGAAAAGAACAATGGCGAAAACGTAGTTGACTTAAATTTAAGCGTCTAAAAGTGACTTACATACGAAAGAAATTACATTATTTTACTACGATTTTTCAAAGTATCACATTAACCAGTTAGGGCCGGATAAAAAAAAATATGTTAAATGAAAACTTATTTGACTTTTCATTAACGTTTAGTGTTGCCATTTTACATTTATTCTGCCAAGTGACAGTAATAAGTACTTAAAGCATTTAAAGTATTGTAATCAGTTTTAGTTTGTTATTACAATTAAACGGAGTAAATGAATACAGTTTATTTCCAAGTGTAGGTTTCTTGCAGGTATGTAAAAATACTGTGGTATAAAAATAAATCAATTAGTTTCGATTAATGACTAGCAAAAAGACTAGTAGCCCAAATCTAAAAATAATTGCTTGGTAATTGACACAGAGTCATAGACAGATCTGTGCACAGAGTAAAAATGATATGATCGATGTATACATGTAGTAGATACCTATTGTATACATAAGGTAAGGCCAAAGAGTATTTATAACCACTGGGATTACCAACCTTAAACAATATTTTTACAAGACATTTCATTCTGAATTAACTAGGTAAAGAAAATACTAATGCGATATTGCCTTTTTACTTCCTCAATTTGGAATATAAAAGTTACCATAGACATAACCTACAAAAGTTCATGACTGAATATCTATTATTCTCGGCCTTCTTGAACAAAAAATCTTGCACAAACTAATTCAGAAGGTGATGCTGAATTTAATAAGATATTTTTCATTTAAAGACGTAGGAATTTAATCTCAACTAAAACAATGTATGGGTGGCTGCCATTGTTCTTTAAATTGGACGACAACCATTAGTGTTTGTTTACCTATTTTGGCAGGTTTGCGCACGTGATGGCTTGACTTATTAATAAATAGACAGGGCAACATGTTTAATGAAGATTTTTTGAAAAATGTGACCCATATTAAAAAGTGGTTCAATTGATTCTGCTCGTTATTCTAATCAAACTATTTTCAGGTTTTGCGTATTTGACGTTACACCTTGTATTGTTAAAACGGAATGCAGCGGATGAAAAACAGAGAATGTGTGCGAGTAAGAGGAAAAACAAATGGCAAAAACGACACTCACGACAGAGGGAAGTACCACAGTATAATTATTATTACTACCGTACAGTAGCGACACGCCCCGCCTCCCTCCGAAACACTGTTCCTCACCTCTTCCCGCGTCGAACGTGCTCTCGAAAGTGGTTTTAGTTCTCGCGACACGTAGACACAATACGTGCGTGTGCGTGTGTATTTGTACAGTCCGTTATTTTGGTAGTAGTGTAGGTAATTAGATCGTGTCGTAGATGTGGACGTACGGTGTAACGTTGATTTTTTTGTTTGAGTGTTAAATAAACAGTTTTACAAGTATTTGTTCGTTAATTTTGCCATACAATCCCACATACATGTTACATAATATAACGCAAGCAGTGGATGCAAGGGGCAAGTTACCGCTCGTTGTGGCGTTCTTTGGGGGAGGCTTTTGTTCAACAGTGGACGTCTTCCGGCTGATGATGATGATGACATATATATAATTACATATTACCTCATAAAGTGACTAATTATGAATAACTAGCTTCTACCCGCGACGAGGTAATCGGCACTGACAAGTTTAAACAAGTTTGTTTTTATGTGCACATGAGAATATTAAACCTGCAACGATCGGTACCCACCCGCACAGACTCGGACCGTCCCGTACCGGAAACATTATGTTTCTTTATACAGGGAAATTGAAAAAATACCCAAAACCTCTTAATCTGGACTTCGCATCATCACTGTGAATAACATTTGTTCAACGATTTTGACCTCAACTAAATAATATAGCCAAAAACAATTTGTTTTCGTTTATTTGATGTCTGTACAATTTACGAATACTACTCGCGCGCGCACCCGTATGATAGCGAATACGATGTAGGTAGTAAGTTGGCTAATGTACAGGCACAGCTGATTGCAGGCCTTTCGTCGGCCGTGTCAGAAAAAATATATTATGCAAAAAAAGTGTGTTTATATTTTTTGTAAATGTTTCGAATTTTGAAAAGTCGTAGAACGAATGTTGTTCAGGGTGATGATACGAAGTGAGGATTAAAGTGGTTTTGGGTATTTTCAAATTCAATTTCAATTACCCTGTATAAGCACCCTAAGATCTGTGTAGGTTAGTCTGTAATTAACAATACGCGATCGACTGCTGCGCAACGTGTTGCGGCTTCGATTCCCGCCCAGGGTAAATATTTGTGTGATGAGCACTTGTGTTTGCCTTGTGTCTGGGTGTTGTTTATCTATATATGTGTATGTATTTAAAATGTATTTGTGTATGTATATCAGTTGTCTGACACCCATAGTACAGGGTCTCCCTAGTTTGGGGTCAGATGGCCGTGTGTGAAATGTCCCCACATATTATTATTATTTAAAGATGATCTGATTTAAAACTCTCCCATTTCTGGGGAACTACTTCAAAATTGCGGGTTTTTGGCCAAACAACTATGACCGCGATAGGCAATTTAGTCTATAGACAGAAACTTTCTGACGATTCTACATGTGTGTTTAGTATGACTGCTTTCTGTAGGAGTATGTATGTGAGTGGATGAATGTCTAGTGTTTTAAGGCTTGTTTGAAGGGTTTTGAGGATGACGCCGGTGCTGGATATTATGATAGGGATCTTCTTGACCATGTGGACTCTCCATTGAGTTTTCAATTCTATAGTCAAGTCTGCGTACTTATTATTATTATTATAATAGGAGCTGAAATTTGCCATTTACAAGTTTCCACAAATTAGCAATTCTGTACCTAAAGCTAACCAAACAAAACATTTTATTGTAAGACAAGTCATACGACTAGTACCGTGAAGTTACCACAAGCCTCACAGTACAGTCACACCTACGACACTCCATACAAACGAAACGATTTAATTACCTACACTACTACCAAAATAAAAGACTGTACAAATACGTGCGTGTGTGTGCGTGTCTACGCGCTGCGAGAACTAAAAGCAGTTTCGAGAACATGTTCGACGCGGGAAGAGATGCGGAACAGTGTTTCGGAGGAAAGCGGGGGGAATGCATTGGGCATGTTGGTCGAAACCAGTGACTAAATGTTTTGTCTAAACACTCTGGTTCGTTCGTTCGTTCCGTGTGTTTCTAGAAACTTTTCGTATTTAGTAGTGTTTAGTCTTATTACTATTATGATAAGGCGTTGCTTGACCTAGAACCATCATTGGCCGACGTGCGCTTTATATAATACAAACGTTGTCCTGTCCCTACCTACCCTACACCTACCCTACGCCTACCCTACACCTACGCTACACCCACATACAAAAAAAAAAGTAAAAATAAAAAGTATCCTATGTCCGTCTCCTGGTTCTAAGCTAAATTGGTGGGGAGGTCCCCACCAATTTTCAGCCAAATCAGTTCTGCCGTTCTTGAGTTATAAATAGTGTAACACTAACACCACTTTCTTTATAATATAGAAAAGTGATAAATAGTTTTTGTCTTTAATTCCAAGAACTACCACTCGGAGGTAAGTAAATGACGTACTTACAGATCGATCGGTCAAAGGTTAAGCCACGCTTGCCGCGGTCGGTCTGTGGATGGGTGACCATCCATTTCATACCGAGTTCCTTCCGTGCCTCGGAAAGCACGTAAAGCCGTTGGTCCCGGCTGTCATTCGTAAATCTTTGACAGTCGTCAAGTGCAGTCAGAAGCCAGAAAGTCTGACAACCATTCTTGCCAAGGGTTATCGTGTTACCCAGTAAAACCCAGGCCAGACTGTTGTAAACAAGCCCTCCACATCGGTCTCCACCGGCGGTTTACAACAGTGTACCTAAACACTTGTTTGCAACAAAAATTCGTTTGACCTTCAACAACCTCGTTGAAAACAAAGAGTCGACAACACACTGGGGTGGGAGCCTTGTTGTAAAAAAAGAGTCGACAACACACTGAGGTGGGAGCCTCGATGTAAACAAAGAGTCGACAACACACTGAGGTGGGAGCCTTGTTGTAAACAAAGAGTCGACAACACACTGAGGTGGGAGCCTCGTTGTAAACAAAGAGTCGACAACACACTGAGGTGGGAGCCATGTTGAAAACAAAGAGTCGACAACACACTGAGGTAGGAGCCTCGTTGTAAACAAAGAGTCGATAACACACTGAGGTTGGAGCCTTGTTGTAAAGCAGTGTGGACGCAAACACCAACCGTGGGCTCCACAAGCCTCCCACCAAGGTGGCCCCTGTTGGAAGCTTGTTTATAACAGCCTGGCCCGGCCTTAACTGGGTTGTGGAGGTCAGATAGGCAGTCGCTCGCTCCATGTAAAACACTGGTATTCAGCTGCATCTGGTCAGACGGCGAAACGACCCCAACATACTTGGGAATAAGGCTAGGCAGATGATGAATTCCAAGAACCACCATTGACGTAGTAAATTCGTACATACATCGAACCGGTACCGTAAGGGCTCTTACAGTAGGTAGGTACCAACTTAGTATAAGACAGTAATTCAACAAAATATTTGAATATCAACAAAAAAAAAGAAATAAACGTTAATGTTAGTACTAAAAAAAGGTTTTTCAAAAAAAAGAAAACCGCCTTCAAAAACTAAAAAGTGATAAATAACTTTTTATTTTTCACTTTTTAGTGTTGCCTTAACATCAAAACATTAAGAAACGGCAACACACTTAAAAGAGATTGTAAGTCCTCCAGTGATTGAAGAAACTAAAACGTCGTCTAAGTAAGTTTTTTTGGGAATTTGTTGATTTTCTCAAGAAGGGCTGTACCAATTTTGATAAAATTTATTTGGGGACCTTTTCGGAATAAACCCCTTTCCAACAAAAAAAGAATTTTGCAAATCCGTCGATATATGACAGAGTTATGCCCGAACATACATAAAAAAAAATATATATAAACATTCGAAATGATAACCTCCTCCTTTTTGAAGTCGGTTAAAAATCACGTAAACACGCTCCCACAGACTACAATTGAGAACACAATGTTCAACGTTAAAAAAAAAAATGTTGCCAACACAAAAATGCAAACAGCCAGACTTTCATAAAAGTTGATGCACCATTCCATTCGTGAAATGTATTCGCAGACAGCGCTAGTCCCAGGGGGGTTTGTCGAAACACATCATAAAAATTATGAAAACAGAAAATATTATGTTGGTACCAACGTTGAGACCAAGGACAAATGAACTAAAAGTTGGCGTTGGTGGTGTAATTGGCCAACATTGGTTGGGATGTTACTGTCTAAGTCAGAAGCGGACATTAAATTAGTACAACCAATTAAAATATTTTACAAGTTCAATTTTATTTTGTTTAATTCGATAAGCTTACAGCTAGCGTAAAATAGTGTGAAAAAACCGTTCGATTCGTACACGTTTTACTTAACCACAAACCCCTCAACCAACCAAAAAGTAAAACTATATAATTTACACTAAATCAAAACTCCCTAACATCTGGAAATGAACCTCCTTACAATAAATCACTTCACTAAACATTCGGGGCTGCCATCAATTCGTTAGTGTTGCCAACTTATCCATGTTTTTTACACGAGAATTCCAATATCTGGCACATAACTCTGCGTTCCATTTTCAAATGTGTTCCCATTAATGTATGACGATACCCCATTTATTTTACGCACTCATGAGAGGTAAGGGAAACGTACAAAGTGCCAGCAGGTGTTCTTTTCTCAAGGTTATTTTTGAGACCAAAAGAAAATATAGGAGTAAAGCTGCTTACATTTTGCAAGCGATGACTCCGTGTGAAGTGAAATGGATGTTTGTGATCTTGTCAGCAAATGGATTGCATAACTTTGACCTTCTTTATATTGTTTTTTTTTACTATCAGACTCCGCATCTGGATATAAACCTTACGTCAAGGGTTACACTCCACTGATGAGGAGACGAGCTAAGCGGAGAGAATACGTGCAAATAATAATAATGTACCTACTTCTTTATTAAAAAAAAACAGTATAGACTAGGAATTTCAGCTCTATCCTGCTTGCGATTATAAAGATATAAATTCACAAACACAAATCACTACACCCAGAACAACTACATTTTGAACGTGGTATGATCGCACTTGCACAAGCGACGATAGCTTTTGTTAGATGGGAAGCTCTTTCAGAATGGAAACGTGGGTGCAGTGAGCAGTCCACTTTATCCTCAGCAATCACCTCTAGGTCCTCAAGATCGTCAATCTTATACGATGTTCTTGAATTGAAGTTCCACGGTCTCGAACCAAGCGCTTTGCTTCCACATTTATTGTGCGCACTGCCAGACTGTGGAATTCACTGCCCGCCTCTCTATTCCCCGATACATTACATGCACATCAATCTTTCCGGTCGAATGTGTCCACCACTGTCACTCCGAGTAGGAAGCAGTGTGATCGAACAAGTACAAGTCACCACATTTCTCGGCTTCGAACTAGATAGTTCTCTCACTTGAGGACCGCATATCGATAAGATGTGCGGCAAACTCGGACGAGCATGCTTCGCTCTGGAACGACTAGCGCAAACGCTTCCACGTCAAATGATGAGAGGGTGTTATTTCGCGTTGGTACACTCGGTTCTTCAGTATGGCGTTGAGTTCTGGGGCCGAGCTGCAGATTGGGAGCGAGCCTTCAGGATGCAGAAGCGTGCTTTAAGAGCCATTACACGATCACGATGGGATGCCACCGCGAGACCACTTTTTAAAGCGCAAAAAATACTAACTGTTCCCGCTATGGTGATATTACATGCGGCGGTATACGTAAGGCAACACCTAAACGAATACAATAAACGCGGAGATAGACATGACTATTATACTCATGGTAGAAACAAATTGGCTGGATACCCACACTCCCTATCGAAATCTGGAAAGTTGATTCATGTTTTTGGTCCATCGGTAAACAATCGACTACCCGATGATATTTTAAGCGCAGTCTGACAATACTTTTAAAACTAAACTTAAAGGCTGGCTAATTGACCAGGTTTTATATGACCTAAAGGAATGGTTGTAAGTAATTTGACATACATAACTATAGTATTTATTTGTTTCGATAATTTTGTGTATTCTCAATTATTTTCTTTTGCTTTTTGTTCAAAACATGACATGTAATTTTTAAAAATAAACATAAACATAAATCATCTGGGTATCTTCAAGGCACGAGTGAACCGGTTTATCCTAGGCAAGCGTGCTCCACCTTACGCCGCATCATCACTTACGATCAGGTGAGTTGCGGCCAAACCCAAGCCTATAACAATATAAAAATCAAAGAATTATCAGCCATGTTTTAGCTCCATACATGAAAATAAGAAGTATTAAGCATCTTATTAAGCAAACCTTGGTGTAATTGACATGTATGGACTCGTGACTCGTGACTAAATAAAAGCCGTACGGATCGAACGGTGATTAAGTTACGCTTGCCACAGTCAGCCCGTGGATGGGTGCCCATCCATTTCATATCGAGACCCCTCCGTGCCTAGGAAAACACGTAAAGCGGTTAGTTCCGACTGTCATTCATAGATCTTTGACAGAAGCCAGAAAGTCTGACAACCAGGCTTACCAAGGGGTGTCGTGTTACCCAGTAACTGGGTTGTGGAGGTCTGATAGGCAGTCGCTCCATGTAAAGGACTAGTGTTCAGCTGCGTCCGGTTAGACTGAAAACCGACCCCACCATAGTTGGAATAAGCTAGGCAGATTATGGTATATTGACATGTTATTAGGTCACATAGAAAACAAGAAAATACGTCCTCATTGTCTATTATTCGATGGCCAACTTCTACATTTTTAGCACATCCATTTATCTCCATAATGGTTTGCTACAAGCGAGAAAGCCAAACAATAGTACACCGGTCGGCACAAAAGTACGATCGATCGGTTGACCTACAAACCGAACAGTCAAAGCTGAACTAACGGACAGCTCCATAAAACATTGATTTATGGTCACAGACCATGATGGTGCAGGAATAATAGGGTGTGGATCAGCTGTTTGACATTCAAAGGCTTGTCTCTGAAGTTTTTGTCACGTTTGGGAGGGTCAGCTTGACGGCACGGTGGACGCAGTGGCTGGGTAATTGGTTGATGCGCTGCGAATTACCCGGTTCATGTACATGTAGGTAGTTGCCATGTCTTACCAAGAGGTATCGTGTTACCCAATAAATGGGTTGTGGAGCTTCGATAGGTAGTCGCTCCATATAAAGCACTGGTATTTAGCTGCATCCGGTTATTCTGGAAGCCGATCCCAACATAGTTGGGAAAAGTCCAGGTCCAGATGATTGGTGGTTTCTGTTCTCCGGGACTCGTCGAGCTTCATTGATTTGGCGATTTTCTATTGGTCACCACCTGTCATTCACGGTTCACCGATGTCAGTGATGTCACAAAGTACGTAAGACTGCGGCGCGCCCGAGCAGAGAGACCACTCAGAACAAACCGACATTTTACTCACGCACACATTAACATTACGTTTATAGGTAATCTTAAGCAGTTTCAAGCAGACATCAGTCTCGACTGTCACGTTTTGTCTAAATGAATAAATGAGAGACATTGACATTTCATGACGAACAAACAAAATTGTTGTAAAAAAATGGTAAGAGTTCCAACCAGTATCAATAAAATTTCATATTGTCAGAAATAAAACCTACAGAGTCAATACAGTAGGAGTCCTAGTGAGTCTGGCAAGTTTAGGTAATTATTTTTGAAGATGGCTAGAGCGGTCCTTCTGTACCCTTTATATTTTGTGGTGATGTCCAAGATAAAATAATGCAATTCACACATTTTTGTCGAATTTTGCAGGATTTCATTCTCCGGAATCCATATGTATCTTTGGAAGGCAAGCGGTCCGTTTTTTCGCGTTTGTGCGTTTGTTCACAAAATTCAATTCCGACGATGTGAATTGAGCGTTAAAAATATAATTATACAAATGGAAAAACTCAAAAGCCGGGTTTGGAACTCAACCTCTGGCACATAAGTATACCTAAATCGAGTAAGTACATAAATTTTCACAAGAAAATGGCCGATAATAATTAATTAAGGGCCTCTCCGTTGACCCTTTATTAATTCAATTTAACGCAACGGTTTTGTGTAAACCTCTGTGTACTTTACAGTAATTACGTCGTAGTTTCATTAACCCTAAACGGATTAATGATTTTCCGTTTATTAGATAAACTGGAGCTTGTGGCTAAGTAAAAGTCATACAGATTTATAGGTTCGCGGCTTGCCGCGGTCGGTCTGTGGATGGGTGCCCATCCATTTCCTATCGAGTGTCTGTGAAAGCACGTAAAGCCGTTGGTCCCGGCTGTCATTCGTAGATCTTTAACAGTCGTTAAGGGTAGTCAGAAGTCAGAAAATCAGGCAACCAGTCTTACCAAGGGGAATCGTATTACCCGGTAGCTGGGTTGTGAAGGTCCAATAAGGCTGGAAGCGGACCTAAACATTGCGGGGAAAAGTCAAAACAAATGATGATCATGATAGATAAACTATACCCTGTTCACAATAAGATTAGATATTTACACAAATCTTTTTTACAGTCCGTTGAACCGATTTTGACTTATATTGCGTTGGTAGCATGACAAATGGCAACTGCAGTAAACAGTTGTTATTGTAACCACTTTTTTGCCTCTAATGTCACCCTTAAGCCTACGGAATAGAAGTCAAAATCGGTTGAAGGGGCTGTAAAAAGGTTTGTGTTTATGTCTAATCTTATTGTGAACAGGGTATAGGTACCTATTATTTGGGAAAAAGGCAAGGGTAGCCCGCGAACTTAAAATTTTTATTTTGGGTTACACGCCCCTTAATAGATGGTTTCCTGCTCTGGCCCACTGAGACCTGATATGTCTCCTAACTATTCGGTATAACACGAATGTCTAGGAGTATCGTAGATTTACTCTCAACTCAGATCAACTGGAAAACAGAGCAACTGGTCTAAATCCTGCTTTTACCAGAACTATTAGCATTGCTGCGGATCCTGGTAGGATCACCAATTATAGATGTTTCGTGAAGAGTTACGTTACAGTAGGCCTAGCCAAGTTACTAAAGTTTCGTATCGTATCTCTTTCTACTAACGCCTTGTCGTAATCCATTTTTCGATCACGTGACTCATCGTTGACATGACGTCATTCCCATAATATATTTAATAATTAATTTTCTATTAGCGATATCGATTGCAGATTGTCAATTTGGGTAATTTAGCTAAGCCTGCAGTTACGTTCTGGAAAAGAAATGACGATTAATTTCCTTTTATTTCACAGTCATTTATTAACGAGAATTTGTGAGATCGTTAATAAAGGGTTGCGATTAGAAAAGGGCAGATTTCAACGCAGAGTGAGGTCAATTTGTTTCACGGTGAAACGTTATGATGAAGAAGTTTGCTGATATCGTGTAGCGCCAAAAAATTATAGTAAGATTCCAAAACCTTTTAAGCAGTTGCCCACAAGGCAATATAAGCTGCATCTTTAAAATATCTTATAGCTAAATGCAGGTTTCCTTATCAGAGTTCATGTTTGAATGAGTTGTGAAGTTTAAATGAGCGAAATTGAGTAAATGCAGGCACATATTGTGACATTCCTCATTTTCGTACACCTAAATTCTTGTATTTTTTACGCTTTAATAATTAGCAAGATATTAAGCTTTTTTTTATTTGAACACCATCCATATTGCACTTGTCAAAACATTTATTTCAATTAAACCATTTACAGGCACTTTTGAATTGTCAAGAAGTCGGTCAGCTAGTTAAAAAGTTGAAGCTAGTTGCTCGTTCCAAAACGTACGTAGGACTCTATGGAGAAGAACGAGCAAGAAACTCCACGGACACTCTTTTAAATTAAGTTTTTGCATAATACTGGTTACATTATTCTTGTTGTTTCTATATGTGAAAACAGTAAAGGTAAACTAGCAATACAAAACATAAAAAGAATCAAGATAAAAGTCATGGCAGTTAAGAGTTGACCAATCTCTACTGACAGCGCCCGTTCACGAACATGACTCGTGGATCAGTACCATTCAGCTCAACTATTTTGGAGGGAGCTGAAAGACGCAACGCTTGTATTATTCTAATCATGTTTTACAAAATAAAAACATCTTTGTGTTTACTTACAAAATAAAAAAAATCTGCGAAGAAGTAACTGCGTGACGTCATAATATTGTAACATTGTCTTAAATTTTCAATTCGTCATAAAAAGAAAGCAACTTCCCCAAAATAAGTCTCCCAATCCCACTTCAAAAGACCTAACATCGTACAAAATTAATATAAACGACATTACAAACGTAACATATTGCTCAGTGTTGCTACATGTAAATATTTCGCCGGCGCCAATAATGTTACCATAAATCAAAATTGTATTACGAGATCTTGTGGATGTGAAAGGTCACAAGCGAAATGTTGGGTTGGGGCTTAAGATGCAAGAGAAAGCGTCAGATTGAGCCAAAAACAAACATACATATAAAAGTTTTTCTTACTCCTTCGCTGTTCCGATTAATTTCGTTGCGGGAACCAAGACAGTTGTGATGTTTCTTCGGGACTCGTCGAGCTTCATTGCCTCATCGCTTTTCTAGTGATCGTTACTGGTGATTCTGGCTTTCAGGTTTTTTTCAGTTGCAGTGGTTTGGAAACAGTGTGACGGGCATGTCACAAAAATAACATCCTCATTTCAAAACTGGAAGTCATAGGTGTACGGGGTATTGCTTTGGATATCTTTCGGAGCTACCTTACAAACCGTAAACAGCGCGACAATATAGATAACTACCTGAGTCATGAGAAAATCATATCCTACGGCGTTCCACAGATTTTACCATCGAAGCGCACTCTTGTGCTAACCCCACAGTATCTTGTGCCTGTCCCACGATAGGCCGTTCATATACGCTGTTAAGTATCTGGGTGTACACTGTACAGATCGATTGCGGATTAAAGTGGGACAAGCAAATTGATCCAATCCACATCTACAAGTCCCTCAGAGAGTCTGCCGACAGGGCCACGCTTAAGATGATCTACTACTTTCTCTGCCAATCTATACTCGGATACTGCATAATAATAGTCCATGTGGTGTCGGATGTAAAGAATAGCACCATCCCATATCTTCCCATGGGTGTCGTAAGAGGCGACTAAGGGACTTACCAGAGAATGGGCAGCAGCGTTCTATGTGCCTTTGTAACAACTACACTGCGATCGCCAACCCGCCTGCCAAGCGTGGCGATTATGGCAAATCCCCCCCTTGGGGAGGCCTATGTCCAGCAGTGGATGTCTTTCGGCTGAAATGATGATGAAAATGATGATACTGCATAACTGCTTGGGGCGGAGCATCTAAAACCTGTTTTCTAAGAATAGAAAGAGCACAAAGAGCAATACTAAAAGTAATGACTAAGAAACCTTTTAGATATCCAACATCTGACTTCTATGCTGATTGTAAAGTGCTAACAGTACGGCAGCTCTTTGTGTTCAGACTGATTATTTGAGGGACACTTAACCGGCAATGGAGCGCTCAGTCTCTGAATATCATATTCTTACAATATCATAATCGTAAATCATCATATTATCAGAACATCATGTTATCAACACATCATATTCTCAAAACATCATATTCTCAAAATATCATAATTTCAAAACACCACATTCGCAAAATACAACATTCTTATGATACCACATTCAACGTACAGTCCTCAACAGCGTTGAGCTGTGCAGAGTGGGTGGAAAATTTATTCGAATAACAATTATTTTCCTGCTATGTAGATTAAAAAACGCGTGTATTTAGGTCATTATGTGCTTTTAATGGGAACACCCAAATATTCCGAAATATTTTATTCCGAATTTCGATATTCCGATTTTCATAAGTCCGAATTTTATAATACCTAAAAATTATAATCTCTATTATTTAAAATCACGAAAGTTATTTTACCGAATGTCGTAAATCCGATTTGTTTGTTTTCCGATTTTCATATGTTCGAAGAATCAAATGCTCGATGAGTTCTCGGTACGAAAAACGAAATTCCGAATTTCAAAATTCCGAATAAACTGTTAAAATTAGGATTCTGATTCAATTCAGCTACGCATATATATTCAAAATGGTGTCCCCTTGTTTCGCAGACAGAAATTTCATAGAATTTCGTTTCCCAGAAAATGTTTCATATAATATTTGGTTCTTGTATTTTTATTTCGACTATTATTGTTTCAAAGACTATTTACTTGAATGAAACATATTTCACAGAATTTTTAATAAATTTTTTTTGTTTAACAAACTTATCAAACAGTAGAATTACTTTTTAACAAATATTGTTTATTCGGTGTACTTTTCTATAAAATTTATTTCAACAAAAATATATAGGTATAAAAAGAAAGAAAATAACAAAAATAATCTTAAAAGGTCAATATGTTGTGCTACAAAAGTTAATGACAGAAATGAATTGCTGTGAAACCGACTCCACGTAGTCTTGTCTGCCCTACCCTAGAGTGTAATTTAAATTCGCGTAGGCGCGGAGGGGCGAGGCGGCCAGCGAGCTGAGAAGCAGGTGGTTTTAACGCCCGCCGCCGCGGCTGAGGCTGGCCGGCGAAGCCGGCCAGTAAGCCGAAGCTGCGGTGGTGAGCGTGAATACCATCTGCGACGATAAGCTCGCGTGGTACCGCCGGAGCCCCGCAACGCCGTAGCCGTGACAGAAACCATGCCTGCTGCATGTTGCATGTTCGCTTGCATGCTCGCTTGCATGATGCATGCTTGCTTGCTTGCATGCTGCATGCTTGCTTGCACGCTGCATGCTTGCTTGCATGCTGCATGCTTGCTTGCACGATAAACGATTGCACGATATCGATAAAGATAATCGGAATTTTAATAATCGGAATTCGTATTTTTGATGTTCGGAATTTTCATTATGTCGGACTTTTTGTTATTCGATCTTTTGAAACTCGGTATTTTGAGAATAGTAATTATAAACGTTCGGAATTTTGAAATTTTAGTATTATAAAAATAGGATGAATGATAAATCGGAGTTGCCATATTAGGAATTTTGAACTATTCGGAATTATGAAAATCGGTATTTTGAAATTCGTATTTCTGACTTTCGGAATAAAGTTTTTCGTATTTATGTAGTGTACCCGCTTTTAATACTCGTAAGGAACCAAAAATAGCTGTAAAATTTTCACGGGTACATGAAGAGGTAAAAAACTTTAAAAAAAATCACATAATTATCTAGATTTTACTCATTTTTAGAGTTCCGTACCTCAAAAGGAAAAAACGGAACCCTTATTGGATCACTTTCATACTTTAGAGCTTGATGATCTTTTTCGTCCGCATTCACGTGCTTCTAGACGAAAACACGTTTTGGAAGTAAACGGTCGTCGAACTTTATGACAGAAAGATTTGAGGTTGTTTCAAGCATTCAAAGCCATACCCACGCTTCTAGTAAACCAACACATCTCGGAAACAATAGCCGACCGCAATCGAGAACCCACAAAAACCGTAGACAAATATGACCTTCTTTCAAAATGTTATCTTCACAAATATCAGACGAGTAACAAATTCCCACGGATCTCCATAAAAGATAACACATCGGCTATCCGTCTCGTCCAGCCGGTCGGAAATTGGGCCCTTTGCTGGACGTTTTTGGGGCCGGCCCCTTCCGTCACTGGACGGCCTAAATGGTTCCGATCCTAGACGGAAGATGACATACTTTTTGATTGGCTAGCTACGCTGACTCATAAGAAAAATTGGTTGTTTTTTGGTTGATGCCAGTTTATAAAGACTATGTTAAATGTGTTAAATATACCTACTTACAATCAATAGTCAAGTGCTAATCAATAGTCGCTTTGTGATTTATTAAGGAAATTGTTAAAAACTTTTGATTCATGTCTCATAATATAAACAATAATTTAACGGAACTTAAAATGTAATTTTAGTCCATAAATATATGCAAAGCTTATATCAAATTATTATAAATGGAGGAGCCAGAGCACATAGCATTAAAAACCTCATTCGCATTGCTCTCAATTGGACAATTGTCCAAAAGGCTGGTAGCATTGCCATGTTGTAAATCATAATTTAATACATGCAAAATGTATCTCGTACATCGAAATCCACTACAAGTTTTGCAATGATAGCAAAATAAACCTTGAAAGCACACAAGCAACTAGCCCCAAGACCTTCTACAGTTTCAAAACATTAAAACTAACATTATTCTTTTTCTCTTTACAGTTCACCTTCAGTTCGAGGACCTCGCCCTCCGGGATTACGTCCTCCACTCAATAGTAGACAATATCATCAGAGGGAACTTCACGCCGACCTCCTTTACCGAGAGACCTTGCAGAGATGAATCTCTCCCCTACTTCCTACCGAAGCACATGCGTTCAGAGCGCTCAAAACATATGAAAAAGTCCAAAAAATACAGTGATACCTACAGGACATTTGAAGACTATAGTTTGAAAAGTGTTGATAGCCATAGTGATGGGTATTACTTCAGACCAAAGTATCGTAGTTATAGTAGAGATGAACGGTCAGTGTATCGCCGGTATGCGAAGAGTTTGCGGATGAGGAGGCGGTACTTGCCAGCGAGGGTGGTCAGTGGATCGCTGGTCAGTCGGACGGCTGTGCTACTGCAGTGGTCGCTGAATGACGCCGTGCATCTAGATAGTGAGGGGACTAGTGTTGTTTTTAGGTGAGTGCCTTTTGTTTTTTTAGTATTTCAATAGGTTTTTTTACAGAAGACTATGCTGATACTTCCTAAGTTACTCTAGTCTCGCCACCGCGCATTCTTAGTGGAATTATGTTTGTTCAATATTGTAAAATGCGTGTTGGCATATCATTTGTTTATTACTCCGTGTTTTTTCCACGTATCAATTATTCAGTCATATTACTGTGAAAAACAGAACTCGCATTTAACCGTCGTCTACTAATTAATTGGACATGTGATATCACTCACATTTACTGTTATTTCTTCGAAGTGTCATTACTTTCACATGCACGATATTGTGTTTTGATGACGTAATTCATATTAATACTTAACATGCATAATTTGTTAACACTGCCTACGCTCTTAGGGCATTCTATAATTCTAGCTGTTACTCAGATATTTCTTTGTTTCTTTTCCATTCCTCATCTATCATTTTCTATTTTCTACTGTTATGGTGACACTTCACCCAAAGCGGAGAGGAAGAAAATTAACTAACAGGGTACCAATTTATTGTTTGGTAGATCTATGCAAAGCTGTAAAGCGGAGCTAGTATAGAGTATTTATAACCATTTGAACAGAACTTGTCTTAGACAAAGTGTGACTATTTTTTTTCCAGAATTTTAATGATTTTGGATGACAAGACCCAAAATATTGCAGTTAGTTGCAAATGATGGGTAGTTTGAAAGATAAATAATTAATTTTACACAAGCCAAAGACTGTAGGCGTTAAAATCCTTTACCACCAAGCTCTTTTATTCCAATTTTCTTCCAAACGTGATCCTAAGAGTACACAGAGCAGACACCACGTTTTCTTTCTAACCTAATTTTCTTAATACTTTGTACCCTCACGCTTGATAAGACTGACCGCATCGACTGACTGACCCTATTGGACCCTAATCCGATGGCTTCGGTGCCCTATCATCATAATTTACAAGGATTCATCGCCATTTACGACCCGGCCTCTACTGAACCTTATTTCTACAAATCTCCGTTCCATGAAAATTCTTACGGCTACGGGACAGGATTTTTATAAGTGACAATGATATTTTTTATATGATTCCTTCGAAGTGCTGTCACAAAATATAAAGGGTACAGAAGGACCGCTCCCGCCATCGTCAAAAATAACTACCTAAACTTGCCAGACTCACTAGGGCTGCTACTGTATTGGCTCTGTAGGTTTTATTTGTGACAATATGAAATTTTATTGACACTGGTTGGAACTCTTTGCAATTTTTTATAATAACATTTTCCTGTTCATCATGAGATTTAAATGTTATTGTCTCTCATTTATGCAACACGTGACAGTCGAGACTGAAGTCTGCTTAAAACTGCTTGAGAATGCCTATTGCCGTAATGTCAATGTGTGCGTGCTGAAAATGGCGGTTTGTTCTGAGTCACAAAATATAGAGGGTACAGAAGGACCGCTCCCGCCATCTTCAAAAATAATTACCGAAACTGGCCAGACTCACTAGGGCTGCTACTGTATTGGCTCTGTAGGTTTTATTTGTGACAATATGAAATTTTATTGACACTGGTTGGAACTCTTTGCAATTTTTTATAACAAAATTTTCCTGTTCATCATGAAATTTTAATGTTAATGTCTCTCATTTATGCAACACGTGACAGTCGAGACTGAAGTCTGCTTAAAACTGCTTAAGAATGCCTATTGCCGTAATGTCAATGTGTGCGTGCTGAAAATGGCGGTTTGTTCTGAGTCACAAAATATAGAGGGTACAGAAGGACCGCTCACGCCATCTTCAAAAATAATTACCTAAACTGGCCAGACTCACTAGGGCTGCTACTGTATTGGCTCTGTAGGTTTTATTTGTGAGAATATGAAATTTTATTGACACTGGATGGAACTCTTTGCAATTTTTTATAACAAAATTGTCTTGTTTGTCGTGAAATGTCAATGTCTCTCATTTATTCATTTAGACAACACGTGACAGTTTGTGGTGCTGTTTTGGTTTTGATGTCAAATATCTAATACAGCCGGTCTGACCTGCCTCATCGGCTGTCGGTATGAGCACGCGGTCTGTCCTGATTTTTAATCATAGTTATTATGTATATTTTAAATAAAGAATAATTAAATATATATGACGGAGTAGGGACCTCCGTAGCGTTCTTTACAAGGGTGACGTCGCCATAGCTGACGTCACAAATGTTGTCGTCATGATGATCACTCATTTATGGGGCATAAATGAAAACTTCACGACTTGTTACAAACTTTGTTTATTCAACGGGCAGTATAACCACGTATAGAGAGCTCCGCAATGTCCGGCGGCTCGAGCTTGAATGCCCTTAGCACTTGCGTGCAGCCGTATTTATAAGGCTCGTGCACGTGTAGTCAAGTTTTAGGTTAAGTATTGAAATATTAGAATTACAATAAGAAAAATGGTGACATGTTGTTTAACGTTAATTTTACATCGTAATTAACTCAAAGTAATCAGTTGGTAATTAATTAACTAATTAAATCATTAAACTCAACGATTCTGATCCTTATAACAGATATACTTTTGTAGTTGCGCCGATACGGCCATACTGACAGGCGGTGCGCGCTCTGCACCAGCCTTCTTTGATTCTCGTTGTCTGGTCCTCTCTTCTCGGTCCTCTGAGTTTTTGTAGGGTGCTCCGAGGTTGTCTTAGGGATCTCGGAGATTCTCGTAGGGTTCTTGGAGATTCTCGGAGGTTCTCGTGGGGTTCTCGGAGGTTCTTGTAAACTTCTCGGAGGTTCTTGTAGAGTTCTCGGAGGTTCTTGGAGGTTCTCGTAGAGTTCTTGGAGGTTCTCGTAGAGTTCTCGGAGGTTCTCGTAGAGTTCTCGGAGGTTTTCGTAGAGTTCTCGGAGGTTCTCGTAGAGTTCTCGGAGGTTCTCGTAGAGTTCTCGGAGGTTCTCGTAGAGTTCTCGGAGGTACTCGTAGAGTTCTCGGAGGTACTCGTAGAGTTCTCGGAGGTTATCGTAGAGTTCTCGGAGGGTCTCGTAGAGTTCTCGAAGGTTCTCGTTGTGATATCTGCAAGAATAGAAAAACTTTCTTTGAGTAGTACATCCGTAAGTTTCAGCACATCAATGCTTACAAGGTTAGTAGGTTCTCGGAGGTTCCCGTAGAGGTCTCGGAGGTTCTCGTAGAGTTCTTGGAGGTTCTCGTAGAGTTCTCGGAGGTTCTCGTAAAGTTCTCGGAGGTCCTCGTAAAGTTCTCGGAGGTTCTCGTAAAGTTCTCGGAGGTTCTCGTAGAGTTCTCGGAGGTTCTCGTAAGGTTATCGAAGCTTCTCGTTGTGATATCTGCAAGAATAGAAAAACTTTCTTTGAGTAGTACCTCTGTAAGTTTCAGCACATCAATGCTTACAAGGTTAATAGGTTCTCGGAGGTTCTCGTAGAGTTCTCGGAGGTTCTCGTAGAATTCTCGGAGGTTCTCGTAGAGTACTCGGAGGTTCTCGTAGATAAGTCAAAATCAATGTAAAGTAAGGTCACATTTAAGTGTCAGTTCTCAAAGGTTCTCGAAGGTTCTCGTAGATAAGCTAGCGTTAAAGGTTATTTGGAATTATTGAATTGAGTTACTTATCTTTTGGGTCATCTTCACCCTATAGGTCGTGGTTTGGCTGTATTTGCAGCCGTTCTCAATATGTGATTGCTTTCCCGCTGATACGGTCAACTGATCACCAGATTGTGGGGCACAACGCTGCTGGTCATGGGTAACCTTGCGGTGTCATCCTCAAATCATTCTCGAGGTCTGCAACGCCCCTTTCAACATGTCTAACCGCTCGGTCGATTCCTGGAGTAATAGCGTCACCCACTTCTTGGTCAACACTTCGATGTGGCGATCCGTAGCATCCAGTGACGTAGACTTGATTCATGAAGCTTTTCGCACGACACCATGATTAGATAGGCAAGGGAGCCTATCCCACTTCTGATGACGGAGTAGGGACCTCCGTAGCGTTCTTTACAAGGGTGACGTCGCCATATCTGACGTCACAAATGTTGTCGTCATGATGATCACTCATTTATGGGTCATAAATGAAAACTTCACGACTTGTTACAAACTTTGTTTATTCAACGGGCAGTATAACCACGTATAGAGAGGTCCGCAATGTCCGGCGGCTCGAGCTTGAATGCCCTTAGCACTTGCGTGCAGCCGTATTTATAAGGCTCGTGCACGTGTAGTCAAGTTTTAGGTTAAGTATTGAAATATTAGAATTACAATAAGAAAAATGGTGACATGTTGTTTAACGTTAATTTTACATCGTAATTAACTCAAAGTAATCAGTTGGTAATTAATTAACTAATTAAATCATTAAACTCAACGATTCTGATCCTTATAACAGATATACTTTTGTAGTTGCGCCGATATATATATATATTTCAGCCTGGATTTTCCCACTGCTGGGCAAAGGCCTCTCCACTCTCCTTCCAACTCTCTCTGTTAAGGGCTAATTGGGGCCAGTCTTTTTCGAAGGAATCTAGATCATCCCGCCATCTCCGCCTGGGCCTACCGCGATGTCGCTTGCCATGTAGCAACCCATTGGGTTGTACGTTTGGCCCAATGATCGTCTGACATGCGGCAGATGCGTCCAGCCCAATTCCATTTCAGCATGACAGCTTTCCGAGTGACGTCAGTTATTTTTGTAATGGAACGGATGGTGGTATTCCTAACCCGGTCTTGCAGTTTTATACCCAGAATACTCCGTAATAATTAAATATTTTCTTAAAAAAGAAAATGAATGCTTTAATAAACCATGCTTTCATGCATATTTTCTATACAACATAGTTGCGATGGCTATCGCTTTTTAGGTCCCATTAATTTTAAATATATTTTATTATATTTTTTATTTATATTTTTATTAAGTTTTATAAGTTACTTGAATGTAGTTTTTGTTTTAAAAGATTTTTTTGATAAAAAATATTGATGGTTGATTCAATGCCTTCTTCACCTAACTTTATAATTTTACATGCTATGTTTTATCCTAGCTAAACATGTTTGTGCCATCTAAATTTGTACTTAACACCATTATTTTAAGCAAATATTTTTTTTATTATTATTATTATTAATTTATAATCCGTGTTGCTTGGCAGCTGGGCTTCTCCCAGTTGTAAACGTACCTTTTTGTGCCTATTGGCCTAGTTCTGTTCTGTCTCCTCAATGAGAGAAGTAGAAACTAACTTCTTTTCTTGCTATTTCGCTATTCTTTTCTGATTAATTTCGTTGCGGAATCCAAGACAATTAATCGATTCTCCGGGACTCGTCAAGCTTCAGTGCTTTTGCTCTTTCCTGGTGGTCGCCACTATTAATTCTGGCATACAGGAGTTATAGTGGTGGCTTATCTCAAAAAAGAAATCTGCACGGCGTAATTTTTTTTATGTCAGTTTTATTTTAGCCCTTTCTTGCACATGTGCAATTTACAAAACGTCACTTATGTAAATTGGATTTTCACATAGACTTCCACGGTAATTCTGCGGTAGATTTTCCAAAAAAAAATCTTTCACACAAACCTTGTCCCGATAATAAAATTGCGCACACAACAAAATGGAAATCAACCAAATTGGTTGTACCATTCTCAAGTGATGATCTCACATACAGGGGGCAATTGATTTATATTTCGCGGAAACCGGTAATAAATTTCCGGTGAGACAGGAAGCCGACTCTTATGTATATGGGTTAGGCGGATGATGATGTTAGATTTTCTACCTTACAAATAAGTTAACAACTAAAACCCCATAGGATCACGCTAGTGATTACTTAAATGTACTTTAATTTTTATAGGCATGTGTTTAAATGATCGTTCAAAACAACAAGCAACAAAGTTTAAACAGTAATCTTTTTACCAGCTTTTTATTAGCTTCACCTGTATGTTTGTTTGTAACCGACTTCTTTGGGCGCGATTTTGACCCACTTTAAACGGCCAGATTTCGTTCAAACTTTGTAGATTTATCGAGGACCGATGACAATACACTAATTTGATAAAATTATTAAAAAAAACTACTTCAACTGTATGTTTGTTTGTAACCGACTTCTTTGGGCGCGATTTTGACCCACTTTAAACGGCCAGATTTCGTTCAAACTTTGTAGATTTATCGAGGACCGATGACAATACACTAATTTGATAAAATTATTAAAAAAAACTACTTCAACTGTATGTTTGTTTGTAACCGACTTCTTTGGGCGCGATTTTGACCCACTTTAAACGGCCAGATTTCGTTCAAACTTTGTAGATTTATCGAGGACCTATGACAATACACTAATTTGATATATTTTTTTATTCTCACTATTATTAATTTATATTTATTGAAATTTTTAACACTTATCTTAATTTAAATTTATTAAAAATTATTTTCTATTTTTTAGTTTTGTTTTCTATAAAAAGCGTGTTTTTAGTTTTTTTAAACTATTATTTATTTAATATCCTCTTTCTTTCTTACATAACATAAATCAAATCAGTCGATACTTTAATCTGTTTAGAACTAAGTACGCAAAAAAATCAGTATCTGACTTTATAATCACACCCACTACACTCCATATAAACGAAAAGATATAACTGCCAACACTACTACCAAAATAACAGACTGTACAAATACGTACGTATGTGTGCGTCAATATCGGGAGGGCTGTCAAGTAGGTACTCGATTCTTTCAAGGTTTGAAATTCGAACTTCCAAATAGGTAAGTTCCTACAAAGAATGCATGTGAAGATGTTGTAATAAGTAGATGTAAATGAAACTGAGGATTTGAACTAAAATATTTTTATCATATTTATCGCCTTGTAAGCATCTGCTGACGGCACAATAACGAACCATCACAATTTTTTTCCACAAATGAACGAATACACGTGTCTACGCCGCGAGTCAGCCCTGAACTTGAAGGAGTTCCCCTTACAGGTTTGGCGCGAGAAGAGGTGAGGAACAGTGTTTCGAAGGGGGGCGGAGTGTGTCGCTACTGTACGGTAGTATTAATACTTATATACTGTGGTCACTTTTTTCCATCCATATTGACCCATTGATATGCCTGATACCTAGGTAAAGGTATTCGTTACCAAAGTATGCAGGAGGTGTAGGGTGTTCTAGAACCATCGCATTTAATGGATGACTTAATAGTCTAAAAATTGAAATCAGTATGTGAACAGTATGTGAAAACCGCAGATAAACCACCGAGTTAAAAAGTTGCACTCGCTCCGCCAGCCTTCGGCCTACGCTCTGGTGTCCCCGAGTCGGACTTTAGAGACAAAAAGAGGATCAAATATTATTTTTGTATATTAATTTAGACCAGTGCCGATAATTTTTGAACGCAAAAAAAATAATAGTAGAATGAAACCCACTGGAAAAGGAAGAGAATATAACAAAAATGAAAGGAAAAATAAATTACGGGCGATCCGAGGTCGGGAAGTGGATGGGGGTGCGTTTTTAAAGGTAAAAAACGGTGTATCTCGATTTCCGGCAAAACTACAAGTCCTATAGAAAAAAGTTGAATGGCAAAGTTGTAGGTAATAAAAATATCTTCAACTTTTGTATTTACACTTTTTTCACTTAACCTCAAAATGTATGTGAAAAATTCAAATAACCAAGTTTTTGGTTTTTTATTTTTATCTTTTAAAAACATTTTTTAATTTACATCAAATTTTGTGAAAACTTACCTTTCTATGTCCCAAATACACTGTAATTTTTTTGATTTAAAATATTTATTTTGTTCACCTTATTTTGACTTAATATCGAAAAAGCACCCCAATTTTCAATCGAAAAATCTCACGTCAAAATATCTGCTTTATTAAAAAAGTCGGTGGGCTTTTTGTTCGTTAAAATCTCTACTTTCTAATGGTGTAAAAAAAATATACATTACTATGGTAAATTGTCTCAGAAAATGCAATAAAACGAAAAAATCTCGAAACCGAAATTATTTTTTAATTACCTATTATGTGAAATTTTGAGCTATTTGTTACAATAGTTGTACAGTAGACTTTAATACAAGTACACTTTAATTACTCAAAAAACGTAAGATTCGATGTTACATTGATAAACAAAAAAATTGAAAATCGAAATATACTAATATTTCGATTTGCAATTTTTTGGTTTTATATTTCGATTTGCAATTTTTTTGTTTATCAATGGAACATCGAATCTTATCTCTTGTGTCGGCGTTTAGTGGCCGGTGCTGGCCACAAGAAGCAAGCTGCGACGATTTGTAGCGTGTGGTCAACCAACCGTGTGCGGCGAGTCCATATAAAATATTCTGCCCTTTTTAAATGAAGAAGAAGAAAAAGCATTTATTTGCCCGCCAGGACAAGAACACACAAAAATACATGATAAAAAGAAACGAAAATTGATCCTGTACGAGGACAAAAGGCCCACCTCAGATTAAAAAAAAATGGCTCTCGATGTTTAGCATTCACTAGCGACCCGACCCGGATTCGCATGGGCCTATAGCCTTCCTCGATAAATGGACTATCCAACACAAAAATAATTTTTCAATTCGAACCAGCAGATCCTGAGATTACCGCGTTCAACCAAACAAACAAATTCTTCAGCTTTATAATAATTAAGTATAGATAACAAAGTTATCATTTTATACCAAGCTTAAGTAGCCATGTAAAACATCCACAAAGAACAAAACGAATTGCAAAACGATCCCGCATTTTACAGAATTATTGTAGCAAGGGTATCCAAAGTGTCCCAGCCGAGTCCAACAATCTCAAAAGCTGACTTTACAACAGAAATGTTTTAAATATCAGCAAACAAAATAAAAAAATCACTAACTCTTCAAACTAAACTCTATTACCTGCAGTTAAGATTGGTTTTGGTATAGCAAAATTGCATTAGAACTTTTCAGTGCTGCATCAGTAGGTACATAATGTGGAGTTTCAAAACATTTTATTTGAATTGTGACCGCGAACAGTTCCCAGCCCTTTGTGGCATTACATTCATTGTTCCTTGGTCTGTTTACGATGTCGAATTAAAAAAAACTGGTCGAGCACGAGTCGAACTCGCGCACCGAGGGTTCCGTCCACATTTGACGACACGGTTGGTATGACCTACAGATAGTTAGTTCCGAGTCTGTGAGTTTATATGTTTGTAAACGCACCTACGACACAGGAGAAATTCCTAGGATTTTTTAAAAAGCTCATAATTATTAACTTAGTCAAATAGTAGTTCTGTAAACAGCCCCCCTCCCTAGTCAAGTTAAAAACGTTTCGTATCGTTTCTCTTTCTACAATAATTAACGCTTCGTCGTAATACATTTTTGGTTTTCGTTCACGTGACTTATCGTTGAGATGACGTCATTTCCATACATTTGATTAGTTTTTTAATAGCGTTATCGATTGTAGATTGTCAATTTGGGTAAGATTGCTAGGGGGGATGTTCTTTAATCACTGGAGATATAACTTCAAATTAACGATTTTCTATATTTTTTTCTTTACGTGTGCTACACGACATTGCTTCTTTCCGAATTTCATGATTCCAGTAG
Source organism: Charanyca ferruginea (assembly GCA_947361185.1). NCBI lineage: Eukaryota > Metazoa > Arthropoda > Insecta > Lepidoptera > Noctuidae > Charanyca > Charanyca ferruginea. Next base: position 2,470,986 of record OX376071.1, on the reverse strand, counting down.
GCGAACGGGAAGTAACCTATAAGTTTTAATTCCCTTGCGAGTATCAAAATAAGCGGCATAAACAGGTCATAAACAGCCGTATTTTTTTATTGCGTTGATTTAGACGATTTTTTTTTGACCATTCCACGAGATTGCAGACCAATTTTTTTTTTTTTAATTAAAGTTAATATTTCGGCTTGATAGCTTCACGCGTCCCTGGGAAAAAGAGTCTTGACAGATAGACAGACAGACCGACGACGAAGTGATTCAAGGTTCCGTTTTTCCTTTTAAACTACGAAGCCCTAAAAATAACGGCCGTCGAACTTTCCCGCTCATTGTCCGCCATATTTGATGACATAATTTGAACAGAACATACTGTGTTCTGTTGGTAAATAATTATTTAAAGTGGAGCTTAATAGTAGTTATTTTGTTCGTAATAACTTTGAGTGACAATTTAAAACTACCTACACATAATATTCTAAATTTAATTATTTCCAATGGCTCGTGGCTAAATAAAAAAGCCGTACACTAATCGATCGGTAAGGTTAAGCTATGTTAACCGCGGTCTGTCCGTGGATTGGTACCCATCGAGACCTATCCGTACCTAGAAAGAAGAAAGAAAGAAAGAAATACCTTTTATTCTTACATATTACATTTACATATTATATACACATTGTACAAATACTAAAACTAAAACAAGTGGATACAATAAAATAGAAATAAAATGTCCGAGTAGGAAATAATGCATCATTACCGCTCGAAACGGCCAACGCTCAGCATAAATGCCATGGTCTGCGCACGGCGCTGGTTTTCAGCGTAAGCCGGTGTATCGCTGTCTCGGAACAATAAGCAAAACATCATTAACTTATTGTTCCGAGGCACAGAACAATTTTACACTAGGTCTCTATGGACACCACAAAAGACGCTGTTTCAGCACGGGCGCGTACAAAGAAAAACACAATTATACATTAAACATAAATAAGAATAGCTTATAAACAAGCAACATTTATAACACACTAACTAAAAAAGGAAATAAAATAATGTCATACATATTTTTACCTCGGAAAGCACTTAAAGCCGTTGGTCCCGGCTGTCACTCGTAGATCTTTGACAGTCCTTATAATAATTTAATTCAATTAGACCATTAAGCCGTGTGGTGCCGACTGCGAATAGCACCACCCCATTTCTACCCGTGGGTGTCGTAGAAGGCGATAGAGGGATATTGACCAGAGGATGGTCAGCAGCGTCCTACTGAGTACCATAACAGCTACTGCGATCGCAAACATGCATCGGCCAAGCATGGCAATTACGGCTGAACCCCGCCTTGGTGGAGACCTATGCCCAGCAGTGGGCATAAAAATGTTGACATGATGATGATGAGACCATTAAAAGATACTTAAGTCAAGTAGGCAGTCGCTCCATGTAAAACACTGGTATTTAGCTACTTTCAGTTATACTGGAAGCCAAGTCCAATGTAGTTGAGAAATAATAATAATAATCATTTAATTCAGGTAACAAAGACCCATACAATAAATACCTTATAGACTAATCTACCCTACCTTACCTTACCTTATGTCTACGCAGATGATGAATTCGTACAAATTAAATACACGCTTATTAAACATTACAAATGACAACGGTAATTTTAATAAAAGATCGTAGCGTGAAAATTACAAAGACACAAAATATTCTTTCATGAATAAACAGTAAGTTAACTTATTCAAAACATTTTCGTTGCGTAATTACGCTTTCAGTTTTCTTCTTGTTATTTTATATGCAAAAGAATTATTAATTGACTTTTCCATTAACAAAAATACAATAGACTATATCACAATCCTCAAACAAAGGTTGAGTCTTTTAAAGTCTACCTACGCATTTTTGGCTTCTCTAAAAGCTTTCCTTATATTGCCTACCTACCTAAAATAAACCGGCCAAGTGCGAGCCGGATTAGTACACGTAGGGGTCCGTAAAATATTTAACACTACATAAATAAACACGATTTTGTATGGTAGTAAGTAATTCTACAAAGTAAGCGTACTTCTAAAGGAAATTGCTATCTGTACCTATGTGTATGCCTAGGCATACAAATAGGCTAGCTAGCTAGCAAGTCTATTATTAGTCTATTATTATTATTTTTAATAAACACTAAATATTTCTTTTATTCTCTTTTATATACGTACTATATATTTATGTACCTATAAGTATATATTTTATATTAGTTATATACAATATGGAACTCACTTATATGAAATAAATGAAACCTCAAGTAGTACTAGTCCACAGAAGTATAGCAAAATTAAATATTAAATTAAAAACCGAAAGTTAAAAAAGTTAAATTTTCAAACAAAATAAATATGAAAATAAATTCAGTTAAAGTAAACACTCTGTTTAAAGCCTTGACCCCGGAGCGAATTTTACATTTAGGCAAGTAACTAGAATAGGTACATAACAGAGTCGTGACAGTTTGTAGTTTTGCACTCCGTGGCAACGTCGCTTTTCAGTGTTAAGAGGATTCAAGTTCATTGAGTCATTGAACTAGTGATCCAATTCTACAGAGTGTTTAAATTTGTTCAAAATTAAAACTCTACTTCTTTGACCTAATTACTGGACCGATTTCGTTATACAAGTATGTCGTATAATTTATTGCATATAATATATGTGGTCCCCATTCTGTATGTTACAGTCAAAATTCTTAACCAGTCAAAACTACTTTTGACTGGCTTCAGTCAAAACCCTTTGTTTGAGGTAGTAAATCCTTTTTGCTACTAGTATTTTTATATTTTTTTCTTCTGAAATTAACCTGACATGACAAAAGTCTCTTGTAAAAAATCATTAAAATAGAACAATTCATTGGCAGACTTTCAGAGTTTTATTCATCCACAAAATAGTGTTTCTAGTTCATTCCCGTACATTTTGGTCCGTCGAGTCGAATTATATATTCGAACTAGCTAGGGAGTACTGTTGCGGCGAAGTTTTTTTAGCTTAGTACACCGCGGCAGTTGATAGGGAAAAAGGGGTTGTGGATCGCAACTCAGGTGTTGGAAGGGATTCCCCCAAGAAGGGAGATAATATCAGGTGGCGCCAGGAGCGTGACGTCATCAGCCAACCCTGAGTGGAAGTACTGTCAACCAGGGCAACGCCGTCGTCAGCAGCGTGCGTGACGTCAGTGGTGGCGTGCAGCGTGACGTGGCCGAAGAACAGGTGGAATATTGTGTGTGAGTGACAAGATAACTGTGAGTACATTTTATGCTATAATCATTGAAGAAATTGTTCAAAAATGGAAAAATACGGCAATTTGCAAATAAATTTAAAGACCATTATGGAAAAGTCGAGATCTAATTTTAAGAAGACGCCTAAGGATCGTTTTTCTTATCAGTACGTTGATGCAAGATTAGAGAAGTTGGAACGAGATTGGCAAGCATTTTCTAAAAATCACTACGAAATATTAGAATTAGATAGTGCAACAATAAAATCCTTAGAATGTATTGTGAGTGATATTTATGAGGCGACAGAGGAAATTTATATTAGTTATAAGTCGGAACTAAAGATCGCTTTATGTAAATATCCCGCTCCAGTCAATGATACATCAGCTTCTAAGAGTACCCAAGACGTTTCTGTACGTATGTCGTCTGGTTCTTCTGTTAGATTACCAAAAATATCTATTCCGATTTTCTCTGGAAAATATTCGGAATGGACATCCTTTCGCGACTTATTTATTTCTCTGGTGCACAGTAATCAATCTTTAGATTCAGTACAAAAATTACATTATTTAAAAGCTCATCTTACAGGAGAAGCAGAACAATTGATAAGGTTTGTACCTATAGCAGCAGCTAATTATAATCAGTGTTGGTCACAGTTAGAATCCAGATATAATAACAAGCGATATTTGTCAAATTGTATTCTGAAAAGACTATTTAGTCAACGTAATTCTAATGTCGAGTCAGCTACAGCATTAAAAGAGTTGCTGGACACTACAACGGAGTGTTTATATGCATTTAAAAATTTGGAAATTGATGTGAGCTCATGGGACATTATTATTATTCACATTGTTACTTATAAATTAGATCCAGATACGAGGAAGCAATGGGAATTACATGTCACAAATGATAACTCGAATGAGTTGCCAAGTTTTAATTTGTTTTCGAAATTCCTAGAAAGTCGTTTTCGTGCATTAGAGTTTATTGAACCTAAATCAAATTCTTTAATTCAGCCAACTACTTCACAAAACAGAGGTCACTTCAATAAACCAAAGATTTTTCATATTTCAAATCAAGCTATTGCATGTGAATATTGTTCAGAAACTCACAAATTATGCTTTTGTAAAAAGTTTGCAAAAAATGATTTTGATAAAAGGCATGACTTTGTTATGAAAAATCGCATTTGTTTTAACTGCTTAGGTAGCAATCATTCGGTAAAACAATGCCAAAATTCTATTAACTGTCGTCTTTGTAATCGTCGTCATCACTCACTTCTTCACCCAAACAACAGCTCAGCAACTACCGTTGCACAACAAAGCAATGATCAGGTCACAAAGGTCAACCCGCATTCACCAGTGGCGGCGGGATCGTCATCAAATGAAAGTTCACCTATTGTCTCATGTTTTTCGTCAGGAAATAGTAGTCAAGTATTGTTAGCCACCGCGCTAATCAATGCTGAGTCGAAATTCGGAGGCAAACAGGTCATCAGAGCCTTGATCGATCAAGGCTCACAGGCTTCTTTTATAACAGAGGCAACAGTACAAATGTTGGGCCTAAAAAAGGTTCACGTAAATGGTATTATTTCAGGTGTCGGTGGAGATAGCACCATCACTTCTAAATCAGTCGTCTCTTTGAAAATTCAATCGAGAGTTGACCCGTCTTTTGAAATTGTAGTCAGAGCATATGTACTGAAATCAATAACCACTCTTCTCCCAGTTATGAAAATAAGTGAGTTGCAAGAGTTGGAGTTACATACGATTACATTAGCTGATGCCCAGTACAATAGGCCTAATCAAATTAATATTTTATTAGGTGCTGAAATTTATTGTCAGATCATACAACAAGGACTTTTGAAAGGACCTACCGGTACTCCAGTAGCTCAATGCACTTCTCTCGGCTGGATACTGTCTGGGTTGGTGCATAATAAACAAAGTGATAACACAGAAACGAAGCTTGTAGTTTTGAATGCTACCGTAAATGAGGACGAAGTTCTGAAAAGGTTTTGGGAATTGGAGTCAGATCATTCTTCAATTTCACAGAAAATGTTAACAGAAGAACAACAGAAATGTGAAGAATATTTTAATAGTACAACGCGTAGAGCACCTGATGGACGTTACGTGGTCCGATTACCTTTTCGCGACGCTGATCCTGCATGTAAATATGGTAGATTTCGTGGGATAGCTGAAAATAGATTAAAGTCGTTAGAAAGAAAGTTAAATAAAAATATGGAAATGAAAATAAGATATACAGATGTTATAAAAGAATACTTACAGTTAGGTCACATGATTCCTGTTCCAGAAAATGACGATAAGCAGTCTGAAGCTGTTTACCTTCCCCATCATGCGGTCATACGAGAAGACAAGTCCACCACAAAAGTGAGAGTCGTTTTTGATGCGTCGTGTAAGGGTGTAAATGGCGTATCCTTAAACGACACATTACTGATTGGTCCATCATTACAACCTGAATTACGACATCTAATTATACGATGGAGAGTACATCCTATTTGCTTAGTGGCTGATATTATAAAAATGTATCGCCAAGTGCGAGTCCATGATGATGATGCAGTGTTTCAGCGAATATTGTGGAGAGATAATCCTGAAGATACAGTGCAGGAATTCCAGCTACTCACTGTAACATTTGGTACAGCTTCAGCCCCATATTTAGCAGTCAAGGCACTTCAGCAGGTAGCACTTGATGAAAAAGATACATTTCCAGAAGCTGCAAAAAAGGTTCTTGAAGACTTTTATATGGATGACCTTATGAGTGGCTGCGAAACGGTAGAAGAAGGCATTCAATTATTTAAAGAAATTAATATTTTACTTAGCAAAGGTGGGTTTAAATTGCAAAAATGGACCAGTAATGTTGAAAGGATAATAAAAGAAATTAATTTACAAAATAAAGAACAAGATATAGTAAGGGAACAAGAGTTAGAACAAAATTTGGAAATTAAACTAGACTCTATAGTGAAGGTTTTAGGACTCACCTGGAACCGTAGAGATGATATCTTCCAATACTCTGTGAAGCTTTCAAGGACCGCAGGACCTGAAACAAAAAGAACAGTTATTTCTAATATATCACGGTTGTTTGATCCATTAGGTTGGCTGGCACCGGCGTTGATTACAGCAAAAGTATTTATCCAAAAGCTGTGGTTAGCGGGAATAAGCTGGGATGAACAAATTCCAGTACAATTATTAGATGAATGGAATACTTACTTTAGTGAGCTGTCACAACTTACGGAGTTCAAAATTCCTAGATGGCTAGGAACAAGGGCAAGTGACGTCACAGTAGACTTACACGGCTTTTCCGATGCTTCCAAGGTTGCATATTCGGCAGCAGTCTATATACGTAGAGTTGATGTCACTGGTAACGTTCACGTTTCACTAGTTGCGGCTAAAACACGAGTCGCACCTATTAAACAAATAAGCATACCGCGTCTAGAATTGTGTGGTGCAGTATTGGTGACACGTTTGCTAGTTGAGATGGCAGAAGTTTTAAATATCCCCAAAACTAAATTGCGGGCATGGACAGATTCGACGGTCGTACTCGCGTGGTTGAATAAACATCCAAGTCATTGGAAAACTTTTGTAGCTAATAGAGTTTCGGAAATTCTTACAACGTTAGACGCATATCAATGGGCACACATACCTTCAAATCAGAACCCTGCCGATTGTGCGTCCAGAGGAATACGACCTGTAGAACTTATAGATAATAATCTGTGGCTACGAGGTCCAGAGATTTTACAGGAAACGGATATAAATTATCCGAGGCCAAGGTCATTAGAAGTCGATTTAGAAAGGTCAATAATAACACATTGTTCATCTGTCAACAATTTCATATGGGACAGATATTCTTCTCTCTCTAAGTTGTTACGTATTGTGGCATATTGTAGACGATTTTTAAATTATAAAACAGATACCGATCGGGCTAAACACTTACGTAAATGGGAGATCGATGAGGCTTTGAATTGCTGCATTCGGCAATGCCAAAGACAAGAGTTTGAAGAAGAGATCACAGCATTAAAACAGCAAGGCGAGGTTAAGACAAAAAGAAGTAAGATAAGAACACTTAACCCGTATATAGACGAGAAAGATATAATTAGAGTTGGTGGAAGGCTTCAAAAGGCTCAACTAGAAGAAAAAACAAAACATCCAATTGTATTACCCCATCGATCCCATTTCTCACAATTAATCATCAGAGATGCTCATATTATAACTTTACATGGGGGACCACAACTCATGCTAACGTACATACGGTCAGCGTACTGGATCATTGGCGTTAAAAAATTAGTAAAACATCATATCCGTCGATGTGTTCCTTGTGTAAAAAATAGTGCCGCTGTGAAGACGCAAATGATGGGTTCTCTGCCATCAGTTCGCGGAACCCCTTCCAGAGCGTTCTTACACAGTGGAGTCGATTACGCAGGCCCGATAAATGTTAGAACGTCAAAAGGACGAGGACATCGGTCTTATAAAGGCTACATATGTTTATTTATATGTATGGCAACACGAGCTATACATTTGGAGATGGTTAGTGATTTAACTTCCCAAGGTTTTTTAGCAGCGTACAGACGATTTGTATCGCGTAGAGGTCATTGTACGGATTTATGGAGCGACAATGGCACCAATTTCATTGGAGCATCCAAGGAGTTAAGAGAATTGCTGATCGCGCAAGAGTCCAACCTGATTGAGGAAATCGCGCAGAGCTTAGCTCTCGTCGGTACAACGTGGCATTTTATTCCTGCACACGCTCCGAATTTCGGTGGATTGTGGGAAGCAGGAGTAAAATCCACCAAATATCATTTAAAAAGGGTCATAGGTAATTCTACACTCACCTTTGAAGAGATGACCACTCTCTTGACACAGATTGAGGCGTGTTTGAACTCCAGGCCGCTGTCAGTAGCATATGGCACAGATCCAAATGAGTGCACACCGCTGACTCCTGGTCATTTTTTAATAGGAGAGCCAATTCTTACTGTGCCTGATATAAATTATCATGCAAGTCCTATAAGTAGCCTAAAAAGATGGCATTTAGTGCAAGGTATGTTGCAAAACTTTTGGCGTAGGTGGGCTAATGAATACTTGACACAGTTCCTCCATAGGTATAAATGGACTAGTAAGATACCTGAACCCCAAGTAGGAGATGTTGTTTTGGTAAAGGAAGACGACTTACCTCCCGCGAGTTGGCTTCTTGGTAAGGTTGTTGAAAAACACCCAGGCACTGATAATCTTACCCGAGTGGTTACATTGAAATGTAAAAATTCCTTTTTAAAAAGACCCACTTCGAAATTGTGCGTTCTGCCTGTTACGCATTGAAAAATGTAATTAAGTTGTTTAGTTGGATTAGAATAGTTTTGTCAGATTATTGTATACTATGTATAGTGCCAGTTCCTGAAAGGGTAATTGCTTACTTAACTATTATTTATGTGTCTAGAAATTTCCCACCAAGGCAAATTTTGTATTCTTGTTGTTGGTATTCTCATTATGTCTGCCACGATGGGTGGTTATTTTTAAGGACAAGGGTCCTTGGTGGGCGGTATGTTTGAGGTAGTAAATCCTTTTTGCTACTAGTATTTTTATATTTTTTTCTTCTGAAATTAACCTGACATGACACAAGTCTCTTGTAAAAAATCATTAAAATAGAACAATTCATTGGCAGACTTTCAGAGTTTTATTCATCCACAAAATAGTGTTTCTAGTTCATTCCCGTACACCCTTATTAAGATTAAACGCGTTTGCGTTTCAAACACAAAAATACGGAACACCCTAGTTATAAGAATCACTACAAAACAAAAGTTTTAAAAGGGTCACAAAAAAAAACCTACCAACTTAATGGGTTTCTAAGTATTAAGGATAAATTTGAAAACTATTCAAAAGTAGTTTTGACAGATTTTTGTAGTCAAAAGTAGTTTTTACTGGTTAAGAGTTAACACTGTGACATATATTTATTAATATGAGTTATTTTTAACATTGAAAATGTTTTTTCGATCGCTTCAGTATAATAGCCCCCCAATTTCAGGCAAAGTGAGACATCGCCCTGTTCTCGTGACTTTTAGGGCTACGTAAATGGTCTAGGTGTCAAAAGATGCGTGTCAACAAGGGTAACAATGTGAAGAAAAAAATAATAAATTACTTTATTTACTTTATTTAATCCATACTAATATTATAAATGCGAAAGTAACTCTGTCTGTTACGCTTTCACTATGAATCGGCTGAACCAATTTTGATGAAATTTGGTATGAAGTGTAGGCTTGACTTTGGCAAAAGGTGCTTTCTCTTTATGGGGCCGTTTCTTTATAATAAACTGAACGACCTAATTAATTTATTACCTTTGACAAAATCTAAATGTAAATCTGTCATCAAAACTTACTTAAAAGGTCTGGATTACGATGACACTGAGAAACTACTAAATTCTTTTTACACAAATTAATTATATTCTATCATGAATATGAAATATTTTAAGTCTGGGGACATGCACACATGCATGCTCGTACATAAACACCCACACACACACATACACACACGCACACACACACACACACACATACACACACACACACACACACACACATACACACACACACACATGCAACTACACCACACTACTTACGCTTTTGTACACAATTTACTGCAAGGCGCCAAGTATTATAATTTTGCTTTTGTTGAACTTTTCCTCTGCTATTCATGTAACATTGTATTTTTACTTTATTTTGAACCATGATGAAAGAGACTGGCCTCCACGACACAGGGAATCCTAGTGTGGAGACCAGTGATTTATCTTACTTGTTTCTGTATTTTTCTGAACAATAAAGATTATTATTATTATTATTATTAAGATAGCTTGAACTTTTTAATTCGCGACTTGGTCTGCATCCACTATAACCGACATTCACGCGGACGAAGTCGCGGGCAAAAACTCATCCCTACTAATGTATAAATGTGAATGTAAGTTTGTTTGTTACGCTTTCACGCGAAAACTACTCAACCGATCATCATGAAACTTTGTACACATATTTTTGGAGGTATTAGAAGTAACATAGGACACAAAAAAAATTTTTTTTTACGAAAAATTAAAAAACTGTTTGTCAAAAAATCTCAAAATCTAGCTTCTTCAACGCCATCTACCGGTTCAGTAATGAAGTTCCAATCCTGAGTACTGTAATACCCTTGCACTGTATTACCGACGGTCACGTCAATATCCAATCCAATTGACTATAGTTTTAGCTGTTTGGGATTTTTCTATATTTATTGTTATTTTCTTCTGTCATTTTCTTCTGTCATTGAACCAGAAGAGCCTTTAAAAACTTTATTGTTAAGTGTTACAGATGAGTCAAAGCAATTTTTAAGCAAAATAAGAAAGTATAACTCTTGCTTTCAAATGACATCCTTTGTCAACTATATGTAGCCTGTTCGCGTGTGTCTAATGCCCGGAATAATATAATATATATGTGGGGACATTTTCACACACGGCCATATGACCCCAAACTAGGGAGACCCTGTACTATGGGTGTCAGATAGCTGATATACATACACAAATACATTTTTTTTTTGTAAATACATACATATATAGATAAACAACACCCAGACACAAGCCAAACACAAGTGCTCATCACACAAATGTTTACCCTGGGCGGGAATCGAACCCGCAACACGCTGCGCAGCAGTCGATCGCTCAGCCACTGCGCCAACCGTGTCGTCTAAAAATTTTACATATATTTGCACCCGACGGAAAAACTTATAATATAGTCTACAAAAATATCCTACATTAATACTCTGCATTTATATCTTATAAAATTGTTAAAGTCCAAAATTATTTATTTTTGTTACAGAGAAATATATTTTAACGTTTGTTGTTGCATTTCAATAAAGTATATTGTAAGTTTTTTAAACGTCATTGTATGTTGTAATTTTAAAAATTGATAATCCCAGCTAAGCAATAAAATAGAGTTATCATATTGATTCATTTCTATGGTAATGATCTTTGATACTTATTTAATGGCTTCAATGCGAGCGAAGCCGCGGGTAAAAACTAGTTGTAAATAAAGAATATATTTTTTATGATTTAATTACAAATTAGTTAGTTAGCAGTTATTATTTAATTAATATTATTAATAGTTTTCAAACTTTTCCCTGTATTTATAGTATAAGACGATATTACTTGCCAAATTTTGAAAAGTACCCTTTAAATTTTGATTCGCATGAGAGTGTCGAATTGTACGTTTTTTGCGATATAAACCGCCGTATCTTTTTTTCACGTTAACTTAGAAGTTTAATTTTTTATAGCTTCAAGGGACCGCGGACCTAAGTATAAAGTTTTAATTTCAACTGGATACCTCGCATTCCGAGATAAAGGGTCTTGACAGACAGACAGACGGACAACAAAGTGATCCTATAAGGGTTCCGTTTTTTCCTTTTGAGTTTTGGTCATTTGAACCATGAATAGGTATCAAAAGGCAAAAAAGGCGATGATGTCAACTTTACGCTAAATAGGTAATTTTATACCTGATGATTGCAGAACTTAATTTTCCTAAAGAATATAATTAGTGATAATCCATACGAAACTACCTTTTGGTAATGGAACTAGATTAAATTTCTCTTTTTTGCAAATGACTTTCAAAGTAACTTTATGATGATCAAGAAATAAAAAAAATTACTTTGATTTATTAGGCAAACAATGATAAAATAAATCTTCCTTCTGTCACAATAGAAAAGAATATTGTTGTTTTTGCCCACATTCAAATCAAATCAGTTTATTGCAAACATGGTATACAGAGGTTGGAATAATGTGTTTGGTATCAAACATGCACTCTGTAAGGGCAATGCAAAACAAATGAACTTAACAAATTAATTAATTACTTTACATTTCAATAAATTCATAATTATCATGTCAGATTTACAAAATTGATAATTTTGAAGAATTAGAATATTATGTTTTTTTTTTACTATTAAAAAGGCTTGCGTTTGACCGCAATTCACCTGATCGTAAGTGATAATGCGGCCTAAGTTGGAACACGCTTGCCTAAGATGAACCGGTTCACTCGTGCCTTGAAGATACCCAGATTATACTTATCAGGGAACAGAGAGGCGGGCAAGGAATTCCGCAGTTCGCACAATAAATGTAGAGTCAAAGCGCTTGGTTCGAGACCGTGGAACTTCAACCATATAGCGGTGACGCTTCGCCGTATCTCTGCTCGTCCGATGATGGAACGGGGATGGGGGAATTAAATTGTGCAATTCCAAAGCACACTCTCCGAAATGTACCCGATAAAAGACCGAAAGGCTAGCAACGGTGCGGCGATGTTCAAGGCTCTGGAGCTTAGCCCTAACCAGGGAGTCGTTGTTAATGAGCCAAATCAAAAAAAAAAATTTATTGAATATAGGTACCTATATTAACTTTGTTTTCATGTACTGGTGAACTATAAATTTATATAATACTAGCGAGCCCGGCAGACGTTGTCCTGCCCTTAAAATAAAAATGTCCTACAACTCGACTGCAGCGCCACCTGCGGAATCCAATTGTAAACCTAAACCATTCTCGAATCCACTGGAACCGACACAAAAATTTTCATCAAAATCGGTCCAGCCGTTTAGGAGGAGTTCACTTTCATACACACGCACAGAAGATTTTTATTTATATAATGTGTATTTCAATGTTTGTCATATTCTATACTTATATTTGTACAACGCATTCTAATTTGATGTATTATCTTCTTCCGCTACTTTGGTCACAGTTATTATTTCCCCCGAGACAAACAGGCCGTTTATGATCCCATCTCACGATCGTAAACCGTCAACCTATGTGCTGGTATTATAATCTGCAAGTTTACATGTTTTAACATCTGTTTTAAGTACTTGTAATTTGGTTATGTGTTTAGTATTTGCCCGACCTGTTTTCTTGAAAATACGCCGTTCAGTTAAGGCGTTGTTAAATTATATCTTAGCTTAACATGTTGGTAACAGAATTATTATTATTCACAATTATTTATTTGATATAAGTACATATCTATTAAATTACATTTTTAAATATTCTTATTACGATTAACATAAATGAGCATGGCGGTTCTCAACCGCCAAGTTTGCATTGTATAGTCTCGCTGATGGTGGCGCGTGCGTTGGATCATTCAGCTCCCTTCAAAATGATTGAGCTGAAAGGTGATGATCCGCGCGTCATGTTCATGGACGGCGCTGTCAGTAGAGATTGGCCAACTCTTAACTATGGCAGTTAAGAGTTGACTTTTATCTTGATTCTTTTTTTAGGGTTCTGTACCCAAAGGGTAAAAACGGGACCCTATTACCAAGACTCCACTGTCCGTCTGTTTGGCTGCCTGTCACCAGGCTGTATCATGAACCGTAATAGCTAGGTCAGGAACACCGCACTCACACTGGGTGTCGGTGGGATCTTTAATCCCCCATTTTGCTAGGTGGTGTTGACTTTGACACAGAACAGTTCAAATTAGTTACATCAAAAACTTTTGCGTAGAATATATTTAAAATGAATAGCCAAAATTCTTACTTTACTTAGGTACTACTTCGAAAAGTGCGAGAAATTTTGACATAGATTAGTTCGTTTTGACAAAACGACACCCGTTTATCAATGCAACACGTAAAAGTCGTCATCCATCTCCAAACCCGCATAGAACAACAGATGGAACAGTTAATGTTATTCAATACTGACACAATATTTACGATCGTGTCAGAATCACTACTGAAGTCGTAAACGGACCAATCAGTCGGGTGGCGTAACCCTAGACCATTTTATGGTATCCCAGTGTTTCTACTTCCTCTACCTTTGATTGCAGTTGTAATATTTTTATTACTTACCATCTGTCATGTTTTTTGTTTTTATTGGTTACTTATTTATTGCAACATTGTAATCGATAAGGAAAACGTATTGATTCGATTTAGTTCTCTTAATGAATCTGGTATAAAGGGCTATCGTGATTCGCAGTAACTGGGTTGTGTAGTATGTAAAATTTAACTGGTCTACTTGCGGCCTAATTTTGTGCAGCATAATGACATTTCTTAGATTAGACAAAAAGTCTATAGAAAAAACGAATAATGGGTAAAAACTTTAAAAAAAGGACCCAGCATTGAAACTAGTACCTAACCTAAACTAGTACCTAAAATGACGACACGGTTGGCGCAGTGGCTGAGCGATCGACTGCTGCGCAGCGTGTTGCGGGTTCGATTCCCGCCCAGGGTAAATATTTGTGTGATGAGCACTTGTGTTTGCCTTGTGTCTGGGTGTTGTTTATCTAACATGTATGTATTTAAAATGTATTTGTGTATGTATATCAGCTGTCTGACACCCATAGTACAGAGTCTCCCTAGTTTGGGGTCAGATGGCCGTGTGTCAATTGTCCCCACATATATTATTATTAGTATAACCCGAATACCTACAATTTTACGACATAATCCAGCCAAACTAAAATGATGTACGTCTTGTGATTCTGATATCTAAAGTGACAGACATAAAGGCACAGACAAATTAGGTGTTTGTTTCAATTAAACCCTTACTACTACGGCAGCATTTACTAGAAAAAAATAATAATCTAGGTACCGCTTCCTAAAGGTGGTTTCATATGGAGAAGGATGGACACAAAACTCCGTACTTTTTTTCTCAACCTGTATTGTCCCACGGTTGGGGAAAGGTATGTCCCATAGCCTCCCATCCCTCTGTACGTGTTGCCCCCTCTGGCCAATCTCTCATAAACGTCTCGTAAGTCATACACCAGCGTGTCCTAGGTCTCTTCCCGCGACGAGACGTCCGTGCTCGAATAATAATCTTCTGAGAAACAAACGTGGTCACAAGGCCGCAAATGTACATAATTGAAGACAGTATCTATCTGTTTTTACAGGTGATTTAATAACCTAGTTCATTTCGTTGGTTCTTAGAAGTATTGCGAAGTAAAAAGTTCAATGCTCGGTTAGAGGAACAAGAGTGACTACGTAGGTTTTGAAAAGTATAACTAATTTAGTGAGAAGTTTATCGTATGTATAATGGTATGTAGCTACGCTTGCCGAGGCCGGTTCATAGATGGATGACCATCATTTCATGCCGAGACCCTTGCGTGCCTCGGAAAGCACGTTAAACCGTTGGTCCCGGTTGTCATTCGTAGATCTTTGACAGTCGTTAAGGGTAGTCAGAAGATAGAAAATCTGACAATCAGTCTTACCAAGGGGTATCGTGTTTCCCAGCAATTCAGTTGCGGAGGTCTGATAGGCAGTCGCTCCATGTAAAACACTGGTATTCAGCGTCATCCAGTTAGACTGGAAGCTGACCAAAACCTAGTTGTAAAAGGCTAAGCAGATGAAAATGATGATCGTATGTGTAATGGTGCTATCACAAAGAAGAAGAAAACAGTGATCATATAAGGGTTCCCATATTTCCTTTTAGGTAACCCTAAAAATAACACCATGAAAAAAAATTTACAGCAGTACCCCAAACGGTCCCCTTTTCTTCAAAGTCAAAGTCAAGTCAAAGTCAAAGCATTTATTTCAATTAAACCATTTACAGGCACTTTTGAATTATCAAAGAGTCAGTTAGTCAGAAAAATGAAGCTAGTTGCTCGTTCCAAAACGTAGCGTAGGTCTCTATGGAGAAGAACGAGCAAGAAACTCCACGGACACTCTTTTAAATCAAGTTTTTACAAAATACTGATTACATTATTCACGTTGCTTCTATATGTGAAAACAATGCAGGTAAAGACCAATACAATGCATTAAAAAAAAAGAATCAAGATTTTAAAAAGAAAAAAGCCATGGCAGTTAATAGTTGACCAATCTGTACTGACAGCGCCCGTTCACGAACATGACGCGTGGATCAGCACCATTCAGCTCAACCATTTTGAAGGGAGCCGCATGATAAAACACACGCGCCACCATCAGCGAGATAATTGAGTGAGCATGACAATGCTCTCAACCGCCATGTTCATTTATGTCAAACACAAAAATATAATTTACTTTATAAATTGCTCCATGGTATTCACATTAACAAAAATTGAAATGATGCTGCTAAATTATACAAAACTAAGGTTTCCAATGTAGGTAACCTTTCTATTCAACAAAGTAGCTCACTGAAACCAGTACATCAATAACAGGGGCCCAACGCGTCATTTACCATTCAAAGTATACTGAAACATAGTTTAAAACAGGCTGACGAAGATAAATTACCGTTTTTCCGGAGCTGACGTGACACACGACCGTTGCGGTCGGCGGACTGTTTTGTAATGAAGGTGTATTTGTCATAGTAGTCCGGAAATATTGGACTGACATTTGTAAACTGTGATCACTAAGATCTTTCAATGCATATATGAAAGATCTTAGTGATCTGATTGGTTGTTTTATTTTTCAACCGAATGTTTTTCTTGTATTTATTTGTTATGCGATTTTTCCGGCAAATGTAAATCAATTTTGAAAGTTCTTTTTTCATGGATACGGTATGCCTCAGGGGTGGTCCCATATAAATTTTATCGTAAATGATACGGCAGTTTTTGAAAAAATCAACAAGCCCAAAACCCAAAAATTTTACATAGACGTCGTTATGATTTCTTTAATCTTTGGAGTACTTTCAATCTCTGTTTTCACTGTGTTTCTGTGTCTTAATGGATTTGGATAAGAAGGAAGTAGGTACTAAAAAGCAGAAAATTAAAAGCTTTTTTTACAAAAAAGACAAACCGCCTTCTAAAACTTGGTTTTTTGTTTTTTATTCATTGCCATCGACTTTCGCAACTAAAGTCATGTGTGTTCTGTGCTAAAGTTATTTTTCACTTTTAAGTTTTTGAAGGCGGTTGTCTTTTTTTCAACCGACTTTGAACCTGAGAACTTTGGACTGGGTGAACCGATTTTGTTGATTCTTCTTTTATTTGAAAGCTGGTGCTTCCCGTGTGGTTCCATTTTAATTTGGTCCAATTCTGACAATGGCATCCATGAGAAAACCGTATAAGTCTTAAATTTGCATTAAGTATGTGCGCGAATTATTACGCGATTTCTCCGGTAAACGTAACCCGATTTTGAAAATTCTTTTTATGGATAGGGAATGCTTCAGGGGTGGTCCCATATAAATTTTATCGACATTGATTCAGCACTTTTTGAAAAAATCAACAAATACCCAAAAATTGCACGTTTTAGTTTCTTCAATCTTTGGAGTAGTTAACTTTCAATCTCTTCATAATAGATTTGGATGAGAAGGAGGTACTAAAAAGCGGAAAATAAAAAGACGACCGCCTTCAAAAAGTGAAAAATAACTTTAACACAGAACACACACTAACTTTAGTTTCGAAATTCGGTGGCTTTGTTCTGTTTGTTGTTTTGTATTGCCACCGAATTTCGAAACTAAAGTTAGTGCGTGTTCTGTGCTAAAGTTATTTCTCACTTTTTAGTTTTTGAAGGCGGTTGTCTTTTTTGTAAAAAGCTTTTTTTTTAAGATACAATTTCAAAGTTTTCTTTGTAAATTTGTTTTGTTGTTTATCTTGATTGCCTGCAATTTAAGTTGGCTAGACAGTTATTATTATACTGCCTGGCCTTTTCCCAACCAAGGAAAACTTAGGGTCTTGGGGTCTGCTTCCAGTCTAACTGGAGGCAGCTGAATACCAGTGTTTTACATGGAGCAACTGCCTGTCTGTATGTCCTTCTTCTGGGATCGAGCTATCTTCATCATCATCATCATTTCAGCCGCAAGACGTCCACTGCTGGACATAGGCCTCAAGGGGGGGTTTTGCCATAATCGCCACGCTTGGCAGGCGGGTTGGCGATCGCAGTATGGTTGTTACAAAGGCACAGAGAACGCTGCTGCCTATTCTCTGGTAAGCCCCTTAGTCGCCTCTTACGACACCCACGGGAAGATAAGGGATGGTGCTATTCTTTATGTCCGACACCACACGGACAAAGCTATTTTCATACCTTCATCAAAATCAGTGCAGGCGTATCGTCGTGAAAACGTAACAGAGAGAGTTATTTTCGCATTTAAAATATAGGAATGGATTACTTTTAAAAAAATGACACAATAAACATACGGAATAGACTCGGAAAAGTCTTTACACCCGGTTACTGTTTTCTATTATCTCCCTGTTAAAAATACAAAAAAAACTTTTTTGTATTGGAATGAATGCTCGCAAAAATTGTGTACAACAATTAATGCATTAGTAGCACTATAATATAATAATAATAATAATAATATGTGGGGACATTTTCACACACGGCCATCCGACCCCAAACTAGGGAGACCCTGTACTATGGGTGTCAGACAGCTGATATACATAAACAAATACATTTTTTTTTTTGTAAATACATACGTATATAGATAAACAACACCCAGACACAAGGCAAACACAAGTGCTCATCACACAAATGTTTACCCTGGGCGGGAATCGAACCCGCAACACACTGCGCAGCAGTCGATCGCTCAGCCACTGCGCCAACCGTGTCGTCAAAACTATACTTACTGGTTATCAATAATTTGATCCTTAAATCCGACTGGCCCAGGTCCTTTATTCCGAATTATTCCGAATTACAAGTTACAAAGTCCGTAGTCTTTCTATCTCTTCAGAAAAAACCTGCAACCGCCCTAGCAGTGTGTCCCATTATCATGGATTAATGTCGACGTAATTACTGGCGAACAATATTGAATTGTGAACAGATCCCCGATCAATAAAGGCGGTGATCGATCGCTCACTCAAACCCTCGATGAACACAGGCTTTACTTGCCTTCAAGCGTTCAGCAAATTGTGTACACCTTGTTTGTCATTTAATTTACAACGTTGGAAACTTAAAAGGGTTAATAAAAACTTTTTAATCGCTTCGTAACGTCATTACATTTAATAGAAACTGAAATAATTTACCTACCAACAGTGGATTAGTCCATAAACCGTTGGTCAACATTATCTTTACGCCATTAACTTTTCATCCAAAGGACTTTTCATTCACGAACTTTTCGCCAAAATTACATTAGAATGTTATCATCCTTTCATTTTGCCTTTTGACGCCAACTGCTGGGCATAGGTCTCCCCCAAGGGGGGGTTCAGCCGTAAACGCCATGATTGACCGATGCATGTCGGCGATCGCAGTAGGTGTTATGGTACTCAGAAAGACGTTGCTGCCCATCCTCTGGTCAATATCTCTCTGTCGCCTTCTACGACACTCACTATTGGTGGTGCTATTCGCGGCCGGCATCACACGGTTAGAATGTTATGCTTAAACATTATTCTTCTTCTTCATCGGTATCACTCTTGACAGAGTTGTCGTGGTCGTCACTTCAGGTGTTGGTGGCACGCTTTAGAACACGTCGCCATTCCTCCCTTACAGTTGCTTTCCTCGTGCATTTGTTTAAGGTGCCATTAACTGCAGCCTTGACCTGATCAATTCATTTATCCTCGTGGCCTGGTACCATCGACTTTCCCCTAAACTACAAGGCGTTCGATGGATACATCTCCTCGACGACATACGTGGCCGAAAACAGTGAGGATGCGCGATTGTACAACAGCGGATAGAAATTGCTTAATTCTAAGTTCCCGCAATATGGACGCAAACATTATTATGATTAGAGAAATTATGCCTAAGCTGTTATGCGTAAATAGCGGTCAAAACATTCTGTCGTAGAGTTATGTTGGCGAAAAAACCAAATGCACAAACGCAGGGCACGCACGGTTGTTCACAAAACAAATATTTAAAGAATAAACAAACATTCCTCATATTTCAACAAACAATGAAATTGTGTGTGAAGCCAGTACATTCAAAACCGAAACTAAGCCGATATTCGATTTTTTGCCGATACTAGGCTGAAACCGAAACTAAAAGCTACCGAACCTTTTTTTCTGTATTTTTGCTCTTTTTCCATTATTTTATACTTTTTATACTTTTGAATTGCATTCATCAACAATCCTCATTTATTATTGTTTGTAATTGTATTCTAGATCATTGTGTTAGTTCTATTAATTGTATTTTGTTATGTAAGTGCTGTGTACTCCTTTAAGTGACAAATCCACCATAATCCTATCGAATGTTCACCTCATTATATAATTATGTTATTAGTGGATAAGGTGTTGGAGTTCCTATAAATAAAATAAAATAAAATTAAAAAAATAAAAGTTCCGTCGGACACTATTCCACAATATATATTCAGGTAAGTACATTCAGTTCCTGAATGAATTTCCGTGTTTACCTACAAACCTTGATTTCACGCTTGGGAAACTGTCAAAGGTCTGAATTTACACATTTGACATGATTTCTCTACATTTGACTGCATAACGAAGCGAAACGGAATCGGTTGGTAAGTGATTCAATGTGAGATAATCGATTTGATTTTCGATCGGTTCATTTAAATTCGATTATTTTTTTTGGTAATCGAAATATCTGTAGTAATCGCCTAAGTATGCAATTTAATCGAAATCAGTGGTTTACCAGCAGCTGTGAAAGCGTAATGTATAAAGAAACTCACGTAGGTACGCATTTAAAATATTAGAATAGATTAAAATTAAAATTAATCGTCCTTCAGTATTCCCACGCGTAACTTGCAGAGTGTATACAATTTACGTAATGAAGAAATAGTAACTTAGATTAATGATCCCATAACGCAATACGCTCCCTTGGCCTTGGTTTTTGTATATTTGTGCGAGGATAGTTGTATTTTATGTGATTACGATGATAAACAGATGCCAAGTGGTTTTTCTTTGTCCTTGATTAACTTCTTTCTATTTTGTGTCAAATATTTTCTTCAGATAAAAAAATATACCCCCTAGGATAGTATATTTTTTCAAAGGCAAAAGCCAAAAACTAGTCAATAATTGGAACTTTCTTCAATCAAGCTACTTCAAAATATCCAACAAAATCTTTAAATAAGGAACAATTTGTCGCTGAGATATTACAATTAAGGGATTTGATCAAATCCCTAAGGGATTTGGTCAAATAACGGCAGATGATACAATAACAATAGGGTATTACACCCATTTTTTAAAAGTGTCTCAATCAAATTCTGTAGTACTAATATGCCACCAAAAAAAAACACAAAATTTTTATTCAATCGATAAGTGCCATAAAAATGCATCTAAATTTTTAATTTTCAAATCTCGCGCGTAGTTTGACGAAAACGCCTCTTACTGGACGCCATATTACTCAGCGTAAATGACGTCAGTTCGTTTTGTATCAAATGAGCACATATTAAATATGATAATTGTATATCATTTAAAAATAATTAAACGCATATTTTGTAATAGGTGTAATAATGAAAAAAATACGTTGGTTACGAAAATAATAAAAGTACAAAGCCTATAGTACGCCAATCGGTTGACTGACAGTTGACAATTTTTTGTTTACACAGCCGTATGGCGTAATAACATGGCCGCTACTATTTCACGGTGTTTTATAACAGATTAAAAATACTGAAAACTTTGAATTGAATTAAAAAAATTGTTTTGTTATTTTATGAACTAACACTTACATTTTCCGACTGCTTTATGCCTAAACTGTCTCAATAACATATTTATAGATTTTTTCTTGTATAGAGTAAAATACCCTATTCCGTTGAGTAATTTCCCTGAACAAAGTTAATGATTTGATCCAATTCCAAAACTGGTTTAGTAAAATACACAAAAAGTCATCAATTTCAAACAACATCAACATATTAGAGTGAACTGCTTCTGAGGCGGCCATCAATAACTCAAAAATAAAGCACATTAATCATCAACTTTTGAAGAATATTTTGACAGTTTATTTACTAGGTATTAATCTACATTCTAGCCACATTTATGAAGGTAAAAGCAAAAGCTCTTTGATGAATACTTAAACCGAGTTAAGGGGCTTGTGGATAATTAAAAGCCGTAAGGATCGACCGGTCACGTTTAAGCTTTGCTTGCCAGGGTCAATCTGTGGATGGTGATTAATTTCAAACCGAGTTTCCTCCATGTCTCGGAGAGCTGTTGATCCCGGCTGTCATTCTTACATCTTTAACAGTCGTTATCAGAAGCCAGAAAGTCTGACAACCCGTCTTACCTAGGGCTATCCTATTACCCAGTAACTGGGTTGTGAAGGTCAAAATTGTATCCGGTTAGACTGGAAGCCGACCCTAATATAGTTGGTAAAAGCACAAACCAATTAGTTCGAGATAAATAAGTGTCACTTAGTACGTATCGTACTTTGACTTTAAGAGCGCCGAACCCGTCATATTTCCCATACAAACGCTCGTACGCGATTACGGCGTTATAACAAATTATTTTCCAAATATTTTTAACACACAGGTACGATGTGGTTTAAATCTAGGTTTGTATGAAGCTAAAAATAAACTTTTTTGTGCAACAAATTCAGTAAACACGTCCGAAAATCAGTTTTTGGCACAATTTTATTTGAACTTTGGCCGTTCATAATAGACTCATACATTAAAAAAGTAAAAAAACAGCTTCATAGAAACCTTGAACATGTAATGGAGATTCTAAATTGCAAACATTTTTACCTAAATCTTGTAAGGCTTTTTCAAAAACACGTATGTCCTGGAACAAGTTTTGTGAAATTTCCGCGCGCCAATTTTCCTGTGATGTTATCGCGTTCTCACTCACTCATTTGTTTTCGAGCTTTGCGTTGGTTGAAACAAAAAATTTTTGAATCACGCTCGCGTCGAAGTTCGTTCGATGGGGTTGGGCGCTCTTAAGCTATGTTGCTGCCTGTAGGTCGATTATGATATGATATTAAAATTCAAACAACAACTCGCATCTCACATCGCTATTCACTCTCACTTCGCATAAGGTTCAAAATTACCTTGATATTATTTGACAGTTTGAATCGCGTTCGAGTGCGAAGTGAGCGTCGAAGTGACGGGAAAATTACCTTACAGAATGCCACTTCTTACGTCATCTCGTACTTTGCTTGTCAAAATCTCCCTGTCAATTTAGTTAAACTCGCTGACACGCTCGCAAGGGTGGCGCTAGTGTAAATTCGAATTATCACCCGAGTTTTAGAATGCCAATCAAGAAACTCACAGCGGATTCAGATTTGAAGTTCAGAATGAGGTCTTACAGAAGTACCAAATTGTTGTACTTCTTGCTCCATTCTCATATTGTCCTACGCACATGTCGAGCAGTTGAAAAAATGTTTTTTTTTTATATTGTTAAAGGCTTGCGTTTGGCCGCAACTCACCTGATCTTAAGTGATGATGCAGCTTAAGGTGGAGCACGCTTGCCTAGGATAAACCGGTTCACTCGTGCCTTGAAGATACCCAGAAATATAATCATGATCATCCTCTTACTTGTATTCCAAAAGTTGTCATATATCATGTAATGTAATAAAAATGGCATATTGTTCTCACTGTTGCGACGCGCCTTAAGCTTACTGTGAAGACCCGGGCGTAATCCACCACAAGAATCCAATACGGATAGGATGTATCTCACAATTCTATGAACTAACAGTTCTTAGAAATCCCTCTTTCCTCAGACTTTCCAACACCGTTTTTAGTATAAATAAGTGTATTTTATCATTATACGAAACGTGAGTATTGTTACACATTATAGATTGAGAACATAGGATTAACTCACTGTGTTGCCGGGTTCGTCCGACTGGTTTCGATGGCATACGGCCACCTTTCTCAAGCAGTTCCACTGGATGACACACCGCCCGTCGCGTTCCTGCATTGTTATAATACAGAGAAGACACGAACATTGATCACAACCCCAGCTCAAGATGAATTGGCAATTTCAGACTTTGTTTATTATTTCATGTATAATTTTACTTTAATTTTAGGTAGGTAATATAATAACCAATAATTTTTGCTGTGCCCTGACAGGGTCTACAACGGTTCTTAGTTCCTAGCCTGTTGATAACATCTTGATAAACCTTGTAGAGCGGAGAGTTAACATTCACCGATGTCAGTAATTTCCAAGCAGAATTTCGAAAGTACAATCATATGCATTGAAAAAGTCACATTAATATCGCACCCGTAACGAAATGCATGAGACAATACATACACAGTGGTGGTAAAATAAATTACACAAAGAAGATTGCATTTCTCCCTGAAGTACCTATAACTGATGAGTTGGCTGCAATGCAATGCAACTATGCGTGACAGCATTTTTATGTAATTATATCTTTATAAAAATATATCTTTTCGCACATATTTAAGGTGGTAACTTGCATGGCAAACTATTTCCTCTGTGGCTGTCATGAAGTTCAAGTACCCTAAAACACTGTGTGTCGAAAGATGGCAGAAGGGGTCACTCATACTCGTAGACATAGAGAATGAACTGAGCGTCTTCTATTCAGCTTTGAAGTAAATCATCATCATCATCTGGAACACGTCTACTGTTGAACATAGGCCTCCCCCATAGAATGCCACAACGAGCGCCAACCCGCCGCTTGCATCCACCTCCACCACCACCACCTGCGACCTTGACGATGTCATCGGTCCACCTGGTGGGAGGCCTGCGAAGGCTGTGCCTTTTGGTTCGTGATCGCCACTTGATATTCTTTCTTCGGATTCGATTCTAATCCGTTCTTTGAGTGATGTGGCCTGCCCATTGCCACTTCAGCTTGCTTATTCTGAGAACTATGTTGGTGACTTTAGGTCTTCGGCGAATTTAGTCATTCCGGATTTTATCGCGAAAACAAACTCTGAGCATAGATCGCTCCATGGTTCGCAGTATGACCCTGAGCTTTTCTAGGAGGCCAGCAAATAAGGACCACGTCCATGTGCCATAAGTCATCACAAGCAACACACACTGCAACAGCAACAAACACTAACTTTCGTCTTTAGGCGCTGTGGATTTTTGAACGAAAAGATATCACGAAGTTTTTCGGACGCTGCCCTTCCGAGATGAATTCTTCGGGCAATTTCTTTAAAGTTAATCGGGCATTAATTGGTTATGGGAGCGATCGTGCGGCCAATAGTTGTATCTTTCTATAATTGTGATTGGTCTACGTCACCTCTTGCAGGAACGGATGCTTTATGACGCCGCTGCTTCGTCATTACAGACCTACAGAAAAGAGACAGGTTTTGGCCGTACAGTCACGTTATCTCTTTCTAGTGAGTGGTCAATTTTGTGAGGGGTTTGCGTGGTCCATTCTCTACATCTATGAGGTCACTTGTCATTCTATGGGACAAGCCCGCCACACTATTCCTTAACCACTGTAACTCCTGTAAGCCAGAATCAACAGTGGCGACCACCAGAAAAGCGCCAGAGCAATGAAGCTCGACAGTCCCAGAGAAACGATTCAATTGTCTTGGATCCCGCAACGAAATTAATCAGAAAAGAACAGCGGAGGAGTAAGAAAAACATATTTTCCACTTCCCTCCAAATCAAGCAGGAGACAGAACAGAACTAGGCCAATAGGCACAAAAGGACGTTTACAACTGGGAGAAACCCAGTTGCTGAGCACCACGGATTATAATTGACATAATTAATGGGTCCTAAAAAGTGAGCTGTTACATTAAATTTGATTCCAATATTAGGTATGGCAAAATCGATTGAACGCACGGAAATTAGTTCTAGTTTCCACAAGGTCCGCATAATAAACTGCTCCGGATGTAGCCTGTACACTATCCAACATAATATTGCGTTCTTTCTGCCAAAGAGTATACTCCCATAAGATATGATGTGCAGATTGTTCGTATTCACAGTCAGATGTAGAACATGGACACAAAGGCGAAGCAACAAGCTTGAAAGAAAATAATTTACTTTTAAAGTTGCCATGTCCTGTTAGAAATTGGGCAACACAGTGGTCCACCTCCAGCCATGTCCTGGCCAGCCGCTCACGAACGGATGGAAAGAACTGATGAAGGTGACGGCAGATTTTTATGTAAAGCATATAGGAAGCCCTTCCGGTCTTCATACCGTTAGTACTGAAGCCCTTCCGGTTCTAGCAGGCGTCCTTCCAGTCGATCTTGAGGTGCAACGACGTGCTGCAATGTACTATTCCGCGCGAGATACCATGGACGCAAACTTTTTAACTCAACGTGACCGCGCTAAGATCTCTAGATTATTTAAACCACAGACTGACGTCTGGGAGGAACTTTTATCCGAGTGGCAGTGTAGGTGGGATGATTCTAGCGAGGTCACTTGTCAGTTTGATATAGTTGTGCCTTCTGACTTAAATCAGATCATGAGTCCATTAGGGCATCACTGCTTCTGCTCCATCAGTCCATTAAATCCCAGTTTTACAGAAATATGAAATTTCTGGGACATATAGCAGTACACTACCTCATATTAAACATTTATGAAATCAAGTCTTAAAATGTGCATAAATTCCAGTTTAAATTGAATCTTTGGTCCTGAGAAAAGTGGTTTTAAGCGGATGACAAATATTTCTGGGTTTTAAACTTTTAGTTCAAATGTTGGGTGACATGACGATCAAAACACTAGCCTATAATTGTCCCACTGCAGGGCAAAGGCCTCTTCTAATACAGAGAAAGCACGAGCATTGATCACCACGTGCGCTCAATGTGAATTGGCGATTTTATTTATTACAAGTTCTAGTTTTCTTCTGATGTTTCTTCACCTAAATCAGCTGATGTCTAAATAAACTTAGAAAGTACATCAAAGTCAAAGTCAAAGTCAAAATCAAATCATTTATTTCAATTAGACCACTAAAAGGCACTTTTAAACGTCGTATATAAAAATATATAAAGTTGATTCTAGTTGCCCATTCCAAAAGGTAGTTTCATATGGAGAAGAATGGGCAAGAAACTCCATTCTTACTCTTTTAAAAATAAAAGTGTACAATATTTTGCATTTACAGTTTACAGTTATATAACTATACGAACTAACTATACACGTAATATGTATATAACTAACTTCTATAAATGAAATATAATAACTTACATGCCAATGCTCGGTTGCGAAGCCACAATCTCGTGAGAAGTAGAAGATATAGAGAGAGAGAGAATAAAAAGTGACCTTTGGCGTATTATATTGTGTATATGTGGATACTAATGTCACATGCCATACCTATATAGTTCTAATGTAACGTGTTACATTTCTCCCTCAGCCCGGCTCAATGATAGAAACGGACGGGGGAATACTGAAGTGATTAATAGCCTAGTTAATTCCTGGGCTTGGTATCGTTACTCCCTTTTCATTTAGGGATTGATTGTAAGTATTATCGGGGTAGGATATTCAAATTTTAAGGCTGCTACTAGAATACTAATGGATACAATGATTTCAATACAATTGTCAGGTGAAAAGTGGCGATACTAGGAACAATGAGCTCACGCCTCTTGTTCGAAAAAAAAAGACGTTTTCATAACAGAACTACTGAAACAAACAATACAAGTTCATTACAGCGATATACATTACTGCGAAAGTTAACCATCGCGAGGTTTGTTGTTGCGAAAGTTCATTACTGCGAAAATTTTACATTGCAACGTTGTCGCGAATGTTGAACCATGTCGTATCCGCACTAAAAGGATTAAGTGTACCCTACACAATCATCGCAGTAATGAACTTTCGCAAGCATCTGCAAGGCCTCTGTTATTGCAGCTTTAGGTTAATCAGACGGGCCTTCTCTACCATTCTTCCTAGTTTGGGGTCAGATGGCCGTGTGTGAAATGTCCTCACATATTATTATTATTATATTTTAAATACTTTATGTATCTCGGGACCCAGAGGTCCCGGGCCTTTGTAAGGCGTACGAGGAGCCGAAGCCAACTCGCTGAGGCCCCTTAGGTAGCTTTATATGAAATAAGACACCAACCGACGATTATCCCTGTATGCACTATGCAAGTGCACCCAAGGACAACCCCCGGTTGGTGCAGGACTATTACAGAACATGGAAACTAACAGTACTGGACTATGGGTATGGGTTGCTAAAGTGACTTGGTTACCTGGAACTATGAAGTGACTATGGCCCCTGCCGAATCAATGTTTGTATACATGGATAAAATAGCAGGGGGTGACTTGCACACTCACTAAATGGGCCCCCTGAAACAGTCGCTAGTACGAAGTGACGTAGCGACAAGGGGGCAACATATCTTGAGGTGCTAGAGGAGTGGAGAGGTATTCCACGGCTATCAGGACAATCCCGAAAGTACGGTCAAGATCCCTACCAGCGTCTTACTGGAATACTTCCTTACCCCGAGCACGAATGCTCTCTCGCGAGTTTCCACTCTAACCGGCCAATTAAGGCAAGATAGATGTGGAAGCTCCGTTCCTCATCTCTGGCTTGCCCTTATTGAAAGGCAAGCCAGAGATGAGGAACAAGATTATTATTATTCTCGTTTATTCATTTTCATATCATATTAAATTACATTTTTAAATATTAGTAAAAAATAAATAAAAACATTTAAAAATATAAAAAAAATAGTAGCCCACCGGTATCGGGAACAGGGTCCAAGCTACCGGTGGTCAGGGCTCCTGAGAGAGGAATCTCCTGACTATACGCGCCGTGTCCAGGAGTACCGCTTTCTGTATCAAGCCCTTGATCCAGCTGCCCAACGAGAGCCTCCTTAGGTGTTGGTCGAGGCTCTTGGAAATGAGTCCATTGGCCGTAACGACTATCGGCACAATGACTGCTGTATTCACATCCCACATGTCGACAACCTCGCGAGCCAAGTCAAGATACTTAATTTGTTTATCTTTCTCGGTTTTCACGAGGTTCTCGTCATGCGGAACCGCTATATCAACAATCATTGCGCGACGCTCTAATCGATCTATCACCACTATGTCAGGCTTATTGGCAACAATAGTCCTGTCAGTGATGATAGATCGATCCCAATACAATGTGATGTTGCCATTTTCGAGAACTGGGTCGGGCACATACCTGTAGTACGGTACTTCCGATTCCACAACCTGTATTTTAGAGCAAGTTGCTGGTGGATAATCCTAGCTACAAGGTTGTGTCTATGCAAGTAGTCTCCGTTAGCCAGACGAGAGCACCCAGAGATAATGTGTCGGATTGATTCTCCCGGTCGGTGGCATGCCCGACAAATGTCAACCGTGCCGTCCTTCACAATATACCTCCGGTAGTTGTTCGTCATCATAACTTCGTCCATAATCGCACAGACAAAACCTTCGGTTTCCCCAAAGAGGTCACCGAATCGCAGCCAGGATACGGACGCCAAGAAGTCTACATCAGGTCCATGTAGGGCCCGGTAGAAGCGCCCGTGAAGCTCCTTGCTCTGCCATACCTTCTTGCGGTCATTAGTATCTAGTACTACAGGTTTGCGCCAGTTCTCGTTCGCTAAGGAGAGCGGGGTGAGACCCTTGTCCACTGAGACCACATCTCGGTGCATCCCCACGTCGGCTTTAAGGAAGTACTCCCTGAGACTGCATACCTCACGGTTGTGCAGGGACTTAGCATTAAGAAAGCCTCGTCCTCCGCACTTCCGTGGGATATACAGTCTCATTACCGATGACCGTGGGTGATGCATCCGATTTGCGGTCAGCAATGTACGGACCCTCCTATCCAGGGCGTCAAGTTCCGTCTGAGTCCACTTGAGTATGCCGAAAGAGTACATCAAAACCGGCATGACCCATCCGTTGAAGGCGCGCACCTTGTTTCCGCCTGATAAAAGACTATTCAAAACTTTATTCAGGCGGCCAAAGAAGTGCTCCCTCAACGATTGTTTCATGTCGGTAGCATTGATGCCTAACGCTTCCGACATACCCAAGTATTTGTAGGTTTCGGCTGAGGAGAGGGGTCTAAGGTGTATGGAATCCGAGAGTTGGGTTCCCACGGATTCCACAATCTCCCCTCGTTTCACATGCATGACTGCACATTTGTCCACACCAAATTCCATCCTGATGGCGCTACTGAACGTTTCTGTTACTTTCAGTAGCTCCATCAGTCGCAAATTGTTGGGGGCAAAGAGTTTCAGATCATCCATGTAAAGGAGGTGAGATATAACCTGACCTCCTCTTCTCAACCGATAGCCCAGACCTGAACCCTCCAGCAACGTGCTTAGAGGGTTCAAAGCTAAACAAAACCACAGTGGACTCAGACTATCGCCCTGAAATATACCTCGCTCGATCCTTATCGGTTCGCTATTCTCCCGGATCTGCCGATATCCTGGATAGCGAAGGACTGTCTTCCATTGCCCCATACATGACATCAGGAAGGTGCGCAGAGTTGTATCAACTTTATACAACTCTAACACCCTCATGAGCCATGTATGTGGCACAGAATCATAGGCCTTCTTATAGTCTATCCAACATGTCGACAGATCCTTCCGGGAACGACGAACCTGCTGGTTAATGGCCATATCAATGAGGAGGAGCTCCTTAGTACCACGAGACCCGTTCCTACATCCATTTTGAGAGGCAGACATGATAGAGTTTTTGTCAATATGTTCGTTAATTTTAGCTCTCAAAATGGATGTAAGAACTTTATAGACCGTTGGTAAACAAGTGATCGGCCTATAATTTTTGGGTTCCGTAGTGCTACCTGATTTATGGAGCAGGTGGGTGATTCCAGTTGTTAGGAATTGGGGCAACGATCCTGACTCTAAGGCTGACTGGAACTGGGACGCCAAGCGAACATGCGATCTCTGTAACCATTTTATCCAGAAATTGTGCAGCCCGTCCGGTCCTGGAGATTTCCAATTAGGTAACGGACGAACTGCACGGGCTACGTCTTGGGGGCTGATGGTTATTGCCCCCATTTCTGGTATTAGATCACACTTTCGCTCAACCTCCCGAGTCCAGTCGCCCTCAGTGTGACTAACAGGCACCGACCAGATGCTGCGCCAAAACGAACACATGGCAGCATCATCCGGCTGGTGCGCATCAGCCACGCCTTGGTCCGGTCGCTCCCAAGTCCTATACACCCACCTCTCATCACTCTGGAATATGCGATTCTGAGTGTACCGCTCCACTCGTCGCTTGTACCGTCGAATACGGTTTGCCCATGCACAGATCTTCTGCTTCAGGAAGTCGATACGCTCTGTGATGCAGGACAAATAATCTCGAGGATTGATATCACTCCCCGAGAATACCCGCCTCACAAAGCGCATCACTCTAGGGCGCGTGTTGCCCTCCCTGAAGCAGATAAGCTTGCCGATGAGTGCTCTAGCCTCACTAATACGCCGCTCAATCCTGTACTGCCATGCTGGTACAGCTGGTTTTGGTCGTGCAGCTCCGTCACTGTTGGGAAATTTGACATGAGCTACACGACATGCTGCTACAGCCGCGCAGTACAAGATCGAGTGGGTATCAGCGAGGTCTTTGCTGCTGTCAAAATAATTTGACAGCTGCGAATCTAAAGCACACACCAGCGCCCTATTTTTCTTGTGCATAGGCAAACGAGGTAGTCGCGGTTTTAATTCAGGCGGTATGGAGCGATACTCCCGGAACGCATCCTCCAAAGCACTCCTCAATTGAATATTGCACTGGGTACTCACGGATATAGCCTCGCCATCATCCTCTTCACCACCGTCGTCAGGTCGCGGTGAAGCACTGGGTAAATCTTGCGATTGTACCGCGACCGCAACCAGTGGCAAAGCAGACGTGTCATGGCTACTCCGTGATTCTAGGCGTAGTCGATCAAGTACAACGTCATCCAGCATATGGTTACGCTGGATGACTCGCACCTGATCCGACAGTCGCTGTGCCGACACGTTGACAGCTGGCTCAAGCACCTGAAACAGAGAGAGCATCCGACCACGGTACGCAGTCAAGTTACTTCCCCCCTCTGTAGCCCCATAGTATGAGCGCATGACACTTTCATTAATAGACTGTGTCCATCTCATGCGCTGCACACTTCCACCGGTAGCGGGGACCCTATCAGAGACCGGTGGGTCTCGAAGTCCCAAGCTGTCCGGCGGCCGGCGTGGTCCCCGCCGACGCACAGGTGGTGGCGTCGTCGGCGGAGAGAAATACTCGTCGCTCGAGCTCGACGCAACTGCCGAGGCCGGTGTCACAGCCCTCACGATGGGGCTGGGTTCCGGCGGCGGCGAGGCGGAGCTGAGCGACGGGTCCGGAGATGGTGGGCGTGCTCGGCGTGCTGCTGATCTTAAAAGCATGTTGTCATCGTCGTTTTCTAATTCTGATCCATTATTACGTTATGTATTATTCTTCATTTTAAATTATTTTCTTGGTGCGTAAGGTGCGTAAGTAGTACATTATTATATTTCCGTTCACTGTTTATATTATTATCGAAATTATTTTCAGTTTTTGTGGTTTTTCAATGACTTATGTCACTTTTGGTTAGATCTGTTTAAAACTGTACGTATCATAAATAATTTTTAAAAAAGGTTGATTATATGGATGTAATATTAAATTGTGTAGCGAAATTAATAGGAAATATCAAACAACTATTGAAATTGTAAAAATAAATTAAGGAAGTAAGGAGACGACGTATGATGACACTAAGGGTTGCCAGCTAATTTCAATTTCTTAAAAAAAGGAATAATAATAATACTAAATAAATAAATAAATAAAGAGACTGTTGGTGCTGGCACGCACTTTGAGTAGCAAGGACGGTGCACGCTAGCGTCTGATAGGCGTCCACGAACATAATTAAATGTTTAAGCAGCCGGCAGTTTTACTGACAAACTATTTTCAACTCGCGCCGACGACCACCGCATAAAAGAAAGAACGGCGCGCGAATGATAGCCGGGCCGCTGCCGACTGCTGTCGTCCCGGTGTGAATTAACCCTAAGGGTGTTACCAGGCCAATCGATCGATCGTCGATCGACGGCGTCGATCAAGAATGGAAGGTAGAATGGATCGGACGTCGACGTCGATCGAGCTGATGCTTGATTATTATTACTGATGGATTATAGCTGAGGTTAATCGATCAACGTCGACCGGTGCCATCGACCGGCAATCGATCGATTAGCTAGTGGGACGGTATCCGTCTACCAGCCAAAGCTACCACACCAATCGATCAACGTCGATCGATGTCGATTGATGGCATCGATCGACGATCGATCGATTGGTGTTGTAATACCCTAACGCACTGCAGAAGCGTGGTAGCCCTGACAGCTTCCTGAAATCATTGTTACACAAGATATAGATGAGGAAAAACTCGGCTAACAAAAAAGAAATCTGATGTTCGTGACCTCCCGGAAACCCATTGAAAAAGATGTTAAACTCACAGGAAAATATTTACTTTGGAATTTATTTACATTTCTACTTACTTACATTTCCTTTTCTGCAGAATACAAAATAGGTAAGTCTTTGATATCCCCAGAAATAGCTAATGGCAAAATTGGATCATTTTATCCGCTAGGATATTGTGAGTAATATTACATATATCTTCGGGATTCTTTGGTAATATTCCGGGATTTCTCATTTATTATCAGTGAATTAATATTGGCTTCTGGTTGGTTTGCGGTATTTTCGCTTTGTTGTGGGTTGAAAGATGGATGAAGGATGTATAATTCACATTGTACAGCTACTAAGAATAGTATATCATATTATATGAAAGTACTCCTATTACGGAATTTGTAAAGGATTTTGTCAATAGGATTGACAGTCCCGTTAATCAGGAAAACAAAATACGATCACCAACTTTATTAACTGATTTTCGACCTATATTTTTATTCTTGTAGGTTTCTGTTTGACCACACCACCTGATCTTAGGTGATGATGGGCCAAAGTGGAGCACGCTTGCCTAGAATGAACCAGTTCACTCCAATGTCTTGATGATGCCCAAATTACAATTCAGAGACGGGTGAATTCCACAGTTTGACAGTTTGCACAATAAATGTGGAATCAAAGCTTGGTTCGGGACCGTGGAACTTCAACCATTCATTTTGATGGTCATAAATAAGGCTTGAGGTTTAAGATCCCAGAGCCCCAAAACCTATGTCATTTTCGAAAATAGATAGACAAATATGTAGTTAAAAAGGTGTGCTTCCAGACCAGATTCATTGCTTTACCCTTTTCCATTATTGGGTATAAAAGGTACCTTATTCGCTTGCATTTCAGTTTGAAGACGGGTTTATGTTATGCAGGATTTTATTAAAAACTATTTCTTGCTGTGCCAGACACCGTATTATTATAAAAATAGAAAATAAGTAAATCCACGCGGATGAAGTCGCGGCACAAGCAAGTTGCGTATAACGACACTATTGGCGCAGTGGTTGAGCGATTGACTGCTTAACAGCATGTTGCGGGTTCGATTCCCACCCAGGGTAAACATTTGTGTGATGTGCACTTGTGTTTGCCTTAAGTTTGGTTGTTCTTTCATCATCATCATGTCAACCTGTAGACGCCCACTGCTGGGCATAGGTCTCCCCCAGTCAAAGTCAAAGTCAAATCATTTATTTCAATTAGACCATCAAAAGGCACTTTTGAACGTCATAAAAAAGTTGATTCTAAGTGCCCCTTCCAAAAGGTAGTTTGTATGGAGAAGAATGGGCAAGAAACTCCATACTTACTCTTTTAAAAAAAATGTGTACAATATTTTGCATTTACAGTTTACAGTTATATACGTGAATACGATGGACCTTGCATAAAAACACTATATTGAAGTATGTACAAAGTATTACAAGATAAAGAACGACAGCCAAGTTGTATACATAGTGTTCACATATCATTACTTACAATTATTGAAAAAGTAGACAACAACTCCTTACATTTCAACAAACTATGAATAGTGAGGATTTAGCCGTAATCGCGATGCTTGGCCGATGTATGTTTGGTATCGCAGTAGGTGTTATGGTACTCAGTAGAACGCTGCTGCCCATCCTCTGGTCAATATCCCTCCGTCGTCTTCTACGACACCCACAGGTAGAAATGGGGTGGTGCTATTCGCGGCCGGCACAACTCGACAAGGTTGTTTTTTATCTGTATATAAATGTATATCAACTGTCTGACACCCATAATCGGAATATCTCTTCGTTTATGCTGCAATCGAAAGTGGACAAAAATAAAGGTGCTATTTATAAACGTAATAGTGATTTGTCTTCATAATACGAAAACGGGAATAAGAAAAAGGTAATACAATGAACAGACATTATGATTTGATTTATATTATATTGAACCTTTTCACCCGTAATAATTCTAATGGCCAAGCTTCGTTTCCCTTAAAAATATGCCAATTACAAAATGTATTTTCTCCACCTGCCTCACTGGAATAAGTCATTGGAAACTCAAACTTATCCGCCTTAACATAAGCGACATTTTTTAATGTTTTGAGATTAGAGTCGCGTCGAGAATGGTTATCCGTTGAAGGTGTGAGTCTACGCGAAATCGGCTACCAATTTTTTCAATATTTGAACTTATTGTTATTACAGAAGAGAGAGAAATCAGACCCGATCAAAGATTCTACTTAATGGTCGGAAGAAATGTTAAATTATGCTTATCTTTTTCTTTTTGATAAGCTTTGCTCCGTACTAGGATTTTTTCTGAGTCGTGAGTACTTACAAGCATTTGAACTTACACACACAACCAACCAGACCCGGTACACAACCAATTAGCTTAAAAACTAGTAAGCTAATTTGAATACAAAAGAAAATGAAGCATCTGCAGCCGAACTAGATGAAACGTGTAGCTATACCACACCCGCGACACTTCATAGAAACGAAACGATATAATTGCTTACACTAATACTAAAATAATAGACTATACAGATACGTGCGTGAGTGTGCGTGTCTACGCGCTGCGCGAACAAAAACGCAATTTCCAGAGCTAGCTGGTCGTTCGACGCGGGGAGAGGTGAGGAACGGTTTCAGAGGGAGGCGGAGCGTGTCGCTACTGTACGGCAGTACTAATACTTATACTGTACCTATACAGCGCCAAACCTCGTTTTTCATTATTTAGACAAAATAAATAATTAAGGGAAAAACAAAATAAATTAAGGTAAAAACTAAGTGAGTGTGTGGTGTATGCTTGGAGAGGGGTATATTCGTGTTAGGATGTGTTAGTGCATATAATGATGTATGAAGTGTACAGAGGTGTAATGTTTGAGTGTAGTGTTAAAAATATTATAGATGAAGAGAAATACATATTTTTAAACTTGCACAAGGAATCCTTTACTCTGATACGATTAGTAGTCTTTTTAACCGACTTCAAAAAGAATCAATATCAATTCGAATGTTTATATATATATATATATTTTTTTTTTATGTATGTTCGGGCATAACTCTGTCATATATAGACGGATTTGCAAAATTCTTTTTTTGTTCGAAAGGGGTTTATTCCGAAATGGTCACATATACAGCCTTTTTTGAGAAAATCAACAAATTCTCAAAAAAATTACTTAGACGACGTTTTAGTTTCTTCAATCACTGGAGGACTTACAATCTCTTTTAAGTGTGTTGCCGTTTCTTAATAGATTTGGATGTTAAGGCAACACTAAAAACAAAAAATAAAAAGTTTTTTCAAAAAAAAGAAAAACGCCTTCAAAAACTAAAAAGTGATAAATAACTTAAGTACAGAACACACATTACTTTACTTTCGGAAGTCGGTGGCAATACAAAACAACAAACACAGAGCCACCACCACCGACTTCCGAAAGTAAAGTAATGTGTGTTCTGTGCTAAAGTTATTTATCACTTTTTAGTTTCTTACGGCGGTTTTCTTTTTTTTGATAAAACTTTTTATGTGTTATCATAAATACTTTTTCACTCCGTCTTTGCAACGAACCCTACTAAGAAGGTAAACATCTAAAATAGAGTTAATTTTATTATAGAAATGGGGACACAGAAACACAAAAATCTTATAAATAATAAAATTCCCAATTCAATAATAAAATATCCGATTTCAATGTTCAAAAAGAAACTAACAGCCATACTATAGTAGAAAAATGTTATTATTCCGTCAATGACTTTCTAAATGACAGCAATCTTTAATATTTATAAAACTATATTTTTTTTTGTACTGAATACCTACAATTAATAAGAAATGATATTAAATAAGTTTATAAATTGTAAACTTATGTTCATCATCATCATCATTTCAGCCGAAAGACGTCCACTGTTGGACATAGGCCTCCCCAAGGGGAGGTTTTGCCATAATCGCCACGCTTGGCAGGCGGGTTGGCGATCGCAGTATGGTTGTTACAAAGGCACAGAGAACGCTGCTGCCCATTCTCTGGTAAGTCCCTTAGTCGCCTCTTACGACACCCAAACTTATTTTATTACCAAATTTTTAATCTCAAACTCTCAACATTTGCATGCCTAATTTTAAGGTAGATTGTACAAGGGACGAAAATTCTATGAACATCTAAATTTTGTTTAACTGTTTTCTAAGCAAATAAAGATATTATTATTATTATTAAAAGAAGTTTCAGGTTTATGTTCACGAGTACACACACTAATTGTTTCCTATCTGTAGGTCATTCACATATTTGTTCCGTGCGGCAATCGAACCCGCAACACGCAGCGCTGCAGCCGATCGCTTAGCCACTGAGCAAACCGTGTCATTATAATTATCTAATAATTATAACAATTAAAATTATAATAATGTATTAAAGTAGTAGGTAAGTATGGAGTTTCTGGTAGTCCTATCTTCTCTATACGAAACTATACCTTTTGGTCAATTA
The DNA here is from genome assembly GCA_947361185.1 of Charanyca ferruginea. NCBI lineage: Eukaryota > Metazoa > Arthropoda > Insecta > Lepidoptera > Noctuidae > Charanyca > Charanyca ferruginea. The sequence goes on along the minus strand of OX376071.1, from coordinate 2,433,413 downwards.
GATTGATTTCTATTTTCTTGTAAATGATGTTCAAAAGTACCTACCAAGTAATATAATTAATTAGAAATTTAATTGATATACTCAATTTGACTATGACTTTGTATGTCAAGGACCGATAAAATAGGGCAGTTCACCCATTTCCCCTATCCGCTAGCGAAGTAAAACTCAAGGTAGATTCCACCGGAAAACTAGCTTTCCGATAAATAAATCATGCATAAGATCGACGCTTATGGAAATTTACTTAGCTATCGGTCATGTCGCAACAGTACTGACATTCAGCTGTATTCGATTAGATTAAATAACTGAAAAGTGAAAAATAACTTTAGCACAAAACACACACCATTGTTGTTTTGTATTGCCACCGACTTCCGAATCCGAAACTAGAAAAAAGTCATTGTGTGTTCTGTGCTAAAGTTATTTTTCACATTTCAGTTTTTGAAGGCAGTTGTCTGTTTCGTAAAAAAAAAAGTTTTTTATTTCCCGCTTTTCAGTACCTCCGTCTCATTCAAATCCATAAAGAAACGGCAATACAGTTAAAACAGAGATTGAAAGTAACTAGGTACTCCAAAGATTGAAGAAACTAAAACATAGTCTATGAAATTTTTTTGGGTATTTGTTGATTTTTTCACCTCTGAGGTATACCCTATCCATCAAAATAAAGAAGTTCCAAAATCGTTGTACATTTGCCGGAGATATCTCCTAACAAATATACAAAAAATAATAAAAAAAATATATATATACATATTTATATAAATAAAAATTGGGTTGTTGACACCATTAACCAATAATTCCAAACCAAACCAGACCAACCAAACTTATTTTAAAGTACACTTTATTTTAACCCCGAAAACCCGATTAATTTTCAATTAACTGTACAATTCGATTTTTATGTTGCTTTGAAATAAATTAATAGTTAGTGAATTGAGTTGGTAAGTAAGTGACGTCACGGGCCGCTATTGTCATATAAAATCTATGGAGGAATCTCGTTTAGTAGTACTAGTAGAAATACTTATTAAGCAATGTCTAGCTCCTAAATAATTGCTATAAAATTATGGAGATGTTTCAGGATTCATATTTGATACTTATACCTTCTTCTTATGTAACATCTTTTAACAACTCGAAAGCAAAAATAAAAAATCTAAAAACAGTAAAGAAATCATCAGTGATTCAGTATTCTTGTACCTTCAAGAGACTGTAAGCAAAGGCTTTTGTACCTATAGGAAAAGGCCGACACCTCTTTTGGCAAGCGTTGTCTAATTGCGAAGGCAGCGCCACCTCGCTGCACTCATCGCCAAACGAAGCCCTTTGTGCCAGAGACAAAAGACTGCCCGGATTGTAATAATTATAATGCTGTGTGAAAGATGCTTACAGCGGCTGTAAGTTCAAGTACGTTAGGTATACTTGACTCGAATATGATCCAGATTTTATAAAAAACCTAGCTTCGTTCCGTTTCTCCATTTGCATAAATTTAGTTACTCGTTCCAATTTTTAAAACATCTATACTAATATTATAAAGCTGAAGAGTTTGTTTGTTTGTTTGTTTGGTTGAACGCGCTAATCTCAGGATCTACTGGTTTGAATTGAAAAAATCTTTTTGTGTTGGACAGTCCATTTATCGAGGAAGGCCCATGCGAAGCTGGGTCGGGTCGCTAGTATTAAATATAGGCACGATGTAAGCACGTAAAGCCGTTGGTTCCGGCTGTCATTTGTAGATCTTTGGCAGTCTTAATGGGTGGGTAGTCAGAAGCCAGAAAGTCAGACGATCAGTCTTACCAAGAGGTATCGTGTGACACAGTAACTGGGGTAGGGTAGGTCAGATAGGCAGTACTTTTTAGGGCCCATTAATTATGTCAATTATAATCCGTGGTGCTTAGCAACTGGGTTTCTCCCAGTTGTAAACGTCCCTTTGTGCCTATTGGCCTAGTTCTGTTCTGTCTCCTGCTTGATTTGGAGGGTAGTGGAAAATATGTTTTTCTTACTCCTCCGCTGTTCTTTTCTGATTACTTTCGTTGCGGGGTCCAAGACAGTAGAATCGTTTCTCTGGGACTCGTCGAGCTTCATTGCTCTGGCTTTTCTGGTGGTCGCCACTGTTGATTCTGGCTTACAGGAGTTACAGTGGTTAGGGAATAGTGTGGCGGGCTTGTCCCATTAAAAAAAAGGTATACCATGTAAAACACTGGTATTTAGCTGCAACCGGTTGAACTAGAAGCCGGTCCCAAGATAGTTAGGCAGATGATGATGATTTACCAGCTTTAACAGGTTTACGTGTTCTCCGAGACACGGAGGCACAAAGTACGTAAGGCTGCGTCGCGTACCCTTTATGTTTTGTGACCGAGGCGGTTCAGTATGAACGGAATGATATACATATCTATGGGAATGATCAACCATTCACGGCCCTGCGACCTGCCGCGGCAAGACTAGCTATGACCGATTGTTCCAAATTGCTTTATCTTAACCACGAGCGCCTCCACTAGGCAGGTAAAAACACTTGGATAAAATAAATAAAAACATAGGCACCATCTACTCCAATCACATCAAAAGCTTCTAAAACATTTCAGCTCTCCTTGAAATTGAAACCGCTCAATGACACAGCGGACTAATATCAAGCAGCGTATAATTGGAAAGCCACTTTAGTAGAAAAATAAAAGTAATCAAGTGTGAGTCAGGCTAGTGCTCGGGTTCTGTACTGCCGATATTGTGTATACCTTTTTAAATATAATTAGTTATTTATTAACGTCGTCTATCATCCGCAAGAAAACGGTCTCGCTTCTGAGCAGAATATGGGGCAGTCACAATAGCATCCTCAAGACTGTGGCGGTCGATACGTCCTCCACAATAGAAAGGCAATTTGTGAGAAGACTTATATTATTATACCCTAGTATTTGGTTGCTCTAGTTGATGGGTGGTCCTCTCATTAATTAGTCTTTAGTTATATTTAATATATAATTTTGCATAGCACATACATGTGAGCACTATGTACTTTAAAGCCACCATTTACGAGATGTTTTTCGTTGACTTGAATATGCCCTGGCGGTTGAGTGTTTGTCATGCTCACTTGAATGTCTCGCTGATGGTGGCGCATGTGTTGGATCATTTGGTTCCCTTCAAAATGGTTGAACTAAATGGTGCCGATCCGTGCGTCATGCTCGTGAACGGGCGCCGTCAGTTGAGACTGGTCATCTCTTCGCTGCCTCGGTTGTTTTAAATTTATTTTGAATTGTCTAATTTCATTGCCACTAGACCTCTTTTAACGTGCACAACTTGTTACATTGTTCTCACATTGTACCTCTAGATCAACATGAATGATGTAACCTAAATTTGTAATATTCTATTGATTTCAAAAGAGTGTTCATGGAGTTTCTTGCTCGTTCTTCTCCATAGAAACCTACTGTTTGGAACGAGCAACTAGCTGCAACTTTTTGACTGACTGACTCTTTGACAATTCAAAAGTGCCTGTAAATGGTTTATTTGAAATAAATGATTTGAGTTTGAGTTTGAGTTTGAGTTAAGTTACTAACAATAGTGTTTAAGTGCAAACCTGTTACTAAAAATTTACGGATCTCGTACTTAGGTAGTTGTCCGAAATAAAATGATTTTATTTATTTACGCTTTTGCCCGCGACTTCGTCCGCATGAATGTCGGTTATCGTGGATGCAGACGAAGTTGCGAATTAAAAAGTAGCCTATGTCCTTGCCCAGGGTTTAAGCTATTTTAATACAAAATTTCATCAAAATCGGTCAGTTGTTTCATCGTGAAACCGTAACAGACAAGTTACCTTCGCATTTGTAATATTAAGTAAGTATGGATTTACATAATATAGCGTATACTGAGTAGCTAGCGTAGATTGAGGAGGTCGTGGCTAAGAAAAACCGTACAAATTAACCATGTCATGATGGTTAACCTATGCTTACCGCGGTCGGGCCGTGGATCGGTGACCACCATTTCATACCGAGATCCCACCGTGCCTCGTAAAGTACTTAAAGCCGTTGGTCCCGGCTGTCATTTGTAGATCTTTGACAGCCGATAGGTAGTCAGAACCTAGGAAATCTGACCACCAGTCTTACCAAGGTGTATCGTGTCACCCAGTAACTGTGTTGTAGAGGTCAGATAGGCAGTGTCTAGTGTCACCGTCGAATAGTGCAGTGTGTGTGTGTTCGTGAGAGATTTTTTTTTTTGGCTTCTGGTGTTTTGTTTGAATATCTTTTTATTGTTATTTTTGCTGAAATTTTCAGCCCGTCTCTTAAATCAAAAGTCAATTGACAATAAATAATAATAATAATAAAATATAATAAATAAATGTAAATAATAAACAATAATGTGATTGATTATTTTTAGTTAACTAGATATATAGTTGATTTATTATTTTCCTAAAACAGAGCTTCCTCTCTTCTACTATTGCTATACCCGATCAGGGTCCAAAATGATCCTAACCAAACCGCCTACCACCTAAGCATATTATTGTACGTATGGAAAAACAATAAAGATATTGAGATTGAGTATATAAGACTATTCGGCAAGGAAACACTTACCTAATCTTGTAAAAAAAAATTTGTGGAAGCGTATTATTTTCTAAAGAAGAAATATCATTTGTCACGACGTATTCTCTAGAAAAATAAATAGGTTCTAAAGATACGATCTTGTGAGTGACAAGCGGAAAGACCGTTTAGCCTAAGAATTTTTCACCCGTTTAGGTACAGAACCCTATCAAGGAGAACGCTGTAATGACAGGTTATTTAAAACACATTAGTCTGTGATGTGAGAATCGATTTTGTTTTGTTTTTACGTTATTTATTACCATGGTGGTGTAGATTACTGTAATTACTGTCATTAGGTATTTCCAGGGTTAAGGTCATTGATATAATAATAATAATAATAATATGTGGGGACATTTTCACACACGGCCATCTGACCCCAAACTAGGGAGACCCTGTACTATGGGTGTCAGACAGCTGATATACATACACAAATACATTTTTTTTGTAAATACATACATATATAGATAAACAACACCCAGACACAAGGCAAATACAAGTGCTCATCACACAAATATTTACCCTGGGCGGGAATCGAACCCGCAACACGCTGCGCAGCAGTCGATCGCTCAGCCACTGCGCCAACCGTGTCGTCATATATTCTTTGTCATGCTTCCAAAGTTCGACTTGTACGGTCAGTGGCGACACTGTTGGCGGAGTGGCTGTCGCGGGGTTGATTCCGGGGCTGGGCCTCAAGTCTGCTATTACAAAGTGTCAGAATGGTCTATCATTGATTTCATAATTGTTGATTTTAACAAGTTTGGTAATCTACTAATATAATGGCGTCATTATGATTTTCCAATGGTCAACCACTGACACGCCATGGAAAGAAATGATATAGAATGGCAATCTCGTACAAAATGACAACTGAATGACTGACTTAGGCGGTAATGTGCTAACATTGTGACAGTTACTTTGATCAGTGATCTACCATTACAACGTCATTGTGCAGTCATTGCTTTTAATTCGACCGACCAATGATCGACCATTATGAATTTAGCAGATTACGAACTTTTAGCAAAATGACAATGGGATCGTGTTGGAATGACGAAATTAAACAAATAGCAGACTTGGCCCCCTGTCTGTTTGTGTATGTGAGTTTACCTATATGTTTGTAAACGTACCCACGATACAAGAAGTTCCTAGTGTAAGGCAACTATTTTTTAAATGGCAAAAGTCTTTTCTCAACGAACTGTCGGGCGAAAAATATTGAAGGTCAGGCCTCCTCAACTTTTGCACCTACCTATGCGGTTTTATCGACATTTGAGAGGATAACAATACTAATTCTTAAAGCCATAGTAAAAGCATTTATTTTAATAAAACCATGTACAGGCGTTTTGGTTGGTTTGGTCCATAAATGGGTGAACATCTATTTCATACCGAGAGGCCAGACTCCCCCGTGCTTCGAAATGCACGTAAAGCCGTTGATCTTGGCTGTCTGTCGTAGATCTTGGTCAGTCGTTATGAGTAGTCAGAAGTCAGAAAGTCTGACAACCAGTCCTACCAAGGGCTAACGTGTTACCTAGTAACTGGGTTGTGGAGGTCCGATAGGCAGTCGCTCCATGTAAAACACGGTTATCCAGCTGCATCCAGTTAAACTGGAAGCCGACCTAAACATATTTGGGAAAAGGTTAGGCAGAAGATGATGTTGTTTATCTATGTATGAAAGAGTTCAGCTATTTTTTTTTTTTGCTTTTTGCGGCTGTGATATCACTGCGACCAGAGTTGGTTTATTGTGATCGCCGCTTGTGTTGGTTAGAGATCGCCGCCAAAACCCTGCAGCTGTTATGAACTGCAGGATCTGCTTTGGGGCGATCTCCTTGTCTAGTTTCTTTATAGTGGTGGTCTGATGTGCTTTATCGTGCCACACTACTGATGCGTACGTTATGATCGGCCGCACAATATCTGGTCGATTTGTTATGTCGATAGTTTGGTCGATTGTTACGCCCAAATATTTAACCTCCGTGGAGAATGCTATCTCCTTCCCATTCAGCTTTGGCATTGCCAGTTTGTCCAAACGCCGTTTTTTCGTGAAGGGTACAATACACGTTTTGTCAGGATTAACAGAGAGGCCACTTCTGTTACACCAATCACTGATGATGCTAAGGCCTTTTTGCATTCTACTGGAGATAGTAGATTGGCAAAAGCCTCTCACAATGATTACCAAGTCATCCGCATAGCCTTGCGCATCAATGCGAGATTCTGCCAATTTGTGCAAAAGTTCGTCCACTGCAAGGGGCACCACCCTGTGGACAACCCTTTGCTGTGGGTACCTGGATTGAAGTCTGATGAAGGGACATTTTTACTCCTCTGCTGGTGAGCATGGATTCTACCCACCTTACCGTAGTCGGGTCGACACTCTTGCCTATCAGCCCATTGACTACCAAAGGAGTCGGTGAGTTATCAAAAGCCCCTTCAATGTCTAGGAATGCACATAGCGCTATTTCCTTGTCTTCTGCGCGCTTTTTCCACTTTGTCTATCAGGCTCGTGAGGGCAGTCTCCGTAGATTTGCCCTTACGGTACGCATGGTGACTGTCGTGGATTGGTTTACTTACCAGAGCTACATCCCTAATATACCTATCAAGCACCTTCTCCATCGTCTTGAAGAGGAATGAAGAGAGGCTTATTGGTCTGAAGGACTTTGGCTGGCTGTAATCCTTCTTGCTAGCTTCAGGTATAAAAAGGACTTTCGCTATAGTCCATCGTTCTGGTACATGTCCCCAGGCAAAACTTGGATATTTACCCCTTGTTGTAACAAGGCTGGTGTTATCCTATCCTCCCCGCAGGCTTTGTTAGGTTTGAAAGAGTCAACGGCCCACTTAACCTGATTGGGTCTTATGATTTTGGCAGCCCTGCGCCAGTCCTCGTTCCGAGGTCTATTGAACGCTGGCTGTTGTTGGGGCAAGTCTATGCTCAGAGACCCGGAAAAGTGAGTCGCGGCCAGCAACATTAAGGTCTCTTTTTCATTGTTCGTAAAAGAGCCATCATCCTTTTTAAGGAGTCCAATCTGATTAGTCTTGGTTTTGGAGAGCACCCTGTGAAGTCTGGCTGTTTGAGGAAGGCTTTTTACCTCCCCACAGAGGTTCCTCCACGATGCTCTCTTCGCCTTCCTAATCAGTTTACTATATTCAGTTAATTCTTTCAAGTAGACCTCCCATTCGCGAGTCTTTTTAGCATTATTGAATAATTTCCTGGTTTTTACCCTACACTTTTCAAGTCCAGGGCTCCACCAGGGTACTTCTCTAGTTGAGGTCTTTGTTTTCTCCGGGCAATTCTCCTCAAAGGCTTGATTCAGTCCTTTGGTTAGAATTTCCACAGCTATTTCTAGGCTCTCAATTGTTCTGATTGTTTTTGGAAAGGTGTCAAGATTTTGTCTAAGTTGCTTCCTAAAACCCCCCCAGTCAGTTGATCTTGTGTCCCTATAAGTTATGGTTTGGGCGTCCAGAGCGGCCCTAATCTCAAAAGCAATATGTCTGTGGTCCGATATTGAATTTTCACTGCTGACATGCCAGTCATTTATGTGTCTGGCCAGGTTAGTAGTGGCGATCGTAATATCTAATACCTCCTGCCTTGCTCGAGTCACAAAAGTTGGCTTACAGCCTACATTTAGCGTAATTAGGTTATTAGTTAGTAAAAAGTCAAAGAGTAACTCACCCCTTCTGTTGATGTCGGTACTTCCCTATGAGGAGTGATGGGCGTTGGCGTCACATCCCATTAGAAGCTCAGCGTTGTGTCGGGCGGCGTATTCCACCACCCTCACCAAGTCTTCCGTCGGGTTGTCCCTCTCTCCAGGAAGATATGCGGAGCACACAATCACCCTGGCCCGCAACACCCTTTGAGGTTGACAAAGGCCGCTACCAAGTCGTCATTGCAAACTTCTGTGATTGGCAAGAAATCAACACCGTTGTTAAATAAAATACATGCTCTGGGTCTTATACCAGTTCCGTTACTAAGGATCTTACCGGCACCGTTCAGTCCCAGAACCTGGATGTTGGCTACCCAAGGCTCACCATTCCCACCTGGGTAGCCCCCCCTAGTTTCCCGAGCGTGCAGGCTTGGGACCAGGCGTCCCTCTTCTGTCCCGCGGACCCCGCCCCTCCTGCCACCTGCTCGCGAGGCACCGCGCTCTGAGCCCTTCCGCCCGCAGCGAAGTGCGGCCAGGCTCTCCCAGAGCCATGCCCCCGCAATGCAGGGAGCCCTCTGGAGGTGGAAGGCTGAGGTTCCGCGTGTCCAGGGTCGCTCCGAGGCACAGGCACGGGAGCCACCTCGGCCGCGACTGGTCGTGGAACAGGTTTCCCTCCACACCGCCTCTCCGAGCCCCCCGACGTAGAGTTTTGCGGTTCCCTCACAGGTCCCGCAGCTGTCATTGAAGGGCCAACCTTTGGGTCGCTCTTGATTTTAAAATAGAGCGCTTTAAAACCAAGAACGACCTCAAAGTTCCTAGCCCTAAGGGCCACGACAGATGGATCGTCAAGGAAAAAGGACACCACATGCCCATTCCCCTCCGCCCTGCTGTGCGCGACTCTCCAGAGCCCCGTGTTAAGCCCTTCATTCTGTAACCCCAGCAAATGTACAGCTTCGTCAATCGACTCTGCCTCATTGCTGGGGATAAAGATGGTCCCTACGGCGGGTTTCGGCAAATCACTTTCCGGAATAACGGAAAGCGATGCCCCGCTCCAGGGTTTGATAGAGGAGACCCTTTCGGACAGCCATTTTAGGCTGGCCTGGTCCCCGCAGGTGATAATAACGAACCCAGGTCTGTGCGTGAAGCCCGTGAATCGCGGCCCCTTACCCATATCGGTGAGGCTGAGCATCGCCAGAGTAAGGGAGCGGTGCAGCAGCTTCATTTGGTCCTCGCTCATGGGGATCACATTTCTAATCCCCACGCGCGTTTGCTCCACGACCTGTTTGAAGCTGGCCTGCACTACGGGCTTTTCTACCCTAGGAGCCTTCCTGGGTTGCTCCTTTGGGGATTCATCCTCCGACCTTAACTAACTAACAGGATCCTTTTCCGCGCTGCACCACCTAATATCTCATGGCGATGAGAGGACTTTTCCGTCCTTTGGGCAGAGTCACAGGAGCCTCCTGCCCTGGCCCCGCCACCACGGTTGTCCTATCCGGAGAGGCTAGTAAAACCTCCTCCATTAGGCTTATCGTCTCTATCGGAGAGAACTGTTCTCCAACTGGAGACGACGATCTAGATTTACTTTGATTTTTGTTTACTTCCATTACTAATCCCACGAGAAGCTAGGGAACTAAAAATGCCCATCAGCAGAGCCCCGCGTGCCAATGGGAGGACTGAAAATACTACCCGATTCGCCCAGGTGTCGGGTAGCCACCGTTAGCGACTGAGCTCCCCCTCAGCCACGCATCCCTCGGCACGGTACGGATAACACCTTGGATTGGGTGATATATATGAATAATATAAAATAAACCTTACATAGATATAACACTATATATATTTTATACAAAAGCGCTCGGTGTTTTCTGTTTTGAGTCTATTTCCTAATGAGCTAGACCCAGTAACAGGGCTGGCAACCTCGAGAAGGCTAGACCGGCAAACTTGCCTTGGGGATCTTTGCGACCAACTTGTCACTCTTCCCCAAGACCAACGCCCCCCCATCACCTCTGAAGGAGGTGATAGGGTAGGCCTGCACCTATGCTAACATGTTAAGCATGCCGTACGGGAACCGTTAAAGCATAGACCCAGACCCGCCCCCTCGAGAGTCAAGTCGCCCCTCCAAGAGTTCAGCTAAGTTGAGATGTGATTTAAACTTAAGTATTTTATTAAAAACAAATATCTGCAGTGGGACAGCGTAGGCCAGGGATGGTGAAATAGATTCTGAGCTGGGTTTTTGTGTATTATTGTTAAAAAGCTACTCTAAAGGTGCGTACGGATTATAGGCAGCCTCGCCTGTGGCACGCACGGCTCGCCCTGTTGCCTCAAGTGCGTACGCGCCTCACCCCGAGGCATGCCTTCACGAGCCGTGCGTGGCGAGGCTGCGCACCCTGAGGCTGCATCTAATCCGTACACACCTTAATGTTTTATTTTGACGACACGGTTGGCGCAGTGGCTGAGCGATCGACTGCTGCGCAGCGTGTTGCGGGTTCGATTCCCGCCCAGGGTAACCATTGGTGTGATGAGCACTTGTGTTTGCTTTGTGTCTGGGTGTTGTTTATCTATATATGTATGTATTTACAAAAAAAAGGGTTATAATCGCGGGCCGGATTAAATCTTGGCGAGGGCCGAATGGGGCCGCCATTTCCCCATCCCTAGTATAAGCTATAAAAAAAAACGAGTTGACATAATGTAATCTCGCAACAAATAAATATAAAGTCCTTTTTCCTAATAAATTTATATTGGAAAAAATACTGAAAAAATTAAAATATCACTACAACTTGGACATAAAATCATAAGTAGGTATATTTCATTTAAAAATACCTAGGTAAGTACATTATCATTGTTTGAAATCGGTCTTAAGGTAAATAAACAGCATTTCTGATCTTAACATTAAAAATATACAACTTCCTCCTTTTGTAAGTCAGTTAAAAGAGGATAACCCGTCACTGACATTAAAAATAAAACAAAAAGCCAAAGCACCTCAGGTTAAAACCTGTTTTATTGCATACTTCTCACCTTTTCAGCGACGAGCTTACAGTTGGTAATAAAAACATCCATTATAAACCGCGGAATAACTCGTCTCCTCGACTCTCAACTCTATATTAAAGAAAATTACCTTCATTTTCTTTTACAATGTTAATTTCTTAAGAGGAACTCCTTGCAAAAGTCATAATCATTTGCTGAGCTTTTTCCTAACTGTGTTGGGGTCCGCACCCAGTCTAGCTGAATGCAGCCGAATACCAGTGTTTTACATGGAGCGACTGCCTACTTGTCCTCCACAACCCTGGAAGTGGGTAACACGATACACCTTGGTAAGACTGGTTGTCAGACTTTCTGGCGTCAGACTACCCTTAACGACTGTCAAAGATCTACAAATGACAGCCGGGATCAACGGCTTCACGTGCTTTCCTAGGCACGGAGTGGTTTCGATATAAAATTTGGTTTTCTTAGAAATGTTTCCACGAAGAGTGCATTACTTTTTTAACCGACTTAAAAAAAAGGAGGTTCTCAGTTCGACCCGTATGTTTGTATGTATGTATGTATGTTTGTCCGCGATTATCTCCCGTTTGGATGAACCGATTTTGATGCGGTTTGCAGAAAAGTGTTTGATACATTCTGGAAAGCGTTTTAATATACAACAAACAAAAACCAAGAAGACGTTTTCGTTTCTTCCATCTTTCCATCTTTGGAGGACTTTCAACCTCTGTTTTAACTGTGTTGCCGTTCCTTATTGAATTTGGGTGATAAGGAGGCACTAAAAAGTGGAAAATAATAAACTTTTTTGAAAAAAAATTACCCCTCTCTTCTCTATTTTTCAAAAAAGTTTTTTCTATATTTTTATTTTGATCTGTGGAAAAATGGCGGTAGGTCATTTCCAGCATTAGGAAACTACAATCTAGGTTTAATAATAAGAATATTTTTTGGCCTACAAATCCTATACAGGTAAGATAACTGTTGGATTTGTTAATAGATATAGAGTACAGGCAAGATGTCTTCAAGTTCTCTAAGGCCAGGCCATTTCGAAGTCGAAATATAACGATTAAAGTAAAGTACCCAATCAAAATTTGAATATTGTTTTATGTCAATTGCTGTATTCAGACTGAAAGTTGACACCAAAATTACAAAGAATAGACATAGCTCATTTTATACATACTATTACTTTTTTACCCGACTACGGCAAAGCCAAAGGAGGGTTATGAGTTTGACAGGCTATGTATGTATGTATGTATGTATGTATGTATGTATGTATGTATGTTCATCTGTACGCTCATAGCTCCTAAACTACTTATCAGAACTGAACAAATGAGGTATCGTTAGAAGCGTCTTGATCGTCCGCTGGTTATAGGCTATATGACGTATCACCGAATCCAATGTGGCGCCCTCGGGCGGACAAAAAAACCAATATTAAAAAAAAAAATGAAGACAAGCATACCGTGTTTGGTATCATTGGAAAGGGGTTCACTAGTACATTTCAAATTTATATAATATTTAGTGGTAATTTGTCACAAATTATTGTAAAAAAAGGAAAGATTACCAAATAAAGTAAGATACGCATACCGTGTTTAGTATCATTGGAAAGGGGTTCACTAGTACCTATTAAATATATAATACTTAGCTGTGACTCCAAAATGGTTTAAATAAAAATATAAAGTTTAAAAACTAAAACCCGACTACAACAAAAAGTGATCTAAAAAGTACGAAACAAGAAAATATTTCACACAGAAATCAAGACATAGGTACAAAATGGTCAAGGTAAGCCGTGGTTGCATGCCATTATATTCATGTTCATCGCACTCATATGGGATACAGGCATGCAACCACGGCTTACCTTGACCATTTTGTACCTATGTCTTGATTTCTGTGTGAAATATTTTCTTGTTTCGTACTTTTTAGATCACTTTTTGTTGTAGTCGGGTTTTAGTTTTTAAACTTTATATTTTTTGATCCTACTAATTTACTCTAGTAGATTTTAAGCTCAATAAAAGCGTATTTAACTAAACTTATATACATCTTATCCTGGGAATAAAATCATTTATTACTCAAGAGTTAAAAAACTTTTCGTTTTACAAAAATGTAATCCCGGAACAATTGTCTTTCCGAAAGTAAATCGCTATACCGCCAATAACCTGTGCGGGTCGGTCTCCATATCTCGAAAACATATTGAGGTTTTTATTTTAATGTTGTATTTGAGCGACATTTCAGTAATCGGCCATTAGACTAGCATTTATAAAATAATACTAAAAAAGCCGTGTGGTGCCGGTCGCAAATAGCAGCACCCCATTTCTACCCGTGGGTGTCGTAGAAGGCGACAAAGGGATATTGACCAGAGGATGGGCAGCAGCGATACAAAAACAAAAAAAATAAACATCTTAATTAAGTTTAGATTCCACATACACATTCATCCATTCCACTCACAGTACTTCTGACACACCAATAAAATCTTCGTCCATTCATCCGCAAACAGATCGTTAGTTGGATTAGAATCCAAGAGATCTTTAAGTGCAGCCAGAGTGCGAGGTACTGGGGACTTAGCACGCGCAACAGTGCGGCAAGGAGGGACAGCAAATAGCCTGTGCTTTCTGCCGCGGCAGTACTTGCTTGGGGCAAAGAAGCAAGCCAGCGCAGTATGCACATCAGGCGCGTCAATAGTGCCACGAAACGCTTTACAAGCTGTAGCGAGTTGATCTCGTGCTCGCCTTACCTCTAGAGAATTATATCCAAGGCATCCCAGCAGAAATAAATATAATAATAATAATAATAATATATGGTGACATAATTTCACACACGGCCATCTGACCCCAAACTAGGGAGACCCTGTACTATGGGTGTCAGACAGCTGATATACATACACAAATACATTTTTTTTTTTGTAAATACATACATATATAGATAAACAACACCCAGACACAAGGCAAACACAAGTGCTCATCACACAAATGTTTACCCTGGGCGGGAATCGAACCCGCAACACGCTGCGCAGCAGTCGATCGCTCAGCCACTGCGCCAACCGTGTCGTCTACTATCATCGTCAACGTCTAAATCTTGTTGGATATAGGTATGGATAAAAGCCAAGTATGATAACATGCATCGGCCAAGCAAGGCGAATACGGCTGAACCCCCCTTGGGGGAGACCTATGCCCAGCAGTGGACGTCTAAAGGTTGACATGATGATGATGATGATGACTAAAAACCATGTAATAATACTACAAAAGTGTTGAGTTCGGTGTTGTGTCTGTGTATGTGTCCCTGTATGTGTTGGTATGGGTGCGAGTGTATGTGAATGAAAAAAGTTTCCAAGTTAGACCATCAACTCGATGACATTATTACCAGTCAACCACCTACATACCCCACTAACCTTTCCCTCAATGATACAAGAAAGGAAAATATACTTATATTTTATTCTTGAAAAAACCTATGACCTACTTATCGTATGAATAATGTATTATTTGTGCTGTTATAAGTCGCGATGACCACGCAATCTTAACCACAGTAATCAATATGCAATGGCAACTACTGGGTTATTTGTGCCGCGTTCAGATTGGACAAGTTACTGGACTGTTGAACTTGAATTTTCAATTAGGGTATCATAAGGGCTTAAAGTTGCCAGGACAGCTGCTATTCCTAAGTCAGATTGTTTCTATCTGGGATCTGATCTGGAGGAAGTAATCAAGACTTTTGAACTTTGGAAATTCTAATTCGCATTTGATTACTTTGTCGTTAAATAGTATAAAAAGGCTTATGTTTAACGAACCTCCAGATCTACTAAATGATAGTAAATAAAAAACCAAAATGGTGTTTCCTAAAGTATTGTAGAAATGTATGAGTTTGACTGTAAAAAGCGATTTGATTCTGGCACTCGGCGGCCGATGCCGCGGCACGCTCGTACAGCCTAACCTAACCTAACCATGTCGGATCCGCCCCAGGGGGATCAAAAAGATTTTGGTTATTTTGCACACTAAGATTTGGTGACCATTTAGTACATTTGGTATAATTTAGTATATTTTTTTGGTAAGATCCTAAAGTATTTTTTGGTGATCATTATATTTATACCCATATAAAAATGGATCGTCATTTACAGGAAAACTAAGTCTTATAGTCTTACTTGTAAAACCTCTAAAGAAAAACCAGCATAATATCTAATTATTTCCCTCAGATTTTCAACATTCTTAACAATTTATTAAATCCTCAAGCAAATCCCGAACCTACTCAAACATGATTAATAAGTCAACAAATATTCCTCTCAAAATCCAACTGAGAAATCTTTTGTAAACACAATTTAGGGAAATGATAACAACTGGTACCTGAGACGTTGAGACACAACATCAAAGAATTAGGATAATATTTTTCTTCCTCTAGCACATTTAAAACCTCCTTTTCATATTTAAATATTTATTTTCGGTTCGACGTTGTTTAAGATCAAGCGAAATTTTAATAACATTCGCAGTCTTCGTTTAATGTATGAGACGCGAGGGGAAATTGCGAATAACATTATATTTTTTGACTTGCTGATAGATCTCGAAAGAAAATTTAAGATGTTCTTAATTTTAATATAATTCGCTGTAATTCGGTTTTTCTTTTCAAATCTTCATGATTTACTAGCTGCGTGAATGTCGCTTATGCAGATGAAGTCGTGGATTAGCCTATGTCCTTTCATGGAACTCAAACTTAGTCTGTAGGTACATTTCATCAAAATCGGTTTAGTACTTTAGTCGTGAACGTGCAACAAACAAAGAAACAAAAATAAACAAGCTAGTGTTGTATGATTCATTTTGCAATTATGTCATAGTTTTCGTTTGATGTCTTAGAACTATTTTTATTTTTGTGGCTGTTATGCAATTATTCTATATAAATTTAGTTAAAAATGCAAACAACTTCTAGTCCTACAAGATCAAATCTATACTTATCTATAATCTATACTAATATTATAAAGCTGAAGAGTTTGTTTGTGTGTTTGTATGTTTGTTTGGTTGAACGCGCTAATCTCAGGATCTACTGGTTCGAATTGAAAAAATATATTTGTGTTGGATAGTCCATTTACCGAGGAAGGCTATAGGCCCACGCGAAGCCGGGTCGGGTCGCTAGTATTTTTATATTTACTGTTAATGTATTCATATTGCTTTTTATAGATTTGTATATTACTTTTTACCTACACAACATATATTTAGATGGGCTGACAAACATACAACGTTAGTCTTTGTCGATACTAAAATTTGGCAAAAAAATCCCATATAAGATTTAATCTTAAAAGGGATTATTGTACTCATCATTATGAAAAACTTTGACTAAAGGACCAAACCCTGAAATAAAAAAATATAAGCCGATCCATCCATTATGTCGAGTGTGTGTTATACTAATATTATTAAGAGATAAAATTTGTTTGAATGGGGGTAACATCAGGAACTGCTCATCCAATTTGAATAAATCTTTCACTAATATGGCTATGTTACTCCTTAGACCTGCAGTGTCTTAAGACGAAAGTCTATGACCAGTCTGTGTGTGTTGCTAGTGATTACATCATCAAATCGAATCAAATGTCTTTATTGCATTCATGTGTCATCATCATCAGAATGATGACGTCCACTATTGAGCAAAGGCCTCCCCCAAAAAGGGGGGGGGGGGGTGCCATAATCCCCACGCTTGGCAGGCGTCTTGGGGATCGCAGGATTTTTCCTTACCCGTTGTCCTCCGTAAACGACAAACGCGATAATGCGACGCGACGTGTAAATATCAAATAGGTGGTGCGCGTCGCGTCGCGTCGTGTCGCGTTCGGTCGCTCACCTAGAACAACGCCTGAGTCGCTTTCGACGGGTGTCGTCGAAGACGACTCAGGCGTTGTGTTTGTATCGGGATGGATGAAATGGGGGGTGCTATTGTAGCCCGGACACCTCACCGGCCCGTGATCACATACGGGACCTGTCCGCCTTTGTACCTTTGTGCATGAAGTGTAAATAAATAAATAAGGCAATGGAGAGGGCTATGCTCGGAGTTTCCTTGGTTTGGAAGGCCTCCCACTAGGTGGACCGATGAGCTGGTGTAGGTTGCGGGCAGTGGCGTGCCTAGGGATAAAGTTGGGGCAACCCCGGTAGATTTCAGAATAAAAACCGTTAATTCTTTTTTAAATCTTGGAATCATCGGAACGCGCGCTGGATTACGCGCGGAGTTTAAAATGTTTATTCTTATGAATTCTTATGAGATGATGATTTAGTACCTACTTGGAGCTATTTAATTTTTTATCGTCTCGCGTTATAGCAAGCCGGGTTTATCGGCTTTAATGGAAGGCACGCCACTGGTTGCGGGGATCCGCTGGATGCGAGTCGATCGGGACCGGTCAATGTGGCGACACGCAGGGAGGCCTATGTCCAGCAGTGGACGTCTTTCGGCTGAAATGATGATGATGATGATGATGATGTTACTGAGAGCACAATGCTATATTTTCTTCTAAAAAAAATAGGGATTCTTATAGAAAATTTACGCATGCACGAGGTCGCGGGCAAATGCTAGTGTTAACATTAATGTATGGATTATCTTACTTTTTTTTGCAATTCCAATGTTGGTTCAAAATTGTTGATGTACTTATAGTATTTTTTTTTTTTCTTTTTGATGTTTTTGTTCATTGAATGGAACGACTAAACTACATTAATATCTCTAGTAACAATAGTAGTAGCAAGTCGTTGTAAACGAAGCATGATGGTCAAGGTCTGTGGTTGCCTGTGTACCGGTGCGTAATTCACAGGCGCTGTGACGGTAGCTAATAAACTTAATACAACTTCTTTTGCTTACCCATTCTAGGTATATAGGGGGGTGGGGGGTGGGGGGGTAATTTAAATAATTATGCTAAAAAACATCTAGGTACTCATTAAACATGAAACGAAATTATGATATTGAATTAATTATTTTTCCGCAGAATGTCGAGGTACAGTTTAAAAAATAACTTTTTTTTTTTTAAAGATTATGGACTGATGTTGTTTTGTATCTTTAAAAAAAAAGTCTTTTTACTATGTCATTTTTGAAGTCAGTTGTCCTTTTGAATTGTTTTTTATTTTTTCTCTTTTTACTGCCCAGTTCTTATCTACAAGAACCATTCAGAAACGGTAAAAATAAAAAATAAATGAAAACAATTGATCAAGCAATTCACCGGTTACCTAATGGATCACTGATCACTCACTTATGTTATGGTCTATAGCGTTACTATCATATAATCTAGGACAACGTTTTATACATTAAAAACTTTCCAGAATAATATGCAGTCAAATCCATATTTGACTGCATATTATTCTGGAAAGTTTTTCCAAACTTAAAATCATACAACTTTCCGTACTTTAAATTCATACAAAGACCTAAGGGCCATCCCTTAGGTCTTTGTATGAATTTAAAGTATTGGGCCTAGTTACCCGGAAAAAAAAATATTACTATCCAGCAATGAATTGTACTTATATTGAAATACATAGAATACATTTAAAAATAATCAGTGATAAATATTGAACGATGAACATAGGAACATAAAATAAACATACAAATAAAACATATAACCTCCCCCTTTTTAAAGTCGGTTAAAAATAGGAGATATTATCTGTGTTCATTACTTTTGACGGCAGTAAGCCCTTTCTCCATCGTTCTAGAAACTACGTTAGTATATTAATCTATCATTCGTGTAAATCACTTCGTGCTGGGCGGTGCGAGTCATCCAGTCTACCTAATCAAGGTAGAAGCTGATGGATTGCCGTGACCTTCGCTGACGTCACTCGGGGTAAAGGGCAACCGTTGTTTATAGGGCATTGTTCTATGTACGTACCTGTTATATAGCACAGCGTTAGTGCACATAAAACCATGTTGAAATGTCCTGATTCTAGTCACGTTGGTAAAGATCTCATGTCGGCTTAATCCAATGTAAAGGAAAACTTGGCATAAATGTTGGAAAGGTGACTGAAATAAAACGTTGGGATCTCCACAAAACTTTTATATTTTTATAAACAGGAGCACGCAACGACTTTTCTTTTGCTTTCCGCCATCCCCTTCTCTCTCTTACACCTATCCATCTCATTCTATGCTTAAGGGGCTATTAAACGACTTTTACAGATTTTAAACTGAAAATCACGTCAAAATGCGCAGTGTAAATGATTTGAAAAAAATATATGTTAAACTAGAACATTCTCTTAATCATATAGAAAGTGAATATTTTTGATTAAGTTCATATTAAATAGTTTAATTAACTCGTGAAGTTGTGTCTGACGCGGACAAAACATTGACAATCACACAAAATCAACCAGGTATAATTATCCAAAACTTACACTATCTTACAGACAATTTTATTATCCATATTTTAGTATACGCCTTTTTTTAATTTTGAAAGAATACTACTTTTATTTAATTTTTTCGACTAAATCTTGAAAGTTTTGGACGCAGACTGCGTCCGTTCTGCATCAGTTTTGGGTCCAAAACTCTCAAAGTTTAGTCGAAAAAATTAAATAAAAGTAGTATTCTTTCAAAATTAAAAAAAGGCGTATACTAAAAGATAGATAAATACCTAACATACACGATTTTAAAAAGGATTTACTTAAAATGTTGATCGAAAAAGCATACTATACGGTGAATGAATACCTAACTGACAAATTATAATTATCTTTTTCATTATACAATTTATTGTTTCTTATAGATTAAATTAGAATTACTTAATAACTATTATATTTTTTAATTATTGAAATGTTTTATCGTACCTATTGACAATTGTATTTATTATTGTGTGATAATTTTATTAGTTTGATTGTTTATTCATCAATTTATATTTTTAATTTTTATTGGAATGTTTTATCGTGTTGACAATCGTATTTATTATTGTGTGATAATTTTATTAATTTTATTGTTTATTCATTAATTTATAATCAGCATGTTCTATCCAAAATAATATTTGTACGCCGATGACGGCTTGACATAGTGCTCAATAAAAATCATAACACCTGTACCTGACCTACCTATGTTGAACAAATAAAATGTTTGTATTTGTATTTGTATTTGATAATAAAATTGTCTGTAAGATAGTGTAAGTTTCGTTTAATTATACCTGGTAGATTTTGTGTGATTGTCAATGTTTTGTCCGCGTCAGACACAACTTCACGTATTAATGAAACTATATAATATGAATATAATTAAAAATATTTACTTTCTAAGTGATTAAGATAATGTTCTAGTTTAACATATATTTTTTTCAAATCATTTACGCTGCACATTTTGACGTGATTGTCAGTTTAAAATCTGTAAAAGTCGTTTAATAGCCCCTTAAGGCGACGATATACGCCGGCGACCTTGATCGACCAGAGAATCGTATGCGCTCTCAAACTCTCAAAGTTTAGTTAGATAGTATTCTTTAACTTAAAAAAAGGCTTATACTAAAAGATAGATAATAAAATTATCTGTAAGATAGTAAAAATTTCGTTCAAATATTCCTGGTAGATTTTGTGTGATTATCAATGTTTTGTCCGCGTCAGACACAACTTTACGATTTAATTAAAATATTAATATGAACTTAATCAAAAATATTCACATACTAAATGATTAAGAGAATGTTGTAGTTTAACATATATTTTTTTCAAATCATTTACACTACACATTTTGACGTGATTGTCAGTTTAAAATCTGCAAAAGTCGCTTGTTAGCGCCTTAATTCGGAAACTAATTAAACTTTTTAAGGTAAAAACAAAAAAGAAAATCCTACATAAATTAGTACATTGTAAAAGGGTTAGACTTTTTTTTACCTACATTGCATTTTTTGATATGTCGCTGAGACGAGACGATTGAATCATCATCATCATCATCATGTCAACCTTTAGACGCCTACTGCTGGGCATAGGTCACCCCCAAGGGGAGGTCGATGGATGTTGGCGATCACATTAACTTAAGGGGCTATTAAACGACTTTTACAGATTTTAAACTGACAATCACGTCAAAATGTGCAGTGTAAATGATTTGAAAAAAATATATGTTAAACTAGAACATTCTCTTAATCATTTAGTAAGTGAATATTTTTAATTATATTCATATTATATAGTTCAATTAACACGTGAAGTTGTGTCTGACGCGGACAAAACATTGACAATCACACAAAATCTACCAGGTATAATTAAGATGAGATTTGAGTTGATTTGAGTTTTGAGATTTTAAGTATCTTTAGGTAATTAAGAGTGAGAGAGGTTTTAGAAGGTTTCCAAGTATGTGCCAGAATGAAAAAATGTCGTTCTTGGCTAAGTGTCTTTTTATACCTGTACTTCAAAAACTGGAGGCCATGTTTCAGTATAACAAAGAAACATACAAGAGCTTATCTTGTGTGGGTCGTAAAAATTTGTTGATAGCCTATGTTATGACGATGTCAACCAACTTCTTTTATCCGTCATGCTCTTGCCTCCGCCGGTGTGCCAGCTGTGTTAGAGCCTAATGGCTTGGCACGTGACGATGGGAAAAGACCAGATGGAATACCATAATGCCTTGAAAGTTGGGTAGACCTTTGGTGTGGGATGCAACTTATATCGACACCCTTGCGCCATCCCTTCTTCTTAGCACGTTGTCTTGTGCTGGGGCGGCTGCTGTAGGTGCCAAATACCTTAAAAGGCCTTCTAGAAAGTTATATGTTTGAGCCGTTTGAGGTTGAAACATTAGATCACATGTTTTCAGAGACATTGGTGCCGATTCCCTTGTTCACAAAGTAAACTAAAATTCGGTATTTGTCATCTCTTACTACCAGGCAGCTGAAGAAAAGGACAGCGACAGACAAGGACTAAGTTAGAGATGTCAGATGAGTTTTTTCCTTGAATTTCGCAGTGTTTTTAATCAACGTTCTGAAATGACAACTATAAGTGTATGAACATTTTAGATCAACCAAAATTGACAGTTCTTATTAATATATGTCTCTTTCTTGTCATATTGGAGAGAAAGAGATATAAATAGCTTAAAATTAATTTAGTTCGTGCACAACAGAATTGGCACCATTGCTAAGCAACTGGTCGAGTCTTCAAGTGACCAGGGCCTCAAGTCTGCTATTACAATAGTGTCAGAATGGTCTATCATTGATTTCATAATGGTTGATTTTGACAAGTTTGGTAATCTACTAATATAATGGCGTCATCATGACTTTCCAATGGTCACCACTGGCACGCCATTGAAAGAAATGATATAGAATCTCGTACAAAATGGCAACTGAATGACTGACTTAAGCGGTAATCTGCTAAAATTTTGACGGTTCCTTTGATCAATCTACCATTAGAACGTCATTGTGCAGTCATTGCTTTTAATTCGACCGACCAATGATCGACCATTATGATTTTTGCAGATTACGAACTTTTAGCAAAATGACAATGTGATCGTGTTGGAATGACGAAATTATAAAAATAGCAGACTTGGCCCCCAGATGGCTGGCCTTTTCTTGGACCAAAGAATTAGCATTGTCATTCAATTAGCGTGGTAATACTCCTAGCCTTTTGGGCACTTGTCTCCATTTGTGCATAATATATTTTTTAATTTTAGGCCTTAATATATTTATAAAATGTGCGACATTTCTTGTTTTATTACGGCTGGAATTTTATAGTAAATATGTCTTAAACAATAATGGTGCCGACTACGCAGGTCCGCCCTCTAATTTGTATTAAAACACGCCCTTATGCCTTATAGTTCCTCAAATGACACCGTTTTATCATTTCTCGCGCATTAATTTCCATTAATTTCTGTTCGCTGCTAATGTGTGCCGCTCCTTTCGGAAGGAGTCAAGTTCGTGCCGCCATCTTTAATATTTTTAATTAAAGGACGTCTAAGATTAATTAGTAAGTTCTGAATATTAATGACAGCACTTTATTAACGTCGTTTTCTTTTGTTTCAGGTTACGATATAGGAAAACGACGAGTGCCACCATATACCAAGTGTTCTTTACTAAAAATTTAAGATTAGGTAAGTGTGTTACAACTTTTATATCTAAATATTTATTATTGATTTTTTTATTAGTCTATTTTTGTGTACCCCTGCCCTTCTCGTTCCAAACTTCTCGATCTTGTGCGATCTCTGCCCACGTTAGCCCCGCAAATATGATCAGATCGTCACACCACCTTCGTTTCGCTCGACTTTGGCGGTGAAGTCCTCCTTCAGGTGTCCCGTGAGTGACCATCTTTGCCCATCTTTCTGGATGCATTCACGCAACCTGGCCAGCCAGCTCCCACATCAGCCTGGCTGTGTTTTCTCTAACATCTACCATTTGAGTTATGGAGCGCAGGGTGGTGTTTCTAACGTGATTAATTCGCTTGACACCTATGCTCCGCTCAATTGCTAAGTAATATTATAATAATAGTAACTTAAAATAAACTAATATTTATTTTAGTAGAGATCCGACCCGGCTTCTCACGGGTAATATCTTCATAATTATTTCAACCAAATGTTCACAAAACCTGAACCAATTACACCTAAACCTTTCTTATGAATTTCTCTGTCTATTGGTGAAAACGGCATGAAAATCCGTTCAGGAGTTTTTGAGTTTATCGTAGACAGACAGACAGATGCGGCGTAGGAGTTTGTTTTGTATAATTATAATTCGTTTTTGCCCGCGACTTAATTCGCGTGAATGACGGTTATCGCGAATGCAGGACGAAGTCGCGGATTAAAAAGTAGCCGATGTCCTTGCCCAGGATTCAAGCCATTCTCATACCAAATTTCATTAATATGGGTTCAGCCGATTCATCGTGAAATCGTAACAGACAGAGTTACTTTCACATTTAAAATATTAGTATGGAAGTATGGATAATCACTATCACTACATATTATAAAACAAAGTCCCCCGCCGCGTCTGTCCCTATGTATGCTTAAATCTTTAAAACTACGCAACGGATTTTGATGCGGGTTTTTTTAATAGACAGAGTGATTCAAGAGGAAGGTTTATAGGTATAATACATGCATATTATAGTTGAAGAAAACCGAGAAATTCCAGGAGTAATGTGAGGTCATAATAAACATATTTTTGTGCGCTTACATTGCAAACGCTGGCTAAACCTTACGAGATATATCAAATTAATATACTACGGAATTGTATATCTTCAAAAGATCGATAAAAAGTCCGCGATGATATATGTTTATCTCTTAAGGATAACCCACAGTAACCATTGTTATCTTTTGTATATTACAAATAAGATATGGGTTATTTACCAAGCAATTTTAAACAATATAGTTTTATTCCTTACCAAATTAAATATCTTAGATACGTTGTGCATTTCATGTAGATCAAAATTGCCCTTTGCAGCTTAGCATTAAAATCAATATATTAGAAGATATCACAGTGTTAAAAAAGGGTGTGTAACGTTTGAAATAATAACAAAAGCTCTAAAGATCATATGATCTAATTTCATTTAACATACTTTTTTTTAATATAACGATGAAATGGGTTACCTATCATAAGGTCGAAAAATATTTGACCGAATTTCATTTCACCTAAAACTTTTCAACTTTTCTCGTTTCGTATTTTGTTCCCACTGTATCAGTTGACCTATTATCAATTCGCTTTTTTTCGTTGCGCCGACGTTTCATTTGGTCGAAAAACTTTTTACCGAAGTTACACTGAAATAACATTTGTTCGAACATTCGTTATACCACTGTTTTGATTACCATATTTCACCAAACGCCTAGAAGTAAATAAGTCTGATATTGAGTCAATGACAACCGGTACTCCACCAGCAAAAAAAAATACGTCGTCAAAAGAAACAAAAAATCAAAAACTTTTGAAAATTAAAGACATTTTGAGTGAAATTGTTTAATTTCATTTGAAAGAGCTTTCAAAACTAATGTATTTATTGCACTGGCGTTATAGAGAGCTAATTTCAGATTAGTTTCCTACTATTTTGTTTCAATAATTATTTAAATGTAATGGCACTTAATAAACCAGGTGGTCCCAGTAAGAAGCTTGCAAACAAAGATTCTTGCTTCAAGCATGCAGCATGCAAGCAGGCATGCAGCACACAAACAGGCATGCAGCAAGCAAGCAGGCATGCAGCATGCAAACCAGCATACAGCATTCAAGCAAGCATGCAGCGTGCAAACAAGCATGAAACATGCAAGCAGGCATGCAACATGCACAAGCATTTTTTCTGTCACAACATGCAATCATTTAGTTATTGAATAATTTGGGTTAGGTTAGGTTAGAACAGAGACCATTAACGCGCGAAGGCGAACGAGCGGAGAGAGCGTGCCGCGGCAGCGGCCGTTAAAGTCAATATGTTGTGCTACAAAAGTGAATGACAGAAACGAATCGCTGCGAAATCGACTCCACGTAGTCTTGTCTGCCCTACATCTAGAGGGTAATTTAAATCCGCGTAGGCGCGGAGGGGCGAGGCGGCTCGCGAGCTGAGGAGCAGGTGGTTTAAACGCACGCCGCGGTGAGCGAGAATACCATCTGCGACGATAAGATCGCGTGGGTCCGCCGGAGCCCCGCAACGCCGGAGCCGTGACAGAAAACATGCCTGCTGCTGCTTGAACGCTGCATGCTTGCTTGCACGCTGCATGCTTGCTTGCACGCTGCATGCTAAAAATTAATGTGAAACGAAGTTCTATAAAACTATTAGCTATGAAACAACGTACAACCGGTTATAACAATATGTTTCCTGATATTTACTTATTCATTACAGAATTTTGACTGAAATTTAGTTAATATCATTATTAGGTCAAATGAAAATTAGGTCAACTGAACGTTATATAAAAAGAGCAATATACAAATTGAAAATTATATGAAAACAACTTTATACTAAATGTTATTATAACAAAAGAAGTTTATATGAAATATAACATTAAAAACCAATAACCTAATTTCATGTGATCTCACATGAAATTAGGTTATTGGTTTTTATAGCATATAAAAATTATATCATGTGAACATTATTTCAAGTGATGTTATACTATCTGTTATTATGCCATATATTACACACCCGTTCAAAAGCGGGGGTAGAGCGGCTGGCGCTTAGATTTGAGCGTTGAGTGTTTTTCACATGGAAAATAACTATATGTCGCTCTTTCAAGAGTAATTTCTAAAGAAAACATGTTTGTGTTGTCTAATGACAAAAAAACTGTGAACATTGTATATAAAGACATTCTGTAGTATATTTAGTATCACCATTGCACCCGCGCGAAGCCGGGGCGGGTCGCTAGTACATTAATAAATATAATAAAATAGTATGAATTAGTATGCATTTATGTAATTTGTTGTGTAAATTTGTTAAAATGTGACGATATTACCTATGCAAAGCAGGGGCGAGTCGCTAGTTAAGAATAAAACAGAATAAAAAGCAACCTTCTAAGTAAAAGGATAAGGCAAAAAAGGTTTAGTCAAATGAGATAAATCATTCGTGAAGAATCCGAGAAAAGTCTTAAGTAATTTCTTAAAAGCTAACTCGTAATTTACAGCTTTTAGTAATTCCTTTAAAACGAAAGGGGTTTACAATGTTTTTTCTTTGGACGAGTAAAAAGTCAAAAACTTTTAAACTTACTGCCTTTTATAACCTCGTTGTTTTTTGTTAACAAAGTAGATATAACTCACTTAATTCTGAAAGATGTAAATAATGTTCTTATCAAGATTTTTCCAACAGAATGATGAAGGAAGCGCCTAAATATTACGTCATTTTTCTGACAAATCCTTCATTTTATTTTTTTTATCCTTTCTTATTTTCGTAACTCGGTCAATGTCTAGATCCGAGGCGATCTAAATGTCACATAAAGATAAACTCATACACATTACTGATGTACCTACAAACCGACGGATCTATCGTCTGCTACTTGCCTATATATCACCTAACTGTACTCTACTATCAGAGAAATATAGACCTTAACATGCAGCAATAAAATGCATATTGTATTATACATTTAGATGGAGTTTAGTTGTTTTGAATTTAGTTAGGGTAGCCATGTCTTTTGATAGTGTGTGGGTTTTATAAAATGAATGAATATGATGTAAGGGATGAAAATGCAAAAAAGGAATTGCCAATACGGATTAGGTAGGTAAGTATGTAATAATCCATCTTTGAGTATTATCGACCTATATAGTACGTTACATTACAGAGGGTGTTCCCTTTAAGTCGTTAATCTATACCAATAACAGATTTTAAAAATATATCAGCTTAATAAAATAAGTGTAAAAACATTCCAAAAATGTACAGAGCGTTTCTTTTAGGTATCCGATTTTGTATGACATTTAAAAACAAAAAGAGTTTTGGATGGACGATGTAGTACCTATTTCCGGTTAAAGCCTTAACGCCTTTCGCTAAGCAACATACTGTATATTTATACTGGTATTTACCACATAATATTTTTGTTCTAAACTCGACTAAATCACTGGCTATGAAAAGGGTTTCACTTCATAATACCAATCAAATGTAAGAAAGTAATAACTAAATAAAAGTCCCCGAATGATCCTTACATCTGGAGCCCCTACTTAAGGGCAGAAATAACACACATTACGAGGGCTATAAACATTTATAAATTCCCGACGGAATCACCGTTATCTGTATTTGTGACGGTTTTATATCAAACGCTGGGAAAAAGACCTTTTTTGCTTTGCCACTAATAATTTTATGACAAGAACTTTATAAGGTCCATTTGGTAAATAACTAAGTAAATAGTTTCCATCAGTATTTTACTTTTTGAAACAAATAAATGACTCGAAAGACTTCAAAACAAATATTTTTAAGGTTTGATATTCAATAAAAGTTTTAGTATCAATAAAATCAAACTTACAACAACTAAATGTACCTACCTACACATGAATGCAATAAACGACACGGTTGGCGACACAGTTGGCGCAGTGGCTGAGCGATCGACTGCTGCGCAGCGTGTTGTGGGTTCGATTCCCGCCCAGGGTAAACATTTGTGTGATGAGCACTTGTGTTTGCCTTGTGTCTGGGTGTTGTTTATCTATATAATATGTATGGATTAAAAAAAAAAAAAAATGTATTTGTGTATGTATATCAGCTGTCTGACACCCATAGTACAGGGTCTCCCTAGTTTGGGGTCAGATGGCCGTGTGTAAAAAATGTCCCCACATATTATTATTATTATTATAAAGAGATTTGATTTGATTTGAAAAAAAATGCAAATAAGTAAGTAATTTTATTGTTGGCGAAAAATACAGACCCATCATCTGCCTAGTCTTTTCCCATGTATACTGGGGTCGGCTTCCAGTCTAACCAGATGCAGCTGAATACCAGTGTTTCACACGGACCTCCACAACCCAGTTATTGGGTAACACGATACCCCTTGGTAAGACCGGTTGTCAGACTTTCTGGCTTCTGACTATACCCATAACGACTGCCAAAGATCTACAAATGACAGGCGGGACCAACGGCTTGACGTGCTTTCCGAGACACGGACGAAACTGGGTATGAAAGGGATGGTCACTCATCCATAGACCGACCGCGTAGCGTAAGCAGTTTAGCGTAACTTAACCTTTGACCAATCGATCAGTACGGCTTTAACTTAGCCACGAGCTCCTTGAAAAATACAGACCAAGTTATTATTTTGTGGTCACTACTACGCTTGTCGCGGTTGATGCGTGGAGGGTGATCATTAATTTCATACCGAACCCCACCGTGTCTTGGAAAGCATGTAAAGCCGTTGGTCCAAGCTGTCATTCGTAGATAATATAAGAAGAGAGTCAGTAGGTCGATTCTGTAAAATTCAAACAACAACTCGCATCTCACATCGCTATTTACTCTCACTTCGCATAAGGTTCAAAATGACTTCGATATATTTGACACTTTGAATCGAGTTTGAGTGCGAAGTGAGTGTCGAAGTGACGGGGAAATTACCTTACAGAATGCCACTTCTTACGTCATCTCATACTTTATCTGTCAAAATCTTAATTTAGTTAAACTTGCTGACACGCTCTCAAGGGTGGCGCTAGTGTGAATTCGAATTATCAACCGAGTTTTTAGAACGCCAATCAAGAAACTCACAGCGGGTTGATATTCGAAGTTTAGAATGAGGTCTTACAGAATCACACTGCTGAAGCCCGAAAGTCTGACAACCAGCCTTACCAATGTGTGTCGCGTTACCCAGTCATTAAGTTGTAAAGTTCAGATAGGCAGTCGCTCCATGTAAAACACTGGTATTCAACTGCATGTGGTTAGATTGGAAGCCGACCCACAACATAGGTGGAAAAGATTACGCAGATGAACGATTCACGCTATAATAAACGACTGTCTGGCCAACTTAAATTGCAGACAGTCAAGTTTTGAAACAAAACAAATTCACAAAGAGTACTTGAAGGAAAATAAAAAAGAGAATTAAAACTTAAGTAATTTCACAAAATCGAATGAATAGTAGGTATTCATTCGATTTTGTGGAAGCCATAAGTGCTAAGTGCAAGTTTGACCTAAGCGGGATTCGGCATAAGCATTCATCGCTAAAAAATCCTAATGTAAGTATTTTTTTCAATATGTAAAAAATATGTTGAAATAAATACGAGTTACTTATCAGAAAAAAAACAGCTTACAAAAGGGTTTGTAACGTATCAAACGAAAGCATTTAGCCGAAAAGTTTCCACAATGAATGCCAACATAACAGAACTATGAACAATATAAGGCAGCACTACAAAAGATTCCTACATCATTGTACATAGTATTCTGTCATGAATTGTTCACGCGTGACTTGGAAACTCGATGAGAAGGCCACAGAACAAGAAATAGTGTCCAAAGAAGTTTACTAAAGCCGGAGATTCGAAGACGAACGTAATAAAGTTGAAGTTGGTCTGTTTATCGCGAGAACTAACTGTTAAGGGCTAACACTCAGTTTCGTTGAAAATGTACTGTCGACAAAAGAGTTTGTAGACAGTCAAATGGTACCATATCTACTTTTAAACCCGTGTGTACTGACAAGTTGATTTTTGGTAATGTTCTTTTTTTAAACAAATTTCAAATATGTTAAAAACGGATAGTGGTTTGTTTGAGATAATAAATATCCGAATACAAAAATTCTTTCGCTAGTAAAAACTACACAGGAGTAGGTACTGACCGAGTGGCAGATATACCTACTTGTTGTGTGTAGATATAAGTACCTATATCTATGTTTATAATAATATCCTATCCCACACTGGGGTTCATGGGTAAAAACTAGTTTATTAATATTCATATTTATACAAAATAAAATAGCTGCCCATTTATTGAAAATATTACTTAAGAGCGCCCATCCCGTTATATTTCCCATACAAGCGTCCCGACCGTCATTACGGCGTTATAACAAATTATTCTCCAAATGTTTTTAACACACAGGTATCTTGTGGTTTAAATCTAGGTTTGTATGAAGCCAAAAATAAACTTTTTATGAAACAAATTCAGTAACCACGTCTGAAAATCAGCTTTTTTGCACAGATTTTATCTGAACTTTGGCTGTTCATAATGGAATCATACAAAAATCAAAATAAAAAAAACACTTTCATAGAAACCTTGCACATGTAATGGAGAATCTAAATTTCAAACATTAATACCAAAAACTTCTAAGACTCTTTCAAAAACACGTATTTCCTGGAACCAGTTTTGTCAAATCTCCGCGCACCAATTTTCCTGCGATGTTATCGTGTTCTCACTCACTCGTTAAATTACTCGTTAATTTTTGTTTTGTTTCAACCAACGCAAAGCAAATTTCAATCACGCTCGCGTCGTAGTTCACTCGATGGGAATGGGCGCTCTTAAGTAGGTATAACTCTGCAATGGTGTCAAGTCTGTTGTGCATGAGCTAAACTTATTTTAAATTATTTATATCTCTTTCTCTTCGATAAAACAAGAAAGAGACAGATATTAATAAGAGCTGTCAATTTAAGTTGATCTAAAACGTTCATACAATTATAGTGGTCACGTGAAAAAAAAATGAAAAAAGTGTTTATTCACATAAATAATTTGTTACACGCTATATTTACCTCTGCCAAACTGCCAAGCAGTTTGGCAGAGGTAAATATGTCAGTACGTATTCAAGAAAAAACTAATTTTGACACTCTAACTTGGTTCTTATTTATCGCCGTCCTTTTCTTCAGCTGCCTGGCAGTAACAGAAGCCAATAGTCTAATTTTATTTTAGTTTTGAAACAAGGGAATCAACTCCTTTACCTGTAAATATTGACTCTGTAATGCAAATTTATTTTATACCAGCATATTGCTTGCCCGCTGGTTTCTGTGCAAGGATATCGGATTTTCTGGGTGATCGGTCAATTCGAGGAGTCATCGATGGCTGCTCGTCAGATCAAATGGCTATAAATGCCGGGGTTCCTCAGGGCTCAGTACTCTCAACCCTCTTTTGCTGCATATCAACGATCTGCTGAAACCTGAGATGACAGCACGGTTATAGAGAGTTACACATCCAGCGCACGTGTCAGCGCAGCTGAAATCTGGTCTTCCAGAGAGTCCATGGTCAAGCGTTTGAACTTGTCCCTCAAGGCAGTCTCCGATTGGGGTGATGCCAATCTGGTCAGGTTCAATGCAGCTAAGACCCAGGCGTGTCTTTCCATCTGGCCCCTACTTTCTGACATGTATCCGTTCCGATTACTAACCATTTTGAGCTTCTTGGCGTTACATTGACGTTGAATCTTAACTTTGGATTATTCATTAAATCCAAGGCCCACCTAACTGCCAAAAAGCTGGGAGTCCTCGCAAAGGTGCTAAAGTACTTAACGCCGGAACAGCTGCTCAACTTATACTAAGCACAAGTTCGATCGTGCATGGAGTATTGTTCGCACCTTTGGGATGGATCAGCATAATACCAACTGGAGGGAAGTCATCGATAGACGTGCCAAGAGGCTCATTAACAACGACTCCCTGGTTAGGGCTAAGCTCGAGAGCTTTGAACATCGCCGCACCGTTGCTAGCCTATCGGTCTTTTATCGGGTACATTTCGGAGAGTGTGCTTTGGAATTGCACAATTTAATTCCCCCATCCCCATTCCATCGTCAGACGAGCAGAGATACGGCGAAGCGTCATCGCTATATGGTTGAAGTTCCACGGTCTCGAACCAAGCGCTTTGATTCCACATTTATTGTGCAAACTGCCAGACTGTGGAATTCACTTCCCGCCTTTCTGTTCCCTGATAAGTATAATCTGGGTATCTTCAAGGCACGAGTGAACGTTCATCCTAGGCAAGCGTGTTGTAACTGCCGCATCATCACTTGAAATCAGGTGAATTGCGGTCAAACGCAAGCCTACTTGATAATTAAAAAAAAACCCAACTAGGAAGCTCTTTTGCTGCCTGTACGTGAATTATAAGCAGATACCACAGGACCTACCGGACGTTGATACTGTATCTGTTCTTCAAGAAATCCATACTAATATACTAATCTTTATATATAAAAATGAATCGCTAAATGTGTTGGTAAGCGCATAACTTGCGAACCGCTTGACCAAATTGGATAATTCTTTTTTTATAATATTCTTTGAAGTACGAAGATGGTTCTTACGGAGAGAAAAAAAAAAAAAAACTTTTGTAGGGTAGGTGTAGGGTAGGTGTAGGGTAGGTGTAGGGTAGGTGTAGGGTAGGTGTAGGGTAGGTGTAGGGTAGGTGTAGGGTAGGTGTAGGGTAGGTGTAGGGTAGGTGTAGGGTAGGTGTAGGGTAGGTGTAGGGTAGGTGTAGGGTAGGTGTAGGGTAGGTGTAGGGTAGGTGTAGGGTAGGTGTAGGGTAGGTGTAGGGTAGGTGTAGGGTAGGTGTAGGGTAGGTGTAGGGTAGGTGTAGGGTAAGTGTAGGGTAGGTGTAGGGTAGGTGTAGGGTAGGTGTAGGGTAGGTGTAGGGTAGGTGTAGGGTAGGTGTAGGGTAAGTGTAGGGTAGGTGTAGGGTAGGTGTAGGGTAGGTGTAGGGTAGGTGTAGGGTAGGTGTAGGGTAGGTGTAGGGTAGGTGTAGGGTAGGTGTAGGGTAGGTGTAGGGTAGGTGTAGGGTAGGTGTAGGGTAGGTGTAGGGTAGGTGTACGGTAGGTGTACGGTAGGTGTACGGTAGGTGTACGGTAGGTGTACGGTAGGTGTACGGTAGGTGTACGGTAGGTGTACGGTAGGTGTACGGTAGGTGTACGGTAGGTGTACGGTAGGTGTACGGTAGGTGTACGGTAGGTGTACGGTAGGTGTACGGTAGGTGTACGGTAGGTGTACGGTAGGTGTACGGTAGGTGTACGGTAGGTGTACGGTAGGTGTACGGTAGGTGTACGGTAGGTGTACGGTAGGTGTACGGTAGGTGTACGGTAGGTGTAGGGTAGGTAAATAGGCAGGTAAATAGGTAGATAAGGACAGGACAACATCTGTCGGGTCAGCTAGTTATAACGGGTGGCGCAAAAGTAAAGACCCTATTTGGTTCAGCTATAACATTTTTTCTAAATTAGAAAACTAGATTTAGATTTTTTTAAATGTATATTTGTGCCATTAAATTTCGTACCATTAGGATTTAAAGATGATGTCTTTTAAATGGTGACCTCCAGAGTTGATACACATTTGAGTCCTTCAAAATTGGTTATGAGTGACGAAGCGCATTTCCATCTCTCAGGGCATGTCAATAAGCAGAATACTCGGTTCTGGGGCACTGATAATCCGCGCATTATTCAAGAAACACCTCTACACCCACTAAAAGTTACTGTATGGTGTGGCATCTGTGTTGACAGAGTGATCGGACCCTATTTTTTCGAAGACGCTGGAGGCAATGCGATTACTGTCACTGGAGAACGCTACAGAACCATGTTACGTGAGTTTTTGATACCCAGTTTGGACGAATTGGGGCTGGAGCACATCTGGTTTCAACAAGACGGCGCTACGGCACACACAGCGCGCGACACTATGGACTTAGTGAGGGACGCTTTTCCAGGCCGAGTTATCTCTCGTTTTGGCGATTTGCCTTGGCCTGCAAGATCACCCGATCTGACCAGTCCAGACTTCTTTCTTTGGGGTTTTTTGAAATCTCGGGTGTATGTGAACAAGCCACAGACTCTCGCAGCTCTAAAAGAAAACATTCGTCAAGAAATAACGAACATATCGCAGGAAGTGTTACGGCAAGTTATGCAAAATGTCATAAATAGGGCTCAAATGTGTATCAACTCTGGAGGTCACCATTTAAAAGACATCATCTTGAAATCCTAATGGTACGAAATTTAATGGCACAAATATACATTTAAAAAAATCTAAATCTAGTTTTCTAATTTAGAAAAAATGTTATAGCTGAACCAAATAGGGTCTTTACTTTTGCGCCACCCAGTACTATACTAATATCCATACTAACTCTGTCTGTTACGCTTTCACGATGAAACGGCTAAACCGATTTTGATGAAATTTGGCATTAAGATAGCTTGAATCCTGCCGAAGGACATAGGCTATTTTTTAATCCGCGGCTTTGTCTGCATCCGCGATAACCAACATTCACGCGGACGAAGTCGCGGGCAAAAGCTAGTAGTAAATAAACGTGTAAATGATTGTAAGATGTATCGTAGGAAAGAAGGTTTCCGACATCTCGGATTCAGGATGTTAGAGAAATGTTCGGTCAATCGATCACTTTGGCCTAGAACAGTTTAAACAAAAGTCCTTTTCGATCAATTTGGCCCGAAACGGTTTATTGTGTTGCCAAGTCGCTTTGTTACTTTACTTTGTTTGTAATATCTTCTTACTTCTAAAAAGGTATACACATAACGTGTTTCAACATTAAAAACTTTGAGTCTCAGATTATGAAATAAAAGGCAGATACACCGTGCGAACACTGAGAGTGAAGCCACAAAAGCAAATACAAATTCAAAAACGAATACCTACAATTCGCTTCGCGCTATACCTACTGACACGAGTCAATACAACACGAAGCGAAGCACTGTTAAAAACAACAAATATTAATACAAATAAAAATTCAAAAGCGAATACAATCACGAGATTGTAGGTATTCGTTATTGAATTTGTATTTGCTCATGTGGCTTCACTCGCAGTGTTCCGTACGGTCTATCTGCCTTTTGTTTGATAATCTGAGCCTTGAGTACCTACACTACTTTCAGCTATAAAAGTGATAATGTTACTTTTTAAGCGAAAAGTATTTTAATCTAATAAATTGCCAATTTTATCACAAAACACGAATAAGTTATTCAAAACACAACTCAACCACAAACTCGTTATTTATGACATAAATATAATTGAATTTATAACTCCAAAGCTAATAAAAACAAAACAATTGCTATTCCAAAGAGAAAACAAACCATAAATAACAAAGTCGTTGCACAAAACAAAATGTCAAAGTAGTTTACATACTAGTGTTGCCAATGACAAAGACAATATGTCGGGATGAAATGCGGGATATGAATATTTGCTCCGGACAGTTTTATTTCTAAAGGTTTTATTTGCCTTTCATGCTGATTTGAATTTTTAAAATATATGTAGAAAATTGTAGTCATTCTGAGAAATTGGAGCCATTATAATAAAGTGCCAATGATAGTTTAGAATATTTGGTTCGTTACAAAACTGAATACGAAATAAAGCGGTGGATCACAAAAATAAAATTGAATATTCTCTCGCAAATTCCACACAAACAAAACCGCATGCAAGCAAATGACTACAGTCAAAACTTCCAAAATATTAAAATTGCGGGCCTATTATTAGCACAGGCCTAAAAATTGGGACATCCCGTGTCCCGGTTTCACGGAACGTTGACAACCAGAGCGTAACCGCCCTCAAATATTAACACAGTCAGTAATCGAGTCGTGCACACGAAATAATAGGACGGCGGAACATTTTTTTTTTATATTTCAAATATGGCTGCCAAATATTCTCTTTTCAAAAAGCTGTGTTTCTTAATGAATGATTGCCTGACTGGGTTTTGTTCGTGTTGCCATTGCTAATATTTGTTATAATATAAAGGTATAATTAGACCTTTTTATTTGAAAGAAATGCTGAGCATGTAGACTAGGTTTCTTATGAAATTGTTTGCTAAAAGGTTTGTTTAATCCTCAAGTTATTTAGAGGTAATTTTAACTAGCAATCTACTAATTAAAATATTTGATTATTGATTAGGTAAATTACTTTGTTGTAAGCTGAAAATGACAACTTTATTAATATTTCAAATTAGCAATGCCATTTTGTGTAACAGGAATGGGTGAAATACGTTTGAAGTGAGCTGTCAATTATTAATATTAGGTGTCATGACCACCCTGAAGATTGCTTACCTTAATTATAATAAAGAAGTTTTCACAGAAAAGACCGAAAAAAATTTTTGGATAGCGAGGATGTAGTTCGTTATTTAAATTGATTAAATTCATCACATCAAAACACAATTCGTCACATTTTCTTCAGAACAGCATTTCCCTCTTTATTTCTTTTTAACCGCCTTCAAAAAGGAAGAGGTTCTCAATTCGACTGTATGTTTTTGTTTGTATGTTTGTTACACGATTTCTCCGACAATTGTAAATCGATTTCGAAAATTATTTCATTTTGTGTAGCCGTTTCTTAATGTAGTTAGATGATAATAGCACGTACTAATAACCAAAGAATAAATAACTTTTATACAAAAAAGTCAACCGCCTTCAAAAACTAAAACGTGATAAAGTCGGGGCTTTTGTTTAGTTGAGTGTTTCGTATTGCCACCGACTACCGACACTAAAGTCATAATGTTAATGTGCTAAAGTTATTTATTACTTTATAATTTTTGAAGGCGGTTGTCTTTTTTCTTACACTAATAATTTAAAGGTTTTTATGTAGACATCTTGTTCTTTAAGCACTTATCCGTAAAACTTAAATGAAAATAAAAAAACAAAATTATGAATCACAATATTCTC
This sequence comes from Charanyca ferruginea, assembly GCA_947361185.1. NCBI lineage: Eukaryota > Metazoa > Arthropoda > Insecta > Lepidoptera > Noctuidae > Charanyca > Charanyca ferruginea. The sequence goes on along the minus strand of OX376071.1, from coordinate 2,396,500 downwards.
AAATTTGAGCTAATCTCCAAATCTATTGGTTCGATTCTGAAATTTCTTTCACTTAAAGCTGATTTTTCAATAGTCAGATAACTTTTATTTGAGAAATTAAAATAGCGGTTTGACATGCTTTGACATGACAGCTGTCAAACCGCCATTTTTATTTTTCAGATAAAAGTTATCTGACTATTGAAAAATCAACCCTAAGAGGCTTTATTATATCTCTGTTTGCTAATTGTTATTAAAAAAATAATTAGGAATCCGTAAAATAATTCACGCGCCCAAAGTCGAGAATCGAAGCTTGTCAATTATAAAACAAACTCTTACCTTCGTCTTCACATTTTGGCCCTTTCAGAGTTTTTCACAAGTCATTAAAGTTATACAAAAAAGAAAATTCCAATTTGAGCGTCAAATTCGTTTTTCCTTTCAACCTTTTTTATTCAGTTTTCAGCGTCCCAGTATTAAAGTCTTCTAGTTCATTGAAAAGTAAAAATTTATTTTGATAAAGAACTTTTTTTTTTTTCTTTCAACAGACAGATATACCTACTACACCATCACTACTTATTATAAACTAGCTTCTGCCCGCGACTTCGTACGCGGATCCTGTTGCTTATGCCAGCGACAACGGGGTCGGCAAAATCGAAGATCTGAAACGTCTGATGTCGAATTCGGTTCAATTTTGGCCAGTAGAGTCAAATTTTCAATGATATACCATCGTCATCAAAAATCAGTCCTAAACTGTTACCGCCTTCACCGGGTGGAGGTACTCCCAGCTTATGTTATTTTATAAGATACAGTGAAATTAGTGATAGCTTTTATTTTAGTTATTAGCTTTGATTTTCACATCAGATGTTTCTGATCTTCGATTTTTATAAGTCAACAGGAAATGCCCATCAGACCGAACAACTTTTGCTAAGACGTCATTCCTATATGTGTCATGGTGTAGCTGGGCTCTTGGAGTTCCACATCAGGTGTTCCAGATCTTCAAATTTATTCTCTCAGCAGAGAATGCTTGTCACGTGGAACAATTTTTGCTATGGTACCATTTTTGTATCTCTTATAGTTTAGCTGGTCTGTTGCGGTTCTGCATCAGGTGTTCAAGTTTCCAAGATAAATTATAGCCTATATGTTGCCCAGACTTAATACCTATACAACAAAAGAAAAATCATTCAAATCCGCCCAGTAGTTCCGAAGATTAGCGTGTACAAACAAACAGACTATCAGACAAACAGACAGAATTTTTTTTTGGATTCGTGCTCTATTACTGTTCCTAAACCCCCCTCAATTATTATTTTTTTAATATATTCAATGTACAGACACAGTTTTGTTACTGTTTTATTATATGTATAGATAGATTAAAGTCCCTCGCCACACAGGGTTCTTTTTATACATATTCTAAAAGATTTGCGTTTGGCCGCAACCCACCTGATCTTCGATTCGAAGTTTACATTCTAATTCTTATAGATACTTTTTACACACAATAATTAGAATGAAAACTTCTCTTAACAAATCCTGCCATGTTCCTTTAGGGCGTTTGTGCACTACAAGGAATTTTACTGTCCGGCAGTCCGATTTTGGAATTTAACCTAATCTGAATCTACAAGACTCTGTATCAGACCGTAAAAAATCGGACTGGCGGACAGTAAAATTCCTTGTAGTGCACAAACGCCCGTAGTCAGTTAAGATTTTTGCGACATGGCCGAATAAAGGGGATCTTCGACTTTCACGCGCAAGGTGTTGCGAGTAAAAGCTATTAAGACTTAGGGCGTTTGTGCACTACAAGGAATTTTACTGTCCGGCAGTCCGATTTTGGAATTTAACCTAATCTGAATCTACGAGACTCTGTATCAGACCGTAAAAAATCGGACTGGCGGACAGTAAAAGTCCTTCCAGTAGTGCACAAACGCCTATATATGCATGTATACAAGCCCGTGGGGTGACCAGGATAGCACCCACCCATATCATCCCGAGTGTGTCGTAGAAGGCGACTAAGGGAAAATCCGGAAGTCGGGCAGCAGCGGCTTCCGTATAATTAACAACCTCACTATGATCCCCAAGACGCCTGCCAGACGTGGGGATTATGGCATCGGGGGAGTGTACGTCCAACCATCCATCCTATACCCTGTTCACAATAAGATTAGACATTTACACAAACCTTTTTTACAGTCCGTACAACCGATTTTGACTTATATTGCGTTGGTAGCATGACAAATGGCAACTGCAGTAAACAGTTGTTATTGTAACCACTTTTTTGCCTCTAATGTCATCTTTAAGCCTACGGAATAGAAGAAATCGGTTGAAGGGACTGTGAAAAAGGTTTGTGTTTATGTCTAATCTTATTGTGAACAGGGTATAGTTATCTGTTAATAGAATGGTGGTGCTATTCATCAACAAAAAAGTTTTTTATCTATTTATTTGAGCGAGTTAATCTCGGGAGCCCCTGTAGGTCGATTCTGTAAAATTCAAACAACAACTCGCATCTCAACATCGCTATTCACTCTCACTTCGCATAAGGTTAAAAATTACCTTGATATATTTGACAATTTGAATCGGGTTCGAGTGCGAAGTGAGCGTCGAAGTGACAGGAAATTACCTTACAGAATGCCACTTCTTACGTCATCTCATACTTTATCTGTCAAAATCTCCCTGTCAATTTAGTTCAACTCTCTGACACACTCGCAAGGGTGGCGCTAGTGTAAATTCTAATTATCAACCGAGTTTTTAGAATGCCAATCAAGAAACTCACAGCGGATTCAGATTCGAAGTTTAGAATGAGGTCTTACAGAATCACACTCCTGGAATGGATCTGAAAATTATTACACTAGTATATCTACTATTTAGAACGCTACGATATTCCTGAATGATAACATTCAGCCGTACAAAATGGCGAATATAGTGAAACCCATAGACCTTATGAACTTATGTTAGCTACTTAAATTTTAGCAACTAAATATATCATTCATTCACGCACACGTGAACAACAACAAGTCTTACGATGACGTCATCTGACGAAGCTTCAGCATCAGTACACACAATATATTGCTTTACGTACTCGTGTAGTCTATTGTAATATTGGTACAATATCGAAATATCAGTAGGTACGAACTCATTTCGAATACTTTGGACTTATTTGTTACCCACGACTTTTTCCCGTGAATTTTCATGTAGACCCCTCAGATTATGAAACTAAAGGCAGGTAGACCGCGCGGACCACTGAGTGTGTTAGAGTGAAGCCAAAAAAGCAAATACAAATTCAAAAGCGTATACCCACAACACGCTTCGCGAGACACTGACACGAGTCAGTAGGTATAGCACGAAATGCCGCATCTTTAAAAAAATAAATAAAAATAGAAATACAAATTCAAAAGTGAATACCTACAATCACGGGATTGTAGGTATCGGCTTTTGAATTTGTATTTGCTTTTTTGGCTTCACTCTCAGTGTTCCGCGCGGTCTATCTGCTTTTTGTTTCTTAATCTGAGGTAGACCCTTAAATATTTTGATAATAAAATATAGCTCTAGCATTCAGTAACAACGTAGCGTTCAATAGGGTATTACACCCATTTTTGAAAAGTGTCTCAATGAAATTCTGTAGTGCTAATATGCCACCAAAAATAAACACAAAATTTTTATTCAATCGATAAGTGCCATAAAAATGCATCTAAATTTTAAATTTTCAAATTTCGCGCGTAGTTTGACGAAAACGCCTCTTACTGAACGCCATATTGCTCAGCGTAAATGACGTCAGTTCGTTTAGTATCAAATGAGCTCATATTAAATATGATAATTGTATATCATATAGAAATAATTAAAAGCATATTTTGTAATAGGTGTAATAATGAAAAAATAACGTTGGTTACGAAAATAATAAAAGCACAAAGCCTATATTACGTCAATCGGTTGACTGACAGTTGACAATTTTTGTTTACACAGCCGTATGGCGTAATAACATGGCCGCTACTATTTCACGGTGTTTTTTATCAGATTAAAAATACTGAAAATTGAATTTAAAAAATTGTTTTGTTATTTTATGAACTAAAACTTGCCTTTTCCGACTGCTTTATGCCTAAACTGTCTCAATAACATATTTATAGATTTTTTCTCGAGTAAAATACCCTATTGGCGAAAGAATTTTCAAAATTGGTTATGGGCCTGTAGACAAAATCCCTGTTTTGTTAACGTTAACACCAACGGAAAAGTCAAATTGTATATTTCGACTTTTAATTCCATTCAGTAATTTGACAGTTGAAGCGATACCAGAAATTGACAAAACAAAGGTAGTGTGGTGGTGGAAGAATGAACGATATTGAATGAACTTAAATAATAAAAAAATATTTTTTAAAGTATATAGCAAATAATTGACGACACGGTTGGCGCAGTGGCTGAGCAATCGACTGCTGCGCAGCGTGTTGCGGGTTCGATTCCCGCCCAGGGTAAACATTTGTGTGATGAGCACTTGTGTTTGCCTTGTGTCTGGGTGTTGTTTATCTATATAAGTATGTATTTACAAAAAAGAAATATGTATTTGTGTATGTATATCAGCTGTCTGACACCCATAGTACAGGGTCTCCCTAGTTTGGGGTCAGATGGCCGTGTGTGAAAATGTCCCCACATATTATATTATTATTATTATTATAATTAAAATTTTAAAAATAAGGTACTTTATGCAATCACTTGTTGTGAAATTTAATATCTTTTCTTAAAAACACGATATACACTATTAAAAACCTATACACGCACATCACACCCATCTATATCTTTACACTATTTAAATGACAAACCTAAAAAAGTAAAATAAGTATTTAATTTTGTTTCTATTAGAAGAAACAGAAAGGAAATTACTTTTATTAACGATTATTAATTGTTCTTATATTCCACATCTTACATACGAACATATAAAGTTTTATTTAAATTAAACCATTTTTCCCATCACTAATAGTTTTAGTATAGTATCATTATTATTCTTTGAACTGTCAAATTACTAAATAGAATTAAAAATCGAACCTTAGTTGACACATTTGCATCACGTGACAACTGGAAAGCAAACGTCAACTCCATACAATATTATTTGATTTTTCCGTTGGCGTTAACTCTAACCACAGAATACTTAATAGTACTACATACTCTAACAGAAAAGCGATTTTGTTTACGAACCCAGGAGTTCCGAAGATTTGCGCGATTATATATAAAATCAAATTCACCTAATAGATTGTCATCTTCCTTTCAACCTTAAACAGACAAATAGATTCTTATCCATGGTAAATATCTAATCTACAATCGCCAAAACAAATCCTATTTATTTTAAAAACAGACCCATTTACTATGTAGTTTCTGCCTATTTATTTAGCAAATTATATAAATATTTACTAAAGCATTATCTACTTAGCCCAATTACTGGTATATCATATTATATACATTTAATCTTGTATTGTGTACCAAATATTTACTTCAAGTCTTCAACACACTTAGGAATAGTTGTGTCAATGTTTCTTTGATGGCAAGTTCTGTCATGTGATCAAAGAAAAACAGACAATGTATGAACTTGAAAATACGACGGATTGGAGCCTTTATTTTTTGTTAGATAGGTACAGTTATGAAATAAATATCTAAGTGAGTCAAAAAAGAAAAAGTAAAGAAATTATTTGTGGTGCAATTTATAATAACACAGAAGACTTGTAGAAATAAAGTATATTTAAATAGCAAAGAAACACTATTACACGTTTCACATGAACAATGGAGGCGAGAGAGAGAGACAGCGCCCCCATGTCAAAGAGGTGACATAGAGGGCAACCTCTAAAGGTTGCGTTCACATAATATTCAACATAAACAAGTTTATGTCCTCGCGAATTTTTAAAGTAAAACTTCTTTACGCACGCTTGACTTGGGAAGTAAGCTGGTGAATGAGTGACGAGAGCGTGAGGAAAAATGTGATCGGGGCGAGGGGAACGGAAGTTGAGAGGGAGATATAGGTTTGTGGAGATAGAAAGAGAGAGAGTTACGTTTCGCATATTACTTTAGGGGTAAGAGAGATAGGTGCGAGCATACATTTTCTTTCTCTCATTCTCTCATAGCCAGTTGCAAACGGATACATACATACATACATATAGATGGAGCTAAAGAAGTTTTACTTCAGTCGTGTGGTCTAAAGCACACTCGTATTTTTTTTACTAACTCCTATATTTTCAACCGACTTTAAAAAAGAAGGTCCTCTGCCTATCGCATCTAGCCACCACCGGCTTCCTTCTTAAGGCCATCGGTCCATCGGGCTGGAGGATATTTCATGCTGCGTCTACCGATTCGCCTTCGCACTCAAATATCTCGCTGATGGTCGCGCGTGTGTTAGATCATTCGGCTCCCTTCAAAATGGTTGTGTTGAATGGTGCTGATCCACGCGTCATGTTCGTGAAAGGGCGCTGTCAGTAGAGATTGGTCAGCTCTTAACATCATTCCTTTTTTATGTTTTGTATTGTTTTTACTGCATAGTTTTCACATATAGAAGCAACAAGGATAATGTAACCAATATTTTGTAAAATATTGATTTAAAAGAGTATCCGTGGAGTTTCTTGCTCGTTCTTCTCCATAGAGACCTACCTACGTTTTGGAACGAGCAACTAGCTTCAACTTTCTGACTAACTGTCCGACTCCTTGACAATTCAAAAGTGCCTGTAAATGGTTTAATTGAAATAAATGCTTTGACTTTGACTTTCTTTGACTTTGACTCTACTCCAGGACAAATCTGCTCCATCGACCATCGGTCCTGCTACAAACATGGCCAGCCCACTGCCACTTCAGCAATGTTCGTGACTTTAGTTTTCCTCCGGATTTTTTCGTTGGGAATACTATCCCTCAGAGAAACTCCGAGCATTGCTCGCTCCATTGCCCGCTGAGCAACGGAACTTGTGGACTAGCCCCACTGAAAGTATCCACGTTTCGGCAGCATACGTTTTGGATACAGAGCCCTAAAAACTCACACAAATACACACACAAGTACGAAACATCTCGACACAAGCCAAATGCCTTCCCATTGATACCACTGCAACTGATTTCAGAATTGGCGCCCTCGTATCAGTTGTATGAATAATTCAGAATTTCCTCGTATGCTGATATCTGTGAATACTGTGAATCTGTTCTGTTTTGTAATGAAGTTGGTTATTTCGTTACAATACAGAACGCTGCATGTATATTGTGACGTAGTTTACGCCACGGCTATAATTCTATATCAATACTTACTAATATTATAATGCTGAAGTTTCTTTGTTGGTTTGTTTAAAGGCGCTAAGCCCCGGAACAACTGGCCTAATTCTGAATACCTATAGGGTCATAATATATGGGAGCAGTAAATTTCATTTAACAGTAATAATAAAAACACGTACACTAATATTATAAAGACTGTTTCTAATGAATAAACTCAGATTTTTATTTGTAACTAACTTAAAAAAAAAAAGGAGGTTCTTCGTTCGACCCGTATGTTTGTATGTATGTATGTATGTTTGGCCGCGATTATCTCCCGTTTGGCTGAACTGATTTTGATGCGATTTTCAGAAAAGTGTTTGATACATTCTGGAGTAGGTTTTAGTATACAACAAACACATATATTTATTCAGCGCTTTTTGAAAGAAACAACAAAAACCGAGAATACGTTTTCGTTTTTTCCTTCTTTGGAGGACTTTTATTTTAATCTCTGTTTTAACTGTGTTGCCGTTTCTTAATGGATTTGGGTGATAAGGAGGCACTAAAAAGTGGAAAATTAAAACTTTTGAAAAAAGAGAACCGCTTTCGAGAACTAAAAAGTGATAAATAACTTTAGCACAGAACACACATGACTTTAGTTTCGGAAGTCGGTGGCAATACAAAACAACAAACAGAACAAAGCCACCGACTTCCGAACCTAAAGTTTTAAACTTATTTATTCGTAGGCTATAAATTTTAGATCAATTGAGGCCGTCAGCGCAAAAGTGGCCTAACCCACAATTTTTCATAATCATACTTTTCTATTGCAATTTATTTAAACTATTTTAATTTTTCATGCAAAACCGGCCTATCCCTAGTTTCATCCATGGATAGCAGATGGCGTTGTAAACATTCTTTTTGCGTCTAATTTTTGTGCCTGCGACGCAGTGTAAAGGTGGCCTAACCGAGCTTAGGCCACTTTTGCATTCTGGCAACATTTGTTGTTTTGGCGGGTTAGGCTGACAGCTATCGTCGAAACGTCATAATTTATTTTTCCTGCTCAAACTAACTGCTGAAACTTTGTTAAAAAGTGTTAGAAAACTTATTTCTGAATACTTCGAAAGCATAAAAAACTATTTAAGTACTATGGAAGACTTAGAAAATGCAGAAGATGTGGAAGAAAATATGCGATGTAAGTACCTACATCAAATAAAGAATTACTCAGTTCATTTTGGCGTGAAAATGTTTACTTCAATGAAAGTTTTTTTTTCAGCGCTCTTTGGTTCTGATTACCAAGATTCAGGGTCAGAATATTGTCCGTCAGAACAGCACTCTTCATCTGATTTGGAAGATGTTTTGCAAGAGGGAGTTGAAAGTTCAAGATTACAAGAAGACAGAATCGCAAGGAAACCAAAGAAGAGAATTAGAAAAACTGAGAATTGTTTCCAATCCTGAGTTCACAACAAAGAAAATTGACCACAAATTTTTAGTAAGTGGACATTCGTACATGACTTGCGATCAAGATTTCGGTCTAGTAGAAAAACAAAAACGTTTTTTTAAAAACATTTATGTTCCTCAAGATTGGCACCAAGTGATTTTGGCTGCCCGGAAAACAAGACCATTCATAATCATTAATATGACAAAAGATCATTTTTTTTCCACTCAGTCACTTGAAAGAAACATAACAAACAGAAAAGTTTCTGTAAGCAAGGGTAAAGTTGAGTGGCTAAAAATGCAATGGTTAATGTTTCATGAAATGCATCCATTCAAGTTTTTTTATAAGTAACCTACTCCAATAATATTGATGTTCTCTTTGAAGAGGTTGATTTAAAGAAACGCAATTCTGTTTTCATCCAGAACCTAAATATTTTATATCCTGATGGTCATGTCGTAAGTGATATGAAAAAGAAAGATTTAATGGAATTTTTACATTTTGTACCACCTGTAAATCATTGTTTTTACAATGAGTTAAAGACATCAGCAGCTGAAATTGATATTATTTTCAATGATGAACCTATCGATGACTAGTATAAATTCCATTTAATTACTGTTTAAATTAAAATGTCATTTTCTATTAATTTGAAAAATAAAAAGGTGATTTCATTTACATATTCGTTTTATTTTTGGCCTAACCTTCTGGATATTAGGGAAAATGTATAGTTACTTTAAATGCAAAGGTGGCCTATACCACAAAAAAATATTAATTTTTGATTCTTTTCCAAAATAATCTTCTTTATCACAAATAATGTACCATAGTAACTAAATAAAACACACCTGGAAACTAAATTTAAATATAATATAATTACTATGTATTCAATTTAAATTCATGAAAATTCAAACCTCATTATCTCCATACTAACTATGCTGAGCTTAGGCCACTTTTGCGCTGACGGCCTCAATTAGGATTCCTTAAGAAATTTTAAGCGAAGCTGCGGCGGAAAGCTGGGTAGGAATACTGCATTCTATCTGCACCTAATATTCTTTTGTCTTGGGTCATCATTACGTTTTGTCAATAATTGCAGGTTTTAACTCTGCTAAAAGTAACCAAGCCACGAATCTTTATTCACATTTTTTAAATACTTGTATAGATTTTGGACGTTGATTAATTTTAAATCTATTCTAAGCATTGGTTTTTAACTTACATTTAATTTACTGCTTTTGCTAGATTGTAATGTAACAGATTCTGATTGACGTAATTAACTATTGACAGGATGTGGGTTAGAACTAAGCTCAATTATGAAAGCAATAAAAATACCAAACGACATGCCACGTACCATAAAAATGTCCCAAAGAAAACCAGAAACAGTTTCCCAGTGAGTTATGTCAAGTGACGTCACAAAACAAAGATGGCGCCGCTAAAAGCGCGGGAATATACGCTTATTACGTTCATTGTGTGTACAATGAATGTTTTCTTATTTCACGTCCAAATTGCTTTATGTATCACTCGGAAATTATGTTCAAGATTATGTGTGTGTGTTTTATTTTATGAAATGATTTTGTATTTCAACATCATAAATGAATATTTCACGAAGTTTCTGCGGGACTTTACAATGTTTATATTTATGACTGTATCATTCATTCATCAATACGACTGTCAAAAAATCAAAGTAACCTTATTTATTTCAATGATATATTGATACATACTTTCCCTGTTTATAGTTAGTTTTATTTGAGATTTATTTAGTGGTAAATATTGAATGTCACTCTCTATAGCGAACCGCCATTGCAAAGCTATTTTGAGTTTATATAACTCGAACTTTGACGGAGGGAACAGCAGTTTCTTTGGATAGTGAGTATTTAAACCCCGGCATTAATATCCAGCAGTCCGGACGAGCAGCCATCTATGACCACTCGAATAGACCGATCCCTCAGGAAATCTGACTAATTAAAAACATTTGTCTTCAGGCACTGTGAAATTTCGGACGAAAAGACGAGATATCTTTTCGTGACGCACTAGCTGGTGGGTCGCAGATCCGGTCTCTCCGGGAGGCGATGGTTGAGCGCTTGAACTTGTCCTTACAGGCTGTCGCTGAATGGGGCGACGCCAATCTGGTCAAGTTCAATGCTGCTAAGACCCAAGCGTGTCTCTTTTCCGCTAAAAGGAGCCAATTCCACCCAGCTCCATCTTTCCGAGGTGTAACCGTGCCGATACCCGACCGACTTGAGCTTCTTGGTGTTACGTTAACATCAACCCTCAATTTTGGCCCTTTCATAGAGGCAAAGGCTCAAGTGGCTGCCAATAAGCTGGGGATCCTAGCAAAGGTGAGACGGTACTTCACGCCGGAACAGCTGCTTAAACTTTATCAAGCGCAAGTTCGATCGTGTATGGAGTACTGCTCTCATCTTTGGGACGGATCTGCCAGATACCAGCCTGAGCATCAGGCTGGTATCTGGCAAAGTCTTGAGCATCGACGCCGAGTTGCTGGCCTGTCGGTTTTCTATCGGTTGCATTTTGGGGAGTGTGCGACGGAATTGCATAATTTAATTCTCACAGACATAGATAACAGTGGGTCGATTCTGTAAAATTCAAACAACAACTCGCATCTCATATCGCTATTCACTCTCACTTCGCATAAGGTTCGAAATTACCTTGATATATTTGACACTTTGAATCGGGTTCGAGTGCGAAGTGAGCGTCGAAGTGACGGGGAAATTACCTAACATAATGCCACTTCTTACGTCATCTCATACTTTATCTGTCAAAATCTCCCTGTCAATTTAGTTCAACTCGCTGACACGCTCGCAAGGGTGGCGCTAGTGTAAATTCGAATTATCAACTGAGGTTTTAGAATGCCAATCAAGAAACTTACAGTGGTTTCATATTCCAAGTTTAGAATGAGGTCTTACAGAATCACACCCCAGAAGTTGCAAGTTGAAGTGGCAATGGGCAGGCCACAGCGCTCGAAGAACCGATAACCGATGGGGAAGAAAGGTTCTTGAGTAGCGACCACGAACCGGAAGACGCAGCGTTGGTAGGCCTCCCACCAGATGGACCGATGACATCGTCAAGTCAAGGTCGCGGCTATGGTATTACTGCAACCAGGATTGATCTGTTGTGATAGCCGCTTGTGTTGATTAGAGATCGCCGCCAAACCCTGCAGCTGTGATGAACTGCAGGATCTGCTTTGGGGCAATCTCTATTATTTCATCCGGGCTTAGTAGGTGTTTGCTTAGGTGGTTGTTGCGCTTGTGAATTAGTGCTCCGCATTCCCCTAGAAGATGAAGTGGCGTTTCATCAGCCTCCTTACAAGTCTGCAGGTTCGTGTATTACTTAGCCCCAGGTTGGCTCGTTTAAGCCGCAGTGTCCCGTAGTGGCTCTTGTCACAATGCGCAAGATGTTCCTACTAAGTGCTAGGACTTGGTCACTAAGCCTTTTGTCATAGGCTTTGAGGAGTGCTTTCGAGTGTAACATGTCCGGCGACTCCTTACATAATTTTATGGAAGTTTCGAAGCAGGATTTAGTCAGGATGCTCTGAGCTGGGCTTTTAGGTATGACACAGAAGGGCTCAGGTCCCTGCTGCGTGCTGTGCGCCCCCGCCCTCGCAAGTTCATCGGCTCATTCGACACGTTCATTGCCAATGATGCCTGCATGCCCGGGCACCCACCTTAAAACTACTCTATTCTTGTTGCCTAGAGAGTTTAATTTGGCTATGCACTCCTCTACCAGTTTCGATGAGACTATGTTCGAGTCCAGGGCTAGTAGAGCAGCTTAGCTATATGAATAGATGTATATAGTTAGGTTGGCATAGTGCCTTTAAAGATTTACGTCCACACACTCCAAGATGGCGTATACCTCTGTTTGGAAAATGGTGGCGTACTGCCCCAGGTTTACACTTTTGCTAAACCTCGACCGCACTGCACTTATCCCACAATCTACTTTAGATCCTATTTTGGAACCATCCGTGTACCAGATAAGGTAGCCTGCCTCCTGGGTTGGCTGGCTTTTGGTTCAGTAGTCCCTTGAGACATTTCCACAAGGTCGCGGGTAAACCGGTGGCACAAAATATAAAGGGTACAGAAGAACCGCTCCCGCCATCTTCAAAACAAATTACCAAAACTTGCCAGACTCACTAGGGCTGCTACTTTATTGACTCTGTAGGTTTTATTTGTGACAATATGAAATTTTATTGTACTGGTTGGAACTCTTTGCATTTTTTTATAACAACTTTTTTCTGTTCGTCATGAAATGTCAATGTCTCTCATTTATTCATTTAGACAAAACGTGACAGTCGAGACTGATGTCTGCTTAAAACTGCTTGAGATTGCCTTGATTGATATAAACGTAATGTCAATGTGTGCGTGAGTAAAATGGCGGTTTGTTCTGAGCAGAGAGACCACCTCTCTGCTCGGGCGCGCCGTAGCTTTACGTAGTTTGTTTCGGTGGATACAAGCGGCTGGGATTTACGCGGACGAAGTCACGACCAAAAGCTAGTGTGGTATAAATTAAACCAAAATGCCTTGACGTATTTCCAAATCAAAAATCGGCTCGAATCGAATGCTTAGTTTAATTTCACAGAGTTCGTGCTAAGCCTACATTACAAACGTAATTGAATTCCGTGATTGACGCTCAGACTGCGTAATAATTCAAGCAAACAATTATAATGAGCGAATATAATTATAATATAATAACATCGACATAATTGATGTAAACTTAATTAAATGTCTGTTCATTCCCTGTGAACAATACTTCGCGGACTCGGATAAATGAAACACCGGATACCTTGACAGTATATATATTAATATACGATCTTGACGTGATCTCTACTCAAACTCAAAAAATACATCGGTTCATTAACCTTACAGGGAATCGTCGGAAGATCTTAACACCGCGATTCAGGAATTAGCTCTCAATGTACAACGCCATCTATTTTATACAAATAGAACTACAATAAAATCAAACTAACTTTCATTGCACATATTGAATCCGAACATACCGCCCACCAAGGACATTATGATATGTCCTTCATTACACAAACCGCCCACCATGAGGTCAGGGGCTTAAACTAGAATACAACAATAAATTACCTACATATGCAACGAAAAGTGACGACAAAAAACTTACAAAACTTGTGGACTGTATAAACTTATGTAACTTTAAAATACTTGGAATGTATACATAAAATAGCTCAAAACTTAATGTGTACCATATTAAGGTTACATTACCTTGCAATTGGCAGAATCTATTACGCTTGAGGTTCACTACTCATGTAGTTTTATCCAAACCAGGATGCTTGTCTAGCGAAAAGCCAACGGGCAGGAGGTAAGTTATCCTCCTTTGGTAAAACTATATATCTCCGTTTTCTTTTTTTTTTCTTTTTTACCTTGGTTATAAACCATTCTAACTTCTTTTTACTCTGTAGTTGTCTCCTTCTGCAGTACGCTGTAACCCGAGCTGACCTTTGCAATGGTGAATACCTTGTCCAGAAAAGATCTTCCTGGAGAGGTTCAGTTACAACGTGAACCTTGATTGATCTTTGCTCCGTGTTGGTTTCATCACGAAGCCATAAAGGTCCTTGACTCCACAGTGAGTTGCATACCAGTTCTTGTGGTGTTGAAGCTCTGGATGCCAAATCTGCAGGGTTATGCGTAGATTGGACATAAGCCCAATTTGAGTTGTCGATGTGAGAGAGAATAGTAGACACTCCTTCCTCATCACGGTATGTAGTTTGTGCATGTACATCCTCACATCGTTGACCTTTGTCAGGAAGGATCTTATTTTCAGGGATCTTATTATCAGGGATGGTAGACTCTATTTTCCAGAACCGTCGCAAAAGTGCGTTGTCATCAGCCTGATCTGAACTGCTGTGAATGACATGATGACAATGAATAGAGTCACGATTTGACGAGATCTGCCCAGAAAGGATCCAACCCAAGGCAGTATTTTGAGCTACCGGTAAGTTTGGTGGACCTTGAATTATACCATCTCTAATAACCTGACTATATATTTCCGCACCAAGTAAGATATCTATCTTGTTTGGCGTATGAAACTCTGGATCAGCTAAAGTTATCCCCTTCAGCTCGGGCCAATATGATTGCTCTAATTTTTCTAAGGGTAAAAGCGATGTAATTGTACCTAACACATAAGCATGCACTTGGACACTAAAATTTGGATCTATGCGGGAGTGAATAGTCATCGTGACTGTAAACTTGGAAGCTAAAGCGCTTCTCTCACCGCCTATTCCAGATGTAACCGACTTGGTCGGCTTCTTCTTTAGTCCAAGTAGCTGCACTGCTGATTCTGCTATGAATGATACCTGGGATCCTTGATCCAATAGCACTCTCAGCAGTTGTGTAGAGCCACTTCTTGTCTGTGCTTCGACAAGAGCAGTAGCCAACAAAACTTGAGTAGGTACTGTTCCCTTAGAAAAATGTGTAACTATATTTGAAGTTAATGGTTCGCTTGCTGGTAACGATGCCTGTTCTCTAGACACCGCTGAATTAACTTCAACTGCTTGGTTAGAGCTTTCATTTACTACTGTGGAGTTTGAGATCGAGATTGGATGCAGTAGTGAATGATGTCTTCGTTTGCATATACGACACGACGCAGTTTGTCGACAAAACTTAATGGAGTGATTCGAGTTTAAACAGTTATAACACAAGCGCCTGGTTTGTGCAAAACTATGACGAGATTCGTAACTTTCTTGAGCAAACTTCTTACAATGGTATATTTTATGGTTTTCATTACAAAATGGACAATTTGTTTCAACGGCCTTATCGTCGATACTATTACCAACTATATGGTGAACTTTTGGTTTACTTGGTTTAGTGTCTAAAAACTCGAGCGCACGAAATCTGGCTTCCAAAAAATCTCTGAACTCCGAGAGCACGGGTAACTCATCCTTAGAGCTAATTCTAGTCTCCCACTGCTTTCGTGATTCAAAATCAAGTTTGGAACTTATTATGAAAATAATAATGATGTCCCACGTGCTGACGTCAACTTCGAGACCTTTCAGACCATTAAGACATTCCATTGTCGTATCTAGTAAACCTTTAAGGCTGTTTGAGTTTTCTGTTACAGTAGTCTGACTTAACAAGCGCTTTAATAAACAATTCGACAGAAATCGCTTATTGTTATATCTACTATGTAACAATGACCAACATTCTTTGTAATTAGCAGATGTAATTGCAATATGTCTGACAAGTTGATCTGCTTCTCCCGACAATAAGCCCTTTAAATAATACAATTTTTGCACATCTTCTAAACTATCATTACTGTGTATCAAAGATGTAAACAAATCTTTGAACGTTGTCCACTCTGCATAGTTGCCCGAAAACATTGGAATGTTTATCTTTGGTAATCTGACACTATTTGACATTGTGTGGTCGACATTTGTCCTTGGACTTCGATCTGAATTTGAATCGGTAAATATATTCAAAACTTCCTTTAACTGCATTTTATGGAAAAAGTAACTTTCTTCAGTGGTATCATAAACATCATTTACAAAATACTTATCAGATACTTGCTGAGCGTCTGTGGCATTCTGTATGATACTTTTATGCGTTGACGAGAACTCTTTCCACAGGACTTCAAGTTGCTCTAATCTAGTCTCAACGTATGTTCTAGTTACTCTATCTTTAGGCGCTTTTTTAAAGTTAATTTGTGCTTTTTCAATAAGAAGTTTTGTATTATTTTGCAATTTATACAAGGACTCCATTTTTATTAAGACCGTAAGAAGTTCCTACTTTGAACCCTTTAAAATGCCAAAAATAATATTTCTATTAAAACTAACCGAAGACAAAATGTTAACCACATTCACAAAGAATAAATTCGCTGTGTTGAATATAATATATCACAAATAATATACTCTACAAAAATATAATCTACTAAAGTCCAATTAAACTTTCAGACGAATTTTCTATTTTCACAAAAGTAGACTTGCAACTATGTAACATAAATGTACTCACGATTTGTTTTCTACAAACCGCACATCACTAGCTCTTATTCCGTAAACTCCACTGATGACTGCGTCGTCAGATTGAAACCCAGGTGTAAACTCTACTATTGCGCTGGCAAACTCAGCTATTCCTCTGCCCTGCACCTCACTCTGCTGGTGCTGATGATGTCCAGGCCGCTCTGCTCTACACCTTTAATCTGTTGGTGTCCAACTCCACCCTGCGCCCTGCGCCAAGTCCTGGTGCTGGTCCACTCCAACTTTACTGCAGCAGCACTGGTCACTCCTCTGTGCACACCAGCTTGGGTGTGCGGCGCTTCAGGGCGATCCACCCTGGTTTCCACGCCAAGAAACACAAAAAACCGTCTGGATCCACTTATCCGGCTCGATACGGACCATGAACAATACTTCGCGGACTCGGATAAATGAAACACCGGATACCTTGACAGTATATATATTAATATACGATCTTGACGTGATCTCTACTCAAACTCAAAAAATACATCGGTTCATTAACCTTACAGGGAATCGTCGGAAGATCTTAACACCGCGATTCAGGAATTAGCTCTCAATGTACAACGCCATCTATTTTATACAAATAGAACTACAATAAAATCAAACTAACTTTCATTGCACATATTGAATCCGAACACCCTGTCATGCTCTGAATAATAAGGGATCGAATAATAATCGGAAAATATCTAAAATGTAGTTAGATAGAATGAATTAAATAACCCAAAAATAAAACGATGCCGCATTATTCCAGATTTCCACACAACAAAATGCAACCAAAGTTGCGCAGTACGGTACATGTAGGTACCTACATACATAAATACGTATAAAGCTTGCTACTAATTTAACGTTGTTCGAAATCGTACAAGTGCTCAACAATGTACGATACCCCTACCTATGAAACATACGATACTTAGAACAATGTACGAGTATGTAGCTACTCTAAGTAGATAATACCCAGGGAATGGCTATGTTAATGACTCATAGGTGGACTTAAAACGGAGATGGTTGATGGAAGTGTGAATGGACGTCTTAACATTTGACAAGAATGATTGAAGTGATTCTATAATCAGTGATGCCAGTTTGGCATATTTTATGCTAAAAGCATATTTTTATGCTGTTTGGCAAACTTATTTGTTGTTTAGCATATAGCATATTTTTTACCATATGAAATAATTATAAAATAAAAGTTTAACCATGAAAATTATAAATAAAAAAAAATTGAAAATAATTAATATATTTTGTTAATTAATAAATATTTTAAAATTATATTACGTTATATTTGACATTGAAAAATGTTAGCAGAATTTTTAGTATTTCTATAAAGCAATTGGCATAATTGTATACCATTTTAGCACATTCTTTATTGGTATTATTGGGAACACTGTCTATAATTGTCTAAGTTTTGTCTCAATACTCTCCTCTGCCTATTGTAGCGTGTGTGCAGTAAATTTTGTAAAAGTTAATTAAATTAACTAGTTAATTAAATTAGTTTGAGTTAATCCGATCGTTTTTTATTTCTTAAATGACCCAGCGGTGGCTCATACATGAAATTTCGGGTATGAATGTGGCTTTTTCAATTCATAGTTAGATACTTTCTAAGTTTAACTTGGACACTGCCATTCGTGAATGAAAACATCGTGAAGAAACCTAGACTTATTATTATTAATATAAGTGTGATAATTATCAATAATCCGGCTTGAGCAGGCATGGTGATCTATGCTTGGACTAAGATAAAAGATTTCCCATGCACTTGAGTATCACACCACCATCAACCAAAATCCGGGCTTCTGGCAAGAAAATCTACACTTGCCGGACGCAAGGCCATCGTGGCAGTTAGGTTCTATACCTCTATCTAAAGGCTGTGTGAACCACATGAGTTGCTACTACAATCAGTGACACGAGAAACAGATACAATATTGTGTGCGGAACTCGTACGTTCTGTGCGGTTTTCTCGCCTCTCGAGTGAGGCTTTGAAGAGGGGGCGGGCCATTAACACAATAGGTTAGGTAGAGGACACACTGTTGGACGATTAGCGATCTAAAGGAGCAAGCGTTGTGTTATTTTAAAGCCGAAATATTTGTGTGCTAGTAAATGTACGGATAAATACTGGTTTAATACAGTTTTTGGCAGCAAATGGGTTAAAAATCATAAAATGACATCTTTATATAATGATGCCTTCAAAAATGTTCTATGTTGTTTTATTACAATTTTGGATATGACAAAAGCTGTTTAAGACTGTTACTTTTACATGTTCTCTGAATAGACACAAAATAATATGATGCACTGTGTTTCAAATAATGATGTCAATAATGATTTTAATACTCAATACTTCATTGTGTTCCAAGATGGTTTTGCTGCAAGTTTTCTGTTAAATTACTTAGTTTCATAAAGACACAATGGCAGTCTCGTACGAGAAAACTGACAAACTGCATGCTTTTAAGTGCGCTTTTTTTATTTAAGTGCTAAATTTCACATTCGTTAGCACATTGAAATCGAATTTAATTATCAATTGACCAAAATATGACTAGATTACTTTTTAATGGACCGCACTTTCAGTTAAGTCGTCTTAATCATGGACAAAAAAGCTCTCTCTGAACTAAGTCGCTCCCGCGTCCGCTCACACCATGCTACCTACCTAAGGGTAATATTACATAAACAAACACTGTTACAGGCTATACACGTACAAGCTGCAGGCTATTTGCTACACTGTACGTTTAACTACCACATTGCTCCAAGATAACCATTTACTATTTAAAGTTTATTGCTCGAATATGTGAACACTATGTATCTATGTATACAACTTAGCTGTCATTCTTTATCTTGTAATACTTTGTACATACTTCAATATAGTGATTTTATGCAAGGTCCATCGTATTCACGTATAGTTATATAACTGTAAACTGTAAATGCAAAATATTGTACACATTTATTTTTAAAAGAGTAAGTATGGAGTTTCTTGCCCATTCTTCTCCATCCGAAACTACCTTTTGGAATGGGCAACTAGAATCAACTTTATATTTTTTTATTATGACGTTTAAAAGTGCCTTTTTAATGGTCTAATTGAAATGAATGATTTGACTTTGACTTTGACTTCGAGTGCTCGTATAGATCTGCATCATATTGCCTGTGACGTGAAGTTCTTGTGAAATAATTAAGCTAACGCTATACGCTCATGCTTAAGGGCAAGTACAAGATTATTTCAAACGAAAAATACTATATTTACTTTCTTTCAAAGTCAAATCATTTCAATTTGAACGTCATATTAGAAAAAAATTATCTAGTTGCCCATTCCAAATGGTAATTTCGTATGGAGAAGAATGACCAAGAAATTCCATACTTACTACTTTAAAAAGAAGTGTTTACAACATTTTGTATTTACAGGAAAATTATGATTAGGTATACGTAAATACCTTGCTTAGAAACCACTACAATTAAAATAAGCACAAAGTATTAAAATCTAGAAATTACAGGTAAATTAAGTATACGTAGAATAGAATGGTCTTTATTTGCTCAGAATGTAGGTACATGTCGCATCCGGTCAATAGTACAGACTTGAAACGAAACGCAAGTGTGCCATTAGCGACAACACGTGATTTACCACCACCATTTTGGCGCGCTTCTACAGAGTCGTGATGTTTACAGCCCACAGCGAGCAGGACATTCAGAGTTCAGTCTCTGATCGCATCGGAGCTAAGACATCCCGGAACTGTACTCGATTCGTTGTTTAAGTGTTGCTATGTCAATTATAAATTGGAGTCAGTGTTTATTTAAATTGAGTTAAGAAATAGTGGTTTTAATAAACGCAGTGTATTGTACCCTATACCCAGTGTGTTTGCATTGCACGAAACCCATATTCTGCCCACATGATGAGAATCTAATGGACTAAATCCTTGACGATCCGACATACACATATAATAACACTACATAATAAAGTGTTCACATATTTAAAAATATTGAAACAGTAGACAACCACTCCTCATACTCCATCCACAATAAGTTAGCGTAGCCTAGTTTCATCGGTGAAAGAAAACACCGTGAAATCTATATTATAAATTAATCTATGAGTAGGTATGTATAGCTACATAATTCATCATCATCATTTCAGCCGAAAGACGTCCACTGCTGGACATAGGCCTCCCCAAGGGGGGGGGGGGGGGTTTACCATAATCGCCACGCTTGGCAGGCCACAGGCTTGTCCGTGTGGTGTCGGACGTAAAGAATAGCACCATCCCATATCTTCCCGTGGGTGTCGTAAGAGGCGACTAAGGGACTTACCAGAGAATGGGCAGCAGCGTTCTCTGTGCCTTTGTAACAACCATACTACGATCGCCAATCCGCCTGTATAGGTACGGTCAGCATCAAAAGTAGATTAACACTATTACATTTTTATATCCTCTAAAAAAGCTCAAATACGATGTAATAATACTTTACAGTATTTTAGGTCATAGATTTTATCTTGATTTTCTATCTGAAGTGTTAATCGCCATCGTTGCTGGCCGTACTAAGGTGGGGGGTTGATTCAAACAGTCGGTTAACGTTACATACGGACGGTTAAAAAGTTACTATGACGTGCGATATTTAACGTACGTTAAATGTAACGGGTTGTTTCATGACATAAAAATCCGTCAGTTAAAGTTATTCAAAAAGAGATTCCATAATATATTGATGATTGAAGTAGCTCTTTGACAACACAAAATTACGATGACTGGTCGGTTATGGTAATGGTACCTTCTTGACGTATGATTTTGTGAAACAACCCATTATTTTGATATGACGATAGTTAGCGCCATTTTTTACTATTACCGGTCCGTAATGGTTAGTTGAAGCAACCCGCCCTTAATAATATTATAAAGCTGAGAAGTTTGTTTTTTGTTTTCACGCTCTAATCTCCGAAACTACGGGTACGATTCTGAAAATGAATTATTAAACACAAGCTCTCAATTATGCAATAAATTACGTCTAATTTTGAAATTAAATGTATTGAAAAAAAAACAAAATTATCATGTTCTCGGCTCGTATTGTCAGCACTCTTCTCAAATCAGAACCATATTTTGCTTGACCATTCTATTTTCCAAAATGAGCATTCAATATCGTAAGACCAACAAGCCATTCGATCATTAACATAACTTAATCAACAATAATTAATATTCATGACTTTGATAATTAATGCATAATCTTAAACCTGTCCAATCAATGGACGGACTGACCAATATGCATTAATATTACACGCATCACTATGTAATTATATCGTACACACCTGAATACACATACTGCCACGGAGCTTTGCTATTCTATTACAATTTCCCTCGGGGAACACCTTTTTTTTTTTATATTGTTATAAGCTTGCGTTTGACCGCAACTCACCTGATCTTAAGTGATGATGCGGCCTAAGGTGGAGTGAGCTGTCATCCGATTGTAGTGCTTTGTCAAACCCTAGCATCGGGACGGATGACAGCTATTTTGAATTGACTGTTAACTTCAATACAAATCTTCTTGGTTAAAGTCATTGGCCACCTAAGTTTAGTTCTTTTTAAAACATTTTTGAATAGTGAACGACCAAGGAGCAGTGTCTGTGGCATAATTTTTACCAAGTTAACGCGCCCGCTCATACAGCGATGCCAGAACCCTGGACTGTTTAAATACTTCGGGGATACAAAATAATGTTCGGTTAGGTAAAAATCGGTTCTTCGAGTGATGTGGTCTGCCCATTGTCACTTCAACTTGCAAATTCTGAGAGCTATGTTGGTGACCTTAGTTTTTCGGTGGATTTCCTCTTTCCGAATTTTAGCGCGCAAAGAAACTAGTTCCAGTTTATCCTAAAACATGTAAATTCTAACTAGGATAAACCAATTCGCCCTAAGCTAAACTGGTTTATCCTATCGGTAACAGGATGACCGAGTTTGGCCTAGGCTATACTGGTTTGTCCTATCGTGTGTAGGGAGAACTGGTTTGGCCTAGGCGAAAATAGTTCATCCAAAAATCGGGTTTGGCCGGTAACATATATATGTCGGATCAGTCAGGATTTAGTCCGTTAGATTCAGTCATCATGTGGGCAGAAGTTGGGTTTCGTGAAATGCAAACACACTGGGTATAGGGTACAATACACGGCGTTCATTAAAATCACAATTTAACACAAACTCAATTTGAATAAACTCACTCAATAGACATAGTTCACTTCACTTCAACAACGAATCGAAAGTACAGTTTCGGGACGTATTAGCTCCGATACGATCAGACACTGGATTCTGAATGTCTTCCTCGCTGTGGGCTGAAAACATCACGAGTCTGTAGAAGCGCGCCAAAAGTATGTTCTCGATAATAGCGCGCTTGCGATCCGTTTCACGTTCATACTATTGACCGGATACGACATATAATAACATCACAATAGGGAATTACACCCATTTTTGAAAAGTGTCTCAATCAAATTTTGTAGTGCTAATATGCCACCAAAAAAAAACAAAAATTTTATTCAATCGATAAGTGCCATAAAAATGCATCTAAATTTTAAATTTTCAAATTTCGCGCGTACTTTGACGAAAACGCCTCTTACTGGACGCCATATTGCTCAGCGTAAATGACGTCAGTTCGTTTTGTATCAAATGAGCTCTTATTAAATATGATAATTGTATATCATTTAAAAATAATTAAAAGCATAATTTTGTAATAGGTGTACCTAATAATGAAAAAAATACGTTGGTTACGAAAATAATAAAAGTACAAAGCCTATATTACGCCAATCGGTTGACTGACAGTTGACAATTTTTTGTTTACACAGCCGTACGGCGTAATAACATGGCCGCTACTATTTCACGGTGTTTTATAACAGATTAAAAATACTGAAAACTTTGAATTGAATTTAAAAATTGTTTTGTTATTTTATGAACTAAAACTTACATTTTCCGACTGCTTTATGCCTAAACTGTCTCAATAACATATTTATAGATTTTTTCTCGTATAGAGTAAAATACCCTATTATACACAAAAACTTGTGCATTATGATACCTCCTGCGTATTTAGCTAGTTCCTATTGAGATTAGACGCCGAGAGGGGAGAATATTATTATATTGTTACTTAATGCTCGAAATTGAATCTTGAACTGTTACATTACAGGCAAATGCTCTCGGTGACGGACCATCTTTACACTTGACTGTAACCATGAAATGTTAGTAGGTCATTGTAGAAACGTGATATTTGTGTTTACAAAGAAACGTGCCTAATGGCTTTAATAGCGAAAACTATTTGTAGTACTTACCGGCAGATTCATTACACAGTAGTATCAAGTAGTGATAGAATAAGTATCAGAATATTTACTAAAATAGGTATAACGCCTTTCTTCATGCGGAGAAGTCACAAGCTTTGATCACCACGCTTGCTGAAGGCGGATTGGCGATTCCAGTAGGTCGATTCTGTAAAATTTAAACAACAACTCGCATCTCATGTCTCTATTCACTCTCACTTCGCATAAGGTTCAAAATTACCTTGATATATTTGACACTTTGAATCGGTTCGAGTGCGAAGTGAGCGTCGAAGTGACGGGGAATTTACCTTACAGAATGCCGCTTCTTACGTCATCTCATACCTACTTTATCTGTCAAAACCTCCCTGTCAATTTAGTTTTACTCGCTGACATGCTCGCAAGGGTGACGCTATTGTAAATTCGAATTATCAACCGAGTTTTTAGAATGCCAATCAAGAAACTCACAGCGGATTCAGATTCGAAGTTCAGAATGAGGTCTTACAGAATCACACCCCTGATTCATTTTTTTTACTGTTTTATTTATAACATTTTATTGTTTTTAAGTACGTACAATATTTACAAGAATAATAAAAAAGAAAACCTAAAGTATTAAAGTAAGTAAACTAACAATAATCTTAAAGTCCGTCCACTTCTTCGTCATCTGAAAATGTGCCCAAGGGACTGCCGGCATTGCCACGTTGGATGGCAATGCTTAATCTCTGGCCAAGGTAAAAACCAGCTCATGGATTACGGGAAATGTCAACCAACCTTTTGGACATTTACTTAATAAATGTCCAAAAGGTTGGTTGACACTTCCCGTGATCCAAGAGCTTTTATCAATAAGATGCCGAAGATGATGAAGACATGAGTCTTCTTTTCTTAATTATAAAGTCCAAGTTTCCTCATCATATTGTTTTCCTTTACTGATGTTAGTGATACCTCTCACTGTGGTAGCTTTTACTTTGGCCACAGATAATATAAGAGGCTTTGGCCCAGTATCGAAGCCATAACTTCCACAATCATAAGGTTCAAAATTAAAGCATCAAGTAATGGGACCTAAAACGTTCAACTTTATAATCCGCAACTTCGTCTGTAGCAAATGTATATGAAAAAATCGGAATAGGCAAAAATAAGAATTCGGAAATATGAAGGATAGTGAAAATGGACAATTAGACTTTAGAAAATATTGCCGAAACTGTCTGTTCTTATAAAAAAAAAACCTCTTGAACTGGGGTGTGATTCTGTAAGACCTCATTCTAAACTTCGAATCTGAATCCGCTGTGAGTTTCTTGATTGGCATTCTAAAAACTCAGTTGATAATTCGAATTTACACTAGCGCCACCATTGCGAGCGTGTCAGCGAGTTGAACTAAATTGACAGGGAGATTTTGACAGATAAAGCATGAGATGACGTAAGAAGTGGCATTCTGTAAGGTAATTTCCCCGTCACTTCGACGCTCACTTCGCACTCGAACCCGATTCAAAGTGTCAAATATATCAAGGTTATTTGGAACCGTATGCGAAGTGAAAGTGAATAGCGAAGTGAGATGAGAGTTGTTGTTCGAATTTTACAGAATCGACCTACTGAACTTACCAACGGATTAACCAGTCAATAGAACATACACGTGTCCAAGGTTCTCCGGTAACTTGTCTTGCTTCACAAAACACGGCACCTTTGACTGAAAGGTATGCGACGGACATAGTTCTACAAACTATGCCTGGGGCGGATAACATAACAGGACACACTGAGGGCTTCTATTTAGGTATATAACATTATATTAATATTATTATGCTGCCCTTATATATAAAGGTTCTTCTTTCTTTATCGACACTAATTAAACATTTACTATAAATAGCTAAAGCGGTAAAATATTAGCCTAGCGTAGTAACTTTCAATTTTATTTTTTAATATTCAATACTTTTGTATGTGGAGAAAACTGTCAAAGTCAAAACTATTTATTGCATTTCGACCATTAAACGACACATAGTGGTTTACTAAAAAAATGGAGCCCTTGCGAATGGCCTGACAGATGTGAAATATTGAGTTTATTGTTGTATAGAAAACATGCAAAAAAAGATGGTTTATTCAAGAATTCAGATTTTTTAACATTCTCGTTTCGACTTGGCTGTCATTCGTAGGAATGCCAAGCCAGAAAGTCTGACAATCAGTCTTACCAAAGGCTACCGTGTTACACAGTAACTTGGTTGTGGGGGTCAAACAGGGCAGACAGTCGCTTCACGTAAAAAACTGGTATTCAGGTGCTTCCGGTTTGACTGGAAACCGACCCAAACATACTTCGGAAAAGCTAGGCAGGTGAGGTACAGTCAGAAAAAGAGATAGGTATGCAGGGTCGTCAGATATAGTTAAAGTTTACTTAGAAACCGATGGATATTTATGAATAATTTTAAAGTGAATTGCATACCTATCTCTTTTGCTGACTGTACCTACATATTATTTGATTAAAAATCGTTAGATCGGCTGTTGGCATAGTGACGCGTTGGTGAACCACATAAAAAAAAAACTATTTTTAGTTGCTGTATGGAAAAGAATGGGCAATAAACTTCATATTTTTTTTGTATACAGGAATTACATAATTACATGTGAATACTATGTCACTTTGCATGTCTGTTTTGGTACCTTCTAATGGCAAAACTGAACCAACCTGCAATAAAACAAAGATCCTGCAACAAAGATATAGTTTAGGCTCTTCTTTAACATTCGCAACCTTCATAATACAATTGTATGGCTATTTGGCTGACTCAAGTCTATTTTCATCCTCAAATGA
Source organism: Charanyca ferruginea (assembly GCA_947361185.1). Taxonomy (NCBI): domain Eukaryota; kingdom Metazoa; phylum Arthropoda; class Insecta; order Lepidoptera; family Noctuidae; genus Charanyca; species Charanyca ferruginea. The sequence continues at coordinate 2,369,913 of OX376071.1, read as the reverse complement.
TACAAAGATAGAAACTTTTAAATGTTCTTTAGTGGCTCTAGATGCAATCAAGACAATATTTATAATAAGACCCCCAAGTAGTTCAATCTTTGAAGTTTGTATTCAGATGAGCTCACTGACAAGAATATTGTCCAATATCAAGATCGTCCCAAATCTCTTGAATTCAAATCTCCACTCTGAATAATGTTTGACTTGGATCACGCTATTTTCAGAGGGAACAGGGGCAGTATTGATCGTTACCTAAATATAAATTACTTTGTCTTTCACATTTAGCTTAGCTATTTTTCGTCACTTTGGTCAGATGAGTTGCGTATTTGAACATACAATAAGTAAAGAAACAGCTACTCCTCTTCATGATAACACTCAATCTTAATCTTTTATATCAGTAACGGACAATTCAGTAGCAGCAGCGGGCGTTAAGGTCAAAATGAGATTTATAATTTTTTTAATAGTCTATGCTGTCCCACTGCTGGGCAAAGACTTCCCCAAGTCCTTCCAGGAACCTTTACCCAGCGCCACCTTGAACCAGCCTTCATGTAACGCGTCCAGGTCATCTCGTCACCTGTTTCTGGGCCGTTCTCGGCGTTGCCGTTTATATTAGTAAAGAAATATGTTTCCTTGTTCCAGATTGTGCAATACGCCTAAGAAGTTTGCGCGTGGGTCGCGTGCACTCTGGGCACGTCCCTCGCACGCACGGGTGCCGCGTGCTCGTGCCCTCCCCCGGCCCGCGCCGCGCCGTCCTCATCGAACTGCACAAGCTCAACGTGCCGTGCTCCACCGGCTTCATCCGCTTCGCCCCCAACACCCCCACCCTCTGTGGTAAACTGGACCAAATACCAATCCCAAACAGAAAATTTGTCTACACCTCATCTTTCAAAAACCCCGCCATAGAACTCCACGGTCGACCCACGTTCGCCGCGATATACCGTTTAGTAGACCATTGCCATGATGTTCTACTCACGGGAAGAAACGGCTCGTTCGAAGTCGGCCCGACCGTCAAACTCTCATGCTCGTATGAGATCCACCTGCCGTACGGCAACCGTGTCGCCCTGCGGCTCCAAATGGGTACAGGACCAATGAACGCGAAAGAAAACGATGTGTCCAATATTATACATGAAGACGTACAAGCTCTGTGTAGAGGAATGGAGTTAAGTTTAGAAGATGGGGAGTCAAAGTGGAGGCACTGTTCTCAGCCTGGAGATCCCTTGAGAAGTGTTCAGATAGTGTCTGAAGGGAACACTGTGCGTTTGAATATAAGTATAACTGCGAAGAAGAATACGTCAGCTATGTGGCTGAAAGTGTGGTGGATGGATAAGGCTGTGGAAGAAATTGTGGGGCACTGTGACTATGGGTGGGTGTTGTCGGGGGATTTTTGCATATCAGCGGTGCGGGAGGCGAAGAAGGCCTGGAGACAGGCAGAGGCGGAGTGTGTGAGGCTGGGAGGACACCTCACCAGTGTGCTGAACGAGAGGCAACAGCAAATAATGGACCAACTACTCATACACGCGTAAGTATTGCATAGATATTGGTCATAATATTTCACATTTTCATATAGCCAAACAGCTTCCTGTTCTGACACTTAAGATACAAATAATAAGGTGTATTTTAGTGTGTCCTTTGAATATTATTTTAGTGTCAAGGAGGCAGGTATAAAGGCAATACATTGTTGAATCTAGACATAAGCGAATTTAATGGCACCTTTTCTACCCCAATTTGTCGACACATTAAAGCCATCCTGACACGTATTTCTACTTATATTTACTTGAAAACATTACCGCTGAGAATTCAAATGTGATTCAGGAAAAGGTTATGTCTTTTTCATAAAGACAAATGTTCTACTTATCTCGGAAAGGATTTGTTTAGCTCAGACTGTAGACCTCTCCATAATACATCTTACTCGTTCTCATATTCTTAAAAAGTCGAGACGAGTAGAAGCCACTGATGAACTGAAATAATCATAAAAGCTGAATTGAATTATGTATTTTCAACAAATACAACGTCCTTGAACACTATTAAAATATATATTCGTAGCTACCAGAAACATTACCCAGTAGGTTCCTATAAATAAGTTTTCAAACTACCCACAACGGCTGCTATAAACTTCGTATTGTGACCCGAAACGCATCTATATTTTTTGCGCCATACAACTTACGTCACGTCCTGTTACCCTAGTATCCGTTCCAAATAAAATACTTTTTGTTCGACTATTAAAAGACGGTAGGAGTGTGTTGGCAGAGCTACAGCTAGATCCTTTCTAGGTCATCCACTGATCTAGCTATAAGTTTGTAGCCAGACCCGTGGATGACCTAAGCCTGTATTAAATATGAGTAGAACAGCAGATTAATTATGAAAGACGTAACACATTTACAATGTCTTTCATTTTGCTGATTCAACAACATTCATTGAGTTACTCGCACTGTCGAGCTGATGAATTTTTCATCAAAATTCTTGATTATGGTACGTAATTGTTAGTCCAATGACACAGTTAGCCACAAATTGGCATGCAAATATTAGTTAGAACACTGCTAATTTAATGAGCAATTTTCTATACAAAATGAACATAAATAAATATTTATTTAACATTTCATCATTGAAACTCGAACCGATATTTTATTACTATAGCTTTTAAAATGGATTAACTAGTTATTGAGCAATTATGATATACACCGATCGGTTTTAAAACACAAAATACGCCAATTGACATGCCGTTGGTCCTTTCGTAAACATTTGACGATCGTTATGGGTAGTCAGAAGGCAGAAAGTCTGACAACCAGTCTTACCAAGGGTATTGTGTTACCCAGTAACTGGGCTGTGGAGAACAGAAAAGCAGTCGCTCCATGTAAAATATTGGTATTCAGCTTCGTCTGGCTAGACAGGACAACACAGTTGGGGAAAGGCTTGGCTGGTGATGCTTGATTGTAAGTTTGTTACGCAATTGATGAGCAGAAAAGGTACAACAAGGAGGAGGTTTCTACCTTTATTTCTTTAATTGTTTTTAGAGGAGGTTTCTTCCTTTATTTCTTTAATTGTTTTTAGAGGAGGTTTCTACCTTTATTTCTTTAATTGTTTTATTGCTCTTCATCTGCATTGTTATACAAGAGCAGCAAGAATAATACAACCAGGATTTTATAAAAACTTGATTTTAAAAAGCAATCGTGGAGTTTCTTACTGGTTCTTCTTCATAGAGGCCTGCCTACCTATAGGAACGAGCAACTTTTCCGACTAACTGACTGACTCCTTAACAATTGAAAACTGTCTGTAAATGGTCTAGTTGATTTAATGCTTCATCTTTGACTCAGTAGTGGGGGGATCAATGCTGTCAATAATGATGATAACTTTTTGTTTGCAGTCCCGGTGCTGGAGTGGATGACGTGTACTGGATAGGAGCTACTGATGCCGTCCATGAAGGGGAGTTCCGATGGTCGGATGGATTGCCCTTCTCTTATGCGCGTGAGTACCAGCTATGTTTGGTTTTTCACTACTTAAAGAGATACCAGTAGGCCTAGCCAAGTTACAAACGTTTCCTATCGTATATCTTTCCACAAAAATTAACGCCTCGTCGTAAATCCATTTTCGATTTTCGATCACGTGACTTATCGTTGAGATGACGTCATTCCCATACATTTGATTAGTTTTCTATTAGCGTTATCGATTGTACATTGACAATTTCATGTGATTTGGCTAAGGCCCCAGGAACATGTTGGAGAGTTTATCCTCCATTGAAAAGAGAGGATCCGCCGAATAGACGCTTGTTGTGCTTACTGCCCAACGGTTGCTGTCGGACCTGTCTAGATTTTGTACATGCTATCGTTGCGAAGAACTTTAATATTGCAATGTATATACGTCAGTTGTAGTTCGCATGTGATACGATAAATGTGGTCACACTAGCATGAGATATACTCATCAGCAGTTTGACTACGTGATGTGATTTTCAAAACTTTTAAGCTAACCAGAAGTTAATGCGAGACCCGGTTACATTGGGAATACTTTTCATATTGACAATTCTACAACATTCATGGCATTATTCTCGTTGTCGAGCTGACGAATTTTTCAAACATGTGAAGCAATGGGTTATGAATTTCTTTTAATAGTTTTTTATTTTTATTCCTGACTATCAAAAGCATGCAACTTTTGATATTCACATTCTTTAAAATGTAAAAGGTGTAAAAGGTGGTTGTGAGATCGACGAGTAATTATTATAAAAGTAGCTTTCAAATCATATATTATGTTGACTGAACTTTCTAAGTTTATCTTGAACATCACTGACTTTTTTTTTTTCTGTATGGCATCTCGCAGTTCAACCTGAGGGTTGGTTACTGCTTAACCGGACAATCCTGTGGTGCTTTAAAAGTGACTTTTAGGGCCTCCAGCCAGGGCAAAAACTTATGAACTAAGTGACTACGCTAAGGGCACCCCCTGTGCGGTACGAGCCTCGGCTTAGGACGTCACTGAGAGAGGGCAGCAAAGGGACAGGCTGGATCGGGTCTCCATTAATTAGGGGCTATTTTAAAGCTAAGGGCTCAGCGACGCAGGCTGGCGTTAGCAAGGGTCGGGGGGGGGGGGGCGTTACGGGGTCGTCGCGAGGGACCTCGGCGGCGAGGTCGGAATAACGGTATTCTGTATCTGTGTTTAACTAATGTGCTAGTGGCCCTATTTCGTTCTTGAAGGAGGGTAATAGCGTCATCTGGATCGGACAAGGTATGACGTGGACGACGGGTCCTGCTAATACGGGAAGGGGTGTATCGGGCGGCCGCTACGACGAGCGGGTTGCGGTGTTTCTCAGCTTGATCGAAGAAGCGCTTGCAAGCGCGCTTCGTGATGGGTTCACATGGGTGAAGTGAAATATATAGTAAGGAAACTGAACTTTTTCCGACTGATTTTGATGAAATTTGGTATGAAAATAGCTTGAACCTTGGGGAAGGACATAGGCTACTTTTTAATCCGCAACATCGTCTGCGTCCGCGATTACCGACATTCACGCGAACAAAGTCGCGGGCAAAAGCTAGTAATTAATATAAGCCTGAAATCTGAGTAAATGATCACCAAATCTTAGTCACCAAATGACCACCAAAAATAGTAAATGATCACCAAATCTTAGGACCCTTAAATCCCCCCTGGGGCGGATCCGACATGGTTAGGTTTAGAACTGCGACCCCCTATGCCAGAACCAAATCGCCTTTTACAGTCAAACTCATACATTTCTACAATACTTTGGTTAAAATTTGGTGATCATTTACTATTTTTGGAGATCATTTACTATATTTGGAGGTTCGTTAAACATAAGCCATTATTATTATCAAAAGCTGCATTTGTGTATGTTAATCACTCATAAAGTGTTCGTGTGGTCAACATCGAGTTAGTTCGGTAGTATTGAGTAGGTACTAAGTAGAGGCGAGGGCCCTCGGCGCGAGGGTTGTCGGAACTCGAGTGGCGTGTGTGTGGGTGTGGCTAAGTGACGTGGATGTGGCGTGTATTAAGCTGTTTCGTTTTGATTCAGACAGCATTGGCTTTAGATAGGGTTAGGTTTTCGCTGATAGAAAGTAGTGGAATTTTTCAGTAAATGCCTGAGAGATCTACCTAGTCTTAAAACTACGTTAGGGTCGACTTACAGTTATTACCGGATGCAGCTGAACACCTGTGTTTTACATTGAACGTCTGCTTATCTGACCTTTACAACCCAGTTACTGGGTAACACGATAGCCCTTGGTTAAACTGGTTGTCAGCCCATAACGACTGTCAAAGATCTACGAATGCCAACAGTGACCAACAGCATAAACACCTATAATTTATAATAAAACAATAACAATACTTTAGAGCAATAATGTAATAATAATCTTTATGTCTATTCTTTTACAATCTTGCTCCTTGAACACCTAGGTGAAGTGAGCTGTCATCCATCCGTCTCGTGTGTAAATCCCTATCATTGGGACGGATGACAGGTCACTTCACCAAGGGAGATTGTAACAGAATAGCACTGCAGTAGGTCGATTCTGTAAAGTTCAAACAACAACTCCCATCTCACATCGTTATTCACTCTCACTTCGCATGAGGTTCAAAATGACCTTGATGTGTTTGACACTTTGAATCGGGTTCGAGTGTGAAGTGAGCGTCGAAGTGACGGGGAAATTACCGTCATCTCATACTTTATCTGTCAAATGTCCCTGTCAATTTAGTTCAACTCGCTGACACGCTCGCAAGGGTGGCGCTAGTGTAAATTCGAATTATCAACCGAGTTTTTAGAATGCCAATCAAGAAACTCACAGCGGATTCAAATTCGAAGTTTAGAATGAGGTCTTACAGAATCACACCCCAGGTCACTTCTCCTAGGTGTTCACCGAGGGAGATTGTAACAGAATCTGGCTGCAGTCATTTAACTTTATTCCAAAAATAAATCTAAAAAATAAATGATTTATCCTATTCTACCTATATTATTCATTTGTGCGCTCATAAATTTCAACCGTGCTAAAATAAAGTCGATCTTGAACCGTAAATCATTACCTTAAAATCACGCACTATATAAAAAAACAACCCTTAAATGTACAAGTAACTTATCTTTAGAAGCTGAATTCAATGGCTCTGAAAACAAAATAAACAGTAAGTGCACTTTATAGGTTGAAAGCGTGAATGGATGCCAAGTATTGAGTGTAGGGCTTCGGTCTAGACGGCGCGGCGACAGTAACATGCGATTGTCACCCAACCCAGTTCTTCAAAGGGGTGAATAATTCAATTCAACCCCTATTGAGGGCACAATATTACGTGAGTCAGTTTGTGAATCAGACGCTGTGACATAGAAATTAATTTAAAACATGTTACAAGCTGTTGTGTGCCATTGTGAAATAAATAAGAGAAGAAGTGAAGTTGAATTAAGATAAATAATAATAATAATAATAATAATAATAATTGAACAATCGTTGAAGGAGCGCTTCTTTGGCCGCCTGAATAAAGTGTTAAATAGTCTTTTATCAGGCGGAAACAAGGTGCGCGCCTTCAACGGATGGGTCATGCCGGTTTTGATGTACTCTTTCGGCATACTCAAGTGGACTCAGACGGAACTTGACGCCCTGGATAGGAGGGTCCGTACATTGCTGACCGCAAATCGGATGCATCACCCACGGTCATCGGTAATGAGACTGTATATCCCACGGAAGTGCGGAGGCCGAGGCTTTCTTAATGCTAAGTCCCTGCACAACCGTGAGGTATGCAGTCTCAGGGAGTACTTCCTTAAAACCGACGTGGGTATGCACCGAGATGTGGTCTCAGTGGACAAGGGCCTCACCCCGCTCTCCTTAGCGAACGAGAACTGGCGCAAACCTGTAGTACTCGATACTAATGACCGCAAGGAGGTATGGCAGAGCAAGGAGCTTCACGGATGTAGATTTCTTGGCGTCCGTATCCTGGCTGCGTTTTGGTGACCTGTTTGGGGAAACCGTTTGTCTGTGCGATTATGGATGAAGTTATGATGACGAGGAACTACCGGAGGTATATTGTGAAGGACGTCACGGTTGACATTTGTCGGGCATGCCACCGGCCGGGTGAATCAATCCGACACATTATCTCTGGGTGCTCTCGTCTAGCTAACGGAGACTACTTGCATAGACACAACCTTGTAGCTAGGATTATCCACCAGCAACTTGCTCTAAAGTACAGGCTTGTGGAGTCGGAAGTACCGTACTACAGGTATGTGCCCGACCCAGTTCTCGAAAATGGCAATATCACGTTGTATTGGGATCGATCTATCATCACTGACAGGACTATTGTTGCCAATAAGCCTGATATAGTGGTGATAGATCGATTAGAGCGTCGCGCATTGATTGTTGACATAGCGGTTCCGCATGACGAGAACCTCGTGAAAACCGAGAAAGATAAACAAATTAAGTATCTTGACTTGGCTCGCGAGGTTGTCGACATGTGGGATGTGAATACAGCAGTCATTGTGCCGATAGTCGTTACGGCCAATGGACTCATTTCCAAGAGCCTCGACCAACACCTAAGGAGGCTCTCGTTAGGCAGCTGGATCAAGGGGTTGATACAGAAAGCGGTACTCCTGGACACGGCGCGTATAGTCAGGAGATTCCTCTCTCAGGAGCCCTGACCACCGGTAGCTTGGACCCTGTTCCCGATACCGGTGGGCTACTATTTTTTATATTTTTAAATGTTTTTTTTTTTTTTTGTTACTAATATTAAAAAATATAATTAAATATGTAAATTAATTAATAAATGAGAATAATAATAATAATATGTGGGGACATTTTCACACACGGCCATCTGACCCCAAACTAGGGAGACCCTGTACTATGGGTGTCAGACAGCTGATATACATACACAAATACATTTTTTTTGTAAATACATACATATATAGATAAACAACACCCAGACACAAGGCAAACACAAGTGCTCATCACACAAATGTTTACCCTGGGCGGGAATCGAACCCGCAACACGCTGTGCAGCAGTTGATCGCTCAGTCACTGCGCCAACCATGTCATCACGTGTTCAAATGTTCGTTTACAGTTTAAATATTTGTAAATATCAGAACACTATGTACCTGTGCTGTCTTTTCTTAACTTGCCATACTTTGTACCTGCATCTATATCTCTACCTGCTAATAAGAGGTAAAATTTGTTTGTTAGTTCGTAAGTTTGTATGTAGGGGGTTATCTGCGAAACGACTCATCCGATTTCAATAATTCTTTCACAAATAGGAAGCTACTACCAACATAGGTTGTAAGCAAATTATTACTAAAGCCCTACCGCTTAACTGAGACCGCTCCTGAGGTAGCTGCGCGGTGCGGGAGGGGTGACAGTTGTCACAAGTTGACGTATCAGTGAGCTCTCGCGTCACCTCACCACACCCCTCCCGCACCGCGCAGCCACCTCAGGAACGCTCTCAGTTAAACAGTCGTGCTACGATTATAGACTTTGTCTGGATAAGTAAATACAGATTTATTACTAGCTTTTGCCTACGACTTCGTCCGCGCGATTATCGGTTATTGCGGATGCAGAGGAAAAGTAGCCTATGTGCTTTTCCAGGGTTTAAACTATCTTCCTGCCAAGTATAATTAAAATCGGTTCCGCCGGTTTATCGTGCAAGCGTAACAGACATAGTTACTTTCGCATTTGTAATATTAAAAAAAGTATGAATAAAGTATGGAAGTAAGGATATGGATTATACAAATACTGTAAACATCGCTTAATATCTACCTACAGTTTTGAGGATTATATAAAGATTCTTTTATTCCACCACAAAAACTGTACTAAGCCCTGGGGTGTAATTCTGTATTATATAAGATACTAGCTGACCCGACAGACGTTGTCCTGTCCCGATCTACCTACTTGGGGGATGAAAAGGGGGTGAAAAATGGGGATGAAAAATAGATGTTGGCCGATTCTCAGACCTACCCAATATGCACAAAAAATTTCATCAGAATCGGTCAAGCCGTTTCGGAGGAGTACGGGAACGAAAACTGTGACACGAGAATTTTATATATTAGATATTATATAAGACCTCATTCTAAACTTCGAATTTGAATCCGCTGTGAGTTTCTTGATTGGCATTCTAAAAACTCGGTTGATAATTCGAATTTAAACTAGCGCCACCCTTGCAAGCGTGTCAGCGAGTTGAATTAAATTGACAGGGAGATTTTGACAGATAAGGTATGAGATGACGTAAGAAGTGGCATTCTGTAAGCTAATTTCCCCGTCACTTCGACGCTCACTTCGCACTCGAACCCGATTCGAGGTGTCAAATATATCAAGGTCATTTTGAACCGTATGCGAAGTGAGAGTGAATAGCGATGTGAGATGCGAGTTGTTGTTTGAATTTTACAGAATCGACCTACTGATTTCTGGAACAAAAATTTTATGGGACAAATTATAAAGCGACCGTTAGCTGCTGCATTTGACAGAATTATCAACAACATTAATTTTTCACAAACTGTCAATCGCACTTAAGCTCCTACGATTGGTTGACAGAATTATCATTAACAACCAATAACAGCAGCTTAAGCAATATATGACCCAAAATAGACATAATTTTTCTTCAAATTTTCACTATGAACCTGTAGTTACTGGTGACACCAGAAAATACTTGATCATTATCATCATCATGTCAACCTTTAGATGCCCACGGCTGGGAATAGGTCTCCTCCAAGGGAGGAGCGGGGGTTCAGCTGTAATTGCTAAGCTAGCCCGATGCATGTTGGCGATAGCAGTAGGTGTTATGGTACTCAGAAGGACGCTGCTACCCGTACTCTGGGCAATATCCCTCTGTCTCCTTCTACGACACCCACGGATAGAAATAGGGTGGTGCTAGTCGCGGCAAGTCGCCGGCACCACAAGGCAGAAAATACTTATCAAGTATTCATTTACCTTTTAAAAAAGCTCCCTAAAAATACTAGCCAATATTTAAGCTTCTATAACATAAATTTCATATATTTTTTTCACTTTACACAATTAAACGTTACACAAGCGCTGGCGTTTTGTTTTTCCTTTGTGCCCGCATCTGCATAGAAATCGAATTTTAAACTTTCGTTATTTCGCCCACTATGTCCACAGTCCACACCACTCTACAGTAATACTGCGCGCCATATTTGATGGTGTAAAAGTTTAAAGTTACAATTCAGTTATACTTTGACAAAAAGCTATTTTCTTCCCGCGACTTTATCCCCGTGGAAGTTAAATCTATATTTACTAATATTATAAAGAGGTAAAATTTGTTTGTTAGTTTGTATGTAGTGGGTAATCTCCGGAACTACTCAAACGAATTAAAAAAATCCTTCCAGCAATAAGAAGCTACGTTATCTCTGAGTGCTATAGGTTATATTGCATTATCAAAAAATTAGGGATCCTTGAGTTAATGCACGAGGACAAAAAGTACTAGTAATTATCATGTGACATATCACCACAAAATATAAAGGGTACAGAAGTACCGCTCCCGCCATCTTCAAAAATAATTACCTAAACCCGCAGACTCACTAGGGCTGCTACTGTATTGACTCTGTAGGTTTTATTTGTGACAATATGACATTTTATTGACACTAGTTGGAACTCTTTGCATTTTTTTTATAACAATTTTTTTCCGTTCGTCATGAAATGTCAATGTCTCTCATTTATTCATTTAGACAAAATGTGACAGTCGAGACTGATGTCTGCTTGAAACTGCTTGAGATTGCCTATAAACGTAATGTTAATGTGTGCGTGAGTAAAATGTCGGTTTGTTCTGAGTGGTCTATCTGCTCGGGCGCGCCACAGTCTTACGTACTTTGTCACATCACACTCACTCTGGGACAGATGGTAGCATTCTCCAAGTGAAATAATTTTTGTAATCGTTGTATAAAAATTCCCGGTTTTCTGTTTTTGTTTTGTTTTTTCCCAATTTTATTGGGATTTTCCATCAGGAATTTCTCACTAGCAGCCAGAATTCTGGATTTATAATCGGTTGATAGCACATTTCCATGTGGAAAATAAATATTATCATGTAGGTACAGGAGATAGAGCGGTTGGTCGTACAGGGGAAAGTGGAGGGAGTCAGATTGCGCGGCAGATCACCAATGCGATGGACTGACCAAGTAAAAGCCGCAGAAGGAAACCACGTATCTGAATGCGCCAGACAATCTGATAACAGGGAGAGATGGCGGGAGATGGTGCGGAGAGCTGTGTCCACCTCTACCACCGTAGTGGACGCCTCAACGTGACCACGACCGCGAAACGACAGAGAAGAAGAGGAACAGAACTGCTCACCTCTATTGAAAATACGGGTTGAACGTTAATTTAATCATGTTTGCGCATTATTTTAATTTGTAAAAGGCAAAATAAATAGTCTATCAAAAGCAAAAACTTTTAATTACGGCATGTGTTTAATTTGTAACTATTTATTTTTGCCCTGTTAATTCGCCAAACAAATGGCCATGTAGGCTGTTTAAACATTTTATTTGTAAAATGTATGTAAACAAACTTGTTTTTCATTTATATTTGACATCAAAAAAGGAGGTTTACAATTACGTATATACAATATATTTTTGTATGTTTGACCACGCATAACTTTTTACGGTGTAGTCCGATTTCAACGGTTCTTTTTTTAATGGATATTCAAAAATGTTCCCATAAAAATATTGCACCTCTAAGGGTATACAATTCAGAGGTGACTCAATTTGATATGAAGTAGGAATAAATTAAAAAGCGAAAAAATAAACAATTTCACAAAAAAAAACAGCCTTTAAGAACTAAAATGTAAAAAATTACTTTAATTTCGGAAATCGTTGGCATTACAAAACAACAAACACAAACAAAGCCGACGACTTGCGAAATTAAAGTAATTTTTTACTCTTTAGCTGTTTTTGAAAGCGCTTGTCTTTTTTGTGAAAAAGATTTTAGTAAAAAAGTTTTTATCAGAGTAAGATTAAATACTCTATCTATACGGTTTGAATTTGACAGCTCACCTCATGCCCAATTACCAGTTTACCTAAATTCACAGAGAAATGTTTAACAGACTGTTGCTCTTCTAACATTTAAATAATATTCGCAGATTCATACAACGGAATATCCCCTTTTTAATGCCACAGATTTTTAGCGTCTGTTTTCCAGCCACATATTGAGATTAGCTCATAAATACAATCTCTTTGATGGTAATAAATACTCATAAATCCTCATAAACGATTCCTTTTGAATCTCCAACGAATCTAAATACGTTTGAGCTCAGTCCGGGCTCACAGTTGACCACAATCAATCGTTTCAATCCAATCAATCGTCTTGCTCTGGTACTTCTGACTCAAATTAAAGCCACCGAAACTCACGATGAGTCATTTGAAGTCCCATTTGCTTTGACATCGTTAATTTAATATGCTTTCATTCAAAAGTAATTTAGATATAGATAAAGACATTTATAAGTAGGACTGTACATACAAAGCCTGCAGCTGTTTCATGTAGGACACATTCACTACTTACCGCCGCCCGCCGCCGCCGGCCTATGAATATATAGGGTGACTGGTAATTAGTGTACGATACTTAAACACGTGATTGTGTTCATTATAACAAACCACTTTCCCGAAGAAAAATGTTTTTTTGTACTGGTTCACTTTATGTCACAGGCGTGCGCGCGCGTGAATTTCATACAGCTGTTGTGTTTTTGTGATAAAACTGAACCAATACAAAAAACATTTTTTCTTCGGGAAAGTTGTTTGTTATCATGAACACAATCACGTGTTTAAGTATCGTACACTAATTACCAGTCACCCTATATATGTCACAGTGTCAACTTTTAACCAGTCAAAACTACTTTTTAACGGTTTTTAATATTTAGAAACCCATTAGGTTGGTAGGTTTTTCTGTGACCCTTTTAAAACTTTTGTTTTGTAGTGATTCTTATAACTAAGGCGTTCCGTATTTTTAATTTTGTAACGCAAACGCGTTTTATCTTAATAAGGGTTTTGACTGAACCCAGTCAAAAGTAGTTTTGACTAGTTTAGAGTTTTGACTGTAACATATACATAGATAACATATACATAGATAGTATTTAGATATTTCGTCGACACAGTTACCGCTGTGGTTGAGCTATTGACTGCGGCGCAGCGTGTCGCAGGTTCGATTCCCGTCCGGAACAAATATTTGTATGGCCTACAGATGGTTGTTCCGGGTCTGGCTGTTTGTGTATTAGAGTTTATATATTTGTAAATGCACGCATGAGACAGGAGAAATTCCTAGTATGGGCGAAAAAGTTTATTAAAAAAAAAACATGTTTAGATTTATTTTTTATTTTAACATTTTTAACAATTTTATATTTTTTATATACAACTCAATATTATGTCAGTTTGTCATATCCACCGGTTACTAGTGTCAATGTATGTTGATTTGACACTCTCTATGGCTACCGGTGTTCGTATCGTACGCTTTAATAACTCTGTGCTAATCTTAACTAATCGACTTTTATAATATTAAGTCTGGATAATAATTATTTATCATTTCAACTTAAATCCACAGCCAACATAACCTTAAAAGTAGTCATAAACTAAAATAACGATAAAATTAAATAACCACAATCACAAACTGATAGTGCCTATCATATGCCTCGTCAAGTGGCCAGTAGACGGACCCTAATGAATAGAATTGAAGTTACTTGTAATAACGACTGACCGAAATGACGGTCGGCAATTCAGCATCGACCGGAATGACGGTTAGGTCAGACCAGATCGTTTAATCTATGGCATGGTAAGTACCTTTACCCCAGTTATCAGTACCATTCACTTAAATAGTTATCATACATGAATAACGCGTTCTTGTTCCGCCTTCCTATTATGATGAACTTAAGGGCGCATCCAAATTAGTCGCGCGCTAACAGCGCAAAAGCAGCGCTGCTTTGTAAATCCATATCCACTTTTCATCAATGTTGTCAATTTGAGGCGGCGTCGGCGTCCCTTTGTTTGTCACTGTCACAACGCTAGCGGCATAGACAAGACAAACATTGTGGTAACGCTGGCGTTGGCAGATAGTTACAACATTAAATAATGCAAAATTATCATTATCACTTTTATTTATTTATTGCGTACTTTTATTTATTTATTGTATTTAATAACTTTATACATAATTATAATTGATAGATAAGTCGGGTTTACATATTCTTTACAGAAGGTTATCCTGCTTATTTTTGTTAGATATTTATTATTATAATTTTGTTTTTTTATTTATTTACCTTTTAGTCGTGACTGTGGCCGCCTGTGGCATCTCTGCAAGGCCCTGTCAGAATACCAGCGCTGCGACATTTCATGTCGTAGCATTGTGCTGAGACAGGAGCCTTTTTGGTCTCGTACAGGTTTCATAAGTCTTTTTTTTTATGTGGTATCATTTGTTTATGTTTCGGTTTACCTGTACGAGGTTTCAAATAAACAATTTTTCTTTCTTTCTTTCTTTCTTCTTTCATATAAATATAGTCGCGCGACTGCAACGCTAAAGTCACGCGACTTTATTTGTATTGATTTACAAAGCAGCGCTGCTGTCGCGCTACTGGCGCGCAACTAATTTGAAGGCGCCCTAAAGGCGCGTTCAGACGAGCGCGAATTCTTTCGGCGCGTAACAGCGCGCGCGTCGTGTACGCATTGCTCCCTCTTTAGAAACATTGGAATTAAATACTTATCCTTTGCAATATAAAGTTTAAAATATATCGATATAAATCAAGACATCAAGTGAGTTGCGGTCAAACGCAAGCCTTTTTTTTTTTTGGTACGGGGTGGAAAATCCTCCTGGATGTCCTCCGCCCTGGGGCGGGCGGAGGGGTCTGTCAGACTCTTACTGACTAAAAACCACCCCGGTGTTCCATCTCACACCTACGTCGGGGGTCGCGGGAACTGGAGATACTTCCGCAACCCCCGGCTGGTGCCGGCCCGCTGCAGCGGGCCACTTCTCGGGTCAGGGGGGGGAGTGAGGTGTTAGACTCCCCCCCAGACATCTTAGAGGGGCGCGCGTGGTACACTACGCGCCGCCGCCTCGGGTTCTGGTGTATGTGGGGGGCCACAGACGTCCCCGAGTCTGCCGCCCCTGGACCCATTTAGGGGGGCCGGAAGAGGGCCTTGTCCGCTCTCCGCCGACGCCCGGTGAGCCTGCTGCAGGCTGGGTGGGAGGTTGTGATCTCCCTCTCCCTTTCCGCAGCCTCCTTCTGCGACATGACACTTTCGCAGAAGGAAACCACCGCGTCCCAGGACTCTGCTCTGTCGACCATCGACTCGACCACGGCCGACAGCGACAGGTCACTGCCTACTTCTGAGATGAGGGCACGGCGCGGCCCCTCCCAAGCGGCACACTCTGCCAGCGTATGCCGCGCCGTGTCCTCCCAGCAGTCGACGTAGTGGTGACACCGGGCGTCCGGCTCCCTGTTTATGCGAAATAGGTACTTCCCGAAGCAACTGACTAACCAAACGACTTTCTGGCGTCTGACTAACCATAACGTCTGTCAAAGATCTACGAATGACAGCCAGGATCAACGACTTAACGTGGTTTCCGAGGCAAGGAGGGAACTCGGTATGAAATGCATGGTCCACAGACCGACCACGGCAAACTTAGCTTAACCTTTGACCGAACTTTAAAAAGAAAGAAAGAAAGAATAATTGTTTATTTGCAATCTACAGGTACAGGTAAACACAAACATAATAAAGGGTTATATAAAACAATAAAACATAAAAAAAAGACTTATGAAATCTGTACGAGACCAAGAAGGCTCCTGTCTCAGCTCAATGCTACGACATGAAATGTCGCAGCGCTGGTATTCTGACAGGGCCTTGCAGAGATGCCACGGGCGGCCCCAGTCATGACTAAAAGGTAAATAAATAAAAAATTATAATAATAAATGTGTAACAAAAATATGCAAGATATCATTATGTAAAAAATATGTAAACCCGACATAACTATTAATTATATAAAGTTATTAAATACAATAAATAAATAAAAGTGATAATTGACTTGACTTAGTCTAGACTTAGTCCGTATTAGTGTCGGACGTAAAGAATAGCACCATCCTATATCTTCCCGTGGGTGTCGTAAGAGGCGACTAAGGGACTCACCAGAGAATGGGCAGCAGCGTTCCCTGTGCCTTTGTAACAACCATACTGCGATCGCCAACCCGCCTGCCAAGCGTGGCGATTATGGCAAAACACCCCCTTGAGGGGAGGCCTATGTCCAGCAGTGGACGTCTTTCGGCTGAAATGATGAATTGACTTGACTTTATGGCATTTATTTAGCCAGGAGCTCCCGTATAGATTGGCGACTGTAGGAATTGGAAAAGCCATATTGATACTTATCCATGCCCGTTGTGAATCCACAACCTCGTGCATGAAAGGTGGGCGCCTTAACCAATTACATTAGTAACTTTAATGTAATCTAGGAGAATGACATGATTTGTACATTTAAGACAGATTTGGTTGGATCTCATAAAGCTAATTGTGACACATGTCACATGATAGTGCCTATTTGTCAAGACTTAGCTGAACGATATCTCAGTGTCTTCAGAACCATCGTAATATGAACGAGGGACATTAACAAACATATTATTAATGTATTATCGCTTAGTACGAGTTATAGTTGAACCGTTACCGCTTATTAGGGTTGCCACATAACGTGATTTTAATGGACTTTGCGCATCATTTATTTTAATACTCATAGTAATAACATCTATAGAGGCTCTCGTTAGGCGGCTGTATCAAGGCTTGATTCATAAAGCAGTATTTCTGGACACGGCCCGCATTGTAAGGAGGTTTCTCTCACTGGACCCATGACGCCGGTAGCGTGAACCCTGTTCCAGATTTTGGTGGGCTACTATTTTATAAATTACTATTTCTATATTATATTTGTTTATATTTGTCGGATCGTCAGGATTTAGTCCATTAGATTCAGTCATCATGTGGGCAGAATATGGGTTTCGTGCAATGCAAACACACTGGGTATAGGGTACAATACACTGCGTTTATTAAAACCACTATTTCTCAACTCAATTTAAATAAACACTGACTCCAATTTATAATTGACATAACAACACTAAATAGATATAGCAACACTTAAACAACGAATCGAGTACAGTTCCGGGATGTCTTAGCTCCGATGCGATCAGAGACTGAACTCTGAATGTCCTGCTCGCTGTGGGCTGTAAACATCACGACTCTGTAGAAGCGCGCCAAAATGGTGGTGGTAAATCACGTGTTGTCGCTAATGGCACACTTGCGATTCGTTTCAAGTCTGTACTATTGACCGGATGCGACATATTCATATTCAAAAAATAATTGTTTACAGAAACAATCAAATGTCAATAATAATCCTAAACAGTTCATTTCTAATTTTACATGAGAGCAATACTGACTGATTGACACAATTTTGTAAGTCTAAATTACTGATTAAAGACCTCTGGCATTCAAGCTAAGATTAAACTTGTGTTATAACACAAGATTCTTAAATTTAGTTTCTCTATAATCATTAAATTTTTCAAAAATCTTAATGTTTGGCGTTGATGTGCTAGTGGCGTGATGAAATAGCACACAGAATAGAAATAGCATGTTGATCATGTATAACAAGCTACAAGGTAAAGTAAATGCTAATACATTTTACTTTTGATCATTAAAAAGCTTGGAAAAAATAACCATCAATTCAGTTTTTTTTTCAAAAATTTTACGCTATGAAATAATTTTGCCATGTTCGAATCGGGTTCTTTGTCTCCTATAATGCAATAATACTAGACAACACGATACACCTGGTAAAACTGGTTGTCAGTTCTGGTTTCTGACTACCTAAAACGACTGTTAAATATCTCAAATGACAGCCGGGACCAATTGCTCAAATGCACTTTACGATCCTCAGACCGACGGCAGCAAGCAAGCGCAGTTTAAAAGTGACCGATCGAAATTGCGGAGGGGCTCGTAACCCCCGCAAATTTATCATCTTGTCAAATTCATTCAACAAAGGTTAATTTCATTTCAAAACTTTTTCAAAGAACACTCTGTAAAAAATCAAAGGGTAAGGCCAACCCTACTGAAGGGTCGACCCTGTTTACAATGCCGACGTCTGCATTCAACAAGTTCGGAACCGCAGCGGTCCGCAGCGTACCGCAGCCGCACCGCACCCTAGGCGCCCTGCGATCGCGTCCGGAATGTGACGTCACAAAATGTTGTTAATGTTGGCTGTCCTGCGTTAACGAAGTTATGCTGTTGGTCAATATTGACGGATTAATGGAGGGCAATAAATTCGTTTGAGGTGTACAAAATGGAGGTAGTAAAATATATTTTACATTATTCTTACCTTTTGAGCTAATACGAGTTTACTTATATTTATTTAAACTTCATGCACATAGGTACAGTCAGGAGCATAAATATGTATACAGATTACAAAATTCAAAAGCAAATTCTCGTGAAATAACTATTTCAACTTATATATAAAACCAACTTTGTAGTTGTTTGGGATCAAAAATACCCTATTCGTAACACATTTCAATCAATAGTTTAGGACAAAATCAGTTTAGAATGAGACCAACTGTTTACATGTTTTCACTGGTGACTGTACAAAAATGGAATTAATACTTTAGGCATTCTCTACCAGCAAACCAAGAGTGATGAAATCAAAAAAACCAAATCAAAATGAATGCATAGAATGTGAAGAGATTACATGGCAGATGCATTGTTAAATATGTTTATACCTAATATTAGAAAGACATAAACTTACAAAAGTACAAAAAGAAGTTATAAAAATAAGGTACTTTTAATTAACATTTCATGAAAATTCTGCCACTAAGAAGTGCTCGAGAAATTAATATTTTAATTCGTTTTTCTTCGTAGCACTCTCGCGTAGGTTCGTAGCAAAAGCGTAGCAGCGTAGCTCTGTCGTAGCATCAAGAATCTTAAGAACTTTTAATGAGCAAATTTTTTTGAGTATTCTTATTTATATTTAACGAGTGTGTATTTTTTATTTGACGACACGGTTGGTACAGTGACTGAGCGATTGGCTGCTGCGCTGCGTGTCGCGGGTTCGATTCCCACACGGAACAAATGTTTATACATATAGCCTACAGGTAGTAGTTCCGGGTTTGATTGTTTGTGTATGTGAGTTTTATGTTTGTGAAGAAGAAGAAATTCCTAGTGTGGGGCAACGTTTAAAAAAAATGTATTTAATAAAAATACATAAACATTATTTTATCATCATAAATTATACCCAGACTAAGTAATTTTTGGCGTGCAATGTTCATCAATTTCACCTAAGGCGAATATTCAATGAAAATTGTTGTACAAATAATATCGTCTCGAATATAATGCAATATTTGACGAATATATTAGCTGTGGAACGATACAATACAGCCTTTGACAAAACAATAGTTCCTTGATTCAATACTTCCAGTACAATACAATACATGAAACATACCTGTATAACAAAAGTAAATACTACAAGAAATCTAGGTCTCGTATTATTAATCATGAATTCAAGACTTCCTTTCAACACAATGGCGGCAATAAATCAGTTGGCCGCCATCTTGACAAGATGGCGTCTATAAAAGCGCGCAAATTCATCTGCGAGTCAATTCGACGCCGCATTCTGTTATTAATCGCGATTTCATAATTTAAAAAAGATCTTGGCAGTTAGACTTTTGAGTCAAGTGAGGTTTTAGAATGTCTGTGTCTGTATGATATGAAGTCTTTTCTCAAAGGAATCAAAGTTGATTTTATAATTTCGCATTCCCATTTATATAACGTGGTCCAAAATTAATAGGAATGATCTCTATTTTTGTCAAAATATGTCAAAAATAAAATCTGCTGAACCACACATTTATGCTTGCATCAAAACGAATTGGCTCATTTGTTATATTTTTCGCTATTTCACGGATGGTCGCTTATTAAAAAATGGACAAAAATAGTCTGCAATAAATGTATTTTTTTTTTTTTTTTTTTTTTTATTAAAACTTGTTTATGATGATCCCTTCTTAGGTTATGACAAAAAAATAAGCTTGTGTAGAGGAATCTCAAGTAATCGCAAACGAAGAGCTCGTGACTGGGTAAAAGCTGTACGAATCAATCGGTTTCGGTTAAGCTACGCTTACCGCGGTCGCTCCATGGATGGGTGATCATCCATTTCATACGGAGACTTCTCCGTGCCTCGGTAAGCACGTAAAGCCGATCTTCGCGGTTGTTATTCGTAGATCTTTGATCGTTATGGGTAATCAAAAGGCAGAAGGTCTGACAACCAGTCTCCCCAAAGGATATCGTGTAACCCCCCAACCCAGGAACTAGGTTGTGGAGGCCCGATGGGGAGCCGCACCATTTAAAACACTGGTATTCAGTTGCATCCGATTAGAGTGGAAGCCGACCCCAATATAGTTGGGAAAAGGCTAAATGGTTATAGTAATTATAAACGTGAGCTACAATATGAATAAAACTATCTAGATTGATCAAGATCAAGATTAAATGAATGGAAAAAGCTTAATCAAATAACATTATTAGAATACAATATTTCACAAACTTCGCATCCACTTCCTAGCACACGTAACAACCAATTTTATCTAATCACCACTCTAGAATCGTACACTCAGTTAGAATTTCACGTGTGAAACTTGGTGCTTATACTAATTGGTGGTGAGAACTGCTAACTTCAGTTAGCTCTGAGTCCGTCTCGACACTCAACTTGGACGTGAAGTGAGCAAAAGGTGCATACGAGCAATCTTCACTACAAGTAGGAATCTCGGAGATTCGGTCTGAAGTTTGTTACTTAATAGAGATGTTGATTGGGATTAATTCGATCAAAACGAACCAATTGACGTAAATGTGTTCTACCATTTTAGATGTTTAGTCTTAAATCTATTTAAATCATTAAATGTTATTGTTGGATATAATTTATGCATAGATACGGCCATATTGAATAGGTTTAACGTAAGTAATTATTTTTAGGTTTGAGATGGTTATCTGATGGAAGGTGCCCGTGGCTTATTAAAAGCCATACGAATAGATCGGTCATGATTAAGCTGGGCTTGCCGCGGTCGGCCCGTGGATGGGTAACCATCCATTGGTACACACAGCCTCATCAACTACTTACCCCCCTATCCCAAGAAGCTTTAAGGCGCGTCCCTGTGCAAGCTAGCCGATTTTTGTTCAGTTTTTCGGACCTAAATACTCTATATCCAAAAGAAATATCAACAAAAAAAAAATAGATTAAATTTCTACATAATCTTGACTCCAAAATGGTAGATCTCATTTTTGTTTACGAAGTATATTATTTAACTAATCTCCTCACAACGAAACCACAGAAATGAGAAAAAATTATTGAAAACATGCATCTCCTCGGCAGGTAACCATTAATTCGATTTTTTACTAACACTAATGGATAGGCAATTTATTAATGAACATTTTGGTAGAATTTTTTTTATCAAAATCCCAATATGTGATTTTATAAAGATTTAATTCTAAAATCTGAGCTTATTTTGCTACTGTATCTGTTGCGCGGCGCAGAGGGAACGAACGCTCAAGGTTATTTGCTCAGGGTACCGCCTTAATGCGTGGGGGGTAAACAATTGATGACGCTGTCTGTACGAATGGTTACCCATCCAGGGGCCGACCGCCCGAGCTGAGTCCGCCAGCCGAGTTCACTAAGTGCCTCGGAAAGTACATAAAGCCGTTGGTCCCGGCTGTCATTCATAGATGTTTTTTTTTTTTTTTACTATTAAATAGGCTTGCGTTTGACCGCAATTCACCTGATCGTAAGTGATAATGCGGCCTAAGTTGAAACACGCTTGCCTAAGATGAACCGGTTCACTCGTGCCTTGAAGATACCCAGATTATACTTATCAGGGAACAGAGAGGCGGGCAAGGAATTCCACAGTCTGGCAGTTCGCACAATAAATGTGGAGTCAAAGCGCTTGGTTCGAGACCGTGGAACTTCAACCATATAGCGGTGACGTTTTGCCGTATCTCTGCTCGTCCGATGATGGAACGGGGATGGGGGAATTAAATTGTGCAATTCCAAAGCACACTCTCCGAAATGTACCCGATAAAAGACCGAAAGGCTAGCAACGGTGCGGCGATGTTCAAGGCTCTGGAGCTTAGCCCTAACCAGGGAGTCGTTGTTAATGAGCCTCTTGGCACGTCTATCGATGACTTCCAATGCCTCCTGTTGGTATTTTGCTGATCCATCCCAAAGGTGCGAACAGTACTCCATGCACGATCGAACTTGTGCTTGGTATAAGTTGTGTTTGATAGTCGTTATGGGTAGACACACGCCAGAAACTCTGACAACCAGTCCTACCAAGGGGTATCGTGTTACCGAGTAACTGGTGTGTGGACGTCAGATAGGCAGTCGCTCCATGTAAGATACTGGTATTGTATTATCAGTTCGTTTTAAATAAAAGTCAAGGTGAAACACTGGAGATTTTTTATTACTAATATTAATGTACAGACACCAGCACATCAAGCCATACCTAACTGTCAAATTTTCCCAATTAAATATGAACCTTATGCTTTTGTAATAAAGTTGAAAATCTATTAAAGAAATTTGACAGATTGTAGTAGCTTAATGTGCAGGCCTCTGTACAAGCAAGTTGTCGCGTCTGACATGCCCAACGTAAAGATGGCCGATCTATCCACATATTCCTTACATACACCCCGGAACGTCTGTACTTGTATTAAATGACACATGTGACGCTTCTTAGTTATGTCATGTGTCATGTGTCATTTAATACTGTCTGTACCTCGTTTTTTTCTACTCTGCGGCTAGATACATTACAGGTATACAGCTGGATCCGGTTAGACCGGAAGTCGACCCCAATATAGTTGGGTAATGGCTACGTAGATGATGATGATGATTGAGATGATTATCTCGTTTTAATGGAACTGCTGTGTCTATGTAAGCATCTCTATATTATTGATGACACGGTTGGCGCAGTGGCCGAGTGATCGACTGCTGCGCAGCGTGTTGCGGGTTCGATTCCCGCCCAGGGTAAGCATTTGTGTGATGAGCACTTGTGTTCGCCTTGTGTCTGGGTGTTGTTTATCTATATATGTATGTATTTACAAAAATAAAAATGTATTTGTGTATTTATATCAGCTGTCTGACACCCATAGTACAGGGTCTCCCTAGTTTGGGGTCAGATGGCTGTGTGTGAAAAATGTCCCCACATATTATATTATTATATAATACATATTTTACAATATAAAAAAGGTAACATTATTTTAATAAAGACAGTATTTACTTATCATTCGCCTAGTTATTATTACGCTCCGATTCCGAACATCATATATAGCGATTGTGACGCGCGTGTAGGTAAGCTTAATTAAGGCTTACGCTCCTAGTTTTATTGATTACCTGTTTCAAGTATTTTAATTTCATAATCCGACTTACCTAACCTGATGTTCCGCCGGCCATGTCTGCCTGATGGAGCAGACAAGTTTTAGAGTGGAGACCGCGTTTAGGCAAGCGTATAAAGTTGAAAATGGTTTGCCATCAAAACTGCCGGCCGCTGCGCTGCCATTCCAGTGTGACTTGACCCTAACGGTCAAGCCTCAACGTAGTTGTAAAAGGCTAGGCAGACCATGATGATACTTAAGACGCCTCCGAATAACTAATCCATTTTTCCAACGGGTTATAGTCATTCATTACGGCTGACATTAAGGCGCTAACAAGTGACTTTTACAGATTTTAAACTGACAAACACGTCAAAATGAGTAGTGTAAATGATTTGAAAAAAATATATGTTAAACTAGAACATCGTCACCTGCCTACTTTTCCCACCTATATTGGGGTCGGCTTCCAGTCTAACCGGATGCAGCTGAATACAAATGTTTTACATGGAGCGACTGCCTATCGAACCTCCACAAACCAGTTACTGGGTAACACGATACCCCTTGGTAAAACTGGTTGTCAGATTTTCTATGTTAAACTAGAACATTCTTTTAATAATTTAGTATATGAATATTTTTGATTAAGTTCATATTAAATAGTTTAATTAACTCGTGAATTTGTGTCTGACGCGGACGAAACTTGAATAATCACACAAAATCTACCAGTTATATTTTAACAAAACTTTCACTATCTTACAGACAATTTTATTATCTGTCCGTTTTTGTATTTAATTGTAAATCTTTTATTTATTTTTTCGACTAGGCTTTAAGAGTTTTGGACGCAGCGCATACGATTCTCTGGTCGCTCAAGGTCGCCGGCGTATATCGTCGCCTTAAGGAGAAAAGAAACCTTTAGCAATATTATCAGACAACGGCTTTTAAGCTGGATAACTGCTGACGAAACACAAAAATACCAATAAAAAACCACCTATAATTTGTACCTGCACATAACTTATTCCAACATTCGTGTCACAATATCAAAACATCGCGTGTGTAACAATGATTTCTATTTATTCACGTCAAAACACTAACAAACGAACCGATTCGCGGAACACAACTCTACCTTACTAAATTATTCCACTAAATTGCTCTGACCCGGCTTCCAGTTACTAAATGCTTTACTAAAATACGAGCTTCAAAGAGAGCTAGTATTATGTACTGAAGCGTTTAGACTTATTAGTAAATGATTGCATTTAATTTTGTTTGAGTTAAGGGAACTTTTGTTTATTTTATTGTTTTTATGGGACAAGCCCGCCACACTATTCCCAAACCACTGTAACTCCTGTAAGCCAGAATCAACAGTGGCGACCACCAGAAAAGCGCCAAAACAATGAACCTCGACGAGTCCCAGAGAAACGTTTCAACTGTCTTGGATCCCGCAACGAAATTGATCAGAAAAAAACAGCGGAGGAGTAATGGTTGTGTGAAAACATAATTATATTATAAATGTATATTATATTTTATAAATGTTTGTATCTCGGTGGTCGGCGGCAATACAAAACAACGACCATAACAAAAGTCATATGAGTTCTATGCTAAAGTTATTTATCACTTCTCAGTTTTTGAAGGCTGTTGCCTTTTTTATAAAAAAATTATTAAAATAGTCCGACCGCAAAATATGACATCACAACGATATACAGTAGCTAATTAAAAATGAATGCACGATCAGAACTGGGAAATTAATAATTACCCATAATTGAATAATTCATCGAATCAAATAATTCAGCGTATAATTTACATAAGGTAATGCTGGTGATTTTTCGCCAGCAATTTGTTACCATGTTTAATTATAATTTACATAATTTGGTAAACGATTCATTAAACAAGTGATCATTGCATAAAAGGAGGTAAGTAGTTATGTAGGTACTCGTGGTTGCTGAGCTGAATGTTTACGCAATAGGTTTGGTTGCGGTTGATATTTATAAATTGATACCACATCACAACTGATTTGTTTTGAGATTAAAAGGCTCGGAAAACACAACCAACACCACAACCCAATTACTGGGTCACACAATACTCCTTGGTAAGACTGGTTGTCAGACTTGCTGACCTGGCTGCCAAAGATCTATGAATGACAGCCGGGACCAACTCAAACTCAAAATCATTTATTTCAAATAAACCATTTATTGAATTGTTAGAGTCAGTCAGTCAGAAAGTTGAAGCTAGTTGCTCGTTCCAAACAGTAGGTTTCTATGGAGAAGAACGAGCAAGAAACTCCAATAACACTCTTTTAAAATCAATAATATGTTACAAATTTCGGTTACATCATTCATATTGAATCTAGGATACAATGTGAGAACAACGTAACAAGTCGTGGACGTTAAAAGAGGTCTAGATAAAAATAGAATCATAATAAACAATTCAAAATAAATTTAGAATAACCGAGGCAGCTAAGTGATGACCAGTCCCAACTAACGGCGCCCGTTCACGAACATGACGCACGGTACGGCATCATTTAATTCAACGGCGTTACGTGTTTTCCGAGTCACAGAGAGAAATCGGTATGGTATGGATGGTCACCTATCCACAGACCGACCGCAGCAAACGTAGCTTAACCTTGACCAATCGGATAATGGATTAATTGAAATAATTAATTTGACTTTGACTTTGAAACATACTATGAAGACCGGTTTCTTGAGAGACAGAAAACTTACTTTCCTATAACTATTTTTATCTTCACGTAAAGGTATAGAACAAGCAACTATTTCAATGTTCTCACGCGAACGAAGCCTCTTACATAGTAATTTTCAACAAAGTAATAGGTACCTACGTGCCTTTAAAATAAATAGCTATCTTTATCTATGTATGCCTAACTAGTAACGACCGCTGTAGTGCCTAGTAATGACTAGTAATAACGTGGGGAAACATTGTAATCGTGCAATAGGTACAGTTGAACAAGCTATTTGGTATACAGGTACAAGTTATACGAGTATTTTTTTATTATTATCAAATAGGATTGCGTTTGACCGCAATTCACCTGATCCTAAGTGATAATGCGGCCTAAGTTGGAACACGCTTGCCTAGGATGAACAGGTTCACTCGTGCCTTGAAGATACCCAGATTATACTTATCAGGGAACAGGCGGGCAGCGAATTCCACAGTCTGGCAGTTCGCACAATAAATGTGGAGTCAAAGCGCTTGGTTCGAGACCGTGGAACTTCAACCATATAGCGGTGAAGCTTCGCCGTATCTCTGCTCGTCCGATGATGGAATGGGGATGGGGGAATTAAATTGTGCAATTCCAATAATGAGTAACGTTTTAACTACTACAGTAGCATTTTTTTTTGTGTAGTAATATGTACTTAATTCGTCTGTGTGAGTGTCGGTTATCGCGGACGAAGTCGCCGATTAAAAAGTAGTCTATGGTTCTTTCTTGGGTTTCCAGCTTTGTCAAGGTACAAAATTTCATCAAAATCGGTTCTTTAGTTTCGACGTGAAAGCATAACAAATAAACACAATTTGGCATTTATAATTTACTAGGTTTTGCCCGCGGCTCCGCCCGCGTAAAAAAAACGATTACCCCTAGGGAACATTTTACCGGGATAAAAAGTATCCTATGAGTTAATCCAGGAAGTGATCTACCTATGTGCCAATTTTCATTTAAATCTATTCAGCGGTTTACGCGTGATCGAGTAACAAACATCCAAACATCTTCACAAACTTTTGCATTTATAATATTAGTAGGATATAAATTATAAATATTATACAAGATGATTTTTTAGTCACGTTCCAAATTTCTCAGGATGATAGTACCCATGAAATTGAATAACTTTCTCCAAAAAACATGGGTCGAAATATTAAAAAAAAAATCGGACTTCCCATACAAAATCGATCAGCTGACTATTGATTTTGTATGGGAAGTCCGATTTTTTTTTTTATATTATATTATATAAGTAGGACTAGCTTTTGCCCGCGACTTCGTCCGCGTGAATGTCGGTTATAGTGGATGCAGACGAAGTCACTGATTAAAAAGTAGCCTATGTCCTTCCCTGGGGTTCAAGCTATCTTCATACCAAATTTCATCAAAATGGGATCAGCCGTTTCATCGTGAAAGCGTAACAGACAGAGTTACTTTCGCATTTATAATATTAGTATGGAAGAATGGATTAGTAATTAGTATATTAGTTTTAGTATGGGTTAGTATGGTTTTAAGAGATTATGATTCTCGACAGTGCGCTGCTGCTCTCTTTTTACAAATCTAGTATGGTCTATATTTTGTTTAACAGATAAGTAAATAAACTGCATGACATAAATATCGTAGATAGGTTAAGAGACTCTAATATCTTTGAGTAAGTTTGTACTTAGTAAATTTTACGTCAAATAAGTTAATTTCAAAATGATACGTAACTAAATACATAATTGGTAATGGAAATAACATTTTTGTTGTTATTTAACCCGTCAAATAAATAACAACAAAAAAAAGTATTTTGATTAAGACATGTCTACCACATGCCGAACGACCTATGGGCCTGTAAAATAATAAGTATTACCTTTTATTTTTGCAATTTCACTAAATATGACTTAATGTGTATTATTGTACTTATAAGGTTTATTACTGTAAATTGGACATCATAACGAATTCTAGACGTATTATTATTATTTAAATTACCTCATAAAATTAGGACGCAGCATGTACGCTCAACAGCAAACCAACTTTATTATTCGCAGTGCCCTAACAGGGTTCATGTGCAAAAACCGACAATTTAAAATTATATTGTAAAATGTGTGATGTGCATGAGAGCAAATAAATAAATAAATAAATCCAAAATTGGTGCCCCGAAATGGCGAGACGGGGCCGCGGCAGACCACGGAAGAGATGGCGACTTGGACAACTTCCTTAGGGCGTCCCTGTGCAAAACACAGCGCTTCCCGATTTTGTGCAGTTTTTCGGACCTATATACTCTATATCCAAAAGAAATATCAACATATAAAAAAATTATTCATTTGATACATAATTTCGACTCCAAAATGGTAGATCTCGTTTTTTTTTTACGAAGTATAATGTTTACATAATCTTTTAACAACGAAACCACAGAAATTAGTAATAATTATTGAAAACACGCATCTCCTCGTCAAGTAACCATTATTTCGATTTTCTACTAACACTAGGCAATTTATTTATGAACATTATGCTACAATTTTTTTTTTTTCAATATTTTGCTCTAAAATCTGAGCGTATTTGTTACTGTACCGGTCTGTAGTGTATCTATGGAAATAGATATATGCACTGTCTCATGTACACAGTGGTGGTACGGTCGCTGTCACATCTGTCAACTGTCACGGAGTAGAATGGCGGGAAGTTGACGTGAAGCTAGCCGGGACACAAACTGGGTAGTGGGTGAGCCAGTGCTAATTAAATACTAATCAGTGAACAAATAGATTATCAGCAGCGAGAAAGGAGGATTCTACACGGTCAAATGCTGTAACATTGCCTACATGATCAACATTGCCTACATCCCAAAAAGTTAAATTATTGCCGCTGAGAAATGTTTTTATGCCTGTAGATAGCCGACTTGATTTTAGTAATACCATACACAGCAAAAACATTTCTCAGCGACAATAATTTAACTTTTTTTTTAGGCAATGTACAGCATTTGACGGTATTTCTTGCGCTTCGCAGAGGGAACGAATGCTCAAGGTTATTTAGTCAGGGTAGGGCCTTAAGAAGTCGAAACCGGTAGAAGAAATGGTGGGAGGCCTTTGATTTGTAGTGGCACAGTACGGCCTAAATACTAATATTATAATTGTACAGGTACAGTTCTCATATGTGATGTAAAAGAATTGACTATTCAGCACATTTACAACATTCTTTAAAAGTACCAAACAAAATCCAACAATACACCGAATAGGACCTGTTTGGTGTATTGTACAGAAGCGTCATCAACTGCTTACCCCCCACGCATTGAAATTTCTTCGAATAGGGGGTGAGCATTTGATGACGCTGTCTGTACCTACAGTCACGAGCATAAATATGTATACAGATTGCAAAATTCAAAAGCAATTTTCTCGTAAAATAAGTATTTCAACTTGTAGATAAAACCTATTTTATAGTGGTTAAGGATCAAAATATATCCCATACCATATTCGTAACACCATATCATTTCAATCAACAGTTTAGGAGAAAATCAATGAGACCAACTGTTTACATATTTATGCTCATGACTGTACACAGTAGCAGTATCCAGCAAAAACCTTGTTTGTCTGTACTTTGTAGCTGCTATTACAATGTGAGGTTTACCGAATGACGTATTATAAATAGACGCGTCATACACGAACATTAGTGCACTTTAAAACGGCGCAAAATGTTATATCTACATACCAGTAGGCACATACAATTATACAGTGCAAAGAAAAGGACAAGCATACAGCGTTAACCTGTTAGAAAAAGACAAACATACAAATTTTGTTACGTCAGTTATGTGTGAATTACGAGCGATACTGACGTATAGCCGCGACACTGGGTGGTACGTGACTAAGTGAAACCCCGGCAATTGCCTTGCTTTAATATTGCCATTATTGAGCGCGGGTATAACGCATCTAAGTGTATTATATCATTGGGTTTACCCTCATATTAGTATGTTGTAGCAACGTTAGATTTTGATGAGCTATTATGGTGGAGTAACTACCGACCTACTTGTATTACAAAATATCTGCCTAGTTTTTATTGCAACCATGTTGTGCCAGTCTAACCGAATGCAGCTTGCGCGATCGCGGCGTACAGGATGGTGCGGAAACTACAAATGACGAAGGAGCTGACCCAAGCCCTAACGGGACACGGTGGGTTCTCCGAATAAGTCAAAGTCAAAGTCAAATCATTTATTTATCGTAATTAGACCATTGTAAGGCACTTTTGAACGTCAAATGAAAAGAGAAAAGAAAAATGATTCTAGGTGCCCATACCAAAAGGTAGTTTTGTATGGGAAAGAATGGGCAAGAAACTCCATACTTACTGTTTTAAAAACGATGTTAACAATATTTGCATTTACAGGAATTATATAATGATACGTGAATACGATGTACCTTGCATAAAAACACTAGATATTTTAAAGAGTGTACAAAGTATCACAGATTAAGGAATGACAGACTAAGTTATATGTACATAGATACATAGTGTTCACATATTACAAATGTTGAAACAGTAGACGACCACTCCTTATATTTTAACAAACAATGAATCAGTATATGAGCCTGAGCAGTGTATAAAAAAGAGTCAAATATCCTACTAATATTATAAATGCGAAAGTTTGTGAAGATGTTTGGATGTTTGTTACTCAATCACGCGTAAACCGTTGAACAGATTTGCATGAAAATTGGCACATAGATAGACCATTTCCTGGATTAACATATAGGATACTTTTTATCCCGGTTATATGTTCCCTTGGGATAATCGCTCTTTTTACGCGGGCGAAGCCGCGGGCAGAAGCTAGTATTATACATATTTATACTAAGTATGAAACTACCCAGAGAACCCAGCGTGTGTTTTGCGACCCCGATAAGTAGGAGACAGTCCTCCATCTTCCGACGGAGTGCCCGGTGCATCTCCCCCACAGGCACGACGAAATTTGGAATTAAAATTACAAAAGATAATTTTAGTGTTTTATTAAATGGTAAAAAGAGTAAAGACGAATTATTAGATTACATTGTAAAAAAAAACCCCCAACGCAAAACATAAAAGCGATTATGTAAAAAGTCAAAAATAATACCTTTTGTTGAGCCATCAAATGTTTGTTCGTTTAAATGGCGCTATAATGTCGCGGCGGGTACCGCTTAAGTAAGTCAGTCCCTTAATTTCATTCACTGTCTATTAATTTACCAGCATTTCCGACCAATTTACTTCGATATTATCAAATTTTTGTTGCTAACCTAGTTGTTAATCTTGTTGCAAATCTAGTTACCAACAGTTCGCTATTTTAGCTATTTAGTTATTGCTTTAAACTTAGCGGTACCCCGCCGCGACATTATAGCGCCATTTCAACGAACAAACATTTGATGGCTCAACAAAAGGTATTATTTTTGACTTTTTACATAATCGCTTTTATGTTTTGCGTTGGGGGTTTTTTAAATTTTTAATTTAATTTTTATTTTAAATTTTTTAAACGTAATTTAGTTTGGTTTTGTATAAGAGTTTACAAAAATAATTTACAAATTTTTAGTTTTCATTTCGTTACCTATTCCTCATTCCCTTGCAATATAGTATACATTATTCTACTAGTCAAGGCAAAACTGCTGAACCGATTTTGATGAAACAATAAGTCTAAGAACTATCGCTAGAGAATCTGCTTTCAAATATAAAAAACCGCATTCAAATCGGTTCACCCGTTAAAGAGCGATAGTGCCACAGACAGACACACAGACACACAGACACACAGACACGTCAAACTTATAACACCCCTCTTTTTCGTCGGGGGTTAAAAATAGTCAAAATTGTAAATAAAAGAAATAAAACATAAAATGTAAAAGTAAACAAAAGGCCTCATAAAATCCCTGCAATATAATAGCAGGGGCTCACGCTTAGGCAGGAGTGTGGTTTTAGCCGGTAAGAGTCCGACACTGCCCAGACTGTTTCAACTTTGGGATAGTCTGGGCGTCCATGAGGATTTCCCACTCCTGCCTCAAAAAAAAAACACAATGCAGCTGAAAACCAGTGTTTAACATGGAGCGACTGCCTCTCTGAACTCCACATCCCAGTTACTTACTGGGTATTATGACACCTCTTGGTAAGACTGGTTTTTAGACTTAGGCTTCTGATAACCCGTAATGACAATCAAAGATCTGCGAAAGATACCCAGGACCAAAGGCTTAACGTGCTTTCTCAGACACAAAACGGTTTCGGTATAAAATGGATAGTCACAAACCCACTGACCACCCTTTTACGGACCGCAGCAAGCCAATCCGTACGGCTTTTAGCCACGAGCCTCATATTATTATAAAATGAAGAAGCAAAATCATTCAAAATTCATTCCGATTATTATAAAACTAAGGTTACTATTTTCTCTTATGAATAAGGAGAGTGACAAGGAGGTAAATACAATTTACAGCAATCAAAGTAGCTTTGTCCTTCTTTCAACGCGTTTACAGCACGTACGTACAGTCAATTACCCCAATTAGCTAAGACCTACCTTTGCGTAAATATTTTATGGCACACAATATTGTCATTATCATCTCGTCGTCACATGCGCGACTGCTGATCGTGATATCGATCTGATCGTAAACTCAAACTCAAATCATTTATTTCAAATAAACCATTTACAGGCACTTTTGAATTGTCAAGGAGTCAGTCAGTCAAAAAGTTGCAGCTAGTTGCTCGTTCCAAACAGTAGGTTTCTATGGAGAAGAACGAGCAAGAAACTCCATGAACACTCTTTTAAAATCAATAGAATATTACAAATTTAGGTTACATCATTCATGTTGAATCTAGAGGTATAATGTGAGAACAATGTAACAAGTTGTACACGTCAAAAGAGGTCTAGTGGCAATGAAATTAGACAATTCAAAATAAATTTAAAATAACCGAGGCAGCTAAGAGACGACCAGTCTCAACTGACGGCGCCCGTTAATATGAGATCCAGGGTTTGTTTCCCAGGCCGGGGCATATTTGTAATTTAGTTTTTAATTTTAGTTGTCCCAGCTCTAGCAGGTAGCTTAGGTAAATGGTGGTAGCACTACGTAAAGTTATTTTGTAATCATGGATCTTGCTCCTGATCTCACCACAAATATAAGGCAAGCGGGAGTGCACCTGTGCTTTTGCACACACTTGTATCTCCATTGAGATGGACGACCGTGAACTGAATTCAAATTATTATAGTATAGGAGGTACTATACTAGGAGCGCGTGGCTAAGTAATAGCCATATAGATCGATCAGTCAAAAGTTAAGTTACGCTCACCGCGGTCGGTTTTCATATCGAGTTCCCTCCGTACCTCAGAA
The DNA here is from genome assembly GCA_947361185.1 of Charanyca ferruginea. NCBI lineage: Eukaryota > Metazoa > Arthropoda > Insecta > Lepidoptera > Noctuidae > Charanyca > Charanyca ferruginea. Next base: position 2,336,151 of record OX376071.1, on the reverse strand, counting down.
AGCACGTAAAGCCGTTGGTCCCGGTTGTCATTCGTAAATCTGTGGCAATCGTTAGGGTAGTCAGAAGCCAAAAAGTCTGACAACCAGTCTTACCAAGGGGTATCGTGTTACCCAGTAACTGGGTTGTGGAGGCCCGGCTCCATGTAACACTGGTATTCAGCTGCATCAGGTTATACGGAAGGCGACCCCAATATATGTAGTTGGGAATAGGCTAGGCAGATGATGACTATAAAAACCCACGTATGTTATATGTACTTGCAAAATCACAGACTGAACTCACACGTCATTTCTTCTCCCCCAGACTGGTTCCCTGGCTGGCGCAAGCACAGCGGTCAACCCAACGATGACGGCACCTCTGGCCAGGACTGCGTGGAGGCACGACGAGAGTTCCCTCCGCGCCCCCCGCCGGCCTCAGCCACCTTCATGTGGAACGACAGAGGCTGCAGGGAGCACAACTACTTTGTGTGTGAGAAGCCTAGTGTAGAAGGTAGGTGGTTTTGAAGCTTGGAGAAATTATAGGCAATGGAAAAATCATGTTAACGTGGCAGTAACACGCGCCTTTGTACGTATGTGCATGAAGTTTAAATAAAAAGCAAAGCAAAAAACGCAAAAGAAAAAAACAAAGACAGCAAAAAGAAGTAAAGCAATAAAAGACATTCTGAAAAAGGAACAAATAAGCAAAAGAAGCATTCAGATTTTGAAAAATAATATATAATATTAAATAGCGTAATGACGCTATTTATTTATTTTATTTTTCACACGTGCACGAGCTAAACTTATTTTAAGCTATTTGTATCTCTTTCTCTCCAATAAAACAAGAAAGAAACAGATATTATTGATAAGAGCTATCAATTTAAATTGATCTAAAATGTTCATACAATAGTTGTCATGTCAAAACCAAAGATTATTTACCTCATAGCTTACGTAAAAACAAAAGAGATATGTTTTTTAAACAAAACACCAGATTGTTTGTAGTCCTGAAAACGGCAGTCCGTGATAAACACACAAAAACACTGCACTACTTATTCAGAACATTTCGACGAACATTACTCAATAACTTCTTCCGTTAAAACAACATGAAACTGTAGCAACGGGGTTGTTGCAATTTCATGTTGTTATGTCAGGAGCAGCTCACACTGAACGCAACGCGACGTGAAGATGCTTGACGCTGCGAGGCACCTCGTGAAGCCGCGAAAAAGCGGCTTAGCGGCTTACTTGTCACTTACTAAGCAAGAGTGGTGATGAAAATACAGAGAAGGCTGTATGAGAGAGACCTTTGCCCTGCAGTGGGACAATAATAGGCTGGTAGTATTATTATACAACATATTATATATTTGATACATGCAGGAATCGAACCCACAACACGCAGCGCAGCACACTATTGCTCAGCCACTGCGCTAAACATGTGAACATAGCGCGCAAAACATCGCACCGATGTGGAACGCCGTGAGACGTATTAAAATTATTATTATTATTCAGCCTGTGTTTTCCCACAGCAGGGCAAAGGCCTCTCTACTCTCCTTCCACTTCTGTCTGTCAAGGGCTATTTCAGACCAGTCTTTATCAAAAAAGTCTAGATCATCCCGCCACCTCCGGCCTGGGCCTGCCGCGATGTCGCTTGCCATGTAAAGGGACCCATTGGGTCACGCGTTTGGCCCAATGATCGTCCGACATGCGGCAGATGTGTCCAGCCCAATTCCACTTAAGCGTGACAGCTTTCCTAATGACATCAGTTATTTTTGTGATGGAACGGATGGTAGTATTCCTAACCCGGTATTGAAGTTTTATGCCCAGAATACTCCGTTCCATAGCTCTATGGCAAACCGCGAGCGTGGACCTCTGCTGGTTTGTCAAAGACCATGTTTGAGAACCATATGTGAGGATAGGAAGAATACACACGTCGAAGAGTCTTCTCTTAAGGGACAATGGAAGATTGCCCTTCATGAGGTCCTACATGGCCCAATAGCACTTCCAGGCGTTTTCGGTGCGTCTTGCCACTTCTTTGTTTTGTCTTGCCTGGAAAGAGACTATTTGGCCAAGATAGAGATACTCATCGACTTATTCTTCTATTAAAATTGTCTCACTAAAATATACCAGTGTAGTAAATAACGTGCAATATTATAATGCTATCTCAAAAGTACTTGCTCCATTGCATCGCTTCTCTGTGTGAGCATCGCTTAGGGTCAAACGATCGTGGAAGTCCGAAGTACTTCGGAGTCGCAACAAATTATAAGTTGCAGTTCCACGGTTATGATCATTGCCGCACTAATGTTGGGTGGGCGGGGTTCAACGAGTACTGGAATGTTCTGGTCGACTCTTTGTGTAATTACTTTAATTGTAGATTACCTACATTGAGGAACTAATGTGTTTTATAAGCGACTAGCTTATGCCCGCGACTTCGTTCGCGTGGAAGTCGTAAACAATTACTACTTGCAGTACACCAGACAGACGCGACGTTGACGTCGCATTCAGCGGACGTTAATGCACGTCACGTGACGACGCGACGTCAACGTCGCGTCTACGCAACGTTGACGCTGCGCAGACGTTCGAGAGACGCCGACGCTCGTAAAACGCCAGTGGGATAGCGGCCTTAGCAGTGTACAACTTGGTCTAGAAGCACGAAACTTTGTATGGAGATTTGTCTTTTATGCCAATAGGAAATTCTGTCGTGCTCACGGTTAATGTAATAAATAAAGCTGACTTTCACGATGCATGCTGAAAAAAAAGTGATCATAACTGTTTCTTTTTTACATTTTAAGATAAATACAGAGTAGGGTATAATGCATGATTTAAAAACGATAATTATGCTATTTGTCGTTCTAAAAAAATTTTTTGCTCGTATACGTGCGGTAACTGACTGATGTCGCCGTACAACAGATGAGTCAGTTCTTTTATTGTAGATACTACAATACCAAGAGTCTCTGTTAGATTCACCTGCCCTCTCTCCACCGGTAGAGAGTCTTCCCCAACTTTTAAATGAACATCGGAGAATTCTTGAACACGTGAATTGCCGCCAAGCTGAGCGCGCATATTGATGGTCAAGCGCAATTTATAGAATTGATCGTTTCAACGATGCATTTACCTCGTTAGCCCTAGTGCCTCGCGCCGCCACAGGCAGCGCCTGCCACACTATTTTAACAAAATAATTTTATAATCCTTTAATTTAATGTAGATATTAATAAAAAACACATGTAATTCTTTTGCAGTATTATTATAATAATATTTATTTTGAGTTGAGTTTTCAAACATGACACGTGTCAAAGTAAAATGTAATTTAAATCAAAAGCACTAAGGAGTATTGATATCAACTTCGATGCAAATCACCCTCAAAATAACTTTCTACTCATTTTTAACTCCGTTAGGTGGTGAGTTTCAATAAAATATGAAACCCACCTTTAATCAATTCTATTAAAGAATGTTTTTGCAAAATTTGAAGTAGATTGGACTAACGAATCACGTTGTCCCATACAAACTTTGCCCCCGTTTTTCACCCCCTTAGGGGTAGAATTTCGGAAAATCGTTTCTTATCGGATGCCTACGTCATACAAAGAACACACCTTTCAAGTTTCAGGTCCCTACGATCAGCGGTTTAGGCTGTGCGTTGATCCGTCAGTCAGTCATTCAGGACAAAGAATTGAATACATATAGATGGGATAGATTCAGTAATGTATAATTCTAAACAATCCGTATTGTAATTTTCCGTCACTTAGTCAATGGTTACGTACCTCAAAAGAAAAAACAAAAACTTATAGGATCACTTCGTCATCCGTTTGTCTGTCTATCCGTCTGTCACGACCCTTTTTCTCAGGAACGGGTAGAGGTATCAAGCTGAGAATAATATCAAATACTAAAGTTTGCAATCCCTTGACGTGATGAAAAAACCAAACTTCTAAGTCAACTCAATCAAAAGATACGGGCGTTTATGACTCGTATATGCCTCATATTTCGACACTCACGAGGGAATCAAAACCTAATCCCGATGACCTAGAATCATGAAATTTGGCAAGAAGCAAAGTCATGTAGCAAGGAAAAAACTAAAAAACGAAAACCGTTTTATAGTTACATCTCCCGTAATTAATGAACTATTTACTATAACTACAAATTAAACCATTTATTTCAATTAAACCATTTACGCCTGTAAATGGTTTTTTTGTTTATTTTCGGTTCGCGAATTGCGATTCCGACTCACACTTGACCGGGTTTTTTTAATTTAATTTATTCGTGTGTTATTTTAGAGCATAGTATACTCAATAATAGGTAAGCTGTAAACACAGCTTACCTATTATTGAGTATAATGCACACTCAATTATAGACAAACGTCTATAATTGAGTGTGCATTCAATTTAGGATATTTAACTGTTTATTAAGATTATAGTTATTTTTCATAATGTATCTCGTTGGTAATCACTACATCACCATCACTACATACTTAATATAAAACAAAGTACTTTCATGCGTATGCAAATAATTTCCCTTTCAGTTCCACTTCATCTATTTTGTCGACTGTTTTAAGCGTAAATAATGTTTCCCCCATGACCCCAACCATCGTCCCGACATCCTCGATATAGCGCTGCTCAAGAATGTGAACCTCCGTTTGCATTCCATTGAGACGCTACACGAGCTCACCTCCGATCACCGGCCTGTGGTCATGGAATTAAATTCTCGTACCGGCCCTGCTGACCCCAGTCAGCCCCCACCGACACAAGTTATTACCGACTGGAGGAAAGTAAGCGAAAGCCTACAATCCACCACGTCGCCAGACTTGGACGCCATACCCGACCACTTGGTGACAGTAGCAGACACGACGGCCGCGATCGACTCGTTCACAAGTCACGTGCAATCTGTCTTGAACGATTGTTCAAGGGAGGTTCCGACGATGAGTGATCATCGCTGGAAACTACCAGATGATGTGCGTGAATTGTTGACCGAGAAGAACGCTGCTGTCCGTGCATATAGCGCCTTCCCCTGCTACGCGAACAAAGCCCACATGCGTTCCTTACAGCGTGCTGTAAAGGAACGCATTGCGGAGTGGCGCTCAAACCGTTGGGACAAGACGCTTAGCGAACTCGAGCCCACGCACCTAGCCTTCTGGCAGTTGCAGAGGTCACTTCGTTCCTCTAACGAGGCCTCCATGCCCCCCCTAGTTCGACCCGACAAAACCGTCGCTTTCGATAACGATGAAAAGGCCGAGTGCCTAGCCGACAGCCTTGAGTCACAATGCTCTCCTAGTTCCCTACCAGTAGACCAAGCGCACCTCTCCAAGGTCGATGCTGAAGTTGAACGTAGAGCCTCCCTTCCCCCCGTCGAAGACCCTGATTATCCTCTGCCTCCCGTCTCCCCAGACGAAGTGCAGGATATTATCATGAGGCTGAAACCCCGCAAAGCCCCTGGCTCTGATCGCATCACCAATAAGGTGTTTAAACTCCTACCCGCTGCCCTGATAATGCTAATGACCGCCATCTTCAATGGCGCTCTAAGCAACAACATTTTTCCTCAGGCATGGAAAGAAGCCACTGTTATCGGCATTCCGAAACCAGGCAAACCCAAGTCTGACCCCTCTAGTTATCGCCCCATTAGTTTACTCAACACCCTCGGCAAAATCTACGAGAGACTTATTTATAAGCGTCTCAAAGATTATGTCGAAGCTAAGAGTCTCATTCCCGACGAGCAATTCGGCTTTCGTACCGAACACAGCTGCGTCCAACAGGTCCACCGCATCGTCGAGCATGTAAGCGTTGGGTTCCAACGCGGCTTGAAGACCGGTGCGCTCTTCTTCGATATAGCGAAGGCATTCGACAAAGTCTGGCACAATGGCTTAATATACAAGCTATACCTACTAGGTGTGCCGGATCGTCTCGTACTGATCTTACGAGACTTTCTGTCGAATCGCACCTTTCGTTATCGCGTCGAGGGGGCACTCTCGTCTCCACGTCCCATACGTGCTGGAGTCCCCCAGGGCTCCGTGGTCTCCCCTCTCATTTTCACGCTGTTCACCAGTGACATTCCAAAGAACAGACAGGCTCATTTGGCTTTATTCGCCGATGACACGGCCATTTATTGCACTGGTTCCAACCCAGTCCGCATAGCCCGCATCCTCCAAGACTCCGCAAACGCACTAGGCGCTTGGTTCCGGAGATGGAGAATCACAGTCAACCCCGCTAAGAGTCAGGCAGTGCTGTTTTCCAAACCGCGCATCAACCCCTCCTTTCCCAGTCCGATATCCATGTTCGGCGAGCCTATCCCTTGGGAGAAGCAAGCCAAATACCTAGGAGTCATTCTCGACCGCCACCTAACCTTCGCGGAGCACATAAAGCAGGTGCGTTCGCGCGCCGCTTTCGCTCAAGGTAGACTTCACTGTATGTTGAATGCACGTAGCAAATTGTCACTCAAGTGCAAATTGCGTACCTACACCGCGTGCATTCGTCCCATCATGACCTACGCCTGTGCTGTATTCGCACACGTAAAGGCATACCGTCTTCACAGAATGCAAACCCTGCAAAACCGTTTCTTGCGAAAAATAACGGGCGCCCCGTTCTATGTTCGCAACGAAAACCTTCATCTCGATCTTAAACTCCCGACCATCCATCAGTTCATGAAGCGCGCTTGCAAGCGCTTCTTCGATCAAGCGGAGAAACACCGCAACCCGCTCGTCGTAGCGGCCGCCCGATATACCCCTTCCCGTATTAGCAGGACCCGTCGTCCACGTCATACCCTGTCCGATCCAGATGACGCTATTACCCTCCTTCAAGAAAGAAATAGGGCCACTAGCACATTAGTTAAACACAGACACAAATTACCGTCATTCCGACCTCGCCGCCGAGGTCCCTCGCGACGACCCCCTAACGCCCCCCCCCCGACCCTTGCTAGCGCCAGCCCGCGTCGCTGAGCCCTTAGCTTTAAAATAGCCCCTAATTAATGGAGACCCGATCCAGCCTGTCCCTTTGCTGCCCTCTCTCAGTGGCGACCTAAGCCGAGGCTCGTACCCCACAGGGGGTGCCCTTAGCGTAGTCACTTAGTTTATAAGTTTTTGCCCTGGCTGGAGGCCCTAAAAGTCACTTTTAAGGCACCACAGGATTGTCCGGTTAAGCAGTAACCAACCCTCAGGTTGAACTGCGAGATGCCATTTAGAAAAAAAAAAAAAAAAACGTAAATAATGGCGGAATATGACTATGTGTAAAGACGCCATGTGTGTTGTGTTTTCTGCAGCTGTGTTCGCATTTCCTACAATATGTTAAGATTAAATTTTCTAGAATGAAATATCTTTTATGTCACTTTTCGAGACCTTAATTTATTTTTTAATTTTGCCCGCGACATCAGCCACGTGATTTTTCTCAAGGATCTCTAATTTATTGAGAATGAGACATAGCACCCAGAGATAAAGCAGCTTCTTATTGATCAAAGTTTTTTTTAAATCGGGTGAGCAGTTTCGGAGGTTACCCCCTACGTACAAACTTACAGACAAACAAATTTTACGTCTTTATAATATTTGTATAGACTAGTCTAGACTAGCTTTTACTTGTGTCTTTGTCAAGGTGGTAGTTAACGACCTCCTTAATTAAGCCCTAACCCTGGCCTGTATTGAGCTGACATCTCATTTTTACTCCATTCGTCCGCAAACACATCACATTCAGGGTTGGCCGTCAGGAGGGCATTGAGCATCCTTATGGTACGTCACACAGGCGATTCAGCTGAGTTATGGGTAGTAAGAACTAACTAAGAACATTTAACCCAGAAAGTTTGACAAAAAGTCTTACTAAGGGATGTCGTGTTACCCAGTAACTATGTTGTTGTGGGGGTAAGACAGGCAGTCGCTCCATGTAAAACACTGGTATTCTGGTGTATCTGGTTAGACTGGAAGCCGACCCCAACATAGTTGGGAAAAGGCTCGGCAAATGATGATTATGAGGTAAACTTTGGAAGTACTGTCAAACGGGGTGACTTTCAAAACAAGAGGTAACTTTGACAATTACCTAAAATTCTAATATTTTCCTAATTTTTACCCGTAAAATTAAACACAGCCGATTATTTAATCTTATATTAAGAATTCAAGTCATTACGCCATGTTTGTAAACGGTGTAACACACTAAAGATAGTTCGAAGTGGAAAAAATTACGTTCGAAGTTAACCCTGAATATTGGTCAAAAGTACGTTCTACGTCGGGTTGAATTTAAAGCAGCAATGTAAATTGTGGGTGTTATCAAAGCAGCCCCATTTTCAATATCAATAAAATGGACAGATTATCATTTTTTTTTCTCCTAGTTTATTAATCAATTTTAAGTAAACAAAGTTAATTGTGTTTTCATTCAAGAAGTCGTCATTAATTTTATTTTTTTCCGATTTTTTATTGTAATATTGTAAAAGCTATGTAGGTTTTTATTTCAAAACTAATCAATCTCACCCCGTTCGACCGGTACTGATTTTAAAAAATCTTTCACTTAAAGAGAAGAGAAAGCTACCCTATTGCTAAGTGTGAGAAAATGTTTTGTGTAATTTTTAACATCCACAAGGTCGCAGGCACAAGGTAGTACCTACTTAGGGGGTGAGATTGATTAATTTTGAAATAAAAGCCTACGTAAGTATCTTTTAAAATATCAGAATAAAAAAACTAAAAAAGAAAACAAAATTATGACGACTCTTTGAATGATAACTTTGATTACAAAAAAAATATTTATAATTTAGGAGTAAAAAGAAAATGATAACCTGTTAGTTTCATTGATATTGAAAATGGGGCTGCTTTAATAACACTCACGATTTTTATTGCTGGCTTAAAATCACCGCGACGCAGAACGTAGGTAATTTCGCCTAATATTCAGGCTTAACTTTGAACGTATTTTTTTCCACTTCCAACCATCTTTAATGTGCTAAACCGTTTACAAAATATGGCGTAACAGCTTGAATGCCTAGTAGTTGAAAAAATAATGAGCTGCGTTTATTATTATCTAAGTCACCTCTAGTTTTGAAAGTCACCCCCTTCGAGGTATACTCGTGCCAGATTGGCTTTGATTAACAGATTTACAGTGCGTTGAAAATATAATGTTATAAAATATTGTTAACTCTTAATATTGTGGTAGATACCGCTGTAACAAAATATAATAAATTGCGTTTTATTCGGACAGTTCAAAATTGAATTCTATTTTCGCTTACAACGCTTGACAGGCAATTTTTCTTTAGTTATACGACCAATCTTGTTCACCTACATCATGTTAACCAGTATTTTATTGACAGCTTTGTAATTTGTTCTTATTTTTATTAAATCTTCCCTCTTATGATATTTGAATTTATTGCTACCAACGGTAATTCGCAAAAGGTTATAGAGATTTAACTTGCTTTCGTTTCTTTTTTTTTATTCATCTCCTTATTTTTATTTTCTCTATAATATATTAGGCACATACATTTAAACGGCTTATGTTTAACGAACCTCCAGATATAGTAAATTACCTCCAAAAAATAGTAAATGATCACCAAAATTTAACCCCATTTTAATGTTTAACGAGCCAACAGATATAGTAAATGATCTCCAAAAATAGTAAATGATCACCAACATTTAACCAAAGTATCATAGAAATGTATGAGTTTGACTGTAAAAAGCGATTTGGTTCTGGCGTAGGGAGTCACGGTTCTAAACCTAACCTCCATGTCGGATCCGCCCCAGGGGGAACTTAAGAGTCCTAAGATTTGGTGATCATTTACTATTTTTGATGGTCATTATATTTATTCCCCATTTAAACATGGGTTTAATAAAACACATAACTTGAATGATATGTAAGGGTGTTACTACACCAATCGATCGATCGTCGATCGATGCCATCAATCGACATCGATCGACGTTGATCGATTGGTGTGGTAGCTATGTCGATCGATTAACTCCAGCCATAATCCATCAGTAATAATAATCAAGCAGCTCGATCGACGTCGACTAATAAATTCTACCATCGATCGATGCCGTCGATCGACGATCGATCGATTGGTCTTGTAGAAACTATCAATCGACGTCGACTAATCCATTCTACCATCGATCGATGCCGTCGATCGACGATTGATCGATTGGTCTGGTAGCACTCTAACTCATGGGGATCGGCGTTGAGGACTGAAACATAGGCCATGCCTAGTTTGGCCCCAAATGATAATACTTTTGTGTACATTAACTGTCGAATAAGCTATTTACTTGTGAAATACTGTACAGTCACCAATAGAGATAAGTATCCATGTCGTCGAGAATAGTTGAAGTTTACTTAGAAACCAATGGGTGTATATGAATAAAATAAAATACATAACAGAGAATTAACAGTTCAATGATTTAATTAAATTTCATTTGAAAGCCTCCATTTGTTATATTCTGTGTTTAAACAAAATTATTAATAAAAAAATCATCATCATGATTTCAGCCGAAAGACGTCCACTGCTGGACATAGGCCTCCCCCAAGTGTCGCCACATTGACCGGTCCCGTGCGACTCGAATCCAGCGGATCCGGAAATTTAAAAAAAAATCCGAATAAAAAATTACAAACAAGATAAATAGGAAAGTTATATTTATTTTTGGGAAATACTGAGACTTATAAAAAGCTTAAAATAAAGTAAGGATAATTTGTAGATCTATAATAATATTAAGACCTAAGCAGACTGGTGGCACAGCACGCAATGGATTTTTATGTTACTAAACATAATATACCTTAACGTCATAATATTTTATAGTCGTCATTTCAAACCCGTACAAATACGACATCACATAGCATTTGATTTTGCAGCTACAACGATTATCATTGACATTTCAACTATAATGTCATGACTTTAAGGTGTATTATGCTCCGTTACATAAAAATCCCTTGCCGTACCGTGCCGCCAGTCAGCGTACGCCCTTAGAGTTTGTTTGTTTTTGTTTGAATGCGGTATTCTCCGGAAATACTAGTATGATTCTGAAATTTATTTCGCTACTATTAGCTTCCTATGAAGCTACGTTATCGTTTAATGCTATCCATCCAAACTTCCATACTTTTAATATTATAAATGCTAAAGTAACTCTGTCTGTTACATTTTCACGACAAAACGACTGAACCGATTTTGATGAAATTTGGTATGAAGGTAGCTAGAAACCTGGGAAAAGACATAAACTACTTTTTAATCTGCGACTTTATCTGCATCCGCGATCACCGACATTCACGCGGACGCTAGCATATAGCTAGTAAGCTATATTTTATTATAAAAAAAATAAGAAATCTGTAAGAAAATACACGTGGACAAAGTGGCGGGTAAATGCTAGTTGTTTCGATATGTTGATCACGAAGGATCAAAATAAGAAAAGGACTCAAAATTTATACTAGCTTTTCCTTGCCACATCATCCACGTGAATATCAGTAACCTTGAATACAGACAAAGTATAGGATTAAAAAGTATCCTATAGCCTTTCTTGGGCTTCAAGCTTAGTCTATACCGAATTTCATCTAAATCGGTTTAGTAGTTTCGTCGTAAAAGCGTAACAACCATGCAAACTCATATTTACTCGATAACTTTGCTTACTATACGACTGAAGAACCTCCATTAATATTGTATACATTTATGAGTATGTATTTTTTATTTAGTGTAGGCAAAACCCAACATTATTCAGATTCAAATAATTCATATTGAAATTCTCTGAAGCACACCAAAACATCGTAACATTTAGCACTTTCCAAGCACGTTACAACAACACGGTAATTGCACCGAGAATTGTGCGATTACAGTAGCCAACGATGGAATCTTGACACTATAACTGTTGCTGGCACATGTTACAGCGTTGCAAGTTACAATTCAGTAATGCATTTTCACGTACTTGGTTTTTATTATGAACGGTAAACGATTGTGAAGAGCCTTTCTCGGCAATCGTTGTAAAAGAAAGTCACGAACTATGTTGTTTAACACTAAGCTGAAAAATTGTTACTATTGCTAGTCAAATATCTATTTCAGGAAGAACGCGTTATCTTCTCTGAAAAATTACTTACAAACAGCGCTGCTCACTGTGGTGTGGAGTTTTTGATTATTGTGTTACATGTTATACTGCCATTTCTAGAGATGAAAAGATCTATAGTTCTGTTAAAACGGGCCACCGGCCAACACAAAATCTCTCAATAAATAAGTAAATTATGTCAAATTAATTCAATACTATGACGGGGTCAGTGGAATCTATGACGAGGTCAGTGGAATCTATTATGGGTCAGTGGAATCTATGACGGGGTCAGTGGAATCTATGATGGGGTCAATAAAATCTATGACAGGTTCAGTAGAATTTATGACGGTTTCAGTGGAATCTATGACGGGGTCAGAGGAATTTATGACGGTTTCAGTGGAATCTATGGCGGGGTCAGTGTAATCTATGACGGCTATGACGAGGTCAGTGGAATCTATGATAGCTTCGAGATACTATAGTGCACATGTGTGAGCGCAAACACAAATGCACTCCCTCTTCCCTCACTCTCATAGTCCGGTGGGACAGCAATCCGAAACGAACGGTGAAAGATCAGGCGCAGGGCCAATGGCTTTATGTACTGTTCGAGTCACGGGGGTATTAACCACAAACTTACAAAGTCCAGGCGGGTACTGAGAAATTGCTAATGGAAAAATCCTACAATACACAACACACAGACACACAGCACACACACACACACACACACAGTGAGTTAATCCGTTTTTCTCAGTCTATATAAACCCTACACTTTACCCAACCAGGCAATAGTAATCCGATCCAGCCTGTCCCTTTGCTGTCCTCCCCAGCGACGCCCTAAGCAGAGGCTCGTACCGCGTGTAGTCGCTTAGTTTGTAAGTTATTTTGCCCTGGCTGGAGGCCCTAAAATAATCATTTTTAAGACACCACAGGAAACTCCGATTAAGCAGTCGACAACCTCCTAGGTTGACCTGCGAGATGCCATTCCGAAAAAAAAAACCAACCTGGCAATCGGGCCCAGGACCGTACTCAGCAGTTACAGCATGCTACCACGAAGCAAAAGATGCAAGCAAATCCGTAACGATACCCAGTAAACATCTTTTCTTACCCTTAAAACAAGTTAACAAACAATGAACAACTTGTACCTATTTGTGGAAACACAAATACAATTTTCTGGGAATAACTGATCATTTCACGGAACGTCTTGTAATTTGCGGAATAACTGCGATTTGCGACAGATTACTTGCTACGAGACGTATATCCTGTTTACGACCATCCGTTAGCATGTGACGACTGATTTGATTAACTACTAGTGTTTGTAGTCCTGTTTGTTGAGTGGCAATTACTTGAGATTGTTGGCAATTTTTCAACCGACTTCAAAAAGAAGGAGGTTCTCTATTCGTTTGTATGTTGCGATTTCTCCGGCAAATGTAAAGCTATTTTGAAAATTATTTTTTTGATGGATAGGGTATGCCTCAGGGGTGGCCCCACATAAATTGATTCAGCACTTTTTGAAAAAATCGACAGAAAGCAAAATAATATACTTGGAGTTTTAAGTTTCTCCAACCTTGTACTTTCAATCTCTGTTTTGACTGTGTTGCCGTTTCTTAATGGATTTTGATGATAAGGAGGTACTAAAAAGCGAAAAATAAAAAGCCTTTTAACAAAAAAGACAACCGCCTTCAAAATGTAAAAAGTGATAAATAACTTTAGCACAGAACACACATGACTTTAGTTTCGGAAGTCGGTGGCAACACATAACATTAAACAGAACAAAGCCAACATGCGTCGGCCAAGCATGGCGATTACGACTGAATCTTGGGGGAGACGTATGCCCAGCAGTGGGCGTCTAAAGATTTACATAATGGTGATGAACAAAAAAACGGAATAAAACTTGTGTTAAGCTAGTTCAATATCCGTGAGCCCAGCTAATTCTCTTCAGCCGTTCAACCGTGAAAGAGTCACCAACTCAAACTCAAAACCATTTATTTTCAATTAAACCATATAAAGGTACTTTTGAATTAATATAAGGCAGACTAATTAATCATTATGACATTACTTATGTACTCTGACATTACATACCTAATAATTTGTTTTTTTTTTTACATTACTTACTTCTTGATTTTTATTTATGACATTGTATAATTATTAATTTGACAGGGTATATGGTATGATATTAAATTAATAAAATGGTATAATATTAGATAATCTCATCTCAGTGAATTTAATTATAATTTTGCATGCCTAAATTGGTGCAACACAGTGGACTGCGCATTCAATGAACACCAAGAAATGTATATTTATGTACTGTGTTGAGCAATAAATATTTGAATTTGAATTTGAATTGTCCGTCAGTCAAAAAGTTGAAGCTAGTCGCTCGTTCCAACGGAACAGTAGGTTTCTATGGAGAAGAACGAACAAGAAACTCCGTTAAAACTCTTTTAAAATCAATAATATGTTACAAATTTAGGTCCGACAACCATCCATCTATCTTCTCGAACAAATAATACATAGTTGTAAAAGTATTATTTACCTACAAACGTAGTGCGTCACTAGTTCTCCATTAATGAATATTAATGTAAATACTTACAGCTTTGATATTACCCTACCGTTAGTATTCTAGACGCATTAAGGCCTATTCAAACCTGAGCGATATTCGCTGCCGCTGTGGGTAGAGGTACATACCGCGCGGGTTTCGCTCAGGTTTTAGTATCAAGTACCGCGGCTAGAGCGACCTGAGCGATATTCGCTGCCGCTGTGGGTAGAGGTACATACCGCGCGGGAGCAGCGGCATGCATCCCGCCCCTCCTCACAACTCAATACCGCTTAGGTCTGAACAGTAATATTACCGCATACCCACTGGGTTTTCTCTGCCGCAGACGGTAGCGAATACCGCTTAGGTATGAATAGGCCTTAATATAGGTACCGACGTCATACCTAATTCCATCTAATACTAAGGTTCCGCGCAAACGAGCCACCGACAACAGCGACCCGTGGTAATCGCGCGCCACATCCTTTGGAACCGCGCACACGAAGGTGGTCGGTGACTGTCACTAGTAAATGTATCAATATTCAATGAGGCAGCGTGCTGCTCCATAATGTTGTGCGTAGGAATTTTAGCGGATAACTGAAGGGTGAAGGGAAAGAGGTTGACCTCTAGCCTCGACTTAGGGGCAGTCCACCACCCGACCAGATGCAAGCCCGTGTAGGCGTCGCGTCGTGTTCAAAATGTTCATAAATAAAGCGATAACGTTTTACTCCCGTAAACTTAGTCTAATTTTCATTATTTTTAGATATGTTGTAGATATAATGAAATCTAGATCTGTACGTTTTCATTTTCAAGAAATATTAAGTACGATTTATGTAACTAATATCTACATTTTTGACTTAAAAACTTCCTCGAGCAAAATGATCTAAACCAAAATTATCTAATTTCGTGAAGGTGGGGTGGGTGGGGTAGGGGATGATATCGCCTGAAACCATATTTCAAAAAGGAAATGTAGGTAATTGCCTCCAAGACCTGCAACTCTCTCTATCGCACGATACGGGTCGTTGGGCAGGGGCATATTGTATTTGTATTGTTCACCCGGAGGGAGATAGAGCGAGCAGTATGAAACAGATAGCATTTTTGGAAATACCTACTCGCGCCTCGCATCGGCACCTCATAATCCTCTAAAAACCGTATAAACAGCTTGTCGCCAGCCACCGGTGGCTGTGCTCTGTGGTCCGTTTGCGCGAAACCTTAGTATTGGCACGAATCACATCGTATTTGAGTAAACCATAGCGAAAGTGTTTTCGAATATTGTTGTTGGGAAAATAGCCTAGGTAATAACTAGTATTAAATTCACGCTTCGAATGTTTCACGCAATCGCTCGTAATTTACAAAGACTAGACTGTTAAGGCGATCATAAATTTTAATAACTTTGACTTAGCGAATAGATTTTCAAAGGTCTACTAGTCACATTAATTACAACGTCCTTTTGACCTTGGCAACTCAGATTACGTAACGTCCAGCTAATAGAATAGAAAAGTAATGAAAAAATATCCTGTAGGAGTATTTACCTTCGAAAAAACTAGTCTACCTTGCCAATAAATCTTCTTTTGTTCACAAAAAATCTAGGATGAAATGCAGACGAATTTATAGTTCGAGGACAAAAAAACAAGAGGACCTTTTGCCAGACGATTTTTTTTTTTTTAGTCTATTGATAGGCACATGTTTGACCACTATCTCACCTGATGGGAAGCGATGATGCGGTCCAAGATGGAGCACGCTTGCCTAGAAGTAACCTATTCACTCTTGACTTAAAGACTCCTAGGTTGTAGCTATCAGGAAACACAGACTCAGGCAGGGAATTCCACTCCTTAGCAGTACGCACAATGAATGTGTTCCCAAAACGTTTCGTGCGTGTGGGTGGGATGTCCACCATGTACCGACGAATTGGGTAGATAGACAGAGACACCATTAACTAATAATTCCAAAACTAAACTTCTCTAAAACATCACATGATTCAAACCCTGAAAATCCAATTCATTTTCAAATTAGATTACATTAGATTTTTAGTCGCTTTGAAATCAGTAATTAGTTAGTTAATTGAGCTCACAAATAATTATCTACAAGTGACGTCATAAGTATTATACATACAAAATTTATGAAGAATCGCGTTTTGACAGCTCAAAATAAGTATGTCAATTGATTTATGGTATCATCTACCGTCACTATCATCTTCTTGCCGTTATCCCATGTTACTTGGGGTCGGCGCAACATGTTTTCTTCTTCCATTCCGTCCTGTCCAACGTCATGCTTTCACTGACTCCCTTTTCATTCATATCATTCTTCACACAATCCATCCATCTTTTCTTTGGCCTTCCTCTCCCTCTCCATCCATCCAAATTAATATTCATAATTCTTTTGATCACATGCGTTTCATCCCTTCGCTTCACATACCCATACCAATACAAACGGTTCCGGTGTCATCTCCCCTATAGTGAAATAATATTATTAAACCATTGAAACTAGCAAGTATGCATACTTTCTTGACGATATACTAGCGACCCGCCCCGGCTTCGCACGGGTACCAGAGCATAGTACTCTACATAGCTCCCAGCCGCCATGTTTTTTTCTGCCACCTTCAACAATCACCGTCATATTTCATCCAATTTACACAAATACTTAACAAATTATACACCTAAACCTTCCTCATGCATCACTCTGTGTATTGGAGAGAACCGCATGAAAATCCTTTTTGCAGTTTTTGAGTTAGTCGTCGACAGACAGACGTGGACTTTGTTTTATTATATAAAGTGATAGTGATGTAGTGGTTCCTCTATCTATACTCAAAATTTTAGCAATGGTAAAGTGAAATAGATTTGGTGACTTTAAGATCTTGGACCAAAGTCAACATCATCAGCCGGAAGACGTCCACTGTTGAACAAAGGCCTTCCCCATAGAACGCCACAACGAGCAGCAACCTGCCACTTGCATTCACCGGTTACCCACGACCTTGCCGATGTCGTCGGTCCATCTGGTAGGAGGCCTACCAACGCTGCGTCTTCCGCTTCGTGGTCGCCACTCGAAAACCTATCCTCCTCATCAGTAATCGGTTCTTCGAACGATGTGGCCTACCCGTTGCCATTTCACCAAAGTAACTGCTGCTAAAGATAAGAGAATCCTGACTATGGATAGATCACCCACTTATTCTAAGCTCACATGAGCCGCGGTAGTAATTTTTCCTAGGGATAAAAACACTGGTTTAGTATAAGACATTTGTTACAGTTATCTTGGGTGAAACAGTGTGTAATATTTTCGAGGTACTCGTATTATGAGAGATTAACTCAATTTATCAAAGATGATGTATGTGTCTAGGATTTTGTACAGGTGGCGAAATATTATGGATTATGGTAACTTTAGATTGGAAATATTGTGGGTACGTCTTGTGGTTGTAAACGCGACTAAGCTGAGCGAAATACAAATACAAATACAAATACAAATACAAAAACAAATACAAATACAAATACAAATACAAATTCAAAAGCGGATATCTTTAACGCGCTTCGTGCTGTATGACACGAGTCCGTATAGCACGATACGCCGCATCGTTAGAAAGAACAAACAAAAATACAAATACAAATTGAAAAACATATACAATCACTAGTTTGTAGGTAATCAGTTTTGAATTTGTATTTGCTTCACTCTCAGTGTTCCGCGTGGTCTATCTGCCTTTTGTTTCATAATCTGAGACTATACAACTCTTCATTTTGCCTAACTTTGGAATCAAACCGAGGAACTCACGCTCAGCTTAGTCGCGCTTACAACCACAAGACCAATCACTCGCGTACGTCATAATATAAAAAAATTCTCAATAGCAGCCCAAAGATTGGTAATTGGTGGTGTGATACTTCCGTGCCTGGGTGCTTAAAGCCGTTGATCCTTCGTCTGATATTCATTTGGCTATTCTCTATAGACAACGTCCACCATAGCAAATACGGCCATAAGAATACTTCCATCCGAATGACTTGACGGCACGGTTGGCGCAGTGACTGGTTGCTGCGGTACGTGTCGCCGGTTCGAATCCACACGGAACAAATATTTGTATAGCCTACAGATAGTTGTTCGGTAGTAATTTATTTTCAAATTCAAATTATTTATTTGTCAACATAGGTACAGTACAGGTAATAAGATCTATTTTTAGTGTTAGAATCGCTATGTTCAGCCTAATAGGCATACAAATTTTTGGATACATTTATATAATTATACATTATTATTATAATACTAATTTTAAATTATTATTTATATGCATTGATAAATTTAAATTATTTAGTTATCTAATATATAAAATTCTCGTGTCACAGTTTTCGTTCCCGTACTCCTCCGAAACGGCTTGACCGATTCTGATGAAATTTTTTGTGCATATTGGGTAGGTCTGAGAATAGGCCAACATCTATTTTTCATCCCCTTTTTTCACCCCTTTTTCATCCCCCATCCAAATGTTAAGGGTTAGGGTAGGGTAGGTGTAGGGTAGGGGTAGGGTAGGTGTAGGGTAGGTGTAGGGTAGGTGTAGGGTAGGTGTAGGGTAGGTGTAGGGTAGGTGTAGGGTAGGTGTAGGGTAGGTGTAGGGTAGGTGTAGGGTAGGTGTAGGGTAGGTGTAGGGTAGGTGTAGGGTAGGTGTAGAGTAGGTGTAGGGTAGGTGTAGGGTAGGTGTAGAGTAGGTGTAGGGTAGGTGTAGGGTAGGTGTAGGGTAGGTGTAGGGTAGGAGTAGGGTAGGTGTAGGGTAGGTGTAGGGTAGGAGTAGGGTAGGAGTAGGGTAGGTGTAGGGTAGGTGTAGGGTAGGTGTAGGGTAGGTGTAGGGTAGGTGTAGGGTAGGTGTAGGGTAGGTGTAGGGTAGGGTAGGTGTAGGGTAGGTGTAGGGTAGGTGTAGGGTAGGTGTAGGGTAGGTGTAGGGTAGGTGTAGGGTAGGTGTAGGGTAGGTGTAGGGTAGGTGTAGGGTAGGTGTAGGGTAGGTGTAGGGTAGGTGTAGGGTAGGTGTAGGGTAGGTGTAGGGTAGGAGTAGGGTAGGTGTAGGGTAGGTGTAGGGTAGGAGTAGGGTAGGAGTAGGGTAGGTGTAGGGTAGGTGTAGGGTAGGTGTAGGGTAGGTGTAGGGTAGGTGTAGGGTAGGGTAGGTGTAGGGTAGGTGTAGGGTAGGTGTAGGGTAGGTGTAGGGTAGGTGTAGGGTAGGTGTAGGGTAGGTGTAGGGTAGGTGTAGGGTAGGTGTAGGGTAGGTGTAGGGTAGGTGTAGGGTAGGTGTAGGGTAGGTGTAGGGTAGGTGTAGGGTAGGTGTAGGGTAGGTGTAGGGTAGGTGTAGGGTAGGTGTAGGGTAGGTGTAGGGTAGGTGTAGGGTAGGTGTAGGGTAGGTGTAGGGTAGGTGTAGGGTAGGTGTAGGGTAGGTGTAGGGTAGGTGTAGGGTAGGTGTAGGGTAGGTGTAGGGTAGGTGTAGGGTAGGTGTAGGGTAGGTGTAGGGTAGGTGTAGGGTAGGTGTAGGGTAGGTGTAGGGTAGGTGTAGGGTAGGTGTAGGGTAGGTGTAGGGTAGGTGTAGGGTAGGTGTAGGGTAGGTGTAGGGTAGGTGTAGGGTAGGTGTAGGGTAGGTGTAGGGTAGGTGTAGGGTAGGTGTAGGGTAGGTGTAGGGTAGGTGTAGGGTAGGTGTAGGGTAGGTGTAGGGTAGGTGTAGGGTAGGTGTAGGGTAGGTGTAGGGTAGGTGTAGGGTAGGTGTAGGGTAGGTGTAGGGTAGGTGTAGGGTAGGTGTAGGGTAGGTGTAGGGTAGGTGTAGGGTAGGTGTAGGGTAGGTGTAGGGTAGGTGTAGGGTAGGTGTAGGGTAGGTGTAGGGTAGGTGTAGGGTAGGTGTAGGGTAGGTGTAGGGTAGGTGTAGGGTAGGTGTAGGGTAGGTGTAGGGTAGGTGTAGGGTAGGTGTAGGGTAGGTGTAGGGTAGGTGTAGGGTAGGTGTAGGGTAGGTGTAGGGTAGGTGTAGGGTAGGTGTAGGGTAGGTGTAGGGTAGGTGTAGGGTAGGTGTAGGGTAGGTGTAGGGTAGGTGTAGGGTAGGTGTAGGGTAGGTGTAGGGTAGGTGTAGGGTAGGTGTAGGGTAGGTGTAGGGTAGGTGTAGGGTAGGTGTAGGGTAGGTGTAGGGTAGGTGTAGGGTAGGTGTAGGGTAGGTGTAGGGTAGGTGTAGGGTAGGTGTAGGGTAGGTGTTGGTAAATAGGCAGGTAAGTAGGTAGATCGGGACAGGACAACGTCTGTCGGGTCAGCTAGTATATTATAATATTGATACCATTTTAAAGAATTGAACTTAAATAAATCGGACATTTGACTCACACAACGACTTAACTAATTATTATTTATTAAAATTGTCTGTTAAAAGTTCACCAATAGAATAGTACGCTTTATTAACCATAAAGTATGTTAACATTCTTTTAAATTTATTAACATCATTCTCAGCTCTTATCATATTATACATTTTTGGGGCCATTCCCAGAAAGCTTTTTGCGTATAATGCTGTTTTATGAGGCCTAACGCGAATTTTGTCCCGGTGACGTTTACTCACCGGGACAAAATTCGTCCACATACACAAACTGCCACTCGGGGTCTGGCAGTTTGTGTATGTGAGTTAATACTATTGTAATCGCACCTACGATACAGTAGCAATTTCTAGTGTGAGGTAACGTTTTTTAAAAACAGGTAAGAAAAAATATTTTTCATAATATATATTTTTTTGTTGTTATAAATAAGGTTCGTTTCCCCCACAAATCTTTGTGAGGAAAAACTCATATCTACTCATAAGCATTTACTACTTTTCAACACACTTTCTCATAAAATGGCTCTAATTTCACCGCAATTAGGCACATAATGACACCTGTAATCAAACTGTGACTTTTTCATTGCTATTATTCACTAGTGAGTTATAGGGTTTTTTTTTTTCATTTTATTGGTTGACTTGCTTTGTTCTTAAAAAAAGTTTCGATACAAAAAAGATCGTGTTCAATAGTACAAATAAATGAATGTACCTATTGCTTGCTCATTTCATGCAACTTCGTATTTAAATAGATAATTTCAACTTGTACGTTTTTAATAAATAAAACTTTCACTGAAATATAACTTTTGTTTTCTCTGCAATAAAGAAAACTTTGAATTCCCCATTTTGTACGTGGCTAGAACGCTATCCGCGAAAAGACAAAAAAAAAAGAAACCTCATTCTTTTAGTCTGTGGCCGATCGCCATTATTTGATGCGCGCGCATAGGAAAACTGATTAGTTTTTCCCGCCATAGCGAAAAATTTTTCTCAACTCGTTTTCACTGTTGAAAATATTTTTTTTGTATTATTTTCTTCACAAGTGTGTTGAAAAACGTCGTATGATACACGTGTGTATTGATGATTACCGTCCTCGGCTCTCTTAAGACCCTCACCTAACGGCTCGGGTCTCAATGGCGCCTCAGCGGTAATCACCAACATTACACACTTGTACCATAATGTACTATTATAACCTATAAATCTACTGAAGCGTGTGATATAATCGCTCGTTTCACATAAACAGAGTAAATTAGGGTTTTTACTAGAATTGTTTGTAACGCAACCAAGTATACGATAAACATGTAAAAGAGGACTTTATTCTGAAATGTTGAACTATGTTTCTGTAAGTATATTTTCCTAACTGTCTTTTAAATATGTACTCTTAACGGTTAAAACTACTTTTGACTATAAAAATTAGTCTAGAGTACCTTAGTTTTAATCGGTTTAAATTTATCCTTATTACTATTGGGAAACCCATTAGGTTGGTAGGTTTTTTATTTATTTCTTCACTACCTTTGGTTGACTGGTAGAGAATGCCTCAGATATTAAATGCCAAAGGCCGCTTTGTACCTTTTCTTGCAAAAATAAATAAATCAATAATCCATCCTAATTTAACTACTGGAAGCCGACCCCAATGTAGTTGGGAAAAGACTAGGCAGATGATGATGATGAATCCATACTAATTCTATACTATTCCCTTACTATTCCATAGTTTCCATACGTATTGACTAATTTACTATTACTTTTTACTATATTACTATAATTACTATCCATACTTCCATACTTTAATTACTTTATTAATATCATAAATTCGAAAGTAACTCTGTCTGTTACGCTTTCACGATGAAACGGCAGAACTGGTTTTGATGAAATTTGGTATGAAAACAAAACCAAAATCGGTTCATCCGTTCGCGAGCTACGATGCCACAGACAGACACACACACAGACGTCAAACTTATAACAGCCCGTCGTTTTTTCGTCGGGGGTTAAAAATAGCTTGCACCCTGGAGAAGGACATAGGTCGGTAGGATTAATCCGCGACCTGCATGCGCGATAACCGATATTCACATATCACGGGAAAAGGTAGTAAGGTAGGTAAGGGGGTGGTGGTGTGTGGTGGTGGTGGTAGTAGGTGGGACTGCAATGCATTTTTAAGTTGAAATTTCTTTATAAATTATCTGATATATCTCTGGAAGCATGACCTGCCTGGTGATAGCGTGAGTATTGTCGAATCACCATTCTAAATTCAAACCTCAAAAAAACATTCGTATCGACCAACACACCTCTGCCTCTCCCTGCAGATTCATTACACAAAAACCTTTTTACCGACTGCGGGCAGAGTGGGTCAAATAATACTGGCCTGTAAGTTCGCTCGGTACGCGAAATGACCCAGATAAAGGTAAAACGGAACGCACTCGACGTCAACGTGACGTCATTGTCTGCCAAATGACTACGGTGCATAGAGCTATGTCATAGGCGTTCCTTTTTCAAACCGAATTTGAAAAGGCATCGTGTCGTATTTGGCTGGTAAATATTGCACGGGCTTCGG
This sequence comes from Charanyca ferruginea, assembly GCA_947361185.1. Classification (NCBI taxonomy): domain Eukaryota; kingdom Metazoa; phylum Arthropoda; class Insecta; order Lepidoptera; family Noctuidae; genus Charanyca; species Charanyca ferruginea. The sequence continues at coordinate 2,312,876 of OX376071.1, read as the reverse complement.
CTGTACGTGTAAGCTTTATTTGATTTTAGAATTTGAGTGTTGCGAGGTTTTTTGAATTCAAAAATCGAACATAACAAACGAACTTGTACTGAACGAATGGTAGGCAACATAGAATGAATGGGAATAAAAGAAATAGTTTTCCTATCCATTTATTTCGGAGGCACGGTTGGCGCAATGTCTGAGCGATTTACTGCTGCCCTGCTTGTCACGGATTCGAATCCCGCACGGAACAAATGGCCCACAGATAGTTGTTACGGGTCTGGGCCTCAAGTCTGCTATTCCAATTGTGTCAGAATGGTCTATCATTGACTTAATAATTGTTGATTTTGACAAATTTGGTAATCTACTAATATAATGGCGTCATTATGACTTTCCAATGGTCAACCACTGACACGCCATTAAAAGAAATGATATAATATACTGGTAATCTCGTACAAAATGACAAATGAATGACTGACATAGGCGGTAATCTGCTACAATTTTGACAGTTCCTTTGATCAGTGACCTACCATTAGAACGTCATTGTGCAGTCATTGCTTTTAATTCGACCGATCAATGATCGACCATTATGAATTTAGCAGATTACGAACTTTTTGCAAAATGACAATCGGATCGTGTTGGAATGACGAAATTATAAAAATAGCAGACTTGGCCCCCTGGCTGTTTGTGCGTGTGGGTTTATTAATCTAGTAAACGCACCCACGATACAAGAAAAATTCTTAGTATGGAAAAACGTTAAAAAAAAATCGTATTGATCATGTTCATGTAGATCAGCAATGTTATATTGGTATAGTGTACTCGAGCAGATTACTCGAAATCTAAACATAATAATAATATGTGGGGACATTTTTTCACACACGGCCATCTGACCCCAAACTAGGGAGACCCTGTACTATGGGTGTCAGACAGCTGATATACATACACAAATACATTTATTTTTTTTGTAAATACATACATATATAGATAAACAACCCCCAGACACAAGGCAAACACAAGTGCTCATCACACAAATGTTTACCCTGGGCGGGAATCGAACCCGCAACACGCTGCGCAGCAGTCGATCGCTCAGCCACTGCGCCAACCGTGTCGTCATATAGTAAAGAGAAAATATTGAATTTTTCGTATGTTTGTCTATGATGGATAAACTCATAAAATACTTAACCATTCATTTTTTTTTACCGATACGTAGCTACGTTATCCCTGAGTACTAAGCTAAATTATTTCATCAAGAATTTAGGGATTGATATGAGAATTCATGCGGACAATTCAGGTCAGTGTCGTGGGCAAGTGCTAGGGTTTTCTTAGTTCGTTGTTGTTTTAAAGTTAAAACCTGGGTTAGATGGATCACATCGAATAGTCAAGAACATCCTTAAAAAAAACAGTTTTTTCTCCTTAGTTTATTTATTAGGGTTCCGTACCCAAAGGGTAAAAACAGGACCCTATTACCACACCCGCGACACTCCATAGAAACGAAACGATATAATTGCCTACACTAATACTAAAATAATAGACTATACAGATACGTGCGTGAGTGTGCGTGTCTACGCGCCGCGCGAACAAAAACGCAATTTCCAGAGCTAGTCGTTCGACGCGGGGAGAGGTGAGGAACGGTTTCAGAGGGAGGCGGAGCGTGTCGCTACTGTACGGTAGTACCACAGTATAAAGATATGAACAGTATGGAAACTAGGCCTATTTGTTGAAATAAGTACCTACGGTCCATTGGAGCGTTAAGGTTGTCACTCTTGATGTCTGTAAAATTGATGTGTTTTATTGTATCAAAATTTTTTCACGCGTTCAGCGGTTATAATTTAGCTGGTTATCTTACCCTCCTTCTGGTCAAAATGTAAATCCAAGATGGCGGCAGTAATTTTTTTTTTTAATTTATTTTCATGGGTGTCATTTTCGTAGTTTTCGAGGGTGCTAAAGCCAATAGTGAGGTCAAAATGTAAATCCAAGATGGTGGCTTCCCTCGAAATTATTGAAATTACTCCCATGACGAAAAAAAATAAAATTTTCGTTGTCGCCATCTTGGATTTACATTTTGACCCCACTATTGGCTTTAGCATCCACGAAAACAATGAAAACGACACCCATGACAAAAAAATTAAAAAATTCGCAGCTTCCATCTTGGATTTACATTTTGACCCCACCATAGGCTTTAGCACCCTCGGAAACTATGAAAACGACACCTGTGACAAAAAAAATGAAAAAATTCCCAGCCGCCGTCTTGGATTCAGATTTTGACCTCACTATCGGTTTTGGCACCCACGAAAACTATGAAAACGATACCCATGACTAAAAATTTAAAAATTTTTGAAGCCGCCAAATTGTATCATTTTGACCTCACTATTGGCTTTAGCACCCTCGAAAACTACGAAAATGACACCCATGACAAATAAATTTCAAAAAATTTACAGCCGCATCTTTGATTCAGATTTTGACCTCACTATCGGTTTTGACACCCAAGAAAACTATGAAAACGATACCCATGACTAAAAATTAAAAAAAAATTGGAGACGCCATCTTGGATTTACATTTTGACCTCACTATTGGCTTTAGCACCCTCGAAAACTACGAAAATGACACCCATGACAAATAAATTTAAAAAAATGACAGCCGCCATCTTGGATCTACATTTTGTCCTTACGGTTTTGGCACCCACGAAAACTATAACGACACCCATGACGAAAAAAATAATTTACACGAACAAATAAAAAAGCCGCTGTATAATAAGTTTTACAAATAAATTCACGAATTTCATGTGAACTTATTTGTAAAACAAAGATGGCGGCTGCTAACATGTATGTACATATTCAATCATATTCAATATCAACAATAAATCATTCTTACCTTTCAATAATAAATAAATGTATTACGCGAAAACTCGACACTCGTTCAAACATGGCATCCGTGAGGCCGTGACTTCTCAGTCACGGCAGTGCTCTCGCACTGCGACTATCGCTTAGGGTATCGTAGATGCGCGTGTCTGTGTGAGTGTGCCGTTTCGAACGGTTTGTTCGTAGTTTCCGTACTGTTCATAATCTTTATACTGTGGTAGTACTAATACTTATACTGTGCTATTACTAAGACTCCACTGTCCGTCTGGCTGTCTGTCTTGGCTTTGTGTTTTATATATTTAAATATGTATTTGTACTTGTATTATATAATTATAATTGTATTATTTACTGTACTTATTTAATAGATTACTCTGGCTCACACACTATTCATTGTTTGTTAGATTAGGAGTGCTCGTCTACTGTATTATTAATTGTAATTATGTGAACACTATGTGTCTGTACATCATTTGCTGTCATTTCTTAACTTGTAATGCTTTGTACATACTAAAATATATGATTTTTATATAAGGTAGGTACATCGTATTCACGTAAGAGAATATATTATAATTCTTGTAAATGCAAATTGTAAACAATATTCTTTATAAAAGAGTATGTATGGAGTTTCTTGCCCATTCTTCTCCATACGAAACTACCATTTGGAATGGGCAACAAGATTCAAATTTTACAATATGACGTTCAAAAGTGCCTATAATGGTCTAATTGAAATAAATGATTTGACTTTGACTTTGACTTTGACTGTCACCAGACTGTATCTCGTGATCCGTGATAGCTAGACATTTGACATTTTCACAGATGATGTATTTCTGTTGCCGCTGTAACAACAAATACAACAAACGTGTCTATTGTCACTTTTTTGCTCGCAATTAAAAAAAAGGTCATAATGTAGTGGTTCGGAACCCTTCGTACGCGAGTCCGACTCGCACTTCGCCAGTTTTTAGGGTTCCGTTCCTCAAAAGGAAAAAATTGAACCCATAAAGAATCACTTTGTTGTCCGTCTGTCTGTCTGTCTGACAAGACCCTTTATCTCGGGAACGCGTGGAGATATCGAGTTGAAATTAAAACCGTATACGTCTATGGTCCCATGATGCTGTAAAAAAATCAACTCTCTATGTTAACATGAAAAAAGATACGACCGTTTATGTCGCAAAAACCGCATTTATAATATTAAGATAATTAAAGTATGAATAGTAGGCATGGATTAGTATAAAAGTATGGATATGTACCTAGGCTACAAATATGTACGGAACCCTCGGTGGGCTAGTCCGATTCGCACTTGTCCAGTTTTTTTTAATACTTCATGCACAAACGTACAAAGGCGGACTTAATGCCTTAGGCATTCTCTACCAGTCAACCAAGGGTGGTGAAGAGATAGCATGACAGGTGCATAGTCGAGTTTATCTGGAAATATTTGTTGTATTTATAACCGACTTCATTAACCAACTTTAAAAAGGAGGAGGTTCTCAATTCCATTGGTTTTTTTATATATGTATGCACCGATTACGCTGAGATTTATGATCCGATTTACGTGATTCTTCTTTAGTTTGATACGATATAGTTGCCATTTGGTCCCATAAAAACTTGACATAGTTTGGCCCAGTAGTTTTCATGTTATGAACATTTTTTTTTATGTTTTTTTTATGTTTGACTCATAATTTTTTTCAGTTTAGTCTGATTTCGATGATTCTTTTTTTAATTAATAGTGTATACCTCAAATTTGGTCCCATGTAAATGTCAAGAAAATATTCCACCCCTAAGGGTAGAAAAATAAGGGATGACTGTTTTTTTTTTGGTGTCACCATTTCGTAATTAATTTGTACAATTTAGGCACCAAGAAGCGAAAAATTTTGTATTGCCACCGACATGCGATTTGAAAGTTTTTTGTCTTTTTTGTTAAAAAGTCAATCCGGTAACGCGTTACATTAACGTTTTGAGACTATCGTGCGCACGCGACATTTTCTGTCTATCCAAGGGCGCGCTATTGCGTGCCAGCGTTGATTCAACGGCGAAACCGCTCAGTAGTTATGTCTATTGCTTTTTGACACAACACGGGTAGTTACAGAAGGGTTAGTTAATAGGTTATCCCGAATAATTTGAGCCTTTTCGTAATTTTCGCATAAAGGTTTGATTCATCTGAATAGCCTTTTCCCAATCATTCTGGTGTCGGCTTCCAGTCTAACCGGACACAGCTTTACATGGAGTGACATCTGTCTGACTTCCACGACCCGGTTACTGGGTAACAAGATACCTCACCCATTAACGACTGTCAAAGATCTACGAATGACAGCCAGGATCATCAGTGTTTTCCGAGACACGGAGGAGGCACAGAATAAAATGAATGGTCACCATCTACTTGGTTACACGTTAGATATTCCTAGTGTGGCTTAATATATTAAGTACTAGGCTAATCTTATCATCATGTCAACCTTTAGACCTATGCTCACGGCTGAGTATTGGTTTCTCCCAAGGGGGGGATCAGGCGTAATCGCCATGGATGGCCGATGCATGTTGGCGATCGCAGTAGGTGTTATGGTATTCAGAAGGACGCTGCTGCCCATCTTCTGGTCAATATCCCTGTGGGTGTCGCCTTTTACGACACCCACAGGTAGAAATGGGGTGGTGCTATTCGCGGCCGGCAACACACGACTTACTACACTGCTACCACGGCAACACTTATGCTAGAGCCTTATTACTAATTGCTGTCAATATGTTTATCATTGAGCCTTCTGTATCCTAATTTACTGCGTAACAAGTGAAAGTTATGTATAATCTATGCAAATCTAACTCAATTGTTAACTCGTACCGTGATTTGGCGCAATTTACATAAAAAATTAGCTTAGATAAGTTAGAATTGTGATTAGATGGCAAATAAAACGAACATTATGGTCTGTTTTGCTTGTAAATGGAGTTAGGTTCCATTTTTTTAAATAAAATTCTTAATCGCTTGGCAAGGTGACCGACGAAAGTCGATTGTCATTGTTGCTTTTAAGTTTCTGTCTACCGAATTTCTGTCATGCATTTCCAGCAGCCTATGTCCAGCAGTGGGCGTCTTTCGGCTGAAATGATGATTATGATGATTTCGGCCAATCTCAGTGGAGACTATCAAAGTACGTAGGAGTTATTTTAGTGCTCGAGCATCGACACACCATACAAACGAAACGATTTATTTACCTACACTACTACCAAATTATCCGACTGTACAAATACGTGCATGTGTGTGCGCGTCTACGCGCCTCTCGAACCAAAAGCAGTTTCGAGAGCACGTTCGACGCCGGCAGAGGTGAGAAACAGTGTTTCGGAGGCAGGCGGGGCGCGTCGCTACTGTACGGTACCTAGTACTAATATTTAGACTGTATATTATAATGCTCGAGCACACCTTCGACACACCATACAAACGAAACGATTTAATTACCTACACTACTACCAAATTAACAGACTGTACAAATACGCGCGTGTGTGTGCGTGTCTACGCGCCGCTCGAACTAAAAGCAGTTTCGAGAGCACGTTCGACGCGGGCAGAGGTGAGGAACAGTGTTTCGGAGGGAGGCGGGGCGCGTCGCTACTGTACGGTACCTAGTACTAATATTTAGACTATATATTATAATGCTCGAGCACACCTACGTCATACTATACAAACGAAACAACTCTATTACCTACACTACTGCCAAATTAACAGACTGTACAAACGTGCGTATGTGTGCGTGTTTACGCGCCGCTCGAACTAAAAGCAGAGCACGTTCGACGCGGGAAGAGGTGAGGAACAGTGTTTCGGAGGGAGGCAGAGCGTGTCGCTACTGTGCGGTAGTACTGATATTTATACTGTGGCTCGAGTGTCTGCGCAAACACAGGTGCACTCCCTCTTCCATCACTCTCATAGTCCGGTGGGACGACGATCCGACACGACCGGAGAGAGATCAGGCGCAGGACCAACGGCTTTACGTACCTACTTTCGAACTTTCCGAGGCACAGGGGTGTCACACCACCAATTTCGAAACTCCAGGCTACGACTGAGAAATTCTCAATAACAAACCTCAATAACACTTTGTCCTGTCTGGGAATCAAACCCAGAACCCCACGCTCATCAATACATGTGTTTTCGTCGTTCTTTGCTCGATCTTTACGTACCTATAATTTACGGTAACACGGAACCTTTCATATGCGTGTCCTTTTATAAAATCTATGTTAAAGAGTCGATTTAATTCTCAAAGAGTCAGTTAGTTAGTCGTAAGGTTGGAGCTAGTAATAATTACTAGTTCCAAGCAGTAGGTTTCTATGGCTAAGAATGAGCGAGAAACTCCACGGTCACATATTTAATATTTTTTTTACAAAATCCTGGTTGGCACGCGACCTTGGCAAGAGACCGGACGGCATGTCTCTATTTCCTTGTAAGTTGGGTAGGTCATTAGCAGTGGTGGAATAGCCACGTAACAAGAGTAGCAAATGTTACAGGCCCCGCGCATTTCGTCCGGTCTCGAACCAAGCGCTTTGCTTCCACATTTATTTAGCGAACTGCCAGACTGTGGAATTCACTGCCCGCCTCTCTATTCCCCGATACATAAAATCTGGGTATCTTCAAGGCACGAGTGAACCGGTTTATCCTAGGCAAGCGTGCTCCATCTTAGGCCGCATTGTCACTTAAGATCAGGTGAGTTGCGGCCAAACGCAAGCCTATATAAATATATAAAAAAATACAGATTCCTATAAGGTCAAGTAAAAAAGTTTTTAATCCTTCCGTCTTTATAAAAGTCGTCATCAAGTGCTTCTATATTTAAAAATAATTACAGCTTAAGAAGTTCGCTCCTTAATGTTTAATAACTGAATTAATTTTCCCTTTTATTGTCAAAGTTCTGTCTTTCATGAGAATTCAACTACGACAAAGAGTTTTATTGGTAACTAAAGAGGCCGGGTGAGAGATATTGTATAATTTAAGTGTGTAATAAAGTTATATTTCACTTTCACTTACCTATGCTTGGAAGAATGAATGAATGAAATGAAATACGTGACATTATGTCATAATGACAGTTTATTAAGGCGTACAGTCGAAAAAGTGTCTATACCCTGTTCAGAATAAGATTAGACATTTACTCAAACCTTTTTTACAGTCCGTTCAAACGATTTTGACTTATATTGCGTTGGTAGCATGACAAATGGCAACTGCAGTAAACAGTTGTTATTGTAACCACTTTTTTGCCTCTAATGTCATCCTTAAGCCTGCGGAATAGAAGTCAAAATCGGTTGAAGGGACTGTAAAAAAGGTTTGTGTTTATGTCTAATCTTATTGTGGACAGGGTATAGCTACTACGCAGCAAGTAACAGTTCTAAAACCCGCCAAAATGGCGCTAGCGTAAGCACAGAGTATGGTATGAATGTAGCCACAGGTCCGTGAACGTAGCAGTTGCTGACGGACTGAAGTATGCCGAGTTAGAACATTTTTACATGTGAGCACTATGTTCTTTAAAGCTACTATTTACGAGGTATACCTCTCATTGACTTGAATATGCCCTGGTGGTTGGGAGATTCATGCTCACTTTAATGTCTCGCTGATGGTGGCGCATGTGTTAGATCATTCGGATCCCTTCAAAATGGTTGAGCTAAATGGTGCCGCTCCATGCGTCATGTTCGTGAACGTACGCCGTCAGTTGGGACTGGTAATCTCTTAGCTGTCTCGGTTATTTTGATCGGTTTTTAAATTTTGGTTTTAATTGTTATAATAACTATATAGGGTGACTGGTAATTAGTGTACGATACTTAAACACGTGATTGTGTTCATGATAACAAACAACTTTCCCAAAGAAAAAATGTTTTTTGTACTGGTTCACTTTTATCATAATAACACAACAGCCGTATGAAATTCACGAGCGCGCACGCCTGTGATCTAAAGTGAACCAGTACTAATAACATTTTTTCTTTGAGAAAATTGTTTGTTATCATGAACACAATCACGTGTTTAAGTATCGTACACTAATTACCAGTCGCCCTATATTTTTCTCTAGACCTCTTTAAACATGCAAGATTTGTTACATTGTTCTCACATTGTACCCTTAGATTCAACATGAATCTTCAGACACTCACGTAGGTTGGATCTGACTATCGAATCTGACACTCGTTTCGACACTCGAGACATATAAGCCTGACACTCATGATAGTTGACTCAGTCGCTCGCGACACTCATTTCTGAAACTAGTGACATTCAACCTGACAATCGTGACATTCGACAACTCTAGAATGGCAATATATAATAATAATAATCGCTTCGTTTATAATAATTATAATAATCGTTTATTTCTCCTCACAAAATTCACTATCCTTAAAATTATACATGATGACGCTAATTATCATTAAAAACAAAACTTTGTCCCGTCCACAGATATAGATAGACCTAGATAACGCAAGAGCAACTACTTCGCGTGCCTATTTTCGTGCCTAGCTTACGATAAAAAATCGTAAGTATAAAAATAAAGTAAACGTTTCCTTCCATCGGTAAGGCATTTTGTGATTAACATTATGCGTAATTAATTTAGAAAACAATTCTTTTTAATCTAATACCCTCAGTAATACCTGGGAATACCAAATTTAGGAAAAACAAAACATTCATTACGAACATTGGTACGGCTTTAACTTAGTTACAAACCCATGTCAAGCAAAGGCAAGGTCATAATGAGTTAATGAATATTATCCATTCGGGAAGTTTTCGTGTCAGAGGGACTAGTATTTTTTTAATAAAATGAAACGAAACTTCAAACGCCTTATTCAAGAAAAGAAAAAGAAAAAAACGAATTTTCAAACGTATTCTAATCGCGTTCAGAATTTAAAACAGGAGAAGTAGTTAGGCGACCCTCGGCGACCTACATAACGGTGCATTCGCTCGACTACTGGGTTGCCAGACTTCCGCATTGCCAGACTTTTAGGGATTGACTTACGTGGTCAGAATAAAAAGGTTCACAGACCGAAGAGTTTATTCAGCAGTTATGATATACGTGGTCAGCATTGTAGTCTAACGCTGCTTTAAAATCAATTAGGACATAATTAGGAGGAGATATTAAGATAGTTAGACATCTAAACTAATATTATAAAGAGATAAGAATTGATATTTTGTATTTTTGTTTATAATAAATAAAGTCATGAAATACTTAACAGATTTTTTTTATCTTTTCTTTCTTTCCGATCTTTCGATCGACTGATGTGCAGCGTGTTGCGGGTTCGATTCCCGCCCAGGGTAAATATTTGTGTGATGCGCACTTGTGTTTGCCTTGTATCTGGGTGTTGTTTATCTATATATGTATGTATTTAAATTTGTGTATGTATGTCAGCTGTCTGACACCCACAGTACAGGGTCTCCCTAGTTTGGGGTCAGATGGCCATATGTGTGAAATGTACCCACATGCTATTATTTTTATTAATTTTATTATCATAAAATTTGGGATAAAAATTTCACGCGGTGTAGCAGAAAAAGTGCTAGTATATAGGGTGACTGGTAATTAGTGTACGATACTTAACCACGTGATTGTGTTCATGATAACACAACTTTCCCGAAGAAAAAATGTTTTTTGTACTGGGTCACTTTAGGTCACAAGTGTGCGCGCGCGTGAATCTCATACGGCTGTTGTGTTAATATGATAAAAGAGAACCAGTATAAAAACATGTTTTCTTTGGGAAAGTTATTTGTTGTCATGATGACAATCACGTGTTTAAGTATCGTACACTAATTACCAGTCACCCTATATATTTGTAAATAACGCTCATTGTTGCGTACATTCATCGTTTATTTATTATACCTACACATCAAACATTTTATTTATCATCTAGCTTACACTGAGCGTAGTTTTTATCCCGTCGCGGTACTACTAAATAACCCTAAGGTACAAACCAATTACTTATTTTACAAGTCTTTCCTCTCCTTATAGAGACATAAAAACTGATATTTTACAAAGCTTCACCATTCTAATCCTACGTTGCTGGCAACACCACTAGTGCTGTGCCAAATTACCTGCCAACGTTACAGCGCCGTGATCACGAAATAGGTTCATTCCCTCACTTTATCATGCTCAACTTGCGATCGTACCTGGTACGTACAAAAAGGAACAAAGATATTTTTTTCTTTTTGAATGTTTCTTACACTAAATACAGACAGACACAAGACTTGAGCAAGTAAACTCACATTGTTGGTAACCTCATTTGGTACCTAACGAATACTGTGATGTTACCAGTAACAATATTCATTGAGGTTACGCCATAATATCTGTGATATTACGCCTAGTTTTCTTTCAGTGTAAGATTTTTTTGTAATCAGATAAGGGCGTCCAGAAATTACCTCTTACAAAAAAAAAGTAAACCTCTTTAAAATATTAGTATACATTATTTTGGAGGGACATTCGGCTAATTGATTGGAAATTAACTTGACGTTGTTTAACAAACCAGTCCTTTTGTTTTTGTTAAGTCTCTCTAAGCTACAAAGAGTGAGACCTCACTCTTTGTAACTTCTCACGGTTCAATTTGCAGCAGATTTTAATAATTCCGTAAACTAAAAATTCTCAAGCCCCTATATTTGTCCATAGACCGCGATTACCTCAACCATATTTAGATGTGACTACTGCTAAACGTTTTGTCAGGCAAATGATAATATAAAATAAAAAATCTCTGCCTTCTAAATTTAAAAACTTTACCAAACTTTGTGAACGATGTAGGTACACGATCATGGGTAAAACTCCAATACAACCACACCACAAAGCAGACTTTACCAATAAAAAAAATACAATAAAGGAATGTTAGAAATAACACAGCTATTTTGTAGAAAAGCGGTTTCGTTCCATTTCACACAATCTCGCCTCTTTGCACCAGTTGGCCGCGTTCGATTCATCCTATCTTCTGTCGTGGTCACAAAGAGGTTCATTACATTATTTTAACGGTTCACTCTTGGCTGAATAGACAGAGGAATGTTGTACAAAGAGTTTTCGATACGGAGGTTTTAAATCTAAATACCTATTATTTTATTCTAGTACTTAGATTACTTTAGATTTTACCTACGACTTTGTCCGCATAAGTTTTGTTACCGTTTCTAATATTTTTTGATAACAAAAATAAAGCCTATACCAGTCAGGGTACACAGCTTCCTAATACAAAAATAATTTTCAGAATTGAACTGAAAGTTAAAACAAACTCTTCAGCTTTATAATATTAGTAAATTGATGTAGGTATACAAAATATTTAAAAAAAATCTATAGAGTAAGTATAGAGTTTCTTGAACATTCTTCTCCATGCGAAACTACGCAACTTATAATCAATTCTTTGAAGCGAAATCTAATCGAAATAAATCATTCACTCATGAATAGGTTTTACGAAGTACCTATTATTTTTTAAAAGAGTAAGTATGGAGTTGTTTGCCCATTCTTTTGCATACGAAACAACCTTTTGGGCATGTAAAATAAAATTTTCTCGTAATAAATGACATTTAAAAGTGCCTTTTAATGGTATAATTGAAATAAATGACTTTGACCTTAACAAACCAAATTCAATAGAATAAGTGAAAAATATTTCCATCAACCACTAAAATATCTGTGCAGCTTTTAGTTTTATATAATAAAACAAACTTAATGCCTCACTTTACGATTTGGTGTGAGATAAACACACGAAATTCAACACTTTACCACAATCTGAAGGATACATAAAGCCGTACGATGCAATAAAAACGGAATATTTTTTAAACTATCAAAAAGTTTAATGGCGTTGCAAATATCCAAATCGGTGTGAAACTCCTTTTATAATCACAAAATAGAGAGGTGAAGACAGAAGGTTCACCTTGTTCACTTCTACCATCTACCATATTTTTATCCATGTCTTTTTTTTAATATTCTAATATTTATATATTATAAATATATAGCCGCAACTCACCCGATCTAAAGTGATGAAGTTGGAGCACGCTTGCCTAGGATCAACCGGTTCACTCGAGCCTGAAGATACCCAGATTATACTTATCGAGGAACACAGAGGCGGGCAGATAATATCAAATAAATATAATATATGTCGCAGGGAAATGATTCAAATCTAGCAACAAGCGAAACATAGAGCTGTGCCAGTCCTGACTTGTTTATTTCATCATTTCACTAAAACAGTTTAGAGATTTGATCAAGTCACTAACTCAAATCAAAACATTAATTATGTTTTGATATGCTTAACAACTTTTATTTGTATGTACCACGCACTTTCTGCTCTCCATTACTTCAACCAGCTGACTGAAGTAATGATCATTCCACCCATTCCATTACCTTTCCATTTTAAAAGAGTGTTCATGGAGTTTCTTGCTCGTTCTTCTCCATAGAAACCTACTGTTTGGAACGAGCCACTAGCTGCAACTTTTTAACTGTCTGACTCCTTGACAATTCAAAAGTGCCTGTAAATGGTTTATTTGAAATAAATGATTTGAGTTCGAGTTTGAGTTTGAAAGCGCACGCAATCTCACTAATTTGAGATTTTTTTGTATGTTTGAGTTTTTTAACCTTTTCATTATTTTCGTTATTTTTGTGTACCATATGGACTGTATCAAATAAACATTTTTTTATTATTTCTTTCTCTCGAGATTTTTCAACGCTGCCAATGGTATTATTTAAGGTATCCTTAATTTGTTTCGAGTGGTACTTTTGAAGTTTCTTATTCACCGTAGTCCTGGTTTTGTGGGCGTCCGGCGCAGGCGGGCTGAGAGGTGCGGGGAGCATTAATGACCGTGTAAAACTGTTGTAAAGATCAAAGTTCGGTGCTCCGGATGGAAATAAAAGTGAATGTACGAGTTGGCACGGCTGCAGTTTTCTTTTGCATATTTAAAATTAGTTTTTTATTCATTTAACACTACGGTACTAAAAATTTAACATGTCAAGCACATTGGTGCCTTTTCTTAATTGTTTGAAGTAATATAAGTTAAGAAACCGTAATGACTAATGAAACCACAGATATAGATAGACCCTAGATAACGCAAGTATCACGATCTGTATGAAAACCAAGCGTGCTATTTTTTGACTACCTATTATGAGGTCACAACATTTGTTTGTCTTAAATTTGGTATTACCAGGTATTACTGAGGGATTAAAAATAATTGTTTTTTTTTAAATTAATTACGCATAATATTAATCACAAAATGACTTACCGATGGAAGAAAACGTTTACTTTATATTTTTACTTACGATTTTTATACGTAAGCTGGGCACGATAGAATTCGCAGTAAATTCATTCACCAGAGAACTAAAGTACACAGACATTGCGCATAGAATCAGCACGTTGAAGTGGAAGTGGGCTGGTCACGTCTGCAGACGGACAGACGGTAGATGGAGCAGACACGTTTTAGAGTGGAGATTGCGTTTGGGCAAGCGTAGTGTGGGACTCAAGATGGACCGACGATTTAAAGGAGGTGGCTGACAGCAGATGGATGCGGCTGCCCAAGACCGGGTTGGTTGGCGATCTCTGAGGGAGGCCTACGTCCAGCAGTAGATGGCAACAGGCCGATATGACGACGAAGTTAAGGCGCGTCCCTGTGCAAAACGCAGCGCTAGCCGTTTTTTGTTCAGTTTTTCGGACCTAAATACTCTATATCCAAAAGAAATATCAACAAATAAAAAATAGATTAAATTTCTTTATAATCTTGACTCCAAAATGGTAGATCTGATTTTTGTTTACGTTTATTTTTTAGTATTTAACTAATCTCCTCACAACGAAACCACAGAAATAAGAAATAATTATTGAAAACATGCATCTCCTCGGCAAAGTAACCATTAATTCGATTTTTTACTAACACTAATGGATAAGCAATTTATTAATGAACACTTTGGTAGATTTTTTTTTTCAAAATCCCAATGTGTGATTTTATGAAGATTTAATTCTAAAATCTGAGCGTATTCGCTACTGTTATCTCTTGCGCGGCGAAGAGATAACGATTGCTTAAGGTTATTTGCTCAGGGTACCGCCTTAAGAACGTTAACACCGCCGGTATCTCATACTAACTTTGCAGTTCAACATCTTGAAAAATAATGAATCGATTTTAATTAAAATTGATGTGTAGGTACACCAGATATATAAGTCTAAAGCTTAAAACATTTTATTAAAGCTCAAAGTTTAAAGTTCAAAGTTGCCTTTGGAAAACTTTAAATCAATAGCTACAAAGATTAAGTTAAATTAGAAATTGGAAATAATGAAGCAGCTCGTGACTAAGTACTCGTAAAAGCCGTATGGATTAACAGGTAATACTGGTTAAGCTACGCTTACCGAGGTCTTTCTAAGGATACCCAGTAGCTGGGTTGTGGAGTTGAAATAGGCAGTGACTCCATGTAAAACGCTGGTATTCAGGTGCATCCGTTTAGACTAGCAGCCGATTCAAACAAAGTTGGGAAACGAATACCAGTGTTTTACGTGGAGCAACTGCATATCTGACCCCACAGCCCAGTTACTGGGTAATACTTATGATATTAATAAGACTGGTTGTAAGACTTTTTAACTCACCCATAACGACTGTCTAAGGGATTTCATGAATTCCAGGACAAATGGGAAAATTGCAAGTCATTAAAATTAAATTAGACATTTTTATTCTAAGCTGTTGGCATCGTAATATAATTTAATTGGCTGTCATGTCAAAGTTGGACAATTTGTAATTTAATTAATCATATTTGATTAATTTTTAATTTTGAGATGTAGACAATTTTTAATTTAGTCTATTATTTTTTGATATTGGAATTTCATTTCTTTGTTTTTATTACATAATTTTTGATAATAGTATTGTCACAAAAATTTGCATGCCGAAATGAGTAGGCGGAATATGTAGAACTATTGTGTATTTATTATAAAATCTGTAAAATACCATATTTCTGGCAAATAAATAAAATTAATCTGAAAGATCTAGGTACATAACACAGCTGGGACCAACGGCGTTTTCTGAGGCACGTGGTCTCGGAATGAAATGAATGGTCACCCAACGCTTCGACCTATTTATCGTACGACTTTTAGTTTACCCCGAACTTCTAAGTTTAATTAAATATGCATCCGATAATCTGACCCCTGATTATAATCCCTTTGGAAGTAACTCAGACAATCCTGGCACACGTACACAATAAACAGTCAGAAATCTAATAAAACACCACTCTGCATACAAAGCTTAGATCACAAACAATTGTACGTCAAATAAAATACATCGAAATCCTTCCGTAGATACTTTAACTTGCAAGTATCCTTTTACATAATCTGTAACTTCTGTCTCACTCACACTTTAAGCTCAAAAAGAGAGAGAAGATAAATATTGAATGCCCTGTTACAAGTCAATAGGGAGAAGAACGTCTTCAGAATACGTAATTGTGTGAAATGGGGGAGTTGATCGTGAGGCTGTGATCTTTATCCCGGAGATGCGTAGGATCGAATTATCTGTGTTTTCTTGTAAACGATGTAATCTGTGTCAACACTTTCTTGGAAATTTTGTATTATATAATTTTGCATAGCTCATACATGTGAGTACTATATACTTTAAAACTACTATTTAAGAGGTACAAGCTGCCTCGGTTATTTTAAATTTATTTTGAACTAGCTTTCCCGACAGACGTTGTCCTGTCAATTATTTCTTAATTTTCTTACCGTTTAAACCTTCCCTGGACTTCCACAAATATTTCAAGACCAAAATGAGTCAAATCTAGCCGTTCTCGAGTTTTAACGAGACTAACGAACAATTATTTATTTTTAATTTATAGATTGTTTATATAAAATCGGCCGCCATGGCTCACGTACAATGGTCCATTTTTAAAGGGCTTAGTGAGGAAACCAAACCCCTCTTAAGGCTTGTATACACGCCAATAACCTGCACTTGGCCCGATGAAGCAACTTTTCGTCGGCATTTACAGATAAATTACATCTAAAAAAAATTGTTAGTAATCTACATGATATGATACGTAGGTAATTTAGTTTAGCCACAATTTTTCTATCGGTTTCACATAATAAGAAAAAAAAAAAGACAAAACACCTCCTAATCATTGAGATGAAACCATTTTACTCCTTAATTTCTTATCAATAGAGTATAAAAAAAAAATCTACTGCTTTTCAATACGTAAAGGAAAATGATTTGGTTTTGATACTTTTTATTATTTTTATTTTTACATTACATTACATTAAGCCTATTATCCTGAACTATACATACTGTTGTTGTTTATATTTGTACCATGTTTATAGTATATCTCTGAGTTCAGTGTGCCTGTTGGCAAAGGCCTCCTCTAACATTTTCCATTGCTTTCTATCTCTAGCGACCCTTCTCCAGTTGGGACCCGCTGTTAATTTTAACTCATCTTCCCATCTTCTGTGTTGTCTTCCCCTTTCCTTTTGCCGTTTCTAGGATACCAATCTGTGACAATTTTGCTCCATTTTTCTTGGTAACTTCTTAGTGTATGCCCGGTCCATCTCCACTTCATTTGGTCTACCTTTGTAAGAACGTCGGTTACTTTTGTGTTAGATCTTATAGTTGTACTTCTTACTCTGTCTTGTTTTCTGATACTCATCATACTTCTTTCCATGGCTCTTTGGCAATACTTGAGCATATCTCTGTGGTGTTTTGAAAGGGACCAGGTTTCACATCCGTAGGTGAGGCAAGGTAGAATGCAGGTGTTAAACACTTTCCTCTTGATTGTTATACTAAATTCGGTGGATTTCATTATTTTTATTACAATAAATTAAAAATGCGTCCGATTAAAGACTGCGTCTACATCACCCCCGCACTCGTCCACAAATTCATTACGGGCCAAATGGTCAAGGTTATTTATTGGCACGTCCACAAGCCTTAACATTGTTTATGATTGTCTCTAGACCTCTTTTAACGTGCACAACTTGTAAATTTAAACGAATTTATCTGTCAAAATCTCCCTGTCAATTTAGTTCAACTCGCTGACACGCTCACAAGGGTGGGGCTAGTGTAAATTCGAATTATCAACCGAGTTTTCAGAATGCCAATCAAGAAACTCACAGCGGATTCAGATTCGAAGTTTAGAATGAGGTCTTACAGAATCACACCCCAGATCTACAATACTTTCATATTTGCCTCTCCTCCTCTTCAGGCTTTCCTAAGTTTTCCTTCTAATAACTCAATTTCAGAATAATACATACACAAAACCCCATACAAGGAAACTAACTAACCACAAGCGGCCTTAACCCGCATCTCAAAGAAAATGGTTATACAGTACAGTTTCTTAACATGTTCGCCAGCTCATGTTGGCCTCGCCATATTTAATTACAACTAGCTTTTGACCGTGGTATCGCCCGCGTGAATTTTATATTGGATTAGTGTAGTTCCGGAGACTAACGCGTCAAACAACATAACAAAATAACTCTTCTGCTTAATAATAGATCAATAGCAAACAGCTGGATAGGATGGGTGACTCCATGGGTGAATCCATTTCAAACCGAGTTCCCTCCGTGCCTCGGAAACCACGTAAAGCCGTTGGTCCCGGCTGTCATTTGTAGAGCAAACAGTGTCAAGCAATAGATTTTATTTTGCCCAGTAAACAATCCTAACAATCCGTCACACAATCCGTCGAAATACACAGCACTGATGCATTATTGTATAAGATACACTTCCCAATTTTGAACTCTGTTAAGGGGCTATTAAACGACTTTTACAGATTTTAAACTGACAATCACGTCAAAATGTGCAGTGTAAATGATTTGAAAAAAATATATGTTAAACTAGAACATTCTCTTAATCATATAGAAAGTGAATATTTTTGATAAAGTTCACATTAAATAGTTTAATTAACTCGTGAAGTTGTGTCTGAC
The DNA here is from genome assembly GCA_947361185.1 of Charanyca ferruginea. Classification (NCBI taxonomy): domain Eukaryota; kingdom Metazoa; phylum Arthropoda; class Insecta; order Lepidoptera; family Noctuidae; genus Charanyca; species Charanyca ferruginea. The sequence goes on along the minus strand of OX376071.1, from coordinate 2,294,241 downwards.
GCGGACAAAACATTGACAATCACACAAAATCTACCAGGTATAATTATCCGAAACTTACACTATCTTACAGACAATTTTATTATCTATCTTTTAGTATACGCCTTTTTTTTTAATTTTGAAAGAATACTACTTTTATTTAATTTTTTCGACTAAATTTTTAAAGTTTTGGACGCAGATTTCACACAGAAATCAAGACATCGGTACAAAATGGTCAAGGTAAGCCGTGGTTGCATGCCATTATATTCATATTCATCGCACTCATATGGGATACAGGCATGCAACCACGGCTTACCTTGACCATTTTGTACCTATGTCTTGATTTCTGTGTGAAATTGCGTCCAAAACTCTCAAAGTTTAGTCGAAAAATTTAAATAAAAGTAGTATTCTTTCAAAATTAAAAAAAAGGCGTATACTAAAAGATAGATAATAAAATTGTCTGTAAGATGGTGTAAGTTTCGTTTAATTATAACTTGGTAGATTTTGTGTGATTGTCAATGTTTTGTCCGCGTCAGACACAACTTCACGTATTAATTAAACTATATAATATGAATATAATTAAAAATATTCACTTACTAAGTGATAAAGAGAATGTTCTAGTTTAACATATATTTTTTTCAAATCATTTACACTGCACATTTTGACGTGATTGTCAGTTTAAAATCTGTAAAAGTCGTTTAATAGCCCCTTAAAGGCAGAATTTCACAATTTTCATCACGCTTTGAACGACTCGTCGAAAAATTGTTTACTGTTTACGCTAGTGCTGCACTCTGGCGCCAGAACTTTGCAGTATTATCCCCTATTGAACTGTCAAAATAAACGTTACTGTCCGAACCTTCACGGTAATTGAACCGCCAGAATCAATACTCATGCATTACAGCAACTACATTTTCTCACGAACAAACAAACAAATAAATCAACGTTTCACAATAAAAATATCAAAGTAAAGTAATACCACAACAGAACAATGACAGATAAAAGCACATTGTAGCGACCGCCATTCTTGAGTACAGTCTGGGCAAACGGTGGGAAGCGCACGTATGAAACAATGGCTGCGTTCGACTGTACCGCGGACAATGTACTATCGGGGACAGCGGTGTACAAGTTAAAAAAAAGTGGACAAGACTGAAGGAAAACTGTGGATTTGAATAAAGAATTTCTCTCTCTCGCCTCTATTTAAGTTGTTTATGCTTGGATTAAAGACTTCTTTTCAAGTTTTATATTGTAAGACTAGCTGTGCCCGTGACTTCACTCACGTGTAACGAAAATAAGTATTGAATTCATCTACGTATTTTTGTACGCTTTCTGCCATAACATAGCGCACTATTAATTCCGTATGAAAACTATTATTATTGTACCAACTTATGTTAACAAATAAATAAATGACGTATGACTTATGAATATACCATGTCATCATAATCCTCGAAGTAAATCTAGTTGGTCTAATGGCCAAATACTCAAACGCTATTCAATTTTAAGAGGCTGTTAAGTGTCGCACTGTCACAGTCACTTTGATATAAAGAAAGAAAGAAAGAAAGAATAAATATTTATTGACACAGACCATGTGCACACAAAAACAATAATAAAAAGGTAAAAAATATTAAAAAAAAACATTGGCACGAGACTTACCGGCCATCTTAAAATTAAGTAGCGTTTGAGTTTTGGGCAATTCAATTCAATTTCAATTTAATTTGTTCAATAACAATTTACATTGTGTCTGAAATCAATCATAGATTAAATAAAAAATAATCATAACAATTTGCATTTGAACATACTTAACAATATTATTAATTCAATGTCAATTCTATAAATAATACAAATAATAGGTGATACATTAGCCATTTAAAAATAATAATAACCGATTTACAGTAATTCAATCATTTAAATGTCAACTCAGGCAATGTCTATAAAGCTAAAGTACCAACGATAATGTCAAGAATATGTCAAAACGGTGTAATTAATAGAATTAAATATGTACAAAGCTTAAAAATAAATTATAAAATATATATATTATGTACAATGGAGGGCTCACAGGGCATCAAAAAACTCGTCCGCACCGCTCACAATGGGTCAAGTGCCCAAAAGGCTAGCAGCATTACCACGTTGAATGGCAACACTAATTCTTCGGCCCAAGAAAAGGCCAGCCCTCTGGTCACGTGAAGAATAGATAGAATTGAATAATAATTATGAAAACGCATAGTCATATCACATATCGTCAATTAAGTATCTAGAGACATTTATCCAATAAGAATGCTTGAAGCTTTGCTTAAATAAATGAGGATGTGTGAATCAATATTTAGGTAAAAAAAAGTAAAAAAAAAAAAAAAGTAAACCGCCTTCAAAAACTAAAAAGTGATAAATAACTTTACCACAGAACACACATTACTTTACTTTCGGAAGTCGGTGGCGGTGGCTTTGTGTTTGTTGTTTTGTATTGCCACCGACTTGCGAAAGTAAAGTAATGTGTGTTCTGTGCTAAAGTTATTTATCACTTTTTAGTTTTTGAAGGCGGTTTACTTTTTTTTTTTAAACTTTTTATTTTTCACTTTTTAGTGTTGCTCTAACATCCAAATCCATTAAGAAACGCCCGACACACTTAAAAGAGATTGTAAGTCCTCAAAAGATTGAAGAAACTAAAACGTCGTCTAAGTAATTTATTTGGGAATTTGTTGATTTTTTCAAACACTGTATCAATTTTGATAAAATTTATATGGGACCATTTCGGAATAAACCTCTTTCGAAAAAAAAATTGCAAATCCGTCTATATTTGACAGAGTTATGCCCGAACATACATAAAAAAAATGTATATATAAACATTCGAATTGATAACCTCCTCCTTTTTGAAGTCGGTTAAAAACAGAATCTAACCCGTAGTATTTAGGCGTGCTTTAACATACATTTCTTCGTTGCCATTACATATACATATTATACCAGTGGATGCACGCGGCAGGCTGCTGCTCGTTGTGACGTTATATGAGGGAGGCGTTTGTTCAACAGTGGACGTGTTCCGGCTGATGATACACTGTTTAATTTTGATCATTTTAATCCTTAAAAGGGGTCATTGTACTCATCATTATAAACAACTTTTACCAAGGGACTAGCCCTGACATCATGAAGAAACAACATAAAAAAAAAATGATACATAACTGACTTTTTAGTTTGTGGTTCCCTTCAGCAAAAGTGTTGATAAGGACTTTCAATCTCTGTTTTAACTAAGTTGCCGTTTTGTAATGGATTTGGGACGGGGGCGTTAAATAATAAAACCATAAAAAAAATTGGTTGTCGGTTTACGGACGATAGTTTTACGTGATAACGTCATATAGAAACATAATGGCTAACATATATAACATAAGCAAATAATGGCTTCCGTCGAGGTGGACGGAGCTTATTGCTTGGGCCGATCGTGCCTCTCTATCGTTTGTTCCGCGCTCTCGGTTCTGGCGGAACGTGACACTTTTTTGTGCGTGCAGCCGGTGTTCATCGATTTATGATATGATATGCCTTCAAAAACTGAAAAGTACTGATATTTGAATTCGAACATTCTTAAAAGTTTATAGAATCTAAGGACATAAAAGAAAATACTATATTAAAAGAGCTTTTTAACCCAAGGTCGAAGAAGACCATTGTATTACGAAGTCTTACAAACAAACATCTCAGCAGATTGCCATAAATCACCATCTGTTATTAGAGGCACTTAAGATAATAATTACTGCGGTGCTCGTAAACGGAGTTTCAGTTTGATTTATTTTGGGTCTGTTGATGTTAATGTTTATTGTAGAATTGCTTACTGGTACTTAACGGGATCTTTGGTACACTGAAGAACACAATTATCTAAAAACGGCTTGTCAAGGGTAGTGGTACGTCACAATGAGAATTATTTATTTATTTAATGCACAATGTACACAACCATAGATTACACACTAGGGTCAAAACTAGTGAGTACATGACCCTGTTAGAGCGCAGCAAGATAACTTAAAACTAATAATAAGGCAGAGTATCTGTTAATCTAATATCACATGGATGGACTTTCACAATTAAAATATTATATTCATTAATTAAACTTAAATCTAGCTTTATACATAACAAGAAATGTATTATTATTATAAGAAACAACTATATAGGGTGACTGGTAATTAGTGTGCGATACTTAAACACATGATTGTGTTCATGATAACAAACAACTTTCCCATAGTAGAAATATTTTTTGTACTGTTAATGTGTGTCCCCACACACCTTTTACCACTTTGGAAGTGTCTCTCGCGCCATAGCCCACACGTATGGGTTTGATTAAAAAAAGTTTCAGTTCTATGTATGGGGAACCCCCAAAATGTATTTTTGACGACACGGTTGGCGCAGTGGCTGAGCGATCGACTGCTGCGCAGCGTGTTGCGGGTTCGATTCCCGCCCAGGGTAAACATTTGTGTGATGTTTATCTATATATGTATGTATTTACAAAAAAAAAGCGAGGAATGAAAAGTTATTATGGCTGCTTACATTGTAAGTAAGTAATTTTAAAGATTAACATTTTCTAACATGTTAGTACAATGCGTAGTTATTTAGATAGAAATACCAATAAATTATTTCTGCGCCATCTATTGGCCGTTCGTAATTCGATCTCGAAGAGCACAGTTGCGCCAATAACGTTAATAGATGGCTCTTAAATCAAATATACAAAAGTGTCGTGACAACTTTTCGTAAGATTTTTTTCCGTCTAGCCCCCTTTCACAACGCGCGATAAGGAACTTCGTTCCAAAAACAAAACACAAATATTTGTAAGTATTTTGTTTTAATTTTATATTCAAGCGAGCAAATAGATACGTTCATCACAAAACATTTATTCTCAACTTTGTGTACACAATGCGGAGTTCACAAGTTGTTGTTGATACCACTATGAACAAAGTATCGGTATCGGTATCCGTAAACTGTATACAACTGTCTTCTGCTGCCGTATGAAATGCAACACCGACGTAACTTTTCATTCTGTTTGGAATAAGTTCAAAATTTATTTCATATCGGTTTAAATGTTTAGATAGTTCTTGAAATTGAATTGATATCGACATTGAAAAGAATTAAATATGTACAAAGCTTAAAAGTAAATTAAATATATATATATTATGTACAATGGACGGCTCACAGGGCATCGAAAAACTCGTCCGCATCGCTCACAATGGGACAAGTGCCCAGAAGGCTAGCAGCATTACCACGTTGAATGGCAATGCTAATTCTTTGGCCCAAGAAAAGGCCAGCCCTCTGGTCACGTGAAGAGTCGACCAGCCGCTTAGAAATGTCTTTAAAAACAAGGTGAGCACTCGGACCCCATGGCCCTAGTGTTTCAACCCTAGTGTTCTAAAAATTGAATTTTATTGTTGTACCTACGGTAACCCTTGTTCAAAGTCAAAGTCAAATCATTTATTTTAATTAGACTATTAAAAGGCACTTTTGAACGTCATATTAGGAAAATTTAATCTAGTTGCCCATTCCAAATGGTAGTCTCGTATGGAGAAGAATGGGCAAGAAACTCCATACTTACTCTTTTAAAAGAAAATGTTTACAATATTTTGTACTTACAGAAATGATATAATTATACGTGAATACCTTGCATAAAAACCACTAGTAAGCACAAAGTATTAAAATCTAGAAATAACAGCTAAGTTATGTATAAACATATACATAGTGTTCACATATTTACAAATATTGAAACAGTATTTCAACCACAATAAAATAGTGTGTGAGTCAGAGTACCTAGAAGTACAGTAAAGAATAGAATATACATATATATTACGTTTTTATTAATTAAGTAGGTTGTTGAAATTAGCAATCAGTTGGATTATTACGTTATTTATTAAGTTTTGTTTTGTAAGAAGTTGTATTAAGTAATTAAAAAAATTGTTTGTGTAGTAAAAATTATTAGCACTTTCTTACTAATTGTGTGATTGTGATTGTGAATGGGTGGTTTTTAACCGACTTCAAAAAGGAGGAGGTTATCAATTCGAATGTTTTTTTTTTTTATGTAGGTATGTTCGGGCATAACTCTGTCATATATAGACGGATTCGCAAAATTCTTTTTTGGTGAAAGGGTATTATTCCGAAATGGTCCCAAATAAATTTTACCAAAATTGATACAGCCCTTTTTGAGAAAATCAACAAATTCCCAAAAAAAATACTTAGACGACGTCTTAGTTTCTTCAATCTTTGGAGCACTTACAATCTCTTTTAAGTGTGTCGTCGTTTCTTAATGGATTTGGATGTTAAGGCAACACTAAAAATCGGAAAATAAAAAGTTTTTTTCAAAAAAAAGAAAACCGCCTTCAAAAACTAAAAGTAATGTGTGTTCTGTGCTAAAGCTATTTACCACTTTTGATTTTTGAAGGCGGTTTTCTTTTTTTTTTTACTTTTTCTTAGAGATCTCTAATGTTTTAATAATAAAATATAACCTTATAGCACTCAGTGGTTACGTAGCTTCCAATTGGTGAAAGAGTTGGTCCAGTTGTTCCGGGGATTAACGCATTCGAACAATCAAACAAATTCTTCAACTTTATTATATTGGTACTAGCTGACCCGACAGACGTTGTCCTGTCCCGATCTACCTACTTACCTGCCTATTTACCCACACCTACCCTACACCTACCCTACACCTACCCTACACCTGCCCTACACCTACCCTACACCTACCCTACACCTACCCTACACCTACCCTACACCTACCCTACACCTACCGTACACCTACCCTACACCTACCCTACACCTACCCTACACCTGCCCTACACCTACCCTACACCTACCCTACACCTACCCTACACCTACCCTACACCTACCCTACACCTACCGTACACCTACCCTACACCTACCCTACACCTACCCTACACCTACCCTACACCTACCCTACACCTACCCTACACCTACCCTACACCTACCCTACACCTACCCTACACCTACCCTACACCTACCCTACACCTACCCTACACCTACCCTACACCTACCCTACACCTACCCTACACCTACCCTACACCTACCCTACACCTACCCTACACCTACCCTACACCTACCCTACACCTACCCTACACCTACCCTACACCTACCCTACACCTACCCTACACCTACCCTACACCTACCCTACACCTACCCTACACCTACCCTACACCTACCCTACACCTACCCTACACCTACCCTACACCTACCCTACACCTACCCTACCCTACACCTACCCTACACCTACCCTACCCTAACCCTTAACATTTAGGGGGATGAAAAATAGATGTTGGCCGGTTCTCAGACCTACCCAATATGTACACAAAATTTCATCAAAATCGGTCAAGCCGTTTCGGAGGAGTACGGGAACGAACATTGTAACACGAGAATTTTATATATAAGACTAGCTGACCCGACAGACGTTGTCCTGTCCCGATCTATGGGGGATGAAAAAGGGGTGAAAAAAGGGGATGAAAATTAGATGTTGGCCTATTCTCAGACCTACCCAATATGCACACAAAATTTCATCAGAATCGGTCAAGCCGTTTCAGAGGAGTACGAAGTCGAAAACTGTGACACGAGAATTTTATATATTAGATATAATTACGTCACAGACGAAACTACTTTTGACTACAAATTTCAGTCAATAGTACCTTTAAACGCTTAGAAATCCATTAGGTTGGGAGGGATTTTTTTGTGACCTTTTAAAACTTTTGTTTTGTAGTGATTCTTATAACTAGGGTGTTTCGTATTTTTGTTTTTGTAATGCAAACGCGTTTTATCTTATTAAGGGTTTTGACTGAAGCCAGTCAAAAGTAGTTTTCCCAAGCTAGGAATTTCTTCTGTATCGTGGGTGCGTTTCATCATTTCAGCCGAAAGACGTCCACTGCTGGACATAGGCTTAAATGGGGGGTTTTGCCATAATCGCCACGCTTGGCAGGCGGGTTGGCGATCGCAGTATGGTTGTTACAAAGGCACAGAGTTCGCTGCTGCCCATTCTCTGGGGAGTCCCTTAGTCGTCTCTTACGACACCCACAGGAAGATATGGGATGGTGCTATTCTTTACGTCCGACACCACACGGACAACACGGTGGGTGCGTTTACAAACATATAAACTCACATACACAAACAGACAGACCCGGAACAACTACCGTAGGCTATACAAATATTTGTTCCGTGCGGGAATCGAACCCGCGACATGCGGCGCAACCGCTAATCGCTAAACCACTGCGCCAACCGTGTCGTCAAACATTGAAGACGTATGGATTTGCGTGCACCCACTACATTTTTGCTTTCAAAGCTTTTGTAATTCCCCCAAGTTAAATGTTTCTCCTCCTTGTTCCAGACCCCTACGAAGCATCTAAGATCCTGTGCAACGAAACAATCGTGCTGTCTCATTCGCACCCGCACGCGATCGTGTCCAGTCCCGGCTTTCCTCGGCCGTATCCGGACGACGTCGACTGCGTGAGCGAGATACGAGCGCCTCCTGCGCACACGCTGAAGCTGCACTTCGAAGAACTGCTCACTGAACATGAGCCACAGTAAGTGCATGTTTATGCTTAAGCAATTTTGTGACGTATTTTGCGTACAGGTGGGAAGTAAATCACTCGATCCACACCGGGCTCCCCAATAAAGGCCAGCAGCGCCTTGACGTTGCTGGCGATCTCCCGTAAACTACCTGGGTTGGCGAAGTACTTTGCCCTGTATAAAGCGACCTCAGGGTAGTTCAGAAGCCCATGGGCTGCTGTCTCGTCGGCCCCCACGCAGGCTCTGCACAGTGGGCTATCTCTAACTCCGATGACAAATAGATGTTTATTGAAAGACCCATGGCCGGTTATGGCGGCTGTGACCATACGCAGCTATTGTTTGGACAGTCGGAGGGCCTGTCTAGTGAAGCGGTCATCCTTGGCCTACCTGAACTCGTCAAGTTCGGTCCACAATCTTTGGTGTAAAGCCTTGGTAAGTTTTCTTACCATGGTGCGTAGGTGACCGAAGAGGAGTGGCACTATACGTTCTGGGCCCACCGCGCTTATACTCGACTCATTCTAGCGAGCTTGTCCGCAGCATCGTTGCCACGCAAACCGTTGTGTCCTTTGAACCATAGGATTGTTATATCATTCAGAATGCTCACTTTGTAAAAATTTGCCCGGAGTTGACCGTGTAGCTGTTTAGAGCTAGTAGTGCAGCCATGTTATCAGACAATATGCGAATTGGTTGTCCTACTACTTGTCTGTTTAGTATAGCTGAGGCTGCCAGTGAGATGTCCATGCACTCGGCCTGGAACATTGTGTTGTAAGTACCCAGCGGTAATGCTACATGAATGTTGAGATGCCAGTTTTGGAATCATCCGTGAAGATCTGCAGCTCTCTGGGGCGAAGGCCCTCACAATGCCAATGCTCATATAGTCGGATTTTGTATTTTTTATCAAAGATAAATTGTTTAGGTATCCTGTCGTTAATAGCCAGAGAGGGTAACACATAGAGAAAAGTGAAGGCTATGGGAGAGGTTTTTACTCAGCAGTGGGGCAAAAGAAGTTAAAAAAAGTGTATAAAAGTGGTTGGTGTCAAGAATTTATAAAATAATAATAAAAATGATTATATCATATTCAGAGAAACACGTTCACCAAAAAGCTTTTCATAACTTAAAGTATTAAAATAACCTTATTACATTTAGCAAAACTTGTCTATAAGTTGTTGACATTTGTTTTTACTTTATTTACAATTTACCAAATTAAATATAAGCTTAAAAATAAAAACGAAAATATTGTGTAGTATAAACAATGGAGGGTTCACAGGGCTTCAAAAAACTCGTCCGCATCGCTCTCACTGGGACGAGTGCCCAAAAGGCTAGCAGCATTACCACGTTGTATGGCAATGCTAATTCTTTGGCTCAACAAAAGGCCAGCCCCCTGGTCACGTGAAGAGTCGAAAAGCCGGTTGGCTTATTAAATAAGCAACAACGATGGATTTTTTTATACTATTGGATATACCAGGACTTGTTATCATATCATTCTTTAAAAATTAAACATAAAGCCAATTCTAGCATACAAAAACGTATAAAATCTAATCACAATGTCACCTCCACCTCATAGACAGGCAATATCAAAAAAGAGTTCGTAAAATGAAGGCATTAATAACAGATTGAAACTGAGATAAAAATGCAAAGGTTCCTAAAAGTTACTAGTATTTCCCCGCCGACCGAGGGGACTAACAGGGGGCCAAGTCTGCAATTTTTATAATTTCGTCATTCCAACACGATCCCATTGTCATTTTGCAAAAAGTTCGTAATCTGCTAAATTCATAATGGTTGAACATTGGTCGGTCGAATTAAAAGCAATGACTGCACAATGACGTTCTAATGAATGGTAGGTCACTGATCAAAGGAACTGTCAAAATTTTAGCAGATTACCGCCTGAGTCACTCATTCAGTTGTCATTTTGTACGAAATTACCTACCATTCTATATCATTTCTTTCAATGGCGTGTCAGTGGTTGACCATTGGAAAGTCATAATGACGCCATTTAGTAGATTACCAAACTTGTCAAAATCAACAATTATGAAATCAATGATAGACCATACTGACACTATTGCAATAGCAAACTTGAGGCCCAGATTTTTAGTCCTGTTAAGAAATCGTAAAGTTCGGAATTGATCGATCATGCTTAAACTACGCGTCTGTGGTTTGGGTGACCATCCATTTCACCGAGACCCTCCGTGCCTCGTAAAGCACGTAAACGCACGTTGGTCCCGGCTGTCACTCGTAAATCTTTGACAGTCGTTATGGGCAACCATACTGCGATCGCCAACCCGCCTGCCAAGCGTGGCGATTATGGCAAAACCCCCCCTCTGGGGGAGGCCTATGTCCAGCAGTGGACGTCTTTCTGCTGAAATGATGATGATGATGATGGGCAATCAGAAGCCAGAAAATCTGACAGCCCATCTTACTAAGGGCAATCGAATAGTAACTGGATTGTGAAGGTCAGGCACAAGGTCGCTCCATGTAAAACACTGGTTCAGCTGCATCCGGTAAGACTGTAAGCCGACCCAGATATAGTTGGAAAAAAGCATATGATAAAAAGTCATAAAGTATTTTCTAAACCCACTACAGGAGTTACAAAAGCTAACACGTGTAGGTACTGGTAGTAAATTCCATTACCTATTCATAAAGCTTAGTGTCCTGCTGCTATTCTACATCTTAAGCCTGTATCACACTGGTTCCTAATACTCAAACGAGGTTGAAAGCCCTTTGTGCTTCACACCTTTTACAAGGAAATACTCGTACACTGCTCAATATTCTCTAGGGACACTATTTAAAAGATTTTTAGGGATATTTGAAAATGGTACAGATAACGGGAATGATTTCTTTTTGAAAAAAGAAACAGTTTTGCTTCATCGGATTTGTAGTTGGGAATTTTTTTGTGGAACACACTTTTAAGCAATCATCGTTCTCGCTATCTGTACCATTTTCAAAATTAACGTTTGGAACACCATTTCATGTTCATCGCGGTTGCTCAACACTTTTATGAAAGTTGTTAATGTGAACAGAAAGAGTAAAGACGGCTTACCAGACTTGAAACTTTCCATCATATACAAGTATGCTATTTTTTTTTTATTAAATATTCGTATTTTCTATGAAAAATCTTCAAATATCCTTAGGCTACGTTGATGTGTGTATGTTAAATATAACAATTTTTCTTTGTTATTTCGTCTTCGTATTTCATTTCGTATCTTCTGTGATTGTGTGAAAATGTTGGTGACATATTAACGCAAATAAATCCCCTTTGTGACAAAAGGCCAAAAGGATTACGTTATTTTTCATTTTGAGGCTCGGGAGCCTAAAAACTGGATTGGTTTCGACTTTGGGAAGAGAAAGTGCGGGATTGTGAAAGGTGGAAAGAATAGATAGGTAAGACAGAGCAGGCAAACAAGTTAAAATAAAAAAAACAACAGACCAGATTTAGCAGAGTTTCTAATAGGCCAAGCTTGACATTCTATTCTCAAATCACTGCAACTTCTGTAAGTCAAAATCCACAGTGACGACCACTAGAAAATCGCCGGAACAATGAAGCTCGACGAGTCCCGGAGAAACAATTCAACTGTCTTGGATCTCGTAACGAAATTAATCAGAAAAAAACAGCGGACGAGTAAGAAAAAATAAATATTGTCCACTTCCCTCTATAGACAAAACAGAACTGGGAGTCTTTAAGTCAAGAGTGAATAGGTTACTTCAAAAGTGCTCCATCTTAGACCGCATCATCGGTTCCCATCAGGTAGGATGGTGGTTAAACGTATGTCTATCAATTGATAAAAAAAAAGAAAAAAACTAGTCCAACAGGCACAAAGGGACATTTTCAACTGGCGGAAACCCAGTTGCCAATCAAATTGGATTACAAGTAACATAATAAACGGGTCCTAAAAAGTGAGATGTTACATTTTTAACCGACTTCAAAAAGGAGGAGGTTATCAATTCGAATGTTCACATTTTTTTTTTTTTTATGTATGTTCACTTTGTCATAATTATGGACGGATTTGCAAAATTCTTTTTTTGTTCCAAAGGGGTTTATCAAAAAATCAACAAATTCCCAAATAAAATACTTAGACGACGTTTTAGTTTCTTCAATCACTGGAGAACTTACAATCTCTTTTAAGTGTGTTGCTGTTTCTTATTGGATTTGGATGTTAAGGCAACACTAAAAAGCGAAAAATAAAAAGTTTTTTCAAAAATAAAAAAACCGCCTTCAAATACTAAAAAGTGATAAATAACTTTAGCACAGAACACACATATACTTTACTTTCGGAAGTCGCTGGCAATACAAAACCACAAACACAAAGCCACCGCCACCGACTTCCGAAAGTAAAGTAATGTGTGTTTTGTGCTATAGTTATTTATCACTTTTTAGTTTTTGAAGGCGGTTTTCTTTTTTGATTCCCATAATAGGTATATTTTTCTTACTCACTACGCTTTTCTTTTCTGATTAATTTCGTCGCGGGATCCAAGACAGTTGAATCGTTTTCCTGGGACTCGTCGAGCTTCATTGCTCTGGCGCTTTTCTGGTAGTCGCCACTGTTGGTTCTGGCTTACAGGAGTTACAGTGGTGTAGGCTTGTCCCATAAAAAAATAGGTATGGCAAAAACGCTTGAACGCACTGATTTTAGTTCTAGTTTCTACAATGTCCGCACTTTCGCCTTTGTATTATTAGTATGAATTTGTACTTAATTCACTTCCAAAAACTGCAAGACCGGGTTAGGAATAGCACCATCGTTCCATTACAAAAATAACTGACGTCACTCGGAAAGCTGTCATGATGAAATGGAATTGGGCTGGACACATCTGCCGCATGTCAGACGATCATTGGGCCAAACGTACAACCCAATGGGTTCCTCTACATGGCAAGCGACATCGCGGCAGGCCCAGTCGGAGATGGCGGGATGATCTAGACTCCTGAAAAAGACTGGCCCCAAATAGCCCTTAACAGAGAGAGTTGGAAGGAGAGTGGAGAGGCATTTGCCCAGCAGTGGGAATATCCAGGCTGAAATAATAATAATCACTTCCAATACTTTTACGTCACCGTAACAACATCACTCAACTTATCAGACAAGAACCCAAGATCCATCACATTCCTTGTAAAATATTTCTCGTCCATGTATTCGATATATTTATCGGACACATTCCACAAAATACTGCACTCACATATCATCGACCTTTTGCTCCATTTTATTCACTGTTATTACCGAACAAGTTACACCCCTACCTTTTAGACAAATGAAATGTAGTAAGGATTTTTGGTAAAATATTTCACTTCGGTCAATATTAGTTCTGCTCTTGTGACTATCAATTCATATTATTATGTACAAACGCCAGCACACCCCAAACTGACAAATTTTCCCAATTGAATATGAACCTTATTCTTTTGTAATGGAGTTGAAAATCTATCAAATAAATTTGACGCATTGTAGCTTGATGTGCCTGGCCTCTGTACTTTCTAAGTATATCTTGGGCATCACTGACATCGGTGTCGTGAATACCTACAGGTTATTGTGGCCTCTTAGACATGTTATAATATAAATATGGATCCACTCTTCAAGTAGGTACTCTTCCTCTGTGGAAATGGAATCATCATCATCATCATCATATCAGCCTATTACCGTCCACTGGCCTCCCCTAGAGATCGCCAACCGTCCCGTTCTTGGGCAACCCGCATCCATCCGCTGCCAGCCACCTTCTTCAAAACGTCAGTTCATCGTGCCGCAGAAATGGAATAAGTTGATAAAAAGCTTTTCACGAACAAGACAGCCGCCTTCAAAAAGTAAAAAATAACTTTAATTTCGCAAAATGCTTTGATTCTGTTTGTTGTTTGGTTTTGCCTTCGATTTTCGCTTTTTAGTGCCTACTTCTTATAAACCAAATGAATTAAGAAACGGTTAGGTACACCAAACAGTGTCAAGTTATCCCTTAGTTTTCCACCCTTAGATGTAGAATATTTTCATGATAATATATAATTACATGGGACCAATCCGTGTGGTGTCGGACGTAAAGAATAGCATCACCCATATCTTCCCGTGGGTGACGTAAGAGTCGACTAAGGGACTTACCAGAGAATGGGCAGCAGCGTTCTCTGTGCCTTTGTAACAACCATACTGCGATCGCCAATCCGCCTGCCAAGCGTGGCGATTATGGCAAAACCCCCCTATGGGGAGGCCTATGTCCAGCAGTGGTCGTCTTTGGGCTGAAATGATGATGAATGAATCCTGAAGCATACCTTATCCATTTAAAATAATTTTCGAAATCGAACTACACGGTGTTTACTTCCGCGTGGTCAAACATCAAATATATCTATGTAATGAAAATGAATCGTTGAAAAACGAACCCGAGAAAGGCTGAACCGATTTGGCTAATTTTGGTCTTGAAATATTTTTGTAAGTCTAGGGAAGGTTTAAACGGTAAAAATCAATTGTCAGGACAACATCTGTTGGATGAGCTAGTCTAATATATAAAATTCTCGTGTCACAGTTTTCGTTCCCGTACTCCTCCGAAACGGCTTGACCGATTCTGATGAAATTTTTTGTGCATATTGGGTAGGTCTGAGAATAGGCCAACATCTATTTTTCATCCCCTTTTTTCACCCCTTTTTCATCCCCCGTAGATCGGGACAGGACAACGTCTGTCGGGTCAGCTAGTATAATATAAATATCTACGTATCGCATTGAGAACCTCCTTTTTTTTTAATTAAGTTAAAAAAATAATAAATTGAATGAATTAATTAATTCAAGTTTTATACACGTTAAAAATTAGCGTTAAGAATTTTTTAAGTGAATAAAACTTTAATTAAGATTAGATTAAGGTACATTGCCCCACAAAACTGCTTAGGCGAATACATTTTCTTTCACAACAATAAACTGAAAATTCTTCAAGAAACGGACAAAAAGATATTGGATTCTGAATAGAAATAAAATATTAGTTTAGGTAAATGTTTGGTATGATAGATTGTTGGGTCGCGTCGCTGTCACGCGCCGACGATAACGTATAGTGTTGAATTATTTGTTGTTTTTATGTATTTCGCACGTTTATCATGTGTCACCCTCATTTATCACAATTTTCAGAGATAGAATACGTCATGAATAATTCTTTGTTGTGGCAGAAACTTACAATAGGACACTGGAAAAGGTATTTTTCGCTAGATCTGGTGACGTTAAAAAAATTGTTATATCATCAGTCTCAGATTATGAAAGAAAAGGCAAATGGTCCTTGCGGAACACTGAGAGTGAAGCCACAAAAGCATATACAAAATCAATAACAAATACCTACAATTCGCTTCGCGCATTACTGACACAAGTCAGAACAGCACGAAGTGAAGCATCGTTACAAAAAACAAATACTAATACAAATAAAAATTCAAAAGCGAATAAATCCACGAAATTGTAGGATTCGTTTTTTAATTTGTATTTGCTTCGGTGGCTTCACTCTCAGTGTTCCGCGCAGTCTATCTGCCATTTGTTTCATAATCTTATTCCAACAACTATTGAGATCAGCTTCCAGTTCGGATGCCGCTGAGTACCAGCGTTTTAATAATGATAGTTATTATTTATTGCAGGCTACACAGGCCTATAGATAAATACTTTAACCTAAACATATTTTTTATGACTTAATACTTGTGTTAGTAGATAAGAGTATATAGTACTTCACTTTGCACTAATTGTACATTTTACATGTAGCGATTGAATTTCTGACCTCCACAACCCAATTACTTTAACATGATACCCCTTGGTAAGACTGGTTGTCAAACTTTCTGGCTTCAAAGATCTACGTTTTACGTGATTCAGGCACGGGGGTGTTTCGGTATGAAAAGGATGGTCACCCATCCACGAACCGACCGCGACAAGCGTAGCTCAAACGTGACCATACTTAGCCAAGAGCACCTCAAAAAAACCAAACAAAATGGTTTACTATTGTTAGACCATAAAGTATTACTAGACGCCAATCGATCAAACGCTACGCCGCGTAGCAACCGTAGCAGTGACTTGCTACGCCGTAGACACTGCGTAGTACCTCAATCCTATCCTTGTGTATTATCATTTCAATGATAATGTAATTTGTATAAAATTATTATTTATTTTATTTATATTTATCAAACACAGTAGGAAGGTAAACAACAATTTGTTATAAAAGTAATAAGAATATTAATAAACGTCTTTATTTCAGACCTCAAACGATCCATAAAAAAGAACACAATTAGAATAATCATCATCATTATCATTTCAGCCGAAAGACGTCCACTGCTGGACATAGGCCACTCCCAAAGGGGGGGGACACTGGTTTTGAAAATCATAAAAAAAGTTACTGTGAGTCAAGTTCCTAAGATACACATGTTATCGCGAACTTTTATCTTCGTGAAGCTTTAACTAATTACGCAGCGCACGCCACGGAAGCTCTAAGAAGGGACGACTTTTTCAAACTTACTCGTAATTCTGATGATTATAAAATTCATCAGAATTAAGTTTGTGAAACCGTTCGTTTGTTGTTGTAAAAAAGCCTTTTACAAAAAAGATAACCGCCTTCAAAAAGTGAAAAATAACTTTAGCACAGAACACACATTGACTTTAGTTTCGAAATTCAGTGGCTTTGTTCTGTTTGTTGTTTTGTATTGCCACCGACTTCCGAAACTAAAGTCAATGTGTGTTCTGTGCTAAAGTTATTTTTCACTTTTTGAAGGCGGTTGTCTTTTTTGTAAAAAGCTTTTTATTTTCCGCTTTTTAGTACCTCCTTCTCATCCAAATCTATTAAGAAGAGATTGAAAGTTAACTACTACAAAGATTGATGAAACTAAAACGTCGTCTATATAAATTTTTTGGGTATTTGTTGATTTTTCAAAAACTGCTGAATCAATTTCGATAAAATTTATATGGGACACCCCCTGAAGCATACCCTATCCATAAAGAATTTTCAAAATCGGTTTACGTTTGCCGGAGAAATCGCGTAACAAATCGCGCACATACTTAATGCAAATTTAAGACTTATACGGTTTTGTCATGGATGCCATTGTCGGAACTAGACCAAATTAAAATAGAACCACACGGAAAGCACTAGCTTTCAAATAAAGAAAGAATCATCAAAATCGGTCCACCCAGGCCCAAGAAATCAGGTAACAAACATAAAAAAAAAAGAAAAAAAAAGAAAACAGACGAATTGATAACCTCCTCCTTTTTTGAAGTCGGTTGAAAATATCTTCATATTGTACTTATTTTCAGTTTTTATAAATTATGACCTAACGCAAAGACGTTACGCCGAAAAAAAAAAAACGTGTATATATAATTGGACTCGTCTTTTATAATGGTTTATAAAGTTTTAAAAGATGTGTTAAATAAAAAAAAAAACAGAAAGACAGTTAAGAAAATATACAGAAACATTGTTCAGAATAAAGTCCTCATTTAGCTTTTTATCGTATACTTGATTGCGTTACAAAGAATTCTAGTAAAAACCGTAATTTACTCTGTTTATGTGAAACAAGCGATCATATCACACGCTTCAGTAGATTTATAGGATATAAAGTGTATAAGAGTAGATATGAGTTTTTCCTCAAAAAGATTTGTGGGGAAAAAAGACCCTAATCTATAAGAAAAAACCGGACAAGTGCGAGTCGGACTGGCCCACCGAGGGTTCCGTACATATTAGTAGGTACATATCCATACTTCTATACTAATCCATACCTACTATCCATACTTTAATCTACTTAATTATTATAAATGCATTTTTTGCGACATAAACGGCCGTATCTTCTTTTCACGTTTACATAGAGGGTTGATTTTTTTACAGCATCAAGGAACCGTAGACTTGAGTATATGGTTTTAATTTCAACTCGATACCTCCACGCGTTCTTGAGATAAAAATTCTTAACAGACAGACAGACGGACAAGAAAGTGATAATATAAGGGTTCCGTTTTTTCCTTTTGAGGTACGGAACCCTAAAAATGGTGTTAAAACACTCTTTGTTACTCTAACTCCTTAGGACCTCAATAGTGATCGTTAAGTTTATTACTGAGCGTGCGTAGTTGACCATAGATTGGTGATGTCCAAGATAAACTCAAGTACAGAGGCCAACTCATTATGCTACAACAATCTGTCAAATTTCTTTGACACATTTTCAACTTTATTACAAAAGGAAAAGGTTCATATTCAATTGGGAAACTTTGACCGTTTGGTATGGCTTGATCAACTGGCGTCTATACATAATATGGATTTCAAAAAGCCACATTGGCCTTTAACAAACTTAAGCAGCAATAAGCATGACAATTTTATTGGAAAAACAAAATATAAGCATCAGATACTGGACCTTTAAAATATGACCACAAACAGCTAAAAGTTTATTCAAGCAATTTAACCAACGTTAATTGTTATTAAAGTTTTTATGTTTTTAATCGCAAAACCGAAGCCATAAAAGTTGAAATAAAAAATATAAAGCGGCCAAGAACGAGTCGGATGCCACAAAGATTCCGTACAAACGTACAATATTTAGCCGAAGCCTCCCTAGCCTTTTCCAAAATAGGTTGGAGTCAACTTTTAGTCTAACTGAATTTAATATGTGGGGACATTTCATACACGGCCATCTGACCCCAAACTAGGGAGACCCTGTACTATGGGTATCAGATAGCTGATATACATACACAAATACATTTTAAATACATACATATATACATTTTTATATCAGCCATTTTTATACCAAATTTCATCAAACTCAGTTCAGCCCCTTAGTCACACCCGCGACACTCCATAGAAACGAAACTATATAATTTTTTACACTACCACTAAAATAACAGACTGTACAGATACGTGCGCGTGAACGGTTTCAGGGGGAGGCGGAGCGTGTCTCTACTGTACGGCAGTACTAATATTTATACTGTGGTTTAGTCGTGAAAACGTTACAGACACAGAATAGAAAATAATAGAATAGAAGAATCTATATCTTTGCTCAGAATAAATGTATTTAAAGATAAGGTGGATATAATAATATTAAAGAATCTTTGTACATTCTACCATTTTGGCATGCAAACATTGATGTAATTCATCAATGTCATGTGTGTTCATTTAGTTACTTTTACATTTATATTATTAGTATTGATATGGATTACTTGTTGTTACAGCGACCATAGTAATACATATTCTGTAAAGCATCATGGCAGGATTTGTACGAAAATAATAAAGATGTTTAGAGAAGTTGAAATTCTCATCCATATACTCTTGGGCACTGTAAATGCCTGAAGATACTCTTTGTATCTTCAGGCATTTACAATATTAAAATAAAAAAAATGAAAATAAAATTGGATTTTAAAAGTGATTGTTTTAACGAAAAGCTCATTATTTCAGAACGAAACCACGGCTAACAGTAACACTGACAACCGCCGTTTCGCAGTTCTTACACTGAAGTTGCATCGTTTTATGGGAAATAGTGTCAAAAATAATGAATATGTTTTTCCACACACTTGTCACACTACTTGTCTGCCAATTTGATAGATCAGCTAATGTCACTTGTCACTTCCTTTTTTTTTATAAACACAAAATAGGGAACGAGTTGAAACGAAAAAGTGTTATTTTCAATTCGAAGTATTTTAATTATGCGGGGATTTAATCGCAATTTTATGAAATATAATACTACTCTGACATTATATTTACCAATTCTATAATTTTCTGTCAATTTTAACATTTCTTTTTTTATGAGTTGTTTATTATATAGTTAAATTGAATTAATCGCAATGTTATTTTGTGTTTATATCTGTCCAAAATTTTAGAATTTAAAATAGTTTCTAATTTTTATGTATGGAAAAATATGGACTGAAAGTATGTCTGAAACAAATAAATAAATTTAATTAAAAATATGGTAAGTATATCAATCTACTCCTGATAATGTATTCTCCATATTGAAAAATATTTTAAACCCTCTTAATGTTTTTTTTTTAATACAAATTAATGTATGGATCTCGCCATGATTCTTTCAAGTGGATGCCTATACGGTTCAAAAGATGGAGCCCTGACATACAGCATCTGTAGCTGTTAGCACCCTTTGGTTATGGACCCCTAAAATACAGAATAAAATCTCTTTGCATTTATTATTCTACGGCTGGCATTTATACTCTGTGGTAACGTACAATAACTATACTTTATATCGTCTGTTGACTTTATGTTCAATTAGTTGATTGTCGCTTTATTAGTTAACATAATATATCAACAGTTCAAAATTTAGCGAGACTGTTGTTAATTTGATTTTATGTTAAGTTTTGATTGAGTATAATTTAACCTCAGATTATGAAACAAAAGGCAGATAGACCGTGCGGAATACTGAGAGTGAAGCCAAAAAAGCAAATACAAATTCAAAACGAATACCTACAATCTCGTGATTCTATTTGCTTTTGTTTTTTATGGGTTTTGTTTAACGATGTGGCGTTTCGTGCTATACTGACACGTGTCAGTATAGCACGAAGCGCGTTGTGGGTATTTGATTTTGAATTTGTATTTGCTTTGTTGGCTTCACTGTCACAAAGGCAGATAGACCGTGTGGAACGGTCTATCTGCCTTTTGTTTCATAATCTGGGAATTAACGTCGGTAAAACGCCCGCCTTTCATGGGACATGTGGGTTATATACTGGAAAGTATCAATACGACTTTTGCAATTCATATTAATTTATATATTAATTTAAGCACGCATAGGAAATCATTTACAATTATTAGTAATAAAGTAATAGGCAACACTTACGCAAATTAATGTCTTACGAATAAAATTTATTAAAATAGTAATTATCAGTAATCATAGTACCTACTCATGCAAATTAATATCGTTGCTCACCCGCTGCAAACTCGCAACGTGCCACTGCACCCTCGCCTCACTCACTAAGTGTGATAGCGTCCTAATTGCATGACTAAGTAAACGTTTTTCAATACTCAACTTTATGCAAACACTGATAAGAGTGATATTCAATTGGCTCTCGACAGTCAAATAATTATTGAAAACTGTACAACAGTTCAGTACAATTTATTGAATGCTATTTTAAAATATTCGTTTGAACAATATGCAATTGAACGGGTATTGATTTCGTTGTTCAATACCGCATGATAAACATTGATTTTCATTGTTCCACAAAGCAAACTCAACTAGTGTGCCGATGCAACAATACACGTTTATTTATTATTGATTGGCACAGATATGATTCTGCTGCGTAGATACTTTTTAAGGTTCCGTAGTGAGAAATGTTTTAATTTTGTTGACCGAGGATGGCTAAGGTGCCTGATGATCTTCTGGATTTGATACCGAATAAATACCAATGTGACTTTTCCAATCCATACCATATTATACTATATTACTATTACTATATATATCCATATCATCATCATCATCTACCTAGCCTTTTCCCAACTATATTGGGGTCGGCTTCCAGTTTAACCGGATGCAGCTGAATACCAGTGTTTTACATGGAGCGACTGCCTATCGGACCTCCACAACCCAGTTACTGGGTAACACGATACCCCTTGGTAAGACTGGTTGTCAGACTTTTTGGCTTCTGACTACCCATAACGACTGCCAAAGATCTACAATTGACAACCGGGACCAACGGCTTTACGTGCTTTCCGAGGCACGGAGGGCACTCGGTATGAAAGGGATGGTCACCCATCCACAGACCGACCGCGGCTAGCGTAGCTTAACCTTTGACCGATCCATATCCATACAAATATTATAAATGCGAAAGTAACTGTCTGTTACGCTTTCACGGTAAAACGGCTAAACCGATTTTGATGAAATTTAACATGAAGATAGCTTGAATTCTGGGGAAGGACGTATGCTACTTTTTAATCCGCGACTTCGTCTGCATCCGCGATAAGCGACATCACGCGGGCGAAGTCGCGGGCCAAAGCTAATACCTACGTGATAAATTCTTGACATAAAAGTTATCTAACGATTGAGAAATCAGTCCTTATCGTGCTTTATATCAAAATGTTCTAGCTCCTTTAATTTGCACCTGGCAGATAATTTAAATTTCCTCGCAGTATTAGTACGTTTTTATACAGTCTCATAAATTCCGTTGTGACACAGAATATTGTATTAAATTATGTTAATCTGTGGCGCGACGTTCCAGCGACATAAATATTATAAATTTGAACAAAGACAGGGTATTGTGCTTGTGTTTAGCTTGATTTGTTGCTAGGGTTGGCATGTTTTAGACAGACATTCAGGGCTTTGACCGGTTTTAGTTACTTATGCAGAGTTCTTGGGTCGTGTGGTGACGGCCACTTAATAGCACCATCCCTTTTCTACCCGTGGGTGTCGTAGAAGGCGACAGAGGGATATTGACCAGATCATGAGCATCAGCGTCCTTCTGAGTGCCATAACGCCCACTGCGATCGCCAACATGCATCGGCCAAGCATGGTGATCACGGCTGAACCCCCTCCTTTGAGGAGACCTATTCCCAGCAGTGGGCGTCTAAAGGTTGATATGATGATGATGATGCAGAGTTTTTTGTATCTGAATTTAATGCTAGTTATACTAACTAGTCAGTGTGGTGTCGGACGTTACAGAATAGCACCATCCCATATCTTCTCGTGGGTGTCGTAAGAGTCGACTAAGGGACTTACCAGAGAATGGGCAGCAGCGTTCTCTGTGCCTTTGTAACAACCATACTGCAATCGCCAATCCGCCTGCCAAGCGTGGCGGCAAAACCCACCCTTGGGGAGGCCTATGTCCAGCAGTGGACTTCTTTAGGCTGAAATGATACTAACATATTTTTTTAAAACATAAAGTAGTTGTTTAGCAGAATTTAATCAAGGTTCATCCGCATATAAAGCTCGTGGTTAAGTAAAAACCGTACGTTCGATAAGTCATGGCAAACTTACGCTTGTCGCAGTTGGCCCGCGCAAAAACATGTAAAGCCAAAGGTCCCGGATGTCATTCGTGGATCTTGGACAGTCGTTATGGGTAATCACAAGCCAGAAACTCTGACAACCAGTCTTATCAAGGGGTATCGGGAGGTCAGGTAGGCAGTCGCTCCATTTGAAACACTAGTATTCATCTGCATTGACAGAAAGTCGATATACTCTCAATCTAGTTGGGAAAAGGTTAAGTAGATGATGATCTAATCGCAATTAAAACGCTATTTGCACATTGGATAAAGTTTTACTTGGTTATCCCTTTTTAGAGTCTGACAGCCCTAAATGTTGAGACTAAGCCTTTTAAGACATTAGACGCGGACAATGGAAGTGCTGAACCGGTTAGCACCGAAGATTACAGGGGAACCTGGAACGCGGCCGAGTAATGAAGCGATGTAATAGGTAGAGATGTAATCATAAACTATTGTTAGACTGGCATATTCAACGTCGTAACGTTGACTATACCAGTCTAACAATAGTTTAACTTGCACATAAGTTAGGGTTATATCAATTGTAGTTTCGTTGCGATTGCCAATAAAATATGACTATAAAAGGTTCTATTTTTCACTGCCGATCTTTTGAAGGTTGAAAGTATTCATGAAAATAAATAATTTTATTATAGGAGTGGGACTACGCCTCAAGTTATGTTTTTCAAATAAATAATAGGACTTCGTCTGTCTCCACGATAACCGACATTCACGCAGACGGAATCGCTTCTAAAGCTAGTATTCTCAAAGACCAGAAAACACAAATCAATAAAGTCTACCCAAATAGCATTAATCCAAAATAGACAGGCTGTAGTGCTACTAAATTAGCAAGCCAGTCACGAAGCGACGAATTTAGCCAAACTTCATATAATCTGGATTTAGTGTATTAGCCAAGAATCAGGCCGCTGACTCACGAGCTATTGTTGTAAACCTTACGGACGTTGATATAAAGGCTAATTTTACTTGATTTCTGAAAGTAACTCGTGCAATATGTGATACATATTCATATTATGGTTTCGAGTTTGGTATCTGTTGAGGGAACACGCGGTTACAGCAGTTTGTTGTTGATGGAAAATCTATTCTGTCGTGAAAGCTAATAATAACCGCGATTCTGCACATCATATCTTATGGGAGTGTAGGTATTCTTTGGCAGAATGAACGCATTATTATGATAGAATGTTAGATCCCACTGTTAAATATCACTTCTTTTTGAAAGTTGCCTAAGACAATTTTTTTTTAATGTTGTTATTTTTCTAGTTTAAGAATTTTTTTGTTGTTTGGGTACTAATACTAGCTTACATACCAAATTCCAGCTTTCTAGGACTTCCGGAAGTACCCTAGAATTTTGATGATCATCAATCAGTGAGTCAGTGACGATACGGTTGGCGCAGTGGCTGAGCGATCGACTGCTGCGCAGCGTGTTGCGGGTTCGATTCCCGCCCAGGGCAAAAAACATTTGTGTTATAAGCACTTGTATTTGCCTTGTGTCTGGGTGTTATACTTATCTACATATGTATGTATTTAAAAAAAATGTATATGTAGGTATATCAGTTGTCTGACACCCATAGTACAGGGTCTCCCTAGTTTGGGGTCAGATGGCCGTGTGTGAAAATGTCCCCAAATATTATTATTATTATAGTGACGAAATCGGGATTTTTTAGATATCAATAAACTCTAAAGTATAAGAGCCATGCAATTGAAACTTTATATATTTAATAAGTCTACTATTGACATTATATCTCGAGAATTTTGTTTATCTGGCACAATCCAAACCCAAGTTATGAGGGTTCAAAAAAAAGGTAGGCAGTGCCCTTGCGCTTCCCTTGGCTCGTCTTGGCGGGGGACACTGCCGTGCCCCCAGATAGTGCACAGGTTACAACCAGAGCTGTTCACTATGTGAGCCTTATAGAAACTAGAACAAATTTCATATATCATATTGTTATTGGAATCAAATTGTAACAGCTCACATTATAGGAGCCATTAATAACGCTAATTGTAATTCGTGGTAATTCGTGGTTTTGAGTGGATTGGGAACTGGGCTTCCCCCAGTTGTAAATGGCCCTATATGACTATTTGCCTAGTTCTGTTAGAGGGAAAGGACTGGAAAATATGTTTTTTCTTACTCTTCCGCTGTTTTTTTCTGATTAATTTTGTAACGGAGTCCAAGACAATTGTAATGTTTCTCCCAGATTCCGGGCTGCTTTTTTGGTAGTCGCTACTATTGATGGTTTTCAGAAGTTGCAGTGGTTTGACAATAATGTGGCAGACTGGTCATAATAGCCGCAAGTGAAAAGTATAAGTGCCGTATAGATGAAGTCGTGGCTACGAAACGGCGTAGCAACTCATGAAACTGCTACAAACCACCCGCTACGAAAACCGTAGCATCAATTCAAACTTGCACACTTTTGTATGTCGTACTAAATCCAACAAAATATGCGGATGATTTTTGAATCCCCCCCTTTTTTATTATATATGTCGCAGTGGGACCCCGTAGCTGCCATACTACACGTGAACATTGGGCACGGGTGTTATTAGTTTCCTAATTAACTAATTATTATAACTATTGGTCATTGGTAATAATGCCCTCTGTGAGATCACGTTACAACTATCACACATTACGTGGGTATTGATTAATTCATTTGAGATCAACGCCATCTATTTGCTTGCTGGATAAGCTGAAGTTATCGGAAATTTGTTATTAAACTAATTTCAATGTTTTAGTTAAAACTGTAGTTAAAATTAAAAGGAAGCATTTATTATGTGACCATTAGGATTTCAGTCATATTAACAATTTGCACATCTGATTTATAAGTTGTTTAGAAATATTACAGAGTTGTGTAATTGAGGTCCTTGAGGAAATGGCGTAGACCATTATGTCAATAGTCAATATCTCATGGTTCTAATTTAATACGAGAACTTAATAGGTTTCAATAATGAATTGCTGAGTGTAAATTAACAAGACTATTTTACACAGGTAATTTGTTAATGATGACCTTTTATTTAATTAATTTCTTCAAATCACCGGAAATGTCATCGCGCAGTAATATCACTATTTGCAGTCATAATGTTATGACGCCTTTCTATTTGAGAATATTAGCATTGTTTAATGATAAAAGAATTAACTGATAATCATTTTAGTATTGTTTCTACATTTTATTCAACTACTTAAGTAATAAGATTTTGTACTGATACGACACGCTTCCGGACGGAAGGGGCAGAGGGAAAAATATGGCGATGGGCGCGTGTGCGCGTGTTAAAATGTAAAAAGTAGAATTTGGTTTTAAAAGTGTTAAGATTATTCGACCATAACATTGTTGTAACATATTTTGGTTTAAAAGAGTGATCATGGAGTTTCTTGTACGTTCTTCTCCATAGAAGCCTACCTGTTGGAACGTACATCTAGCATCATCTTTCAGACTGACAATAACTCCTAGTGATAATTTCAAAAGTGCCTGTAAGTGGTTTAATTGAAATAAATGGAGTTTGTGTCAAGTCAACGATGTGTGTGATTGAAATTCAACTACCTACCCTACCTACCTACCAATCCTACCATCAATTAAGGATCACGACGAAGACCATACCTACTCGCCGTGTTATATACATTATTATTATGGTTCCATACGTCCGAATAAAAAACGGAATCCTTAAATTTATCATAGGATATGTATTTAATAAATAGGTTTACGACAGCAATACTAATATTGTAAAGATGAAAGACTTTTATTTTTTTATCTCCGGAACATCTGTAGGTCGATTCTGTAAAATTCAAACAACAACTCGCATCTCACATCGCTATTCACTCTCACTTCGCATAAGGTTCAAAATGACCTTGATATATTTGACACTTTGAATCGGGTTCGAGTGCGAAGTTAGCGTCGAAGTGAAGTGAAGTGACCTTACAGCAGTGCTATTCTGTTACAATCTCCCTCGGTGAACACCTAGGTGAAGTGAACTGTCATCCGATCGTAGTGCTTTGTAAATCCCTAGCATCGGAACAGATGACAGCTCACTTCGCCTAGGTGTTCACCGACGGAGATTGTGATAGAATAGACATACAGAATGCCACTTCTTACGTCATTTCATACTTTATCTTTCAAAATCTCCCTGTCAATTTATTTCAACTTGCTGACACGCTCGCAAGGGTGGCGCTAGTGTAAATTCGAATTATCAACCGAGTTTTTAGAATGCCAATCAAGAAAATCACAGCGGATTCAGATTCAAAGTATAGAATGAGGTCTTACAGAATCACACCCCTGATCCGGTTCCAAAATTCTTTCGCTAATAGGAAACTACATTATCCCTGAATGGCTATATATATATAATATTTTTATTAGGGATCCTTCAAATCAAGAAGCTACCCAGCTTAAATGGGACTGACATGTCTGCCGCATGCCGAACGACCTATGCCAAAATTGGTGTTAAACTTAATAAGCCCTGAAATGCCGAGACGGAGCCGCGGTAGACCACGAAAGAGATGGCGTGATGACTTGGATGGCTTCCTTAAGCATTGGCAAGACATAGCGAAAAGTCGAGACCGATGGAAGGAATGGAGGGAGCCATTTCCCCTGCAGTGGAACAGTTCAAGTTAAATATAAAAATAATAATATTAAGGATCCGACAGAAAATATACAAGATGAAGTTACGGGAAAAACTATTAAATAGTAAAAATAAACTAAAACAGATATCATCTTCGCTACCAACTCGCATAAATCAAAGTCAAGTCAAAGCTTTTATTTCAATTAAACTTACACTTTTGAATTGTCAAGGAATCGGTCAGTTAGTCAGAAAGTTGAAGCTAGTTCTCAAATCAAACCCCCAACAGATAAAACAAATCAGTAATTAGTGGAGCAAACAAGTTTGCATTTACTTTTAAAGTTAAGCGCGTTTACCGAGTACTTGACACATTCGCCAAGCGACATATGTAGATTACGTTAAGAACTTGACTAATATGCTTACTTCCATTAACTTATTTAACTTGTAATGCCTACGTGAAAGTGCTATTAGGGAAATGGGCCTGACTTGCGTGCGGTTCCAATATTGATTACTCTTCGTTATTAGTCTCTTACGTAATTGATTAAGTGAAGGGTGTTTGTAATTAAACAAGTAGGGAGTGTTTAATTGATCTACAACCTTTAATTAAAGTAGGTGTGGAAAGCAAGAACTGTCACGGAAATTTTGGGGTGAAAATATTTTAAAGTGATAATGATTTAATGTCCCTGTGATTGAGGCGCCTGCCTGTCATGCACGAGACTGTGGGTTTGTTTTAGGTTATTGACGAACAATGCCACCACTCATTTCACAAAACTAAGTTGGAAAGTCAGAAAGTCTAAGATCCAGTCTTACCCAGAAGTATCGTGTTACACAGTAACTGGGTTGGAGGTCAAATAGGCACTAGGCAGTCGCTCCATGTCATCATCATTAGCCGGAAGACGTCCACTGTTGAACAAAGGCCTCCCCAATAGGGCATTTTACTCTATACGAGAAAAAATCTCTAAATATGTTATTGAGACAGTTTAGGCATAAAGCAGTCGGAAAATGTAAGTTTTAGTTCATAAAATAACAAAATAAATTTTTAAATTCAATTCAAAGTTTTCAGTATTTTTAATCTGTTATAAAACACCATGAAATGGTAGCAGCCATGTTATTACGCCGTACGGCTGTGTAAACAAAAAAATGTCAATTGTCAGTCAACCGATTGGCGTTTATAGGCTTTGTACTTTGATTATTTTCGTAACCAACGTATTTTTTTAATTATTACACCTATTACAAAATATGCTTTTAATTATTTTTAAATTATATACAATTATCATATTTATTATGAGCGCATTTGATACAAAATGAACTGACGTCATTTTCGCTGAGCAATATGGCGTCCAGTAAGAGGCGTTTTCGTCAAAATACGCGCGAAATTTGAAAATTTAAAATTTAGATGCATTTTTATGGCACTTATCGATTGAATAAAAATTGTGTGGTTTTTTTGTGGCATATTAGCACTACAGAATTTCATTGAGACACTTTTCAAAAATGTGTGTAATACCCTATTGAGCGCTACAACTCTCGCAACCTACGGCTTGCATCCACCGGTTACCCACGACCTTGACAATGTCGTCGGTCCATCTAGTGGGAGGGTCTTCCGGTTCGTGGTCGCCACTCGTGGACTTTTCTTCCTCATCGGCCCTTCATGTAAAACACTGGTAAAGCCAGTTTTAATGATTAACAGTGCTAAAACTTAAGGTGTTGTTTATGATTCTTGTCTCTTGCTAGATACTTATGTGTGTAATTGTTTATATTTATTCTTAAGAGGAAACACAAGGGCCGTTTTTTCATACAAACTTAGTCCCCTGTTTCCTCCCTGGATAATGCCAGTAGATCAATTATTATTTTTTTAAATATCCATGGCTACTATTGGCATGTCCCTATGTTTTCCTTTTTCTCATAAATTTATTATTAAAAGAGATATGAATATTCAAAAACCTAAAAAATTGGCATGATTTTCCTCTGTGTTCAAACATTCAGAAAACAAATTTGACTTCATTATATAAAAAATAGAAAACATAGGAACACGGCAAAAGCCTTTATTTATTTTTTAATGAAAAAAGCAGTTAAATCGGTTAAGTTCACTACAAATCATTGATTTTGTGTACTTTTAATAGGTATTTTCGGTCAAAGCTGCAGTTGTCTCTATCGCGCTCTGCGGTTCGTGTTCGGGCATCGCGCGACAGCAATAGATTTTACAAATACCTAATTTTCAATTCTCTAGCCCGTGGTATTTCCTCTTAAGTAGTATCATACGTTAGTTAAGGTTAGTCATAAGATAGTTAAAATGTAAGCAATTTGGTGCAAGCACTGTCAGCTTATGTTTTTAAATAAATAAATTAATGAATAAATAAATAAATTTGCTCATGGGACGGTAGAAATAAATATGTGTAACTTTATAGACATACCAGGTGTAAAAAGATCTAAACGAAGTCAAAAGGTACATTTACAGTTCCCATCATTATGTTTTTTTTTATCTGGAACATGCCTCAGATCCTTCTGGTTTTGGAGATAATAACTACCAGTTCTGACTGTTTTTTACGAAAACAAGGTTTTTTTATTAACTAATCTTTTAGTAACTCCACAATCCATTGGGTGGGTGATTGGCTTCTACGCTGCGGGTCTCGAGTTCGATTCCCACACGGAACAAAAATACTTATGTGGCCTAGTTAATAGTCCAGTGTCTGACTGTTTTTGTTTGTGAATTGATATGTTTGTAAACGTGATGTAGGAGATATACCTACCGAGTGTGGAGAAATGCTTTTTTTTACAAAAAAAAGTATGTTTTGCGTGTGTTAAATTGGGCGCTACCAGAAACAATTATTTTTCAAAAATGGAATTCGTTTCCCAGCAATCATTTTTACTTTATTTAAATATCTTGTGCATACTTTGCAAGTCAGCCAAGTATGCTCAAGATATTTAGTCTCCATTGAGAATGACCAATTTTAATTTATGTATATTGTGGTGAGAAAATAAATTTGATTGATTGATTGATTAATTGGAAGTTGTGTCCGAAATTCCTTCAGGATAATACAACCGACGTAAACTGAAGTCTCATGAAGTCTATTCGATTGCACTCCCGAAAGCTAACTTAAGACCTCAATACTATCAACAAAACACACTATCTTCTTTATAACAGCTGAATAATACGTCGCCTAGTCTAGATAGCTAGTCATACACGTCGTATCGTCGTAAATCGCTTTTTGATGTTCACGTCGAAGCGACGTCGCATTATATTTTATCTAAGAAACGTTTCAATAGTTTGGTTCTATAGTTATAGGTAGCAGTTGGTGACAAATCGCTTTACGCCATTAAGGCGGTTTCGAAGAGCGACTTGTAGGGAGATTTTTATGCTCCATTTTCTTAACACATGTAGACATACTATAAATTCTTCAATTGGTATTTGGTCGAAGGACTGATATTACATATGTCGTATCCGGTCAATAGTACGAACGTTGAACGAATCGGATGCCCGCCATTAGCGACAACACGTGATCAACCACCACCATTTTGACGCGCTTCTACAGAGTCGTGATGTTTTCAGCTTACACCGAGCAGGACATTCAGAACCCAGTGTCTGATCGCATCAGAGCTAAGACGTCCCGGAACTGTACTCGATTCGGTGTGTTTAATAAGTGTTAATGTCTATTTTAATTTAAATTGAGTTTGGGCTAAATTGTGGTTTTAATAAACACCGTGTATTGTACCCTATACCCAGTGTGTTTGCATTGCACGAAACCCATCTTCTGCCCACATGATGACCGAATGTAACTGACTAAATCCTGACGATCCAACACATACATATTATTAGGTATCACGTTTGCAAGGAAATTCGCCGAAAAACTATGGTTGCCGTAAAAGCTCTCAGAATATGCAAGTTGAAGTGACAATGGGCAGGCCACGTCGCTCGAAGAAAGGTTCTCTAGTGGCGACCACGAACCGGAAGACGCAGCGTTGGTAGGCCTCCCACCAGATGGACCGACGACATCGCAGGTTGCCGCTCGTTGTGGCGTTCTATGGAAGATGTCTTTGTTCAACGGGACAAAGGACGTCTTCCAGCTGATGATGATGATGATAATCATGTCATTTTTCATTTCTATATATGTATGGTCTTCCATATCTCCGTAATTATAAGGTTCCCAGTTCCCAACCTTAGATTACCGAGATATTGCACGAAAGTACAGAACAAAAAAGTGATTACACGTTCATGCGTTCCTTAGAGAAAGGGTCTTGACAGACGGACAGATAGCCGGGCAACGAAGTGATCCTAAGGTAGGCCTATAAAACGATAAAAAAAAAAAAAGAAAAAGGCGCCAATGAAGGCCCGCTTTATTTCAAAACCTCGTAAAATCTTGCAGATAAGTAAAGTAAAGAAAAAAGATAGTGGAAGTTGTAATATATTTATTTGAGAAACAAGGTATCTAAAAAAGTAGTACAGCTTTTGGCATTTTAAGACAAATGTAAACCCTTTTTAGAAGCTTGATATTGGGCTATCTTGGGAAGCTGGTCGCTGAAGATGGCCCGAAAAATAATAATGAAAGTATATGCATTATAAACTCTTAAACACTTTTAACATAAAACATCGAAATAAAAACACATACTTCCCATAACATTATTCATAAAAGGTAAAAAATCAACCAAAAATAAAATTTTAATGTGGGCTATCTTAAATCTATCAAAATGAAAATCAACTATAAAATAAAAACAAACCACTAAATAAAATAAAATTTAACTTCGAGATCAATGTTGAAAGTAACTTATCAAAAATAAAAAGAAATCAGTTTTTTTTTTATTTATTTTTTTGTTGTCATTCATTAAGGGAATTATATTATGGGCCATGATAGGAAATTACACCCGGGTTGAGTATAATCTCGTAAAAATACAAAAAAAAGGAAATAAAATAATAACACTCACCTGTAATTCGCTTATAAATAGATTAAATATGAATTTTCACATTTTAGAGCAAAGAGATTTGTTTTTAATTCGTTAAAAAGGATTTAGATAATGCAGGTAATAAAACGTGTATTGTCTTGACATAAACAAGCAAACTGCCGTCTGTCTTCAAAATGGCGACGCGCCGGTAATGAAACAGACTTGCACTATTGTCTATAGTACCAATAGCATAAACCCGCGAAATTTCAAATGTTTCGAATAATCATAACTGTATTTTTTTTAAATTGGGCTATCCTAGGAACCGGGCCATCTTCGGCGACACTACCTTATAAGGGTTCCGTTTTGTTTGCTGTTAAGGTACGAAACCCTAAAACCTCCATAAACTCCTAAACATATTACAATTCAATCCTGTACAAATTGAATCAACATTCAAACCTTTTAATTGACTGGAAATTCGACAATAGACTTAATAAATAGGCCTTTAAAGTCAAGGGGTCAGTGAAGAGCATTACGTAGAAGGTTAACAAGATACTTAATTAAGCGTCATCTCAGTGAGTGATTCTCTCTCCATACAATTCGAACTTGAACATCGAAGTGGTTCTTCATGGCTGGACTTTTAAGCAGAGATCGACCGCGTATTCTTGGCTCAAAAGAGATTTTTTTTCTATTTTCAACCGGCTTCAAAAAGAAGGAAGTTCTTAATTCGAACGTATTTTTTTTTGTATATTTGTTACTCGATTTATCCGGCAAATGTAAAGCGATTTTGAAAATTCTTTTTTTAATGGATAGGGTGTGCCTCTGGCGTGGTATCACATAAATTTGATCCAAATTGATCCAAAACTTTTTGAAAAAATCGACAGAAAGCAAAGAAATGTACATAGATGATGATTTAAGTTTCTCCAACCTTGTACTTTCAATCTCTGTTTTGATTGTGTAGTCGTTTCTTAATGAATTTGGATGATAAGGAGGTACTAAAAAGTGAAAAATAAAAAGCTTTTTTACAAAAAAGACAACTGCAATTCTAGGCGGGCGAAGCCACGGGCAGTAACTAGTATATTTTAAACTCACAAGGTTTGTGAGAATATATGGATGTTTGTTACTCTGTCACGGTAAAACAGCTGAACAGAATTCGCTGAAATTTGGTACACATATAGATTTTGATCTTAACACATATTATGTTCATTTTTATCCCATTTTTACGTCCCATGGAATAAATGCGGACTTTAGCTCAACTCAAAACTTTACGCAGATAAAGTCGGGTGCAAAAGCTAGTTAGGAGCGTGTATTCGATTCGTGACGAAAACTTCATGTTTTCGCGGTTTGCCCAGAGATAATTCCAGTTTTAGAAAGATGTGGTGGGGTGGTGGTGTGGTGTGGTGGTGTGGTGGTGGTGTGGTGTGGTGTGGTGTGTGTGTGTGTGTGTGTGTGTGTGTGTGTGTGTGTGTGTGTGTGTGTGTGTCTTGATTTAGGGAACTACAGATTAAAAATATAATTATTAATTATGTTTTTAAAGCGAAGACAATCCTTTCAAAGCGTTTTACGAAAATAGACGTCAGAGTTAACTTTCAGTACCAATACAACCATTACAGTATGCAAAAATATTGTTTTATGCGTTTTTTCAACAGGATATACTGTCTGAAAATCTACTACAGAGCCAAAATTACAAAAATATTGCTATTACGTATTAAAAAACAATGTTGAAAAAGTACAAAATCGGTTCACTTTGACAATTGTTTTTCACCAGTATTTAAATAAAAACATGACTGACATATTTATTTTATGAAAATAAAGGTTATGCTTCATATACAGAATATTTTTCTTTTAATAAGAGAATATTTTTTATTTTAAAAAGCACTGTAAAACATCGCGCGCTGTCGTTTGCCGATCAATTTCAATGATTCGTGCTTATTTCGTGCGTATTTTTTTTCTGATGCACACAAACAGATTATTGTATTATACTAGTGTGTGTCAATGCTGCTACGCCGTTCTAGCAATCGTTTAGTTAGATTTTGCGTTGCACTAAATCGAATACGCGCCCTTAAGCAGAAATGCGTATTACCGCCGAAAATCTGCACCCACAAAATCAGACTATGAGAGTTACAAAAACTCGCTTGTCTACTTGTAAGACATATCTCTTCATGAGACATTTGTAGCACATCCACACTAAGCCTTACAAAGGTATTATGTTA
Organism: Charanyca ferruginea; assembly: GCA_947361185.1. NCBI lineage: Eukaryota > Metazoa > Arthropoda > Insecta > Lepidoptera > Noctuidae > Charanyca > Charanyca ferruginea. The sequence goes on along the minus strand of OX376071.1, from coordinate 2,259,265 downwards.
CTGTAGAAGCCCAAAGTACGATCAATCCTAAGATTTTCCAGTAAAACCAAAGATTTACACACTCTTAATGGTAAAAGTTTGAAATTTTGTGTGATCATCATCTATTACAAATGGAGGATACTAGTCCAAGAACGCAACATTTAACCAGTTACCAAAATCTACCAATCGTCATTGGTAAAACTTAACATGTACAGTCAACAGCAAAAGTAGATGATCAAAATCAGAAATTCAATAGTAATGAACGGAGTTCGCGTCAGAGCTGTGCGTCGAAGTGATTCAAAAATATGTGTGTGACAATCACATATACTTTTAATAAATAAACTTGTAATAAATTATATAAATTATTGTTAGTAAATTAGTATTGAGTTTCTGATTTTGATCATCTACTTTTGCTGTTGACTGTACCAAACTACGCTGAAAGCTCGAAAATTCATCTCTTTTTCATAAAATCCTTCATTTACCAATTTGTGTTGGTAATCCCTAAGATTTACTAGTTAAACCTAAGACTGGTCAATATTAGAGATGCCACGAATATTCGTCAAATATTCGGTATTCGGCTATTCGGCCACTTTTTTTCGCTATTCGGTATTCGGCCGAATAGTTGCAATATTCGGCCGATTACCGAATAGCGAAAAAAAGTGGCAAGTGGAATAGCAAAACAGTAATATTTTAATACATAAGAGTAATATTTAACCAACAAAGTAACATATATTATTGATATTTAAAATCTACCAGCGGTAAGTTATGAATGAATGAAGACAATTTTTTCAGCATTTGTCGATAGCATACGTTTGCGTTTTTCCTCATAAATTATACCTGGTTCCGAAAACACGACCGCGTCCTAATCACAAATGAAACAAAACTACCTTCGCCTACATACTACTTTAGCGATGCAAGTTTAAACTCGTAAGTGACGGACGAGTTGTGACTTGACTCCCGCGGAAAGTACTAAGTGTTGCTGAATATTCGGCAGCCGAATATTCTGCGCTTCGGCCAAGAGCCTTGCCGGATATTCGGTATTCGGTATTCGGCCAAATAACTATTCGTGGCATCTCTAGTCAATATGCGGGCTTTTACAGTCTTCTTCTTTTTCCTGCCCTTATCCCATGTTACTTGGGGTCGGCGCAACATGTTTTCTTCTTCCATTCCGTCCTGTCCAACGTTAATATTCATAGCACATGCGGGCTTTTACAGTGACATACCTAAATGTACAAGAAGTTTGCGGTCTCATTTGTCCGTCCGTCACCGCATCACGTCGCGTCCGTACGCGCTGTCTCGGGACCCGAGTTAGAACACCGACAGCGGAGTGATAGATTTATTACTTGAATGAACTTTAAGCAATGATAGAGAGAAATGTTTTCAAGTCCTGTTAAACTCGACAGGAAAAAAGTTGAGGAATTTAACGCGTGTTCAATTAGTAGACTTTAACTACCGAGTAATTATCTCCGTAGCTGAAAACGTCGACTGCTAGACGTGCCTTCATGTGTGTCGGACTGCAGCCCGTGCCGCGTCTCCCGTACCGCACGAGTTGACCGCACTAAATATGGTCATGGAAGCCAACCCGGACTACGATCTATTCGATAATAAATTCGCCAATTTAATGCTTACGAAGCTTACGAGTATGTGCCAGCATTTTTGTGAGAATCGAAATCAACAGCCGGAAGACGTCCACTGTTGAACAAAGGCCTCCCCCATAGAACGCCAATTTTGTAAGAATAATACCTAGTATTTAACTTTTATTAGTTCATATTTTATATTTATACTTATTAAATACCTTGATTTAGGTAATTGGTTTCTTAAGCCGTGTAAATTAAATAAATAAATAAACTAAGCTAAGAAAACGATAAACCTGAAATTAAAGTTAACTATACTCCATTAGCATTTGACAAAATGTAGCCAAATAACAACGGTATAGGTTATTTTGTTGAAATAACTACATTTTACTTATATTTTTTTATGTAAATAGCAAACAGTTTGCATTGCATTTAGCGTAAAATATCGAAGCTAGCATCGAAATGAAAATAGCGATAAAATTTAAAATCTTTCTTTCTTTCTTTTTTTTTTTAAATCTCTATATATAAATGGGTAACTGGTGTATCATTCATAGTTTTTCGGTATATTCTACTGCGACTCTTAGTGGCAGGAAAGATTAGACTGCGAAATTTTGCGAAATATTCTAAATTTTTTTGCAATTTTCAGCCCAGCAATGATATTCTGTAACTCGATGGAAACTATGCCAACGCCACTAAGTGCAAATAGGTGAAGCGAACTATTTTTACGTAACTATTTTAGCGAATACCAAAAACTTTACACTTCAGGTAAGTGAAATCGGAAATGAGATAGAATTCGAATTAGCAGGAACTTACAGAATTGCACTGCAGTATCTGATTGTATAGTAGAGTAACAAATATATACTGGCGCATCCCCCTTAAAGACTATTTTAAACTGTTGACGCTTCAAGATGGAATTTCGAAATAGGTGTTAATTCAGAAAAAAGTCGTAAACAAAGGTAACCAAAAACATTTTACGTAGGTACTCCAACTCATAAAGCTAAAGAGTTTGATTGTTTTAAACGCACTAATCTCCGAAACTGCTGGTCCGATTTTGAAAATTATTTTACTAATAAGTAGCTACGTTATCCCTAAATACGACGACTATACATTATCATCAAAAATATTAAAGATTCGTAAGAACATTTAGCGGGCGAAGTCGTGAACAAATGCTAGTAGGATCTTATAAAATGTATATCTGTCATCGATCATAAAAAGACAAGCACTAGTTTGTCCGTCCGTCACCGCGTCGCTTCGCACTCTCCCGAGAACAGATAGTGCCACTCGATACGACGTGATGGATTTATTACTGGAGCTGAAGAAACTTTATTGGCTCCTCATGTAGGTACTGGAAAGAATGTGAACATTTTTTGTGAAAGTTGTAAAAACAAGTATAGTGTAAAAAGCAGTGTATCTTTTTTGGGCACTTGTCCCATTAAGAGCGATGTGGGCGAGTTTTTTGATACCCTATCTGCGCATCTAGCTAGAGAGCTGACAGGGCATCAAAAAACCCATCCCCATTTGTACTTAATAGCTAATATTAATAGTTTTTATAACTTTTGTACACATTTAATTCTGGACTTTTGCAGATATAATAAAATAATTGTTTGTTGGTTTTTTTTTCTAAAGGCAAATGTCATATTTATATAGGTATTTCATTCTAAAAAGTACTTTTGATACAGTTGTAGAGTATTCTTCACAACATAATTATTTGCGTATACTGGCAGATAATGGCATCAATAGTATTTTCATTAAATATAAAAGAAATTGACATATATAATGTATGTAAGTACGTAACGTAGTATGTATTACTAGCTGACCTTACAGACGTTGTCCTGTCCCTATCTACCTACCTACCTACCCTACTCTACCAATACCTACCTTTTTTTTTTTTTTTTGCGCTGTGGAAATCCTCATGGACTTCCTCCATCGTGGGGACGACGGAGGGGCATGCCGGACTCCTACCGGCCAAAACCACCGCGGTGCTCCACCTCTGTCCATGGCCGGGGGTGCGGGATTCGCATTAGCATTCACCGCTCCCCCGACAGGCCATGACCTGCTGTTCGTCAGCAGGTCCCACCTCCCCGTGCGACCATTCCCATAGCGGCCGCACCCACTCTCGAGTGGCGTGCGTGGAACACTGCGCCGCCAACTCGGGCCTATCTGGTCGGACGACGGACGCCCCTAGTCCACCGCCCGCAGGCCACCTCTCATGGAGGTCGCAGATCGTTTTGCGCCCTTCTCGGGCGCCCGGTGCGTCTCCTGCGGGAGGGGAGAGAGGATACGGCTTCTCTCTCCCGCTCGGCTGCCTCCTTTGCAGACATGACATCCTCGCAAAAGGAGGCAACCCCGTCCCATGCCCTCTCGCTCTCGACCATCCCTACCTACCTAATGCAAATATATCCAAGGAATACAAAAAGTGTCATACAAACTTTTATCCCCTATTTCACCCCCTTGGGGGTTGAATTTGGAAAAATCCTTCCTTAGTGGATGCCTTCGTCATATGAGGAATACGTGTACGAAATTTCAATTTTCTAGCCTTAAGGGTTTGGCCTGTCCGTTGATACATCAGTCAATCACTTTTGCCTTTTATACATCTACATAATTTAAAAGAAAAAAGCTTTTTACAAAAAAGACAACCGCCTTCAAAAAGTGAAAAATAACTTTAGCACAGAACACACATTGACTTTAGTTTCGAAATTCAGTGGCTTTGTTCTGTTTGATGTATTGCCACCGTTTGTATTGCCACCGACTTCCGAAACTAAAGTCAATGTGTGTTCTGTACTAAAGTTATTTTTCACTTTTTGAAGGCGGTTGTCTTTTTTGTAAAAAGCTTTTTATTTTCCGCTTTTTAGTACCTCCTTCTCATTCAAATCTATTAAGAAGAGATTGAAAGTTAACTACTACAAAGATTGATGAAACTAAAACGTCGTCTATGTAAAATTTTTGGGTATTTGTTGATTTTTCAAAAAGTGCTGAATCAATTTCGATAAAATTTATATGGGACCACCCCTGAAGCATACCCTATCTATAAAAAAAAGAATTTTCAAAATCGGTTTACGTTTGCCTGAGAAATCGCGTAACAAATCGCGCACATACTTAATGCAAATTTAAGACTTATACGGTTTTCTCATGGATGCCATGGTCAGAACTGGACCAAATTAAAATGGGACCACACGGGAAGCACTAGCTTCCAAATAAAAAAAGAATCATCAAAATCGGTTCACCCAGTCCCGAGAAATCAAGTAACAAACATAACCTCCTCCTTTTTTGAAGTCGGTTGAAAATAACTTTGGTTCTATAAGTATATCAACATTTTTTTATCCTCTGTACCTTTCAAAACCGCATCTGCTAAGACAGGACAATGACCTCAACACTTCTAAAGAAGACTAGTACCCTGGTAGTAGTCCTACTTTAAGTGTAGTTTGCTTATGACTCGACAAACTGACACAGAGGCTTTTACCACTAAAATCTATGTTTTAGGGCTCAACGCCTGTTGCCGAAACTTTTCTTTGTAAAAGTTTTCTTGCTATTGTTTTAGTACTAACTACATATATGAGCTGTAATGGGCCCGAGATTGCAAAGCATTTACTGAACTAAATGAAAAAAACTATTTTGTGCCTTTATCTATATATGTATGTATTTACAAAAAAAAAATGTATTTGTGTATGTATATCAGCTGTCTGACACCCATAGTACAGGGTCTCCTTAGTTTGGGGTCAGATGGCCGTGTGTGAAAATGTCCCCACATATTATTATTATTATTATTCACATTTATTCATTTGTTTACATATTATAATATATTTTTAAATATTAGTAAAAATAAATAAAAGCATTTAAAAATATAAAAAATAGTAGCCCACCGGTATCGGGAACAGGGTCCAAGCTACCGGTGGTCAGGGCTCCTGAGAGAGGAATCTCCTGACTATACGCGCCGTGTCCAGGAGTACCGCTTTCTGTATCAACCCCTTGATCCAGCTGCCTAACGAGAGCCTCCTTAGGTGTTGGTCGAGGCTCTTGGAAATGAGTCCATTGGCCGTAACGACTATCGGCACAATGACTGCTGTATTCACATCCCACATGTCGACAACCTCGCGAGCCAAGTCAAGATACTTAATTTGTTTATCTTTCTCGGTTTTCACGAGGTTCTCGTCATGCGGAACCGCTATATCAACAATCATTGCGCGACGCTCTAATCGATCTATCACTACTATATCAGGCTTATTGGCAACAATAGTCCTGTCAGTGATGATAGATCGATCCCAATACAACGTGATATGACCATTTTCGAGAACTGGGTCGGGCACATACCTGTAGTACGGTACTTCCGACTCCACAAGCCTGTACTTTAGAGCAAGTTGCTGGTGGATAATCCTAGCTACAAGGTTGTGTCTATGCAAGTAGTCTCCGTTAGCTAGACGAGAGCACCCAGAGATAATGTGTCGGATTGATTCACCCGGCCGGTGGCATGCCCGACAAATGTCAACCGTGCCGTCCTTCACAATATACCTCCGGTAGTTGTTCGTCATCATAACTTCATCCATAATTGCACAGACAAAACCTTCGGTTTCCCCAAACAGGTCACCAAAACGCAGCCAGGATACGGACGCCAAGAAATCTACATCAGGCCCATGTAGGGCCCGGTAGAAGCGCCCGTGAAGCTCCTTGCTCTGCCATACCTCCTTGCGGTCATTAGTATCAAGTACTACAGGTTTGCGCCAGTTCTCGTTCGCTAAGGAGAGCGGGGTGAGGCCCTTGTCCACTGAGACCACATCTCGGTGCATACCCACGTCGGTTTTAAGGAAGTACTCCCTGAGACTGCATACCTCACGGTTGTGCAGGGACTTAGCATTAAGAAAGCCTCGGCCTCCGCACTTCCGTGGGATATACAGTCTCATTACCGATGACCGTGGGTGATGCATCCGATTTGCGGTCAGCAATGAACGGACCCTCCTATCCAGGGCGTCAAGTTCCGTCTGAGTCCACTTGAGTATGCCGAAAGAGTACATCAAAACCGGCATGACCCATCCGTTGAAGGCGCGCACCTTGTTTCCGCCTGATAAAAGACTATTTACCACTTTATTCAGGCGGCCAAAGAAGCGCTCCCTCAACAATTGTTTCATGTCGGCAGCATTGATACCTAACGCTTCCGACATACCCAAGTACTTGTAGGTTTCGGTTGAGGAGAGGGATCTAAGGCGTATGGAATCCGAGAGTTGGGTTCCCACGGATTCCATAATCTCCCCTCGCTTCACATGCATGACTGCACATTTGTCCACACCAAATTCCATCCTGATGGCACTACTGAAAGTTTCTGTTACTTTCAGTAGCTCCATCAGTCGCAAATTGTTGGGGGCAGAGTTTCAGATCATCCATGTAAAGGAGGTGAGATATAACCTGACCTCCTCTTCTCAACCGATAGCCCAGACCTGAACCCTCCAGCAACGTGCTTAGAGGGTTCAAGGCTAAACAAAACCACAGTGGACTCAGACTATCGCCCTGAAATATACCTCGCTCGATCCTTATCGGTTCGCTATTCTCCCGGATTTGCCGACATCCTGGATAGCGAAGGACCGTCCTCCATCGTCCCATACATGACATCAGGAAGGTGCGTAGAGTTGTGTCAACTTATTATTATCATTATTATTACTTGCTAAAATATAGATACGCGTGAAATTTACTCACAGCTCCTTACTATCATTATATTAACTAAGTAAGAAATGTAAGAAATGTAAACCCCCCCTTAGGGGAGGCCTATGTCCAGCAGTGGACGTCTTTCGGCTGAAATGATGATGATGATAAAGAAATGTTTTTTAATTTACATAATTATCGCCGAATACTTAAACGCTACTCAATTTTAAGATGCCGTTAATTCTCGTAGTGACACAATCACTTTGACATAAAGTGATAAGGACATCTCAAAATTAAGTAGCGTTTAAATATATTTGCACTAGACCCCCATACACCAAAAACATAACTTGGACTTAATTGGTAAGACGAGGCTTAAATACAAAATATCATACAGAATGGAACCGTGTTAGCAATTAACTCGGAGTTAAAAGATAACCCTAGATGGTGCAAGCAGGCTCGAGTTGACATCGGTACCCAAGAGAATTGACGTCAATGTAGGTTAACTTGAACGTAAAATACGAGAGACGGAAAATAACAAACATTGCACTGTCATAGACACTCGCCTTGTTCTTCTTCTTCTTCTTTTCGAATCGATGGTTTCCTTTTATTTTATTTTTTTTTGTTTATAACTACTTGGGCCCAGTAGGTAGCCACATTTATTTATTTATTTATTTACACTTCATGCACAAAGGTACAAAGGCGGACTTAATGCCTTAGGCATTCTCTACCAGTCAACCCAGGGTGGTGAAGAGATAACACGGCAGGAACACACACAGGGCACAAGGGCACATTTATCGCAGCATTAGTGGCGTTTTTAATGTTCTCTAAGGTGCAGGTGTAGGGGCACTTTGGGCACTGTAGTAAGTGGGCCATTGTCTGGTCAGGATCACCACACTCACATTGGGTATCGGTGGGATCTGTTATCCCCCATTTTGCTAGGTTATGTTTGCAGCGGCCTACCTGAGTGCGCAGTCTATTGAGTGCTTTCCATATAGGCCACTGCAAATCACTTCCAAGTGGCAGGTGTTCTTTGGGTTGAACGAAGTTGGGAGGTGGTGGATGAAGATTCTCCCACAAACAGCTTACTTGCTTATCAAAATACAAAAAGTCCATTAAAGAGAAACAATGTCAATATTATTATTTATTTTATTGTGATCAATGCAATATAAGAAAGTACCTAAAGGGCTGCCTCATGTCATGTCGGACATGTGGGATGTGAATACAGCAGTCATTGTGCCGATAGTCGTTACGGCCAATGGACTAATTTCCAAGAGCCTCGACCAACACCTAAGGAGGCTCTCGTTGGGCAGCTGGATCAAGGGCTTGATACAGAAAGCGGTACTCCTGGACACGGCGCGTATTGTTAGGAGATTCCTCTCTCAGGAGCCCTGACCACCGGTAGCTTGGACCGTATTCCCGATACCGGTGGGCTACTATTTTTTATATTTTTAAATGTTTTTATTTTTCTATGAATATTTAAAAATGTAATTTAATATGAAATAAATAAATGTGAATAATAATAATAATATTTATTTATTTATTTATTTATTTATTAACACTTTAAGCACAATGTACATAGGCGGACTTAATGTCATAGGCATTTTCTACCAGTCAACCTTTGGGTGATGCAGAGACACGCAGTGGTAGGTGTAAAGAAAAAAATAATTAAATTAAGACTAAGCTAAACTACAAGGATATAAAAATAAAATACTATAAATATATAATATAAATACTATATAAATATACCATCAGACTACATATATACTACTGTAAATAGATATTTACACGGATATTAAAAAAAGAAAAAGAAAAGACAAACAATGGAGAAAACATTACCGTTGTGATGAAACTGCCAACTTCTTGTGAATGTTCTCTCGAACTTTACTTTTGAACGCTAAGCGATTGGTTGCCATCCTGATTTCCTGGGGAAGCGCATTCCACAGAGAAATGGATTGCACAAAGAATGACCGGTGAATGAAGTCAGTGCGGTGAGAGGGACAATGAAGAACACGGTTTAAACACACGGTTTACGGCGGAATAATATGTGGGGACATTTCACACACAGCCATCTGACCCCAAACTAGGGAGACCCTGTACTATGGGTGTCAGACAGCTGATATACATACACAAATACATTTTAAATACATACATATATAGATAATCAACACCCAGACACAAGGCAAACACAAGTGCTCATCACACAAATATTTATCCTGGGCGGGAATCGAATTATGCGCTGCCACCGACGACGCAGTGGAAGTAGCTAAATTTTGGGCCAAACAAATATAAAGACTGTCGTGCCAGCGATGCTAAGAAGAAGAAGAAAGGGCTGTAACAGTAAAAATCACATAAAAAAGTGAAGGGTTCTGTACCACTGTACGATATTAAGAACAACCAAAAAATGCTGCAAAGCCACGTATCTTGTATCTCTCTATTTCTGCACTTTTTCTGATCTATTTTCTCATTCTCCTTTTATATTTGTATCCCAATTGATTTAGGATCAGCCCTCTTAGTACTTCGCACCGTTCTTCGCTTCATTCTTCGTGTGTTAAAAATCCCGATTCTTGTTAATTTTTTTTTTAACAAAAACGACAACCGCCTTCTAAAAGTAAAAAAAACTTTCAATTCGCAAGTCGGCGGCTATGGTTTTGCTTGTTGTCTTGTATTGCCACCGACTTGCGAATTGAAAGTTATTTTTTACTTTTTGAAGGCGGTTGTCTTTTTTGTTAAAAATTTTTTTTTCGCTTTTTAGTGCCTACTTCTCATCATAGAAATTTATTACGAAACGGTGACACCAAAAAAAAAAAACTATCATCCCTTAATTTTCAACCCTTAGGGGTGGAATATTTTCTTGAAATATTTATATGGGACCACATTTGAGGTATATACTATCAATTAAAAAAAGAATCATTGAAATCGAAGTTATGCGTGGTCAAATATAAAAATAAATATATACAAAATAAAAAAAAATCATAACATGAAAACTACTGGGCCACACAATGTTACATTTTTATGGGACCAAATGGCAACTATTCCGCATCAAACTAAAGAAGAATCACGTAAATCGGATCATAAATCTCAGAGTAATCGATGTACAGTCAGCAAAAGAGATAGGTATGCAGGGTTGTTAGATATAGTTAAAGTTTACTTAGAAACCAATGAATGTTTTTAAATAAAATAAAATAAAATTAATAGAGAACAAACATTTCAATGATTTAATTAAATTTCATTCAACAACATCCATAGGTTTCTAAGTAAACTTCAACCATTTCCGATGACCTGCATACCTATCTCTTTTGCTTACTGTACATACATAAAAAAAAAACAACCGAATTGAGAACCTCCTCCTTTTTGAAGTCGGTTAATAAATACCCTTTATTTTTTTAATTTATTTTATTTCTGTTATTCGATGTTATGGCGGCTAGTGTGCGCCCTGCGACACGATGGACCGATGATTTGAAGAAGTGGCAGCGGATGGATGCGAGCTGCCCAAGACCGGGTTGGTTGGCGATCTCTGAGGGAGGCCTACGTACAGCAGTGGACGGCAATAGGCTGATATGATGATGATGATAATAGCCATAGTAATACACACTCATTGAAAAGTGTCCGTGTTGTCCGTGTGGTGTCGGACGTAAAGAATAGCACCATCCCATATCTTCCCGTGGGTGTCGTAAGAGGCGACTAAGGAACTTACCAGAGAATGGGCAGCAGCGTTCTCTGTGACTTTGTAACAACCATACTGCGATCGCCAATCCGCCTGCCAAGCGTGGCGATTATGGCAAAACCCCCCTTTTCTTGGGGGAGGCCTATGTCCAGCAGTGGACGTCTTTAGGCTGAAATGATGAGTGAAAAGTGCCTATAACGGATAAAATATACAACCCTCTGACAGAGGAAGAAACAGACGAACGGATGCGGAACCCTAATAAGGGTACGTAACAGACAGAGAAAATCACAAAAAGCACTATTTCATTTTTACCCTACATCAGCAATAGACAATAAATCTTTTATATAGAACTCTAAACGATTACATTTGGCTGTACCAATAAAAGTATGAATATATTCCTAAAAGAGGGTGGAATTGAACTTGTTTTGCAAGATCACGTGCTAGATTCTCGCCATCTTCGAGTACGTGTTACGTCATCATTTCGCTGGAGCAGCTAACATTGTATTTTTTGTTCGAGAAAATGATTCGATTTGATTTCCATTGTATCTTTCGAGCGATTTGTTTAAAATACGCTGTGTAAAAGACATTATATTATACTTAGCCGTTAACTACGCATTATCAATTGCGACTTCTGAATGTGAGCATGCTTTGGAATTCCACAACTTCATTACCCCATCGCCATTACATCATCGGACGAGCAGATATACGTCGAATCCCCGCTATATGGTTGAAGTTTCACGGTCTCGAACCAAGCACTTTGCTTCTACATTTATTTTGCGAACTGCCAGTCTGTGGAACTCACTGCCCACCCTTCTGTTCCTCAACAAGTATAATCTAGGTATCTTCAGGACACGAAGGAATCAGTTCATCCCAGGCAAGCGTACTCTGCCTTAAGCCGCAACATCACTTAAGATCAGGTGAGTTGCGGCCAAACGGAAGCCTATTTGAAAATAAAAAAATCAAGTTCAAAAGTTCTGATACATACAACCGAAACTAACAAAAGCGTGTTAAAAACTAAGTAACATTAATCATTATAAGTAATGGGAAACTATTTTGGTGTGAAAAATAACAGTTTAAATTAAAGTTAGTTAGGGAGTTAGTTGCTGTGGGAACACCCCCACAGCAACTAACTAACTCCCTAACTAACTTTAATTAAAATCATTTATTTCAGATTGTATGTGTCTGCCCATTTTATGCTATATCAGCTACATCCAGTTAGGCTGGAAGCAGACCACAATATTTTTAGCTAGTCAAGGGACCATTGTGAGACCTTTACTTTTCAGAATTATGGAATGATCTCGAAAAGGTTCCTAAACATTCCAGGTGCTTACTTTACGCTGATGATCTCAAACTGATATATGGCATAGAGGAGGTATCTGACACTCACACTCTTCAAGAGGACATTAACTCAGTGCTCCAATGGAGCATTGACAACAAACTCCTTTTTAACACTGCTAAATGCAGTGTTATGTCCTTTAGTCGTGCTCACAATCCTCGCCATGTGTGCTGTGTATGCTTCCTAGGTGCGGAACCGATTGCACGTCTAACCTTCCACGAACATATGCGGTCTCTCGCCATTGACTCATACCGGAGTCTAGGTTTTGCGATTCGGAATATGCGAGAATTTACCAATCCCATTTAATGGCTATGGCCATTAAATTAGTTTACATGGCTCTACTCAGAAGTAAACTAAAATCGGCTTCAATTGTTTGGAACCCTTATGAGAGTACCTACGCCTTACTGCTTGAAAAGGTCCAAAAAATATTTCTTTGATCTTTTTTAAGAAACTGTACTATTATTATCCATTTTTGAATCCCACAAAATGTTTGCTTGGTATGCTACAAAATTAACTCTCTTGAAGTCAGGCGGAATTACTTTCTACTACTCGTATTGTTCGCCTGCCGTGTCCTGATAGATGTGTGTCGTGAATGTTTGAGATATTGCGAGATGATGGACAAAAGATGAGTTTTTTTTTGTGTTTATTTTTATATTACCCATTGTTATTTACTTTTTATTTGTTACTTTTTTTTTCTCTCTTATGTTTTCTTATAGTAAAATGTGTACTTTTTTTACTGTACAATTATTTGGACTCTGTCTGTTATATTGTTTAAGTTTCTTGTAAATAAATAAATAAACACTAGTGAGTCCGCCAGACGTTGTCCTGGCCTGAAAAAAAAACCGACTACAGCGTCACATACGGGGTCCAATTATGAATCTAAACCATTCTCGAATCCCCTGGAATATACAAAATTTTATCAAATTCGGTCCAGCCGTTTAGGAGGAGTTCACTTTCATACACACGCACAGAAGATTTTTATATAAAAGATAGTTGAGAAAAGGCTAAGCAGATGATGATGGGGTTGTCATCATCATCTCACTCGTATATTGCAAGATCATACATATAGGTAGGTATATACATTTCTACATTGTTCATTTATAAGTCAAACAAGGTACCTACTCCATCAAGTGTTACTCGAGTGAGGGATCAGGTCTCGATAAAATTAGTGCTTCAATGACAATCGGTACTCAATGGCTAAAGTTTTAACTAGAGGTCGACCCGTCGGTATGTCGGGTTTGTGGTGTACCCAGATTTATCAAAACGTTTCAATGGCCTAGGTATACCTAAACCGCTCTAACTGAATATGTTAGTCATTGTTGTTGAACAATCGGGACAGATGAATTTGAAACACGACAGTAATAATATTGTTTACTAGTTTCGTCTGCGTGGTAGTCAAATATACCATTACACTCTGCAATAGTGGAGCTAGTTTTCAATCAGTGAATTTTTTTTTGTAATCGGACCTTCAAGAGATTTCCCCTTATTAATAAACACACAAACCGGACAAGTGCGAGTCGGACTCGCTCACCGAGGGTCGCGTACAAATTTGTAGGTACATATCCATACTAATATTATAAATGACAAAGTGACTATCTGTTCCGCTTCCACGATGAAACGGCTGAACCGATTTTGTTGAAATTTGGTATGAAAATAGCTTGAACCCTGGGAAAGCACATAGGGTACTTTTTAATCCGGGACTTCGTCTGCATCCGCGATAACCGACATTCACACGGACCAAATCGCGGACAAAAGCTCGTTATAAATAAAGAATATATTTTTATGATTTAATTACAAATGTATAGTTTTCAGACTTTTCCCTGTATTTATAGTATGAGACGATATTACTTGCCAAATTTCATAGTTCTAGGTCAACGGAAAGTACCCTATAAATTTTGATTCCCTGAGAGTGTCGAAATGTACGTTTTTGACAACATAATCGGTCGTATCTTTTTTTCACGCTAACTTAGAAGTTTGATTTTTTCACAGCTACAAAGGACTGTGGACCTAAGTATATGGTTTCTATTTTAACGCAATACCTCTACGCGTTCCCGAGATAAAGGGTCTTGACAGACAGACTGACGAACAACAAAGTGATCCTATAAGGGTTTAATTTTTTCCTTTTTGAGGTACGGAGCCCTAAACACTTATAAACTTTACAATATATCTAGAACGACATCTTCGTCCCGCTTTTTTTTCTTTTTTTTTTGGTACGGGTTGGAAAATCCTCATGGATGTCCTCCGCCCTGGGGCGGGCGGAGGGGTCTGTCAGACTCTTACTGACTAAAAACCACCCCGGTGTTCCATCTCACACCTACGTCGGGAGTCGCGGGAACCGGAGATACTTCCGCAACCCCCGGCTGGTGCCGGCCCGCTGCAGCGGGCCACTTCTCGGGTCAGGGGGGGGGGGAGTGAGGTGTTAGACTCCCCCCCGGACGTCTTAGAGGGGCGCGCGTGGAACACTACGCGCCGCCACCTCGGGTCCTGGTGTATGTGGGGGGCGACAGACGTCCCCGAGTCTGATCTTCGTCCCCCTGTCCCATGTTACTAGGGGTAGGCACAAGAAATTTTCATCTTTCATTCTGTCCTATCAACCGTCATACAATCCCAGACTCCCTTTTCATTCTTAACATTCTTCGCACAATCCATCTTTGTTTTGGTCTCTCTCTCCCTCTCACACCCATGCGTTTCGTCCCTTCTCTTCACGAACATACATACACATACCAAGACAATCGATGCCCTTTCAACTTTTCTTAAGAGAGTAAGAAGCAATACTGTAATTTAATGCTCAACATCGAGTCTCAAATGTTACATTACAGGCGAATGCTCGTCAAGTCAGGGAGGCAGTATTGTAATGTAATGCTCAACATCGAGTCTCAAATGTTACATTACAGCCGAATGCTCGTCAAGTCAGGGAAGCAATACTGTAATGTAATGCTCAAAATCGAATCTCAAATGTTACATTACAGGCGAAAGCTCGTCAATCAGGAAGGCAGTATTGTAATGTAATGCTCAAAATTGAATCTAATGTTAAATTACAGGCGAATGCTCGTCAAGACAGGGAAGCAATACTGTAAAGTAATGCTCAAAATTGAATCTCAAATGTTACATTACAGGCGAAAGCTCGTCAATCAAGAAGGCAGTATTGTAATGCTCAAAATTGAATCTAATGTTAAATTACAGGCGAATACTCGTCAGTCAGAGAGGCGGTATTGTAATGTAATGCTCAAAATCGAATCTCAAATGTTACATTACAGGCGAAAGCTCGTCAATCAGGAAGGCAGTATTGTAATGTAATGCTCAAAATTGAATCTAATGTTAAATTACAGGCGAATGCTCGTCAAGTCAGGGAAGCAATACTCTAATATGTAATGCTCAAAATCGAATTTCAAATGTTACATTACAGGCGAAAGCTCGTCAATCAGGAAGGCAGTATTTGTAAGGTAATGCTCAAAATTGAATCTAATGTTAAATTACAGGCGAATACTCGTCAGTCAGAGAGGCGGTATTGTAATGTAATGCTCAAAATTGAATCTCAAATGTTACATTACAGGCAAATGCTTGTTAAGTCAGGGAGGCAGTATTCTAATATAATGCTCAAAATCGAATCTCAAATGTTACATTACAGGCGAATGCTCGTCAAGTCAGGGAAGCAATACTCTAATGTAATGCTCAAAATCGAATCTCAAATGTTACATTACAGGCGAAAGCTCGTCAATCAGGAAGGCAGTATTGTAATGTAATGCTCAAAATCGAATCTCAAATGTTACATTACAGGTGAATGCTCGTCAAGTCAGGGAAGCAATACTCTAATGTAATGCTCAAAATTGAATCTCAAATGTTACATTACAGGCGAAAGCTCGTCAATCAGGAAGGCAGTATTGTAATGTAATGCTCAAAATTGAATCTCAAATGTTACATTACAGGCGAACGCTCCAGGTGAGGACAGGTTTACGGTTCAAAAGGTACAGTACACTGACAGACAAACGTGCAGTGGAGTTTTAGTAATATGGGCTTGTTGGGCACCCAGCACGTACTGAACCCAAACCACGTTGTATTAAAACACTGCAGCATATTTTTACAGTTCACTTAATCCGATTCGTCAGCATTTCTCTTCAATGAATTAATTCTTTATGAAATATTAATTAAAACAACGAATATTCTATGCGATGTATTTCATCTGAAGCTTATTTTTCGACGAAACAATTTCGGAGTTTACAATAATTACTTGACTGGATACTTTATTAGCGTAGAATTAAAGTTGTTTTCAGTTGTTTATGTATTTGAAATAGTTGGTAGAATGTAGCTCAATTCTTACTGAAAGTTCAGAATTCAAAACATGATACAACGGCTTTACCTGCTTTCCGAGGCATGGCGAAGTCTCGAGTAGGATGGATAGTCACCCATCCACGGAATAACCGCGGCAAGCATAGCTTAACCACCATGACCGGATATCCGGCTTTTATTTAGCCACGAGCTCCTCAATCTTAAATTGAATTGCCCCTCAGTTAGGTTCTAACCACAAACAGGTTCTGACTGATTGCTGCGTTGCAAATACTTCGACGTTTTGGAATGGGTAACAACCAACAACCCAACCTTCAACTTTCTGAATGACCGACTCCTCGACAGTTGAAATGTATCTGTAGTAGGTTTCATTTCAATCCCAGAGAGAAACAAAACATTGTTCATTCCGCTTGCTTTGGCGCTGCTCGTATGCAGTTAGCGATTTCAGACAAAGCCAAAGTTTCATTCCAATATTTCCCTTTACCCCAAAGGTCTGCAATTACCTAGAAAATAAGTTACATGGAATAGTATTCAATAAAGTTACAAAGAACTATGTAACTTTATTATCTATATTTAACAATGGCTAATTCACTATATACAAATCATAAAAATCAAAATAATAAAATTATTTACAATTCTAAGAAAAAGGCAGGGAGCTCAAAGGGCATCAAAAAACTCGTCCACATCGCTGTCAACGGGACACGTGCCCAATAGGCTGGCAGCATTGCCACGTTGTATGGCAATGCTGATTCTTTGACCCAAGAATAGACCAGCCTTCGGGTCACGTGAGGAGTCGACCAGCCGCTTGGCGATGTCACGAAAAACAATATGGGCACTCGGACCCCATGGCCCTAGAGTTTCCACCCCAATCGACTCAAATATATAGCTTCCAAGAAGGTTATTATATTTGCGCCGTTTAAGGTTTTCGGTGCTAGGAAGATGAGATGGCGCAAGGGTGTCGACACATGTTGCGTCCCACACCAAAGGCCTACCAAACTTCCAAGGCATTATGGTCATCCCATCTGGTCTCTTCCCATCGTCACGTGCCAACCCATTGGGTTCTAAAATAGCAGGCACCCCGGCGGTGGCAAGAGCACGACGGAGGATGTCATTGATGCTGGCGTGCCGTGCCATTCGGCCTGCGCTCCTACTGCAGGATAAGCCATGATGTCCGAGGTAGTCGACTGCTTCACCACACTAACAGCGATGTGGAGCCCCGCATGGAGCGCCCAGACGCAGGCATGTAGCGAGTAACTTTATTGAACACTAACTTTATCTACGGGGATTTAAATTTTTTTACTGAACCCTAATTCTATTTCTAAAATAAAAGTGGCATTTTTTGAATGGAGTTTGTTACCCTTTAGAACATCAGCTACTACTATAGTGAGAGTTTCGTCGAAATGAGATGAAAAATCCAGACTAAAATACGGAAATTAAAAAAAAAGGTTTTAATGCAAAGTACCGTGTAAACATTCATAATGCATTTATTAATAAGTTGTTAATTTGAAATTACAAACATACACTTTAATTTTATTTATTTGTATTGATATTAAAGGTCTTGTTTAGTAGCATGATAGTAGATTATGCATCAAGGGGATAAAGTAGTGTCTTATGTAGCGGGCGCCGTATTGAATCCCGAGCAAAACGAAGGATTCTAGCGTTAACTCCTGAGCGAAGCGAGGGAGTTTAGGGTTAACTCCCGAGCAAAGTGAGGGGGGAGTTAAGACAAGAATCCTGAGTGCAGCGTGGGATGTAAGGTCGCCCAAGACGAAGGCACCTTTATCCCCGAGCAGCATACCATCTGCGAGACAATAAAACAATAGTAGGTACTAGAATTAAGAGTACATGGAGTCAAATCACTATCGTCACTCGACATTTTTGTGAGAATTTGCTGATATGTAATTTGTTGTATAACAAAGCAAAGCAATTTTCAGTATTTCAGTAGCACGAAACGCCGCATCGTGAAAAATAACAAATTTAAATACAAATACAAATTCAAAAGCGAATACAATCACGAGATTGTAGGTAAGTATTCGCTATTGAATTTGTATTTAATTTTTTAGCTTCACTCCGTCTCCGCCTTTTCCTCTTTTTTTCGTCGTTTCCTTTTTTGCCTAATCTGAGACTGAGATTCGCGCCTCTTTTTTTTTAATTTGTGTCCTATTTTTCTTTAATTTATATTCTACTAGTGGTGGCCAGTTCGATTTTCGAACAATTTATTTTTTAGTGAAAATCTCTCAGATTATGAAACAAAATGCAGATAGACCGCGCGGAATACTGAGAGTGAAGCCAAAAAAGCAAATACAAATTCAAAAGCGAATTCCTACAATCTCGTGATTGTATTCGGTTTTGCATTTGTGTTTGTATTTTCATTTGTTTTTTTTAACGATGCGGCGTTTCGTGCTATACTGATTCGTGTCAGTACAGCACGAAGCGCGTTGTAGGTATTCGCTTTTGAATTTGTATTTGCTTTTTTGACTTCACTCGCAGTGTTCAGCGCGGTCTATCTGCCTTTTGTTTCATAATCTGAGGCAGATCTTAATGGTGAATGTTTGTACGCGATTTCTACTTTATGTTCCAAATTGAAATCACATTAATGACCAGCGCGCAGCGGGTCATAATGAAATTCAGTACAGTATTATTGCCCTGCTAGATCTTAAGTCTTAAATGACTTACTTTATGTTAGGTAACAAAGGTAAAGCTGCGTATTATAATATGATTAACCTACTTATAGTGCCACATCTAGGTTAACTAAAATAATGCAATGAATGTGTGCTTTGTGTGTTTCCAAACTAAAGAGCAACTGTAGAACAGTGTTGGTACATTTAATTTCACTTTAGCGAAATAAGTAAAATGTAATTTAACGTTTCAACATAGTGCGGTTTATTACTGCCAAAACAGACTGAACCACGTCAAAACTGTTATTATTTATTTATCTTTTAAAGTAATTATAATGATGATTTTAGCTAACGAAGCTAGTTTTAATTTTTAATCGACTTCAAAATATAAGACCACGCATAACTTTTTTCAGTGTAGTCCGATTTCGATGATTCTTTTTTTAATTGATAGCGTATACCTCAAAGTTGGTCCCGTATAAATTTCATGAAAATACTCCACCCCTAAGGGTGGAAAATTAAGGGATGACTGATTTTTTTTTGGTGCCGCCGTAATTAATTAAAACCGAAATAAAAAGGGAAAAACTTTTTTACAAAAAAGCCAACCGATTTCAAAATCTAAAAAGTAGTTTTAGGTTTTATAAAAGCGGTTGTCTTTGTGTAAAAAGTTATTGTGTTCTTTTTTCCTCTTTGTGTTTCATTTGTTTTTTATTTTTGATTTAATTTTAATTGCCGTACACTCCTATAAGTGACAAGATCACTATATAATCTATACTAGCTGACCCGACAGACGTTGTCCTGTCCCTATCTACCTACTTACCTGCCTATTTACCTATACCTACCCTACACCTAACCTACACCTACCCTACACCTACCCTACACCTACCCTACACCTACCCTACACCTACCCTACACCTACCCTACACCTACCCTACACCTACCCTACACCTACCCTACACCTACCCTACACCTACCCTACACCTACCCTACACCTACCCTACACCTACCCTACACCTACCCTACACCTACCCTACACCTACCCTACACCTACCCTACACCTACCCTACACCTACCCTACACCTACCCTACACCTACCCTACACCTACCCTACACCTACCCTACACCTACCCTACACCTACCCTACACCTACCCTACACCTACCCTACACCTACCCTACACCTACCCTACACCTACCCTACACCTACCCTACACCTACCCTACACCTACCCTACACCTACCCTACACCTACCCTACACCTACCCTACACCTACCCTACACCTACCCTACACCTACCCTACACCTACCCTACACCTACCCTACACCTACCCTACACCTACCCTACACCTACCCTACACCTACCCTACACCTACCCTACACCTACCCTACACCTACCCTACACCTACCCTACACCTACCCTACACCTACCCTACACCTACCCTACACCTACCCTACACCTACCCTACACCTACCCTACACCTACCCTACACCTACCCTACACCTACCCTACACCTACCCTACACCTACCCTACACCTACCCTACACCTACCCTACACCTACCCTACACCTACCCTACACCTACCCTACACCTACCCTACACCTACCCTACACCTACCCTACACCTACCCTACACCTACCCTACACCTACCCTACACCTACCCTACACCTACCCTACACCTACCCTACACCTACCCTACACCTACCCTACACCTACCCTACACCTACCCTACACCTACCCTACACCTACCCTACACCTACCCTACACCTACCCTACACCTACCCTACACCTACCCTATCTTTCGAGTTGGATCAAACTGCACACGGTGTACAAATTTCATTAAAATCGGTTCAGTAGTTTAGGGAGTCCATCGCGGACAAACATCGTGACAGGAGATTTATATATATTAAGAAGATATACAACAGTTGTAACCGAATTAGTGAAGAAGTCGTTGTTGGAGAGCCTTAATTAAATAAACAGAGATTGTTGTGTTTCAAAACCGAAACCAGCATACCTACGTTCCCAATAATTAGTGAAGACCACAAACAAAAGCGGGCTATCGATACGTTCACTAACTAGGGGTGGGCGTGCAAATGTCGACTGTCCGCATATCCGCACATCCGATCCGATCAGATACCGCCAACCAGTTAATCGCATCATGTCGGCCTTTGGATATTCGTTGTGACTTGTGAGCGCTGAGTTACTGACTTGGATTGATGTTAACGTATACGCTTTTCTGGAGGAAAACATTACGACGTTGTGGCTTTAGTATTGTTTTAGAGTTCCGTAAAGTGTGTCAAACAGGAACCTAGTACTAAGACTCTGCTATCTGTCTGTTTGTTTGTTTTATCTTATGAACCGTTATAGGTAAATATTTGCAATTGTCACAGAGTGTGTATTCATAATCGCCGCTATAACAAACAATAATACAAATGTAATAGTTTTAAAAAATTTGCCGATCCGTGTGTCATGTTTGTGAACGGGTGCCCACGGTTGAGACTGGTCATCTTTTAGCTGCCTCGCTTATTTTAAATTTATTTTAAATTGTTTATTATGATCGTCTCTAGACTTCTTTTAACGTGCACAACTTGTTACATTTTTCTCACATTTTTGTCCCGTAAATTCAACAAGAATAATGTTACTTAAATTTATTATAATATTCTATTGATTTTAAAAGAGTGTTCATGAAGTTTCTTGCTCATTGTTCTCCATAGAAACCTACAGTTTGGAACGAGCAACTAGCTTCAACTTTCTGACTGAGAGACTTTGATAATTCAAAAGTGCCTGTAAATGGTTTATTCCCTCAGACACGATGCAATATTATTATTTTCAAAATTCTGCAGACAATTTCCTAACTACTTTTGACAATTAACATTCTGAATAATGTTAATTGTCAAAAGTAGTTGGGAAATTATACTATTTTAGTTTTATTGTTGGGATATTGATTGAAATTGAAATTGTTGGTTACCAATATATCAACTAAGGGAGGATCAGGTTCCGATAAAGTAGATACGATCTACCAAAACCTAGCTACCTAATCGATATATCCATCTATTCGTGACTTATGCAGACGGCGACTGTCGACAGTCGGGCGAACCTCGAAGGAGATACGGCCAAGTAATTAAGAACATGATACAACCCAATTGGGAAATGAACTGTATTTCATTGTTAATTTATTTTTGTTTGCTTTTGCTGTGAACAAGTAAAATTGGTATTAATATTATTTACGGAAATTAATATATTGGGTCACTCAAAATGTCGACTTTGTTTAAGTTATGAAATTCGTAGGTATATTTTAGAAGTTATTAGAATGTCCTCTAATTTAGAAAATATAATAATACTAGCTGACCCGACAGATGTTGTCCTGTCCCTATCTACCAACTTAACTGTCTATTTACCTACCCTACACCTACACCTACCCCACACCTACACCTACCCTACACCTACCCTACTCCTACCCTACACCTACCCTACACCTACCCTACACCTACCCTACACCTATCCTACACCTACCCTACACCTACCCTACACCTACCCTACACCTAAAAAAAAATCCTATGTCCGTCTCCTGGTTCTAAGCTCCACCAATTTTCACCCAAATCGGGTCAGCCAAATCAAATCATTTGTTAGAACATGGGTAGGTACAAAAGAAAATTATACAGTTCTTGAGTTAAACATTTAGGACTCCATGCTATGCCAGAAGGCGTACAAATATTGCATGCAAGAAAAGGGCACTGAGTAAAAAATAAAACTTAACTGCCTTTAAAATAAATGAGAAATAGTATATATTTTTTTTCATTTGTTATAAAAATTAATAGAAAATAGTCATATAGTAATAATTATGTCAATAATATTCATTCAATAATTTAAGTCAATAGTACATATTTAGTAAAATTAAGAAAATATAAAAATTTAAGTATGATAATAATAGGTAAAAATTCTACAATAATTCATCATTCAAATATTCATCAATTGTATAATAACATTTTTCAATTAGCAATAATGTTAACTTTTTTTATACTGAATAACATTTAAATATTTTATGATGTCTGGTACTTTTTTGAAAATGCGCGGTGCCATGCCCAAAACACTTTTTCTTAATAAGGCAGTTTTACACCGATGATTACACAAAGAGTTACTATACTGCCTACGAATTGGAACATCTCGTACTGTTGACATTTTTTCAAATAGCTTCATATTTCTTTCAACGAAAACACTTATTTCAAATATACAGGATGTTTGGTAGATCGATGCAAAGCCGTAAAACGGAGCTAGTATAGACTATTTACAACCATTTGAACCCAACTTGTCTTAGCCGAAGTGTGACTAATTTTTTATAAGCAAAATTTTAATGATTTTCGATGACAAAACCCAAAATATTGCAGTTAGCTGCAAATAATGGCCAATTTGAAAAATAAGTCATTTATTTTTTATTTTATTTGGTTAACATAATGCGTAAACAATCTAATAAAACATAATTAGGGGATCTGTGTGATAAGACAATTTTTTTACAGACATTTAAAGTCAAAGACATTTTTAAAGATTTCAGAAATCTGTTTTTAGTCGGCATGAAAAAAAATCACGGATTGTGCTTTTTTTGTTCAAACATTTTTTTAAACATATCTGGTTATTGTTCTTTCTTTCGAGGTATCAACTACGCGGATAGCTCACCAATTATTGAAATTAGGACCTACAATCCAAATTGAGGGAGAAAATTATTTTTTTTAGGCGAATTACTTAAAAGAAAATTTTAATTAAAATCATTTATTATTCGTGTTCAAAATGTTCGCCGCGGTCTCTAACACCAACACGGGCCCGTCTTCACACTTCTGTTGTTGTTATTTTTAACTTTATCTCCAGTTTCATCGTTTCAAACGCTGAATTAATTCTCTCAATCAATTCTTCCTTCCTATTTATTTTCACATTCGTATAAACTTCCATGGCCCGACCCCACACGTAAAAGTCAAGTGGAGTCAGGTCGGGTGACCGGGTGGGCCAAGGGATTGGCCCTGTCTCTGCTGATCCAGCTGTTAAGAATCAGAATCAATTAGCAATTATTTAAGTGCTCCCGTACATTTAATGTCCAAAGCGCTGAACAACCATCTTGTTGAAAGATGACTTCTCGGTCTCTCTACCTCACCTGCGTCACCCGAAACAACAGGGAGCCGTGCATCCTACAGGCGGCGCTCGGGCCCCCCAAATTGGGAAACAGCGTTGACAGCGCCCCAGCCGCGCCCAACAACTTGGGCGATTTTTATGAAGAGTGCAGTAAACTTCTTTACATATGTATCAAATTATTCTGTTCATGCCTAAGTAAGCTCACTACACAACACAAAACTTGACTCCTCGCAAGAATATCAAAAGTAAATACAAATATCCGCGAACATAAGAAAAAATATAAGCTAATCATCGATTCATTATCTCCGTGACCTACAGACAGCGGTACAGTGGTCCTGTCGACATATCAAACGCAAAGATACGAGCGAATAATAAATCACATCCGGACCGCATCCAATCGCCTCCCTATTCGGATACGACTCGATTATGAATAGTGATTGGACGGTCGGATATCGATTATGGAGATCCGATGTGATGATGAAAACTGAATGGCCTTTTTATGCAGATTTGATTTTAATAAATTTCTTCTTTTCGAATAGAGGTTAGTTACTAAGTAATGGCGACAATTCCCCTTTTTACAAACTAAACTAAAATTAGACAATTGGCATCTCTTACTGCCAGGTAGACACCACTACACACACCACCACGCTGCATTCTAAAACGGCTATATCAGACGTAGGCAAAAAGGCTGCCAGGCTTAAGTGGGATTGGGCGGGTCACGTCAGCTGCATGCAAAGTGACCGCTGGGCGAGAGTCTCCACGCAATGGGTGCCTGAAGATGGACGGCGTCGCCGCGGACGGCCCAGAAAGAGATGGCGAGATGACCTAGACGCGTACCACGAGGGCTGGTTCGAGGTGGCGCTGGATAAAAGCTCCTGGAAGGACTTGGGGGAGGCCTTTGCCCAGCAGCGGGACAGCACAGGCCAAACAAAAAAAAAAAAGCTGAAAAGTTTTCTTGTTTGGTTGAACGCGCTAATCTCAGGATCTACTGGTTCGAATTGAAAATATCTTTTTGTGTTGGATAGTCCATTTATCGAGGAAGGCTATAGGCCCATGCCGGGCCGGGTTGCTAGTTTAAAAGTTAAATTTGCTAAAGACAACGAAAGAAAAAGCACCCTTTTTCGTAAAATTGCAATCTTTTACTCTAACTTAATCGTGAGTTGGCCCAGCCGGTCCACATGTCGTGTGGACATGCCAAACGACCTCGCTCGAGATACGGCAACGTCGTAAATCACACCCGCACCGCCTCATATCCGTATTCGAGAACCGTATTGACTTAGCGAGTACGTATTCTGATTGTCAATTATCCGGAATAGGCACTTTGGTCTTGTAATAAAGGATAATGAATTACAGCTACAGATTTACACATGGCTCTAGTGTAGGATTTAACTTTTTTGCGCCTTCACCTCTATTATCTTAGATTATTTTTACAACCTAACAGTTTGGTATGGGGAATGAAGAATGAAATATTTTTTCGATTTCGCTCACTTCTCTCTCATGCAAAGTATAGGCAGAGGCCTATTACTGGTTAGAGGCCACAAATTAGGAGTTTTACCAAAGAAGACCAAAGAAAAACCAACGAAGACGAAGTTTGCGGTACCGTTGAATTACAATGAAAAAGACTAGAGTGGACTTTTTTTTCTACAAGACATCAGAAACCGTCTGAGACCTGATAAAAAAGGGAAATAAAACCATTCCCAAATTTGCCACCACTAAAATCTGCTGCCTTGTGCCGAATTTTGTATTTGTATTAGGCTCTAGCTTACTCAGCCCGCTGGTAAATCCGAATGTGTGTTTTATTGCTATTCTAATGTTGGCAGAAACAAAGAGTTAATTATAACCCTGTCTTAACCAAACGGTGGCCACATTCTTAGCGCTTAAGGATCGAGAGTCTAGAATCTATAGAGGAAAGCAATATGGGTATATTGCTTTCTTCCTTAGATCCTAGACTCAGGACTTCCCAGTAAGAAAATTTAGCAAGTGTTTATCTTGCCAACTTCGTTGGCGTAAATTGTTTGTTTATTTTTTCAATCAAAAAAATAAGGCTTACGTTTGACGGCAACTCACCTGATCATAAGTGATGATGCGGTTTAAGACGGAGCACGCTTGCGTATGATGAACTAGTTCACTGGTGCCTTGAAGAAACCCAGATTATGAGTACTTATCGGGGAAAAAAGAGGCGGGTAGTGAATTCCACAGTCTGGCAGTTCCCACAATAAATGTGAAAGCAAAGCGCTTGGTTCGAGACCATGGAACTTCAACCATATAGTGAATGTCAGTTATCGCGAATGTAGACAAAGTTTACGAATTAAAAAGACTATGTCCTTGCTCGAGTTTTAAGCTTTAGTCAGTAGCAAATTTTACGAAAATCGGGTCAGTAGTGTCGGGTGTCGGGTCGGGTCGTGGTCGCTCACAATGGGCCTCGTCAGAAGGCTTTTTTTAAAGTCACCCAGTCAGGCAATGGAGAGGGCTATGCTCGGAGTTTCCTTGCGTGATATAATCAGAAATGAGGACATCCGCAAGAGGACCAAGGTTACCGACGTAGCCCGAAGAATTGCCAAACTTAAGTGGCAGTGGGCAGGGCTTGCTCGCAGAACAGATGGCCGATGGGGCCGAAAAGTTCTAGAGTGGCGACCGCGAACCGAAACACGTTGCGTTGGAAGGCCTCCCACTAGGTGGACCGATGACCTGGTCCCCATGCGGGGATCCGCTGGATGCGAGTCGCACGGGACCGGTCAATGTGGCGACACTTGGGGGAGGCCTATGTCCAGCAGTGGACGTCTTTCGGCTGAAATGATGGGTCAGTAGTTTAGCCGTGAAAGCGTAGCAAGCAAACAAGCACACTTTCGCATTTATAATATAAGTATGGATGTAGAAGACCAACGGAACAGTCTTGTGGTTGCTGAACTGATCTGCAAGCTGTGAACTGCTGAACTTGGGATTGTAGGTTAGATTACCAAGTCAGGCAGTGTTGTTGGAAATTTCTATTAGCATTTTCTCAGTAGCATCCCGGAGTTAGGAAGCTGGCGATGTGACACCCCCATGAGACGGAAATCACGTTGGCTTTGCGCCTGATCTCTCTCCGATCGTGCTGAATTACCGTCCCATCAGTCAGAAGAGGCAGTGCACCTGTGTGCACTATAACTTTTCCTGCATACTTTTCTAGTCCCAATTGAGGTTACTGCTGTAACAGTATACATCGACCCATCAAATTTGTCAAAAGGTGTAAAGAATGAAGAGCTACAATAACCTGAGCCTTTTGTTCTGCTGTCGCCTTACATCCTATCCTACTTCTCACCTACTCATCATCATCTGCCTAGCCTTTTCCCAACTGCATTGGGGTCGGCTTCCAGCTTAACCGGATGCAGCTGAATACCAGTGTTTTACATGGAGCGACTGCCTATCGGACCTCCACAACCCAGTTACTGGATAACACGATACCCCTTGGTAAGACTGGTTGTCATACTTTCTCGCTTCTGACTACCCATAACGACTGCCAAAGATCTACAAATGACAGCCGGGACCAACGGCTATCATTTATATTAGTAAAAATGCAAAAGTTCGTGAGGATAGTTGGACGAATATATGGGTGGACGTAGTATGTTTGTTACTCTATCACATTTAAACGGTTGAGCGCAATTAAGCGAAATGTGACACACATTTAGATATTGATACAGTAAGCTCTATCAAAATTACCATAATTATGTGTCTTAACCACGAAGTAAGTGTACTTCATGGTCTTAATACATATGGTAATTTTTACATACTTATAGATATTTTTATCCCATTTTTGTGTTTCCGTTGGATAATTTATTAAGTCGCATCCAAAAGCTTTCGACGAACGAAACGAACTTACCCGAATACGTCTCCCGACTCCCGATCAGGCGATAACAAGACTCGACCATGTGGACGTCTCACGAACGCTTTGATAAATCTATCTGATGGCATTCTTTGCCGCCTCGTGTACCTACGTAACACTTTACTCTGGAAAACTTTCTTGAGACAGCTTTGTTTATTTGAACTAATGAAGTTGTGGGAGAGTCTTTGGATTTAGGAACGATTTTGTTTAGATTAATATTGATTCTTGTGGACTTTTTTTAAGGGCGCGTATTCGATTTACCGCAACTCAAAATCTTAACGATTGTTAGAACGGCGTAGCAGCATTGATACACACTTGTACAATACAATGGTCTGTTTGTGTGCATCAAAAAAAAAAATACGCACGAAATAAGCACGAATCATTGAAATTGATCGGCAAACGACAGAGCGCAAGGTTTTACAGTGCTTTTTAAAATAATTGTCTAAAATAAATGAGTTCGTACAAGGAACTAAACAAATTTTTGTATATTAAGCATAACCTTTATTTTCATAAAATAAATATATCCGTTATGGTTTTATTCAAATACTGGTGAAAAAAAATTGTTGAAGTGAACCGATTTTGTACTTTTTTAATACTGTTTTTTAATACCTAGTAGTAATATTTTCGTAATTTTGGTTCTGTTATGTACTTAAAGATTGTATAACCTGTTGAAAAAACGCATAATACATAATATTTTGGCATACTGTAATAGTTGTATTCGTCCTGAAAGTTAACTCTGACGTCTATTTTCGTAAAACGCTAAGAAACGATTGTCTTCGCTTTAAAAAACTATAATTAAAAATTATAGTTTTCCGACGACTTGACCTGGCAACATACAACACGCGTACAGTCCGGACCGACGAGAAGATAACGGAACTCGAAGAGGAATTGAGCAGGCTGCGATGGAGTATTGTGGGATTATCTGAAGTCCGAAGAGAGGGGGAGGACACGATAACCCTGAAATCCGGCAACCTGCTCTATTTCCGAGAGGGTGACCGGCAGTCCCGGGGTGGTGTTGGGTTTATCGTCCACAGGTCCTTCGTGAACAACGTGGTGAAGATCGAGAGTGTGTCGACCAGGGTAGCGTACCTTATACTCAGAATATCTTCAAGATATTCGCTGAAGGTCCTACAGGTCTACGCCCCAACCTCGGCACATCCCGACGACGAAGTGGAGACTTAACTATTAGTTTGTTTTTTTCTAGACTATAGAGGCATTCTATGGAGCTGGAAATGTCGCCAAGATTTTTTTTCTTGGATGCTGAGTGCACCCAAGACTCATTAGTTATATCGTTTATTGCATTCTACAATACATAAAATAGCTTACAGCTAGTCAGAATCGTGGGCTCTATAGGGCACAGCAACATTCATCATCATCATCATCATTTCAGCCGAAAGACGTCCACTGCTGGACATAGGCCTCCCCTAAGAAATGGGGGGTTTTGCCATAATCGCCACGCTTGGCAGGCGGGTTGGCGATCGCAGTATGGTTGTTAGAAAGGCACAGAGAACGCTGCTGCCCATTCTCTCGTGAGTCCCTTAGCAAACTATTTAAAATAAAATAATTGTAATATATTAAATTTGACATCGTACTACCTACCTACTACTAGTACGAGTACTATAAACGTCCAAGTTTGTAAAAATGGATGAATGTTACACTGTCACGCCTATGCCTGACACTTTAAAAAAAATACTCATGTTGTGTCAGCCGATTAAAAGCCAGCATTACGGCTTTTGCAGCACGGTTTTAATATCGTTTTTAGTACTTTTTCGTGGTGATTTTTTATCGCCTTTGCCGCGCATTTCCACATAAATTCATGTGTCGCATTTCTGTAATTAAATTATCGTTTGGAATAAAATATCAGTGAGCGCTCGCTCTTAAAACGACTACTAGTGAATGTTCCGCGACATGATTTATAAAAAGCTACTCATGTCAAAGTCAAGGTCAAACATTTAAGTCAAAACAAAATTAAATTAAACAATTTTCACGCTCGCTCTTAGAACGACTACTCATGAATGCGACTTAATACATAAAAACCACTCATGTTAAAGTCAAAGTCAAAACAGTCAGAGTCAAGACAATTAAGTCAAAGTCAAAACAATTAATTAAATTACACCATCAACAGGCACTATTGAATATTCTAATAACTCCATTATCTGTCATACATGATGTAGCAGTATTCAAAGCTCCGTCAAATTCAAGACGCATCACCTCATTTGAGTATTAATTTTACGCCTAGTTACGCCACAAAGGGCTTAAAATGATGACGTCATCACAGATAAGGGTTTTTGCAACTAAACTGTTGCTGCTACTATTTTATGTGTATTACAGTCAGTTATAGCAATTTGCCTTTACGTAAATGGTTGAAATTTTTTAGAATACGAATTGGTAGAATTTCGTAATTCTTTTTTAATTTATTTACTTTGCTCAAATGATAGAAAAATAAAATATAAAACTCTATCGATTCGTATTCTAAAAAATCTCAACCATTTATACAAAGGTGGGTCAACTAATTGCTATTGTACTAACAGATCTATAAGTTAATTTGTCGCAATGAAGAGCTATACGAATTTACCACGTTTTGTAAACTGTTTGATATGATATTAATTAAATTTAATATTAAATTAATTATTAATTAACTGTTTATTAAAAAAAGAAACAATATAGTTCCAACACCATCATCATCTCCCTAGCTGTTGGAATCCCAACACTGTTTATTGTTAATTAAAACGGTAACACCAATAGGATATTTTACCAAAAAAATCTAATTAATCCGTCAGATAGATTTCCAAAAAATATTGGACACGTGTTTTTTCTTTTTTCACGTAAACAAAAAATGAAGACGATACAGTGCGTCGAAAACTCGTGCGAGATCACTATGTCAGTACACTTTTACTGGCGAAGTGACGTCACAAACCCCCACTCATGATCTTTGATGCGTTTTATCTTCGTCAGTTTTTCTTAATTTGATAAAACAAAAAATACGTATTCAATATTTTTCGATAATCTAACTGACGGATTAATTAGATTTTTTGATAAAATACCCTATTACATTAATTAACATAGTTACGGTATACAACAAAAAAGGATTAATAATAATTAAGAACTAACATTTAATGGAGGACGCCCTAGCATACTTTCTCTCACAAAACATCAGGTTTACACGCATAATTCTACTCCATTCATCGGCAAACAGATCACATTCAGGATTGATGGTCAGGAGAGCGTTAAGCATTCTTAAACTACGACACACTGTTACTACTAGTACTCGTTTTTATTTGAATGAATCCTGTAATTAATTAAAAACGTAAACAAATTCATTTATTCGTTCATTGCATTTGAGATAAATTGAGAATGCATATTTATAGGAACGTAGGTATGAATACCTACGTTCGTATTTTCCGTGTAAAAATACGTGGAATCGCTCCCCTGTTTTAATCTTTGACAACTTTTTTTCGAATGAGATGATTCACGAGAGAGTTAACCGCAGAATAATTTAATGTGAATCAATTACGACACGGTATCGCTGGACCGATGCATGTTGGCGATCGCAGTAGGTGTTATGGTACTCAGAAGGACGTTGCTGCCCATCCTCTGGTCAATATCCCTCTGTCGCCTTAAAAATCATATATTATGAAGATAAAGATAAAGATAAATTTATTTGTCAAAAACACGTGTAAATTAAAATCAGCTGGTAAGATAACAAAAAAATAAAAGTTTCAACATGTTTTTCCTGGAAAGGCGTACAAATACAACATTATTACTATAGTACAAAGTGCAAAACAAACAAAGTTTAAATGTTAATTTAATGATATTAATAATGTCAATAATATAATTCAAAAAACAAAAAATAATAATAATCATAAGGTCAAATAAATTTAAATTGTCAATTATATAATTTAAAGCACAAAAAAACTATAATATTATGTAAAATTAATAATAATGTCTAAAATACATCCTCTAAATAATCGGCAACATTATAATAGCATTTATTTATTAAAAGTTTCTTCATACTTTTATTAAAATTATTAATGTTTAGATCTTTGTATGCCTTTGGTACCTTGTTGTATAATTTTGGAGCCATGCAGAATACACTCTTACTCATGAGAGCTGTTTTAGCCCTAGGTAAACAAAGTCTGCGGTTATCACGCTGACTTCTTCTTCTATATGGTATGTATAAAGTATTACAAGTTAAGAAATTACAGCTAAATTATGTAAAGACACATAGTGTTCACATATTTACAATACAGTAGACGACCTCTCCTTCTATTCCAACAAACAATGAATAGTGTGTGAGCCAGAGCAATCTATTACACTAAAGAATAATTGTATTTAAATATATAAAGTATAGTTTTAATTAACAATCAGTTTGATTTTTTCTAGACTGATGATGATGATGTAGATTGTCCTATAGAGCCGGACCAGCATGTTCCCAAGCATTCTTATCTTGGATATAATCCTGCAACTTATAATATGCTTGTTTAAACCGAGGCGGGTCGCTAGCAAAGAAATAAAAGATTTATGCTCTCACAACGCTGCAGCACATGTTGCCACCCCAAATTCCCATGTCATGCTGACACTGAGCTCAGTCGGTACGTATCCTCTCGCAATATGTCGATGAGTCAGCACTTCCCTTCCAATGGATGCCTACGATATACTGGATGAGCCAAACTGTTTATTTTATGTAGACTTCGACCCGTTTCGGGGTTTCTCGGCTTTATTCGTCATTTGGGTTCCTTGAATGGTGGATAAAAGAAACGGTTACGGGAATGGGGTTCTTTTGTTTTTATTTTTGAAGGTTTTGAAGAATTAGGTAATATTAGGTATTAGGTAATAAAGATACTTAGGGCCAATTTCACTTAGCTTTTATACCTGTATGTCTATTCTAGCTATGCTAGGGACTGACAAAACAGACGGACGGATGACAGCTCACTTCACCCAGGTGTTCACCGAGGGAGATTATAACAGAATTACACTGCTGTATGTCTATTCTGTTACAATCACCCTCGGTGAACCCTTCACCGTAGGTGAAGTGAGCTGTCATCCGTCCGTCTGCTTTGTCAATCCCTAGCATCGGGACGGATGACAGCTCACTTCACCTAGGTGTTCACCGAGGGAGATTGTAGCAGAATAGCACTGCTGGTATAAGTATTTTATTCTAGGGATAAAATTGACGTCTGACAGTTTCTGTACGGAAAACTGTCAATTAATCAAAATGTATTATTAGATTAAGACCTATGTTCTATGTTCTATGTTAGGGGGGTTCGGTTTCCGCACTTAGTCCTTAAAATGGACCATTGTACGTGAGCCATAGCGGCCGATTACTCCAACCAGCCCACCTCCCTCCAGAAGCAGATCAATCTTCCCAGTCTTCTCAGTGCGTCCGCAAGGGAGTTTGGCGTTCCAAGGGTCTCCCTGCGGATCTGGGTGACGCCAGTGCACTCAAGGAGCACATGCGCCACCGTTTCTTCCGCCTCCATGCAGGCCCTGCACAGAGGACTATCAGTGATACCTAGTGTGTGAAAGTGCAGTGTTATTCAATGAGCAGTGTCCGGTGATGGTCCCCGCCACCAGTCGCAGGCTATCTCTGTCCAGGTGCAGAAGGCGCTTGGTCAGCTTTGTATCCAGGGATGGCATAGCCTCCTTGGACTGCCTGCACCCTGGTGTCGAGGTCCACCATTTCTCCGCTTGTGTTTGTGTGTAATCTCTTAACCAACTTCTCAACTGATTGAACGGAATGGGCACAATGGGTTCGGGTCCGAAGGCTTTTGTGCTGGAACCCCTTCTGGCGAGTTCGTCGGCTGCATCGTTACCTAGTGAACCACTGTGTCCTTTGATCCATTGTAGTGTCACTGTATTGCGGTTTGGTACTGTAATGCGTTCCAGTGCATTATGACATTCTAGTATTAGTCTCGACGTGATCTGGTTTCTCTCTAGGGATTGAAGGACTGAGGCACTATCGGAGAGTATACGGATATGCGTATCCGTGACTTCCCTGGCCTCAATGGCGTGTGCTGCCTGGATGATGCCTACGCATTCTGCTTGGTAGACAGTGTTTAGTATTCCTAAGGGCCTAGATATTTTAATGTTTAGGTCTTCAGAGAAAACCCCGACTCCGGTGCCGAGGTCGGTTTTTGATCCATCTGTATAGATCCTTAGCTCATCTGGGCCTGAGTAGTCACACAGCTCCGCTGTAAGCTCTATGTTGTAGTGTTTCTGGAAACAGTGTATTTTCAGGGTTCTGTCGTTGGGTGATGCCATCATGGGCTGTCGTTTGATTGCTTCCTCTTTTATCCGTGTATGTTTGATTCGGGAGTCTTTGCTTAGGGTGCCGGATATATCGAGCCTGAAAGCCGCTAGGGTCGCTTCCTCTCTCACGACGAGATTTAGGGGTGGCAGTCCTAGCATCGCCTGTAAGGCGGCAGTGGGTGACGTTCTCATACTGCCGGTGATCGCCACGCAGGCTAATCTTTGTACTTTCTCGAGCTCGTTCTGGGCTGTGCTCAGATTGGTCCTGGGCCACCAAACTAGAGAGCTGTATGTGACAATTGGTCTGATGACTGTGGTGTATAGCCAGTAGGTGATTTTGGGGCTTATGCCCCAATTCCTGCCAAGCAGTCTTTTGCATTGCCATAGGGCTATGCTGGCTTTTGTGTTGATGTAGTCAGTGTGTCTTGCCCAGGTCACCTGTTTGTCCAAATATATGCCCAGGTATTTGGATTCAGCCGATAGGCTTAACGTAGTTCCAAAGAAGTGTGGTAACTGTAGGGTTGCCAACTTCCTTTTCTTTGTGAAAAGGACGAGTTCGGTTTTAGTAGGGTTCACTGCTAATTTGTACTCCTTGCACCAGTCCTCTACTATCTTCAAGGCTTGGCGCATAAGGTTGCATAATGTGTTTTCATGTGTGCCGTTTATTATAATGGTTATATCATCAGCGTAACCCACTGTAAAATATCCCCTGTCATTTAGGCGCCTTATGAGGCTATCTACTGCGAGATTCCATAAGAGTGGTGAGAGCACGCCTCCTTGCGGGCATCCCTTCGCCACAATGGCTCTTGTGGTATCATTCACCGTGACTTGTACGGCTCTTAGTCTGAGCATGTTGGTGATCCATCCTCGCAGGGTCGAGTCCACACCGTGTTGCTCGAGTCCTGCGTTGATGCTGTGGAATATGGTTTTGTCAAAAGCGCCTTCTATGTCAATAAAAGCCGCTAGTGAGGAACATTTGTGGTCTACCGCACATTCGATCTTGGAGATCACACTGTGCAGTGCTGATTCCGTTGATTTCCCTGTGGAGTAGGCGTGTTGCTGCTTGTGTAGTGGCAGCCTCCGGAGAGGTCCGTCCCGGATGTGTCGGTCGCAGAGTCTCTCAAGGGTTTTCAGTAGGAATGATGTCAGGCTTATTGGCCTGTACGCTTTGGGCTGTGTGTAGTCCTTTTTGCCTGGTTTAGGGATGAAAATAACTTTCACCTCTCGCCATGCAAGTGGTACGTAATTGTGTGCTAGGCAGGCACGATAGATTAAGACCAGCCACGATGTGAGGAGATCAACTCCCCATTGCAGTAGCGCTGGGAAGATTTCGTCTAGGCCTGCCGATTTATAGGGTTTGAAGGTTTTAATTGCCCACCTTATTCGGTCTTCTGTTACTATGGTATTGGCTCTATACCAGTCCTGGTTGTTTGGTGTGTGTGTTGGCTCACTTGTCCATGTCCTGTCCTCGGAGAGGCTGCAGTCCGGGAAGTGAGTTTCTAGTAGAACTTTACTTGTTTCAAGTCCTGTTTTCATGTATGTGTTATCTGGGTTTTTCAGCGACCCGAGGGTGCGATTTTGGTCGGCGGCTAGGATTTTTCTCACCCGTGCGGCCTCGTTGTGTGATTCAATATTCTCGCAGAATTTTCTCCAGGCTGCTCTGCTGGCAGCTCTGATTTGTTTTTTGAATGTGTATTGGGTTTCTTTGTATAGCTCCCAGTCTTCGGGTAGTCTGGAATTTTTGGCTTTGTTGAATTGTTTGCGTACCTCTAGCCTGAGCTTGCCTAGTTCCGCATTCCACCAAGAGTTTCCCTTACCCTTGGCGTTCGGGTCTTTTAGTTTGCAGCAGGTGTGGTAGGCTTCAATAATATATTCTGAGAGCTTTGTTACGGTGTCCTCAAGTTGTTTGGGATTCTTTATGCTTAAAGGTGTTTGGTCCCTGGCTAGTAAGGAGGCCAGGAGTCGTTTGTAGCCAGGTACATTGGTTCGGCGCGGGTTGCGCCTAGGTTCGGGTTTTTTTGTGTTAGCTAATAGTGAGAAACGAATCCTTCTGTGATCGGAACGGTTCGTTGGATACATGCCAGTTTGAGATAAGATTTGCCGCGCTTTCTGAGGCAAGGGTTAAATCAATAATTGTTTGTCCGCGGGCTGTGGACCCAAGTGGGTTCTGAGCCATAGTTTATAATATTAAGGTTAGTTGAGAAAAGATACGTGCATAATACCTCGCCCCTGGAGTTGGCTTTGTTGCAGCCCCAAAGTGGGTGATGAGCGTTTGAGTCCGTGCAAATGACCAGGCTCAGGTTGGCATCTTCGCAGTGCTTCACCAGGTCGGTCATCTCTTTAGGTGGGCAGTCTTCGTGTTCGCCTGGCACGTATACCGACGCTAAGACTATGTCGGGTGTTTCGTTATCAGTGTTGAGCCTGACGGCTGTTAGATCTCTGGAACAGAATTGCGTGAGTGTTGTGGTAGGTACATCTTTGGGTATATACGCACAGGTTCGTGGCTTGCCTGTGCTCTGTGTGTCAAGAATTAGCTTACCTCCGATGTTACTGAGGCCGCATATTCTGTTGTTTCTGATCCACGGCTCTTGGATCAGTGCGATGGTTCGGGGTTGTACCTCCAGCGCCCTGCGCAAGCATGCCGTGGCAGTCTGGCTATGCTGGAGGTTTGTTTGGATGATTTTGAAGGAACTGGACGTGGTCGACAACGGCAATGGGGTGAAGTTAGGAGGAGTCCGATCCATCGGAAAGTTCCCCCCCCGTCCTCCAACCCATGCCGGCCGTCGCCGGGCGACGAGGCGAGCAGTTGCTCCGTCCACCCAGGTGATGTGGGTGGCGCACTCACTGCCTTCGTGTCAGCCATCGCCGCTCTGGCCATC
The DNA here is from genome assembly GCA_947361185.1 of Charanyca ferruginea. Lineage (NCBI taxonomy): Eukaryota > Metazoa > Arthropoda > Insecta > Lepidoptera > Noctuidae > Charanyca > Charanyca ferruginea. Next base: position 2,222,085 of record OX376071.1, on the reverse strand, counting down.
TCGTCCTCCAGTTCCTCCATTGTCACCTCGTGTTTCGTCGGTGTTTCTGTCGTCAGTGCCGTGCTTGGGGTCGCAGTCTGGGTTGAGGGTTGGGTGTTGGGGTAGAAGCGGACGTATATTGAACCAAGTAGGTACGATACACGACGCTCCCGCCCCAAGACCTTTACGACTTCGTCCGGTGGGATACCCAGGGTCAGGTATGTCCCGTGGTTATCACCACCGACCGATGTCGCCCTGTAGAGAGTCCATCTACCAATGTCGTACCACGTGTTCTGACGGCTCAGAACACTCTGGAGCCGCGCTATGTCTCCGTTGTACCTGGGTACGAAGAGCGCAGCGCGGACTCGGGTCGGCACCTCGGACTGCTTCATGACTGTCAGAGTGGCGTCCGTGTTGGGCAGTCTTATTTTGGGCACGTTCTGGGTTAGCCAGGTCAGGGCATTTTCGTCCTCGCACCACATCTGGACGGTGCCATCCGCTATCCGTGGGTAGCCACGGAAGGCCGGGAGTGGTTTTGAGGGGTCAGCGTCCATGACGAGGTCTTCGAGGCTGAGCTTTATGTGCTCAACCTCGTCGGTGTTCATGTCTCGGGTTGGAGGCGAGAGGCAAATCGCTACGGCGAGCCGCGCAGGAATGTCCTGAGTGGCCCGTGCGTAGGTTCTTTGTCCCCCTTGAGCGGTCTGGACCTTTACACGCTTGGCATCTCCCTGGAGCGTGCTCGGTGAAGCCGTGTCATCCGGTCGTTCCCTCTTTGCCGCTCCCTGGCCACTTGGTCCGGGTTGCGGTTCTGAGGGGCACGACGGGATGTGCTGTGCCGCGGGCGCCTTGTGCAAAAATCCAGATCGCTTGCCTCGTTTTTTTGTGTATTGGTGTTGGTGTTGTGTTGTGTCAGTACGGTTCCGGTTACTGTCCCCGCATGGCCCTGGCATGGACAGTGACGTTTCGCGCTGGGTTTCCCCTTCGCGTACTGGTCCCTGCCCATGTGTTTCCGCGTCCGGTCGCTTTTCGCGCTGGGTGTCCCCTTCGCGTACTTGCGGCTGGTCGCGTACTCCCTTACAGTCAACCGTTTTTGCATCGCGCTGGCTATTGCCTTCGCGGATTTTGCGTAAACGGTTGCTGAGATTCTTCTCTCTGCTCCGGATTTTTCCGCGCTTTCGTCCACAGAGGTGAAGTCAGAGCCGCCAGATCCAGCTTCCTTTCCCGTCCCGTGTTCTGTGTTGATGTCCCTAAGCCTCGCTTCGATCTTCTCGCGCTGTAATGCCAGCGCGCGGAGTTCGCCTTCGAGGCTAGAGAGTCGTGCCTTGTCAGTGTCGTTGTCAGGGTTGTTGGTGATACTATTCCTGACGATGCTCTGTTGCCAGGCCGTCGTGGAAAGTGCAGTATGCTTCAGGGTAGTAGGCGCAGGAGTCGCAGCCGTTATTGTGTCAGTAGGCGCGGTAATCGCAGCCGTAGTTGTGCCAGGTGGCGCGTGAGACGCAGCCAGTATAGTGGGCGCTAAAGCAGCCTGCCGCGCGGAAGGCGCGGCATCTAGATCTAGAAGCAGATTTGGCCCTCCCCCCCAGATTACGAAAGGGGCAGACCGACGAATCGGTGTGGGATTCCCCGGCATTGCCGGGACCCACCTGGGGAAAATTTTCCTTTGAATGGTTTGTTGGGTTTTGTGGTGGGCTTTTTTGGAAGCGAGGTTACCCCTCCTCATGGACCGAAGGGAAAAATGGGGAAAGGGAAGGAGGGAATTGGGTTAATTGAAAGGTTGAGTGGGCAAAGGCGCCAACCAGCGAGATAACCTCCGAGCGAGCGATGGGCGTCCGAGAAGCAGCAAACAAACAAAGCGGATCAAGCGAACCTAGCAGGTGAAGCTCGCAATCCCAGGGCATGATTATACCAAGTGATTGCGAGCCCCGACTGCAAATTCGCTCGACCATCCGCTGCCCTTAAACGACCACCACCCACCCAGAGCCACTCACTAGCCGACACCTCCACCAACTCAACCCCTCAATTGGATATAGGAACACAGGAGTGGGGGATTGGGTTACCCTAGGCCTGGGATTTGGCGTTCAGGAACTTCTCTTGTCCGGGGCCATACTAGGCACACCGGAGGTGTGATCGACCCCGTCAGTCCGGGGGTCGGTCCCACATCCGGTGCTAGGCTATCCGCAACCCGCCATCCCGCTCGGTTGCATGAGAAGAAGTGCCCGGCGGTCCAAGTCTATCCCACACGGTGGGTACATGTCCCACCCTGTTGAACAGGCCCCGACCGCCCCGAGCAGATTAACCTACCTACAGCAGATTGACCTATTATCTGCCTAGTCTTTTTCCAACTGTGTTGAGGTCGGCTTCCAGTCTAACTTGATGCAGCTGAATACCAGTGTTTTACATGGAGCGACTGCCTATCAGACCTTCACAACCCAGTTACTGGGTAACACGATACCCCTTGGTAAGACTGGTTGTCAGACTTTGTGGCTTCTGACTACCCATAACGACTGTCAAAGATCTACAAATGACAGTCGGGACCAACGGCTTTACGTGCTTTCCGAGGCACGGAGGGAACTCGGTATGAAAGGGATGGTCACCCATTTTATTTTTGTTAAGTTTGACCACGCATTACTTTTTTCAGTGTAGTCCGATTTCGATGATTCTTTTTTTATTTGCTATTTATCATCATCATCATCAGACCACTGTTAAACAAAGTGGGGGGGGGGGGGGGTTTGGTTAATAGTGTATACCATAAATTTGGTTCCATATTTCAAGAAAATATTCCTCCCCTAAGGGTAGAAAATTAAGGAACGACTGATTTTTTTTGGTGCCACCGTTTGTAATTAATTTGTACAGCTACCTATGATAAGAAGTAGACAATACAACAACAATTCAATTCGCAAGTCGGTGGCAATACAAAACAACAAGCGAAACGTCTTTTTTGTTAATTGGTATTTAAATAAGTACACGATAAAACAAAGGAAACATTTTTGAGACAGCTACTTAAATCCCGGATTTTTGAGAGAAAAATAAGCGCGCGTACTGCTGCGATTGGTTGAATGAATTATCAACAGCCAATCACAGCAGCTAACAGGGGCGTGACAATTTGTCACATTCGCAACAACACAGCATCAACATCGACTGCTAGACGTGCCTTCGTATCGGACTGCAGCCCGTGTTGCGTCTCCAGTACCCACGTGTTGACCGGTCTAAATAAGCTTGCTTGGAAGCCAACCTGGACTGCGATCTATTCGATAATAAATTCGCCAATTTAATGGTTATGTGCCAATATTTTTGTGAGAATAATAGAGTTAAATTGTTGTTATTATGCTTTATGTTTGTTCTTATTATATACCTCGATTTTAAGCCCGGCCACCTGCGGGAATTAATTATAATTATATAGATGGTGAGCTCACATGCTTTTTAAGATTTGGACTTAGAGTGACGTGGTCAATTTGCTATCAAGCCATTCTGATACCATCCCGGATCTACGTATAATTACGATAGAACTTTACTAAGGTATGTTCGTTTAATCTTGTAATAATACTAATCCATGTCCACGATGGCATATTATACTGTAGATGTTTGAATAAATGATAAAATTGTTAAAAATTAACAAAATATGTTTATTCTTCATCATATATTATAATTTAAAATTATTGAGGAGCTAAGTTAAAGCCGTACAGGTCGATCGGTCAAAGGTTAAGCTACGCTAGCCGCGGTCGGTCTGTGGATGGGTGACCATCCCTTTCATACCGAGTTTCCTACGTGCCTCGGAAAGCACGTAAAGTAAAGCCGTTAGTCCCGACGTTCGTAGATCTTTGGCAGTCGTTATGGGTAGTCAGAAGCCAGAAAGTCTGACCACCAGTCTTACCAAGGGGTATCGTGTTACCCAGTAACTGGGTTGTCGAGGTCCGATAGGCAGTCGCTCCTTGTAAAACACTGGTATTCAGCTGCATCTGGTTAGACTGGAAGCCGACCCTAACATGGTTGGGAAAAGACTATGCAGATGATGATATAGATGGTAAGCTCACATGCCCGCAATGTGCGAGGGTCTTCACAAAGAAGACTAGTTACATAAGCCACATGCGAGCTCATGAACGTCAGCTACAGCGGAGCTGAAGCAATCGCCTTGACCGAAATTGGTCGGCTCGTATCATCATCATCATACCTTATGTAATTGCTTTCTTAAGTCTTGTAAATTATATTAATAAACTAGCTGACCCGGCAAACGTTGTTATGCCATATAAAAACAAATAGCCTACGACCTATTCTCAGATCTACCTGTATCAGATCTAAATGTATGGAGTGGTTGTCTACTTTTACAATAATTGTAAATAACACACACACATAATATGTAAACACTATGTATATCTATGTTTACAACTTAGCTGTCATTCTTTATCTTATAATACTTTGTACATACTTCAATATAGTGTTTTTATGCAGGGTCCATCGTATTCACGTATATAATTGTAAATTGTAAATGCAACTTATTGTACATTTTTAAAAAAGTAAGTATGGAGTTTCTTGCCCATTCTTCTCCATACGAAACTACCTTTTGGAAGGGGCAACTAGAATCAAATTTATATTTTTTTTTATATGACGTTCAAAAGTACCTTTTAATGGTCTAATTGAAATAAAAGATTTGACTTTGACTTCACCAAATATACACAAAATAATTCATAAAAATCGGTCGAGCCGTTTCGGAGAACTTCGATAACAAACACTGTGACACGAGTTCTTTATATATTAGAAGATAAATAAATTACGCACACTTAGTAAGGAAAACAACAGCTGAGAACCAATCAACAAAACTATTTACCAAACACTTAGCTTATACCCTAACTTTGCCACAACAATATCGAAAACCATTACATAAATACGGGTACCATAAAGTTGTTATGTCTAAAAGTACGATAACTCCCTCACCATAGGCCGCTTCTAATTCCTCGTAAAAGCTTGCTAATTGATATTTTCATGGGAACAACATTCACGTAACTGAAATTACGTAAGAGCCCATTATCGGGAGGCCGACTCTAACTGCCGCCATTAGTCTCCCATAATACATGAGTTATGGGCAAAATTTAACATTTATAGCTTTTTGAGAGGAAACTTGTGTCTGACATTTGTCTACGCAACAGCGGAGCCATCTTGTTTCTGGATTAAGGCGGGATTAACGTAACATAGCAATGGGGTAGTACACACAATTAACCAATAATTTCAACACATAATTTCTCAAAAAAATTGGTTGTCTGTAAAGTCGGTTTACGGACGATAGTTTTACGTGATAACGTCATAAAGAAACATAATGGCTAACATATATAACAAAAGCAAATAATGGCTTCCGTCGAGGTGGGCAGAGCTTATTGCTTGGGCCGATCGTGCCTCTCTATCGCTTGTTCCGCGCTCTTGCTTGCACGCTCAGACTCAGGCGGAACGTGACACTTTTTCGTACGTGCAGCCGGTGTTATCGACGTCATCACGTCAAAAATACTTTATTTAAGCCTTGAAAATCATATTAATTTTCAATTCTGTAAAGGACAATGCTTATGAATGTTTTGAACTTATGAATTGATTGATACCCAATTAGTTTTTTGTGTGTAATTAACTTTGAAAGCCAATAAATCTACCTTTCACGAAGTTTTTTATTAAAAGAAACATTTTCTAATCTCTTATCTATTATCTTGAACACATTTCAAATTTTGAAGAGCCATTAATTGAATGAAATCAATTTGATAAATTACTTAGTGCAATGTTCTTAAAAGCTTTTAAAGCAAACATTTTCAAAGTCTGGACTTTGACTTTGTAAATGCTTACTTTCAAAGATCATTGAGATTTTACTGAATACTTGAATACATTCTTTGGTTCTTTACCAAAGTTAACTTAAGTCTAAGCTCAACCTAAGCGTTATTTATGTAAGTCTTACTGAGAGCGTATCTTTGCCCAGATACGCTCTTTTGCACTATTTTACACCACTGATCATAATTATGCTGAATAGAAGCCTCCTAGTCGGAACCAGTGCGGGACCGTGGCCCAATATGCTGCGTCCGGCAACACCTACGACGCAGCTCTATGTGTCCCGGCTACATCACACCACGAAGATTGAGGAGATCGTGGAAACTGTTCGAGCAAAGACCAGCTGTAGGTCGATTCTGTAAAATTCAAACAACAACTCACATCTCACATCGCTATTCACTCTCACTTCACATAAGGTTCAAAATGACCTTGATATATTTGACACTTTGAATCGGGTTCGAGTGCGAAGTGAGCGTCGAAGTGACGGGGAAATTACCTTACAGAATGCCACTTCTTACGTCATCTCATACTTTATCTGTCGAAATCTCCCTGTCAATTTAGTTCAACTCGCTTACACGCTCGCAAGGGTGGCGCTAGTGTAAATTCCAATTATCAACCGAGTTTTTGGAATGCCAATCAAGAAACTCACAGCGGATTCAGATTCGAAGTTTAGAATGAGGTCTTACAGAATCACACCCCTGCACCTTGAGGCTTGAGATGTTGGAGTCGCGTCACAACACGAATTTCAAGTCGTTCGTGGTACGAGTTCCGACTCATTTTATTGAGACCAACAAGGACGAGTTTTGGCCGAAGGGTGTCGTGTATCGGCGATTACGCCGAAGGATACACCGTCTCTTCGTGTACAATAGTTTATTAATATTTTTGTGGTTTTTATAAATATGTATGATAGTCTGTAAGGTATATATGTTACGGGTCTTTTGTTACCCGAAATAAATGGTATTATTATTATTATATGCCATCGTCCTTCGTGACTACAGTTCCTAATCATTATGGACTGTTGTGACAGGATTCACACGTCACTATCCACTGTCACCGACCTTGGTAATTGTGACAGTGGGTTTATCAGGCGGGGTTGAAGTTATTACTAAATAATCAAATAAAGGATGACCAAAAGTTGAGAGATTACGATCTCTGGGACTGGCAGCGGCCCAGATCGCGACCCAATACGCAACGTAGCCCTTAGCTTGATAATACTAGGTCCTTATCTCATAATCATAATGTTAAAGTTGGTCCTTATTTCCAGCTGCAGCTACGACTACTTGGAGATCACGGAGGTCGGCGTGGACAACACCAGCGGTGCGCAGGAGTGGCAGCTACACGACCACCATGAGGCGTTCAGCTCTGACACAGAGGTAAACAATTTAATGTACTGTATTACGAAGATACTTGAACATTTAATATTTTCCCTATTTGTTTAAATAAAATATGGCCCACAGCGGTCATAGATAGGGGAACGTTGCGATTATTGGACAAGCTCTTTCATTGGTCCACCAAGGTATTTCCAAAACTGTGCAAGTTAGCAACACCCAAACTAGTGGAAACGAGTCCGTAGCGACTCAGTTACACCCCCCTCTTACCCCTATAACGCTGCGACACGTGGTGAAGAGTTTGGTTGTGTTGGCCGTTCCGCCGGTCAAAATCGAATAATTTCACTCAGGACAATTTGAAGTAAGTATCATTGTATTCATATTTGCCTGAGTGCAATGTTATGGAATATAAGACAATTTATTTGTGATTGCTTTAGTGTTTTTCAATGTTGTCTAATCATGATTGTCCTGAGTGAAATTATTCGATTTTGTTTCGATTTAAAATAATAAACTGCTTTCATTTTGACACTTATACTTTTTGAGATATGCAGTCCAAAAGTTATCTGGTTCATTCAATAGCAACCTTCCCCTACGTAGTTTACATAGGTTCACCATTAGCATCATTTTGTCAGATGCTAAGGGTTAATATTTACACATAAGCAGATCGACAAATTCGGTTTAGCATCAACATACGAATCGCCGATACGAAAGTGCAGAACCGAATATGTAGCCCGCAACATGCGGAACCGAATATATCACCCACAAAGTGATGAACCGAATGTGCGGAACCGCTGTTTCGCACCGAATGTGTCGCTCGCAATATGCCAACCAGCTTATGTGTATTTTTGTATACTGAAACTGTTTCACATATTCTCTTTGCCAGATATGGGAAGAAACAGAGACCCAACTTCCAGAATCGGACGCTATCAGCGCGGGTTGGATGCGGGATGCGCACGCGACGCGCGCTCGAAGGCTGTGCGGAGACTGGAGCGGAAAGCTGAAGTTGTTGCGGTACCAGTCCCGAGGAAATGTTCTGCGTCTGCGCTTCAGAGCTGACCACTCTCGGCACTACGCGGGGTTCAGGGCGAAAGTCACAGTAACAGATTGTAAGTACTCAATTATTATTTTTTTGTAATATTTATTTTTGGTGAGAACATCTCGTAGAGGGAATTAAAGTTCGTCCAGTTATAGTGGTTATAACTAACATTAATAACTTTATCGTTATAAAAGTTAGCATTTTGACTTTCAATATTTCCGTAATCGATTCCCAGATTTTGAAAAATATGGCAATCATGGAAAGAACACGTCATTTTTGTCTTCGTTAAGTGCCTTTTTATACACGTTATAAATAGATATCTCAATAGAGTCTTATACAAGAGCAATTAGCCAGGATTTTATAAAAAGTTAATTGAAAAGAGTACCCGTGGAGTTGTTTGTTTTTACTTCTCCTTAAAGAAGTCCTAACTACGTTTTGGAACGAGCAACTAGCTCCAACTTTCTGACTAACTGAACGGCTCCGTCAATGGTAAATACATAGGTATTTAAAATTAATAGCTACTTTGTTTCTTGCAAAAAAAATGTTGAAGAATATTTCTTCAGAACTTCATCGGATACGCTCCCCCTAGTCTTCACAATGAAGAAACGTCCGCGTGTTTCGTTTTTCAATTTCAACTTTTCGCTCAGTTCCGTGACGATGCCGGCGGAACGGAACGGACCGTCTATACGTCAAATAAAGTTGCCAACTTGCACCCATTGTGCCACTCTTACCGGTATTAGTACCTGAACATAAAATTTAAATTCCTCTAACACCAACAACAATGGCAACAAAGTTGTCGATGCAGTTAATCCAACTATATTAACGAGCGCATAAAGTCTATTTTGGAATGCGGTAGCTGTAGTTTAAGTTCGTCAAGTAGAATGAGGCGAGTTGAATAAAATGCAGTCTAGTTTTAATTAACCACGGCTATGTAAGACTTGGCGTTCGTTTCTCTGTTCCGCTGGTTTTTGTTCCGACTTCAGGCTAGTTTCCTGAGGGATCGATGTTGGAAGGCAGTCGCGTGCGCCATTCTTGTGGAAAACTTGGTCTTGCTTACTGGCGTGAACTGACAATGGAATATTTAAGATTTGCCAAGTAATAGCGGCTATCTTTTTAAATAATTGTACAATTAGCTGAACATTTTTAAATTGGATAGATTTTCCGCTCAGCCTATAGTTGTATTGTAGATAAATATAAACCACGGAATAGAAAGAACAAGATATAAACCAATAATAAGAAGATGTTGATTTTTATACCCCCTAAATTATTTCTTTTATTTATAATTTTAAATTAGAACATAATACCCTATAAAATTGTTAGTAAAGCTTAAAACTATGTTAGTACCTTATAACTACTTGTTCCAATTATCCTACATTAAAAGGGGCACCACTAGAGCTGTGTACCTTATTCCAGTGCCTCACAATGGGACAATCAACTTTATTCGTATGGGTATTTAGAAGGCTGTTGGAATATACGTTTTGAATGTTTTTTTTTATTATTTATTTATTTATACTTCAAGCACAAACGTACGAAGGCGGACTTAATAAACAACCTCAAACCAACATATTACCACAATATGCCGCTTTAAAGCCACTCTATATTAATTTTGATAATGATTTTTCCAAAAAATAAGTTTTAAAACTTATTTATCTGACTGTACTAAACAGCTTAAATAATTTGATGGTGTCCGAATTGTCAGTGAAAAAAATATTGAAATTAAAATGTGTCAATTCGGACACTGTGTCTGTGTCCGAATATATTGTTTCCGAATAGGGTATTACACACATTTTTGAAAAGTGTCTCAATGAAATTCTGTAGTGCTAATATGCCACCAAGAAAAACACAAAATTTTTATTCAATCGACAAGTGCCATAAAAATGCATTTCAATTTAAAATTTTCAAATTTCGCGCGTAGTTTGACAAAAACGCCTCTTACTGGACGCCATATTGCTCAGCGAAAATGACGTCAGTTCGTTTTGTATCAAATGCGCTCATAATAAATATGATAATTGTATATTATTTAAAAATTATTAAAAGCATATTTTGTAATAGGTGTAATCATTAAAAAAATACGTTGGTTACGAAAATAATAAAAGTACAAAGCCTATAAACGCCAATCGGTTGACTGACAATTGTAATTTTTTTGTTTACACAGCCGTACGGAGTAATAACATGGCCGCTACTATTTCATGGTGTTTTAAAACAGATTAAAAATACTAAAAACTTTGAATTGAATTTAAAATTTTATTTGTTATTTTATGAACTAAAACTTACATTTTCCGACTGCTTTATGCCTAAACTGTCTCAATAACATATTTATAGATTTATTCTCGTATAGAGTAAAATACCCTATTGTCAGCAAGCCTTTTTAGTGGTATTAGCGGACATCTTGGTACCTAAACAAAAACGATCTAGGTATAGATCTAGGTCTAGATCTAGGTCTAGATCTAGGTCTAGATCTAGGTCTAGATCTAGGATTGAAATTTATTGTTGGATATAATAGACATTAATGCAGGCCGAAATTCTAATTACGAATGCTAGAAAATGTTGGTGGCTATGCTAAAACCACCGCAATTGTAGTACGTGTAGGTAGTAGTAAAACTTAATAAGCTACATAAAAAAATTAAACGAGATTTAACTATGCTAATATTATAATTTTAAGCCTATATTTTCTAGGCTTCATCTCTTTCCTCGATTTTATTTTACATACAATCTTTTTGAAAGTAAAACAACAATAATTTCCGGAAAAAGACTGTTGTATTATAAAGTTAATACCTACCTACCTTCAGTTATTCACACCACAAGAATATAAAAACGTTGTAAATTCATTATTTGTAAAAGAGCTTTTAATCTTTATATCTTATTCTTTCTTGTTTTCCAAGAACACAGTTTCGTGAAGAAGGTTAATAAATTCTCAAAATCCTTTTAATCCAAGCCACACACCTAATTAATTTATTAATCCACAAAATAACGCACCCCTCATATTGTAAGCCAATACACCAAATATACGACAATACAAAGCTATTCACGATCCACTGCCTCTCCAAACTAACCGAAAACATCGTTTCAATGAACTAACTGTTCAATATACAGCATGTGTTACGTTTTGACAAATTATGTGGGTTTAATCAGTAGCGGTACAGAAACCGCGTAAATAAACTCGGTACGAAGCCAAAATTCTAAACAATAATGGTATTAGCTGCAGGCGAAACTGGATAGTTCGCCGAAGATAATATCTCGTGGATATTAGGGCAAATCTGCGTAATATTGGCAATTTAATAGACACCCAATTTTATCATAATAATTTATTGTCTAACCTTCACACTTTGGGGACGTTAGGCGTGAATTTTGTAAAATACTAGCTTTTTCGTCCGAGTCAATGTCAGTTATCGCGGATGCAGACGAAGTCACGGATTAAACCTAACCTGTCTTGGGCATAGTTTGACATAAATGAGCATGGCGGTTGAGAGCATTATTAGTTTACATGTCTCGCTGATGGTGACGATGGCGTGTTGGTTAGATCATTCGGTTCCTTTTAAAATCGTTGACCTGAATGGTGTTGATCTGGGCGTTATGTTCGTGAACGGTCACTGTCAGTTTTCAGTCAGGGATTAATAAATAATAATAATAAAATTGGTCGGCGTCGCCGAGGCCGGCCCAGGAAGAGGTGGCGAGATGACCTAGACGCGTACTGCGGGGGCTGGGTCGAGGCAGCGCAAGACAAAAATAACTGGAAAGACTCGGGGGAGGCCTTTGCCCAGCAGTGGGACACAACGGGCTACTAAAAAAAAAAAAAAAAAAATAATAAAATTCTTTATTTCCAATTTTACAATTTGAAATGAGCACATCTGACTGTTAAATTTTTTATTAAATTGCTTATTTTTATTGCTTAGCTAAGATTAAACTTGGGGTGCCAGGGCTCTCTCTTATTATTACATTTTCTTAAAAAAAAAAACAAACATTTACGGAGCTAAGTCTTTTCGAAGCTATGGTTTGAGTATAACCAGAAAATAAAGTTTATAATAAAACAAATAATGTTAAGATTCTCTCTAGTGTAGGTGTGAGTGTGTGTGTGAATGAGTATGTGTGATGTGTTGTGTGTATGGTTTATGTTTTGATTGGTCATCTCTTAACTGCCATGGCTTTTATCTTTATTATTTTTATTACTAAATACACGTTGGCACATACCTATAGAAGCAACAACAATAATGTAACCAGGATTTTGTAAAAACTTGAATAAAAAGAGTGCCCGTGTAGTTTCTTGCTCGTGTGTTGGAACGAGCAACTAGCTTCAACTTTCAGACTAAGTAACTGACTCTTTGACAATTCAAAAGTGCCTGTAAATGGTTTAATTGAAATTAATGCTTTGACTTTGATTTGCCGTGGTCTTTGGGGTTCAAGCTTATCCATCAAAATCGGTTGAGTAGTTCAGCCGGCGAGCGAGCGCTAGTGTATTCGATTCGAGTAAATTATTATAATAATTTTACTCAACTAGCACAATTAGTATTACTCTTTAACATGAAGAAAGCGTTTAAACTAAATACATTTCTTTTTGTGCGATATAGGTATTTCCAATTCTAACATTAATCGAATTTACTCTGAATTTATTCTGCGCATTTATAGTACTTAGGCCTTATGACCTTCAGAACCTGTTGACCTACTGTGTTCCAGGCCAAGGTCTAGAAAATTCTTCGAAAATTCTGTCCCTATTTAGAACTGTTGATACAAAAGCCATATATCTTCGATTTAGTATCACAACATCCCCAACATGTCAGGGTGAAAAAAATGGCTTCCGCTGACAATGTGCAAATTGACGTCGTGTCGAGACATGGCGACTCGTTAGCATTAGACCTATCCATGAAATAAACTCCAAGCAAGTTTGTCTGTTTGTCGCTATGAATGGATCTGAGTTAAGTAGGACCTATAAGAGTTGCTGCTACCTGTTCTAACGTTGACTTTATACTTAGTGCTACACAAATTGTCAAAAGATTTTGTTTTAATAGGCTTGAGTTTGTCCGCAACTCTTAAGAGGAAATCCCACGGGCTAGAGAATTGAAAATTAGGTATTTGTAAAATCTATTGCTGTCGCGCGATGCCCGAACACGAACCGCAGAGCGCGATAGAGACAACTGCAGCTTTGACCGAAAATACCTATTAAAAGTACACAAAATTCATGATTCGTAGTCCCCTGATGTCTTCTCCAAAACTTAACCGATTTAACTGCTTTTTTTATTAAAAAATAAGGAAAGACTTTTGCCGTGTTCCTATGTTTTCTATTTTTTATATAATTAAGTCAAATTTGTTTTCTGAATGTTTGAACACAGCGGAAAATCATGCCAATTTTTTAGGTATTTGAATATTCATATCTCTTTTAATAATAAATTTATGAGAAAAAGGAAAACATAGGGCCATGCCAATAGTAGCCATGAATATTAAAAAAAAAATAATTGATCTACTGGCATTATCCAGGGAGGAAACAGGGGACTAAGTTTGTATGGAAAAACGGCCCTTGTGTTTCCTCTTAAGTGATGATGCGGCCTAAAGTGGAGCACGCTTGCCTAGGATGAACCGGTTCACTCGTGCCTTAAAGATACTCAGATTATACTTATCGGGGAACAGAGAGACGGACAGTGAATTCCACAGTCTGACAGTTTGCACAATTCATGTGGAAGCATATCGCTTGGTTTGAGACTGTAGAACTTCTAGCATATAGCGGTGACGCTTCTACGTATCTCTTCTCGTCCGATGATGCAACGGGGATGAGGGAATTAAGTTGTGCAATTACAAAGCACACTTTCCGTAAACTAATTCAGTATACGAAAATAATATTACTATTCAGCAACAATAGTGTAGACATTTACATCCAAAACGAATTTAAAGACAAATTAATCAGCGTTAAACCACAGTATAAGTATTAGTACTACCGTACAGTAGCGACACGCTCCGCCTCCCTCTGAAACCGTACCTCACCTCTCCCCGCGTCGAACGACTAGCTCTGGAAATTGCGTTTTTGTTCGCGCGGCGCGTAGACACGCACACTCACGCACGTATCTGTATAGTCTATTATTTTAGTATTAGTGTAGGCAAATATGTCATTTCATTTCTATGGAGTGTCGCGGGTGTGTTAAACTCTCTAACTTACTTCTTCTTATTCAACTACAAATTTTGACGTGAGTAATAATTAAACCCAACCAAGCGATAAATATTTAAAAAATCTCAACATGTAGGTCATTGTAGTACCTAGATAGAAAAAGTTATTTCTGCCTATTTATATAGTGTCAAATAACATCTAATAAAAATAAGAGTAAGTATTTCATCTAATAAAAAGTAACCAGATCGAAAACAGCACCGTTTGACATTTTTAATTGAAACCAAATACCTTAGAATACTTTTTACCCGACCCTCGTCTAGTACTTTTCGCTCTTACTTTTATTATAATTACCGCTTCTTCTTTCAGTATCTATCTACGAGTACCTCACTTTAGTAATTTTGGAGCTTAAAACCAAATCAATAAACAAAGTTGTCGAAATTCAAAAATTCAACATCCAACTTATTCTGTATTGAGTGAGCTAAATTCACAACATTTCCCGAACAAAAATTTAAATAACGATGCTGACATTCCTTTCGTTCGCGAGCGAGTGAATGGATGAATGAATGAAAGTAGTTAACGAGGAAGCGCATTTTGCAGACTTTTTTTCCTGAGAGCTGAACTGTTGAACATAATTTGATCTAACGAGCACCTTTGATACGTCAGGTTGGGGGTAAAAGCATGTTTAAAGTACATGTGTGTTGTATTTGAGAGCTTGCTGCATTAAAAAAGTCTTTGTGAGGCTATCAAAAATGATGAAAGTAGAACAGTACCCAACTGCTAATAGTTTTATAGTAAAGACGTATTGAGACGTATTATGACCCCAGCATAGTAGGGAAAAGGCTACTATGCTGGGGTCAGCTTGGCAGCTGAATACCAGTATTTTACATGGAGCGACAGCCTATTTGACCTCCACAGCCCAGTTACCGGGTATCCCGATACTTCTTTTTTTCGGTGTACTGTTGAACTTCTGCTGGACTCCATCGTGGGGGATGACGGAGGGGCGGCACTTACCACCGCGATGTGCCACCTATGTCTAGCCAATGGTGCGGTGTTGGTGATACCATCTCAATTGACGAACTATTTATTGTTAATTTTACAGTAGACTGAAAAATTTCGGAATTTCGGGATAAAGTCTCTTTTTCGCCCGAGGTCCCGGTTCCTTAGTCCCTGGAAGGGACCACGAGTATTTTCTTGCCCGTGGTGCCCAGACCTGAAAAATTAAATTGTACTTAAATATTTGAAATACAGTCATCGAAATGCCTGCCAGAATGGATAAGTGCTCAGCAAATTGTGTTTCCTAAAGTATTGTAGAAATGTATGAGTTTGACTGTAAAAAGTGATTTAGTTTTGGCACTCGGCGGACGCTACCGCGGCTCGTGCGTCACGGTTCTATCCTAACCTTTCCTAACCATGTCGAATCCGCCCCAGTGTCGAATCCACCCACTTAAGGGTCAAAAAGGTTTTGGTTATCCATTTTGGTAAGCAAAAAGCCAAGGCGGGAGTTTCGGAAAGTTTATTTAGATCTTTTTATTTACCAAGAAAAATATCTCCGTGGTCCCTTCCAGGGAATACGAGAAGGGGCCACGTAATTTTCCAGTATTATAGGGACCACGAAGAAAAAAAGCTCCGTGGTCCCTTCCAGGGACTGCGAGAAGAGACCACGGGCGACCACCTCTAAAGTCAAGTGCTTTTTTTATAGGTAGAACAGTTTTGTTTTGGAATAAAATATGATTAATGGTGTAATTTACCCAATTGTAAAACGATTCTATTGAGATCATTATGAAAATACTACTTATCTATGCCAATAATATAGGTAGTCTAGGCCAAATTATAAAATTAATTTTAAAACTAATCTTCATTGTATTTAAAAGCTTTAGTTAAGATAGCATCCATCATAATTCTCATCATCCTGAAACCGACACGTCAAGACAATAGAGATACGAAAATTAATCAACAATGTCCTCCTACCATCTCGTAATTAAGTATTCAAACACCAGGAAACTTAAACATAACAAAGCGGTGCCGAGATTAGACACCCCCCTCTCCCCTTTTTACCGACCATTTAATATTTAGAGGGGGCGCGTCCCAATTAAAACTCAAAAGTGTAAAGTGCGTGGTACAGAGTAATCAGTGGTCTCTTCCAGTCGAAAAATGTTTGATCTATGTTTGTGTAGTGTTTTGTTTATAGTAAAGGTAAGTCAGTAGTTCAATTCAACAAAAGTATTTTGTTTTTTGTTGGGGGGACCATATTGAAAGCATGCTAAATACAAATTAATCTCCTGACGATCTTAGAAGTTCGATTTGACGTTTCTCATTTTAAGGTGCGTACGGATTAGAGGCAGTCTCAGGGTGAGCAGCCTCACCACGCACGGCTCGTGTGGGAGCTGCCTTGGTAAATAATTAAAAAAACATGAGGCAGCAGGCTGAGGCAACGTGCCTCGGGTCGAGCCACGAAGGCGCGACATCACCATTGTGCGAGACTCGCTAAAACCATGCTTAAATCACGTCCACACTTGAGAGGCACTTACGCCGAGGCACCTTCGAGCACAGTCAATAAACTGACATCTGATGGCTCGCGTCGCGGCGGCCTCGCGTGAGGCACGCCTCGGGTTGAGGTGGGTACGCACTTGAGGCGAGTGTGTGCCTCAGGCGAGGCTGCCTCTAATCCGTACGCTCCTTTACATGCCGCGATTACTTTATATGAAAGTCTACGTAAGAAATTCAAAAATCAAAATCAACAAAAGGACAATGGGCAAACTTGTATGAAGCCTGGGCGGTCCGCGGCCAAGAATTATTTAATAATTGTAACTAAAGTCCTGCAATATTATTGTGTAGAAATGTACCTACTTCGAAAATTGATAAAATACACTTTTGTTTCTGAATACTTATTGTAGTTTTAGTATAAAGTAAGCACATGTGACTACGGCTTTAAAGAAACAATAAGTGTTCTTTATACTATAAATTATTTATTTTGGATAGTTTGTGATTCATAAAATGATAGCACATAATATACCAACTTGAGGTTTTACAGCTTTTTGTTGGACATTTTAGTTGTAGTCGGGTTTTTCAACTTTATTTTATTTTGATACTTAAATTCTGTTATCGATAGCATTCGCGTATTTCCGTTTTGTCGCTTCCTTTACTTGATATTTTCGTTTGTTTCAAATACTTATCATCGAAATAAACAACACAATTACCACTGAATACAAACGAATAACAGGCTAAATAATACTTACGCCAATAATATGCATTAATAATGCTTTTACGGGTTATAAAAGTCAACCGAATGACAATTAATTGGGCACTTACCCCCATGGCCGCTGGTAGGCTGGGGAAACTTAATTTAAAATATTTAAAATACGATATCGTTTGTATCGATTTTGTCTATAGCTTTATTTTTATAATTTACCGTCTTCTTCTATACCCACATAATTACATAATTATATATAAAAGCGAAAGGTAATTCATTTACTCTCTGACTATACGAAATCTTAATAACTACGTGACCTATATACTTAGTTGACATTTTTGACGTGACAACGTCTTATAATTCGATAGCCGGGTGCACGAACGAAAAAACATGACGTCATGCGGCGTTACGGCGTTACATGACGTCATGCGGCGTTACCTCGCTCTGCGGCGTTCCAAGTGAAAAGTGAATGTGGTGTCAATTGTTTATAGCAACGATAATTACAGCGATAAAGGTAATGATTCTTTCGCGTTGTCACGTTCAACTATCGTCAGTAAACCGACTTTACAGACAACCAATTTTTTGTTTTTTCAAGTGTCAAATCAATCAAATCAAAAATCATTTATTTCCCTCCCTCCTCCTCCCTTTAAGCAAGTAATGCCTGTGTTGGGAGACTCCGCTCTTCCATACCGATATTAATAGATAACATAATTATAATATTTATGTAAGAGTATGTGTGTGTGTGTGTGTGTGTGTGTGTGTGTGTGTGTGTGTGTGTGTGTGTGTGTGTGTGTGTGTGTGTGTGCGCGTGCGTGTAATATGTGTGTCAGCATGTGTAGCGAGGTGAGGACGTGCCATTGCACATCCACCATACTTAAAACAATTGCATGCAACAGTCCAAGCGGACATATCCGTGCATTATGATATATGTGTTAACAGTGCTTCTGTTTCGTCATAATTCAAAAGTTTTATCCAACTAATTAAAGATTTTTTACAGTCATGGTATTGTTTAGTATATATGTATATTTTCATATTTATCCTATTATATAATTGGGCAGAACGTTTTCGTAATTGTATTCTAGCAAAAAGTGTGTAATATAATATAGGTAGAAGACGGCAACTAAGAACGGATTTTACGATAGGGCCGAATTAACGGGTTCTCTGACTTCCCTGAAGGCGTGAGTAAAAGTTACCTTAAGGCGATTAGACTCGTCAATGGCCTTGGAGTTCCAGCGCGGTTTACATGCACACCAGCGCTTGCTACGTACCTGTCCCGCTTACTCCGATCACAGAATATGCGGACAACAGACACGCACGCCTGACCTTACGTTACGTTGCTGCCTATGTTTGGAAAATATTTAATTCATTTATTTAGAAATGCGTAGTTTCACTGTGTTAATGAAACAATACGGAAGTAGGTACTTGCACATTTCAAAATAAATAGGAATAGAGTAATTAAATGAACAATAAATATTCAGATTAAATATTGCTATTTTGAGTACGAAACTACGAAATTAAAGTGAAAAAAAAACTAAAATATTGCTTTAGTTGGACTTTTGTTATACTGCCACTTTACATTTTCGTAAAATTAGTCATTGATTCATTTATTTATTAAGCTAGGATTCATTAAAATTATAAAAATTTCTTGTTTTGAATTTTCACGTACTTAGTAACTAAAAAAATTATTAGTTTTTTTTAAATTAATTAGCCATAAAAACTATTTAGGTGTTTACTATTTTCTAATGTCATGATAAACAACAATCAAATATAAAATAATTCTATAAAGCACCAACAATTGTGTTCCCGCGCACAAATCAAACAAATTGTTCCTAGTCAGCTAGCTACTCTTTGAACGCCTATTTACGCACACGTACACAAAAAGCTCATGTGTATTTGCACTCACACATTTACACGTCGGAGCAGCCAGTGATACAGCCTTCCCGTCTCAGTGCTGTCGCACGACTACCGAATTACCGATGCGCGTGCGCTGAGCCTCTAAGGCTCTAACGTACGGAATCGGAATATTTGTGATTTTCTTTGCAAAATGTTGACCGATTTACATTTATGTTATATTGAATCTGTAGTCTCTTAATCTCTTTAATCGTCAATATTTCAGTGTAAAAATATTTCCAAATATCACAGCCATTTAGGAGCTGAAAGGAATTTTAGCCAAAAAATATCGTGTGGTTCAGTATTTTTTTTAAGGCAAAAGTATTAGTCATAAGATAACGTCATAACTAGGACATGATATGCATAATTAAATCGATATTTAATAAATATTTTTTTCAAATCTTTTAGGTAAGCCGTTTTTGAGGTATAGGCTTTAGAAAGTAACTGTTTCACAGTACTGAACGAGACTTAGGGCCTTAAAATAAGTCATATAAAAACCAAATTCTCAATAAAAATGATGGAAACGTCACGATGTACGGAAAATCATGTAGTAGATAAACTTATCGGTGATCATAACTGTCAATAAAACGTGAGCAACGAAAGTTTAGGGAGAAAATTTAGAATACCAGTTAAAGTTAGACTACTGTATTTGCCTCTACATTGCTGAGTTTATTAAAATTCGTCGCTGACAACGTGTCGTGTTGTCGCACCCTCTGTTTCGGCCTCTGTGACCACTTTGCCATTCAGTTAATGAATATATCCGAACAGTTTTATTGCCACGTGGTGTCGGAAAGAATTGCGCGCGCATGTTTTAATTAAAACACTTTTTAGCGCTCTTGGAATACTAATTAAGTGCCGTCAGTTTATATACTAGGTCTTGGAACTTTAACGTAATGAGATAGAATGGCATCATTATGTGCTAGTGTTGTTTAAACAATACTTAGAGAGAAAATTCGTAATAAGAGCGTGTTTCTTGTCTTGGGAGCGAAATTTTAAAAGAAGTTTCTCTTTAAGTTGTCTTAAAGTTTTTAAACCAATTTATAACTAGGTTTTTACTTAATTCCTTGAACACGTACGTAGCTCGGTTCTTACGTGTGTATATTTTGTAGGTTTTCTGGGTTTCCCCGAATGCTAGAGTATCTACTACTTTATAAATATCCTTCATGTTTGCTAGTGGAACCCAATGCGTAGTACGTTTTGCCACACAATATTCAGCTTTGCCTCGTTATATTACGGCAACAAATATCCCTTACATAAGGTCGCATTACACCTGCCAACGACATTACTCGGTCCATTGCGCACAAACTGCCGGTGGGCTGCGATCACTAAACTTATAAATATTTCATGTCCTCCTGGTACCGGCTCGATATGAAAACAAGCCACTAATGCCGTCATTCTCCGTGTCATTTAGGTTTCATAGCATTATTAGAGGTTTACTCATACAAAAAACTACACTAAATAGAGCAACAAGTAAGAAACTTATTATAGTGTAGTGTGCCTGAATAAGCGAGAGGAATTCAATGCTTTCAAAACTATGTTCTACGAACAGAATAAGGCTCAGCGCAGCGCAAGAACAGGTTTTATTTATTACTAGCACTTTGCCCGCGCCTTGGTCCGTGTGATTTTTTTACAGATTTCTAGTCTTCAGATAAAAAAATATAGCCAATAGCATTCAGGGATAATGTAACTTCCTATTGGGGGAAAGAATTTAAGAAATCGCACGTGTAGTTCTAAAAATTACCCCCAACATACGAACAATTTTTTTACCTCTTCATAATAGCACCCCCACTGCTCCCCCCCGTGACTATGAAGGAAGCGAACCGGGCTGATGATGACGGCTTCGTGACGGTGCAGAGGAAGCGCCGGCAGAGCTGTAAGAACCGCTGCGGCAAGGCTCCTACGGAGCCCAACGAAAAACTACGTGCTGCGAAGCCGAATACCCCGGTGTATATTTCCCGTCTCCACTACACCACTGACGCGGAAGACATCGTGAAGTACGTACGCCAAAGGCTGAATGAAGTACGCGCCGAAAGTGCAGTTGCTGGAATCGCATCGCAACGTCAACTTTAAGGCGTTTGTGGTGCGCATACCAACATGCTACCTGCATCAGGTGTTGGATGAAAGCTTTATATTCCGCTGCTTTCGGGGACAAGTGCCACCGGAACGTGCAAAGACTTAGTGCAACTAAGTGATACTAACATAGTTTTAAGTTTCATTTACTAACACAATTGTTATATTGTTATATGTATACTTAAGTTAAGGTATTTTTTATGGGTCTTTGTTACCTGAAAATAAATGGGTTTTTTTTATTATTATTATTATAATATTAGTATAGATTTAATTTAAATTTGGTTCCCCAGTCGAATTATTCCATGGATTCAGTACCTATATAATTCAAGACCGTCAAGCGTTAAAGTTTTAGGTCTGTTAATAAAAAAACGATTCTTCCCCATAGTCAACAAATTTGTCAAACTGATTTGACCATAAGGAAATTTGACCATGTATCGTTCCCCGTGGTAAAAAAATCAGAATTCCATACAAAAGTGTGACTTGAATTTACATCAGATTTTGTTAATCATGTATTATTGTTCACAGCACAATCGTGTATGGACTCCAAGCAAGTGCTGTTTAATGGGCATTGCTACCTTTTCTCCGGCTACCCGAAAGCATCTTGGGCTACTTCCAAACAGGTAAGTTATTAAAATGTTCCGTTCGGTATAACTTCCAAAATACTTTGAATAAGCTTTTTTGTGCGTGGATACCCATAGGTGGTGGTGGTGGTGGGCCTCATAGATATCCTCCATCTGAGGAGAACAAAGTGTTGACTCTTACTAACTTAAACCTCACGGTTCCTCCTGCTACTATGCGTCAGGAGCCCGGTATTCGACTGATGCATGATTTCCGCTTCTGACTGAAATGGAACCTATAATGGCCCTTCCACCACGGGCTGCCTGTCCTGCGAACTGTTACAGTTTCCCAATGCTAAGGAAAACCCTTAATAATCAATAATAATCTATTACATAGACTTCCTTAAAAATGTCTTGTCATCATTTTTGGCCAGACTGCCTCGCCGCTCCCGCAGCTCGTCAGTCGAGTCCTATCCGCCGAACCTCTACCATATCCGTTTATCGTTGTGTCTGCTAGTTTGACTTAGTGTTAACCGAAAAGTCCCAAAATTGTAACAAGGTCAAACTCCGAATTAAAACTAGTTCTTTTCGTGAAAACAAAGTGGTTTTTTTTTAACCTTGTTTACGTGGGCTCTCGTAACAGAACGCAGAATCCCTTATAGAGCCGCACACAGAACACAGACTTTGAATAACCAAACTTTCTCAGCATAATAACATAATTACAGTGTCGGTTTCTATAAAACGTTTATCGGGCCTGTAAAATGTCAAAACACTTATTTAGAGGAGTCATTCAGTTTCTCTTTGCCTTTGTTTTTACTAACAATTTTTCGCAAGTCACTTCGCAACGTATAAAAGCGATTTTAATTTCTGCACTGGTGAATGCTGATGTACAAATTTGTACCAGCGTCACTTCGTCGGTCACCGACACTTTAATTTGTATATGGAATAACATCTTGTCGATTACGATGTTACACGAATTACACTACACTTTACGAGTATAACGTCCGTAATTTTTAATTCGATAGATAATAAGTAAACTATTTTATCTCGCAACCTGCACTGTAATTCTGTAAAAATGTATCTTGATGAAATTAGGGGAAATGAGCTTGATGTGTGTATCCCATCTAGTGCTAGGGATTTTTTTTAGTTCACTTTACCAAAATTTAACGAGAGAGACTCTATAAGAATACCGTTGGAATTCATCCCAAAGTGACTCCACTGGGGGAGAGTCTTACAGAATTCACCAATTGGAGAACAAAAGGATAAATCGGTCACATGATAAAAAATAGTTTTATTGACACAAGAGACCGTTACAATGATTACAATAGCAATACATACAGTGTACATTCATTTTGGGAAAGGGTGGCGTAAATAATTAATATCCGTAAACTGGGGGTCCTGTGACTTAGGAGTCAGTGTTCTACCATAATTTCGTGCACAGATAAATGATGAGAAATAACGTTTCTGATCACGTTCCAACAGCACTTTCACAACACCATTACATTCCTTAAGTATTCTTGTATCAAAAGGCAAGATTGTAGCTCCCCAAATAACGCTGAAGATAAAACCAGCTGACCCTGTGTTCTGTAATCCGCAATGATTTATATTCCTAATCCCTTGTCCTCCAGGCAATGCTGCCGTGTTAAGTAAAAGGGTATCTCAGTCTGTCCGTAGCTTTATTTTTTTGGCGATTAGACATAAGAAGATTTCACCATTGGTTTTATAGTGTGATATAATTAAGTGACTTTTGGATGGTCTTGTGGAACGCAATAAGTATTTTACTGTAAATGATACATGATAATAATAATAATACTAGCCTGTTACTGTCCCATGGCTGGCCATAGAGCTCTTCTCATACAGAGAAGGCACGAATATTGATCACCACGCGAGCTCAAGGCGATTTCAGACGTATAATGATATACAAGCAAAAGAAAAACTGTGATGGTAATACATGACGCATAAAGTATAATTACATCTGACATTATTTTCTCATTAGGACGAAACGGACTATAATTTAAATTCAGTACTTAGACGTCGTGGTTGGAAACCATGACGGTTCACTAGTCCTACAAAGATTGATTACACTTCACAAGTAATCAGAACAACAAAGTTGCAAAACTTTTGTTCCAATTCTCCTGCTTGTTAAATTATAATTTTCTAAGAAATAATGGCAGGGTTTATCCGTAATCCTTTTCGGCGAACATTTCGTTTCGAGCTCGACGCTTTACAATGCCATTATGTCTGTTGTGCTTAGCGACAGGTCCCTACTGATCACCTTATTTATCATCGTGACAGCTCTTTTTCTGGGTCAAAATAAAGTGACGGACTTTCTCGTCTCTGTTATAAATGCGACATTTTGTTAAAAGAAACTGTTACTGTGTTTTTGTGAAAGTACCATCCAGAAAATTCACATTCATATTTTTTATTCGTTTTTTAACGCTTATAATCCTACATTAAACAACTATTCGGCAAAACACATGGTTAACTCAAAAATCTTTAAAATGATCTTCAGTATTATCTGTTTCCCAGGTATGTGAAGGCCTAAACATGCATCTATCATCAGTCCATTCAGCAGACGAAGAGCGCTTCATTGTCTCAGGGATCCGTCAAAGTAATGATTACAGCGCTGGGTCCATATACTGGCTAGGAGCCCGCCAAGGAGAAGATGGAGATAGCTTAAGCTGGATCGATGGAAGCGCTGTAGGGTATCAAGGCTGGCCTCCTTATAATGACACCGAAGAAATCGAAGATGCCTGCTTAGGTATTCAGGTAAGTTGCCACAATTTTCAGCAAGGTAAACTTTTTCAAATATGGATATTACCGCAGCCGCTCTGACGCTACTTGTTACTTTTTTTTAATAACTTGATTTGACCAGATATGAATTTGTCTATAGCTACCAAACAATGAAACGTAGTTTACTACATAGGATACTTTTTAATTAACCTGTATATACCAATAATTGCTATCGGATGCCAAAAAATCGGGAAGCAGTCAAATCGGTACTTGTCTAAAAATCTTATGAAATCCCTCTATTATAAATCTGCATCATTGCAGTGGAAGTCATCACCAGTGCCGTCACTACCAAGCGGTTTGTTCTGGACCTTACACAAATGTGGGATGACTGGTGGATACGTGTGTAAGCGACGATTGAACCCAGAACATATTGTCAAGAACAGGACCGTTGAAGGGATTTCAGGTACACAAAACGTCTGAATAAAATGCAAAAATGTTATGTTAGCAATCACTTATATTAATCTAATAACACCAATATCATACCTAATTGGTTCTAAATAAAACTGTAGTGTTTAAGATCTTAGGACAAGTAGACCTAATACAAGTCTGATCCCACGTTGGGCGCCATTACACTATATTGGCGCCCAGCATGGGACCAGAAAAACTAACAAACTAATTTATTTGTTATTTATTATAGGAATACTGACAAGTCCCAATCACCCTGGCATCTATGACAATGACCTGGATTTCTGGGTGCACGTAGTGGGGCCTACTGACTCGCGATTGGTCTTTGTTTTTCAAAAGGTGGATTTGGAATATCAAAAAGACTGTCTGTATGATTTCGTTGAGGTGAGCTGATCTTTTTATAATGGAACTTAAAACTTTATTTTATAAACACGATATGTACCAACTTATAAACATATTTGCAAAAATACAACAATACAATTGGCTCATTTATCATTCATTCCACATCAGCATAGAAATTGAAATGAGAACACGCTCCATTAGAATAAGCGTAATATGTAGGTATTCAAATCACCGACTTGCCGAAACATTCCTAAATGCCGTAACATATTTTATGTAATTTAAATATTCGGAATAAAGGTAGAATATTCAATAAAAATTCCATTAAGAATTGCTATTCCTCGTCTTTTGCCGTAAGCTGTAGCGTTTGGGGGAATTATTAATTCCCGAAACATCGTACAAATTATAATTTAATTTTAATGCTGGCCGATTGTTCGTATTGAAGCCTTCCAGGAAAGAACAGGGATTATACTTTTATTTTTAATTAAATATTAGTAGGTCAATATAAATAGACCATTTCGACGTAAAGTTTTTACAACTTAAGGATAAAGGATTATAATCTTTTGCAGACCGGTTTTGGTATTATACCAATATTTTACATACAAGAGCAACTACCTATCTGACCTTCACAACCTAATTACTGGATATCACGATACCGCTTAACAAGACTGGTTAGATTATCACACTTGCCACACGCAAATTAAACGTAAACAGCTGTTTATCAGCATAACTTTCGAAGAGAGTTTAAAAACCGTTTGTTTCAACTTTTCAGCTTCGAGACTCATGGAGTATGAAGTCGTCAAGGTACTGCGGTTCGGTTGGCGAGGCTCGCTGGGTTGCATCCACCAATCGAGCTGTACTTTACTTCCACTCTGATTACACGTGAGTCCTGTATTATTATATTGTAAATACTATCACTATTACAGACAACGTAACGAAAGCACACTTCCTTTAAAGATTATAACGATGAGCACACAATGAGAGCTTTACATAAGATCAACGCATACATGCAGTTGAGATAATAAATCAGATATTATCTTGTGATTCGCTTAAAGAAAAGCGTTGCGGCTGCATAATATTATCAGTTGTGTAACATATAGCATTGATTGAGGCCAGGCCCGGTAAATCAACCACGTCTGTTACTTAAAATCTTTATGCTTCTGAATAATTTAACTGCAAATTAAACTAAGAATCATCATCATCATGTCAACCTTTAGACGCCCACTGCTAGGCATAGGTCTTCCCGAGGGGGGGGTTCAACCGTAATCACAATGCTTGGCCGATGCATGTTGGCAATCGTGTTATGGTACTCAGGACACTGCTGCCGATCCTCAAGTCAATATCCCTATGTCGCTTTTTACGACACCCACGGGTAGAAATAGGGTGGTGCTATTCACGGCCAGCACTACACGGCTCACACTTATCTAAGAATATCGATTTTCTACTTCACAGCACCCAAGGTTCGGGATTCTCTGTGACATGGAGAGCAGTTGAGCTTGTGGGCTGTCCTTCACAGACATTAACATCGAAGGAAGGTGTCTTACGAAGTCCAAACTACCCTCATTTTCTATTACCTAACCTGGATTGCACCATCGACATTTTGGCCCCAACGGGTCAGTATATTTTAACTCTAGAATAATGTAACATGGATTTTGTGAAAATGTGATTGAAAAGAGTGTTTCTAAAGTTTTTCGCTCGTCGTCGTCGTCGTGAGACCTACCTACGTTTTGGAACGGGGAGGTAGATAGACAATTAAAAAGTGCCTGTAAATGGTTTAATTAAAATAAATGCTTTAACTTTTCACTAAAATATATAACCATATATTTTAGTGAAAAGTTAAAGCATTTATAGGCCAGGCGTTTGTTTTAAAGGTGCTTCTAACTGTAATTACATTTAAAAATAAAATAAAAATATTATTCGAGTCCCATGTTGGGCGCCATTTATTATGAATGACGCCCAACATGGGTCAACAAAAGCGTCTACTATTAATGCTGGATATTATGAATACACTCTACTCTCTATCGAACTAGAGAGTATAGATGAACTATCAATGTAATTTGCCAAAGATTTACTTTGAAAGGTGTCTAGCAGATTTTATATAATTTTAGCAACGAAGTAATTCTTTTTCCACCAAAGCTTGCCAGTAGCTTACTAACCCTTTCATTTCAGGCAAACGCGTATTCTTAAACATCAGCCACTTTGACTTCGGTTACGGAGTGTTTGCCAAAGGCGTCCCTATCAACGTGACGGATGCTATACCAGAGGACTCCTATATTGACGTGCAGATAGACCTGCAGAACCCGCCAATCAGACCCTTTTTGAACCCTAACATACTGACCAACGGCTTGTTTGTGTCACAATCTGAAATACTTCGACTAAAGATTAAGACTGGCGAGAATGTTACTGGACAAGGGTTTCTGGCGTTTTTTAAAACTAGTGAGTATATTGTTCTTCTGGAAAGTAACACTGTTTTTATTTCATCTTTTTAGACTAATAATCAGTGACACTTAGGTATCCGGTCAATCTTACATCACAACCCATGTTATCCAAGTTTTGTTACCTTCCTTCCATTTTTATTGTTAAGAACACATGTAGAAATAGTCACACTTAATTCCTACCTTTCTTGTTGATTCTAGTAAGTTACCTCAACGCATCACACGTGGTGGAAGTAGCATCAGGTGTGGGAGGCCGCCTCGCCGCTCCCAACTGGCCGCAGTTGGCACCGGCGCGTGCTGCGCTGCGCACGCGTCTCATAGCACCGCACCAACATACGTTAACACTGGCCTTCACTGCTACTACGCTCGTCGCGTCAGGAGCAGAACCCTGGCCTTGTGGAGTGGGTAGTGGGTGGATACAGGTGCGTTTTTCAATTATTCTTTAGTTAAGTCAGCACTTCAAATGATTTTTGCTTATAGTACAGTCAACAGCAAAAGTAGATAATCAAAATCAGAAATTCAATACTAATGAACGGAGTTCGCGTCAGAACTGTGTGGCGTCAAAGAGATTCAAAAGTATGTGTATGACAATCACAAATTTTTATTAAATAAACAAGTAATAAATTATATAAATTAGTGTTAGTAAATTAGCATTGAATTTCTGATTTTGATCATCTACTTTTGCTGTTGACTGTACCTAAAAGCCTGGAAATAAAAATTAACAAGTAATGACTATGACAATATTCTCCAGGTAAAAGACAGCTACACAGACAACAACGGTACTGAATGGACTCTCTGCGAGGTTGACAGAAGCAAAAGGAAGTTAGAACCACGTGCACCTCTGGTCATCAACTCCTACCTACACTCGCTGAGTGTAACACAGCACGCAGGGGAGCGCGGGGTCAACATGGATGTCTCACTCATGGTCAACAAAGGTCAGAAAAAACGGGATCAAAAGTGAAAACATATCTCCTATTGTACTCAATTCTTTTCAAGTTTATTTGCCGGTTTACAAAATTGATATCTCTTTCAGATCCGGAGTACCACAGCAAGGTACTGCTAATATCTGAGGAGACCAGTTTAGAGTCTTGCTACCCTAACCCGTGTCTACATGACGGGAGATGTGCCACAGAGGACTCGAGAAGCTTCTGTCAATGCGCTGGATATTACGCTGGTGAGACATTATTCCTTTGCAGGGCAAAGACCCCATTTCTTATAGGGACGTCAGTAATTTCTGAGATAAACCTAAAAAATACATAATGAATTCACAGAAAAAATTACTTGCCCGGTTTTGAACCACTCGGTTTTGGCATCCATTAATTTCACGCATTATTTCTTTATATTTATCGTTTTATTAAATTAATTATCAAGTTTGCACCAATAGCAAACTAAATAATACTTACCTTAACCTGTCCCATATTTTCAGGTCTCTTTTGCCTAGTGACAGCATGTGAGAAGTCCCCCTGCATGTACGGGAACTGTTCCCTTGTGGTGGGCGGAGCCAACGAGGCGGGGGAGGCCTTCTCATGCGCGTGCGCACGCGGCTGGAAAGGACGCCGTTGTGCCGAGCGCGTGAGGCCGTGCGCGTCTAAGCCGTGCAACAACCGGGGAGCTTGTACTGAGAGGGATGGTGGTTTTCTGTGTCAATGTAACCCCTCGTGGAAGGGAAAGAGGTACGTTAACAGAACTATTGCGCTAACAGAACTAAGTACGCAAACAGTTTTACTTAAATGTTCGTGTCGAAGAAACCAAAATTAAAAGACGATAAAAACTTAGGTGCCAATGAGAGTGACCTTTTTTCACAGATGTGAATCTCCAAATCCAACCCCCAACATTATCAGTTTGGGTCAGCGTATGCTCCAGGAGCCATTCTGGCTCGGTCTGATCACCGTGTTCGTGGTGCTCGGCATGATCGGGCTCATCTGGTGCGCCAAGAGACACTTCCCAGAGAAGATCGAGAAACTCCTCGCCGAAGAAGCTGACAGATGCGCTAGACGTAAGTACCCCCATCAATCATCATGGAGGACAAATCTTTAGGCCCAATCTTTGACCCAAAAATTTAACCCAAAAGAACTTCTCTCATGGCACACTTTCTATATACGTTCAGTTCGGCTTGCCACTCTCACAGTTGAATAATACACGGTAACTTAGTTTGACCGTCCAACGAGAGGTTATATTTGTGACTCACAGTACAATAATGCTTTGTTTCAACATTTTGTCAGATTGTTTCCGCTATACTCATGTATTTTCTTAATAAACGCACTGTCTCTGGGATGGTAAGGACACGTTTTGCGTAATTTTACTTTTCTTTCTTCTTTGACTTTCTTCTTTTCTATGTTTTACTGTTGCGGTTCCAGAAACTGATTGTGATATAGTTTGTACATATTGCTGCATTGATGCATGTATTGACTTAGATGACTGTACATTGATAGATGCATTTCTCAGGATTCTGGAGTCCGTTCAATCACGGTTCTTTTAACTTGATCCACGCACTGCAAACAGTAAGTAGCATCTGTCTGTCTAGCCTGTTTATATGTTTTTGTCCTGGAAGAGTCACCCATCGGATCGGCAAGTTAAAATAATCGTGCCAATAGTTATGTCGAAAAGGATTGCCAGAAGTTATAATCTGACCGGAAAAAAATTGGCTTAACGTAACGTCACCAAATTAAAAATTACAAACTCAAATCCCAGTAAGACAATGTGAATTGTAATAATATCCATCATTTTGTTACATACCTACTGGACTGACGTAACTTGGACATGTACTTTCACGCTCATCAAAATTGAATGTTTACACGTATGTTGCGTATCTGGCAATCCTGTGTGTGTGGGGCTAGCGCGGGCGTCAGTGGGCGGCGGGCGGGGGCGGCGCTACGCGGCCGTGCCCACGCAGGAGCCATAGTGACGTCACGGCGCCGGCGCGGCCGAGTGTCACGTGACGTCACGGCGCAGGCGCGGGCGGGTGTCACGTGACGCGGCGTTTGTCCACAGCGGGCGTGCTGCACGACGCTCCGCCGCACCGCACGCTGCTGACGCGGCTGGGTATCCGCAAGCCGTCGGTGTCGGGGCTCGCGCCTCACCCGCGAGCCGCGCGCACCTTTAGCTTGGACGATCTGTTAAAGCCGCCGCCCGGACGTAAGGACTGGAGCGATGTGTTCCTAGGATCCGCGACCCGCGCGCTCCGCACCATCCGCGAATACATACTCTACTCATAGATCATGTAGACTGCAACTGCATTTCAAACTGTTACGATTTATCATCTTTATGTTAGCAGAGGTCTTTAGAGGTTATGTTTAGTATTTCAAATTATTCTTTCTGAATACTAAATACTTAGATGTTTTGTCTGAATAAAATTCAATCAACTAAAATATCTGTTAGCTGTGATGTACTAGAGTAGAGCTCCAAATTCAAACATCAATAAAGCACAATTTCATAAAGAATCAAACTTTAATGCTTAAAGCCTTTTGTCTCAATCCGACAGTTCAACTTGCTTGATCATACTTCATACTGCCTTTACTGAGAGTCACAATGTAAACTCCTAAATATCCGTACCAACTTATATTCTATCAGACACAGGGCTTTATTGGTATATTTTGTTTGAGTAGATATCATTTGCAAAATCATGTCTTATCGCAAACATTTCAAACATTCGGCGGAGCGCGCGGCGGCCGGTACGGTTAGCACTGGATGTGTCCCTGCTGTGAATGAAATTTCTATGTGGAATGCAAAGACCAACGTAACTTGGCCCGCTATCCTCGTTCTTACTTCTTTCGATGTCGATGTGTGCACCCCTGACAGCACAAACACAGCATCTCTAATGTAGCCGCTCCTTCCTTCGTTGACACCTTTCTAGATCGTCCAACTAACTCTGCCTCTGTTTTGTCAATAATTTTGATTACCTCTATTTTCTTCAGTTTTGTCCTCAGATTCAATACATATTTTCTTCACACAAACTATGTCAATAGTATTGACAATACAAAGGCTTCTTTTCTTTATGTGAATGTTGCTAGCATGCTATTTTATTCAGATAGTGTTTTGTCTCATCTTTTTAATTAACAACCCTATTTTAATAAGAGTGTACTAAGTACTCTTTTGTATTGCATATTAATACAAGTCTAAAAAGACAAAACCCTGTCTCACTCGTATTGTATAGCTATTGAGACGAACATTGTAATACTATTTCTGTCTGTGGCTTTACATGTCGCTTAACCGATCCAATAACTATACAACATGACAGATCAACATCTTCATTACTCATTCTGATGTCATGAACACAACACAGAACACTTCAATTGAATATACAATTGGCACTTCCAAAATTTATTTGATTATTGGCACTTACCCTAAAGAATTGGCTTCCTTAGTATACACAGAGATCGAAGGCATGATGATGATCTCTCAGACAATTAATGTTGTTGTTCAATCCCCCGTTTTAAATTTCTAAATATTGTGTCGCTTTTGTCATAAACATTCGATGTTGTCGCTTCTCATGAAACCTTGTTCAATTAATAATTTAGTATATATGAGTCTTTTGATACAGGAACACCGTCACCGCGTAAAAAACGTAATAATTCTACTCCGACTAAGAAAAATGCTGCAGAGAAAAAGCAAATTTTGCAACAACTTATAAGTCCCGCGTCAGCTCACGATCATTCAAAGAAGATAACAATGGGAGATTTGATACAAATGTCTGAGAAGCGGACTTTAAGCACGGTAGAGAGTGCACCGGCGTTCATGGATTATGGGAATGAGAATAAGGAGACTTCATTTGCAAGTGAAGCGTCAACGCCGTCGACGTCGCCGTCCATGCGGCACATATCAGACCCTAAATTAGAAAAGAAAGTGACATTTGCAAGACTACTGAACAAAGTTTCAGCTGAAATGAGTTCCAGTTCTGACGTGGATATGGTAAACACAATTACGATCCCGATGGCAGTGATAGCGGATAGGGGGATGAGAGCAAAAGCGTCGAGTACACCGCCGTCACCGGGGGTAGAAATGAGGTCACCTCATAGCACTTCCAGTAATCAAGGAAGTGATTCAATGTCGAGCCTAGACTTGACGTTGACACATGCTGCGTTCAAAAAATATTCCAGGTTGGTTTCATTGGAAAATTCAACAAAAAACCACTATCATGAAATCAATAAAAATCCCAATTTTACTAATCTAAAACAATGTTTGCTTCAGACAACCGAAAATTTCGAGCGCTGATTCCATTCTCGCGATGTTTCGGAACTTCTCATCATCGTCAGCAGCGATGGTATCTCGAGCGTCATCAGGAGGAGTCTCCGTGTCCAGTACACCTTCAGCTTCATCACCACAAGATGATACGGTGGACGCTGATGACCTATCAATTAGTTCCTCACACATACCATCACTGGCACCAGACTCACCCGTCTCCAGGCCGCATAATACTATAGAGATCCAGGTAAAACCATCAGAAAAAAGTATTCGAGAACTTTTTTCTACGTTCACTCACCGTTCATATGACAGTTTAAATACAACCTCTTCGTCCTCTTTTCAAGTTGATTAAAGAAACTCCAAGCATGATGGACCTTTTTTTTGCATTTGCAGGTTCTGGATCCTCTAAGTGCTCACAAATCTTCATCATCAGGTAGCAACCTACTCCATCCGCCGTCCATTCTTCTAGAAGTACCAAGCGGGATCAACAAGTGCTTGTCCCCAATACGAGAGCTTCCTACTCCGTTGCCTACCCCCCTTCCTACGCCCTTACCCACTCCACTACCATCTCCTAGGCTACCCAGAGCAAGTATGGAGATGAATTCCAAGAGCGACTCCCCAGCAACCGTCATGTCACCCAGTGAAGACGAACTTGATGAAATTAAGTGTGAAACTAAGATCGTGAGACCAACAGCTTCTGGTTTGCGGCTGAAGGTACGTTTGATTATATCATGCTGCCATGACGGAATTAGGGATATTTTTTCTCAAATTTTTCATTTGTATCCGAACATTAAATATTTACTTTATTATTATACTTCCAGCTGCGTCAGCCCCTGCTGAGCACGGATACGGCGACGACGACACCGACTGCGTCGACGCACGTAACCTCGTCCCCCAGCCCCAGCCTCTCGCACAGCCAGCCCTCCTCCCCGCTGTCCCCGCCCGCCCCGCGCGTGCCCGTGCTGCAGGTGCAGCGCGCCTCGCCCGGCTCCCCCCCACCGCGCCGCACGCCGCCGCACCTAGAGTTCCAGCCACCCCCCCTCATCACAGTCACCTATAACGCTAGTGAAGAGTCCGACGAACCCATGTCCCCTAGACCGCCTCCGCCTTCAGGCAACATGTGCTATTTAAGCCCTTTTTCGATGTCCGCACGAGGAGAGCGAGCACCCTCAGAATCCAACCTATCCTCGTCAGGGTACAGCTCTATGGCGAGTCCTGGACCTTCGAGGTGCGGTTCGAGCAATCCTCTGTGCCCCTCGGAGATGGAAGATCCTGGCTCCGGCGGGGGACCGTCGTGCTTTCAGTCCAGGAGGCGGCCGCTCATGAAGACCAACTCTAGCCCAGCGGCGTCCAACGACGACAGTAAGGAACGTAGGCGAGGACGATCCGACTCCGAAACACTATCCGACGACCCCCTGTTAGAATCCAACGACGAAGGCATAGGGACAGACGAAAGAGTAGATGACGTTCCGACAAGCGCAAAAGAAATGGAACTAGTCACGTTAAAAGAGACTTTAGAAGTTCCGCAACCGGCGATGTGTTCCCCTAGCGGAGTGACCAAGTGTTCTATAGTTAAGTGTGTTAGTGTCGAGAGAGGATTAGATGAGAAGGCTAGCTTAAGGCCACCCACTTTGATATCAGAAGGTAGTAGACCTCTGAGCCCAGTCAGTTCGAGGAGCGAGAGTCCGTTAAGTGACAAAACTGGTTTGGGAAGATTTTCGCCGCAGTTTTACGGTAGACAACTGCCGTTTACAGATTCTGACGGGTTGTACGACTTTCCGAGTTCGGAATGCGTGAAGGGCGCGAACAACAAGTTGGGCAGTATAAACTGTCAGAAGAAGAGCGGCAGGAAGCGAGACAGGAGGAACACGCGGACGACCTCACACGAGGTCACTGGCACCACCAAGTCTACGCTCCCGCACATGCCGCATTCCATGCACAACTTGTTGGAGGTGAGATACCTCTGATTTTGTTCATTCTTCCGTTCATATCCAGGTCATTCTTCTCTGGAATGCGCTTCCACTCGATATCAGAACGGCCACCAGCCAGTATGCATTTAAGCGGAAATTGCAAACTTATTTTCAGCACAAATAAGCAGAATCATAATACGTACTCTTTTCCTTTATTTATATTTATATATATAATATATATATTATATGTTTAAATATATTCTATATTGGTATGTTATATACCAAATATTAAATTATGTATATGTAGTTTATATATTCGTAAGTTTTTCTGTTTTCAACTTTTTTACCCGACTACGGCAAAGCCAAAGGAGGGTTATGAGTTTGACAGGCTATGTATGTATGTATGTATGTATGTATGTATGTATGTATGTATGTATGTATGTATGTATGTTCATCTGTACGCGCATAGCTCCTAAACTACTTATCAGAACTGAACAAATGAGGTATCGTTAGAAGCGTCTTGATCGTCCGCTGGTTATAGGCTATATGACGTGTCACCGAATCCAATGTGGCGCCCTCAGGCGGACAACAAAACCAAGATTTAAAAAAAAAATGAAGACAAGCATACCGTGTTTGGTATCATTTTAAAGGGGTTCACTAGTACCATTCAAATATATAATATTTAGTTGTGTTTTGTCACAAATTATTTAAAAAAAGAAAAGAATACCAAATAAATTAAGATACGCATACCGTGTTTAGTATCATTAGAAAGGGGTTCACTAGTACCTTTTAAATATATAATGCTTAGCTGTGACTCCAAAATGGTTTAAATAAAAAAAAATAGTTTAAAAACTAAAACCCGACTACAACAAAAAGTGATCTAAAAAGTACGAAACAAGAAAATATTTCACACAGAAATCAAGACATAGGTACAAAATAGTCAAGGTAAGCCGTGGTTGCATGCCATTATAATTCATGTTCATCGCACTCATATGGGATACAGGCATGCAACCATGGCTTACCTTGACCATTTTGTACCTATGTCTTCATTTCTGTGTGAAATATTTTCTTGTTTCGTACTTTTTAGATCACTTTTTGTTGTAGTCGGGTTTTAGTTTTTAAACTATTTTTTTTTTTAATATATTTTTTTCATATGCACCTGCCATGTTATATCTTCATCACCCTTGGTTGACTGGTCCTGCCTAAGGCATTAAGTACGCCTTTGTACCTTTGTGCATGAAGTATAAATAAATAAATAAATACCTAAATAAACTCTCCTTTCTTGGCGTGCTAAATTACCCTTGCACACAGCGGTCCATACCTCACTGATGTTAGCTTCCTGGGTAGGTTATCACTTTCATCGTTATGGAACTGCTGTTTACGAGTCATCATCATCATTTCAGCCGTAAGACGTCCACTGTTGGACATAGGCCTCCCCAAGGGGGGGGTTTTGCCATAATCGCCACGTTGGCAGGCGGATTCGGCGATCGCAGTATGGTTGTTACAAAGGCACAGAGAACGCTGCTGCCCATTCTCTGGTGAGTCCCTTAGTCGCCTCTTACGACACCCACGGGAAGATATGGGATGTTCACTGTTTACGAGTAAAAAAACCAAAAGCGAAAAATGGACAACCATTTTGAACCTTGGCTCCAATGTTACGCATAACAATAAGCAGTGAATTAAACATAACTTCATTTACAAACATATTTCCACTACAACTCCTGTAAACCAAAATCGATAAAGCTAAATGTAATCAGTTCAATGGCCTACAGGTCCCCGGCTGCCGTGGCGACGGCGCGACGCGTGGTCGCAAGGGTGGTCGTCGACGGTCGCGGTCGCAAGCACCGGCGCCAGCATCGTCATCTTCATCAGAAGACTCTGTATCCAATGCCAGTGTTGCATCCGTCGCCTCTGCCAGGGAACTGAGGCTACCCGATATAGAAATGCAGGTATGAAAACGTTTTTTTTACCGAGCCAGTGTTTTGCTTGGATGTCCAGTGTAATTTTCTTTTTTCTTTACGATAAAACCTTCTTTAGTATATTAATAATCATGTTTGTAAATAAAACTCATTGCTATTAAAAAAATAATGATGCCGCAGTCACTTTGCGAAAACATAATTTACGAAAACGTCTAAATGTTTCCATTTAATCTGATTTCGAAAATGAAATTGTAAATTATTCAAAAACAAGCGCACCGCGGTTGCGCATTCCTGTACATATGTCCATCATTCTGTTATTCAATGTTGTCTTTTTGTATATACTTATCTGTTTCTTTTCTTAAATACCGCACTAAAAG
The DNA here is from genome assembly GCA_947361185.1 of Charanyca ferruginea. NCBI lineage: Eukaryota > Metazoa > Arthropoda > Insecta > Lepidoptera > Noctuidae > Charanyca > Charanyca ferruginea. Next base: position 2,184,789 of record OX376071.1, on the reverse strand, counting down.
TAATTTTTAATAGCACTTAATCCATATACTAAGTAAAGTACATTAACTTTTCCTAAAATATTCTTTATTGTGCACTTCTTTGATTGATTACACTGTTATTTTTAAAAAGATATAATTTCTCAATGTTTTGATAATTTTAGCTTCTTTTGATTATTTGACAGTAGGTTGTAGCTGTGTTGGATTATTTTCAGCCTTGTGAGCCGATGCGCTTGAGGAAACCGCTCAGAAGACAAAAATGCCGTAGTTCAGAGGTGATTGTATTATGGCAGCAATGACTAGGCTTCGTTCATTTTGTAGTACATACAGGCTACAGTCGCCAGATATATTTCTATACTTTCTATAAGACTTCATATTGTTTGAAATGTTATTTGCGAATCTTCTTCGAGTTGTTTATGATTTATGTCTATTTACTATTTTAACGTTTTTGCTATCCTGTCAACATATTTATCTACATAAAATTTATCTATGTAAAATTAAGATACCTAGTCATTTTTATTTCGAATGTTTTATATTTCATATTTCAAGTAGGTATATCGTGTAGATTAGTTTGATCATTTCAGAATGTGTAGAAAAACTCATGCAACCTCTTCATTGTTACAAAATAACATAGAGGCATGGTACTTTAACATAGTACACAAGTGTAGTGCATATAGTGCATGTGCATCTTTTTTAAATTATTTTAAACTTACAGGACACGTCGTCTAAAATATCTTCGAGTTTGGATCTAACCGAGGACTCCAGAAAACCGCCAAAAGTCAACAAGTTACGGACAATAAGCAATCAGATAAGGTATGTTTCAATACCGGTAAACGGAGAAAACCTTTTCTTCTTTAATGCTCTTTTTTGCAATACCTATCCTTTCTAATCTCTAAGTACGATGAGTACGTCATGCCAGTATAAGATATGTTTCTGTTTTTGTTAATGAAATAGGTCATTCCAGATTTCTCCGACGGCTAGAGCGCAGCTTGAAAATGAAAGAAAGTTACCCAGCTCTTTCCGACGACGAAGGAGACGAGTCCTCGAGCGTCACTTCACCTCTACTCCAAGGACGGAAGGACTTAAGCCGACTACCCAGCCACGCGATATCAGCTCCTCTACTTAGTGCAGTTAGACCCAAAATTACCAGACAAAGACGTTACGATAGATCGTTAATAAGTGAAGACACAAGGACTTTGAACACTGCCGCGGGTCAAGATAATTCTGACTGAAATTAAACCATTTGTGTTAAAAATACAGTGTAATTTCATTTAACACGCAGATTAAAAAAAAACAATCTATGTCCTTCGAAATTGGTTTTTCTGGCATTAGTCGCTGAGTAAGTAATTAAAGTAAAAGTATATAAAAGCCCTTTTGGAAACAAATAATCTCCATGTTCAACTATCAAAATGACATGAGTATACAAGATTCTAATCTAATGTGATATATTAAACTATAAGCGACACGAATACTAGGAAAGTTATTGTTTTTTAATTAGGTATTAAGGAATCGAACGTTTTAATTTTCTTCTGTTCACTTTTGATGTCTCAAACTACTCGTAACTAAGCTTCATGTTGTAAATAATTTCTCGATAGCAATAACTTATTTGTAGAAGATTTTGTAGAAAGAAATATTTTACCGTAAGTAATTGTAGTAACATACTGTAACGTAGGATACAGCAAGACATCGCTATAATTTTAATTTAACTAAATAGATTTTCCTTTTAATATCTAGTATGTTTGTAAATTTATATTTTCGCTTTATTTGTAGTTTATGTTAAATAATACTATGTATAAAATGCTTTTTGTAAATATATTAAACGTATTGCTCAAATGCATATTTTGTGAAATCGTTTTTTGCGCACTTTTTGCTGTTTTGTAAATATAATAATATGTAATTTATTTATTATTGTAAATATCGAATGCGAGAGAAATCTTTTCATTTTTCTTGTCAAAAATATTACATGTAAAATATTTTAGATCGTAAGTATAAAACAAAATGAAAGGCCCAAAAAAATCTGTATACCAATTGCACAATTACTACTTATATACAACTATATATGAATATAAGCACTCATAATACGTTAAGATATATATTGATATCTTGAATTAAGTATGTACTTGACGCACCAATAGAATAGTTCACTGCATCTATGTTTAGATAAACCAACATTAATGAGAGTCGGTAGAGACTTCCTTCATAGATATCCTATTGAATAGCTCCCTTTTCTTTGTTACTTTTGAATGCCTATTTATTTTAAGTCAGAATAGAAAATTAACCTATAATCAATAGATACCTAGTTTAGTTAGCCTTAACATACTTAATATAAAAATCCTTAAAAAAGCATTCCATAAAATATAGATCTCTAGTTTCTTTTTTTTTCGTTTTTCCTAGTGTTAATCCAAATATTCCCTCCTTTACTTCCTTAACCGTTAGATAGCTAATTATCGTTATTTTGTTATGTCCTTTTAATTAAACACTAGATTAGTATGAACAAAACTTTAGATGCTTAGATACCTACAGTTTCAGCAATAATTTTATGTGATTCGACTGTACAAAGACTGACATTGTTTGTGCACTAACAAAACAGACATCTGTGTTATGTTTTAATGTGTATATCGTAATAAACGCGTATTTAATGTACCTTATACAGTTATCTTTTATACCTATGTAAGTCACTGTCTATGTGTTCGATGTTTATAATTTCCGTTTAAATGTTATTTCGTAAGAAAAACTAGAAGCGAGACATACATCTAAATGTCTAATTTCATATGACTAACTGCAACATCAGTTTCATAAAAGTGGCCCTAGAGAACAGTTTCATTCGGTCATTGGTTAACAACTAGTAAAGCATTTATGCGTCCTTTGTATAACATTTCTAATAACATAAAACCTTTTGAACGAATTCAAGCTAGAAAACATCTTAAAATATTGTTTAATTTCGAGTCATTTTATGAATGGACGACGTGATTTGACTTGGTAATACCTATCTATGTGCGTTCAAAGGGTTTAAATAAAAGTAGATCATTTTCCTGCCCAACTAATATCTATTCAATGCCTAGAACGCGTCTAAATGTAAAATAGTATACTTAACTAAAAATTATGAAAAATAATGGCCTGTTCATTGAGACTGATTTTCTAAAACTTAACTCTTAAAATGTCGCTTATTCGTTTTTCGCTCGATCGATGTGTGGATGTGTTTTATTTACTCTGTCTATAGTTTTATTACTTGAGATCCTAAGATCTTTATGAGATCTACGTTTCCGTGCCTTCAGTCTGTGGAAATTATGTAGATATGAACTTTTGGCCGTTAATTAGTACGTGTTAGTCTATACCAACGTTAACAGTTCATCTTATTATTAAGAAAAATCACTGCGACGAACCACACGTTCTTAGAATGTTTTAACGACAGAAGATTAAAAATATTTGGTATATTTATTAATTCAACGTCTTTTATCAAAATAATTTATGTTACTTTTTCATAAAATAAAATTATTTCGGACCAACTGACCAACAGGCAAAAACATGTCATTGAATTATCTAGTAATTATATCTACACATTAAAAATTATAAACATCATAAAGATTGGTTATTTGCCTGTTGTTTACTTGTAGTGCATAATAGTAAATACCTATTATTAAATATATAATCAACATAGAAAAGTCAAAATTAGTGTAATCGTGAGAGCACCCAATTATTGTAAGCAATACATTATTATAAAATTAGTAGGTAAATAAAATAATTGTATGATAAAATAAATAAATTCTGTGATTGAAAGCGTGAAGCTCAAATGCGATTTAGGTGTCGTCTTAAAGTTGATTTAAATAAAGATTTTTAATTTAAATCGTAATATAATACAAATTAAATCGCATTAAAATTAATTAATTTATTACAATCAAAAATAATGTTTTTACAATAATCGTAGTCATTAACCATTTTGCCAGATTTTCAGACTTTACCCTACCATACTTTCAAAATGCGATAGATACTTATTGGGATACCCCTTAAATATACTTAATCGTACCTACATATAATTAGAAAGAAAGTTCTGATAAATTATGAAGGTTTTAACATGATTTTAAATTCGAAAGGTGTTCAAAATATCCCTTTAATTATTTATAGCAACTATGTAACTATGTTCAAGTTTATCGCAATCAATTGTACGTTTTTTTACATACCTATCTGTTTATTAATTTAACACGTAAGATGGCGGCAACTGCTAGGTTCACCTAAAACCAAAGTTTTGATGTCAAGTTTATAAAATTAAATTCTTTCACTTATTTATATCGTTCTCAAATGATTCGAAGTGTTTGTAGCACTATGCGAGTAATGTACATATGTTTTACACCATACGCAAATAATTTAAGGTGTATATTCAATATATTAACGTCTTATTCACAATGTAAAATATAAAGGTAAATAAAATTTTGCTTGTTAAATGTGATTTTTCATTTATGTCCCATTTTTTTGATTTTTCATTTTGTGGCATCACGAATTACAGCCGGGACCAACGGCATTAGGTGCTTTCCGAGGCACAAAGGGGTCTCAGTATGAAATAGATGGTCACCCATCCACTGACCAACCGCGGCAAGCGTCGCTTAACTTTGTCCGATCAGTCTGTAGCATTTTACTTAGCCTTTTAAAGCTTTTACTTTTTTTAAGTTTTTTTTAAGGCTTTTCCTCAGCCAAGAACAGCCCTCAGGGTCCAATGTATTACTAATGAATTCCATGTTTGTCCCCTTTCAAAAATTGTATTGAATTACCAAGTAGGTAGCTGTTGGTACAATTAGTGACCACCTGAGTAGAACATACTCCATTGTATACGAGATTTCGATCAAAAAGGTTTTAATCTTTGTGTAGACCAGTGTTCATATTCAGTGGGTTTGTGGCATAAACATTGTGTCCACCAGTGTCAAAAAAGAAGGTCAAGTAGAGTGTGGTGTAAATTACATTTTCCAGAAATAAAAGCAGGTATTAGCAATCATAATAATTTATTTATCATACAGATATATACAGAAAAATGTACACTTAGGGTTAGGGTTGCCCACCCTACTATATAATAATAATATAGTATCCTAGGCCCGACTACTATATTTTTGAAAAAAAGATATAGTAGGCGAAACTACTATATTTTAAAGGCATCAAACTCTTAGCAATAATATATTCGTTTCATAATGTGTAAGCGTGAAAAAAAAACGTCAATACCTATTTTTAACGATTGTCAAATAATCTGAATAATTCACAAAATATTCTTCAAAAAAATGTAGTACCTACCTAATTTTTGGAACCTACTATTATTTTTTCATCTTTTCGTTATCTACTATATTTTTATGGGTAAAAATTTTAGAACTACTATATTTGACGGTCAAAGAATTGGCAACCCTACTTAGGGTGGATGTATATCTGACGGAAGATACGTTGCGCATTGTCAGTCGCGTAACGCCAGTTCAATAATCCAACCTTACATGCTAAATGCCCAAGGCATTAAGGCTTTTATACATGCCAATAACCTTGAGCATTTGGCCCGTAATGAATTTGTGGACGAGTGCGGGGGTGATGTAGATGCAGTCTTTAATCGGACGCATTTTTAATTTATTCTAATAAACATAATACATATTTGTAAAAAGTAACAAAACCAAATCATTTTCCTTTGTATTGCAAAGCAGTAGTTTTTTTTTTTATACTCTTTTGATAAGAAATAAAAAGAAGTAAAATAGTTTCATCTCAATGATTTGGAGGTGATTTGAATTTTTTTTTCTTATGTGATACCGATAGAAAAATTGTGGCTAAACCAAATTACGTATCATATCATGTAGATTACTAACAATTTGAGATGTAATTTCTCTGTAAATGCCGACGAAAAATTGCATCATCTGCATGCTTCTTTCAAGCTTTTCTCGAGATAGCAGCCTTAAGTCCGCCTTTGTACAGTGTTTCTTACGTTATGTGCATAAAGTTTTAATAAATAAATGAATAACCCATGATATGTCCGACGCATCTTCTGTCAGATGTGCGTCCACTCTTATAAGGACTGACACACTCAAAGTTTCAAGCCTATTCACCACCTCCGGAAGTTACAGCTAACTTATCTGGTGGGTAACTGTAATTTGTTTTTTTTTTTTAATAATAATAATAATGTTTATTTGCTCAAAATAGGGATTGTAGTACATGTTAAAAATAAAGTTTTACAAAATAAGTACTATATCTATCTACAATCGTGTGGATGAAGCACTGTTCTCCTAGCTAAGAACAGTCCGATCACCAAGAGTATAGTGACGAAAAGTTACATAGTCTTTATTATATAGGTACTGCTACAATATTTCGTTTTAAGTATATACATTTAATAGATAGTGACTATCCGGACATCGTGAAACAGGCTAGGGATGCAAAATCAAAGCTCGATCTGATTCTAAATATTTTTTGGTAAAACAATACTCATTTTTCACAATATATTTTAAATTAAGAACCAGTAAAATGGGTCCCCGAGAAAAAAGTAAAAAATTTACAAAAGCGTGACGAAAAAGAAGCGCGCGTAGTCTCCTTGATTGGTTGACTGAATGATGACACCAATAACTAATAATTCCAAGACTTACACCCGATTAATTTTAAATATATTGTAAAATTCGATTTCTTTGTAATTGTTGTCAGCATAGAAAACAAAAAATAGTTAGTCGATTGAATTGGCAAATGACAACCTACAAGTGACGTCATAAGTGTAAATTGTCATACAAAATCTACGGGGAGTCACGTTTTGACAGCTCATGAAAAGTATGATTGATTAGTGGTGTCATCCAGCCAATTAGGAATCTTACTGCCAAACTTTTCCGCTAGAGGCGCCACTGAACTATAACGTAAACAAAGTGACACTGACATGATAATATCTCATGTGTCTTTGAATAAACAACCCTATTATTAACAACGGATCACAGCAGTTGATAATTTGTCACATACATTTTTCGTTCGAAAAACTAAGGGTTACACTGATATGAGTCTATGAGACTTTGGTATACCACAAAACCAAGATGGACACTCGGCAATTCAAAAATGTCCCCAATAAATGAGCTTCCAAGAAGAAGCGCTCATTTCATTTAGTTTTTAAGACTTAAATTAAATCTATACTGTAACGCGGCAAACACCCAACCACGGCAGAAACACTCGCGCGCACGTGAACACGGCGCGCGTCATCACTACCCCGCGCCGCACGGCCCTCCGCAGCTCTCCTGGCCGCCTTTATAAGCGCTGCCCGGGCTATCGATCGTTAGTCTGAGTTCGGCACGACTTGGGTGTACACACCGCATCGACTTAGGTCGGTCACGTTTACCCCCGCTTCCTGCCGAGATCAGATTAGCACCTGCACTGTACGAACGTGGTGTTGGTGATCCACATTACTGACGTACAGGGCACGGTGCGCTTAGGGTTTTTGGTAGGGTTTAGTTAGATTACTTTATTTATTTCATTCATTTGTTATACTAGTTAGCTCTTTGTGTTACCAACAATGTACTAGCTATTAGTTTAAATAAACTATTTATTGTAACTTTTGCAAAGTGGGTTTAGATTTATCTCCTCACACTGAACCTTGCCACAATACTAATATTATAAGGCTGAAGAGTTTGTTTGTTTGTTTGGTTGAACGCGCTAATCTCAGAATCTACTGGTTCGAATTAAAAAAATATTTTTGTGTTGGATAGTCCATTTATCGAGGAACGCTATAGGCCCATGCGAAGCCGGGCCGGGTTGCTAGTTACTTTATAAGTTTTCTTATTTGAACCATCTATACTTTTTTGATATTTGTAAAGAACTGTGTATCTAGGTTTTTTGTACATCAACGTAAAAAGGCGATTTTTTTTTCTATAACTTCTCATACAATCAGCAAAGGAACTAAGTAACCAAGTTTAGATGAAGTTTACATAGAAACGGATGGATCTTTTTGAATAAAATCGAAACAAAATATTAGGGAATAAACAGTTCATCAACTTAATTATCGCGCGTTTAGGGTGCTGGTGGGGTGGCCACGTTACTGTAGTGCATCAGGGATGTTCGCAGATGCGCATGTGGATTGCTTTTACGCAACAATGCGTAAAAGGTGCGCTTCCCTGGTGCGCAGGGTGTGGGGCAGCTCCAACCGTGTCTTTAGCATGGTGGCGAGTCGCCTGGACTGTATGTACTATCGTGGTCACACCCGCGGTGACCACCACTAAGTTCATTTTTGCTTGCACTCAAAAGATGGAAGCGCTCTCTACCCCGCCCCGTTGACTTCACAGGCGCCAAGGGATTTTTTTTAACTGAGCAGGCGGGAAAGTCCTCGATAGTACGTGGGTCACTGTTGTGCCGTCTCTCATGGGACGTCGTAGCGGTAACCAATAAAATTGTTGTTAATTCTTGTTTTGTTTTTGTTTAGTGTCTGTTCTTACTAACATAGTCATAAGTTTTACTAACAATATGGTTGAGTCTTGGTTACTCGAATAAAGAAAATTTCTATTATTCTATTATTATAGCGCGACCGCTCCTGAGGTAGGTGCGCGGTGCGGGAGGGTTGTAGTGACGTGATGCGAAAGCTCAGTGATACGTCAACTTGTGACAACTGTCACCCCTCCCGCACCGCGTAGCTACCTCAGGAGCGGTCTCAGTTAAGCAATCGAGCAATAAATTTCATTTGAAAATATCCATCAGTTTCAAAAAAGTAAAAGTAGTTTATTTCTCACCATCTAGCAACAAGGAGTACATATTAAATAATTCAACATCATTTATGGCGGTAAAGGGAGGTTTACGTAGGGTTTTGACTCTTATCTTCTGAACTAGGCGAGGCCTCTATCTCAGAAGATAGCATTCAGTTGGCAATCAATTATTTATAACCTAAAAACTATGCGTGCTACTAATTGAATTTATTAATAACATAAAAGGAGAGAAACAAAAAGCATTTTATAAAAATTACAACTACATCCGAACTTGGGTTACCTATCTTTTTGATGACCGTACTTACAACGGCTAAGAATTACACAATATTCCATTCTTTATCAATTTAAAAACTACATACATTGTGACTGTCTTTGTTATAAGCTACGCACTATTAAAAATAAATAATATTTACACTTTGATCACTCTTCGCTCAAAAATATTATATTCCTAAATGCAAAGTTCTACATGCAAAATTCCTACAATGAAGAGACATGCAAGGTTAAGGATTATCGTTCATTATTACAACAAGGCTCCCAACACGGTAAATAATTCACCGTTAATAAACATTTTTTTATAATGACACTAGCTCTTGCACGCGACTTGGTCCGCGTGTATCTATTTATAGATCCCTAATTTGTTTGGTACTAATTTACCTATTACTTACATTTAAGCAAAGATTTATATATAACGCACAGTTTTCAGCGGATGTAGTACACATGAACCATGTCAATACATGTTTATACAACGCTTCGTAATGAACATAAGTTTAAAGTATCACTTCGTTTGGGCAAGCGTAGACATCCCACGCGCTGCGGTTGAATAACCGGGCCGTTGTTGTGTTAGGGTGTTACCAGACCAATCGATCGATCGTCGATCGACGGCATCGATCGATGGTAGAATGGATTAGTCGACGTCGATCGATAGTTTCTACCAGACCAATCGATCGACCGTCGATCGACGGCATCGATCGATGGTAGAATTTATTAGTCGACGTCGATCGAGCTGCTTGATTATTATTACTGATGGATTATACCTGGGGTTAATCGATCGACGTCGACCGACGCCATCGACCGGCAATCGATCGATTAGTTAGTGGAACGGTATCCGTCGATCAACCAAAGCTACCACACCAATCGATCAACGTCGATCGATGTCGATTGATGGCATCGATCGACGATCGATCGATTGGTGTAGCAACACCCTTAGAGCCATGCTGTAAAAGTGAGCGATGACCATAAGCCATTTTAAGGCAATCGTGTCTTCCAAGAAAGCATGGCTGACACAGTCGCTGAGCTGAGCTGCTGCGCTGATTGTCTCTAATTCAACTCCCGTGCAGAACAAAAACATTTGTATAGCCTACAGATAGTTGTTCCGGTTCTAGTTATTTGTGAAATTGAGAAAGTTTGTGTACAGAGGCCAGCACATAAAACTATAACAATTTGTCAACTTTTGTTGATAGATTTTCAACTTAATTTCAAAAGAATAAGGTTCATTTTCAATTGGGAAAATTTGACAGTTCGGTATGGCTTGATGTGCTGGCGTTTGTGCCTACTTTACTATGGATGTTCGAATTTTGGTCGGAATTAATGAGACCAATGTTGCGACCACGACCAGAACCAGCCGTGGTCGTGGTGTATTTGCCTTTTAATAGCAACATTAATATTTTCCAGTCTCATTGAATATTTGCTCTCTTAATTTATTCGTATGATTTTTATTATGTTTACAGACTAGATTTTAATACGTTATATAAAAGCTAATATATACAAATTATTTATAACTTACGTGTAAATTGTACAAAATCAATATAAAGGTGTTTACAGAGAAATTATGCATAAGTTTGTTCACGTTTGCATAGATTTTCTACTTGCATCGTTGTTTCTTCTCAATTATATATAACTAGGTATATCGTGCAAGTGCGAGGATTCAAATAATATAGGGTGCTAACAAAAACAACGATTTCGAATTATTTCGATCTGTCACCCTGCTTTGTCCCCTTAGGGGTCAAAGAAAGAAAAAAGTTCAGAAAAAAGAAAAGAAAGAAGAAGAAGAAGATCAGAAAAAAGTTTGATCTGTCCCCCTGTTATCAACGAGAGGGGAGTCCAAACTTAAGTCACTCCTATCTGACCCCCTATCAGTGATAGTGGATCACGTATCACCACTTTTTTTTTTATCTGTCCCCCTGAGGGTACAAAGCAGGGTGACAGATTGGAATAATTCACGATTTCCTCTTCTTCAGAAAACGAAACCGCCACTCGTGTTCATAACCACTGAATAGTCACTTTATAAGCACTGATAGACTGCTACACATTTTTCTATCATAACATCACACTTATTTAACACAGCCAAAATAATTCCTGAAACTACCACTAAAACATTCCATCATGTATACCAATCGGTACCAGAATTGCGAGAAATATACCGAAATTCCTTAGAACCAGCTTCCAATCATCCGGCACCGCATACGGCAGTATTATTGCCGTCAATTTATGAATCTCATGGGTCGTACAAACAAAAATATACGAAGTAAGAATTAAATTTAGAATAGGAGCACTGGGTATCAATACCAGGACACCATGAGTGTCAGCTGCCAACCAAATATGTGACTGACTCGCGAACAATTCAAGTGTAATCGTGCCGAACCAGGCAAACATGGAACTGTGACGCATTCGCAGGGCTCCGGACACGTTTCGCAGTATGATATAGCTGACTATAGGTAAGAAGGCAACGTAGGAGTGTATTTCGTTGCAATCGAAGGTGTTGGTGCAGAAGAAGGTGAAGGTGACGTAGCTGCCGAGGCCGATGAAGGCGAGTAACGTAGCGCTGAGGGACACGCCCGGAGTGAAGAGGTTGCTGTGGTTGTAGTCGTCGAGCAGGCGGAGGCGCCGCGCCAGCAGGTAGCCCAGCGAGAATATGATGCCGAACGCCATGGAGTAACTGCAGGGTTTAAATATAACACCGCTGGTCAAGATTGCTTTCTAAGTTTTCATAGTGTACATGACCCTTTGGTCGCTGATTACCTAAAACGCAGTCTTCCAATTTCGCGTTATGCTAAAATGTCATTTAAAATAAGCGTTGGGACTAAGTATGTTTTTGTCTATGTCGCAATAGGTCTACTCCTCATATTGCCCATTTAGCGATATAACTATGTCGCAATAAACCTTTTTATCATTATGGGAATTTTGCGACTAGACCGTTCATTTAAATTCATTCGCGAGAATCGAATTTTCAACACAATAGCGGGGATTTGGATCTTGAATGGTCACAGTTGTAACCTAACCTAACCCAGACGACCCACGATATCACCAGGGGTATGGCCAGTGGTATGGTGAGTCCGCCTATCGCACTAAACTTAAGTCTTCAAAGTCAAAGTCAAATCATTTATTTTAATTAGATCATTATAAGGCACTTTTGAACGTCAAATGAGAAAAAAAAAATTGATTCTAGGTGCCCATTCCAAAAGGTAGTTTTGTATGGAGAAGAATGGGCAAGAAACTCCATACTTTTTTTTTTAAAAACGATGTTAACAATATTTGCATTTACAGGAATTATATAATTATACGTGAATACGATGTACCTTGCATAAAAACACTAGGTATTTGAAAGTGTGTACAAAGTATCACAGATTAAGGAATGACAGACTAAGTTATATGTACATAGATACACAGTGTTCACATATTATTACAAATGTTGAAACAGTAGACGACTACTCCTTATATTAACAAACAATGAATCAGTATGTGACCCGAGCAGTGTATAAAAAAGAGTCAAATATATATATGTACATATTTATACTAAGTATGAAATTAGGTATTTAAAATTAGCAATCGGTTCGATTTTGTCTAGATTGTCGATCGTCCTATGGAGCTAGACCAGCATGTTTCCAAGCATTCTTATCTTGAATATAGTCCTCTAAATTATAATAAGCTTTTTTACAGAGTGTACTTTTAATATATGATTTAAATTTTGTTTCACTTAGCTGTAGTATATCACTAGGAATTTTGTTGTAGCACTTAACACAGTACCCCATAAAAGATGTATGGACTTTAGACAATCTAAAACATGGTTGAGCTATTTTGTCCTTGTTTCTAGTGTAGTATATAGTCTTCGCGCCCCATCGAACGAACTCTAACGCGAGCGTGATTGAAAAATTGTTTGTTTCAACCCACGCAAAGCTCGAAAACAAACGAGTGAGTGAGAACGCGATAACATCACAGGAAAATTGGCGCACGGAAATTGCACAAAACTTGTTCCACGACATACGTGTTTTTAAAAAAGCCTTAAAAGTTTTTGGTTAAAATGTTTGTAAATTAGAATCTCCATAACATGTGCAAGGTTTCTATGAAGCTGTTTTATTACTTTTTCAATGTATGAGTGCATTATGAACGGCCAAAGTTCAGACAAAATTGTGCAAAAAAAACTGATTTTCGGGCGTGTTTACTGAATTTGTTTCCCAAAAAAGTTTACTTTTGGCTTCACACAAACCTAGATTTAAACCACAAGATACCCGTGTGTTAAAAATATTTGAAAAATAATTTGTTATAACGCCGTAATCGCGTACGAGCGTTTTATGGGAAATATGACGGGATGGGCGCTCTTAATTGAGTTGCCTCACTCATAAACTAACGCTCAATATACCTAACTCGCCCTTGACCTAATACGCACTAAATTAAAATCTTAATTCGCCTACTTCGCTCATTAATTAATACGCAATGGGTCTAAATATCAATACGCCGATCTCTTGTTAGGTCTAGGCATAACGCTAAATTGGCAGACTGCGTTTTAGGTAATCAGAGACTCAAACTACATGATAATGATGAAAATCAACGCATTTATTTCAATTAAATCATTTACGGGCACTTCTGAATTGTCAAGGAACCTTGCTCATTGCTGTCTTCGCCACCGAGCCTGTAGTTTTCGTCCCTAAATAATCAAGATCCGATCCAGTCTGTCTCTTTGCTGCCTTCCCTCAACGAGGCACTAAGTTTATAAGCTTTTTGTACTGACTAGAGGCCTTAAATTCTTTTCGAGGCACCACAGGAAAGGGCACGCTAACCACCACTTGGTTTATAAGATTTTTGCCCTGACTGGAGGCCTTAAATTCTCTTTGAGGCACCATAGGAAAGGGCACGCTAACCACCACTTAGTTTATAAGATTTTTGCCCTGATTGGAGGCCTTAAATTCTCTTTGAAGCACCATTGGAAAGGGCACGCTAACCACCACTTAGTTTATAAGATTTTTGCCCTGACTAGAGGCCTTAAATTCTCGTTGAGGCACCACAGGAAAGGGCACGCTAACCACCACTTAGTTTATAAGATTTTTGCCCTGACTGGAGGCCTTAAATTGTCTTTGAGGCACCACAGAAAAGGGCACGCTAACCACCACTTGGTTAATAAGATTTTTGCCCTGACTGGAGGCCTTAAATTCTCTTTAAAGCACCACAGGAAAATCCGGTTAAGCAGCTGACAACTTCAAGTTGAAGACCCTTCTGGTCGGAGGATCCTCCCTTTTTAATGGAGGATGAGGACCTTCCCACCCTATTTCTCATACTTCTAAATTCTCAAAACTATTTTACTCACCGGTCCTGCTTCCACTGCAGCCACCACTGATGGATGTCATCATCAGAGTTCACAAATAAGGCTTTCCAGGGTCTGGTGACGAATATCTTCTGGAAGAACACCTCACTCATGTACAGGACTGTCACGATGACCAGCAGACCGATCACTTTGACTGCTATGTATAGGTACTGGTATGGTTTGGACTCCACGGTATGGCTCGATGATGGGGCTATGTGTGGTGGGAGAGCGAATATGGCGAACATCTGGAATGAAGAAAATCACGTTTTAAATGATTTAGCGAAAGCCCAATGATTATTTATCTATTTTGTCATGCATGGCAGCTCGGATTTTGGAAACTCTAAATCTAACTGATTTAATTTTTATTTAACAATAAATAACACTGATTTCGGATAAACACTTAACTCTAACTGTAACACTATACTCCTTGATAAGAATATTGACAGACTTTCTGACTACCCATAACGACTGTCAACTTTCTACGAATGACAGCAACTTTACTGGCTTTCCGAGCGTCTCAGTATGTGATGAATGGTCACCCATCCACGGACCGACCGCGGCAAGCGTAACTCAACTAAGACCAATCGATTTGCACGGGTTTTACTTAGCTAAGAGCTCCAAAACCATGAGCTGGTGGAGGAAACCATTATATAGGTGTGGATCTTGATTTCCACCCATCCGATTGATATAACTGATAGCAGTTGAGTTATCGACGCGTAGAAATATTTGGCAATCCTGGAAGTCCCTTGCAAAAGCTTTAAGTGCAGAAAGGCGGCTAAAAGTTCTAGATAATTTATATCTTGTTTTTGTTCTGACAACGACCACCGGCCACACGCCGTTTCTGAGCCACATATTTAAAAAGAATGTCAACTCAAATAAAACAATACTTACCAAAGTATACCAAAACGAGACCAGCGGGATGAAACTATAAAATTGATACGGCCTATTCATAGTCAGACACAGGACCACAGTCAGAAAGTTCAGCCTAAATATGACCCTGAAATATCTGACAAGGCCAGTATCTCCAGTCTTCCAGGTGTAGTAGAAGTGGCCGTATCCTGTGAGGAACAGGTACGCGGAGACCAGGGCTCGGACCAGCATGTAGATGGGCAGGATCTTGCTGGCTCCAGTGACCTGGTAGACTAGGATGACCAGCTGCATCCAGCCTTTCCATTCGTCTGTTTGTTCTCGATGGAGGACTCTGGAAGAGGAGTATTGCAGTTGTGAGAACTATACATGGTCGAAGACTTTCAGCATAGATTCAGATTTGATTTGATTTTAGACCCCTGGTTGACATTCGTCGGTTATTAAAATTATTGAAACGTCGCGGGAGGCTTGGCAGATGTGAAACATCGGAACTATTTAACTCTGACTAAAGTTAGAATTCGGACTAAAGTTAGAACCCGGACTAAATTTAGAACCCAATTACAGATAGAACTCTGACCAAAATTAGAACCCAGATTAAAGTTAGAACTCTGACTAAAGTTAGAACCCGGACTAAAATTTTAACTTTTTATACAGTGCAACTCCTACATTGTTAAAATGCATCATCTCTTTTTTTTTGGAAAGTGACAATATTAAGCCCACTTGCCAAAAAGTTATCTTGCAACTATACTTCATTTACAACAAGATTAGACATATACACAAACCTTTTTTACAGTCCGTTCAACCGATTTCGACTTCTATTCCGTAGGCTTAAGGGACAAAATGACATTAGAGGCAAAAAGTGGTTACAATAACAACTGTTTACTGCAGCTGCCATTTGTCGATTTTGTGTCTGTCACAAAATTTTACATGATCAACAGTATGGTTTCACCAAAGGACGTTGCACTACTGACGCCGGTGTCACCTTAATCAAGCATATATTTAAGGCTTGGGAGGATTCTCAAGATGCTATTGGTATCTTTTGCGACCTCTCCAAAGCATTTGATTGCGTGAATCACGAAACACTACTCTTAAAGCTTGAGCATTACGGACTGGGTAAACTAGCGCTTAGCTTAGTAAAATCATATTTGACTGATAGACTGCAACAAGTTCAAGTAAACGGTGTAAATTCATCGGGCTTAAAAGTAAAAATGGGGGTACCGCAGGGCTCAATATTGGGTCCGTTCCTCTTTTTAGTTTATATAATTTGCTGAAAAATCAACCACAAATGGTGTTATTTGCTGATGATACTTCCTTGATATTTAGAGTTAATAGACGGGCACAGCACCATGACGACGTAAATGACGCTATGCTTAAGGTTCATAATTGGTTTACTGTAAATAATTTAGTATTAAATGAGAAAAAAACTAAATGCATAAGATTCGCTTTACCGAATGTTAAAAGTAGTGAATGTAACGTTGTATTGAATAAGGATATACTTGAATTCGTCGAAAAGACTGTTTTCCTAGGGATTACGCTTGACTCAAAGCTGCAATGGGGTCCTCACTTAACATCTCTTGCAGGGCGGTTGAGTTCGGCCGCTTACGCTGTCAGAAAAATCCGGCATTTGACAGACGTGGATACCGCTAGGCTAGTATATTTTAGTTATTTTCATAGCATCATGTCCTACGGTATCTTGCTTTGGGGGCGGGCTGCAGATATTGATTCTATTTTTATTCTGCAAAAGCGGGCTGTCAGAGCCATCTATAATCTCAGCAGTCGCGAGTCTCTAAGAGAATTGTTTAAACAGATTAACATCTTGACGGTACCTTGTCAATACATATATGAAAACATTATGCATGTTCGAAAAAACCTTCATCTTTTTAATAAAATAAGTGACAGACATAGTGTTTATACTAGAAATAGGAACAAATTAGATCAGCCAAGATTCAGATTGTCAAAAGTTCGTACTTCTTTTATGGGGTACTGTGTAAAATTTTATAATAAAATACCTCTTGATATTCTACAACTAAATGAAAGACAATTTAAAACATGTATTAAACGCACACTGTGTAGACAGGCATATTATAAATTAGAAGACTACATAAATGATAAAAATGCTTGGCTAAATGCTGGTCCTGCTCCACAGGCAGTTTAGGGAATTTCCTAATTGGAGGAATGTTGTTTCCTACCCCTTTTTTTTTATTGACATGAGTAACGAGTATCGTTATTATTATACACAAATATATATTTTAATTACTTATTCGACATTTTAGAAACATTGGAAACCTTAGTTTTGTATAATTTAGCAGCATTATTTCAATTTTGTAAATGTGAGTACCTTGGAGCCATATTTTAAGTAAATTATTATGTGTTTGACTTAAATGAGCATGGCGGTTGAGAGAATTGTCATGCTCACTCAAATGTCTCGCTGGTGGTGGCGCGTGTGTTGGGTCATTCGGCTCCCTCTAAAATGGTTGAGCTCAATGGTGCTGATTCACGCGTCATGTTCGTGAACGGGCGCTGTCAGTAGAGATTGGTCAACTGTTAACTGCCATGGTTTTTATCTTGATTATTTTTTATATTTTGTATTTCTAGATTACCTTCATTGTTTTCACATATAGAAGCAACAAGAATAATGTAAGCAGTATTTTGTAAAAACCTGAGTTTAAAAGAGTGTCCGTGGAGTTTCTTGCTCGTTCTTCTCCATAGAGACCTACCTACGTTTTGGAACGAGCAACTAGCTTCAACTTTCTGTCTAACTGACCGACTCCTTGACAATTCAAAAGTGCCTGTAAATGGTTTAATTGAAATAAATGCTTTGACTTTGACTTTGACTTTGACTATGGGGGAGGCCTTTGTTCAACAGTGGACGTCTTTCGGCTGATGATGATGAGAAATCGAATTTTACAATTGAAAATTTATCGGGGTTTCAGGGGATTTTTGGTGCTTTTTTAGAGTTTTTGTGTTTAGGAATTATAAATTAATGGTGTCAACTACAGTTACCGGCACGAATCTTGAGCGCTCGGCGGTAGAGTGGGGATCGCTTTGCGCATCACATCGCGCGACGGGCCAATCACTGTACGACAATATGTATACCCCGCTACCGCGCCTCACTTCATACCACCAAAGGGACCCAAAAACTCACTTCTGCGCAGGTGAAGGTCAGCGCTCAAGATCCGTGCCGATAATTGTACCTAATTAGTAAAAAAAAACTTACGTATTAGACCTCGATTCATCCGTAAAGAACAATCCAAGCGCGAACACATATCCGACTGGCAACCAGAAGCTCCACTCCGAGTAGTACTTATTCTCCTTCATAAAGAAGTTGGTCCTATCGCACAGGTAGAAGTACGCCATGATGAGTCCCAGGCGGGCCAGTGCCGCGAGGGCGGAGGGCGCGGGCGGCGGCGCGGGGGCGGGCCCCCCTCCCCCCGCGCCCCGCGCGCTGACGGCCGCGTACCCGCGCAAGCGCGCGCGCGCCGCGTCACAACACGTCCACGCGCCGCGGACCAGCCACACTACTGCGCTACAGATAATAGAATGCTGTTTATAGTTAAATATTGCTGTCAAAAAGTATAGAGTTTCTTCTTGAACACTTTTATGTAGCTCTTGGACTACCGTCAAACGGGGTGAATAGGGATGCAGGGGTGAATCGGGACGAGGGGATTTTAACGTTGAAAAAAAAAAAAAAAGCTTTTATTTCATACACATATTACAGTAACAACAAGTAACAGATCTCCTTTAAAGAAAAGAGTTGCTTGTGTTAGGAGACTCTGCTCTTCGATTTTTACATTCTCTATATGTGAAAAAAAAAAAAACAAAACAAAGAAAAGTAAAATGGGCGTGGTAACGACGCACTTTTGTATGATGTGTGATTGTGGTAGTGTGTATGGTGTGAGAGTTGTGTGGTACAGTGTGTGAATTTTTCTGTAGTGTACACTATAATGGCTATTGATTTGAAGATACTAAAGTCTCAATTTCGTAGTAAAAATAGTATAGTATATGAAATAACATAGTTTGTTGACAAAAATGACTCTAATGAATGACTCAATAATAAATATTTTTTCCTAGTGTCCTTGTTACGAGGGCGGCACTGAACATTTCGGGAATCAAGGAAGTGACACAACGTTACTGTTTAAAAATGTATTTATTGCTTTTCGAAGTATTCTCCGCGAAAGTTGACACATTTTTCCATACGATGGAACCAATCATTGAAGCAACCATTCCATTCGGAAGTTGGGGTTTCCAAAATGGCCGTTTTGTAGGCGTCCACAGCTTCTTCAGGTAATGAAAATCTCTGACCACGCAATTTATTCTTTATTTTAGGGAAAGTATAGAAATCATTAGGGCTTAGGTCGGGGCTGTGCGGCGGATGGTCTAATAATTCTATGTTTTCTTGCTCTAAAAACTCTTTTGTTCTGTGCGCGGTGTGAGAACTCGCATTGTCGTGATGGAGGATGATGCGGCGGTTGCAGTTCTCTTTACGGAGTTCAGAAACGACCTGTGGCAAACAAATGCTAGCATACCATTCTGCATTAACCGTTCTTTGTCCCTCAAGAGGAATAGTCGCAACATGGCCGGTTTTGGAGACAAACGTGGCCACCATTTTTTTTGCAACACTCCGTGAACGAACAATTTTTGTTGGCTTTAACTCATTTTTGAACCCCCAAACTCGTGACTGGTTTTTTGTTTCGGGTTCGTACGCGTATATCCAGGATTCGTCACCTGATACGATGTTGTATACAGCATTTGAGGATCCTGCGTGGAATCTTTCGAGAAATCTGACGCACCAAGTAACGCGAGCCGCTTTTTGCTGTTCACAGAGCGAATGCGGTATACATCGGGAAAACAATTTTTTTACACCTAATTGTTCATGCAAGATTATTTGTATTTGACTCATGCCAATGTCTAAAGTTGCCTGAATTTCGCGGTATGTCACATGTCGATCTTCCTCAATCAGCTTACGCACAGCATCAACGTTTTCTTGGGTGACTGCAGTTTTTGGACGACCTTGACGGGGGTCATCACTGAGCTTGACACCTCCACGTTGAAATTCAGCAAACCAGCGATAAATTGTGGTTTTGGATGGGGCTTCATCACCAAATGCAGAAATCATCCGGTCAACACACTGTTTTTGAGATAAACCACTTCGAAAGTCATAATAAATCATCGCTCTTGAATTTTCTCGAGTCAATTCCATTTTCTCAACGACTAAACAAGTTTGACAAAACCTTGTGACAAGACCGAGAATCTTTTTTTAAAATAAATAAATGGTATTAGATTTTTAAAACCAAGGAGTTTTCAATTAAAAAGATTTTAATATGACAGGAACAGTGGAAATATTCCATTCCCGATACTTTTAGTGCAGCCCTCGTAGCAACAGGCTATATTATTTCAATGTTAAAAACCTCTTTAAAGTTTCGTCCCGATTCACCACTGCAGCCCAATTCACCCCTGATTGAACTCATTATATCTTCTAAACTAAAACCCGACTAAATCTGTGACTTGGCGACTGATTTCGACTAATTGGCGACAAAATTTGTGAGAAAACAGATCTTCGCTAGGTGTCCTAGTTTTTGAGATTTAAATGTGGCCAAGCTGGGGAGACTCTCTCCAGATCGGCCACCTATAAACCCTTATATCTTTTGAACCAGTGACCGACAAATTCTGATATTTGGCGACTTCGAATAATTAGCGACGAATTTTTTGTGTTATCAAAATTAAAATCCCTAATGGTGACCAAGCCAGTATCAGTCACACAAGTTTCTTGCCCATTCTTCTCCATACGAAACTAACTTGGAAAGGATAACTAGATTTTTTTTTTACGTTCAAATTGTCCTTTAATGGTCTATTTGCAATAAATTATTTGACTTTAAATTATCTGATGGCAAACTATCTCTGACTCATTGCAAAACCAATTCTCAGTTTAGTCCAAGTTATTGTATTTTGAACTTTATACCCATGAAAATAAAGTTCTCAATTCAAAATTTACCAACTTGGACTAAAGTTAGAGTTCGTTTTGTAATAAAACGGTCTATGTATTCTGTGTTGAGGTGGTATTAAGTCCACATCTGTAACTTTGCACCCAAAATTTTAGTAAATAAATACATATTCGAGAACTGCGTGCAATTCTGTAAGAAATCACCCGCAAATTCAATTCCTATCTCATTTTCGATTTCACTTACCTGAAGTGAAAAGTATTTGGTATTCGCTAAAATAGTAACGTAAAAATAGGTCGCTTCACCTGTGTTTTCACATACTGCGGTAAAATTTTAATGTTGTTGACATGTGTCAAGTTATGTTGGTCAATTAAAGTTAACGGTTCATTATTATTAAGTGACGTCTCTGAGTGTGGCAGTTAGTGACATTAGCGTAATTTTCATTAACACTTTCACTGTCCGCAAAGCAGACACAATAGTTAAACAATCAACGTGAATCGTATGTGACTCATGGGACAAGTAAGTGGTTAAGTTACAGAATACCTAATACAGTTTTCACCCTAAAATCAGAGCTTAGTACTGAAGTAAATTCTTACAGAATAGCATTGCTGAATCTGCGGAGTATGAATGCAGCGGAGAAAGGAATGCGCTTAATAACAAAATGGCTTGAACTAAATATGCTGTCACTGAATTTAAAAAAAACAGACTTCATGACCTTTTACGCTGCCCAGTCTAGTAGGCCAAGCGTGGACTCACTAAAAATACACAACCACCACTGCAATGTATCAACTGCAGCACCAGTCTCAGCATCTAAATGCAACTGCGGTGCGCCATCATAGAGGTTACTAAATATCTGGGCGTCATTATTGATCAGAACCTGTCTTTCAAAGAACATATCCGTACACTCGCAAAAAAGACTCGTAAATTAATTTACGTTGCGAAACTCCTACGAGCCAATGCCCCTAAGGATATACGCATTCAGGTTTTTAACTCTCTATGCCAATCTGTTTTGCAATATTGTGTAAGTGTCTGGGGCAGTGACGCCAAGACGTGCATGTTGGGTTTGGAGCAGGCACAGCGGGCTGTCCTCAAGGTGCTTTTGGGGAAACCAAGGCGCTACTCTACCGACGAATTGTACAAGGAATCGGGGGTACTACCCGTCCGCCAGCTGTTCGTCCTGGGGTCAATCTTGAACCTCGTAAAGGCCAACCCTAACCGATCTAGCTCCAGTAAGAAGGGTAGGAAAATTGCTGAAAGGATTCCACTCCCAAAAACGAAAACCCTCTTTGCTGCCCGGTTTTCCTCGGTTTTGCCTATCAGAGTGTTTAATGCTATTACCAAAATTACCGTAATTCCGAGTAATTACCACGAGACCAAAACAATGCAAAAAAAATGGCTGCAGGGCCTGACTTACGACGAAACGGAAAGGCTACTTTGTAGTACCACTTAGTACCCACACATACACACACGCTCAAAGTACACTTTTTCACATACCTACACCACACACTCACCATAACTGCTTCTATCGAACGCTTGTTTAATCACGTACCTCACTTTTTGAGCAATCTTTGTTAAAATAAAATGTTAAAATGATAAATGTTGTAATGTTAAAATGTTAAGTAAATATTAAAATGGTAAAATGTTAAAATTTTAAAAAAATCTACTTTATGTTAAAATGCTAAATGATAAAATGTTAAATTTTGTCAGCGACACAAACCTGCGCTAGCAGAACTCGACAAATGAATACTAAGTTGTTTTGTAATTGGGTCACCAAGATACAGGCTGTGCCTAGTTTGGGACCCGCTGATACACCTGCTGAATTGTCATGTGTCAGTTAAATGTCATTGCGTGTCAGTTGCATAAGTATAACTTTGTGTAAGTTAAATAAAGTAATTTATTTATTTATCTATACCCAGTGCAGACACTATACCACCTTAGGCACACTTTACGTTACCCTTTTTTTTATAGAGCTCTCTCCTTAATAATTTCAAAGATTTATGATCAGTAGTCCAATATCTTATCGCCAATTGAAGGGCAAAAAAAACTCACCTTAACAAAAACAGCGCAAAAGTCAATATCTGCAGCTGTGTGTAAGGCTCCGGTTGCGCGCAACACGAGCCGTCGTTGAAGTTCATGTGGTCGTTGCAAAACATGTTGAGCAACAGTTGCGCCGCGTGGCGTAGCGCGGTCGGACTTAGCGACACGTCGCCGACGCCATCTTCGGCCACGAGACGGGCTGAGTTCCAGATTTTAGCTGCACTGTGGGTTAATATCTGTAAATGGTGAAAGGAAACTGTATTTGTACAAAATACGTAGATTCTATATATGGGGGGTGAGACACATAGGATACAGGGAAGATCGCGCATGTAAAAATGTATGATGCGTGCGCGATCTTCCCCCACCACAAAATCTTTTGCCAACGTACGTGCCGGTAATTAATTATAGCCATTGTTATGACCACACGACTATTCGAAAATTTTGTTTATTTGGTAGCGCAAAAACACAAAACAGTTGTGCTTTCGGGTGTATTACAAGTGTAACTGCCACACTCAGAGGCGTCACTTAATAATAATGAATCATTAACTTTAATTGACCAACATAACTTAGAACGCTGTCTGTCAAAAATATTGTTGTTGACATGTGCCAAATTATGTTGATCAATTAATGAATTATTATTATTAAGTGACGTCTCTAAGTGTGGCAGTAAGAGTCGTGGTTTTAAGTTTAACATTAACCTATGGCGCACAGACTTGGTCTTTGTCTGATTCCCAGAAGTCCAAACTCAAGGTTTGCCACCGAGCAATGGAACGCAGTATACTAGGTGTTAAATACGTTATTTAACACCACACACCAGTCGAGATCACTATACTGCGCTCCAAAACAGGGAAATGGGTCTGGAAAGGACATGTCTGCCGACCAACTGTGGGCTCAGGTGACACAGAACTGGAGCCCTGAGACAGTAAGACGGCGTCGTGAGTGGCAGGCCACGAAGGAGATGGCGGGACGAACTAGACGGATTCCTCCAAAACTGGTGGCCCAGGATCGGGAAAGATGGAAGGTATGGAGGGAGGATTTTGCCTAGGAGTGGGACAGAATAGGATAACAAAAAAAATCCGGCTCCGAAGCTTGCCGAATATACAACTACTATCCGTTTCATCTCAACTAATTTGCAATATTATGGGCAACATTAACATTAATTGTACCTGAGCCACCAAGGTGCAAAAAAATAAAATAAAAATAAAACTCACCTCTATAGCTGCTTTATTATAAGAATCAATATCATTATTACTAATTCTGATATTTTCGTTCTTCAACTTAGTAGCATCGACGGATTCAATCAGTTTCCACAGCACTTGTGTATTCCTCGCTGCTAGCGAATCTATGGCTTGTACCAAGTGCGTAAGGTTCCTTTTGTATTCTTCGAGAACTAAGTCGGTAGTGTTTCGAGTTTTCAGCAGTTGTAGACCAGTGGACGCTACGATTACTGAGGGAGGTTGGTCTGAGCGCTGCCTGTTGGAATTGGAGCTTTAAGTATAGAGCCATAAAGTCTATTATTGCGTGAGAACGCTATTTAACTTAATTCATAGACTTAATTTCAAAAGCAGAAAGAAATATACCTAACCACATTGATATTCAAAAAACATAGATGCACAGTTCCTTACAAACATCACAATAAAAGTGTTCATTTAAAACAAATTGAACCATAAACCCTCAGCGTAAAGTACTTTTTTTATGAGCCTTACAACCAAAAACTACAGATTCGTTATGGATCTATTTACTCTATCATCATATCCACTCATTTTACACAAAAGACAGCAAGATCTAGAACGCACTTGCGGCACATGCGGCCAGCCGCATGCGGCCAGCCGCAAGTGCGTTGTAAGTAGATCTTGCTGCCTTTTGTGTAAAATGAGTGGATATTGACATCATTATTACTATTCGACTATTTTCTATTAATTTTTATAACAAATGAAAAAAAAATATATTATTTCTCATTTATTTTAAAGGCAGTACTTAAATTTATTTTATATTCAGTGCCCTTTTCTTGCATGCGATATTTGTACGCCTTCCGGCATAGCATGGAGTCCTATTGTTTCAAACTCAAGAACTGTATAATTTACTTTTGTACCTACCCATGTCTTAACAAATAATAAATGATTTGATTTGATTTGATTTTTATGATGATAGAGTACAGAGATCCATAATAAATATCTCACTCACCACGTCCTAAACTGGTCCACCATAGTTTTGGACACATCTTCACTGTATATAAAGGTGACGGACAGTCGTAGCTTGTTGTCCACGTACGTGTAATTGGGCATGTGATGGTCCACTGGGGAGTACGATGTGTCTATGTCCAGCCTGGTCCGGACCACACCTGAGGAAAGGATTGTGGTGACTTACGCTAGCCGGTATTTGGTAACTCGCCGACTGTCGGGCGAAAAATTTAAGGTCAAATCTGCGCAATCTATGCACCTATGCGGTACATTTGACATTCGAGAGGCAAAACAATACAACGTTCATGTAAATTTCGTGTTTAGCAATACTTTGTACCGAGGGCGTCGCCAAGGGGGGGCAGGGAGGGGCAGTTATCTGCCTAGAGATTCCAAAAGTTTTATGTACCTTTGACTGTATATATTTCAATTCATACTTTTCTTATCCTCCATATATCAACTTGCCCCCCTCTAGGTCATCAACTGGCGAAGCTCTTACTTCGTATTGTACCTATTCTGGTGAAGTGGTTTTTATTCTATGGTACATCATCTTCACACACGGTAGAAAGGGCATTATGATTCTTAGTAATTTTTCGCCGGTTATTAATAAAAGAGCTATTTTATACATTTTAACCGAGTGGGCTATTCCCCGCCCGTATTGCCCGTCCATCGTTAACGCGAGCATAATTTTCAAAACGTTGTTTTATCCAACTCAATATTCGCAAAAAAACGAGTGAGTGAGAGTACATCGCACGAAAATTGGCGTGCGGAGATTTCACAAAACTTGATCCAGGAAATACGTGTTTGTTGAAAAAGCCTTACAAGATTTTGGTGAAAATGTTTGTAATTTAGAATCTCTTTTACAAGGGCAAGGTTTATATGACGATGTTTTCAGTACTTTTTCATATATACGGAGTACATTATAAACGACCAAAATTCAGACAAAATTTGTGCAAATAATCTGATTTTCAGACGTCTTTACTGAATTCGTTTCTCTAAAAAGTTTATTTTTTTATTACATCGAAACATCGGATTTGTTCAAAATAACTAGGGAACATTTGTTATAACGCCTTATCGCATGCACGAGCGTTTGTAGGAATTTTAACGGGTGGGCCGCCTTAAGGAACTTCGTTCTAAAAAAGAAAACACTTACCTATAAAATATTCATATAGCTGCTCGAGCCTGGAGTCGCCTATGAAAGCGAAACTGTTGTACTTGCCCCAGAACGCAAGGTAGCGGAGACATCGTCTCGCGTCTCTGCAACAATGACATAATTATTTATTATGTTTTAAGGTGAGTACACCTAACCATTCTTTTTTCAAACATAGTTGAGACAAGGCTAGGCAGACGATGATCGACATAGCTCTCAAAAGTTGCACAAGTTAAAGTGGCAATGGGCAGGCCACATCGCTCGAAGAACCGATAACCGATGGGCAAAAAAGGTTCTCGAGTGGCGACCACGAACCGGAAGACGCAGCGTTGGTAGGCCTCCTACCAGATTGACCGACGACATCGTTAAGGTCGCGGGTAACCGGTGGATGTAAGCGGCAGGTTGCCGCTCGTTGTGGCGTTCTATGGGGGAGGCCTTTGTTCAACAGTGGACGTCTTCCGGATAATGATGATGATCCACCTAACACTTTACTTGTAACAGAACACCGAGCTGGGCCTCAAGTCTGCTATTACAATAGTGTCAGAATGGTCTATCATAAATTTCATAATTGTTAATTTTGACAAGTTTGGTAATCTACTAATATAATGGCGTCACTATGACTTTCCAATGGTCAACCACTGACACGCCATTGAAAAAAATAATAATAATAATAATAAATTGTTTATTACCACAAAGTTCAAGTACATTGCACTGTATACAGATGAGTGTTCTTAATTTAGCATTAGAAAAGTACAATAGGTTCAACCCTGTCCCCTAAACTAGGCTAGGCCTGTATTTTAGGGGGCAAGAAATGATATAGAATGGTAATCTCGTACAAAATGACAACTGAATGACTTGGCGGTAATCTGCTAAAATTTTGACAGTTACTTTGATCAGTGACCTACCATTACAACGTCATTGTGCGACCAATGATCGACCATTATGAATTTAGCAGATTACGAACTTTTGGCAAAATGACAATGGGATCGTGTTGGAATGACGAAATTATACAAATAGCAGACTTGGCCCCCAGGTGTAATGCGTCACCATCTCATATTCATATTCATTTATTTGCGTAGTACAGAGATCAGCACATCAAGCTACAACAATCTGTCAAATTTCTTGGCCAGATTTTCAACTTATTCCAAAAAGATAAGGTTCTATTCAATTGGGAAAATTTGACAGTTGGTATGGCTTGATGTGCTGGCGTCTGTACAAGGTTTAACAAGATGTTAGTTAGAGCTAAGAAACCGTTGTAGGTAGACCCTATCAGGGCGTTATAGGTAAATGCTCAGTAGTCTGGAGCATTACATCGAACACAGTTTCGAGCATTCGCAGGAAAACGTTTTGATGGGAAATTAAAGTTTTTTTTACAACCGCCTTCAAAAATTAAATTGCCTTCATTTTAGAAGTCGGCGGCAATACAAACCAACAAAAAGAACCAGAGCTGCTGACTTGTGAAAGTAAAGTTATTTTTTACTTTTTGAAGGCGGTCGTCTTCTTTTTTAGTTTTTTTTTGTTTATTTGAATTTTTACTTGTGTTGTACAATTCGTAAGGACGTTATATTACATTGAAATTCTCCAAAAATGTTATAAGGTGTATAATCACCCTTAGAACACTTTTTAGCAAATGCATTCATCTTATTAACAGGTGTATAGCATTCGTCATTGCACGTAAATTACGCGCTGCGAAAATAAAAAACAAACACGAATTGGCGCCTGGGCTTTTTAAAATTAGTATAATTTAAATATATCACAAGACTAAGCGGATAGCTGAGTAGTAGGCCAAACAGTCTATTTGTAAAACACCATAGTTTTACACTTTCTCATAAGAATGTTTGGCGCGATTTAAAACTTAAATGAAGACACGATTTAATTTACATCATCATCATCATATCAGCCTATTACCATCCACTGCTGAACGTAGACCTCCCACAGAGATCACCAACCAACCCAGTCTTGGGCAGCCTGCACCCATCCGCTGCCAGCCCCCATCTTCAAATCGTCAAACAACATTTACGTCCTGTTGTATTGTTAGTACAGTAATGATATAGTACCACCCCATTTCTACCCGTGGGTGTCGTAGAAGGCGACAGAGGGATATTGACCAGAGGATGGGCAGCAGCGACCTTCTAAGTACCATAACACCTATTGCAATCGCCAACATGCATCGGCCAAGCATGTCCATTACGGCTGAACCCCCCCTTGGGGAGACCTATGCCCAGCAGTGGGCGTCTAAAGGTTGACATGATGATGATGATAAATACCTTCTACATATTTAGAACTAGTGACCCACCCCGGCTTCGCACGGGTACATTGTAGATCAAACTATACGTATAACCTTCCTCTTGAATAACTATCCATTGATCAAAAGAAAAAGGAATCTGGTACAAAACTATTAAAAGTCGGCCTCCTCGTTGCCCTTGGTTTGCAGAGGGTTCACCTAATTGTGAAACATGTGGCATTACAGACGATGTCCAACATTGCTTGATGGAGTGTGACCAGAATCGAAGAAAGAGGGACGATCTATTTTTTAATTATAAAATAAGCAGGCAAGATATTGGCGTATTTAATAGCATACTGTCTAACCCTAACTCAGATTTAGCGAAATCAGTGTATAATATGTGTAGTAAGTAAGTAGGTAGGATAAGTTTTGCCACAATAGGACTGGCATCTTGTTAAAAGTCCTGTAAATAAATAAAGATTACATAAAAAAAAAAACTATCCATTGATGAAAACGGCATTAAAATTTACTGCAAAGTTTAAAAGATGTAAACATACAGAGGGACAAACGGCGGGAAGCGACTTAGTTTTATACCATGTAGAGAATATTAATGTTAAAACCACCTGTGCTAGCGGCTTACTGTCAAGTCCCTATACTGTTTTTTTTTTTTATATTGTTATAGGCTTGCGTTTGACCGCAACTCACTTGATCTTAAGTGATGATGCGGCCTAAGGTGGAGCACGCTTGCCTAGAATAAACCGGTTCACTCGTGCCTTGAAGATACCCAGATTATATGTATCGGGGAATAGAGAGGCGGGCAGTGAATTCCACAGTCTGGCAGTTCGCACAATAAATGTGGAAGTAAAGCGCTTGGTTCGAGACCGTGGAACTTCAACCGTATAACGGTGACGCTTCGCCGTATCCCTGCTCGTCCGGTGATGGAATGGGGATGGGGGAATTAAGTTGTGCAATTCCAAAGCACGCTCTCCGAAATGTACCCGATAAAATACCGATAGGCTGGCAACGGCGCGGCGGTGTTCAAGGCTTTGGAGCTTAGCCTCAACCAGGAAGTCGTTGTCTATGAGCCTCTTGGCACGATAGAACTTGTGCTTGGTATAGGTTCAGCATCTGTTCCGACGTGGAGTACTATATATTTTAAAACAGTTTTCATATCATAATATTTCAACTGTAGATATAAAACTACCTCTGGCCGAAAACAAGGTACAATATATTAACATTTCCCAAACATAATCAAACTTAATTAATTAATTAGTTCTAATCCATCTACCAAACAGTCTTAATTAAGTGACCCCAGGGGGCACTCGTTACATGTAGTTAAGAATTAAGACCACTGCAGCATTTCAACACTTCTATGTATGTATGTTCCCGCCTGCATGTACTAGGTCTAAAAAGCGGCCAAGTGCGAGTCGGACTCGCCCATGAACGGTTCCGTAGCAGCAAGTAACATAATATAAAAGTTTTTTGTTTTTATATTTGAGTTGATTGAATGAAAGGTAAATTGCGGTTTACGATTGATGACGTTTTAAAAAAACCTACTTACTAGATCTCGTTCAAACCAATTTTCGGTGGAAGTTTACATGGTAATGTACATCGTATATTTTTTTAGTTTTATCATTCTCTTATTTTAGAAGTCACAGGGGGGGGGGGGCACATTTTACCACTTTGGAAGTGTCTCTCACGCCAACTATTCAGTTTAGAAAAAAATGATATTAGAAACCTCAATATCATTTTTGAAGACCTATCCATTCACACATTCTAATTAAAAATAAATTAATATAAAAGCCATGGCAGTTAAGAGATGACCAATCTCAACTGACAGCGCCCGTTCACGAACATGACGCGAAATAAATAATAGTTTAAAAAAACTAAAAACACGCTTTTTATAGAAAATCAAACCAAAAAATAGAAAATAAATTTAAATTAAGAAAAGTGTTAAAAATTTCAATAAATATAAATTAATAAGTGTGAATAAAAAAAAAATATTTTATTTTAAAAAAAGCGTGGGGTGCATGGTGTCAATAGTTATAAATATTTTATTGACAGATATGAGTAGAGTGATTATCTTTTTGATAATATCTTAAAAAGCAACCCACGCTTTTTTTAAAATAAAAAATATTTTTTTTATTCACACTATTATTAATTTATATTTATTGAAATTTTTAACACTTTTCTTAATTTAAATTTATTTTCTATTTTTTAGTTTGGTTTTCTATTAAAAGCGTGTTTTTAGTTTTTTTAAACTATTATTTATTTTTTACTTTTTAGTTTGAAAAATGGAATAATTTTATCAAATTAGTGTATTGTCATCGGTCCTCGATAAATCTACAAAGTTTGAACGAAATCTGGCCGTTTAAAGTAGGTCAAAATCGCGCCCAAAGAAGTCGGTTACAAACAAACATACAAACATACAGGTGAAGCTAATAAAAAGCGTGTAAAAAAATAAGTGACTAGTGACATGAACGGATCTATCAAACGGACAGACGAGTGACGTGAATCGGTGTTTACGATGGCGGAGTTGAAAAAGTACATTGATTAATCATTATTTGTGACATTATTTCCCATAAAATGATGCAATTTCAGTGTATGACCTGCGAAACGGAGTTTTGTTCTGAAATAATGAGCTTTTCGTTAAACTATTCACTTTTCAACCGACTTCAAAAAAGGAGGAGGTTATCAATTCGTCTGTATTTTTTTTTTTTTTTTTTTTTTATGTTTGTTACTTGATTTCTCGCGACTGGGTGAACCGATTTTGATGATTCTTTTTTTATTTGGAAGCTAGTGCTTCCCGTGTGGTCCCATTTTAATTTGGTCCAGTTCTGACCATGACATCCATGAGAAAACCGTATAAGTCTTAAATTTGCATTAAGTATATGCGCGATTTGTTACGCGATTTCTCAGGCAAACGTAAACCGATTTTGAAAATTCTTTTTTTTATAGATAGGGTATGCTTCAGGGGTGGTCCCATATAAATGTTATCGAAATTGATTCAGCACTTTTTGAAAAATCAACAAATACCCAAAAATTTTACATAGACGACGTTTTAGTTTCATCAATCTTTGTAGTAGTTAACTTTCAATCTCTTCTTAATAGATTTGAATGAGAAGGAGGTACTAAAAAGCGGAAAATAAAAAGCTTTTTACAAAAAAGACAACCGCCTTCAAAAAGTGAAAAATAACTTTAGCACAGAACACACATTGACTTTAGTTTCGGAAGTCGGTGGCAATACAAAACAACAAACAGAACAAAGCCACTGAATTTCGAAACTAAAGTCAATGTGTGTTCTGTGCTAAAGTTATTTTTCACTTTTTGTAGGCGGTTGTCTTTTTTGTAAATAGCTTTTGAACATCCATTTTTATTGCGGGGTTTTAGAAATATTGTAAATGCCTGAAGACACTCTTTGGGTGTTACTACACCAATCGATTGATCATCGATCGATGCCATCGATCGATGCCATCGGTCGACATAGATCGACGTTGATCGATTGGTGAGGTAGCTTTGACTGATCGACGGATACCGGTCGACTAACTAATCGATCGATTGCCAGTCGAAGGCATCAGTCGACATTGATCGATTAACTCCGGCTATAATCCATTAGGGTGTTACTACACCAATCGATCGATCATCGATCGATGCCATCGGTCGACGTCGATCGACGTTGATCGATTGGTGTGGTAGCTTTAATTGATCGACGGATACCGGTCGACTAACATCGATCGATTGCCGGTGGACGTCGATCGATTGCCGGACGACGTCTATCTATTAACCCCGGCTATATTCCATCAGTTTCTTTCCAAATGTATTCACAAGTGGACGCGTTGGCCAGTTCGATATTGCTCGTACTATTATTACGGAGACGCAAACGCAGAAGACACATAAACACAAGCAGGCCAGAGGGCTAATTCACGTAATTTTATGACGCACCGATGAAGTTGTAGTGCAGTTGCAGTTAAGTTCAAGTTTGAGTGATAAACGGTATTCTTGTAATCGTTGAACTACGCGTAAGATGCGCGTGAACTGCACGTCAACTGTACGACAACCAAACTATACCAAACTTACTTATGGTGTAACCACATGACAGAAAAAATATTATTCACTAAATAATTGAATAGAATCGGTTACCTAATATTAAAATAATACCCCAGTACAGATTTTAGTGCTTTTTAACTGTCATTTTGAGACGTCAAACGAATAGTAGAATACCGATTATGTTTCGTTCCGAAGCACGCACCAAAGACGCGCAACAGTAGAACGCCATTATTGCGCTCGCGTGACACGAATTTCACGCGAGCGTGTCTGACAGCGGTAGAGAATACAAAAAGCGTTGTTTTGATCGAAACTTAACTGCAACTGCACTGCATCAGCACTTCTTTAGTTACGTGAATTAGCCCACTGGTAGTTAATAAGCGCGCGGGGCGCAGGCGGGTAGATAATGGGGAGCGGACGGCGCACGGTGCGGCTAATCAAGCAGCTCGATCGACGTCGACTAATCCATTCTGCCATCGATCGATGCCGTCGTTCGACGATCAATCGATTGGTCTGGTAGGAACTATCGATCGACGTCGACTAATCCATTCTGCCATCGATCGATGCCGTCGATCGAAGATCAATCGATTGGTCTGGTAGGAACTATCGATCGACGTCGACTAATCCATTCTGCCATCGATCGATGCCGTCGATCGACGATCAATCGATTGGTCTGGTAGGAACTATCGATCGACGTCGACTAATCCATTCTGCCATCGATCGATGCCGTCGATCGACGATCAATCGATTGGTCTGGTAGGAACTATCGATCGACGTCGACTAATCCATTCTGCCATCGATCGATGCCGTCGATCGACGATCAATCGATTGGTCTGGTAGGAACTATCGATCGACGTCGACTAATGCATTCTGCTATCGATCGATGCCGTCGATCGACGATCGATCAATTGGTCTGGTAACACCCTTATTAATAATAATCAAGCAGCTCGATCGACGTCGACTAATCCATTCTAAAATCGATCGATGCCGTCTATCGACGAGCGATCGATTGGTCTGGTAGAAACTATCGATCGACGTCGACTCATCCATTCTACCATCGATCGACGTCGACTCATCCATTCTACCATCGATCGACGGTCGATCGATTGGTCTGGTAACACCGTTTAGGTACCCAAGAGTATAAAAATGAATGTCAACTTCTCTAAACATCTTTATTTTTCTTTTGGACAAATCCTGCCATGATCCAAGTATACAGATTGCAAAATTCATAAGCAATTTTCTCGTGAAATAACTGTTTCAACTTATAGATGAAACTTATTTTATAGTAGTTGGGGATCAAAAATACCCTATTTGTAACCCCATAACCTTTCAATCAATAGTTCAGGAGAAAATCACAGGGTTGTCACACCAACTTCAGGCCACTACTGAGCAATTCCTAATTTTTTCTTTTCTTTTTCTTTCTTTTTTATAAATTTACAGAAGCCTTAGTTACTCCCTATGACATCAGCTATCTGCTAGTGAAAGTTCCGTCGAAATTGATCCAGCAATTTCAGAGATTAGCCGGAACAAGCAGACAGACAGACAGACAGAAATTGTAAAAATTGTTTTTTTGATATAATTACCATATACTTTTATTCATCATCATCATCATTTCAGCCCAAAGACGTCCACTGCTGGACAAAGGCCTCCCCCAAGAAATGAGGGGTTTTGCCATAATCACCACGCTTGGCAGGCGGGTTGGCGATCACAGTATGGTTGTTACAAAGGCACAGAGAATGCTACTGCCCATTCTCTGGTGGTATACTTTTATTATGCATTTAGTAAAAATCTGTTATTATGACATAACAAACTGACACTCAAATGTTATTTAATATGTATGTATGTATAGAGTATAGATCAATATTTTACTGTTTTCAAGAACAACAGAAATGTTGAGTATTATAATTTTTATAACAAGTACTGGTAATCAGGTGATGTAATATTTTTATATCAATAGTAATAGTGACCCATATTGTAATGCATTATATCAAAGATTAAAAATCCTTATCAATTAAAAAGAAGCTTAATCAGTTCAGCGAAAATGCTAGACAGGATTGATTCACTACATTCATGAATGATCCACTTGCACTATGATTCATGGCAGGACTGATAAGGGTATCAGGAATAACTAAATTGTCTGTTATCAGAAGGAATACTTATTTGGTATTATTATTGCAATACCACTTTAAATAGTTGTAAATAGTTGTAATCTATTGATGAAGACCGCATTAAAATCCATTGCGTAGTTTAAAAAGTCAAAGCATACTGACGATGGAAGAACTTTGATATATTCTATGTAAAGATAATTATGTTACCATAAACAAGTTACAAAAGTTTATACAATATTGATACTATAGTCTAGAGTCGGATTTTCTGAGCTGTTATATTCCAAGGGAATAGTATGTTTTTGTAATATTATTTTACTTTTTAAGAAAGTTGTACCTGTAATGTAGTGATAACTTATTAATATAAATATTATTCACAATCTATTGTGGCACTACAACATCTATTTTTTTATGTATGTTGTAGTTTATCACTATGACATCTACTGTAAAAAAATTATCATTAAATATATAATTGATGTTTAAAAATCGTCTTTTTATAACTTACGTTTTTGAGTATCTGTGCAACATACAGCCATACGGTTGCCACTCATGGTCACCTTTATATCGACCAGATGTGAGAAGCCATGTGCATGAGTCTGACCCTGGGGATACAAGAAATACACAACATTTAAAGAACTGCCTAGTGCAGGAAAGGTCAGTTAGATATATTATGTTGTTGGGTAACCCACAAAGTAACTCTATCATTTTTAACACGATAACAGGTAAGTTTCCTTGATTAAATATTGGTTTTAAGTAGTACCTGGATGCATAGTATAGCACAAAATGCAACGATTAACGATTTTGTAAAAATTAACAGTTATGGATAATACATACCGTATCTGAGATGTAAAACTCCATGGTAGCCAATAAATCCTATAACCAATACAAATGCTACTAATTTTGCATTCTCCACATTAAGCTGGTCAATAATCCACTCTGCTGAAGATTTTTTACCGTGAGACACCATAGCGCTCTTAGACAACCAAAATTCCGCAAAAAGTTGATTAACAATATTAAAGTAAATACAATAACATTTCGCGTTTTTATCAATACCAATATATTGATTCTATCAACGTAGAAAATAGATACAATTTTTGTGTATCGATAGTAAAACAATTTTTATTTCCATCTCACAGTGTACCTATTAAATTCGCAACAAACAACAAACCACGGGCCGCGGGCCGGCACAGATGATAAAAAAAATATTTGACGTTTATTATCAACTGTGACATTATATCAAAGAGAATTATTAGAGGTGGGCAATAATCGGGCTATGTGTGTCATTTCTTTTCAACCGCCTTCAAAAAAGGAGGAGGTTCTCATTTCCTCTGTATTTTTTTTTATGTTTGTCGCCTCAGAACTTTCGATTAGGTGAACCGATGTTGATGTTTTTTTTTTATTTGAAAACTGGTGCATCATCGCTTCCCATCAGGTGAGATAGTGGTCAAACGTATGCCTATCAAATGATTAAAAAAAAAAATCCCATGTGGTCCAGTTCTGACAGTGGCATCCATGCGAAAAACATAATAATATTAGTCTTAAAGCATTAAGTATGTGCGCAATTTGTTACATGATTTCTCCGGCAAATGTAAACCGATTTTGAAAATTCTCTTTTTATGGATAGGGTATGCCTCAGGGGTGGTTCCATATAAATTTTATCGAAATTGATTCAACATTATTTGAAAAATCAACAAATACCCAAAAATTTTACATATACGACGTTTTAGTTTCTTCAATCTTTGGAGTACCTAGTTAATCAATCAATGTTCAATCTCTGTTTTAACTGTGTTGCCGTTTCTTAATAGATTTAAATAAGGAGGTACTACAAAACAACAAACAGAACAAAGCCACCGACTTCCGAAACTAAAGTCAATGTGTGTTCCGTGATGAAGTTATTTTTCACTTTTTTGTTTATGAAGGCGGTTGTCTTTTTTTTTTAAAAGCTTTTTTAGAAATACAGTCTCGACTTGATCTTTAACCTTTTGAAAGCCAGTATCACAAATAAGTGACAAGCAAGCGCGTGCCCTGTATGCCACGGTCACGAATACATGACAGGCATGACCAAAAAGCTTATAGATAAAAGTGGAAGCAATACTCCTCGGCACCTAAGTGAAATCAACTGTGGCCAAACGCTCTCTTTCTGAATACGTATGACATAAGATAAAGAAAACACATATCACTGTCTCGTTCTTATCCCTTTTTAGTTTTTGAAAGCGGTTGTCTTTTACAAGGTATTGTCTGATTCTATTTGAAAATAATTTGTTTTTTATACTGCTCCACTGTTATCTTCTGATTTACTTCGTTAAGGGATCCAAGAAAGTTCAATCGATTCTCCAGGACGCGTCATACTTCATAGCCTAGGTGGTTTTCTAGTGGTCACCTCTATTCAGAATCAATAGTGACGACCACTAGGCTTTTAGGTGTGACACTGGTTAGGAAAGTGGCGGTTATTTAACGTAATCGGTTTCAGTAACTAGTTACGAGGCTGATAATCGTATACCTAGTTTCGTGGACAAAAATATAACGATTATTTTACGTACGCAGTTGACACTGACACTCACACTACTCACTAAAATGAAATGCGGCCAGTCCTAAGCCTGGAAAAGTATGAAGGGAAGTTCAATTACATAAAATTATATAGTTACTCACATTACACACATAGTATACATAATCTTAATCGTATTCGTAACATAACACAAAAGTAAAACTATTAATAAAATACCTATATAGCCTGTAACATGTTCGTAATCATACCATAATACATAAATGTAAAACTAACCAACGTTCTACGGTATGCGTATGCTGGCGTAACTAGTTACAAAAATAATCGGTTTTGAAACTAGGTACTCATATCCACGAAACTACGTACAACCGATTACGCCCAAAAGACGTTACGACCCACGAAACAGTGTGTGGGTTTCATTCTGTTTTGTTTTTTTAAATAATACTCTTAAGAGCAGTCAAGCCGTCACAATTTTCATACAAACGGTCGTCTGTGATTATGGCGTTATGTTAAATGTATGCCTCCAAATATTATTTCGAATACACATTTATCTTGTGGTTTACATCTAGGTTTCTATGTAAACAAACTTTTTGAGAAACGAATTCAATAAAGACGTCTGAAAATCAGTTTGCAGTCACAAATTGTATCTGAACATTAGCTGTTCCTAATGTTATACATTGAAAAAATAAAGAAAAAATCGTCATAGAATCCTTGCATGTAATAGAGATTCTAAATTATAAACATTTATAACAATTTAAAATATGTATTTCCTGAAACAAACATTTTCGTGTGACGTTATCGGATTCTCACTCTGTCATGTGATTTCAAACATAACGTTGGTTGAAACAAAAAAAAACCATCATGCTCGCGTCACGTTGATGATAGATGGTCTAGGAAAGGCCCTCTTAACTAAAGAGATTTTGATAACTTATTGAAAACTTTAGTGTATCCGAATTAAAATAATGACGTTTTTTGTAAAGTGTTGCAAATTAACAAATCTTTACAAATATTGGTTTTGTTCTTGGAAACTGTCTGTCGGTATCGCTTCCTTTTTCTCATCATAAAGTTTATGATATCAATGAATTGTACTGATAATTAATCTATCTAATAAATTTTTATCATGGCTATCTTGTCAAAACATGAAACAGAAGTGAATGCTGAAGTACTGAACAGGAGAACAATTTTTTAAACTAGTAACATCAAACGTCTAATTGGATTACAATGGCGG
Source organism: Charanyca ferruginea (assembly GCA_947361185.1). Taxonomy (NCBI): domain Eukaryota; kingdom Metazoa; phylum Arthropoda; class Insecta; order Lepidoptera; family Noctuidae; genus Charanyca; species Charanyca ferruginea. The sequence continues at coordinate 2,146,289 of OX376071.1, read as the reverse complement.
CTATGTCCCCGTCTGAGGTAAGAAAAAAATAATAATTTTAATACGCTTTACGATAAACATTAATCATTTATACTTATCGCACATCAAGTCTTTTCTATGACAATATTGAAAAAGTTACATAAACAGCCATTAAATCGAAATTCTATTGGTGTTCATATTGTGACAGTTTTGAGATTGGATTTTTTGTCAAAATTTTATTGTATTGAAGAAAACTAAGCGTTATCGCAGTAAAATGTACATATATAAAGTTTTTCTGCACTCAGAAGCAGAAATTGTATATAAAAAACCAATTACATATGGGTTTGTCAGGTAAAATATGGTACGATGTCTGTTTTAGCGGAGATTACAGAAAGAACTCATGTCCCTGATGAAGGAACCGCCACCAGGAGTCACCGTAGACGGAGATCAGGCCAGCCAAAATCTAACACTGTAAGTAAACAGCTGCTGATTTTATTAAGACATTTTTTTTTGGACAATGAATTTTTGCATCCATCATAATGTAAACACCGATCGATTTATTTGCATAGTGTTACAATAAAATTAATATTTTTCATAATAATAGCGTGTTAAATTTAGGTGTTTGTGACCCTTTGTCTTTACTGGCTATTGTATATAAATGTGTGTATATAAATGATGATGCCAAGCAATATTATGTGGTGATGTAAACATTGATATTTATAGTAATATCTACATTTTTGTGTTGGTAGTTAGATTAAATACACAGTAGGCACTTAATTTTTATGATGTAACTGTATTTGTACATGAACTTTGTTCTTTTCTTGAGTTATTCTGTAATGTTTCTCATTATAAGTACCTAATGTTATTTATTCATGATCATGTCTGAAGTGTCATAGATCATGTGTTGCACACATTTAATGAATTATATTACAATTCTTAAATTAATGAATTATCATTACTAGGCAAGTCTTGAGTGCAGAATTGAAATACATTAATAATATTAGTCACTACGTTCAAGATTGTTGCTTGGTTTGCGATCTCTGGGGCAGGCCTACATGCTGCAGTGGACAGCAATAGGCTGATATGATGATGATGTTCAAAATAGATACAATGTACAGTTGGACATGACATTTACTGAAAAGTCAATAATTTTGCATTACTCACCTTAGGTATTTTGTCATAAGCTTAAAAGTTACTCAATAAAATTAACCCTTTTGCTGTCTAATGATCTATGTACAGGTCAAAGCGAAGGTTGCATCATTGTGTGTACTTAGCGAAGAGTTAATATGTTAATAACTTCTGCATAGTAGAAAGATGTACATTTTTGTCTGTACATACCTAATAACTTGTTCCACTATACATTGCCTCTGTCATCAGTATGCTAGGGAGAACAATAAAAAGCCACAGTAAAGCAAAGAGCAGAGTAGTTCTCATCTATCCAATACAGTCAGCTGCCTAGCCTTTTCTCAACAGTTGTGGTATAATCAATAGTGGCAACCAGTAGAAAAGCGTCGAGGCAATTCAACCCAGGCACTGGAAAACATGATGCCCCTTGATGAGACAATTAGCACAAAGTACATAAGACTGCAACCACTCAGAACAAACCGCCATGTTACTCACACACACATTGACATTACGTTTATTAGCAATCTCAAGCAGTTTCAAGCAGACATCAGTCTTCACTGTCACATTTTGTCTAAATGAATAAATGTAAGACATTGACATTTCACGACAAACAGAAAATATTTTTTATAAAAAAATGCAGAGTTCCAACACTTCCAACCAGTGTCAATATGTCACAAATAAAACCTACAGAGTCAATACAGTAGCAGCCCAAGTGAGTCTGGCAAGTTTAGGTAATTATTTTTGAAGATGGCAGGGAGCGGTCCTTCTGTACCCTTTATATTTTGTGCAATTAGTCAGTCTTTTGGTCTTCTAACTAAGTACCCATTACTTAGCCAAGAAGTAACTGTGTTACGGAGGTCAGATAGGCAGTTGTTCCAAGTCCCGGCATTTGGTTAGGCTGGAAGCAAACCCCAACATCTTGTAACTTATGTTAATACATTTGTTTCTTTGTGTCAGGTGGACAGTACACATGGAAGGAGTTCCCGGCACATTATATGAAGGCGAAAAATTTGTATTGCAGTTTAAATTCACAAACAAGTACCCGTTTGACTCTCCTGAAGTAAGTGCTTTTATTACTTTATGTACTGATCCATTATCCTCCACAAATAGCGATTTCTAGATATATGTATGGCGTATCCAACAACCCATGCCAAAGGGTTGTTTTTATATTACTTGTGATAAAGTTCAAAAAACTCTCTTTATATCTCTCTTTTTATTTAAGTTGGTTGAAAAGTTTAGCTATTAGTTTAGAAACATATAACATGAAATAGGGAATAGTACAGTGTGCGATGATGATGTTCACGCACGGAGGGACTTAACTTACAGCACTATGCTTTCCGCGGTCGGTCCGTGGATAGGTGACCATCCATATCATATTGAGACCCTTTGTGCCTCGGGAAGAACGCATACCCGTTGGTCCCAGCTGTCATTCGTAGACCTTTGACAATCTTCAGAAGTCAGGAAATCTGACAACCAGTCTTAACAAAGAGTATAATGTTACCTAGTAACTAAGTAGTGCAGGTCAGGTAGACCCCAACATAGTTGAGACAAGGCTAAGCAGATGGTGACTCGTACCACGAGAGCTGGTCCGAGGTGACATGGGCGCCACCGCGCGCCTCCTAAAAGAATCCCTGTGGAATTTCTTGAGACAACTTATGCTATCGTGTTCCGTAACTAGTTTTATTAATAACAACTAATAATTCATTATTGTTCACTACACAGATATAGATAGACCCTAGATAACGGAAGTATCACGATCTGTATGAAAACCAAGCGTGCCATTTTTTGACTACCTATTATGACGTCACAATGTTTTGTTTTTCTTAAATTTGGTATTACCAGATATTACTGAGGGTATTAGATTAAAAATAATTGTTTTTTAAATTTATTACATACGCATAATAAATTAATAACAAAATGACTTACCGATGGAAGGAAATGTTTACTTTATTTTTTTACTTACGATTTTTGTACGTAAGCTAGGCAGGAAACTAGGCACGCGAAGTAGTTGCTCTTGCGTTATCTAGGTCTATCTATATCTGTGGTTCACTAGCACTTTGCCCACGACTTCGTCTGCGTTTATTTTCTCAAGAATCTCTATTTTTTTCAAAATATAGCCTATGTTATTCAGGGATAATGTAGCATTCTAATGGTGAAAGAGTTTTTAAAATCGGCTCAGTAGTTTTAGAGTTAAATCGTTACAAACAAACAAATCTTTCCTCTTTATAATATTTGTATAGAAGTATAGAGTAGTGTATTGTGTTGTGTTTGGTCTGGGTTAATTTTATGCCCAAGGATTTTCCTTATTACAATAGGTCTATAAAAAGCTTAAAATTAAATCAAACTGATTGATGTGAAAAATGGGTTTGTTAAACTGGCCATAGGTACTTAATTTCTACTGTATAGTAGATTTAATAAATATGTTTGTGTAATTTCCTACACATACGTCCCTCATGTATAGGAAATCATGACAGGAAAAAAAATATTCTTCCTTAATAGGAAAATGATTTTTAATGAAATACTTAAACGTGACTGACCATGATGTTGCTATTACCTGCATTATCTACATCTATACTTTTGTTTTTAAGTGCCAGAATTCTTTGTATCAGTAAGTGCATGACCTCGTCTGGTCCCTAAATACCCAGTGGTCAGTTGTTACCTTAGATCATACTATTTTGCTAACTTTCGTCCGCGATTTCGTCCACGTGAATTTTCTTAAAGATCCCTAATATTTTTGAAAATAATATTTAGCTCATAGCACATAATATACTCCATTTGTAATAGCATTAGAAAAAAGAGGCTCATAGAAGCAGGAATGCAAAACATTTTATTTCAAAGATAAGTTAAAACAATTTTGATTAAACTTATTTTAAAATAATTTTCATAAATAGATCTAAGACCAAAATAAGTCCCTAAGTCTAAATATGGACGTATAATATTATAAACATAATAAAAGTCTTTTAAATATTAAGTAAAATTTTAAAATAATATTTAGCTCATAGCACATAATATACTCCATTTGTAATAGCATTAGAAAAAAGAGGCTCATAGAAGCAGGAATGCAAAACATTTTATTTCAAAGATAAGTTAAAACAATTTTGATTAAACTTATTTTAAAATAATTTTCATAAATAGATCTAAGACCAAAATAAGTCCCTAAGTCTTAATATGGACGTATAATATTATAAACATAATAAAAGTCTTTTAAATATTAGGTAAAATTTTAAATTTGTTAGAATTACAGTGAAACGAATAACGTTCCGGGTATTGTTCATCCCTGCTTCTGTTAGGTTTTTAGCATTGACACTGTAATTTAAAATTGGAATTAAATATACAACTAAATGAAAACCACATAATTTTAGGAGATATATTATTAGAATAGTTACAAATACGCGCGACAGCTACTGTAAAAATAGATTAAAATAAATTCTGTGTCTATCGTAACTTTAGCATGTTTATTGTACTTTTGTTACAAAGTGTGCATTAAAAAGAACCTTTTTTAACTTCTGTCTAATGCTATTGTAAATGGAGTATGGGGATAATGCAGTTTTTAACCGACTTCAAAAAGGAGGAGGTTATCAATTCGGATGTTTATATATATTTTTTTTATGTATGTTCGGGCATAACTCTGTCATATATAGACGGATTTGCAAAATTATTTTTTTGTTCGAAAGGGATTTCTTCCGAAATGGTCCCATATAAACTTTAATTATCTAATAAATATAAAATAAATTAATTATCCAGCCCTTTTTGAGAAAATCAACAATATCCCAAAAATAATACTTCGATGACGTTTTAGTTTCTTCAATCCTTGGAGGACTATCAATCTCTTTTAAATGTGTCGCCGTTTCTTATATGGATTTGGATGTTACGACAATACTAAAAAGCGAAAAATAAAAAGTTTAAAAAAAAAAAAAGAAAACCGCCTTCAAAATCTAAAAAGTGATAAATAACTTTAGCACAGAACACACTTACTATACTTTCGAAAGTCGGTGGCAAAACTTTTTCTATTTGCGAAAGAATTTTTAAAATCGAAAAAGAAGTTCCGGAGATTACCACATTTAAGCTTTATAATATTATGGCATAGATTTGCTTTCTGATATGAACTAAAATTTTAGTAATTGAGCTATTTCCAGTAATGTCGTCTAAATCCCTGTTCGTTAAGGATTTAAACATGAACGCTAATTGGATAATCTAAGTGTCAACTTATAACATCTTTGTAGCTTTTAGCCAATCGTCAGTGCACTAAGTTCATATCAGCCAATCAGCACTTAAACGCTACTCAATTTTAAGACGCCATTAAGTCTCGCGCTCTCTCTTTCTTTGTCTCTTCTCACTTTATGTTAAGTCAGTGACTCACAGTACGAGACTAATAGTGCTAACAGACGATCGAACCGTCCACCGGACAGAGGGAGACAGCATTATATGCTAGAAGCACTTAGGAGTACAGAATTCTCTTTTTGACGTATAGCGGTATCTCTGTCCGGCGGCCGGTTCGATCGTCTGTTATCGTCTTTAACGGCATCTTAAAATTGAGTAGCGTTTGAGTATCTGGCCAAAAGACAGATTAGAATGCGATCGTTCCTGTAAGTTAGTAGGATTGCCCTCCGGGTATCCTTGGACGTGCATGCCATATTTGCAACTGTAATACCTCCAAATAAATAATTGATCAAATTAGCCTGTTATATTGAGCCTTTCCAAAATATGGAAGTCATCTACATCTATACAAATATGTCGCCCGTGGGGTGTCCGGGCTAGAATAGCACCCCCCCATTTCATCCAGAGGGGGTCGTCGAAGGCAACTAAGGGAAAATCCGGAAGTCGGGCAACTACCTCACTGCGATCCCCAAGACGCCTGCCAAGCGTGGGGATTATGGCAACGCCCCCCATTAATGGGGGAGGCCTTTGTTCAACAGAGGACATCTTCAGGCTGATGATGATACAAATATGTAAATAAAATTGAAGTGTCTGTTTGTAATGTCAAAATAACAGGTTTTTGCCAAATGTACAAGTGTATATACGGTAGTTTTGTTGCAAAAACAATTTAATTTTTGTTTGTCTGTCGGTCTGTGTGTTTGTTCCGGCTAATCTCTGAAACGCCTGGACTGATTTTGACGGGACTTTTAGTGGTATAGCTGATGTTGTAAAGAGTAACTTTTGCTACTTTAATTTTAGAAAACAAATAGGTACCGCACTTGGGATATAAACCCCAAATTAAAATTAGATTAAAAAAAAAATAGGTACCGCGCAAAAATTTAAAACCCCGCTGATACCCGACCGTCACGCGGGCGAAGCTGCGGCCATCAGCTAGTATTTGATTAAATTAGCCCAGCCCGTCAAAATGAGCCCTACCAAAATATGGAAGTCATTAATTATTAATTGTTTCCGTGTTGAGTGACGAGCATGACTAATGGGATCCGTGTTCTTATTAATTTAAACTCAAGATAAGTGCGATTCGTAGTATTGGATACCTTCTTATCGTTAACAGCGCTAGTTAATTCTGCCTAAACACATTTTTTACAGTTTGTAAATAATACTATACTAAGGATAATAATAATGAATGGTAGATATTTCATTACAATGTCACGAATTTGTTGTCTTATTTTACCATTTTTTTTCAAATGTTTCGTACTAGTGTTACTTCAAAATATTAAATATCTATTTTGTGTTGTTGTGTTAAATATCTGTTTTGGAACGTAGCTGGTCTTGCTGCCAGAGATGATTGCGATTCGTGTAAATTCTCTCGACATTTCATTCGATTCTCGACAAAATACTAAATCGTAATACGCAAATAATACTTCATCATCATTATATCAGCCTATTGCCGTCCACTCGTCTCCCCTAGAGATCGTCAACCAACCCGGTCTTGGGCAGACCGCATCCATCCATATAAAACTTACTGAATTTAAAATTACCCGCCGCTTTCACATCCATTTCACTATCGGAAGAAACAGGTTCGTAGACTGCTTTAAAAATGGGAATAAATATACCTAATGACCACCAAAAACTACTTACTAAATACCAAATGTAGTAAATGGTGCAAAATAACCAAGATCTTTTCGACCCTTAAGTCCCCCCTGGGGCGGATCCGACATGGTTAGGTTAGAACTGTGACCCCCTATGCCAGAACCAAATCGCTTTTATTTCTATAATACTTTAGGAAACACAATTTTGGTGGTCATTTACTATTTTTTGTTTTATTTTATTTACTATTTGTAGTGGTCATTCACTAGATCTGGAGGTTCGTTAAACATAAGCCTTTAAAAATAAAAGGTAACGTTTTGATATTATGACATGCAGGTTCCGGCTGTCATTCGTAGATCTTTGACAGTCGTTATGGGTAGTTTTTTTTTTCTAGTGTACTTCCGACATTGGTCATCAGAGTTCTTTAAAAAGCGAAAAATCATTCTGGTCTGACTACATTCATACCAGTTCTCGCTTTTATTTCTCTCGTAATGTCATTCTACATACTTTATTTTTCTTTTCAATCAATCAATCAATAACGGACTGGTGTCCCCAACTCCACGACTCAGCGCGTATCTTTCTTTTATTCATTCAGCTTTCTTTCTTAACGGTAGGACGCCCTTCTACTTGTCCCTATTCTATTTTCTATTCCTCTTTTGTTTTTCTTTATTTCGGGTATAGTTATAACACATCGACACATGTTTATATTAAACTTTTACAGTGGTTCTTATTCTATCTTATTTCTTAAGACTATTACATGTTCTTAATATTATTACCGTGTCCGTGTGGTGTCGGACGTAAAGAATAGCACCATCCCATATCTTCCCGTGGGTGTCGTAGGAGGCGACTAAGGGACTTACCAGAGAATGGGCAGAGCGTTCTCTGTGCATTTGTAACAACCATACTGCGATCGCCAACCCGCCTGCCAAGCGTGGCGATTATGGCAAAACCCCCCCCTTGGGGAGGCCTATGTTCAGCAGTGGACGTCTTTCGGCTGAAATGATGATGATGATGAATATTATTACAGTCATTTTATTTATCTATTCTTATTTCGAATTACACAATTTTTAGGACTACTTCTATTTTCTGTCTCTTAACTAGTACATTGCTTGTGGGTTGTGGCTTACAATTCAAACCACCATCTTGTTTGTCTGTTCTTATACTATCTGTTTCTTACGACTACTAAGACTGTTTTAACAGTACGGGCAACTAGGCTTTAGTCACTGATTATTTATTTTAACATTTCAAAGTGCTTCAATTTTAAAATACTTAACATTTTCTTTATCACTGCAATACAAAATACTTTGAGATCTATGACAATTACTTTTCAACCTTTATTATTTCGGCGATTTTTTTTATTTTTTTTTATTAGTATTGGCTTGCGTTTGACCACAATTCACCTGATCTTAAGTGATGATGCGGCCTAAGTTGGAACACGCTTGCCTAGGATGAACCGGTTCACTCGTGCCTTGAAGATACCCAGATTATACTTATCAGGGAACAGAGAGGCGGGTAGCGAATTCCACAGTCTGGCAGTTCGCACAATAAATGTGGAATCAAAGCGCTTGGTTCGAGACCGTGGAACTTCAACCATATAGCGGTGACGCTTCGCCGTATCTCTGCTCGTCCGATGATGGAATGGGGATGGGGGAATTAAATTGTGCAATTCCAAAGCACACTCTCCGAAATGTACCCGATAAAAGACCGATAGGCTGGCAACGGTGCGGCGATGTTCAAGGCTCTGGAGCGTAGCCCTAACCATGTACTCTGGTAATACATAAAAGTATCCGTTATGGGTAGTGCCGAAACCCGTGACAATCACGATTACCAAGGGATATCGTGTTACCTAGAATCTGGGTTGTGGAGTTTAGATAGGTCGCTCCGTGTAAAACACGGGTATTCAGCTGCATCTAGTTAGACTGGAAGCCGACCCCAACATATTTGGGGAATGGCTTGGCAGATGATGAGACGTTTATTTCTCTTAAATCCAACTGGGATTGTTTCAAGATATTTATGATCTGGTCTCAGCTTGACCACACTATTTTCTCTCTTTTCTTTTACACAAACGTTTATCACGTCGTTACACTTAAACGCCTGTTGTTCTCAATGTCAGCGTGAATAATTAATTTACTGAGATCAAATTAATTAAGATTAAAAAATAACAGGTAATAAATACAATTGCTGTGTTTAAGTTTGATCTTTTGAATTCGAAGCCTTGGTACAATAATTAAACTGTCCCAACATAATCATCGATAATTACCCTTAATTTCATGTTACACGCTTTACCTGTTTAGCCCTTCGAACCATGAAGTTTCAAACTTATAATTCGCATTTGTTTTTACCGTTTTTAGCCTGTGGTCAAGAAATAATTGGATTAATTTTTTAGATTTATCACAAGTACTTATACTCCGTTCACAATAAGATTAGACATATACACAAACCTTTTTTACAGTCCGTTCAACAGATTTTGACTTATATTGCGTTGGTGGCATGACAAATGGCAGCTGCAAAAAACAGTTGTTATTATAACCACTTTTTTGCCTCTAATGTCATCCTTAAGCCTACGGAATAGAAGTCAAAATCGGTGGAAGGGACTGTAAAAAGTGTTTGTGTAAATCTTATTGTGAACGGAGTATAGTTATACAGATGTGGAGCTCGTGGCTAATTAAAATCTGTACAAATCGATCGGTCATTGTTAAGGCTATGCTTGCCACGGTCGACCCGGGGATGGGTGACCATCCATTTCGATCAGAGACCCCTCCGTGCCCTCTGGAAGCACGTAAAAGCAGTTGGTCCCGACTGTCATTCGTTACCAGTTTACCAGTCTTGCTCAGTGGTGTCGTGTTCCCCAGTTATTGGGTTGTGGAGGTTGACAGGTAGTCGCTCCATGTAAAGAACTGGTATTTCAGCTGCATCCGACAGACAAAGTCAAAAGTCAAAGTTAAAGCATTTATTTCAATTAAACCATTCACAGGCACTTTTGAATTGTCAAGGAGTCGGTCAGTTAGTCAGAGAGTTGAAGCTAGTTGCTCGTTCTAAAACGTAGGTAGGTCTCTATGGAGAAGAACGAGCAAGAAACTCCACGGACACACTTTTAAACACAACCCACAAGCCACAACAAGCCCGCCACACTATTCCCGAACCAATGCACCTTCTGGAACCCAGAATCAGCAGTGGCGACCAATAGGAAAGCGTCAAGGCAATGAAACCCGCCGGCTGGCGATGAGACTCCGTTCGACAGAAGGGGCAGCGCAAGGTTGACAGTAATAGTTTTCACTAAATATTAGCTTAGACTAAGCTAGCTCGTGGCTAAGTTAAAGCCGTACAGATCGATCGGTCAAAGGTTAAGCTACGCTAGCCGCGGTCGGTTTGTGGATGGGTGACCATCCCTTTTATACCGAGATCCCTCCGTGCCTCGGAAAGCACGTAAAGCCGTTGGTCACGGCTGTCATTTGTAGATCATTGGCAGTCGTTATGGGTATCGTGTTAGCAAGTAACTGGGTTGTGGAGGTCAGATAGGCAGTCGCTCCATGTAAAACACTGGTATTCAGCTGCATCCGGTTAGTCTGGAAGCCGACCCCAATATAGTTGGGAAAAGGCTAGGCATGTGATGATTAGCTTAGAAAAGGCTGTCGAGATTGAGGTATCCCGCCAGCCTGTGTATTTTAATAAAATACTTTTGGCAACGTTTTCGTCAACATATTTTCTTGTCGCATTGCGTGATTTTCTAACCTTTTCCGAGACTCCATTCTAAATAAAGGTAAATATTGAACTAGTTTCATTTGCATACTAGTTTGAATCTTCACTATGAGTGTCACAACTGGTTATCATCGTCTATGTTATGTGTTTGTTACATAAGAAAACCTGATTGGTGCTGAATCTGAGTGTGTAAATTGTAACCATATCTACCGGTCCTCGTATCACCTGTTGCCATTTTGCCAATTTTGCAAAAAATATCGGTCCCCTACTCTGCATTCTCAATACAACGTCTGATAACGTTGTTTTGAAAGTGCCGAACAGAATGCGACCCACTTATACATACCGCACCTTTGGTAAGACAAGAGACATAGTATTAATATTATAGCCTTTTATTCAGATCAATGTTACAATTATATATAATTCAAATGTCTGCCCAATCAATTGGCATAGCTCTACATTCAGGCATAGCCTAGCAAACAAATAACATTTCTGTTAATCTTATGAAGACTCTGCATGTACCTGACTCACTACGCCACTTAGGTACAGGATAGTTCTTTACATTGTTCCGTTGGCTGTCCATGCAGACATCAACTTTATCCACAGCCCGACTTCTCTTTTTTCCTGCCAATCTCTACGCTCCTAGCGTCAGCTAAAAAGTCTGTCTGTCTCTGGGTAAAGCCGGACACAGTCAGGCTTTTAGGTGGCGTGTCCGCCTAAATTTGACGTTTTGTTTTAAGTACATTTGTCATATTGTGTTCGTTTCCCCTCCGCCTGCCTCACCTTAAATTGTATCGCAAGCGCAAACGAGCGGACTTGCGCTGTCTTCCACTTTCCGGCCTTTTTTACACAAATGTCCGGGTAAGAGCTCTTACAGATCTGCGACACAGTGCCGCGATGAACATAGATACCAGATGGGTACCGCAATCGCCTGTCGGCGACCGGCACTGATACCAGATAGGTGACGCGATCGAGCGTCAGCGACAGCTGTCGCGGCACAGTGTCCCAGATGAGAAAGAGCTCTAAACGGACTGGTCTATCCGAGTTTTCCTACACGCTCCTATGCCCTCCATATTCAGAATCTATCCGGAATAGTAACAATGTCGTCAGACAACACATCAATCAATTTAATTATGAATAACTTGGGCCGCGGTGCGCTATTCTCGCGCATGGCGCAATGAACTATTTTCAGACAATAGCACTTAGTAATTATACCTTGTTGCAATGTCGGCTGTTTTACGAGCCAAAACTTGTTTACAATAACAATACGATAAGAAGCATTTTCGATTCGTCATTTTGGTCATGTCAGTTCCACATTATTTTAGTGTTTTCTTAAGCCGGGCCGTTTTTGTTCCATAACTACTTAATATACCAGTTTATTTTGCCCCCACTACAGGCCAAAAGCCTATTCTCACACAGAGAAGGCACAAGCATTAATCACCACCCTTGCTCAAGACAGACGGATTCCTCCAGTTTTGGAGGAATCCGTCCATATTGTCCCGCTAACTCCTTCGTGGCCCCGGGTTACTGTCTCGGGGCACCAGTTCTGTGTCACCTGAGCCCACAGTTTGTCCGGCGTGCGACAGACATGACCCTGCTCAGTCCCATTTAAGCCTTATGAGCCACGTTTGAAGCGTAATGTAGTGTTTCAAACTCGATCCCTTAATGTAACACCTAGTGTACTGCACAACATGGCTTATGGCTTGCGAATAGAAAATCCAAAACTACGATATATTCTTCTTTTCGAATCGATGGTTGTGTTTAATATTTTATTGTGTGAGACTACTTGAACCCAGTAAGTAGCCACATTTCGCTGCATTAGTGGCGTTTTTAATGTCCTCTAAGGTGCAAGTGAAAGGGCACTTTGGACACTGTAGTAAGTGGACCATTGTCTGGCCAGGAGCACCGCTCAACTCACACCGAGTATCGGTGGGATCTATAATCCCCCATTTTGCTAGGTTGTCTTACTACTACCAACTACGATATAGTAAAGTGTAGAATTTAAAATTACACAAGATATAGCGTACATATGTAAATTGATGTGTCATAAAGACACCAGACTTTCTCCGTTCTACTAAGTAGGTTGGCTGTTAAAATTGACGTGTCTGTCTATGTAGGAAGTACGCACGCACCTAACGTCCTTATCATCATCGGCTGGTGATTCTCATTTACATATCGAGTGGTCAAACCAGTATATTTTTAGAGGACATTTAAATCCGCAGTCGTTCATCATTTTATGTTAATCACATAATTATATACGCTTAAATCGATAACATCTTGGTAGCATATAAAGAGGTGTCCACACTTAATATTATAAATGCGAAAAAGATTCTGTCCGTTTGTAACCTCATCACGGTAGAACCACTGAACTGGTCGTGATGAAATTTGACAAGGATCTGGATATGGACACAGGGTATTTTTTATCCACTAGTTCGTCTGCGTATAGGCCTGCGCATACGCCCTCGTCGCCTCGTCGGATTTTTGAGGAGAAAAATCCCTGAATCGCGAATAAAATGTCCACCGACAAGTTGCCGCTAACATTATCAGTTAAAAGTTATGTTCTTTACCGTACTTTATCTGCGTAGACTTAAGAATTATTCAAGCCTTAGTCCAAAATTTTCCCACCAGAACACAAACGAGATAAATAGGATCTCATGTCTAAGTTAGATTCAGAAATTAAGCGCTTATTGCTACATTATACGTAAATGCAAATTCAAAAGATAACAGCAATGTGTGTCTCTAATCTATGTTTATCGGTGTATCCAAACAGCTGCTAAATTAATTTGGCAGCATGGTATTTGATTCTTATCTCTGGGAAACGCTTTGGGTCTATAAGTGTCTGACGAGGAAGTCGATTTATCAAGAAAAAAATCAAGAAATCAAGTCTTGTGTTCGTTAATTCAAGCCTCGTTTTTATTTACGAACATCTGTGGGTAATTAAAAAGCTTGTTCTTGTGGTCATGCAACTTATTATGGTCTGAGAGCCTTCGTCATTTAAGCATCTATACTTTGTTCTTTAATATTATAACGCTGAAGAGTTTGTTTGTTTGGTTGAACGCGCTAATCTCAGGATCTACTGATTCGAATTTAAAAATTCTTTTTGTGTTGGATAGTCCATTTATCCAGGAAGGCTGTAGGCCAAAGCCAAGCGGGGCCGGGTCGCTAGTTACTGATATTTTGAGAATGGATATAAAGAGAAAGATGTAATTAAAAAGGTATGGGTACAGGTCGGAATTGTGTAGCGCCTGGCTGAAGTTATGGCCGGCGGAAAATGTGTAATAATAACGAGTCATCTAGCAGCTTAACCTTTTTTGTACTATGTTGGGGTCGGCAACGGCATGCAGCTCAATAGTGATGTTTTACATGAGGCGACTGCTTGTCTAACCTCCGCAACTTAGTTCCTGGGTAACACGATACCCCTTAATAAAACTGGTTGTCAGATTTTCTAGATTAACTACATATAACGACTGTCAAAGATCTGCGACTGACAGCCGGGATGAACGGCTTTTCGTGCTTTCCGAGGCATGGAGGGGTATGAAATGGATGGTCACCCATCCACGTATAAACCGCGGCAAGCGTAGCTTAATCTTTATGACCGATCGAAACTTACGGCTGTTATTTACTGGACACCCTGTATAATAGTCCAGAACAGTGATTACGGGTTCAAATGGGTTATTGTGCCATAGTTCTAGCTAAATGATGCCGATACGTGCGTCATGTTTGTAAACGGGCGCCGTTAGTTGGGACTGGTCATCTTTTAGCTGCCTCGGTTATTTATTTATTTTGAATTGTTTATTATGATTATATTTTTATCTATACCTCTTAACGTACACGACTTGTTACATTGTTCTCACATTGTACCCTAGATTTAATATGAATGATGTAACCGAAATTTGTAACATATTGTTGATTTTAAAAAAGTGTTCATGGAGTTTCTTGTTCGTTCTTCTTCATAGAAACCTACTGTTCCGTTGGAACGAGCAACTAGCTTCAACTTTTGGTTGGTTGGTGGTTGGTTTATGGTTTATTTGAAATACATTATTATGAGTTTGAGTTTACAATGACCCGATTCAGACCAAATGAACTGGCTGGAGTAGGATCTTCGAAAACGTGGGCGTCCAATCCTTCACTCGCTAAGTGAGTTTAAATCGTTTATTAATTGTGCTCTCGGATTCTCCAGCCGGTTTTATGCGTTAGATAATGATCTTGTTAAATTAAACCGTTGCTATTTTACGCAGAAGGCTTAGGAAAATTACTGCATATTTCAAGTTTATATGAGATAATTTGAATCTTTTTTGTTTTGCAGATTTAATTATACTTTTTGCGGTTTCACGATTAATAATGTTCTCGCAACCGAATTTCGGTCACGGTGGCCAATTTCAATTTACCTATTCAATTTTAAAATATTAATATTTAATATTGACGTGATAACTCACTCAAACTCAACTAACGTGTTATAAATCGATGTACACCGGCTGCACGCACAAAATAGTGTCACGTTCCGCCTGAGCCTGAGCGTGCAAGCGAGAGCGCAGAACAAGCTATAGAGAGGCACGATCGGCCCAAGAAATAAGCTCCGCCCACCTCGACGGAAGCCATTATTTGATTATGTTATATATGTTAGCCATTATGTTTCTATAGGACGTTATCACGTAAAACTAACGTCCATAAACCTACTTTACAGACCATTTTTTTAAATAATAGATTTGAATGCACAGGTGTGTGTGCAAACATGGGTGAATTCCCTCTACCCTCAGTCTTATATTCGGACGGTACAGCAATCGGTGTATGTCCATGCTTGACTTTAAATACGTGATTTAGAAATAGACAATCATTGACTTTGTAGCCCTAAATCTCGAGATGTTTTGCTACAAACCTGTACAAAATAAAAAATGTTGATAATCCAAAATCTGGTCAATGTTCCGTAGAAATGCCGACAATGCTTGCTTAGCATTATAAAGATGTACAGTTTATAAGTAGGTAGCTGGGAAACACCGGAACTATGCATCTGACATAAAAAATATCTTGCGCCAATGGAAAATGTCTTGGATAGCCCATGACATTTTCTATTGGCGCAAGATATTTATATTATTATCAAACAATTAAGAGTCCGTTAGGAAATTCATGCAAACGAAGTCGCGGGCAGATGCTAGCTTTACTAGCATATAATTATGTGGTTATTTGTTTGTAACAGGTACTCACTGGAAATACTGAGCATATTACAAAAATTATTTCACTGATAAAAAACAATTCTATGGTATTCTTGACTTCTCATCATCTGCCTAGCCTCTTCCTAACTGTACTGGGGTCGGCTTCCAATCTAACCGGATGGAGCTGAATACCAGTGTTTTACATGGAGGGACTGCCTGTCTGACCTCCATAACCCATGCAGTTACTGGGTAACACGCTACCCCATGGTAAGACTGGTTGTCAGACTTTCTGGCTTCTGACTACCGTAACCAATGACAAAGATCTAAAATGCGAATGACAGTTGTGATCAACGGCTTTACGAGTCACGGAAGGAACTCGGTATGAAATGGATGGTCTCAACTCATCCACAGACCGACCGCGGCAAGCAAAGCTTAATCTATACGGCTTTTACTTAGCCACGAGCTCCTCTATTCTTGACTTCTACATTTACGAAATTTATAATATTCCTAATGTGCTTGTATTGTTTCCAGGTGACGTTCATAGGCAACAACATACCGATACATCCGCACGTATACTCCAACGGCCACATCTGCCTGTCCATACTAACAGACGACTGGTCGCCAGCCCTGTCCGTGCAGTCCGTCTGTTTGTCAATCGTGTCTATGCTCAGTAGCTGTAAGGAGAAGGTACGCTACTACAAGTTTCTAGCTTTTTGTCTTTGGATGGCACGGAATAAACCGGAAAAAATAAGTGGAGGTGCCGACGCAGTTATCTCCCGTGTATCACAATTATGCGGAAAATATGTAAAATAATAACAACCTTCGTCGGCTCTAATAAGTCTTAATTTTTGTATGAACAACAAATTTAACTTTGACGAAAAGCTTATTTGTTGTGCATACAAGGTTAAGACTTGTTACAACAGACGAAGGTTGATATTATTTTACATATTTTTATAGTTGTTTATACATAGTTATTATTTTATATACAAGCCGACGACCCACCTGAACTGTCACTGCTGCTTATAGAAATCTGCAATACCAATTTAAATAATACAGACAAAAATATACATAAATAGAACTTAAAGTCGTTTGAAGCATGTGTCACTCCGGGGCCCTGACGGAGCCTGAGTAGTTACCGTCCCAGAGACGAAGTTGAAATGTCTCATGTGCCTGTAAATTACACCGGTCTCGGTTTGTCCCAAAGGGTAAAAACGGGACCCTATTACTAAAACTTCGCTGTCTATCCGTCCGTCCGTCTGTCACCAGGCTGTATCTCAAGTACCGCGATAGCTAGACAGTTGTAATTTTCAAAAAATATGTATTTCTGTTGCCGCTATGACAACAAATACTAAAAATATTTAAGGGGGGCTCCCATACATAAAGGCGATTTTTTCCCCCTTTTTTTTGCTTGATGTCTAATTTTGTATAGATAATGGTACGGAACCCTTCGTGCGCGAGGCCGACTCGCACTTGGCCAGTTTTTGTTTTTATATGTTCCCCAAAACGGAGAAGGAAAACATGTTGATGAGATGTTTTCCCCCGTTTCTCTCTCTTTGTGAGGCCTGTGTGCCAGCAGTGCATATAAATTATAGTCTGATAATAATATCTTTTGTGGATATACTATTTCACTGTTCACATAATTTTGGCCAATTCTAGAAAACAACACAAATCTTACATATCTACTATCCCATTTATTATTATTATTATATTTAGCCTGTACTGTCCCACTGCAGAGCATAGACCTCCCTCCATTCCTTCCATCGGCCTCGACTTTTAGCTATGTCTTGCCAATTCATAAGGAAGCTTTCCAAGTCATCCCGCCATCTCTTACGTGGTCTACCGCGGCCCCGTCTCGTCATTTCAGGGCACCAATTTTGGGATTTACGGGCCCCCCAAGGGCGTTATTATCCCACTTAAGCATTATTAATCCATATCAATAAATGCGAAGGAGAATTTCATTATTTTTTTCTCTTTGTATTTGTTTATTTATTTTATTTATTTATTTATACTTCATGCACAAAGGTACAAAGGCGGACTTAATGCCTTAGGCATTCTCTACCAGTCAACCAAGGGTGATGAAGAGATAATATGGCGGGTGCATAACAAAAAGTAATACAGTAGGGTCTCGTTAATCCGGACTCCCGCTTGTTCGGTGATCGCTGTAATCCGGCCGGGCAATAGGGTTCCGGGAGATGGATGTAGGTGCGGGCTGCCATGAGCCAATCCGTCGTCAGTCTTTTGTTCCGTCTACAGTGTCAATTTAGTGCGCTCGCTATCATCATGGCGCCGCGCCGCCGCCACGTAAACATTCAACATTAACATTAAAAGACAAATTGCGGATTATAGAAATGTTAGATAAACATGTGTTTTATTACCATTAAATATGGCATACTTATAATCCGGACGCCTCGATAATCCGCAAAGGGTCTTGTTTTTGCCTCTCCGGATCAACGAGACTCTACTGTAATTAAAAAGTTAAAAAGATGTAAACTCGTATACATTTGTTTTTATTCACGGCTAAACTATTGCGCCAATTTTGATGAAATTTGGTACAGAATAAGTCTGAAGCCCAAGAAAGGACATAGGCTACATTTTAATCCGCTATAGCCGACGTTACGTTAGTTTAGACTATTAACTGTGTCCAAAATTATAGGTCCATTATTTTGTGTTTCAGAAACGGCCACCGGATAACTCATTTTACGTTAAAACCTGCAACAAAAATCCTAAGAAAACGAAATGGTGGTATCATGGTGAGTGTATAATTTGACAAGTGTACAATGACAGCCGGGACCAGCGGCTTTTACGTGCTTTCCGAGGCACGGAGGGAACTCGGTATGAAAGGGATGGTCACCCATCCACAGACCGACCGCGGCTAGCGTAGCTTAACCTTTGACCGATCGATCTTTACGGCTTTAACTTAGCCACGAGCAGGAGCTCGTAAATAATTTAAAATTATCTCTATTTTGTTATTTTCCATCTGTATGTGTACATTATGGATTGCAATAAAGATTTGAGACTTAAATAGTATAAAAACGTCAGCAGCAATCTATTGCCGATCGAAAATCTAGGGTCCAATCGAGTTTTAACAGCTCAAAACGTATGTCAATTAGTGGTGTCAAACATGTATCCAATTACAAATTTTAACCAATGTCTGACATATTACCTGAATTCGAGATTGGGATTTCAATGGGAAATTAAAGCCCTTATTATAATGCAATTTGATATTACGTGACCTTCTCCTATTACTGTGTGCATTATCTAACGATATCATATCACTTATCAAGCCTTAATATTGAATACACATCACAGTGTCAACGATTAGATAAGGAAATCAATATTTGAGTGCATTGGTTAGTACACTAAACGTGTGGGTTAAGGTACTGATTATTAAAGAAGGACGGCACTATTATAATATTCTTACAAACTATTTGCTTTTTTTTATATAAAAAAAAATATAGTGCAAGAAAGTGTTCCTATTACCGAAAATATGACACTGTTTAATATGGCCTTTATATCCGTTTGCCGTTTATCAGTGAACTAATTAAAGTTTTAGTAATGGTCTCAAGGATGTATTCTTCTACCCATCCAACTTCAAAAACAGGATCGAAGTTTCTCATGCATCTTTTAATTCCGAATGTAATCCATAATCCATACTAATAATTTAATATAAATGCGAAAGTAACTCGGTCTGTTATGATTTCACGATATAACGGCTGCACCGATTTTGATGAAAGGAGTTGTTCCAAAATGTATGGAGCCTGGGCCCAGTCCTTGCACACCATACTTAATAATAGGGCAATACATTTTAAATAGTTCTCAACTGTCCAATTACTTTAAAATAGCTTTGTGAACAGGTAAAACACAAGAAATTGCACTTGAAATTGCAACACACAACAAAAAAACAATCATGGCTGTAAACTGACATTTTGATTGATTAATGACGTACATTTTTTTTTCTGATTTTATGTGTCGATTTGTGGATAGCCAGGTAAACAGATGAGAAAGTAACGGTGTTAAATTAAAAAAAAACGAAAAGGAGGTTGTTTTATCGTACTCCAGAAACTAGAAACAAAACGAGACAAAAATGACAGAAGTGACAGCTGACAGTTCTCTTTCTATGATCAATGGTCGATCTATGGTTTATAGAGTAGCTAAATCTGAGTGATGCCATGTTGAAAATCAATTAAACAATTGTTAAATTATCAATTTACTACCACAACAGTACACATTTAAATGAATTATCTGTATTTTTCCCAGATTCTACGGATTATTTCTTTTTTTTTTGAAGTGGTGTACATAGACTGGGCCCATTATGAAACATGTCCTTTAATATGAAGATAGCTTGAACTCTGGGGAAGGACATAGGCTACTTTTTAGTCCACGATTTCGTTTGCATCCACGATAACTGATATTCATGCGGACGAAGTAAAATGCGTATAGTTCTGCTCGAGTCTCGATACTACACACTAGAAAGAAACAGAGAGAACACGCTGGGAGAAAGAGAAAGGCAGGGGTATAGAGGGGGTATAACGCTAAAATCTTACGTGACGTTAAATTTTCATCCAAATCACACTTACTGCAAGACGCGTTACGGCTAAAATGACGTAGGTTTAATGACCCTATATGACTCAGGTTTCTTAGACCATTTGTGTAAGAATCATAAATACTTGTGATCAAACACTCATTAGCAATAAACTCACACATTTGTTATGTTCCAGATGACTCCGTCTAACAAAACACCGCGTCGCTGTATCGAGCATGGACGATAAATCTCAGTATGTGTTAAGTGTTATAACTAAACGGTATGTTATTGTAAAATGTTATGTACATACGAGGCGCATGCGCGACGCGACGCGCGGCGGTCGAGTGCGACACGGTGCGACACTGTGCACAACTACGCGACACTACGCAACACGGTGGAACATTGTGCTACACTACGCAACACGGTGGAAGATTGTGCTACACTACGCAACACGGTGGAACATTGTGCTACACTACGCAACACGGTGAAACACTGTGCTACATAACGCGACGCAGTGGAACAATGTGCACAACTACGCGACACAGTGCTACCCTACGCGATACGGTAGAACACTGTGCTACACTACGCCACAGGAGGAACACTACGCGACACGGTGGAACACTGTGCTACACTACGCGACACGGTGGAACACTGTGCTACACTACGCGACACGGTGGAACACTGTGCTACACTACGCGACATCGTGGAACACTGTGCTACACTACGCGACACGGTGGAACACTGTGCTACACTATGCGACACGGTACGACACTGTGCGCACACGCATCGTGCCGGGGGACCCGGTGGACTTGGCGAATATAAATTAACGAGTATCGGAAGCTGGGACGTATTGAAGATTTGGGTAAATGGTACAATTTATTTGTGCAACTTTTGATGAAACCACAACAACCTACTGTTCGTGTTCTGTCTTGCAATGTCTGTGCAATAACATTGACTATTTATCTTCTAGGTATTTCTCTTTAAATTCAATCTGTCAACTAGCCGAGGTATGAGGGAATTCGGTACTTCGTTTTTGTTGGCCCTCTATGCCCTAACAGACAGGAATAGTCGAGACTGATTCGAAACTAATAGTCTGATGTGTTGACAGACATCCATTGCCTTTTAAGCGGTATCTAGAGGCTAAATAGTCTATGTTCAAGTGCAATACGCGGTCGTTACCGCAAGAGTTGTAGCAAGAAATTCGCTTTGTCTATGGCACTCATTCCAGTGTGGCAAACCTTTCAACTTCATGTGCCCATATGAACTAAGGGTTACTGTATTAAGATAATTCGATGTTCCAGAATAATAAAAACCCTCCTGTATTTTGTGTCAAACTAATTACTCATATAGTCATTAACATTTCTCTGTTAATGACAATTTAACCATCATTGTAATATTTAATAAGCAGTTTACCCAGATTTTTCAATAATGCAGCTGTATTGAAATTAGTAGCTAGCTCCTTATCGCCGTTTGCACTACCCTACATTATGAAACCGCGCTTGTTGACATAATTCGTTGCCAAAAAGTATACCTACGTTTACATGGCCGTATAAAATCTTATGAAATAGCATAAATCTGCATCGAATTCGATCACTCAATAAGGCTCTAAGGTAAGGGATTTTTAGTAGATGAACTTTAAAATTCAGTTGAGGTGTCAAAAGAGCAAAATCCCATACCGACAGGTAGGGGGATTGCTGTTTTGACACCCTGTACATCTACATTCATCATTTCATTATTATATCAGATCATTTACGCGTTCTGTACATCTAACAAATTAACATTGAGCAAAAACAATTGCCGAGAAAGGAGCGTCAAAAACCATTGTTTGCATTTGCAAATATTGTACTTACCGGCTGTATGCAACCGTACATAGATCGTAGAAATATTTAAAGTCATTCATAACTTGTGCTAGTAATAAAACAAAAAATCGTTGGAACTTTAATATTCAATACCAGCCTTTTAATTATGGATTTAAGATCAAGATTTCAGTTTTTGAGCAACCTGTAAAAATTATCGTAACATCAAGAACATTGTGACTCGGAGGTCGTGCGTGAGGTTTTTGGGACCGGGACCAAGATCCCAGATTCCATCTATACCTAAGTACAATAATGAAATCTGGGACCGTAGTGCCAGTCCCAAAAGCCCCCACGACCCCGGCATCCTCGGCCTTTATAATATTAAGTCATTATATCAAGCCATACCTATAAAAACAAAAGATTTCATTACGACACTGTTATAATTCGTCGCCTAAAAATTCCTTGCCTTGGTTTTCCGTCAGGGGGCGCGCATTAGACCAGTTGTGGGGTAGGCCCGGCGTTTGAAGCTCAGCTATAAATGTACCAACAGATAGGATTTGTCAGTGCTAAATTAAAGATATACTGTAAGTAGAGTAATAGGGTATGAAAATAATGTACCGCATATTGGAGTATTCGTTCACGCATCAGTCATCTTTTGTTTAGTTGTATATAATTTTTACTATTATTGTGATTTTTCCAAGCTGCTTGCAGATTATTCACGCTATGACAATGTGGTACTGGATTGTATAATTTACGCTGTGAGCCTGTTTATTAGGCTTCGAGCGTTCCTTCGTATAATATTTACAAAAAAAACGTTATATTGAGGCTTGAGAAGCATTTAATTTGATGAAAACAAAAATCTATTTATTAATATGATGTATTAAAGAAACTGTCACCAAAACTTATATTTCTGCATTAAGGCTTTGGGAATTTTAGTCAAAAACGCTTAATGTCTGTTCATTTAGCCAGTCGAATTATTTTCATAGGATATTTTGTGAGCATAATGGAATGCAATAAACTTTCAATAATTTCTGTTTTTATAATTTGTAGGGAAATATTCTATGTGATGATGAATGTAATTTTGTATGAAATTTTATTTACGTATGTCAATAAGGGATTCATTGAATCAAAGACTAATATATTATTATATGTGCAAGCTATACTAGCTGTGAATATCTGATTATAACTTGTCTAACGTATCTATTCACAGACCTTGCAATGCATACACCCACTAGTCCACTTCCAAGTATTTTCAAGTGATTAAGCAACAAATAAATTCCTTAAACAAATGTATTTCTGACCAAAAATTATCAATTTAATATTCTCCATTTGTTTAGCAATATTATGCCGGTGCTATGTCTTCATAAATTCACATTTGAAAGATAGTTATTTTCATATTTGGTGAGTGGTAACTTCACATTAGGCTAGCAACACATTCCTGTATTATTAGACGAAAAATTGCTGGGTGATGTGTATCTTTATGATTTACAAAAATGCATTATAATTGTGTATTATTGAAACAACCTGCTTAATTTATTGAAATAAAAATATAGTTAAACATGTGTCAGAATTTTTATTCCACTTACCTTCTACTTATTGCACATTAATTGTGTAGTAACATATAAAACGCTCAATACTGACTGAATATTAAGTACATTACTTTTCTACCACATACAAGCACATCATATGTCTAGCCTTTTCCTCACTTTGTTGGGAGTCAGCTTCCAGTCATAACCGGATACAGCTGAATACCAGTGTTTGTTTACATGAAGCGACTGCCTATTTGACCTCCACAACCTAAGTCCGTGACGACCGCGCGGCCAACTCATAAAATTTGATGAAACTGCCAGGAATTAGTGGTAATTTGTTACTATACACATCTCTTTTCCTGAATTTGTTGCAAAAAAACAGACGCTATAACCAAAAATAATTGACCGCTAGAACCGCCACTTGCCGTAGACATCGCCTGTGATTACACAGAAACAGAGTTCTGAGTTGTCCGCGCGGTTGAAATGGACGTCACAACCCAGTTACTGGGTAACACAACACCCCTTTGTAACACTGGTTGTCAGACTTTCTTGCATAACGACTGTCAAAGATCTATGAATGACAGCCAGGGCTTCCACATACAAACACAAATAATACAAATTAGATAATTATTTACTAAAATTAGCTATATACAAAATGTTTATTAAATTATTTATAATAGATACCAACTTCAAGTAGAGCTGAATGGAGATTCCTTGTAGGTAACTTATTGAATAGCTCAAATATATTTATTTTATATAATACAGATTGAAAATTAACTAACTGCTACTGTTAAGAGTTCATCATTTTTGTGTCAGTGACAGTGCCTTGCAGCTAGGCACTGTCAATATGTATACACATAAATGGTTTACATAACTATAAGGTCCCGGCGCTCATGGTCGATATCGGCATGGCAAAGTATTTTTAGGTGACGAATAAAAATATAACTTACACGTATAGAAATTAAGTTGAAATTTCAATACACGGCATGGCCTAAGACTACAGCGATATTGTTTTTGTACTTACGACGGTTAACATTGAAATTTTAACTTTATTTCTATACCTTTAAGTTCTTTTTTCGTCGCCTAAAAAGCGCCGGGCCTTACCTCAAATATACTCATGGAATAGTTTGTATACCACACTCCACTATCACGTTTGTGGCACTCGGCATGTGAATTTTATGCTCATGGCATAAGGTTTAAATTATAATGGTGGAATGCAACAACAATGAAGCTCTTCACTAAGAGTCTTAGCAATGAGCTGATACCCAGCGCAGTCTGAGGTTGTGTATCTTGACACAGCGATGACTTTAGGCACTTATCTAAGCAGCTGTGATAGCTATACAAAAGAAAACAAATACTCTTTCAAAAAGAACTTGATTTAAATTGTTTATTTATCTAATAATTTCCTGATCTGACATAATTGGGTTGTTGACACCATTAACCAATAATTCCAAAATACAACTTATCTTAAAATACACTTTATTTTAGCCCCGAAAACCCGATTAATTTTGAATTAACTGTAAAATTCGATTTTAAGTTGCTTTGAAATCAATTAATAGTTAGTCAATTGAGTTGGTAAATAAGTGACGTCACAGGCCGCTATTGTCATACAAAATCTATGGAGGAATCTCGTTTTGACAGCTCATAAAATGTATGTCAATTGATTGGTGGTGTCAAGTACCCAATTCGAGCTATGCAAGCTACTTATCAATATACTACATACATATGTACAGAAATGTTATATGATTGTATACATACATGCATTCCTAACTTAATTAAACATGTTTTAAAGGGTGGATCTAAAATCGAATTGGTACATACCTAAATGGCTTGTAGCAAAAAAATCTTTCTGTAAGTAGATTTCGGTAGGTTAGTATATGCAAATAAAGACTGTGGAAGAGTCAGATTTTACTTTACTTAAGATTTTTTTAATTTCGTTTTTATATTTTGTACATTACATCCTCAGATTATAAAACAATTACATCCATACTAATATTGTAAATGCAAAAGTTAGTTGGTTTGTTTATGTCGTTTCCATGGCTAAACTACTGGACCGATTTTGATGAAATTTATTACAGACTAAGCTTGAACCACAAGAAAGGATATAGGCTATTTTTTACTTCGTCTGCATCCGCGATAACCGAAATTCACACGGACATCGCGAGCAAAAGTTGGTTTAAATATAAATTTCATTCAGATTCTTTGATTAATAAGTAAATTAAATATAATTATCAGTGCATGTTTGATGCCTTAGTTTTTATAATAGGTATTTTTATACCACCTATATGAACTGAGAAACAATTACAACAAATCTAAATGTGTAACTGATCTTGTTATTTCAGGTACAATTATCCAAGCAAAATTTTATGTCAATTCTATACATTTTACAACCATTAAATGTTTTAATTCTCCATAATTTAACCTCACAGCCTAAGCCCACACACAATCTAAAACTATTAGATACCAGTTCTAGTAATTAATTAGGTACTACATTTTAATTTGATAAAACAAATATGTATATTAAATTTATCAGTGTGACCTCAATCAGAGCAGGAAAATATAATCTATACGAAAGTGTGTGCCGTTAAAAGACTAGACACAATTAAAAATAACTATAATCCTTAATCGAAATTACATTTTCTCCAGTCATAACACCCCCGTCAAGGTGGACAACACTACACATACACAACAAAGTACACTACCTATAAATATGACATTTGAGCTTTAGAAAAACACAGTAAAAGGTTTATTACACTATACAATTTGTAGAAAATCTATTTAGGGAATCGGCGGGTGTAACCGCAGTTAGAACAGATTGGATCCGATTTAGTGTAAATTGGTGGTAAAGTTTACGAATTTTGGTTCAGTCTAGATTTCAATTTAGTGTACTTATGATCACTAGCTAACAACTTTGGTTCCTAAATAGATTTTCTACAAATTGTATAGTGTAATAAACCTTTAACGCTACAACTGACCAATCTTTCATTAAAACCTAGGAAGCTAAGCCTATGCACACCACGTTTTTTAAACGCGCCGCTGACGCGCGTGTGTATCGATACAAACGCGCTGGCATATTGCGTTTTTAAGTAGAACCTCGTCAACAGTAGCAAGATGGTGTCGGTCGAGACAGCATTGATTGCATGCGCTTTGTAAATTGTTATCGAATGTCGTATTCATCATTTCAAGAACTTCTTGCGATTCTTAAACCGGAGGTAACTCGCCAAAATACAGTACTAAGAGCGTTTGAATCGATACAAACGCTATACTATCGCGCGTGTGTATCGATACAGACGCTCTGGCCCGCGTTTGAATCGATACAAAACGCGATGCTAAGGCGCGTGTGTATCGATACAAATGACAACAAACTTCTCTGTAGGATAAAAGCGCGCCTTCGACGCGCTATTCAAAAACGCGCGTCACAGGCGCGTTTAACAAACGTGGTGTGCACAGGCCCTTAATACTACGAGACAGCAATACCTCCCGCGAAAGAGACAAACAGTGTTCTCTCCTCTTCTAATTTAAGCTTCTTGTTACAACCAATATGTCATATTTATGGCCAAGTACATTTTTAACTGTCAACTTAGCATACTTAACAACCCTAATTTTAGTCAGTCCAACCCACTTCACTAATGTACTCCGTCCTTTGGCAACTTGCTTACATAGTAATCATGATCAAACCTGGTCACCAGGATACCTCCATCGTTCACCTTTACGTCACTATCTGCTGAATAGTTAATGGTTTCACCTTTAGTTGTTGTCATTTGGCCTCCAACTGTTTTAATAATTGCGTCTCCCGCACATAGGTCCCACTTCTTGATGGCTGTGGCGTGTAGGTACACGTCATAGGTCCCGTTTACTACCTCCATCACTTTGTAGCCAGCTCCGGCTGCTGAGTGGACAGTTGTTTTTGGCCCAAATGCTGCGGTTGCTAGTTCCTTTACCTTACCAGCATGCGAGCGTGAGACTACTACTCTAGGGTGCTCCTTGTTCTCTTCCTTCTGTAAAGCAGTTGTAGAGTTTGTGAGAATGAAGGATGATTTTATTTGCAAGAATATAGGATGTACATTATTGTGTTGAGGATGAAATAAAAATATAATAAATAACATTTAACATATTATGACATTTAGCTTAACAGTACATGTAAATTAAGGCTTGATAGGCCAAAGCTTAGTATCATAAAAAAAAATTAAGTAACATTTAATTTCTTTTTGTTTTATCGTGAAATATTTATGGTCTGTAACTTAGCTAGGAAAAAACCAAGCAAAAATAGAACAATTATTAAGAGAAAAAAATTGGTATTATTGCCTTTCTGGATAGCTAAATGTGCTCCTGTTGCTTATGCTAAAATACTGCAGTTCTACTTACATGGGTTACAATGGGCATGTTGGTAGACGGCTTCTTCGTGAACCAACCCCAGTAAGTCCTTGAAGGAAATGGGTAGTGTATAACCCCTATGATGGGCACACCTTTGATGGCTACACACACCATGGTTGTCACATACTGGTACAAGGCCTCTGAAATCATAATATTATGATTTAACCTTTAACTGTGGACGTCATATTTTTATAACACTACCATGGACGTGGGGTCTCTAAGACTCCTGTACTATATGTTTGAAAATTAAGCGATGGAAAAAAATGTGTTTTAATATTATTAAGTAGGCTTTAGTGAAACAAAAAAATACAAATCTGATAACTTCTTTAGTAAATTTTACTTAATATTACATATTATTTAGAAACTGTCGGGCGCATTTCAGTCATTGGCGACATGAGTTCAGTTTTAGTTACAAAATATTTTAGAAAAAGCTTTACAACGAAATAAAATATTTTTCTTCTTAAAATATATTATAAATAGGGTATTTTACTCTAAACAAGAAAAAATCTATAAATATGTTATTGAGACAGTTTTGGGCATAAAGCAGTCGGAAAATGTAAGTTTTAGTTCATAAAATAACAAAACAAATTTTAAAATTCGTTTTAAAGTTTTCCTTATTTATAATCTGTCTTAAAACACCGTGAAATTGTAGCGGCCTTGTTATTACGCCGTACGGCTGTGTAAACAAAAAAATGTCAACTGTCAGTCAACCGATTGGCGTAATATAGGCTTTGTACTTTTATTATTTTCGTAACCAACGTATTTTTTTCATTATTACTCCTCTTACAAAATATGCTTTTAATTATTTTTAAATGATATACAATTATCATATTTAATATGAGCTCATTTGATACAAAACCAACTGACGTCATGTACGCTGACCAATATGGCGTTCAGTGAGAGGCGTTTTCGTCGAACTACGGGCGAAATTTGAAAATTTAAAATTTAGATGCATTTTTATGGCACTTATCGATTGAATAAAAATTTTGTGTTTTTTTTTGTGGCATATTAGCACTACAGAATTTCATTGAGACACTTTTCAAAAATTGGTGTAATACCCTATTGAAAACAAAAATATTAATGAAAATCAATTACTCCAGAAAATTAAAATTTTAACAAAGCTTAAACATGAGGTAATTACTGGCAATCGCTACACAATAGCTTTGCACATTGCAAGCAAACTAGACTATTGCAGCCGACACATGAATGTCTTGTTTTCCTTGCAGGGCAAAGTCTACATGTTTTCTAAGTACGGGGAATGATTTTTGCAGCTTCAAGTTCATGAGGTAGCAAATCAGAACCTAAAGCGCGCGTAAAGTCATCCTAATTTTTTGGGTAGTTTTGTATTGAAAACGTGTATTTTATCAGAAGATCTTCTCGTTCTAGGAATCTTGTTTGTTGCTGTTATTATAAGAACATATGCATTGAGTGATTTTAACGTGATAATATTTTAGCCACCATAAAAAGAGTGGTGTTTCGTCATCAAAACTATCATCATTATGAGGTGAAGTTTCTACGCAAGGTTCTTCTTCCATTACATTTATACATATTACATTTCGTCTTCAATTGCATGCACTTGAGAAGATTTTGTTCAAAAATCGCACAGCCGGCAATTAAATTTTCGGTGTCTGATTCATCGGAGGCCAGTAGAAACGGAGTAACCTCATCTTGAACTGAAGGGTTTTCTAAGCAGAATACCTTCCTTCCAATCAGATTTCTAAAAAGACTTGTTTCCCCATTCTATTGGCTGATTATTGTCCATTTTTATTTAAAAAATCTTAAACCAAATACAAACACTATCTAAAATACAATGTCTCACAGGTCTCACAGGCCCCAGCTAAATTTTAAAAGTTAAATACTCGCGTGTTTCGAAGTCGGCGCCACAAGTACTACTGTCTACAATCGTTTCGTCACCAACGTAAAAGGTACTGAGCCAATCCGTGTTGGGGGGAGCAGAGAAGTCACGTTTTTGTGAATTTCTCAGAGACCCGACATCCATAGTTAAAGGTTAAACACAGCTATCAAGGAAGGACATGTTTAGACACCCCTATATCTAGACCCATGGTCTCTTTAGGGAGGAGTCCATTGACTGTCGGGGCTCTAACACTTTGAGCGCCATGAGGGATACCGTGTGTCCGATGCTAGTGGAGGTTTTATCTTCAATGTTTTGGCCCGGCAGTCAACATATTAAAAAGGTAAGAATTTAATTCCTGGAGTGCATGATCTTGGTAGAGATATTTGAATTCAAAATTGAACTCTCCTCCACTAAATTCCCTAACATTCCCTGAGTAACAAAGGCTATATTTATCAATTGAAAAAAATTAGAAAATTCATGTGGACAAAGTCGCAGGCAAAGTGCTAGTTTTAAAATAAAAAGGCTCTACCTAATGGCACTGATAAGCCGAGTTTTGAGAAAGGTTATACTTATACCATAACTATTATGCCTGCCAATATTGAACTAACGAATCTTATCAAAGTTATTAGGGTGTTACTGCACCAATTGATTGATGCCATCGGTCGACATCAATCAACGTTGATCAATTGGTGTGGTATATGTATGATAATCGCTTTGGCTGACCTACGGATATCATTTGACTAACTAATCGATTGATTGCCCGTTGATGGCATCGGTCGATGTTGATTCATTAACTCCAGCTATAATTTATCACTAATAATAATCAAGCAGCTCGATCGACGTCGACTTATCCATTCTACCTGTACCATCTATCAATCGTCGATCGATGGATGGATTGGTCTGGTAGAAACTATTAATCGACGTCAACCAATCTATTCTACCATCGATCGATCGATTGGTCTGGTAACACCCTTAGGCAATTCTAATCTGAATAGTTCGCCCTAAGACGACCCACTGACCGAAATATGCACAATAACAGTAAGTTTTTGTTACAGTATTTTGTCAAGAAAACATGATGCTATACTTTACCTGTATACTCTTTAGTTGCGTCCAATGGGTCGATCCAAACAGTAACATCCTTCACATAAACAAGTTCATCAATCATGTAGTCAATAATGTTGTTCCCTGGAAGTTCTTTTTCTAAATCAATCACTGATTGATTTTCACAACTTGGATCACTTTTTGAATGTTCTTCAGAGACCACAGTCAACTTCGGATACGTGTTTTTCAATCCGTAGTACATTGCGCAATGCGAGGCATAATCTGCATCTGTAACCGGGTCGTTTACCCCTTCTAGCGTTTTACCCTTGCTTTTAATGTTTAAGTCGTGACTTTTTCCTTCCATAACTTTCTTTCCACCCCTCTCAGCGGCTTGAATGCACGCTTTTAACAAACTTTTTAAGTTAATAAGATCACTTTCCTCCATAGGAAAACTAGCATTCCCAGTTCGCCAATAAATGATTAAAAATAATATGAAACCTAACGTAAAACATGCAAATTTATTTACTCTTAAAGTTCCACCAAAATTCATTGTGATAAATTATTTCTTATATTATTATAATTTCTCGAAACTGCTGAATTTCGATTTCTGTTTTGAAATGAGATGTGAATTAAATAAAACCAAATGCTGGGACGTCTAAAGGTACACTTCAAATTATGACAATTTTGACAATGACAGATTGATTGATAAAATTGCAACCCACAATCTCTCTCTCTCAGTCCTCAACAAGAAAGATAAAAGTGGAGGCAAAGGCAACACTCGTACACTGTGAACATCTAAGTGAAACCAACTGTGGGCAGATGCTCGCTTTCTGAATGCATATGTTCCGGTAAGTGTGAAATTGAAAATAATTAATAATTTTCCATCATTGCTAATAATTACCTCATGATTTGGTAAATGTGAATATAAAATTGAAATTCATCACTTTTAGCAGTTGTTATTAATAATTCACTACATTCGTCGGTAAAAGTAACAAAAATGTACATTTAATAGACGGTGCCGATTCTCTTATACCCCGAACTAAACTAAACTATCACTAAAACTTCTTATTTTTAGTTTAGAGATTCCATAAAGTTATTCCATAGACCATAAACCAAGTTAAGCTGGAAATTACAATAAAGAGTGAATAAAATTGAACAAAATGATCCAGAGCAAAAAAACCTAAGTGAAATATATACTACCTTTTAATTGTTAATCATTGAATAAATAAAACCCGTCCTCTTATTTAGAAATTCGTTCGATTACATTACCACTCTATAACTCTACGGATTACATCCACACACGATACACGACACGCGAGCGCACGATAGTGAGTATGCTACGTCCAGCGCCGCGACCTTGAGCGGACGTACAGCAAGCTGGATGGTGAATA
Organism: Charanyca ferruginea; assembly: GCA_947361185.1. Lineage (NCBI taxonomy): Eukaryota > Metazoa > Arthropoda > Insecta > Lepidoptera > Noctuidae > Charanyca > Charanyca ferruginea. Next base: position 2,113,888 of record OX376071.1, on the reverse strand, counting down.
AGACGCTTTACACTCGATATTTCTTAGAGAACTTCACTCATAGTCGTAGGGACGAAAGAAAGAAAAAGTATTTATTCGCCCCCCCAGGACAAAATACACAAAAATATCATAAAAAAAAGAAAATGTTTATTGGTCCCGTTAGAGGTCAAAAGACTCTTATCTCAGCATGGTGCTGTAACATTAAAAAACGTCACAGCGCTGATATTCTGATAGGGCCCATTTAGACCCATAGATAATAGACATAAACAATTTCATATTTTTTAATTAGGTACCTATCAATATCATTACTTACTTTGGCTTCACAACACACAATCTTATAGCGTCCCAGCAGTTTTGGAACCCAATGGCTTGGCATGCGACGATGGCAAGAGACCTAACCCAAGCATGTAATTTTTTCCTTGGAAGTTGGGTAGGGTAGGCCTTAAGCAGGCCCCTCTTTCCCACTGGGCACAATGGGCACGTGCCCAGGGCCCCGCGGTCGATAGGGGCCCCCAATTGCCAGATCACCAAACGATATCTAATAATTTAAAAAATATATATTTTGAAAAAATCAAACGTTAAAAATAAAAGTACAATTTAATGGTCCACTGTATCTAAGTATGTACTTAGTTTTGAATAAAAATAATCAGTCAAAGAAATTATTTACAATGTGTGGAGTTACTGAGTGAATTTAATCCAATATTTACAGATCACTTAAAAAAGATTTGGGAATCCTGGAAAAGGTAACTTCTCTTATTTTCTTATTTTGCAGTAAATATCTGTAATGAATATATTGACGAAATGGAATCACAGGTCCTAAAAAAATGAATGAAGTAAACCCTTCTAAATGTGAATTATACCTTGCACAGACATTACTGAGAAATTTAATGCCCCAGACATCGAAATTTCAGGCAAAAGTTCTTTACATCTTTTGGGTTCTCCTATTTTGGAAGGTACTCGTAGTTATTCACGTTTTATTGAAGAAAAAATTAAACACTTTAATGATATTTATATTTATTTAACGAACTGGACGGATTCCTCCAAAACTGGTGAGATTTGGCTCAGAATCGGGAAAGATGGAAGGCATGGAGGGAGGCCTTTGCCCAGGAGTGGGAAAGAAGAGGCCAACAAAAAAAAAAATTATATATATATATATTTTTTTTTTTTCAAATATTTCGGATAGACTTTCCAAAATTAATCTAGATTCGTCTTTTACCCTCATTACATGTTGTTGTTTTGGCCCAAATTGTATGTACTACCTCTGCTCTTCATCTTTGTGGAAGCAGCCACACCTCTTGGACCTAATTGATCAAATGAATAAAAATACTTTAACATCAATTTTGAATGTGGCCCTGGATGACCGAGCGTGGCTACAAACCACACTACCCATTCGTTTTGGTGGTCTCAGCGTCTGCAAAATTTCCAGTGTCAGATTACCGGCGTTCCTGTCCTCTGTCCACCGCACCAAAAAGTTAACCCATTCAAAATTTTCCCCATCACTGGTTGACTTTGAAGTGCCGTGCTTGACTGATGCGGTGAACGCCTGGAAAGTGGCTTGCCCAGATACAGATCGGCCCGTGAAACCATCTTCCCAGTGACAGTGGCATGAGCCGCCCTGAAGGTTGGTACGGAATAATCTAATCAATACGTCCACCAATTCTGGTGAGCGTGCCGGCGTACTAGCTGTGGGTGAGTGGGAGCCGGGCCTCTGGCTTCAGGCACTTTCGTCACCCAACATCGGTACCGTGCTGAGTGATACTACCTTCCGTCTCGCTACATGCCTGCGTCTGGGCGCTCCATGCAGGGCTCCGCATCGCTGTCAGTGTGGTGAAGCTGTCGACTGCCTCGGACACCATGGCCTATCCTGCAGGCCGAATGGCACTGCACGCCAGCATTAATGAAATCCTCTGTGGTGTTCTTGCCACCACCGGGGTGTCTGCTATTTTAGAACCCAATGGTTTAGCACACGACGATGGGAAGAAACCAGATGGGATAACCATAATGCCTTGGAACTTGGGTAGGCCTTTGGTGTGGGACGCAACTCGTGTCGTCATCCTTACGCCATCTCATCTTCTTAGCATGACGTGTTGTACTGGCGCGGCTGCTGCAGGTGCCGAAAACCCCAAACGGCGCAAATATAATAACCTTCTTGGAAGCTATATATTTGACCTGTTTGGGGTGGAGACCATGTGGCGGCCATGTGGTCCGAGTGCCCATCTTGTTTTTCGGGACATCGCCAAGCGGCTGATCGACTCTTCATGTAATCCGAAGGCTGGTCTATTCTTGGGTCAAAGAACATGTCATGTCATGTGCATTGCCATACAACATGGCATTTACAGCCTAGCATTAAGGTTTATAAAAAGTTGTCAAAAGTATTTCAAAAACCCGATGGTCAGCTCGAACTGATGCAGTAAGCGCCTTGCATTAAGGTCATTAACAAATTATAACTCTAATTTTCATGGCTAAAGACGAAAAAACTAGAGACGACGCTCTTAATCTGTTCTGAAAAATGGGAAACTTTTGAATTTATTCTAATATTTATAGGAAATTTGGAGTTCTACCTATATTGGAAAGAAGAGACAAACAAGTAGATAATTATGTTCAGAAAGAAACAATAACACTAGACGTTGTAACAAATTTGTTTACTTCACTTGATAATTTTATTATTTACCTCAGGGATAAATTTGATTATCGACTCGTCCGCCAAGGAATAAAAACCCAGAATCTGACTACAAAGACTTATCTCAAAGAACAAGACAAGTCGTAGAAACTCATGCCAGTTTTTTGATGGCGCCTTCATTTCAACTGAACGGAAGAGAGAAATTCAAAGTAGAAACCTTTCTTCGCATAAGAACATTAGACAATGCTCCGGTTTATTTTTTTGCTTGAAGACTACAGCTACATTTTGATGAGTTGAGACAAAGTTGCAAAGAATTACCTGAAATCTGTTATAAAGACGTTAATATGAAAAAAAGTTGGAAATTGAATGTATGCATTTAACAGAATGCTTGAAAATTGTTCATAGTGAAGATGAAGGAAGAAATAATAGTCTATTGTAAATATATCATATTTTAAAAGAAAACAAAGTTGAACACATTTCCAAATGCAGAAATCGTATTGAGTATATTTTTAAGCATGACGGTAACTGCAGTGGGGAGCCTTCCTTCTCCATATTAAAAATAATAAAAAAGAATGAAGAAGTGCAATGCTTCAAGAGAAATTAACCAGTTTGTAGCTAATGTTCATGTAAGTAAAGAAGTGGTTAAAGATTTTACCCATCTCAAATCTAGAAGGGTAATAAATACAAACCTTTCCTCTTTAATATTAGTGTCGATTTATTGTCATTGTAGATAAATAAAAATAAATCTAGAACTTCTCTAGAACTCAGCGTGATGTGCTGGTGCTGCCGCTGCGGCTGCAGAAAACCTCAAACGGCGAAAGTATAGTATCCTAGGTGATAACTTTGTTTTCGAGCTGTTTAGGGTTGAAACCCTCCGGTCGTTTCCAAAGTTGACACTTCCCGTGATATTGGATCACGGGAAGTGTGGTCTTTACTTTGGGCAGAGGTTAAGCATTGCTATTCAACGTGGCAATGCAGCCAGTCTCTTGGGCACATTCCCAGATAACGGCGATGTGGAGAAATTTTTTGATGTCTTATTATATATATATTTTTTTTTATTGTATGTGTAAATATTATACGTAAAGATATTTTACAATCCAATATTACTTTAGTCTATGTATAACATAGTCTGTCCGTCTGTCAGTCCATAGACTAATATAAATATATTTATATGTCAAACTGACGTCTGTGACTCTGTGAGTTCTGTTATTCTGTATCTGTGACTCTGACTGTGACCACCCGCCGGCAGTTGGTACTTGGTTCAGTTGGTTGTGGTTTGTGGTTGAACACAAGAGTTAGGAATTTAGAATTTTACTTAATTTTGTAGGCAATAAATTGTAAATTATAACCGTATCGTAGCACTTACTTATTAGTTAAGAGTTTGAAGCTAAACAAAATGATATTAGTTGACATTTACGATATGGTAAGTTTACACCCATTATTTAGATTATTACTCATCGTTGTAAAAAGGGGGTTTCTAACTTCGTTATACCTTTCAGGCGGGCTGGTGGACCCTAGTCATCGCTTTACAAGTAGTAGTTATCTCTACTTACTTTTTCTGGACCAAAAAGAAGTCTAAGACCTTCGATCCCCTGTGTAATGGAGAGGCAATCGAGTGGAAACCTGTACCTATCGTTGAGCATGACGTTACGGTAGAAGAACCTCCTTTGATGGGTAGAATTGATGATAACGTTTTGAATGTAGGCTCCTCAAGTTTCCTTTGCCTTGATAAAGAGGAGTATATTATGGATAGTGCCTTGAAAGCTCTAGGAAAGTATGGTGTGGGTTCCTGTGGACCTCGTGGGTTCTATGGGACTATTGACGTACATTTGGACCTGGAGGAACGTCTGGCTGATTTCCTGGAAGTAGAAGAAACTTGCGTGTACTCCTATGGGTTCTCAACAATCGCCAGCGCTATACCGTCCTACTCTAAGAAGAAAGATATTATTTTCGCGTAAGTATTGACATTTATATTTCTTATTAAATTAATGGTGTACTTTTGAACTAGTAGTAGTAGAGTATAATCTAATCCAAAAAAGGGAATTCATAATTCATAACAGTATCCTACTGGAAACTTAGTTAAACCTATAAGTACTAGAACAGGCGAAAAATATAGTATACAGGCCAGTGTCCACAACTCAGTGCATTTTGAGTACAACTGGGGCACAAACAATAAGTTTGTTTTAAAAAGGATTAAGTTTTATTTAAGCACAACAGTAGGTATTTTGCTATAAGACTATAACAATATCAAGGTTAAGTGCAACCAAGCATGTCATGACTCAAATATTTCAATGTCAGATCATTATTGAACAGCAATCTTCTTTCTTAATAAAATTTCAAAAATCTGCAGTCATTATTAAGTCTTACCTGTAAGGCTACTGTAATTGAATACCCACAACAAGGCTGCTATAAAATTTGAGTTTGAATATTTTTATTTTTATAAGATTCTGGTTATCTGTGGGGTTTTATTATTTTTGCATGAAACCCTCATTTGTTTTCTAAAAGAATATGGGTGCTTGGGTGGGGAAACTGCACAGAACAAGATAGAAAAGCTTCTAAACAGTCTTGCACCTCTGTAGAAAGACCTTTGTGCATTTTTGTAAGCATTATTATATATTTAGAAGGATATGGTTATACAAAACTTGTTCTTTTTTTCATATTAAGGGTGCGTATTCGATTTAGCGCAACTCAAAATCTAAATGATTGCTACAATGGCGTAGCAGCATTGACACACACTTGTACAACACAATGGTCGGCTTGTGTGCATCAGAAAAAGAAATAAGCACGAATAATTGAAATTGATCGACAAACGACAGCGCGCGATGTTTTACAGGGCTTTTAAAAATAATTGTCTAAAATAAATGAGCTCGTATAACAGACTGAAAAATATTCTGTATTAAGCATAACTTTTACTTTCATAAAATAAATATATCAGTTATGTTTTTATTCAAATACTGGTGAAAAAAAATTGTCAAAGTGAACCGATTTTCTACTTTTTCAACACTGTTTTTTAATACATAATAGTAATATTTTTGTTATTTTGGCTCTGTAGCTGTCTTTATGACTGTATATACTGTTGGAAAATCGCATAAAACAAAATATTTTGGCATATTGTAATGGTTGTATTTGTCTTGAAAGTTAACTCTGACGTCTATTTTCGTAAAACGATATGAAAGAATAATTCTTTCATATCGTTTTACTTTTTTTTCTTTTTTTTTTTTAAAAAAAATTTTAAAGCGAAGACAATTATTGTCTTCGCTTTAAAAATTTTTTTTTTTTTTTTTCGAAACTTTCAGTTTTTTTTGCAGCATCTGATTAAGCTTATCCATAGAAACCATTTAGGATCTGAGAAGTATGGCCCTACGACGCACCGTTTCCGAGTTATGGGCCTTCAACTTTTTTTTTATTTTATATAAAACAATTGGACGTAGATAAACAAAAAGGATCCACCCCACAAAATTATACATTTGAGTAATTGAAGATTGAAGTGTAACCTGTGTTTTCTCATGAATAGACTTGCTTGCGTTTATTGTTTCTTAAGAAAATATGTGTGTGTCAATGTATATTTTATTCATACAAATAAATTTTGTTGAATTTAGTTTTATTTCTTAAGATATTCGCCTAAATGTGTGTTAGGATCCTTTTTGATAAAATCCATTTTCAATTACGTTGCGCTCATTTTCGTTTCGCAAAAACGATTCAAAGTAGCTATGTGCCACTTATATAGTTAAAAATTGTTCATTTCATTAATAAAACAACTAGCTTTTAAAAGTTTTGTTTATTTATATAAAAAATAAAATAAAATTATCAACAATCAACGAAAAGAATTTACTACAAACGAAAAAGAGTTACTACAAACGATAATCTTCCAACTACAAACGAAAAAAAGTTACTACAAACCAAAAGAAGGTATTTCAAACGAAAATCTTTCTACTACAAACGAAAAGAAGTTACTACAAACGAATTTCTTGTTACTACAAACGAAAAGATGGTACTACAAACGAAAATCTGTCTACTACAAACGAAATGAAGTTACTACAAACGAATTTCTTGTTACTACAAACGAAAAGAAGGTACTACAAACGAAAATCTTTCTACTACAAACGAAAAGGAGTTACTACAAACGAAAAGAAGGTACTACAAACGAAAATATTTCTACTACAAACGAAAAGGAGTTACTTACTACAAACGATAATCTTCCAACTACAAACGAAAAGAAGTTACTACAAACAAAAATCTTGCCACTACAAACGAAAGGAAGGTACTACAAACGAAAAGAAGTTACTACAAACGAAAATCTGTCTACTACAAACGAAATGACGTTACTACAAACGAATTTCTTGTTACTACAAACGAAAAGAAGGTACTACAAACGAAAATCTTTCTACTACAAACGAAAAGGAGTTACTACAAACGAAAAGAAGTTACTACAAACGAAAATCTTGTCACTACAAACGAAAGGAAGGTACTACAAACGAAAAGAAGTTACTACAAACAAAAAGAAGGTACTACAAACGAAAATCTTTCTACTACAAACGAAGAGGAGTTACTACAAACGAAAAGAAGGTACTACAAATGAAAATCTTTCTACTACAAACAAAAAGGAGTTACTACAAACGATAATCTTCCAACTACAAACGAAAAGAAGTTACTACAAACGTAAATCTGTCTACTACAAACGAAATGACGTTACTACAAACGAATTTCTTGTTACTACAAACGAAAAGAAGGTACTACAAACGAAAATCTTTCTACTACAAACGAAAAGGAGTTACTACAAACGAAAACAAGTTACTACAAACGAAAATCTTGTCACTACAAACGAAAATCTTTCTACTACAAACGAAAGGAAGTTACTACAAACGAAAATCTTGCCACTACAAACGAAAGGAAGTTACTACAAACGAAAATCTGTCTACTACAAACGAAATGACGTTACTACAAACGAATTTCTTGTTACTACAAACGAAAAGAAGGTACTACAGACGAAAATCTTTCTACTACAAACGAAAAGGAGTTATTACAAACGAAAAGAAGTTACTACAAACGAAAATCTTGTCACTACAAACGAAAGGAAGGTACTACAAACGAAAAGAAGTTACTACAAACAAAAAGAAGGTACCTACTACAAACGAAAATCTGTCTACTACAAACGAAAAGGAGTTACTACAAACGAAAAGAAGGTACTACAAATGAAAATCTTTCTACTACAAACAAAAAGGAGTTGCTTAACTTAACTACAATAACAAGACTTGCAGTAAACGTGCACTTAACAAGAAAAGTTGAAAAGAGAAGTTCAATCAATCGTGCTCAAACGTATGTGAATGTTTTGAAGCAAAATATGCAGTGTTGCCAACCGCTTTCCAAATTTCCCACTAAGTTTTTGTTTGATAGAAAAATATGAATAAATTTTCCCAATATCCTTAACAGGTATTTTATTCGTTTTGATAAAATATACATTTATTAAGACTGCAAGTATATGGATCCCTTTCGTTATATTCATCAATACCTACAGAGGCTTCAGAAGCACAGAAATGTGTTAAGCGAAATATATCCAAGCGTACTGAATCGTTTTTGTGATTTAACCAGTGCATTTTAAAAGTAAAAATTTAGTTTGATAAAAACGATCCAAATGTTCTGAATCGTTTTTGTGATTAAACCAGTGCATTTTTCAAATAAAAAATTAGATTAACAAAAGAGATCCAAACGTCCTGAATCTTTTTTGTGATTAAGCAGTGCATTTTTTAAGTGAATAATTAGTTTAACAAAAAAGATTCATGCTTTCTGAATCTTTTTAGTGATTTACCTTTTGCATAAATTTGAAGTAAATGTTATAATCTAAAAGGATCCACATGCTTTGGATTTTTTTTAACATTTTAGTTTTGTGTCAGTTTCTTAGATTGATCGTTTTACAATATGATCCAAGGAGAATGGATCGTTTTTACGAAACTAAAATAGGGATTCGCCATACATGTGGCTTGGTAACCAGTGTCATTTTAATGTCAAAATATTCGTATTTTATTTGGATTGTTTTTGCTTATCGAAAATATAGACCTTGACGAGCAGTTTGGTATACTTATCTCATTTTCGGTCATGTTGTGGGTTGGATCCTTTTTGCTTATCTACGTCCAATTTATATCTCTAAAATGGTAGCTCGGATGAGATGGTTTTCGGGAAAGAAATTGTTGCTCTACTCAAAAGCCATGCGATCATGAAAAAAAATTAGCAAAAACTTCGAAAAAAAAAAAACATCAAAAATTTTCTAAGTGTCGGTCGTCGTTTCAGCTAGAGTAGGGTAAAACACCCAGTAGTCAGCCCCGCACCAGTACTCAGCCTTTACAGACATTATTTCCTTATAAATAGTGTTGAAATTGGTTTACACCTTTAAAATAACGTTTAATCGAATCAGTGTCTCCTTATTGACTAATACGCATATCTACGAACCAATAGCATGTCAGGGTAATGAGCTACACTCGTTTATTTGCACTGCTGCCAAAGACATGACTAGATTCGTCGCCATTACTATTTTTTTCTTAAGGAAACGTGTTCTAGTTTTCGGCAAGTTTCTGTGTGTTTTTGCTGTAATTTGTAGTGGATTGATATACTGGGTTACAATATATTATAAATTTTATGTTTTGTTGATATTTTTCGTAAATTTAATAAACAACCTTTCTCAAAATAATTATTGTTATTATTCATAGTGTTTAATATTTAAAATACAGTTGAATCAAATTTTAGTTCTCACTAAAAGGCTGACTACTGGGTGTTTTACCCTATTCTTAGGGGCAAAGGACAAATTTTCGGAGATTATTTTTTTTATTGAATTCGACCATATTTTTTGCAGCAGCTGATTAAGCTTGGCCATAGAAACCATTTAGGAACTGAGAAGCATGGCCCTACGACGCACCGTTTCCGAGTTATGGGCCTTTAACTTTTTTTTTTTTTATATAAAACGATTTATATCTCTAAAATGGTAGCTCGGATGAGATTGTTTTCGGGAAAGAAATTGTTGCTCTACTCAAAAGCCATGCGATCATGAAAAAAAATGAGCAAAAACTTCGAAAAAAAAAAAAAACATCAAAAATTTTCGGTCGTCGTTTCAGCTAGAATTCTTAGGGGCAAAGGACTTAGTCAAATTTTCGGAGTTTTTTTTTTTTTCGAAGTTTTTGCTAATTTTTCTTCATGATCGCATGGCTTTTGAGTAGAGCAACAATTTCTTTCCCGAAAACAATCTCATCCGAGCTACCATTTTAGAGATATAAATCGTTTTATATAAAATAAAAAAAAGTTAAAGGCCCATAACTCGGAAACGGTGCGTCGTAGGACCATACTTCTCAGATCCTAAATGGTTTCTATGGATAAGCTTAATCAGATGCTGCAAAAAAAATGGTCGAATTAAAAAAAAAAAAAAACTCCGAAAATTTGACTAAGTCCAAAAATTTTTTTTAACTAAAAATTTTTTTTTTTCGTTTTCTGTGCTGCTCGTAGTGCCCCTAAGCGTATACTCCAACTCCTACACTCCGCCCCTAAGACTACCCACTGACCTGAAGTTTTCGTCACGAATCGAATACGCGCTCTTAATTCTTGTTTTGTTAAAAAAACTTTGGCATACTTTAGAGGAATGCGACTCCTGTCATTGGGTAGTATTCCCATGAAGACCATTCTTGAACATACTTCAACTAGTTTTATTAGTGGTTGCTGTTGGGTCACAGGTCCAAACAAAATTCCCATTTACCTTTCACATAATTACGTTCAGCTTTTTTAGCATGAAACAGTAACAAAGATCCATCTATTCTCACAAGCTTTAGTGTTTTTATAATAGTAGTAAGATGTGTACACATACTGTATGTAACTACTAATTGTATTTGTTGATTTACTTAACATGGGAAACTATAAAACTGCTCAAGAAATTTTTTTCTGTGGTTTTTCCACTGTAGGCTCACTAAATCAGAGACTATTTTTTTTATTACTGGTTTCTGCTTCAAACAATATAAATGAGGCAGCAAAGGTTGTAAACATTTCACCTTTACATCATTGTGTCTTAATTTGATCCATTCAATGATTCCAAGCCCAAATTATTATTTTTTATTTTAATTAAACCATTAAAAGGCACATTTGAACGTCATTTACTTTGTGCTGTTAAGAAACAAACCATACTGACAAAAAATTATACTACTCGACTATTTTGCCTTATTTTAATAACAAAAAACAGTAATGTTGCTTTTTATATTTACTTACCTTATTATTTAATGGATCAGAAAATATTAAAAAGAAACACATCTAAATTTATAAATAACATAAAAGGCTGTCATGCATACTCTCATTGGTTGGTGGGAATCATTCTGATGGAACATCTACTAGAATGAGTATACACATGGATAGGCAGTTATAAATAGATTATTTGGATGTTTGTTTGTATCATACAAAGTCAAAATGACAATGCCAGATCCTGCCCCACCCATGTACAGAAAAGTAAATTAATGAAAATTATTGTAATGAATAAAGAGCCTTTCTATGGTAAATTGTTTTTCTTTAGAACTTGCGGATTACGAAATACCTACCCACAAAATACTAACTCATTTTACCTAAAATACAATTTAACCTATAATCAATGCCATTATTGTTTTTAGATTTAAACGGAAACCGCAAGTTCTAAGACTAATGTTTAGTTATCAGCAATAAATAAACAGTAAGATGCTACATAATTATTGCACATGACTTTTATTGAGTGGGGCAAAGTTCTATAGAGTTTCTGGCATTGTCCTTTACTTGATCAATTTTAACAATTCTTTCACCAATAGGAAGCTATGTTATGCCTCACTGTGTCGGCTATATTTTATTCTAAACAAATCAGGGAACAGAGAGAAAATTCGGAAAGAGAAAACGCAATCAAAGTGCCAGTTTACAAGAATAAATTAGTTAAAGTACAACTCAGATCCGTGGTGTGTCCGGGCTAGAATAGCACCCCCCCATTTCATCCCGAGGGTGTCGTCGAAGGCGACTGAGGGAAAATCCGGAAGTCAGGCAGCAGCGACTTCCGTGTACTTAACAAGTTTACTGCGATCCCCAAGACGCCTGCCAGGCGTGGGGATTATAGCAACCCCCCCCCCCCCCTTTTATGGGGGAGGCCTTTGTTCAACTGTGGACGTCTTCAGGCTAATGACGATGACAACTCAGGTATAATATTACAAAACGAATATTGTGAAACTCTCGACAACTTGTAATACATAAATATGTCTTTATGTTCTAGCCTTGAATTTTGCTGTAGGCGCTATAAGATAAATAATTTATATTTACATTGTGTAAGTACCTACCTAAAGATGTTTTATTTAAAACAAACTGCCTAACCTATTCCCAACTATGTTGGGGGTCGGTTTCCAGTTACCTAGATGCAACTGAATACCAGTGTTTTATATGGAACAACTGATTAACTGACCTCATTAACCTAGTTACTGGGTAAAACAATAGGGTATTTTACCAAAAAAAATTAATTAGTCCATCAGATAGATTTCCTAATAATATTGGACACATGTTTTTTCTTTTTTCATGTATACAAAAAATTAAGACGATACAGTGCGTCGAAAACTCGAGTGACATCACTATGTCAGTACACTTTTACCAGCGAAATGACGTCACTAACCCCCACTCATGATCTTTGATGCGTTTTATCTTCGTCAGTTTTTATTGATTTGATAAAACAAAAAATACGCATCCAATATTTTTCGATAATCTAACTGACGGGCTAAGCCTGGTAAGACTAATTGCCAGACTTTCTGGCTTCTGACTATCCATAACGACTGTCAAAGATCTACGAATGACAGCAGGGATCAATGGTTTTATGTGCTTTTTGAGGCACGAAGGGATCTCTGTAAATGTATGGTCACCTACCCACTGACCAACTGTGGCAAGCGTATCTTAATCATGACCGATCAATCCGTAAGGCCCCGACTCCACCGAAGCGGAGAGGAAAGGAGATGACTCGTAAACAACCAATGGGACACGGTATTGCGTTGAGGCTAAGCGGTGAGATGTGAAAATAACGAAAGCCGATTGGTTGTTCGAGACATCTCCTATCCTCTTCGCTTTGGTGGAGTCTGGGCCTTAGTATAGCTTTTACATAATTATACATGAGCCCCTCCACACAATTAAAGATAAAGATGTATTTATTGCATAACTGTGTACATTAAGTTCTTATTAATAAACATTACATTTTTAGTTTCAACAGTCTACCCAAGTCGGATATGCAATAGTATTTTTATAAATTAGGAAATGAATAAATGTTATTTATTATCAAAAAACTCATGCAGATTATAAAATATACATTTTCAACTAACATTTTTTTCAATTTATTTTTAAACATATTTCCATTTAATTGTTTAATTGCTTGCGGTAACTGATTGTACACACGAATAGCAGTAACGAATTTGATTATAATTTATGTTAGAATATTTAGTGCAATTTTAAATTAAAATATCTCTAGTAGCTTTTACACGCGTAGTAATCTTGTGAATGTCTGTTATTCCGGACGCAAAGAAAGTCAAAGTCAAAGTCAAAGATTTATTTGCAGAAAAATATGGTTATATAAGTTCTTAAAGATACAATAGTAGCTTAACATATTTTATCATAACATAATGACATGCAAATTTCGGGTATACAATTAAGTCATTTAGATTTGAACTGAAAAAAATCTTTTAAAGTGTAGAAGGAATTCTCAATTAACCACCCGCGTAAAGCCCTTCTGAAGCGGACCATTGGAAGTTCTTTAATTTGGTCAGGAATCTTATTATAAATTTGAATGCACATAGGATAGCAACTTCGCCTATATAGTTCCGTTTTCATTCTAGGAGGAATTAATCTAGTCGCGAATGAAACATTCGCCTGTTCACAACCAGATCCCAAAACTACCTGTATGTCTAGTCTATTCTGTGACAATCTCCCTCGGCGAACACCTAGGTGAAGTGAGCTGTCATCTGTCCCAATACTAGGAATTTACAAAGCACTACAATCGGATGACAGCTCACTTCACCTAGGTGTTCACCGAGGGAGATCGTAACAGAATAGACATACTGTTTGTCTAATTTCATTAGGATCAGTGCGGGCGGTGGTTCTGTCGTGATGAGGTAACAAATAGACAAATACGAGTTACTTTCGAATAATTTGAATGTAGAATAGGTTCGTTAATTTCGCCTACTATTTCTCTTTTTTTACGAGCCTGTTTTGGTATCCCTTTGCTGGGCCTTCGTTTTCTCCTTCCAGACTTCTCGATTTTGCGCGATCCCTGGGCACGTTTGCCCTGCCAACATAACCAGATTGCCACACCACCGTCACTGCGGTCGACCTCGACGGCTATGTCCTTTTTCAGGCGTTATACTATACCTACTACTGTTTATCATATAAAAAAAAACATCATGCCCTAAAAACACTAATTACCCTGTGTTATTACAGTGATGAATGTGTCTGGTTCGCGATCCAGAAAGGCATTGACGCATCCCGCAGCACCGTCCGTTACTTCAAACACAACAACATGGACCACCTCGAGGAGATGCTGGCCGAGGCTCAGAAGAAAAAGGAATTGAACCCGAGGAGACGGGCCTTCCTCGTCGCTGAAGCCATTTACTATAACACCGGCGAAATGTGCCCGTTGAAGAGATTGGTGCAGTTGGCTAGGAAGTACAAGTTGAGGATCATTTTGGATGAGAGTCTGACTATTGGGGTAAGTTTTAATCTTTCCTTTTTTCTCTAGAGGTTTGGTGTATCTGTTGCAGGGAAATGGTACGAAAAGGGACTAGGTCAAATCAAGGCAGATGACACAATAACGTTTCCCTGAAGAAAGTTAGTAATTTGATCAAATCCCTAAATTGTTTCAGTGAAATGATGAAATAAACAAATCAGGACTCGCATAGCTCTATCATATTTGATCAAATCACTAATTTTCCTCAGGGAAATGACCCAACAAAGTTGTGATTGTATCTTAGGAATTTGATCAAATCAATAATTGTACTATATTTCCATAGGACATATCTAAGACAGTTGTTCAACCGCGAGAAACGATTAAAGCTAAAAACGAGGTAAGCGAGTGTGCGGTTACTCACACGGCACACCAGTTGTTCGGCCACCACCGCTAGTATGCATTATGTACTATTGCGGACTTTCCCGCCTGCCCAGTTAAAAAAAAATTCCCTTGGCGCCTGCGAAGTCAACGGGGCGGGGTAGAGAGCGGTTCCATCTTTTGAGTGCAAGCAAAAATGAACTTAGTGGTGGTCAGGCGGGTGTGACCACGATAGTACACACGGCTACACATCAAGCTATACATTTCCAGTTAATGCTGATCTCGCATTCAAAGTCAAAGTCAAAGTCAAATCATTTATTTCAATTAGACCATTAAAAAGGCTCTTTTGAACGTCATAATAAAAAAATATAAAGTTGATTCTAGTTGCCCATTCCAAAAGGTAGCTTCGTATGGAGAAGAATGGGCAAGAAACTCCATACTCACTCTTTTAAAAAAAAATGTGTACAATATTTTGCATTTACAGTTTTCAGTTATATAACTATACGTGAATACGATGGACCTTGCATAAAAACACTATATTGAAGTATGTACAAAGTATTACAAGATAAAGAATGACAGCTAAGTTGTATACATAGATACATAGTGTTCACATATTATTATTTACAATTATTGTAAAAGTAGACAACCACTCCATACATTACATTTGTATAGGATTTCCGTACAATGCGAGGTCAGCTTATACTGGAAATGTATAGTTTGATGTGTAGCCGTGTGTACCAAGCGAGAGTAATTTGGCGAGTATTCTTACCGCCAAGCGACAATCTTTTAGCGAGTTATTCTTTGATAGTCGTTGCGACAAACTTGTGGAGAGTCAGTTCTCGCTCATTGGCAGCTTGAACACAAAATGATCAACTATTAATATCCATTTTTTTTTTCGAAAAATATACAATATATACATATTTTATTGACTCTAGATCTAGGTACATCTATTGTACGATTTTTGAACGAGAAAATAGTCGACAGCTAGCCACTTCTTCGTCCACAGTCGGACAGGTACCTAACGCCGAGATAAAAGTTACTTTGCATATACCTTTGCTCATCATTATTCCTGTCACGGTTGCACAACGGTCAAACTACCAGTGCAAGATGTATCCTTGTCCGTGGGTATATGTCGATGGCACTTACCTTTTTTTATTGGTTAGTTACCACAGAAAAAAAAATGTTTAAAACAAATTTGAATATGCACACAATCAAACAATTTGTGTAAGTATTAACATAATTTTAATTTCCATAAACATACATGATTTATTATAATTGCCATAAACATAACTACATGTACATTGTACATTATCATGCTATATCTATAACTTATATATAAAAATCTTCTGTGCGTGTTGCGTGTGTATGAAACTGAACTCCCCCTAAAAGGCTGCATCGATTTTGATGAATTTGTTAGTGTGTGTTCCAGTGGATTCAAAGTCAAAGTCAAGTAAAGTCAAAGCATTTATTTCAATTAAACCATTTACAGGCACTTTTGAATTGTCAAGAAGTCGGTCAGTTAGTCAGAGAGTTGAAGCTAGTTGCTCGTTCCAAAACGTAGGTAGGTCTCTATGAAGACGAACGAGCAAGAAACTCCACGGACACTCTTTTAAATCAAGTTTTTTACAAAGTCTGGTTACATGATTCTTGTTGCTTCTATATGTGAAAACTATGAAGGCAATCTAACAATACAAAACACAAAAAAGAAGCAAGATAAAGTCCATGGCAGATAAGAGCTGACCAATCTCTACTGACAGCGCCCGTTCACGAACATGACGCGTGAATCAGCACCATTCAGCTCAACCATTTTGAAGGGAGCCGAATGATCCAACACACGCGCCACCAATCAGCGAGACATTTGAGCGAGCATGACAATACTCCCAACCGCCATGTTAATTTTTGCCAAACCTAAAGGTATTAATATACTTAGTAAATGGCTCCATGGTATTCACATTTACAAAATTTAAATAACGCTGCTAAATTATACAAAACTAAGGTTTCCAATGTATATTATTTTATCATATGAAGTGTAATAAGTAAATAATTTAAAAATATCTATGTATAAGTAATAATAACGATACTCGTTACTCATGTCAATAGAAAAAGATTCGAGAATGGTTTAGATTTACAATTGGACCTGGCAGGTGGCTCTATAATCGGTTTGCAGGACAACGTCTGCCAGGCCCCCTAGTATACTAATATAATGAAGCTGAAGAGTTTGTTTGTTCATTTGCGTGCTAATCTCCGGAACTACTGGTCCGATTCTGAAAATTCTTTCGCTAATAACAAACTACTGCTCCCTGAGTGCTCGCTATAAGTAATTTATTATCTAAACAATCAGGGAAGCGCTCGTTCAAAAAATAAAAAATAAATTGTCTGCTTTATAATAGTTATTAGTTCAAATGAAAAATATCTACACATATACATACGAGTTGGTACTATAGCGGACTTTTCCGCCTACTCAGTTAAAAAAAAATCCCTTGGCGCCTGCGAAGTCAACGGGGCGGGCTAGAAAGCGGTTCCATCTTTTGAGTGCAAGCAAAAATGAACTTAGTGGTGGTCAGGCGGGTGTGTCCACGATAGTACATGTACAGAAAAAATACTGCCTTGTTATATGCAACAGGAGAAATGCAAGATCTAGTCCAGATGGATCCTATCCATACTTTAATATTATAAATGCGAAAGTAACTCTGTCTGTTACGCTTTCACGATGAAACGGCTGAACAGATTTTTATGATGGTATGAATATAACATAGGCCCCGGGGAAGGACATAGGCTACTTTGTAATCCGCGACTTCATCTGCATCCATTCACGCGGACGAAGTCGCGGGCAAAAGCTAGTCTTCAATAAAATAATAATAAATTATTGCTGTTCTGCTCCTTGTGTCTCGCTAAAACTCGAGAACGGCTGGACCGATTTGGTCTTAAAATGTTTGTGGAAGTCCAGGCACCGTTTAAGAGAGAAACTTGCTTGAAAAGTGCCTGTAAATGGTTTAATTGAAATAAATGCTTTGACTTTGACTTTGACTTTGAATTCTACAAAAATAAAAGGTAGTCAGGTAGGTAGGGTAGACAGATAAGTAGGTAGCTAGGTAGGGTAGGTAAGTGGGTAGGGTAGGTAGGTAGATACTTAGGTAGGTAAGGTAGGTAGTTAGGCTAGGTAAGGTAGCGGAATGTGCCGCTTGGGAGGGGCCGCGCCGTGCCCTCGTCTCAAAAGTAGGCAGTGACCTGTCGCTGTCGGCTGTGGTCGAGTCGATGGTCGACAGCGCAGAGTCCTGGGATGCGGTGATTTCCTTCGGCGAAAGTGTCATGTCGCAGAAGGAGGCTGCGGAAAGGGAGAGGGAGATCTCTACCTCCCACCCGGCCCGCAGCAGGCGCACCGGGCGTCGGCGGAGGGCGGACAACGCCCTCTTCCGGCCCCCCTAAATGGGTCCAGGGGCGGCAGACTCGGGGACATCTGTCGCCCCTCACATACACCAGGACCCGAGGTGGCGGCGCGTAGTATTCCACGCGCGCCCCTCTAAGACGTCCGGGGGGGTCTAACACCTCACTCCCCCCCTTGACCCGAGAAGTGGCCCGCTGCAGCGGGCCGGCACCAGCCGGGGGTAGCGGAAGTATCTCCAGTTCCCGCGACCCCCGACGTAGGTGTGAGATGGAACACCGAGGTGGTTTTTAGTCAGTAAGAGTCTGACAGACCCCTCCGCCCGCCCCAGGGCGGAGGACATTCATGAGGATTTTCCACCCCGTACCAAAAAAAAAAGGTAAGGTAGCCTACCAAGGCAGGGTAGGTAGGTAGGTAAGTTGGTAGGGAAATAAGTAGATAGTATAGAAGTTACAGTAGTAGAAGTTACATCATTGTTGCTAAGGACAAACGTAAAACGAAGTAGATTAGATTTTTTGTAGCTTTTTTAATTACTTTACAATAATTAATTTGTGTTCGGAAAATGTTGCATTAATAAATTATAGGTTGTAATCGCGAGTAATCATACTTTCGTGTTTGCGTTTTTATTTTTAAATAGGTTTCCAAAGAGAATGACGGTTGAGAGTATTGCCATGCTTACTCAGATGCCTCGCTGATGGTGGCGCGTGTGTTGGATCATTCGGTTCCCTTCAAAATTGTTTAGCTAAATGGTGCTGATCCACGCGTCATTTTCGTGAACGGGCGCTGTCTACCGAGACTGGTAATTTATTCGCTGCCATGACACACCATTTTTGATTAGTTTTATATAGGTAGCTGTAATAATAATAATAATAATAATACGTGGGGACATTTTCACACACGGCCATCTGACCCCAAACTAGGGAGACCCTGTACTATGGGTGTCAGACAGCTGATATACATACACAAATACATTTTAAATACATACATAATGTACAGCTGTAATCACAACATGAATAATGCAACCAGGATTTTGTAGAACTTATTTGAAAAGAGTATCCGTAGATTTTCCTGTTCCTTCTTCTCCATAGTTCTGCACTGGTTTTCAATGTATTACATTCTAGTTCGAATTAATAAATATTAACTAGTTCACGAAATGAACCCGCACGTGTTGTCCGACATTTTCAAATTAGCTCTCGCAATGAAAGCCCTCGGTGGGACGTTAATTGATGTTTATTCAATTGTCACGGATTCCACTGGTGCCAGCATTTCGTGTTTATATTCGACAAGATTTTGCCTGCTAACTGTATCCGGTAAGACTGGAAGCTGACTTCAACATAGTTGGGAAATGCTTGACACATGATAAGGCACATATCATAAGCCTCAAAAATGTATAGCCATCACCAATGCAACATGCATTGGTACTTAGAATATCTTAGCGCTCAGGGTAAAGCAGGAACTAAGGAAGACGAGAGGTGTAGACAAGAAGACGATAAAGTTGATTGATATAATTACGCTAAATCTTTGAAATACGTAGCTCCTATTCTTATAACCCGTAATAAAATAGCCGGTCAACATATTATGGGCCCACGTAGACAGAAATAAGTATCCGATGTTATGTGTTTATTTGGCTTAATACAGCCAAAACGAGCGAACCATGAACAATTTAATTAATTACGTCAATTTATTCAATATACCAAATGTGTTAATTTACTACCCAGCAATGCAACCATGTGCGTCCAAAACTTATGCTTAGAACAGATTTAAAATTAAACAGCATTAAATAACCAAAATCATCAATGAATTGCCAGCCTGTACTAATGGAATAGCACAATTTAATTCCCCCATCCCCAATCCATCATTGGACAAGCATACGGCGAAGCGTCACTGCTTTAAGGTTGAAGTTCCACAGTCTCGAACCAAACGCTTTGATTCCATATTTATTGTGCGAACTGGAAGACTGTGGATTTCACTGCCCGCCTCTCTGTTTCCCAATAAGTGGAATCTGGGTATCTGCAAAGCACGACTAATCCGGTACATCGTAGGCAAGCGTGATCCACCAAGCATATAAAATTATTAAAAAAAAACTTCAAAAAAATGGGAGAAATTATGGATTATTAAGATATGGTTGGTAAGCCTCGGCTGTCATTAGACTAATTTGCCCTCACCCCTCGTACCTACTACTAAAAACTGTATCACGAGCGGATAGTGTTCCTCGCCCTTCGAACAGGACAATACTCAGTCCTCACTCGAGGCACAGTATAACTATTAGTACTACCGTACAGTAGCGACACGCTCCGCCTTCCTCCGAAACACTGCCCGCGTCGAACGTGCTCTCGAAACTGCTTTTAGTTCTCGCGTCGCGTAGACACGCACACACACGCACGTATTTGTACAGTCGGTTATTTTGGTAGTAGTGTAGGTAATCAAATCGTTTCGTTTGTATGGAGTGTCGTAGGTGTGCTCGAGGTGTTAACAGCCACGATGAAATTAATGAAATTTCGAAATTAACGAAATTATGAACGTACCTATGTTTCTCTTTTTTTTTCTATTAATTTATTTTATGTTTTTATTCAAAAACCGCCATCCGTTTCTTAATAAACATCAACTATATCCAACGACGTCACGTCAGCGCATCAAGCCATACCAAACTGCCAAATTTTCCCAATTTAATATGAACCTTAACCTTTGGTAATAAAGTTGAAAATCTATCAAAAAAATATGACGGATTGCTGTAACTTGATTTGCTGGCCTGTGTACGTTTAGACAAACCAAAACCTAACCTCTCTAAAATTGTTCGCAGGTAGTAGGCAAGCACGGGCGCGGTTTAACTGAACTACTGAACGTGCCCCGCGACGAAATCGACCTAATCGTGGGCTCTTTAGAGCATTCGTTTGCGACTGTCGGCGGTTTTTGCGCCGGGACACACTTTATTGTGGAGCATCAGAGACTGTCTGGACTTGGTAAGTGACAAATTTTTAACCGACTTCAAAAAGGAGGAGGTTATCGATTGGAATGTTTACATATAATTTTTTTTTTTGTATGTTCGGGCATAACTCTGTCATACATAGACGGATTTGCAAAATTCTTTCTTTGTTCGAAAGGGGTTTAATTCCGAAAAGGTCCCATACAAATTTTATCAAAATTGGTACAGCCCTTTTTGAGAAAATCAACAAATTCACAAAAAAAATACTTACATGACGTTTTAGTTTCTTCAATCACTGGAGGATTTAGAATCTCTTTTAAGTGTGTTGCCGTTTCTTAATGGATTTGGATGTTAAGGCAACACTAAAAAGCGAAAAATAATTATTTAAAAAAAAAAAGAAAACCGCCTTCAAAAACTAAAAAGTGATAAATAACTTTAGCACAGAACACACATTATTTTACTTTCGGAAGTCGGTGGCGGTGGCTTTGTGTTTGTTGTTTTGTATTGCCACAAAGTTTTTGTATAAACATCTTTATCAACATGAATCTATGAATCAATTATTCTATGGTCCTCGCGCAAGTGCTAGTCACCGCCTGAGGTATCTGCGCGGTGCGGGAGGGGTGACAGTTGTCACATCACAAGTTGACGTATCAGTGAGTCACCACACCCCTCCGATGATTAGCATTAGCGCGCAGACTATACACACTTGATTCACAAATCCACATAAAAAACACTTGATTTTACTTCTGAAAACTCGAATAATTTAAAAACCGTAAAATACACTTTTTGCTGCTTTGAAATCAAAATATTCACAGTCGCACACCAGTATATCGCCATTCAAAATCCATTGGGGCCATAGTGTTTTGAGCTCATGAAAAGTATGTCAGCAAGCCAAATCACTCAACGCCATCCCATGGCGAAGTTTTCAGAAAGAATTTTCGTAACAAACTGCATTACATGCTCGGAACTAGTTTGACAGTGAGCCAGTGAGCATCCCCATTGCACCCTCACTCCCAGCTCCAACACCCCGCGCAGATCAATTATCTTGGGCGTACATTTGGGAAGGATCGCCATCTAATAAAAAAAATTGGTTGTCTGTAAAGTCGGTTTACTGACGATAGTTGAACGTGACAACGCGAAAGAATCATGCCGATTGTGCTTCTTTGTCGCTCATCCCGCGCTCTCGCTTGCAGTTCAAGCCTTACATGGAACGCCTCAGAGCGAGGTAACGCCGTACCGCCGCATACGTCATGTTTTTTCGTGCGTGCAGCCGGCTCTATCGAATTATAAGACGTTGTCACGTCAAAAATGCCTATAATTTACTCGCGCGTCGATTTTGAACGATTTTAGAATTGGCCTTCAGAACCTGGGCATTTGGCCTAAACAACCTGCTTCCCACTCTACGCTTTATTGTATTGATGACCGTATGGCCCCATTGATAAATCATTAATTAGCCGTCGACACAAAAACTGTCGTCAGAGCGGAGTCCCCACTGTGTCGTAGTTTAAGAGTGTTTAACACCCTCCTGACTACCAATCCTGAATGTGATCTGTTTGCAGATGAACGGAGTAGAATTATGCGTGTGTCTGATGTTTTGTGAGAGGAAATATGCTAGGGTGTCCTCCTTTTTAAGTTAGTATGTATTTGAAATTGAATGTAATTGCTATTACCGTTTTAATTAACATTTAATTTGAGTGTCGTGTGTAGTTTCTTGCACTGTATGTATTATATTTGCGCGATATTCTTTATGGCAAGGAAAAATAAAATGTAACATTTTCCTTAGCTAATAGAATTTCTTAGGGAGACACAATATTCTGTGGTTTTCCTATTATGCATTGTCTATGAAGAAAGATGTTCTGCCATGATTTATATGGGCCAATAAAATAGCTGAATTATTGTTAAAGTATTTAATTTAGGTTTGCTGAAAATCGGTATTACTTAGAATGTATGTATTGAGGCTGACTACATGCAATGCTCATACTCCTGAGCTCATACTCCTACTACTTCTTCCTTTCCTGAACCGATTTAGTTCCACTTTTCCATAAATTAATTCAGCAGATAATTGTCGCTAAGATGAAATTGTGTCTACATTTTGGACGATTTCAATTAGTAGAAATGACGTTTAAGTTCTAACTTCCCACATTCAACCGTATCAATGTTACAGGGTACTGCTTTAGCGCATCCCTGCCACCGATGTTGACACAAGCGGCCATCTCGGCGCTGGACATCATTGAATCTAAGCCCGACATCCTTGAAGAACTCGAAGTGAACTCGAAGAAACTCAACAGGTATATTGTAATTCCGATAAGCCTCTTTGCTGTTTTACATAATGATGAATACATGGTGTAGCAATCAACGTTGTATTAATATACTAGCGACCCGGCCCGGCTTCGCATGGGCCTTCAGCCTTTTTCGATAAATGGACTATCCAACACAAAAAAAAAATCAATTCGGACCAGTAGATCCTGAGATTATAGCGCGTTCAACCAACCAAACAGACAAACAATTTAGTATTATAATATTATTATAGCATAGTATTATAGATAAAAATATCGTATCATAGTGTTTGCTACCGAACACCTACGAAACGGCTTGACCGATTTTGTTTTTTTTTTTTGTTTATTTGGTAGGTCTAAGAATAAGTCGTAGGCAATTTTTTTTTTTGGCAATACAACTTTTGCCGTGTAAACTAGTATTACTATAGTTTCTGCCCAATATATGGGCAATAGGATAGCTTGCTATCAATGAAAGATTCTTTTTTTTAAATCTGATGAGTAGTTTCGGGGATTACCTCCTACATCCAAACTTACAATCTATATAATAAAAATGAATTGCTGTTCGCTAGTCTCGCTAAACCTCGAAAGAACGGCTGGACCGATTTGACTAATTTTGGTCTTGAAATATTTAAATCCAGGGAAAGTTTAAACGGTGAGAGAAATTATGGTAGGTAGGTAGGGTAGGCTAGGTAGGTAGATAGGGTATGGTAGGTAGGTCGGTAAAGTAGATAGGGACAGGACAACGTCTGTCGGATCAGCTAGTTTAAAATATTAGTCTAGACGAATAAATGTCCATAAAATTATTCGTCAACAAAACTATAATGTTGATTTACTTACAACTACGATTTTTTTTTTGCATACTGTTATCATTACTACCCAAACTTATATTCTGATAAGAGCACGCACATTGTCAATGCGCTATATTTATTACTAGTGATAACGTCAAGGTGACATGACTCAACGACTAAGTCTAGTCACTCACTAGGTTTTGCCTGCGACTTTGTCCTCGTGAATTACACATCCCAATTTTTTACATAATAACACTATACTGCGCTCCAAAACGGAGATAGCAGACATGGCTCATAAAGCTGCCCAACTTAAGGCTGCTCTCTCGAAAAAAGCTTGAAAGAAGCATGCAAATGAAGCAACTTTTCGTCGGCATTTACAAAAAAATTACATCTGAAAAAAATTGATAGTAATCTACTTGATATGATACGTAATTTGGTTTAGCCACAATTTTTCTATCGGTATCACATAATAAGAAAAAGAAATGTCAAATCACCTCCAAATCATTGAAATGAAACCATTTTATTCCTTAATTTCTCATCAAAAGAGTATAAAAAAATATCTAATGCAATGTTTTTCTGTGCATTGCCTATTGCAAAGCAGTAGATATTTTTTTATACTCTTTTTCAAAGCATTTTTTTTTTGGTTTTGTTACTTTTTACAAATATGTATTATTTTTATTACAATAAATTAAAATGCGTCTGATTAAAGACTGCGTTTACATCACCCCCGCACTCATCCACAAATTCAGTACGGGCCAAATGCTTAAGGTTATTGGCATGTATACACGCCTTAAATGGGACTGGGCAGGACATGTCTGCCGCATGCCGGACAAACTGTGGGCTCACGTGACACAGAACTGTAACCCTGAGACAGTAAGACGGAGTCGCGGCAGGCCAAGAAAGAGATGGCGGGACGAACTGGACGGATTCCTCCAAAACTGGTGGGATAAGGCCCAGGATCGGGAAAGAAGGAAGGCATGTAGGGAGGCCTTTGCCCAGGAGTGGGACAGAATAAAAATAGGCTAACGAAATAAAATATAGCATATAGCACTCAGGGATAATGTAGCTTCCCATTTTCGAAAGAATTTTCAGAATTGGAGCAGTCGATCCGGAGCAACCCGGAACAACACAAACTGAATTTTAATTTATATAGTGAAATATAGTTTCTTGTCAGTCTCGCTTGGCAATTATCGCCATCTTATCAAACAAGACATTAAAATTCGAATTATTTTATATTGAAAAGAGAAGACCGATGGAAAATGATTGCATGTAGCGGAGATGAGAATATTAAGATAGGTTTGTGGAGTAACCACTAGTAGTGCACAGAGTACCTACTCTACATACTTTTCCAAACTATACAATAAAAGTAAATTCCAACTTCCAATAAACTCGAGCCATAATTTTTAAACACATCTCGTTACCTAGACAGAGACAAAATCTTAACTTTTTCTTTTTATTCCAGCGCACTATCCAGACTGAAGCACTTCACGTTCCGAGGCGACGACATCTCGCCGATCAAACACGTCTACCTCAAAAAGGACGACCTCACAGACAGACTGAAACACTCATACCTTCGTAATATCACCAACTATTGTCTAGAGAAAGGTATCGCCATGACAGTTGCTGCGTACTTACGGGATGTCGAAATTAACTGTCCGGAACCTTCGATACGGTTGGCCAGTAGTAGGAAATTAACAGATGATACTATAAGTTTAATTTGCTCGTTATTAGATGAGGCCTACGAGAAAGTAGGCCCGCAACCTGAACTGCAGCCTGTGTAGACAATACCTTTGCCTCTTGTGTTGTTTATGGTTTTTGGGGAGAAGTACAATTTTTGTTGTCTTTTTCGAACTTTGTTATAAGGGAAATTATATTTTTTTGTTTTTGTTTAATGTGTAGGTTTTTCTTGTATTTAATTGCACTGAGCAACACATCAGAATAATATTTTTGCACTGAATTTACATCGAAGAAATGGACGGTTTTACAATTTTTATTGCTTTTAATGCAATGCGAATAGCAATAATATTTAATGCAAAATCATACTAGAATATAACGAAGTTACTTACGTTCACAATTACTCAAGTAATAAATTATAAAATTTTATGGAACGTCTTTAGAATATAAATTAGGGAATGGTTACTTACTTGTTAAGCATAAACAATACCAAATATTTAACAATAATTGGTCCGTTAGTTATTAAAATGACAGTCACACTTTTATTCCTTATTTTCAATAAAAATGGTTCATTACATTAAGAGGAGTGAAAATAGCAAAGAGCAAATACAATAATAAATTAATAAATTGGTACAGTCCAAGTTTAAATAATCATAATTTATTAAAATTCAACAAACAAACTGCCTAGCCTTTTTGCAACTATATTGGGGTCGGCTTTCAGTCTAACCCAGAGGTTTCCAAGCTTATTTCGTCTAACGCCCACATTGAAAATAAGCTATTTTCTAGCGCCCCCATTTTAATTTTTTCACCTTAAAAACCTCAATTACATGTTAGTGTCGCCTTAATTACAGCTATATTCTGAACGAGACTTCTTACCAGAGAGAGCAATAATAATGCAACAGTGAGCAATAATATTTTTTTCTGAGCTCCTTACCGCCCCCCTATAGGCCTCCAGCGCCCACAAGGGGCTTTATCGCTCACTTTGGGGAAGACTGGTTTAACCGAATGCAACTGAATACCAGTTTTCTACATGGAGCGACTGCCTGTCTGTCTTCCACAATCCATTTACTGGGTAACACGTTACCCCTAGTAAGACTGGTATTCTGACTTTCTGGCTTCTACTACCTGTTAAAACTTTCAAAAATCTACGAAAACCAGCCGGTATCAACAGTGGGTTTATTAAAACTAAGTGCACAATAAATGCAGTTAAGTACTGTTAAAATGAATCTTAATCCTGAGTTAAATTCTATATATTAATTGTTGTTAGATTAATAATTCATGGTTTGGTATGATAATTATACAGTGTGGGAAAAACGATATGTGGAGGGAAAATATATTAAGTATTGACGATGTTAAATGTTACTCAAATCCTGTGTCATCAATCTATGATTGAAATATTTGTATGTTTGTCCTCTATGCATTAACCGTTGATCCGATTGTGATAAAACTTTTGTGAGTTGTACCGGTTGTACGTGTCCGCCCGCGAAAGTTTCTGTCTCAGAGAATGAACGCAGCATTGCAACACATACAATACGCGCCAGGCGCCACGAAAGATGAGACTTGACACAACACGTGTTTTGACTTGCGCAGTAAGATAAAGAAGAAAGGTAAGAGACCTACTGCGCAAGTCAAACGACGTGTTGTGTCAAGTCTCATCTTTCGTGGCGCGTATTATACCACAGCTAGTTATTTTATAAATGGAGTGTGTACGCTTTAAAGGTTTTTTTGCCAACTTATCTGCCTTAACCGAAAGTCGCGTCGAAAACAGTGGCAAATAAAATTATATGTTTATTTCTTACAGTGTCAATGATAATGTCAATATAACAAAGAAACAAAACACCGTTTTCTGTTCCCTTTTTTTCCCACTCCGTTTACCAAGCAAATAATTTAAGTATTACGAATAAAACCTCATTTAAATCGTATATATTTTATTGCTTCGCTATGTGGTTATGAGTACATTAAGTTAGATACACTGCTTTACTATTTTCTTAAGTTATATTTATGTATTAGTATTATAATGTATAACATAATATTGTCAATTCGTGTATTTGAACAGAATCATCGAAATAGCAGAGACTCTTTTTGCGAGTTGAAAAAAATCGACATTGTACCGAAATGCGGCCTCAAACCTAATACTGAAACATTGAATCTGTGAATTAATTTAATCGAGATGGTTCGTAAAGTGACATCTCAAGTCAATAAAAAAAAACTTATTTAATATTGTGACTGGACAATAATTAATAAAACCATCTACTATTTCCAAGTCCCGCTGTTAGTTAAGCACATAATATGAGTTACCGCGATCGTTTCATAATTTTACTAGCAATAATCTCATTACTCATGCTTGCAGCACTGTACGTCTATTTGGCGAATCGAATGGTTATTCTACGTCCCCCAAGAATAATGAATAATTAAGTGTATCTCTTTAAAGACCAATTGATGTTGTCCTATCGAATACGTCGATTTGACACTGCTAAATAGTGCCTTGATTCCCATTTGATGTAAAAATAATATAATGTGTATTTTTCTTGACTTTGTGACTATTTGATAAAAATAATCTGGAACTGAACTTAGATTTTAAATGGTTACCGAAGCAGATTTTTATTTAACCTAAGTATACCCGTAAATATGTGAGATTGATGCAAAAGGTCTTGATTTTAATACCGTGTTGGTTTATCATGCAAGACGAGTACTTAAGGAATAATGCACTGTATAATGTATATCAATTAAGAACACATTCCAATGAACTCCGAGTATTATATTATTACGAGTATAATGTAATTATAATATAGTCTCTATTTTATTTAAAAAAATGTGTGTTTTTACATCAAATGCTTTTATTATTGCCAAGGTATTGTTTTGTCACAAAGATCATGAATATGTTTATGTAATTAATTATAATATAATAGTGATAATTCACCACAGTGCTTGTTACGTTATTACATGAATAAATATATGAGTATTAATTTTTCTTTATTATTAATTACTTTGAACACGACCGCTGATGGTGACAGTCTTAAAATTACTTTGAACTTTTCTTACAACTACAAAATGGTTTTACTTATTTTAAAATAGGGTGAACTTTGTGCAAAAACATTTTTTTAATAGATTTACGATAAGATACCTACAGCCTACTTGGGAGAAGACAAAATGATGCAAAATATTATGGCTTTGCATTCGGTGTTGCCTTTGCCAATTACTAATAAATAAGACTGTGATATGTCCAAAATGTTAAAATAGTGTCAAGAGAATAGTTTCAATCATAACAAACCGTATGAAACATGAAAAAATCATAAAGAACAAATTGGAAGTGGTCTCAATCTCCTCTAAAATGAACTCTTACTGTAGTACGCGCCACGAAAGATGAGGCTTGGCAACTGGATTTGACTTGCGCAGTACTCAATTTAAAGGTAAGAGACCTTTAAGTCTAGTACTGCGCAAGTCAAATCAAGTCTGTGTCAAGTCTCATCTTTCGTGCCACGTACTATACATACTATTTATATACTCATACAACATAAATCTTTAAGAAAATGGCAACACCAAAATCAATATTGCCAGTGTCCATAATTCCTGCAACAAGTGCCCTCAATCGGTGACTAGTTCATCGTTCATGTGGCAATACCCGACGTTTCTCTTGAACTCTGTCTCATCTGGTGCGTGAATCGGTTTCCTGATCTCAATCAGCCTTCTGTCCGTTTCCAAGGCCTGGTTCTTGTATTGCAGGTCCTTCGTTACGCGCTCGTGGTGGTTGTACATGCCGTGGTACGTCGTGCTGTGGATTAGTGATTATAAAATATTCAAATAAGTAGCTCTTTGTGCAAAGGAACTCTTCTAGGTAAGTCGCACTAGGGGGGACACCTATTTGTGGAGAGTTGCGTTGTTCCGGTTCGGAGGCTGCTTATTTGCCACCCAAAAGCCGCTGAATAACCACAAAATATCAGGTTTAGGATATAGGTATACTCACAGTGCTTCTTCCAATTTCTTCTCCAGCATATTGTGACTGGTATGAACTCTTTCAAACTCTTCTATCAGACCACGCATTGGCTTGTCCTGTACTCTTTCCAAGACTGGCCTTCTGGTCCTAGTCTCCAACCTAGTCTCTACGAGCTTAGTCGGGTTTATTTTGTCTGCTACTGCTGCACGCAGCCTTTCAATTTCCATGTCAAGCTTCCGAAGATTCTGTTCCAACTGAAATGGAAAAAAGTACCCATAGAGGTACACCTTTGGTAGAAATGTACCACATGACATCGCTCAACGATACATCAAGTAGGGACGAGTTCAGTATGATGGCGGATGCATGAATATGAAACTTGGCCTTCCTTTCATAGACTTACTTTGCCTCTTATCCTGACCGAAGAAGCTTCTAATAAATCGAAAGAATACGTCAAAGAGGAATTGCTGTCTCATTCTGATAAAATTACACACGAGCGGTATGTTGCCAACGGCAGAGGTAACTGCAGCCGTCGTCAGCACTCTCAATATAGCGAGTCACAGGAGTCAGGTGCAAAATGGATTCCAAAGAAGAAACACTGTTACTTTATAACTGTATTCTTTCAAATTATAATTCCAAATGCAAGCAATTTTTGTTTACTGCCACAATTAGCAATTCAACATCAATTTCGTCACTAGAACTCATTTTACAAATTCGCGACGCGTGCGCCCTTTTGAACTACTTGCACAGTCGACTGACAAAATGGCGGACGCGGCACGCTGTGTCTCGCTATAGGTCGACGACTGCCGCCGACACGTATCGACGGCAGCAGTTACCTCTGCCGTTGGCCTACGAAATAGCACAACAGTTTCAAGGTGTCCAAAACGTGTTACACCAGTCTTTATATCATCTTCTTTCCGTTTTTATTATAATCTTCTTGTTCCTTACCTTATACTTCTGCCATTCCATCTCATTCCTAGCCCTCTGTATATCATACACCCTCCTCCTCATGATCAGTTCCACATGCTGGCTCTGCGCGTGCATTTGATTCCTGGCCTGCTCCCGACTCTTGAACATAGTCTCCCGAAGAGTTTTGGATTCAGACATCAGCTGTTCAGCTATCTTTATTGTGTTTTCTATGCAATTGACGTAACTCTCTTCGGTCATTGAACTAGGGATAGAATCAGAGAGTGAATTAAGTAGATAAAATGTATAACTATAGTCCTCTTCACCATATCCGGTGACAGCGTCCCTGACTAAGGTTCTTTCATGTCGTGAGCCCTTAGATGGCTAGAAAACCCAAGCCCGGTCTCACCGTGCACAGAAGGAGTAAAGGTATACTTCAATAGGCTACGACAGTTAACTAAGTTCTGGAGTGGCGACCGCGAACCAGAAGACGTTGCGTTGGAAGGCCTCCCACTAGGTGGACCGATGACCTGGTAAAGATTGCGGACTTGCGGGGATCCGCTGGATGCGAGTCGCACGGGACCGGTCAATGTGGCGACACTTGGGGGAGGCCTTTGTCCAGCAGTGGACGTCTTTCGGCTAAAATGATGATGATGAGTCTACGACAGTACCTACTTCAAAATGTTGCAAGATGTCCGTCGCTGGTATAAATAGTCAACCTTATGAACACTTTGTAGTTTTTGTGTTAGGTTAACAGGTACTGACGCATTGAAAACTCATAAATATGTTAATAATGTAACCAAAGATCCTAGAAAATCCTACTGATCAAATAGCATAAACCACCTGTCCAAACTCTTGTATTGGACGAAGTGAGGAGTAAACTCAGGCATGTACTACGTCAAACGCCGCGTTGATTTTTTGTGTTCACGATGTCTCTCGTCTCTCCTTGTACCTAACAGGTCGCCAGACTTATAAAACTTACTCCGTAGGAACCCTCGTAGGATCCAATTTGAAGCATATATTTGCGCTGTCCCTCGTCAGGTCTTTGACATGGTACTCCAAGTCAATGGTCTCGTCTTTATTCTTGATCTCACGCTCCAAGCGGCAGAGCACGTTGGTCAGCTCCTTTATTTTCTCCCAGCCCATGTGACATACGTCCATTAGGACTCGCTTGCTGTTCTCAGCTATGTGGAGTTCCTGGAAACCAGTCATTTAGAAGACTATTTGATGGTAACATTGATTAATAGTCAGAAACGGGGACAAAAGGATGAGATGTAATTGGCAGTAACAACCATCTTTATCAAACTGCCGATCGTGAAAAACACATGAAGATAAGCCTGATCTTTTGATAAATGTTTTGCATTTATTAAACTACGAAATTGGTGCACTGTACCTTATGCAATTCCTCCCCAAGTTGGTCTCTAGTCAGCTCTGGAGGCACTCTCTGGTCTCTATTAGAGAGACACTGAGAGATCACCATGAATGGTACTTGTAGAGACTCCAAGTGCAGTTCTGTCGCATGCTTCTCTTCTTTTAAAGCCCTGATCTCGTCTTTCACACAGTCTCTTGTGAACCTCTGCTTCTCCCTCCATGCTTGGACTTCGAATATTCTGGAATTAATATAATATTGTACACTACTTTTGCATTAGGTAGGTCCATGCTGCTGGAAAGTCAGTCAAACTGTTTTCGTCGAAACACAGGATGGACGTTGTTAACCAACTATACTGGTACTATTATTATACGTCACGATCCTCATCAATGAAGAAAACGACTGTACAGGATATAACTCCTGAAGGATTCTCCTTCTGCGCAGTCGTTATTCGACTACAAGGTGATGAGGCAAGCCTTTCTTTATTGTTTCCATGAGAGACTTTAAAGTTTTATTGGTCGCCGAAACACTAATTCGACCTATTTATAAGTGCATTTTTAAAATAAAATACTTCTATCTTGCGAATACCTTACCTGTCCCTCAACAAGTCATTGTTCATATAGTTATCCCATCTCGTGGTGACTGAAGTTTCATTCCTCAGTTGATTAGCTCTTTGCCTCAATTCGTAAGATTCGAAGCGACGGAGCCTGGCCTCGTTTTGCAGTCTCTGAATATTCCTTGTCCAGTCTAACACACTTAATGGACGATGGGGCTTCTCAAAAACTGGTATAGAGGCGTCCATGTTTCCAAGGACTTAAAATAACTGCACTACGTCCCAAAACTGGGCTACTAACCTACTAACAAAATGCTAAAATTTCCTACTAACATAAAGTTGAATTGTATAATCAATAAAGTTAAGGTTTCTAGAGAGTTCGTGGGCCTAGAGAAGTGAACTTCAGTCTCTATTGTACCTCCTCTCTCCCTTATTATTTTTTAAACTATAAATGCGCTTACATGAATACTTATGAGAAAATGTCAAAATTAAAATGTATTGTAACACTTATATATATTATATAAATATTACTATTACACGTAGGCCACATTTAAACTAAACAAGGCTAAACGCATTTTGAAACTCGTGCCATTAATGATAGCGGAAACCAGCTAGCACTTGTTTAAAGATTAATTATATTTTTTGCTTGGTAAAACTGGTTTCTAAACTAATTTAAAATTAAAAAAAAATATTTTGGTTTAACTAAACATAAAACTGGAAATAAATGCAATCATTTTAATTGCTTTTATTTAAAAGTTTTTAGCGTGACTAAACAAAACGGAAGCGCCAGTTGTCTGAACATAGACCAAAGACCATAGACCAATATCAAAAATTCTAATATTAAATATGGCCGACTGGTGGCATTTGCAATAAAAGCCAACCGAACGTATCCGTTAATTACGCCATTAATACTGTAGAGAATTTTACAATAAGTAAACAAAAACGTAAATTACTAACAATTATCTTCAATTGCTCATAAATATCAGTATTTATTAGTGTTCGTGTTGTTCCATCGTCAAAAGTAAAAATGTAAGTTGGCATATTTCGTTAAAAACTATTTTGTATCGCTTGGGTTATCTATGTACTAGAGTTTTGTGATTTAGGTACGACGATAGACGTGGAGGACGTGGCGGTGGTCGTGGTGGTAGCCGTGGAAGCCGCGGTGTCGGTAGAGGTGGTTCACGAGGTGGACGATCAAGTGATCGGTCACAAGAGAGAGGAAGCAGCCGCTTCGGAGGCAGCCGTGGAGGCAGGGACAGTGGCGGTCGAGGAGGCCGCGATGGCGGTCGAGGCTTTGGAGGACGCGGCGGCGGTCGGGACGACTTCCGAGGAGGGAATTTCAAGAATGACCAACCGGGCGGTAACCTCAGAAAAATCCGCTGGGACACGATCACTCTCACTCCGTTCCAGAAAAACTTCTATGTACCGCACCAAAACGTCCAGGCGCGCAGTCAAGCAGAGATAGAAGCTTATCGAAGCCAAAACCAGATCACTGTGAAAGGACGCGATGTCCCGGCCCCTAGCATATATTTTGAGGAGGGTGGGTTTCCAGATTATGCAATGAAGGAGATTCTGAAACAAGGGTTCCCACATCCAACTCCTATTCAAGCTCAAGGTTGGCCTATTGCACTGTCTGGGCGGGATTTAGTGGGAATTGCTCAAACTGGTTCTGGAAAAACCCTGGCATATATACTGCCAGCTATAGTACACATTATTAATCAGCCTCGACTGCTGAGAGATGAGGGGCCCATTGTTTTGGTTTTGGCTCCAACTAGGGAACTTGCTCAACAGATACAACAGGTTATTACTTTTACTTATTATACCCTTTAATCTTTTAAGTAACAAAAAGGCCTGCAATTGGACAATATAAGTTTGCCTGAGGTATTCTCATGAAAGCAACACTTTAATTGTCTCTAATAAAAATACTGAAAAAAAAAAATTATGATGAGTATTTGTTTTCCATTGTGCTACTCCAGGCGTTGATCTCAATGAATGGAATCGCTGCGGAGATGACGGACAATCCAAGCGAACTGGAAATAGTAAATTTAACCAATTACATTTAATTAGTAGAACTAGCTTATTGCAGGCAGGCTATGTTCGAAAACCTAATGAAACATTGACACAATTTTTCGCATTATTTTTTTCCTGTATTTCCCAAATTCAAAATTTTATCTTTTACTAGGTGAGGTTTCTGAACGTAACCTTATTTTTTTTAGTTTTGGGCACAAGTATATTTTGTTTTTCTTTTAGACCTTGCAGCTTATCTGTGGAATGCTTTCTTATTTAATGTGTAGTTTCCAAATTATGTTGATAAAAGGCAGTTTGCTTCATCACCTCACCATTTATATTATATATTATAATGTAATTATATAAATTATTATATATCCAAAGAGTACTACACACTGAAGGCCTGCCACAGAAATATTTTAAAATAAAAATAGTGGGTTATGCACACAGTAATTTTAACAAATTTTTGTGGTGGGGTATACAAAGTCACAACACACACTTGGTATTTAAAGTCAAACTAATTTTGAATATTCTGGGATTCATTTCATATAACTACGAATTTACATTATTTTAAGTCCAGTAGAATATTAGTTTTTGTTAATGTTTTTTTAATTAATTTATCTTTTTTGTCACCCTATTGTCATGCTTCCATTATTATTTCGTTTTTACTTTTATCATAGTGTGTAAGAGCAGATTAGGGTGGAGCAAATCCAATAGTTCTCTTGTGATTTATAGCTGCAATGTAATCAATGTTCAAGGCTATTTACACAAGCACAGCATTTTCTGTAATTCTGTTTATGTTGACCTTCAGTTCATTGAATGATTGTAAGACATGATTTGATAGCTTTTTAGAATTTAAATTTTTTTAGAATTATACTCACCAATATAGCTAGTTCTAGTCGCAAATGGCCTTGGCCCTAACACCCACAAGAAAAACTCAACCCACACTTTAACAATGCAATTTATTTTGTCCGTCTATAACGCCTGGAATAACTCAAGAATACATTGACCTTGTCATCTCTTCTTTAAGACCTATGAGCTCCTAATAATCTGCTCTTACACACACAATTTTTGTTTATTCTACTTTTATTTATTTTGTCTGAGCAACTGAATGAATTATTTATACAAGGGTTAAAGGTCAGTCTCCTGTTTGCAGGTGGCCAATGATTTTGGTCAAAGTGTGCAAGTGCGCAACACTTGCGTATTTGGTGGCGCGCCCAAAGGACCACAGGGCCGGTGTCTGGAGCGAGGAGTCGAGATTGTTATTGCAACACCTGGAAGACTTATTGATTTCTTGGAGAAAGGTAAGGTTTTAAAAGTCACAAATTGTGCTATGCAAATTCTTCTTCATGCATTTCTTTTCATTGTTTTTAAAACAATGCCTATTATAATAATTAAATCACCTATTAAGAATATAATTTAAACAGTTCCCCAAGTAAACTACCTGTCTGAATAATTTGAACTGTTTATAGTAAAATTTACTTCATATAAATGTTAGTTTGTTGTAAGGTATGTAGTAGTGCCGGGCTGGTGTCCGCAACTCTATGTCTCAGCGCGTATTTTGCGTACAGTAGTAAGGTACAATACGGTCAACGTAACTTGGCGCGTCTGAAGTTAGCCGATTAGCTGCGCAGTAGACAATTTCGTTCCTAAAAGTTCCATTGCGCAGCCAAACAGCTAACTTCAGACGCGCCAAGTTACGTTGACCGTATTGTATATAACCTGAAAATAAATGATTGATTCGTATTTTACAAAAACAGAGGGGTAATTAAACTTCCACCATCAAAATAAAAATGTGGTCCCTAGATACAGCAATTATTGTTTTTGAGAACAAAAATTGGTCCTTCAATACATCTATTACTCACCAGATACAACAAACCTCCGTCGTTGCACGTACTTGGTGCTCGACGAAGCAGACCGAATGTTGGACATGGGCTTCGAGCCGCAGATCCGCAAGATCATCGAGCAGATCCGACCAGATAGACAGGTGGGTGTCAGAGTATTATCAAAAAGATATGAAGAAGTGATGCACCTTTAGTACATTACAAATAGAATTGAAATTTGTGTGCAGGATATAATATATTCCGCGCAGTTTTTATCATCTTTACGCAATTTTCAACTCTGATGAAAAGAGCTCTCTCTTAGCCACAGAGACATGCTTGTCTCAAAGCTGATGTTTGTTCAGAAGTCTGTCTTCACTATTCTGTTTTATGTAAACAGGGGTAGCCATTTTTGCATTCAGGCTTCTTCAAATATCTTTTCTTCAAACATAAATTGAAATGCCTTGTCCATATTTTTATATAGGTTCTCATGTGGTCTGCTACCTGGCCTAAAGAAGTCCAGAATCTGGCCGAGGAGTTCCTTCACGACTACATCCAAATTAACATTGGTTCCCTGAGCCTGTCTGCCAACCACAACATCCTGCAGATTGTGGATGTATGCGAAGAATGGGAGAAGAATGACAAGCTCATTACACTGCTTACTGAGATATCCTCGGAGGAGGAGACCAAGACCATCATATTTGCTGAGACTAAAAGACGGGTGAGTTTTTATGATGATCGTCAGAAACGGTATTTTCGATGATATCGGTATTTCGATGGTACCCCATCGGCGACTTACTGCACTTTCTTTAGTCAGTTTAACTTAAAAATATTACATAAATTCAATAACCTTGTTCTATTTCCCAAATTGCTCATGCTAACTTATATCAAGGTTGATGAGATAACAAAATCGATCAACCGCGCTGGTTGGCGCGCGCTCGCCATACACGGAGACAAGAACCAGCAAGACAGAGACTATGTCCTCAACCAGTTCCGCATGTCCAACGGAGGCATACTCGTAGCCACCGACGTCGCCGCCCGAGGCCTCGGTAAGTACGAACACGATACATTACGACGCGAACAATGGTAGGGTATTATAACTTAAGTGTCATACAGTGACCTGAAAATGTTTAGGGCTTTTATGTCTGAATAAATCATACAATTGCAGTTTAGTATTGTCAGATATTACTAGCACTATTCGCTTTCCGGCAAGAGTATATCAAAAGACACAGTCACTGTTTTTGCCCAGAAGTTACTATCTTATGTTTGTGCCACCGATCAAGTAATGTTATATGGTGGTGATAATTCCCGCCGACTGATAAGGGCATCAAACAAAAGATGAAATGACACAGTTGCGAGTACTGAGAAACTATTATGATATCAAAGTAAAAGGTGGTATCTCGCACTGTACCACCGGGGTGATGTAATGGTCTAAGAGATGTCAGGGGCGTAGAGGAGGTGTATTGATGCCATTGCTAAGTGATAATCATGAACAGTGACACAACTGTCCAAATAGGTTCCAGTATTCACGTTTTTTTTGCACTAGTAACACTTAGAAATTCAAATCTTATGAAAATCTAAGACTTCTTGCTATTCATTGTGGTTATGGTACAATTTAACAGAACGTGACTCAGTACTTTTAGTAATTGCACTCGAGAAACAAACTCAGTGAATATTGGAACATGGCCTCCAAATACTAATAAACACAGCAATGGTACGGTGATACTGCTATATTCTCGGGCCACGATAACTTTTATATTCTAGTGGTAGATATTTATTTATAGATATAAGTAATATTCAAAGTTTTGTCGTTCAGAAACATGGTGTAATTTTAATTACATAAATGCATTTGTAAAAATCTACCACAGACGCAAACATCTTAGCCCGATAATAATAAAATAAATTTCCATGACTGACTTGGCATTATTCTCGATTGTTTTTCATTTCAGAGGCGCATGCGTGCAGTGTTAACGGCTAGACTATCGGTGTGTTGCTGACCTGACCAAAAACCTTGTTACCATATTGTAACGATCTATGACAGTACACTGTCAGCGCACACTGTTTCAATATGAGCATGCTGCCTCTAATACTTATGTGGGAATTGAACATTTTAATATCATGGTCTTATTCAGGAATTTTCGATCCAAAATTAATGGGGAATAAATTTTTTGCTGTGTCAAAACAAACCATTGATAAATTGTAAAGTAAGACCATATTAGAGCAATACATGCTTGGTTATCTGTCATGAGAGATTTAATCCGAAGCCCTTTGGCCTGCCCTACGCAACTGACAGTCGCGCGGTTAAAGGGCGCTAACGTAAGTCAGCACACCGACTCTTGGCCTGCACACTCCGGACTGACGGGCATAATACAGTTATTTCCAGTTTAGCGGTGACTGACGTGCCGACGACACGATAAGGTAAATATTATGTGTCTTTACTGTTCGAGATGAGCGTTCTAGTGCGGAACTTCAAGTAATGGTGAGATAAACACTTGCTTGATTTATTTTAATCTATAATAACTCTCGGTTCTGTTTAATATATTATTGCCCGAATTCACTAGTTAGAAAATTTAATATTTGTCCATCCATCCATCTGTTTTTGTAGTTTTTTTATATATTTCTATTTTTCAATATTTTCTACTACATTAAAGCGTTTGGTCCTTTATTGGTCCTTACATACGAACTCTCATCTCAAACGCGGTTACTTCAACTTGTCCAATACATTACTTATTGTGTAAGCGTCAACATTAACCTCGTGTTAACATAACCGCTTGGACACAGATGTGGAAGACGTGAAGTTTGTGATAAACTATGACTATCCCAACAACTCGGAGGACTATGTGCACCGTATCGGACGCACGGGTCGCTCGCACAACACCGGGACTGCTTACACGCTCTTCACTCCTAATAACTCCGCTAAGGTAAGCTAGTGGCATACACCCCTACTTATAAACGCTGCTTAAAGTTGAAGATTAACATAATTTTTGAAGCTTTTTTTGACCACATCGCTCAAAGAATCGATAACCGATGGGGGAAAAAAGGTTCTCAAGTGGCGACCACGAACCGGAAGACGCAGCGTTGGTGGACCGACGACGTTGTCTAGGTCGCGGTTAACCCGTGGATGCAAGTGGCAGGTTGCCGCGAGTTGTGGCGTTCTATGGGGGAGGCCTATGTTCAACAGTGGACGTTTTTCAAAGCGTGTCCTAACTTTAAGCAACGTTTTTAACTAAGGGGTTTATTTTTTTATATAAAATAAAAAGCAACAAAAATAAAACTTACTATTTATGACAGGCTAAGGATCTGATGTGCGTCCTTCAAGAGGCTAACCAGGTGGTGAATCCCAAGCTCTTGGAATTGGCGCAGTGTGGCATGGGATTCAAGGGCAAATATGGTAAGTGCTTCGTAATATACTTCAATTGGTCTAATTTGTTGGTGTTTGAAAAAAATAAAAAGTTGTGTGGTCCTTTGAACCTTTTATTGCAGTTATTACTAGAATAGAAAAACTAGACATATCTTGTAGAGAAAGCAGTGTTTGTACACGTATTCACTTTGTGAGGTATGATGCTCAGGAGAAAACCGTGGCACCACACGGTTTTCTACCCGTGGGTTTGTAGAAAACGAGAGAGGGATATTGACCAGAGGATGAGCAGGGGCGTCCTTCAGAGTAATATAACACCTGCTGCGATCGCCAACATGCTTCGACCAAGCATGGCGATTACGGCTGAGCCCCTCTTTGGGGGGAGACCTATGCCCAGCAGTAGGCGTCTAAAGGTTGAAATGGCTGACGCACAGGCTGGAAGGTTCCTCATCCTCCATTGAAAAGGATTCCTCCTATTAGATAGGTGTTGTCTTATGGGCTACTGCCCGACAGTTTTGCTGTCAGGTTTTTGTATGTCGTGGAGAACATCGCCATGATCAGTTCGAAAGAGGTGCGATATAGATATCATATCTCCAAACGTTCACATGTGGTAGGTCCTTTTTTAAAACACCTTCCTTTCAACCGTTTCTTTTCAGGTCGCAACCGCTACCGTGACCGCGACGAGAGCTCATCTGGTCGCTTCGACCGCGGCGGTCGCGGGCGCGGTGGACGTGACAGCGGACGCGGACGCGACTCGGGACGCGGCGGAGGAGGACGTGGCCGCTTTGGTGCTGAGAGGAGTCAGTACTAATTGTGTGTTTTATGTAGCACTCATACGTGTGTGTTTTATGTAGTACTCATATGTGTGTGTTTTATGTAGCACTCATACGTGTATGTTTTATGTAGTACTCATACGTGTGTGTTTTATGTAGTACTCATACGTGTGTGTTTTATGTAGCACTCATACATGTGCGTTTTATGTAGTACTCATACGTGTGTGTTTTATGTAGCACTCATACGTGTGTGTTTTATGTAGTACTCATATGTGTGTGTTTTATGTAGCACTCATACGTGTATGTTTTATGTAGTACTCATACGTGTGTGTTTTATGTAGTACTCATACGTGTGTGTTTTATGTAGCACTCATACATGTGCGTTTTATGTAGTACTCATACGTGTGTGTTTTATGTAGCACTCATACGTGTGTGTTGTCACTGCTTTCATTTGTTTTTGTCGTGCTTTGTGACAATGTCTAGCAAAGTCTCGAGTATATTGTGTTTTTAGAATTATTAATTTATTGTACTTTAATTACAACGGTAGATTATTATTACGATAATTCAATTAGAGAAGAGATAAAAATACTTAAAAAAAATTGCTTGTAAATTAGAATCCTGCTGTGATAACACAAGATTGAGAATACTAATTTGTACAATATACACCTTACAATGGCTTTAGTTTGGAGGAGCTCGTGGCTAAGTTAAGAGCGCCCAACCCGTCATATTTCCCATACAAACGCTCGTACGCGATTACGGCGTTTTAACAAATTATTTTCCAAATATTTTTAACACATAGGTATCTTGTGGTTTAAATCTAGGTTTGTATGAAGCCAAAAATAAACTTTTTTGAGAAACAAATTCATTAAACGCGTTCGAAAATCAGCATTGCACCATTTTATCTGAACTTTGGCCGGTCATAATCCACGCATGCATTGAAAAAGTAAAAAAACAGCTTCATAGAAACCTTGCACATGTAATGTAGATTCTAAATTATAAACACTTTTATCAAAAACTTGTAAGGCTTTTTCCAAAAACACGGATGTCCTGGAACAAGTTTTGTGAAATTTTCGCGCGCCAATTTTCCTGTGATGTTATCGAGTTCTCACTCACTCGAGTTTTCGAGCTTTGCTTCGGTTGACACAAAAAATTTTTCAATCACGGTCGCGTTGAGGTTCGTTCGATGGAGATGGGCGCTCTTAAAGCCGTACAGATCGATCGGTCAAAGGTTAAGCTACGCTAGCCGCGGTCGGTCTATGGATGGGTGACCATCCCTTTCATACCGAGTTTCCTCCGTGCTTCGGAAAGCACGTAAACCCGTTGGTACCGGCTGTCATTTGTAGATCTTTGGCAGTCGTTATGGGTAGTCGGAAACCAGCAAGTCTGACAACCAGTCTTACCAAGGGGTATCATGTTACCCAGTAATTGATGGGTCGTGGAGGTCCGATAGGCAGTCGCTCCATGTGAAACACTGGTATTCAGCTGCAACCGGTTAGACTGGAAGCTGACTCCAATTTAGTTGGGAAAAAGGCTAGGTAGATGATGAATTAAATGATTTGACTGCATGCATAGGACCGAGCACTGAAGGATGGAAATCCTTTAGGTACCCCATTCAGCTTTTATAACAACTGTAAAGTGCTTACCGTGAGGCAGCTCTTTATGCTTGAGACAATAGCCAGAAAGCATATTTCTTTGGAAATATAACACAAGTATCGCCAAAAAAAACATGTTGATATATGGTTTGTAAAACTCAGACGACCAAAAGCGGATTTTTAAGGAGATAAAATTCTATTGTATTTTGCTCTAAAGTAGCCACAGTAGTTCACTCACAGAAATGTAAAAATATGTTTTCCCCTACAGGTTCCAGATGGGACGAGTCTAATAATGATTATGAAAACAACCAAAGCCCATACAACACTCGTTCAAGTTACAACCGTGACAATAGCAGAGACAACTTCAGGCCAGACAACGGTTTCCGCGGTCGAGGGCGCGGCCGCGGCGCAAGCGACGCGCCTGCCTTCCCAAGCCAGGGCTTCAACAACTTCAACCAGGCGCAAGGGTTCAGCGTCCCGCCTCCCACGAGCTACTACAACATGTACGCCCAACCCCCACCGCCGCCGGCCAATAAATTCCCTGCTAAATAGAGTTTTTATTTAGAATAAGATCGACTGGATGTGACGTGAAAGGAATGTTCATAGAATTAAGTGT
Source organism: Charanyca ferruginea (assembly GCA_947361185.1). NCBI lineage: Eukaryota > Metazoa > Arthropoda > Insecta > Lepidoptera > Noctuidae > Charanyca > Charanyca ferruginea. Next base: position 2,071,272 of record OX376071.1, on the reverse strand, counting down.
GGGACGTTTCGTATTTTAGTGATTATTGCAATGCGATAGGGCTGATGTGCTTCCAGACGTCGCGAAGCAATTTTTTTTTGACAAATTTCGAGTGGCATCCTTCTCCGTCAGGTTGGCAAAAAATACTTCAAACCATTTAGTTTCAGTTTCGGTCGCATTGTTAAAATCACTGGAATTAAGAACGCCCTTAGCTTGTAACATAGGTTTGAAATGACAACACCAAAATGGTCCCTCCTGTGAGTAACTTACGATTAGCATTGTTTCACTCGCGTCTAGTTGTAAAATGATAATAGATTTAATTTTTACTTTTAAGTTTCTGTGAAAGTGATGGCTTGGAATCGGACCTATGAGGTTATAGACTCATCATATCGTATATTATAGTATAATATGGCAACAGATTTGTATACGTTTAGAGTCTTTGAAACCATGCTTAGAGGGGCGGTATTTACTTGTGTTTTTATTTTAATTTAGAAATGCAGAGAATGTTTATAATAATAGACTATAATAATTTACTAGAGCCTTTTAAAATTCAGAAATTTGTTTATGCTTTCGTGTTTTCCATTGATGTTATAAGTAAATCTGTGTCTACATAAGTAGCTAAATCAATATAGAAGTTTATCCAATTAGAATTTTGTAGTTTGATCTTTATTGAACTGCATTGTAGCAGAATGTGTGCCACTTATCAAGAAGTGTCTTATATAGCATAATATTTAGTAAATTCATTTTAAATTCCTCACTAGCACTTTGACCCATAGCTCCATTGCACTAAATAGATTCCTTTTCTAAATAAACGTAACATTCCTTCAATCCTGTGTCGAGTAATTCTGTGACTGCATATACTGTCGTGTCGGTGTTATTGTATGAATTATACAACTCACAGAAAATAAAGTTTAATCGAATTATGTACTTGTTTCATTAAATCTAAAGTGATACACTTTTCAAGTCCTTCATTTCATGTGTGTAAACATTATTTTAGTCCAAGCAGCAAACAGAAGATTTAAAAATACTGCACAGCTCAGATTATGAAACAAATTCGCAATTCGCTTTTGAATTTTTATTTTAATTGGTAGCTTCGCTCTCAGTGTTCCGCGCGGTCTCTATCGTGTGCGTTACCCCAGCAAAATAATGTCGAAAATAGTAATTTAAATGTTACAGGCAATTAGTTGTCCAGCTTCTGTAATTGTTGCGCACATTTTTAAATTTGTTGCACATATAGGTTTTGAGTTATTCCACAAAAACATTTCCTGCTGGGGTAACGTTACCGCAGCCAGACATTTTCTTTTATAATGGGAATATTGAAATAAATATTAGCCATATAATTAGTAATCTAGACGAGGTAAATGTTGCAACTTATTTTGTATTTGTTCTTCCTTCGACTGCGATGTTATCCAAGATTTTGCTGGAGTAACGTTTGTGGTTTTGCTGGATCTCTGAAACGGATAAGCAGATTCTTATCATCTTTTTTACATGACTTCTTAAGAATTAGTTTGAATTAGTTGGGTAATAAAAAAGCAAAATTAATGCACCATTCACGACACGGTTGGCGCAGTGGCTGAGCGATCGACTGCTGTGCAGCGTGTTGCGGGTTCGATTCCCGCCCAGGTTAAACATTTGTGTGATGAGCACTTGTGTTTGCCTTGTGTCTGGGTGTTGTTTATCTATACTGGGTGTAACGGAAAGGGGGTGTACATCCGAAGGGAGGTCAATGTACTCGTAAAACTGAATAACATTCAACATAAAAAAAATCGAAATTCAAAAAAAAATTGTTGGTCTCGTCATACAAAATTTAGGCGGCAAGTTAAAATTTTCTATGAAGAGACCAACAATTTTTTTTTTAATTTCGATTTTTTTTATGTTGAATGTTATTCAGTTTTACGAGTACATTGACCTCCCTTCGGATGTATACCTCCTTTCCGTTACACCCTGTATAGGGTGACTGGTAATTAGTGTACGATACTTAAACACGTGATTGTGTTCATGATAACAAACAACTTTCCCGAAGAAAAAATGGTTTTGTACTGGTTCACTTTTATCACAATAACACAACAGCTGTATGAAATTAACGCGTGCGCACGCCTGAGACCTAAAATGAACCAGTACAAAAATCTTTTTTTCTTCGGGAAAGTTGTTTGTTATCATGAACACAATCACGTGTTTAAGTATCATACACTAATTACCAGTCACCCTATATATGTATGTGTTTACAAAAAAAAAAAATGTATTTGTGTATGTATATCAGCTGTCTGACACTCATAGTACAGGGTCTCCCTAGTTTGGGGTCAGATGGCCGTGTGTGAAAATGTCCCCACATATTATTATTATTATTCAAAGATTAATTAATTAAATATAAAAACACTTCAATAGGTCCTAACACTTTGAATAAGAGCTCGAAAGACTTACTTTAAACGTTGTTTTGTAGTTTGTATCTGTCCTCAAATGGATGTGAAGTTTCATTAGTATCCTGTTAGTAATAAACAAATTATGATGAAATTCAGTTCTCCACTTTGACGGTCATAATGCGCGCTTAGTTATTTGGCTTCCGATAACCCTAAATGATATGTCAATAATTAGTTACTTAGTTCAGTTATATTCCTGTAAAATTTCAGCGTAGTACATACAATAATTAACGGGTACATACAATAATTTCAAAATATGCGCAACAATTACAGAAGCTGGACAACTAATTGCCTGTAACATTTAAATTACTATTTTCGACATTATTTTGCTGGGGTAACGCACACGTCTCTATCTGCCTTTTGTTTCACAATCTGTATGCTGCAGTTTCAAAAAGTTATTTTGTCATGACAAATCAATTATATCATTTCATATTACTGTAAAAAATGAATGTCAAGTCTTACACTAATCTAATAGAGGTAGTTGGTTGTTTCTAAATCTAATCTCAGTATATACAAATGTACTCTGTGATCTATCTCTAAAACTAGTCTGTTTTCATAAATTTTTTGATAATTTACTAGCTTTTGCCCGCGTGTATTACGGGTCCCTAATTTTTATATCACGCGACGATAACAGCTTCTCATGAGGGAAAGAATTTACAGAACTGGACCAGTAGATTCAGAGATTAGCCTGAAGAAACAAACTAAACTTTTGTGATGTAGTGAGGGACAGGGTGATGGAATATTTTGTCTTTCACGAGGTCTGTCGCAAGCAGAAGCTAGTGTGAAATAAAACGGTCAGTGCACATCACATCAATTTATTAGGGACATGATGTTGAAGCACTATGAGACATATTTTAGCCTTGGATAGTTATTTACAAAATGCTGGAAACTTAAATTCACCTTATTTTAACTAAGATCTTTGTGAGTACACCAGAAATTAAATAAAACCACAATTACTGGTAAAGATTTCATTTATTCCTACATAAATAGAACAAGATGATTGCAACTTCCTAAACAACCTTGACAACACTTCACAAAACTGTCAACTATCACTTTGAGCTGATATATGATGACTGTTTCAACTCTTGAAGCTGTGTAAAGGCATTGAATAATTATTTGTATTTTAGTGACCGGAATGTGCTGGCTTGTCAGGGTCGACATAGCCAAGCTGCTCATCAGGAGTGTGAGGCCAGAAGGTAGGCTTGTTGATGGGGTCGAGAGCTTCGTCTGGGTAGGCATCACGGAAGTCTTCCATGGTCATCTGGTCATATGGCAGGAGTGCCTTGATCTCACCAATCTGTTTCTCATACCTAGAAAGTAATTTATTATAAGGTCAGTGATTTATAGAATACAGTAGAATTTCAGGGATAGTAACAAGGGTTTTTACAAACGAATAAGTTGGCACTTGACAGGAGTCTATAGAGACTAACGTCAATATGGCTTAACATTTCTTGTGAAAGGTCTTTAATGTCTTTTGCTCATCTAAACTATGCTACAAAGACTTTCTTCTTGTGGTTTTATCCAACATGTGTTGAAACATTATAAATAGTATTTATTGTCATAGTAATGTTGTAGTAAAATTATTAATAGGTACACAAAATGTTAGTCTATTACCATTCAATTTGTTTTCTTTACAGAGAATAAAACAGAGTCGTTCCCGCTGTCTGTACTCTTCAATCTTTTAAACTATGCCCTAAGGAACTATTAGTTAATCTGTGACTATGCAACAGATTATAATGCGGTTTTCATCAATAGATCGTGATTCAATAGGATGGCTTATATGTATAGTGAGATCTACATTGCATTCATGGGAAGCCGGCCAGGTCACTAGTATTTGTATAAAGTGAAAGCTGTGTGATAATATGATGATTAAAATGATTTCCACTATCGGGCACTAAATCTACAATCGGTACGTGTTTATAAAATCTCTAGCAAGTGTTACAGTATGGTATGTACGAAAATATTAAGTCTAAACTGGTAAGAACAATATTTCACTTACTCGGTAATGTTTGCATTAGATGCCTGGACGAAGGCATCGATTGCCTTCTTGACCTCAGCCCATTGAGCTTCAACCTGAGCAGTTTGTGTGTCGGACGGGTAGGGTACCTTCAATGCCTCGTACTGTTTCTGAAAGGTGTCAACCATGCCAGCCACGGGAACTGAGTTCTTATACACAGTCCAGTTGATCTTGGGTGGTTCAGGTGGGTTAGCCAAAACCCTACAACAAGCAAATTAAATAATCAAAATGTTCTGACGAAAATTATGTAATCCATCGATCAAAACTAACCTTCGGAGGTAAGTGTCGGACTTTATTTTGAAAGCCGCAAGGTGTGACCTCTGCTCGGCCGGGACCCTTTCCGCCAGGGCGGCCCAGTTCACAGAACTCTGTGCAATCCTTTTCGCCATTTTTCGGCGATTTTTATTTTTCTACGAAATTACGGGGCTGTCAGGAAATTGGTCAAACGGACATAGACAACCAACGAGAATCGTTCGTACTTTCGTACAGCAGTACAGATACTTTTTTTTAAACTGGGTATGTGGATTTTTGCTACAAGAAATAGTGTAGTTGATTGCAAATTGTCTATGACGATGAATAAAGGATCATGGCAGGTTTTGTACAAAAAAAAATAAAGATGTTTAGAGAAGTTGAAATTCTAATTCTTATACTCTTGGGTACACAATATTTTTAAAACCCCGCAAAAAAGTAATAAGTAAATAGTTACACTGAACTATATCACTGTATAACAGTGACACTGATGGCCGACGTTTCGCAGTTCTTCCCTATTAGGGAACATTACGCGAAACTCAGCGCAGAGGGCGCCACCAGCACATTTTCATTCTCTCATTTTCTTGTTTAATTATGTTAAAAATTATTATAATAGCTATACCCTGTTCACAATATAAAATAAATAAAAAATATAAAAAAATCAATATACACTCGCGAGCAACCAAATCGACTCAAGCCTAGACGGCGCACATATACATTGATTTTCCTAAAACGATAAATAGTAATTACAAAAGTGATATGTCATTCGAAAGCTGAAGAATTAGACTTTCAATTAACATCAATACCTTAAATAAAAACTAAGCGCTGATTTATTGACACATTTGAATTGGCCGTCAGCGTAAATTACCTGTTTAGGAATCCACGACTTGCGCTACCTGCTCCGAGGCCGAGTCTACAGGCGTCCGGGGGAACGATTTTCCCAATATTGTTTCGCTGAAACAGTGGCATATGGCGGCGGTTCGTGCATGATGTGGGCTGGTATCTCTTAAGAAGGAAAAACCGAACTTGTTTTCGTGCCTGGGGGCGGCCGAGGAGGCGGGCTAACAGCTGATCGGTACATCACCGACATTCTACTGGATCATGTTGTGCCCTACGCAGGGTTTGTCGGTGAAGACTTCGTGTTAATGCACGACAATGCCCGCTGCCACACGGCACGAGTCACTCGACAGTTTCTGCAAGAGGTCGAATTACGCACGATGGACTGGCCTGCGCTCAGTCCTGACATGAATCCCATCGAGCACTTATGGGACGAGCTTAAAAGAAGAGTTCGGGTCAGAAATCCAGTCCCTTCAAGCGTAGGCGAGCTAAAGACAGCATTATTAGAGGAGTGGGCCGGCATTCCACAAGAAAATGTCAAAAAATTGATAAGGTCCATGAAAAACAGACTGCAGGATGTAATTAGGGCTAGAGGGGGCAATACGAAATACTGATTTAAATAAATTAATTTTATTTTAAAAATTTTTTGTTTAATTTGTCAAATACGAGACACATATCCTTTTTCCTAAATTCCCGTTTTTCCTACTCTTGCGTTCAGACATCATTTATTTCAAAAATGATGGATGGATTTCAATGATAATGATATCAAATTAAAGCTGACATCTTAAGCTTTCGAATGACATATAATTTTAATAATTGCCATTCATAATTTTAGTTGTATCAATGTATGTGTGCGCCGACAAGGCTTGAGTCGATTTGGTTGCTCGCGAGTGTATAAAAAAATCTGCATCTTTTTGATAAAAGAAGTGACAGACATAATTATAACACTAGAAATAGGGACCAACTAGTTCAACCAGGTTTCAGACTGGCTAAAGTAAATTCGTCTTTCATGGGGTACTGTTTAAAGTGTTTCAATAAAATACCTCCCCACATTGTTCAACTAAATGAGACAAAATTTAAGTCTTGTATTAAACGCACGCTATGCAACCGAGCATATTATAAGTTGAGTGATTACATCACTGATAAAAATGTTTGGCTGGATGCTGGTCTAGCTCCACAGCCATAAGGGTTCATAGATTAATTGATTAGCATTTGTACCAATTTTTGGAGCTGCTGAAGATGTAGATCTATATTATCTTTGCATTGTATAAACTCAATGTGTTAGTATTATATAATTTTTCGTAGCACATACATGTGAGCTCTTTTTAGCGTTCTTTAAAGCTACCATTTACGAGGTATACCTCTCATTGACTTGAATGACCTGGCGGTTGGGAGAGTCATGCTCACTTGAATGTCTCGCTGCCGGTGGCGCATGTGTTGGATCATTCGGTTCCCTTCAAAATGGTTGAGCTAAATGATGCCGATAACCGAATTGTTATTGTAACTATATTTTTCCCTAGACCTCTTTTAACATGCAAGACGTGTTATATTGTTCTCACATTGTACCCTTAGATTCAACATGAATGAGTAGGTAACCTAAATTTGTAAAATTTAACTGATTTTAAAAGAGTGTTCATGGAGTTTCTTGCTCGTTCTTCTCCATAGAAACCTACTGTTTGGAACGAGCAACTAGCTTCAACTTTCTGACTGACTGACTCTGACAATTCAAAAGTACCTGTAAATGGTTTAATTTAAATAAATGATTTTGAGTTTGAGTTTGAATAAGATTAGACATTTACAAAAACCTTTTTTACAGTCCGTTCAACCGATTTTGACTCATATTGCGTTGGTAGCATGACAAATGGCAACTGCAGTAAACAGTTGTTATTGTAACCACTTTTTTGCCTCCAATGTCATCCTTAAGCCTACGGAATAGAAGTCAAAATCGGTTGAAGGGACTGTAAAAAAGGTTTGTGTTTATGTCTAATCTTATTGTGAACAGGGTACAGTCAACAGCAAAAGTAGATGATCTAAATCAGAAATTCAATACTAATGAACGGAGTTCGCGTCAGAACTGTGTGGCGTTGAAGTGATTCAAAAGTATGTGTGTGACAATCACATACTTTTAATAAATAAACTAGTAATAAATTATATAAATTAGTGTTAGTAAATTAGTATTGAATTTCTGATTTTGATCATCTACTTTTGCTGTTGACTGTACAGATAGTGCAATCCACGAAGACGCGCCCCACTATTCCTTCTAACCGTTTATAGTATATGTGTGCAAGCTTCCGTCAATGTTTGAGTGATATCGGTACACACTAATTACCTATGAGTGCACGCGCACACCAAAGAGTACTACAAGTATACGGGTACACACTACAATGAATAGACTAATCAGGACAGAGCGTCACGAAAATCCGAAAATCCCCTCAACCAAAAATTGGTGGATTCGTCTTTGTGGATTGCACTATCTATATAGGTATTTCATGAAAATATATCAAAGTTAAAAAAATCTTACTTACCTAACTGTACTTTTAACTATATTATGGCATCCTACGGCCATTTAAAAGTGGATTCTAGGTTATGCTCAGAATAAAATCATATTTCGTTGTCTTACATGACAAAAGTGAACGTTATTCTGTAAATACGTCTATCTCACCTGAATACTTAACCTGAACATATTTTAGAGTGATTTTTAGCTGCTTCCCAAAGTTTTCGAACATATTCTTCTTTTGAAAATGAATAACTCCCTTCATTTCTTCATCGAAATACACAGCACTGATGCATTATTGTATAATATAATACACTTTCAATTTTGAACTCAATTAAAGGCAGAATTTCACGCTTTGAACGACTCGTCGAAAAACTGTTTACGGATTATGCTAGTGCTGCACTCTGGTGCCAGAACATTGCAGTAATATCCCCTATTGCATCGTTTTATGAGAAATAATCTCACATTTATAAATATTATTTTTTTCCACACACTTGTCTATCACTTGTCTGCCAATTTGATAAACCTGTTAACGTCGCTTGTCACTTTCTTTTTTTTATAAACACAAAATGGGCATCGAATTGAAAGGAACAAGTGTTATTTTCATTTCGAAATATTTTAATAATGCGGGGTTTTAAAAATACGCTAAGTATACTATTCTTCACATTGGAAAATATTTTAGACCTTCTAATTTTTTTTTTCATACTAATAAATGTATGGATCTCGCCATGATTCTTTTTTCTTTTAGAAAAATAAGTAATCTGACCGGTACCTAGTGTAACATTATTCAATTTTATTTCGAAATAAATCATTATTATACATATTATTACCATGTATTTTACACAATTATTTTTGTCATAACTTAAGAAAGTGGCATCTATCGGTATCGGCACATAGCATTTATTCTACAGAGATGTACTTACAGATGACGTGGTGTGCAATGCAATGCAATGTTTCTTTAAATGTATCACAATATTATTGAAGTCAAACAATTTTATATTTTTTCATAAATTATTTAATTGTAATTTTATAAATTTAATTTAGCATTTATGTACCTATTTGAATTTACTTAACAAGGCAAGTGAAATAAAAACTTTCGGTGGCTTTGTTCTGTTTGTTGTTTTGTATTGCCACCGACTTCCGAAACTAAAGTCATGTGTGTTCTGTGCTAAAGTTATTTAACAGTCTTTAGTTTTTTTTGGAGGTGGTTCTCTTTTTTCAAAGAAGTTTTTATTTTCCACTTTTTAGTGCCTCCTTATCACCCAAATTCATTAAGGAACGGCAAAACAGTTAAAACAGAGATTGAAAGTCCTCCAAAGAAATAAACGAGTCTTCACGGCTTTTGTTATTTTTTTCAAAAAGCGCTAAATGATTTTCTGTTTGTTGTATACTAAAACCTTCTCCAGAATGTAACAAACACTTTTCTGAAAACCGCATCAAAATCGTTTCAGCCTAACGGGAGATAATCGTGGACAAACATACATACAAACATACGGGACGAACTGAGAACCTACTTTTTTTTTGAAGTCGGTTAAAAAAGTCTTACTGTTATTTTTATTAAGTAAGTAGGGACCGAAATCGGGGTTTTAATTTTAGAGTAGGGTTGCACCCCAACCTGTTTTTTTAGATTTCTATGATCCCAACTAAACACTGTAACTATAGTGACTATAGGTACGGTCACCAAAAGAGATAAGTATCCATGTCGTCGGGAAGAGTTGAAGTTTACTTAGAAACCGATGGGTATTTATGAATAAATGAAATACAATAAATAGAGAATAAACAGTTCAATGTTTTAATTAAATTTCATTTGAAAGCCTCTGTTGGTTTCTAAGTAAATCTCAACTATTCCCGACGACATGGATACTTATCTCTTTTGGTGACTGTACATACTTACTGGTCCAATTTTTACACATTTCACAGGATTATGAGTAATTGGGTAGGTACGTTACACGCCGGTTAAACAAAACAACAAAACCATATTTTTTATATAAATACATTTATTTTACCTTTGGTTCACTTATTATTTAACAAAATTATGCTAATTACTTAATACAATAAATTACTTTTAAGCAAAAATTTTCTATTTCTTCGATAAAGTGATGTTACTTATCCTGATTAAATAAATATAAATAGTAGATATTATTATATTCTCTATGTAACCAAAAATGTTCATAATATTTCTAACAATGTATGAATGTCAACCTTAATGTTTCTCCAACACGACATCTTTCATTGAGGGGCTATTTATCCTAATTGACTTTTACTTATCAGTCTTCACAAGAACTATTATAATAAGTATAATATTTTGTTAATATAGAAACGTGACAATTACTGAAATCAACCAATAAATTAGTTTTACAAGTATTAAAAATAATGAGGTCAGTCTCTCAAAGAACGTGTTGATATAATTTTGTAATAAAATCATTACCATCATACCTCACAAAATAAACCCAGCAGTTCTTTGAAGAATTCTAATCATGTCATAGTTCTATTTATGTATTGTTAATGCGTGTTTCTTTGGCTCAAAACGCAAAAGTTTGAACTTCGCGCCTTTTGGTTACAAGTTTTGAATCAACCTGATTTATGTGAAGAAACCTCTATTTACCCAGCAATTGGTTAATTTGACACATCAATATTGATTGGGTTTATGCAACCGACAGCGTTCCGTTTTTCGTTCGGACGTACGGAACGCTAGCTAAAAAACAAGTTATCACTCAATTGACTCAATGCTTCAAAGCTCGAGTATTTTGTTCATTTTATTTAAACGTTGATCTCATCAAGTAATTGTCAGGTCACATTAATAGGTACGGATGCAGACAAACCAAATTACAATCATTTATACATTTAGTGCCTGGACCCTTTCTTACAGAACTGAACGTATAAAAACTAAATATAATTTAAAATCTAAAGGAATGCATTCTTACGTTTAAAGAATATTATTTATAATTATTTTCTTATCGTACAAAAGATTATTTCAATAAAAATATAAAGGTAATATTTTACTTTGGTTAAGTTAACTGGTAAGCATCATTATAAGCTATTATAAAGTAGTTGCCTTTGATTTTATATACAGTTGTATAATTTATATTTACAGATAGATTTTAAGATTGAAGCTGTGCACTTACATAGGTAAGTTGGTTTAATAATCGTCTTTGTCAGCGACACAAATACTTGAAAATAAATATGACGCTAGGGTGGCCAGCGAAATTCAATTAGGTACTCTTACGTGTTTTTGCAAATTTCAGATTATTTCAGTAACGAACTGTATTTCATAATAATTCGAATCATCAACGTAATTCTTCAAGTTAAAATAATCCATAAAAATATTTGAATTTCGCGGTTTTAATTTAACAATTTGCAGTGAGCACACTGATTCTAGAACACAGATTCATTTTTGTTTCTGTCCCAAAAATTGCAATCAACTTTTTACACTGTTAATGAGATTCATAAAATAAATGTAAATGCTGAATTGGGTTAACACTATCTAGCAGATACAGTAGGTACACGCGCAATAAGATGTAGGTAGGTAGGCATAGGTACCGCAACATTGGAACCCAAAAATTAAAAAGAAGAACACTTTCAATTAGAATTTCACAGAGTAAACTAGAAACAAGAATTAAATAATTTTGGACGTACAATGATTCACAACGACTTCTGTGTTTTTAATTCGAACAACTTTCAAATCTGGAACTCGTTTCCACATTTTCCGCCAATCACCGGCAGATGTCACTGGCCATTCATAACTATTCATAAGTTAGCGGGCGTATCCTTGTTATGATTTCGTTTGTCAGCGTAATGTGGGGAATTCGAGGAATGTGCAATGGTTCTGCTGCCCCAAGTGGTTCTTCTGCCTACAGTGCTGTTTTTGCAGAATTTGAGTAGATTGGCGTAGGCTGCACGGTATTGTCTGTTGGTGGCTGCGTAGATCAGAGGGTTGATAACGCTAGAGGCCCACGCGAGAATGGAGGCGATGATGTGCAGCCAAGGGTACGTGATGCCGTCGTCAGCCACGTTCATGATCATGAGAGGCAGGAAGCACGCCAGGAAACACAGGAAGATGGTCAACATTAGAGTGGTGAGGCGGGAGTCCTCTTCTTTCTCTTTTGCTGTTTGGCCGGAGAGTTTGCTGTGGAAGGAAGAGACAGAATTATTGTTTTGTACTTGTTTTGCATAGGAATTGTAAATAAAAAATCACTTAGGACGAGGGCGTTAATGTCCCCACCTATTGAGTTTTTAAGACTGGTCACATTAAATGAAAGAGGCGTCACTTAAAAAAGCCGACTTTTTTTTTAACTTAAGTGTCATGATTAATGTACGTCTGTTTTTTAGATTTCTATGACGTACGTGTACCGCGTACTGTAAGGGAAATAACAATTCAAAATCCAATCAATAGGAAAAAGAGATCGGCCTTAACAATCCTTGCAATAAGACTAGTTTTGCTAAAACGAACAGTCATCAACAGTCAAGTCGAAAGAATCATGGTGAGATTCATACATTCATTTGTATGAAAAAAAAGTAATTTAGAGGGTTTAAAATATTTACCAATGTGAAGAATACATTACCAGGAGTAGATTGATATACTTAGCATATTTTTAAACCCCCGAATAATTAAAATATTACGAAATGAAAATAACACTTTCTCGTTTCATCTCGATGCCCATTTTTTGTTAATAAAAAAAAGAAAGTGACAAGCGATGTTAACGGATCTATAAAATTGGCAGACAAGTAATGTGACAAGTGTGTGGAAATAAATAATCATAATTTGTGATATTATTTCCCATCAAACGATGCAATTTCAATGTAAAAACTGCGAAACGGCGTCTGTCAGTAGCACTGTTACTGTCAGTCAACGTTTCGTTCTGAAATAATCGCTTTTCGTTAAACTATTAACTTTTAATTTTGCGGGGTTTTAAAAATATTGTAAATGCCTGAAGATACTCTTTAGGTACCTACTCAAGAATATAAGAATTAGAATTTCAACTTCTCTAAACATCTTATTTTGTTTTGTACAAATCCTGCCATGATTCTTTCTTCAATAAAAAAAAATCTATTCCAAGCATGATATTTGGCATATCATTCAGGCAGAACAAATATTGTAAAAGGCAAGGTACGACCTGGCGACTATGTAGTAAATGTTACGGATACTATAACAGCAATGGAGCCGACTGAATTGTATAAATATTTAGGATTCGCGCAACTAAAAGGGCCAGATCATGTAAAAATTAAAAATACACTAACTACAGAGTACAAAAAAAGACTTCACGCCATTTGTAAAACGCAACTTTCTGGTAAACACCTCATTAAAGCCTAATTAATACTTTAACTGCCGGCTCAAAAACGTTAAAGGTAAAACCTCCACTACCGTCGGACACACGGTGTCCGCCATGGCGCTCAAAGTGTTAAGTACTTTTACAAAACACAAATAGACCACCACCCAAAAGACCCACTTAAGAACTAAACCTTAACTACCACCCCACCACCAGTTAGCCACAGCTAGTGACGTGACGATCCTCACCCACATACACACCTTCTTCCCTCCAGCTTCCGTTTGCTCTGCCTCACTCGCCAGTAGATGCAGGAGTAGGAAACTATGATGACCACGCACGGGAGAGCGAAGCCGAACACGAATAAATACTTCTTGGGGGACTTGCCGTCTTTCGGGAGGATCGTGCACGAGAAGGTGCTAGGGTCCAGGCCCAGTTGGCCCCAAACGCCAAGGAGTGGTGGTACCTGAAGATCAGCAAAAAAAAGTTTCTTTAGTCCAAACAAATAAGGGGAAAGATTTTTTGTTTCATCATTATCATGTCAACCTTTAGACGTCCACTGCTGGGCATAGGTCTCCCCCAAGGGGGGTTCAGCCTTAATCGCCATGCTTGGCCGATGCATGTTAGCGATCGCAGTAGGTGTTACGGTACTTAAGGACGCTGCTGCCCATCCTCTGGCCAATATCCCTCTGTCGCCTTCTACGACACCCACGGGTGGAAATGGAATAGTGCCATTCGTTGCCGGCTGCACACGACATTTTTTGTTTGTTTGTTACGATTTAACTAAAAATCTCCTGGTCCGATTTCAAAAATGCTTTCAGCAATCTAAAGCTACATTATTCCTGAGTGACATAGGCTATAATTATCAATTGAAAAAATTAGGGATCCTTGATTCACGCGAAGTCGCGAGAAAAGTGCTTGTAATTAATTATATACGAATATGTATAACTGAGTTTGTTTTTTGTTTGAATGTTCTAATCTCCGGATCTACTGGTTTGATTCTGAAAATTCTTTGGCCAATTGCTGCCTATCGCTGAGTGCTATAGACTATATTTTATTATCCATACCTCTATACTAATATTATAAAGAGAAGAATTTGTTTGTTTCTGTGTTACGATTTAACTCAATAACTCCTGGTCCGATTTCAAAAATTCTTTCACCAATCGAAAGCTACATTATCCATGAGTTAGGGTTGCCAGATTTTTTTCGATCCTGTAAGGGACAAATGCTCATTTTGGCAAAAAAATACAGGATTTTAATTTTTTCCCCGGGACAAATGAAAAACATATATTTTACGTTGTTTTTATTGCTAGTTAATAGTTAGGTTTATTTTAATGAAGATCGTGTAAGGTTTAATATACTTAAGTATTTGTTTGATTTTACATATTTGTAAAATTCAATGCAGCTATAATCATAGTTGAAAACGGTCATCAATTCGATCTTTATTAAATCCGGAGTACATTATTTTGATGTGCACATCAGTTCATTTTAATGCCATCTGCGAAAAAATCCTTTCTACAAAGCAGTTGGAACTAGGGATACTAAAGACTTAATGCCTAAGGCATTAAGTCCGCCTTTGTACCTTTGTGCATGAAGTATAAATAAATAAATAAATAAATAAAGACAAACGATAATATAACTGGGAAAATATTGGGATTTTACTCCTGGAAAATCCTTCCATTATTTTCTTCCACTTTTCAATTGACCCATGCTTTTGTCATCAAAAGATGTTGCAATTTTCAGTCATTTTTTATTAATTTGAAATTCGCGACTCGTGCGTATTTTAGTCCAATAATGTTGAAATACGGGACCGAGTCTGTCCCGGCGGGATGTTTAAAATTACGCCTGGAATACGGGACGTCCCGGGAAATACGGGACGTCTGGCAACGCTAATGAGTAACATAGGCTATTGCATTACTAAAAAAAATAGGGATCCTTAAGAAAATGCACGCGTACGAAGTCGCGGGCAAAGTGCTAGTCCGTACTTTCATACTAATTTACTACCATAACATTCAATACCACAACGATTTTTATGAAATTTTGTATGAATTTAACTTGAACCCTAGGCTACTTTTTAATTCGCGACTTCGTCTGCATCCGTGATGACCGACTTTCACGCGGACGAAGTCGCGTGCGAAATCTAGTTATTAAATAAACAGAGATCCGTTAGAAAATACACGCGAACAAAGTCGTAGGGAAAAACTAGTCGTATTATAAAAGGTCTTTAGTATCTAAACTTCCCCATTCGTAAACAGAGTCGAGCCACCCAGCATTTTTTTAGTTTAGAGGACTATAACTTTTTAAAAGGTCGTATTCGTAAATTCAAAGGACAATGCCAGAAACTCTATAGAACTTTGCCCCACTCAGTAAAAGTCATGTGCAATATGTAGCATCTTACTGT
This sequence comes from Charanyca ferruginea, assembly GCA_947361185.1. Classification (NCBI taxonomy): domain Eukaryota; kingdom Metazoa; phylum Arthropoda; class Insecta; order Lepidoptera; family Noctuidae; genus Charanyca; species Charanyca ferruginea. The sequence continues at coordinate 2,055,614 of OX376071.1, read as the reverse complement.
TTATTTATTGCTGATAACTAAACATTAGTCTTAGTGACTGTAGAACTTGCGGTTTCCGTTTAAATCTAAAAACAATAATGACCTTGATTATAGGTTAAATTGTTAAAATGAGTTTCTATTTTGTGGGTAGGTATTTCGTAATCCGCAAGTTCTAAAGAGAAACAATTTACTATAGAAAGTTTCTATATTCATTACAATTATTTTCATTAATTTACTTTTCTGTACATGGGTTACTTTTTCTGTACATGGGTGGGGCAAAATCTGGCATTGTCATTTGGAACAATGATGACTGGCTCTAAAACTAGGTACATAAAAACTTTTTCTATAACTCATTATTGTTTTAGATGTTTTTGGCTTTATGAATACCTACTTAACTACCTATTATGGTGCAGGCCAACTTGAGTAAAGAGTTCGGGAGTGTAAGGGAAAAACATCGATTGGAATCACTATCATCATCATCATCATCATCATATCAACTTTTAGAAGCCCACTGCTGGGCATAGGTCTGCCCTAAGAGGGGGTTCACCCGTAATCGACATGCTTGGCCGATGCATGTTGGCGATCGCAGTAGGTGTTATGGTACTCAGAAGGACGCTGCTGCCCAATTTCTGGTCAATATCCCTCTGCCGCTTTCTACGACACTCACGGGTGGAAATGGGGTGGTGCTATTCGTGGCCGGCACCACGCGGCTTACGCGAATCACTATCACATTCACTCAAAACAAGCTTAGACCCCGCTCTACCTTGGACCCCAACAAAATAATCAACATCAACTTTTTATTGAATGCGGGTCCTCATTCCGTATTTAAACGGTTGAATAATTCAGAAGACTGTTAAAGTCAAGTAGTGTTAAAATGCAACACAGTTAGACTCATCAACGCGTTGTCCACGATTGAATTTTATAACGCTCAATATAAAATAGCTTTCGGTCGTACTATAAGAAGTAGGTATTAAAATCTACTAGGAAATAGGTAGGTACGGTTTTAGTAAGTATTTACTTTTTATCCCATAGTGTTGTGTATGGTCCAAGATATAGATGACAGCGAGTAATAATCACAGCAAGAAATAGGTTGATTAATGCCATTTTTAAATTGCAATCCGCTCGACTGCTTGTTTTGTACACAATTCAATTGTTTCTTAGAGAATTTCGTGGAGGGTAATGCCAATTTTATTGAAACAGTTTTTAGAACAGGTACATATATAGATATGCTTACGTAGTAATATGTAGCGTCCTTCTGAGTACCATAACACCTACTGCGATCGCCAACATGCATCGGCCAAGCATGGCGATTACGGCTGAACCCCCCCTTGGGGAGACCTCTATGCCCAGCAGTGGGCGTCTAGAGGTTGATACAAGTAATATGTAGCTACGTACCTAGCTTTGTAAGTAGTATACCTACGTAAGTAGGAATAGTCACCTATACCCCGTTCACAATAAGATTAGACATACACACAAACCTTTTTTACAGTCCCTTCAACCGATTTTGACTTCTATTCCGTAGGTTTAAGGATAACATTAGAGGCAAAAATGTGGTTACAGTAACAACTGTTTTTTGCAGCTGCCATTTGTCATGCTACAAACGCAATATAAGTCAAAATCGGTTGAACGGACTGTAAAAAAGGTTTGTCTAATCTTATTGTGAACGGAGTATAGTTAAGTATGTACTATGCTTTGATTACTTTTAACTATCTCAACAAGAGCCTACTTCACTCAACAAAAAATATATCTTGCAAATTGTATTTTTTTTTAATATAAACCGATGACGCAGTACTTAATACCTAATCAATCAATCATTATTGTTAGTATCTCAACATAGATTCTCAATTTATATAATATTGCTTTAACCTTATTAAATCTACTTTAGGTAAATAGCAGTTTATTCTAAAAAGAAAATCCTTATAACAAACCATTCGAACATTGTATTTAATTTTCCTGTAACACCATTCCTATCGTTACCTACATCGTTAACATCACAGCCATTAATTTAGCACCCTGTAGTTCGGACTAGTAAAGAGGATGTTACCTAATTCAGGACAATCAACAACGTGGAAGTGCAATGAACTAATCTAGCTTCCTTCATTACTAAAAGTTTATTTATTTGGCTGGCAACACTGCGGGTACTGGTACGAACCTCAATGGTTACGTTGTGTGTGTTCCATGAAACGGATAAATTATTATCTTTTTTGATTCCGGTTATAATTTAATTTTGTTATTGTAGTTAGGTAATAAAATTGTGTGTGGTTTTCGTTCCGGGTCCCTTTATTATTTATTACTGACTTTTAACAGATGGCTTGTGGATTTAATTTGTTTTAATTTCTTAAGGTTCAGGTTACAAAAAAATATTTTTGTCTATCATTTTGTATTATGAAAGGGAAGGTACTATAGCCTATAGGTACGATTGAGCACGTTATAATATTTTAGTGAAAAAATATCTTGAAAACGAAAATGCTCGCGAAAATAAAACGACTTTTTCACGTCGCTTCCATTTTCTGGATTTCCATATCTCTAGTGGCGTCAAATTCATATAAAGATAAGTATGCTGTACACTTCGGCAAAACGTCCAATTTAACAAATCTAAATCGAAAACTTGATGAAAGCTCGTGTTGACTGATAGACTGATTTCTGTTTTGATTTCAATGTGATGCAATTGTTTTTGTTGTAAAAATACCCAGAAATTTTGTTTAAACGCTCACTAATGATTGATAGGAACCATTTGTTACAATATTCTTGTATATTTTTTCGTATGAGAGCGTAATGAGAGTAAAAACGCTTGTAATTTTAAGATAAAACCTCATTACGTGCGTTCAATGATGTAATAATAATGGATTTTTATTGACCAATATTATGCATTACGTAATGTTGCTTTTGTTTGAGCCTAAACCAAATAACGATTGTTCGAGAATGATGATGGGTAAACACTGAAACCACTATCATTGAAAGACAGTCAGGGTAGCTTTATACTTAAGTGGGTAGACCTATTTAATTCGGCATTCCCTTGGTAGAGTTGGCTTATGTGTATAGCAACCCTAGCCACATGGCAAGACAGAATAAGTAGATTAAGTAAAGATACTTCTAATGCAGACGTAATGCAGGCCATTGCAGGGTATTCTACTCACCATTAATCCAAATGAGACCAGCCATATGAGTATCAGTTGTATCCAGATCTTGGTACTCGTGTATATCTGCGAGTACATGTCGTAGTATGCGATCAAAGTATATCTGAAACAAAATGCAGAGATGAACATCAAAAAGTCAAAGCATTTATTTCAATTAAACCATTTACAGGCACTTTTAAATTGTCAAGGAGTCAGTCATTTAGTCAGAAAGTTGAAGCTAGTTGCTCGTTCCAAAACGTAGGTAGGTCTCTATGAAGAAGAACGAGCAAGAAACTCCACGGACACTCTTTTTTCATCAAACAAACTGTGCAAGTGTTCACCACCAACAGTCTACCTATACGTATAAATAAGGAGTAGGAAACCACAAGATATTCCAGTACACTAATCTAGGTCATATTTACGTATACGGTTTAACTATTTTTAGACTAAAACAGGTAAACAATTTATGAGAGGAAGTAGATAAAAGAACACTTGGAATTTAAAGATATTTGGAGTATTCCAATTTTAGACATGTTTGGATATATATAGAAAAAATCGTTGTAACAATGAGGAGGAATCATAAATCGCGTTACTCTATGGGAGGAATACAATGCCTAGTATATTATCTGCCAACTTTTTATTCTGTAGGCATCTGTAGGAATAATTATGACGTTATGAGAGAATTTTGTATTTGTAACTGTGGTATTTATCCCATAGATAAATGTTACCCAACCATTGAAAAATCAGCTCATAATCAGTTAAATTAACTAATTCTAGAAATGCATTACTCGTTTTTTTCACGGGCAAGTCCCAAACACAATAAGCTTTCGACGAAACATTTTATCATAAGTTAAAAATGATGATTATCCTTAGTTCTAGTCTAATTATGTCCGATCAGGCCATGCTGGTTATGGATCACTGCTAAACATAAAAATATGGCAGGCAGAATCGTAACCGCATTCGTTTATTAAGAGACCGTTGTTGCTCTTTTAATCCTTTCATCAGCTATTTATCACCCGAACACATTGCGACTTCTCAAGCTTTCAACCCAACTGTTTTATTTCACCCAACAGTAATGAAACAACAGTGTCCCCACTTAAGTTGATAACATTTACTTTTCGCTTTCATAATGTAATCACCACTCCACACCACTCTGGTTATCAGGCGTGGGAAAGCAGCCTGTTTGCCAGCTCGGCACGGATTAGATAACAATTTGTGGCTTAACTTGTTGTTATAGTGTTTATGGTACACATTGATATAGTTAACCACCGTGAAGGCCGCTCCGGAAGCTGTCGGGTGCGTTTGAAGTTATTTGATTACTTTGGCCTCTGTGATTTGAGTTAAACGTTGCGCTTGGATGTCCTATAGGTATACTTAGTAGATTTACTTACATGCATTCAGATCAGGGATGGTTTTGAACTCTAAAACAAAAGCTTTTAAAATCTATCTGAAACTGTTACTGGAATAATTTCGTTTAGAAGCAAAGTTTAAATCAGACATACACACACACACTAGCCGCCTTTCTTTTACAATATTCCTTATGCCCATAACTGAAACTATCCGAAGCATTCGAATAATACAAAAAAACCAACCGAAATACGAAAGTACCTGTCTGTTACGCTTTCACAAAGAAACGGCTGAACTGATTTTAATGAAATTTGGTATGAAAATTGCTTAAGCCCTGGGGAAGGATATAAGTTTGTAATCCGCGAGACCGCGAGTTCTGTCAGTCTGAAATAATTTAATATCCGGTCGGAGGGAATTTCTGGAATAAACCTCTGAAACCGATATAATAATTTTCATAATCCGTATCCATAACCAGATCCGAAATTTCATATCCATGACATCCCTGATTTAGAGATGGTATTGAAAAGCTATATGTACTAACTGGATTCAGAGACTGCCTTGAGCACAGTTTAACTTTTATGTAATCCTTTTGAAGTTTTGACAACAAAGGTCGTTTAACATTTTTGATTGGTTCCGCAATAAAACGTTCATTAGAAGTTGTTTGTTACGGGGTTTTATTGCCATCAATAACTCAGCGAACCGCGACGACAGTACATGTTTACAACTTGCAAGCTTTACCTAATTTTGTGGTAAATTAGTAAAGAAATAACTGTTGGCACATTAGTTTATTTCGTCATCATCATCAGCCGAAAGACGTCTACTGTTGAACATAGGCCTCCCCCATATAACGCCTCAACGGGTGGCAACCAGCGTAAGAAATTGAATAATAAAAATCATAATCCTAATGAATTACTATGTTACCCGGCCATACACTATAACAACCAGTATCATTCGTAAACATCAAGTTCGTAAATTCGTAAACATCAAAAATGCACTCAAAAACACGAATTAATCGTTGATTTATATTCAAATATGATATGTCAAATCCGACTTCTTTGATTGTCAGGAATTTAGGTAGTTACAAGATGTACAAAAATAATCACAGCACGCAATAGCTCATTAGGGATAAAATACACAGACAGAGATCACTTTACCCAACAATTACTTAAACAAATTAGAGTGTACACATCAATAGGCTGTTTACAAAGCCTTTAACTGAAGCCAAACAAAACGAAAAAGTAGAAGTACAGGCACAAGCCCTCATTGTGCACAGTGGGCCCTTTGTGCGCCGGCTACTGACCCATCGTCAGTGAGTTTATTTTTGTTTGGCTCGGGCCCTTCGCCCAGTGGGCGCGGGACAGATGTGCTCACAAATGGAGTAATAGTCTTAGTCGATGGATTAAATTTGTGATGCCAGATGCATGTGATTCGTGACGTTTAGCAAATATTGATGTTTTATTTAAATGGAAATGGCCCTTAGGCCAAGCTATGAAACTTATGGTGGTCGCAGGTATGAAATGGTCAGGGTGGCAAAAACTGGGATTAAAAAGTATGTGTTTTTGGTGCTGAAGTCTGTTCTGTGATTTCTATTTTTAACCCACTTCAAAAAGGAGGAGGTTATCAATTCGAATGTTTGTATTTTTTTTTTTTTGTATAGGTATGTTCGGGCATAATTCTGTCATATATATACGGATTTGCAAAATTCTTTTTTTGTCCGAAAGGGGTTTATTCCGATATATATATTTTATCAAAATTGATAGAGCCCTTTTTGAGAAAATCAACAAATTCCCAAATAAATTACTTAGACGACGTTTTGGTTTCTTCAATCTTTGGAGGACTTACAATCTCTTCAAGTGCGTCGCCGTTTCTTAATGGATTTGGATGTTAGGGCAACACTAATAAGCAAAAAATAAAAAGATTTTCAAAAAAAAAAAAAGAAAACCGCCTTCAAAAACTAAAAAGTGATAAATAACTTTAGCACAGAACAGCACACATTACTTTACTTTCGGAAGTCGGTGGCAATACAAAACAACAAACAAAGCCACCGCCACCGACTTCCGAAAGTAATGTGTGCTGTTCTGTGCTAAAGTTATTTATCACTTTTTAGTTTTTGAAGGCAGTTTTCTTGTTTTTTGAAAATCTTTTTATTGCTAACAATTACTTTGATTACCCATCGGGTCTTGGTTTTTGTCCATTCCTCATCATCATGTCAACCTTTAGAAAACCACTGCTGGGCATAGGTAGGTCTGCCCAAGAGCGGTTCAACCGTAATCGCCATGCTTGGCCGATGCATGTTGGCGATCGCAAAAGGTGTTTTGTCCATTAACCAGATTAATTGATATAGGTAAAAAATGTGTTATTGTAATCAACTTTTTTATTAATAATGTTTAGCGTTTGCCTATAATTTAATCTTAACCCTAGAAGCCCAATCATATTTTATTGGTTATAAAGCCCAATCATAGGTCAAATTTACCTACATTAATACTATCAATGACTTGATGTATCCTAATAATTATATTATTTTTTATTAATATATATTTATTAGGTAACTATCAGAGAATTAAATAAAAGCAATTTTTTTGTAACATTTATTTATTTGATTTCAAAAATAAAAACTATAAGTAGGCATACAAAAAATTGGCATAAAATGAGATCCTTTTGTTTTATTCTTATAAAGTAAAATAAAAAATAAAAAAAACTGAATAAATCTCCTATTTTACGATTATTTAGGAAACTTTTTATATTAATAAATCAGTTTTATGACAGTATTTTCATTTTATACACACTTCTGGCACACGTCAATATTGTGTTCACGACAAATTGGTTTTTTGCATTTCATGCACTGTGTATTTGTCTTTCGCTGTTTATTTATAAGAACAATATCCACAGTAGCGTCGCTTCTTTGGTACTGGTTCATCTTCACAGATCTCACGATCACACGAGTCGCACAGTCTTCCTCTCCCGAGTCTGTATCACAAAGGTCCGAGTCGTCAATATTTTCTAAAAGAGATGATATGTCTCCCTCATTCTGTTGCTGAGAGGACGCCATCTTATGTTATAATCTAAAAATAATATATATCGTTAAATATAAAAGAAAATAAAACGTTAAATCTCATAACTAAGACGTATGCAAAAGTTACATAAAGCCCAAACATAGGTAAAATCGACCTATGACTATACGATAACTCGGAAATGGAGGTACTTACCAAAGCGACGCAAACGTCTCGTGTTAGCTCTCGGCGGCTACTAAGTTGGTTTGATCAATCACGGCGATCGAAGAAACTGAGCGAAAGATATCGCAAATATGCGTTTACGTGTAGGTAAAAATGACCTAGATTGGGCTTCTAGGGTTAACTTAACTTTAAGCAACAGTTTATAAGTAGTGGGGGAAATAGACAAATAGCCTTAAACAGTAAAGAACTTCCATTTAGATCGACTTCCGTCTGACTACAGACTCTATTTTTCGCGAGGTTGCGAGGCGAGGAATGAATTTTACAAATCGCTTCCGCCTGTAACTTACACCGCCGCCTAAGGTTTGGGCACTTTTGAACTCTTTCTTACATGTGGTCATATAATAAATGGAACTTAAATTCAGTGTTCCTAATAAAATGTAGGTCAGCATTCACGTACTTGGACGTAACTGGGTACCTCGCCGAGTACCAGTTACAGGTTCTGCTAGCACACAGCACGTAAACATTCACGTAGGTAGTTAGATAGTGTACGTAAGTACTATAGCAAAATCGTTTTAACGTGGCAATAGCAGTCAATGACCCACCTTTACTTTCCAGTGTTCTTCATTTAAAATTAAAAAAAGGAAACAAAGAACGTTACCACAGTAAAGATATCTAACAGTATTGTCACTCGTTTAAGGTCACGCGCTTAAGTACCTACGGCTCGCTTTCGTTCGAACGTCCAAAATCCAGTCGGGTTGCCACGCGCTCGCTAAGTGTACATATACCGCAGATATTTTTTTTCTGATACAGTTTAATTAATAGTTCCGTACGATACTGTGACCGCAGCTTTAATAATGGGTAGTCGTGCAAATTGCATTGTAGACAGCTGTCGAAATAAAATAACCAACAAAAGTTTATCCTTTTTTACATTACCTAAGGAGGAGGAAAGGTAATTATTTTGTATTTTTTTTGTTGATTCATTTTTTGTATAATAGAGAGTTCTTTGTGTAATGTTAAGAAGAAAGTTTTATAATAGTACGTAATTATAAGTAGGTACCTATTGATTTGGTTAGATATTTTACTTAGGTACTTATTTTTTAAAATATACACACAATAACTAGTCAACTGTAAAAAACAAAAATGTAAAAACTGTTTTTTTATTCACCTATTCTTTTGTGTAATCATTTCATAACATAGACAGCCCTAGCGTTGCGTAATTTGACGCAGGTAATCGCCCGACACCACGTCAGACAACGTAGTAGATACTCTCGAGCGTGTGCGTAAGGTACATTTTAGCGCGCACGAACGGCTGTAATATTTTTGTAGGCAGTTATAGCGTTAGGTATCTATCTTTTTCTATGGAGTGAACTATCTGTTCCAAAGGAACTATTAGTTAATCTGTGACGTTACGTCCGAAATTGATATATACAAATAAAAACGATAAGTTAGTATAGATTTTCAGTTCAGTTTCCTACGAAGCAATGACCGCATTGCCACGTTAAAACGATTTTACTTTATGTACCTTGCCAAATATGACGCAGACTGCGACAGTTTGAATGAATTTAATTGCTCATTTTACCTAATACCTCAATCCTACATTCAAATAATAATATGGTAAATCCTAGATTTGTAATTAACTAAAACCGCCATTATTCATTATGTGAGCAGGTACCTGTTTGTGTTGCAGAGGATAAACCCGTGTGTGTGGTCACCTTTGAAATTAATTGCAGAATTTTACAACGTTTTACGTACTTATTTTTTACCCTTCTTTGCACGTATTTTTATATTCCTTCTTATGTTTATTTACATGAACTTGTGTACTGGATAAATGGTTAAATAAACTTTTATCCACTAAGTGGTCAAGAAATTGCTCTTAAAATTATTCTTTTGTGTTACTTCTATTCAGTAAGGTCAAGAATACGAAAACCTAACTGGTAAGGTTGCACCCACTCAGCACAACACAAACAATTATTTTCAACTGACTTTGTCTTCACAGTTAACTTGGAAATTGACCTGACTGAATAGGCACAAAAATAGAACTTTCCAAACAATTTCTAATCGAATAGGTACCAAAGTTGTATGTAATAATTATGTCGCAGGGAAATGGTACATTCAGGGATTTGACCAATCAAAATACGGTAGGTAGATGTTACAATAACAACTCCGTTAGGCCATTTCCCTGAAGAATGTTAGTGATTTGATCAAATCACTAATTTTCTTCAGGGAAATGGCCACTAATAATACCATTTCTCGGGAAACTCCGAATAGAGTAGCAAGTCTGTGTCTTCACAGTGACAGCTGTCATTCTTTTGACAGACAAGGCTCAAGATGCACGCGTGCTAATTTAATCTATTGGCTCATAATCAAGTTTCATCTTGTGTTTCACAGTAAATTTTGTATAAAAGTGTATTCAAATAAAACAAGTGACTATTAATAATTGCAAACGTGATATTATTTCGACGTTCCTGATAGACCTATCCCGCTCACGATGGATGACGACCGCTCCGCTGACCCTTTTGATACCCCGATATATTATTCTTCAATGAATGACCACGGTACACCTCTATAATTGTTAGTAAGTACTTATCTACACGTACCTAGTATACTAGGAATATATTAATAACTTCAGGGAGGAGGCAAAGTAATTGTATTTGAATTACTACACCTACTGCTAACCACCTACGGATTGGCTAACCGATAGCGATGTGTTATGATGCTATTCTCTTCATGAGTACAGGAAATTGCTATAGATAAGCTGAAATTTGTGCCAGAACTAGCCGTTACTACTTGAAATACAACACATTAACCTGTAAACATTGGCAGATGAAATTGGCTTCATGGGGATCGCTGTGAAGTTATGAAACGTAAATTAAAATGCTAAAAGATTTCGTCTTTATTCTCTCTAGAGCTAGGCAGAGATTTATAGATAGCGCCGGAACTTGGGTCGCTCTAGGCACCAGGGGGGCAAGTCTGCTATAATGTCGTCATTCCAACACGATCCCATAGTCATTTTGCTAAAAGTTCGTAATCTCTAAATTCATAATGATCGATCCTTGGTCGATCGAATTAAAAGCAATGACAGCACAATGACGGTCTAATGATAGGTCACTGATCAAAGGAACTGTCAAAATTTTAGCAGATTACCGCCTAAGTCAGTCATTCAGTTGTCATTTTTTACGAGATTACCATTCTATATTATTTCTTTCAATGGAGTGTCATTGGTTGACCATTGGAAAGTCATAATGACACCATTATATTAGTAGATTACCAAACTTGTCAAAATCAACAATTATGAAATCAATGATAGACCATTCTGACAGTATTGTAATAGCAGACTGAGGCCCAGCCCAGGTGGCAAGGGCCGCCAAAATGTCAAATGCGAAAATAATGGCTTTATAGTACCTAATTCAACAAAGTTCGTATTGCTTTTGATAAATATAAAGCTCCTTAATTAAATTTAAATTCATTACTTACGTGATGATTATTGCAAATAAAGTTGAATTTTGATACATAAATTGAAATACTATATTTTTGTAAAGTGAAAGTGTTGACCAAAGGGCGCCGACTGATAATCTCGTTCTATTCTGTAAAGGCTAGAACCAGCAAGCAGTCCCGCTTATGACCCGCATATGACCTTGGTAGGTAGTCCAAATTTAAGAACATAAATAATTCGAGAATCAGGTAGACTCCGATTAGGAAATATTCCACTTTTAAAGATGGAAAATTAAGGTGTGATTGGTTTGTTGTTACCGTTCCTTAATCAATTTGGATGATAAGAAGAAGGCATAAAATACCTTTTTTACAATGAGACAACTGCCTTCATAACTTTAATTTCGGATGTCGGAGGAATACAAAACAACAAACAGAACCAAACCTGCGAAGTACACTTGCGAAAAAAAAATTTTAAACAAAAAAGACAACTGCCTTCAAAAAGTAAAAAATAACTTTCAATTCGCAAGTTGGCGGCTTTGGTTTGCTTGTTGTTTTGTATTGCCACCGACTTGCGAATTGAAAGTATTTTTTTACTTTTTGAAGGCGGTGGTCTTTTTTGTTAAAATTTTTTTTTTCGCTTTTTAGTGCCTACTTCTCATCATAGAAATGAATTACGAAACGGCGACACCAAAAAAAATCTGTCATCCCTTAATTTTCAACCCTGAGGGGTGGAATATTTTCTTGTAATTTATATGGGAGCAAATTTGAGGCATACACTATAAATTAAAAAAAGAATCATTGAAATCGGACTACATTGAAAAAAGTTATGCGTGGTCAAACATAAAAGTAAATATATAAAAAATAAAAAAATGTTCATAAAATTCTACTGGGCAAAACAATGTAAAATGTTTATGGGACCAAATGGCAACTATTCCGAATCAAGCTAAAGCAAAATCACGTAAATCGGATCATAAATCTCAGAGTAATCGATGTACATACATAAAAAAAAACCAAACGAATTGAGAACCTCCTCCTTTTTGAAGTCGGTTAATAGTAAAGTTACCTATTTTGTTTGATTATTTTATGGTACGAAAACAATTTTTTTTTCACCCCTATTTTTAGGGCTATGTAACATAATGTTTCATGAAGTTTCAAACAGTGTACAGTCTCCCAGGTGTAAATAACTGCAGTAGTCACAACACTACAACTCAAATAGGTAATAGTACACCCACGTCTGAAGTCTGAAGTCTGCACTAAAGTCTTCACTAACTCATCTCATTTGACTTTTACGACTTACGCAAGTTTATGTAGTGATACATTCCGTTAGTTTCATAATAATATCTAGTACAATAATGTATTACAGTGTAGCCTGCTGTTCTTTACTAATATTATACATGCGAAAGTAACGAGGTATGTCAGTTTGTCTGTAAGCTTTTACAGCTAAACCACTGAACCGATTTTGATGAAATTTGGTACGGTGTAAGCTTGTACCCCAAGAAAGGACTTAGGCTACTTTTTAATCTGCGACTTCGCCTACTTCTGCGAGGATCGTCATCCACACGGATTAAAGTCGAAGGCAAAACCTAGTATCTTCTAAGTTTTGTTGCAATGTAAGCTTGGATGGAGTAAGTCCTAGTAATACGTTAAGCAAAAATAAATGTGTAATGTTTTTTATATGTCGGGACAATTCACACACGGCCATCTGACCCCAAACTAGGGAGATCCTGTACTATGAGTGTCAGACAGCTGATACATTTTAAATACATACATATAGATAAACAACACCCAGACACAAGGCAAACACAAGTGCTCGTCATACAAATATTTCCCCTGGGCGGGAATCGAACCCGCAAAACACTGCGCAGCAGTCGATCGCTCAGCCACTGTGCCAACCGTTTCATCAAATTGTCAAATTGTCGTCAAATTGAATAAGCTTAACAAAAATAAAACAAGTCATGAAGTTATTGCTGAAATTCGAGTTAACAGCACTGCCTCAAAAGTGCTAAAAATATGGCAACCTGTTAATTTTAGAGGATCCCCGCTAAATTAAACACATACCTAAATAAGATTGTTTATTATTACAAATTAAATATTTGCACGTTTATCGCCCATTTACTAATAATTTACGTTTTGTACGTAAGCAGGTGCTCCTTAAATATTTGTAAGACTGTTTGTATGAAATTACGTTCCGAACTGAACGTCAGTTGATTCTGGTGACTCATTACTCGCATATAGGGTACTTTTGATCAATCTATTCACTTAGTATCTAAGTAACACAACCTCTAAGCTCGACGCTGCGACAACAGTGAGTTACATTTTCGTATTCATTAACCTTTGCTGGATCTACTCAAGGTTGAATAATTTGACACTTCATATATATGAATAACGTTATTCGCTAAGCAAAAACAGTCGCTGAACTCGACGTCGATTTCAAGGTTGATCGAGTTCACCGTCGAGTATATCCACGAATGGTAACATTAGAGAATACCTAGCATACTTAGCTGTATGAGAGTAACCATAAAATACCTATACCAGCCTAATATTGTCCCACTACAGGGCAAAGGCATCTTCTCATACACAGAAGGCACGAGCAATCACCACGTCCGCTCAAGGCGGATTGGCCATTTCAGACATATTAATTACTAGCTTTTGCCCGCGAATTCGGCCGCGTGGTTGTCGGTTATCGCGGATGCAGGCGAAGTTGCCGATTAAGAAGTAGCCTATGTCCTTCCCCGGGGTTCGAGCTATCTTCTTTCAAAATTTAATCAAAATCGGTTCAGACGTTTCATAGTAAAAGACAGACAGAGTTACTTTCACATTTATAATATTAATAAAGAACTCAGACCAATAAAAAACTTTTTTATTGGTCTGAGATTAAGTATGGATAAGTCCACGACACAAGACTTTCTGGCTTCCGACTAACTGATTTAAGAATGACAGCTGGGCCCAAAGGCATTACGTGCTTTCCGACGCACGGATAAGGAAAGCTATTATGTATCTTGAGATTAATGGGTAATTCTAGAACTGTGTAAACAACATTAAATCGATCTATTAATCAGTTAAATGTACCGTTCGACTTGATTGGCGCCTCGAGGAGTGTTGCCAGTTAATCTTAGAACGTAGTTCTATGAATGATGTATCAGTAGGTAGTTAACCACACAGTTTTATTAATAACCAACGTTCATGTCCACCCACGGTTAACATAATTATAAGTAATCTCTGAAGTTTCTAACACATTCCTCCGTCTGAACCATTTTAATTTCAACGCTTCAATGGTTTGAAATTTTCAGATAAAATATTTTCTCTACATGATATAAATAATGTTCATTATAGTTTTTATAGCACTTAGATTTATGGTGGAATTTACACGGAGTACAAATTAAATACGTAAACGTAGGATCTAGGAGATCGTTCTTAGGCTAGGTGAAGCTAAGGTTGTCACAGGGTAGCTCGTTAGCTGGATGAGGGTTTCCGAGAATAGCGTGCGATTGGAGAGGCCTTAGTATGTACATACACTATCAGTGGTCTTCTAAATATAAAGTAATGATGAGGTGTAACTATTATAAATACCAAGTACCTATATTATTGTTCAAAGCAAATTTCAGAGTATGCAGGAGATTAATAGTGCGTCGAGCTTCAATGGGGAGTAATGAGGCAGGTTTGTTGCAAAAATAAATTACAGTGCGATGTATAGTCATAGTCCGATGAAACCGAGGAGAGATCACGCGTAGGACCAACAGTTTTACGTGGCATTACACTAGTTGTTGTAATTTAGTTTTCACATTATGTCGTTTCTGTATAGTTTCAGCTATACACACGTATTTCTTACTTTGTAGTAGTTTTCTAAATAAGCTTCGCGGCGCATTCGCGGCGTTTACGTTCAACGTTCCTCTGCGATAACACTTTGCCAACCTAGGAATCGAACTCACGACCCTATGCTCAGCAGTCGCCAGACCAACCACGAGACTAACGAGGCAGACATCAAAAATAAGAAAACTGAAAGGAAATACCGGAAAAAACCGGTCTATCAAAAAGAAATAGGTCATTACACGACGGGAGATTTATAAAAAGCATAATATAGTAATAAGTAGATTTGATTACCTTCATATTTATTACGTCATGCCGTCGTAAAAAATATGGAAGCATTACTTTCTGATTCTGATATTGTGAATGGATACTTATATGCTAAATATATTATGCTATAAATGCTTTTTCTTTCTTTCTTTCATATGAAAGAGACGGGAGTCAGTAATTCAATAGCATGACGGTTGAAAAACAGAATGGAAGAATGAAAATGTGTAAGTAACATATTATGAGAGAAGGGTAGGAAAATGATGATGACTGACACTGACCCAGCAGTGTTTCTATTATAACATCAAGTCTATCAATGATGGCTCTAAGTATTATTCACTAAAGATTTATAAAGTTTTTATGCTCGCAGCTGATTAATACGGTACCTTTGTGGTACATCGTATAAATTTTATAGATCATAAAGTTATTTATTACAATTTACAAGGAAAGCACATCAAACATATTTTTAGGAACGGCCTCCATAATCATTAAATCACTTCAAGTAAATTGAAGAGGATGCGTATTTTGATGAGTGAGATCTTTTTGGTTTTTAAAATCAGTAGGTTGATCCTAGGACTTATAACTATTTTTTAAATTTGAAAAACAAAAAAGGTTTTTTATATCAACATTTAGTAAACTTTCTCATCTGCCTAACCCTTTACTACTATGATGGTCGGTCTAAGCCTTACTAGGTAACACGATACCCCTTTGGTAAGCCTGATTGTCAGACTTTCTGACTTCTGACTATCCATAACGACTGTCAAAACAATGACAGTCGGGACTAACAGTTAGGTAGGGAGGGGCCTCTGTATGAAATGAATGGTCACCCATCTACGAACCGACGCAAGCGTAGCCATGACTGATCCATTCGCACGGCTTTTACCACGAGCCGGTACAGTTAACTATCTATTAAATACTAGCTTTCCCTGCGACTTTGTTAGCGTGAAATTTCTTACGGATCCCTAATTTTTGATAATATAATATAGTCTATATCACTCAGTGCTAACGTAGCTTCAAATTGGCGAAAGATAGTTCCGGAAATTAGCGCGTTCAAACAAACAAACAAATGAACTCTACAGCTTTATTATATCTACTATACTATAGTATTCAATATATCTATTAATTAATTATTAATTAAATATAATTATTAATCAAATATAATTATTAATTGATTATTAATTATAATTACATATAATTATTAATCAATTATTAATTAAACTTTTTAACTCGCGACTTCATCTGCATCCGCGATAACCGACATACACGCGGACGAAGTCGCGAGCATAAGCTAGTATTTCATAAATTATTTTAATTCAAACGTAGTGTCGTCAAAGACTTCGTCCACAGTAACGCACACGCGTAACATACAATAGAATCCCCTGAATCCCCTCCTTACTAAATTGTAGGGACCCCCATATTACCTATTTTAAATTGTTAACACCCTTGTATTGGTTGCTGTAATTTAGTGTTAAATAATCCCTGATTTTAATGTTAGACGTTTACAACTGAAGTTTTCTTCGTGGTAATTATTATTTTTACGCTGAAAGCAGGCTGAAAATAGTCTCGTGACAGTAAACAACTGCATGGTTTTTTAAGTATTTACTGACATTAAGGTTATAAAAAAATAGCATGCTAATTATTAGCATAGTACGTACACTTGCTTTGCAGAAAAATTACCTACTTATACATTTAAGGCCTAGCTTTTTATTATGAAGAAGACTCGTGCCGTGTCTATTCGTCAATAATAAAAAGTGATTTATTGATGCAAATAATTATTATTCTAATGCTTTTTTCTGACGTTTATGGCCCAGACCGACTCTCGTTAACAGACTTTTTAAATGTATAACCGTATCATTTAGATACTTATTTTGCACACAACACATGGAGTTACAGTTACATGGAGGGGAAACTGCGGTTTTTCCTGCCAATACCAAAATAAAGGAATATGTAGGTATTAGGCATATACTACATTACCGGTCATCGCTTGTAACATGGTTACCTCTCAAATCATAGATATGCACTTGAAACCCGACACCGATTGCTAGTTTGAGGTGCTTAATTTCATACTTAGTATAAATATGTACATATATATATTTGACTCTTTTTTTAAACACTGCTCAGGCTCACATACTGATTCATTGTTGTTAAAATATAAGGAGTGGTCGTCTACTGTTTCAACATTAATTGTAATATGTAATATGTGAACACTGTGTATCTATGTACATATAACTTAGTCTGTCATTCCTTAATCTGTGATACTTTGTACACACTTTCAAATACCTAGTGTTTTTATGCAAGGTACATCGTATTCACGTATAATTATATAATTCCTGTAAATGCAAATATTGTTAACATCGTTTTTAAAAGAGTAAGTATGGAGTTTCTTGCCCATTCTTCTCCATACAAAACTACCTTTTGGAATGGGCACCTAGAATCAATTTTTTTTTCTCATTTGACGTTCAAAAGTGCCTTATAATGGTCTAATTGAAATAAATGATTTGACTTTGACTTTGACTTTGACTTTGACTTTGAAAACCATGAGAAACTAACATGGTTAAAAGATTAAATCTAACCCCATTTAAATTTACGTGACTTGAAAATAATTGGGTTCAGAAACATCGCTTATTTTTAGTAGGTAACTCGTTCACCCAACTTTAACTCCACAACATAGAAACTAATAAAAATAATTTAATGGTTTGTGCAGCGGAGGTGAACGCAGCGCCTATGCATCGCACACGTACACACGAGGACAATTTAAATTGGTTACCACGCATTAATATTAATGCACCAGTATTATGGTAATGATTTAATCTGAGGGCGGGTCGACGAACCGAATGTATTGGTTTCAAAATGACTACAATGGGATATTGTATGCCATGCTGTGTAAAATTGTCTTATTGTTTCGATTTCTTGTGAAGTACGAGTAATTACATAAATAAACAACTTTATCGAAATGAAAGTGACGTTTTGAGTTCACTGTTGGTTATCTGTACCTTTAGTTTATTATGTTTGTATGCTAGTTGCTACAACGCCCACGTCATACATTTTCTCTAAACGTTAGCGTAGTATGCAATTGGCAAAGGCTGATAAAAAACATAAAATTGATAGATTGTGAGAAAATATACTCAAAACTACTTTTGTGTTTTAGATATCTCTTCTGGGATAGTAAAACAATAAATAAAAGTAGAATTTGAGAACAATTTTATTTTTTCACGTGAATTCTTCAGTAGGTCAATATCGGGCGAACTATCATTTGTGCCGGCTCCTATAAATAGCGCCGTGAATGAGGAGTATTTCTTCCCCGGCGTCAGTAAAGAGGTTTGTTTTACAACTGTACACGGCTGAGTGGTGGGATGGCGTGATAAATAACCCGTCGACATTTATAATCTGTTTCACGCCACCACTAAATGTATTTTTTACGATGCCCACGTAGAAAATCTATTCGGGAAATATCAGTGGCGTCTACTAAAGTACATATTCTAGTGAAACAATAAAAAGTTACTTAGATGCTAGTTATTTTCCACTACAGTTCAGACATTTTCTCAGGCAGTAGTGTTTGTTCGCACGTAATATAATTCTAAATCTCAGTGGAGCAATTTCATTAAAATATTCGTTGGATGTGGTAGACCACTTTATAGAGAAAAATAAATATATTTACTTGTCAGCGCACGTTTTCCATCATGATGTGCGTTGGAGGTAAATACTTTTAGTTCCTGTTTACGTACCTATTGCAAGCGTATCCGCAGTCTACCCGAGTTTTAAATCTGTAGTTTCCTTATTTTGATACTGAACAAATTCAATTTTACCATTCTGGCATGAAAGATATTTACGAGTTTACTAGTTCAAAAACATCGAATGGGGTTATCCCAAGAGTCAAAAGTCCAAACACACAAATAAATGTACACATTCCTTGAAGGTCTTCCACGAAAACAAGTACAGAGTTATAAACAGAAACAAGTGAATTTGAAAATAAATAAGAAAAAACTCACCTATTAATAGTAATAGCGACCATAGAAAGCAGTGAGACTGCCTCGTTTCCATAGAAGACAAAAGCAAACATCTGGCAGAGGCTGGGTCCCAGGCCCCAGTGCTGCTTGATGTACCGGTTAGCGGTGAGTGGCAGGTTGATGGAGCAGAAAAGGAGGTCCGACACGCAGAGCGAGAGGACAAACATCGTGGTCACGTGACCACGGAGCTTTGGGTGCATCAGCAGCGCCACTGTCGTTACAAGGTTTCCTGGAATGAGGAGAATAGTTCTGAATGTAGATAGAAATAAAATAAAATGGCTATAGAAAAGTTAAACGAACAAACAAAAAAAAAATTAAAGTCGTTGATCTTTTTTTAAACATAGAACGTTTCATTTGGAAAAACAAAGATTTATTTCATGTCCTAAGATAAAAAAATAAACCAAGCAAACAAAGAAATATTTTCTGAGTTTACGTAGCAACTTTTCTAGCTGCATTCTTTTTCGTGCACTCGCGTGTAAAATCTACATTACAGGTTACATTGCGCTGTTGATTGTTAAATCAATCACTGTACTCATCAATTGAACACAAAATGCACAGTAAAACATGTAGAATTTGCATGTTCTATTACAAACACGTAATGTATGAGATTCTTAGCAATTTATACGAGAATTACGAAGAGCGGATCTCCCAGTCACGTAGGCAACCGAATTTTAGATTGCAACCAATTAGATTAACAAACAATTGCAAATTCAGTTCAGTGTTGTTTCTATTTCACAGAACTATGTTGGTTTACGAAAGAAATAAAGAGCAGATTAGGATGTCTAAATCAATGTCATGCGAAAGTGTTGAAACCGCTGAGTACTCGTTACGGATTTATTTATGTATTGCCATAGATTGAAATACTAGCTTTTGCCCGTGACTTCAGCTGCGTGTATTTTTTTTCGCTTGCGCCATTGACCCTAAAGGTTGGGAGAGGCTCGCTCCGAATAGTTCGTCTTGGCGCTCTACTATCAACAAAAATTTAAAACTATTTGAGCAAAAGCGACTTGACACATTGAACGAGAACTCACACACATTTAACTCTCCTGGCTAACTTTACGTTGTGACCGGGTATTTAAAATCAAATTCGGTCTGGCGAGTCATATTAGGGCACACGTAAGGAAATATATAGTTTTTTATAAAGGGTCGCCGTTATCGAAATCGATAAGGAGGACTACCTATATATGTATTTTTTTTAATTTGTCTGATATGAAAATATAAGGTCCCATTAAAATAGGTGGACAAATTTTTACACAGCGTTCAGGGGGGCGATCGCGCTATTTTATAACATGAACAAATGTCTAAAGATCGGTTTTGGTTCAGCTCTGACTGTAATTCAGTTTTGGTTCGGTTGAATGAAATTTCGGTATCGCGCTAAAGTTTAAGTGATGACCAAAGTAGAACTGAAACTGAACCATTGTCATAATCAAAATATTGGATGTGTATCCTAGTATGGACATTGTAAACTAGTATCGTAAGCATAATCGACCGTCGACTCAGCGTTTTGACAGCACTTGTGTTTGAGTTATGTTACTTTGGTTGGAGTGCTGACCAAAAAAAATATCGAGATATGATTTCAAGTGGTTACCTATATAGCTTAGAAATATCCTTTCAACATCTCGGTCACATTGTCGGCACTGTAGGTCTATTGTAAGGATTAGAAACCAACTGTCTGAAGAATTATATTGTTTGTGTATGACTGTTTGATGCCAAAATAAAATAAAAAAAAACTCGATAAGTGGAGTGATACGTGTTTTAAATATATTGAAAAAATCTGTGAATACGTTTATTTTGCATTGGTGGGTTTTTCAATTCTCTTAGAATAATAGTATTTAATTTTAAAACTATAAATATTTAAAGATACGTTTAGTATATTGTATAAAATAATTGAATTAAAAATAAGTTTTCAGTTCAATCTGTGACTGGTTTATATTTATATTATTTACCAGCACATTGCCCGCGATTTCGTCGTGAATTTTAAAGATCCCAAATTTTTTGATAATGCAATATAGCCAATGCACTGCACTCAGGCATAAAATAGCTTCTTATTGGTGAAAGAACTTTTAAATCATGAGTAGATAGTTTCGGATATTACCCCCTACAAACTTTACCTCTTTATAATATTAATATTTATTTAATAGTAGTTACAATTTTATTATTATTTATTCTCTTTTATTTCATTTTTATTATTATTTATTTTTTTGTTTAATTTTTTATGTTGATTTATTATTTTTAGTTTTTCGATATCTCTTATAGAACTGCATTTCACCTAACTTGAAAGCTACTCTTTGTAATCTTGTACTCAGATTTTTTTTTTATTGGGCTCGCACAATGGCCGCATCATACTCGTGCGCCGTTTCCATGAAGTCTAGGTACATCCATTCATCATTTTAACGATTTCCACTTACTTTTTATCACAAAAATTCTAAACCAATTCAGAAAAAGTTGCTCCGTAGTAACTTTAACACAAATTGTGGTTATGGTTTGGTTGCGTCTCTGTTCTAGTCGAACTTCGGTTCAACCATATGTCAACGCATTAGCGCGATACGAAAAGTACTTAAAGTTGTATTTCGGTTATGGTTCAGTTTTGATTCGGTTGGGATATTTTAGCGCGATCGCCCCCCAGTACGTCTAACTAAAGATAGCCAGTTGAGAGTGTAAATAGATAGGTTACTAGTAGTTGATACTGGTGTTTGAATCATTAACAAAAAATGCCGATTCCCTTGTTCACAAACTAAACTAAGATTAGGCATTTTTCGTCTCTTACTACCAGGCAGCTGAAGAAAAGGACGGCGACAGCCAAGGACTAAGTTAGAGATGTCAAATTAGTTTTTCCCTTGAACTTCGCAGTGTTTTTAATCAATACGTTCTGAAATGACAACTATAATTGTATGAACATTTCAGATCAACTTAAATTGACAGCTCTTATTAATATATGTTTCTTTCTTATTTTATTGGAGAGCAAGAGATATAAATAGCTTAAAATTAAGTAATTTAGTTCGTGCACAACAGAATTGGCACCATTGAGTCGTCTAGATATCGATCCAGCAGTGTACTTAAATCTGTAAAAAAAACACCCACGAATTCGAATCCTATCTAATTTCCGATTTCATTTATCTGAAGTGAAAAGAATTTTGTATTCCCTAAACTATTACGTAAAAATAGTTCACTTCACCTATCTTCTCACTTAGTGGCGTTAGAGTATTTTTCATTGAGTTACAGAATTATCAGAAGAAGTGAGCACTGAAATGAGTTTTTACACGGGGCCAAATCTGCTATTTTTATAATTTCGTCATTCCAACCCGATCCCATTGTCATTTTGCTAAAAGCACAGTATAAAAACATACAGTAGGACGACGCCTTTGATCTTCTTGTAAATGCCGACAACGTGTAGACATTGTCGCAATAGCTAGGGTTGTCTCAAGTAAACAATATTTTTTAATTTATTTTAGATCAACATTATTATTAACACCAATTATTATCAAAAATATCGTTTTTTAAACAGTTTTATTTAGCTTGCCCTGTTTGTTTATTTATTTGTTTGGATCAAATCAAGTAATTGAAATTTGACCCCCTTCCTGTTGACGGATTATTTTGAAATTTGTTATGCACCTAATCAGTATATCAGTATAATTTAACAAATTCGGTATCATTGTAAATCCAAGATGGCTGCCACTACTAAATGGCGGATTACATATTTTATCACTACTTCCTCAATATAAGTATCAAATGAAAAGGCTTGATTAGTAAAATAGAGTTCGTTATGAAAAGCTAATATGGCCATCAACAAAATGGCCATTTAATTTTTCTTTTCACAACCCTTTAATATGGGTATCTATGCTATAACAAATTTAAAATATACTTAACAAAATTAAAAACTTAAAATAAAAAATGAGCAAAAAATGTTTAAGTTAAACGGTTTTATTGAAAATAAAGATTAAAATGACATAGACAATGTAGTACTTAAAGCTAAAAAATAATTTAGTAGGTCCTAGCTACAAAAATAAAATCGTTGCGCGAATGAAATTTTAATCAAGCGTTTAACTTTAAAAAAAATTATAGGTAAGAATGTACTCATTAAACGGTTTTATTTAGCTGGACTTGTTTATTTGGGTCAAATCTAGCAATTGAAATTTGACCCCCTTCGTGTTTACGGATTGATCTGAAATTTGGTACGCACCTTTAGTTCTCATGACAATATAATTTAATACATTCGGTTTCATTGTAAATCCAAGATTTAAATCCCATTTTTCTTTTCACAACCCCTTCAATATGGATATCAAATGAAAGGGCTTGAGCAACAAAATGCTGTAATATGCTTTGACAGATTTAAAAAGGAACAAAACTAAAAACTTGTAAATCAAAATTTAATAAAAAAATGGTTTTAAATCTTGGATCATCTTTGATTCTAATTTCGACCCCATAATCGTTTTAAGCGACCTTGAAAACCTTGAAAATGACACCCATGACGAAAAATTGCAAATTTTCTTCGGCGCCATCTTGAATTCTAATTTCGACCCCGTAATCGTTTTAAGCGACCTCGAGAACCATGAAAATGACACCCATGACGAAAAATTTGCAAATTTTCCTCGGCGCCATCTTGGATTCTAATTTTCGCCCCATAATCGTTTTTAGCGACCTCGAGAACCATAAAAATGACACCCATGTCGAAAATATTGCAAATTTTCGTCGACGCCATCTTGGATTTTAATTTCGACCTCATAGTCGTTTTTAGCGACCTCGAAAACCATGAAAATGACACCCATGACGTAAATTTTGCAAATTTTCGTCGACGCCATCTTGGATTCTAATTTCGACCCCATAATCGTTTTAAGCGAACTCGAGAACCATGGAAATGATACCCATGACGAAAAATTCGCAAATTTTCGTCGGCGCCATCTTGGCCGGCGCACAATAAATAAATGTCGGCTACACGTCGCGCCGCCAAGTTGGCGGCAAGGGCTCAGGATAATTTCAAGTATTTTCTTTCTATCAAATAAACAATATTTTATTTATTTGGTTACCTTTCATCCATGCGCGGAAATTGATAAAATTGCAGTTCTTTATTAATGGAAGATGACGACTTGCAATCTTTTACAACACACGTCGTATGCACCATTTTAATAAAATTATTTTACATTAATTAAAACAAAAAGAAACTGACACATGATAGCCCTGAAAGTTTTCTCCCGAACTACTAACACGGTAGCGTATGCAGTTCGGGAGCGCCCTTCCCCCGTCTTGCCCCTCACGCCCCGCACGATTGCCCTGTCTAGACGTCTTCGTCGGACGACTGTATGATTTATAGACTGTGCTAAAAGTTCGTACGTAATCTGCTAAATTCATAATGGTCGATCATTGGTCGGTCGAATTAAAAGCAATGACTGCACTATGACGTTCTAATGGTAGGTCACTGATCAAAGGAACTGTCAAAATTTTGGTAGATTTATTTGTCATTTTGTACGAGATTACCATTCTTAATATCATTTCTTTCAATGGCGTGTCAGTGGTTGACGAATGGAAAGTCATATTGACGCCATCATCATAGATTATCAAACTTGTCAAAATCAACAATTATGAAATCAATTATAGACCATTCTGACACTATTGTAATAGCAGTCTTGAGGTCCTGATCAGGAATTTCTATAATATAGAGATAGAAATAATCGTTTTCTTTGTATTGTGTAGTAAGTGGTCTTCCAGTCTCCTAGGTAGGTATTCTGTTAATTGCTTCCACAGCTGCTAACATAATCGATATTAAAGAAATTTGGTACAGATTAAACTTGAACTACAAAAAAACCGGACAAGTGCGAATCGGACTCGCCCACCGAGGGTTCCGTACATATTATACATATCCATACTTCTATACTAATCCATACCTACTATCCATACTTTAATCTACTTAATATTATAAATGCGTTTTTTGCGACATAAACGGCCGTATCTTTTTTTCACGTTAACATAGAGGGTTGATTTTTTTACAGCATCAAGGGACCGTAGACTTGAGTATACGGTTTTAATTTCAACTCGATACCTCCACGCATTCCCGAGATAAAAATTCTTGACAGACAGACGGACGACAAAGTGATCCTATAAGGGTTCCGTTTTTTCCTTTTGAGGTACGGAACCCTAAAAAGGATATAGGCGACTTTTTAGTCCGCGACTTCGTCTGCAACCGAGATAACCGACATGCCCACCGACGCAGTCGCGGGCAAAAGCTAGTTAAAACTAGTTATGAAGACCAGAGCTACATCTTTACTCAATCACAAGTTACGTAAAGTGTGAAGTGAAGCATTCGTTGAAAAAAGTTGAAGACCTCTTCAAAACTTCAAGTTAGTTTTTGCTAAATTGTAAGTGAATTATGGCGAGCATCGACGTTTCGCGTTTTGATGTACCAGGTAGTTTTTTTGGTACTTATAGGTACCATGAAGAACTTTAGGTACTTCCTCTACTGTGGGTACCGTAGGAGTATATAGATGGTGTTAATTCTAGTGTAGATGACTTTTATACTGTGAAATAAAGAAAAACGTGTTGGCATTACATACCTACTTTAAAAATAAAATACAGCTTAAAACTATACAAAAAAAAAACAGAAAACAGTGATTATAATGCCAAAAGGGTCTTAACTCAGCATGATGTCAGATGACACGATAAAATGCGACACCTGACGCTGATTTTTTTTATCTTTTGTTTTTTTTTTTTTTTATATTGTTATAGGCTAGCGTTTGATGATGCAGCCTACGGTGGAGCACGCTTGCCTAAGATAAATCGGTTCACTCGTGCCTTGAAGATATCCAGATTATATGTATCGGAGAATAGAGAGGCGGACAGTGAATTCCACAGTCTGGTAGTTCGCACAATAAATGTGGAAGCATTGCGCTTGGTTCGAGACCGTGGAACTTCAACCGTATAGCGGTGATGTTTGCCGTATCCCTGCTCGTCCGGTGATGGAATGGGGATGGGGGAATTAAGTTGTGCAATTCCAAAGCACACTCTCCGAAATGTACTCGATAAAAGACCGATAGGCTGGCAACGGTGCGGCGATGTTCAAGGCTTTGGAGCCTAGCCTTAACCAGGAAGTCGTCATCTATGAGCCTCTTGGCACGTCTTTCAATAACTTCCAACGCCTCAAGTTGGTACTTTGCAGATCTATCCCAAAGGTGCGAACAGTACTCCATGCGCGATCGAACTTGTGCTTGGTATAGGTTCAGCATCTGTTCCGACGTGAAGTACTTTCGCACCTTTGCGAGGACTCCTAGCTTTTTGGCAGCTAGTTAGGCTGGGTGACTCTTGGTAGGTACGTATTTACATCATCATGTGCCTACGTATTTCCTTTTACCAAAACTATCAATTCCGAGATGTAAATATACCTAATGAACCAGTTAGAGATGTACCCGAACTTAAGAACCTATAAACAAAATGATTCGATTGATTGGCATATCTTTTAAACGCAATACGTTCGAGTGGCCCCACTTACCGATTTTAAATCGATTCACAATTATTTTAGACTCAATGTTTATGAGGGACTGTTTACACTTTAACGAGCTGTTGGCCGAGACAAAACATACCAATAACCCTTTTTAGCACCGGTCTATTTGTAATTCTCGCACGCGTATTTTCTGGGTGCTCGTGGCTAATTAAAAGCTGTACGGATTGATCGGGCATGGTAACGCTTGCCGTGGTTGATTTGTCCGTTTAGGCGCAAAATGTCCAGTGGTCGCAAAATGTCCAAGTCGCAAGTGGTCGTAAAATGTCCAGTTCTCAAAATGTCGAAAAACCCTACAAGCAGGGTTCCGTTGACCGGGCCTTGGTCATTTTGCAAATTGGACATTTTCCGAATTGGACATTTTGCGACCACTGGTCATTTTGCGACTTGGACATTTTGCGACCACTGGTCATTTTGCGACTTGGACATTTTGCGACCACTGGTCATTTTGCGACTTGGACATTTTGCGACCACTGGTCATTTTGCGACCACTGGACATTCTGCGCCTAAACGGGTGAAACAACCACGAATTGGACTTTTTGCGAACTGGACATTCTGCGAATTGGACATTCAGCGAATTGGTCATTCTGCGCCTGAACGGGTTCGTCGATGAGTGACCACGTGACCAGCCATTTCATCCCGAGTTCCCTCCGTGGCTCGGAAAGCAAGTAAAGTCGTTGGCCCCGGCTGTCATTCGTAGATCTTTGACAGTCGGTATGGGTAGTCTGAAGGTAGAAAGTATGATAAACGGAAGACCGTTTATATAAAAATGACTTACTGGATAAAACTTCCCCCTTGGCTCTTTTCAAACCCCATGTTATATTTAATTTCTAGTTCGGTTGTATAGGCATAGTTACAGTACGGTCAACGTAACTTGGCGCTAGGGTTGCCACCTTTTTTTGAAGCAAATAAAGTATATTTACTATCTAAGGTAAAAAAATAAAGTACATCATCTGCGAATAAAGTATTAAGTATTTATGGAGTAAGCAAGACTTATCAATGCGTTAGACAATTAAAAAACTTTTCTGCAAAAAACTTTACTTTTAAGTTTATGAAGGCGTTGTCTTTTTGTAAAAAATATTTTTTTACAAAAAGACAACAAATATGTTTCACTTTTTAGAAAGAAAAGGTTCTCCACCTCTTCTTTTTTGGAAGTTAGCTAATAAAACCGTTAACTTTATTGTTTCTTTTATTGAATAAAACCTTCGAAAAGTCCAATTAGGTAAAATAAAGTATTTTCACGTACTTTATTCCGCTCATAAAGTATAAAGTACGTTTACCCGAAATAACGTACAATACTTTATTATAAAGTACGGGTGGCAACCCTACTTGGCGCGTCTGAAGTTAGCCGATTAGCTGCGCAGTAGACAATTTCGTTCCTAAAAGTTCCATTGCGCAGCCAAACAGCTAACTTCAGACGCGCCAAGTTACGTTGACCGTATTGTATATGTACTTAATAGTCGTTATGGGTCACAATGTCTTACAACCAATCTTACCAAGGAGTATCGGCCAAGGTTAAGCCATTCTTATCGCGGTCGGTCCGTAGATGAGTGACCATTTCATATCGAGACCCTTCTGTGTCTCGGAAGGCACGTAAAAGCAGTTGGCTGTTATTCGTAGATCTTTAACAGTCGTTATGTGTAGTCAGAAGCTAGAAAGTCTGACAACCGGTCTTGCCAAGGGGGTGGTTTTATCCAATAACTGGGTTGTGGAGGTCAGATAGGCAGTCGCTCCATGTAAAACACTGGTATTCAGCTGCATCAGGTTAGACTGGAAACCGACCCCCAACATGGTTGGGAAAAGGCTAGGCAGTTATCACGCGTATTTACTTTGTGATCTAAAATAAAATAGTGAATCTATTTACAACGTTATGAAGCTTATTTATTGCGGTGTCGTTTCGTTTTTTTTGCCACATTTTTCAGAAAATGTATTTTAGAAGTAGCATCGTTAAATATCTACAAACTCTGTCGGATTTGTAGGTTTATAAAAAAATATGATATCATTAGCAACAAGTGCCTACTTAGCGGATATGACGTAACTATCTAGTATAATATTGATTAGTTAAGCAAATATGATTGAATCACCGTTACTCATCATTTTATCAATCATGACCTTTATTAACATTAATTTAAACCAATCAAACAAAAAGTTTCTGGTCAATCATTTCGCGATGGCTCAGCGGTTAAGGTGCCAGCCTCTCATGCATGAGGCCACGGGTTCGATACAGGGCAACCAATGTGCTTTTTCAATTAATATTTACTTTATAAGTTTATCTTGGACATCACTGACAACAGTGAAGGAAAACATCGTTAGGAAACCAGTTGTTTCTCCCACTTCCCCTAGTTACCTTGCTCCCCACGTTCAGTACATTTGTGCCAACCATAATAGGAGTCTGCGATCATCGCAAAACCGTGTTCTTCATTGTCCCTCAAGAACTTCGTATTCCATTTTAGTTTAGTCTAGAAAGCTTATGAGTTAAGCTTTCTAGACCAAACAGAAAATAATTATGGCAAAATTAAACGGTCTGCCTGTCTCGATGCAATAATAAATCTTATTAATTACCTAGGTAATTACTACCCATGATCTATTGCTTTATTCATGGATGGTCGAATAACAGACTGTATTACCTAAGTAACAAACTTTCATATACAATTTATGCATCAACATTATTATGCAATAACAGTTATCTTACATAAAAGGTGTAATAATGCTCATTAATTACCGCGTCAGATTTTATCGCTATGATTTATTTGCAAGTTCAATATCCCTGCAGGACACAATGAGTTATCTATTCAACCTCGACCGGAAATATTGGTAATATGGCCTAAGTCACTGCATGCTATTGTAAAAAAAATAATTAATTACGCTACTTAATTAAGTAGGTAATATACGGTTTAAGATGCTTTATTTCACTCAAAAAGAATAATACATATTCACTTCTATGAGGAAAAGAAAAAACACAATAATAAAAACTTATGGTAACATTTGCAAGACATGGTGCTTTAATAGCCTTTTAAAAGTTGGAAGAGATTTTGATTCCTTGATCACTTTAGGTAATTGATTATAAAGCTGTGCTCCCTCATACACAACAGTCTTTCTGCCATAATTTGTTCTCGGTGCTCTTAAAATTATATGGTTAGCCTGTCTAGTTATGCGCTTTTGAACTTGTATTCTTTTAGTAAATGTTATTTGTGAATGTATGTCTCTATTTATTATTCTACGCACAAGTACGCAAGTGTTATATTTATACGTTTGTTCAATATTCATTATTTTTGTTTCTTTAAAAACCCTTTGAGAGGGTGTCAAAAAATTGTAATGAAATAAAACTTTAACGATCTTATTCTGAGATGTTTGTAGTTTTTTAAGGTTAGTTTTAGCAGCACTTCCCCATATTTCGATTAAATAATCGAGATGTGGTTTAATCATGGAGTTATAAATAATATATCTGACCTCTAACGGTAGACATCGGACAATTCCTCTAAGTGCACCTGTAAGGGATGTTATCTTCTTTCTTATTTTCTCAATGTGGGGTTTCATTGTAAGTTTTTCATCTAACGTAAGACCTAAATATTTTTCTGTATTTGTTTTTAATAAAGTTTGACCATTAATAGTTAATTCATCGTGTGTATTAAGTTTTTTTATTTTTAGCACAAAATGTAATGTATTTGGTTTTACTGGCATTTATAGTTAGTAAATTGCATTGAAACCAGATAGCCAGTCTATCAAGATCATTTTGTGCTTCTTTTATAATTCGATCAATACTACTACCAAAGTAAAACAGACTAGTATCGTCTGCATAATACAGAATAATATAAAAATGTAATGTCTTGTTGTCTTTAATAATTCTATGACATATCCATACTAATATTATAAATGCGAAAGTAAGTCTGTCTGTTACGCTTTCACGGTGAAACGGCTGAACCGATATTGATGAAATTTGGTATGAAGATAGCTTGAACCCCAGGGAAGGACATAGGCTACTTTTTAATCAGTGACTTCGTCTGCATCCACTATAACCGACATTCACGCGGACGAAGTCGCGGGCATAAGCTAGTATGATATATTTCTTAAGTTACGTAATATGTAAGTAATTACTTATTCATAATTTAACTAACATTTTATATTAACATTTAGAACATTTATTTTGACGATAACAGGAACCTTTATGTAAATAAATAAATAATATTAATACCCCTGAACCGTTTAAGGACCCAAGTGGGAAGGTGTAACGCCAATCTCGCAAAATGGGGCTACCCCGACAGAGCAGCAGCAGGGTGCGCATGTGGCGCCGAGTTGCAAACCATGCCCCATCTCATGTCATGTCCTTTGTGCCCCAAAGCATGCGATCGGGGTGAATTATGCGCTGCCACCGACGACGCCGTGGAAGTGGCTGAATTTTGGGCCAAACAAATTTAAAAGACTGTCGTGCCAGCGATACGAAGAAGAAGAGAATAATATTAATCAAAATACAAACTATTTATATACGTACACATATAATGAGTATAGCATAGCGTTAAAACTTGTACTGTTCTTGTACCTACTTAGGATCCTTATGTACTTACCTACCTATATTTACAAATAAATAAAAATGAATATGGAAAAATATAAAAATACCATTTAGAGTTTCTTGTTTAGAAGATTTTCTTTCAAAAAAGTATTCTTACTTATGAAAATCCATTTTATAGCAACAAATTTAAAAAATATACATACGAAATTACATAACTAAGTAATTCGTTTGAGAACTATCATTTTATGCAAATTCTTTGGTTGTTAATTTTTCCAAGTCATAAATTTAAACTTTCTCTTTCTTAGTTAAACATTGTTACTGTATTCTTTACTTTCGCAAATTAAATGGTTGTTAGACTTTTTAGGGCATATAATGTATATTTAAATATTAAAATAAAAACTTTTTTAAGTGGTATTGTTTCGCCCATTTAACATCTAGACCCTTTAATTTGAAAGTAGTAATATTTCCATATTTTATGAGATTTGCCCTGAACGGTATTTGCGCTCTACTTTCGATAGGGGGCCAATACGAAGAAGATCTACCATCTTGTATAACATATCATCGTGATACAATTTTATACTAGTACGAGGGGTTAGGGTGAATCAGTCCAAAGACAATCAAACCATTTTACGATCTACCATTTATACATTCTCCAACTGTTGACCTACCTAAATTTTATTGTAAAAGTATTTTTTAAGTGATAACGTCTTATAAATCGATGCACACCGGCTGCACGCACGAAAAAGTGTCACGTTCCGCCTGAGCCTGAGCATGCAAGTGAGAGCAGCAAGTAACATAATATAAAAGTTTTTTTATTTTTATATTTGAGTAGATTGAATGGAAGGTAAATTGCGGTTTACGATTTAAGACGTATTAAAAAAAAACTACTTGCTAGATCTTGTTCAAACCAATTTTCGGTGGAAGTTTACATGGTAATGTACATCATATATTTTTTTTAGTTTTATCGTTTTCTTATTTTAGAAGTTACAGGGGGGACACAGACATTTTACCACTTTGGAAGTGTTTGGAAAAAAATGATATTAGAAACCTCAATATAATTTTTGATGATCTATCCAAATATAACCCACCCGTATGGGATTAATGAAAAAAAAATTTTGAGTTTCAGTTCTAAGTATGGGGAACCCCCAAAATTTATTGTTTTTTTCTATATTTGTGTGAAAATCTTAATGCGGTTCACAGAATACACCTACTTACCAAGTTTAAACAGTACCTATAGTTCTTATAGTTCCGGAAAAAAGTGCCTGTGACATACGGACAGACCAGACAGACAGACATGACGAATCTATAAGGGTTCCGTTTTTTCCGCCTCTCTGTTCCCTGATAAGTATAATCTGGGTATCTTCAAGGCACGAGTGAACCGGTTCATCTTAGGCAAGCTTGTTCCAACTTAGGCCGCATTATCACTCACGATCAGGTGAATTGCGGTCAAACGCAAGCCTATTTAATAGAAAAAAAAAAAGAACTACGCAACGGATTTTAATGCAGTTTTCATCAATAGATAGAGTGATTCAAGAAGAAGGGTATAAGAATACTTTGATCTACATTGCACCTGTGTGAAGCCGGGGCGGGTCGCTAGTATACCATAAACATATATCAAACAAAAATATTAGATCATATGTAACTAAAACCCGACCACAACAAAAAGTGATCTAAAAAGTACAAAACAAGAAAATATTTCACACAGAAATCAAGACATAGGTACAAAATGGTCAAGGTAAGCCGTGGTTGCATGCCTGTATCCCATATGAGTGCGATGAACATGAATATAATGGCATGCAACCACGGCTTACCTTGACCATTTTGTACCTATGTCTTGATTTCTGTGTGAAATATTTTCTTGTTTTGTACTTTTTAGATCACTTTTTGTTGTGGTCGGGTTTTAGTTTTTAAACTTTATATTTTTATTTAAACCATTTTGGAGTCACAGCTAAGTATTATATATTTAATAGGTACTAGTGAACCCCTTTCCAATGATACTAAACACGGTATGCGTATCTTACTTTATTTGGTAATCTTTCCTTTTTTTACAATAATTTGTGACAAATTACCACTAAATATTATATAAATTTGAAATGTACTAGTAAACCCCTTTCCAATGATACCAAACACGGTATGATTGTCTTAATTTTTTTTTTTAATATTGTTTTTTTTGTCCGCCAGAGGGCGCCACATTGGATTCGGTGATACGTCATATAGCCTATAACCAGCGGACGATCAAGACGCTTCTAACGATACCTCATTTGTTCAGTTCTGATAAGTAGTTTAGGAGCTATGCGCGTACAGATGAACATACATACATACATACATACATACATACATACATACATACATACATAGCCTGTCAAACTCATAACCCTCCTTTGGCTTTGCCGTAGTCGGGTAAAAATACGTAATAAAGGTATACGTATGTATTTAGCTTTTGTATAAGTTAAACGGAAAATTCCGTAACTAGTTGAGTCATTAAACAATTTAACAAGGGACATAAAAATACCAATCATATCCAGATATACACACTCATCCAAACTCATAAAAACATACCGAACAAACATTAACACGTCACGAAGTCAAATAATTGAGCAGTTAAGTAAATAAAATATCTTTAACCTTACTTACATATAGATTGATGATAAACTGATAACAATTTACATTGATAACTTATATAAATAAAAATCAACTGCTTCATGTATGAAAGATCGTATGCAGATTGCAGACCCACCATACCACTGGGGCCCAAGTCTGCTATTTTTATAATTTCGTCATTCTAACACGATCCCATTGTCATTTTGCTAAAAGTTCGTAATCTGCTGAATTCATAATGGTCGATCATTGGTCGGTCAATGGTCTCGTAATAGAATTGTGTTATAATGAAATTGTCGTATTGCCATCATTATGAAACCCGTTATTAGAAATGATTTTCGAATAAAAAGCTTTTTACAAAAAAGACAACCGCCTTCAAAAACTAAAAAGTGAAAAATAACTTTAGCACAGAACACACATTGACATTAGTTTCGAAAACTACTACAAAGATTGATGAAACTAAAACGTCGTCTATGTAATTATTTTGGGTATTTGTTGATTTTTCAAAAAGTACTGAATCAATTTCAGTAAAATTTATATGGGACCACCCCTGAAGCATACCCTATCCATAAAAAAAAGAATTTTTAAAATCGGTTTACGTTTGCCGGAGAAATCGCGTAACAAATCGCGCACATTCATAATGCAAATTTAAGACTTATACGGTTTTCTCAAGGATGCCATTATCAGAACTGAACCAAATTAAAATGGGACCACACGGGAAGCACTAGCTTTCAAATAAAAAAAATCATCAAAATCGGTTCACCCAGTCCAAAGAAATCAGGTAAGAAACATAAAAAAAAAAAAAAGAGTCGAATTGATAACCTCCTCCTTTTTTGAAGTCGGTTGAAAACTACTAACTACTAATTTGAATATTTATTTATGCCAGATTTCATTTATATATATTTAACCGACTTAAAAAAATGAGGTTCTCAGTTCGACCCGTATGATTGTATGTATGTTTGTCCGCGATTATCTCCTGTTTGGCTGAGCCGATTTTGATGCCGTTTTCAAGTGTTTGTTACATTCTGGATAAGGCTTTAGTATACAACAAACAAATATTTATTCAGTGCTTTTTGAAAAAAAACAACAAAAACCGAGAAAACGTTTTCGTTTCTTCCATCTTTCCATCTTTGGAGTACTTTCAACCTCTGTTATAACTTTGGTTTTGATTTGGGTGATAAGGAGGCACTAAAAAGAGGAAAATAAAAACTTTTTTGAAAAAAGAGAACCGCCGTCAAAAAAAAAAAACTAAAAACTGATAAGTGTGTTTCGGAAGTCGGTGGCAATACAAAACAACAAACAGAACAAAGCCACCGACTTCCGAAACTAAAGTTCTGTGTTTAAGTTATTTATCACTTTTTAGTTTTTTTTTGAAGGCGGTTCTCTTTTTTCAATTCTATATCATTTCTTTCAATGGAGTGTCAGTGGTTGACCATTGGAAAGTCATAATGACGCAATTATTTTAGTAGATTACCAAACTTGTCAAAATCAACAATTATGAAGTCAATGATAGACCATTCTGACACTATTGTAATAGCAGACTTGAGGCCCTGGTCATACCACTGCTGGTAAGGTGGTTCTAAATCTACACCACTGAGAAAATCGTTTAGGTTAGATTAGGTTAGTACTGTGACTATAAACGCGCGAAGGCGAGCGAGTGCAGCGAGCGGTGCCGCGGCAGCGGTCGACGAGCGCCAGATCCCCTCTATTGTTGGTTTCTTATGTCGTATTCGTAATTGTCAGGACAAGGTTTGTATGAAAGATTTGTTCTGGAAAATTCACCTGTAAAGTCGGGAATTAGCATGGTATTTTTGCATGAAAATACACTCTTGCGAAAGTTCAAAGCTCAAAGTTGCCATCATCACTTGCTGAAATATAGTAGCTTAGCTTAGCTTTTACTAGTGTGCTCTCTTTCCTTCAACCCAACAATTACCAGCTTTTCGAGGCTGCTATCTCCCTTTCACATTAAATGGCGAAATAGGCCATATAGGTATATATAGGCAAATTATTGATAAGACCCGATCCAACCTGTCCCTTTGCTGCCCTCTCTCAGTGACGCCCTAAGCCGAGGCTCGTACCCCATAGGGGGTGCCCTTAGTGTAGTCACTTAGTTATAAGTCTTTGCCCTGGCTGGTGTGCGTTTCGACCGCGCGGCCACGGCGATATTCCGAAAAAAAAACTTTTCCAAGATTATGTAAAATTTTGTAAAAGTTGATTCCCAAAACCATTAATTTGTAGAAGATATGGTTAAAAAGTTATAAGGGTTTGAACGTGGCCGCGCCATTGAAACGCGGAGAACCTTGAAAAGATCTCCGTGGCCGCGCAGATCTTTAAAACTAAGCGTAGCAGAGACCTAAAATTCAGGTAAATAACAGATTGAATTTGTAAAAAAAATGTAAAAATACAGAAAAAAATCCTAGATTTATATTTTAGGAGCTGCAAGACAAAAACCCCATGGCCGCGCCATTGAAACGGCGAATAACACTCTAGCGCCGATATCACGCTGAAAATGCATCGCAGACGTCTGAAATTCATTGTAAAATCTAGATTTGAATTTGTCGAAAATGTAAAAAATATGAAAAAAATACCTAGGTTTAGATTTTAGGAGCTGTAAGACTAAAACCCCGTGGCCGCGACATTGAAACGGTGGGAAACACGTTATCGCTGATATCTCGCTGAAAAAGCATCGCAGAGGTCTGAAGTTTTTTGTAATACCTAGATTTGAATTTGTCGAAAATGTAAAAAATATACAAAAAATACCTAGGTTTATATTTCAGGGGCAGTAGTGCAGTATCGTGTAAAAATAAGTTTTGATTATCTATCGAAGAAAGTAAGTATTAGTGAGTTTTTTTTTATAAACAACACCTATTATACACTCGGCGTCACAAAAATCGCACCTTTTCGAAAATAAGTTTAAAACATGTCCCGCCAGTAACGAATACATTAAACCCAATTAATATTGGTATCAATTAAATGTATGTTTAACGACCTTTAAATTAACAACAGTTAGAATTCCTAAACACAACAGATCTCATTAGCACGTAACGTTAAAAAAAATGTTGTCAAAATACGCATTACAACGGCCACTAATTGCACCTCCCTACAAGGGTATAAAACGGGCGACCCGGGTTAAATGTGGGTCATTCGCTATTCAACCTTTGAAGTGAACACACGTGAACAGCTACAGCAAGAAAAATACCCCAGAAGATGGATACCACTGCAGATGAAGCCGCTCAAGTCATTGCACTACTGCAATCAGGGATGCGGCAATGTGATGTTGCTCGGCAACTGAACTTGAGTCGTTTTGCCGTTCGACGAGTGTTCCAACGTTTCCAAGAGACTGGTGGCTATATCCGAAGACGTGGATCTGGAAGACAACGGTGCACATCCGAAAGAGACGATCGCTTCATTGTTTCGACGTCTTTACGTAATCGGTTCTCCAATGCTGTTGAGCTGCAACAACAACTGCGATCAGCTCGCAGAACTTCTGTAAGCGTCTTCACGATTAGAAGAAGAATGCGGGAGAAGAAAATTGCAGCTCATAGGGCTGCTACAGGGCCCAAATTGACTGCACAGCATAGGAGAGACCGGTTGCAATTTGCCCGTGACCATGTGGATTGGACAATAGACCAATGGAGGGCTGTGCTCTTCTCGGATGAGACGAGGGTGTGTCTTTTCTGCAACGACAGGCGTCGAAGAGTGTATAGGAGGCAAGGGGAACGATTCGCACAAGCCTGTATTCAAGAGACAGTGGAATACGGGGGTGGCTCGTGCATGTTCTGGGGCGGCATGTCAATCGACGGTAAAACGAACCTTGTGTGTGTTTCTCGGACTGGAAGTGCTCGCGGGCAAGGGTCGCTGACTGCTGCTCGGTACATAACAGAGATCTTAGAGGAGCAGGTTGTCCCTTATGCGGGTTTTGTTGGCAGTGGGTTCACGTTAATGCACGATAACGCCCGTTGTCACACCGCTTTAATTGTAAGAGACTACCTGCAAGAAGTTGGCATCCCTGTTATGCGCTGGCCGGCGCGAAGTCCAGACCTGAACCCTATTGAGCACCTTTGGGATGAACTGAAACGGCGAGTACGGGCACGAAATCCTGCCCCTACCACTCTCCAAGACCTTCAAGATGCCGTCGTTGCAGAATGGGACAACATTCCACAAGAGACTGTTGTCACATTAATAAGGTCCATGAGAGAACGCATGGAAGCAGTCATCAGGGCTAGGGGGGGGTAACACTAGGTTTTAAGTTAGTTTTAAGGACTTTGTTGTAATTTTTGCTGATAAAATAAAATTTAACTTTTTAATCATTTGCATTAGCTTGCTTTTTTTTATTCCCTGGTAAACAAAAAACCAAATCCATTGATTTATTCTGAAATTTAAATAAATTGCCTTTCCAATTATACCTTATAGTCATATGTATACCATTGATTAATAGGGTTAAAATGACTTTGAAGGGAATTCTTAAAGAGGTGCGATTTTTGTGACGCCGAGTGTATGTAGAACTACCGATAATATGCAAAACATATTTTTTATTCATAATACAAAGCCTTGCAATGTGTTTTGAATATTTCGATAGGGTGACCATGCCTTGTTGTTTACAGAAAACTTTCCACCTGTTGTAATAGAAATCATGTCCCAAGGATTCTAAATTGAGTTAAAATGAAACGAAGAGATACTATATCTTTATTTCTTTAAAAATGACATAAATCACAGATTGTTTACTTACACTAAGATATAAACTTCTATTAAAATCACAAATCACAGATTGTTTACTTACACTAAGATAAATATTTTTTATTAATTAAGGGGACAATTGTCGAAATCATGCAAAAAAAAATTACATTTCACACAAACCAAAACTATAAAATGAGGTAACCACCTCGTATAAAACGTCAATATTTTTGAGATTTCTAATAGATGATGATTAAGATATTAAAAATCAGGGTAATATTATACTTTACTTTACATTGGGAATAAGCTCGCTAAGTGGGAATATGCAACCACTTTTTTTCTTGACCCTCGATTTCTTGGTGGAAATCTCAAAAATATTGACGTTTTATAGTTTTGGTTTGCGTGAAATGTAATTTTTTTTTGCATGATTTCGACAATTGTCCCCTTAATTAATAAAAAATATTTATCTTAGTGTAAGTAAACAATCTGTGATTTGTGATTTTAATAGAAGTTTATATCTTAGTGTAAGTAAACAATCTGTGATTTATGTCATTTTTAAAGAAATAAAGATATAGTATCTCTTCGTTTCATTTTAATTCAATTTAGAATCCTTGGGACATGATTTCTATTACAACAGGTGGAAAGTTTTCTGTAAACAACAAGGCATGGTCACCCTATCGAAATATTCAAAACACATTGCAAGGCTTTGTATTATGAATAAAAAATATGTTTTGCATATTATCGGTAATTCTACATATTAATAGGTGTTGTTTATAAAAAAAAACTCACTAATACTTACTTTCTTCGATAGATAATCAAAACTTATTTTTACACGATACCGCACTACTGCCCCTGAAATATAAACTTAGGTATTTTTTGTATATTTTTTACATTTTCGACAAATTCAAATCTAGGTATTACAAAAAACTTCAGACCTCTGCGATGCTTTTTCAGCGAGATATCAGCGATAACGTGTTTTCCACCGTTTCAATGGCGCGGCCACGGGGTTTTAGTCTTACAGCTCCTAAAATCTAAACCTAGGTATTTTTTTCATATTTTTTACATTTTCGACAAATTCAAATCTAGATTTTACAATGAATTTCAGACGTCTGCGATGCATTTTCAGCGTGATATCGGCGCTAGAGTGTTATTCGCCGTTTCAATGGCGCGGCCATGGGGTTTTTGTCTTGCAGCTCCTAAAATATAAATCTAGGATTTTTTTCTGTATTTTTACATTTTTTTTACAAATTCAATCTGTTATTTACCTGAATTTTAGGTCTCTGCTACGCTTAGTTTTAAAGATCTCCGTGGCCGCGCGGTTCTCCGCGTTTCAATGGCGCGGCCACGTTCAAACCCTTATAACTTTTTAACCATATCTTCTACAAATTAATGGTTTTGGGAATCAACTTTTACAAAATTTTACATAATCTTGGAAAAGTTTTTTTTTCGAAATATCGCCGTGGCCGCGCGGTCGTAACGCACACCCCTGGCTGGAGGCCCTAAAAATCACTTTTTAAGGCACCACAGGGTTGTCCGGTTAAGCAGTCAACAACCTCTAGGTTGAAATGCGAGACCATACAGAAAAAAAAAATAAAAAAAATAAACGGGTCTTGTTGATATCGTGTGGGGAAAGGACAGACGCATTTGATAAGTAGCTACAAGTATATATGTAGACTATAGATAGAGGTATAATAGGCACCATTACTTTTACTTGTACTGAGGATTATCAATGACGTCAGTAATGTTTGTATCGATAACTCGCGTTCGTCAAACGCATTTGACCAATCGGTCAATAGGCTACTTATTAAACACTCTAGGTAAACGTCGACAATGAGCACCAGCTGATATTGTGTCAAAACATGTGTTTTTATGATTATTTTTTCTAATTCAAACTTAAACTCAAAACCATTTACAGCAGGAACTTTTAAATTGGAGTACTTAGTCAAAAACTCGAAGCTAGTGGCTCGTTCCAAACAGGAGGTTCATATGCAGCCGAACGTGCTAGAAACTTCATGAAAATTGATTTCCATGTAAATGCCACGCCATCCGATCCAGCCTGTCCCATTGTTGTTCTCCCCCAGTGATGCCCTAAGCCGAGGTCTGTACCTACCTCACAGGGGGTGCCCTACTGTGCCCTAAGTGTGTAGATGTAGACGCTTA
Organism: Charanyca ferruginea; assembly: GCA_947361185.1. Classification (NCBI taxonomy): domain Eukaryota; kingdom Metazoa; phylum Arthropoda; class Insecta; order Lepidoptera; family Noctuidae; genus Charanyca; species Charanyca ferruginea. The sequence goes on along the minus strand of OX376071.1, from coordinate 2,015,064 downwards.
TTTTCTATGCTTTTTGCCTTAGCTGCACGCGTAGCATGACCATGGCAGGATATGTCTACGGAAGAATAGACATACTAATAGACAAGTCAGTACAGTTTGTCTATTCTTCCTGTCCGTATGTCTATTCTTCCGTCGACATAGCGTGGTCATGCTACGCGTGCTGGAGGCCTTAAATTCTCTTTAAAGCACCACAGGAAAGTCCGAATAAGAGGCCGCCCACCTAAGTAGACCTGCCAGATGCCTTACCGAAAAGAAAAAAAAAACTCCACGAGTTATTCGAAATTCCATTATTACCATTTCTGTGTCCGCATAGTATGAAATCTATGCCATACCTATCACAAAAGAACTGGTGCATCACAAGTAGCTCTGTTAACGGACGGAGCTGATTAACACCATGAGACGAAAAGATCGCGTGCGCAGAGAGAGCACAATCATTGATCATAGAGATCACCATTCGGGTACGTGCAACGAGGCGTTGATGGTATGTAGGGCTGCCATCAGTTAGTGAATCCCCAGATCTGTCTTAGTTTAGTCTACACGTGTAAAACAAAGTTGCTACCTGTCGCAAAGTTCGTCTGTCCCTCTTTCGCATAGACACGGTTGGCGCAGTGGCTGAGCGATCGACTGCTCCGCAGCGTGTTGCGGGTTCGATTCCCGCCCAGGGTAAATATTTGTGTGATGAGCACTTGTGTTTGCCTTGTGTCTGGGTGTTGTTTATCTATATATGTATGTATTTAAAATATATTTGTGTATGTATATCAGCTGTCTGACACTCATAGTACAGGGTCTCCCTAGTTTGGGGTCAGATGGCCGTGTGTGAAATGTCCTCACATATTATATTATATTATACTAGCTGACCCGACAGACGTTGTCCTGTCCCGATCTACCTTCTTACCTAGGGGATGAAAAAGGGGTGAAAAAAGGGGATGAAAAATAGATGTTGGCCTATTCTCAGACCTACCCAATATGCACAAAAAATTTCATCAGAATCGGTCAAGCCGTTTCGGAGCAGTACGGGAACGAAAACTGTGACACGAGAATTTTATATATTAGATTAGGTTATAGATCTCACTCTGCAACGGATTTTAATACGGTTTTCATCAATAGAGAGAGAATGATTCAAAAATAAGGTTTATACGTATAGTTTGATCTACATTACCTGATGGATGTTTGTAATCTGAAGCAAACAATAAATAATAATAATAATAATTACACCCGTGCGACGCCGCCCGGGGCGGGTCGCTAGTAAGGAATAAATGAAAATAATACAAAAAAATTAAATGTTTTTAATTTCGTCGTCAACAAATTTCTCTCAGACACGTTCGGAAAACCAACTCAACTGCACCCAAATGTCCGAGGTTTTTGAAGTACGGCTTCGGCAATTTAGGTGTTGGCAGCCCTATTGCAAGTCAAAGTTGTATTCACAAATGCATTGTATTCTGTTGATGGATTTCTGGCATTTGTAAAACTCACGCTTGAATGAGTTGCGATTCAACTATGAGTGATACTGATGAATGAATGCTATGATCCTATCATCAAATTGCCTCCCGATTCTGAACTAATTTTACTATGAAATCTAGTCGCAATTTAATTTCCATGAGGCCATGGGGTCCGAGTTTCGTGACATCGCCAAGCGGCTGGTCGACTCTTCACGTAACCCAAAGGCTGGTCTATTCTTGGGTCAAAGAATCAGCATTTATTTTTTATTGCCATACAACGAGCTGAGCACCAAAGTGCCCTTTGAGCTCGGGGTGCCTTTTTCTTGGAATTGTATATTATGTAATATTATTAATTCGATTTTTAAGATTTGTATACAACTAAAATTGGAATTTAATATTAATAAATGATAATCGAATATGTATTAACACAAAAAAAAATTCAGCGACAATTTGCAACCGCTGCGGCACGGCTCCCGTGGATCCCAATACCATACGTGCCGCGATGCCGAACACGCCGGTGTACATCTCCCGCCTCCACTACACCACTACGGCGGAGGACATCGTCGAGTACGTGCGCCGAAAGACCAACTACACGCCGAGAGTGCAGCTGTTGGACTCGCATCGCAACGTCAACTTCAGGGCGTTTGTGGTGCGGCTACCAACGTGTTATCTGCAGCTCGTCATGGTGGAGAACTTTTGGCCGAAGGGTGTGGTGTTCCGTCGCTTCCGCGGACAAGTGCCACACGATCGCTCAGTGAAGTGAAGTAACTAACATAGGCATAAGATACTATACCTACTAATAAGTATTGTAATTTAGTTATGTATGTTAGTCTATAAGGTATATATTGTATGGGTCTTGTTACCTGAATTAAATGATTATTATTATTATTATTAATTAATGGCACAATCTTGTCAAAAATGTCGTAAAATAAGGGTCCGTAGGTGGATGATCATACGTTTCATATCAAGACCCCTCCTAGCCTCGGAAAGCACGTAAAGCCGTTGATCCCGGCTGTCATTCGTAGATCTTTGACAGTCGTTTTAGGTAGTCAGAAGCCAGAAAGTCTGACAACCAGTCTTACCAAAGGGTATCGTGTTACCTATTGTGTTGTGGAGGTAGGACATGCAGTCGCTCCAATAAAACACTGTATTCACTATTCAGCTGCATCCGGTTAGACTTGAAGCCGACCTAAGAGCGTCGCCAGGACTCGCCAGCTGATGGCCTAGGGGGGGGGGGGAGGCACGTTGGTATATATAGTGGATAAGAAAAGTATGAATTTTATATTAAATACAGTCTAACGCACATGAACCTTTTGGAATCTCTAGGGTGAGGCAGCTGCCCCTACCTACCCCCCTCTTGGCGACGCCCTTGAGCCGACCCCAATATACTTGGGAAAAGGTTTGGCAGATTGAAACTGAGATTACTACAGTATGACCGTTCCTAAAAGTACGTTATATTATATTCTCTGTGCTAAAAGTATGTACCTAGAATTACCTCCCTGCCCTGTTCAATACGGAATCGATTCAATTAAGAATTTATTTTTGCCATAAATACGAAACGACTTTTACGACTTATTTGAACTTGGTACGGTAATGTTGTAAGTCATACTAATGACTAAGACAAAGTAGCTTCTGCCCACGGCTTCGTCCGCGCCAAGGTTGATTATTTTGTAAGTTTACCAAAACATAATATCTTTCGACACTGGGCAATACTGTGGCTTTCTATCAGTCAAGACTGAATAAGTTACTTCTAGGCAAGCGTGCTCCATCTTAGACCGCATCATCGCTTCCCATCAGGTGAGATAGTGGCCAAACGTATGCCTATCAATAGATAAAAAAAAAAGAAAGTAACAAAACAAACAGACAACAACAAATGAATAATATGATATTATTATGATAAAAATGGCCTATTGGTAGGTCTTTGTCCAAAAACAGAGGGTCAAGTCTGCTATTTTTATAATTTCGTCATTCCAAAAAAAAAATCTCTGTGTAGCTTCTTTTTCCAAAACATAGCATAGTTTATCTGATGATCTTACTTTTCCTATTATTTCGATCTTATTTATACAAAGTAGCTGTCTTCTACCTACTTGTACCTATTAATGTATTTTCTATCTGTGAAAACTTTTAATTGGCCTTATCGTTGTCACTATTTCTGTCTTATTTTTGTGCCTAGCTGTACGTTTTCCAAATAAAAATAAAATAAAATAAATAAATAAAATAAAGACTTTTTGTAATTAGACCAGTCCTACCAGAGAAAACACCTTTTACGAACAGATAATATTGCTACATATGTATCTGGCAGCGGATGGATGCGGGCTACCCAAGACCGGGTTGGTTGGCGATCTCTGGGGGAGGCGTACGTTCTTACACGGCAATTTGATAATGATGATGAAGATATTGCTCTTTACCTTCATTGTTTTCACATATAGAAGCAACATGAATAATGTAACCAGTATTTTGTAACTTAATTTAAAAGAGTGTCCGTGGAGTTTCTTGCTCGTTCTTCACCATAGAGATCTACCCTACGTTTTGGAACGAGCAACTAGCTTCAACTTTCTGACTTGCTGACTCTTTGACAATTCAGTGCCTGTAAATGATCTAATTTAAATAAATGCTTTGACTTGGATAGATATAGCAAAGATCACGCTTTTATCGGGTGAGCTAGCACAATGCATCTAAAAATGCTTGTGTCAGCTCAAGCAGCCTTTAAAGCTCATTAGATAAAGATAACGATACCATCCCATTGAAAATACAATTCCATTTTATCAATAAACACCCGCCATTCGCCACCCGGCTGCGAGGCAAGCCACACATGTTTGTTTTCCTACGCCCCGTCCCCTAGGTCGACGGTCAACTGTCGAGCGATAGACAAGTTGATTGATCTGCCTACCCTGTGGACACTGTCGGCGTAAATCTTCGTAATTAATCAGCTTACGTGTGGCAATACTGACAGTTCATTTATAATTGTGTGCAGGGAATAAAAGTTGTAAACGCGACGTGATAATGTTTGTTTATTGATTGGCAGGTCTTATCTCAGTTTGGTGTTACTGGTTTATAAGGATTCGATAGATGACTCCATTAATAAATAATTAAAAGACAGAACTTTTCTAAAAAAGCACTTGATTTTAGCCATTAAGGGGCTATTAAACGACTTTTACAGATTTTAAACTGACAATCACGTCAAAATGATTTGAAAAAAATATATGTTAAACTAGAACATTCTCTTAATCATATAGAAAGTGAATATTTTTGATTAAGTTCATATTAAATAGTTTAATTAACTCGTGAAGTTGTGTCTGACGCGGACAAAACATTGACAATCACACAAAATCTACCAGGTATAATTATCCGAAACTTACACTATCTTACAGACAATTTTATGATCTATCTTTTAGTATACGCCTTTTTTTTTAATTTTGAAAGAATTTTACTTTTATTTAATTTTTTCGACAAAATTTTGAAAGTTTTGGACGCAGACTGCGTCCGTTCTGCATCAGTTTTGCGTCCAAAACTCTCAAAGTTTAGTCGAAAAAATTAAATAAAAGTAGTATTCTTTCAAAATTAAAAAAAGGCGTATACCGAAAGATAGATAATAAAATTGTCTGTAAGATGGTGTAAGTTTCGTTTAATTATACCTGGTAGATTTTGTGTGATTGTCAATGTTTTGTCCGCGTCAGACACAACTTCACGAGTTAATTAAACTATTTAATATGAACTTAATCAAAAATATTCACTTTCTATATGATTAAGAGAATGTTCTAGTTTAACATATATTTTTTTCAAATCATTTACACTGCACATTTTGACGTGATTGTCAGTTTAAAATCTGAAAAGTCGTTTAATAGCCCCTTAAGTAAGATTTACCATACAAGATTTCGCGTTTAGTAAGTGAGTGAATGAATGATTGAATTTTCGCTTTTTTAAATAAAGATTTCGTATTCATATTTGTCGTCCTTCCTACTCCTTACCTCACCTCACCGTGACATAGATCAGACAATTGCATCGATAACGGTAAGTCCATCTGCGGTTTGTGGGACAAGTGTCTTGTGGTTAGGTAATATTATATACTTATATATCCTTAACTAACAGGTACCCACCTCTACCTCTGCATAAACTATAACAATATTGGATGTGACATACCTGGACGAGGGTCAGAAGAGACTAAGATTATAGGCAGTGAGAAGGCTATCCCTATTATTCTAGGGTTTCTGTAAGTGGGGTTCATGGGCCCCTTAGGGGTCCGTAGCATGGTGCATCAGGGGTCCGCAGTAGGTTAGTTAACTCACAACATATTTATTAGGAAATTGTGTAGTGATAGTGAACTCTGTATTTCTCGGCCATGTCACGAAATTGAAATAAGGGTTGTTTTCTTTTCCTATAATTTTCTTTGACAGGGGTCCGTGGAATTGTGTAAATTGTGAAAGTGGTGGTCCGTGAAAAAGTTGAAGAAAAAAAATTGAAGAAAAACCAGTTTGTGATTAAATTGTATATAATTGATTTCTTTTGCTCGTTATTCTTCATATAACCTTTACGACTGTTTGAAACGAGCCACAACCTTTAACTTTCTAACTGACTGTATGACAATTTAAAAGTCTATAAATGATTTATTTGAAACTAGCTTTCTCACGACTTCGTCCGGGAAAATTTCCTTCGGATCAATAATTTGTTTGATGATAAAAAAGTCTTAACACTTAGCCATAAAGTAGCTTTCACTTAGCAAAAGAATTTTCAGGACTTGCAGTCCTATTCTGTTACATCGCCCTCGGTGAACACCTATAGGCAAAGTGAGCGGTCATCCGATTGTAGTGCTTTGTAAATCCCTAGCATCGGGACAGATGACAGCTCACTTCACCTATAGGTGTTCACCGAGGGAGGGATTGTAAATTTGTAACAGAATACATACCTACAGATCAGTAGCCTTCTAAACTAATAATTATAAAGAGCTAATATTTCTTTGTTTGTTTGTTACGTTTTAACTCAAAAACTACTGGTCCGATTTCAAAAATTCTTTCACCAATCGAAAGCTACATTATCCCTGAGTAACATAGGCTATATTTAACAACTGAAAAAATTAGGGGTCCTTGAGAAAATTGACGCGGACGAAGTCGCGGGCAAAGTGCTAGTTTCGACGCTAGACTTAAATTTATAATAGGTACCTAGTGATGATAGTATAGTAGCCCTGAAGAAGGTAGCCGGTGGTGGTTGGATACGGAAGGCAGAGGACCGGGAAAAATGGCGCGACATGGAGGAGGGTTATGTCCAATAGTGGACCAAAAGTAAGCTGGAGTGATGATAGTGGATAGTATAGTATATATATAAATAAATGGTTTGAATTCGAGTTTTAATCCATACTAATATACTAATTACTAATTTACTAATTTTACTATCTAATTTTACTATTTTTTACTAATTTACTAATTACTAATATTACTATTTTTTACTAATTTACTAATTACTAATATTACTAATTATTACTAATATTTCTAATTACTACTTTACTAATACTAATACTAATTTATGATTATCATAAATGCGAAAGTAACTCTGTCTGTTACGCTTTCACGACGAAACGGCTTAATCGATTTTAATGAAATTTGGCATTAAGATAGCTTGAACCCTGGGGAAGGACATAGGCTACTTCGTCTTTCGATACGCGACTTCGTCTGCAACCGCGATAAACGAAATTCGCGCGAGCAAAGTCGCGGGCTAAAGCTACTTTGAAATATTTTGATAAGCTTAATGAGCACTTTTCCAGCATCCATTCACCTACATTAATTGTCACCTACAAATGGCACTAATTGCTCCTAATCAAATCCAATAACAAACACTATTTATTGATTGCATTCTATTTATATCTTGATACATAGGGGGTGTTATTGTGTGCGGATGTCCCTCGGCGAGGCTAATTGTTTCGATAATAAAGTCGTTGACAAATGGCGACCGTAGCCATGAGCCATGACCACGCCATGACCATTAGATGTGCGCTTGATGGTCGCCTGTGTTTGCTTTTGAATTGCAACAAGTTTGCTTAGCTGTTATTATTGTTGGCGGGAAATGATACTCTTAATTGATTAGTTCCTAGTCTATGGAATTAAAAAAAAATAAGTGGTTGTAAACACCACCACCCATACACATACTTTTTAACCAATTTAAAAAAAAAGAAGGTTCTCAGTTCGACCCGTATGTTTGTCCGCGATTATCTCCCGTTTGGCTGAACCGATTTTGATGCGGTTGTCAGAAAAGTGTTTGTTACATTCTAGAGAAGGTTTTAGTATACAACAAATATAAATTTAACCAGCACTTTTTGAAAAAATCTACAAAAACCAAAAAAAAGAAAACAAGACGTTTTCGTTTCTTCCATCTTTGAAGGACTTTCAATCTCGGTTTTGAGTGTGTTGGCGTTTTTTAATGGAGAAGGCACTAAAAAGTGGCTTTCTCTTTATTTTAAAAAACATTTTAAAATAAAGAGATCCGCCTTCAAAAATTAAAAACTGCAAATATTTTTTTTTAGGGTAGGGGTATAGTAAATAACTTTAGCGCAGATAGCTTTAGTGGAGTTATGTGTGTTCTGTTTGTTCTCTTTTTTAGGGTTCCGAAGTCAACAAGGAACCCTTATAGTTTCGCTATGTCCGTCCGTCCGTCCGCAGCGTAGCTCAAAGACTATTAGAAATAGGAAGCTGTAAATTGGCATGGATATACACATTAGTTACGCCGACCAAGTGCTGGAATAAAATATTGAAAAATATTTTTTTTTAGGGTACCTCCTCTAAACGTCAAGTGGGGATGAGTATTTTTTTTCTAGTCTACCCTATGGTGTGGGGTGTCGTTAAACAGGTCTTTCAAAAATATTAAGGGTTTGGGAAACATTTTTTCGATTAAGGATTAATATCCCTTTGGGAAATATTTAGCTCTAGAGTGCTAATTTTTGTTGGGGTCAATTTGCGCCACTCCTATCAGCTCGATGGTTGTATCATGATTTGTGAAAAAATTCACGGTAGTAGCATATATAACGAAATTCATAGGAAAACTATCACAGCTAAGTAGGCTTTACAAGTTTACGAGTAATAGTCGATAAACTTGTAAAATGTAATAAATCGCTGCAGCTGCGCTCATTAGCGCGCGCGGCATGCTTGCTACTCTTAAAACTTTATACTAATCAAAATATATTGTAAGTAGCTGCAGATCTAACATTTAAAAAAATTACCATCACGCTATACCTTCAAGGAGCTAAGCAGTGGATCATGACAAACTAGAACAGCTATTTTAGAACTACTGTCAGCGATAAACTTTGCGTAACCAGTGCGGCAGCCGCCTTGTAATTTGCTGGTCCTGAGTTCAATTCCAGCGACACACAATTTAGGTTCACCTCTATTATGTATCTACAACACCAAACTGAATCCCCCTATTTTGTTATCATCAGTTTTCTAAATTGCTTCCCACAATGGAAGCAAATTTAAAGTCGTATTCACGTCAAAAGAAACTGTGGCGACGATCCTAAAGCGGAAATTATTTTTAAGAATTTTTGCCCGTTCCTATGTCTTTTTCTATGAACCAGCTTCACGCAAAAACTATTGAATAGACTTTTCGCTAAAATGTTTCTTACAGGTCGGACCAACGTAAACGTCGTAGGCTATATTTTGTATATGATTACGCTATTTGTAATGGGGGTAGGTCAATTCTACATATTATGCTCAAAAAATGTTTGATGTCAAAAGCGATAATCGCATCAGTGACGCCTGCTATGACGCCCCAATTTATTGAAAAATGTTAAATATAGGGACAAAGCAAGAACTGCGTGGGTAAGAATATCAACTACGGAACCCTATATTGCGCGTGGGCCGCCACGCACTTGGCCAGTTTTTGCAATAAGTTTTAATTATAATGAACTGTCAAAACGCGTTTCCCGCCAAGAATTTGTATTGCAATAGGCTGCTGTGACGTCACTTATTTGGGAACTCAATTTACTTGCTCTAGATTTTAAAGCAACTAAAAAAACGAATGTATCGTGTTTTCAGAGCTGAAATAAACTGTTTTTTAGAGAAGTTATGACTTATTAGAATTATTGGTTCACTAATGGTCTACATCTCTACTCTAATTATTCTCAAACCCATGCACAGGTCAATTTTTATTTTTTTATTTTATAACATCCGTTAATTTCATTTGTCAAGAACTTGACTGGCCTTAATAAAAAAAAGAATTTTAATTACTGTTCTCAAACTTGTCATCCCCGGTTCGATGCATCAGACTTATTTGACAAATGATACTTTAAAACTGTGACTTATAATAAAACGTATTGCTTAATTAATTCCTGTTAAACATTCAGTGGTGCGTTTCAGGGCTTAGTCACGTCCCGTCAATGGACCCATTCATTCAATCGTTCTGTCGTTCACTCTCGAAGGGCGACAGCCCTCGCTCAAGGTTTTTATTACCTTTTTATGTCATGAGATGAGAAATTAGACGGCAAAGAGCATTGAGTTACGTCTCAAAGAAGGTTGGTCTATGTTGAAAATAATTTAATTTCCAACGTAGACAAAACTGGTAGAGAGTTATAACATAAGCCAGCTGTGTGTTTAGCCACGAAATAAAATTATGCTACTTCTTTAAAGTAGCCATAAAACTATAATAAAAATTAAATACGCGCTTCATCATTTGCTGCTCGCCTTTCAGCGAGAACTGTGAAAGTTTCTTGTTGCTAAATTACGAAGCGCTGGCTATTTTGCGCTGTTAAAATTTATTAATAGAATATATTCAGATACTGTTCATTACAGAACAACATCCCCATCTATATTTAAAAAATAATAATTCAAACATCGAACGCAACTGGCCTAGTGATGTGCACCGTATGTTTGTTTACGCAGCTGGGCGTCCGAAAGCACGTCGTACCCGGGTAGGTATCGAGTCGTGTAACAAACCGTTTGATGTCCGATTACGACTGGCACTTAGCGTTTATGTTACGTTCGTGTTAAGTGACCGATTATTGAACGCTTTCTAGTGATAGCGAGTACATAGAGCAGCAAACAAATGCATAGGTAGGTACTTGAATATAAACATTCGAATTTGTACTTAAAGCATTTGTTAGTAAAGTTTAAATTTCAATCTCTGTAACCTCATGTTCTAATTTACGGTTTGAACTTAAAAGGGTTCAATTTCTAATACGGAAATTGTTTACCTTTCTTTTATGTATTGCTTACAAGAGTAGCTTTAGAGATGTTGCAGCGCATGCCACTTTTAACATAATGCAATAACCCATCTGTGAACTAGCAATAACAAACAAATCTATAACAAAGCTGAAATTTTTGTTTCAAATATGTTTCAAGCAACTCATCAGACTACGCATCATAATTCTTATGTATCTCTTGGAACCCATTTAACACATCGAGTGTTTTCAAAACAAGTTGATGAAATATCAATGATACAGAACTTTGAAATGTATAGTTTATTAGGATATGACACATTGTTTGTATAGCGTCGCTATAAACAAACAGTGTTTCAACGCTTTCCTCGAATACTTGCATCGGGCATCGCGCATGCAGTTAGTAGAACGGCCTATAAAATCGATAGTGTAAACACAATTCTAACTGGTAAACAATGAACTCTGGAAGGTAACTTACCAACGACCCCGACGACACTAAAAATGCAGGCGCACGCCGCAGCCAGTATCGTGGCCTCAGCGGGATAATGCGTAATGTTTTGTTCCATTTTTGTAATGTTTTCGTACATATCCAACGTGATATCGATATCGGCCATAGTTAAGCACTTCACTTTCACAGGATCACTTCACAAGATTTCAAATTTTAATTTAGAGTTCTTTCTTGACATTTTATACTTTTTAATTTTGACATGGTCCTGTCAAAAGTTCCTTCCAGCCATGATGTAGTTTTGAAGACAACATACGATCTGTAACAAAAAACAAGGATTGTGTTACACAGATTCATGAGTTAGGCACGTGTTAGTCATAACACGAATACAAAGTTTATGAACATTATGAACACCTACTTAGAGCTTTTAAAGAAATGTCAAGAAGATCAGTGTCATTTACGCTATGTAAATTGATTTAGTACTTTGTGCCGGCTTCATAACCGGGTAATTTCGCAAGTAAAACGACTCGCTAAATGATCATGATGATGTATACGACATTTCACATATTATTATTCCGCAAGATATTGACAAAAGAAATCAGAACACCTACCAAGAAAAAGTTAACGCAAAAACTGACCCGGCCAGTTTATTAGCAAAGTTCTAAAACCGATGAAAATGTTACAGTAACGGAATAAGATATTGTATATAAATAAATATAAATAGACTAGTTCCAGTTAATAATATACATACGTAATAGATATAACGAAAGGCTAGTGGTTCGTAAGTAGAATTATTTTCAGCCAAACAAGTTGATCTCATTACATTGCTATGCCCTCCCAGATTTTATTCGTTCTCATTACGTGATCATAAATATAATAAATTATTGTAATGCCAATCATTCGCTGTGGGAGGTCCGTTGTTTATACATTTAGGCTACCACATTGTAACATTCGGATAAAAACTTTTATGGTCCTTGTGCGTAAACAAATATTTTTAGTATCAAGCCCCCAGGCCACTAATCAACAGATTATTAAGTTGTGGGAGAATCTCTACCTACCACCACTCGACTTCGTTAGACCCCAGGAACACCTGCCAGTCGGAAGTGATTTGCAATGGGATATATGGAAAGTGCTCAATAGACTGCGCCGCACCCAGGTAGGCCGCTGCCAATACGACCTAGCAAAATGGGCACACTCAGCACCCAGTGTGGGTGCTGAGTGTGCTGACCAGACAATGGCCCACTTATTACAATGCCCAAAGTGCCCCTACACCTGTACCTTAGAGGAACAGATTATTAGACCCTTTGATTAGATCAATCTAAATCAAAGGTAAATTATTAGGTCTCCTGTTTCAGGTTAAATCAGATTTTTTGTCTACAAAGGTATCTGTGCGAGTTTTCATTTTACAGTCAAAACTAGTGACGTGACAGTTGCATGCGTAAATCAGAAACGGAACTCAGAAAATCTATCGATATCATTTTCCCAGCACTAGTGAGGTGGTAGTCTTGCGGAAAGGAGATAAATACTTCCGTTACAAATTGAAATAAGTATCGTAATTATGCGATAATCACGACATTTCCACGTATTTTTCTTCCATTACTACAAAAACTAGGCGTAGTAAGTCACGCGGCGCCGGGTAAAGACATTAGCATGGATTTACATGACGATACGAATCGCATGGGTGTATGGAAAGCATACATTCTAATAACTGGCAACACAAACGCACACCTGCTTACTGACACCATTGTAATAATTATTATCACTTGAATGCAGATCCGTTACACTGGCACATTTATTATTTTTCTCATGCGGACTTACAGAACTAGGTAATCGTTTTATTTTGTTTATATTTGAGGTAGTTAGTCCCGAATTTAAGCATTTCGTTTACTAGAGGCCAAGTCGAGGCCGTTTTCGCACTAAATTTGTAATAAATCTATTTCGGGAAGTCTGTGGGTAATTTTTAATTTTCACCTGGGAATGTGATAGCATACCTCACTTATCCCGATTTATACCAAGATTAGCCAAGACCGCTCGTCTGTAGCATTCTTCATTCCGATCCCTATCATAATGGCGACGAAAAAGCTGTCACTTTTGGCGCGTATGGTATTCAACTTTGGAGCTGTACTAAAAAAAACAATGTAAAAATAATCCAACGATTCCAAAATAAAGTACTCAGGGATGCTGTCAATGCACCCTGGTACATAAGAGGATGGGCAGCAGCGTTCTCTGTGCCTTTGTAACAACCTGGATACTGCGATCGCCAATCCACCTGCCAAGCGTGGCGATTATGGCAAAACCCCCCCTTGGGGAGGCCCATGTCCAACAGTGGACGTCTTTGGGCTGAAATGATGATATAAGAAATGACGACCTTTACCGTGACCTGAAAATGGAATCCGTCACCACTATTATCCAAAAATTAGCTGAAGCCCACGACACAGACTTCACCGACACGTGGTCGTGAATGTTGAGGCAATCCAGCTGCTAGACAACACAGACTTAGTGCGTAGGCTAAAAAGAACTAAACCTTTTGAATTAGTGTAGGTAGTGTACAAAGTGAATGAATAGTAACAATGTTGTGCTATCTATACATCTATACAAATAAATAAAATTGAAGTGTCTGTTTGTAATGTCCAAATAACAGCTTTATACTAAATGCATGTGAAAGTAAGTATGGTACCTATCCCAAAAAAACAATTTAAAAAATTTTTGTCTGTCTGTCTGTCTGTTTGTTCCGGCTAATCTCTGAAACGGCTGAACCGATTTTGATGGGACTTTCACTGGCAGATAGCTGTTATAAGGAATAACTTAGGCTACTTTTATTTTAGAAAAAAAATAGGGTTCCGTACAAAAAAATTATAACCCCGCAAATCCATGCAAAAATAATTAAACCCCTGCTGACAACCGACAATTACGCGGACGAAGTCGCGGGCATCAGCTAGTACATAATATAACACATGAACATAGTGTTTTTATAAATTATATCAGACTCAAAGTGGTACAGACTTGTGTAAAAGTCTAAATGGACACTATTTTTAGTTATTTATAAGCTACCACGTGACATATTAAGTTAGAACTAAATTGCTTATTAGTCTTTTAGGCTAGATCGTAATTAATTATTAAGAATTTTTATTTTTAGTAACAATGAACAAAAAAAAAACTTATGGCGCCACATTGGTCATCATATTGACAGTAAAAGTTTTATTCATTCAGACAGACTACGGCAAGTGATCGATCCAGGTTTTACTTAGGCACGAACTCCTCCACGAGAAAAAAACACTAAACTAAAAAACAAAAAACTTTGATCAAGTTGGACTCGATGCAAATCTTGGGTGACAGAGAGTTTTCTTTTTTTTCTGAATGACATAAGTACACGACGACATTTCGCAATATTCTAATGAGTAATGCCAAGGACTCTTTTGTTTACGGTGCAATGATCACCCATAGTCCCCCCCTCATTATCGGCCGTGAATACAAACAGCTATTAATATGGCCGGTAATGACTGCTGCCCTGTTTAGTGACCAGTCGCTAGTTGATGCCTTCTCATCCTTATTAAGAAAATGTTCTGAGAAAGAGTCGATCATAGGGGTATTGTTAATCTAAACTCATTAGTGGGTGTATTGAAATTAAGAGTAATGGCGTTTAAAATAGTTGGTGAGTGCAGTCAACTGTAAAAGCTGGTGATGAAAGCTTCAAGTGCCGTGAGAACGGAAAAATGGAGCTGACTAATTGTATTTTAATATTTTGTGCATAAAATATGAACATTGTGAAGATCTCGATAAGTAGGTGCTTGTGTTTAATGTAAAGATTAGCTTTTCGTTGTAATGTTTAAACAATAACTAATCTTTTTGAACTATTACGCAGAAAGTTTATCTAATAGTTTAGAGTGAGATCTAGGCTTTATAGTAAACTTTTATAGTTAGATTATTTTTTGATAGCTACATTCTAATATTCTTTGTTTAAACTACGGAAGTTACGCAACCAATAAAAACTGTTTAAAATCAAACTGCTCGACAGGCCGAATATTTTCCCGAAACCTGCGCAAACGCCAACAGTTTTTAATCGGCTAAATCTCAAAAATTCTTTTGTTTGGCAGCTCTTTCATGAAACAGTGGAAAAATTGAGAAATATTCATAATTATTGAAACAAACATCGGTATCGGTAAAGACAACCGAAGGCGCTGCTAGAACGGATCCGGCTGGTAATGATCACATACTTATTTTAGTCTACAGACATAATATCGTTTGCAACCATTTACGTGTGTTGCTGGCGCCGGCTAACCACTCGTGTGGGAAAAGTATTTGAATTTCATAACAAAACTAAGTTTTACGGTAAGCCCAGTATAATTTGGACGACGGCGAAATAAGGAACTACGGTTAATTGCACTTGATTCAGACAGATTTGGCGTTGCTAGTGGCGCCAACGTAAAGTCCTAAGATATACTGGCTATAATATTTACGTTAATTTGAAGTGTCTCATTTTGTGCGTGTTGCTGGCTGAAAGTTTTATTACTCTTCTGGATAGTTATTGTCTTCCGTGGTTCGTAAATGTCGTAGTAAAGTTCTGTGGCTATATTTCCGTCTCGTTGAAGTGATGATAATAAGATTTGTTGAGTGGTAACTAATGGTGTCAGATATTTAGCAATTTCCTTGATTATTTTAACAATTTAGACATTAAATGCCCCAACAGACCCGATAAACATCTACACATTAATTTAGGTGTATTTGACCAAGATCAATGGCACATTTCAGCAAAGAAAAGAGAAAAATGTAATTTTAAAATCGGAAACTGGCGTCTAATCCACGCAAATAAAGCTTTTTCATTTTCAATTGTTCATTTTACCGGGAAGCTGTTGTTTATTGACGTACAACATGCGTATGATCTGTATAATGCCGCGTAAATAATAATGTCTTATGACGCCATCTTGAAATTTTAACGATGCATTAATTAAATCGATTAAAGTATGATTTGCCGTATCATTTGTTGCTATTATTAAATACTAGATAATTATTTACGGCCGTTGGTGCGTCTCGTAACGCAGTTTTATGAGTTTGTTGCACATATACGGTGACGATAATGTGACTACGTTCGCAGTTTTGCACATCATCATCAATAAATTGCACCAATTGTTCTCGCTAAAGTATATTTAATGTAATTTGACGATCAGATAACAGACGCAGCATTTAACGCATCATTAACTTAAAGGGTTTCTAAGATGTCCATAACAGTAAACTATGTTTGAAGATTTAAAGAAAACATTGAAAGCAAAGTTTGCATGATAAAATCCTACCTATACTCCATTCATTTAAGTATTTAGTTAAATATAGGTAAACAATCTTGAGATGTCTTTTTATTTTAATGTGCTAAAATTCTGATATTTTTTGCAAACATAGGTTACTAGCAATACATAATCTAACTACATGTTTGAGAGTTTTAAAATGCAGATATCAATAAAAAGACAGATCTAGATTGTTTACCTTTATTTAACTACTTTTCTAGTATAGAGTGCCAAGCAGAATAACGATTAAAAAAAAGCAGGTAGTCTATCTATTAAAAGATAACACACACCATAATAATAAATACTGGAAATAACACGGTTAATGACAGATGTCAATCCAATTTCATCGAGTGCTCGATGTTTGCACACATCACTAATTTACTAAGAGCTCCAATCGATACGGGGGCGTCACTGGCCGCGGTAAATGCGCGCCAAAAATGGCTGGCGATGACGTCACGTAATTTGATAAAATGTCGAATGTTTGATGAGTTAATTAGTTAATCTTCCTGACAGTGGCGCTTCTCGGCTTACGCTGATAACATAAAACAGGACACCCCCCGCTAGTAAACGCACTTTTGTAGTGATATGGGGTTTTTTGGATACTGGATGAAAAGATAGGAAAGATTGTTTATAGATTAATAAATAAATAGATATCGCAATTCGCAGTCTGAGCTAGGGTTGCCACCCGTACTTTATAATAAAGTATTGTACGTTATTATACTTTATGAGCGGAATAAAGTAGGTACGTGGAAATACTTTATTTTACCTATTTGGACTTTTCGACGGTTTCAATAAAAGAAACAATAAAGTTAACGGTTTTATTAACTCACTTCAAAAAAAGAAGAGGTTGAGAAGCTCTACTTTCTAAAAAGCGAAAAATAAAACTTTCAAAAACTAACGCCTTCAAAAACTAAAAAGCAAAAAATAACTTTATTTTCGGGAGTCAGTGGGACAAAACTAGTAACAGAACAAAAGTTGACTCACGACACGATTTTTTTTGTAGCAAGGTTTTTTGAAAAACTTAAAAAACTTTGCTCCATAAATAACACTTTATTCGCTGATGATGTATTTTTTTTTACCTTAGAAAGTAAATATACTTTATTTGCTTCAAAACGGTGGCAACCCTAACCACAGATTAACTAATAGTTCCTTTGGAACAGATAGTTCACTCCATAGAAAAAGATAGATACCTAACGCTATAACTGCCTACAAAAATATGACAGCACCTCGTGCGCGCTAAAACGTACCTTACGCACACGCTCGAGAGTATCTACTACGTTGTCTTACGTGGTGTCGGGCGATCGCCTGCGTCAAATTACTTAACGCTAGGGCTGTCTATGTTATGAAATGATTACACAAAAGAATAGGTGAATAAAAAACAGTTTTTACATTTTAGTTTTTTACAGTTGGCTAGTTATTGTGTTTATATTTTGAAAAATAATAAGTAAGTAAAATATCGAACCAA
Organism: Charanyca ferruginea; assembly: GCA_947361185.1. NCBI lineage: Eukaryota > Metazoa > Arthropoda > Insecta > Lepidoptera > Noctuidae > Charanyca > Charanyca ferruginea. Next base: position 1,997,306 of record OX376071.1, on the reverse strand, counting down.
ATCAATACGTACCTACTTATAATTACGTACTATTATTAAACTTTCTTCTTAACATTACCCAAAGAACTCTCTATTATAAAAAAAAAAGAATTAACAAAGAAAAAATAAATACAAAATAGGTACCTAATTACCTTTCCTCCTCCTTAGGTAATGTAAAAAAGGATAAACTTTTGTTGGTTGTCTTGTTTTGATAGCTGTCTACACTGCAATTTGCACGACTACCCATTATTAAGGCTGCGGACGCAGTATCGTACGAAACTATTAATTAAACTGTATCGGAAAAAAAATATCTGTGGTATACGTACACTTAGCGAGCGCGTGGCATCCCGACTGGATTTTGGACGTTCGAACGAACGCGAGCCGTAGGTACTTAAGCGCGTGACCTTAAACGAGTGACAATACTGTTAGATATCTTTACTGTGCCCTAACTACCGATGGAATGTCTATTGAAGAACGACGTGCTGATGTTTAGGATATCCTAAGAGGTCCCCTGTTAAAGTCTTGACGATGAAGTGCTATACCTTATCGCAACGCAAAGCACAATATAGGGCGACTGATAATTAGTGTACGATACTTAAGAGCGCGTTATCATTATTATATTATTATTATTTAAAGACAATTCACAGTTTTAGAAAGATTAAGTCTTGATTTAGACAGCTACAGAGTAAAAGTATAATTTTTAATTATGGTTTTTTAAAGCGAAGACAATTCTTTCATATCGTTTTACGAAAATAGACGTCAGAGTTAACTTTCAGGACCAATGCAACCATTACAATATGCCAAAATATTTTGTTTTATGCGTTTTTCCAACAGTATATACAGTCATAAAGACAGTAACAGAGCCAAAATTACAAAAATATTACTATTATATATTAAAAAACAATGTTGAAAAAGTAGAAAATCGGTTCACTTTGACAATTTTTTATCACCAGTATTTGAATAAAAACATAACTGATATATTTATTTTATGAAAGTAAATGTTATGCCTTAATATACATAATAATATTTTTCAGTCCGTTATACGACCTCATTTATTTTAGACAATTATTTTAAAAAGCACTGTAAAACATCGCGCGCTGTCGTTTGCCGATCAATTTCAATGATTCGTGCTTATTTCGTGCATATTTTTTTTTCTGATGCACACAAACAGACCATTGTATTGTACTAGTGTGTGTCAATGCTGCTACGCCGTTCTAGCAATTGTTTAGATTTTGAGTTGCGCTAAATCGAATACGCGCTCTTAAACACATGATTGTGTTCATGATAACAAACAATTTTCCCAAAAAAAAATGTCCCGCGGGTAACAGCTGATAGATGACAGAAATACGCGCGCGTGAATTTCATACGGCTGTTGTGTTATTGTGATAAAAGTGAACCAGTACGAAAAACGTTTTTCTTTGGGAAGTTGTTGGTTACCATGAACACAACCACGAGTCGCCCTATATATGCCAAGACAATAGGCACGATAAAGTTTTTACCATAGAGGAACTCCGTAAATTATTGGGCATTCTTATAATTACTGGTTACCATAAATTACCTAGTGAAAGGTCATATTGGAGCTTAGATGACGATCTCGGTGTACCTACCATTTGTTTCAGAGTGAGTGTCAAGAAACAGATTCTTGGAAATAAAACGGAATCTGCATTTTGCAGATAATACATTGGTCCCTACGTCGACTGATAAGATGTTCAAATTGCGCTCAATATGTGATGTTTTACAAAAAAAAAATTGTCAGTTTGGAATGTTACATGGAGACTAAATCCATTGACGAATCAATGGTCAAGTACCACCATTCAGCTAAACAATTTATAATGCGTAAACCCGTGCGATATGGATATGGTAATTTGGCTTTGACAAGTTATGATGATTATTGTTGTACATTTGATGTATATTGTGGAAAATCCTCTGAGGCTACCACCGATCCACTCGGCTCTCGCGTTGTGAAGACTTTGCTTAACAAAGCGCCAACAAAACCAGAAGAACATGTAGTCTACTTTGACAACTTCTTTAGGAATTATATCTGCTTGTCGACCTAAAGGACCTTGGATACAGAGCTACTGGAACATTGCGTGAAAACAGAACCAAGCATTGTCCTTTGATGTCATCAAAGGAAATGCGCAAAAAGCCTAGGGCTGAATACGACTATAGGTTTGATAAGACAAAATAAATTCTTAGGGTCTTCGCCCACGTCAGACAATCGGTGACCGATGTTTTGTCGGAGAGAAATGGAACATATGGACTCCAATATACAAACGCAGATGTCCCACAAAAAGTTGGTCTCACGAAACTATGAAATAATCGACCGATCCGATAATCGGTCCTACAACAAGTCTGACGTGGGCGGGCAGCCTTATGGTGAGATGGAAGGACAATAATGTCTGCACGATTGGAACCAACTTTGATACAGTAGAGCCGTTAGGGAACGTTAAAAGATGGTGTGCGACGAGGAAACAAAAAGTGAACGTAGATATACCTCACGTGTTCCAAAGTTATAATAAGGGCATTGGAGGGGTGGACCAAATGGACCAGTCTATAGGCCTTTACCGAATTGGGGTAAAAGGTTAGAAGTGGTGGTGGGTTTTATTCACATGCATAATTATATGGTAGACATGACCATTCCAAATGCGTGGAGATTACACTGCATGGCAAATCCGGATGATCGTGTGGATCAGCTAGCGTTTCGCAGACACATAGCGCGAACGTATTTGAGCCAAAAAAACAATAAAACAAGACAATCTTCCTCTGGATTGGACGGAGAAGATAGAAAAAACTATGGGCATAACCCAAAAAAAAAACAAACTAACTGAGATGTGTTGTGTGTTCCAACTGGGTCAAAACAGATGTGACAAGTGCCTAAAAACGCTATGCCTGGATATAGCGTTGCCATTTCTAAAAATCAAAAACCCGGACTAACCCGCCATAAAAGCCGGACTTTTGGGTTCCAAAGCCGGACATCAAGAATATTGAAATATTGAATGAAACACATATTTAAAAGCCGAACGCTAAAAAAGGGATTTTTGACAAAAAAAATAAGAAAACACAGGTAGGTACCTACCTGTGTTTTCTTATTTTTTACATACCTACTTATAAGAAGCGTTTAGTTTTGCGAGTCAGCAAATCTCGTCTCGCTCGCTCGTTCGCTACTGACTGAAGTGATTGAATTGAACGATTGTATAGAAAACCTAACACTGTCCGGCTTTGGAGAATTTTTTGGAGAATGATTTGTACAATATTACTCCTAAGCGCCCATTGTACTAAACTTAGTACACCCCTAAAAATACAACCTCCGATTATATTTTGTTTCTTCTTTCTTTATAGTTTCTCAATTAAAGTATTTTATTAACGATATTAAACATTTGTTTAAGTCGGATATCTATGGTTTAAGTACATTTTAAATAGTTTATATTTGGGCGTTAATGGGACTAAATAAACATTATGTGCAAAACTCTCCAATTAAAAAATCAATCTAAATAAAATACAATAGTAATTACAGCAGACCAGTGATTACCTTCAATAAGCTGATGGTGACCAGACGGGGAAATACCGCACTCCTCGGTCTTATCCCTAAAGACCGGGAGCCTTTAGAAGACTTCCCCCCTTTAGCAAAATCCCCTCGACAGCAAAAGAAAAACACTATTAAGTTTACGTTTATGCTAGGCCTTCGGATAACGATAGTTGATGTGTGTCATCGTTTCTTTACAATTAATGAGTAAGCAGAAACAGGGCTTTACCGGCTGATGGGTATGGAAAACTACAAATATCGCAAAAATATGCCAATGACCTCGCAGCCGACTAATGCTCGACTCCTATAGATAGCCGACATCTATTTCAAACTAAACATTTTGTTTACTAGTGCTGATATTAGGTGATGCAGAGCTTTAAAAACCAATCAGCTTACTATTAAAACTACATAGATAGTAATGATTAGAAGAAAGATCAACACACTACGCGTATGTTCCTAATTGGCTAAGGTACTCGAACCCAGCGCCACAGATGATGACACACACACACATGAACACACATGAATGCAATAAAGATATTTAATTTGATTGCTTAGTGGATTTGAGCGCTTGTAACACAATATAACTACAAGGAAATGAACAATTAGTAAAATATGAGCGTTGAAGATGAAAGCGCTATAGCCGCGAAATTCACTCAACTTTCCAAGTTAGAATTTACTCATTTGGATAGTTATGTTTAGAGAATTATGATTTTAATTAAATTGTCTAAATACAGAGTCGTTACTGAAAAACATAATCGCGATTTAAGTTTTTTATTAACAAAATAATGAGTCGAAAAATGCAAAAAACGTAAGAATATTTAAATTTCGTAGCCCACCTTTGCGTCGAAACTTGAAACTCACACAAACTGTAGAACATAGATAACTAAGTAAATATATATACAATTGCGAGAGCCCTGGCGTCCAAAAATAATAATAATAACGTATTTATTTCTACTACTATACCTAACTTATCGCCGAATTTGGTCCGTAGACCAAGTAATTCTTCCAAATAATTACGCAAGGTCGTTCAGGTTAGTGGGTAGAGTGTAAATCGTAGCAGCAAACAGCCTTCTGAACTATTTGTTCTGGTGTGGGTAGTTAGAAAAGCCGTCAGATTTGACAAAGTAATGGGCAGTAGACCTTGAAATTTCGGGTACAACAATAGGTTTAATAATGATCTTAGGAGAGCTCGATATACATAATTATCCGAACTTATTTATATGGGATGCTCTTATTAACCTCCATGAATATTAATAAATACAGTCGAACAAACATTTCGGTGTACCACAGGTAAAAATATGGAGGAATAGTGACCGACAGAATGTCGATTTCTGGTCGAAGCCGAAGGTGTAAAGAAATTCAGTTCAAGATTGACTAAAAATAATAGTAAAAATGATTTTAAATTAAATTGACTGCCTATTCAACAATGTAATTTTAATCATTTCGTAAGTTTGTTAATTTTGGGAAACTTTCGGTTTCGGCCAAAACTTCGGCACATTTTAGCCGAAGTCAAAGGTTTCACCGAAGGTGGCTTTCTATCTTTCCACTACACTGCCAATATTATTAAGCAGTGATTTAGGCTTTCATTTGTTTAATATGGAACTATTAGAGATGGAGCGTCGATTTGAAGCGGTTTCTAGGTTCACAGCTCCGCCCTCATGTTTAAACGAAGTAGGTACATAAAAGGCATATGAGAAATGCGTCACTTTAACCATTAACCATTTTAACCACATTAAAGAATGATTCAGTTTATGACAACGGACAAGTACCCACTTAGGTTTACAGCAGAAACTTTGGTTTTTGTTATCTTCTTCTTCGTCGTATTCTTCATTACTGAAGGTCGTGTCCCTGAAAGGCCTTCATGGCTTTAAATATTATGCTTTTCCACTTCGTTCGGTTCTCTGCTTCTCTTATGGCGGTCGTAACAGAGAGTCCAGTGAGGGCGGTTACTTGGTCAGACCAGCGGTTAGGTGACCGTCCGCGAGGTCTTTTCCCATCTACCTTGCCCATAACCATCAACTTTTCAAGGTTATTTGGTTCCCGACGGGCAATGTGACCAAAATAACCGAGAATCCTTTGGTAGCATATCGTGGATAGTCTATCAGTTATGCGAAGTTGCTCAAGGATAGATTTGTTTGTCCTCCTGGCGGTCCACGGTATGCGGAGCATTCTTCGCCAACACCACATCTCAAAAGCTTCTATCTTTTTTCGTTCTATTGCCCGTATTGTCCACGATTCTGAGCCGTAGAGGAATATTGAAAAAACCAGTGTCCGGACTAGTCTCATCTTGGTGACATTGGAGACCTTTCTGTCCTGCCAGATACGTTTCAGCTTACTCATTGCAGCTTTGGCCATCTGAGTTCTTCTCCTGATCTCTTTTTCGCTTCCACCTTGGTCAGTAAGTAGTGATCCGAGGTATATAAACTCGCTGACAAACTCAAGATCTGCGAGTTCTCCCGTTCTGGTAAATTGACCGGTTCTGTCGATGAGCATGACTTTTGTCTTCGCCTTGTTAATAGTAAGTCCAACCAGTCCACTCTCGTATTCTACTCTACCAAATAGATCAGCTAGCTCTCTTTCTGAAGATGCAAAGAGTGTAGTGTCATCCGCATATCTCAGGTTGCTGATCTTTATCCCCCCGACAGAGACTCCTCCCTCCCATTTTTCTAAGGCTTTCCTCATAATATATTCACCGTATATATTAAAGAGAATGGGAGAGAGAATACATCCCTGTCTTACCCCCTTTTCCGGCTTGAAGGGGCCTGATATGACGTCATTAACCCTCACCATGGATACTCCATCTTGGTACAGATTAGCGATCAATGAGACGAGGTGTTGAGGCACGCCCATCTCTCGTAATATAGTCCACAAGCAATCCCACTTGACACAATCAAACGCCTTTGAGTAATCGATGAAGCACATTAGTACTGGCGTGTTGAACTCTCGGCTTTTCTCAATTATTTGCCTCACATTCACGATCTGTTCTTTTGTGCCTGGACCTTTCACGAAACCCGCCTGTTCACTGGGTATCTGCCACTGAAGGTATGATTGTAGTCGTCCGTTGATTACGTATAGCAATATCTTGCTGGCATGTGATATTAGTGCAACTGTTCGGTAGTTCCCGCACGTTCTTGTTGATCCTTTCTTGTGCAGAGGAATTAATAAGGATTCTTTCCAGTCAGTGCACCATCTGCCTGTTTTCCAGACTTGATTACATAGGTCAAGCATTATCTTCACCCCTAGATCCCCTAAGCACTTAAGTTCTTCAGCAAAAATGTTGTCTCTACCGGCTGATTTGTTTAGCTTAAGTTTGTGCAGGGCACTTCGGATTTCAGATTCGAGGATGTCGGGTTCCAAGCCTTGCTTGTCCATAATCGCGGTAACTGGGGTTTGGGCTTTAGAGTCAGCGTATAGGCTTCCACAGTATGATCTCCATCTTTCTGTAACTTGATCTATCTCGGTCAACAGTCTCCCCTCCTCATTTTCTATGGCCCAGGTTCTCGGCTTGAATTCTCGAGTGATAGTCTTAATTTTCAGGAAGAGATCCCTTGTCTGGAATTTCAGCGCATGGTTTTCTATGTCCTGACAAACTGACCTCAGGTAGTCATTATAGTCCCTGCGGCACAAACGTTGAATGTTCGCCGAAATTCCCCGGTAATCTGTACGCGCAGAGTCAACATTGCCTTTGAGTAGTTCCTTTCGTTCTCTGATGGCCTTCCATGTTTCTTCCGTTATCCATGTTTTTCTCGGAGCATCGACTGGTTTGCTCTGGCTCTCTTTGCGTGATGAAAGGATAAGCCTTTTTACTCTGTTCCAGTTGTCGTCAGTGCTGTCATGACTATTAATGGCGAAGGCGGCTGATTTGGTCCCAAAACGCTTACTGAAGGCATTTAGTTCTCCAGGTTTAGGTCTACTATGTGAGGGTTGAACTAACCGTTGGCATCTTTTCAGTTTGAGACACATTTCTGCCACTAAAAGTTTGTGGTCACTTCCGCAATCGGCTCCAGGATACGTTTTAGTGGAGCTTATGCACGATCTCCATCTCTTGTCGACAGCGATATAGTCTATTTGATTACGTGCTCGATCACCTGGCATTATCCACGTATACAGTCTCCTTGGGTGGTTTTTAAAACAGGTGTTCATTATCGTTAGGGAGTTTTCCGCGCAGAATTGCAGCCATTTCTCGCCCCTGTCATTTCTGGTGCCAAGTCCATATTTGCCGACTACTTCCCTTAGGTGGCCATCTCTCGACGTGTCCCCGTGTTGTGATATCTCTTTTAGCCAGACTTTTTAGAGTATCGTCGACTTGGTTGTAGAATGCCTCAATATCAGATTCGGTTGAGGTGGACGTTGGGGCATATACCACTACTACATTGACACGACATGGTTTTGTGTTGATTCTCAGAGTTAGTATACGGTCACTTACCGGGTTATACCCTAGAACCGATTTGTTGACTTCGGGAGACACCGACAAAGCCACACCATTCTTACTTTCACTTTCTGGGCCAGAAAAGTATACAGTGTGGCCCTTCGGGGTTGTGTAGTATCCTGAACCTCTCATATGAGTTTCGGTAATCCCCAGTATTTTCAGGTCGTAAAGTGCTTGTTCTTTGTCTATGATCTCTTTTTTCCCTGTTTGGATCATTCCCCGAACATTCCAGGTTCCCATCCTTAACTTTTTGCGCAGCTGTGTACGGTGAACAGTTATTCTGTCACCAGTAGCATTCTGTCCGCACTGTGCCTGGTGAGTCACGACAGTGTGGCCAGTAGCATATTTCACACCATGAGACCTGGACTCAACATGGCGCCGGGTGGTAGCTGGATCGCATCCCAACACTTTCTTTACTTTTTCCACTTTCATAGGATTTCTTGGGAAAATAGTGCAGTGGTTTCCCCTTGCCTTCTGCACCGCAGTGATGTTATATGAGTAGTCAGTACGTCCTGCTGCCAACGACTAACATCCGGTTAATGAAGAGATATGACCGGACCCCCGTTCTCCCGTCCGCTTGTCGACCTATATCTCCAAAGGGGTTGGGTACCACAATCTCGGTAATAGGTTGCTCGACGTAACAGGGTTCACCACGAGTAGGTGGGAGTGGAGTTGGTGGGGAGAGGCTCAGTGGTTGTTCTTGATTGCAACCATGTATTGCGCATCACCCACCCTGGAACCCTGGTTTTTGTTATATCACCAATTAATTACAGTAACAATACAAGAATTACCTAATAACGAGTGTTTTTCCTATTACAGCTGGATTTGATAAACCTATAATTTCATCCTCTAGATGACGTTGTTGCCTGGTTCTAACCACAATATTACCTATACATGAATTTACATGCAAATTAATAAATAATGCAAATTGTATTTACAAATATAATCGCGAAAGTTTGTGAGTATACATCCATACTCACAAACTGCTAAATCGCTTAATCGGTACAAACATCCATCGATGGATGTCTGTTACCAGTTCACGCTTAAACGGATGAACCGATTTAGCAGTTTGACACTATCTCTGATTGCCGTTTGGGGTGGAAACACGAGTGTTTCCACCCCAAACGGCAATCAGAGGTAATGGTGGTATGGTGTCCGAGTGCTTCTCTTGTTTTTCGGGACATCGCCAAGCGGTTGGTCGACTCCTCCCGAGGGCTGGCCGATTCTTCGGCCAAAGAACCAGCATTGCAATGCTGATCATGATACTAACAAGAGACGGAACGATGTAGTATGCAATTCCAATTCGACTTCAAAACTTGTCTTTGCAGAAAGGCTTTTTCATTCCTAGGTCCATTTCTGTACAATAGATTAAATAGAGAACCAAGTATTTATAAGTTGAATTACTTTCACTGTAAAAAAATAATTTTTCAATATTTAAAAACTATTTCTTACGAACAGGTAGACAACTTGCTCATACTACGCAAATAACATTACTAGCAGATAATTTTTGTGGTGTAGGTTAGGTACTACTAGCTTTACTTTAAAAAAAATCAGTTTTTTTTTCAATGTAATTTAGTGTTAATTTACTTATTACAAATACATTGTAGCACTTCCTAGCCTGAAACACAGGTTCAACCTAGTTCAGGCAAATGAGCACCTATGTTCAATTTTAAATTCTAAGATATTTGTTGTATGTGTATTTTTATTAAATAAACAATTATAAATAAACAATTGCATTACCTACAACGTGGCAATGTTGCCAGCTTTTTTTTTTTTTTTTTTAATATAATAATATGTGGGGACATTTTCACACACGGCCATCTGACCCCAAACTAGGGAGACCCTGTACTATGGGTGTCAGACAGCTGATATACATACACAAATACATTTTTTTTTGTAAATACATACATACGGGAATCGAACCCGCAACACGCTGCGCAGCAGTCGATCACTCAGCCACTGCGCCAACCGTGTCGTCAAGCTTCTTGGGCACAAGTCCCGTTGACAGTGATGTGGACGAGTTTTTTGATGCCCTATACCCTGTTCACAATAAGATTAGACATTTACTCAAACCTTTTTTACAGTCCGTTCAACCGATTTTGACTTCTATTGCGTTGGATGCATGACAAATGGCAACTGCAGTAAACAGTTGAATTGTAACCACTTTTTTGTCTCTAATGTCATCGCCTACGGAATAGAAGTCAAAATCGGTTGAAGGGACCATAAAAAAAGGTTTGTGTTTATGTCTAATCTTATTGTGAATAGGGTATAATTTCCTTTTGTTTTTTGTTGTTGTACATGATTGTATTGTTTTTATCAATTTTATCCTGTTTTTGTGTTGTCGTACAAGCCCTTTTTAGGATTTTGTACATTTTTAATTTTTGACGAATTCGGCAGATTTTATTTGATAAGTAAATAATTACTTTTGCTACAAAATGATGATGATGAGATATTGACCACCCCACATGTCGCAAGTTGGCAAGAAACAGTTTACACAATATATAGCTTTGTATATTATTTTGAAAGCTAGTCAGCATTGCTAATCTTATCTGACGTGGATTCAACTTATAAATAACAGTTCTCGATACTTGCCATTATTCATCGATAAAACTAAGTGACGGATATGTTTTCATTCAATCATTGTTTGACTTTTTCCCGGATATTAGTATTATAGTATCTAGGCGAAAACCTGTGGGCGATAAACTGATTGATGTTGGTCTAGATTGGGCTTTCGCTTTGAAGATATCATCGCAACAGAACTTGTTTTGACATAAAGAAGAATTACTATTGTCCATGTATGTAAGCTTGATGAAGCTGTGAATCTCGGACGAAGTGCCGAAGGAAGCTATTGAATATTAAAAGAGACATAAGCTATAAAAGCTTAGTGGATTCAAATGGTATAGCAGAAAGACAGAAAAGGGTCTAGATTCTAAAACTATTCTAGACAATAATGATGTCTTAAAATGTGAATTCTTATCAGCTGAAGAAAATTCTTTGTCATTATTTATTAAAAATAGATTTAAAATTAATCACCGTTATATCCAAAATCAATGCAATGACTTCGAAGGCAAATTTTATCGTAGGTTTGTTTATTTTGGAAGACCTCAGCTTAATTATCCTCAATGTATGCTAAAACTGCTACTTTAGGCTCTCAAAACCACACACACAAATGCATAAAATAATAACTGACTCACTTCCTGACTGAATCACTTCAGCTCTTAGGCTCACATTGACTCATTTCTTTAGACTGGTGTGTTGGGCTGGGTTTTGAAAAAAGAAGAAATCAATTATCCGTGAGTCAATGCCGTCTAGACTTTTGAGTTTTGGGTTAGAGTAATTTATTCTTGCCTCATAATGGAGACTAATTGACATGTCTATTTATATTTCAATGTGGGACAAAGACAGGAAGATGATGATGATGTGTACTTTCTCTCTCTTTTGGCACACCTACGACACAAACAAACGAAACGATTTAATTATCTACACTACTACCAAAATAATAGACTGTACAAATACGAGAGTGTGTGTGAGTGTCTACGTGCCGCAAGAACTAAAAGCAGTTTCGAGAGCACGTTCGACGCGGGAGGAGGTGAGGAACAGTGTTTCGGAGGGAGGCGGGGCGAGTACTGTGTTTTTGGGCTGTTGGTCCATTTCTTTGAAGATCATACATTGTAACGCATTGATCTGAAAACCTTTGCAATAATCAGAACACAACGCCTGTTATCGAATATAGATAGCATCAATGTTATTGACAGAGCTTTTGGTTTATCGCTGGCAACACAATTAGGTACTGCCAAGCACTTATCGTTAGCATTTACAAATTCCAAATCTACAAAAATATCAACTAGAGCTTTTGCCTGTATTTATTATGATAGAAGGGATTATATTTCTGGAAAATCTCATACATATGAGGAAAACGGTAAAGATTCTCAAGAATCTTGAATATAACAAACAATCCGATTTAGATTCGTACAATGAATACATGAATACAATAGATAATAATAACCATTCCGGTTCCGTGAAAATTATTTAAAGGATTGTGAAACCGTATGACGTAAAGACGTAGACAGCTGGACGCTCCTCCTGGTGCTCATGAACAAGTGGAAGGTATTTTGAGCTTCAAACATCGATTGGTTTCGATACGTGGTACGTGTTTGTTCAGTTACATTAAGACAGATTTAGATCAGTATGTAGAAATATTCTCCAACCTTTAACTGCGTACCTTTATAATAGAACGCTTTGCTGAAGTGAACGATTTTCTTATGGCAAATGAAAAAATCGTTTACTGCAGCAAAACGGTAATTCCTGATGTTCGAGCGGGAAGCGAAATCATAGTCCGGTCGCTCGAACTAACACTTAGGGTAGTTAGTTCTGGTTAGCTCCCTAGATGGCGTTGGGATCGAGTTAGATCGCGCTATGGTTTCGTTACCGCCGTTTGGTTAGGTATCGATAGATTTTTTGTTGAAAAGTTGAAATTGTGAGCAGCGAACCTATTGTTATATACTAGTACTAAATATATTGGTGAAAGTTAAAGTATAGTGTTATCATTGAAGTTCTCCTCTCCAAATCGAACCGACCCTCGAGCTTGTTCACCTGATATGAAGAAGCTCATTTAGGACCTAGGACCTTAGGAAGTTAGGACTAGAAATGAAGAAGCATTTCTAATAATGATATCAGGAAGTGGTAGCTAGCATAAGTAGCATAATTTGTTTTTTGTTGCCGTTCTAAATCTTACACCCTCAGTCTCCCTCAGATTATAAAACAAAAGGCAGATAGACTGCGCGGAGCACCGAGAGTGAAACCAACAAAGCAAATACAAATTCAAAAGCGAATACAATCTGCAAACAAATGAATACACGTCAATATAAGTTACTGTGTATGGTTAGGTAACGGATTGAATTATAACTGTAACATAAAGAAATACAAAATATTGTAAGTTTTGTTACAACATCATTTCTGGTTCTGGTACCTACTTAATGTTATCAGCAAGAGCGTAGCCAGGACTCGCCAGCTGATAGCCTGGGGGGGGGCAAGTTGATATATTATGGTGGATAGGAAAAGTATGAATTTTAAATACAGTCAAAGGCACATGAAGCTTTTGGAATCTCTAGGGGCGGCAACTGCTCCTACTTACCCCCCCCCCCCCCCCCCCCCTTGGCGATGCCCTTGGTTATCAGGAATGGTCAGCATCATTCAAAATCTAGCTCTGTAATTCATCTCAATGACTATCTATGTCAAGAAATGTGTGTTTAATTAAGCAATAACCATCATATTTGTATTATTTTATGCGTTACCTACAGTTAATAAATTTGAGCAACGTTACCGGACATAAACTGAATTATGTTGGTTAGGTGCTAGATTGTGTGACTGTGTCCAACACCTGTTTACCTGCCAATATTTGCTTTATAGGTATACCTAGGTCATTATTATTTTGTGCGTCACCAAGAATAGAGTGAATATAAGAGTTAAATAACGTTTTTGGAGGTTTGTGAACTAGCTTCTCCCAACTTCTCTCTCGTATTACGCCAAAGATCATTACCCTGGAGAAATACAAAAACGAGACAAACATTATCCTATAATATGTTCATCATCATTATCATCGTTAACCTTTAGATGTCCACAGCTGGGCATAGGTCTCCCCCCAAGGGTGGATTCAGCTGTAATCGCCATGCTTGGCAGATGCATGTTGGCGATCGCAGTAGGTGTTATTGTACTCAGAAGGACGCTGCTCCCATTCTCTGGTCAATATCCCTCTGTCGCTTTCTACGACACCCATGGGTAGACATGGGGTGGTGCTATTCGCGACTGGCACCACACGGCGAATTTTTGTATGCAGGTACGGAACATGATAGGCCTTCCGTGGTTTAAAAGAAAGTCAACCGTCCTGATACACCTTGTATAATATTATTAAGCTGAATCAATTATAATAAATATCAAGCTAATTCTGTTCTCCCGTTTAAGCGTGAAAGAGTTCAAACGTCAAACATTCATCCATCCATCGTCACAAACTTTCGCATTTGTAACAGTAGGTATTTAGTAGGGTTTGCGAGTTTTGGTGTACTCATTCATCAATATGAGTCTACATATACAAGTATTTGGGACGTCAATTCTGAGTACGAGAAATGTGACGCACTGAACTTAGAAATATAGAAACTCATAAATTTTCAAGGATAACAAAAGAAAATCATCCAAATGCTGAAAACTACGTTGTTTATTTTCAGGCATAGCCGTGATGAATGGACGACAAAGAACCAAAAGTAATGGATTGCATGAAACATTTCGAAAATATAGTTTATCCATTGTTTATAAAGTTTAGATATACGATGATACCGTCATAAATCGACAACAATATGTACTGTTTGCATCAATCCCAAGAAAAACTAACATAAGTAACAATAAACTTGAACAATTGAAGTTTTATCTTTAAAGAATGTGTTGGTAGATGGAAGAAATAGCGCGGATCGTCTAGATCGTTGTAGTGAAGACGTAAGAAATATTCGAAAGTAAATAAACAACATTTCGATTCTACGTAGAATAATGTTTGCAGTTATAAAATATAATAGCCGGCTCATGCGCACTGAACCGATACATGAACATTACTTTTTGTTCTTCGAAAACGAAGTTATTGGTTCGGAATTTCTTCGCGGTTTACCGATACACAATAAAATCGAAAGAGAGAAAAATGTTCCGGAGTTAGAAAGTCGTGTCTTATTGACAAGACATGCTTAATATTACACGTGATAATGTCTTATAGACATCTACTGCTGGTTAAGGATAGCCCTAAATAACTATCCCGTATAGTATGCTACAGTAAACTAACAAAGTACAAAAACAAAAGGAAGATAGTGAAAACCTAGCGGGAAAAGATAATGAGTTAATAATGAAACTAGATCAAGCAAATGAAGCCTATCTATATCTAGGCTACTAATGCAGTGGTCACTGAAGAATTTGTTGATACTCATTTTCCAAGAATAGCCTAGCCTTGCTTGCCTAACCAGACAGCCTTATATTTGTTGATCTCATAATGACAACAGCTTATAGAACGGTCCTTTTCAAGACAAAGTCAAAGCACTTATTTCAATTAAACCATAAACAGGCACTTTTGAATTGTCAAGGAGTCAGTCAGTAGTCAGAAAGTTGAACCTAAGGAGAGAAGAACGACCAAGAAATTCCACAGACACTCTTTACAATGCCTCACCTAAAGCCAACAATAAAAAAAGTAAATTTAGGGATATGAGTAGCCATGGTTTTAACGCATTAACAACGTCTGTTGGTGTTGACGCTATTGGGTAAGGTATAATAAATAATAATAATAAAAATAATAATAATAATAATATTTGGGGACATTTTCACACACGGCCATCTGACCCCAAACTAGGGAGACCCTGTACTATGGGTGTCAGACAGCTGATATACATACACAAATACATTTTTTTTTGTAAATACATACATATATAGATAAACAAAAAGCTAAATACTTTAAAGATAAGCCTCATTAGATTAGAAAAGTCCAAAAACGTTGGGAAGGGCTCGGCATGTGTGTCGATGACTGTCGCTATTATGGATAGAGTGGTAAATTAGAATCAACAGGCACAGCACTTACCGAAACAGATAACTTTGTTTAGAAAATTAGTAAGAATATTCATGTTTTTGAGATTCAAATCAAAGCTTATTGAGACGATCTGTTATATACTACTAGCGCAGTTTGCCTGCGACTTGGATAGCGTGAATTCTCTTACGAATCACTTCAGATGGCGTATTTGTGCAAATATTCGCCTTACTTGGATAATACAAAATAGACTTTATTTCAATAACAGTAGGGTATACTTTGTATTATCCAAGTAAGGGGAATATTTCTACAAATACGCCATGTGAAGTACCGGCTTTATAAATCGATGAACACCGGCTGCGCGCACAAAAAAGTGTCACGTTCCGCCTGAGCCTGAGCGTGCAAGCGAGAGAGCGGAACAAGCAATAGAGAGGCACGATCGGTCCAAGCTTCTACAATAAGCTCCGCCTACCTCGACGGAAGCCATTAATTATTTGCTATATATGTTAGCCATTATGTTTCTATATGATGTTATCACGTATCGTCCGTAAACCGACTTTAAAGACAACCAATTTTTGATACTAAAATATAGCTTAGTTAGAGCACTCAGGGATAATGTAACTATCCTATTGGTGTCAGATTTTTTAAAATCGGTTAAGCATTTTTGAACCTTTAGTCGCTGATTACGTAAAACGCAGTCTGCCAATGTTGCGTTATGCCTAGACTTAACACGCAATCGGCGTATTGATATTTAGACCATTGCGTATTAGTTAATGAGCGAAGTAGGCGAATTGAGATTTTGGTTTAGTGCGTACCTATTTATTAGCTCAAGGGCGAGGTAGGTATATTGAGCGTTAGTTTACGAGCGAGACAGGCAAATTAAGACTTAGGTTTAGTGCGGTGTGCAAACCCACCATGTCACTGGCCAACCCTTGGTGGTAGGTACCTATGTTGGGTCGTTTGGGTTAAGTTCATTAAAAACAACCAAACAAAAAATCTTTTTGTTTTTGTGTATAATATTAGTTTAGATGATAAAGCTGAAAAGTTGGTATGTTTTCTTGTTTAAACGCGATAATCTCGGAAATTAATGGTTCGATTTTCAAAATTCTTTTGCTAATGAAAAGTTACGTTATCCCACATGCAGGCTTTATTTTATTATCAAAAGCCGTAAGAACAACACGCGCATGAAGTCATTCCGGAGTTAGATTTATTAATAATTCCAAAGCATACACATAAAATTACTTAGTAACAATATAATATTTAAACATACGCGTACCTAGGTAGCGAAACGTGACGTCGAATCGCATCGGCGACAGTCATATTAGGGGTCGGCAAGGCATGTCCTTACAGTCTCGGCACAGTGTAAATAAATATTAGTACTACCGTACAGTAGCGACACGCTCCGCCTCCCTCTGAAACCGTTCCTCACCTCTCCCCGCGTCGAACGACTGCTCTGGGAACTGCGTTTTTGTTCGAGCGGCGCGTAGACACGCACACACACGCACCTATTTATACAGTATATTATTTTTGTAGTAGTATAGGCAATTATATCGTTTCGTTTCTGTGGAGTGTCGCGGGTGTGGTCTCGGGCAAAAGGTAGTCTTACGTATCATATAATATCCCCATTCAGAGCAACGTCATACCATCTAATACGAACGCAAACACTCCGAAAACTATAGTGTGATATTTCTTTTAACACTTAGTTCCCTAATCATTACTAGTCACACATCCGCCGACTGTCAACGTCACAATTATCACGTCACATTAACCTTATTTACCAAACATTAACACGCTTGCATGTACTGTCGAAAAAATAGACAAGTATACAGGCTCAACTCACGAAGATGAAGTCCAAGTTCTAGCAGAGGAAACATCATAGGCTTTATTTGTGATACAAGAAGTTAATTTGCCACTCATTTCTAAAAGGGATATTAACCCAAGGTCGGCAAAAATGTTAAATGCATTTTTTCCATCAGTAACTTGCAGGAAATTGTTAATAACAGTAGCAGCCCAGATTCTGTGCAAGGTTAAGGCGAAAAGGGTGTGGGACGCGAAATTCAAGTATTCTTACATTTTTTGCAATTTTCAGCTTAGTAGGTATCTGGTTGTATGACGTTAAGGAATTATTCGTACTTATAGAGTTCTATTGATGATTTTGATTTTTATAATTGTCTAAATACATATTCGTTACTCTCGTCTAAATTTTTATTACCATACAACAAGATACTGCAATGCAATTCTGTAAGAAATCAACCGCGAATTTGAATCCTATCTTATTTACGATTTCACTTATCTGAAAAGAAAAGTATTTGGTATTCGCTTAAATAGTTAAGTATAAATAGTTGACTTCACCATGTTCTCACTTAGTGACGTTAGCGTAGTTTTTATCGAGTTACAGAATACAGTTAAGCACTTAAGTGAGTTGTTACAGAATAGCATTGCTGAGCTGAAAATTCAAAAAACGAAATGATATTTGAATTTCGCTCTTTCACTTTTAAACTTTTGGCAAATGCAGCCGTAAAATGTTATAGAAATAATGATTATTTTTGTTTGTTATGCACTATTTTGTAGACAGTAGTACGTAATTAACTGACGGTTAGGAAGACGCCGCGAGCCGGCTGCACTAATTATAACATACGTACGGATAAGTGGCCCAGATCTAGCACACACACAATGGACCGCGCTATACCCACTCACAGTGTGACACAGAAGTCTAGGTTTACGCGAAACGAGGTGCGCATGCGCGATGCATCATCATGTAGAGTGTATACGTGTTTATTTTACCGTGTGTACACGGTAACCTATTTTGTTATATTGACTTTTAGAATTTGTTTTAGGGAGATAAGCTGCTACTGTCAAAATATGTGTAGTTAGATATATATCGATGGTAGTTAGAGCGTGTGTCATAGATATTGAATTAATTTTTTTGGAAGGATGAAACTGTAAACGTTATTATAATTATAAAGAAGGTCCTGTTTCAGTGGGTGATCCGGCCGTGTACTATACTGTGGTGGCGGTCACTATTTACCAGATACGTGTTGCAATAATAATATAAAATAAATAAAAAGATTTTTATTCACTTCAATAATACAAAAAACACATTATTTAAACACTATACAGAGTGTTTTAGATGAACTCTGGCACCCAATGTAAGATTTAATTTATGTTTAGGGTGCCAGCGCAAAACAATAAAAGTACCTAGGTAGGACACAATTATCTAGGCTGACAATATACCCGGAGCTTAATAACCAAGAAGAAGGCTTAGTAACCAAGTCCTAGTACTCAGTAGGAACAACCTGCGCATTGTAGCTAGAGTCACTACAGGACATAGCTGCTTAAACAAGCACATGTTCCACCTGAGGTTAAGTGATACGCAAACCTGCAGACGCTGTAATGAGGCTGATAAAACGCCACTTCACCTTCTTGGGGAATGCGGAGCACTAATACACAAGCGCAACAATCATCTGGGCAAATACCTGTTAAACCCGGATGAATTAATGAAGATCGCCCCAAAGCAGATCCTGCAGTTCATCACAGCTGCAGGGTTTGGTGGCGATCTCTAACCAACACAAGCGGCGATCACAACAGACCAGCTCTGGTCGCAGTGATACCACCCACAGCCGCACAAAGATAATAGAAACATAAAAATAAAAAATAATACCCGGAGCTCCTTTGGAGGATAAACTTATCGATGCTTAAATGTGAAGATTTAACTTGTCAGTTTCAAAGGTTTTAAAAAGGGTCAGCAACACGCGTGTGGTGTTGCAAAGACTATTAGGCTATGCTTGTTAGCCTCTTGCCTCCTTGGTGGAATAAAAAAAAAATGTGTTGAGTTTTGTGTGAGTTTTGACAGCACTTCTGGTTCCTTCTTGCAGTATTTTAATTAGCGATATAGCACAATACTATCAATATTAGGTGCATCGTTTAATTTATATCAATAATAATGTATCATGCGGTCAAGTCTGGTGACCTGCCTCTTAGAAACTTGTTTGAGAATAAATAGCACCCTTTAAACTATTGCTAGCTGATAATTATTATACCAACGTATGTACCTATTAGTTGTTAGAAAGGGTTTCACAGGAATAATGTGTCTGCGTTGTCGTTGCTATAAGTAATAACAATGGAGCCGATTCCCTTGTTCACAAACTTAAGGGGCTATTAAACGACTTTTACAGATTTTAAACTGACAATCACGTCAAAATGTGCAGTGTAAATGATTTGAAAAAAATATATGTTAGATCATTCTCTTAATCACTTAGTAAGTGAATATTTTTAATTATATTCATATTATATAGTTTAATTAATACGTGAAGTTGTGTCTGACGCGGACAAAACATTGACAATCACACAAAATCTACCAGGTATAACTAAACGAAACTTACACCATCTTACAGACAATTTTATTATCTATCTTTTAGTATACGCCTTTTTTTTAATTTTGAAAGAATACTACTTTTATTGAATTTTTTCGACTAAATTTTGAAAGTTTTGGACGCAGACTGCGTCCGTTCTGCATCAGTTTTGCGTCCAAAACTCTCTCTATTTTATTATTATTATTATTTGTTATTTTATTATTATTATTATTATTATATTATATTTTTTATTTTAAGTTGTAGTGCAGTTGCAGTTAAGTTCAAGTTTTAATGATAAACGGTAGTTTTGTAATCTTTGAACTGCGCGTAAGCTGCGCGTGAACTGCACGCCAACTGTACGACAACCAAACTCTACCAAACTTACTTATGGTGTAGCCACATGAGAGAAAAAATATTACTCACTAAATAATTGAATAAAATTGATTACATTTCAATGAATATGACGTTATTATAATATTAAAATAATACCCCGCAGTACAGATTTTAGTGCTTTTTAACTGTTATTTTGAGACGTCAAACGAATAGTAGAATACCGATCATGTTGCGTTCCGAAGCACGCGCACAAAGACGCGCAACAGTAGAATGTCATTATTGCGCTCGCGTGACGCGAACTTGACGCGAGCGTGTCTGACAGCGGTAGAGAATACGAAAAGCGTTGTTTTGATGGAAACTTAACTGCAACTGCACTGCAATAGCACTTCTTTAGTTACGTGATACACAGGTATCTGAAGAAAAGGACGGCGACAGACGAGAACTAATTTAGAGATGTCAAATTAGCTTTTCCCTTGATCTTGAACTTCGCAGGGTTTTTAATCAGTACGTTCAGAGATGACAACTATTGAACGAACATTTTAGATCAACTTAAATTGACAGCTCTTATTAATATCTGTCTCTTTCTGGTTTTATTGGAGAGAAAGAGATAATAGCTTAAAATTAGTTTTGTTCGTGCACAACAGAATTGGCACCAATGTCAGTTTCACTTACTATTTTTATTTTGTTTTGTTTAGCAGTAAGTACTTAAGTAAGTCAAAGTCAAGTTCAAAAGTGCCTTTTAATGGTCTAATTGAAATATGTAAATGATAATAAATAATAACAATAATAATAATATGTGGGGACATTTTCACACACGGCCATCTGACCCCAAACTAGGGAGACCCTGTACTATGGGTGTCAGACAGCTGATATACATACACAAATACATTTTTTTTTGTAAATACATACATATATACATAAACAACACCCAGACACCAGGCAAACACAAGTGCTCATCACACAAATGTTTACCCTGGGCGGGGATCGAACCCGCAACACGCTGCGCAGCAGTCGATCGCTCAGCCACTGCGCCAACCGTGTCGCGTGTCGTGTCGTGTGTGGTTGATTTGACTTTTCTATGTCGTTTAATATTCCATTTATACTGTCTCTAAATATACAGTGTATATCAGCTTTGTTTAGTAAGTAAGTCTTCTTGTAAGTCTTCCAAACTTCATAAATCGACAAATAATCATCATCATCTGCCTAGACTTTTCCCAACTATATTGGGGTCGGCTTCCAGTCTAACCGGATGCAGCTGAATACCATGGAGCGACTGCCTATCGGATCTCCACAACCCAGTTACTGGGTAACACGATACCCTTTGCTAAGACTGGTTGTCAGACTTTCTGGCTTCTGACTATACCCATAACGACTGCCAAAGATCTACAAATGACAGCCGGGACCAACGGCTTTACGTGCTTTCCGAGGCACGGAGGGAACTCGGTATGAAAGGGATGGTCACTCATCCACTTACCGACCGCAGTTAGCGCAG
This sequence comes from Charanyca ferruginea, assembly GCA_947361185.1. Lineage (NCBI taxonomy): Eukaryota > Metazoa > Arthropoda > Insecta > Lepidoptera > Noctuidae > Charanyca > Charanyca ferruginea. The sequence goes on along the minus strand of OX376071.1, from coordinate 1,975,649 downwards.
CTTAACCTTTGACCGATCGATCTGTACGGCTTTAACTTAGCCAAGAGCTCACGAGATGCAGACGAAGTAGCGGACTACAAAGTACCCTATGTCCTTCCCCAAGGTAATTGCGATACAACGTGGCAAAGTTGCCAGCCTTTTGGGCACTTGTGCCATTAACAGCGATGCGGACGTGATTTTTAATGCCCTTCTACGACCTCTATGAGAAATTGTACACAATAATTTTATTTTTACTCTGAACCGTTCTGCGGTTGCGAAAAGTTCAATCCTATTTTTATTTTAGGCGCAAGTACCTATCCACACCCACGCGGAAATGATCGCGTTCCTATTCATTTACTGGTCGAAATAGCAATGTAGGTGTCAAATGTGTCTACGTCGCTCTAGTTAGGGTTCCCTACCCAAGGGTAAAAACGGGACCCTATTACTAAAACTCCACTGTCCGTCTGTCTGTCTGGCTGTCTGTCACCAGGCTGTATCTCATAAACCGTGACAGCTAGACAGTTGAAATTTTCACAGGAAACAGATGATGTAAGTATTTCTGTTGCCGCATAACAACACATACTAAAAACAGAACAGAACAGAAACGTGATTTTTTGCCGTTTTTTTGCTCGATGTCTAATGTTGTATAGATAATGGTAGGTACGGACGGAACCCTTCGTGCGCGAGTCCGTTTCGCGCTTGGCCTTGGCGCTTGGCTTTTCTACCTCACAAGCAAAATTATACTATTTATGAAAGGCCCATTAATCAAGAAAATAATTGATCTATTGACCTTCTACAGAAAAAGTTTATGGCGACCTGTTGTGTTCATGAATCACCCTATTAATAATTGCCAATCATAGGCTAAATGTTCTTAATATTTGGCATATGATTGGCGATTAGTGTTAGTATTAAAGGCTGTTCAGCAAGTTACAGGTTCACAGATGATGCCAACCTTAAGTGCCTATGTGGCGTCTCCCCGCAGACCATGGTCCACATTCTATCCTGCGCCGCATGCCCTGTCACCTGCTCATGTGCGAACCTAATGACTGCGTCAGCAGATGGCGTTGCCGTGGTTGAATTCTGGGTCAAACAAGGAATCTGACAAGAACAAACACAACACACACGTACACACTCACATACATACACATCCGTGTTTGTCATCGAAACGTTATAATGCTGGCACTTCACACGGTGCATTTGGATAAATATTCGCCTTTTTTGGATAATACAAAATCAACTTTATTTCAATGCATTTTGGGTACATCTTGTATTATCCAAATAAGGCGAATATTTGCACAAATACGCCATGTGAAGTGCGAGCATAAGAAGAAGAAACAAGTTACAAGAACTCATGTTCGTTGTAAGGGTTAGCTATGACAGATTTTCAGTGGGAGCTGGTAAGGCAGATTGCTCTGGATTTCAGGTAACTACGAAACCAAGATACACTAAAGCAGTGGTTCCTAACCTTTTCGAGATCTTGTCACCCCTATGACTTAGCTAGGAAAACTGCTTTACTCCCCCCCCGCCCCACCCCTCACCTTACCAAAGAATATAGTACTTTACAGTTATTAGTATACACAGTTAGGGCATGAAATGCGCTGGCGAGCTAGATTCGATGTTATTGGTCTAATCTTTGTCATACCAGCTATTATTTTGTATATTACCAGCTTATTACCCCCACAGAATACCAATCTTACCCAAGCAGGGGTAATTACCCTCAGGTTAGAAACCGTGGCACTAAAGCGATTAAAAAACGTCCCTAAAAAATTAGTGCACAATCTGAAAATTTGTACTCGTTTTATTTTTATTGAAAAGGCATAAGGACGACATTATTTTTGATTTGTTAATTATGTTGTTTAATTTAATCCATTCAGACACTTTTTGCTGTGATATTTGCAAAAAACTCTGCATCTAAGTTTTTATTATTCAATGATCTTATGGTTGATTTTGGTTGCCCAAAACTGTGATGTCGCCATCAACCTTGAGGCCCCCGAAACTTCTCTAAGACAGATAGACACAGCTGCCATATTCTACCCAGACAGGGTCTTACCACCTTGGAGAATGGGGAGCTATTGTTACCAAGACCACACGTATGAATAGCCCCATGCTAATTTATCACGTATATGTAAAATAACCTGTTCTTAGCTCTGTACCCTTTCCGACGCTTCCAATAAAGAATCTCAATACACAGATGAACATAGTATTAAAACACGTGCATATTTTGTCTTTTTGCCTTGATAGTTAAGCTAAATGGTGCTGATCCGTGCGTCATGTTCGTGAACGGGCGCTGTCAGTTGGGACTGGTCATCTCGTAGGGGTCTGGTTCATAATATCAACAGTCACTACATCGACGGTCGCCGTATCGAAGACGTTCCATCGACGGGTTAATGAATCGACAGTACCTCAAATCGATGGTACGCTACATCGATTATGTTTTTTATTTAAATTTGGCTCGGGTCGGGCAATCGATGCAGCGTACCATCGATATGGTGTACGTCGGTATAGCGTACTATCGATTTGATGTACTGTCGATGTAGCGTACCGTCGATTAAGTGTACTGTTGATATAGCGTAGGTACTCTCGATTTAGTGTACTGTCGATGTAGCGTACCATCGATTTGAGGTACTGTCGATTCATTAACCCGTCGATGGAACGTCTTCGATACGGCGACCGTCGATGTAGTGACTGTCGATATTATGAACCAGACCCCATCTCGTAGCTGCTTCGGTTATTTTAAATTGATTGTGATTGTCTCTAGACCTCTTTTATCGTGCAGAACTTGTTACATTTTTCTCACATTTGTGTCCCGTAAATTCAAAATTGCCGTAAATTTAAAACCTATAGTATTCTATTAATTTTCATGAAGTTTCTTGCTCGTTCTTCTCCATAGAAACCTTCTGTTTGGAACGAGCAACTAGCCTCAACTTTCTAACTGACTGACTCCTTGACAATTCAAAAGTGCCTGTAAATGATTTATTTGAAATAAATGATTTGAGTTTGAGTTTGATGCGTAGTCAAAGTGGCAGTGGATTCAGTATATTGAATTGAATTCATTGATAACTTCTTGTCCTTAGCGAGGTGGAAATACTCCACGGCGCTCGTGACTCCGGTTTCACTCCCGAATAGAAGAGGGAATTTTTTATGGCTTATGTCCGAGCTTCAGTACTTGGAGAGGAACGAGATAAAGAACAAATACAATTATATTTTGATCGCTATAGTCATGTATTGATGACAAATCAAAATGTGCTAAGCATGCCACAGTCACGACTATATGACAGACTTTTATACGTAATTCCATAGAGTATTCATTTATTTATTTATACTTCATGCACATAGGTACAAACTACAAAGGCGGACCTAATGCCTTTGCCTTTATTCCGGTGTATATATTAGGTCCTTACATATGAAATTGCCGATACTTAATACTGGCAACTTTGAAATCAAATATTTTGTGTTTGATTAGGAATTTCAAATTCAAAATTATTTCAAAATAAAGACTAAAGAATATTGTTTTAAAATTCGTGTTTCATTTGTTTTATCGTCATTTGTTTGGGCTTGAAAATTGCTATTGCAACAACAATGGAGAAATTAAAAATTCGCGATATTTACGAATATGAGTTCTACCGTGGCATCAGTGCAGCAGAAACGGCTCGAAGGATTAACGACGTGTACGGGCCAAGCACCGCTAACGAACGAACAGTGCGTTTTTGGTTTCAACGTTTCCGTTCTGGAAATTTTGATTTACAAAATGAGCCTCGTGGACGACCGGATACTCAAGTGAATAATGAAGAATTAAAGGCGATAGTTGAAGCGGATCCATCTCAAACCACTTCTGAATTAGCAGCAGCCTTTGGAGTAAGTGACAAAACAATCACTATCCATTTGCGTCAAATTGGAAAAGTAAAAAAGCTCGAAAAGTGGGTACCGTACGAATTGACTGAAACACACCAACAAACACGCGTCGGTTGCTGCGCTTCCTTGCTCAATCGTCACAATAATCAGGGAATTTTAAATCGTATTGTCACTTGTGATGAGAAGTGGATCGTGTACGATAATCGCAAGCGATCATCACAATGGCTTAACCCTGGAAAACCGGCAAAACCTTGCCCCAAGCGAAAACTGACCAAAAAGAAGATTCTAGTTAGTGTTTGGTGGTCCTGTGCTGGTGTCATCCACTACAGCTTCATGAGATCAGGCCAAACGATTACTGCAGACATGTATTGTCAACAGTTGCAAACAATGATGGAAAAGCTCACCATTAAACAACCGAGATTGGTCAATTGCTCTAGCCCATTGCTCCTTCAGGATAACGCTCGACCACATACTGCACATCAGACGGTCGCCAAGTTAGAGGAGCTGCGACTGGAAACTCTGCGTCACCCACCATACTCTCCAGATCTTGCCCCAAACGATTACCATTTATTCCGCTTTTTACAAGGAAAAAAAATCAATTCTGATGAGGCAGTTTAAACAGCTTTCAAGCAGTTCATCGATTCTCGCTCCCAGGATTTTTTACCAAAGGGATCAATGAGCTCCCGATAAAATGGCGAAAGTGTATCGATAACAATGGTACATACTTCGATTGACTAAATATGTAATTTCTTTTAAAAATGTTATTTTTAATTTTTTGATACCGAGCGGCAATTTCATATGTAAAGACCTAATATATTCCAGAATATAATTATGTACATACATATAGTTTATATTATATTTTTTTACTTTTTAAGTAGGTATTACTTTTGTAATGCACCTGCCATGTTATCTCTTCACCACCCTTGGTTGACTGGTAGAGAATGCCTAAGGCATTAAGTCCGCCTTTGTACCTTTGTGCATGAAGTATAAATAAATAAATATAAATTGCACCCGAGGGCACGCTCTTGTTTTTTAAAAAAGGGGTAATAATTTATGATTCTTTCTGTCCTTATCAGGTTCAATTGGACGTATTACCTTACTAACTTATTGTTTTACCTGTGCTTTTTTTTAATTTATTTAAAAGTTTGTAAGTACTATTTTGTTTTGTATCATTTATTTGCATATTACTACCCGCTAATGTTTAAGGGGAAGTGCGGATACTCCGAACGAAAATTGAAATATATATTTTTTTTCTTCCTTAATCTTTTCAGTTATAATTTCTGTGTTAATTAATCTCCTTGTCATATTATTATCATCTTTCTGTCCTTTCCTACCTACTTTTCTGTGGACATTCCTACTTTACATTGCAAAACGAATGCAATACCACTAATCCTACTGAATGCATCATTCATAGCTTGATAGAATGTAATTTCAACATGTTTGAATAAATTTTGAATCAATTCACGGAAGTCATAGTCCAGTAGTGGGCACTCTGTTAATAAAATTTCATAACAGCATGTTAGGAGATTGTAATCTGTGCTAGCTCATTGTATGGTAATGTCTGTAATGTTTCGAATATCTGGGAAATGGTAATGAGTGTCGACGTCGCGGTCATAGAGAGTGGTTCCCGTGTTCGGACTTCGGATATCCGATTGGGCTTTAGATGGTGATTGATGGAGACATTTATCAAGTTAATTATTGTGTTTGACATAAATAAGCATGGCGGTTGAGAGCATTGTCGTGCTCAATCAAATGTCTCGCTGATGGTGGCGCATGGGTTGGATCATTTGGTTCCCTTCAAAATGGTTGAACTAAATGGTGATGATCCTGAACGGGCGCTGTCAGTTGATATTGGTCGTCTCTTAACTGCCATGGTCTTTATCTTGATTTTTTTGGATTTTTGCTAGAACTAGGTGCCGACGCACACCGGTGGTTAAATTGTCTGTTTTTGTGCTTTTGAACCGGAAAAACACGGTTGACGTCAGATTAGGGTTGTCATATTTGGCAAGCCTCGTGTCGGGACGGGACGCAAAAAAAATATAGGTATACCTATTGAAATTTTAATATAAAAAAATGTGTTTGCTATCATTTCTGATTTATTTTGATTATCGACACTGTTCTCCTTAACGCTTTTTATATTTTTGTGAAACAAATTCAAATTGGACTGCAGAAATTGGAAATAAACACAGATTGGACTTAAAAAATAAACAGAAAATATTTTAGGTGGTCTCTCTTCAGCGTTAAAATAGTTTTTTTTTGTGGAGTCCAAAGTTTGAGAATCCTCTCAACCGCGGGCATCATTGAAAGCCATCTGGTTCTTGAATGCTACAATAAATGATGATTGATATCAACATATTATGCGCAAAACTCATTCAGCTTCTCAGTCCTAACAGTGTTTGGAAAATAATTAAATATTTTTCTTCCCTTCGACGACGCCTCCCTTCCCCAGCGTCAAACTTGCAACGTCGCAAGAATTAGACGCGCGTGGGGACCGCGCGAAAAAACGGGACGTAGTAGTGCTTTGTCGGGACGTCGGGACAGAGGCCCTAATGACGGTGACAGTCCTGATATATCGGGACGAATGGCAACCCTACGTCAGAGGCACCCTGAGGTTCGGTTTGGTTAGATGCCTTTATCCACCCTTTTTGAGAAAATCAACAAAATCCCAAAAAGACATACTTAGATGACGTTGTAGTTTCTTCAATCTTTGGAGGACTTACAATCTCTTTTAAGTGTGTCGCCGTTCCTTAATGGATTTGGATGTTAAGGCAACACTAAAAAGCGAAAAAAAATGCTATTTAAAAGAAAAAGAAAACCGCCTTCAAAAACTAAGAAGTGATAAATAACTTTAACACAGAACACACATTACTTTACTTTCGGAAGTCGGTGGCAATACAAAAAAACAAACACAAAGTCACCGCCACCGACTTCCGAAAGTAAAGTAATGTGTGTTCTGTGTTAAAGTAGCCCCATAGTAGCCCCGCGAAGCCGGGTTCCGTCGACCTGATAACGACCTTCTTCTTCTGCTCAATGGTTTGGTAAAAAATAACCAAATCGGGGTGCCCGAAGTCCGGAGCTTGCAGGCTACACCTAAGTTTAACAAACTGCTACCAGCTACACCTAGTTCTAGATGGTGAGAACTAGGTGTAGCCGTACTTCGGGTTTTAACAGTAACAACGAGCCTAGTGGTAGCCTAGGTAATCATCTAGCGGCCTGTTGTGGCATATCTCGTAGGCTTGCTCGTGCAATAACAATGGTGATAAACATTCAATTATTCTACATAAACTTGCTGATAAAAGTGTCCCAGTGTCTCGATGACTTAACTTCTCATAACGACTGACAGTTACGTGGGTTATGACGTCACTACTGTCAACAACCACTACTCCAGTTTACTATTAATAGAAATTGATTGTTGTTGTTGAACTATCCTATGTGTGTTCTAATGGCTAGAATAGGATTAGTAGATTTCCTGTGAAATGGCATGCACCAACACACCAAAATGTATAGCAGAAATTCGTACTGTTTGACTAATCGACTTTATAATAATCTAGCTTTTGCCCGCGACTTCGTCCGCGTGAATGTCGGTTATCGCGGATGCAGACGAAATTGTCGAAGTTGCAGCTTGTGTCCATCCTCAGATTTCAAGCTATCTTCGTACCAAATTTCAACAAAATCGGTTCAGCCGTTTCACCGTGAAAGCATTACAGACAGAGTTAGGAGCTTTCGTTTTTTTTTTTTTTTAAAGAAAATCGTTGCCCCACTCTAGGAATTTCTCCTGTGTCGTGGGTGCGTTTCGAAACATATAAACTCACATACACAAACAGTCAGACCCGGAACAACTAACTGCAGGTCATACAAATATTTGTTCCGTGCGAGAATCGAACGCGCGACACGCTGCGCAGTAGTCAATCGCTCAACCACTGCGCCAACCGTGTCGCCAAATTTATAATTTACTAGCTACCCGACCCGGCTTCGCATGGGCCTATAGCCTTCCTAGATCAATGGACTATCCAACACAAAAATAATTCTTCAATTTGAATTTAGATCCTGAGATTGGCGCGTTCGACCAACCAAACAAACAAACTCTTCAGCTTTATAATATTTAGTATAGATAATATTGGAAGTACTTAGTTATGGATAGTATGGAAGCATGGATTACCAAATGGTCTTATAAAAATGGCTTAATTTAATTTAAACTAACTACGGGACTAATGACTCTACTACCCACTTATTTCTCCACCGGTAGAGGTAGGATTTTTTACTTGAGGAAAAATCAATTTTACCTAAGTAATTACCTACCTATTACATGTATTGCATAGGTTCCGACGATTTCACAAATTTTCCTTCAAATAAAATGACACATGTTTGAGGAAATTGGAATTTTCCTCAATAATTTTTGGTACAGAACAAAATAACTTAATTAAATGGAATCCAAATTAATTTATAGAACATTCTCAATGTTTTTATGACGTAGAGTTTATTGTAGAGAGTACAGATTAACGATCGCGCGTGCGTGCTTCTGCAGAGCTCCTATAAAACATAATTAATAAGTTATTTTGATTCATTTTCCACACACTGCAGATTACGTATCTGACAATCTGTGTAGGAGGCACAGATAATGAATTTATTATTCACTAGCTTTTCGATAAAATCGGCATCACTGACATGGATGAAGGAATCATCGTGAGGACTTATAAGCTAGCGATCCGCCCCGGTTTCGCAAGGTTGCAATGTAAATACTATACTTGTGGTGTTAAAGAAAAGACCCATACAATATAGACTAACATACAAAACTATATTACATTATGTGTTACGGTGTTAGTATAGTAATTTATGCCTAGTTACTTCACTTCTCTGTGAGATCGTGTGGCACTTGTCCGCGGAAGCGACGGAACACCACGCCCTTCGGCCAAAAATCCTCCACCATGACTAGCTGCTGAATTAAAACCGATGAGGAATTCATAATTCAAATATGGCGATTGGTGGTGTGGTAAAAACCTGCTGCTTTTAATTTTGCGCACGAAACACACTCATTACCATTACCTATAAGTAAAGAGCGTCATCTGTTTTTTAATAAATAAGCTACCTATTAGGTTTTAATGGAGTACTTATCTATGTATGTTTAATCAATCAGCCAAATCCTTATGAACTTATGACGCAATCGGGTAAAACTGTTTTACCATTTATGATTCCGTCATAAAACTAAATAAGTAGGTAGGTATCTAGTACAACCACTCAGCGCGTTCCTATTTTAAATAGGTACCTAAATAGATTCATAAAACAAAAGAACAAATTTCTACACCGGCCATAGATATCCAACGACTGTAACAAAAAGAGTATTCTAATTTCAAATTTTTGTGCTATTCCTTTTTTTACGATTTAATGCCGTGCCCAAACCTAGCGACAGGTGGACACAGTAACACGTGCAAGACACGCGTCATGCGTCCACTACCCCGCAGTACCGTAGGGTCGCACGCGCTTCCTTTACTGAATCCATAAACCCGTAACGACCTTCAAACACAACTATAACTTTACAGTTTTACACACTAAAAATGTAGACGTAAATAAAACATTAATTTAAATGATCGAGACTTAGTGGTGCTCGCATAGTTGGAAATAGAATAAATAGTTTGTTTAGCGAAGTGCCTCGCGTTAGCCATGCATGTGTAATGTTAGGTCAGGGAGGCCGGTTTTTAATTCGTTTTTAAAATCGACATACCTGCGGCATTAAGTATTCTGTGCCTGCAGTTACTCTTTGGTTTAATCCTGGAATTAGGGATGGTTTTCTAACCGTCGAGGAATCAAAAAAATATAAAAAAGTAAACGTACTTCGTTTGGTCAAATATTTGTCTACCCCTATTAAGTTAGAAAAACACTTTGTGTTTTTTTTTGTTTTCTATACCAACATATGTAATGAATATGGTCTAATGTCTAAAAAGATTTAATTGACTTGTGTTTAAACAGATAGGTAAAAAGGTGCGTTATGATCTCAGACCAATAATTATGATACAGATAGTCGCTTTTACTAAATCTTATCAAAAACACGGTTTAAATCCCAACCCACTTGAATTACTCACACAATCTTGAAGTGGTTCGTTGCAATGATTAATAGGTAAACAAATAAGAACTACTTGGAAATTCGAATACGTGGTAGTCCTACCCATATCCCATAAAACGCCATTTCATTCGTCATTTACTGTAGATTTATTGACTGACATTTTTTTTCGGCATACTTAAGTACGATATAACGGGGTGAACCTGGACGAAACTTTAAAGAGGTTTTTAACATAAAAAAAAATAGCTTGTTGCCTACAAAGACACTAGGAAAAAATATTTATTATTGAGTCATTCATTAGAGTAATTTTTGTCAACAAACTATATTATTTCAACGTTAAAATCCCCTTTAAAGTTTCGTCCCGATTCACCCCTGCATCCCTATTCACCCCGTTTGACGGTACATACTTACTTAATAATAGTTTTATTTTACATTTTTATTTTTATTTGGACGATTCTTTGCAGACGAGCTAAAAGTCTCCAACATCCACAAGTCTGTCGAATTAGAACTGTGTCCTACTTGATAATTTTAGGTAATCTGTGGGCGCCGCATTAAAGGGCATTACACCTCGTTTTACATACATGACATAATACTGTGTTCTTAGTGCCTTTTAATTTCTTGGTTTATCTGTTATATCTGTATTGCGTTTCTAATTTACTTCCATAGCGTGAGAAATAAGAAACAGAATGCAATTTAGTATTGCACATAATTTTCCAATATGTACTGTATAACGTAGTCTGAATAAAACTTTAGCAGCTTTCGAAAAAAGTGAAGATATATTAATTAAGTACCTAGATTATTTTTTCTTTTGTGCTCCTCTTTTTTACAGGATCGCAAACTTTTTATAGGATTTTTTTAAAATAAATAGTTTCTAGCTGGCAATGCAAGAGTTTAAGGTTTTTTTTTTAAACTACCCTATTTTGTCTAATCGTCGTAATAATGAGCATGTTTTTGTTTATGTTTTTCTCTTGTTTGTTAGTACTTGACAAACGGGAATGTCATTGTCGTGGTTCTAGTGAGCACGTCTTGTAATTCCATAAATTTGGAGAAATTACTTCCTTTTCTTACACATTTAAATAATTTTAAGCGAGTGTACATGCGATGTGATTGTTTTATAATAAATAAATATAAGTAGATACAGGTAGATACCTAATAAAAACACTAAATAGTGTGGACTGGAATACATCAGCTTTTTGAATTCGTAGCAATAATATTTTTGTGGACTAATTTGACTATTCGGAAAATTCAAATAAGATCTTGGTAAGTAAGTAGATTTATATAAACAAATCTTGCGGAGTTACTTAAATAAATATTAACTCCGCACTTACGAACTCTTCAAATATTAATACATAATATTACGAAAGTTTATAAATTGAACTTATTCATTCCTAGTCACACGTTATAGAAGCATTCAAAAAAGATAATAATCACTCACCTATTCGATAATCAAAACAACGTTGTTCCACAAAAGTCCACTAACTAAACACGATAAAGTTCACACAGTATTTTTGTACACACAAAGCACCGACACAGCTGTCACAATCAACTTGCCGCGTCCGACGCGCGCGCGCTTCTGCTGAGCACGGACTACTATCACGCGCGTTGCACGGCCGGAGAAAGGTGAACTTTTTGTTCACCCAACTGCGGACTGCACCAAACCTCGAAAGGGGTCTTCTAATTCTAAAAAGTAACACAACAATTAAATAAATGCAAATTATTTGAAAAACTACCACTCAAGTTAACTAGAGATTGTAAAATATTAAAATATTCTCCAGTACCTAACGGTTTAAGCTTTTCTGTTCGCAATACATACATTCATTTTTATACACCGTAACTATGATCTAATCAGCAAATTAAAACGGCGATAAAATGCAAAATTAACGAGATTATCTCTAAGTAGTGGTCAGTTGTAGATGTAAAAAGTAAAAATAAATGACTGCAAAAGAGGAAATCTCTTCAATTACTTACCATAAAATTCTCAGGCGTAAATTAAAAAGTAATCAGTGGAAACTGGAAAGGTAAAAGTATGGAATACAAAAGAAGAGAAAAGCACCTTTTAAAGCTGTACCTACATTTTTTTTTAAATTACAAAATGTTCTTATCATAATAATTATTACTAGGTAGGTATTTAGGCTGAGCTGATGGGTTGTTTTAAAATGAACTGCCAGACAAATGGCGCCAAAACTCACAGGTACCCAAGTTACCGCCATTACAACGACAGCTGCTACGTCTACGACCCATTGTCACTATTGTAATGCTTACATTCGCATTGATTACAACAGACTTTAGCCCGTATCGGAATGCAATAAGAACTATTATCGCTAATAACGACACTATTTAATGTTAACATGGCCATAATAATGTGCTATTATTAATCGGAAGTGTAGATTTTTATTGGGGTTTCATTGAAATGAGATTTCTATAAGATCGCAATAAGTACCGCGACACCTATTTTTGGTGAGTTATTCAAGTTTAATAAGATATAAACATCCATTAAAAACGTGATTAATGACGTATTATTGTTAAAACCACGTCTTTATTACATTTTGTGTTCTCACACTGCACTTAACTTTTGGCAAAGTTAATTAATTTGATCATATAGAGGTAATAAACTTACTAGTTAAATAAGTAATATGAAGTAATTCGTATGCTCATTGTTTTATTAGGTAGCTTAGCATTGTGTTTGTCTTCCTGTCTAGATTTATATTCTCAGATTATGACGGCAAGCTATTTCATAACTTTACGTAGGTACACTACCTACTTACATTATAAAACAAAATAAAAATAACATAGTAATTCTGCTTTCTGTAATAATTGACTGTCCAACAAAAATATAATAATATGTAAAAGGTACATATTTTTACAACCACTCTGAAAAAAACGTACCTACCTTTGGTGCCTTGCGCCTTATGAATTGAATAGCAATAAGTTGTAACCTTGCAACATCGAGATCGTAATTCACTAAAAGGGGCCATAAAATAGTGGTGGTATTTTCATCTAGAAAATATTTATATAGTGAATCTCTCGTCTGCTTCAGCTGACTATTTCTATAAAGTATTAAGAAGTTACAAGTTAGCTTATCTATTCAAATTTTAAAGCGAATAAATGATTTGAATTTGAATAGATAATTTGAATACCTACGCCTGTTTACATTAAAACTCCCAAAATTTTTAACCAAAGTAATCTGTGGTTTTATCTGACCTATATCTTGATTAGTTATTCTACACTGTGATATAAGTATTGACTAAAACCTCAAACTTCAATCAACACTTAATTATTAGTTAATATTCCTATTTATTCATTTATTTGCATCCTATAATTTACACTCATTGCCTGGAGCCCTGACACAGTTAGACAGGGTAGCGGCAAACCGAGGAGAAAATGGCGGGAGTCTCGGATAGCTTCTTCTATCCAGGCACCGGGTATGGTATGAATTTAGCAGTTGTTGACAGATAGAAGTATGCTTAGTTATAATTTTTTTACAAGGTCGCGTTTGTTAACGGACACTTGTTGATACACAGAGACGGTTCTCCTTACCTCTACCTTCAATAAGTCAATCGTGTGAAGACCGCATAGTTCCTGGTACTGTCTACTATCTCATCTCTCTGAGTTTTTAATTTTTACCTTACAACGAAACGCATAAATATAAATAGTCTGTGGTACAAATCGACAAAGTGTCAATGTCATGCGTCATGTCAGTCCTTAACCTATGTCAAATAACTGTCAAAACAAAACTCGAAAATGCCAGGTGTTTGTGATGAAATTATAGACGATATAGAAGATTTAATATCTTCACAGGATATCACACCAAAAGAAAGATATTCTAGCAGAAAGTCTGTGAGCGTCCGATCAAGAAAACGTGACCAAAAGAATGATTTAGAGCCTGCTGAAAAGGTCATCTTGGAAAGTGTCGTACCAGGTATAACCTAAAAAGTTGTTTATTAAAGTTTATTTCTTTAATTTAACATGCTATTACGAAAATAATGTGATAAATATTGAGTGAGAAGTCACTATCTAGCTGGCAAGCCAATACTCTAGTGAAATAGTAGCGTGTCCTTCATTTCTTATGTTTTATCGCAGAATTTCAAGTATTGATAAATATTGAGTGAGAAGTCACTATCTAGCTGGCAAGCCAATACTCTAGTGAAATAGTAGCGTGTCCTTCATTTCTTATGTTTTATCGCAGAATTTCAAGTATTGTGACGTGACCTGAATGTGTTTAACTAGTCAATATAAAAAGTTTAACGATTGTCCTTAATATTATGTACTATTGGCCTTGTAATGCCAAAAATATACAATAAGAAACTTACTGATAGCCAAAGGATTGAGAACACAATTTTTCTGTGCGCCTGTTTCTTACGTACGCAACTGGAAATAATACTCTTATTAATGTCTATCATACTTCTTACATGTTGTTGTACAAGTAGTTGACTTAAACTTGCATATCTGACTCATGAGTAATATTTATTTTGTGACTCCACAGGATGTATACACAGGTGTTATATTAATTTTTAAATATGCAACATGACTTGCCAGACGTTTTTAAAATTTTTGGTGTTTATATTCTCCCTAGGTACTCAAACGATCTATGTAAAGACATGGGGCTGTGCACACAACAACTCCGACTCAGAGTACATGGCTGGTATGTTGGCGGCCAATGGATACAAGTTGACTGATGATAAGTTTGATGCACAGCTATGGCTACTCAACTCCTGTACAGTCAAGAGTCCTGCTGAGGACCATTTCAAGTTAGTATTTTTAAATTCTGATGAATTTGAATTAAAGTCAAACTGAAAGCATTTATTTCAATTAAATCATTAACAGGCACTTTTGAATTTCAAGAAGTCAGTTAGTCAGAAAATTAAAGGTAATTCCTTGTTCCAAAACATAGGTAGGAAAAGAACAAGCAAGAAACTCATGGACACTCAATTAAATATTTTTAACTGAGTGTCCATGAGACTGAACTTAAACACCTCCACCGTATTTAAAGTAGACACAATTGCCATGAATCATGCATGGATTGAAATCTGGACTGGAAACGAGTACTCAGTCACTACAGAGTGCGCCAAAAAACCTATTATAAACACTCGAAAAACCATAACCCTCCTTCTGACGCAGTCAGGTAAAAAGGGGAGGCAATTGATTCAGCAAAAGTGTAGGTACAGACACCAAAAGAGATCAGTAACCACATCGTCAGAAATAGTTGAAGTTTACTTAGAAACCAATGGAGGCTTTCAAATGAAATTTAATTAAATCATTTAAATGTTTATTCTCTATTAACTGTATTTTATTTTATTCATAAACACGCATCGGTTTCTAAGTAAACTTCAACTAATATTCGTGGCGACATGGATACTTATCTCTTTTGGTGACCATACATGGGCTGAGCATGGTGGTTTCGAATATTCTGATAGCTACGGGCAGAGACAATCAGTGCAACACTTTTAGGAGATGGTTGTTATAGTTTGGGTTAGTCTATCTGTTTAACATTAGGTTTATATTCCAGAAATGAGATAGAGCTGGGTCAAAGCCGTGGCATCCACATTGTAGTGGCAGGCTGCGTGCCCCAGGGTGCTCCGCGTGCCAACTACCTGACAGGGCTCAGTGTGGTCGGAGTGCAGCAGATAGACAGAATTGTGGAGATTGTCGAAGAAACTTTGAAAGGTATATAAATGTTTGATATCTGCAAAGGATTACAATATTATATGCTATTTGATTAAAGTCTTATTGATACCCATGCACCTTAAGGCTGCGAGCGCACTCGGCGGCCAGCAAGGGCGTAGCCAGGGGGGGGCAGGTAGGAGCAGCTGGCCCCCCTAGAGATCCGTAGTAGTATTAAGTATTCTGTGGTCACAGTTAGACATTAACATCAGTATTTATGGAAACATCAGCTCTAAGTAAAATAAGGGATGAAAATATAAATGGGTTATCCAATTTTTAAACTATACAAGATACATGTTTCAGTGTTTTTTGGATATTGCCATACGGGGTGAAAAGGGTAAAACTCTGTTGTTTGGAAACTCGAAACCGGTAAAGCTACAGTTAAACTACATTGTTTTTTTAAATAACACTGACTAAAAATTTTATTTTTTTAAACTTATCAACGTTAAAAATTATTAACGTCAATTAAATAAAAAAAAAAAAAATATATAAATTGAAGCTAATAATTTTTTTTACTTACCCCTCAAAGGGGGCTTAGCGGGGTGTTGCGTTTGTGGGACGTACGAAAGCTACGCAGACGAAGTCGCGGGAAAAGTGCTTGTCCTTCATATATCAACTTGCCCCCCCCTGAGCCATCGGCTGGCGACGCCCTTGGCGGCCAGTGAAATCTAGCTATTTGCGCATTAGCCGCTTGTTGTTTTAGCGCGCGGTATTTAAAGTTATGAGCAAATTGCTAGATTTCACTGACCGTCGCGACCTGGCCGCCACGACTGAGCCGCCGAGTGTGTTGTGGTCTAATATTCACTGCATTATGAATCTAAGAGAAAATTATTAAAAGCTTACATAACAAGGAATTTGCGTCTAGTGTTTAAAACCGTGGGCCTCCCTTGATTTTTTATTGCTAGCTATTTGTACCATTTTTTACACAGATATGGCCTGCCTAGCCCCCATTTTGAAGTACGTCGATAATTTGTGTTCTACAGTGCAGTATCGTGGTCCGTACGTGGTCTGTCAGTTTAATATTAAATAAGCTGTGTGCTCTATCACTCATTGTCATACCCATACCCTATGGGCGCCCATCCCGTCAAAGTTCCCATAAAAACGCTCGTACGTGATTACGACGTTATAACAAATTTTTCTCCAAATATTTTTAACACACGGGTATCTTGTTCTTAATATCTCGGTTGCTATGTAACGAAAAAATTACTTTTTTGAGAAACAAATCGAGTAAATACGTCCGAAACTCAGTTTTTTGCACAATTTTTATCTGAACATTGGCCGTTCATAATGCACTCATACATTGAAAAAATAAAAAAAAAGACAGCTTCATAGAAACTTTGCACATGTAATGGAGATTCTATATTACAAACATTTTTACCGAAAACTTGTAAGGGTTTTTAAAAAGCACGTATTTCCTGGAAAAAGTTTTGTGAAATATAATCGCGTCAATTATCATGCGATGTTATCGCGTTCTCACTTAGTCGTTGGTTTTCGAACATTGCGTTGGATGAAACAAAAAATTCTTCTATCACGCTCGCGTTGTAGTTGGACCGATGGGGAAGGGGGACCACGCTGTTAGGAATTCTAGGCGTTAGTCAAACACCAGGCCTACCTTTATAAAAAAATATATAAATCACAAGTTTCGTAGAAATTCATGTGCAAATCTTTACAGGCCATACAGTACGCCTCTTCGGTCAAAAGAAGACCGGGGATGGACGCAAAGCAGGTGGAGCCTCCCTCCTCCTTCCCAAAGTCCGCAAGAACCCCCTCATAGAGATCATCCCCATCAACACGGGCTGTCTGAACCAGTGCACGTATTGTAAGACGAAGCATGCGCGAGGAGAGCTGGGAAGTTACCCGCCTGAGGAAATTGTAGAGAGAGCTCGACAGTCGTTCACTGAAGGCGTCTGTGAGATATGGTTGACTAGTGAAGATACGGGTAAGTTTATAATACATACTATACCTGCATTTGCCAAAGAATGCGTTACGAGTAAACATTGGGTTTGCCTTGAAAAATAGTGATGATGACTCATTGACAACGGGTCCAGAGTCTTGAACATCGCCGTACCGTTGCTAGCCTATCGGTCTTTTATCGTGTACATTTCGGAATGAGAGAGTGCTTTGGAATTGCACAATTTAATTCCCCCATCCTCCGTTCCATCATCGGACGAGCAGAGATACGGCGAAGCATCACGGGTATATGGTTGAAACTCCACGGTCTCGAACCAAGCGCGCTTTGATTCCACATTATTGTGCGAACTGCCAGACTGTGGAATTCACTGCCCGCCTCTCTGTTCCCTGATAAGTATAATCTGGGAATCTTTAAAGCACGAGTGAACCGGTTCATCCTAGGCAAGCGTGTTCCACTTTAGGCTGCATCACTTAACATCAGGTAAGTTGCGGTCAAACGAAAGTCTATTAGAATAAAACAAAAAATACGGATCGACCGGCCGGTATTTAAGTTTATTTTCTAATTTTTTTTTAACAATCTTTCAGTCGTATAGCTATGCGTATTTTTATATTCATGACAATCAAGAGAGGTGAGTCCTGAATTGTGAAGTTTTTGTTAGGTAGCTCACAGTCTCTCTCTCTCAAACTTAATGGCGGCTCTGAACACGAGGCGAGTGGCTGCGCAGTAACAATTTCACGTGACAGCGGGGGTAAGGGGCGGGGTACTGCGCAGCCAACCGCTCACTTCACGGCGGCCATTAAGTTTGAATCGAACTGTATAGCTTGGCAAATTCGTACGCGACACTTCCAATGTCCGCCTAAGACAGCAGGGGTGGTAAAAAGTGTGCGCAGGACGGGGGTCTCCCGATGGGAGTGCCAATCGGGCGCCGTCGCTGTAGTAGTAACGTCCCCTACCACCCGCGTGGTCCATGAGTGTGTAACTGTGTGTATTTTGCAAAGCTACATACACTTATCTATCTTTCCATCTATATTATAAAGCTTTTTTTCGTTTGAACTCGCGGATCTCTGGAACGACTGGTCAGATTTTGATATTCTTTCCCTAATAGGAAGCTACGTTATCACTAGGTGCACGGCTATATCTTCTTAATATATATAAATCTCCTGTCACAATGTTTGTCCGCGATGGACTCCTAAACTACTGAACCGATTTTAATGAAATTTGTACACCGTGTGCAGTTTGATCCAACTCGAAAGATAGGGTAGGTGTAGGGTAGGTATAGGTAAATAGGCATGTAAGTAGGTAGATAGGGACAGGACAACGTCTGTCGGGTCAGCTAGTTTTATAATAAAAAATAAATTGGCATCCGTAAGAAAACGATTCACGAAGGTTCGGGGAAAAGCTAGATAGAAAAGATATTTTTTATTTTATTTTAATTTTATTAATTTTAACAAAACTTATAGCTAGTATAATCTAGTAGTAAGAGTAATACATAGAAGAAAGCCAATTACAAGTTTCCATTTATTTTTATTATATTACTAGCTGCTGTCCGCGACTTCGTTCCCGGTGTTCACTTGCGCGCTATTACACCTCCTTAATCCGGACTTGTCGCAAAAAATAGTAATAATAAGTATTTTTATTTCTCTCCACACTAAACAATGCAGACATTGTTACAATTTCAATACTTACATGTTATAGTTTAGTTTACTGTGGGAGACTGGCGCCTAAGCTAGGCTTTGAGGGCCTGTGGTTCAGGTCACCAATTTATTCCTGTCGCAAAATCCGTTTTAGCGGACGTCTACTAACTATAAACTACCATCCTGCCAAATTTTATCTTTATACGTCAAGCGGTTTTCGATATTTCGTGATGAGTGAGCGATTGACCTTTCGCTTTAATATATTTAGATTAGATATGTCTCCACTGTTCTTTTCTTATTAATAGGGTATTTTACTCTAAACGAGAAAAAATCTATAAATATGTTATTGAGACAGTTTAGGCATAAAGCAGTCGGAAAATGTAAGTTTTAGTTCATAAAATAACACAACAAAATTTTAAATTCAATTAAAAGTTTTCAGTATTTTTAATCTGTTCTAAAACACCGTGAAATAGTAGCGGCCATGTTATTACGCCATAAGGCTGTGTAAACAAAAAATTGTCAACTGTCAGTCAACCGATTGGCGTAATATAGGCTTTGTACTTTTTATTATTTTCGTAATCAACGTAATTTTTTCATTATTACACTTACTACAAAATATGCTTTTAATTATTTTTAAATGATATACAATTATCATATTTAATATGAGCTCATTTGATACAAAACGAACTGACGTCATTTACGCTGAGCAATATGGCGTCCAGTAAGAGGCGTTTTCGTCAAACTACGCGCGAAATTTGAAAATTTAAAATTTTGATGTATTTTTATGGCACTTATCGATTAAATAAAAATGTTGTGTTTTTTTTTGGTGGCATATTAGAACTGCAGAATTTCGCTGAGACACTTTTCAAAAATGTGTGTAATACCCTATTGTGATTTGGTATCCAAGACAGTTGAATCGTTTCTCTGGGACTCGTCGAGCTTCATTGCTTCGGCGCTTTTCTGGTGGTCGCCACTGTTGATTCCGGCTTTCAGAAGTTGCAGTAGTTTAGGAATAGGTTGACCCATTAAAAAAAAGATACTATACATCTATAATATACTTATAAGCAGCCTTTATACTCTTCAGTCTTTATGTATTTATTTACAATTTATAGGTAATTGTGTACAGTGGCCAGCACATTAGGCTACAACAATCAAATTTGTTTAACAGATTTTCAGCTTTATTACAAAAAGAATAAGGTTCATATTAAATTGGGAAAATTTGACAGTTTGGTCTGTACATGAATAAACTGTTCAGGTACATACGGCCGCGACATCGGCACTTCTCTCCCTGAGCTGCTGTGGCAGCTGGTGGAGGTCATACCGGAGGGCTGTCGACTGCGGCTCGGCATGACCAACCCGCCCTACATACTGGAACACCTCGCCGAAGTCGCCAAGATCATGCACCATCCTAGGGTTTACAAGTAAGTACTAGTGCAAGTGACGTGTGGTGCCGGCCGCGAATAGCACCACCCCATTTCTACCCGCGGGTGTCGACAGAGGGATGTTGACCAGAGGATGGGCAGCAGTGACATGACACCATTATTGTTGATCGTTAGTTTTTATATAAATTATTATTTTAAATGAATAGAATTGTATTTAATTTTGTTAATTGCATTGTAATATAAATTTAAATGTTGACATTATTACTAGTATTTTTATGTTAAGTATTGCTAATTACCACATGTTACAAATCATGCATGCTAATGAAAAATCTAAATATTTGTACGGCAGAAATGCCGAATATAGTGAAACTTTCCTAATCTTAAGACCTATGTTGGAGACCTATATTCTTGCAAATAAATATATATCATCAGCCTTCTGAGTACTGTAACCTACACGTTACAGTACCGGGTCTAGTCTACGTTAAATTAAACGTATTCATGACTTTCAGAAAACTATATTGTAATAATTATCAGCGAGAGCCGAACATGAGCCGAGCTCTTGAGTCGAGCTATCGATCTGACATGACTGTCATAATATCAAAACTATCTTCTACGATTTGAATTACTTCGAGAAGCTTGCCGAATGTTCTAATCATAGAGTTTATAATCTAATGGCATAATCGCCACAGTACCATAACACCTACTGCAATCGCCAACATTCATCGGGCGAGCATGGTGATTACGGCCAACCCCCCCACCCCCATTGACCTATACCCTGCAGTAGGCGTCTAAAGATAGTCATGAAAATGATGACTATACCCTGTCCATTGGGTTATTGGCTTTTTGACAGCTGCCGTAGAATGAAATTATTCCCGATTACCTTAAGTTAACTTAAAAATGCGTTATAAAATAAGTATATAAACTGCCTTATCTTGTTGGATTATCTTATTTATGACCTCTTACAGACATTATAATACAGTTACGCGTATCAGTTTTTACAAAAATCATAAATATTGTTCACTAGTTGCAGCTGTCAAAAAATGATTAAGCTAGTGGACAGAGTGTAGTGCAAATAAAGCAACGAAATACTCGAGGGTTGATTAATACATCATTTACTAAAGTCTTTTCCCAACTATATTGGGGTCGGCTTCCAGTCTAACCGGATGCAGCTGAATACCAGTGTTTTACATGAAGCGACTGCCTATCGGACCTCCACAACCCAGTAACTAGGTAACACGATAGTCAATAGACTTTTCGGCTTCTGACTATCCATAACGACTGTCAAAGATCTACGAATGACAGCCGGGGCCAACGGCTTTACGTGCTTTTCGAGACAAGGGAACCATTACATAGTGGACTTAAAGTTGAAAATTGTGTGCAATTTACAACTATTGCTGTTAAGTGTAACTTTATTATCAATTTAATATTTCATTTGAGTTTACTGCATACTAATATTTGCTCAATATTCTATCAGATATAGTGACATAGCCGATGCAAATTATGACGTCGAGACATGTGACTTAAGGGGCTATTAAACGACTTTTACAGATTTTAAACTGACAATCACGTCAAAATGTGCAGTGTAAATGATTTGAAAAAAATATATGTTAAACTAGAACATTCTCTTAATCACTTAGTAAGTGAATATTTTTAATTATATTCATATTATATAGTTTACTTAACTCGTGAAGTTGTGTCTGACGCGGACAAAACATTGACAATCACACAAAATCTACCAGGTATAATTAAACGAAACTTACACCACCTTACAGACAATTTTATTATCTATCTTTTAATATACGTTTTTTTTTTAATTTTGAAAGAACACTACTTTTATTTAATTTTTTCGACTAAACTTTGAGAGTTTTGGACGCAAAACTGATGCAGAACGGACGCAGTCTGCGTCCAAAACTTTCAAAATTTAGTCGAAAATTTAAATAAAAGTATTCTTTCAAAATATAAAAAAAGGCGTATACTAAAAGATAGATAATAAAATTGTCTGTAAGATAGTGTAAGTGTCGGATAATTATACCTGGTAGATTTTGTGTTATTGTCAATGTTTTGTCCGCGTCAGACACAACTTCACGAGTTAATTAAACTATTTAATATGAACTTAATCAAAAATATTCACTTTCTATATGATTAAGAGAATGTTCTAGTTTAACATATATTTTTTTTCAAATCATTTACACTGCACATTTTGACGTGATTGTCAGTTTAAAATCTGTAAAAGTCGTTTAATAGCCCCTTAATAGGCATCGACATAACGTTTAAATTGCAATGAGTCTAGTGCAGCTTTTACCAAGACAGTTTTCATGTTTCATGATATGTTTTGACGTTAACACGTCTTCTTTAAATTTGCTTGCATTGTGGAAGGCAATTTAGAAAACTGATGATAACAATAGTACTACTAAATAATAATAATAATAAAGCTTTATTTAATTCCACCCAAAAAAAAAATGAATAAAGTTTTACAGATACTTAATCTCAAAAATTACACATGCGAAATAGATCAATAGAAAACAAAAAAAATAAAAAAAATAATAGATTACGGATTTGATTAAAATAGTACATTGCAATATGTTAAAATTAATAAGAAATTACAAATTTGATCACATTCATTTTAAATAAAGTTAAAAATCAAACATTAGATAATTACCTGCATTAATTAATTAAAAATAATAAATTATAAACAAATTCAATATCATTTCATTTAAAAATTATAAATAAATCGTTCGTAATTATAAATAATTCGTAGAAACCATACAACAAATTCATTATAGTACTACTACTGCAACTATATTGGGGGATATAGTATGGTATTGTGTAGCTAATAACTATCATCTACATTCAAAATTAAATTACACGACGTAAATCATCAAAGAATTTTCTTTTCGTTCAAAAATGATCATATGGTCAAAGAAAATTTTATCCATTACTTACACGTATTTACCTAATAGTGTGTATTAGGTAAATACGTGTAAGTAATGGATACAATTTTCTGTGGGCGTGTGTTTTAGGACACAGCAACAACCCATTTTTTTAACTCTTTATATTTATTTATATTTGTGAAGGTTCCTCCACGTGCCAGTGCAGTCGGGCAGTGATCAAGTACTCTCCGATATGAAGAGAGAGTACACAAGAGCTGACTTCGAACAAGTCGTCAACTTCCTTAGAGAAAAGTGAGTGAACTGACAATATAAGGATGTAGTCCCAGTGACAGCTAATAAGTGACTAGTAGATAAGAACTATTATGTAGCTCAGGAACTATAATGTAGCTCAAGAAGAGCTAAACTTCATTTGTACTATAAGGTTAGACAGAAATGGCAATATAATAATTTTATAGTTTTCAACCGATTTCAAAAAAGAGGTTCTCAATTCGTCTGTATGTCTGTATTTTTTCTTTTTGTATATTTGTTACGCGATTCCTCCGGCAAATGTAAAGCTATTTTTAAAATTCTTTTTTTTTTATGGATAGGGTATTCCTCAAGGGTGGTCCCATATAAATTTTATCGAAATTGATTCAGCACTTTTTGAAAAAATCTACAGAAAGCAAAAAATATACATGGATGATGTTGTAATGTTCTCACCTTGTACTTTCAATCTCTGTTTTGACTGTGTTGCCATTTCTGAATGGATTTGGATGATAAGGAAGTACTAAAAAGCGAAAACTAAAAAAGCGTTTTACAAAAAAGACAACCACCTTCAAAAACCAAAAAGTGAAAAATAACTTTAAAACAGAACACACATGACTTTAGTTGAAGTCGGTGGCAATACAAAACAACAAATAAAACAGCCAAGCCAAAAGCTTTTTTTAGTTAATAGCTGTCAATAAGACCAACCCTTAGATACTCCTCCAGATAATTCACAGTTAACTTTTCTTACGGATATTTTTATGTTAAATTTTGAATTTATCATAAATTCAAAGTAGGAAGTACCTATCGGAAGGCTAAAATAGGTCCTTTAAAATTTTCTTACTCGACCTTTAAATTATATATTGGTATATTTTCCAGGTAGACAAATTTTCGATAAAGCCTTTGCTGATATGAGTTACTAAAAGAAACTAATCGCTTACATCTTTTAGCCAACTTTACCCTTAGGAGATGGGGTGAAAAAAAAACTCAATTTTCCAGGGTGCCAGGCATGACGATAGCAACAGACATAATCTGCGGCTTCCCCGGCGAGACGGAGGAAGACTTTGAAGACACCATGCGTCTCTGCGACAAGTACCGCTTCCCCTCGCTCTTCATCAACCAGTTCTTTGCACGACCTGGTACTCCCGCCGCTAAGATGACCAAGGTAATCATCATCTGTCTAGCCTTTTACAACAATATTGGGGTCGGCTTCCAGTCTAACCAGATGCAGCTGAATACCAGTGTTGTGTGTGTGTTAGGGTGTTACCAGACCAATCGATCGATCGTCGATCGACGGCATCAATCGATGGTAGAAAGGATTTTGTCGACGTCGATCGACATTTTCTACCAGTGCAATCGATCGATCGTCGATCGACGGCATCGATCGATGGTAGAATGGATTAGTCGACGTGGATCGAGCTACTTGATTATTATTACTAATGAATTATCGTCGACCGATGCCATCGACCGGCAATCGATCGATTGGTTAGTCAAACGGTATCTGTCGATCAGCCAAAGCTACCACACCAATCGATCAACGTCGATCGATACCATCGATCGATTGGTGTAGTAACACCCATACGTGGAGCGACTGCCTATCCTCCACAACCCAGTCATCACCTTACATCTTTTTTGATGACCAAGGTATATTGCAAGTTACCATTACCCAAAATGTAAAGAAAGTTTTATTTAAAAGTAGCCTATGTCCATATCTAGAACTAGTTATTTAAAAGTAGCCTATGTCCATATCTAGAACTGTAGTTATTTAAAAGTAGCCTATGTCCATATCTAGAACTGTAGTTATTTAAAAGTAGCCTATGTCCATATCTAGAACTAGTTATTTAAAAGTAGCCTATGTCCATATCTAGAACTGTAGTATTTAAAAGTAGCCTATGTCCATATCTAGAACTGTAGTTATTTAAAAGTAGCCTATGTTCATATCTAAAACTAGTTATTTAAAAGTAGCCTATGTCCATATCCAGAACTCTAGTTATTTAAAAGTAACCTATGTCCATATCTAGAACTAGTTATTTAAAAGTAGCCTATGTTCATATCTAGAACTGTAGTTATTTAAAAGTAGCCTATGTCCATATCTAGAACTGTAGTTATTTAAAAGTAGCCTATGTCCATATCTAGAACTAGTTATTTAAAAGTAGCCTATGTCCATATCTAGAACTGTAGTTATTTAAAAGTAGCCTATGTCCATATCTAGAACTGTAGTTATTTAAAAGTAGCCTATGTCCATATCTAGAACTAGTTATTTAAAAGTAGCCTATGTCCATATCTAGAACTGTAGTATTTAAAAGTAGCCTATGTCCATATCTAGAACTGTAGTTATTTAAAAGTAGCCTATGTTCATATCTAAAACTAGTTATTTAAAAGTAGCCTATGTCCATATCCAGAACTCTAGTTATTTAAAAGTAACCTATGTCCATATCTAGAACTAGTTATTTAAAAGTAGCCTATGTCCATATCTAGAACTGTAGTTATTTAAAAGTAGCCTATGTCCATATCTAGAACTCTAGTTATTTAAAAGAAGCCTATGTCCATATCTAGAACTGTAGTTATTTAAAAGTAGCCTATGTCCATATCTAGAACTCTAGTTATTTAAAAGTAGCCTATGTCCATATCTAGAACTGTAGTTATTTAAAAGTAGCCTATGTTCATATCTAAAACTAGTTATTTAAAAGTAGCCTATGTCCATATCCAGAACTCTAGTTATTTAAAAGTAGCCTATGTCCATATCTAGAACTAGTTATTTAAAAGTAGCCTATGTTCATATCTAGAACTGTAGTTATTTAAAAGTAGCCTATGTCCATATCTAGAACTGTAGTTATTTAAAAGTAGCCTATGTTCATATCTAAAACTAGTTATTTAAAAGTAGCCTATGTCCATATCCAGAACTCTAGTTATTTAAAAGTAACCTATGTCCATATCTAGAACTAGTTATTTAAAAGTAGCCTATGTCCATATCTAGAACTGTAGTTATTTAAAAGTAGCCTATGTCCATATCTAGAACTCTAGTTATTTAAAAGAAGCCTATGTCCATATCTAGAACTGTAGTTATTTAAAAGTAGCCTATGTCCATATCTAGAACTCTAGTTATTTAAAAGTAGCCTATGTCCATATCTAGAACTGTAGTTATTTAAAAGTAGCCTATGTTCATATCTAAAACTAGTTATTTAAAAGTAGCCTATGTCCATATCCAGAACTCTAGTTATTTAAAAGTAGCCTATGTCCATATCTAGAACTAGTTATTTAAAAGTAGCCTATGTTCATATCTAGAACTGTAGTTATTTAAAAGTAGCCTATGTCCATATCTAGAACTGTAGTTATTTAAAAGTAGCCTATGTTCATATCTAAAACTAGTTATTTAAAAGTAGCCTATGTCCATATCCAGAACTCTAGTTATTTAAAAGTAACCTATGTCCATATCTAGAACTAGTTATTTAAAAGTAGCCTATGTCCATATCTAGAACTGTAGTTATTTAAAAGTAGCCTATGTCCATATCTAGAACTCTAGTTATTTAAAAGAAGCCTATGTCCATATCTAGAACTGTAGTTATTTAAAAGTAGCCTATGTCCATATCTAGAACTCTAGTTATTTAAAAGTAGCCTATGTCCATATCTAGAACTGTAGTTATTTAAAAGTAGCCTATGTTCATATCTAAAACTAGTTATTTAAAAGTAGCCTATGTCCATATCCAGAACTCTAGTTATTTAAAAGTAGCCTATGTCCATATCTAGAACTAGTTATTTAAAAGTAGCCTATGTTCATATCTAGAACTGTAGTTATTTAAAAGTAGCCTATGTCCATATCTAGAACTAGTTATTTAAAAGTAGCCTATGTCCATATCTAGAACTGTAGTTATTTAAAAGTAGCCTATGTCCATATCTAGAACTCTAGTTATTTAAAAGTAGCCTATGTCCATATCTAGAACTGTAGTTATTTAAAAGTAGCCTATGTCCATATCTAGAACTGTAGTTATTTAAAAGTAGCCTATGTCCATATCTAGAACTAGTTATTTAAAAGTAGCCTATGTCCATATCTAGAACTGTAGTTATTTAAAAGTAGCCTATGTCCATATCTAGAACTCTAGTTATTTAAAAGTAGCCTATGTCCATATCTAGAACTGTAGTATTTAAAAGTAGCCTATGTCCATATCTAGAACTGTAGTTATTTAAAAGTAGCCTATGTCCATATCTAGAACTGTAGTTATTTAAAAGTAGCCTATGTCCATATCTAGAACTGTAGTTATTTAAAAGTAGCCTATGTCCATATCTAGAACTGTAGTTATTTAAAAGTAGCCTATGTCCATATCTAGAACTAGTTATTTAAAAGTAGCCTATGTCCATATCTAGAACTGTAGTATTTAAAAGTAGCCTATGTCCATATCTAGAACTGTAGTTATTTAAAAGTAGCCTATGTTCATATCTAAAACTAGTTATTTAAAAGTAGCCTATGTCCATATCCAGAACTCTAGTTATTTAAAAGTAACCTATGTCCATATCTAGAAGTCTAGTTGTTTAAAAGTAGCCTATGTCCATATCTGAACTCTAGTTATTTAAAAGTAGCCTATGTCCATATCCAGAACTCTAGTTATTTAAAAGTAGCCTATGTCCATATCTAGAAGTCTAGTTGTTTAAAAGTAGCCTATGTCCATATCTAGAACTCTAGTTATTTAAAAGTAGCCTATGTCCATATCTAGAACTGTAGTTATTTAAAAGTAGCCTATGTCCATATCTAGAACTGTAGTTATTTAAAAGTAGCCTATGTTCATATCTAAAACTGTAGTTATTTAAAAGTAGCCTATGTCCATATCCAGAACTCTAGTTATTTAAAAGTAGCCTATGTCCATATCTAGAAGTCTAGTTGTTTAAAAGTAGCCTATGTCCATATCTGAACTCTAGTTATTTAAAAGTAGCCTTTGTCCATATCTAGAACTCTAGTTATTTAAAAGTAGCCTATGTCCATATCTAGAACTCTAGTTGTTTAAAAGTAGCCTAGGTCCATATCTAGAACTCTAGTTATTTAAAAGTAGCCTAGGTCCATATCTAGAACTCTAGTTATTTAAAAGTAGCCTAGGTCCATATCTAGAACTCTAGTTATTTAAAAGTAGCCTATGTCCATATCTAGAACTCTAGTTATTTAAAAGTAGCCTAGGTCCATATCTAGAACTCTAGTTATTTAAAAGTAGCCTAGGTCCATATCTAGAACTCTAGTTATTTAAAAGTAGCCTATGTCCATATCTAGAACTCTAGTTATTTAAAAGTAGCCTATGTTCATATCTAGAACTTTAGTTATTTAAAAGTAGCCTATGTCCATATCTAGAACTCTAGTTATTTAAAAGTAGCCTATGTCCATATCTAGAACTCTAGTTATTTAAAAGTAGCCTATGTCCATATCTAGAACTCTAGTTATTTAAAAGTAGCCTATGTCCATATCTAGAAGTCTAGTTATTTAAAAGTAGCCTATGTCCATATCTAGAACTCTAGTTATTTAAAAGTAGCCTATGTCCATATCTAGAAGTCTAGTTATTTAAAAGTAGCCTATGTCCATATCTAGAACTTTAGTTATTTAAAAGTAGCCTATGTCCATATCTAGAACTCTAGTTATTTAAACGTAGCCTATGTCCATATCTAGAAGTCTAGTTATTTAAAAGTAGCCTATGTCCATATCTAGAACTCTAGTTATTTAAAAGTAGCCTATGTCCATATCTAGAACTTTAGTTATTTAAAAGTAGCCTATGTCCATATCTAGAACTCTAGTTATTTAAACGTAGCCTATGTCCATATTGTCCATAGAGAACTCTAGTAATTTTTTTGTCGAACATTACGATCAGTTGTGTGTGTGGTTTTGTTGTGATGAGGTAGCAAACAGACAGACAGATAAAAGTTGCTTTTGCATTATATTTATATTCTTGTCTATTGCCCCTAGACGCCTGCCAAGCGTGGGGATTATGGCAACGCCCCCCATTTATGGGGGAGGCATTTGTTCAACAGTGGACATCTTCAGGCTCATGATAATGAGATCTATTATACAGGCTGACTTTAAATTCATTGGCAATATTTCAGGCGGTGAAAGAACTCAAGAAAATTAGTAACTTTCACTACGGGACCAACTCTGAAATATGAAGAAAAAGTCAGTTGTTCCATACCTACATTTTTATCGTGTTGTAATTTAGGTACGGAACAACTGATTTATTATGTCGAAATCATATATCCATTCGATGATTTGTAACATCGTTTTTCGCTAAAATGGTATTATGCGTACTGAAAACCTTTTTGTAATTTTTTACACAGGTCCCATCACAAGAAGTAAAGAAACGTACGAAAAAGCTGTCAGAACTATTCCGCTCATACGAGCCGTACGGCCACAAAGTCGGCGAGACGCAGGAAGTGCTCGTCACTGACATATCTCACGACAAAAATTACTTCGTGGCCCACAACGAGTATTACGAACAAGTTTTGGTTCCTAAAGAAGAAAAATACATGGGAAAGATGTTGACTGTCAAAATTACTAGTGCAACCAAATTCTCTATGATGGGGGAGCCTATAGACAAACCAAAGATGGCCGGTTTAACCGCTCCGTTGAAAAAAGGTGTCGTTTCCGGCGTCGGTAGTGGTCAAAGTGTGAAAAATGGTAGCAAAGTGCCTCTACCGATCATCATGCTGTTTGCAGCTGTTGTTTTTAGATTGATCTGGATTTTTTTATAAGACTTTAGAATAAAGCAATATAGGTTTAAGTAAATTGATGTCGTTTTATTTGTTTTCTTTATTCTAGAACTTTTCTTAACGTTATTATTATTAAAATACCTTGTATTTATTGTCATCGTTCAATGCAGCTAGTGCATTTTCCCTTGACATTAAAATATGTCCTTAGTGAAATTATGAATGCTTAGGTTTTTTGTTGTATCTAATCTAATTTGTAGTTGGAGAATATTGCTTGTTCTTAAAGTTTTCATTGAAATTTGTGGGAAAAAAATTGTAAGAGTTTCCTTCAAGATAAAATCTGGATTTTGAACCATAATGTGGCCGATAGGCAACGAAATGGAGGTCAACGCTTTGAATTAACTGTACGTTTCATATAAAAAAAATACATTTAGTATCAGATAAAATATTATTAAAAATATACTTAACAAGGATAATTATTGTAATAGGGCTCACAGACACCTCATAATGTATGTTAACTGATTGATGGTGTCATCTACCGCCAATAAATTGACATACTTTTTATGAGCTGACAAAAAGCGATTCCCCCATAGATGTTATATGGCAATTTATACTTATGACGTCACTTCTAGTTAGAAATTTGCTCTCTACTCAATTGACTAACTAATTATAGATTTCAAAGCAACTAAAAATAAAATTTTACAGTAAATTGAAAATGAATCTTATTTTAAGGGCTAAAATCAAGTGTTGTTTTAGAGAAGATCTATCTTTGAATTTTCTTCTACCCAATGAAACACATTATTAACTATATACCACTATTAGAACAACAGAAAGTAAATAATATATAAAATTACAAAAAAACTCGTAACAGAATTAAATAAAACATTGTATTACCGTAGTACTACAAAGCAAAGTACCAAAGTACTACCAAACAAAGGCGCCTCCGTCCAGTTAGTAGCACAAAGGACATACTCACCACGGCCGGCTGAGCCCATTCACACCACGTTATATAAGCGAAGCCGATGCGGTCGCTCGTCTGTCTGTCCGACTGCAGTGAACAGGACGCTTTGTTGACAACTTAATAAGGGGGTAAGTAGTAATTTAGCAGGCAACTTATAATGCTAGCAGTTCACTTCATTTGTGCAAATATTTGCCTTATTTGTATAATAAAAAACGTAACCTATAGCTATCGAAATAAAGTCGATTTTGTATTATCAAAATAACATAACAGGGCCTCTAGTCTGCTATTACAATAGTGTCAGAATGGTCTATCATTGATTTCATAATTGTTGATTTTGACAAGTTTGGTAATCTACTAATATAATGGCGTCATTATGACTTTCCAATGGTCAACCACTGACACGCCATGGAAAGAAATGATATAGAATGGTAATCTCGTACAAAATCGACAGTTCCTTTGGTCAGTGAACCTACCATTAGAACGTCATTGTGCAGTCATTGCTTTTAATTTCGACCGACCAATGATCGACCATTATGAATTTAGCAGATTACGAACTTTTAGCAAAATGACAATGGGATCGTGTTGGAATGACGAAATTATAAAAATAGCAGACTTGATCCCCAGATTTGATGTAGCTATACCTAACCGGTTCGTGTTTTTTCTTACTCCTCCGCTGTTCTTTTCTGATTAATTTCGTTGCGGGATCCAAGACTGTTGAATCGTTTCCCCGGGACTCGTCGAGCTTTATTGCCTCGGCCATTTTCAGGTGGTCGTCACTGTTGATTCTTAGCTTTTAGGAATTGTAGTGGTTTAGAAATAATGAGGTGGGTGGGCTAGTAAAAAAAAACAAAACTTCTTATGCTGTAGAAGATCTTGAGCGGATGGGACGTTTTTAGAGTTACTTTATAACGACTCTGTAGGTAGGTACTTTTCAACTCGCAATAAAAATGAACCGGTTCCAGAATTTATCATTTGGTAAACCTAGTTGTTTTTAGATGTAAATAATTATAAAAAGTAACAGTTCCTACTGCAAAAACTTTTCAGGTGAGCGTAGGTGTTTTAGTGAAAATAGGAGTACACGCACAGAAAAATTAAAGATGGCGACTTACAACCAACCTACTGCGAAGAGGCAGAAAGTACGAGAACCTAGAGCTGACAATGTAGACTACTTCCAGGGTAGGTATATTATTAGTTAAACAGGCTGATTATTACTTTACTGCTAATTTTTCTGAGGGTGAAGGTAGGTATTTATAAATATGCATAACGTTTATTATGGAAGCAACCCTAAAATATGCAAGAAAACAAGACCAAAATGTATGAAACAGCAGATTGTTTTGTTCATATTTCAGAGTGAGATGCACAGTGAAGTCAAATTCAGCATAATTACATGCATGCTTATATCCATGACTGCTTTAGTCATATGCCTTTCATCCCTCCCCTTCACACGTCCGTATCAAAGACATTGAGAAGACACTGAGCATAAAAGACCCTCACAAAATTGACCACTTACTAGAAAGCGAGAAAGCGACTTACTGCCAGTACCTGTCTCTATTCTGTAGGTCTGTAGAGATGAAAACGCGGCGCCAAAAAGCATCCGCTCCTGCAAGGCCAGAGTTCTAGAAAGAGACAACTGCTGGATTGCTTTGTCTCCCTCACACTTTACGGCCCGTGTTTACTTCACAGCTGGATAGGGAACGCCCAGTCCATTCTCTATAAATATTTATGGTCCATAGCAAGATAAACTAACTATAAGTTAAGTTGTATGGCTTTATTTGGCGTATTCCAGGTATAGACAAGATAGAATACAACAACATGGCGTCCCCGTCCGAGAGCTCAAGTTACCGCTACTACAACAGTGCAGAGCGCGTCCACTCGCGCCCAATGGAGGACTGGCTCAAGTACAGCGTGGCGCTTGATTTCAGGAGTAATGGTACCTGCATTATATAGTTTTATAATCACTTCAGCCGAAAGACGTCCACTGCTGGACATAGGCCTCCCCCAAGGGGGGGTTTTGCCATAATCGCCACGCTTGGCAGGCGGGTTGGCGATCGCAGTATGGTTTTTACAAAGGCACAGAGAACGCTGCTGCCCATTCTCTGGTACGTCCCTTAGTCGCCTCTTACGACACCCACGGGAAGATATGGGATGGTGCTATTCTTTACGTCCGACACCATAAGGACGGTAGTATATAGTTTTATAATAAACTGCTTTATCCCGCAACTTCAGCCGCGTGATTTTTCTTACATATCATAAATTATAATAATACAATAGGTATAGCCTAGCATTCATTCAACTAGATTCAAATTTTACAATATGACGTTCAAAAGTGCCTTTAAATGGTCTAATTGAAATAAATGATTTGACTTTTGACAGGAATAACGTAGGTTCCTATTAGCGAAAGAGAAAAATCTAGGTGACAATTACTCCACTAAACAGACTCGTAAAAAACTGTTAAATAGGTTTAGGTAAGTCCGTGTAAGTCTGAGTTCGATAGCCCCGTTGGCATCTTCGTCGCAAACGCGGATGCTAAGCGTCCTGTGTTTGATTCTCTGGTGGGGCAGTCTTATTAGGTTTTTCTATGGGGAATTACTCAGTAGCGGCTCGTAGTAAGGAAATTGGTTGTGTGACACCCCCTGTGCTTCGAAAAGCACGCGGGCAAAAATTTGCTATTCCCTTAGGGCGGGTTGTTTCAAACAGTCGTTTAACGTTACATACGGACGGTTAAAAAGTTACTATGACTGATGATGTTTAACGTACGTTAAATGTAACGGGTTGTTTCATGACATAAAAATCCGTCAGTTAAAGTTATTCAAAAAGAGATTCCATAATGTGTTGATGTTTGAAGTAGCTGTTTGACAACACAAAATTACGATGACTGGTCGGTTATGGTAATAGTAACTTTTTGACGTATGATTTTGTGAAACAACCCATTATTTTGATTTGACGATAGTTAGCGCCATTTTTGACTATTACCGGTCAGTAATGGTTAGTTGAAGCAACCCGCCCGTTAGACACGTGTATTGTCACATCACGCGACGTCGCGTGAACCGGTCTGTATGGTCGTCCACGCGACCTCGCGTGATGTGCCTTACTATTATGTACGAGACATTAAATAGCGAAATCAGCACATTGGTTTCTGGTGTTTGTTTTGGCCACTAGGTAAGGGAATTACCTATTTATTTGTGGGCGTGGCCTGCGGATACCCATCTTGCAATAACCACATTCAATTTATTTTTTATTTTGCCCACCTAGGTAAGTTCAGCATTTTGATTTGGCAATAAATGTGTTAAATAAATAACCCATTTCCGCAGGTTCTGACGCACACGGCCGCTCAACGCACTCCCGTCCCTGGGACGACAATACCGACTCCATGGAAAACCACAAAAGACACATTAAAGCCCTTTTCGACCTCTGCACCAAACTTGGCGTCAAGTACTGGACAGCCTTCGACTCAGACCTGGTACCTCATACTGACAGCTGGGAGGAAAACAAGACCCATTGGGATGACGTCATCGAGTACATACAGGAACTGACGCAGAGGTATCATGTGAAGCTGCTGTGGATAGCGCCGGATCTACATTCACATCCTAGGTAAGTCTTTAATGACTTGAATACTGAGTGACTGCTGTGCATGGTGTACTCGATTTTCAGATCGGGCAAAAAGTGCTGTTTTCCTTTAGGAATTTCTCAGTAATTCTCAGTAACAGCCTGGAGTTTGGAAGTTGAAGGTGTAACACCCCCGTGCTTCGGAAAGCACGTAAAGCCGTTGGTCCTGCGCCTGATTTCTCTCCGGTCGTGTCGGATTGCCGTTCCACCGGACTATGAGAGTGAGAGAAGAGGGATTTGGCACCTGTGATTGCGCACACACTTGTGCACTATAATATCAACTTTAGTCTTATGTAAATTAATAATATTAATAAATAATACAAATCTTTATTGATACAAAAACCTTTACATTGCTTGACTATGACACATAACTTGGTTAGCTAAAGGTCACACAGATAAGGCAAACCCTGACTCCTAAACTAGGTGATCCTGTGACTTAGGAGTCAGTGTTCTGCTGTCACTATGATACCAAAAACCTTAAATGTTTTATTGTAACATTACAAAAATATTCATTGACATTGCAGGTAACAAATAATGTATGTTAATATTAACAACTAAGGAATATTAATTAAGTTGATTTCAGATTAATGATGAAGTTGGTTTAGAATATTTAAGCTGGCAAGTTTGCATTAAGGAGCTAATAACTATATCAAACCTCTGTTGCAGATACTTATCTGGTGCGTTTACAAGTAACGACGCGGCAACATTCACCCAAGCCGCCACACAGATTAAAAAATGTTTAGAAGTGTCACAACGTTTGAACGCAGAATGCTTCCTAATATGGCCGTACAGAGAGGGTTACCACACTCCCTTCCAAACTGACGTCTCACGAGAAATAAAACTATTCGCCAAACTACTAAAACTTACAGCCGAATATAAAGACAGACTGAATTATAGATGCCAGCTTTTAATAATGCCTTACAATAACAATTACTACCATAATAGGAACTTTTATGGAGGCTGGCAACACCATCAGTGGCGCGAAAGAGATCTGGTACATACTTACATGTGGGATGTTACCAGTTGTTTGTATTTACTGAAGAACTATAATTTGGATCGATATTACAAGGTTTCTGTCACTCCTGGACATCACATGTATATGGCTAATGTGTAAGTACTATTTATTTTTGTACTTTTGTAAGTTTATATCTTTTTGACTGAATGCTTAAGGCGTTAAGTCCGCCGTTGTGCATTTGTACATGAAGACTAAATAAATGAATATGTACATTTAATAAATAAGTGCACTAGGTTGTGGAGGTCAGATGGGATACGAGGGTCAGGAGGGATATTTATTATCAGGTTACCCAGTAACTATACTGGGTAACCCGATATCCCTTGATAATAATAGAATAATAATATGTGGGGACATTTCACACACGGCCATCTGACCCCAAACTAGGGAGACCCTGTGGGTGTCAGAGTTGATATACATACACAAATACATTAAAATACATACGTATATAAACAACAACTAGACACAAGGCAAACACAATTGAAGTGCTCATCACACAAATGTTTACCCTGGGTGGGATTCGAACCCGCAACACGCTGCGCAGCAGTGAATAGCTCAACCACTGCGCCAACCATGCCGTTTAACTTGTATACAGGATGAAATTGAATTCATTTGCAAATTTTTAAGAAGTGACTCAGACCAGGAAAACCTGAACAATTTTCATAATGGAACCAACTCAAACAGCGCAAAAAAAAAAATACAGCAGTTCCATACATTTTGGCCGAGTACCTTTTGCACTTCTGTATGGAACAGCTGTTTTTTTTTGTCGCGCTGTTTGAGTTGGCTCCATAATGAAAGTTGTTCAGGTTCCTCCGTAAAATTCTCCTTAAAATTCCTCCTAAAATCACTCCTTAAATTTTGGCTAATGAATTCAATTTCATTCTGTATAAGACGGGTTGTCAGACTTTATGGCTTCTGACTACCCATAACGACTGTCAAAGATCTACGAATGTCAGCCGGGACCAACGGCTTCACGTGATTTCCGAGACAAGAAAGTGGTAGTGGGTTCCATGGTATGCAAATTAAACTATTCTAGTTATTGTGATAACTTTCAGATACAATATGCTCGGCGGTGTAACGGTGATAAATGACTGGGATCACTATG
The DNA here is from genome assembly GCA_947361185.1 of Charanyca ferruginea. Lineage (NCBI taxonomy): Eukaryota > Metazoa > Arthropoda > Insecta > Lepidoptera > Noctuidae > Charanyca > Charanyca ferruginea. The sequence continues at coordinate 1,938,684 of OX376071.1, read as the reverse complement.
ACAGTAGAACTCTTACCTTGATGATGAAATGTATCGTGGACCAGGTATAGTCTTATTATTATTTTTTCTTTTTTTTTATACCGTTACGCCACGCTAGCAATTTCTCCTGTGTCGTGGCTGCATTTACAAACATTTAAACTCACATACACAAACAGCCAGACCCGGAACCACTATCTGTAGGCCATACAAATATTTGTTCCGTCCGGGAACCGAACCCGCGACAAGGAGCGCAGCAGTCGATCGCTCAACCACTGCGCCAACCGTACGTCCGTACTTATATTACATTCATAACTGCGACAGAAAGGCTAAAAGTGTCAGGGTCTTCCACTAAAGAGAAGAGGAAAGCCGATGTCTCGTTGAAAATTGGGATGTTTTTTGCACTGCCCGCCTCTCTATTCCCCGATACATATAATCTGGGTATCTTCAAGGCACGAGTGAACCGGTTTATTCTAGGCAAGCGTGCTCCACCTTAGGCCGCATCATCACTTAAGATCACGTGAGTTGCGGTCAAACGCAAGCCTATAACAATATAAAAAAAAAAAATGTTTTTAATTTAACTTTTATGATAATAATCAATTTATTGGAATCAATCTATCTATTTCTGAAAACTGCATTAAAATGCCGTTGCGTACTTTAAGGGGCTATTTAACGACTTTTACAGATTTTAAACTGACAATCAAGTCAAAATGTGCAGCGTAAATGATTAAAAAAATATATGTTAAACTAGAACATTCTCTTAATCATTTAGTATGTGAATATTTTTAATTATATTCATATTAAATAGTTTAATTAACTCGCGAAGTTGTGTCTGACGCGGACATAACATTGACAATCACACAAAATCTACCAGGTATAATTATACTAAATGATCAAGAGAATGTTCTAGTTTAACATATTAGGTCCTTACATATGAAATTGCCGATACTTAATACTGGCAACTTTGAAATCAAATATTTTGTGTTTGAATAGGAATTCCAAATTCAAAATTATTTCAAAATAAAGACCAAAGAATATTGTTCTAAAATTCGTGTTTCATTTGTTTTCACGTCATTTGTTTGGGCTTGAAAATTGCTATAGCAACAACAATGGAGAAATTAAAAATTCGCGGTATCTACGAATATGAGTTCCACCGTGGCACCAGTGCAGCAGAAACGGCTCGAAGGATTAACGACGTGTACGAGCCAAGCACCGCTAACGAACGAACGGTGCGTTTTTAGTTTCAACGTTTCCGTTCTGGAAATTTTGATTTTCAAAATGAGCCTCGTGGACGACCGGATACTCAAGTAAATAATGAAGAATTAAAGGCGATAGTGGAAGCGGGTCCATCTCAAAACACTTCTGAATTAGCAGCAGCCTTTGGAGTAAGTGACAAAACAATCATTATCCATTTGCGTCAAATTGGAAAAGTAAAAAAGCTCGAAAAGTGGGTACCGTACGAATTGACTGAAGCACACCAACAAACACGCATCGGTTGCTGCGCTTCTTTGCTCCATCGTCACAATAATGAGGGAATTTTAAATCGTATTGACACTTGTGATGACAAGTGGATCGTGTACGATAATCGCAAGAGATCATCACAATGGCTTAACCCTGGAGAACCGGCAAAACCTTGCCCCAAGCGAAAACTGACCAAAAAAGAAGATTCTAGTTAGTGTTTGGTGGTCCTGTGCTGGTGTCATCCACTACAACTTCTTGAGATCAGGTCAGACGATTACTGCAGACATGTATTGTCAACAGTTGCAAACAATGATGGAAAAGCTCACCATTAAACAACCGAGACTGGTCAATTGCTCTAGCCCATTGCTCCTTCAGGATAACGCTCGACCACATACTGCACATCAGACCGTCGCCAAGTTAGAGGAGCTGCGACTGGAAACTCTGCGTCACCCACCATACTCTCCAGATCTTGCCCCAACCGATTACTACTTATTCCGAAATTTGGACAACTTTTTACAAGGATAAAAATTCAATTCTGATGAGGCAGTTAAAACAGCCTTCAAGCAGTTCATCGATTCTCGCTCCTAGGATTTTTTTACCAAAGGGATCAATGAGCTCCCGATAAAATGGCGGAAGTGTATCGATAACAATGGTGCATACTTCGATTGACTAAATATATAATTTGTTTTAAAAAAAGTTATTTTTAATTTTTTGATACCGAACGGCAATTTCATATGTAAAGACCTAATATATTTTTTTCAAATCATTTACACTACATATTTTGACGTGATTGTCAGTTTAAAATCTGTAAAAGTCGTTTAATAGCCCCTTAAGGGTTCGTTCACACAGACCGGCTCGCAAAGCATCGGCTGGCGCTCTTCTTTTCACACAGACTGGCGCGAGTTTTACGCTTGGATCTGGCCGGAACCGACAGCGACACACGTGGCGCAGTGTTTGAGCGATCGACTGCTGCGTTGCGTGTCGCGGGTTCAATTCCCGCCCAGGGTAAACATTTGTGTGATGAGCACTTGTGTTTGCCCTGTGTCTGGGTGTTGTTTATCTATATATGTATGTATTTACAAAAAAAAAAGTATTTGTGTATGTATATCAGCTGTCTGACACCCATAGTACAGGGTCTTCCTAGTTTGGGGTCAGATGGCCGTGTGTGAAAATGTTCCCACATATTATTATTATTATTTTCTCGAAAAGGCCGATATTAGGAGGGGGCCGATACTAGGAGACTCCACCTAATTCCGTTCAGCCCCTTAGACATGAACAAATATTTGTATGGCGTATAGATAGTTGTTCGGGGTTTAGTTGTTTGTGTATGTGAGGTTATATGTTTGTAAACGCACCTACGACACAGGAGTAATTCCCAGTGTAGGGCAACGTTTTTGATTTGATTTTGATTTGATTTAGGTTTGCTCTCAAGCATTCTCAATAATATAAGAAGTGACATGTAAAAGTAAGCCTTATTACAATGATTCAAAACTCTGTTTTAAACGTGATAAAAAATCTGCTCTCTTATCCGAGCCGGTCTATGTAATCGCTCCCTAAAAGAGTGGGAGCGACTTTCTTTTATTATTATTATTCATTTATTTCGGACAGAATCCATATATATGTTAATAACAATTCTCTTATATCTATGTTAGTAGGTACCTACATAATGTAAAAATCTGAAAATAAAACAATTACAATCGTCCCGTCACTATTCCCACCCAGTGTGCCTGTATGGGACAGTCTTGGCGGGATGCAATCATCTGCAGAATGCTGTTGGTGCTACCGCGCTGTCTTTGAAATAATGACGCCACTTTCTTACGCATTACAGCGTGGAAGCCGTAAACGCGCGCATTATTTATACTATGTAAAGATTTTTGCAGGGTACAACGCCACCTGGTGGTATAAACCTGAAGCTCACTCCTCGTCGAGACAGCGACTTGCGCGAGCTCACTACTACATACGTCAAACATATCGACGCTTTAGCGAAAGCGTTGCGCTTGGCATGCACTGTCATCGCTGAACAGATCCTATCGAAACATCTGCAGGTACGAAAATAAAAATAATTTAATGGAAGTTGATTAGGGTCACATTCAAAATAATTTTCTTAACTATGCTAGTTCCCCTTTAAGGAAGATTAATTAGGGAAGAGGTGGGAGATGACCTGGACCAGGGGTGGGCATACTTACAACATTGGCGATCTACAATATTAAAATTGTACGACTAACGATCGACTCGCAAGCAGAAAAAAATAAAGACATATAAAGTAAAATAATGCTTTCGCAGATTCGCACAAATACGTCGCGACCCAAACATAGCAGTTAACTAATGGGCATATTTTTGAGATTTTGATATTTTTCTTGGCTTAAAAGAGACCAATATCAACATACTATCTGTAACTATACCTATGTTTAACCCCCTTTGTGCCTATTGCTCTGTCATAGAGATGTATGTCTGAAATGATCTATATCATCCCGTATTCAAGAGATGGCAAGTCCATGTCAAAGGTATTCGATATTTCAGAAGCAGTTATGCCAACATCCTGACAAGACAACAGATAAACAACCAATTCTCGTCAATTTTCGTAATTCACAAAAACGTCTTTCTAACTCGCTGAGAATATTTACAACAGCTACATTTCTGGAAGTATGCTCTAACCCTAAAACCGCTTGCGATCGACCGGTCGACCGCGATCGACGTTTTGCCCATCCCTGACCTAGACGCATACTGCGAGGGCTGGTTCGAGGCCACGCAAGAAAAGAATACCTAGAAAGACTCGGGGGAGGCCTTTGCCCAGCAGTGGGATACAACAGACTAATAGAAAAAAGGGAACTAGGAAGAGTAGGAGGGGGGACCTAATTGTATAGATGACATCACCAATTAATTGACATACTTTTTAGAAGCCGTCAAAATGCAATAATAATACCCCATAGATTTTCTATGGCAATTTATACTTATGACGTCACTTGTAGGTAGTTATTTCCCAACTATTTATTGATTTAAAAAAAAAACAACAACAAAGCATCGCAACTAAAAATCAAAACTAAAGTGTTTTCTAGAGAAGTTCTGTCTTGAAATGATTGGTTGGTGCCCGGACTACCGTACACACGTCATTATTAACACGAACTACGAAAATCGACCTTATTTCTAAGACATCAACATGGGTTCTCACTAAAAATGTATGAACGTTCTTTGACAGCAACGCTATTCAACGTACTACAGCGGGTTCGGCTCCCGAATAATCGTGTGCGTTCGCGCAGCGGAATGTTGTTGAATTTAAAGATATTAATTATGCAGATATTTAGTGTATGACGTCGTAGAATTGTGTATGGTAAAAAAAAAATTGTGTACGCAGCCATTGTGGAGAAATTCACCAAAAACTGATTCCGCTGGGCGAACGTTGTCCTGGCGGAACTGATTTTAATCCATAGACTTTAGAAGAAAAGAGGTGTGTCCAAAAATTAGTGTGTATTTGTGTGTAATTGTGTATGTATGAATAAAATGAGTGCATGCATAAACTTCGGAGAAATTCAAGTTTCCGCTACGCGAACGTTTGGCCATTAGCTAATTTTCATATAAAGCGCTTACATAGAGAGCTGTAGATTTTTACATACGTTGTTTTGAATTTGTTTATATTTGTTTAAAAAACAGATTTAGAAAAAATCGTAGGGCTTAAAAGATAAAAATATAAACGTAAAATACACTTAATAGGTCTTAGTTCTTAAAGTATGCACTTTGGGGTCTAGATTTTCACGTTTATACAAACCTTGTAAGTATCTGAAACATGTTGCCAAGTATCAATGATGTTCCGTTAGTAATTAAAGAGTTAAAGGACAATTTTACCATGAATAGATCACTGTTTACAAAACAGTCAAATATCACGACGTTCTAAAGGAATTGCATGGTAAAATGTATGCCAAAAATTAGTTTATTCATTCAACTATTCACATGCAAAATTTCATGTCATTAAATTTAGTAATTAAAGAAATCAATTAAAATACTGACGAAGCATCGAAAACCTACATAACCCGACCAAGTTCGGATAGCTACAAAAAAGCGTCCATGCAATATATTTAGGTAACATCCCAAAATTTACCGTATAATACCGGTATTGAATTGGTATAGGTGATAACACAATTGTTGTTTCGATATAATTTAAAGGTCATTTATTTTTGTACACCAAATTTTTGTTCAATTGTTCTGATTTTTCAGCTCCAGAATTGACTGGAATAATTCCGGAGTTCCGATAGGTATTCACATTTTTTAAAAGTTAATATTTTGATTTAATTATATTCTTGTGCTACTCATTTCATAATTGGTATTGAGTTGTAAATACCTTTTTTATTTTATAAGTACTTTTTAAATGTTGATTTATTTTTATATTAGGCAGACTCTCAAACCTAAACAACTGAATAGTCTAGTTATGTGATCTGAGATTGTTAATCTGTGATTTTATTATTGAAGCTCTAAATATTTTACTTACCCTTATATTCATAATCGTTTATTAAACCTATGTTAGTTAAAACACATTTAAGTTTATTGCTGTCGTTGCAAGCGTTTGTTAACGTTATTATAATTACTTATTTAAGTGTGTAATGAAACATAATTAAGTATGTACTTAATAAAAAAAATTTTTGTACACGGATATTTAAATAGAAAAGTACTTGTTAATTGAAGATTTGTTTTTATCGTAGATAGTTGGGTTATTATTAAAAAAATATTTTTAATTCAAGAAATGCAATTGTTTTATTTTTTCCTAACGCTTGTGTACGGAACTGTACCATATTAGTAAATACTATATTGGAAGGTTAAGAACGTCTCTTAGATATATGGCTGGGCCGCTTTTTTGTAGCTATCCGAACTTGGTCGGGTTATGTAGGTTTTCGATGCTTCGTCAGTATTTTAATTGATTTCTTTAATTACTAAATTTAATGACATGAAATTTTGCATGTGAATAGTTGAATGAATAAACTAATTTTTGGCATACATTTTACCATGCAATTCCTTTAGAACGTCGTGATATTTGACTGTTTTGTAAACAGTGATCTATTCATGGTAAAATTGTCCTTTAACTCTTTAATTACTAACGGAACATCATTGATACTTGGCAACATGTTTCAGATACTTACAAGGTTTGTATAAACGTGAAAATCTAGACCCCAAAGTGCATACTTTAAGAACTAAGACCTATTAAGTGTATTTTACGTTTATATTTTTATCTTTTAAGCCCTACGATTTTTTCTAAATCTGTTTTTTAAACAAATATAAACAAATTCAAAACAACGTATGTAAAAATCTACAGCTCTCTATGTAAGCGCTTTATATGAAAATTAGCTAATGGCCAAACGTTCGCGTAGCGGAAACTTGAATTTCTCCGAAGTTTATGCATGCACTCATTTTATTCATACATACACAATTACACACAAATACACACTAATTTTTGGACACACCTCTTTTCTTCTAAAGTCTATGGATTAAAATAAGTTCCGCCAGGACAACGTTCGCCCAGCGGAATCAGTTTTTGGTGAATTTCTCCACAATGGCTGCGTACACAATTTTTTTTTTACCATACACAATTATACGACGTCATACACTAAATATCTGCATAATTAATATCTTTAAATTCAACAACATTCCGCTGCGCGAACGCACACGAATAATCAGCAGCGACATCTCAATGGAGGAATGTGAAGAATACTATAAGTAAGAAATATTTTTTTTAAAGAAAACATACCTTAATTTCAGAAGGCCAAGTACTATTAAAATAAATATTAAAATTGCAGTGGAAACTAAACTTTACGTATAGGCGTTAAAGTAACTTTTTCAAAATCATATAAACTGAAAAATTAGTAACATAGTTGACTTATTTTGCAGAAAGAACCAACCTCACGGTGATGTACCTTCGTCGAAGTACGAACACTTGGATGTGGTGTTCCAGAGGCACTTGGATGCCTGCGACCACATATGATAGATGACGTAGTTGGACGGATACTGTACGTCAGCTCAGTATCCGTCCGAAAAGAAGTAGCATCGAGTTGATGGGTCCTCTCAATCTTCTATACCTGTCTGACAGGCTTGTCTAAAAGGTTTATATACTTGAGCATTTTGATGTAATGTTTCTGAGAATGCTCCACGCTGTGTTCGACTTTATGCTCAAAGTAAGAAAGCATTTACCTGTAATATTCTTTATTTTTTGAAAAACATTGGACCCCACACTAGAATTTTCTCCTGTATCGTGGGTAAATTTACAAATATATGTTACAGTCAAAACTTTTGACTGACTTCAGTCAAAACCCTTATTAAGATAAAATGCGTTAGTGTTACAAAAACAAAAATACGGAACGCCATTGTTATAAGAATCACTACAAAACAAAAGTTCTAAAAGGGTCACGAAAAAAAAACCTACCAACCTAATGTGTTTCTAAGTATTAAGGATAAATTGAAACCGTTCAAAAGTAGTTTTGACTGATTTTTGCAGTCAAAAGTAGTTTTGACTGGTTAAGAGTTTTGACTGACATATATATACTCGCATACACTAACAGCCAGACCCGGAACAATAATTATATTCTGTAGGTCAGACAAATATTTGTTCCGTGCGGGAATCGAACCAGTGAATCGCTCAGCCACTGCGCCAACCGTGTCGTCCTTCCTTCCTTTCTATACTTCATTTACTTTTCGTTGAAATGCAGGAATGTCTTTGATCGATGAAATGTTATACAATTTGCTCGGCGGCTCGATGTACTTTTACAAATAAATGCTTAAGTGTATCACCTTACAGTTCGATGTCATATTAACTATAATAAGATAATATAATAAGTACCTCAACTTTATTTATTTCACAAACGTTTAACAAAGGACCTGCTATAAGAAATTGTGGTCTAAAAAATACAATAAAACAATTAATAGTTATTTAAATCTGTTTTATTTCATTATTTGCATCATATTTTCAGATTTCTTGTATTTTTATGTATTCACAGCGGCTTACACATTTATACAATAGCTAGATACAAATTATGTAAATGTTGTACACACGATTGTGCAATTATGTATATTTTGTAAATATTTTTTTAAATATATCTGTTTTTGATTATTTGAACGCTAACAACTTTTGAAAACAACTGAGGACTTTATAAGGTTCTAAAGTTTCGTATTCACATTCGGTATTACTGGAAAACGAGTTAAAATCAACGTATGAACCACAAAACTCTCAATCCAAGGTTCACACTAGGGTGGCCCGTGAAATTTAGACATTTTTACATTTAAGCAATATTTGGGTCAGTATCTGGTTGGTAATAAAAAACTTAGATGCCACAGTAACGAACATGAATTTAGACAATAATAATAATTAAAATCATAAACACTCAAAACTCTTCACGCTAGAAAAATCTGTTTTCCAGATTATCGTAACTTAGAGAGTTATGTTACGTGTGTACATGTTACGTCTAACTTTTTGATTACCATAGATCCAGATACTGAGCTGAAAATTGTAAGAATATTTGAATTTCGCGGGCCACCCTAGCGGTTTCACCTTAAATAAATATTATTTCCTTAGCATCTACTCGAAGCGAGTCGTCGACTTTTAGACGAGGGTATGTACGCGTCCTCAGAGTCTAAGAATTGCAAGATTTTCAAAATGCAGTCATTGTGTCTTTTGTTGACATCTTTTGACTCTAACGGTTCCGTGAATACTGAACTTCACGCGTCACTCAATAGTTAAACGCTGAATGAAAGCCCTTACCAGGATTTTAACTCGACGTGTTTGCTCGATTAAATAAAACCGTACGTGAGTACGAAGTTTTATATGCTTATATAGATATTAAGGTGTATATTAACATTTTCAAATGTTACGTCGCAAAATAAAACATTTTTTACAATATTTGTAGCTCGTTTACAGTTGTTAGTCGTTTAAACAGTCACAACGCTTATAAGCATGTCATCTATATAATATACTCACGTGCAAAATAATTAGGACACTCAGCAAAATTCAATAGAGATTTCGTCGGTAGTAAGTATGTGTATGCAACATTCACATGCGCAATTTACATATGCATAGGGACTGTAAATCAATTGAATCAAAAGTGTAAGAGGAAATTGCTGTAGAATTTTGACGAGCGTCTCAATTTTTTTGCACGGAAGTGCGTTCAATATTATTTTGTGTAAGGATAAATTCGAGACGCATATTTATTCAGCAAAAGCCGGCAGCGACTGGTTCTATTCGTACAAGCAATTACTTGACAGTTTTGTATTACAATCGAAGATTACAACTATAAAATAATAATCAAGAACCCTCGATTCTTCAGAGACGCATTACAATCAATACTTTACGTTCTAAAAGAAATAGAAACATGGTGTTGCCAACAATTAAAAATAAAATTAAGCACATCCATTAAGTGTCAAGCTTACTAACTAAACTTACGAACTAAGCACAGTACACGAATACTGTCAAATAAATATTAAAATTACGCTAAATAATATCATGATTGTTTTCATTTGACGAAGCGAGGTCTTCTAAAAAAAAAGCCAATTCCTCTAATATATACATATAAAATAGTCTTTTATAAATATAAAACCATAAAGATCCTAATACTGAAAAAAAGAAAATGGCAGTAAATTACAATAGTTAGGAATGAAACTAGTCTGAATATTCTAGACAAAAAGTCTCCTGGATCTATGTATTCAGTTACACAGTATGTTGGCGCGAGGTTCATAATAATATAAGTTTACCATACAAAATAACTACTAAAATATTTCGCATTTTCATTCACCTTAAATATTGCAAAAAAAGAAACGTCATGTTTAGAGACAAATAATGGCGAATTCTAAATTATTCAATCCATATTCTTTTACAATTTAAGTACTACCAAAGTTTGCGAAAAATTATATTATGCCTGCTATGATTTATTCTATGATGTCTATGACAAAAATGCATGATGACTAAATGATACAAACCATTGATAGGTACTAATTAAAATAAAATTCATTTGAGAAAATTGAAATGTGCGCGGTGATTTGTGTTTCGTACTACAGAAATTTAAAATTTAATGAGTAGTAAGTATGATTATGAAAATCTATACATTTTTACGAATAATAAAAATAAATTACATCAATTAATTTATTATAAGTCCAATGATACATAAAAGCAATTACAATTTAATTTAAAAGCAAGAATTGATGATTACTTTATATTACATATTTATAAGCGTTTATTTGAAAGGGAAATACACGATATACATCATCTTCTGCCTAGCCATTTCCCAACAAACTGGATGCAGCTGAATACCAGTGTTTTACATGGAGCGACTGCCTATCTGACCTTCACAACACAATGACTGGCTAACAACTAACACGATACCTCTTGGTAAGACTGGTTGTCGGACTCTGGCTTCTAACTACCCATAACGACTGTCAAAGATCTACGAACGACAGTCGGGACCTACGGCTTTACATGCTTTCCTAGACACAGACGGGTCTCTGTTTTTAGTGGATGGTAACCCATGATATACATGGAAAAATATGTCATAACGGCTGCATTAACCAAAGAGGTAGGTAGAGGTGTAAATAGTAGAACATTTCACCAGTGGCCAATGTTTAAGTCTGATGTACGAAGGCGAGCCGTATCTACACAGATTCAGACTCAATAAGACTATATTAATGGAAAAACTACCCAGTATTTTGCTTGACCCCCAAATGAACCCATGACCTCAGCAAAACAATATTAAAAAAGAGGTTAAATTGTTTGCTTGAGAAGTTCTGATTCGATTGCCAAAAATCTCTTAGGGTCACTATACACTTAAGCGAATCGGTTCGGCATTTTGTTCGGTTCGGCCGAACCGAACGCGCCGACCCGCGTATGTGTATACCGACCGTAACTGATAGAAATCTACGCTATTGCTGAGTGTCATAAGAAATGTTTTATAGTACACTTGACTACCACTCTTCGCGGGCACAAGCTGATTTGTATAGATATATGTATTTCGTATAATTCCCTGCTAATAATCACTGTAATTTCGTATAATTCCATTTAGTATAACAGTCTAGATATCAGCCAATTGGGCATATTACTATGGAAGTATGGTTTTAGCCAAATTACATTATGACTCTTGGGTGCATGCGACTGACTTTAACCCTGGTTTTGGTGATAGAAATGTTTTTAAACCCAATGATATTACAAGCAAAAAGGTGCAGATAAGATATAGGCTCTCTGCGAGTGGCACGTAGAAACTTTGCTAATTAGCTCACTTGAACTCGGTCGCGTCGGCGGCAACGGAACTATGTTGTGTCAAGAGTGTCAGAATGCGCTCTAAAACAACCGAAGCTGACGTTTTCCGAGTATCACGAAAACTTGACGTTTCCCTTGTCACCTAATATAGTGTGACATTACAATATCACGTTATCTATGTGTGCGTTAGTACGCCATTTTTGAAGTTCGAATCTTGTGTAGATACCTTATCTACAAATGTTTGTTTGTGTCTATGTGGGAGAGGGATGCTACATGAAAACAAAAAGAGATAGCATTAGAGTCAGTCGTGTGCCCCCAAAAGGCAAAGACAATTTGATTGCTTCCTACATTATATTTTAGTTCGTTCTAGGAACTATTCTTTGGCTACGCGATATTTTGTGACTTTAGCTTGCCGAGGCTTAGCCGTGACATGACTTTAGTGCTCTTGCAGGCCTTTAATAAATATTAAATATTACGTTTTCCATATTGGACATTACTTCGTTACACTACTAGCATGGAGATCTTCACTTGAACGTTAGTATGGACTAGATAGTGATAGTGGTACAACCTTTAACATAACGTCTTTAGTGCCTCCGTGTATGACGATATTGTTACTTAGCTAAATATGTTACGGAAATGAAGAGACACAAGATTCTAAAAAAAAAATTTCATTATTTGACAAGCTTTGACTGGTTGTTGATAATCATGGCATAGGAAAAAAAACAAGTAGAAGTGCCAGCTATTGCCAGTGTGTCAACATTATGCGGACAATATGTAAAATAATACCAATCTTCTTCAGTTGTAATAAGTCTTAATTTTATTTCAACAACAAATGAGTTTTTCGTCAAAATTTGTTGTTCATACAAAATTAAGACTTAACACAACTGGCTAAGGTTGTTAATGTTTTACATATTTTTACGCAAAATTTTGACACGCGCGATATAGCTGCGTGGGCACTTCGACTTTGATAGCGGTATATTAAAACGCCGAACCGATTGTGCCGAACGACTGGCTAACGTGTGTAGCGACCTTAATCTATTTACAGTTAGCTTTTAAAAAAGCAAAAATGTAATTGAATTTAATACCGTAACTAGCTGACCCGATAGACTTTGTCCTGTCCCATCTATCTACCCTGCCAAACTACCTACCTACCCGACCGTACCTACCTACCTACCTACCCTACCTACCACAATTTTCTTACCGTATAAACCTTCCCTGGACTTCCACAAATATTGTAAGACCAAAATTAGCGAAATCGGTCCAGCCGTTCTCGAGTTTTAGCGAGACTAACGAACAACGATTCATTTTTATTATATAGAATAAAGTTATTTCACCATTATATAACGATGAAATAACTAAAATTACGTTATATAATACCAGCCTATAATTCAGGCACTGAGCGCAACAGTGGCCTGTCATTTCCAGACCAATTTAAATTGCTTTGTGCCTGGAAATGATAGGCTACTCTTGCGCTCACCCCCGTTATATAATGGTGAGTCCTGCTGCAGGATAAAAGCTTCTTCTCATACACAGAAGACAAAGCAGATTGACATTTTTAGACATATTCATTTATTAGTTCAGGTTTCATCACGATGTTTTCCGTCACCCATGTCAGTAATGTCAAAGATAAGTAGTACTGTATATGAAATGAAAAAGTGATGTGTTGCGTTGTTGTTGTTGTGTGCGTATTTACTGGACTGTGCGTTAGCGTAAACACGTGTGGGTGTGTGCGTATATCTATATTTATAAAAAAGAATCGCTGAAATGTATGTAAGCATAACTTCGGAGCAGCTGGACCAAATTGGATAATTCTTTTTTTTGTGTTCGTTTTTGTCAGGAAAAGGTTTGTATAAATGAAAATTTTAGGTAGGTAGGGTAGGGTAGGGTAGGGTAGGTAGGTAGGTAGGTAGGTAGGTAGGAAGGAAGGATAGGGTAGGGTAGGGTAGGATAGGTAGTTAGGGTAGGTAGGTAGGTAGGTAGGTAGGTAGGAAGGAAGGATAGGGTAGGGTAGGGTAAGATAGGTAGTTAGGGTAGGTAGGTAGGTAGGTAGGTAGGTAGGGTAGGGTAGGGTAGCCGGATAGGGTAGGGTAGGTAGGTAGGGTAGGGTAGGGTAGCTGGGTAGGTACGGTAGATAGATAGGGGCAGGTCAACGTCTGACGGGTCAGCTAGTTTATAATAATATTCTTTCTTTATCGCGCATGAGTGCTTAGGCTTATAGTGTATTTAAATTTTAAATGTTAAATGGCAGTGTTTGCTGTACTCCTACCTATTGGACGGGAATACACTTGAGGTACTAAAAACTTGGTCAATACTTCCATAGCAAGATGCCGCGTAGAACTTACATACATTATGTAAAAATTACGGTTATTAAATAAATACTCACTATAATTACTAGCCACAGATTAGTTAACAAATGGAGAATTAGGTAGAAGACACCACCAAACAATTGACATACTTATTATGTTGTCAAAATTCCACCATAGATTATGTGTGGCAATAGCAAATTTTGACATAATTGTGAACTCAATTTGGCTATTTATTGATATCAAAACAATTTAAATTCTAATTTTACAGTTAATTGAAAATTAATCGGGATTTCAGTGCTAAAATAAATGTTATTTTTAGACCAGTTCTGTTTTTGAATTTTATCTACCCAATTGCAAAGACATAGTAATGTTGGGATGTTGAAATTGTCAATCGATTTGACGTCATTCTAGCGATAATCCAATGACAGAAGACGATTTTGTCCGGCGTTTAGTCAAAAGATACAAAAAATCTTCCAACATTGAAGAGCTAGATCTCCATTTTGTTTACTACTCCGTGTATTATTTTTGCCGAATTTTATTATATTTTTTTATACAAATTGTTACGTGTAATATGTACACGAATTTCGCAAGTTTAAGAAGCCTCTTACACCTTAGATGTTAATCGTCTTTATCACGACATTTTTCTATAAATAGGTTTCCACTCAAGTGGTTTCTTTTCTTTGTGGGGCAAAAACGAGTGTACAGAAGTACCAGTATAATGATGGAGCTATTGTTTTGATTGCAGGATTGTAAGGATTATTCAAATTAAGACATTTTGTACTGTAGAATTAGATATAAAAGGAAAATAGGATATCAAAATACTGTCCCTTTGGCAATTAAAAACACAGCTGCATAACCGAAGTACCGTAAACAAAAACCATTGCTTTCTTTCTTAGCTCTAACTACAACGCGGTAGCACAGACCCGACTTACTATGATTACCTCTCATCATTCGAGCAGACGATTAACTCTTAGGGTGCCTTCGCATCTGGCGTTGATCCAGCGTAGCGTCAAAGCGACGTATTTTACATACAAACGTCTAAGTGACGCTACGTAACATTTACGCGACGTTACGATGCGGCTACGTAACATTTACATGACGCTACGCAACATTTACGAGACGCTACGCAACATCTACGGAACATTTATGCGACACAACGCATTGGCTACACAGAATATACGTTCAGTGCGAAGACACTCACTAGTCCACATCCAAGCGCACGGCCGCCTCACTCGTCGTCAGTGGGCTCGGTGCCGAAGTAGCGGTCACCGAAGTTCCCGATACCCGGTAGTACGTAGAACTTCTCGTTAATCTCCGGGTCTAACGCTGATGTTACTATTTTTACCTGTGGATTAAGGAGAATATTACATTAGTACCCTGTGGGTATGAGATTCGGCGCTGTCATACATTGTTTCGGTACCGATTTTTAGGCTTCGAATCGTAATATAATGACAGTAAAGTAAAAATTTCAGTTAAACAGTGATACAATATTCGAAAGCATTTTGTTGACCACTGTCATTGTATTTTACAGGGTTATTGGTAATATTGTTGGCTTTTTAGGGAAGAGGAAGGTCGTTTACAACCCAAATAACCCTATGGCAATGACAACTATTTTTAAATCATACTAGATTTTATGTCTTTTTTTAATCTAACAAGAAGAAATTTCTAGTTACCCAGTTTCAAGTTATTACATTGAAAAAAAAAAAAAAATTGGTTGTCTGTAAAGACATAATTATATAACATAAACAAATAATGGCTTCCGTTAAGGTGGGCGGACCTTATTGCTTGGGCCGATCATGCCTCTCTATCGCTTGTTCCGCGCTCTCGTTTGTAGGCTCAGGCGGAACGTGACACCTTTTCGTGCGTGCAGCCGGTGTTCACCGATTATAAGACGTTATCACGTCAATAATGCACATAAAAACACGAATTAATCGTTAACTCATATTCAAATATGATATGTCAAATGGGACTTCTTAGATCGTCAGGAATATAGATACTATGTTACACAGAGACAGCATACCTGCGGGAAGGCGTAGGCGATGGAATGCACTCCGATCTCGGCCATGAGCAGCGACACGAGGCTGATGTTGTGCTCGGGCACGTCGTGGTCGAGCAGCACACGGATGGCCATGATGGCGGCCGCGCCTGTCGCCACTGTCGCGTCCATGAGGATCACGCGGTAGTCCTTTATGTCTTTGGGGAGACGGAGGTAGTATAGCTGTAGAAGGTATAGCAGCATGATTATTAAGGACTAGCGACTTGCCCCGGTTTCGCACGGGTAGTTGGTAGGATATAACTCTACTTAGTCTGGCCATAAATACTGTTACAATTAAAAATAAGAAAGATATTTGAATTTAGAATCTGTCATTTTTATATGATTGTTCATTGAGTTTTCTAATTTTGGTGCCAATACATTGTACAATATTTTGCGATATTAAAATGGAGTGGGGTGAGAAAGAGAACCGAATCGCTGTGATTGCATTACACAAAGTTGGTATGGAGCCAAATGCAATTTTTAAAACTCTCCATACACTTGGTATTAGTGAAATGTTTGTGTACCAGGCTATTAATAGGTACAATGAGACCACCTCTGTTTATGACAGAAAAAGATCTGGCCGTCCACGTAGTGTTCGTACGAAAAAGGTGGTCAAAGCAGTAAGGGAAAGAATTCGAAGAAATCCTGTCCGAAAGCAAAAGATTTTATCTCGGGAGATGAAGATAGCACCCAGAACCATGTCGCGTATTTTAAAAGATGACTTAGGACTTGCAGCCTATAAGCGACGCACTGGTAATTTTTTAACTGATATTTTAAAAAGAATAGGGTGGTAAAATCGAAACAACTACTGAAGCGGTACGCAAAGGGAGGTCACAGAAAAATTTTGTTTACGGATGAGAAAATCTTTACAATTGAGCAACATTTTAACAAACAAAATGACCGTATTTATGCTCATAGCCCTAAGGAAGCTTCCCAATTAGTCGACAGAGTGCAACGAGGGCATTATCCGACTTCAGTGATGGTTTGGTGGGGTGTTAGCTATGAAGGAGTGACTGAGCCATATTTTTGTGAAAAAGGTATCAAAACATCGGCACAAGTGTATCAAGATACCATTCTTGAGAAGGTAGTTAAGCCTCTTAACAACACCATGTTCAATAACCAAGTATGGTCCTTCCAACAAGACTCGGCGCCGGGTCATAAAGCTCGGTCCACGCAGTCTTGGTTGGAAGTGAACGTTTCGGACTTCAACAGAGCTGAAGACTGGCCGTCGTCTAGTCCCGATCTTAATCCGCTGGATTATGATTTATGGTCAGTTTTAGAGAGTACGGCTTGCTCTAAACGCCATGATAATTTGGAGTCCCTAAAACAATCCATACGATTACCAGTGAAGAATTTTCCCATGGAAAGAGTGCGTGCTTCTATTGATAACTGGCCTCAACGTTTAAAGGACTGTATTGCAGCCAATGGAGACCACTTCAAATAAGCTTTTTATATTTTTAATTGTTTTATATTTATGTTTTAAACTTTAATATTTTTAGTTACAATAACGTTTTTAGTGTTATGGGGTATGCACTAATATATTGTGTTCGGGTGCGTACAGGAGTAACAATGAAATCCAGTTTGTTTACTCACAATAAAATTGTTCGATAGTCCACAAACACAGAAACTGCCACAGAAGGAAGAAAGGCACAATACAGGTAGCACACACGATATATAAGTACAGCACAAGTTAAATAGTCTCAGTCTTAGGTCTAGACAGCTAGTAGGCAATATAGTTTAGGTAATAGTACGTCGATAACAACAACTAAAGCGCATATAGTATACAACAAAAGTTGCATAGGCTTCGCGTCGCGATGGCGTGATCTTGACTGAGGTCGCTCAAGGTGAACGGCCGCGCGCTGCCGCGCTCCCACTCCGGAGCTTGGTAGGTGACGACACGCACATACGTCACGCGGGTGCGTGATCGCGGCGCGCGTCCACTGACCCGCGGTGATAGTGTGCAATGTATGTAGTTACGATATTTTACCAACGTCGTGAGTATTGGTTTTTATGTATATTTAATTTAAGTATAAATGTTGGTGAGTGTCTATATATACATATATAAATAATGTAACTTGTGGAGATGAGATGTGATTATGGTGCTATGGAATGCCACACGTTCACTCAATCACACAATAATGCCGCTTGGTCAGAGACAAGCCATTCTATACAAACCAGTGTCGCCAATTCAACATTTTATTTACGGCTTTGAGCGCCAAGCTCATTCTTTTCAGTAAATATCACTACACAGTATTTAATTATTATTAAAATCGAATGAAGCTGGTGAAATTCAGTAATTAGTTGGTTACAACACTAGTATATAAAAAAAAAGAGACTGAGAACGTAACTGTTTTTAAGACGTTTCGTAATGATTAGAAATTGCATGCTACTATAAAGTAAGCGCGAAAAGAATACTCGCAATATATTCCATCATAGTATTTATTGCGCCAAAAAAATGTAAGTATTTTTTAAAACACTTTATGTAATGAATTATTATTTCATTGTTTCTTTCAGTTTCGTTCCAAGTTACATTAATTACGTAATGTCAAAACGGGCCTTTTATTTTTTGACAACTTTAAAGCTCTGAGTTGGCATGATTTTTTGTCCGACATCTTGAACAACAAATATGACAACATATTTCAACAAACAAAGACAAAACAAAATCAAACTATACGTATAAACCTTCCTCTTGAATAACGCTATATCAATGAAAACCTCATTAAAATCTATTGCGAAGTTTAACATTTTAACCACTGTCATGTATAGATGAAGCCAAAACGTGCCTAGCGCGCCAGTTACGAATACATGATAGACTTATTACTAATCTATGGAATTACGTATAGCTGCGAAACTTGACGCCAAAAGCACGTATTTGTTTTTTTGATATGGCGGTCAAAATGTTAAAAGATCTATTAGGGTATTTTTTAGAAGGAAGTTTTTACTGTGGGGCAACGTTTATAAAAAAAAACGAAACCAAAAACAATTTACAAGAAGGATGTTACATTTTGTGTTGCGCTATATTTTGCCATAAATAACATACAAACGTAATGCACAAGGGCGTATACATATAAAAACTATATTTTCTCTAAGACAATCCTCGTTTCCCCTCATACCTCAGGCTCGTCAGTCTGCTGGTTGGTCTGTATGAGTATCTTGCCGATGCGAATGTCCTTGCAGATGTCGCACACCGCCTGCTCCATGGTCTCGCCCGCGCGGAGGATCGACACGCCGCAGATCTTCTCCACGTCGCATTTACGACCTTAACCCGATAACAATAAGGGTTATTTTCATTGAAAAACCTCCTTTCTTCTTGGATCCCTGATTTTTTTATAATGCAATATAGCCTTTATCATAGATTACATCCTACATACAACCTTACAAACAAATTTTACGTCTTCATAATATTATTATAGTTATAATTATTAATTAATTATTATTAGAATATACCTGGAAAAATCTGACATTCCCCAGAACGATAGCTCCTTACGGTCACAACAAGACTGCCTCTAAATTCTTAAAATCATAATTGAAACAAAGATCACATTGTATTGGGATCGATCTATCATCACTGACAGGACTATTGTTGCCAATAAGCCTGACATAGTGGTGATAGATTGATTAGAGCGTCGTTCCGCATGACGAGAACCTCGTGAAAACCGAGAAAGATAAATCAAGTATCTTGACTTGGCTCGCGAGGTTGTCGACATGTGGGATGTGAATACAGCAGTCATTGTGCCGATAGTCGTTACGGCCAATGGACTCATTTCCAAGAGCCTCGACCAACACCTAAGGAGGCTCTCGTTGGGCAGCTGGATCAAGGGCTTGATACAGAAAGCGGTACTCCTGGACACGGCGCGTATAGTCAGGAGATTCCTCTCTCAGGAGCCCTGACCACCGGTAGCTTGGACCCTGTTCCGGATATCGGTGGGCTACTATTTTATTATATTTTTAAATGTTTTTATTTTATACAAATATTAAAAAAATATATATATATATATAAACAAAATAAATAAAATAGTGAGAATAATATAACCGAGAATGTCATAGACAATAGAGTAACACCCATTTTCGAAAAGCGTCTCAATAAAATTCTGTAGTGCTAATATGCCACCAAAAAAAACACAAAATTTTTATTCAATCGATAAATGCCAAAAAAATGCACCAAAATTTTAAATTTTCATATTTCGCGCGTAGTTTGACTAAAACGCCTCTTACTAGACGCCATATTGCTCAGCGGAAATGACGTCAGTTCGTTTTGTATCAAATGCGCTCATATTAAATATGATAATTGTATATAATTTAAAAATAATTAAAAGCATATTTTGTAATAGGTGTAATAATAGACAAGATTTATTAATACATTGGTTACGAAAATAATAAAAATACAAAGCTTATATACGTCAATCGGTTGACTGACAGTTGACAATTTTTTGTTTACACAGACGTACGGCGTATTGTGTTTTAAAACAGATTAAAAAAACTGAAAACATTGAATTGAATTTAAAAAAATATTTTGTTATTTTATGAACTAAAACTTAAATTTTCCGACTGCTTTATGCCTAAACTGTCTCAATAACATATTTATAGATTTTTTCTCGTATAGAGTAAAATACCCTATTATCATTTAAAAAATAACATTAATTTATTAATTGGCGTCTACCCAACGTTGTACATATAAAGTCAAGATTTTCTGAATTCATATCTTACCTTTATAACAGAATCCCTGCGGCGTGTCCACAATGTGGTCGGAGTAAGGTAGCAGAGAGAGGGCAAACTCTATGACCAGCCGCATCAGTCTCTTGGAGTAGAAGATGAACTCGTCGCGAGGCGTGTCCTTATTCCTGATGAATGTGTGGAGACCTTGCACCTGGAACAGATGATTAAGGTCAAAGTCTAAGCATTTATTCCAATTAAACCATTTCAAAGACAAAGACAAAGATTTTTTATTTGTAGAACATAGGTAAACAAAAGATGTCAAAATTAATAAAATAAGGCTACAGGCTAGTTAAATTCTAAAGGAGTCGGCCAGTTGAAAGTTGAAGCTAACTAGCTTCAACTAAACATAACAGGTAGGTCTCTACGGAGAAGAACGAGCAAAAATCTCCACAGACACTCTTTAAATCAAGTTTTTACAAAATACTGGTTACATGATTCTTGCTGCTTCTATATGTGAAAACAATGAAGGTAATCTAGCAATACAAAACATAAAAAGAAGCAAGATAAGAGCAATAAAAGAGAGCAAATGGTTAGAAAATTTAATTTAAATTATATGGATGTTGGTGCCTTTCATAGCATTCTAGGTGAACCGAGTTCAGATGCAGCTAAAATTCTATACTCATTTGAATTTAATTAAGGTTTAGTGTTAGGAGTAAATTATTAGATTAGGAAGCTTTAGGATAAGGTACGATGGGATTGTCATCGTCATTTTATGTAAAAAAAAGACAAAAGCCAGGGCAGTTAAGAGCCGACTAATCTCTATTGACAGCGCCCGTTCACGAACATGACGCGTCTATCAGCACCATTCAGCTCAACCATTTTGAAGGGAGCCGAATGATCCAACGGTTGTAAGAAACAAAAAAAAGACAACCGCCTTCAAAAACTAAAAAGTGTAAAATAACTAGCACAGAACAGACATGATTTTAGTTTCGGAAGTCGGTGGCAATACAAAACAACAAACAGAACAATGGTGTTCTGTTGTCTTTTTTGTATAAAAAGCTTTTTATTTCCTGCTTTTTAGCACCTCCGTCTCATTCAAATCCATTCACAAACATCACATTCATCCACAAACGGCAACACAGTTAAAACAGAGATCGAAAGTAGGTAACAACTCCAAAGATTGAACAAATTAAACCGTCGTCTATGTAAAATTTTTGGGTATTTGTTGATTTTTTTAAAAAGAGCAGAATCAATTTCGATAAAAATTTATATGGGACCACCACTGAGGTATACCCTATCCATCAAAACAAGAATTTCCAAAATCGATTTACATTTAAATATAAACATACAGTTGAATTGAGAATCTCCTTCTATTAGAAGTCGGTTGAAAATGTGTGTTGCTCAGACAAGACTGCCGCGTCACACAAACGCAAAGTGTGGGCACCACAGATATAGATAGACCTAGATAACGCAAGAGCAACTACATCGCGTGCCCATTTTCGTAAACAAAATAAAGTAAACGTTTCCTTCCATCGGTAAGTCATTTTGTGATTAATGTTATGCGTAATTAATTTAAAAAACAATTACCTTCAATCTAATACCCTCAGTTATACCTGGTAATAAGGAAATAAGGAATAATAAGGAAAAAACATTCGTATTACATTGTGACGTCCAAAAACTGGCACGCTTGGTTTTCATACAGATACTTGCGTTATCTGGTCTATCTATATCTGTGGTGGGCACGCACACATGACACCGCGTTAGTTGCTCACCTGAGGAGTTTCTTCAAGTACGAAGAGAGAGTCCGGCACGGGTTGTCCGATGTGCGCGATGGCTAACTTCTCACGCACTTTGAAGCCACGCTGTAACAAAACACATGCTCATTTAAACATGATTCTATTTTTTATTGCATAAATGCAATATCTCTAAAAAACTTGCTATTCTAACTCGGAAAACACGATTAAGTTTAAGTTAAATAGTTAGTCAATTGACTTGCCAAATAAGTAATGTAACAGCAGGATATTGCTGTATAAAATTATAGGAGTTATGCGTTTTGACAACTCAAAACAAAAATATGCCAATTGATGAATTGATTGTCATTTTAGAAGTAGTGTTCTAAATTCCTCATACTCCATTGAATACGGAGGATTGTTTGTTTATCAAAACTTCATGCACTAAGGTACAGAGGTCAGCACACCAAGCTACAACAATCCGTCAAATTTCTTTGATACATTTTCAACTTTATTACCAAAAATTAAGGTTCATATTCAATTGGGCAAATTTTACAGTTTGATATGGCTTTTTGTGCAGGCGTCTGTACAAAAGCGAACTAGGTTTTTTTACCAGTCAACCAAGAGTGGTGAAGAGATAACTTTGCGTATAGTTACTAGTAGGTGGTAAGTTATTTATTTCAGAGAAGGAAATTGAAAACGAAATGAATTTCGTTCCTGAATGTTTTCACATAACATTCCAAAATTTTTAACGGTACTAAAACCGTAAACTAACAATAACGTTATAACGTTAAATATTGAATAGAATAGAATTATATTCTATAGAATATAATTTTCATAGAACAATATTTAATGTTATTATCTTGACCAGACAATGGCCCACTTACTACAGTGCCCAAAGTGCCCGTTCACTTGCACCTTAGAGGGGCATTAACAACGCCACTAATGCTGCGATTAATGTGGCTTCCTACTGGGCTCAAGTAGTGTAACACTATAAAATAATAAACATCAACCATCGATTCGAAAAGAAGAAGAATGTTATGTTATTTTCAGTAACGATATATCTGAGCTGACAAACACATTATAGGAGAACCGTTACAGATGGAAGGTTTAAGGCCCTTAGAACAATGGAGAAATTATATAAAAATAAAGGCAACAAAACCATTCGAAAAAATATGTGAGAATATGAGCTGAGCGTATCTGAGGAATACAGGAGACGAAGCTAGCTGGAAACGTTATCGGTATCGAAATAAATAACGTTATTTAGTATAACGAAATAATAACATAATATTTTTGATATCGTTATTAATAAATAGTTTTTGATTTCGTTCCGTTTGCTAGTATTGTTATAACCATGTACCTACTTTTTTATTTTTTTTAGTTAACATGTGGATGCAATAAATATATTGAGTATTGATTATTTTGTTACGATCCTATTGGAAGGTTACTAGAACTACGCGTTACTTTATTTTGAGTAACGTTTCAAGTCCCTGTTTCAGAGGTTCATAGAAAATGTGTCAAGTGTTACAGTGTCATGTTGCAGTAACTCACCAGTTGCAGTTGTTTGTGCACATGTTGCACTATGAGGTGTATGGCCACTTTGTTCTCGCCTCCCCGGGGCACGATGATGTCGGCGTGGGCCATGCAAGGCGCGATGTAGCTCTGGTAGGCAGGCTTCACGTGCGTCATGTACTGCTTGAGGACGCCTTCCAACTCACGCCCGCGTTGGACTATGTCTCTGTGGGCGGGGAATGAAACCTATTGTAATATCGTCGAATCCGACTTGGCTGGGCAGCGTTCGGGAAGTTGCGTGGTTTCTTCTCGTCCAACTTACCGCAGTGTCTCAAGACAACAGTCTATGACCAGTGTGTGTTGCCAGTGATTACATACGGGGCCGAAACGTGGTCGCTCACAATGGGCCTCATCAGAAGGTTTAAAGTCACCCAAGGGCAATGGAGAGGGCGATGCTCGAAATGAGGACATCCGCAAGAGAACCAAGGTTACCGACGTAGTCCGAAGAATTGCCAAACTTAAGTGGCAGTGGGCAGGGCATATTGCTCGCAGAACGGATGGCCGATGAGGCCGAAAAGTTCTGGAGTGGCGACCGCGAACCGGAAGACGTTGCGTTGGAAGGCCTCCCACTAGGTGGACCGATGACCTGGTAAAGGTTGCGGGGATCCGCTGGATGCGAGTCGTACGGGACCGGTCAATGTGGCACCACTTAGGGGAGGCCTATGTCCAGCAGTGGACGTCTTTCGGCTGAATTGATGATGATGATGAAAAATTGGCTGATCGCCCTTCACTAGTGTCTTAATGGACTATTTTATAGCTACTATAGAAAAATCGTTTAAACGTGACAATAGCGGTCATTGACCTCACGTTTCGTTTACGACTATTCTGTATTTCAAAAACAGAGACAAAGATCGTTAAAGTCCTAAATTAACATTCATCATTTTCCTCAACATATTTTTAAAATAGTTTTTGTTCAGTTTCCTATATTGAGAAATATTGGGGAAAGAGCAAAGACTTTTGTCATCTATGCGAAAACACCGCAGCTATATTATTTTTCTTTTGTTCGCTTTAGGTTATACTGGAAGCTCGACATGTTGGTTAAAATGAAAAGATTTTAAGATAAAATTAACGAGATTTTTGTGCTTGTAATGTTCTCTATTTTATAATTAGTTTTTGCCCACGACTTTGTCCGCAAATTATAGCCTTCCTAGGGAATTCCTCTTTCTATTGATGAAATTCTATTTTATGTTAATCCATACAGTTGTTTCTGAGGTTTATCCGAACAAACAGTTCTAAGCGCGGTGGGAAACTCTAATTTCTAATATGTAGTAAAGAATTTGTGACGTTTAGTACAAAAACTTGTATTAAGAAACAGTAACTGGTACTTATAAACAATGAAAACTTCAATAAACCCTTGATATCATGAATAATTTGTTGGCGACACCTGCCTCCATAAAGAATCCCGTTTTATCGCTTGCCAACCCTGGCAAGTAGCCAATATGACAATAATATTAATTACAAGACCTATAAAACACTATGATAATTAAATAATATTAGTTAAAAGTGAATATGACCAGTTGGATAAATAAAAATATGTCTGATTTCTACCAACTGAATTTACAATGCTATTTTTTTAGTAAATGACCAGCAAAACTGAAAACGCTGAAAAAAAACCGTTGATGGTCAATACATTTTGTCGACTTACGAGAACAAATCAATTTTATATGTGGATTTTTTAAAATAAATGTTTTTGTTAAAAATGATTTGACAAATTATATTTATACTAATACTAAAATAATATTATAAAGAGAAAAGATTTGTATTTTTGTATGTAACGAATAAACTCAATAACTACTGGTCCGATTTCAAAAATTCTTTCACCAATCGAAAGCTACATTATCGCTGAGTAACATAGGGTAGGTGTAGGATAGGTGTAGGGTAGGATTCAGGTAAGTAGGTAGAGGAACAGGACAACGTCTGTCGGCTCAGCTAGTTAGTAATAAATAGTCAACTGCCTAGCCTTATCCCAGATATGTTGGGGTCGGTTTCTAGTCTAACCGGATGCAGCTGAATACTAGTGTTTTACATGAAGCGACTGCCTATCAACAACCCAGTTACTGGTAACACAATACCCCTTGTAAAGATTGCACCAACGGCTTCCGAGGCACGGAGGGGTCAAGAAGCTTAAAGATAAAAGTGGAGGCAACACTCAAATCTTAAAAATCTAAATAATAATATTATGTACAATTCCAAGAAAAAGGCAGGGGAGCTCAAAGGGCATCAAAAAACTCGTCCACATCGCTGTCAACGGGACACGTGCCCAACAGGCTGGTAGCATTGCCACGTTGTATGGCATGGATTCTTTGACCCAAGAATAGACCAGCCTTCGGGTCACGTGAAGAGTCGACCAGTCGCTTGGCGATATCACGAAAAACAATATGGGCACTCGGACCCCATGGCCTTAGTTTCCACCCCAAACGGCTCAAATATATAGCTTCCAAGAAGGCTATTATATTGAAACCAATTGTGGGCTGACGCTCTCTTCCTGAATGCATACATAAGAACGAGACAGTGATATGTATTTTCTTTATCTTTTTTGGTTTGGATGGTTTCACTTAGGTATTTAGAGTGTTGCCTCCACTTTTATCTATAAGCTTCTTGGGAGGGGTCTCGGTATGAAATGGATGGTATTTTTACATAGTTAGTAACAGGTGAAGCTATTAAGAACGTTTTAAAAATAAAAAATAAAAACCGACCAAATTGTCTACAAAAACACGTTTGTTATCGACAAAATACAATATGGATTACTTTGAACTACTCAAATCAATGACTGATATTAAACACACTACCTAGACCTATTTCCAGGTATTTTTTTATGATAGCATATAGTCTGTCTCCCAACACACAACTAAAGTTCACCTTCTAAGTCTCCTGGCAAGCCGTATGTCCGCGTCGGTGTCCACGAACACCTTCATATCCAACATCTTCGTCACCTCCGCGTTATAGAACGCCAGGATACCCTCGAATATGATCACGTTCGCGCCGTACATTGTTTTCTGTGAACAAGGCGTACTGTGAAACAAACTGTGATTATTTTATGTGTCAACTGTTTTATTGGATGTAAAATACAAACATGGCTTTTTAGACCAGATTAGCCTTCATTTTCTGCCTAGCTTTTTGCCAACTATATTGGGGTCGGCTTCCAGTCTAACCAAATTCAGCTGAATACCAGTGTTTTACATGGAGCGACTGCCTATCTAATCTCCACACCCCAGTTGCTGGGTAAACGATACATCTTGGTAAGACTGATTGTCAGATTTTCTAGCTTCTGACTACCTATAACGACTGTTAAAGATCTACGAATAGCAGCCGGGACCATCGGTTTAACGTGCTTTAGGCACGGAAGGGTCTCTCGGTACAAAGTGAATGGTCACCCATCCACGGCAGTCATGCCCTTGTCTTACCGAAGATGATGACGATTAGTGTTTCATATTATAATTAAGTTTTAAAACTTGGAAACATTGGCGCGTTATTTCGAAGTAAGTGTCATGTGCTGACATTGACAGCTGCCATCAGTGTTACAATACCTACTGATGACAGCTGTCAGTCTAAGCGCGGGAAAAATAGTATAAGTTGACAAGTAACGACTTTTCTTTTGTCTCTTCCTCCTAGTATCAAAATGGAATACAAGAAAATTTCGCAAGCTTTTGATTTGTAAAATCCACACATCCACACAGTACACTTTACTCATGCAGTTGCCGATAACAGATGGGGAGGAGAGGTTCTGCTGAAAGGGCCTGCCACCAGATGGACCGACGACATTGTCAAGGTCGCGGGTGACCGGTGGATGCAAGTGGCAAGTTTCCGCCACTCGCCAGTTGTGGCGTTCTATGGGGGAAGCCTTTGTTTCGGCTGATGATGATAACGCATGCAGTTATCAAGCTAGCAGTCACACATACTCACAGTCCTGTTCTCCCTGGAGTGCGTCACGTAGTTGTAGATAGGGACCTCCACCTTCTTGCCCTCGCGCAGCCGCTGTAGCACAGAGATCAGGAGCTCGATGTCGAACGCGTCCGGGTGGTCGAAGTTGTATTCATTGCGAGTGGCTGCGTGATGCTGTTTCTCATTTAGTACCTGGTCGATGAAGTGTGAAGTTAGCCAAGTATGTTATATATAATTCTTAACAGCCAACTTTAATAACAATACTATCAGCGTTTTATTGGCCCACTGCAGGCCTCTTCTCATATAGGGGCAAGCAAGAGCATTAATCACCAAGCTTGCTCAAGGCGGTTTGGTGATTTCAGACGTATATACAAGGTGTAACGTCAAATACGCGTAACCTGAAAATAGTTTGATTAGAATAACGAGCAGAATCAATTGAACCACTTTTTAATATAGGTCACATTTTTCAAAAAATCTTCATTATACATGTTGCCCTGTCTATTTATTAATAAGTCAAGCCATCACGTGCGCAAACCTGCCAAAATAGGTAAACAAACACAAATGGTTGTCGTCCAGTTTAAATTTTCTCATACGCGTGATAATAATAGTTCTTATTTCAATGCAAATACGAGTCTTGGTAAAACTAAAACAGCACATAAAACCTTTAAATACTTTTCGTCGCTTAAGTTCTAACACCGCGGAAGTCAAAATACGCAACTTTTCAGGAGAGCAAAAAATCCGTTTTATTTAGCCTCAAACAACTGTTCATATTTAGGTTTATTCAATATAGAAATTAAAATATGTTTAATTCATGTAGACACATCCAATTTTAAAACAAAATTAGTTTATATATTTTTTTTATGACTTACGCGGTGTTGCCTTATTTTTTTTAGATATAGGAGGGACTTACGGTTAACAAATGAATTGAAACACGATTATAATTGAAGTAGTTTTAATTAAAAATATTTAGACATTTTTAGCAGGTTTTCATTATATAGTCTAATCAAAAATTGCACATAAAAATAACATCGAGAAAAAAAACAATAAACCTCTTAAACAATTTAAAATTCTTACAAAACAATCAGTCCTTTTAAGTTATTATTAGAATTCAGTCTCAGAGAGTCATCACTAAAGTCTTTTAAAAAATCAACAAAATAATATCAAAAGTAAGGTGTTATCTAACCTTAAATAAAAATAATATGACTTATTCATAATCCTTATAAAATGATAAGTGGTCTGAGATCTTAATGAGGTAGAGTATCGTAAAAACTGTGACAGTCAGAAGGGATGACTGCCTTTAATTCTTGTAGATGTTTCCATTTATTTTCATTTACTTTTAGGTAACTACTATAAAGCTTAGGGCCTTGGGCCCTGTCGCTTTTGGTTTGGCTTAAATCTTCTAGGTAATTCTTTCCAGTAATTTGTGAAGAGTAGTTTTCGCTCTTCCTCTGCTATACTATTACAGGCTCGCAACTTAGATTTCTTACAGAATTCAGAAGTGCATGCACTGCCTATTTGACGGGCTGGCCTCATTGTATCATGAAGAACCTTAAACTTTTTCTCCTTACTATCGCGGCGATATCCTAAATATTCATTCCCTTCCATTCTTAGAACTTTGCTAGAATTTTTGGACCATTTTTTCTTGTCCGCACATCCTTTTGAGCACCTCTTTCTGCAAGCACTAAGATCGCCGTATTCTTCAATCTCATCAGTACTTGGTATCGTGTTTACAATTTCACCCTGTACAGACGATAGTCTAATTTCTTCTTCTTGCAATTCGTTGGAGCAGAGAAGAGACGTAGGCTCACACTCCGTTGATATAGCTTCTACAGGCTCAAGAAATGACATATCAACTGGCGGCGTCGACAAAGATATAGAATCAACGGATACAACTTTCGATGTTTCAACCGTTGCGTTGTGGACATACATGAGGAGGTTACATCAACTGTTGCAGTATTGAATACATTATACGTTTGGAGGTGCGGTTCAGTTGTATCTCCAATGGCCAAAAACTCAGAGAGACCTTTATACGACTCTGGTACATCTGTCAGTGCAGACATAGGTGTATGAGGCAAGGAGGGTAGAGAAAGGTAGTTGCTGTAAATTTCAAGAGGCTGTGTTAAAGGAGGTGCGTGAATTTCAGACTGTATCTCTTCAGCTGCTAATATGACGGGCAGATTATTTATGTCAATATTTTCAATATTCATTGTTTGTCGTTTAACCTTCTTTTGTAATTTTATGCCTAGTTCATTGCACAAGTGAAGAACGTCTTCATCATCACTGGATTGATCCATGGTGTTTAATCCCTACAAGATAAAAATAATAGGTATTAAAATCAGCATAAAACACCGCGCAAGTCATTTTACAAGTTGATTGTAACACCGCGTAACTCATTACGTAATTTTAAGTACTTTTTTTGTTTTAAATATAAGTAAAACGGAAAAATAACACTTAATAAATAATTTAAATTATGTAGATAAGCTAATAAAACTATTACGAAACCAATATGAATCATATTTACCTTAATTTTTATGAAATTATCCGGAGCACTTGTCGTAACACGTCTAACTATGGAATAAAACCGACTTACGCGCTGTTGCTGTGGCGTTCTGTACAACACTGACACACGCGGTGTTTTTCTTTTTTGAATAACGACTCACCATTGGTTTAAAGTCTCGTGTTTGATTCGTCAAACGATGCGCCTTGCGATTCTCTATCGAATGACATACAATACGTATTTTGTCAAAAAAATGACTTCCGCGGTGTTAGAACTTAAGCGACGTTTTTATGTTTTTTTTCTCTCTCAGAATTAGGTTAATTGAATTAAAAATCATTTGGGGTGTCTGAGGTTTTGCGTGTTTAACGTTACACCTTGTATAACGCGACTGGATAATTAATGTTCGAAATTTAAACCACATATTGCAGAGGTCAGCACATCAAGCTACAATAATCTGTCAAATTTCATTGATAGATTTTCAACTTTATTTAAAAAACAATAAGGTTCAAATTAAATTGGGAAAATGTGATAGTTTGGTATGACTTGATGTGCTGGCGTCTGTACCAATTGCTAGGATAATTTTTTTCTTCTAGGACATACCTGGAAATGCAGTGTTCTGGATATATTGAAGGTCAAAGTAGCAATTTCCTTCTGAGTGAATACGTATTCCAAGTGCCATTACTGAACTTTTTTCAAACTCCAACACCAGTGGAAAAATGGTCCTAATAGGTAATTGGTAAAATATGTAGTTTTAAGTATCTGTCACTAATTACCAGTCATCCTATATGTAAAAGTCCAGGTTTCCTCAAGATGATTTCCTTCACCGATGTCAGTGACGTCCAAGATAAACTAAGAAAGTACATGTGAATTGAAAAAGTTCCATTGGTACTATGTAGTATGGAACTCGGAACCTCATGTATAAGAGGCGGGCTTAACCACTAGGCTATCACTACACTTAGAAACAACCACCTACAGTATGTCTATTCTGTAACAATCTCCCTCGGTGAACACCTAGGTGAAGTGAACCGTCATCCGATTGTAGTGCTTTGTGAATCCCTGGCATCGGGACAGATGACAGTTCCCTTCACCCAGGTGTTCACCGAGGGAGATTGTAACAGAATAGCACAGCAGGTATACAAAACTGCACTCACTTTGTAGAAAGAGTCCATACTGACTATGGTGACCCACGGTATGTTGAGAGATTCTATGATTTTGGCCGCGACGGTCGTCTTACCCGACGCGCTGGCTCCGCAAATACCTTTAAATAAAACCTCATTGTAACCAGAAACAATAGGGTATTACACCCAATTTTAAAAAGTGTCTCAATGAAATTCAGTAGTGCTAATATGCCACCAAAAAACAAAAAAAAAAATACATTTTTTTTATTCAATCGATAAGTTTGACGAAAACGCTTCTTACTGGACGCCATATTGCTCAGCGTAAATGACGTCAGTTCGTTTTGTATCAAATGAGCTCATATTAAATATGATAATTGTATATCATTTAAAAATAATTAAAAGCATATTTTGTAATAGGTGTAATAATGAAAAAATTACGTTGGTTACGAAAATAATAAAAGTACAAAGCGTGTATTACGCTAATCGGTTGACTGACAGTTGAAAATTTTTTGTTTACACAGCCGTACGGCGTAATAACATGGCCGCTACTATTTCACGGTGTTTTATAACAGATTAAAAATGAAAACTTTGAATTTAATTTAAAAAATTGTTTTGTTATTTTATGAACTAAAACTTACATTTTCCGACTGCTTTATGTCTAAACTGTCTAAATAAAATATTTATAGATTTTTTTCTCGTATAGAGTAAAATACCCTATTGTCGATGAACTTGATGGTCACAGTTCCGTGCATTTATAAGCCATATAGGCCTAGTTTTTATCGTCCCAACAAAAAATAAAAGCCAATTAAATTATGTGACGTATGATTTGACAACATAATTGGGTAATTTACACCACATATTCATTGACATACTTTATATGAGCTGTCAAAGGGAGAATAGATGTTGTATGACATTAAAATTTGCAAGCTATTACGTTACTTATTTGTTAACTCAATCGACTAACTGGGTTACTGAAGTTAAATATTTTTTTTGACAAATGATTCGGACATCTAGAAAAGATGGTTTGTACAGTCAGATAAAAAAACTTCCAACAATCGAAATCCGTCTTCCGCCCGGCCTATAGTTGTAAAAAAACAGTTTTTAACCGGTTTTTGTTTGGTAAAAATAATATCGTTTCGTGTCCGAATCTTCAGTAGGTCGAATAACTATTTATTTTATGACTATTCATTAAAACATCTAAAAATGTAATTTTACAGTTAATTAATAAATCGGGTTTTCGAGACTAACTAATGTTTTTTAATAGACAAATTGTGTCTTGGAATTATTGGAGTTAATACCCAACTATATAGGCTATAAGAAACCGACAGATACCAAAGGTTAGTCTTAATGAAGGTTTTAAAAACCATGGAACAAGCCCGCCACACTATTCCCAATATCTGCAACTTCTGAAAGCCAGAATCAACAGTGGCGACCCCAAGGACAGCGCCGAGCGCCGAGGCAATGAAGCTCGACGAGTCACGGAGAAACATTACAACTGTCTTGGATCCCGCAACGAAATTAATAAGAAAAGAACAGCGGAGGAGTAAGAAATACCACCATTTCCACTTATCTATATCAAACAGGAGACAGAACAGAACGAGATCGTTTGACACCACGGAATAGAAAAAACAAGTAGAAGTGCCCATGCAGATATCCCACGCGTGTCACAGTTATGCGGAAAAGTTTGTATATTAAAAACAACCTTAGTCAGTAGTAATAAGTCTTATTTTTGTATGATCAACAAATAAGCTTTTTGTCAAAGTAGAATTTGTCGTTCATACAAAATTAAGACGTATTACAACTAATTATTTTACACATTTTCCGCATAATTGTGGCCCGTGTAATAACTGTGTGGGCACTTCCACCTGTTTTAAGGGTTCCGTACCCAAAGGGTAAAAACGGGACCCTATTATTAAAACTCCACTGTCCGTCTGGCTGTTTGTCACCAGGCTGTATCTCATGAACCGTGGTAGCTAGACAGTTGAAATTTTCACAGATGATGTATTTCTATACTAAAAACAGAATAAAATAAATATTTAAGGGGGGCTCCCATAGAACAAACGTGATTTTTTGCCGTTGTTTTGCTTGATGTTTAGTGTTGTATATAGGTATAATGGTACGAAACCCTTTGTGCGCGAGTCCGACTCGCACTTGGTCAATTTTTTTTTCTATTCCGTGTTTGGCACAAAGCGACGTTTAGGGAGAGGGTTAGGAGGGAAAACCTTGGAACAGTCAGTGTCGAGTAAGACTCACCAATAAGGAAGGGCTCCACCTCCTGTCCCCCGGTACAGTTGTACCAGGGGGGCCTCCCAGCTGTGTATATCGTCCGTCTGTCGGCGTGCAGTATGCTCTCAGCGGTGGTGCGTTTGTTCGGCTGCGACATTGATGTGGTGCGCACGCGTCGCGCTCGCGGCGACTTAAGGATGTTTGAACCTGGAGGAGAAAAATAAGGATTGTTAATAGTGATTATTATTGCATTAGAGCGGAGGGAAACGTACTTATACGTGCAGTATCAGTTCTAGTTCCGGTATGGAGTAACAGTTTTGTTTTTCGATGTAACGATTCATAAAGGTCACCGACATTGCTCGTCGAATAAGCACGCTGAAGTGGAAGTGGGCCCGCCACGTAGACGGTAGATGCAGCAGACACGCTCTAGAGTGGAGATCCCGTTTGGGCAAGCGTAGTGTGGGACGCCCTGCGGCACGATGGACCGACGATATAAAGAAGGTGGCTGGCAACGGATGGATGCAGGTTGCCCAAGACCGGGTTGGTTGACGATCTCTAGGGGAGGCCTACGTTCAGCAGTAGACAGCAATAGGCTGATATGATGATGATGATTCATCTCTAAAACTAGCCCAATTTTTATGCAGAGTTTTCTTTTTCTTTTTTTTTATGCGGAGCAGTTTATTATGCAGATCTTGTGGAAACTAAAACTAATTTCCGTGCGTTCAAGCGATTTTGCCATACCTATTATTGGAATCAAATTTAATGTAACAGCTCACTTTTTAGGGCCCATTAATTATGTCAATTATAATCCGTGGTCCCTTTATGCCTATTGGCCTAGTTCTGTTCTATCTCCAGCTTGATTTGGAGGGAAGTGGAAAATATGTTTTTCTTACTCCTCCGCTGTTCGTTTCTGATTAATTTCGTTGCGGGATCCAAGACAGTTGAATCGCTTCTCTGGGACTCGTTAAGCTTCATTGCTCTGGCGCTTTTCTGGTGGCCGCCACTGTTGATTCTGGCTTACAGGAGTTACAGTGGTTAGGCAAAAGTGTGGCGGGCTTCTCTAGCCCAATTTTTAAGTCATTATTATTTTTTCAAATCATCATCATCATTGTCAGTCAGAGGTAACATGCTGGCCCGGAGATTCTCCCGCTGCTCTGAACAAGTTAAAGTAACCTTGTTTAAGGCGTATTGTCAGAGCTTTTATACGGGAAATCTGTGGGTCAGTCACACCAAAAAATCGCTCGAAGTCCTGCGCGTCCAGTATAACAACAACTTCAGGATGATGTTGGGCCTGCCTCGCTTCTGTAGTGCATCGGCGATGTTTGCTCTATATCGCACTGATGGCTTTCATGCCGTCATCCGCAAGAAAACAGTATCCCTGATCTGCAGAATGCGTGGCAGCTACAACGGAATTCTGAAGACTGTAGCTGATAGGATCTCTTCTCCACTATTGAGATCATTCATTAAAAGAGTAATTTAGTGTTTTGTATTTGTTTGTTAGTGTAGTTTACTTGTTGTTTGTATTTTAATTTTAAAATTTGAGATTTATCTGAAGTAAATTATTTATTGTCAGCCGGAAGACGTTTACTGTCGAACAACGGCCTCCCCCATAAAGAGGGCGGTTTGCCATAATCTCCGTGTTTGGCAGACGTCTTGGGGATCGCAGTGAAGTTGTTGGGTACGAGTACACGGAAACCGCTGCTGCTGACTTCCGGATTTTCCCTTCTAGCTAGTCGCCTTCTACGATGATGATGATGCTGATTATATAAGTCTTAACGTGACAAACAGTAAACAGATAAATGAACCACGGCAGAGCTGCTTAATGTTAAGTATTTGTCACTATTTAATATACTTTGTCACTATTGTACTTTGTGACGGCATGGCACTCAATTACAACACGTGGTGTAGTGTTGATGTGGTTCAATTGCACTCAATGACATGCAAATATTGATAGGTCAATGCTATTTATGCTTTAATAATAAACAAAATATACTAGTCTATTGTCTATTGTTATCCTACTGCAGGACAAAGGTCTCTTCATACAAAGAAGATATGAGCATTTAGGGTGAGGCCAAACGAGCGTAATTTTGTGAGTCGTGAGTCGCAGAATTTCGGTCGCGTAATTTCTGCTGCATGCAGTTTCATACAAAAGTCCTGTTTCATTCACACGGCGACGCAAAATGAGTTGTCTACCGACCCTTATCACCACGCTCGCTCAAGGCGGAATTGCGGTTTCATCATATCATCCTTCAGACGTCCACTGCTGGTCTATAGGTCTCCCCCAAGGGGGGTACAGCCGTAATCACCATGCCTGGCCGATGCATGTTGGCGATCGCAGTAGTTGTAATGGTATTCAGAAGGACGCTGCTGCCGTTCGCGGCCTGCACCACACGGCTATTGAATGACGGTTTAACATTTTGACCGCCACAGTCATGTATAAATGACAAACCAAAATGTGCCCAGCACGCCTCGGTCACGACTACATGACAGGCACGACACACGAATTACTACTCTATGGTATTACGTTTAGAAACGTACTTTCTTCCTTAGAGTAGTAATAGGGTATAACACCCAATTTTGAAAAGTGTCCCAATTAAAAGTTTCCAAAATTATAAGTGTTCAAAATCTGTAGTGCTAATACGCCACCAAAAAAAAAAACAAAATTTTTATTCAATCGATAAGTGCCATAAAAATGCATCCAAATATTAAATTTTCAAATTTCGCGCATAGTTTGACGAAAACGCCTCGTAGTTGACGCCATATTGCTCTGCAGAAATGACGTCAGTTCGCTGTTTATCAAATGCGCTAATACTGTATATGATAATTGAATATAATTTAAAAATTATTAAATTAAAATTTTGTAATAGGTGTAATAATAAAAAAAAATACGTAATTTACAAAAATAATAAAAGTACAAAGCTATACACGCGAATCGGTTGACATTTTTGTTTACACAGCCGTACGGCGTAATAACATGGCGGCTACTATTTCATAGTGTTATAAAACAGATTAAAAAAAAACTGAAAACTTTGAATTGCATTTAAAAAAATATTTTATATATACATAGTTTATATTCATTGATATAATGAAATATAATGTTATGCAAGGTTGTTAGATTCATTAAGCAATAAAGAAAGTTTTTTTTTGATCTAAAACTAACATTTTTCGACTGCTTTTTGCCTAAATTATTCATAGATTTTTTTTACATCATATGGAGTAAAATACCCTATTCGTAGCTTGGCAGCCAGGGCATGTTTTTTTTATTTTCACGTGGCGTGCAAATCATCATCTGTAAATGTGCCTATTTAATGAAAATATATGAGATGTGCCGATTATGACTTTGGCCGATCAGCCGATCAGTCGGTTGTAAAGAGGCCGACTACTCGGCCGTCTAGTCGCTCAAGCCGATCATTGTTTCGGGGATTTCTGTGACGCTTCGATTACAACTGATTCGCGTGCAAATCCAGTGGCGAGTTATGTCAACTTGGACAGTTATGTTGATGATTTTAATTATTATAATTCTGTAATTATGCATATTTGTTAGTTCCGCAAATATTTTTTTATTACCATACAACTAGATATACTGGGCTGAAAACTACAAAAAACGTAAGAGTATTTGAATTTCGCGTGTTATCTTGGCGCTATCAGATTAATTTAAAACATCACTTGCAGCTTGTAACTTTTAAAGAAACTAAATACTTGAGGACTAAACAATTACAACTGAACTTACACTGTTTTACACACTTTAATAAAATTAAGTTTAGTTTTGCTTAAATAAACAAATCAACTTCAAAATTTTTCCCACTTTTTGAAGGAATTGTAATGCTATTCTAAACATACGTTTTGGATGTAGGTTTACCTTTATTAAACTGTTATTACTAGACAACGTAATGTAAAAAATAAAAGTATTGTAACACACACAGATTTGACGTAATAAATTAGTTCATCGCAAATAATTTAATTATTAATAGTTTCAGTGTTAAGTTGTTTTGGTAGAACTCGGCTGAATTTATAGAGTATGCATACCTACTGAAAAGGAGGAAAACACTCAACTACCTAGGCAAAACTCTATAAATATCACGTAAATAATTGACACTGAAAACTACAAAGCAACAACCTAAACGTTTGATAGACAACTTCAGAGAAGCAACCCGAATAATATTTAGTCTGGAGCGCGACAGACGAAACACATTATAAACGACGTCGAACTACAAAAAGCACAGCGGTTCAGATTGCTTGCATACTTTGTAATATGAGCTACAACTGTGCACTATTCAATTACTTATACGTACACCAAGGCCTTAATTCATTCGTGAATTCTTCTTGTCGGACCTCGGACTACAGATGGTAGCCCGAAATGGTAATTTTGAGTCACTTAACTTTGTCAAAAGCACATTACTTATCTGACTTATTTTTGTAAGAGACCACTAATGTTTTTGAATTAAATGAAAATAAAATTATTTATTATTATTACCAGATTAACATCTATAGATACTTGTATAAAAACACATAGGCAAAAATAAATAATAATTACAATTACGGCGAATTATGTTATCGGCGTATGGTAGGACTGTGATGAAGAGGGCTGTGGTCTAGCAACACTTCAAAACCACACTTACTAAACAAGAACACAGCGTCTTCCTATCACAGACTTTGTTTTTTTCTGGTAATTAGCTCCTTTCTCAGCAAGTTAAAACACATATCACACACACGCGTATTTAAAAAAAAAACACGTTTCAGCTGTCCAAAATACGATTTGTAACTACGTTTTCACTTAATTTTGTCAAGAACGTGAGTTCTTCCTGCCTTCACTGAAAGAACTACTAATTCTTTTAATCACACAGCGAGGTTATTATTATGGCCGGTCAATGTCGCCTCATGAAGTGAATTACCCATGAAGGTTGTGCTAAATGTGGTTTAATTCGCTTACTGAGCACTTTGTTATGAGTACGGTAAGAAAGAATTATTAAACATTCTTCTAAAAGCGTTTTACGTTTATGAATAAGGACTTTTGAGACGTTTCTCTCTACAGAATAATATTATTAATTTATTCTTAAACTTACTTTAAAATGTCGTTGTACGCGTGTTTCTGTGGACACACTTCTGAAATACTGTTATATGAAACTTTTTTCCTTACTCTAAAGTACCTACTCTCATTCAACGCCTGGAAGCGATATGATTGTAAGAACAAAGCTAGACGTTTCTCTCTACTAAATAATATTATTAATTTATTCTTAAATTTACTTTAAAATGTAGTTGTACGTGTGTCACTGTGGACACACTTCTGAAATACTGTTTTTATATGAAACTATTTTCCTTATACTAAAGTACCTACTTCTCATTAATAATAACAATAATATGTGGGGACATTTTCACACACGGCCATCTGACCCCAAACTAGGGAGACCCTGTACATCATTCAACGGCTGGAAACGATACGATTGCAAAAACAAAGTTATCAACCTGGTTTGGAGTTGTTTTTTTTAATTAACATTAACATTTTGAAATAAACAATAACATAGCAGCAATCACTTACAACTTTAGTCTTACCAGAGTCTTTTTTGTCAGAGTTGACATAATGTACAGTACGGTCAACGTAACTTGGCGCGTCTGAAGTTAGCCGATTAGCTGCGCAGTAGACAATTTCGTTCCTAAAAGTTCCATTGCGCAGCCAAACAGCTAACTTCAGACGCGCCAAGTTACGTTGACCGTATTGTAGGTACCTATTATCATACTGACGGGTCGTGTTTCCGAGAATTTACTTTTGTACTGGTTATTCGAAAGCTATCTTGAATGATCCTCATCATCATATTAGCCTATTGCCGTCCGCTGCTGAAAGTAAGCCTCTCCCAGAGATCGCCAACCAACCCTTGCAAACCAATCATGAATACAAGTGTTAATTCAAAAGCAGGTAAAATAATAATAATACCAGCTTATTGTTTGACGACACGGTTGGCGCAGTGGCTGAGCGATCGACTGCTGCGCAGCGTGTTGCGGGTTCGATTCCCGCCCAGGGTAAATATTTGTGTGATGAGCACTTGTGTTTGCCTTGTGTCTGGGTGTTGTTTATCTATATATGTCTGTATTTAAAATATATTTGTGTATGTATATCAGCTGTCTGACACCCATAGTACAGGGTCTCCCTAGTTTGGGGTCAGATGGCCGTGTGTGAAATGTCCCCACATATTTTATTATATTATATTGTCGTAATGCAAGGCAAACGCCTCTTCTCATACACAGAAGGCACGAACATTGACCACCACGTGCGCTCA
This sequence comes from Charanyca ferruginea, assembly GCA_947361185.1. NCBI lineage: Eukaryota > Metazoa > Arthropoda > Insecta > Lepidoptera > Noctuidae > Charanyca > Charanyca ferruginea. The sequence continues at coordinate 1,898,737 of OX376071.1, read as the reverse complement.
AGGCGAATTGACGATTGGAGACTTACATTTATTACAATGTTTTCCTACACCGATAAAAGCAGGTAACTAAGTCATAATTTCAGTCAATTTTGCTCACATAAAACAGTTCTATCCATGTCTATCGCCTCATTACACAATACTAAAACCGCAACGAAATCCGAATGCTTATCAAATGTAACCGTTTGCGTAGGACAGACAACTCGAGAACATATCCTGGGTATGGGAACTAGAATTCATTTCATGATTTTTACTCCATTTATAATAACACTAACTAAAAACTTCGATCGCGTGATTATTTTTACGTAGGTACCTATTCCTATTTTTTTTATAATAAAATAAGGTCTACAGCAATCAGTGATAACGTAACTTCCCATTGGCGAAAGAATTTTCAGAACCGAACCAGTAGTTTTTTAAATTAGCGCGATAAAACAAACAAACAAAATCTTCAGCTTTATTATGTTAGTGTAAGTAGGTATATGAGATAGATATTGATCTAGCATAAGGGCGCGTATTCGATTTAGCGCAACTCAAAATCTAAACGATTGCTAGAACGGCGTAGCAGCATTGACACACACTAGTACAATACAATCATCTGTCTGTGTGCATCTGAAATAAAAATACGCACGAAATAAGCACGAATCATTCAAATTGATCGGCAAACGACAGCGCGCGAGGTTTTACAGTGCTTTTTAAAATATTTATCTAAAATAAATGAGTTCGTACAAGGATCTGAAAAAAATTATGTATATTAAGCATAACATTTATTTTCATAAGGAAATATATCAGTTATATTTTTATTCAAATACTGGTGAAAAAAAAATAGTTGATGTGAACCGATTTTGAACTTATTTAATACTGTTTTTAATATCGAATGGTAATATTTTCGTAATTTTGGCTCTGTTATGTACTTTGAGACTGTATATCCTGTTGGAAAAAGCATAAAACATAATATTTTGGCATACTGCAATGGTTGTGTTCGTCCTGAGAGTTAACTCTGACGTCTATTTTCGTAAAACGCTATGAAAGGATTGTCTTCGCTTTAAGAAACCATAATTAAAAATTATACTTTTACTCTGTAGTTCCCTAAAGCAAGACTTAATCTTTTTAAAACTGGTAATTGTCTTTAAATAATCTGCTCACATCATTACGATATTGCTCTGGGCAAAACGTGAAAACATGATGTTTTCGTCACGAATCGAATACACGCTCTTAACACAGGATAATTTCTCGTCATTATTCCATGTTACCGTGGAATAATAGGGTATTACACCCATTTTTGAAAAGTGTCTCAATGAAATTCTGTAGTGCTAATATGCCACCAAAAAAAACTCAAAATTTTTATTCAATCGATAAGTGCCATAAAAATGCATCTAAAGGAGAATGGCGAGACTACATGTATTGTGGGACCCAGTGTTAGGAGTAGCATACATTATAGAAACTTATGAATTGTTAAAGAACGACATAAGACTAACCAAAAAGCAAATGGGAAGTAAGTTATAGAAGATGGGAGAAAAAAGATATGAACGGTAGAAGATTATAACCTAAAATATTCTTAGAGTACTTTGGGCATGTACTTATTGGCCTATTATTCAGTAGTAGAATGGCTTATTCATAGATATTTACTTAAATTCACACCTATATCCCGTGAGGGTAGGTAGAAACTACAGAACGCCATCTGCTACGATTCGTAATAGGTAGGTATCTACTTCTTTTACTTCATCCACGAACATACGTCCGCGCGTTGCGCCTGACTTTTTTAAGGACATCACTAATATTTTCAGTGGATTTTTCTAGGGTGTCCTCCCATTACTTGTCCAGAAACTAGATTGTGGTCAGGTTAAACCTAGCTAACATGTAGTTTAGCATCATCCTATTGCTCTTTCCAATCCATCGGCACAGTATGTCCTCTTCCATATCTACATCTCTACAAGCCATCATCTTAGCATTCACCCCCTTACTACCTACCATACCTATCATCTTTCACACAATCTATGCTGCTCAGGGGTTTGGCTAGGTTTACAGACATCAACCCTCGTTACGAAAAGGTTCATAAAATAGTAATAACTTTTTAAAGTGGTAAAGGTACACAATATGACTAGATAAGGAGTCCAGTTGTTAGATCTCCTAGAATATAATATAAATAAGATATTTGCTCTGCTTGAAACTAGAGGATTGTTAAATAAATAAAAATATATTTTAAAGAAATCGCTTTTATTTACTTTATAATGACTTATAAAATATTGAAGACATACAATTGTTGTGAATCTTGGATATATTTTTTTTAGTATGTAAGTATTGATTTATCTAATTAAAAGATTATCTAAGAAGGCAGCTGGTGCAGCGACATACCTCTGGTGTCTGGCATAGCCCATCTACCACAATATGCTCATAACATGAGAGCAACAGCCCACTGTCCATGTTCCCACGGGGCAATAACAATAGTATCCTAATATGGCATTTCGCCCCTCCAGCCTCCTATCTAGTGCGATGTAAGTATAATAGGACTTGCTACCTATATGCCTAGATTTAATTCGGGCACTTAGAATAAATGGGTGGTTGCCAAATAAATAGTTACCTAGGTGGAAATTGCAATTTCTAGCATTGCTAGGAATATAGAAATTCAAATCCTTTATAATTCGTTTTCTGAGCCCATCAGGTATATGTCGCTTTTCAGCATCATTGCACTCCAAAAACAAGCAGCGCCGTGCTGTATCAGCCGCTCTTCTCAACGTGGGCAATATAATATGTTCAGCAGAAGTTTCCTGTAATGGACGTCTTGAGGTGGATGGACTAGCCTCTTCACCCTCTGCTGTGTCAGATATTCTTCTTGTGGGCAATATTTGTTCAGTAGATGTTTCCACTAATGGATTTCCAAATGTTGATGGACCAACCTCTTCAACTTCCACCGTTTGCTCTGTCTGTTGAGAAGATGTTGGTTGACTGATTGCAGAAGGTGAAACCACAGCAGAACTTCTATAAGAACTGTCCACCACTCTCTGTGCCCGTAAATAGCATGGCACACATATGTCCTCATTTAAGGTTAACTGAAACAATAAAAGTAAAATGTTGCCAAAAATAATAATATATTAGGATTTCATATCATTATTTGTAATATTAAATGTTTATAGGGTTACTGGTAAGGTTGGCATCCAAAAAGCCAACTTGTGATGAGACCTTGACAGTAACCTTACCTTAGGCTTACCAGTAACCCTATATAAATTGTTTTCATTACCAACCTGGCGGGGCCTTATCCATTCCGATACAATGTCTCTTATTCGGGTTTCCCTTTCAGACATCTCTGGTCGGACAACTAGCCTGCTCCTGATTCTCAAAATCTATCTGCCACATCCAGCACATACATCACGAAGGCCAGGTTGTGGTTGGGTCTCATGTTCAGGACCATCATCTGGATTACTATTTATCAACTCCCAACATGAGTGACAAATATAGTTGTCTCCAGTTACCTAAAAATATTATTACTTTGGTTAAGGATACACAAAAAATGTTTACAAGCTAAGTTATAATCATGTTTTGCTTCTGGGTTAAGAAAGTGACTACCACATTCAATGCTGCCAAAGCATGTGTGGTACAGGTACCCATACTGAGTAGATTAAAGAACAGACTATCCAAAAACTCTATCCATCAGGTTATTACGCTAGCAGTGTGGTTATACAAAAATAGTAATATTCTTCTAATCAAGTATCTTGACTTGGCCTGCGAAGTTGTACTTCATCAGTGGTACACCCAGTCATACAACATTGTTAGGAGATTCTGCTCTCTGGAGCCCTTACCATTGGTAGCTTGGGTCCTGATACCGGTGCAGTATTTTATTTTAAAATGTTATTAATATTGTGCACCACAAGCAGTACCTAAGACGACCCACTGACCGTAATCTGCAGTATTATACAATACTTCAGGTTGTTATTATATTCAGAAGATTAAGAGATGCTCCTGTGTTGCCCAATACTGCAAGACGAGCAGGAAGAGCATAATTATGATAAGAGTATTATATACGAAACTACATATTTGTATACGAAATCTCTACTTTTGCTTGCTCCATTTATTTTATATTTGTATGATTTGTGTTCATGAAATTAAACAAATTAGTACATGAATATACTTACATCACGCGGGTACACCCATTTCTGTACTCTTTCAACTATTTGATCACGTTCATCAGACAAACGATGTCTCGGTAAGCGAGCAATTCTCAATTATTAACACAAGGCATTTTAACCGTTGAGAAATTCCAAATCACTTGCAAGTCGGTCGTCAGTCTAAAGGTAAAGCCAAATTGTCAAGAATCCACAAAATCGCAAAAATAGTATTAGAATCCCACCCACGTTAGCTGTTAAACACAAACAATGGAATGAATGAATTGACATTTGACAATGACATCAAATGACATGACAATTCGACACTGACGTTCCATTTTTACGTTCCATGTTTTCATTGCTGTTAAAATAATTTATATTATTTTTACGGACTGTTTATAACAGTATTTATGTTTCGTTTTATACGTTATTGGTTTATTTAACAAGATGTAAGTAAAATAAAAAAGGAAATCTGCCAAGCGAAAACGTACTTAAGTATTTTAAGAGGGTAAATCAGTAGTGTAGATTGGAATGTATCAATGTAATTCGTAAAAAACATTGCGTTCGGAAACTGCACGATACTTATTTTTTAATAAACTAAAATCATTAATAACTTTTAATTCCCATTCTCTAGTAACTCAATATTTTTTATATAGAACTCTTATAAACTTGTTACTATAATTAGTATAAACTAGTCCGAGCACGGTGCTCCGTTAATTTTTAAATTACGTGGGTCCAGCCTCGCCATCCTCCTTTTCAATTTTCAAATATCGCGCGTAGTTTGACGAAAACGCCTCTTACTGGACGCCATATTGCTCAGCGTAAATGACGTCAGTTCGTTTTGTATCAAATGAGCTTATATTAAATATGATAATTGGATATCATTTAAAAATAATTAAAAGCATATTTTGTAATAGGTGTAATAATGAAAAAATTACGTTGGTTACAAAAATAATAAAAGTACAAAGCCTTTATTACGCCAATCGGTTGACTGATAGTTGACAATTTTTTGTTTACACAGCCGTATGGCGTAATAACATGGCCGCTACTATTTCACGGTGTTTTATAACAGATTAAAAATACTGAAAACTTTGAATTGAATTTAAAAATTTGTTTTGTTATTTTTTGAACTAAAACTTACATTTTCCGACTGCTTTATGCCTAAACTGTCTCAATAACATATTTATAGATTTTTTCTCGTATAGAGTAAAATACCCTATTTAGGGCTTTGGTTCTCAAGTCTACGCAGACGAAATCGCGGTCGGGAGATAGTGGATACATAGCTATAGGTATACTCCGTTCACAATAAGATTAGACATATACACAAACCTTTTTTACAGTTCGTTCAAGCGATTTTGACTTATATTGCGTTGGTTGGCTGTTTATTGGCAGCTGCAAAAAATATTTGTTATTTTAACCACTTTTTTGCCTCTAATTTCATCCTTAAGCCTACGGAATAGAAGTCAAAATCGGTTGAAGGGACTGTAAAAAAGGTTTGTGTATAATATGTCTAATCATATTGTGAACGGAGTATAGTCGCGTCGAAGCTTCGTCAAATGTCAAATTCTCAGTAAACAAAATGTGACTTGCGCAAATAGGAACGATCGGAGTTAGGATTCACGTGTTCATTACTGCGTGGGAGGGAACGTGAATGGACACATTGGACTCGAACACGCGGCCAGTGTTTACGAAAACGTTAAATTAAATACCCAACACGGGCTAGCGGAACGGATTTATAAATGTATAGAATTATACATGGTACTGGTAATTTTATTAACTCAAGTCTTGAACATCATTGACAACGGTGATGGACAACATTGTGAGGAAACCAGCATATTATTAAGTAGGCTAGGTGTACTTGCTTTATTCATTCTATCATTAGAATTATAATGATCATAATCTTGATATTTGTTGCGTTAAAAATTGAAGCATTAATTTTGGTTAAATAAAAATTAGATATTAAAATGTAAAACCAATTGATATCAAAGTTTTTCTTGTTATTTCCCGTCACTAGTATATTGATTTTTTTAGTGCGACATGAGGTCAGTATAACCTCATGAATTATTTTGTTTATATTAGCTAAAGTAATCACTCGAACTAAAAACGCATAAGGGTTAATATAGTTCAGATATTTAACTTTAACTTCGTGTTGTTAAAAATCTTGTACAGTACGCAAAAGAGATAAGTATCCATGTCGTCGGGAATAGTTGAAGATTTCTTAGAAACCAATGGGGGGGCTTTCAAATGAAATTTTATTAAATCATTGAACTATTCTCTATAAATTGTATTTTATTTTATTCATAAAAACCTATCGGTTTCGAAGTAAACTTCAACTGTTTCCGGCGACACGGATACTTAGCTCCTTTGATGACCGTACATCTTGTTGTCAAAGAGATCCAGTCATTTAAAACAAACAATATATGGCTTATTTGACCTCTTGACGCACTGAATTTAAGTTGCCTTTGGGTCCATAGTTCCATGTGTGTTAATAGAACCTGCAGCGAACGTCTTAATCCACGACTTCCTCTGCGTCCGTTATAACCGTTATGCGAGCCACGTCGTCGGCACAAATTAGTTGAAAAATCAATATTTACATATTTTTTTTATAAATATAAACTAATATTGCATCACTTAACTCACCACACCATACGTAGCAGTCATGATTAAAGTTTATTTTTATACCGCTAAGTTGGCAAACCGGCCTACGGTCCACTTAATGTTAAGATGAAAGTAGAAGAGGGCCGTCCGCGAAATTCAAATGTTATTACGTTTTAGCAATAACATTTGAATATTGACTTTAGAATCTGCTAGCTTTCGCCTGCGACATCTTCCGCGTGAATGTCGGTCATCGCGGTATGCGGACGAAGACGAAAAAAAAAAAAGTATGTAAAAAAATGTGTCCTCTTGTTTCGCAGACAGAAATTTCATAGAATTTCGTTTCCCAGAAAATGTTTCATATAATATTTGGTTCTCGAATTTTTATTTCGACTATTATTGTTTCAAGGACTATTTACTTCAATTAAAAATATTTCACAGAAACACAATTCAATGAATTTTTAATCACATTTTTTTGTTTAACCAACTTATTAAACAGTAGAATTATTTTTTAACGAATATTGTTTGTTGTATTTTTCCATGGAATTTATTACAACGAAAATGTATATATATAGGGTGACTGGTAATTAGTGTACGATAATTAAACACGTGATTGTGTTCATGATAACAAACAACTTTCCCGAAGAAAAAAGTTTTTTGTACTGGTTCACTTTTATCACAATAACACAACAGCCGTATGAAATTCACGCGCGCGCACGCCTATGACCTAAAGTGAACCAGTACAAAAAACATTTTTTCTTCGGGAAAGTGGTTTGTTATCATGAACACAATCACGTGTTTAAGTATCGTACACTAATTACCAGTCACCCTATATAAATAGACAATAACAAAAATGTTGTCTTAAAAATTCAATATATTGTGCTACCAAAGTTAATGACAGAAACGAATCGCTGCGAAACCGACTCCACGTAGTCTTGACTGCCTTACGCCTAGAGTGTAATGTAAATCTGCGTAGGCGTGGAGGGGCCGGGCGAGGCGGCCCGCGAGCTGAGGAGCAGGTGGTTTGAACGCTTGCTGGCTGAGGCTGGCCGGCGAAGCCCGCCAGTAAGCCGAAGCTGCGGTAGTGAACGTGAACCATCTGCGACGATAAGCTCGCGTGGGACCGCCGGAGCCCCGCAACGCCCGGAGCCGTGACAGAAACTATGCCTGCTGCATGTTGCATGCTCGCTTGCATGATGCATGCTGCATGCTTGTTTGCACGCTGCATGCTTGCTTGCATGCTGCAAACTTGCTTGCACGCTGCATACTTGCTTGCATGCTGTATGGTTGCTTGCACGCACGCACAGTAGGTTTGGTTAGAACTGAGACTCCCATTCTTGGTAATAAGTTTTATATTAAATAAAAAATATAAGGATAAAGAATATTTGATTTGTTATTCTATGACATGATTATTCTAACAATAAACATTATGCGAAACAAAAATCAATGATTTAAAAATCTTGACACTAAGTATTCTGCGTATTGATTATTCTATGAAACGAAATTATGAGAAAAAAATTATGTGAAATGAAATTCTATAAAACTATTAGCTATGAAACAACGTACAACAAAAAAAAAAGATTCAAGCTATCTTCAAGCCAAATTTAATTAAAATCGGTTCAGCCGTTTCGTCGTGAAAGCGTAACAGACAGAGTTACTTTCGCATTAATAATATTAAGTATTTAAGTATGGATTATATCTATGGATTAGATATTAGAGTAGATACTCCTTGACATTTATACTATAATATTATAAAGCTGAAGAGTTTGTTTGTTTGGTTGAACGCGCTAATCTCAGGATCTACTGGTTCGAATTGAAAAAATCTTTTTGTGTTGGATAGTCCATTTATCGAGGAAGGCTATAGGCCCAGGCGAAGCCGGGTCGGGTCGCTAGTTAATAATAAAATGGTTAAAATAAATTTCCAATTTCAAAATATTGTTATTTCAGCATAAAGCTTGTATTTTATGAGCAAAATTTGCATGTGCATGCCCTGACTGAGACGGCAGAGCATGGAGAACATTACCAAACCATGTAATTTTGAATTTTTCAAATGTTCATCAAAATGTATAATTTTTTTTTTATGAATCATTGGTAGCCGTTGGATTCATGAAGTGAGGTACCGTTGTAACATGATGAAAATGCCATGGTGTATTAGAGTATATACTATGTACGTTGCCGACCCTGCATAAACCAATTAAATAAATAGTCTGTTGTCTCACTATGCACAGTACGTCACGCTGTTATAAGATGGCGGTCAATTAGTGGCATGTCTGAAATACCCATATTGCAGCCACTCAGAAACCTTTGTTCACTGTTCTACATTTTGCTTTTGTAGATGATATGTAGGTACTATGTATTATGTTTATGTTTTTTCATTTGTATGTAACATAGGTACATCGTCTGCCTTTTCCCAACTTTGTTGGGCTCGGCTTTCAGTCTAACAGGATACAGCTGAATTTCAGCGTTTTACATGGAGCGACTTCCTATCGGACCTCCACAACCCAGTTACTGGGTAACACGATACCCCTTGGTAAGACAGGTTGTCATTTTTTCTGGCTTCTGACTACCAAAGATCTACGAATGACGGCCGGGACCAAGGGCTTTACGTGCTTTTCGAGGCACGGAGGGAACTCGGTATGAAATGGATGGTAACCCATCCACAAATCGACGGCCCAAGTGTAGCTTAACCTTTGACCGAACGATCTATACGGCTTATACTAAGCCACGAGCTCCTTCGTATACATACGGTTTATAGTATACTTTTAAATATATGTACAAAAATAAAAACATTTAAAAATATTGAAAAAACTAGTTACTGTGCTATATCTATACTAATACTAGCTGACCCGACAGACGTTGTCCTGTCCCGATCTACCGAACATTTGGATGGGGGATGAAAAGGGGGGGAAAAAGGGGGATGAAAAATAGATGTTGGCCGATTCTCAGACCTACCCAATATGTACACAAAATTTCATCAGAATCGGTCAAGCCGTTTCGGAGGAATACGGGAACGAAAACTGTGACACGAGAATTTTATATATTAGAAGACTAGCTGACCCGACAGACGTTGTCCTGTCCCGATCTACCGAACATTTGGATGGGGGATGAAAAAGGGGTGAAAAAAGGGGATGAAAAATAGATGTTGGCCTATTCTCAGACCCACCCAATATGCACACAAAATTTCATCAGAATCGGTCAAGCCGTTTCGGAGGAGTACGGGAACGAAAACTGTGACACAAGAATTTTATATATTAGAAGATTATAAAGCTGAAGAGTTTGTTTGGTTGAACACGGTAATCTCAGGATCTGGTTCGAATGGAAAAAATATTTTTGTGTTGGATAGTCCATTTATCGAGGAAGGGTATGGGCCCATGCGAAGCCGGGCCGGATCGCTAGTATATTATGTAAAGACGTAATAAGTGTCATATCATAAATTCATAATGTGTCAGTAGCCTGTTTGCTAAATGGAATGTTAAATAAACTGTTACTTGTGCGAGTTTACATTTCAATGACATAATATTATTTTTCATCTACATCATAATAATAATATTCTCTCGACTGAATATCGGTCACGCCGGCCAATTTTAAGACTACGAAGACAGAAAGTACGCAGGGGCATAACTTTTTGTTCGACCTGGGAATCGAACACATGACCAATCCACGACTGTTTACGAATGACAGCCGGGACCAACAGCTTTATACGTGCTTTTTCGAGGCACGGAGGGGGTCTCGATTTGAAATGGATGGTCACCCACCTACGGTTTGACCGCGGCAAGCGTAGCTTAAACATGTCCGATGGATCCTTAGGGTCAAGTCACACCGGGATGGCAGCGGTCGGCAGCGCAGCGGCCGGCAGTTTTGCTGAACTATTTTCAACTTTATCTTCCAACATTAAAGCTTAGTATCGTTTAGAAATTTGTATGAGTCGAGCGGTAGCTAGGGTTGCCAACTCTTTGTCGGTCATAAAATTAATACCCAAAAATATAGTAGATAACGAAAAAAAAAAAAAAAAAAAATATATAGCTTAAAAGAATATTTTTTGCAATTTTTAGACTTTATTAATCTTTATTTTTTTTAAGGAATGCCCCATAGCTACTATTGCAATTTAAATTTAAATTACAAAATACCATTAGCTCAGCTTTCTGCTTCTCTGTCTACAACAAATAGATGTTGACGTTTCGTTTTACGCTTACACATTTTGAAACGAATATTATTAGAGTTTAATGCCTTTAAAATATAGTAGTTAGTACTAGGTATATCTTTTTTTCAAAAATATAGTAGTATAGTAGAATACTATATAATAATATATAGTAGGGTTGGCAACCCTAGCGGTAGCTCGCCGCGCCGCTCGGCTTCGCGTGCCGTTGACCGCCGCATAAAAAAACGGCTCGCGGCTGATCGCCGCCGCTTCGCTGCCGGCCGCTGCCATTCCCTGCTCCGTCTGCGGTGACCGCAAAACATTTCAAGACGTGCTGGTTTTACGAGTATTTGAAATAAACATCGTTCCTTTCTTATTTTTTTTAGTACAAAAGATTTTGTGATACGAGTAAAATATACGCACAAAATGTAATGGCTTGAGAATTTCCATAATTTTTTTTCAAGACTTGAGTCACCCGTATAGTAAGGACTTAGCTTACAATATAAGTACCTACCTGTTTTACGAACTGTGACGACTCTTAGTAATTGAGATAATGCGCGCAGATCCATTCCACGGTTTTATCTACAGGAATAATGGCGTACTTTACATTGTAATGTTGTTGAATTAGCCATGTTTTATCAAAAGTCTAGAAGACCGAGCCATTTTGTAAACAGACAAATAACTGAAAAATTTGTCATACCTACGTTTTGTTTGATATACAAAGTCATTATGAAGAGAAGTGAAAACAAACACAGGTTGGCTTATAATACACTGTGTATAGGTATATTATATTAGGGCTGATATTGCTCATGAATACGAAAAACTTTCATTCATACACTAGCTTTTGCAAGCCAAAATTAGAGATCGAAGCGCTGCGGCGCGCCCGAGCAGAGAGACCACTCAGAACAGACCGCTATTTTTCGCACGCAAATATTGACATTACTTTTATAGGCATTCTCAAGCAGTTTTTTTTTAAGTATAGCAGTTTTAAGCAGACTTCAGTCACGACTGTCACGTGTTGTCTAAATGAATAAATGAGAGACATTGACATTTCATGACAAACAGGAAAATTTTGTTTAAAAAATTGCCAGGAGTTCCAACCAGTGTCAATAAAATTTCATATTGTCACGAATGAGTCAATACAGTAGCAGCCCTAGTGAGTTTGGCAAGTTTAGGTAACTATTTTTGAAGATGGCGGGAGCGGTCCTTCTGGTCGAAGTGATCGAGTGAAGTCACTTCGATGCCTAATTTTTAACACGCTTCTTCTGAATATTTTATCATCAGTCTAGCCTTTTACCTACCTATATTGGGGTCGACTTCTAGTCTAACCGGATGCAGCTGAATACCAGTTGTTTAACAAGGAGCGACTGCCTATCGGACCTCCACAACTCAGTTAGTGGGTAAGACTGGTTGTCAGACTTCCTGGCTTCTGACTTCCCATAACGACTGCCAAAGATCTACAAATGACAGGTGGAACCAAAGGCTTTACGTGCTTTCCGAGGCACGGAGGGAACTCGGTATGAAAGGGATGGTCACCTATCCACAGACCGACCGCGGCTAGCGTAGCTTAACCTTTGACCGATCGATCTGTACAGGGTTTAACTTGGCCAGCCAGCTAGTAACTGAATATTTTGTTATATTTTTTTGTATGAATATAATACAGGATGTAAGTAGGTATATGAATATTTTACAGGGTGTATGTGAATATTGCGTGAGTCTCCACGCAATGGGTGCCTGAAGATGGACGGCGTCGCCGAGGACGGCCCAGAAAGAGATGGCGAGATGACCTAGACGCATACCACGAGGGCTGGTTCGAGGTGGCGCTGGATAAAAGATCCTGGAAGGACTTGGGGGAGGCCTTTGCCCAGCAGTGGGACAGCACAGGCTAAATAAAAAAAAAAAAAAAAAAAAAAAATGTGAATATTATACCGAAAAAAGAGAACTGTATAAAAAATTCACGCGGCCCACGTCACGGGCAAAAGCTAGTTAAGTATAAATTTGATGTCAAATTGAAGTTTTTATTACTACGTATTTTACGTAAACATGAGATCAAAAATTGATTAGCAAAAATTAACTTCATTGAATCAACTTTAGTAATTTTTGTAATTTGCTAAACGAACATTTAGCACAATAATATTTTTAGGAGTTAGCAACACTCGTCAACACACGTCTTTAGGTCTGAATGTGTAGCCGTACACCATGTTCAGTCGTTTACACAGACTCGTCTTACCTACCTAAGTACCTACGTGCCTGGAAACAGCATACCACGTGCAAACCCATGGATCAAAATACAGTCTGTTGCAGTAACAAGCAAGACTAAACTTTAAACTAAAGTAATAGAGATCAACATTGCTGTCAAGTGTAAGAAACAATGCATGACCTTTGCTGTTATACAAGTCATTGCCATACACATGAGCCCTAATATTTATAAACTTTCTTATTATTAATTTTTTATTTGATATGAGATTGTCCATGTCGTAATGAAGATCACAGTGTATTGTTACATGATGCATATCAACTTGCACAAGTAATGCTGGTATTTCATGGGAATTCTTGCTGTTATAAAAGTGTCATAATCATATCTTTTAATACCCAGGTCGCAAGAAGTAATAACATTAGTGCAGTTTCTGGTAGCATTACAATTCTGGTTACAATTATTCTCCTTTCTAAAAGCATCCTACTTAGGTATTATTATATAGTTTGTAATGGATGTTTGTTTGTTACTCTTCCATGCATGAACGGTTAAACGGCATTAGATTAAATTTGGCATTTTTATTAACCGACTTCAAAAAGGAGGAGGTTATCATTCGAATGTTATTTTTTTTTTTTGGCATAACTCTGTCATTATATAGACGGATTTGCAAAATTATTCTTCGAAAAATACATTTAATATTTTTTTTTTCGAAAGGGGTTTGTTCCGAAATGATCCCATAGAAATTTTATCAAAATTGATACAGCCCTTTTTGTGAAAATCAACAAAATCCCAAAAAAATAACACTTAGACGACGTTTTAATTTCTCCAATCTTTGGTTACAATCTAATTTGGAGGACTTAAAAACTTTTTTTATAGAAAGGTGATGTGCCCAAGAGACTGGCGGCATTGCCACGTTGGATGAAAATGTTAAACTTTTTGATGCCTTAATTTATTAGTTTTTTTTTTTAGTTTAATAGTTATAGATTTTCTTTTTTATTTTTTTCGTGTAAATATTGTACCTACTTTATTTAAATATCATGCACAAAGGTACAAAGGAGGACTTAATGCTTTACATACATACTTATCAATATCTATCTATTTCGATAAATATTAACGCTGCCTTGGAATATTCTTAGACCTTGCTAAGGCGTTCGACACCATCTCTATTCCTATCCTCCTTAGAAAACTCGTAAGATCGGGAATTCGGGGATAATTGGAACAGCACTTGACTGGCTTCGTAGTTATTTAAGCAACATACGGCAATGTATCAGAGTTCATAATTTGATCCAACAATGAACAGGAAATCAGCTTTAGAACTACCTACCAAATTACAGCTTCATTTTTGTCAAGTAGTTTTCGAGATTTCGCATGAGTCAGTGAGTGAATAAGTAAGTCACAAAATTAAATGCACTACATTCTGAATAATTTCTAAGTTTGTAAACCAAAGTTCTCATTTGTGACTGTCCAAATTCAAATATTCCCAATCTAAGGTCACGACTTTTGCACCACCTCATGTAAATTACTGGAAATCTATTTTCTAGAGCGTTCTCCTTTCTCTGTTCCGGCGACTGACCCCACCGCGCACCGGGCGTCAGAGGTTATTGCCGCGTTCAACGCTAGCATAGACTATGGTCTAATTATACACACGTGAATCAGCTGGTGTTCATTCTCCGCTACTTAGTTGTGAAGGTCAAGCGGTTAATGGATTACTATGTAAAATGGAGGTTGGAAGAAAATCATTCACACATCCATGCTAATCATCATCTACCTGCCCTTACCCCTATCTACCTATGGTACTTGGGGTCGGCGCAACATGTCTTCTGCTTCCATTCCGTCCTGTGAACCGTCATGCTTCCACTAACTCCCTTTTCACTAATATCATTCTTCACACAATTTATCTTTAAGATGCATTTGTAATCTTCTTCCTAAGTATCTATATTTCAATCTAGGGCAGATTAGTCGTTTATTGAATATGTCGCACGGCCTTTCGCAATCGGCCAAGATAAATGTCAAAAAGAACGCCACTTTTTTCTACAAAGGTCGATTGCCATCTTTAATAATACCATGCAGGTTTATGCAGTTATAAGATGACGCAATGTACACCGAAGGCCAGACATGCGATGCACTTAAGGATTATATTTCGTATGAAAACAATTTGACAATGAATGAACTATAGTCTGTAAATTTTATTTAGGGATCCTTGTTTCGACCTCACCTAGAGTCGGTTAAGCTTATATCTTGTATGCTGTCCATCACAGTAAATAACGTTAAACAAAAGCTATTACTGGGTAAAGATTTTTATTTTTGGTGTAAAAACCATTGTTTTAAACGGTAGCGCGCTAACATCCGACTTCGAGGATGGCCGAAAACTGGGACTACATTAGAGGCAGCCGCGGGTCGAGGCTGCTGGCTCTACTCGCGCAAATGAGGGCTCGCGGCGAGGTGGCTCATTACGACACTGCTCTAATGGAATTCCAGCTTCAGATTTACACCCGTTATTTATCCTCGACTTGAGGTCACCTTTTTACCTCGGATCAAGGCTGCCTTTGATTGAATGTTTAAAGAAGGTTGTTCTTACCTGTGGAAGGGGGCCTGTAGGGTCTCACGTTGGGGACCGTGGTGGGGGAGGCGGGCGCCCGCGTCTGGTACTCATCATCGTCCAGGAATACCTGCTCGCTCAGCTCCAGGGCTAGTTCTGTGTCGCTGCAAGATAAACACTCCTTTAAATCGATAAGGAAAAAGTTCCAAATTGCTTGACCATGACCTGAGGTGTGCCAACAAACATCAGTGCCCCCGTTTCACCGCCCGTTAGGGTCGCTTTACACTTAAGCGGGTCAGCGTTCATTCGGTTCGGCAATTTCAATAAAACAATGCAACGTTTGTGGTTTATATCTAGGTTTCTAATGGCCAAATACTCAAACACTACTCAAGTTTAAGATGCCGTCAAGTCTCGGTTTGTCTCTAGCACTATTTAATAAGTCAAAGTGACTGTGAATAGTAATAGATTTAACGGCATTTTTAAATTGAGAAGTGTTTGAGTATTTGGCCATAAGTAACAAAAAATAAACTTTTTTGAGAAATGAATTCAGTAAATAAGTTTTTTTTTTACTAATTTTATTTGATCTTTGGCTGTTCATAATGACTCATACATTGAAAAAGTAAAGAAAAAATCGTCAAAGAATCCTTGTACACACGGTTACACATCAAGCTATACATTTCCAGCATAAGCTGACCTCGCATTGTACGGAAATCCTATACAAGGCGAGATCAGCATTAACTGGAAACAGCTTGATGTGTAGCCGTGTGTACATATTGTAATGGTTGTTGATTCTATATTACAAACGTTGTTACTGATTCGTAAAACTTTTTCAAAAACACGTATTTCCCTAAGTTTAGTGAAATCGCCGCGCGAAAATGTTCGTACGATGTTGTCGACTTCTCACTCACTCGTTTGTTTGCGAAAATTGCGTGGAATGAAACAAAAAAAAAAGCAATCATACCCGCGTTGATGATAGACAGAAGGCCCTTTTAAGGAGGTCGAACCGAATAGGCCATCCTGTTTAAGTGTAAAGCAACCCTTATTAAGTGCTGTAGATGACGTAGATATATTGGGCGGTCCCCACACTATCTACAGTGCAAACAAACATGACTTAGTTGCAAGTTAACGGGAAAAATACATCAAGAACATATTAAACACATTCCAATATTTAAAAACGACAATATATCATGCAAATGATAGTGATTCTTAGGAAATTTCGGTGACATTGACAGAGATGTTCAGTATGCAGATTAGCAAAAAGTACTCCCTAAAACAAAGCTCCCGCTGCGTCTGTCTGTTCGCGATAAACTCAAAAACTACTGAACGGATTTTCATGCGGTTTTCACCAATAGACAGAGTGACTCATGAGGAAGGTTTAGGTGTATAATTTGTTAAGATTTTGTGTAAATTGGCTGAAATATGTCGATGATTGTTGAAGGTGGCCGAAGAATTTCTGGCGTCTGGGAACTATGTTGATGGCTATGCTCTGCTACGAAGTCGGGGCGGATCGCTAGTATAGGCTAAGCCGCCCCGGCTAATAATCAGGTATCAGGTTATCTTATAAGATAATCTTATAAGTTATCTTATAAGATAACCTGATTCTTTTATTATTGAGAAGATAAGTAGGTGATCATTTATCTTCTTGTGTGCCATGAGAATTGTTTTGAATCGCAAATTCTAAAAATAGTGTTTTAAAACACGTCAATTTTCTTTTGTACACACGGCTACACATCAAGCTTTACATATCCAGTATAAGCTGACCTCTCATTGTATGAAAATTCTATGCAATGCGAGATCAGCTTAAACTGGAAATGCATAGCTTGATCTGTAGCCGTGTGTAACACAAGTAGGTAAAGGTTTCTGTCAAGCTGCGAGGTGTACTGGATTATTTATTAAATCATTTAATTAATTAAATGAAAATAAGCACCGCCTGGCAATATAATACAAGTATACTTTAATTTTATAAATCTAAAGAGGTTTGTTTGAACGCACTAATCTCCAGAACTACTGGCCCGATTTTGAAAATTATTTCGCTAATGGGATAGAAAGGTAGGGTCAGCAACATAAGTAGATTAACACTGTTAAATTTTTAACACTGTTCGATTCCCGCCCAGGGTAAATATTTGTGTGATGAGCACTTGTGTTTGCCTTGTGTCTGGGTGTTGTTTATCTATTTAAGTATGTATTTAAAATGTATTTGTGTATGTATATCAGCTGTCTGACACCCATAGTACAGGGTCTCCCTAGTTTGGGGTCAGATGGCCGTGTGTGAATTGTCCCCACATATTATTATTATTATTACTGTTAATTTGTAAAAACGATTTAATACTTTTCAGTATAGTAGGTCATTGCCAAGAATTTAATTTATATTGATTTTTAATACTTTCCGCATTTCCTTTAAATATTGTGCTGAATAATAATTATTTAAAAATCTGAAGTGTTAATCTACATTTTGTTGCTACTGGCTATAATGAATTAAAAAAATAGTAAGGGTTCATAAAATATGACAACATTAGTTTGCACTTTCATAACAAACCATAAAATTGCACGATACCTAGATATATAAACATTTATCAACTAGTGCAAACTAATGTCAGATAACGGGTTATCAATGATGGTAAAACCGCATAGCCTGTGTTATCTTTCGTCGAAATTATGTTTGATAAATGAGAGGTGTGTCTGTTTACATGACTTTAATCAACTTTAATGGATTTAAAAAAAATGGTTACATAAAAATAATGATGAAACATTTTCAACAAAACTCGACTTTAAAACAACCTTTCGAGAAAGAAGTTGGAAAAAATTGATATTTAGATGATAAAATGTAGGAACTTATTAAAAAGCGATTTTTTTTTCGAAACTTCAAATTATTATTTACTTTGTGGTTTTAATTTGATATTTGTTCATCAAAAGTTATGTATCAATAGATAATAGTAAATATTAAATGCTACATATTAAATGCTAATGAAAAACAATAAATGCAATTATAACATTAAATTAAGTCAAACTGTAGATAATAATAGATGAAACATGCTAGGTAAATGAAAGACTATTTATTAAAATTAAGTTATTTTAATATGTTTTTATGTTAAAATTAGTTGTTTATGTATATGTTGCATGCGATTTTGAATACTGCATGAAATAATAATAAACGAAAGAATGTGTGAGGATAAAGTGTAATATGTTATGTTTTGGGAAATAAATGGCTTTATTATTATTATATTATTATTATTGTGGTTTTAAAGGCGGTCTTTTTTGCAGGTACTTTTGCATAGCGGTATATCTAGAGACATACCTATTTGATTACAAATAATGTAGGTTGTTGTAGTTAGGGACCAATTAGCACCTGTGCGCATGCTCCACTGTCAATGGGGGGACCTCAATACCGTCACACCGAAGAAATATAAAAACTGTTCTCTCTTAAACAAATGTATGGTTCACACAGTTGACGACATGGTAGGCGCAGTGACTGAGCAATTGGCTACTGCGCTGCATACCACGGGTGCGATTCCCGTGCGGGACAAAATAATATTTGTGAGCTTTACCTGTATGTAAGTTTATACATTTGTACGATATAGGAGATATTACTAGTGTAGGGGCAACGTTTTTATTTAAAACTAGCTGACCCGATAGACGTTTTGCTGTCAATTGATTTTTCCATTTTTTTAACGTTTAAACCTTCCCTCCACGAATACCTATTTCAAGACCAAAATCAGCCAAATCGGTCCAGCCGTTCTCGAGTTTTAGCGAGACTAACGAAACACGATTATTTTTTATTATTGAGACTAGCTTTTGTCCGCGACTTCGTTCGTAAGAATGTCTTAATAAATTATAGCTTATAACCTCCCGTTCCTGAGATTAGCCAATTGCCCAAACGAACATTTCTAAGCGCGGAGAGGGACTCTTATTTTTTATAATATGTAGTGATGGCAAACAAACAACAGTAGTACCTATATTGTTCTACGTATGAACTTACAAGTAAACTACAAGTAGGTACACAGACATGATTCAAATCTTAAAACTGAGGAAAATACGATGACACTGAAAATCTTCAATCTGGCCAAGTGCCAGAAAGTTCCATTTGATTTACGGGAAAATCCATTCATAAAATAATTTTCGTTTTTCTCAACAACAGTGACTGATCTTTTAATACAAAGAAACTATCTTATTTAGATACGACTATCAAACTACAATTACTTTCCCAGAACATTTGAAATGACTCTCAATTATGACGTCTGTAAGCAAAAAAAAAAGAACAATTCAAAAATACTACTTAATTGAGGTAATTTATAAAATACTTATAACCTCACAGGTTGAAAATGGAGATAGACAGGACACATGACAAGAGACTGTAAGACAAAATGGATAAAAACCTTAACAGAATGGCAACCACGCAATGGTAAAAAGAAAAGAGGCAGACAGGCAAAAAGGTGGACAGATGACATTAGAAATGTGGGAGAGCATATCTTATCAAGGAAGTAAGATCGCTAGTACATAGGTACTATAAATTGTCGGCATTTAATATTCATGATGACAAAAAATACTTAGAAAAAATAAAGAAAAACTATTGTATACAATGGAAAGCTTTCTTTCTCTAATTTATTAACAACTTCTGTGAGATTTACCAGCTGATCGGTACTGTTTTATAAAATACTCCAGTTTGTTGGAAATGTTCAAAAATAGTTCTAAAAAAAGACCAAGGTCTCATGTCTTCCCATCGATTCGAAGCTAAGACGGGATTTAAACAGTGATAAACTATGTCTAAGTACTTTATAGAACTATTATTATTAGATATTTGGTAGAACCTACAAAGTTTTATTACCCATACTGTGAAACTGTGAACGATAAACAACAGGTTGGTGGAAACTGTCCATGTAGTGGGGTCTAAGTTCTCTACAGCCCCACGTCGGAAAAAGCCTCAAAAGCTCTCAGAAAACACCATTAAGCTAATGGAAGACTGATGGGTCTGAGATGAGACTGCAATCATCAGTTGATATGTCGCAATACGGCAAATTCCATAGGCGCATCTCAAAGTCCATGCGACACGACTTGCGGTCCTATATACTCAATGTATTAAGGCCGCAATCGAGCGAAATCAAGGCTCCAAAGTGTTCGCAAAGAATGCGTCTATTGGGCAAAGCCAAATGACGAAACTGAAGATCGAGGACGGCAGTATCATCTCATCGAAACCTGAGATCCTGAAAGAGCTAGAGAGGTTTTATGGACAGTTGTACACCACGACACGACAGCCCGTTGTCAGTTCAGCTCAGAACACCAGAGTGCGACTGACCCGACATTATACTGAGGATATCCCAGACATCACAGCCTGTATGAGATTAGAATGGCCCTCCAACAGCTTAAGAACAACAAGGCGCCGGACGATGAAGGAATTACGGCGGAACTTCTACAAGCGGGTGGAAAACCAGTACTTTTAGTCCTCCAGAAGTTATTTGATTATGGTCAT
Source organism: Charanyca ferruginea (assembly GCA_947361185.1). Lineage (NCBI taxonomy): Eukaryota > Metazoa > Arthropoda > Insecta > Lepidoptera > Noctuidae > Charanyca > Charanyca ferruginea. Next base: position 1,877,713 of record OX376071.1, on the reverse strand, counting down.
ACTCGAAGGTACTACGCCAGAAGCATGGTACACGAGTGTGGTGGTGCTCTTCCTTACAAAAGGCGATAATACCTTATTGAAGAATGGTCTATTTTGGGGAGTACCAAATACTTTTTACTTCAGGTAAGTGAAATCGGAAATGAGATAGGATTCGAATTAGCGGGTGATTTCTTTGCACTGCAGCTGTTCCGAGTTTGAAGGAACTTTCACTGACCAATAGCTGATTTTATAAGGAGTAACATTAAGCGACTTTTATTTTAGAAATATAATTAGGGTACCGCGTAAAAAAAAAACCTTGACGCGAACGAAATCGCGTGCATCAGCTAGTCAATTAATAAACGAAAAACCGCTGAGCACATTGCTAATATGTTTCCGCTGACCATAAACTTACATATTATTTTAAGTTCCACTATTTAATTATATCATGCGAATAATATAATTAAATAGTGGAACTTAATGAGCAAATGGTTTGCAGTGGTATCTTCCATCGACTATACTTCCAGAGTAAGAAACGTTAATTGTAAGAGATTGGAAACATACCTACGTATTTATATATTGAAATCAATACTAATATTATATAGTGGTAAAGTTTGTGTGTATACAAAGTGTGAGAGGTAATCTCTGAAAGTCCTAGTCGAAGACAAAAAATTTCTTTTTGTGAAGAGAAATAGTGTAAAAATAATTGTTATACGAAGGATGACGGCTTCTAAAATTTATTTTGAATTGTTTAATATATTTGTCGCTTGACCTCTTTTAACATGCTCCACTTGTTACATTTTTCTCACATTTGTCTCCTGTAAATTCAACACGAATGATGTAAACCAAATTAGTAATATTCTATTGATTTTAAAAGTGTTCATGGAGTTTCTTGCTTGTTCTTCTCCACAGAAACCTACTGTTTGGAACGAGCAACTAGCTGTTACTTTTTGGATGACTGACTCCTTGACAATTCAAAAGTGCCTGTAAATCGTTTATTTGAAAGAAATGATTTGAGTTTGAGTTATGCAGACAAAGTCGCAGGCAGTGGCTAGTATTTCATAATTGTGTAGGTAAGCAGTTGTCCACTATCATTTTCTCATGAAGGTCCATGTCTATGCAATTATCACTGACAATGTTGTAAATAAGTATTTATAGAAGTTTATTAATCATTTTAGCACACAGCACAGAAAGAGACAGTGGTGCAAATGCAAAATATTTTATTAATATTTGCACTTTTCTTCTGACTACATTGTAGTATGGTCAGTTTTACTGGTACGAATTACGAATTTTTTTTACGAATATGAAAAATTAATTTTTACGAATATGAAATTAGTATACGGAACTAGAAATAATAAAGAATTATTAGTATGGTGTAGGATATCTTAGATAGGTGGCCATTACTGGTTTTAGCAATGGCCACAGACACACTATGTTCTCTGTTCTATGTCCTATGTTAGGGGGGTTTGGTTTCTGCACTTAGTCCTTTAAAAATAGACCATTGTATGTGAGCCATGGCGGTTGATTACTCCAACCAGCCCACCTCCCTACAGAAGCTGATCAGGACACACACAAAAAGATAACTATGGACACAGTCTTTACCATGTCAGATTAAGTTAAGCAGCCGCTTTAAGTGTCAAATTTTATAAAATATTATTACTCCTATCAATGAGTCATTATTTATAAAACAGACAAAATAATAAAAGATAATATTTATCTTATTATGAATCAATTGATAATGTTTACCTCAATTGAATTAATATTTATATCAGTCATCACTCATCAGTCATATTTAGTTTCATTCAAATACAATAGTACTAAAATATACAAATAAATAAAATTGAGGTGTCTGTTAGTAATGTCAAAGGAACAGCTTTCTACTACATTGAATGTTTACACACTTCTCTTTTCTTTTTGTTCCGGCTATTCTACGAAACAGCTGGTCTGATTTTAACGAGATTTCCACTCGCGGATGGCTTATGTTATAAGGAGTAACATAAGCAACTTTTAAAAAAATAACTAAAAATAATGTCATGATATACCAAAGTTGTTTCTCTGTTTGTTCCTGTGCTGTGATATTTATTTATATTACTATCAGTTTGTTATTAATATGTTATTAACAATATGTTATTTTGTTATTTTAATTGTTAGTCCTGTGCTTTTACTTTTTACTTTGTTTAATTGGATGTTTATTTTATTAAGACATGCCTATGATGATATTAGAACTATCAAGATTTATTTAGGTAAAATGTTAATTTTTAATCTTAGCATTAATGTAACTTTAAACAATATATAACCAATTTAAATATGAAATTAACAAATGATAAAAATTGTAGATAACATGTATGAATGAAAGAATAATTAATTATTAAAAATATTGTAGGTCAAGTTTATCAGAGCATCATTTTAACATTTTTAGTAGAATGATAATGGTCTTAAGGGTCACAAGTCTTAAAGGTCACAATCATGTTTAGATAATAATAGCAGTGAAACCACACTGTTCATATATTTTTAGACCAAGGCTACTTAGATAAACTTCTCAATTAATTTGCAAAACAAAATAGGTAGGTAAAGACTCAGTGTCTAAAATGTATTTTCTATGTACTTAAAAAATGTTTTATTTTAAGTTAAATTAAAATCATGTTACCATTAATGTTATTATCATTATGGTTAGTGTTATCAGTCTAAAATTCTGATAAAAATAATGTGACAGTGATGTTGTACGTATTCATACTTGATTATCATATTATGAAGGTCATTGCCAGTGTTTATATTTTTTGTTTAGTCTAGATTAGTCAACAAACATACTTGTCAGTTATCTGTGTGTGTATCAAACTAAGATGCTACAAAATAAGCTGCTGAACATAGAATGTGGACAGTGATGTCCTGTGCTAAAGCAACATAATAATTATAACACAGTTCTAAGCACAATCAACATAAAATGCGTGTTCACTGGACAGAAGCCGACGGCTAGTCACACCGACGGCCTAACATCGTATAGACAAAAATAATGATCTTACGGGTTTGGGAAGATCAATGAACCTGTCTCCATTATCTTGATTTGCCGATATTCGTCGCGCTAGACGGCGTGTTTGGGCACGTTCAGTGCCGACCACGTGTTTCCACGACACGATTATTCAGCGAGAAGCGAGCTGCCAATGAACTAAATGATTTTCTAAAAATATCACAATGCGTGCAGAGGTTATAATGCAACGTTACTTCCACGAATAATGATTTATTGTGATTAGCACAAAAACACGACACGCGAAAACATCTTGAAGACTGGACGATGACTAAGCCAACACTGAAAACGATTCTTCAACAGCGCATTTTTTTATAACACGAGCCAGCTGTTTAAATAAACATTTCAGAAGGTTAATACACTCGCTTTACCTATCGGAACTGGCAGAGCTGGGCGTTTCGAATTTATTCAGCTTCCCAGCCATCACTTATTGTAGTATGATCTGATAATTTTATTGTGAAAACAGTCTTAATTTGTTAAAATTCACGACTGTATGATGCACACGCAAGTAGATAAATTGACTTGACTTGACATTAGCCCGTTCAGAAACTACGTCATCACATCTCCGTTACGTCAATGCGTCGTCTTGTCAAATGTAATCAATAAAAATAAAACGTCAGTGTTTTATTAAATCCAACAATTTAGAAAAAATAAAAGCCATATTTAATTACTGAGTACTATTTGCAAGCAAGGCTTCTAGATGTTACTTCAATTTTATTAATTTTTATTTCTTCTCTAGACGCCATCGTACTGTTTTTTGTTTCCGAACGCACATCACGTTCCATTTCAAGGATTTACACGTGCATGAAAAGTCACAACTTCAATCAATATTATTTCTTATAATAAAAAAAGAAATGATTTTGATTTGTTATTATTTTACCTGATATAAAAGTTTCATTCGTTAGTTTTTTCTTACTGTTAACTTAAAAACATAGTAAATAAAAATATTCAAAATAAGGCACGGATTATTGGACATCACGCAAACGAATATTTACTCTATTTTATGAACTCAGAATTATTGTGACTGCTTTGTTGGTATCTAGATATTTGTCTACAGCTACACTGTGTTGTTTGGAGCAGTTTGGAGTATGCTATCAGAACTACTGAGACTCTGGGAGTGGTTAATGGTTTAATATGATCAAATATTCGACGCCTGTGGGAATCAGAACAATCGTTTCAGCAATTTTGCTATTATTTCTTATAAGGCGCTAGTATCAAATAAATATTATTAGAAGATGGTAAAGGTTCTGTGGTTTGACTCGTGGCTACGTAAAAGCTGTACCTACGGATAGATCGATGATGGCTAAGCTAAGCTTGCCGCGGTTTCCGTGGATGGGTTACCATCCATTTCATACCAAGACCCCTTCATGCTTCGAAAAGCACGTAAAGTCGTTGGTCCCGGCTGTTATTCGTTAATCTTTGTGGTCGTTAAGGATAGTCAGAAGCCAGAAAGTCTCATTCTTTACAAGAGGTATCGTGTTACCCAGTAACTGGGTTGCGAGGGTCAGATTAGGCAGTTCAGTTGCTCTTTGTAAAAACTGGTATTCAGAGGCATTCGGTTAGCCCAAAGTAGTTGCGAAAAGGCTATCCAGATGAGATCATATTGGTTTTGTATCACTTCTGATAATAAGAATGTAAGAATACATGAGTCATCAAGGAACCAATTTAATTGTTTTTAAACTATTTTACGTAGGCAAAACAAGAACTGATATTCTTGGAACTATAGCTTGCTGATCACATTAAAATATCTCTGGAAAATGCACTCGTTTATCGCACTCGTGAGCTGCAGCTGAAAATCATGCTTAGCTTAGGCCTTTTTGGTATTACAGTCATTCAATAATTTTATTGTGTTTATTCTTTAAAAAAAAAACTGGACGAGTGCGAGTCGGACTCACTCAACGAGGGTTCAGTACTTTGTAGGTACTATCGTGGTCACACCCGCCTGACCACCACTAAGTTCATTTTTGCTTGCACTCAAAAGATGGAAGCGCTCTCTACCCCGCCTCGTTGACTTCGCAGGCGCCAAGGGATTTTTTTTTTTACTGAGCAGGCGGGAAAGTCCGCGATAGTACATATTCACACCTACTCATAGTATAAATGAGAAAGTAACTCTCTCTGTTACGCTTCCTCGATGAAACGGCTGAACCGATTTTGATGAAATTTGGTATGAAAATAGCTTGAAACCTGGGAAAGCACATACTTTTTAATCCGGGACTTCGGCTGCATCCGCGATAACCGACATTCACACGGACCAAAACACGGACAAAAGCTCGTTATTATAAAGAATATTTTTTTTTGGTTTAATTACAAATACATAGTTTTCAGACCTTTTCCTGTGTTTATAGTATAAGACGATATTACTTGCCAAATTTCACAGTTCTAAGTCAACGGAAAGTACTTACCCTATAAATTGTGAGTATTGAAATGTACGTTTTTAGTGATATAAATGACCGTATCTTTTTTTTACGTTAACTTAGAAGTTTGATTTGTTTCACAGTTTCAATGGACCGTGGACTTAAGTATGTGGTTTTAATTTCAACTCGATACCTCTACGAGTTCCCGAGATAAAGGGTCTTGACAGACAGACGGACAGACAGACAGACGGACAACAAAGTGATCCTATAAGGGTTCCGTTTTTTTCTTTTGAGGTACGGAACCCTAAAAACAGTAAACGGTATTTTTACTGTAAAACCAATAATCGCATTTTTCTTTCTTTCTCTCTTTTAGGGTTTCGTACCTCAAAAGGAAAAAACGGAACCCTTATAGAATCACTTTGTTGTCCGTCTGTCTGTCTGTCTGTCAAGACCCTTTTTCTCGGGAACGCGTGGAGGTATCGAGTTGAAATTAAAACCATATACTCAATATCTACGGTTCCTTGATACTGTAAAAAAATCAACCCTCATGTTAACGTGAAAAAAGACACGGCCGTTTATGTCGCAAAAAACGCATTTATAATATGAAGTAGATTCAAGTATCGATAGTAGGTATGGATTAGTATAGAAGTATGGATATGTACCTACAAATATGTACGGAACCCTCGGTGGGCGAGTCCGACTCGCAAGTGTCCGATTTTTTTCTAATACCGTAATTTTATAGCTGTTACATTTTACAGTAAATTCAGAAAAGAAATAGGTTGTCACACGTGCACCCGTTGTGTTCATGCGTAGGAATAATAAAAACAAGTGGAAGTGCCACGCAGCCATCGAACGTGTGGCACAATTATGTGGAAATGATCAACATTGGTCCAGTCGCGATCAACTACTTGCTGCGACGTGACATATCGCACGTAAGGAAAAAAAATACAACCATGCCTTATTGTGCAATTTTCACATGCAAAAATGATAGCATGTCAAAGAATGTTTCTTGCAGAGGTATATCGTATCACCAAAAAGTATAAAATTTCATATATTTCAATTTAATCGATTTTTATTGACAATACCATATTTTTACTCTGATGTGAACTAAATACTACCTTATGTTCATTCATTAAAGTCTAAATTAGCTTGCTCGCTGTCTTGACTGTAATCGTTTTACGTGGCATAAATTCTAGAAACTTCGACGCTACTCGTTTAGGGATGGGACACATTAATGCAAATAGTTCGTGTCGATAAAACAATAATGTCTGTTTTTAAAGTACCAAACTTTTTTTAATAAATAAAAGTACGAGTTTGAAAGACTGAGTTTTAAAAACCTTATACCTATATTCTAGCAAATAGTCATTCATTCGCGGTTAGACGTAGGCCTACAAATATTCTATATAGGTACATGTATATAGTTTATCTTCACATACAAAAATTCAGATGTCAATTATGTTTTTAAAAGACTGTCACGTATTTAAAAAAGATATTGTCATGTCTAAAATAATGCGTCATTTCATTGGGACGTCAATCAATTTTCTACATACAATCATATTACGAACTCAATGAAAGGTATCGCAGAAAATATGTCAATATACGCATACATCATTAATTAATCATCATTTTTGATCCATTACGTACAATATAAAGATTAATTTAAACACTGTAATTATATTTCTTACATTGTACAAATTATCGACAACTTTACCACATCTCTCATTGAATAGAAAAATCAATAACAGTTGCATGCGAAAATGACATCTATTTACAGTAACAATAGATGTCATGTTACGTAATTTGGTAACAGCGCTCTCTAGCGTCGAATAGCTGAACTCGTTGGACATTGCTCGAATTGGATTGTTAGATGGAAAAAATCTCTTTAGTGATTTTGACATGTAAAATAATAGCAACGTTCGTCAGTTGTGATACGATTTAATTTCGAACAACAATAAATAAGCTTTACGCCAAAGTTGCGTTTATAATTTGTAGCCAATTATATCACCGTTTTCTGTGTATTGCAAGTACTTTTAAATTTGCAAATGTGTGAGTTTGGCGACACTGGATCCAGTATTAGGTAAGACTAAGGGCACTTCCTCTTGTTTTTATTATTCCGTGGTTCCTACTACCATACTATATTATAAAAGAGATAATAGTATAGAAGAGTACCTATCTAAGTTTATTTCTCCCCGCTGCTGCCATGGCGTCGAGGAAATCTTCAATTTGGCTCGGATTTGAGGTAATCCTTTGTGACGGAGTACCTCGCAACTATTCTTTGGATTGTTTTCTGAATAAGGCATGGAAAATAATAGTTTTATTTTGGTTATTTTTTTTTTGTAAACTGGACTCCAAATAAAATTTGTTATAATCTTGATGTAAGTCGTCAATTTAGCTACGAAACCCAGCTGCTAATAAATGTTATTTAGTTTGTTACCTAATAACTTTTCCCAATATACATTTGTCGTATCCGGTCAATAGTAAGAACGTGAAACGCAAAGACAATAAATAGTCTATGGTGAAACGGATCGCAAGCGCGCTATTATCAAGAACACGTGATCAACCACCACCATTTCGGCGCGCTTCTACAAAGTCATGATGTTTTCAGCCGACAGCGAGGGAGACATTCAGAATCCAGTGTCTGATCGCAACGGAGCTAATACGTCCTGAAACTGTACTTTCGATTCGTTGTTGAAGTGAAGTGCCTATGTCTAAGTGAACCTATGTCTATGTTAATTATAGTGTCTGAGTTTATTTTAAATTAATTGTGTTAAATTGTGGTTTTAATAAACGCCGTGTACTGTATCCTATACCCAGTGTGTTTGCATTGCACGAAACCCATTATACGGACTAAATCCTGACTGATCCGACACATTTATATGCCCAATTTCGTGCAAGATTCGAACCTGTAATCTGAAGCGCGGCAGTCGTATACTCAACCGCTAATTGCCCATGGTTTAACAAAATGTTACAGACGTCTATTATCATAATGTTAAACTAATTTCGCGACATCTTTCCAATTCTGCAAAAAAAGAACATTAAGATTGTCTCGCCATCTTTTGTGGAAGGTGTGTGACGAAACAGGCAAATCAAAACAAATAAACGTTAAAACTATTTAGTTAGCACTTAAAAAAAAAAACGTTGCCCCACACTAAGGAATTTCTCCTGTATCGTGGGTACAAACATACACAAACAGCCAAACCCGGAACAACGGCTATCTGTAAGCCATACGAATATTAGTTCCGTGCGGGATTTGAACCCGCGACACGCAGCGCAGCAGCCAATCGCTAAACCACTGCGCCAACCGTGTCCTCAAATAATTCATTGATTGATGTTTCAGTAAATTAAAACAGCTAACTAATAGATTCAGGTTGATCACACTCATTACGCATGGGTGATCATCGTCAAATTGTGCGCTCACATTTTCACCAACAATAAAATTATTCAACAAAATCTGCATCACAGATTCGTTCCATTATACGGAAGCATAACATAAAACAAGTAAATCCCGTCGTTTTTCCCCCATCTCCCAAAAATCCCCTAATTGAAGAGTAATTGCCGAAAAAATGTCGTTTGAACAACATTTTGCCCGCGGACTGTTGCAAAACGATTGCACGGAGAGTTTTTAATAAGCTTGTCTATGGCCCTTTATCGATTTTTTGTGACGTTACTTTAATGTTTTAAAAAGTTATTAAACTTTGTTGATTGGCTGCGTGCTGGGGATGCCTAATGGGAAGGCTTTTTCGTGGGTAGGTAATTTAATTTTATGGGAATTCTGTCTAAGAAGGGAGCACGTTTGAAACTTAAAAAGTTATTCAACTTTGCTACCTAGAAATATTTCTCCTTAAGTACTTCTTTTTATAAGTAGGTATATAGGTAGCCTTAGTCGATGTCTTTATGAAATTTTAAACACCTAGGTACCTCTTCAAATCTCCGTAAAAGGTTATTGTAGGTATATACCTACTTAAGAAAGAATTAGTACCTAGTAAGTAAAAACTAAATAGGTAAATCAAGTCTACTATTACAGTACATACCTACCTACTATATAATTTTGAGAACCCATAGTTATTATTAGGTAAACCCTATTACTTACTCCATTAAAATTAATGAAATGCGAGATTACTACAACGGGTAATTAGTAGTAATTATAAGCAATCTAGTAGCAAAGATTTAGGTTTAATTAAGTGAGTGGAGCCCGTCTGGCGACAGTCTTGCAAGCAATTAGCCAAAACTTTCCCCATTTACATGTTATGGGGAAAGTTCGGCGAGGTGGCAGCCCCGGCGCCAGTAAGAATTCCAAATTTGAATTGAATTCTTTTTTAATTTCAAACAGTCTGCGTGGTTTGGGACGGAGTTTTAAGTTACTTTTTTTTAAATTTCCAGCGGAATGAATTTAACTCGGAGTCTTTTTAATAATTTTGATGTAAGATTTTAAACTCTCTTCTTATTGTTTAAGTTGCATCAAAAATATGAGACTCGCTTTTGCCCGCGACTTCGTTCGTGTGAAAGTAGGCTGAATAAAAAGTAAGTAGCCTGTATCCTTTTTGAGGTTGGTGTTGGGTTGCCTAGTCTGTACCAAATTTCATCAAAATCGGTGCTGTATTGCCGTAAAAGCTTAGTTACCTATGATTGGAATTTTAAGATTGAAACTGGTCAAATAAGATACTTATGAATCACTTGAAGAAACCTGTATTTCTAAACTTTTCTTACCTAAGTTTCCCCACAAAGATTAAAAGGAAACTAAGTCAACTTGCTTGAAGTTCTGCAGCTCCGCTATTCAGGTGTAGTAAACTTAGGAATAGATTGCAGGTTCTGCATCCAGTTCGCGCTATAAACATGTCGGACTGATTCCAGTCATTGTTGAACTTCTCCCAGGTCGGTGTGGGATACGTTGCTTCACCTACTTGAAAGTACCTATTATAGTCTGTGGAAGAAAGGTGTGATTCTACTGGCTCATAGGATTAGTGAAGCGAGGCAGGGTTTTAATAAAAAAATATAAAAGTATGTTCACTGCGGTATGAGGATAAGATATTCTAGCTGACCTGAAAAAAAATGAAGAGGAAGTACCTACACCTGTGTTTGCGGATACGCTGTTTTTTTTTTTTATAAATCATTGCCCCACTCTACGAATTTCTTCTGTGTCGTGGGTGCGTTTACATAAACATACACGAATAGCCAGACCCGGAACTATCTGTAGGTAGGCCATACAAATATGTGTTCCGTGCGGGAATCGAATCCGCGATACGCAGCGCAGCAGTCAATCGCTCAATCACTGCGACAACCTTGTCGTCAACTCTCTTACTCCACTGTTAAGTTGCGGAAACCAAGACAGTTGTAATGTTTCTCCGGGACTTGTGAAGCTGTATTGCCTCGGGGCTTTTCTGGTAACCGCCACTGTTGATTCTGGCTTTCAAGAGTTGCAGTGGTATGGGAATAGTATGGTAGAAAGAAAGAAAAGAAAGAAAGAAAAATTGTTTATTTGAAACCTCGTACAGGTAAACCGAAACATAAAGGTTATACAAATAATACAACATAAAAAAAAGACTTATAAAACCTGTACGAGACCAAAAAGGCTCCTGTCACAGCACAATGCTACGACTTGAAATGTCGCAGCGCTGGTATTCTGACAGGGCCTTGCAGAGATGCCACGGGCCGCCAGTCACGACTAAAAGGTAAAAAAAAAATATATATAATAATAAATATCTAACAAAAATAAGCAAGATAACATTCTGTAAAGAATATGTAAATCCGACATAGCTATCAATTATAATATATGTATAAAGTTATTAAATACAAGGTTGCTTGGTAGGCAAGACAAGTTCTATGTGAGGGTGGTTTGGTTTCCGCACTTAGTCCTTAAATATGGGCCATTGTACGTGACAGTGTGGCAGGCTTGTCGCAAATAAATACAAAATCGATTGGCCAAAGTAGCTGAAATTCGGTCGGAGAATTATGATTAAATTATTATAACTTTATTCTTAATTTTGTATTATATTGGATTGTTTTTGTTGAAAGTGAATCCAACAGGTAACCAATTCTTACTTCTCTGTTCTTCATATCTTGTATAAAAATAATATTTATCCTATTTCCATTCATATAGCCAGTGGAAACCCTCTCTAACAATGGCAAGTCCGAGTCGGAGAGGTATAGCTAGGTGTTTCATCGGGTAGTACCTATTCTATTGTGCGTTGACTTGCACGGAATTAGTGTACCTACATGTAACACAATTAGTTTAGGAACGTATTAAGGGTATTGTGTTACTAATAAGTTAGTAGAATTTTCGGATAGAATTATTTTATCAAATCCGGAACGAGGAAATTCGCCAAAGAACTATAAGGTCACCGACATAGCTCTCAGAATACGCAAGTTGAAGTGGTAACCGGCAGGCCACGACGCTCGAAGAAGCTATAATCGATGGGAAAGAAAGTTTCTCGAGTAGCGACCACGAACCCCACTAGATTGACCGTAGATATCGTTAAGGTCGCGCGCGGGCAAGAAGCTTATAGGTAAAAGTGGAGGCAACACTCTAAATACCTAAGTGAAGCCAACTGTGGGCAGACGCTCTCTTTCTAAATGCATACATAAGATAAAGAAAACACATATCACTATCTCGTTCTTATGTATGCATTCAGAAAGAGAGCATCAGCCCACAGTTGGTTTCAAGCTTTTGTTCTAAGTGTTGGCTCCATTTATACCTATTTCTTCATGCGCGCGGGTAACCGGTGGATGTAAGCGGCAGGTTGCCGCTCGTTTGTGTGGTTCTATGGGGTAGGCTCTTGTTCAACAGTGGACGTCTACCAGCTGATGATGATAATTATTATGTTACTAGCTGACCCGACAGACGTTGTCCTGTCAATTGATTTCTAATTTTCTTACCGCTTAAACCTACCCTAAACGTTCACAAACATTTCTAGACCAAAATTATCCAAATCAGTCTAGCTGTTCTCGAGTTTTATTTTATTTTTTATTTTTATTTTATTTATTTGGGAAAAATAAATACATAAAAATGTAATAAATATATAACAACGAGACTAATGAACAACGATTCATTTTAATTATATTAAATACCAAATTTCATACTTGGTATAAATATGTAGGTACATATAAGTATAATATATTTGACTCTTTTTTATACACTGCTCAGGCTCACATACTGATTCAATTGTTTGTTAAAATATAAGGAGTGGTCGTCTACTGTTTCAACATTTGTATTAATATGTGAACACTATGTGTATCTATGTACATATAACTTAGTCTGTCATTCCTTAATCTGTGATACTTTGTACACACTTTCAAATACCTAGTGTTTTTATGCAAGGTACATCGTATTCACGTATAGGTAATTATATAATTCCTGTAAATGCAAATATTGTTAACATCGTTTTTAAAAGAGTAAGTATGGAGTTTCTTGCCCATTCTTCTCCATACAAAACTACCTTTTGGAATGGGCACCTAGAATCAATTATTATTTTATTCTCATTTGTCGTTCAAAAGTGCCTTAAAATGGTCTAATTGAAATAAATGATTTGACTTTGACTTTGACTTTAGAAAATAATTGTTTTGTTAAATATTATCGAAGAATTGATTTCATTATGTTACACGAAACGATTCTGTATTCTGTTGTAACAAGATCTAGAATAATGATTCTCTTTCTTTTTAACCGACTTCAAAAAGGAGGAGGTCCTCAATTCGTTTGGTTTTTTTTCATGTATGTACATCGATTACTCTGAGATTTATGATCCGATTTACGTGATTCTTCTTTAGTTTGATGCGGAATAGTTGCCATTTGGTCCCATAAAAATTTAACATTGTTTGCCCCAGTAGTTTTCATTTTATGAACATTTTTTTATTTTTTTAATATTTATTTTTATGTTTGACCACGCATAACATTTTTCAGTGTAGTCCGATTTCGATGATTCTATATTTAATTGATAGTGTATACCTCAAATTTGGCCCCATATTAATTTCAAGTTCCCATATTAACCCCTAAGGGTTGAAAATTAAGGGATGACAGATTTTTTTTTATGTCACCGTTTCGTAATTCATTTCTATGATTAGAAGCAGGTACTAAAAAGCGAAAAAAAAATTTTTAAACAAAAAAGACAACCCCCTTCAAAAGTAAAAAATAACTTTCAATTCGCAAGTCGACACGCAAAACCAAAGCCGCCGACTTGCAAATTGAAAGTTATTTTTTACTTTTTGAAGGCGGTTGTCTTTTATTACCAGCTTTTTATTAGCTTCACCAGTATGTTTGTATGTTTGTTTGTAACCGACTTCTTTGGGCGCGATTTTGACCCACTTTAAACGGCCAGATTTCGTTCAAACTTTGTAGATTTATCGAGGACCGATGACAATACACTAATTTGATAAAAATATTAAAAAAAAAAACAAAAAAAAAAAAACATAAGTCGTTCTAAATTAGTTGCCGAAAAAACAGCTATTATATACTTACTAGGAAGGTACTGCACAAGCGCCCCTGGTAGAATAAATGTACATAATATTTATAGATATAGATATAACCAAACTAAAAAGTAAAAAATAAATAATAGATTAAAAAAACTAAAAACACGCTTTTTATAGAAAACCAAACTAAAAAATAGAAAATAAATTTTATTTAAAAAAAGCGTGGGGTGCATGGTGTCAATAGTTATAAATATTTTATAGACAAATATGCAAAGCACCCCACGCTTTTTTTTTAATAAAATTTATTTTCTATTTTTTAGTTTGGTTTTCTATAAAAAGCGTGTTTTTAGTTTTTTTAATCTATTATTTATTTTTTACTTTTTAGTTTGGTTATATCTATATCTATAAATAGACCATTTTAAGGCACTTTTGAACGACAAATGAGAATAAAATAATAATTGATTCTAGGTGCCCATTCCAAAAGGTAGTTTTGTATGGAGAAGAATGGGCAAGAAACTCCATACTTACTCTTTTAAAAACGATGTTAACAATATTTGCATTTACAGGAATTATATAATTACCTATACGTGAATACGATGTACCTTGCATAAAAACACTAGGTATTTGAAAGTGTGTACAAAGTATCACAGATTAAGGAATGACAGACTAAGTTATATGTACATAGATACACATAGTGTTCACATATTAATACAAATGTTGAAACAGTAGACGACCACTCCTTATATTTTAACAAACAATTGAATCAGTATGTGAGCCTGAGCAGTGTATAAAAAAGAGTCAAATATATTATATATGTACATATTTATACCAAGTATGAAATTTGGTATTTAATATAATTAAAATGAATCGTTGTTCATTAGTCTCGTTAAAACTCGAGAACAGCTAGACTGATTTGGATAATTTTGGTCTAGAAATGTTTGTGAACGTTTAGGGTAGGTTTAAGCGGTAAGAAAATTAGAAATCAATTGACAGGACAACGTCTGTCGGGTCAGCTAGTAACATAATAATTATCATCATCAGCTGGTAGACGTCCACTGTTGAACAAGAGCCTACCCCATAGAACCACACAAACGAGCGGCAACCTGCCGCTTACATCCACCGGTTACCCGCGCGCATGAAGAAATAGGTATAAATGGAGCCAACACTTAGAACAAAAGCTTGAAACCAACTGTGGGCTGATGCTCTCTTTCTGAATGCATACATAAGAACGAGATAGTGATATGTGTTTTCTTTATCTTATGTATGCATTTAGAAAGAGAGCGTCTGCCCACAGTTGGCTTCACTTAGGTATTTAGAGTGCTTTGCATATTTGTCTATAAAATATTTATAACTATTGACACCATGCACCCCACGCTTTTTTTTAAATAAAATTTATTTTCTATTTTTTAGTTTGGTTTTCTATAAAAAGCGTGTTTTTAGTTTTTTTAATCTATTATTTATTTTTTACTTTTTAGTTTGGTTATATCTATATCTATAAATATTATGTACATTTATTCTACCAGGGGCGCTTGTGCAGTACCTTCCTAGTAAGTATATAATAGCTGTTTTTTCGGCAACTAATTTAGAACGACTTATGTTTTTTTTTTTTTTTTTTTTTTTTTTTTAATAATTTTATCAAATTAGTGTATTGTCATCGGTCCTCGATAAATCTACAAAGTTTGAACGAAATCTGGCCGTTTAAAGTGGGTCAAAATCGCGCCCAAAGAAGTCGGTTACAAACAAACATACAAACATACTGGTGAAGCTAATAAAAAGCTGGTAATAAAAGACAACCGCCTTCAAAAAGTAAAAAATAACTTTCAATTTGCAAGTCGGCGGCTTTGGTTTTGCGTGTCGACTTGCGAATTGAAAGTTATTTTTTACTTTTGAAGGCGGTAGTCTTTTTTGTTTAAAAATTTTTTTTTCGCTTTTTAGTACCTGCTTCTTATCATAGAAATGAATTACGAAACGGTGACATAAAAAAAAATCTGTCATCCCTTAATTTTCAACCCTTAGGGGTTAATATGGGAACTTGAAATTAATATGGGGCCAAATTTGAGGTCACTATCAATTAAAAATAGAATCATCGAAATCGGACTACACTGAAAAATGTTATGCGTGGTCAAACTGGTAGAATAAATGTACATAATATTTATAGATATAGATATAACCAAACTAAAAAGTAAAAAATAAATAATAGATTAAAAAAACTAAAACACGCTTTTTATAGAAAACCAAGCTAAAAAATAGAAAATAAATTTTATTTAAAAAAAAGCGTGGGGTGCTTTGCATATCTGTCTATAAAATATTTATAACTATTGACACCATGCACCCCACGCTTTTTTTTAAATAAAATTTATTTTCTATTTTTTAGTTTGGTTTTCTATAAAAAGCGTGTTTTTAGTTTTTTTAAACTATTATTTATTTTAAATATTAGATACTAGTTTTTTTTTACGTGACTGTCGTGACTGAGTGATTGTCGGTTATCACACATAAATTTCATCAAAATTAGTTTAATAGTTTACTCATGAAAGAGTACCTACTTAACAAACAAGCAAACACAATTGCGTATTTAGGATATTAGTATGAATTATCATTTTCTTCCCTTCTATACTTGCTAATAAAGCAATTTTAAGTTGAGTAAATCAGAGCCATTTTTTTTATTCGTTCAGACATAAAATAGATTTCATAAAGTCATAACCCACGAATGTCTCCCTCGTCGTAATTTCGTAACACCATGGAGTTTTCAATTCGACTTTTTTACTTTTTACAACTCTGATTGGGCGGCGTCGGTTGAGTGAAACAGAACGCACCAAGAATGTTAAATAAAACCTATTTACTTGAAACTTTTTGCGTGGAGCGCACTTTATTGGATATTGGAAAAGGTTTTTATTGGTTTTCAATCTGTGTTTAGTGTGATTGTAGGCACGCGGTGTCAGTAAAGTAAAAGGTGGATACAGAAGCGGTGTGACTTCCTGAATATCTTCCAACACTATGTAGATAAACTTCGTGAGTCTTCGCGTTATTCATCACTTAACTTAAACGAGGACATGCTGCGCAGACTCCGCGAAATGCACATCGAGGATCTAGAGACCCCCGGTGACGCCTACCTCGGATACGGACAGCACAACCCCTCTTTACTAATACTAGACTGGTGAAATCGATTATGAAAACAACAGGAGTCGGCTGCTCAGCAAGCGAATGACCGCTCCACGTCCCCATAAATTTTAATTAGCTGTAAATAAGATAGGGCAATATAGAACAACATTTTAAATGTATATAAGTTTATTCTGTACATACTAACAAGCACACAGCACACACTACACGACACTTTTATAGATCTCTCTCAGACAAACATAGGTAGACTGTAAGTAGCTGACACACCCACAGGGCCTCAAGTCTGCTATTACAATAGTGTCAGATTGGTCTATCATTGATTTCATAATAGTTGATTTTGACAAGTTTGGTAACTACTAATATAATGGCGTCATTATGACTTTCCAATGGTCAACCACTGACACGCCACTGAAAGAAATGATATAGAATGGTAATCTCGTACAAAATGACAACTAAATGACTAAATTTGGCGGTAATCTGCTAAAATTTTGACAGTTCCTTTGATCAGTGACCTACCATTAGAACGTCATTGTGCAGTCATTGCTTTTAATTCGACCAACCAGTGATCGACTATTATGAATTTAGCATATTACGAACTTTTAGCAAAATGACAATGGGATCGTGTTGGAATGACGAAATTATAGAAATAGCAGACTCGGCCCCCAGGCCGAATACACCACCGATCTATGGTGTGTGTCAGAATGGCTGGTTGCCTGTGGCTTTGGTCTATGAGAGTTGATTAGAAAATTGCTACATAATTGCTTATATTTGCTACATTTAATAAATAATAGCTACATACTATATATATTTAGAAATAACATATTTTTTTTGTACAGCCATCCTGACGTTTGGTTGGCTGGTCGCCTCCTAGTTTAAAGCCAAGCATGCAGAGTTTCCCGAAATGTATTGCGTCAATAATTGCTACATATTTGCTTCATTTATCTAATTTAGTTGTATCTTCAAACATATGTTAAATAAAGGATGTAGCAATTATTTTAATTATCCCAAGGAAAAGTGCTTGATAAAACAATAAAGGCAAATAGTTGCAGTGTGTCTTCAGTCAACGGTATTGCTACTTTTGAAGGCTATTATTATTATTATTATAGTGCTTCCACTTGCCACCACTTCTACTTACCTACTCATAACATAACGTAGCAATAATAGCCTCCTCCTAATAATAGCAATACCGTTGACTGAAGACACACTGCAACTATTTGCTTTTATTGTTTTATCAGGCACTTTTCCTTGGGATAATTAAAATAATTGCTACATCCTTTATTTAACATATGTTTGAAGATACAACTAAATAAGATAAATGAAGCAAATATGTAGCAATTATTGACGCAATACATTTCGGGAAACTCTGCATGCTTGGCTTTAAACTAGGAGGCGACCAGCCAACCAAACGTCAGGATGGCTGTACAAAAAAAAAATGTTATTTCTAAATATATATAGTATGTAGCAATTATTTATTAAATGTAGCAAATATAAGCAATTATGTAGCAATTTTCTAATCAACTCTCATAGACCAAAGCCACAGGCAACCAGCCATTCTGATACACACGATCTATGGACATAATGTACCATATGAACCAGGGAAATAAACATCTTTCTATTGTATTCTATTCTATTCATCATCTGCCTAGCCTTTTCAACTATGTTGGGATAGGCTAAGTCTAACCGGATACAGCTGAATACCAGCGTTTTACATGGAACGAATACCTCTGACTGATTCCCACAACCCAGTTACCTACTGGGTAACATTTACGCCTTGGTAAGACTGGTTGTCAAACTTTCCAGTTTCTGACTCCCATAACGACTGTCAAGGATCTACGAATGACAGCCGGGACCAACGGCTTTACGTGCTTTCCGAGGCACAGAGGGGTTTCGGTACGAAATGGATGGTCACCCATCCATGAATCGACCGCGGCAAGGGTAGCTTAACAATGACCGATCGGCTTTTAGTTAGCCACGAGTTAAACCACAAAAATGTTATTATTTGAGACTAACGCCTCATAAGAAATAATAGCAATATTGCTGAAACGGTTGTTATGATTCGAACAGGCGTCGAATATTTGATCATAGTATAGTATTCTAATAATATTATGCTGCAAACAACACGGTCTAGGTCAGTCAATACCTAGACTAGAATTTTCAGGATATACTAAGAGCTCAACTGTTAAGTAGGAGACACAATGGCTAAACAATGAGAAACGACCAATATTTGACTTGTAAACATTAAAAGGGCTAACACGCTTTAATTGCCTACACTAGCTTTAAGGGCGCGTATTCGATTTAGCGCAACTCAAAATCTAAACGATTGCTAGAACGGCATAGCAGCATTGACACACTCTAGTACAATACAAAGGTCTGTTTGTGTGCATCAGAAAAAAAAATACGCACGAAATAAGCACGAATCAATGAAATTGATCAGCAAACGACAGCGCGCGATGTTTTACAGTGCTTTTTAAAATAATTGTCTAAAATAAATGAGTTCGTATAACGGACTGAAAAATATTCTATATATTAAGCATAACATTTCCTTTCATAAAATAAATATATCAGTTATGTTTTTATTCAAATACTGGTGAAAATAAATTGTCAAAGTGAACCAATTTTCTACTTTTTCGACATTGTTTCTTAATACATAATAGTAATATTTTCGTAATTTTGGCTCTGTAGTACACTTTAAGACTATACATCCTGTTGGAAAAACGCATAAAACATAACTTTTTGGTATATTGTAATGGTTGTATTCGTCCTGAAAGTTAACTCTGACGTCTATTTTCGTAAAACGATATGAAAGGATTGTCTACGCTTCAAAAAACCATAATTAAAAATTATACTTTTACTCGGGTGCTCCCTAAATCAAGACTTATTCTTTTCGAAAACTGTAATTGTCTTTAAATAATCTGCTCACATCTTTACGATATTGCTCTGGGCAAAACGCGAAAACATGAAGTTTTCGTCACGAATCGAATACACGCTCTTAAAGTCTTTTTTTCTTATCCCAGCAACTAAAAATTTTACTCCAATAATGTGGCTATTACTTAGCCTTTTATTACGAGCCCATGCGTTATTCAGGATTACTTTTAATGTTTTATTTCGCAAAACTTTATAGGTTTTTTTTTTTAACATTAGCAGGGTGCAAACTAATAAATTTAAAATCCATTGCCAATACAGAGACACTGCTAGGCTACTCAGGTTTTAAAACTATAAAGCATTTTGTAATTACTATATTGTGCCTGCGGCGTTCGCGTGAATTTCCTTAACGATCCGATTTTTTTTAATAATAAAATATAGCTGTAGTACTCAGAAATAACATAGCTACCTATTAGCGAAATAATTTTCAGAATCAGAACAGTAGTTTCGGGGGTTATGGCGTTCCACAAACAAACTGTTCAGTTTTATAATCCAACTGATATTATAAATGAATGTTCGTGAGGATGGATAGATGCTTGCTTTTCTTAGGGCCTGTGCACACCACGTTTTATAAACGCGCCGGTGACGCGCGTTTTAGAAACGCGCGTCGACGGCGCGCTTTTATCCTACAGAGCAGTTTGTTGTCGTTTTTATCGATACACACGCGCGTTAGCATCGCGTTTGTATCGATTCAAACGAGCGACACCAGCGCGTCTGTATCGATACACACGCGCAATTGTATAGCGTTTTTGTATCGATTCAAACGCTCTTAGCACTGTATATTGGCGAGTTAATTCCGGTTTAAGAATCACAAGAAGTACTTGAAATGATGAATACGACATTCGATAACAATTTACAAAGCGCATGCAATCAATGCTGTGTCGACCGACACCATCTTGCTACTGTTGACGAGGTTCTACTTAAAAACGCGATATGCCAGCGCGTTTGCATCGATACAAACGCGTATTTGAATTTATACAGGTGTGCAAAGGTCTACAGGCTGCGTCTGACTCGCGTGTGTATCGCGTCTGTATCGCTACAAACGCGCGTCACCGGCGCGTTTAAAAAACGTGGTGTGCATTAGGCTCTTAGACGCTTAAACGGCTGAACGGTATTAACTGAAATGTGGTAGACATACAAATACTGACATAGCTTATCATAGGATATGATTGAAGATTATTGTACAGTCAGTATGTTAATTAACCAAAGGCGTTCCTTTTTGACCGGTAATACTACTATGCCCATGATACTAAAAATAATATTCCCATCGAAAATAAAAAAGTTTTTATTTTTTAAATTTCATACAAAATCGGAAACGTATAAGAAACATCTGTACATGTCTGGATTTTGTTAATACTTATTTTTTTATGCTGATGTATTTTTTTAAATCTAACAATCTTAGATTATTGATAGGTCTCCGCGAACTCCGACTAGATACCGCACTACTTTAAAACAATAGCTCTGTGAATGGGACAACTCAATATTACAGTGTGTAAAAAACAAATTGTAAGGAGGCTACTGTGCGTGAAAAATTGTGTTCCCAATTGTCAATTTCCACCTGACACATTGGTTGCTACGAGACAGGCTCGGGTAAAATACTACTTAGCCACAAAGTATGTAAGGCTGCGTTGCACCCGGGCAGAGTGACCACTCAGAACAAACCGCCATTTTTCGCACGCACACATTGACATTACATTTATAGGCATTCTCAAGCAGTTTCAAGCAGACTTCAGTCTCGACTGTCACGTGTTGTCAAAATGAATAAATGATGTAACTGACATTTCATGACGAATAGGAAGATTTTATTATAAAAATATTGCTAAGAGTTCCAACCAGTGTCAATAAAATTTCATATTGTCACAAATAAAACCTACAGAGTCAATACAGTAGCAGCCCTAGTGAGTCTGGCAAGTTTAGGTAATTAGTTTTGAAGATGGCGGGAGCGGTCCTTCTGTACCCTTTATATTTTGTACTTAGCCCTTGTTACACTTGGCTAAATTAAGTCGACTAAATTCAGTCGCTGCTGAATTCAGTAAAGCATAATCGCATTTAGTAAGTAAGTAGTAACTGAATTCAGTAGCGACTGAATTTAGAAGACTTTATTTAGCCAAGTGTAATATGGGCTTAAGGGCGCGTATTCGATTTAGTGCAACTCAAAATCTAAACGATTGCTAGAACGGCGTAGCAGCATTGACACACACTAGTACAATACAATGGACTGTTTGTGTGTATCAGAAAAAAAATATGCACGAAATAAGCACGAATCATTGAAATTGATCGGCAAACGACAGCGCGCGATGTTTTACAGTGCTTTTTAAAATAATTGTCTAAAATAAATGAGCTCGTATAACGGACTAAAAAATATTCTGTATATTAAGCACAACATTTACTTTCATAAAATAAATATATCAGTTATGTTTTTATTTAAATACTGGTGAAAAAAAATGGTCAAAGTGAACCGATTTTCTACTTTTTCAACATTGTTTTTTAATACAGAATAGTAATATTTTCGTAATTTTGGCTCTGTAGCTGTCTTTATGACTGTATATACTGTTGGAAAAACGCATAAAACAAAATATTTTGGCATATTGTAATGGTTGTATTCGTCCTGAAAGTTAACTATGACGTCTATTTTCGTAAAACGATATGAAAGAATTGTCTTCGCTTTAAAAAACCATAATAAAAAATTAAACTTTTACTCTGTAGCTGTCTAAATCAAGACTTAATCTTTCTAAAACTGTAAATTGTCTTTAAATAATCAGCTCACATAATTACGATATTGCTCTGGGCAAAACGCAAAAACATGAAGTTTTCGTCACGAATCGAATACGCGCTCTTAAGTCAAAATTTACATTTTGGCTCAGTATTTGTTGTCTCATTTGACAAGTACGTCGGCTGTATCTAGTGATGTTTTTGGTCCCGTTTTTGTGTAGCCGTAGGGTAACTTAGGATTTTAATCTTAATTCTAAAGTCGTATAATCAGTATAAAATATACCATTACTTAGGTAACTGACATGACTAGTCAAAACTTTCCCCATACTTCCCAAAATCCGAGAAAACAAAACACGCCGAGGAAAGAGGAAGACAGCAAATAATTGTAAATGTAAATGTAATTAGTGCGAGTGAATTGGACGATTAGTTAAAGAGCTGCCGAAGTGAGTCGAACTTCTGAGTTGATACTGAATTCATGGAAAATGGTAGTGTCGTTGTTTGTTTTCATTAGAGTGGTGCTAACTAGAGGTGTTGTGATTGTTTCTCTTGTCTATAGTTATATACACGACACGGTTGACGCTGTGGCTGAGTAACATTCTTTCACTCACACACACCACAACAAAAAACGAAACGATTTAATTACATACACTACAACCAAAATAACAGACTGTACAAGTTCGACGTGGGAAGAGGTGAGGAAGTGTTTCGGAGGGAGACGGGGCGTGTCGGTACTGTACGCCGTACGGTAGTACTAATATAATATATAAACTGTCCTAAATATATTATTCCTTTGCTTGTAGGTAATTAAATTATGAAACGTTGCATCCGCTACGTTCAAGTTCGATCGGCTACGGCGTAGAGGGTCTACGTAACTACGTAGCTTGCTGCGTAGTAAACTTTATCAAAACAATCAAAACACACCATTAACCAAAAATTCCAAGACAGCTTTGCTCTAAAAAACACATGATTTTAACCTTGAAAACCTGTTTTTTTTTAACAAGATAATTTTTCAAGCATAATAATAAAGTTGAGTTTAAGTTCGTTACGGCAAATCTCCAGAACTACTGAACCGATTGTGTAAATTATTTCGCTAATAAAAAGCTACTTTATCCCTGAGTGCTATAAGCTATACTTCATTATCAAAAACATTAGGAATCTGTAAAAAAAAACACGCGAATGAAGTAGCGGTCAAAAGCTAGTAGACCCACAGGGGGTGCCTTTAGCGTGTATGTAGTCGCATAATATATAAGTTTCGCCCTGGCTAGAGACCTTAAGGCTGCTCTCTCGAAAAAAGCTTGAAAGAAGCATGCAGTTGAAGCAACTTTTCGTCGACATTTACAGAAAAATTACATCTGAAAAAAATTGTTAGTAATCTACATACGTAATTTGGTTTAGTCACAATTTTTCTATCGGTATCACATAATAAGAAAAAAAATGTCAATCACCTCCAAATCATTGAGATGAAACCATTTTACTCCTTAATTTCTTATCAAAAGAGTATAAAAAAAAATATTTACTGCTTTGCAATACAAAGGAAAATGATTTGGTTTTGTTACTTTTTACAAATATGTATTATTTTTATTACAATAAATTAAAAATGCGTCCGATTAAAGACTGCGTCTACATCACCCCCGCACTCGTCCATAAATTCAGTACGGGCCAAGTGCTCACGGTTATTGGCATGTATACAAGCCTTAAATTAACTTTTAAGGCACCACAGGAAAGTCCGGTTAAGCAGCCGACAACCTCCTAGCTTGACCTGCGAGATGCCATTCCGAAAAAAAAGAGAGAAAGAAAATATGTGCTCGCACCTCTCTCTCTTGCCCCTACAGCAATATACGAAACGTAACTCCTTTCTATCTTCACTAACTAATATCTCTCTCTTAACTTCCGTTCGCCTCGATGGTCACACTTTTCCTAACGCTTTCGTCACGCATTTACTAGCTTACTCCCCAAGTAAACGTGCGTAAAGAAGTTTTACTTAAAAAAAAACCTGAAAGACTCATAATCTAAATTAATTATAATCTTTATCGTCACCGATATAAAACATAAATTGGCAAGTAATTACAGAGAGAGGTAGTATCTCAGAGCGGCACGTAAATCTACATAAGTACCCGCGTTTCATCCGACCCTAATTGCAGTTTCATCCTGACGAATGGCCGATCTGTATCTAATAAAATTGCTCATTTCGATACCCTTCGATACGATGTGATTAAAAGGCTGTACGAAACATTTTGGTAATGTGATTGCGATCGTAATTAAGAAATGTATTATGGGAATACAATTTATGAAAAGGATGCTACCAGTAGGTCGATTCTGTAAATTTCAAACAAAAACTCGCATCTCACATCGCTATTCACTCTCACTTTGCATAAGGTTCAAAATGACCTTGATATATTTGACACTTGAATCTAGTTCGAGTGCAAAGTGAGTGTCAAAGTGACGGGGAAATTACCTTACAGAATGCCACATCCACATCATCTCATACTTTATCTGTCAAAATCTCCCTGTCAATTTAGTTCAACTCGCTGACACGCTCACAAGGGTGGCGCTAGTGTAAATTCGAATTATCAACTGAGTTTTTAGAATGCCAATCAAGAAACTCACAGCGGATTCAGATTCGCAGTTTAGAATTAGGTCTTACAGAATCACACCCCAGACTTCGTACAAAATATGTATTATGTAAAGATCATTTAAATTATAGAAATGTTGGTAGAGGTGTTAATATTGTTGTAGGTATTTAAATAATAATATTTTTCGTTGGATCAAAAACACATTTTACAAATTGATTGCGATTGCTTGGAGGAGGGAACTAATGTACATTAGTTAGAAAACTGTACCGCATCTCTCTCTCGTCTCCCTCTCCAAGAGGGAGACGAGAGCGTTTCAGATTCCAGCATTTTAAATGTTAGGTACATTATCAGCCTAGCCTTTTTCCAACTATATTGGGGTCGGCTTCCAGTCTAACCAAATCCAGCTGAATACCAGTGTTTTACATGGAGCGACTGCCTATCTGACCTCCACAATCCAGTTATTAGGTGACACGATACTCCTTGGTAAGTCTGGTTGTCAGACTTTGTGGTTATGTCAAAGATGACAGCCGAATTACAGCTGGGACCAACAGCTTTGGTTGGTATGAAATGGATGGTTAACCATGATCGATCGGTCTTTAGAGCTTTTCTTAGCCACGAGCCCCTCCTCTTCTTCCTCCTTTTAAAGGTTTCAATAGTAGGTATATTTTTTTAATACTTAGAACTGTTTGATCAGCTAGGAGTCATCATGTCAACCTTTAGACGCCCACTGTTGTGTGGTCTCCTCCAAAGGGGGATTCATTCGTGATCGCCATGCTTGCCCGCTGCATGTTGGCGATCGCAGTAGGTGTTATGTTACTCAGAAGGACCTTACTGCCCATCCTCTGATCAATATCCCTCTGTCGCCTTCTACGACACCCACGGGTAGAAAAGGGGTGGTGCTATTCGGGGCCGCCACCACACTGCTAGCTGGGAGTAGAGCACACATGTTTGTTATTTTTTCTCTTAGCATAAAAAGTGATGAAGAGTCGACGTCATTGAAGTATTTATTTCAATTAAACCATTTCCAGGCTCTCTCCACGGCACGCTGAGCAACCTTGAATTTGTGGATCAGGCCCACGGTGAGTGTCCACGTTTCGGCTCCGTAAGTCATCACGGGTAGAACGAACTCCACGTAGCTTCCCGAATGCTGCCCAGCCCAAGCGTATCCTTCTGTTCGCCTCCTTCTCGAAGTTGTGCCGCCCCAGTTGTATATTTGCCGTGCCATGGAGAGAGCGATGCTTGGAGATTCTCTGGTGGATAGAATTCGCAATGAAGTCATTCGCCAGAGAACTAAAGTCACCGACGTTGCGCATCGAATTAGCACGCTGAAGTGGAAGTGGGCCGGCCACGTCTGCAGACGGACAGACGGTAGATGGAGCAGACACGTTCTAGAGTGGAGACCGCGTTTGGGCAAGCGTAGTGTGGGACACCCTGCGGCACGATGGACCGACGATTTAAAAAGGTGGCTGGCAGCGGATGGATGCGGGTTGCCCAAGAACGGGTTGGTTGGCGATCTCTGGGGGTGGTTTACGTTCAGCAGTGGACGGCAATAGGCTGATATATATAATATATATTTCCAGGCACTTTTGAATTATAAGGAGTCGTTGAGTTAGTCAGAAAGTAGAAGCCCGTTGCAAAACATAAGAAACTTCGCGAAAACTCTTTTCAAGCAAGTTTTTACAAATTGCTGATTACATTGCTTTGCTTATATTATATAATTAAAGATTTCATTTTTTTTTCTTTTTGAAGTACATATTACTAAAACACAGAATATACATACGTTTATCAATACAATGTTCATTGATGTTCATCCTGGTAACATTAGCATTCGGTTTGTAAAGTGAGGCCGAGAATGAAGGACGAAAGACGAGGGGCCGAAAACGTGATGTGAAAACCTGAACATTTTCATTTACTTGCCAATGAAATAGTTTTATCTATGTTTCTTCTTTTTTAGTCTGTGATTTTTGAACTAGAAAAGAAACTACATTAACATTTAAATAACTTATTTGTGCGTGTTACTAGAGATAAAATACAACTGAAAATCTTTAATAGAATAAATAATCTTAACGCATGTGCTAAATAGAGATGGACTGACCACATCATAGGAAAATACTGGTCAAGTGCGAGTCGCCCGCGCACATGGAGGGTTCCGTACCACCGTAGAATATAGGTACTTACTAGTACCTAAGTGTTTTAATTATTTGCAACAAAATTGACAATAATCGTAGATGTTGACATAAATAATTGACGTTAAACGCTACGCTTGAACATTAAAATCCGAGCGAGGCAGAGCGAGATCCCCTCTATTGTTGGTGAATCATTTGGGTTAGGAGTGGTATAGTTTTAGGGTCACCATACCACGAGAGGTATGGCCAGTGGTATAGTGGGTCAGCAATGGGCTAAACAATGCTTTGTTATAAAAAATAAGCCTAACGCTTCTAACTTAAAAATACTTTCTAGAACAAATCTAGAGTGTTTAATGTTTCGTCTAAATTTTAGACCAAACATTTAATCAAATGGTTTCGAATGGCATGCCATATGCCTACAAACTTGACAGTACCACTAGGTATATTTAATTATCAGGTATACCTAATTACAATTTCATATCAATGCTTAAAATACGTTTAATGATAAATGAATACTGTTTGTTTCAACGTTGATTGGTGTTTGTATTCAGAACTCATTAGTCGGTATCCAATCAAATCTATTATTGCGAGCTGCATCGAAACAGAAATTGCTAATATCGGTGGATTTTGTATTTGATTTGGTTACATTAATATGCGCAGATAAGTATCTATTGTATTGAAAACGTTGTATGCGAAATGCAGCCCGGAAAACATTTTAGGTACTAAATGTTTCTTCTGAACACTCTGAATTACCCTGGAAGTAATTTGAATGAAGTGTTATGCTTTTTCTTGACTCGGAAAGCACGTAAAGCTGTTGGTCCCGGCTGTCATTCGCAGATCTTTGACGGTCGTTATGGGTAGCCAGGAGCTAGAAAATCTGATAACCAGTCTTACTGAGGTCAGTGAGGCAGTCGCTCTATGTATAAACATGGGAAAAGACGGATGATGAATCTATTTTTATAGTAAGGCAGTTGTTTGCCAGGAGATCCGAGGGCTATCACGTTTGATTTTTAATACAAGTCTTTTCTGCGGTTCCCTCTTTTTAACTGACTTCAAAAAGGAGGAGGTTTTCAATTCGAATGTTTGTATTTTTTTTTTTAATGTATGTTCGGAACTGTACGCGGAGGGCTCTAGATGCTCAGCGTGTGCAGTATAATAATGGCTTCAGGGTGCTGTTGCGGTTGCCTCGGTTCTGCAGCGCGTCTAGTATGTTTGCTGTTGCACGAATTGACGACTTCTACGCCATATTAAGAAAAAAGACCGCATCCTTAATCAGCAGAGTGAGGGCTAGCCGCAACAACATTTTGAAAGTCATAGCCGAGCAGCATGATGCACTTATATGTCAGGTTGCTCGTGCGGCAGGGGTAAATGTAAATTGTCGTATTATTATTAAATACTAACCCTTAGTTCATAAGTTTTTTACTAACCAATTTGTTGTCAATTTAAATAAATAAATTATTATTATTATTATAACTCTGTCATATATAGACGGATTTGCAAAATTCTTTTTTGTTTGAAAGGGGTATATTCCGAAATGTTCCCATAAAAATTTTACCAAAATTGATCTAGCCCTTTTTGAGAAAATC
Organism: Charanyca ferruginea; assembly: GCA_947361185.1. NCBI lineage: Eukaryota > Metazoa > Arthropoda > Insecta > Lepidoptera > Noctuidae > Charanyca > Charanyca ferruginea. The sequence goes on along the minus strand of OX376071.1, from coordinate 1,848,925 downwards.
AACAAATTCCCAAAAAAAATACTTAGACTACGTATTAGGTTCTTCAATCTTTGGAGGATTGACAATCTCTTTTAAGTGTGTCGCCGTTTCTTAATGGATTTAGATGTTAAGGCAACACTAAAAAATGAAAAATAAAAAGTTTCTTCAAAAAAAAAAGAAAACCGCCTTCAAAAACTAAAAAGTGATAAATAACTTTAGCACAGAACACACATTACTTTACTTTCGGAAGTCGGTGGCAATACAAAACAACAAACCCAAAGCCACCGCCACCGACTTCCGTTAGTAAAGTAATGTGTGTTCTGTACTAAAGTTATTTATCACTTTTTAGTTTTTGAAGGCGGTTTTCTTTTTTTTTTTTACTTTTTTAATTATAACTTTCCCTCTAACTCCTCACTCACCAGCCCACGTAAAGTACGACTGGTACCATCAAACTGCTTCAGTCTTCACAGTACTTACCTGCTATCTAATCACTGTATCACCAGATAATGGGCAGCAGCGTTCTCTGTGTTTTTATAACAACCATACTGCGATCGCCAACCCGCCTGCCAAGCGTGGCGATTATGGCAACCCCCCACCCCCCTTTGGGGAAGGCATATGTCCAGCAGTGGACGTCTTTCGGCTGAAATGATGATGATGATGATCACTGTATTATGTCTATATTAGACTAGCGACGGGTCCCAGCTTTGCACGGCTTGATTTTGTGAAGGTTTTGAACTTTTCGAAATAAGCTTCAGATTCAGATTGTGTATTTGCTAACGTATAAGATGGTACATCACTGAGTGGTTCCCAGCCCCGGATCTAAGGGGGGGCAAACCGGGGCATTTGCCCCGGGCGGCAGTTTCATGGGGGCGCCAAATCCTTGAGACAAGAATTCGAAATATCGAACAAATAAAGCCTCTTTTTCTACAATCTCATAGGTTTTTATCTAGTTTTCGAATCTTAATATAATATGTTTGAATAACAAACTTTTATATTTCCATACGCCCAGTTAGTTTTTGAACACATACCGAGTGATTTATGAACGCATCTTAACAAATCAAGTAAATTTTTGAACGCGTCCGTAGTGTCCGTGATCTTTCTGCCAGGTGAATCCCCGTCACATCTGTCTCTCAAACACTGAAAGAAGGGGGCGCCACTATCAAGGTTTTGCCCCAGTTCGAAAAAATCGTAGATCCGGGGCTGGTGGTTCCACTATATTCTACCTCCATTAGGTTCTCCAAAAAGTCTCCTTCTGCTAAAGACGCTAATGATGATGAAACAAAACCGCATCAAAATCCACCAAGTAAGACCAAATACACACATTACATGGTTTGTTTAAAAATAAGATCAAGAGGGAAGTCAATTTTGCGACATGTAGGAACGTAAAATAGAAATGCTCTAGTGGACTGGTAAATCGACCTCTAACTGCCACACTCAGAGACGTCACTTAATAATAATGAATCATTAACTTTAATTGACCAACATAACTTGGCACATGTCAACAACATAAAAATATTCTCAATCTGTCATTATTTTGACTAACGCTGACGTTCCAATTTATATTGGAAAATTAAAGTAAATGATTGATTATTATTAAGAGACGTCCCTGAGTACCGCAGTAAGGAATTGTGAGCATAGATTTTTTTTCATATTTTTTGTTTCCCCTCATCAGAAATGTGTCCTATAGTTATCGAGGATGCGTTTAAAAACATTATAAAGTCACATACACAAACTATCAGACCCGGAACAACTGCCATAGTGAAAAAATTATAAACAGACACTTTTGAATTGTCAAGGAGTCGGTCAGTTAGTAAGAAAACCTGAAGTTAGTTGCTCGAATTATTTTAATTTTATATACATTAATAGTCGCTCGTTCCAAAACATCGGTAGGTATCTATGGAGAAGAGCAAACAAACTCTACGTGGATACCTGCCGTGCTATTCTGTTACAATCTCCCTCGGTGAACACGTAGGTGAAGTGAGCTGTCATCCGGATGAAAGCTCACTTTACCTATGTCTATAACGTAACGTTTTGGTACGTAACGTAACGAATATTTGTAAGGCCTACAGTATTGTAGGCCTTACACATTTTTGTTACGTTCGGGAATTAAACCTGAGACAGGAAGCGTAACAGTCAATCGCTCAGCCACCGTGCCGTCAAAAGAAGGAAAAGGATAAACTAGAAAGAAGAAATACGATAACATTACAACAAAGAAGTATCACCATGAAAGACTAAAGTTTAAGCTCTAAGCCCTTCTATACAAACAAAGCGTACATCACGCTGTTCGCGAGCTCAACAATATTTATTTGTGTGTATCACAGTCTCGTGTCTGTAGCGTATTTAATTTCACTTTATTGCTTCAATCGTTTCCATGGTACGCCATTGTTTGCCACACTTTGATCGAATTCGTTCTTTAACCGACTTCGAATAAAGGAGGAAATTCTCAATTCGACACGTTTATAATGTTTATAGAGTAGTGCGATTTCGATGATGTTTTTTGTTTAATTGATAGTGTACCTCAAAATTAGCCTCCCTTAGAGGTGAAATATTTTCACGAAATTAATATGGGGATATTAATTTCGTGAAAATATTTCACCTCTAAGGGAGGCAAAATAAGGGATGACTTAATTTTTTTTAGTGTTTCCGTTTCTTAATTAATATGAATCTTAAGAAGTAGGCACAAAAAAGTGAAGAAAAAAACACTTTTTACTAAAAGCTACAACCTGGGAGAACCTCTTTAAGCAAGAGTGAATAGGTTAGTTCTAGGCAAGCGTGCTACATCTTAGACCGCATCATCGCTTCCCATCAGCAGTGCAATTCTGTAAGAATTCACTCTCGAATTCGAATCTTATCTCATTTCCGATTTCACTTACTAGAAGTGAAAAGTATTTGGTTTTCGATTAAATAGTAACGAAATAATAGTTCACTTCACCTATGCCAGCACTTAGTAGCGGTAGCGTAGTTTTCATCGAGTTACAGACTACCTAAAACAGTTTTCACCGCGGAATCAAAAGTGAGATCTGAAGTGAGTTCTTACAGAATAACATAGCAGGTGAGATAGTGGTCAAACGTATGCCTATCAATAGATAAAAAAAAAGACGAGAGTTTTTAAATTACTTCGGAAATTAATATCGACAAAGGTTTTCATACATAATCATTATAAGGACGCTCACATCAATGGCTTATAGCTAACTATAAGAAAATATTATTAATATGACATGTAATTGATCTTTAATTCATGAGGAAACAATACTTTATGAATATTAAGACACATTTATTGTCTGCTAATAAATAAGAGCTATAATATTCACCTTTGTTTCGTTAATTAGTAAGGCACTCATAACGGTTGTCTATTATGAATTATTACAAGTACTTCATATAAGTATAATTTTACACAAATGAAGCTTAAATTGATTGGTTACAACAAAATTACAAAATCTTTCATCAGAGTTTACAGCTTCATGAAGTACCTACATCATATAGACGTACACACGGCAAAAGACTTTGGTGCACAAGCATAAAATAATCATCATGTACTAGGAAATAATCTGTTCCGTACCTGTAACGACGCTAGCCATTGGCAGACAGTGTAGAGATAGACGAGACAGCTTAGACGTGCAACTTGACAGAAGAATTAGTTTAATTTTCAATAGATTAAGTTGATTGATTGTACTACACAGGTAATATTCATTTAAATGTTATTGCATCGTTAATTACTTTTATTAGAAGAAATACACTCTCAATGACTTTTTACGCTTCACATGTGAAGGCTGCAAGTAGATGAGCTGCGTACTTACCTGTTTTGTCGTCTGTACCTACATGAAGATTTCAATTGAGTCGCAAAGTTGATGAGATGCGCCGATGACATGGGATTGTTAATCAACTAAATCGTCGATTGTATGAATGAATTAGTTAGGGGAAGATAGAGGAATCCCTTTGTGTCACATGTGGTATTAAAAGAGGAACATATTACTTTTATTATTTGTATGTACTTACTCACTCGAGAACCAACAAAATTGGAAGAAAAGGATGTTTCCTACCCCTTTTTTATTGACATGAGTAACGAGTATCGTTATTATTACTTATACATAGATATTTTTAAATTATTTACTTATTACACTTCATATGATACAATAATATACATTGGAAACCTTAGTTTTGTGTAATTTAGCAGCATTATTTAAATTTTGTAAATGTGAATACCATAGAGCCATTTACTAAGTATATTAATACCTATATGTTTGACAAAAATTAACATGGCGGTTGGGAGTATTGTCATGCTCGCTCAAATGTCTCGCTGATGGTGGCGCGTGTGTTGGATCATTCGGCTCCCTTCAAAATGGTTGAGCTGAATGGTGCTGATTCACGCGTCATGTTCGTGAACGGGCGCTGTCAGTAGAGATTAGTCAGCTCTTATCTGCCATGGACTTTATCTTGCTTCTTTTTTGTTTTGTATTGTTGGATTGCCTTCATAGTTTTCACATATAGAAGCAACAAGAATCATGTAACCAGACTTTGTAAAAAACTTGATTTAAAAGAGTGTCCGTGGAGTTTCTTGCTCGTTCTTCTCCATAGAGACCTACCTACGTTTTGGAACGAGCAACTAGCTTCAACTCTCTGACTAACTGACCGACTCCTTGACAATTCAAAAGTGCCTGTAAATGGTTTAATTAAAATAAATGTTTTGACTTTGACTTTGACTTTGAACCTTTCTTCCCCATCGGTTATCGGTTCTTCGAGCGATGTGGCCTGCCCATTGCGACTACAACTTGAATATTCTGAGAGCAGGGGTGTGATTCTGTAAGACCTCATTCTAAACTTCGAATCTGAATCCGCTGTGAGTTTCTTGATTGACATTCTAAAAACTCGGTTGATAATTCGAATTTACACTAGCGCCACCCTTGCGAGCGTGTCAGCGAGTTGAACTAAATTGACAGGGAGATTTTGACAGACAAAGTATGAGATGACGTAAGAGTGGCATTCTGTAAGGTAATTTCCCCGTCACTTTGACGCTCACTTTTCACTCGAACCCGATTCAAAGTGTCAAATATATCAAGGTCATTTTGAACCTTATGCGAAGTGAGAGTGAATAGCGATGTAAGATGCGAGTTGTTGTTTGAATTTTACAGAATCGACCTACTATGGTGTAAGGTTCTCGAATGGCGACCACGAATCGGAAGAAGCAGCGTTGGTAGGCCTTCCACCAGATGGACCGACGACATCGTTAAGGTCGCGGGTAACCGGTGGATGCAAGTGGCAGGTTGCCGCTCGTTGTGGCGTTCTATGGGGGAGGCCTATGTTCAACAGTGGACGTCTTTCGGCTGATGATGATGATGATGACCTACTTCCTTCCATTATACAAACATTCCAGATACAGGTTACCACCTAGTTCAGGGGATAGGGTCAATACTTCTAAGCAATTATAACAGCCACCACAGCATATTGTATATTTTAAATCTATACTATTTTAATATTATAAAGCTGAAGAGTTTGTTTGTTTGTTTGTTTGGTTGAACGCGGTAATCTCAGGATCTACTGGATCGAATTGAAAAAATCTTTTTGTGTTGGATAGTGCATTTATCAGGGAAGGTTTAGCTAGGCCCATGCGAAGCCGGGTCGGGTAGCTAGTATAAAATATTGCTTGTGACTAAGTTTTAGGAAATTAAGTTCCAAATATTGTAAAAAAAAAATTGTGGTGAGAAATAAACAATTTATTTATTATTATTCCTGAGATCTGAATGCAAATAATCAGAATTCAGTAAGTTAATTAACGGGGGGCGTTCGACTAAACTCCCATTTATAGATTTAAAAAAATATATCAGCATAAACAACATAAGTAAACAAAAATCCAAAAATGTGCGGTGTTTCTTTCACTTATCTGATTTTGTATGACATTTTGTATGACGATTTTGTATGACATTTTGTATGACGATTTTGTATGACATTTTGTTTGACGATTTTGTGTGACATTTTGTATGACATTTTTTTATAAAAATCTAGCTTTAGCCCGCGACTTCGTCCGCGTGAATGTCGGTTATCGCGGATGTAAAAAGTAGCCAATGTCGTTCCCCGGGGCGCCCAAATTTCATCAAAATCGGTTCAGCCGTTTTTTCGCGAAAGCGTAACAGACAGAGTTAGTTTCATTTATAATATTAGTATGGAGTATGGATAGTATGGATAAAAACATTTTTATTTTTGACGGGAATAGTTTTTTAATATCTGTGGACGATATAGTCTTCCTCTGCCTAGCCTTTTCCCAACTATATTGGGGTCGGCTTCCAGTCTAACTGGATGCAGCTGAATAATAATAATAATAATATGTGGGGACATTTTCACACACGGCCATCTGACCCCAAACTAGGGAGACCCTGTACTATGGGTGTCAGACAGCTGATATACATACACAAATACATTTTTTTTTGTAAATACATACATATATAGATAAACAACACCCAGACACAAGGCAAACACAAGTGTGGTTTACCCTGGGCGGGAATCGAACCCGCAACACGCTGCGCAGCAGTCGATCGCTCAACCACTGCGCCAACCGTGTCGTCAAATACCAGTGTGTCGAATACCAGTGTTTTACATGGAGCGACTGGTCTGCCTATCGGACCTCCACTATATATAGGTAGACGATGTACCTAGTATTACTGGTTAAAGAGAACAGCTTTCGTTAATTAACATACTGTATACTTAATAACTATAAATGTAATTTATGACCACTCATAACGTTTTGCATACGTCATTACAACATGGAAATAGTCATAGACTTTGTAGATGGATATTCATGAAGTAATAAGTGTCAAAATCGTTAACCTCTATGAAGTTCGACTTATCGATGAGGACCTTAATGCAAAGTCACAATCAAGGGCTTACATGTGAGGTTAGAGGGCTACATAGTCATCAAATAGTTACAGGTCATCGTCTTTCGTGTCGGACTCGCGCACGAAGGGTTCCGGACCATTATCAATACAACATTAGACATCGAGGATTAGCATTAGCAAAAAATCACGTTTGTTGCATTTAAATATTTATTTTGTCAACTGTCTAGCTACCACGGTTCATGAGATACAGTCTGGTGACAGACAGCCAGACAGATAGACAGACAGACGGATAGTGGATTCTTAGTAATAGGGTCCCGTTTAAACTATAATACATCATCATCTGCCTAACGTTTTCTCAACTGTCTGAATTGTTTTGAATTATCGGCACGGTTTGCGCCGTGATTGGTTGTTGCGCTGCGTGTCGCGGGTTCGATTCCCGCACGGTCCAAATATTTGTATGACCTACAGTTAGCTGTTCCGGGTTTGACTGTTTATGGATGTGAGTTTATATGTTTGTACGCACCCACGACACAGGAGAAATTGCTATTGTGGGCAACGTTTTTTTTTTAAAAGAAACCTAACCTATTTTTATTTTTTTTGGGGTTGGTTTCCAGTTTAGCCAGATGTAGCTAAATATCAGCGTTTTACATAGACCAATTGTCCTGACCTCCACAGCCCAGTTATTGGGTAATACTCCCCAGCCACCCTCCCCTTGGTTGTCAGACTTTCTGACTTCTGACTACCTATAACGGCTGTCAAAGATCTACGAATGACAGCCGAGACCAGGCGTGCCAGGCGTGCTTTCTGAGACACAGAGGGATCTAGTTATGGAATAGACGCGGTCACCCATCCACCGGACCGACCGCAGAAACTATAGTACATAAGCACTAATCAATTAGATAATTTTGGACTATTAAAAAATTATGATTTACCAATGAAGGAGAAACTTGTGGCTGAGTAAAAGACGAATAAATCGATTAAGAGTCGATTTCGAGATAAGTCACGCTAGCCGCGGTCGCTCCGTTCTGATCGACCCTGACGATGCTATAACACTCCTCCAGAAGAGCAATAAGGTCACCAGTACAGTAAACAAACACAGACACAGACTATTCTATTCCGTCCCCGCCGCCGAGGCCCGCCGCGACGACCCCGTACGTCCCCTCCCCTTGCTCGTGCCAGTCTGCGCCGTGGAGCCTGTAGCTTTAAATTCGTCCCTAAATAATAGTAATTCGATCCAGCCTTTCCCTTTGCTGTCCTCCCCCAGCGACGCCCTAAGCCGGGGCTCGTACCCCACAGGGGGTGCCCTTCGCATGCAGTCGCTTAGTTTGTAAGTTATTTTGCCCTGGCTGGAGGCCCTAAAAATAATATTTTTTAAGGCACCACAGAAAAGTCCGGTCAAGCAGCCGACAACCTCCTAGGTTGACCTGCGATATGCCATACCGAAAAAAAAAAGGTCGCTCTGTGAATAGGTGACCATCTATTTAATACCAAGACCTCTGCGTGCCTCAGAAATCACGTAAAGCCGTTGGTCCCGGCTGTCATTCGTAGATCTTTGACAGTCGGTATAGGTATTCAGAAGCCAGACAATCTGACATCCAGTCTTACTAAGGGGTATCGTGTTAGTTCTTGGGTTGTGGAGGTCAGTCGTTCCATGCACACTGGTATTCAGCTGCATCCGATTAGACTGGAAGTTGATAAAAATATATATTTTATGACTCCAATGTCATGTCAAAGTTCAAGTCAAATCATTTAATTCAATTAGACAATTAAAAGGCAATTTTGAACATAATATTAGAAAATTTTAATCTGTTGCCCATTCTAAATGGTAGTTTCGAATGGAGAAGAATGGGCAAGAAACGCCATACTTACTGTTTTAAAATCAAGTGATGTCGTGTCATCAGTCAAGGGGGTTTATTAAATCCATGAAACCATAATTTCCATTCCACCGTGAATTTCTATCGAGAACCAAAGAGAACTCAGTTCAATCAGCTTCCCAGGTTGTCAGTATTGTGACAAATGTTTTTATTTGGAATAGTTGTGTTAGTTTACAGGCAGGATTGCAGACAGACGAATATCCGATAGATCCGCGACGCGAGAAGCGGATGTGGAGCTGTGGCTCCGAGATCCGTGGCTCATGACTACTTGAACACCCAGCTTGAGTGTCTGAAGCTCTGTATGCTGAAATACAGAATATTGGCCATAAACCTAATTTGCCAGTAGATGCTTGTCTTATCCGGATCTCCATCTAATTAGACTTCCGAAAACACAAAAACAAAATGCAATAAATCGAAATATATTATGCTAGATCCATATTAGTGTGGACGCGAATAGTATGGGCGTATGACAAGTTTCAGCTCAGCCGTAGACGCGTTTGAAGAACAAACATACTTACATCCATCCTCACAAATTACATTAGTTTAATCCACGGAATAATAAAAACTATTTTTATTACCGTGAGTGATTTTCAGAAAAAAATACACATTTTTTTCCTCTCGCAGCGAAAAAATCTTAGAAGCACTTTTTAAATACTGTTTTTGCCATTAATATGTAATTGTTAGTAGTTCAAAATAAAATAACGTCTTCTTACGTTCTTATTTTTCCGCAGATTTGACGCAATACATTTATCAATACTGCTATTTCCACAACAATTCCTTTATGGTGTCTTGCCGTGTGGTCGCGGCTCACTCTGTTGTTATGGCCCTCCCAAGCGCGGGAAATTCATTGCGATTGAGAACGTTGAATCCTTTTGATTCGTCTACGTTTCCGAACGGTTATGCCGCCGAGCGGAAATAAGGAGCTTGCGATTTTAAAAAGTTTGTTTATACTTTTTAAAACAAGTCTCCTAAACGGATTTATGTGTTTTGGAACGGAACTAAATCTGTTTTCCAATGTGTTTGCTTGGAAAACCAGTTTCAGTGGAAAATATTGTGTAAATGAAACTTTAATTAGGTAGGACAGCATAGCTAAGATGACTTATGGGTATTTTAAATATTAATTTTGATATTAATGATAAATTAATATTAATACATTAATGCATGATGTATACTTGTAATAATATTATTTGCATGATAATTATTTTGACATAAATATAAATACTTAATTCGCACGCTTGCTTGCAGGTAACATCTTGCATTTGTAACATCTTTCCTTAGTGAACAATGTATTTTCTCATAAATAAATATAGAAAAATGCGAAAGTGTTGCAAAAGTTATTCAAGCCGTGTCCCTAAGCCTATGTCTTGCTTCCAATAGATACCTCAAAATAAAGGTAGATACATTATATTTTCTTTTCACATAACCAGTAAGATTGATGGGCTCTTAAATTTTCTTCGACTTCAATCCCAATGCGACGCAACAGTAAAAATGCTACAAAAACCAACTTTGCGTAAATGATGGCTCATGGGATAACTCTTTGATATATTGCATTTACATTCTGCTTTATAAGCTTCCTATATCGTGATTTTCCGGTCGTTACCCTTTTTAAAGTTCCAAAAAGCAATGATATCGGCTATACAGTCAAGTGATCCTCCAAAATTCACTCCGGCACCCACTATTATCCGAGTCAGTGATTCGTGAATTCGCATTCTTATGTAAAACGGTTTCGGAACGAGTAGAGGCGTTGCATTGAACCGGTGCGTATTCCAAGCACGCGTTCCAATCTCGCGGGTGTTGATTTGGTGCCGTTTCCGAACGTAACGATTGATCAAGATGGCGGATTTGGCGGGAAGACGCGCGCCATCGCGGTGTACTCATATATTTTATTTTCTTGTTGCTATTTCTAGGTGTATTTGTTTAAATTATTATGTCGTTTACGAGATTGATATCGGTAATATTTTTTACATGATTGCGTTTTTCGTTTTCACATTTTCAAACCTGTCATAAATGACATTATTGCTGGAGAATGAATAGTTTCACTGTCTCTGCCGAGAACGAAATAATAATTATATTCTATCTATGACATTCAAGTAGATAAGTTCCGATAAAGGTTACATTGTTACTTGTCAAGTAATTTGTATGAAAATGAAAACAGAAAGTCAGAAACTAATTTAGAACTCGCTCCTCAAGGGAATTCAACGCAAAAAGTCTGTCGGAATTCACAAGATGTTCACTTGTTCTTACCATCAAAACAAGACAATTGCTTTTCGGATGCATTTTACCGATTACAAAGTCTCAGTCGTTCTGTTTGGAACGAGCAACTAGCCTCAACTTTCTGACTGACTGACTCCTTGTCAATTCAAAAGTGCTTGTAAATGATTTATTTGAAATAAATGATTTGAGTATGAGTTTGAATTGGAAAGGTAAATGTGCAGCGTTTGCACACCAGCGTCGGAAAGCCAAAGAAGTCTTGCCTACACTGATATTAGCAAAAATATGCTATGATTGTAAGTACCACCCACCTACTCTTTCAATTTCTATTTGTAATTGCAAAACATTAATTCAGCTTTTAATTAGAAACAACACTAGAAATTAATTCGTAAATTAATTAACATATGAATATCAAAGCTAACGAAGTAAATACCACAAAGGGTAATGAATTAATAAATGAATATTATTATGCTTTCTAAATTAAACAAAGCACAAAGGTGCATCAGATGCGGCTGGCACTGTGGCGGACAGTGGCCGCCGGCGAGCACAGAGCTTGCAAATATCAAACATGGAGGATAATAATATATTATGGGCCACTAGCTTCTGCCCGCGACTTCGTTCGACCAGTATAGTACTTCCAAAGATTGCCTCTAACAAACGAACTTGAACGTTCGCGATAAACTCAGAAATGACTGAACGCATTTTCTTGCGGTTTTATGAGGAAGGCTGATGTGAACTTAAGGTGAGTTGTTACCACACCGATGCTAAAGAAAGAAAGAAATTAAGAAAAATGTTTATTGATGTGCACACAAAAAAAATAATAAAAAGGTAATTCAATAAAAAAAAACAGGAATGAATGAAAGTAATTTTTGTTTGCTCCACAGCTGCGCCAAACAGGCCCAGTTCAGCATAAATACCAAACCACTTGTGCCTGACGCTGGTTGAGGCGCTGGGCTGAGGTGCTAGGGGCTGACAGCTCACCCCAAGCTAACTCCAACTAAATTCATTAAAGGAGATTTTTATGGAATAACACTGCAGGTGTAACGAAAACTCATCTCAAGCTCTATTTCTAAATTCAGAGAGTGATATTCTTGCAGAATACACCGGCTGGACAACGTCCAGTAAGTATTTGACAACGAGCAGAAAAGTGAAAACTTTTGTTTTTTTTCACATGCTGAATACGACATGTTGCCAGCGACACAAAAACATGCAGCAACATTATTACATAACTACCATGAATACGAAGTTCATACCGTAGTAAGGATACACCGACACCCAGTGCTGCCACTACACTACACTGCCCTAACTGTCCCTACATATACACTTAATAAAAAACGCCACTGATGCCGCGATAAAATGTGTGGCTACCTACTGTAAGTCGATTCTGTAAAATTCAAACAACAACTCGCATATCACATGCAAAAAAAATGCATTTGTGTATGTATATCAGCTGTCTGACACCCATAGTACAGGGTCTCTCTAGTTTGGGGTCAGATAGCCGTGTGTGAAAATGTCCCCACATATTATTATTATTATTATTATTATCGCTGTTCACTCTCACTTCGCATAAGGTTCAAAATTACCTTGATATATTTGACACTTTGAATCGGGTTTGAGTGCGAAGTAAGCGTCGGAGTGACGGGGAAATTACCTTACAGAATGCCACTACTTACGTCATCTCATACTTTATCTGTCAAAATCTCCCCGTCAATTTAGTTTAACTCGCTGACACGCTCGCAAGGGTGGCGCTAAATTCGAATTATCAACCGAGTTTTTAGAATGCCAGAATTCAAGAAACTCACAGCGCATTCAGATTCGAAGTTTAGTATGAAATCTTACAGAATCACATCCCTTTTCCAAGTAGTCCCTCTCCGATCCTTCCTCATGCCAGCCCGCGCCTTTAAGCTTGAATTCGTCCCTAAATAATCGAAATCCGATCCAGCCTGTCCTATTGCTGCCCTCCCCTAGCGAGGCCCTAACACGCCAAGGGTACCCCCTATAGTCGCTTAGTTAATAAGTTTTGGCCCTGCCTGGAGGCCCTTAAAATGTACCTTAAGACATCACAGGAAAGTCCGGCTAAACAGTCGACTATCTCCTAGGTGAACCAGCGAGACCCCAATCCTAAAAAAAAGGCACAAGAAGTCTAACAATAAAAAAAAACATTAACTTAAATCATCGATTTGAACTGAAGAAGATCGTAGTAGGGGCCATAAGTTAGTTTCGTCCCTCAAAGCACAACGTAGACGATACGTGAGCCAAATTACTGGATCACGGTGCACGTACACACTGTATACTAGAATAACATTATGTGTGGCGATACATGGATAACTACCGAGTAAGTGACATAGAAGTTTTAGTTGGAAAACAGATTTATGACATTGTGTTCTTGTGTAGGGGGAAATTGCAATCTTGAGTTTGCGATTAATTAAGCATCAGTATTAGTTATACAACGTGGCAATGCTGCAAGCCTCCTTTTGGGTCTTTTGGCCTTTTGGACACTTGTCTCATTGACAACGATGTGGACGTACTTTTACAAAATTGTACCTATTAATAAAATTCTTGTCTAAAGAAACTTCTTGAAAATAGTTTCTTCCAGGTGTTGACCAAAATTTTTTGCAATCTAAGCATTTACTTAAAAATGTTATGAAAACTTCTATGCGTTCAATTTATAATAATGTTTTACATGAAGCGACTGCCTATCGGACTTCCAAAACCCAGATACTGGGTAATATGTCATTATACCCATTGGTAAGATTTTCTGGCTTCTAACTACCCATAACGACTGCCAAAGATCTACAAATGACAGCCGAGACCAACGGCTTTACATGCTCCGAGGCATGGAGGGAACTCGATATAAAATGGAGGGTCACCCAACCACAGACCGACCGCGGCAAGCGTAGAACCTTTGACCGATCGATCTGTACAGGTTTTACTAAGCCACGAGCTCCCTACCATTCACCATTTTCTACAGATAACATTCACATTGTTACAATACGACTATTCATTTTTTAGAGTTCCGTACCCAAAGGGTAAAAACGGGACCCAATTACTAAGACTCCACTGTCCGTCTGTCTGTCTGTCACCAGGCTGTATCTCATGAACCGTGGTAGCTAGACAGTTGTCATTTTTACAGATGATGTATTTCTGTTGCCGTTATAACAACAAATACTAAAAACAGAATGAAATAAATATTTAAGGCGGGCTCCGATTTTTTCTCGATGTCTAATGATATGAGATGGTATGATAACGGTACGGAACTCTTCGTGCGCGAGTCCGACTCGTACTTGGCCAGTTTTGATTACATACTAAGTAAGCAAGAATTGATTTTATTTTCGAGAATTTCTCCAGCTATTATCAAAGTAGTTATAATAGTGATTATATTTGTATGGGTGTATGCGAGTGGATGAAATTATAGTGATATAGGAACACAAATAGTGAAATTGGCTTTTTCATTGCTATAATTTACAAATTATAGAGTTTCTCTACGTAGCTTCAAATATTGCATTGTCTAAGAAATGCAATAAGAAATTACGGTTTTCGTTGGATGATTCTTTTAGTACTTAATCCATTCTTAATAGTATAAATGCGAAAGTAACTCTGTCTATTACGCTTTCACGATGAAACGGCAGAACCGATTTTGATGAAAGGACATGTTTCATAATGGGCCCAGTCTATGTACACCACTTCAAAAAAAAAAAAAAAATCCGTAGAATCCGGGAAAAATAAATAAATAATATATGTGGGGACATTTTCACACACGGCCATATGACCCCAAACTAGGGAGACCCTGTAAATACAGATAATTCATTTAAATGTATACTGTTGTGGTAGTAAATTGATAATTTAACAATTTTTATGGTTCCAACATGGCGTCACTCAGATTTAGCTACTCTATAAACCATAGATCGACCATTGATCATAGAAAGAGAACTGTCAGCTGTCAGTGTCACAACAGTGTCACTTCAGTCACTTTCGTCCGTATGTTCTGTGCTTTTTTCTCGTTTTGTTTCTAGTTTCTGGAGTCCTTTTTTACAACGTAGATTTTTGAATTTGACACAGTTTCTTTCCCATCTGTTTACCTGCTTATCCAAAAATCGACGCAGAAAATCAGAATTATAAATGTCAAACGTCATTACAATCAAAATGACAGCTTGCCGTTATGACTGTTTTTTTTGCGGTGTGTTGCAATTTCAAGTGCAATTTCTTGCTTTAAAGTAATTGGACAGTTAAGAACTATTTCAAATGTGTTTCCCTATTTTTAAGTATGGTATACAAGGACTGGGCCCAGGCTCCATACATAATTAGAAACAACTCCTTTGGTATGAAGATAGTTTGAATCCTGGGGAAGGACATAGGCTACTTTTTAATCCGCAACTTCGTCTGCATTCGCGATAACCGACATTCACGCAGACGAGGCCGCGGGCAGAAGCTAGTAATACATAAAAATTATGAATATATATGTGAATGAATGGAGAGGAAGAGGAGGGCCGGAGAATAGATATTGGATTGCATGAGGAATGATATGAAAGAAGAGAATGGAGTCACTGATGTCATAACGGTTGACAGGATGGAATGGAAGAAAAAAAACGTGTTGCGCCGACCCCAAGTTATATGGGACAAAAAAAAAACTTTTTTTTTTAGCAAAAGGCCGCTCTCCATTTCTTCCATCTTTCGCGATTCCGTGTTCCACCCCTCCAGTTTAGGTTTAAACCGTCCAGTTCGTTCTGCCATCTTCTTCGTGGCCAGCCGCGATCCCATCTTACTGTCTCAAAGCACCAGTTCTGTTTTACCTGAACCCACAGTTTGTCCGGCATGTGGCAGACATGTTCTGTCCAGTCCTACTTAAATTAGGCAGCCTTATGAGCCAGATCAGCTATCCCTGTTTTAGACCGCAGTATAGGGTTCCGAACTTGATCCGTTAATTTTAACTAACTACCTTACTTACCTTTACATTTCGCGTTTAAGCTTAGTCTGTCCAAAATTTTATTAAAATCAATAGTTGACGAAGACGTGAATCGTAACAAAAAAGTTTGTATACAGAAAAATACAAATATTGTATTTGTAGCTATTTTTCAACCGATTTCAAAAAGAAGAAGGTTCTCAATTCGTCTGTATATTGTTTTTTTTTGTATTTTTGTTCCGCGATTTCTTCGACAAATGTAAAGCGATTTTGAAAATATTTTTTTGATAGATAGGGTATGCCTCAGGGGTGGTCCCACATAAGTTTTTATTTTTATTTTATTTATTTCCAAAATACTTAATCTATATTACAGATGGTATTATTGCCATAAACGGAAACCTCTCAGGGTTTATCTGTGCTGGCGAGCCGATCATTTGATTTTTACAACAGTGATGGTTTAAATAATATAATGATTACATAATAATTATACAGTAAACTTTTGTGTAAAGAAACGTTTGCCAACCGCGCGCGCGCGCGCGTTTTCCAATGCCAATAAACGCATTTTTCTTTCTTTCTTTTACATTTGTACTTATAACTTTTCGAACTTGTTTTGTATAAACTTTTTAAAGTTTTATCGCACTTTTTAAAAAAATCAACAGAAATCAAAAAGAAATACATGGATGATTCAATCTCTGGTTTGACTGTGTTGCCGTTTCTAAATGGATTTGAAAGTACTAAAAAGCGAAAAATAAAAAGCTTTTTAACAAAAAAGACAACCGCCTTCAAAATCTAAAAAGTGATAACTAACTTTAGCACAGAACACACATGACTTTAGTTTCGGAAGTCGGTGGTAATACAAAACATCAAACAAAACAAAGCCACCGACTTCCGAAACTAAAGTCATGTGTGTTCTGTTCTAAAGATATTTATCACTTTTTAGATATTGAAGGCGGTTGTCTTTTTTGTAAAAACTATTATTACTTTTTATTATTTACTATTTATTACTTTTATTTAGTTTTCACCTACTCGTAGATAGATTATCTCTGTGATGTCAAGAAACTCGTAACACCCAACAGCGAGCGGTTCAATTACGAGAGGCACTTTTATCACATTCATAGAGGAAACCAACTGAAGATAAGCCGTAACAAGCCTGTAATGAAACTCTGGTGTAACAAAAGACGGAACCCTTAATAACACTGATAACTAAACAATAACGGAAAACACGGAATCCCGGCAAGCGTTCCCGGGTTCACACGAATGTAAAGGTAAGTCCAGATTGTCGAGCAGGATCGCACCCCGCGTTTTATTATTTCTCGTTGATAGTTTGACCGCATGAGTAGTGTCAGTAGAATTTTATACAGTACTTTAACAATATTTTTCTATTTTCTATCTTTTTGTTTTAGTATTCAAAGCGATAGGCCGCAACTCACCTGATCTTAACTGATGATGCGACCTAAGATGGAGCACGCTTGCCTGGGATAAACCGGTTCACTCGTGCCTTGAAGATACCTAGATTATACATATCGGGGAACAGACCGGTAGTGAATTCCGCAGTCTGGCAGTTCGCACAATAAATGGGAAGCAAAGCGCTTGGTTCGAGAGTTTGACTGTCTAGGAGATTACCGATACATTGTAGAGCTAATAAAGTGGAAAATGTACCTAATTTGCAGAGTAACGCTGTTTTTGGATACACATACATTTAAAGATGGAGTTACCGTAGAAGAACGCTTTTATCAGAAAAAATTAAACCATTCTTAATCGGTGGGACATTGCGCGTTATCCGTAAAACAAGGCGACTAACGCGCGTCTTATCTTGCACGTCTGAAACCACCTCTAGCACACATTGCCGAGGACAACAATTTCCTTTGTAACCTCTCGGCAATAAAAACACAGATGTCGCTAATTGAGGCCGTTAGCGCCACATTGTGTGGTGCTCACAGTAGCTGGAGGCTGGGAGTGTGCTGACCCACTTGTAGCGAACAAAGGACGGGGGTGTAATGTGGATGTGTCACCTAGTTACGTTAATCAGAATCTGGGGTCGAATAGCTTTTGTTTTAGAGAATTAAGGATTTAGTTGTGAAGGTATCATTGCTAGTGTGTCTCCTGATTCTGGTATTGGATGAAAAATAATGGGTTAGTAGACAATGTAAACACCCGACACGGTTGGCGCAGTGGCTGAGCAATTGCCGGTCGCGGGATCAATTCCCGCACGGAACCAATATTTGTGTGGCCTACTGGTAGTTGTTCCGGGTCTGGCTGTTTGTGTATGTGTGTTTATGTGTTGTAAACGCATCCACAAAACAGGAGGAACTTCTAAAGTAAGGAAAAGGTTTAAAAATAAAGATTCAATAGGGGATATTACTACAATGTTCTGGCACCAGAGTGCAGCACTAGCATAGTCCGTAAACAGTTTATCGACGAGTCGTTCAAAGCGTGAAATTCTGCCTTTAATTGAGTTATAAATTGGGAAGTGTGTTATATTATATATAGTAGTATTTCGATGAAGAAATGAAGGGATTTATTCATTTCCAAAAGAAGAAAATGTTCGTAAACTTTGGGAAGCAGCTAAAAATCACTATACAATATGTACAGGATAAGTATTCAGGTCAGATAGTCGCATTTACAGAATAACGTTCACATTTATCATTTAAGACAACCAAATATTATTTTATTCTGAGCATAACCTAGAATCCACTTTCAAATGGTCGTAGGACGCCATAATATGGTTAAAGCACAGTTAGGTAAGTAAGATTAATTAAAACTTTGATATATTTTCGCAAAATACCTAGTTATTACAATTAATAACATAATATAACAAGAATACGAGGTTAAGATTTACGGAATGTGCTAGTGGCGCCCTCTGCGCCGAGTTTCGCGTAATGTTCCCTATTGACATACTTTTTATGATCTGTCAAAAGTCGATTCACTAGCAGATGAATTCACAGATATTCAATTGTTTTTGTTAATTTACTGATCAATAACTATTTTATCATGGCTACTTCAGCTGGCTATTGAATGTCACTATTTAGGGCGCCTTCAAATTAGTCTATCGCTAGGCTATCAGTCGCACGACAGTAGTGCGACTGATAGCGTTGCAGTCGCTAGTCGATTTACAAAGCAGCGCTGCTGTCACGCTACTGGCGCACGATTTATTTGAAGGCGCCCTTAGATTTTGTATGATATTAAATTAGTAAACTGTGAAGTGTGTGTTGAAGAAGGTGGCTGGCAGCTGATGGATGTGGGCTGCCCAAGACCGGTTTGGTTGACGATCTCTGTGGGAAGCCTACGTTCAGCAGTGGACGGCAATAGGTTGATATGATGATGAAACTGTGAAGTCGCCTTACCATTTTAATTGTTTAACAATTTATTGATTTCAGTGCAAATAAGAAAATAATTAATTTAAAACTAATCAGATTTTAGGGCTAGAATAAGATATTATTTTAGAAAAGCTGGGCTACCCAATTGTGTGTTTAAATATTGTGTATTTATCGAAGGGTCGGTGTCTGCAGAAACACCCATATCCTGAAACAAATTTATATTATTATCTAAACCAATAATATATGTACCGATGGCGAAGAAATTGATGCCGCCTATACTTGTGTAACGGGAAAGTGAACTACCAAATACTTCGCATTTTCTAATATAAATATTATTAGGAATTCACAACGCCATGACGTCGTAGCTTTGTCCGTCTAACTATGTTATCGTTAATAAAAATGTAACAAGGAGGAATTTATCGGAAATATCTCGAGCGGGCGTGTATCTTTAACAAACGTGCTCTTGGGAGCACTTGACGTGGAGTGGGGGTGAGTGGGCGATGGTGCGCCAGTGTAGCGTGGCCTACCGTGGCGTGGCCCACGGCGTTCACCTTGTCAGAAAAGATGATTTGCAAAATGTAGCACGATAATATTTGTTCGAAATGTTTTGCTTTACGCTTTTTGAGTGTTGCTAGGACTAGAATTTGTTTTTGTTGATTTACTGAATAACTATTTTACCATAGTCACTTCAGCTGGCTGGATTAGATGAACGTTAATTCAAATTTAGAATACAACACGCTTTATCAGCCTTTTCCCAACTAAGATGGGGTCGGCTTCTAGTATAACTGATTGCAGCTGAATACCAGTGCTTTACATGGAGCGACTGCCTATCGGACCTCCACAGCCAATGACATTTTTAATATAATATCATTGTCCACAGCCCTCTACAGCAGTTACTGGGTAACACGATACCTCTTTGTAAGACTGGTTGTCAAACATTCTGACTTCTGACTGGGAATTCAGAAGCCAGAAAGTTTGACAACATAACGACTGTCAAAGACCTACAAATGGTATTTATATCTTTATTCCCTTACAAAAATACCTATAATATTTTTACCCAGACCAATTAATAAGCACCTGAGCGGCCGCGGATGAATGAATATTATAAAAGTATGAAACAGAATTAAAAGCTGAGGTTCCAAGATGGCTGGTCGTTGAGCACGACAAAAGACGCGGGAAAACAATAGCGGCATGCGCCGTAGAGAATGCACAGCTACCTCTTGGTGAACAACATTTTTTTTATCTGTCGTAGCTGTAGTCCAGATTAAAATTGTAATATTATGGCGGACCCAGGCCTCAACCTTGAATTAAGTAAATTACGATAATTTTTATACAAACTTGGTGACTTCTTACCCTAGAAGGAAGACGGTCGCGCGATCAGATGACTGTAATATTTAAAATTCTTAGAAGAATTATTGATGTTCATGATATGCATAATGAAATCTGCAATCTATTTGTCCTAGACAATTACTGTCGTAACAGAAAACACCGCTTACTGGCTGTGCCAAGTTGCCGTTCTGTTACACACTCCAAGTCACCTATTCCTCGGATATTAGCCGCTATTAACGCTCTCCTGAATTCAAACACAGATCTTGATATGTTTACGAAAGAATAGATGATGACACTGTCAGAATGTTTGAATTTTTGTGACAAGCATGCATGAGTGCGTTATATAAATTATAATATATGTATTTAAATAGTGTCTAACTGGTTTCGGCCGTTCTGTTTTTCATTCTATTTTATTCAAAAAGGAACAAGAAACAGCTACAATATACAGTATAGAAAAAGAAAGACATATAACATTTGAACAATATTGTAGCCCACAACGCTGTTCACTGATTAGCTGTGGAATAAAATATACAATTAATTAAACACTAATTAAAAACAAAATATTATAGCTAAACTTAACTAACTATCATGTTCATCCTTAATTTATACAAAAGCAAAGTTAATAAATAATTAATAAAGCATAGCAAGAATCTATTGCCACAGTATAAGTATTAGTACTGTCGTCTATTACTATCTGTGCAGATACCATATTCTCACATCGAGTTTCCTAGGTAGGTAACTACCTATTTTTCTGGTTGGTCCTAAACACTCCCTGTTGGACTAACCAGGAAAATAGGTACTAACTTCTGAACAAATCTGTTTTGGTTTCAGCCACGGGTTTCAGCTAATGAGCAGTTCCTTCAAGCGGAGAGAGCTGGTAACTAAACCCTGGCTCGACCTCAACTAACTACATCATTGTCACACTAAACTAACCCAGTATTGTTATCGTGAGCTCAGCGCAATGACAAATTGCGCTATATCCTATATCGCAGCGCAGGCGGCGCTTGCAGCACATTAGCGCCGATCAATCACACGCCGCGTGCGACTGAGCGATACGAACAAAGCGCCATATTAGTGCCGGGATTAGGAGCTAACGGTAATTGGAGCTGATTTTATCGTACTACATTATCTAATAAAAAGGCTATATATTTTTGGAGAGAAATTAAACTACGAAGCGAAGTGTGCTCATTAATGTAACCGGTATTGTCGTGAAACGACAGATAAAATAAAAGAAGTGAATAAGGTATAAATGTATATTTGGTATAAATTATAAAAATGTAGTATTATTTATAATGAATGTAAGGAGTGTGTGGGTAGGTGTAGGTAGTATAATGAATGTAGATGGGTCGACGATGAAGACTCTCGGAATGACGTCCGGAGGTGCAGACAGGCCAGGCAGGAAGGTGAAGGCAAGGCGTGGGTCGATAGCGTTCCAGGAAGCTCAGACCGCCGACTTCGGCTAAATCTCGGCAGGCCTTGCGGGTTTCCTAGGTTGCAGGAACGTTTGTCTGGAGAAAGATTGTTGAAGGTTCAGAGTGGATCTGGCAATGAACACATCAGTAAAGCAGCGCAATTCTGTAAGAATTCACTCGCTAATTCGAATCCTATCTCATTTCCGATTTCACTTACCTGAAGTGAAAAGTATTTGGTATTCGCTTAAATAGAAACGAAATTATAGTTCGCTTCACCTATGTTGTCACTTCGGGGTGCTAGCATAGTTTTAATCGAGTTACAGACTACCTAAACCAGTCTTCACCGCGGAATCAGAAGTGAGAACTGGAGTGAGTTCTTACAGAATAACATAGCTGATGATGAATACTTTGCAAGCCCATGGTACAAAATTATCAAAGTATTTCTCAACTCAATTTAAATAATTGAGTTGAGAAATAGTGGTTTTAATAAACGCAGTGTATTGTACCCTATACCCAGTGTGTTTGCATTGCACGAAACCCTTATTCTGCCTACATGATGACTGAATCTAACGGACTAAATCCTGACGATCCGACACATATATAAATATATCTTTTTTCACTTTTTAAACATTACTTTTTGTAATGCACCTGCCTCGTTATCTCTTCACCACCCTTGGTTGACTGGTAGAGAATGTCTAAGGCATTAAGTCCGCCTTTGTACGTTTGTGCATGAAGTATAAATAAATAAATAAAGGATGGTATGAGTTTAACATCTCCGTTAAACTAATGTTGGTTTCGTGTAACTCAACGTAAGAAGTTAGTATTATTATTATCATCACCTTACTGTTTCCTCGAAGTGTAGATATCTTTACACCTACATCAAAACAATATTTACTACCTAACCTTAAGTATTTAAACGACCATGTCAATTATCTCCAGTAAAACCTGAACACAAAACAAGATGTAAAATATATTACAAGAAACATCTCGCCATTTAGTAAACATCTTAGCAGTAAATGTGTTATTAAATATTTCTGAGTGGCAAACGGAGAAATTCTGTATAGTAAATCAGGAGACGCCATTCAAACGCTTATTCGATCAAAATCGCGCCGCGACCCGCGTGCTCTAAACCGATTATATTTGCTACAGAACCCGCCCCTTTGATAACATACAGGAATTTAATTTTGTGCGTGCCTATAGGTCTGCTCGATGAGAAACAAGTTACAGTTAATTATTTTACACGAAATATCAAGTTTCGGCTAATCGTACTATTTTCTGTGGGATGTATAAAATAACGTTTATTTATTTGTCGGATCGTCAGGATTTAGTCCGTTAGATTCAGTCATCATGTGGGCAGAATATGGATTTCGTGCAATGCAAACACAAGTTTCGGGACGTATTAGCTCGGATGCGATCAGACACTGGATTCTGAATGTCTTTCTCGCTGTGGGCTGAAAACATCACGAATCTGTAGAAGCGCGCCAAATGTATCGGTAGATCACGTGTTCTCGATAATGGCGCGCTTGCAATCCGTTTCACGTTCATACTATTGACCGGATACGACATATTTATTATTTACTGGCTTTTGTTCGCGACTCCGTCCGCGAAAATATGGGTTATTGCAGACAATGTCGTGGATTAAAAAGCCTATGTCCTTCCCCTTCCCCAGGGTTCAAGCTACTTCCATACCCAATTTCATCAAAAGCTGTTCAGCCGTTTCATCGTGAAGGCGTAACAGACTGAGTTACTACCTATGGAAGTATGGATTTACTATTTACAGCTATCTTTACAGGTCTTTAACCTAATGCAACAGTGTAGTTATCAATATCAACTAAAATATACTTAATATAATAAATAAATAATCTAATTATTTATTATCTCCCAACTAATAACCACCTACCTCCTCACCCATACTCACTCGTTCCTTTTCTCCTCCTATACCAATAAGTAACTTGTTATGACAATACTACCCAGCAGCAAAGTACCAAAAGTCTCTAACAACGTTAATCTCACAATAACCGATGAAATCGCCAATTTGTAAAATAATACAATTTCAACACAAAACAATATAGAAGGTAGTAAAATCTATTTGTACCAAGTAATAAAATCCAAATAAGTACTTCATTAACAGAAAGATACGATTCACGTTTTCACATTCGATCGTGAGTTTATAAAGCTATGTAGCTTTCATCGGGTGTTTTGTACCTCGAGTCAACCTGAGACCCTAGTCTACCGCACACTGGGTAGATATTAAGCCACAGACTTGGCAGCAAGTGCCTCAGGTTCCAGTTTTAGTATCCCAATACCATTAAACAACACAACATAATTACGAGTACATGTTGTTTTATTTAGGTACTTCCAGATTCCATAGAAGATAATTAATCTGTGGTTAAGGAGCTATCTATATACATATAGGTACATATATAAATAAAAAGAAAAGTCCTGACTGACTGACTGGGTGTTGATGAGTCAGTCAGTCACTGACTCATCAACACCCAGCCTAAACCCTTAGACCTAGAAAGCTGAAATCTTGCACTGAGGTTCCCTTTATAATCCAGACAAGGAATAAAGAAGGATTTTTTTTAAATTCAACCCCTAAGAGACTTAAAGGGATGAAAGTTTGTAGTGAAAATCTCATTTTTGTAGTTTAAACCATGAAAATTGGTGTTTATCATTCTGTAAAACCCCACACTGTACCGACATTCACGCGGACGAAGTCACGGGCATAAGCTAGTATAGTCTTGTTCAACATAATTGAACAAGACTGAGAAGTGAAGATTTTAATTACTTTTTTAAAGCATTGCAACATGCAATTACTTTTAAAGAATACAAAGGAATTCATGTACCTAATGACTTTTCTCTTCTTCTTGTAGTTCCTTCTTGTACTGAAGGTCGAACATCAGTCTTGAAAACGTTTCCTGTTCCCTGGCGAGGTGGAACAATTCCACGGCGCTCGTGACTCCGGTCCACTCCCGTATATTTAGTAACGCGGTCTTTTTCCGACCACCAACTGCACGTTTTCCCACAAAGCCTATCATTATTAATTGCAATATATCATAATCTTGTTTTGATGAGCAGCATCAACTTGTGGTTTTGACCGACTCGTCTTAAATCATCAGAATTTGTGTGATCAGTGTGTGTGATTCTGTAAGAATTCATTCTAAACTTCGAATCTGAAACCGCTGTGAGTTTCTTGATTGGCATTCTAAAAACTCGGTTGATAATTCGAATTTGCTCTAGCGCCACCCTTGCAAGCGTGTCAGCGAGTTGAACTAAATTGATAGGGAGATTTAGACAGCTAAAGTATGAGATGACGTAAGAAGCGGCATTCTGTAAGGTAATTTCCCGTCACTTCGACGCTCACTTCGCACTCGAACCCGATTCAAAGTGTCAAATATATCAAGGTCATTTTGAACCTTATGAGAAGTGAGAGTGAATAGCGATGTGAGATGCGAGTTGTTGTTTGAATTTTACATAATCGACCTACAGCTATAATAATGTGTGATTACTTTATGTGAGTGTGTAATATTATAACGCACAACGCTGCGTCCCCGTTCATGTTTCACCCTCGTATGTTTACACAGCGTCTAAGCTCTAGAGATAAAGGGTGCTGGGAATTATGAAAAATGTTACAGCTTGTTACAGCCCCTGTCTGCCTTCCTCATTATGATAATAGTGCTCGTCCGCGAATGATTGCAAACCACCGGGTGTGAACTTTATATTTATTCATGTGGAAATGGCAGTGAATGCTAAGTGCCTTAATTCCGGACTTAATAATAATAATAATAACCTCACCTCCTTTACATGGATGATCTGAAACTCTTTGCCCCCAATTTGCGCCATCAGGATGGAATTTGGTGTGGACAAATGTGCAGTCATGCATGTGAAACGAGGGGAGATTGTGGAATCCGTGGGCACACAACTCTCGGATTCCATACACCTTAGATCCCTCTCTTCAGCCGAAACCTACAAATACTTGGGTATGTCGGAAGCGTTAGGCATCAATGCTACCGACATGAAACAATCGCTGAAGGAGCGCTTCTTTGGCCGCCTGAATAAAGTGTTGAATAGTCTTTTATCAGGCGGAAACAAGGTGCGCGCCTTCAACGGATGGGTAATGCCGGTTTTGATGTACTCTTTCGGCATACTCAAGTGGACTCAGACGGAACTTGACGCCCTGGATAGGAGGGTCCGTACATTGCTGACCGCAAATCGGATGCATCACCCACGGTCATCGGTAATGAGACTGTATATCCCACGGAAGTGCGGAGGTCGAGGCTTTCTTAATGTTAAGTCCCTGCACAACCATGAGGTATGCAGTCTCAGGGAGTACTTCTTTAAAGCCGACGTGGGGATGCATCGAGATGTGGTCTCAGTGGACAAGGGCCTCACCCCGCTCTCCTTAGCGAACGAGAACTGGCGCAAACCTGTAGTACTAGATACTAATGACCGTAAGAAGGTATGGCAGAGCAAGGAGCTTCACGGGCGCTTCTACCGGGCTCTATATGGGCCTGATGTAGACTTCTTGGCGTCCGTATCCTGGCTGCGATTCGGTGACCTCTTTGGGGAAACCGAAGGTTTTGTCTGTGCGATTATGGACGAAGTTATGATGACGAACAACTACCGGAGGTATATTGTGAAGGACGGCACGGTTGACATTTGTCGGGCATGCCACCGACCGGGAGAATCAATCCGACACATTATCTCTGGGTGCTCTCGTCTGGCTAACGGAGACTACTTGCATAGACACAACCTTGTAGCTAGGATTATCTACCAGCAACTTGCTCTAAAATACAGGCTTGTGGAATCGGAAGTACCGTACTACAGGTATGTGCCCGACCCAGTTCTCGAAAATGGCAGCATCACATTGTATTGGGATCGATCTATCATCACTGACAGGACTATTGTTGCCAATAAGCCTGACATAGTGGTGATAGATCGATTAGAGCGTCGCGCAATGATTGTTGATATAGCGGTTCCGCATGACGAGAACCTCGTGAAAACCGAGAAAGATAAACAAATTAAGTATCTTGACTTGGCTCGCGGGGTTGTCGACATGTGGGATGTGAATACCGCAGTCATTGTGCCGATAGTCGTTACGGCCAATGGACTCATTTCCAAGAGCCTCGACCAACACCTAAGGAGGCTCTCGTTGGGCAGCTGGATCAAGGGCTTGATACAGAAAGCGGTACTCCTGGACACGGCGCGTATAGTCAGGAGATTCCTCTCTCAGGAGCCCTGACCACCGGTAGCTTGGACCCTATTCCCGATACCGGTGGGCTACTATTTTTTATATTTTTAAATGTTTTTATGTTTTTTTTTACTAATATTTAAAAATATAATACAATATGTAAATAAAATAAATAAATGAGAATAATAATAATAATATGTGGGGACATTTTCTCACACGGCCATCTGACCCCAAACTAGGGAGACCCTGTACTATGGGTGTCAGACAGCTGATATACATACACAAATACATTTTTTTTTTGTAAATACATACATAGGTATATAGATAAACAACACCCAGACACAAGGCAAACATAAGTGCTCATCACACAAATGTTTACCCTGGGCGGGAATCGAACCCGCAACACGCTGCGCAGCAGTCGATCGCTTAGCCACTGCGCCAACCGTGTACAAAGTACATATTATTATTGGAATATTTGTCTTGAATGGAGTTTTTAATTTCTAATAAAGTCATATTATGAAACAAAAGGCAGATAGACCGCGTGGAACGCTGAGAGTGAAGCCACCAAAGCAAATACAAATTCAAAAGCGAATACCTACAATCTCGTGATTGTATTCGCTTTTGAATTTCAATTTGTATTTGTTATTTTTAACGATGCGGCACTCTATCACGAACTACTAACACGAGCCAGTACAGCACGAAGCGCGATTGTAGGTATTCGCTTTTGAATTTGTATTTGCTTTGGTGGCTTCACTCTCAGTGTTCCGCGCGGTCTATATGCCTTTTGTTTCATAATCTGAGAAAAAAATAACTAAAACGGTAATAAAGCTAATCAAGCAAGCAACACGATTAAGTTTGGAAGGACTGTGGAATTCGCTGCCCGCCTCTCTATTCCCCGATACCTAAGTATAATCTGGGTATCTTCAAGGCACGAGTGAACCGGTTCATCCTAGGCAAGCGTGTTCCACCATAGGCCGCATCAGATCAAATGAGTTGCGGTTACACTCATTAGAATATATATAAAAAAAAAACTTGAGAGGTGTCAAGGGACACCCGGATGGAACGAAGTTCCTTTCGATTAATTAGTGAAGGAATTGTAATAAAATTTTATTACAATTCCTTCACTAATTAATGTGATGCGTTAAAGTGAATTTAAGTGGCTTTAAGCCAGGGCAAAAAAAAAAACAAGGAATGAAAAGTTATTATGGCTGCTTACATAGTAAGTAAGTAATTTTAAAGATTAACATTTTCTAACATGTTAGTACAATGCGTAGTTATTTAGATAGAAAGACCAATAAATTATTTCTGCGCCATCTATTGGCCGTTCATAATTCGATCTCGAAGAGCACAGTTGCGCCAATAACGTTAATAGATGGCTCTTAAATCAAATATACAAAAGTGTCGTGACAACTTTTCGTAAGAATTTTTTCCGTCTAGCCCCCTTTCACAACGCGCGATAAGGAACTTCGTTCCAAAAAAAATATGACCAAATTAAATTGAGCTATTATTGCATTAATCCGTATTATGTTTATGTATGGTTTCTATTGCCGTTCTATTTGCCGTGTGGTGCAGGCCGCGAATAGCACCTCCCCGTTTCTACCCATAGGTGTCGTAGAAAGCGACAGAGGGATATTGACCAGAGGATGGGCAGCAGCGTCCTTCAGAGTACTATAACATCTACTGCGATCGCCAACATGCATCGGCCATGCATGGCGATTATGGCTGAACCCCCCTTGGGGGAGACCAGCAATGGGCGCCTTAAGGTTGATGAAGAAGAAGATCTTTTCTATAATATTGTATCAGGTAGATATAGAACCTCATTTCAAACGTCTCTGTACTAACTTTTAGGTGAGTTCAAATTCTGATCTGTCTCGTTCTGTCAAAAATGCCTCTAACTGCCACACTCATAGACGTTACTTAATAATAATTATACATTAACTTTAATCGGCCAACATAACTTGGCACATGTCAAAAACATTAAAAATTTCTCAACCTGTCATTGAGTTATATGTCAATGCAACCTGTCATATTTTAATTTATTAAAAAAAATGTGTGTGTGTGTATGTGTGTGTGTGTGCGTGTATATTTGTGGTTAAATGTCAATTTATGATCTGAAATAAATGATTTTTGAATTTATATTTGATTAAGGTTATGGCCTAGGAATATATATACAAAACTTAAATCTAAATAATAATATTATGTACAATTGTAAGAAAAAAGCAGGGAGCAAAGGGCATCAAAAAACTCGTCCACATCGTTGTCAACGGTAAACGTGCCCAACAGGCTGGCAGCATTGCCACGTTGTATGGCAATGCTGATTCTTTGACCTAAGAATAGACCAGCCTTCGGGTCACGTGAAGAGTCGACCAGCCGCTTGGCGATGTCACGAAAAACAATATGGGCACTCGGACCCCATGGCCCTAGAGTTTCCACCCCAAACGGCTCAAATATATAGCTTCCAAGAAGGTTATTATATTTGCGCCGTTTGAGGTTTTCGGCACCTGCAGCAGCCGCCCCAGCACAACACGTAGTGCTAGGAAGATGAGATGGCGCAAGGGTGTCGACACATGTTGCGTCCCACACCAAAGGCCTACCCAACTTCCAAGGCATTATGGTCATCCCATCAGGTCTCTTCCCATCGTCGCGTGCCAAGCCATTCGGTTCTAAAATAGCAGGCACCCCGGCGGTGGCAAGAGTACGACGGAGGATGTCATTGATGCTGGCGTGTCGTGCCATTCGGCCTGCGCTTCTACTGCAGGATAGGCCATGATGTCAGAGGCAGTCGACTGCTTCACCACACTGGCAACGATGTGGAGCCCCGCATGGAGCGCCCAGACGCAGGCATGTAGCGAGTCGGAAGGTATTATCACACAGCATAGTACCGATGTTGGGTGACGGAAGTGCCTGAAGCCAGAGGCCCGACTCCCACTCACCCACAGCCAGTAGGCGGGCACGCTCAGCAGAATTGGTGGACGTATTAATTAGATTATTCCGTACCAACCTGCAGAGCGGCTCATCCCACTGTCTCTGGGAAGATGGGTTCACGGGCCGATCTGTATCCGGGCAAGCCACTTTCCAGGCGTTCACCGCATCAGTCAAGCACGGCACTTCAAAGTCAACCAGTGAAGGGGATAAAATTTTATTGGTTAACTTTTCGGTGCTGTGGACGGAGGACAGGAAAGCCGGTAAGCTGATACTGAAATTTTGCGGACGCCGAGACCTCCAAAACGAATGGACAGGGTGGCTTGTAGCCACGCTCGGTCGTCCAGAGCCACATTCAAAATCGATGTTAAAGTATTTTTAATAATTTTATCAATTATTATATTATTATATTATAATTTTGTCCAAGAGGTGTGGCTGCTTCCACAAAGGTGAAGAGCGGATGTAGTACATAAAATTTGGGCCAAAACAACAATATCAAATGAGGGTAAAAGCCGAATGTAGATTAATTTTGGAAAGTCTATCTGAAATATCATTGAAATTTTTAATTTTTTCTTCAATAAAAAGTGAAAAACTATCTTCCAAAATAGGAGACCCTAGGAGGTGTAAGGAACTTTTGTCTAAAATTTTGATGTCTGGGGCTATTGCATTAAATTTCTCTAAGGTCGTTTGTCGGTCCGTAATGTCGGTAAGGTATATTTCACATTTAGAAGGGTTTAAGTCCAAGCCAATAGATTTAAATATTTGTTTTAAGAGTTGCAGATCTTTCAAAACGGTGTCAATATCACCTCCCAGAGTCCCGTCATCTAAATACCATACGTTGAATTTTGAATTTAATTGTTGTATAATTGGATGAATAGCCAAACTGAAAATAACTGGCCCGAGAGGGTCACCTTGTTGGCATCCGACTGCAGATTCTAAAATGTTGTCCTTATATAGTAATTTTGAAAGGTATTAAGGTTATTGATTGATTTATTAACCCCTGCGTATGAACGCAGATCTACGCGAGACACAATAGCTTTTTATTTGTGTCTGTAATTACGGCATATGAGGGGTTAAGTGCATGATGTCCCGTACCGCCGTAATTTATTTACATTTTTTGTGACTGAAAAGAGATTGGCGACCTCATTTTCAACGTTTTCAAAGAAGAATTGGTCTGCTGTCCAAATCAGAAACAAAAGTCAATGATCTCCTTTTTCAAAGGAACAAAATAAGCCATCTAGTCCCACGTCATGTTTGTGCGGCGACCGCAAACAGACTGACAAATTGCGTTTGTCCCCCTCCTCCCCACGATATTGGGCACATTGTCAATACTTTTGTGCTTAGTATTTGCTTACCCCCCTGTGTGCCTTTTGTCTGTAAACATACGGAGATTCGGAAAGATTTCGCTGTCTGTTCGGATGTTTTAAGGTTGATTTGAGTGGAGGCTGGGACAGTGCAGTGTTTGAGGGTCATAGAGGTAAACGTAAAGATCTTTCTAGGTACAGTATTCTGCTGGAAATTGTCACTCAAGTTAAGATTAGTTGTTGGTTTTTGACCAACCAATCGCTAAACAACAAACCTCTAACGAAATATAAATGTTATAACATGTTTTTTTAGAATAGAAATCATGTTCCTAGGTCGTCTTCCAGTCTAACCGGATGCAGCTGAATACCAGTGTTTTACATGGAGTGACCCCTCCATAAGGACCTCCACAACCCAGTTACTGGGTAACACGATCCCCCTTTGTAAGGCTGGTTGCCAGACTTTCTGACTTCTGACTACCCATAACGACTGTCAAAGATCTAAATCCGAAGAATGGAGGAGTCTCGGTATGAAATGGATGGTCATCCATGGACCGACCGCAGCAAGCGTAGTTTAAAGAATCATGGTGAGATCCATACATTCATTTGTATGAAATCTAAAAATAATTTAGAGGGTTTACAATATTTTCCAATGTGGAGAATACATTACCAGGAGTAGATTGATATACTCACCATATTTTTAAACCCCCGCATAAATAAAATATTTCAAAATAAAAATAACACTTTTACGTTTCATCTCGTTGTCAATTTTGTGTTTATAAAAATAAGAAAGTGACAAGAGATGAAGAGATATAATGTTAAGGGATCTATCAAATTGGCAGACAAGTGATGTGACCAGTGTGTGGAATCTAAAATCTAAAAATAATCATTATTTCTGACATTATTTCCTAGAAAACGATGCAATTTCAGTGTTAGAACTGCGAAACGGCGACTGTCAGTGTTACTGTTACTGTCAGTCGCCGTTTCGTTCTGAAATAAGGCTTTAACATCCATTTTTTGCGGGGGTTTAAACATATTGTAAATGTCTAAAGATACTCTATAGGTAACCAAGAGTATAAGAATTAGAATTTCAACTTCTCTAAACATCTTTATTTTTTTGTACAGAGGCCAGCGCATCAAGCTACTTCAATCTGTCAAATTTCTTTGATAGATTTTCAACTTTATTACAAAATCATAAGGTTCATATTTAATTGGGAAAATTTGACAGTTAGGTATAGCTTCATGTGCTGGCGTCTGTAC
This sequence comes from Charanyca ferruginea, assembly GCA_947361185.1. Lineage (NCBI taxonomy): Eukaryota > Metazoa > Arthropoda > Insecta > Lepidoptera > Noctuidae > Charanyca > Charanyca ferruginea. The sequence goes on along the minus strand of OX376071.1, from coordinate 1,816,402 downwards.
AAATCCTGCCATGATTCTTTGTAGCGTAGTTTTACATGATCGGTCGATCCGTATCTTTAATTTTTTCACAGGATAAGTACTCAATTACGTTAATCACTAACAAAGTTACGATCTAGACTGTTTAGTTTTCTCTCTACGTTTATCTCGATGTTAAACAACTCCTAGACACTATTTCAAACGAATTATATAATTATTTAGCTATGTCTGGAAATTACACTTCACGTCCTTGCAGTAAAACGTCCAAGTGACATCGCGGCCAGAGCTAAGTGTTTCAATTATATAAAATTGTTTGTGCTTTAATCTCAATCTTCTAGAGTTAGATACACACTTGAGTTATGAATAGATTGAGCAAATATAATAACTGCTAATTGAATTCGGACTTACAAATCTTGTGGTGAAGCATTAGTACAAATAGATACTAAGATCGGGGTTCCATTCACCATTCGGGGGACCATTCCATTTTGTTGTCCGGATTGTCCATCTATCATCTGAATACCTTGCGACATGTCCAGCCCATTTCCATTTAGGTTTTTGTGAAAAAGTAAGAGCAGCTGAGCATCAGTGACTTGAGTTCTGTTGCGGATGTACTGTGTGTTGCCTGATACTGTGGGGGAACTCAACAGACTTCCAGCGGGCTTTTCTATCCCAAAAACGTTGCATAAGAGCAATTGTTGGTATTCCTCCATATGAGTCTTGTAAACCTCATTTTAAAAAACTCAAAATATTACCCCTACCGAGTATGTACATTTTTGAAATTTGTGTGTTCGTAAAATCCAATCCTAACCTATTTGTGAAAGCTCATGATATTTATACACGTGATAATACCCATCCTCGTAAATCAAGGCGTGGTCAGCGACTAGAACTAGAATTTGCACCAAAGACAGCGGTGTTTAAAAAAAATTGCCCAACTATGTGTGTTAAAATTTATAATAGGTTACAATCTGACATTCAGGATCTTCCTCTACCAAAATTTTGAAAAAAGCTGAAAGAGCTACTTCTTAATAAAATGATTTACTCAATAAATGAATGGTTACAGGAATGATATTTTTTATATATATAAGTAAGAATTAATGTGACATTATTTAACGTAAAAAAACTGACTTTCTTTCTTTGACAATAAGTGGTATAAATGTGTTTTAGATTAAATGCCCAACCCTTTTTAATATTACATTTTTTTTTAAAGTTTCACATGCCGTAATGAGGCTAAATAGAAGATAAGAACAAATAATGTAACTGTTAAACCACCTACTGTACTTACTCTATTTAAATGTGAATAAATGAATTTGAATTTGAATTTGATGTCAGTGTTTCTAATTTTGTCACTTAGTATGATACTTAAACAGCTTCTCTCCATAGTTCTCTGTGTAGTTTGGATCTTGTTTCTTGTCTTGAGATCATTATCCAAGTCTGGCAGCCATAAGTGAGACATGGTAGTACCTATTGCAGAGTCTAGCACTAGTTTTTTCATTTTGATGGGAAGTTGTGATTTAAATACCTCTTTGTGTTCCCAGTATTTTTTCCACGTCGCAGCTACTCTTCGGTCTATTTCTTTTAAGTTCCTGTTTTTAACGAGATTTGCTTTTTGATAAATATTCCTGAACGTATTCTATCGGCATATCATTTACGAAGATTAAGATTATTTTTAGATTTTAGATTTAGACACGTAGGTATACTTACGACAAAAATCAAATGTCCTCGTTCCAGCTAGATCCCAGCAGGTCAAACATAATGTTGTAAGGGAACTCCTGACATTTGAGCTATAATTTTCCCGCTCTCAACTAAATACCAGCCATTAAATCTCGCAGATTTCTTGGCTAATATTTATCTTTACATGATAGATGACTATATTCACCGCGCTTGCGTACTCCCAGCGCGGTAATGGCGGGCTTAAATTGTAATTATAAACAATAATTGCACATAATAATTCGTAATTACTGCGGCCAGGATTCTTTCTTAGTACTTTGGTTCTCGTGTGAAAGGACAGAGGGTTCGAAGTGTAGTTAAATTCTTTTTAAGTTATTATGTTGTTGACTACTTTAGATAATTTAGAAGTTAAGTTGAATCTGAGTACTTAAATGGCACTTTGTCGGCAGATGAAGTTTCACTACCATATACAGTTATCTATACCTAGTACACTTTTAAACCTCAAGAGCTTACCCTATATTGTCTACTTATTAGTTGTGCAATTCCGTGTACGGTCACCAAAGGAGATAAGTATCCATGTCGCCGGAAACAGTTGAAGTTTACTTAGAAACCGATAGGTTTTTATGAATAAAATAAAATACAATTTATAGAGAATAAACAGTTCAATGATTTAATAAAATTTCATTTGAAAGTTCCCATTGGTTTCTAAGAAATCTTCAACTATTCCCAACTACATGGATACTTATCTCTTTTGCGTACTGTACCTAAAAACAGGTTGGTTTTTTCTTCTTTTTTGATTGAGGAACCTTTCACAAGTGCCTACAGCAACCGTACCTACAAATGTTGAACTCAATGAAAGAAGCGCACATAGTCGTACTCATTTATAGACTGCCCGCGACTTCGTTTTAAATTACCCCACGGGAACAAAAAATCAGGATATTATAGATCCTATGTGTTATGCTAGATTAATATCAATATGAATACCAAATTGCAGCTAATTCCATTCAGCCGTTTAAGCGATAGAGTAACAAACATCTATCTATCCTCACAAACTTTTGAAACTATTATATTAGTAGGATAGTTGATTAAAAACTAATAAAAGTATAATAGCCATGGAGGAGCTTGTGGCTAAGTTAAAGCCGTACAGATCGATCGGTCGAAGGTTAAGCTACGCTAACCGGGGTCGGTCTGTGGATGAGTGACCATCCCTTTCATACCGAGTTCCCTCTGTGCCTCGGAAAGCACGTAAAGCCGTTGGTCCCGGCTGTCATTTGTAGATCTTTGGCAGTCGTTACGTGTGGTCAGAAGCCAGAGTGTCTGACAACCAGTCTTTCCAAGGGGTATCGTGTAATCTAGTAACTGGGTTGTGGAGGTCCGATAGGCAGTCGCTCCATGTAAAGCACTGGTATTCTGCTGCATCCAGTATGCATCCATTATGAATCCAGTATGCAGGAATAGACTAGGCAGATGATGAAAAGTATAATGGCCATGACAAGCCTTTATGAGGTGTATTTTCGTCCAATTAAGGTTTTTCTTAAACAATCCCAAAATGTGCAATTATTTTATTTATTTTAAGGCATTGACTTACAAGAACAGTACCTTTCCTTCAGGAGTGTTCAGGTAAAAAGTCGAATTTATTGTAGTAAACAAAATAATTAAACTATTTTCATTTATGATGTTAGGTAGTTAATAATGATAATGAAGTTCAAAAGCACATAAACGGATCAGAACTTGGTTGTCAAACACAAAGTCGGGGCCTATAAATGTGACTTCAATGCACAATAGCGCCCGCAGATTTACGACGGCTGCGCGGGCGCAGTGACGACGGCTCTGTAGGTTGTAGACTTAAATGTGCTGGAATGGCTTCCTTTTCCTTGATGGGAATAGTTATAGCTGTCTGTGGTTCTCCACAGACAGCTATAACTATTACCCATTGGCCATTGGGCCATTGGCCATTGGCTTCTGCCAATGGCTGTAATGGCAAGGAATTTGCTGATGCTTTGCCGACTAGAAAAACTTAAATCTGGTTCAGGTGCAAAATCTTGTCAATGTAGCCTCAGATTATGAAACAAAAGGTAGATAGACCGCGCAGAACACGGAGATTCAAGCCAAAAAAGCAAATACAAATTCAAAAGCGAATACCTAAATTTTCGTGATTATATTCGCTTTTGATTTTGTATTTGTATTTTTATTTGTTTTTTTTTTAACGATGCGACACAGCACGAAGCGCGTTGTAGGTATTCGTTTTTGAATTTGTATTTGCTTTTTTGGCTTCACTTTCAGTGTTCCACACAGTCTATCTGCCTTTTGTTTCATAATCCGAGGTTATAGCACTACCTTTTGCCTGCGACATCGCCTGTGTGAATTTTCATACAGATTATTTTTTTTGGTAATGAAATATAACTTTTGACAGCAGTTCCGGAGATTCGCGCGTTCAAACGAAAAAACACGCAAACAAACAAACTCTTCGAATTAACATTAGTAAAGACGATGCAAATGTCAAAAGTTGGCGCCTCAATTGTTGTAAAAGAAATCGTAACGTTCCGGCCATAACTTTTTAAGATCTTTCACCAGACAAGACAAGCCATCGAGCAAAGAGTGTATGTATACCTATAAGGTGCTATAAAAATATCTGCCACGGCTGCAATGGGAGACAGTATTGTGTTTATAGATTACAATAGTAAAGATAAATTATTAATCATTTGTCATATTTTTTTTCATACAAAAAATTGTACGTATAAATTTGAATTGATTTATTCGCATAAAACCATCACGTAGACTTGCTGTTGCCAGACCGCACCGAATAGGTACAATTCAATCGTTTCGCAAAACGCCGGCGCCGTTCATACACTGTTGCCATTCTTAACATTTATCAAACGATGCCGAGCGCTGCGCATCGGCACTCGTCGGGACGTCGCGTCGTCAAAGAGCCGCGCGCCCCCACCCTGCCTGACCCGCACTACCCCGTTCGTCGCACGCGCAAGCCGACCGCCCGCTCGCCAGTCGCCCGGTCGCTCCCCGCCCGCTCGGAAGTTAGTTTTAATTAGCGGTTAGCGACGGGATAATCGCTCGCGCTTCCTTTAAAAATGCCTCCCAGACGACGGTATTCCAATCAAGAATATCTTGAAATGGTGTTGTGCTACCGCGAGTGACCGAGTGTAACTCCATAACTGCGCATGCAGTAAACTTATACCAGCAGAGGTTTGGTGTGCGAGTGAGTCATCATACCATTCTGGATGCCGTGTACAGATTTCGTGAACACGGCCGCTTTGACCCGCCTCCGGTTGACGCAGGCAGGCCTCCATATTCTGCCGAACTACATTTGCCTACATTTGTGTGCAACGCGAAGGCGGACTCGTGCAACAGTTTTGTAGATAAGTAGGTAGGGAGTGTGTAATTAACTGTAAATACGATGCAATTATTGTAAATAAGATGATTAACTTTTAAACACGCCAAGTTACTGTAATTTATCGTTATTTGATACCTAAGTATTAATCTAAGCACCTACTGTTTAAAAATAATAAGAAAAAAATTGCGATTCTTACACTAACTTGTCAGTCCAAAGCCTGTTTTAAGTGTGATGGGAAGTTTATCATCTTATTTACCTACGTCAGTTTTTTGGAAGAATGCGGTAGCTGGTAAGTAATTGCACTTTTAAAACACTTTTTTCCCTGCGTATTATTGTGTACCTAGTAGGTTAGATAGTGACGAACTAATCAGCTGATTTCAGTTTTCATTCACAGAACAGATTGAAAGAGATAGCAGTTGTTTTCATTGACGAAGCGACACATCGCGCGTAATTTGTGAAACGCGTTATGCAGAGTAGAGTCAATGTTTATTAAACTACTTTATTTTCTCAAATTAAATTAACTATTCTGGGGTACGAAAGTTCTTCACTATTGTAATCTTTGAACACAATACTACCTCCCATTAAAGCCGTGGCAGATATTTTTATAGCACCTTATATATTACCTATTTCTCCTTATTTTATTATTACCTTAGTGAAGGTGCACATTCAGAAAAGTCATCATCATCATCAGCCAGAAGACGTCTGCTTTTGAACAAAGGCCACCCCCTTAAGGGTATAATTGCCAGAAGACGTCTGCTTTTGAACAAAGGCCACCCCCATAGGGGTATAATTGCCAAAAGACGTCTGCTTTTGAACAAAGGCCACCCCCATAAGGGTATAATTGCCAAAAGACGTCTGCTTTTGAACAAAGGCCTCCCCCATAAGGGTGTAATTGCTAGAAGTCGTCTGCTTTTGAACAAAGGCCACCCCCATAGGGGTATAATTGCCAGAAGACGTCTGCTTTTGAACAAAGGTCACCCCCATAAGGGTATAATTGCCACGCTTGGCAGGCGTTTTGGGGATCACAGTGAGCTTTTTAAGTACAAGGAAACCGCAGCTACCTGGCTTCCGGATTTTCTCTTACTCAACCACACCCGCGGGATGAAATGAGTGGACGCTACTCTGTACCGGTGGGGTGTGTGGTGTCCGGACACCACATGGGAAATACTAACACCATATTTTGTTCTGCCGCAAACCAACACTGCTGTGTTTCGATTTGTAAGGTATGGCCGTCGGTGTCATTACAGGTATATGAGGCTTTAGCATTGTCTCTGGGATAACAATGCATCTGCGAGGCCTTTGGTGTTACAGTTTGTCTATAAGCGGTTAGTAGTTAGTAATTAACATAGGTGCCATTCAATGATCATCATCATCATCAGCCTGAAGACGTCCTCTGTTGAACATAGGCCTCCCCCATAAATGGGGGGCGTTGCCATAATCCCCACGCATGGCAGGCGTCTTGGGGATCGCAATGAAGTTGTTAAGTACACGGAAGCCGCTGCTGCCCGACTTCCGAATTTTCCCTTAGTCGCCTTCGACGACACCCTCGGGATGAAATGGGGAGGTGCTATTCTAGCCCGGACACACCACGGGCCCAGACACCCCACGGGCCATTCAATGATATCAACAAATATATATCATGTAGGTCATGGATATCGCACCACATCCGAACTACAACTGACGTATTCTCCGCGACATCTTGACATAGTGTTAAACATAGTCGCTCCCGCTGAGCGATTAGATCTTTTATACTACGCAACGGATCCTAATGCAGTTTTCAGCAATAGGTAGAGTGATTCAAGATGTATAGGTTGATCTATATTGCACCCGTGCCAAGCCGGGCGCGTCGCTAGTTAACATATATTCAAAACCCCGACAAAACCGTCGGGCAGTAGTCCACCAGCCGCAACACCCGTCTGGTCGGAAGTTCTTCCCTTTTTAATAGAGAATGACGAACTTCCCACCCTGCTCCTCATACTTCTTGTTCGCGACGTATTTAATTTGGAAAAGAAAGAGCAAGAGGTGAGACAGGTGGGGGGGTGCGAGGGTAACGAGTCTTCAACGTGTGGACACAATTGGTCCCGATCTAGCTTTAGCGCCGCACGTCTCAGCTTCATCAAGTGCTTACCCCTTATTCGAAGAAATTTTATTGCGTGAGGGCTAAGCAGTTGATGACACTGTACATCATGGCAACCTTTAGACGCCAACTGCTTGACATTGGTCTACCTCAAGAGGGGGTTCAGACGCCATCATCATCATTGGCTGATGCATGTTGGCAATTGCAGTTGGTCTAGTATCTAGTCTACAACTCTAAAGATGTATCAATTTGGTAGCTTTCACTGAAAATACGGTAAACACGACGAAATGTGACTCTAAATAATCGTAAATCCGTTCGATTATACTTCGGTAGCTATTTTGGTTCTGTGATGGCTAATACATTTCAGTTAGAGGCACTAAAATGTTAGTACCGGCAGGTCTAACCCGTGACCTCAGGAGAATTCAATCTTGTGGGTGTTTATATGGTAATATTGACACTTGGCTTATCTGGTACTCTATTATGTTTTACATTATGTCGATACTTTAAGTATGGTCTACAAGAAACATGAGTTACCAGGGTCGTCAGATACTTATAGTTGAGAAATTTCGTTGCGGGGTCCAAGACAGTTGTAACGTTTCTGCCGAACTCGTCAAGCTTCATTGCTTTTCTTACCTGGTGGACTTTGGTAAGTAAAAAAAAATAGAAATTTCGCTATAGTAAAAAATGTAGATGTGTAACTAGATGTTTTCAGTGGTTTTATTTGATTCGTATAGGTAGTGCCGGTAAGATTGCCCATGATATTTTTAAACAAACTGGTGGATGTCTTCAAAAACATTTTATTAAATTGATTATTTTCTAAAAACAATTATAACTTAGAACGACCTTGGTTACTTATCTCATTTGTATACTGGACATCCCTCGTAGTGTTTTACCAGAAAAATTAAGACATAATGCACACTAAAGATCACTGTTCAAGGATGGGAGAGGCCTTGGACGAATCATGATGATGAAGAACTACGGAAGATGAAATCAAAGAGATTTGATGCAGAATGATACCTATGTATATGCGCATAGCAGTTAAGAGTTGACCAATCGCTACTGACAGCGCCCGTTAACGAACATCTATTCACCAGAAAGAGAATAAAAATTACCATTAGGCTATTTAAGGCTCTTGATGTTAGTTATAAGATTATGGGTACCTTTTCTATACTTCATCATCATCATCATCATTTCAGCCGAAAGACGTCCACTGCTGGACATAGGCCTCCCCCAAGTGGCGCCACATTGACCAGTCCCGTGCGACTCGCATTCAGCGGATCCCCGCAACCTTTACCAGGTCATCGGTCCACCTAGTGGGAGGCCTTCCAACGCAACGTCTTCTGATTCGCGGTCGCCACTCTAGAACTTTTCGGCCCCATCGGCCATCTGTTACTATATATACTTGTATTTTTTAATTTGTATTTTATTAATTTATTGTTAACGATTACTTATTATTATTAAATTTTAAGTTAACTTTTACGATATGTAGCTACGTTACCTCTTCCGCCATCTCTAGATCTTCAATTTAATATCCTTACAACATTATGTACAATGTCGAGTGCGGACAAAGCGCCCGCGCAGCTAATGCGACAGTTGGGACGTGATTATACAATTAAATGTAGGCTTCGAGATGTACCCCGCCGTCTGCTAGGTCAAGTTTACAATTTATAGTCATTGATACCAAAGTACGTGCGCATATTGGGCAATTTTGACCCTGCCGTGTTACTATGAACCTTTTTGACTAATGTATACTGACTTTTAGTTCATTGGCAATCTTTCAGTGGGTGAAAGTACTCATGAGTAGGTAAGATAAGATAAGGCAAGATATTTTATTTTAAAAATATGGGTACAAGACGTGGTGACGTAAAAATATTATTAGCAACAGCCATATTTTACCAGAAGGCGTGCAAAAGTATAAAATACAGCAGAGATGCAAATTACATTATTACATAAAGTAAGTTATTCTCAATTCTTCTGTAGTCAACTTACGGAACACCTTTTATTTTGTAACTAGCTACCCGACCCGGCTTCGCATGGGCCTATAGCCTTCCTCGGTAAATGGACTATCCAACACAAATAATTTATCAATTCGAACCAGTAGATCCTGAGATTAGCGCGTTCAACCAAACAAACAAACTCTTCAGCTTTATAATTTATTAGTATAGATAGAATCACTTAAAAAAACGAATAATAATAAAAATCTTAAACCTCGTACTTAATACAAAATAAATCCCTACTTATAAATGCGAAAGTAACTCTGTCTGCTCCGTTTTCACGACGAAACCCCTGAACTGATTTTAATGAAATTTGGTATTTTTATTCTAATTCTGTGACCTTTTTAATTGATACAACTTTTGACATTGTATTTCGATTTGTTGTTGCAGTATTGTGAAGTTATTTTTTGATGTTATCTAGGACCTTGCCGGAAATAAATGAATTTTATTTATTTATTTTTTATAGGTGGAAGGAGAGTAGAGAGAAAACAAAGCTGAAACCCAGAGGACGGACAAAAGCTACTTTGTAATCCGCTACTTCGTCTGCATACGCGATAATGACGAAGTTGCGGTCAAAAGTTAGGAAATAATAAAGTTTCAATATCAATAATGATTGCGTAATGAAATATAGCTACTTTATTGCTAATATTATCGATAATATATCAATATTTTTATGGGTTATCGATTGGAAAGTTCCAAAACAAAGCCAGAGTACACGCCGTGCGTGCAAAACTGCATCCAATCATGCTGTGGTTTTATTGAAAAGCGGATAGTCAGCGAATGTCTGCAATGTTTTCGCCATAAATTAAGTTCCACACGACATGGCGCGCTGTGCTATCAATGTGTACAGGTGACGGATCGGCTACCAGACTGCGTGAAAATTAAATGAAATTGTTTTTTTTATTTGTTAATAGTAGATTGTTATACAAGGAGCTAAAATGACTCATTTTAAACGAGGTAGTTTTATTCCCGAGCTTTAGCGAGGGAGTAAATAGAAACCGAGTTTCAATGGGTTTTAGCGCCGTGTGTTACACTATACTTTTCACTACGATTGCGAGAAATTAATTACGGTCACTACCAATTCAATTTGCAATTAGAGAAAAATTATAAAGATTTCGCGCCAATGTCTTTTTTTTGTTTCTTCTGTAGCCGCAACACATTGAATGCATTCTACCAGAGATCGCCGATTTTAGTTCCATTTTCAAAATTAAAATGAGGTTCTTTTTTTATGACACAGTAATAAGTCGAGTCTTTATTCATGATTATTCTACTTATGACTAAAGACTTTTTCGTTTTTGTAGGCTCATTGTCATATTTGACACACAAAGATTAAAAGAAAAAAGAAATCCCCTAGAGGATGCTATTTTATCCCCGCTCTGGTATGCTACAATGACGGCCTTTTTGATCAATAGAAGTGAAAATATCTTTTAGTATCAGTTATCGCGGATGCAGACGAAGTCGCGGATTAAAAAGTAGCTGTCATTTCTTTGGATTGAAGCTTACTCCGTGCTCATGAAATCGTCGCAGTGGTTTGGCGTCGAAAACTAACAGACAGACAAACTTCCTTTCGAATTTATGATATTAGTATGGATGGAAGTTGCGTAGCAATAAGATACACGTACTAGTGTGATATTTTTACTGACATTTTGTAGCTGATTTTTGATTGCTAAGACCATCTATACATTACTGAAATTCAGCGAATCGTTATGGGGCAACTTTAGACTTCTCAACTCTTTAAAGCACGCAGAGGAGCAAGCATGATCCCCATATCCCCACTCTTGCTCACTGTTCCTATAAGGTCGTTTCTTCTCTGATCTAGAAGAGGCCCTAACTCTTTGATGAGGTCACTAACCTATGACTATGTTCAAAAATACCTAGGTACCAGTTATCATATCAAACTGGATGATAAAGAAATGGAATGAGGATTGAGAAAAAAAAGAGAAAAAAAAGCTTTTTTACAAAAAAGACAACCGCCTTCAAAAACCAAAAAGTGAAAAATAACTTTAAATCAGAACACACATGACTTTAGTTTTGGAAGTCGGTGGCTTGGCAGTTCTATTTATTGTTTTGTATTGCCACCGACTTCCGAAACTAAAGTCATGTGTGTTCTGATTTAAAGTTATTTTTCACTTTTTGGTTTTTGAAGGCGGTTGTCTTTTTTGTAAAAAAGCTTTTTTATTTTTCGCTTTTTAGTACTTCCTTATCATCCAAATCCATTAAGAAATGGCAACACAGTCAAAACAGAGGTCGAAAGTACAAGGTGAGAACATGACAATATCATCCATGTATTTTTTTTTGCTTTCTGTCGATTTTTTCAAAAAGTGCTGAATCAATTTCGATAAAATTTATATGGGACCACCCTTGAGGCATACCCTATCCATCAAAAGAAGAATTTTCAAAATCGCTTTCAATTTGCCGGAGAAATCACGTAACAAATATTCAAATAAAAAATAAAAATAAAAAACATACAGACGAATTGAGAACCTCCTTCTTTTTGAAGTCGGTTGAAAAGAATGAGAAAAAAAGAAACAATATATTTATTAAAAAACTACAAAATTATTATTATTACTAGCTAACTGCATGACGAGCGCTCTGGACTGTAACTACTTGTATATAGAAAAGTGAGATTATAAGATTTTTAAATGATAAATCCTCGTCTTCACAAAATATCTGGGGCACATGAGGTCACGGGGCACAGCAAAAGAAACATATTAACATATTATCTATATTCTTTTGCTATGCCCCATGATATTTCTTTTGGCAAATGTTTACCACCTAAGCCACAGATTACTAAACAGTTACCACGTCCTAAGCCTACATTGTGGAATGCAATATTGACTATTATTTATTTAAACTTTGTTTGTCACTAAGCGATTACCTATGTAAATCTTTGAGAAATAAATAAAATTTTGAACTTTACATGTCTTAAATTGTTGCACTACATCATTTCTCAGTATTTACAACTCATCATAAAACCGATATTTTCTTTCAACAGAGTTCTAATGGCGACTAATGCTATTGTTTTCGGCTAATACATCACTGGCGCTGCCTACCCATTGACGTCAATGCGTGATGCACGGTTATCGTTAGAGTGGTTTAAATGTTAATATTTATACAGCTTTGTTTTTGTGAAAAATGATGGAAAAAAAGCATGTTAAATATAAAGATGCTTGGTGGTTAGATATCTAGGTATAAGTATATATATATATAATATACCTGGAGTCTCAAACTTTTTTGACGATGCCTTCTCCTGGGGCACCCAAACATAATTATAATCGGAATTTGATTGAAATTGAATCGGAATGTGATTTTTACGTAGAAAATGTGTAGATTCTTATTTATAAGACTTTAGCGAAGTTACTTGGTTTTAAACATCCTTGAAAAAAAAATTAATGTCTTAATCAAGTATTTATTTCAATTTAACCATTAACTGGCACTTTGGAATTGTCAAAGAGTCGGTCAGTTAGAAAAAATTAAGCTAATTACTCGTTTTACAACGTCTCTATGGAGAGAACGAACAAGAAACTCCACAGCAATCTTAAAAACAAGTCTTTACAAAATCCTGCTTACTTTATTTTAGTTTCATCTTTACGTGATAACTATATACTATTTCTGGTTTTTACTTTGGGCAGAGGTTAGCATTGCCATCCAACGTGGCAATGCAGTCAGTCTCTTGGGCACATTCCCAGATGACGGCGATGTGGAGGAATTTTTTGATGCCTTATAATGAATAGTTAATTTTTTGTTTAATAGTTATTTTTTTTACTATTGATATTCAAACATTTGACCACTATCTGACCTGATGGGAAGCGATGATGCGGTCTAAGATGGAGCACACTTGCCTAGAAGTAACCTATTCACTCTTGACTTAAAGACTCCCAGGATAAGATAGTTATAGGATTTTCTTTTTTTTTATTGTACGTGTTGTGTGTTGATTAAATTACTTACAAGTATATAATGTCACATAGAAAATAAAAACCAATAATAATAATAATATGTAGGGACATTTCACTATGTAGTTAAAGAGCAATATATAAAACAATAACAAAAAAAATAAGTCATGAAAACATGAAAAATCTCAAACAAAAACAACACCCAATTGAAACACTTTAAAACTTTACCAAACAAATCACTCGAAATCGACTAGAAAGAGCAACATTTACATTAACAAAGAAGCAATCACCGTCCAATCCATTACGATTTCTTTCAGGGGCTCCGCGGTCTAAATCTACCATTATCTACCCGGGCGTCGAACTCGGCGTAATCCGGGCAAGTAATCCGGTATCCGCTGGTCCGCCTCCGCGTGAACATATAAATCACGGATAGAATTAGCGAAGCGATATCGTCCCACGGCCGTGTAGGGTTGACGACTATGTTGTAATTATAATAAATAAATAAATAAATATCTTGGGACAACTCACACACGGTCATCTGGTCCCAAGCTAAGCAGAGCTTGTGTTATGGTAACCAGACAACTGATATACATACTTATATAATTTATAAATACATACATATTATAGATAAACACCCAGACACAGAACAAACACTCATGCTCATCACACAAAGTTTGTCCTGGGTGGGAATCGAACCCACGACCTCCGGCTTAGCAGTCAGGGTCAGTGACCACTAGACCAACAGGCCCGTCTGATAATAGCAGCATATAATTGTCCCACGGCTGAGCAAAGGTCTCTTTTACAGAGAAGGCCGCCATGCTCGTTCAAAGCTGAATGGCGATTTGAGACTTATATTACTAGCTTCTTCCTGCGACTTCGTCCGCGTGAATGTCGGTTATCGCAGATGCAGATGAAGTTAGGGATTCAAAAGTAGCCTATTTCCGTCCTCAGGGTTCAAGCTATATACCAAATTTCATCAAAATCGGTTCAGCCGTTTCATTGTGAAAACGTAACAGACAGAGTTAGTTTTGCATTTATAATATTAGTATGGATTAACACGTTGAGTGCGAAACCAGGTCCAAAAGACCTGGTCTATATCTCGCTTTAAGTGCGGCTAAGAAAAGTATAGACTTCTCTGTCGTGCGAAGGGCATAACTTCAATTTGTTTCGGTGTAGGAAAAAGATGAATATATACCTATGATGTGTTATTAAAATAGAGTCCAGTGGTGTACCTACATTAGTACCAGGTGTTTTACAACCGGGTACCGCATGAAAGAAAAAAAATCATCACAGTGCGAAACCAGGTCGAAGGCTCCTGGTATCCCGCGCACCTTGTACCGCACCCCGCGCTAGCTTTGTGCGGCAAGTGTAGAATAGCATTCGAAATAAAACTCACATGTCGATATGGCGTTAAGACCGACGAAAAGGTGCCGTAAAAAAAATAATTTAAATTCGGTGTTCAGACAGTGTTACAATATTATATCGAAATTGATTTATTAAAGACAGGTGAGTCATTAATACTATTTATTTTATTTTATTAATGATGGGAATGAATACCAAAGCTATTTGGAGAGAAAATTACCGACGCTGAATTGACAATAAATTATACAGGTAATTCCGACGCAGCCGGAGACACAAATGCACACACACACATACACGCGTACACACACTCATACACGCACACACACACACGCACACACACACAAGCAAAATCGTTCATAATAAATTTATCTTTTTAGAACCCGCACTAAAACCAGATAAACATCATTTATTAAAAGGTGTAAAGAAGAAAAACTGTGTCGGATGTTATGAAAAACTCCGAACCTATATAGCAAGTCGCCAAGCTGACAGAAAAGTAAAAAAAAATTTTACTGAATATGTGGAATGTAAAAGACACTTCTGTTTGGACTGCTTCAATGATAAACATTAATGAATGTAGTTTTTCCGTTTCTCTCACGTTTTCTCTTACATTAAAACTTAATGAAACTATCGATACCTATTTTTATTTCTTATCCCTAAAATATGCACAAAACTTCCTTTATTCAGTGCGGCACAAGGTGCATAAGACCCTGTATTTTATTATAGCTATAATTTTTAAACAAAACAAGCTGTTGACGGATTCCTTCAAGTTCGTGTCAATTAATTAATTATTGTTAATATTCAAACATAAAAGATCATATATATTTTTACATGAAGCCAAAAAAAGGATTTAAGTTTCTTAAACGTTACAGGGTTTAATATGCCCTGTACCGCCACAATGATAGTTTTATGACCAGGCGTAAAATGCCTTGTACTGCAGGAATGGAAAGAATAGAAAAATCGCTGCCTTAAGAAACGTGTTAAAATAGTATGGATAAATCCAAGTTTCCTTACGAAGTTTTGTTTTACCGATCTCAATGATGTCCAAGATAAACATAGAAACTTAGTACATTTGAAATTAAAAAAGTCATATTGGTATTTGCTCGTGCCCGGTTGCGAATCTACAACCTCAACCACAGTGCATAAGAGGCGGGGCACCTTAACCAATGGGCCATCACAATTCAAATGTTATAATTAAAGAGGTGTGATTCTGTAAGACCTCATTCTAAAGAACAATGGCGAAAACGTAGTTGACTTAAATTTGAGCGTCTAAAAGTGACTTACATACGAAAGAATTTACATTATTTTTCTACGATTTTTCAAAGTATCACATTAACCAGTTAGGGCCGGATAAAAAAATTATGTTTAATGAAAACTTATTTGACTTTTCATTAACGTTTAGTGTTGCCATTTTATATTTATTCTGCCAAGTGACAGTAAGTACTTAAAGCATTTAAAGTATTGTAATCAGTTTTAGTTAGTTATTACAATTAAACGGAGTAAGTAAATTAATACAGTTTATTTCCAAGTCTAGGTTTCTTGCAGGTATGTATAAAAATAAATCAATTAGTTTCGATTAATAACTATCAAAAAGACTAGTAACCCAAATCTAAAAATAATTGCTTGGTAATTGACACAGAGTCATAGACAGATCTGTGCACAGAGTAAAAACGATATGATCGATGTATACATGTAGTAGATACCTATTGTATACATAAGGTAAGGCCAAAGAGTATTTATAACCACTGGGATTACCAACCTTAAACAATATTTTTACAAGACATTTCATTCTGAATTAACTAGGTAAAGAAAATACTAATGCGATATTGCCTTTTTACTTCCTCAATTTGGAATATAAAAGTTACCATAGACATAACCTACAAAAGTTCATGACTGAATATCTATTATTCTCGGCCTTCTTGAACAAAAAATCTTGCACAAACTAATTCAGAAGGTGATGCTGAATTAAATAAGATATTTTTCATTTAAAGACGTAGGAATTTAATCTCAACTAAAACAATGTATGGGTGGCTGCCATTGTTCTTTGGAATCTGAATCCGCTGTCAGTTTCTTATTTTCGAATTTACATTAGCGCCACCCTTGCGAGCGTGTTAGCGAGTTGAACTAAATTGTCAGGGAGATTTTGACAGATAAAGTATGAGATGACGTAAGAAGTGGCATTCTGTAAGGTAATTTCCCCGTCACTTCGACGCTCACTTCGCACTCGAACCCGATTCAAAGTGTCAAATATATCAAGGTCATTTTGAACCTTATGCGAAGTGAGAGTGAATAGCGATGTGAGATGCGAGTTGTTGATTGAATTTTACAGAATCGCCGTACTGGTGTTCATTTGTCTAAATTTTTCTGTCACAGGCTGTGGGGCTCCAAATTGCACTTGATTACAATACAAATTGACTTTTTCTACTTCATTGGAACCTTGTACTCATTCTCACTACGAGAGGCCAAACACAAAGCCACCTAGAAACCTATTCCTCGATTTTAAATACCTTCTGGAATTCGCCTTAAACTTACAAAACTTTTCGAACATAATTACTTTTTCTCAGGTTGTATTGGCATTTTTGTTAGGCTGTGATATCCCACTGCTGAGTAAAGGCCTCCCCGAGAATTTCCAGGTATTCTTTCTTCATCTCGGAAGAGCCCTCGTAGTGCGCGTCTAGGTCATTTCGCCACCTTCTCCTAATCCGGCCTCGGTGACGTCGACCATCTTCAGGCACCCATTGCGTGTAGACTTTTGCCCAGTGGTCACGCGATGTGACCCGCTTAATCCCATTTGTGCATTGGAATACCTACGTTCCCATTTTTACAGTACCTATAAATCATGGCCCATCGAAGCAGTTAAAGAGGGAATTGTAATAAAAACTAGTAACTATGACAGATAGATCAGATCGTATAAGAATCATGTAGGTTGATGTGGTAATTTGAAGAAAGAACGAGGAGATTTGAGCGGATCTGTTCGGGGAGCGGGATTCCAGTCTGTGGTCATTAGTGTCAGGAGACCGCTGCTACCAGCCGCTGCTCATTTCCTTCTAAACCCAAAAAAATACCTACTGAGTAACGATATATTATAATGCGCGCTTATAAAATATGTGTCGAGTCACGACCAAACAGGAAACACGGAAGCTTTCATAGGGGAAAATGGCTGAAAAACATGAGATAATAATATGCTTCTATAGTTCGGGAATGTTGTGAAAATATTGGCGGAAAATTACAAAATTGTTTTGTACGAGGAAAACATGGACGTTTTTACGTGTTGATGTTACAGTACCTACATAGGTGAACACAAGCTTATTGGTTATTGATTGAATTTGTTCAAAGCACTCTATTTCTATTTTCTTCATCTCTATTGGAGAGAAGCAAACTAAAGCTGTTAATTGTTGGTGGTTCCCAGTTCAGTAGTGCCAGCCCTGAATCCGCACAGTGTGAAAACACTCAGCAATCGTTCGCTAATGACGTATTAAGACGCACCACCGCCCCTCCCGCGTCCCTGGACCCTGCCACGTCTATGTGTTTGTTACTTTTCCACACTCTTCTACTCGTTGGCGAAAACTCCGGTAATTAGGGACTATTAATCAATGTATTAATACAACTACTTGGATGTTAAGATAGATATAAACGCAGTATTAAGCTAGTGATCTCCTGTAAGCCTTGCAAGTAATCTTTTCAAACTTATAGCGATTGGATGGACTTGGCAAAAGGATTCCCCAATGGAGTAGATAATACTTTTTATAGGACATGCCCACTACACTCTTCCAAACACTACTACTCCAGTAGACCTAGCCAAGTTACAAACGTTTCGTATTGTTTCTCTGTCTACAATAATCGCCTCGTCGTAATCCATTTTTGATTTTCGATCAAGTGACTTATCGTTGAGATGACGTCTTTGCTATACATTTGATTAGTTTTCTATTAGCGTTATCGATTCATCATTTCAGTCAAAAGACGTCCACTGCTGGACATAAGCCTCCCCCAAAATAGGGGGTTTTGCCATAATCGCCACGCTTGGCAGGCGGGTTGGCGATCGCAGTATGGTTGTTATAAAGGCACAGAGAACGCTGCTGCCCATTCTCTGGTGAGTCCCTTAGTAGCGTTATCGATTGTACATTGTTAATTTGGCTAATTTGGCTAGGGCTCCAGAAAAGTACCAAGGCTTAATGAGGTCCGGAGAACCGATCCACATATCTTGAATCTCACAGAAAAATTAATCTGAAAAGAGGAACGGAGAAATACTTAAGTACTTAAAATACTTAAGTATACTTAGTGATACTTAGTTTGCTTTTATACAAATTCTACACAGAAGTTGGCAAAAACAAAGCCATATTTAAAAATTAACCATTCCAGTCAAACATGAAGTACGTGGGACAGGTTCCCAACCTGAGGGTGCACCTTATGGTGTACGCGTCAGGTATCAATTTCATTATTGAAATTGATACCTGACGCGTAATCCTGTGTACACAGGCACACGTGCTCAACGTTGACTAATTCGATCATCGCAAGGAGCTTGAAAACGAAGATGTAGTTGTAAGTTCAGTGTTACTGAAATATGGTCAAAATGAGCATATTGTTTTTTTTTTGGATTGACATCTTGAAGGTCAACCTAGGAGGTTGTCGGCTGCTTAGCCCGACTTTCCTGTGGCCTTTAAGTGAATTTAAGGCCTCCAGCCAGAGCAAAAACTCGTAAACTAAGCGACTACACGTTATGGGCACCCACTGTGGGGTACGGGCCTCGGCTTAGGGTGACGCTCGGGGAGGGCAGCAGAGCATCTCGATTATTAGGGACGTACAAGGACGTTGCGGCGGGCCTCAGCGGCGAAGACGGAGTTTTTATTTATTTTCTTTTTATTCGGAATTCGCATTTCGCAGGTGGTTACCGGACTTTCCTGTGGTCCCTTAAAAAAAAATTGTTTTTGGAGCCTCCAGCCAGGGCGAAGGCGGAGTGACAGCGGTCTGTTTATATATTTTCTCAACGTGCTAATGGCTCTATTACTCCCTATGGTGGGGATTTTGAAGTCGAGAAGGAGGTGCTCCTTGCGAACGTTATGAGAGTGGGGGACGAGGGAGTGCCTTGGCGCATACACATGTGCACGGTAATATCTCCTCCGTCCTTGGTTAGATTCAATTGCGATTGCCACCGTGGTCGAAATTCTGTTCAGAGAATTTTGTTACTGGATATCCTAACATTTCTATAATGCTTACTCGCTTTGTTGTGTATCTAGCCGGTAGCAGTGGAAACCACAAGCTGGAAGGAAACCGTCATGAAAGTAGGTATTGTATACATAGAGTACCTACTGAAATATTTCTGGAAACATGAGTCGTCACCTCATATCTATGTCACCATGTTCGATGATTTACCCACCGTGCTAAAGTGTTATAACAGTATTTTTGGACTACAATCGGCCAGCCGCAGTAACTAGAGATTTTGACAATGTAGGTGACATTTTCCTAGAAATAGTTCTATCTTTTTCATTACCTGTCTCGGTATCATTCTTGATTCTCCACTCGTTGTATGACAGCTCTATCACGTGGCGTGGGCCGCCATATTTACTTAATTAGCGCGCCGTAGGGGATGAATTACAATTGACGCGACGACGATGTAAATTGTTAGTGTGGATGCGTCTCACGTGATGAAATACACGGGATTTATTTGAATAAATTATGTTTTGTTGTGTTTAAATGGAATTAAGTGCGGTGTGAGAAAATTTGATAGACTTAGATTTAGTAGTCTGAAAAATAAAGAACAGATTGGCGATCGGTAGACGGCAATTCTTGTCATTAAAATGTAGAGATATAAGTACATAACGGGTGTAAATGAAAACATAATAAAGTTGAAAGTTACTTAATCTTTCCATCGTTGCGATCATTTCCTTCTTATGAACCATATTTGGTTGCGAAGATATTAAAAATTATTAAAAACAGGTCAAAATTAAAACATTTTATTAACGTTTTTGGAACGAAGTTCCTTATCGCGCGTTGGGAAAGGGGGCTAGACGGAAAAAATTCTTACGAAAAGTTGTCACGACACTTTTTTGCTATTTTTATTACTTCACAAACGCAGACAATTCGAACAGAAAAATTGAATCGTTGGAACTGTCAAATAGAGTTCATTATTAGTTGAATGGCGGCTTTTCTATGAAAATATTGGACCTTATTTTTACACATTAACCGTGAAATTCGGTTGCACATAGCTCCTATTGTCCGGTCGGGCACCAGCCTATACGTTTCTCAGAATAATTTTATCATACCTAGTTTGGTAAAATTTCAATTTTTAACCGTTTACGTTTACAAAATAAAGTCCGAATTCGCTTTTCGTAGAATATGTTTATGTATTTAAAGGCGGCGCGGCGAACTCTTTGAACTAGGTACCTACGGCGATATGTTTAGTACCTAAGTTTATTCGCTCAAATAGTGGCGGTACCTACCTCAATGACATCGGAATTATCATTGCGTGATAATTCCGATGATAACGACCTACGAGATAAGTCCACCTTTCACTGTGAGACTGTGTGGATTGTGAAAACGAGTGTAAATTTTAAGTCTAGAATACGTAGGTTAGGTAGGTAGGTAGTTACTGTACCTACTTCTATGTTTTGTTTATGATTACCAAAACCAAACTTTCAATAGGTACCTACCTATTGAAAGTTTGGTTTTGGTAATCATGAGCTTTCTATCGGTCGCGGTCATCAGTAGGTAACCACTGCACCTTATCGCTCTAGGTCACAGAGTACTTTTCTCTAGGTTTTACTAGCGACAATAATATTTTTTTTTATTTGATTAAAATGTTTTGGTTTAAATTAAGCCAGTGGGAGCTTAGGTGGGTACCTAGGTAGGTAGTGGCACTTACTTTTATCATTGGCGAATTATTTGTAGTTGTAAGTAGGTAAGTGAGTAGGTACTCTTTTGCTAGAAAAAGAAAGGCAGGCAGGCGTAGGTACCTATAGGTGCTATAGGTAACCTATTTAAATAAATTAGAGCTACTCACAAACACAGTTTTAATCAACTTTGGCTTAATTAAAAAACTTTCCTATTAGGTATAAAATTTACACTTCCCTGTATCGAAGCAACTGCTCAATATGGAGTCCATTTCGCTCGATACATAAACGGGCACGTTTAATTAAATTGTCTTTTAATTACATTATATTTGTTAATAATAGTAAAAATATTATTATAACTTAAAAAAAAAAAAAAAAATATTACAATTCCTTCACTAATTAATCGAAAGGAACTTCGTTCCATCCGGGTGTCCCTTGACACCTCTCAAGTTTTTTTTTTAATTGTTTCAACTTAACTATAAATAACTCACGACATCAGTAGAGCTATTCTGTTACGATCTCCCTCGGTGAACACCTATGTGAAGTGAGCTGTCATCCGTCCCGATGCAAAGGAATGGGGATTGACAAAGCAGACGGACAAATGACAGCTCACTTCACCTAGGTGTTCGCCGAGGGAAATTGTAACAGAATAGACATACAGTACAGATGAATGCACTCTTAATCACGATGTTTCACGTGCAACTAATAAACAGCCATTTTTCACAACAAAAATGAAATTCGTTTCTCAGCAAACAAGAAAGCAAACAGCAAGTTTGATGGGACTTCGATGTGTGCTATGTGATGTGCCTTTTTAACCCTGTTGTCTAATCTTATGACGTAAATGATGTAGCAGACATTTAGACATAATTTTCTAGTGACCTTTTATAATATTTACTGGAATTGTAGAAGGGACCACCAATTTTCGAGAATTTCCTCCACAAATCCCAAGGTTCATACATAAATTTTCCTACCTCAAACAAGAGGACATGATAATTGGACATTTATAACAGGAACCCAGCCAGTACATTTATCAAATACTCCTAAAATCCACGTCCAAGTTTCTTTTCCTCGTTGGATTCACGGTTGACCTATAAAGTGGGGATAATATTTTATTTTTTTATTCTGCGCAAATCTCGCCCTTGCAAATTGAATCTTTAGGGAGCCGGGTTAGTTGCCCTTTTGTGGGACATTTAGATGCGACGGAGGAATGATTTACGGTCTATAGAAGTTAGGTGACTTACAAAAGATGAATTGGACTGTAATGGATAACCCCAGTGGTGTCCATAAAGAGATATGAATTTGCAGTGGACTACTTCTTCTGGTCTAGATTTTGAGTTAGAAATTTTGCACAAGTTTGGTGCCATCGGTAGCATAGTCAGTTTATCAATTCCTGAAGGATAATGGCATCATGCAGTGCACACATAACACGTGTGTGTGGTCTACTAATGATATTATGGCTGATGATGATGATCCGATTTGACAGACAAAGGTTGAAAGCTGTGAGGTCATATTTTTTTTTAACGAAATTTCTACAATTCTGGCACTTCACGTGGCGTATTTGTACAAATATTCGCCTTATTTGGATAATACAAAATTTACCCAGTAATGTTATTGAAATAAAGTCCATTTTGTATTATCCAAATACGCCATGTGAAGTGCCGGCATTAGACTATCTATGTGTCTCTATTCACCATCATCACATTAAGAGGAAGTTATGTATAGAGAAAGTAAGTACAGTATGAAGCATTCTATGATGAAACTTGAATAATGAATACTTCGTCTACTACAACTATTTTCAAGAAGTAACACCGTTCGGTGACCCGAAACGCCTAAGACGAACAAACAAGTAACAATTGACAATTTGTCGTGTATAAGTACTTTTCTAATAGAGGCCTTGACTACTTTTTAAATAACTTAAACAAAGTCGTTTACCAGTCGTGTCGTTCCGTGTAAAGAGACTAAAATACCCTTTTCATGTAATGTTTTTGTGAGGACAATCGTAAAACATAATAAGATACGACAGGTTTATCTCTGAAGGGGAGTTTGACGAAATTCTCAACAGTTTAGGTACTTATTATATTACCTTTAACAGCGAAGGTTTTACGATCTATTCTGGTAAAACCAATTTGGTAATACTGTCTATGGTCTTCCGGGTTTAAAAGTACCTACTTACTTATCTTATTCCAAGACACCTGTATTCTTATGTACTGAACAAATTAATGTCTAAGCATATTAAGAAATTCCTAGGCATATCGGATGAAGGAACTGTAAATTCTCTAGAAAGGTCTTAAACATAGTGGAGCTTAAAATAATACAGAACACATAACAAATTGATTACTATAGCAAAACAATATACAAAATACTAACACAAACCTGCGAAACTAATCTTTCAATTTCACAACCACTTAATTAATGTTATTAATAATAAATGACAAACAAGGGAACAGGTGTTCCTTGGTTATAATTTACACATAACGATTGAACACAATGGCACTGCAAACAATGAGCTTATCGCTGAGGAAGTTGCGAAATGGTGGCAGTAAATTAATTTCAATGTACCGCCGGGAATGTCGCGCTTGTACAGCCACCTAGGTTACAGGTAGTTATGGTAAGTAGTGCGATGTGTGATAGAGAAGAGTATAGTTGTTAGCTCAGATTATGAAACAAAATGCAAATAGAGCGCGCGGAACACTAAGAGTGAAGCCAAAAAAGCAAATACAAATTTAAAAGTGAATATCTACAATCTCGTGATTGTATTCGCTTTTGAATTTGTATTTGTATTTTTATTTGTTTCTTTTATCGATGCGACGTTTCGTGCTCACAGAACGCGTTGTAGGTACTCGTTTATGAATTTGTATTTACATTTTTGGCTTCACTCTCAGTGTTCCAAACTTTTGTTTCATAATCTGAGGTTGTTAGTGAAAGATTTTGAATTTGATGATGAAGAGAATATTTCCGATAGCGTGTACCACACAAACATATTAGTCTAGTCATATCTCGGTGTGGGTTATGATGGCTCAGGGTAAGGCATCCCCCTCTCATGCAATGAGAATCTGGGTGACCAATGTGACTTTTTAATCTCATACGTACTTCCTAAACTTAGCTCGGACATCACTGATATTGGTAAAGGAAACATCATGACGAAACTTGTACTACCAATTAGTATTAGTCTGAAATTGCAAACCTACCTTGCGCAAACATGGTGATCAGAGATACTCTATATAGGAAGAGATCTTTGCACTACAGTGATTACAAGAAAGTAATTGTAAGTAGGTAGTAAGCGAATCAAATTTTGTTGGATAAAGGCACTAATATCTTGGTTTGTTAAGGTTAAGTTTCACATCAAACATATTCGCTCCAAAATAATATGAAATTCAAATCTCTTACGAGATTTAATAACATGCATTGTATTTTTCTTATTTTGCATTAAAATATATTATTATTTAAAAATCGTTATCATTGTGAAACTAACCTAACTAAACCATAAGCTTAGTGCTATGGTTGTATCAACAATATGGAACGTATAATTACTTATTGTTAGATAAACATGGTTAGACTTTGTTTTTAAACGCGATTGTGAACGCACTCTTAGGAATATCCTCTAAAGAATCTTAAATTGATTGTGTCATGGAATAGTAACAGTATTCCTTGTATGTGGGAAGTACTATCAGACCAAGGAGCTCTGTTGTGACGGTGAAATTACATGCGATATAGATATTACAAGTTGTTATGATACAGCTTGTAGCACAACCATTTGGTATTGCAGATGTCTACAGACATTTCAATCAAATCTCTCAAAATATTTCAGAGATTCGTCTCAATAAAATCAAACTAGTGTCTTATTAACTGGACACTATCATTTCATTGTTACTAATAATAATAGGGTGTTATTTAAATGGTTAGTATTATAGATATCCGAGTTAGCATAGTATTCGATTTTTGTGAGCAGAAAAATATAATCTGTGAGCAGAAAATCAGAAATAGCTAATTGATCAGCAACTCTTGGCCAGGAAGCATTCCAAAATCAATCAGCAATTTATGTCATTCTGGATGGCTGTATTTATTTTTGTACAGCATATTAATTATATAAGCTGCACGGAGCTGCTCCTGTTTAATAACATTTTGGTAAGCACTCAGAGGGTAAGCAAAAAAAAAAAACATTTTAAGCTGCATATAAAAGTAGCAAAAAGACATCTTCATCGCGTTGTGTAGTCACAGTTCTAACTTAACCTAACCTACCCGTTTCGATTTTTACTAACTTATCGCTAGCATTGCCGCTCGACTCAACAAAAATGCAATCCAATTACTTATTTTGCTTACCATGTTTTAAATATGCATACCAATCAAATACACTGCTTACAAACATGTTTTCTCTGCGAATCAATCATGAAATCTTGCAGATCAAGTAGTTATTTTGCGGACTGAATGTTTATTATGCAAACTCATGTTACTGTAAGCTGCCTATTTATGATTTAATTTTTGACAATTATCAAAATTATTTACGGAACAAGGATTGCTGCCTGATTTCTTTAATTGCAAACAAAATCTATGTATGCCGGCCAAATTATTTAAATGCTGTTTTTTAGTGGCTCACCAAACTTTATAATTGCTTAAGTTAGCCTCAGAAGTCAGTAATAGGCAACAACGTGACGCATTACGCCTCTATGTGCGCCAAACGTGTACCACTTGAATGCACAAAAGTGTGTTTCGCATGGCTCCTGTAATTTTCAATAAATTACCAAAAGAAATAAGGGCAATGAATACTGCTTTATTTAAGAAAAGTTTAAAGAGCCTTTTAGTTAATAAATGTTACTACAACTTGAACGACTACTTATACGATAATTTCTCCAAACTAAAGATCTCACAGTAACATCAATGCCTAATAGCACAATGAATGTATCCTAAAAAATCATAAATAATCTGTTTATATATAAGGTGCTATAAAAATATCTGCCACGGCTGCAATGGGAGACAGTATTGTGTTTATAGATTACAATAGTAAAGATAAATTATTGATCATTTGTCATATTTTTTTTCATACAAAAAATTGTACGTATAAATTTGAATTTATTTATTCGCATAAAACCATCACGTAGACTTGCTGTTGCCGCACCGCACCGACCGAATAGGTACAATTCAATCGTTTCGCAAAACGCCGGCGCCGTTCATACACTGTTGCCATTCTTATCATTACGCCCCCACCCTGACCCGCACTACCCCGTTCGTCGCACGCGCCAGCCGACCGCCCGCTCGGAAGTTAGTTTTAATTAGCGGTTAGCGACGGGATAATCGCACGCGCTTCCTTTAAAAATGCCTCCCAGACGACGGTATTCCAATCAAGCATATCTTGAAATGGTGTTGTGCTACCGCGAGTGTAACTCCATAACTGCGCATGCAGTAAACTTATACCAGCAGAGGTTTGGTGTGCGAGTGAGTCATCATGTGTGGAAGAACTAAAAAGGCGCATCAAACGCGCATTTAGGCAAGTAAAAAGTGAAACGGACACATTAAATAAAGTGAAGAGACATGTACGTAAGCGTGCCTACATTTGTGTGCAACGCGAAGGCGAAGGCAACGCCAAGTTACTGTAATTTATCGTTATTTGATACCTAAGTATTAATCTAAGCACCTACTGTTTAAAAATAATAAGAAAAAAATTGCGATTCTTACACTAACTTGTCAGTCCAAAGCCTGTTTTAAGTGTGATGGGAAGTTTATCATCTTATTTACCTACGTCAGTTTTTTGGAAGAATGCGGTAGCTGGTAAGTAATTGCACTTTTAAAACACTTTTTTCCCTGCGTATTATTGTGTACCTAGTAGGTTAGATAGTGACGAACTAATCAGCTGATTTCAGTTTTCATTCACAGAACAGATAGAAAGAGATAGCAGTTGTTTTCATTGACGAAGCGACACATCGCGCGTAATTTGTGAAACGCGTTATGCAGAGTAGAGTCAATGTTTATTAAACTACTTTATTTTCTCAAATTAAATTAACTATTCTGGGGTACGAAAGTTCTTCACTATTGTAATCTTTAAACACAATACTACCTCCCATTAAAGCCGTGGCAGATATTTTTATAGCACCTTATATAGTAATTATTCTAAGAATGACATTGAAATAATTTTATTATTATTATAAATAAATAAATAAATAATCTGTATTATTAGACTTTAAGGAGGACATTACATTAATTTATATATATATATTTCAGCCTGGATTTTCCCACTGCTGGGCAAAGGCCTCTCCACTCTCCTTCCAACTCTCTCTGTTAAGGGCTAACCCAATGGGTTCCTCTACATTAATTTATTATTTTAAAATATTTTTACATAATTTTATATTATATTTCAATGCCAATCTTAATCTTGATTTGTTAAACCGTGATTGTATCCATTTTGCATGCCTTACAGTAGAATCACTTGAAACATGCACTTTTAATAACACCTTTGTAACAGTATTTTCTGCAAAAATAAATAATTTGAATTTTGTTTTTTTATTGAATTTTAACATTTAATTACTTCTCATAATAATACCAGTCTATTATTATTCCACTGCAGGACAAAAGCCTTCTCTAATACAGAGAATGCTCGAGCATTGATCACCACGTGCGCTCAAGGCGGATTGGCGATTTCATTCTTATATCAATTATAAGTGCAGGTTTCCTCACGGTGTTTCCTTCACCGATGTCAGTGATGTCCAAGATAAACTTAGACAGTACATATGAAATTGAAAAAGTCACTATAATCATTATTACTACTTAAACTTTGTGTATTACCATCTCATTAAATGTGATCATGTCTATAACCTATAAATTACGACTTTGATTGATGTCTGATAAGCATCTAACTGCATTAGGTATAAACGGTGTGGCATTTCACAGAGTTAGGTAACATTTGAGGCAATAGATAAAGACTAGATAATGAGATACTTATAAAATAAAGTTCAACACAGAATCACTGAGATAACTGACAAGGAACAGTGATCGTGGGAAACTGAAAACGGTTTATAGAAGTGAAGTGAAATATACTTAGTAGTTTTTAGCAATTAAATTCCAAATCTTTATTTATTATTCGTCTAAATATTGTACCTACATTATTCCCAAAATAAAAGAATATGTAAATTGCAAAAAAATAATAGAAGTTATTTTGTAGGATTCCAAATTATAAAAACAGTGTCGCTTAAGAAACTTATGAAGATAATGTAAAGGTTGTATCCCAATGCAACGTGGCCGAGAAGTTTTGAAAGTTTTATCCAAACATTCTGGTGAAGAAGGAATTCTAATTAAAAATATTATTCTGTTGACTTTTTATATTGGAAAAATTGTCTGCTCATAGTTAAAATTTTGCATAGGTATTCTTTTGCGCACACACATTCATACATATGAAAAAACGCTTACATACGCAGTGATCTCAGTACCTAACTCTCGTTCGTCAAGTCAGTCACTCATCTCGAAACCATTACCATCTACTAATAACAAGACATGCGTTTACTTCCGCAAGGAACTATACTCGGCCCCATAATAAAAACAAGCAAAAAAATTTCATCTTTAAATCAGCCAGTTCATTTCTCTAACCAGCTTCAGTGGTATCATTCACAAGCAAACCAGTTTCCCACAGGATTATTAGTACACTCACTTGGACAAATATTGTGGCTCACGGTTCGCTGGGACGACCACAAAGCCGGCCGGTACCGAGTTTGCCTAGTCACGCTGCTTTGCCACCAGCAAGCGTGTTTGGGCACGTTCGCTGCTCGTAATGTACGCCTATGAAGTTGGCGTGTTTTGATCGGAGACGTCGTAAAAATAGGGGTTAGTGAATTAAGTAGGTAGTAGTGACTTGACGTGTTCAAGATCCCGGAATCGCCATAAGTTCAACAGCCTAGTGTGCAAAGCCTGCATAGAGGCAGACGAGACAGTAAGCCATGTGCTTCTGAACTGAACTTCTGAACTTCATACTACATAGGGCTAAGTACTTCGGCAACCCAGGTAACCCATGGGAGATCACTAGTGGTGTCAGGGCGCTGCTGCCCTTTCTTGAGTAGTTGCAGCCCGTTATACTATACTATACCGTTCAAAAATTCCGCGGTGCTAATTTGACGAAATGTGGCAACTGGTGGTGTAAACAATATCTACAGCACTAGAGCCATCTACTGTTGTCATGTATATGTTAAGACTTTACAATTGTCTAATAAAACGTCAGTAGATATGTCAAAAACTTATCTCAGTCCATTGTTTTTTTTTATTAGATTGTTGTGTCCCACTGCGGGGCAAAGGCCCCTGAGTCTTTCCAGGTATTCTTTCTATCCATTTTGGAGGGTTTGGACCATAGCCCACCACGCTGGTCCAGTGTGTGTTTGGAGAGTCTCCATCACCTAGTTTGTTTTTTAGAGGTTGGTATGAGTCCCAGAAGATTTTACATGGGACCCCTTACGCCATTGTAATACAAGTTTTCTTGTTTTTTAATCTAAGCTGCTCCACTACTGGGTAGGTAAGGTCTCTCCCACATCCTTCCAGGAACTTTAGTCCAGCACGACCTCGAACCAGCCCTCGTGGTACGCGTCCAGGGCCATCGCCTCTTTCTGGACTGTCCTCGTCGACAATTTTCATCTTCAGGTACCTGTTGTGTAGAGACTCTCGCCCAGCGGTTACTCTTTAATTGAGGCTGACGTGACTCGCCCAATCTTGGCAGCTATTGTAGATACAAGACTTTTTTAAATAGTGTGTTATGCGTAAAGTTTTCGCAATTACAGAAATTTCTGGTTTGACATATCAGATTCAAATGAAGAACAGTTAAATAAAATGTTTACGAGGCGCCATAACAAACTGAAAATAACTGAAATGTTCTCTTTTATCCATTTGGAACGTGCTTTTCTTGAAGTTACCATAACTATTTAAACTATTAGCTTTTTCCGTGTTCTAAATATTTGTCGTCAGCTAATTAATTACTACTAGAATGTCTTTCTATTATAGGTTTGGTCGGTTTGTATTAAGAAATGTATACTGAACATTACTATTACGTCACACACGAAGGTCCAGTTGAAAACCAGAGTTAGGGAACAGTGGTCCTGGCATTTATGTTGATGCCTGTGGGGCACACAATAATGTTTCAGGGTTCCGTACCTCAAAAGAAAAAAACGGAACCCTTATAGGATCACTTTGTAGTTCGTCTGTCTGTCTGTCTGTCTGTCAAGACCCTTTATCTCGGGAACGCGTGGAGGTATCGAGTTGAAATTAAAACCATATACTCAAGTCTACGGTCCCTTGATGCTGTAAAAAATCAACCCTATATGTTAACGTGAAAAAAAGATACGGCCGTTAATGTCGCAAAAAACGCATTTATAATATTAAGTAGATTAAAGTATGGATAGTAGGTATGGATTAGTATAGAAGTATGGATATGTACCTACAAATATGTACAGAACCCTCGGTGGGCGAGTCCGACTCGCACTTGTCCGGTTTTTATTTTATTCTGTCTTTTTTATTGAATAACCTTTTTACTATCATTTTTGTGTACACATGGTCTGTGTCAATCAATAAACATTTTTATTTCTTTCTTCATCTCAACCTATAGACGCCCACTGCTGGGCATAGGTCTCCCCAAGGGGGGGCGAGGGTTCAACCGTAATCGCCATGCTTGGCTGATGCATGTTGGCGATCGCAGTAGGTGTTATGGTACTCAGAAGGACGCTGCTGCCCATCCTCTGGTCAATATCCCTCTGTCGCTTTCTACGACACCCACGGGTAGAAATGTAGTCGCTTTCTTTCTTACTTACTTATGAAGCTGAATAGTTTGGTCGTATTTTTGATGCGCTTATCTCCGGAACCATTTCTCCGATTCTGGAAATTCCTTTGCTAATGGGAAGATGCGTTATTCTTGTGTGCGTTGCCTTTTAAAACAATAGGCAACAGTAAAAAAAATCACGAACGGACAATGTCGCGGCATAAGCCAGTACATTATATTTATCCTTACTGTCACCGGTATCCTGGTCACCCTTACCTTCGTTTCTAATACTAGATTTATCTGTTCGCGATGACAAGGCAAAGTCTAAGTTTATTCACTCGACTTTTAATGTAACTATGTCCATATTCAAAGGACTTATTATTTATTGTGTTTGGTTATTTTATCGTTCAACTTGCTTTGGTTTACAAACGTACATAGGCGGACTTAATGCCTTAGGCATTCTCTACCGGTCAACCAAGGGTGGTGAAGAGATAACACGGCAGGTGCATTACAAAAAGTAATTATTGAAAAAGTAAAACAATGAAATATATATACTACTCAAAACAAATTATGTATTATGTATTTGTCTGTACCTTGAAAATAATAAAACCAATATATATTTTTTGTCTCCATAACGAAAACTAATGTTGTTTTTACCATGTAGACCAATAAATTTATTCAAATAATAATGATTAAAAAGTTTATTTGCTTTTGAAAGAAAAAACACATTTTAGGTTAAAAATAAAAACAACGTAAAGTTACTGAAAACAAAAGAAAATACTCCATGCTCATCTTTTAGTAACGGGTATGCCCCCCTCGTTTAGCTACGCACTCCTGAAGCCTGGAGTGCATGCTCTCAATCAAATGCCTGACATTTTCCATTGGAATCTCTTCCCAGGTCCTTTTCACAGCGTTGATGAGTTGCTGCTGGTTGTGGATTTCCTGATCACCGTCTCTAAGTCTTCGTTTCAAATGATCCCATATGTGCTCTATTGGATTTAAGTCCGGACTGTTCGCCGGCCAAAATCGGTTCACTCAGTCCCGAGAAATCAGGTAAAAACATAAAAAAAAAAAAAAAAAATACAGACGAATTGATAACCTCCTCCTTTTTTGAAGTCGGTTGAAAATGAAAAAATACCTCGTGGCCCTTATTTTGGTTTCAAAGTTTATTTGCTTTTGAAAGAAAAAACACATTTTAGGTTAAAAATAAAAACAACGTAAAGTTACTGAAAACAAAAGAAAATACTCCATGCTCATCTTTTAGTAACGGGTATGCCCCCCTCGTTTAGCTACGCACTCCTGAAGCCTGGAGTGCATGCTCTCAATCAAATGCCTGACATTTTCCATTGGAATCTCTTCCCAGGTCCTTTTCACAGCGTTGATGAGTTGCTGCTGGTTGTGGATTTCCTGATCACCGTCTCTAAGTCTTCGTTTCAAATGATCCCATATGTGCTCTATTGGATTTAAGTCCGGACTGTTCGCCGGTCAAAATCGGTTCACTCAGTCCCGAGAAATCAGGTAAAAACATAAAAAAAAAAAAAAAAATACAGACGAATTGATAACCTCCTCCTTTTTTGAAGTCGGTTGAAAATGAAAAAATACCTCGTGGCCCTTATTTTGGTTTCAAAATAAGGGCCACAAGGTATTTTGTCTGTACCATGAAAATAATAAAACCAATATATATTTTTTGTCTCCATAACGAAAACTAATGTTGTTTTTACCATGTGGACCAATAAATTTATTCAAATAATAATGATTAAAAAGTTTATTGGCTTTTGAAAGAAAAAACACATTTTAGGTTAAAAATAAAAACAACGTAAAGTTACTGAAAACAAAAGAAAATACTCCATGCTCATCTTTTAGTAACGGGTATGCCCCCCTCGTTTAACTACGCACTCCTGAAGCCTGGAGTGCATGCTCTCAATCAAATGCCTGACATTTTCCATTGGAATCTCTTCCCAGGTCCTTTTCACAGCGTTGATGAGTTGCTGTTGGTTGTGGATTTCCTGATCACCGTCTCTAACTCTTCGTTTCAACTGATCTCATATGTGCTCTATTGGATTTAAGTCCGGACTGTTCGCCGACCACGGCAAGACTTGAATTTGAGAGTCTTCCAGTACAAACTGAGTCGCTTGAGCCGTGTGTGCACGAGCATTGTCTTGCATCAAGATGAATCCAGGACCCGCTCGCTGTGCAAATGGGATCACATGTGGTCTGACAACTTCCTCAATATACCGCTGAGCAGTAACAGTACCCTCATTTAAAATAGCGAGCTCAGTTTTGCCGTGTAAGCTTATCCCGCCCCAAATCATTACATTTGGACCACCAAAACGATCGAGTTCATGGATGCAGGCTTCTGAAAATCTCTCGCCGCGTCTTCTCCATACTCTAATATGCCGATCGACGTTAAAAAATTTAACTTTGCATTCGTCTGTGAAGAGCACCATAAAAAAATAAAATCCACCAAAATGAAAAAATACCTCGTGGCCCTTATTTTGTTTTGAGTAGTATATATAAACTACACATACATAATTATATTCTGGAATACTACACATACAAAATATATATATACACCGAAATAAATATATACATAGGTAGGTACTCATAATGTTTACTCGGTTTTTTCGCTGAAACTTTCTTGATTTTATCTGTTATGAAATTATATTGGAATGAGAAGAACTACCGCACGTCATAAATTTTTCCAAAATTGGAAGTCTCACATATAAGCTTACTTATTTGTATCAGAAACCTGAGAATCGGTCGTTGTACATAGTAATCAAACTGACGGCAGATTCTCCCCCCACCCCCCTGGCCAAGTTACAAACGTTTCGTATTGTTTCTCTTTCTACAGTAATTAACGCCTCGTCGTAATCCATTTTTTATTTTCGATCATGTGACTTACCGTTGAGATGACGTCATTCCCATACATTTGATTAGTTTTCTATTAGCGTTATCGATTCGAGATTGTCAATTTGGGTAATATGGCAGGTTAACCAATATAGATTTCTATTTTATTGGAATTCCTGGCCTGGCAGACGTTGTGATTAGGTGTACTGTTGCTGTGTGAATGTCATCTTCTTTTAAATTTATGTCGAATTGTTTAATATGATTATATTTTCATCTACACGACTTGTACATTGTTCCCACATTGTACCCTTAGATTCAATATGAATGATGTAACCGAAATATGTAACTTAATATTGATTTCAAAAGAGTGTCCATAGAGTTTCTTGCTCGTTCTTCTCCATAGAAACCTACTGTTTGGAACGGGCAACTAGCTTCAACTTTCTGACTGATTGACTCTGACAATTCAAAAGTACCTGTAAATGGTTTATTTGAAATAAATGGTTTTGAGTTTGAGTATAATGTAGAGTTATTGGTAGTAGATTTCAAACACAACAATACAAAAAAAAGCGTTGCCCCACACTAGGAATTTCTTCTATAAGTATCATGGGCACAAAGCACATAAACTCACAAACGTAGGCCATACTAATGTTATTGTTCCGAGTGGGAATTGAACCCGAGATACGCAGCAAAGAAGTGGCATTCTGTAAGGTAATTTCCCCGTCACTTCGACGCTCACTTCGCACTCGAACCCGATTCAAAGTGTCAAATATATCAAGGTCATTTTGAACCTTATGCGAAGTGAGATTGAATAGGGATGTGAGATGCGCGAGTTGTTGTTTGAATTTTACAGAATCGACCTACAGCAGCCAATCAACTAGCTACTGCGCCTTCCAAAAAAATCTAGTACGCCTGCAATATCGATAAATCGTCAAAAACCCAAAACTTTAGGTCAATAACCTCTTACAGATTATAAATACATACAAATCTGTACATACAAAAGCATAGAAATAAATAAAATTTAAGAGTCTGTTTGTAATTTCAAAGTAACAGCTTTTTACTAAATTGTTATCCTACTTCCTACTTAATAATATTATAAATGTGAAAGTTTGTGAAGATGTTTGGATGTTTGTTACTCAATCACGCATAAACCGCTGAACAGATTTGGATGAAATTTGGATGAAAACACATAGGATACTTTTATCCCGGTAATGTTCTCTTTACGTTCTCTTTACGCGGGCGAAGCCGTGGGCAGAAGCTAGTGAAAGTATAAATATGGCACTTATTTTAATGTTTGTGTCTGTATGTCTGTCTGTTTGTTCTGATTATAGCTGAAACGGCTGGACCGATTTTGATGGGAATTTTACTGGCAGATAGCTGATTTTATCAGGGGTAACCTATGCTACTTTTATTTTAAAAAAATAATTTGGGTTCTGCACAAGAAATAAAACCCCACAGATAACCGAAACACGCGGACGAAGTCGCGGGTATCAGCTAGTTGTTATAAATATAAGTACTTTACCAACACACGATTTATTATCGAAAGTGCTCTCAAACGATTTACGATTCTTTCGACATTCGACTCAATTGAACAATGGACCCGGAAAATTTCGCCTACGTCGTAACGGCATCCGAATCTATCCGTATGTTTGCTCTAACCTCGTGAACAACAATGCGTGATTAAAATGTGCGTACACAGTTTATATTTCAACACAAAGAAAGTTATTACCGACTATTGTTGGATAAGAGTTCGTGCTTTTGTAAGGCTAGCTTCAAACTTGCGACCGAACAAGATATTTAAACACATTTCTTTAAGTCGAGATTATTTTTCTTGATGAATGAATTGTAGATGCTTGATTAGTTTAATTTGATAAATTAAATGCAATTGCTCCGTTGAGTGCCTAACTAAATTAGTGCTGTTTTATTCTAAATTAGGTAAAACATTGTTTTAATTTACTTTGGATTGTGTCAATCGATTACATCTTACAACGTCAATAGGCTTATCAGATACTTTTATTTGGTTTCAGGGTGGAAAATCCTCATAAATGACCTCCGCCGTGAGGGAAAGGAGGGTCTTTCAGACTCTTACTGACTAGAAACCTCCCCACTGTTTCATCTCACACCTACGCCGAGGGTTCCGTTCAAAATCTGACTGTTCTATCTTTGCAAGTTCATTATTTCAATACACTGCGTATTGAAATAATGAACTTGCAAAGAGAGAGCTCAGAGTCGTCACATTATTCTGAGCCTTATTCTACCGGTGCATAATCCCGCAATTATCTATCTTGATACAGCATTAGCTCAGCGAAATATTCCCTATTGGCGGTACAATGAAGTCGCGAGCGTGTGGAGGGCCTTATCTAATCGAAGTACAATCGCATAATTATGTATTTTGATTGAGTATGAAGTCTTGGAAATATTCTCTGTCAACATATTAAGTTATGGATCTTATGAATTACACAATTTTCTCCTTCTTATTGCTAAACAAATAACAATGTTAAACGTTTAAAAGATTTACTTTTTTTTTCTGAAATACAAATGCTGAAATATTACGTATTTATATAACCTTAGTTTTTGTTTACCCTAAACCTGGAGACGGGTCAATAACTCATCGTTATGATCAACTTTTACTACGGACTACCTTTAACTGACTCTGAATATATATGGAACACCAGTTTTTTTTATCTTAACTATAATGTTGTAAAGAGAAAAGTTTAGATTTTTTGTATGTTTGTTTATAAACATACATTCAAAAAATCATTTACCAATTTAAAATAATGTTTCACCTTTAGAAAGCTATGTTATCCCTGAGTGCTATACCTAGGCTATATTTTATTATAAAAAAATTAGGAATCCTCAGGAAAATTCACGCAGGCGAAGTCGCATGCAAAGTTATCTTTAATTAGGTATCTATTTTGTTTTTTGGGACAAACAGTATTTTCTTAAACATTTTGATCGTTGCCCATATATCGCATTTTATCACATTTGACATCTAAAAAAGCTAGAAAAGCTTCCTTCCGTTGTAAAGTCGTCAGCGCACAGCCAGCCTTATCCAATCGGCGCACAATCGCACAGTTGTGCATCGTGATCGGGCATTAGTTCAGGAAAATGTTCGCGTTGCATCGAGATGCGAGTACAATGTGCCCGGCTATACAATGTGGCAAGGCTATAAGGCTACGGTTTGTATTCTAGCCTGAATACAATATCTGGATAAAATGTGAGAATGTGGAAGCTAGAATATTGTGAGTTAGAATCTGAATTGTGTGTACACAATGGAAGTAATGACGGTTTTATGTTGGATTCAGAATACCTACATTACCTACATATTATATAGGGTGACTTATCGAGGTGATTATGCATTGTTGAATTGTTGTCAGAATATAATCGTGATATTAACTTTTTGGGCTCCGTATCTCAAAAGGAAAGAAGGAATCCTTAAGAGGAAAGAAGGAGCACTTCGTTGATCGTTATCAGGAACGTGTGGTGGTATCAAGTTGAAATTAATATTTGCTAATATCTGCGGACCCTTGAAGCTGTAAAAACCATTTAGAAACTTATTTATTTGCGCTCGGAAAATTGACTGTGATATTGTATATCGATATGTCGGGGAGTATTTTTAGAACAGCAAAGTCAAGTTTGTTTTTCTATTCGGCTCTTTTCCCTCTAGAGTCTAGCTGTCAATGTCTAATGTACTCTTGTTAGATTTAATGTTTAGCCCAGTATGCAGCTACAGCAACGCCACAGACGCAGTCATTATGTTCTGTACATCTGGTGCAGGCAAGAGAGCATGCGACGCATGATAAAAGGTGAGCCATGGTCTGCTAGGATACGCCGCATAGGCACTGAAGATAGGAGTCATTTCACTGAAGATAGGAGTCATTTCACTGAAGATAGGAGTCATTTCACTGAAGATAGGAGTCATTTCACTGAAGATAGGAGTCATCTGAGACTTATTCTGTGTGCAATCACGGTTTTTGTGTAAAGCCGCGTCACACCCCATTTCTTCCCGTGGGTGTCGTATAAGGCGACAGAGGGATATTGGCCAGAGGATGGGCGGTGTCCTTCTGAGTACCATAACACCTACTGCGATTGCCGACATGCATCGCACGAGCTTAGCGATTACGGCTGAAAACCCCCCCTTGACCTATGCCCTGAAGTGGGCGCCTAAAGGTTGACATTATGATGATGACTGTTAAATATTGTATGGTGGTACGGAACCCTTCGTGGGCGGATCCGACTCGCACTTGGCCGTTTTTTAGTAGGTACAGGCACGATCAAAAATGTTAACAAGACAAAAATTTCAAAATATTTGTATTAAGTTTTTACTCTGTGTAACAAGTGAACTAACATGGTTAGTGGTTTTCGCAGTTACTCGTATGTAGGAATATTATTCCAAATTTATTGAAAGTAAAGCTATGTCATGCGTGGGTTGCATACACAATATTGAAACTAGTTGTAAACAAAATGTTTTTATTACGTACACTCAATATATCGGGACACAGGATTTTTTTAACAAACGCTTGTAGGCAGTTCTCCCTGGTGTTGCGTAGGTTGGCAAAATAAATGCTCTACGTGACTAGACTACACGTTTCGCTTTCACATCAAATTCAAAACACTAAGATAGGTACTACCTATTTTCTTATACCTTTTTCCTATCAACATTATCCGTAGGTAATTTTCTAACTAGCTTTTCGGAATACTTGCCTTTAATAATAATAATAATAATAATAATATAATTTATTTCGGGTAGCAAAAGACCCATAACATATATACCTTACAGACTATCATACATATTTATAATAAAACCCACAAAAATATTTCTAAACTATTGTACACGAAGAGACGGCGTCGTGTTGCGCTGTATGGTGTCGCGTAGCCTTCCACGGAATCGCCGATACACGACACCCTTCGGCCAAAACTCTTCCTTGAGGAAGGTCTCAAGATAATGCGTCGGGACTCGCACCACAAATGACTTGAAATTCGTATTGTGGCGCGACTCCAACTTCTCGACCCTTAAGGTCCAGGTGGTCTTGGCTCGAACATACTCCACGATCTCCTCAACCTTCGTGGTGTGATGCAGCCGGGACACATAGAGCTGCGTCGCAGGTGTTGCCGGACGCAGCATATTGGGTCCTGCCAGCGCGGTTCCGCACTGGTTTCGACTAGGAGGCTTCTTCTTCTTCTTTTCCACCTTCACGAAGCCATCCTTGTCACAAGGGCCCGTTGGCCCGTTGGCTGCCTAATCTTGCCCAACTATATTGTCTAAGTCTATATAGTCTAAGGATACCACTGATTTACATAATTCGACTGTCTGCCGGACCTACACAACCCAGTTACTGGGTAACACGGTACCCCTTGGTAAGATTACCCCAAATCAGTCTCGCAAAAAAAAAAGCTCTTCCAATATCAAAATGCCAAACCAATCAACCTTCCCATACTTCACTTAAATCACAATGGATCAATCTTCAACCGATCACAATTCATCGCCCCATCATACCTGTTATTATAAATCAAGGTAATCTCATTAAATATTGATGTTACCTAATATCGAAATTTTTCTCTTATCTTACGAGCCATCAAAGAAGCGCTGTTGACGGGTCTCGGGGGAAATCAGGCGAGTGTCGAGCTGCCCTTAGCCCTATATTGTGTGGAGCTGCCTTTATAACTGATTTATGGCTACGTGCTTGGGGTTATATGTAGTTGTTGGCTTTAGGGCTTGTTTACATAGAGATGTGGCGGTTGTTGTTTAGTTGTTGGTATGGAAATGTGAATTGGCACAATTATTTTCGGTCTCTCTGTATTATTTTGCATCGGTTTTATGTTACGAGTTTGTTATGATGGTCTTTTGTCTTCGGAAAAGTACGCTTATTGATGTATGGCCTTCCTAGTTTCTACACTTCCATCTTCTGTTTCTCAACATTGTAGCTAGTAAGTAACCCACCACGGGAAGCTGAGAGGTATCCCCATCACAAGTATCTTTATATCTTAACGGGGCTGCCTCAATTTTGTGTTGTCTAACAAATGTATGAGAAACAATAAAATCATTTAATATTTATTTATTATTATTATTATCTTCTATCCTGCGTTTTCTGAAAATTTATAATCGTAATGGTGAAGAGTGTAAGGAACGAAATAAACGAATGAATGATTGTGACTCTACTTCAAAATAAATCATACATTGAAATTAACAATCAGCAGCATTATGAAATGAACAAAAT
Organism: Charanyca ferruginea; assembly: GCA_947361185.1. Classification (NCBI taxonomy): domain Eukaryota; kingdom Metazoa; phylum Arthropoda; class Insecta; order Lepidoptera; family Noctuidae; genus Charanyca; species Charanyca ferruginea. Next base: position 1,776,479 of record OX376071.1, on the reverse strand, counting down.
ATTAAATTAAAAGATTTTAAACTTGCAGATTCAAATTAGTTTCATTATGCTGGATCAGAAATTGCTATGGGATAACTCTAATAATAGCTAATAAAACAACATGTCCGTATATTAATGTACTTTTATTTTTAAATAAATATAACCAATAACATTTATTACATCACAGGAGCAGGGTATCTTGAAAACACAATTCATTGCGCGGCAAACGTTTCACAGACCATAGACAGAAAGTCGGCCATTTTGAGTCTATGGTCGGCGCTGAAGAGTTCGCACAGTTTCCTTAAATTCAATTGACATCCCTTAACATATAAATAAGTATAACTAAATGAATATTATATTATTTATTAACAGTACATGTCGCCAACTAAATAGATGTTCTAGTTTAAAGTTTGTTTCACGACAGCAAGCTTATTAGGCCTTATTTGTGCGTTACATAAAAATCAATTTATTTATTAAATCAATAGATATAAGTAACCGTTAAAACGTTATTAAATTTGCATTTAAAATAAGATATATTATGTCAGTCATATTATTAAGTTTTGCGTTAAAAATAGAATGGACAGTACGACAGTAAGTACTCAAGTTTTTATAAGTGAAGGAATGATCGGTCAGCATTTCATATCGCTCTTATTATAATTCAACTCGAAGAAATTTGAAATTACATTGTATGATTATATGGTTGTATTTTTGTTGTATTATACGTACGTTATTGCTGCATTCTAAATAAATTAATTGAATAAAACAATATTCACATATATTATTACATTCAATAAAAATACAAACTGACTATGCTATAGGTACAATTACGTTCAGATATTAATTAAGTATTATATTTTTCGATATTTAAAATTGTATTTTGGCGCGCAATAGTTTGAAAAAAGAACGATTGTTACTAAATTGACATTAGTTCATTTATATTTTTAAGTAGCAGCTAAAGTAAAAAGGTATAATGTCTATAGTGCCAAAATATAATTTAAAATATACAAATTATGAAATCTAAAGATATGCATAACTAGAAACAGGTTAATAGTTCAATCTACAACTAAATACACTTTTTACAATCCGTAGTACGTTCAAGCGAAACTTCTAAGTCGTTTTTTAAATATTTATTTTATCTATAGATTACGTTCTTTTGTTTTTGAAAAAGTACACACAACATACACAAACTTTTTTACTGAATGCTAACATAATATTATTGAATTGTAATTTTATAACAGAATGCCTAAACTTATTTATTTATTGCTTTTATAAAACTGCTTTTTCAGCCAATTTAGTCTGAACGATTCAACCGGTACATTGATTATTGTAAAATGTTCCGCCTTCAAGTTGATTTATACCATTGTATACTTAGCCGGGCCCAGGGAGATAGCATAAATAACTCTGACAGGTCAATTGTAAATGATTACGCATACTTTCCGACTTTATTCCCGATTGAGATGTTCAATTTTTTGTATTACGAATAAACGGCTTTTGTTGGGTATTGTATGGTTTTTGTTGAGGTGAATAGAATAAGACATAAAATTATGGTTATGGTTTTCTCTGTATAGAAAATCTGTGACCATAGAGGTGCTTAAACGATTTTTAATGTTACTTCGTACAAGTCAAATCGAATCGAATCGAATCGGTCAATCGAGTCATAATCGGTTCTTGCTTTATTGGAATACTTTTGTCAGCGATTGTACTTTTTCAAAAACCAAAAAAATCTTATTATTATTTTCCTTAGTAAAGCTAGTAATACTGTACATACCTTAGTAGGCGACGCATTTTGTTCAAGTTATGCCTTCAACAGCGAAGACATTACACAGGAGGAAACTAAGTACTCTATACAAAATAAAAAATGTTACTTTGGCAAGATCTAATATTTAAATCATTAATTTACAGAAAATAAAAAGAGAAAAATACGAACACATAGAGAGATTGATATTTTTAGCTTAAAGTGTATAAAATCTAAGCACTAACGATATAAATTAAACACTTAACCTTAGTGATAAGATTTATAATATAAATGAGGTACGTTAAACCATTGTGACTATGTGGTGATTCATCTTCGAATGTGTCCTACATCTAACGTGTACAATCGCGCACACAACTCACGTCATCTGTCAAACTGAAGTGACATGTCATGTCATGTGGAGATGACAAGTCGTTTTATACATTGTGTGATGATTTTTATTGCTTAGATAGCCGAGTATAATAACTCCTAACAGCCGTAGATAATTAGATGATAAATTCAATATATTTTTGTGATGATTCGCAAAGTTCGACAGACCCCGTAAAGTCATGCAGCCACAGCACATAAAACAATATCAACATTAGCATTTTCAATATAAAATAACAATTATACAAAAAATGCAAGAAATGGAACGATACAATTATGTTTGCCTTCTAAATTAAACTATTCAAAATAAATAATAATAATAATGTACATTTTTTATTCAACGAAATCCTAGGATGGGGAAAATTTCCAATTTTTTTTTTATAATGGTCGAGACGCACTTGATTTGGTTTCATTGTTTCAAATTACAGAAAATACTTTCATTTTTGATCGTCTTAAATGCATTAAATTCCAACGAGTAAGAATTGAACTAGGCAACTGATAGTCTGGTCTTTCTCTGGGCCAATCAATGTCTCTTGCATTTTTGGCATAAAAACTTGACGTACATAACAGTGAAATTACTACAGTTATAAGTATCATTAACGTTATTCCTAAAACGGACTAGGTAAACGTTTGCTTGCCTCAGGAATTAATGTAGGATAAAATATACAGTTTCATATATTTAACATTATGGAAAATAGGCTATATCGAGTGCCAAAAGTTATTATGACGAGTGAGTGTCTATCGAATAAATATGTAGTTATATTATTATTCTTCAAGAATCTAGGTAAAAATTTAAGGTGTTTAACTTAGGCCTGTGATTCGCAATCATGCAACTAATAATTATAAAAATTAGGCTCCATTTTCGATGCATCTTACACAATTTTAAGATAGATACTTGTGTGATTGCACAGAAGTGAATAACTTCATTTAACATTCTTATTAATTAAGTAAATGTAGACTTAATTCTATGACGCATTTCATTGTTACAACATTTGAATTTATCTTATTATCATTTATAATACTTCTGTCTAACAACTATTTAATTATTTATCTTATGAAGGGTGACGAAACAGCAGAGGAATTGACATAGAATCTGTACCTAGGACAGCATTATGTGTTATATAAAGATGTATTGCAGGGCGATTACAATCAGTCTTACGATATAACAACATTAATTCCTGAGACATACTATTGTAATATGAATTAATATAGACAGCACGAATATGGCAGTAACAGTTAAAACAACTACGTTTATCAATTCACGTATGTTTGCAACGACGGATTATGACGAGAACGAAGCGCTCTCATTGGTTGCTTTATCCCCACTATTCCAAGATGGCGGCCCGCTAATGGCAGTTGATCGCGCGCCGTTGAAGCCGACGGATGCGTCGGTGCCAGTCGTCGCGCCACTCAAGTAGTAGTGTCCTCTCGCCGACTGTCAGCCCCGGCAAACCGGCTGACACGCCCTCTTTTTCCACTCCTAGGATTAGGTATGACCTGGGAGAGAAAGAAAGAGTAAAAATAAATAAAATAAAAATCTTTATTGACCTAAAAACACACTTTACAAATGTCTTAAACTAAACGAACTTCTTTAAATTAGGCAGTATTACAATATTACTCAGTGAACTGTGAATCTTGTTTATATTTCTAAATGAAGAAGATGAAGAGTAAGTTTGGAATAATAAACATTTGGTCCTTTTGGGTTTACTCGTAGTATTCCGAACATGGCCTTAAAAGCCAAAATGTCAGTAAGCGCACAAAGCGTTATAAAATAACAAATGAGGTTTAATCTCCTGCATTAAAAATGTCTGGCAAAAATAAAATGTTAAGATTTATTCAATTCTGTAATTTGATTGCAAATACACTTAGAGAAACTTAGTGATGCCTCGTTGACTCCTAATGCTATAAATAATGGTTTTACATCCATTGTTAGACGAGAGGATCTAAAAGCAATTGACAAACCTATAATTCTTAAGTGATTTCTAAAGACATTTATTTTTGCGCCTGGAGAATTGTAAAGAAAACCGCACTACATTATTTTACGCTTAACGTTATTTTCTTGCTATGTCTTAAAAAGTCTAATAAGCAGTTGATTTTGAAGTTGAGTACGTTTGAGACTGCAAGGCGAACATTTAAACTATTTAAGACTTAACGGTGATTAGTTAGGAGTTAATGAAAATCTATCTCCATAACTGTGGCTTCTACCCACCTTTAAGAAGAAAAGCAGGTCTTATCAAGGGGACCAATGACGACCCGAGATATGTTTCCAGATTATGAAACTCATGTGACAAAACGACTGATGAATTTAAATGTTAGTGAAAACCAAGGAAAAGATGGATACAATCAGCAGTGCTATTCTGTTACAATCTCCCTCAGTGAACACCTAGGTGAAGTGAGCTGTCATCCGATTGTAGTGCTTTGTAAATCCTTAGCATCGGGACAGATGACCGCTCACTTCACCTAGGTGTTCACCTAGGGAGATTGGAACAGAATAGACATACAGATGAGGATTGATATGGATGAAAAAAAGTGGATGATAGTGTGACGGTTGACATGGGAAAATGGAAGACAAAAACATTTTCCGTAGACTCCGAGTGGTAGAAGAAGACCTAAAATTGGGATAAGCCCACCACACTATTCTCAACCACTACAACTCCTGAAAGTCAGAATAAACAACAGCGACCATCAGAAAAGTGCCGAAGCAATGAGAATAGAAGAGTTCCGGAGTAACGATTAAACTGCATTGGACCCTGCGACGAATTCTCTCCATAAAATTAAGAGGAAGACCTTGCGTCTCCAAGTATTTCTTCAGTCTTTCAGACTTGGAGGTTTTCTAATTTAAATTCGAATTCTTTATTTCAGACATACGTCCATAGTGTTAGTATAACAAAATTACATAAATACTAGTGTTACTAATTTAAAAAGGGTATACATCCTCAGCTGGTGTGGAGCTTTACCCAGTGGCGCAGCAAGGGGGAGTCCCACCGATCTCGAAACACGTTCAGGAGACTATTAGTGGCGGCGCTCAGCCGGTCGGCCATGGATGCGGTCCTTTTTCTTATTATGGCGTAGAAATCATCCATGCGCGCCTCCGCAAACATACCAGACGCACTACAGCGCCACGACAGCCCCAACAGTGTCCTGAACGCGTTATTGTATTGGACACGCACTGTATGTCCTCTGTGTAAAACTGTTTTGCGTTTTGTAAGCTACTTACTTGTTAATCTTGATCTTAGGGCACTTGCAGGCGAGGTCCGCGGCGCGCACGTGCAGGGCGGTGGCGCCGCGGCGCAGACGACTGCGCGGCGCGCGCTTGTACACCGCCTGCACGCTCAGCGCCAGCCGCACCCACTGGTCGCCCGCCGCGCTCGCCTCGCGACCCACCACCTTGCCCATTATGACTGTTTGGACGAACAGATTCATCAGATTTTGTTAGTTAATCATCGTCTTCTATATTTGCAAGTGACAGGACTTGAAAAGGGATAAGTGGATTAAGTTTTAGGTGCTTTTTTATAGCCTTTTGTATCCCGCTGCTGGGCAAAGCTGTCCCCCGAGTATTTCTGTGAATTCTTTTCTTGCGTTGCCTTGAAGCAGTACGCGTCTAGGTCATTATGACATCTCCTCCTGGGCCGGTCCATCTTTAGGCACTAATTGCGTGGAGACCTTTGACCAGCGGTTTTTTAGTATTATATATTTGAGCAAAATTCTCATTTAGCTAAATCTATAACGCACCAGTGTGCGATGCTGTGGTGGCATCTTTATTTGTATCGAATGTTAACTTTAACCATTTATGGCTTAATTATTAACGGCTCAGATTATGAAACAAAAGGCAGATACACCGCGCGGAACAGTGACAATGAAGCCACCAAAGCAAATACAAATTCAAAAGCGAATATCTACAATTTGCTTCGCGCTGTACCGACACGAGTCAGTACAGCACGAAGCGAAGCATCGTTAAAAAAAACAAATAAAAATTCAAAAGCTAATATAATCACGAGATTGTAGGTAAGTATTTGTTTTTGAATTTGTATTTGATTTAGTGGCTTCACTCGCAGTGTTCCACGCGGTCTATCTGGCTTTTGTTTCATAATCTGAGATAAACAGTAAGGTAAACCATTTTTAACCGACTTCTTTGCAGAATGGCTGAACGGATTTTGATGTCAGATGTTAGGCATGGATAGACTATAACCTAGATTAGGGCATTGGATATAATATATGGGTTTGTACAGTCAACAGCAAAAGTAGATGATCAAAATCAGAAATTCAATACTAATGAACGGAGTTCGCGTCAGAACTGTGTGGCGTCGAAGTGATTTAAAACTATGTGTGTGACAATCACATACTTTTAATAAACAAACTAGTAATAAATTATATAAATTAGTGTTTCGGGCGGCTGGGGTATGGTCAGTACCCGCAGGCACCCTGGGACAATCTCCCAAACGTTTGTTTGACGTACGTTTTTTGACGAACTGTTTGCTGGTGACGTACGTCACCACGCACCCCTGAATGCGTATGTGTTCGTGGGCACCACCCACAAGGACCACGGGAGAGACGGGGAGTTGAAGAGGCGGCGCAGGCAAATAAAACGCAGATATTCTTCTTGAACCTTTCTTGTCCGCAGTTTTCGGCTTGCTTCCCTTTTCTTGATGTTGCCTCTTCAACGGCTGAGCTGCGACTGACTCGAACCGAAAAATGGTTCGCCTTATATACCGGCCTGCCTTACCGGACAGAGGTCCGCGTAATTTGGGCCTGTTTTGCTCGTCAATTTTCCCTTAGCCGAAAACTTTGGACCCCTTATTTTATTTATTTATTTCAATAAATCCTTACAATTTTTATCTTATTAACTAATTATGAACCTAATTAATAAAATAAAACACAAATCTTAACTATTTAATAACTTAATAAAAAAATCCTAGAACAAAAACTCGTAAAAATGTGTGATTCGCAATTTTCACTTTACATTTTTTGCTATAACTTTAAATTGGTAAGTTCTATCCTTATGAAACCTTTTGTATATACATTTTTAAATAAAGATCTAACTTTTAAGACTAAAATCAAATCGCTATGTACACAAACAAAAAATCACTTTTTCAAGTTACGTAATTATTTGGACAAAGTTACTTGAGATCAAACTTTTACTTTACAACTATCAAATAACCAGTCTTATTAGAATGAATCGCTAAAATATTACGTAAATACACCCTTATATACTAATTAGAACCTTATAAGAAAAATATCAAACATTTACATCTAATTAGCGCCCTATATTACATACATTATTGTTGATCGTGGATCTCGTCGCCGACAGTCTCCCCCTCGTGCATCGCACCATCCCTCTGGCTCGGCGATACTCCCGGCACCAACAGCACCACTCTCGAACTGGGTCTTCGCAGCACACCTCCTCGCGTCTCGACGTCGACGATCCTTGTCCGCCCGTCCGGTCCAGGATACACCCGCTGAATTCTGCCGCGTGGCCAGGTGCATCTCGGTAGGCTGTGGTCGACGATCAACACGATGTCTCCGACTTGCAGGTCTGCGGCGTTGGGTCTTCCCTTCGTCTTCCTCGGCAGTAGAGTGGGCAGGTATTCGCGCAGCCAACGTTGCCAGAAGTGATCGGCAAGTCGCTGCGTGGCCTTCCAGGTGTGTTTGCCCACGAGCTCGTTGTCCTCGAAGCTGCCGATTCTCGCTGCGCCGCATGATCGCCCAATGAGGAAGTGGTTAGGCGTGAGTGCTTCTTCTTCAGGGTTCTCGGAGATGTGGGTGAGAGGCCGGGAGTTGACTATGTGTTCGGCCTCTAGTAGGAGGGTGTGAAGTACCTCCTCACGTGGATGCTTCTCGTTGAGTGTGGCGCCTAGTGCGGTTTTTATTGATCGCACCAGACGCTCCCATGCCCATGTTTGGTGCACCAGGAGGGATGAATTTCCACTGCACGCCGATCTTCTCTGCTTCTGAGGTGAGGTCTTCTTGTTTCATTGTTTCTAGCGCCTCTTTCAGTTCTTTGTTGGCGCCGACGAAGTTGGTCCCGTTGTCGGTGTAGATGGTCTTCGGCATTCCTCTTCTCGCGGCGAATCGTCGTAGCGCCATTATCATACTGTCGGTGGAGAGTGATGGAGTTATCTCAATGTGCACAGCTCTAGTTGTTAAGCATGTGAACAGCGCACCCCATCTTTTCTCGTGACGTCTTGCTACGGTGATTGTCATCGGGCCGAAGTAGTCTACGCCGGTGCACGTAAATGGAGGGTTTCCGTGCATCAAACGCTCAGCAGGTAAGTTGCCCGTCGGTAGTTCTTGCGTCTTCCTTTTCTTATCTTGCACCATTGACATTGATGTTGAACCGCCTTTATTGCTGACCTCAGTCCCAGTATCCAGAAGCGTTGCCTTACTTCGTTCATTACTGTTGCATGATTCCCGTGATTGAAGCGGCAGTGGAATTCTTCTATGATGAGTCGTGTTGTCTTGTCCTTGCTGTCGAGCACGATGGGTCGTTTGTAGTCTCTGGTGACACCCTGTATCGCGTCGATTCTTCCTTTCAGTCGTAGGAGTCCTTCTTCCAGTACTACGTCGAGCTTCTTCAACTTGCTGCTGCCCTCTAATTGCTTCCCTTGCTGCAGACACCTGATGTCTTCCTTAAAGCTTCTATCTTGACTTCTTTGTAGCAATAGGGTTTCAGCATGCTCTAGTAGTTCTGCGCCCAACGGGATGTAGTTCCTTGCTGGTATGTTTGACGGTCGAAGTCGCTTCTCGATAATCTTCGCCTTCTTTCCTTTCGTTATCTTCCAGGTGGGATCTTCTTTACTGACGTTGACCTTCTCTTTTCTTCTGCAGAGTTGTATAAACTGCAGTACTCTCGCTGTGGCTCGCCAAAGTCTCTTCCATGACGAAAACCTCTCAGGATCTGGTGATGGGTGAGTAGTGCTTGCTGTCGCCACGACGTCCGCTGCTTTTTCTTCTCCGGTGGTTTCTTTCTTGAAGGTTCTTGCCGCTGGCCAATGAACTTCTTCTCTTCTTAGAAACTCCGGTCCGGTGTACCATCGGTGATTGCAGCTGAAGTGTTCCGGTACGTCGCGCGTTGCGTCATCTGCAGGGTTCTGCGCAGTAGGCACCCACCGCCAGTCTTGTGGTTTGGTGAGATCTTCTATCTCCGCCAAGCGATGAGCCACGAACGTCTTGAATGTTCTCGGGTCCGTCTTGATCCAGGAAAGTACGATGCTGGAGTCCGTCCAATAAGTCTTCTTCTTCACCTTAAGGTCCATTTCTTCTTCCACCGAATGTGCCAGTCTGCTTCCAAGGAGGGCCGCCTGCAGTTCGAGTCTCGGGATCGACACCGGCTTCAGTGGAGTGACTCTTACTTTCGCCGCCACTAAGCTGACGTGGTAAGTTCCATCTTCATCTTCTGTCCTCCAATAAACCGTCGCTGCATACGCTGTCTCGCTTGCATCCGTAAACGTGTGCAGCTCCCCCTCGGTGCGATGTGGCGCCAGGCATCTAGGAACCTGCAGGTCTTGAAGTAGCTTCATCTTCTCCAGGTAAGTCTTCCATGCCTCGTACTCCCTTTCTTCTATCTCGTCATCCCAACCGACGCCGCTCCGCCATATGTTCTGAAGCAGCTTCTTGCCCTGGACGAGAACCGGTGATGCTAATCCTAGTGGGTCGAAAGTTGACATCACGGCGCTGGTGACTTCCCTCTTCGTAGGCACTTTGAACCCCTGAGCTATTTCTTCTGGCGTGTTTCTGAGGTTTGCCCTGAAGCCGATGGAGTCCCTTTCTGTGAACCAGCGTAGTCCCAGTGTCTTCTCTTCCTTCTCGCCCAAGTTTACTTCTGTCTTCTCGGTCGTTTCAGTCTTCACGTCTTGCAGCAACTCGGGTTGATTTGATGCCCATCCTCTTAGTTCGAAGCCCGCCTTCTTGTGTATGTAGTCTACTTGAGCTGTCACTCTTCTGAAGGTCTCTTCTGAATGGAAACTGTGCAGGTAGTCGTCCATATAGTGGTTCAGCTCGATCGCTCTTACTGCCTCTGGATACTGGTCCCTGTAGTCCGCTGCGTTCCGGTTCTTGACGTAGATCGCTGTGCTCGGAGATGATGTCGCGCCGAAGATGACCGATGTCATCCTGTACTCCTTCGGCGACACGTCGCGTCGATCCCCGCGCCACAGGAACCTCAAGCTATCTCTATCTTCATGTCGAATGCGGACTTGCAGGAACATTTCTTTTATGTCGGCTGCTGCTGCTGCGGCGTGTACTTTATCTTTCGGCGCACGTACTCTACGATGTCCTCCGCCTTAGTGGTGTAGTGCAGGCGGGAGATATACACCGGTGTGTTCGGCTTAGCGGCACGCAGACTTACGTCGGGCTCCGTTGGTGCTTTGCCGCAGCGGTTCTCGATCTTCCGTGATCGGCGCTTCCTCCTCTGCACCGTCACAAAACCATCCCCATTATCAGCCTTATTCGGCGCCTTTTCCGGCACAGGCTTTATACTAGCAGCGCCAGGGGCGCTCGCTGTGACGTTAGCGGAACCCCCCTGCAGAGGTTTCACCGGGGCTGCAGACACTGGCAGCGAGACGGGGCTCGGGGCTCGGGCGGCGCTGCGTAGAGGAGCCGCGGAGACGGGCGCGGGGCTGCGGGGCGCGCAGGCAGGACGTTTTGCTAGCTCCGCAAACGACGGACGCGCAGGCGCAGGCTTCAAAAATGAGGAGGTTCTCAATTCGATTGGTATTTTTTTTTATGTATGTACACCGATTACGCTGAGATTTATGATCCGATTTACGTGATTCTTCTTTATTTTGATGCCGAATAGTTGCCAATTGGTCCCATAAAAATTTAACATAGTTTGCCTTAGTAGTTTTCATTTTATGAACATTATTTTTTTTTCTTTTTTATGTTTGACCACTCATTACTTTTATCAGTAGGTATAGTCCGATTTGATGATTTTTTTAATTGATAGTGTATACCTCAAATTTAGTGTTATATCAATTTCAAGAAAATATTCAACCCCTAAGGGTAGAAAATTAAGGGATGACTGAATATTTTTTGGTGTCACCGTTTCATAATTATTACTTTTTTTATTTTTATTTTCATAATATTTCATATATTATGGACTTTCTAAGTTTATCTCTTTATATCACATTATTGACGTCGAAACCTGGAGTTTTAATAATTATAAATCTAAAATCGACAATCCGCCTTCATATTCTCATACCTTCTCTATTTGAGAAGAGACCTTTGCCCTGCAGGGGAAAAATAGTAAGCTAGTAATGTATTAGTATTTTTTTCTTTTTTTTTTACTTTGCCCCACACTAGGATTTTTTCCTGTGTCGTGGGTACGTTTACAAACATTTCGACTCACATACACAAACAGCCAGACCCGGAACATATATCTGTAGGTCATAAAAATATTGGTATACAGCGACACGCTGCGCAACAGTCAATCGCTCAACCACTGGGCCAACCGTATCGTGTTCCTGTGGGATAATCTCCTATTTGGTCAATGTAGCAGTCTCGTTATCATTTTAATTAATTGATAAAGGAATCTGTAGCAGTACTCACCGTAGTCTCGGCTGCAGAACTTGTTGAGATTTAGAGTGCGAGCGGCGGCGCGACACCGACCGCACTGCTCCGCTGCTGTTGTTACATATATCATCGTCAGCACAAGCTTTTATACAACTAACACTTTCATTCTTATGGTCTTTATCATCATTACTACAATTAATTTCATCGATATTGCCTCCCTTATTTTCAGCAACCACACAAATATAATCAATTTTAATCAAACATTTTCGGAGACATAGGCAGTCAAATATACAAGAATAAAGGAAAACCAACTGGAAATATTTAAGATGAAAAATAATGTAATATGAAAGGTTTACCTCTCACTCGGCACTGATAAAATAAAACAAAAAGAGTTATGAGTTTGACAGTGGATGACACGTAACAAGCTCCAAATGAACATTATAAGATTAACAATATGAAATGGAAACATTCCCACACTACGTAAAAGTTACAACTCCATGAAAATATTTTAAAACTAGTCTTTTTGTACTGAAATATTGTTCCAATAATTTTGGTCCTTCGATCCAAATCTGCGAACTAAACGTTAAAAATAATTTTCCAATGACCAGATACAGTATGCGTTAATTTCAACGTATCACGCATAATTATCACACAATATTTACATGGTGTTAATTAAAATGATTAAGTTAGAAACAGGGTATCATCAGAAATTATTACATAGAAATTGTTTTGGTATGAAATTAGTCATGTGGTGTGAGAATGGATTTCAGTTACTTACTGCATTTTGATGAACTTTACGAGACCATACAATGTTGCAAAGTAATTAAATCAATTAGCGTATAAAGTCTTGTATCAAATGACACTCTACCATTAACACTTCGTGTTTATGTTTTCAGTAATAAAAGTGTAGATGGCGTTAGTCATCACCCTTACAACAAAGTAAAGCACTTATCAATAGGCAGTAAGACGTAAATAAAATTAAAGTGCAAATTAATAATAAGATGGAGCTGTACTGTACCTTCTAAACTATATTAGATCGGAGAGTGACTAACACTCTCGTTCAATTTCTAACAGAATTAAATTATCTAACTTGCAACTTGTCGTTAAGGCATTTAGTTTTGTTATAAGTATGTAAAATGTTACTGGTTATAATATAGTATTAGTAACATGACAAGTTTGGAACCTGCGCAAGTGCACAGTTCTGCAACATTGTGTTTTTAACTATCTCATAACACGAATTTAACGATGGAGTATGCGGACATTGAGAGGTGAGCAGTGTAGTATTTTGTAAAAATAATAGTGTTGAGATATTATAACTGAGCAAGTTATTTTTTTTACGAAATACGAATATAAGTTGTGTTTTTTTATGTAAAGTACAGTAAGCTCCAAATCACAGATACTCAATCACATACAGTTATATTAAAATTAGGTTAAAGTATGCTGTAATTATTTATATTGAATCAAAATTGGTCCTTCCATCTAAGAAGGACCAAAACAGCCATTTTCATTAAAATCAATCAAAATATCAACAAAACAGCTTAACAATGTACCTACTGCAGCAGGATTGCAGCTAATCTTTCCAAAGATTCTAGATACTAAAGACTCAGAGAATGAGTATCTGTGGCCATGCAAGTGTGTGTGAGGCGAGAGTGCATGAAGGTACACTTACTACTTACCGCGGCCCGGGTCGCCGTCCACCGCCTCCATGGCTTGTACCGCCGTCACCACACGCGGTATACCTGGATAGGACAAGTCACGTTTAATGAAGGAAGAATTAGACTTGGGTAAAGCATACTATCTACGATAACTTCATTCTAGGGTGCTATTAGTTCATAAGGTTGACGCTGCAGTTCATTCTCAAACTCAAACTCAAAATCATTTATTTCAATTAAACCATTTACAGGTACTTTTGAATTGTCAGAGTCAGTCAGTCAGAAAGTTGAAGCTAGTTGCTCGTTCCAAACAGTAGGTTTCTATGGAGAAGAACGAGCAAGAAACTCCATGAACACTCCTTTAAAATCAGATAAATTTTACAAATTTAGGTTACATCATTCATGTTGAATCTAAGGGTACAATGTGAGAACAATGTAACACGTCTTGCATGTTAAAATAATAATAATAATAATATGTGGGGGACATTTTTCACACACGGCCATCTGACCCCAAACTAGGGAAACCCTGTACTATGGGTGTCAGACAGCTGATATACATACACAAATACATTTTTTTTTTTGTAAATACATACATATATAGATAAACAACACCCAGACACAAGGCAAACACAAGTGCTCATCACACCAATGTTTACCATGGGCGGGAATCGAACCCGCAACACGCTGCGCAGCAGTCGATCGCTCAGCCACTGCGCCAACCGTGTCGTCAAAAAAGAGGTCAAGAGACAAATATAGTTATAATAACAATTCAAACCAAAATTTAAAATAACCGAGGCAGCTAAGAGATGACCAGTCCCAACCGACGGCGTCCGTTCACGAACATGACGCATGGATTGGCACCATTTAGCTCAACCATTTTGAAGGGAACCGAATGATCCAACACATGCGCCACCGGCAGCGAGACATTTAAGTGAGCATGACTCTCCCAACCGCCAGGGCATATTCAAGTCAATGAGAGGTATACCTCGTAAATGGTAGCTTTAAAGAACATAGTGCTCACATGTATGTGCTACGAAAAATTATATAATACTAACACATTGAGTTTATACAATGCAAAGATAATTTAGATCTACATCTTCAACGGCTCCAAAAATTGTTACAAATGCTAATCAATCAATCTATGAACCCTTTTGGCTGTGGAGCTAGACCAGCATCCAGCCAAGCATTTTTATCAGTGATGTAATCACTCAATTTATAATATGCTCGGTTGCATAGTGTGCGTTTAATACAAGACTTAAATTTTGTCTCATTTAGTTGAACAATGTGGGGAGGTATTTTATTGTAACACTTTAAACAGTACCCCATGAAAGACGAATCTACTTTAGCCAGTCTGAAACCTGGTTGAACTAGTTGGTCCCTATTTCTAGTATTATAATTATGTCTGTCACCTCTTTTATCAAAAAGATGCAGATTTTTTCTAGCGTACATGATGTTTTCATAGATGTATTGACAAGGCACCGTCATTATGTTATATAATACTCCTTCAATAATTATCTACTTTCCTTATCCATTATATATTTATTATTGTGTACACATTTTATTTGTCATAATATTTGCATGCTGACATTAAATGAAGAAATGTGTCTTTGCACTTAATATTTACCATCCCTGTACCTGCTACATTTTAGGCCAAATGATTTTGATGAAATCATGAACGATGGCTATCTACGACTGACTGATCTGAAGATCACACGTTTTTGGTGTTTTTGAGTTTAATTCCTGCTGTGTGGCAAAAGGATGTTTCCTTGTATCCTTATGTAATACACGGTGCGACAATCCGACAAGACATCACCATGTGTCGGCATCACAAAGTCCTTCACTAACAACCACAGTTACGACTGTTGCTATGTAATGGTTACTTTAGTGCTTACAATCACGATTCCCATACCTTTAAGTGACTTTTAACGCGTGGGATTACGGCCAGGTGCAGTTCTCGGACATTTCTTGGTTCACACCTTATCAAGGACATGGATAGTGCGAATAGATCGATTTCCTTCGTGAATAAATGATTGGACGTGTTTAGAGCCAAGTTATTTATAGATTTATTGGTAACTTCAAATAGAAAACCCTTCTCAGCCTTTTTCGGGATCTTTATGATTATTGGCGCGTCGGTTTTTCTTAAACTTGAGAGTCTTAGCCGATAACCGAATGGGGATTGAAATTACAGGCACAATAATGTAGTAGATAGATACCCACAGATATAGATAGGCCTTAGATAACGCAAGTATCACGATCTGTATGAAAACCAAGCGTGCCATTTTTTGACTACCTACTAAGACGTTACAATGTTTTGTTTTTCTTTAATTTGGTATTACTAGGTATTACTGAGGGTATTAGATAAAAAATAATTGTTTTTTAAATTAATTACGCATAATATTAATCACAAAATGACTTACCGATGGAAGGAAACGTTTACTTTATTTTTTTACTTACGATTTTTGTACGTAAGCTAGGCACGAAACTAGGCACGCGAAGTAGTTGCTCTTGCGTAATCTAGGTCTATCTATATCTGTGTAGATACCAGATAATCTGAGGGTAAATGGTAGCCGAAAGTCCTTAACACTGACAATATGCTATGTCACAAATTCAAGAAAAGTCTTACGTATACAAGGTGCAATGTGGCTGCGTGACTGCTGGTATCCTTTGGCACAGCGGTTGCAGGTGGTACCGGTGACGCCGTCCTTGCAGGGGCACTGGCCGCTCGTCTGGTTGCAGGTCTTCCCGCTCGCGCCCACGGGATGACAGTCGCAGGCTGGTGGAGGAGGAAACAAATGAGAAAATTATAATGACAAAAATAGAGCTACACATTCTTCTAGAGATAAAAAAAATGCTCCTTCGTCATCTTGAGGTAATGACATAAGAAAGGTATCTAAATGATTTACGTTGCGTTGCACGAAATCAACATTAGCTTAACGGAGAGTTTAATTTCAGAATCAGAATTTGTAAACATAGGTTACACAGTGTGTGAGATGTTACAATATTTAAATAGTATCTCCATGCTTTGCCATTAGGCGTACAAATGCTGTTTAAAAAAAATGTAATATTGTGATGTCAGGTACTGAATTAAATTTTAGGTAAAAACAAAAATGTCAAAGAGTAAAACATAAAATCTCGAGATAGCTAATGTTTGTCCGGTGGTTTTCTGAGGCATAAAAGTAAATAATAAATTATTGAATGCTAAATTCGAAAAAAGAAATAGTAATTAAACAATGTCAATTAGTTAAATTTTAGATAAATGCTAGAATGTCAAATCAAGTAAGTAATAAATCAATCAAATATTTAGAATGTCAGTATAATTAGGTATGTACTTACATATTTTCAAATAAATTCAAAAGTGTCTGAATGTCTAATGTCATATTATGCCATCCTTTATATTTTGTATCAAAAAGAAAGTGACAGCAGAAATTTAAAGTCTCCGTTAAACTAATGTAGATTTTTGCAACTCACGGTTAGTGTTTTGCTCCTATTTTATTGACACTTTCTTATAAGGCCAAAGAAGACAGCACTTACCTCCTCTTATCTCTTTGTCTATAAAAGAACCTAAATAGTGTTGACTTCCCTTTCTTTTTACAATATTTTAGGTGGGTTATTGACTGCATACTAAAGTATAACACGGATACCTTACGACAGAATAGTGAAGTCCTTCTACTTCATATAACTGCAACGCAAACGGTTGCAAGCGTCGATTGAATTTTTCGTCGACTGTGCTCGATTCGCGCGAGCTGTTGTCACCTGACATGGATAATTGAATCACGAGTCCTACGTCCAACTATCTTCCACCATTGACTGACTTAACCGATATCGACTTTCTGTTTTAAAATGAATGATCCAACTGTTCCGATGCACGAGATAAACTGCTTCTTTGACGAAGGCAGAATGAACATTGTTGTTTGTTTGTTATTAGACGACCATTATGTATTTACAAAAAAAAAAAATGTATTTGTGTATGTATATCAGCTGTCTGACACCCATAGTACAGGGTCTCCCTAGTTTGGCGTCATATGGCCGTGTGTGAAAATGTCCCCACATTTATTATTTTTTTTTTTTTTTATAGATTAAAACTAAGAAATAATCCTGATTAAAATATAAATAAATTAAATTCTCAAAGCTAGTTTGGAATAAATGCTAGACGTGGTCATAGTGGTTATCCCTCGTCCCCTTGTACAGCACTGGCCGATAGTTTTCTCAATCAATGCTACGTAAGCAACTGATAGTCCTACTTCCTATCTACAAACAAGTAAAGAAAAAACATAATGCGATAACATCACTATCCAAACTCCGAGCCGTGACCATCGTTAGAAGGAAAAGAAAACTTCGTTCCTTTCTTTATTATTACATTTTTTCTAAAAGTAAGTCTGTTGTCGGGAAATAACGAAGTCTGAAGTTCTTAACACAGTTTTCTTGGCAGGCAGTTTGTGTTGTTTACCAAGTAAATTAGCTCGAACACTGTATTTGCGAGCTGTTCTTATTACTTTGCAGCTCCTCGTACTTCGAAGTTAGTTGGAGTTTTTGAACTAATATTTGCTTCTGAATGTGATGTTATGGGAGTTAGTTTAATTACAATGAGTAGTATTTTTTAATGATTATCTACCTAAATGTTTTCTTTTTTTAAGATTTAGTAAAATATATGATAATGAAATTTTTTTTTAATTCCTAAAATCCCGAACGTTTATCTTTTTGGTCCTTCGAGCTGGATGTGATTATAAGTTTTCTGCGTTCATTGTACGGCGGCTCAGTTAGGATGGCCTACCACAAGCAGCATCAGACCAGCAGCAGCTAATACAAGAGATTACCGAAGCACTTCAGCAGCATCATCAGAAGCAGGTTTGGTGACTCGAGTTTGTATCTGAGTTTGATTTAACTCGATATTTTACTATTATAAGTAGCATATTTAACAAATGTATATTCACCAACAATGTAGCCTAAGGTTCTAGAATAAGAGAGCACTTTTCTCAACATAATTGGTCCTTTCGATAATTAAATTGCATTTAGACTCTAAATGCAATTTATTACACAGTGCACACATTACATTGCAATCTAGGCAACAGTAGAAATAAAAGCAAGTCCACACGCATTGTACAATCACGTTTTATTTGCCTGGTAACAAGTTTATAGCACTGGCCTATAACGAGAGGTACCTACTTTTATTTGAATGTATACTCGTTAATCAGTAAACAACGTAATTCTAACACTATTTCCTAGGCAGTAAAGCCTTAACAAGATCTAAATTAGTCGTAAAATTGTGGTGTTACAAAAACATTTTAATGTGCTATATTTTTTATAATTTGTTTGTGTGACGTAATATTTGTATTGCTATGCCGATAAAAGTTGTTTTATTTAAAACTAACTTCTGCCCATGGCTTTAGCTGTAGATTTAAATCAGTCAAAGAATTTTTGTAATCCGATCAATATTTTCAGATATTGCCTCTTACAAACAAAAAACAAACTTTATAATATTAGTAGGTAGCTAAAAACAAAATAAACAAAAGTCTCATCTTAAATTGCACGAAAAATTGCCAAATCCTAAATCACTATCGATAATCGAAACTATTCGAAACAGAATTCTTTTTATTGTGCGTCATGATTTGTTATCGAGTAATAAATCGATACAGTTGATTTCATTCGATAATCGGATTCTCCCCCGTGTGTCGTTGAATTCTGGACTCGATTACCCGGATGGGTCCGGTTGAGGGAAACTGTCGAGTTGTGCGTTGTGCGTTGTCCATTTTATAGCGGTCCGGGTATATGACAGGGGACTGTGATCGGAAATAATGTTGGCAATTGTATCGACGTGCGTACTGCCCGGCTGTTTGCGTATTCGTAGAATCGAGAAAGGTTTCGGGAGTAGTGTCTTGTGAAAATTGTTTGGCTTGCTTTCTGAGATGGGATAAGGAAAAGTTGTTAGTTCAACTTCATAACTAGGATGCATAGCATGTTACCTAAATAATATTTTTTAAACAAAGAAACCGAAACCCTTTGCAGAAATGTATACATATTAGGATTTTTCTAGAGAAAGGCATCGTTTTTTTTAAAAAAAAAAAGAACAGGGAGATAGAGAAACAGGTTTATTAGCATTTTTACAACATATTTATTTGTTTTATTTTAAAGAAAGCTATAGACATTTGTCTGCAAGATTTTTTTAACAATGTACCTACGTGGTAAGTCAATTAAAATCAAGTAACCTAACAAGCAAAATATGTTGGCCTTATAGGTACTTATGGGCACCTACTACATTACGACCATAATGGCCTAATGGCTCTCCTCTGAATTTCAATGCAACCATTTCAATTCTCCTCCCCGTCGGCCCATCTAACCTAACAACTCGACCTCAGCTAGCTGACGTAGCAATAGTACATAAGTGTTTCCATTTCCATACCCCAATCTTGGCTCAATCAGCGAAAAAACCTTCCGCGGCCGTCAAATAAAACTGAAGCGCCCCGAAGGACCAATTCCGGACGAAGGACCAACTCGATTTTCGGCCAATTTTATGTGAAAACTATTGTATCCGCGGCCACGGGGACGATGTGGTCGGGACGCGTTTACTTTTGGATTTTACGACGTCACGCCTTTTTGTTTTGCAATTTCGATTTCTTTGGGACCAGAATAGGATTAGTTTGGATAGGGTTAAATGTTTGCGGTGTTGTTACTGAGAGAAATAGTTTTGAAGATGTAGTTATTGGTTTGTTACTCAACTTTACTGTTTCTGAACTGTGCACCTTATTTGATTCAGAGCTAATGTTTGTTTCAGAAATAACGGAACCTTAGAAAATCACTATTCTAAAGGAGACATTCACTGTCTGAAACCAGTAGATACAATGAACAGAAAATCAATTTTAAACTCATTTATGAAAAGCGTCAACATAGAAATCGGTTACAAAAAATCACAAGTTTTCGTCTGTAGAAGCAACAAGAGTACCTAATGTAACGAACTTTATAAAAACCTTGATTGAAAAGAGTGACGGTGAAGTTTCTTGCTCGTTCTTCTCATATAGACCTATCTACTTAGGAACGGGTAACTATCTTCAACTTCTGTAAACCGACCGACTCTTTGACAATTCAAAAGAGCCAGCAAATGGTTTAATTAAAATAAATACTTTGACTTCTAAAATCTTCTTTGTCCATTAACTTGCTAAGTAGAATTGTGCAATCTGTTAAGTAATTACTGTCGTAGTACCTACCTATTCTTCTTATTTCTACAACAGCAAATAAGTAATACATAAAACGTATTACTAAAGTTAATATTAGAAGTATAAAAAAGCTCTCACAATCTCCAAATTGATGCAACGTTTTATGGAAATACGAACGTTAAAAGGAGTTTAACCGAACCGAGTATTTGTATAACGACCATGTCTATTTGAACATAGATAGTTTCAGATTATATCTGTATGTTTGTCTGACCGTGGACAGGTGTAAATGGTTATCGTCGGTTTAATTTAAATATGTACTTATCTTTGACGCTCTAACTAAATGTGGCGGTTTATCGAGTAATGGGGAGTGAAAATTAGACTTAACAATGATGTTGTCAGTTATGGAAAATCAGTTTATTGTATAATATTTGGTGTAGGTAAGTTGAGTCATAGGTATAGGTGAGGAAGACCTAGGTAGGTTTGAATAATAATAATGATTATTATTATTATTCATCCTTTATTTCAGGCAACTAAGGCCCATAAAACACAATACATACATAAGCATAAAAACAATGAATTATGAATGATTATGAATTATGCTAGTGGTTACAACGTCAAGCAATTGTTAATTAATTTAATTAAAGTAAAGAAGGAAGAATGGTGGTAGGTCTTTTGATTCGCAAACTTTACAAAACAATTATGTCATGTTAATGGCTATTTAATCATTAATGTTATGTTAAAGAATTCCTTGAATTTTAATTTAATGTCGCTTGATAAAAATTGGTACAAAATAAATAAAATACCTAACTGGGCAGTAGAATAAAAAAACAGTTATGGTGGTGGTGTGTGTTTTGTTGTAGGTACTAAAAACAAAATCTTAATCCTCTTATAGGTGTTTTAAAAATAAACTGTTTCAGATAGCGTTTAAAAGGTGATTTTAATTGAGGATGATTAATATTTTGTATAAATTAAGTTTTTACACTAAAACATCCGTTACTCACGGATATTGGAATTCAAAACTCGCTTTGCATATTAATAAAATAACAAGAAAAATATAAAGAATTATTACGTTTTGAGCACTCTTTATGACTATTAGATAGCTTTATATAGTTCAGGATTTATTTATATTTTTTTTCTCTGCTCTTGTGACTAAATCATTTTATTGCTTGATATATTGAAATTTATCCTAGATGAATTCTCAAGCTTCTAGATCTACTGTAAATAATGTACAAGACTTCAAAGTCTGATTAATTGTATCTTATACTAGTTTCTGCGTACGCAGAACATCTCACCATCATTATCGGATCCATGGTTTAGGTCCGTATAGATGATAAACACACAAACATTAATTAATATAAATAGATAAAGAAATACTCACGTTTACAAGCCTTCTTGTGCGTGATGGGCTTAGTAGGATCCCTGTAGTACCCCTCACGACAGTAGTGGCAGTGTCTGCCCGCGGTGTAGTGCCTGCACTTAAGGCAGACTCCACCAGACGCCCTGCCCGATAGCTTGTACAGCTCCATGTTGAACCGGCAGCGACGCGCGTGCCCGTTGCAGTTACATTCTGGGAAAGAAAGAAGGAAATTGGTTAGTCTTGGGAATTGTGATAAGAAATGGCGGTTTTGTATTTTCTTTTACATATTCAAAAGTTCAAAAGTATACCTAAATATAATGAAGACTTTACAATCGCTAAGGTAACATGACCGCTCATCAGCATATTTGTAATCTGTAGGCCTAGATCAACAGTAGTAACCGATTCGAGACAATTTTAGAGTTAGAGGGTTCGATTCCCACCCAGGACAAACTTTGTGTGATGAGCATGATTGTTTGTTCTGTGTCTGGGTGTTTATCTATAATATGTATGTATTTATAAATTATATAAGTATGTATATCAGTTGTCTGGTTACCATAACACAAGCTCTGCTTAGCTTGGGACCAGATGACCGTGTGTGAGTTGTCCCAAGATATTTATTTATTTATTATTTATTATTTAATACTACTCTCCTTTAGCATTTTATACGCACATTTAATCTCACTCATTAATAAGAATAATAAGGCTTTAAACTAAATCAATTTTATGTACGAGTCAGGTATTTGTAATTAAAAAAATGATCGCATTTACTTCATTTTTCCCCGCACGCTCGTATTAGGCTCTGGGTTTAACTTTCAAAGTGTTGTTTACAGATGATAATCGTTTGCGGTTCGGGTTATGATGCTTACCAAGCACATTTTGTACAATTCTCAATAGTCCAAATTACAAAGGTGTACTCAAGCGCTCAATATACTGCGTATCCGAAGGGAATCATAGGTCACACCCAGTGCGAGTGCGATGCTCCTCATCAGGCGAAGGGCCATCTACCTACTTCAGTGCTCAAAGTGCCCCTACACTTGCATTTTAGAAGATGTTAATAATGCTACTGATGCCGCGACCAACTAGGCCACTTACTGGGTCGATATATTCCAACAACAAAATCTTTAAACTAAGCCATCTATTCTAAAAAAAGATGAGGTGCACTGTTTGAAACAGTGGTCTGATTGAATTAAATCGGTAGAGACCTCTCTACCATTAGGGAATTTTACCAAAAAAATCTAATTAGTCCGTCAGATAGATTTACAAAAAATATTGGACACGTGTCTTTTCTTTTTACACGTAAACAAAAAATGAAGACGATACAGTGCGTCGAAAACTCGTGTGACATCACTATGTCAGTACACTTTTACTAGCGAAGGGACGTCACAAACCCCCACTCATGATCTTTGATGCGTTTTATCTTCGTCAGTTTTTATTGATTTGATAAAACAAAAAATACGTATCCAATATTTTAGATAATGACGGACTAATTCGATTTTTTTGGTAAAATACCCTATTACTTAGCTCGATTGAATAAGTTAGAAATTAACTTTGTTCCATTAAAGAACTTACTTGCAAGCGTTGCATTTACTACACCTACGCTCATGTCGCTACTGAATTACCTACACTTAACAAATATACCTGACAATATCAACATTTGTACTACGTCTAACGGACATAATATCCCTGGTCCAGAGGTCTAGCATTCAGGTATTAGCCCTGTGACGTATGACGCCATTAGCCGACCGCAGTGAATCCAAGGAGGTAAATGTATTGCGATTAATTATCGGCTAAGGAAGCATTATTTATTGTGGTTGGATGGGAAAAGATGGGTTTTTAAAAGCTGTGCAGGCAAAGCTTGGAGAGGTAGGTATATTTGTTATCAATTTATTTTAAAATGCTCTTTGGTCTAGGTCCAGGTTATAGGCGATAGCAAGTTTGTTGCTATAAATCTTTATATTTACATCTTCTTGTCCCAGTCTCCTGTTTCATTCTAAGTTGCTGTACTATTCTATGTCTTGAAGAAATGCCTAATTTATCTTAATATATCATTGTGTCTTTCGATTTTATTATCTGGGCTGTTACGGAAACCATAGATATTAGTTCTACCATAAGGAAAAAAACCGTGATAAATCTTTATATTTACATCTTCTGGTTCTAGCCTCCTGTTTGGTCCCTAGTCATCTTATGTAATCGCTTGAAGAAATGACTGATTTCTCTTAATAAATTGTTGTTTCTTGCCATCTTATTAACTGGGCTGTTACGAAAATCAGAGCTTAGTCCTACCTTAATGAGCGAACCTACATTTTTTTGATAATTAAAATAATTACGTCATATCTAATTCAATATGCCAAATGTGTTACATGATTACATCCAGCAATAAACTTGCGCTGAGAATGTATTTAACCTTTTAACGCCACGGTTATTCATAGATGTTGTCAGACTTTTTGAATTCTGACTACCCATAACGACACGACTTTCAAAGATAATAATAATAATAACAATCGTTTATTTAATACAACGTCACATTTACAATATATCTTACAATATAAAATAAGATCACGATTTCATATTTGCCTGAACTAGGTTGAACCTGTGCTTCAGGCTAAAGATCAACGAATGACAGCGGGGGCCAATGGCTTTACGTGCTTTCTGTATGAGGCACGGATGGGTCTCGGTATGAAAATGGATGGTCACTCATCTTTAGATCGACCGCGGCAAGCGTAGCTTAACCATGACCTATCGATCCGTACAGGTTATACTTAGCCCCTCAAAAATTAATCAGCGTTAAATATCCAAAATCCAAAACCAAAGACATTTAAATACATTCGCTGGCAATACAGCAAACATTAAACTACAAACAAAAGAAGACACACCAATAAAAAACTAGGATTTATATCTGTCAGTATCTTGTCATATGTTGACATATAAATCATCGTTCCTGTCCCGCTACAAAGGGAAGCTGACTATTTTTCTAACAGCGCCATCTGTTAAACGTAAGCGAACCACAGATCGACCGCTGACAGGTTTATGTGGAGGGGGCGGCGCGCGCACAGACTTACGATCACTTTTGTAATGGCATTTAATAGCTGTTATGTCTTTTGCGTTATGTCTTAGTATTTTTAGTTGTGAGAGTCTGGAGGGATCATCACGTGCTTTTTTCCAACATTGTTGGGGCCGGATTCCAGTCATGGTACGACTGCCTATAAGAAAATTCGGTTACTTGGAAACAATAGCTAGTTGACTGACTGATGGATAGAAGAAACAGGTCGCAAGTTCAGGTTAGATAACATTAATTCAGTCTTACAACATTTTCACATGGCCCAAAATTATTAGTGGTATTCAAACATCTTTTTAACACATACGTCGAAGCATTTCCTGTACCAATTTAAAATTGGTCCTCAGATCTTTTAATCCTTTTCTACAATCCTGGCATCCACAGCGAATATTCTAAGAACGGTCCCAATAGATCCTGTACAGAGGCGCCGGTGATAATCGTCGCAGACCTGAGTCTAGGGAATAAACTATCGGAGCGACCTGGATTCGTTGCGTGCCAAGAATCTACCACAACGATTCGAGGGATTATAGGCATTAGCATACTTGACACACGTCACAATATTGCCTGTACAGACATGTTATTGTCAACGCACAAATGTTAACGAGCGGCGTGTCCATCATCGTATAGTTAAACTGATTTCCCTGATATGTCCGGCTCAAAGGACCAATAAAATCTTGGGACGACTCGAGGCAATCCCTGTTTAGTCTTTTTGTAAGGAATACTTCTATAATACAATCACAATAAACAATCCTGAGTTTTAGAAATATCAGTAATTAAATAGTATTTCAAGACAAAGTTCAGTGCAGTGTATGGGCATTTAGTTTTTGTTGTTTTTTAAAGTAGGAAGTTTAACATGTTTTAAAGACAACATACCAACTCAAACCATTGCAGGTTTATAAGCCGTAAGACAGGCACAACAACTCGGTTCCACAACATGAATACTCATTTAAAATGTGGACTCAATATCCCTTTTTGCTATGGTAAACGAGACTCCATCGCAAAAAGTGCAACTGTTACAATAATTATCGGTTACCAACTTCAACGAACGTATCCGCACTTTCCGATCAACGGAAATTAAAGTCAGCAGAAAAACCCGGACCGGTGGAAACTAATCGTGAAGTGGTTCGCGTCTTGATTGGAGCACGTAGCAGCCAATAAGAAGCGTTCAAAGTAAATTAATTAGAGAGGCAACTGATTGGCCGTCGGCCGTCCGGCCGGACACGGGGGCACGTGACCGGATGCCGGACGTGAGCGGCCGTATCCGACGCTACTTTCGCGACAATACCGACGCGCGTGATGGAGAATAAAGGTGAAATGAGAAAGAAATGCTGATTGGTTTTTTGAGTTTTTTTTTGAGTAATTGTATGGACAAGTTAGTCTACTCTTTGGATAGCGGTAGTCGTTCCTACTTATCAACCTCCTCCTCGTGACTCCTTGACAATTCAAAAGTGCCTGTAAATGGTTTATTTGAAATAAATGATTTGAGTTTGAGTTTATCAATTTCGTAGTGGGACATTTTTCTGATACTGGTGGCAATTTTGATGTGTACCAGCTAAATTTATTTTAAGCTATTTATGTCTCTTTCTATCCAAAAATACAATAAAGAGGCAGATATTAATAATTTAAGTTGATCTAAAATGTTCATACATTTATAGTTGTCATTTCAGAACGTATTGATTAAAAACACGGCGAAGTGCAAGAAATAACAAATTTGACATCTCTTACTTATTTCTGTGTGGTGCCGGCCACGAATAGCACCACCCCATTCCTACCCGTAGGAGTCTTAGAAGACGACAGAGGGTTATTGACCAGAGGATGGGCAGCAGCGTCCTTCTGAATATCATAACACCTACTGCGATCGCCAACATGTATCGGGCAAGTATTGCGATTACGGCTGAACTTCCCCTTGGGGGAGACCTTCACCAGCCGGGGGTTGCGGAAGTATCTCAAGTTCCCGCGACCCCGTAACAAAAAAAAAAAAAAAAAAAACTGTCTAGTTTTAGTTTAGTTTGTGTAAAGGAAAAAAGGAAAAGGAAAGGAATCGGCGCCAAAGTCTTGCGTTATATCTCTTTAGTAAAGCGGTAATCCGTAATTGTGACGACACGGTTGGCGCAGTGGCTGAGCGATCGACTGCTGCGCAGCGTGTTGCGGGTTCGATTCCCGCCCAGGGTAAACATTTGTGTGATGAGCACTTGTGTTTGCCTTGTGTCTGGGTGTTGTTTATCTATATATGTACGTATTTACAAAAAAAAATAATGTATATATGTATGTATATCAGCTGTCTGACACCCATAGTACAGGGTCTCCCTAGTTTGGGGTCAGATGGCCGTGTGTGAAAATGGCCCCACATATTATTATTATTATATTAATCCTAATTTGAATATTTTCAATCTAAACATTTTGTTCATGACATTTCCTTTGGCTAGTACCTAGGTACCTAGATACCACCGGCCAATTGACATAGTTTTTATGAGCTGTCAAAATGCGATTCCCTGAATTGTATGGCAATAGTCGTGTGACGTCAGTTTATTTCCAAACTCAATTGCCTAACAATCCATTGATCTCAAAATAAAAATTTAATTTGCAGTTAGTTGAAAATGATCGGCAAAAATTAAGTATTTCTTTATTAGATACTACACTGAGAAAACGGGTCTCCTATCAAGTTGAAATTTTGCATGATTGAGTAAAAAACGATTAAATGAATCATTAATCATTTTGAAACAACAAACCACAATTGATTGTGAAAATCAAATTTAAATGACTGTACGCTTATAAAGTGAAATATATTTAAAACAATAAAATTTCTTATTTAATTTTGGTGACGTCATAAACCATTATTTATTCTAATAAGACAAAATGATTGGGGTATTTTAATCATTTGCATTTATTTCAGATATAAAGCTACGTTATTGATGTAAATGTAGTTCATGATAAATCCTACTAAGTACTTGATTAGCAACATTAATAAAATATCTTTATTACATTTATACATGTCTTCATTTAAATAATGTTCGGAAAATATTATGAGAAATCAATTAACATTTTTAAATTAATAATTAATTTAAAATGGTAACTTCGTCTTTATTTTTTCAATCAGTCGTTTAATCTGTGTGGCGCGACTCGAGCGCGCGTCTGTTTAACCGTTTTTCGTTCGTGTCGAAAATTGTTATTTTCTTTCTTGATATTTTGCAATTGTCCCGTGTTAATTTAAATAAAATTTCTGATAATTTGCCATTAGTATATTATTATTTAAAGTGGTCTGGGTATCAAGTCGTGGCGGCAAGTGAATACCTAGTGTTTGATGGAGGAAGCTGGCGACTTTCTAGAGGTGTGGGGCCTCTCGGATTTAAAACCCATTTTCACCAGTAAGTATTTTGCATCTACTTTCCACATTACTTGCCATTAGGTACTGCTTAGTTTCTCTTCAGACCAATCACAATTTCGTAAGAATATTAAAATACCTACTGGCGGGAACTGGTAAGGGCGCAGTGCGAGATTTTTCTGGAAATTTTAGAATGGTAGGTACTGTGGATTGTAACCAATTGCACCTACTTAACTACCTACATAAGGTTCTAAGATGCTCAAATTCTTGTGTAGGACCTATTTTGCTTGCCACAGGTACTGCATCACTCGTTCAGTAAGCGGTTTCTCTCTGTTTGGCAAGTCGAACAATATAAAAAAACTTCGCAATGGAATCCGTCTTCACTTCTGTGGTGTCCGAAGTAGGTAATTGGTACAACAGCCATATTGTTTGTTACAGAAAATGCAATTAATTTGCACGCCCTTACCGCTCTCTCGCTAGAAGATATTAAAGAATTAATCCCTCAATTGGGGCCCAGGCCTTTATTTCTAAGGTGCTGGAAAAATTGGCATTCAGAATACACTACAAGCACTACTCTAAATATATCAGCATCAGATCTAAACAGTATTTCCATAAGTGTAAGTTCACCTACCTACTTAGTATGTAGTAGTACCTACCTAACTTTCATGATATAAAATAAAATAACATTTTGCCTATTTTTCTTCCTGTGCTGTCCTGAAGCCATGCTATTTAGTGGATGAAAGAACTGGAAGATTGTGCTGTATTATCAGTCAATTGGTAAAAATAAATTAGTTCCTTACTTATTTTAAAATTACATTTATCTTGGTTTACATTCCCGATGCTAAATGGCGCCTCCGTCAGTTAAAAAAATCCGGTAGATTTTTCATATTAATTTTTATATTTTTTTATTTTATTTATATTTCATGTCACATGGAAGGAGAGGGATAAGTTGCTGTGAAACATTTGGATATTAAAATTTCAAATACTTTATTGGAACGAAGTTCCTTATCGCGCGTTGTGAAAGGGGGCTAGACGGAAAAAATTCTTACGAAAAGTTGTCACGACATGCTATAATAAGCTAAATTGAATCGTTGGAACTGTCAAATAAAGTTCATTATTAGTTGAATGGCGGCTTTTCTATGAAAATATTGGAGCGAATTAAAACCTTATTTTTGCTATTTTTATTACTTCACAAACGCAGACAATTCGAACAGAAAAATTGAATCGTTGGAACTGTCAAATAGAGTTCATTATTAGTTGAATGGCGGCTTTTCTATGAAAATATTGGAGCGAATTAAAACCTTATTTTTACACATTAACCGTGAAATTCGGTTGCACATAGCTCCTATTGTCCGGTCGGGCACCAGCCTATACGTTTCTCAGAATAATTTTATCATACCTAGTTTGGTAAAATTTCAATTTTTAACCGTTTACGTTTACAAAATAAAGTCCGAATTCGCTTTTCGTAGAATATGTTTATGTATTTAAAGGCGGCGCGGCGAACTCTTTGAACTAGGTACCTACGGAGATATGTTTAGTACCTAAGTTTATTCGCTCAAATAGTTGTTAATAATAATAAAAAATATTATTATAACTTCAAAAAAATTAAATTTTATTACCATTCCTTCACTAATTAATCGAAAGGAACTTCGTTCCATCCGGGTGTCCCTTGACACCTCTCAAGTTTTTATTGTTTCAGCTCGTGGAGGATTTTGACCAGCCTTATCCTAATCACGCCAACAATTTGTACTTAAATTTTCCTTCTATAAAAATAAGATTGATTGAACTATTGAAGAAGAAGAACTCGAAAGACAGCTACTGTGATGGTATCAAGAAGCTGGCAGATGGTAAGTGTCAACTCTTATAAGTATATAAGTTTAACACCCATAGGTAATAATTATAATTGCGAAAGTCTGTCTGTCTGATAAGCTTTCACGATTAAACCGTTGCACCGATTTTGATGAAATGAATTGAGATAGCTATAGCGATAATAGATAAATGGGAAGAAAGATCCGTGGTCAAACATAGGCTACTTATACCATAAGCTGCTTTTGCCATGAGAAAATGTAAAATTAATTCCTATGCGTATATCTAATTTACAACAGGCGAAACCGCGGGGCGGAAAGCTAGTTATAGAGCCAACGTTTCTGTTTCGCCCGCATGTAGTGGGTTCGATTCCCACCGGGGACACAAATCTAAAACTTAATTTTGTAAAAAAAGGGGAATTATAAGTGCAGCCTCTAAAGTTTGTCTTAGCATCTGCAACCCAGCGTCTTTTTTAGAGTCCGTATTTAACCATGTCCGTCTGTCTGTCTGTTCGTCCGCGGTCTAGCTCAAAAACTATAGGTAATAGAAAGTTGTAATTTGGCATGAGTACACAAATTAATTAGGTACGCCGACAAATTAGTAGCATAAAATCGTGAAAAAAAAATGTTTTTGGGGTTTCTCCCCTACGTGTAAGGTGGAGATGATAATTTGTTTTGCGTTTCCTATCGTGTGGGGTATTGTTGGATAGGTCTTTCAGTAATACGGGGGGTCACAGAAGACCGTTTTTTGATTTAGTAAACCGTTTGTGAGTTATTAAGCTTAAAAGTGCTAATTTTCGTTACGAGTCAAGTGAACTGAGCTATAGCATCGGTCTGGGTCACTGTTTCTGACATTGGTCGTTACACAAACCTCTGACAGCAGGGCTTGCAAGCTCACATGAGTGTGTCTGTGTGTGTGTGTGTGTGCGAGTGAGTGTGTGTGTATGTGTAATATATCATCATCATTTCAGCCGAAAGACGTCCACTGCGGGGCATGGGCCTCCCCCGAAGGAGGGTTTTTGCTATAATCGCCACGCTTGGCAGGCAGGTTGGCGATCGCAGTGCGGTTGTTACAAAAGCTCAGAGAACGCTTTGCCCATTCTCTGGGAAGTCCCTTAGTCGCCTCTTACGACACCCACGGGAAGATATGGGATGGTGCTATTTGCACCATACAGACATGTGTGTGTAATATATATTAATATAAAATGTTTCTTTTTTCAGGTGACACTGAAGAAAATAGAAACCTTGCAGCTATATTATCCCTAATGGAACTTATAACGCCAAGTATTGTGGCACTGCCTACTAGTTCTGGAACAGAATCTTCTCCACCAGCAGCTAAGAAAAAAAAGGGGAAAAGAAAGCAAATGGAGACCATCAAAGTCATAGAATCGCGAAGCGTTTGTGAAACATATCCCAGATGAGAGTTATTTGATGCTTGTCCTAACTCAAAGACACAAAAAGCTGTTTTGAATAAAAATAAATGAGTCAAATTACTTGATTATTTTATTTCAGTAACACTTAAGAATATTTCAAATTATCTTTATTACGTTTAAGTTGTATGTTTGTTGCTATTGTTTGTTTTTTTGCGTTTAAGTTGTATGTCTTCTGTTACTATTAAGTTGTTTGTTTGTTGCTTTTGAGTTGTTAGTTAAGGCTCAATTTACACCGAAATCGAATCGAATTTTTGCAACGAATTTGTTTATAGCATAATGAACCTTGTGTAACGTACGTAATTTGTACGTTAACCAATTGACATAAAGTTCATTATGCTATTTAGAATTTCGTTGCAAAAAGTTTCTTCGCTTCCATTCCGCGGCGGTGTAAATTGAGCCTAAACAAACAACTCAATAGCAACAAACATACAACTTAATAGCAACAAACATACAACTTAATAGCAACAAACATACAACTTAATAGCAACAAACATACAACTTAATAGCAACAAACATACAACTTAATAGCAACAAACATACAACTTAATAGCAACAAACATACAACTTAATAGCAACAAACATACAACTTAATAGCAACAAACATACAACTTAATAGCAACAAACATACAACTTAAGCACAACAAAGAAGTACTTAATTCAGATCAACACTTATAATTACTTAACTTTAATAAGCAACATGATCTATACAAAGACGTACTTACATCAAGCAATTAATTGTCATTACAAAATTTATCATCTGACATGATACTATCAAACAAATCGCCTATCGTCATAAGTATATTTCATTTTAAAACTTACAATTTTAATGATTTAATCTATCAGCGAAGATGTTGAAATCAATCAAGTGACTTTTAAACATTGGTCAAGTGCTTTAAACGCAACAACTGCCATAGTTAGCATAAACAAGAGACCTAAACGATTTGTTATAGGGCAAGTTAATATCAGTCAAGTTATTTATTCAAATTAATCAAGAAAATTTTTAAAGCGACTATTTTCTACTTATTTACGCTTTGCGACTGGCCAAAAAAGTAAACAAGTTCTTAATAAAATCTACAAAAATCATAGCGACATCCATAAAGTAATCTTACTACGGACAACTCATTCTACTATATTACTGTAATCGTACACCTTTGTGCGTTCCTATATAAATAAGTTACATGAATGACGGAGACACATTCTTGATACATAATATCATTTATTTTTCTCAGTGTAGCCACCCGACCCAGCTTCGCATGGGCCTATAGCCTTCCTCGGTAAATGGACTATCCAACACAAAAATAATTTTTCAATTCGAACGCGCTAATCTCAGGATCTACATCCTGAGATTAGCGCGTTCAACCAAACAAACAAACAAACTCTTCAGCTTTATAATATTAAGATATGGAATTATTGGTTTCTACAACCCGCAGAACACGTGGCTAAGTAAAAACCATACAGATCGATCGGTCAAAGGTTAAGCAAGTAAGCCGCTTACCGCGGTCGGTCTGTGGATGGGTGACCATCCATTTTATACCGAGTTCCCTCCGTGCCTCGAAAAGCACGTAAAGTCGTTGGTCCCGGCTGTCATTCGTAGATTTTTGGCAGTTCTGACAACCAGTCTTACCAAGGGGTATCGTGTTATTCAGCAACTGGGTAGAGGTCCGATAGGCAGTCGCTCCATGCAGGTAAAACACTGGCCCGGTTAGACTGGAAGCCGACTCCAATATAGTTGGGAAAAGGCTAGGCAGATGATGATGGTTTCTACAACCCCAATTGTCTATTCAAACTCAAACTCAAACTCAAATCATTTATTTCAAATAAACCATTTACAGGCACTTTTGAATTGTCAAGGAGTCAGTCAGTCAAAAAGTTGCAGCTAGTTGCTCGTTCCAAACAGTAGGTTTCTATGGAGAAGAACGAGCATGAAACTCCATGAACACTCTTTTAAAATCAATAGAATCTTACAAATTTAGGTTACATCATTCATGTTGAATCTAGGGGTACAATGTGAGAACAATGTAACAAGTTGGGCACGTTAAAAGAGGTCTAGTGGCAATGAAATTAGACAATTCAAAATAAATTTAAAATAACCGAGGCAGCTAAGAGATGACCAGTCTCAACTGACGGCGCCCGTTCACGAACATGACGCACGGATCGGCACCATTTAGTTCAACCATTTTAAAGGGAACCAACTATGATATGGCAATCTACAAAAGTGTACATTCTACATACTATAAATACATTTGCGTCAGTACTATTATCCTTTGTTTCAAAACAGTTACATTTTCTATTCAACTTTCATTTCCGTCACGACTTTCAGGGCTTTTAAATCGAACTTTATTTTATTGAACTGATAGAAATCTTCAGGCTTGTTCGCACGATATCCATCGACACTTCAACAGTGATAAATTACATAGCCGGCTCGGTGGGTTGACAACACAATAATCTATTTCCTTGAGATAATTTATAGCACTTTTACTTGTTTGTAAGGCCCCCTGGTCAGAAATGGGTTGTCCTAATTTCTTCCAAATAGGAATACAATAACCTTCATTGATTTATTGGAGAGAAACTGAAAGTTTGATTCGGTATTGTTGAAGTGTCACTTCCTGTTATAACTAGTAACTCTTAGTCAACGAAAAAGGGAGTGTGCGCTTGAATCGCTTGCTTGGGTGTGATTCTGTAAGACCAGGGGGCCAAGTCTGCTATTTTTATAATGTCGTCATTCCAACACGATCCCATTGTCATTTTGCTAAAAGTTCGTAATCTGCTGAATTCATAATGGTCGATCATTGGTCGGTCGAATTAATGGCAATGACTGCACAATGTCATTCTAATGGTAGGTCACTGATCAAAGGAACTGTCAAAATTTTTGCAGATTACCGCATAAGTCAGTCACTCATTTGTCACTTTGTATGAGATTACCATTCTATATCATTTCTTTCAATGGCGTGTCAGTCGTTAACCATTGGAAAGTCATAATGACGCCATTATATTAGTAGATTTCCAAACTTGTCAAAATCAACAATTATGAAATCAATGATAGACCATTCTGACACTATTGTAATAGCAGACTTGAGGGCCAGGGGCGTGTTTCTGTAAGACCTCATTCTAAACTTCGAATCTGAATCCGCTGTGAGTTTCTTGATTGGCATTCTAAAAACTCGGTTGATAATTTGAATTTACACTAGTCCCCTTGCGAGCGTTTCAGCGAGTTGACCTAAATTGACAGGGAGATTTTGACAGATAAAGTATGAGATGACGTAAGAAGTGGCATTTTGCAATTTCCCCGTCACTTCGACGCTCACTTCGCACTCGAACCCGATTCAAAGTGTCAAATATGTCAAGATCATTTTGAACCTTATGCGAAGTGAGAGTGAATAGCGATGTGAGATGCGAGTTGTTGTTTGAATTTTACAAAATCGACTTACTTGTGTGCTGTTTGAATAAATTCCTAGTCAGAACTACTTCTTTATTATTTAGTAAAGCTATCGAAAAATGCTTTTTAAAAGGTTTAATTATCCCCATCAGCGCTGCAGATAGATAGGTAGGTAATTTAATTGAAATTTCAATGCCGTTAGTGTATATTGGTTGTAGAAAAATGGCTTCCTATTAAGCTAACTGATTTTGAATAAGTAAGCAGTTGTCTGACGTACGTTTCATATCGTCCAAGCTCCCGGGGGTCGCCTGTGCCGCGTCAGTTTAGCTTAGCTTTTAGACTAATAAGAGAAAGAAAGAGTATGGATACGTGAATACGTCCTTACGAAGGTATGCGTAAGGTAGCTTCATTGCGCGTCATCATCAGTCGCCTTTTCCCTACTACTTTGAAGTCGGTTTCCAGCCAAAAATAGGTACAAAACACAAAAAGTTTATTGGCAGAAAAGAAGAGGTGATAACTAACGGTACATTTCATAAGCAAGTTGAGTTTATACATCTCAATTTTTGGTTTAATCGTTGACCCCCAAACTAAGCAGGGCTTGTATCTTGGGGGTCAGAGTGCGAATGAGCATAAAGAAAGTTTACAAGGTAAATTAAGTAAAACGTGCGTTAAGTTGTGAGTGTGTGTATGTGTGAGAGTCTGTGAGAGTGAAAGTGTAAGTGATGATGATGTATGTGTGATGTTTTGTGTGATATGATGTTTTTCTGGCACCTTAAATTGAAACAAATGTTAGATGAAAGATTCTGTCTCAGTGTTAGTGAGTTCTAGAAGCCGTTTCTTAAGTACACTTTTTAGTTGCGCGGTTAACAGGTGTTTAATGTCCAGTGACTTGCAGACCTTGTTGAATGTGTGTAAGTGGGAGTAAGCAGGGCTCCGTCTGGCCAATAAGTACTTCGCAGGTGGAGTAGGAATTCTGAAAACCCGCTTTGACAGAAGTTCAATATAGTCAGCTCTTCTGGGGAGGATCTTGTGAGTGCGGATTATTGCAGTAAGAATAAAGAGTTGCCTAACGCGACTGCCTGTCAGACCTCCACACCCCAGTTGCTGGGTATCACGATACCCCTTGGTAAGACTGGTTGTTAGATTTTCTAGCTTCTGACTACCTATAACGGCTGTCAAAGATCTACAAATGACAGCCGGGACCAACGGCTTAACGTGCTTTCCGAGACACGGAGGGGGCTCAGTAGGGAATGGATGGTCACCCATCTACGGACCGACCGCGGCAAGCGTAGATTAACCATGATCATTATTTGATGATTATTATTGATGATGATTTGATAATGTTTTATTCAGGAAATCCGGAACTCGGGCAGCAGCGGCTTTGGTTTACTTAATCTTACTGTGATCCCCAAGATCACCTCCCAAACGTGGGGATTATGGCAACCCCCACCCCCAAGGGCGTCGCCAAGGGGGGCATGAAGCTATGGAGATTCCAATAGCTTCATATGCCTGACTGTATTTAAAATTCATACAATTCCTACCCACCATATATCAATTTGCCTCCCCCTAGGCCATTAGCTGGGGAGTCCTGGCGACGCTCTTGCCCACCCCCCTTAGGGGATGTCTTTGTACAATAGTGGACATCTTCCAGCTGATTACTATAATGATGATTCAGGAAATCGCTAGTTAGTATAACTATTCCAAATAATTATTTCTCTTTCTATCCTTATTTTGTAAAAACCCTTTTTTCCAAAACATTAAGCCCCCGTGTCACAAGCACTATTTGGCTGAACATCGCCATGCGTCCTGACGTAGTCATACTACATAAATCACGCGGGCCCGCCCGCTCGACGCGACGACTCATTCTTTTGTCATTCACTAACGATCTCGGCAAATGGACGGTAAACTGTGCTCTCATGAAGCTTCTGTATGAATTGTACGATATTTTATGAAAGTGTAGTTCGAGGCTTGGAGTGATAGTTCACAATGAAACAACGGCAGAATCGATTTTGATGAAATTTGGTATGAAAATAAAACTCTGGGAAAGGACATAAGCTACTTATTAATTCGCGACTTCGTCTGCATCGGCGATAACCGACATTCACGAGGACGAAGTCGCGGCCAAAAGCTTTTAATATTGTGCACCAATTTAGATGATATTTGGTATCGAAAATGGCTTAAACCCCAAGAAAGGACATAGGCTACTTTTTAATCTGCGACTTCGTTTGCATCTACGATAACCGATATTCATGCGGATGAAGTCGCGGGCGAAAGCTTGTAATACTTATTATAAACGAGAATATTTGTGAGAATGGATAGATGTTAGTGAACTCTTTCATGTCTAAGATAGATAGATACTGATTTAGCTAACACTTATGATTTTTGTTCCGTTTTAGTATTCTTCTCCGATAATTTAGAACTTTGGCTTAATTCTGAAGTTTGCGTAAATGAAATGGCAGGCTGGAATTAGTAATAGTAGGTATATGTTGATAAATGTCAAAGGTTTGCAAATGATACCTTCGACGCCACTTATCTATGTGTGTAATAGTGAAGGAAAACACGGTGACGAAACCAGAAGTTAAATTCTGGTATTTTTAAATACGTTCGTATTCTAATCTCTGTCTTATTCTACCACAAATACCTCTCAAATGTTCCTAGATTTTTGACAAGATTTTGCATTAACATCACAGGTATGTAATTGTGACAAAATTTTGAGTTTATCGTTCCGGATATTGGTATTCAGGACAATGGTGTACGCTACTACGATTAGTCTATATCAACATTCAGTTAACAAGTTTATAATATTAGTGTATATGGTTCATTTCTTCTCAGTCCCAGAAGAGATCTTATGGTCCTGCCCAAAGCGCCCAAGGTTTAAGTATTATAAAACAAAGATTTATCTTTGGTTATACCTTGTCTAAGCAAAGTTTTTGCCTTCCTTCTCTGTGTAAAATAGCAAAAGATTGTACAACTAAATCTCACTTGCACAAATTCCCCATTATTAACATCTAATAAGCAATAACGATCAATTTACCTAAACTTTACGCTCCAATAACCATTTAATTTAAGCTCCTAATACGCTCAGCACATATTAATACAATTTATACGTTCGTATCAGCGCTAAAAGTCTCTAAACTGAACTTACTAACAGCATTAAGTCGCACAGGGGTGGCAAATTGCCACACTCGAGATAACGACTTTATTAATTTGATTAATCCCGGTTCATAGACACATGGGCTTAATAACTTTGGAAGGTTGTGCACCCCTGACTGATAAATGGAAAGTTATGCACAGAAGGACCGTACAGAAGTACGCGAGATTTACGTTACGAAAGCTGTTGACAGTAAAAAGACAATTGATCTTAGTTTTGCTAAAACGATCTAACCCATAATTTAATTAAATGTCAAATTCGTTGTAGTTTCGTGGTAGCAAAAATATATGAACTCTTTGAGTAACTAACATTGTTAAGGGCGGATTCGACCAAACTTGTATAAGTCTGGGTATAAAATCACACATTACTCTAGAGTTTAGGAACTTTTCGTTTTACCAAATTTTAATGCCGGAATAACTGTCTATCCGAGAGTAAATCACTATACCGCCAAAATGCATCGAGTAAACAAGTTATCTGAGATTAAACCAATAAATATATTTTATTAATAAATAATACTGGGTGGCGCAAAAGTAAAGACCCTATTTGGTTCAGCTATAACATTTTTTCTAAATTAGAAAACTAGATTTAGATTTTTTTAAATGTATATTTGTGCCATTAAATTTCGTACCATTAGGATTTAAAGATGATGTCTTTTAAATGGTGACCTCCAGAGTTGATACACATTTGAGCCCTATTTATGACATTTTGCATAACTTGCCGTAACACTTCCTGCGATATGTTCGTTATTTCTTGACGAATGTTTTCTTTTAGAGCTGCGAGAGTCTGTGGCTTGTTCACATACACCCGAGATTTCAAAAAACCCCAAAGAAAGAAGTCTGGACTGGTCAGATCGGGTGATCTTGCAGGCCAAGGCAAATCGCCAAAACGAGAGATAACTCGGCCTGGAAAAGCGTCCCTCACTAAGTCCATAGTGTCGCGCGCTGTGTGTGCCGTAGCGCCGTCTTGTTGAAACCAGATGTGCTCCAGCCCCAATTCGTCCAAACTGGGTATCAAAAACTCACGTAACATGGTTCTG
Organism: Charanyca ferruginea; assembly: GCA_947361185.1. Lineage (NCBI taxonomy): Eukaryota > Metazoa > Arthropoda > Insecta > Lepidoptera > Noctuidae > Charanyca > Charanyca ferruginea. Next base: position 1,737,539 of record OX376071.1, on the reverse strand, counting down.
TAGCGTTCTCCAGTGACAGTAATCGCATTGCCTCCAGCGTCTTCGAAAAAATAGGGTCCGATCACTCTGTCAACACAGATGCCACACCATACAGTAACTTTTAGTGGGTGTAGAGGTGTTTCTTGAATAATGCGCGGATTATCAGTGCCCCAGAACCGAGTATTCTGCTTATTGACATGCCCTGAGAGATGGAAATGCGCTTCGTCACTCATAACCAATTTTGAAGGACTCAAATGTGTATCAACTCTGGAGGTCACCATTTAAAAGACATCATCTTTAAATCCTAATGGTACGAAATTTAATGGCACAAATATACATTTAAAAAAATCTAAATCTAGTTTTCTAATTTAGAAAAAATGTTATAGCTGAACCAAATAGGGTCTTTACTTTTGCGCCACCCGTTATAATGGCGGCTGCTTTATTACCAGCTGACATTGACAACTAGAACTCAACTCATTACCTACCAGCTACATGTGATCAATGACAGTTGACACTATTCTTCTCCTGCAAAATGATGTAGATATAAAATTTTGCGTTCCGCTTTACAAACAATTGTTATTAACTTTAATTGTATTTATATTTTAGTTATCAACTCAAGAGTAACAATTCCTATCTATAGGATTGGCTACTCTACGTTTGTAATGAAAACCGCAAACGAAGTTATCTGAGAGTAAGACCAATGAGAAAAAATATTCAAGGGTTAGTAACTCTGGTATGACATGGCCTTTGGTCGAATCTACCATGTACCATGAGTACCATGGAGCCATATTTTAAGTAAATTATTATGTGATTGACATAAATGAGCATGGCGGTTGAGAGAATTGTCATGCTCACTCAAATGTCTCGCTGGTGGTGGCGCGTGTGTTGGATCATTCAGCTCCCTCTGAAATGGTTGAGCTGAATGGTGCTGATTCGCGCGTCATATTCGTGAACGGGCGCTGTCAGTAGAGATTGGTCAACTCTTAACTGCCATGGTTTTTATCTTGATTATTTTTTATATTTTGTATTTCTAGATTACCTTCATTGTTTTCACATATAGAAGCAACAAGAATAATGTAAGCAGTATTTTGTAAAAACCTGATTTTAAAAGAGTGTCCGTGGAGTTTCTTGCTCGTTCTTCTCCATAGAGACCTACCTACGTTTTGGAACGAGCAACTAGCTTCAACTTTCTGTCTAACTGACCGACTCCTTGACAATTCAAAAGTGCCTGTAAATGGTTTAATTGAAATAAATGCATTGACTTTGACTTTGACTCTAGTCTATGACGTATTGTTTATGGAACTACCCAGTAGGTAATAATGGTGCCGATTCCCTTGTTCACAAACTAAATTAAAATTAGGCATTTGGCATCTCTTACTACCAGGCAGCTGAAGAAAAGGACGGCGACAGACAAGGACTAAGTTAGAGATGTCAAATTAGTTGTTCCCTTGAACTTCGCCGTGTTTTTAATCAATACGTTCTGAAATGACAACTATAAATGTATGAACATTTTAGATCAACTTAAATTGACAGCTCTTATTAATATATGTCTCTTTCTTGCTTTATTGGAGAGAAAGAGATATAAATAGCTTAAAATTAATCTAGTTCAAGCACAACAGAATTGGCACCAATGTCTTCTTAAACTTTGGAGAGTGTCGTGTAATAATTGTATGAAGTGATCCTTCTGCATTTCTGTGTCTATTGACGCTGTAGACAATGTTAATGTAATAACTGCGTCATTGTGAGGTGAGTATCTGCAGGTACAATGTGGAAGGTTTTAATATCGTTACGTGTATGTCTGGTATTATACCTTTGTTTCTAAAGGACCTATGGGTAAGAGGAGCTCGTGGCTAAGTAAAAGCCGCACGTTTCCCGGTCATAATGGTTAAGCTACGCTTACCGCGGTCAGTGCGTGGATGGGTGACCATACATTTAATACCGAGACCCCTTCGTACCTCAGAAATCACTTAACAACTTCACTGTCCGCGAAGCAGACACAATGGTTAAACAATCAACATGAATCATGTGACTCATGGGACAGTGAAATGGTTAAAGCCGTGGGTTCTGGCTCTCATTCGGGAGGGTTCTTAAAACATGAGAATAGAAAGAGAAATAATGATAATTATGGAATAGTTATACTAACTAGCTTCTATAATTGGCCCTTTTGGTATGAATCATCATTATCATCATCAGCTGGAAGACGTCCACTGTTGGACAAAGGCCTCCCCCAAGGGGGGCGGGGGTTGAGATAATCCCCACGTTTGACAGGCGATCTTGGGGATCACAGAGAGATTAAGTACACGAAAGGCGCTGCTGCCCGACTTCCAAATTTCCTTAAAAAAACACCGAACATCCGTGAGTAGAATACATTACATACATGGTACCTAATAAGAGGAGCTCGTGGCTAAAAAACCGTACGGATCATGGTTAAGCTACGCTTGCCGCGGTCGGTCCGTAGATGGGTGACCATCCATTTCATACCGAGACCCCTCCGTTCCTCAGAAAGCACGTAAAGTCATTGGTCCCGGCTGTCATTCATAGATCTTTGAAAGACGTTATATGTAGTCAGAAGCTAGAAAACCTGACAACCAGTCTTACCAAGGGGTTTCGTGTTACCCAGCCAACTGGGTTGTGCTGGGCTCAATTATGTAACCTCTAAAGTATTGATTTTAAAAAAGTGTTCATGGAGTTTCCTGCTCTTTCTTCTCCATAGAAACCCACTGTTTGCAACGAGCAACTAGCTTTAACTTCCTGACTGACCTTGTCAATTCAAAAGTTCTTGAAAATGGCTTATTTAAAATAAACGGTTTTGAGTTTTGAGTTACTCATTGGTTTCCTATTTAATTATTCTTATAAAATGTCTAAACTATAGACTACACAAACTGGCTTGTAATAAAATGATAACGTACCACGAAAATGGACGGGTAAAATGATATTGCACATACAGCAAAACACTGCAAATCGACCTATCAAAAAAATACGTCGTCAGGATATCGATTTGGACAGTAATCTGTCGAATTCCCGGCCGACCATTACTCACGAGGACACTGATTGACAAATGAGGTCCTGACACCAGCCGACCCCACCTCTTTGATGCCACTGTTTACACGCGAACCCATGATTAATATCGTATCCATCCTGCTGGTAAGCGTTGATCTGTTTGGTTTCCATCACCTTCCTAATAATGCACAATTTTGTAATGTTTCCGATGAATTATTATTTACTTTTTTTTAATTGGGATAAGTTCGCTACACTAATACCAAACCACTGCAACACATGTTAGCCAAAATCAATAGTGGCGACCACCAGATAGGCGCCAAAGCAAATGCTTCATACTAATATAATAAATGCGAAAGTAACTCTGTCTGTTACTTTTTGTAACGAAACGGCTGAACCAATTTGGATTAAATTTGGTATGAAGATAGCTTGATCCCTGAGGAAGGACAAAGGCTAATGGCTTTTTTTCGCGATAACCGACATTCACGCGGACCGCGCAAAAGGTAGAAAACTAGCGAAAGCTAGTAATCCATACTTAATATTATAAATGTGACAGTAACTCTGTCTGTTATGCTTTCACGATGAAATGGCTGAACCGATTTTGATGAAATTTAGTAAGAAGAGAGCTTAAACCATGGGGGCAGACACAGGCTACTTTTTAACCTGCGACTAATTTTGCATCCGCGATAACCGACATTCACGTGGACGAAGTCGCGGCAAAAGCTAGTAATAATTAATAGCTAGTATTAAGTAACTCTGTTCATTTGTAACGCTATTATGGCTAAACCACTGAACCGATATTGATGAAATTTGAGATGGGGTTAGCTTGAGCCCCAAGAAAGGACTTTGGCTATTTTTTAATCTCCAACTAAGTCTGCGTCCGAGATAACCGATATTTTTACGGACTAAGTAAAGGAAAGGCAAAGGTTGTTATTAATTATACTCCCATGAAACTACTGTAGAAGCACTTTGTAAAAACAACAACCATTGAATACAGAATTCAAAATCTTTAGTTTGGTCCTTTTGACCGACCAAAGACCAAAGGACCAGCACTTCAGTTTCTCTAAACTGATCCCCTTTTTAGGAACCAAACCGTCAACTGTCACACAAACTCAATTAAAATCCAACCTCGTCTTCCTTTCACTACCACAAACTACATCAACAACAGCTAGACACTTAGTCTATCTACACTACACAACAAAGAAAAATCGTCCGCTTGTAAATCACAGACTAATTTACACAAATAGTGCATGTAACGATGCAACGGTATCAGACTTAGGCTGGCGTGTATCCAAACTGAGATATATGGGTGTGGGTAATCGTCGGGGCACCCAGTTGGCTAGCCTAGCGTTTAGTCACCGCCAGGATTAGCCAGATTTATTGACAACTCATTGGATTATTGATATTTAGGCAATTCTGAGTCTTTCATCTTTTAATGTCTTTGTTTAGTGGTTGTCTTATTGAAGTTGGCTTAGATTGAGTAAGATATGTAATGTTTTAATACCGACGTGGTCATTTTTTTAAATATCATTACCCCTACACTATGTATTTTTCCTGCATCCTAGGTGCGTTTATAAGCATATACACCCAAATACACAAGCAATCAGATTCGAAACAACTATCTGTAGGCCATACAATTTTTATTTCCGTGCGGGAATCGAACGATATGCAGCGTATCAGTCATTCGTTCAGTCACTGTACCGCACCGTGTACCTACCTGAGATGTGTTGTCTTCTTCAATTATTTATGAATTCGTCTTCAATTGGTTATTTGGTAGTAGCTAATATTATGGTAGATATTATGGTTTATAAGTTGGGGCTATTTCATTTTATAGTGAGGACATTCCTCACTCGAGTTCCACTGTACCACTGTCAGTTTGGGTCTTATCATCTCACTGCCGGCGGTTTTTTATTATACACTAGCGGGCCTGGCAGACGTTGTCCTGCAACCCGACTATAGCGCCACCTGCCGGGTCCAATTGTAAATCTAAACCATTCTCGAATCCACTGGAACACACACAAAAAAACATCATGATAATCGGTACAGCCGTTTGGGAGGAGTTCACTTTCATACACAAGTACAGAAGATTTTTATATATAAGACTATGCAAAGAATATTAAGAAACAAAATTGTTTTGTAACCCTGAAAATTTAAGAATTTTACTTTTGAGAATTTTAAGAATTTATTATTTAGAACAAGGTTAAAGTCGTGATAAGCACAAAATAAATCTGAAAACACCAAGATTGGATTGTGAGACAAATGTGTGTTCAATGGAGTAGCCCTAGACCCCACACTAGGATACCCAGTGACGTGGGACCTAGTATCCTCGTAGTTGAACCACTACGTGCACATGTGTATGTGCACGTAGTGGTTCACAGTTGGGTTTATTTATTTACACTTCATGCACAAAGGTACAAAGGCGGACTTAATGCTTTAGGCATTCTCTACCAGTCAACCAAGGGTGGTGAAGAGATAAAACGGCAGGTGCATATAAAAAATATAGCAAAATAGGTAAATGGGTTCTAATTAAGTAACAGATAATAATATTAAACAAAGGTATCGAAATTGAAATCCGTTAAAATTGAAATATTCCGTATCAAACATTTCCTTCTAAGTAGAAGTAAAGAAACACAGGCCTTCTACATCCATCATCCACACAATGTGAACAGCTGAAAGGAACAGGAACAACAGTAACAAGCATTGTATTAAATGTTCCAAACGGTTTTATTTGTTTGTATTTAAATTGCAAATGGCGACTTTGTGGGAACGGACGCATTGTGCTGTGCGTCGCCGCGAACAGGAGAAATAGGATTGCGGCCAATGGGCTCGAGATGTGAAGACGTATTGTTAGCAGGTAAGGAAGCTGTAATGATAATGATCTGGGAATTGAAATGAGAAAATAACGATCTACTGGGAAAAAGGAATAAGACTGGACATGGTCTTTTTAAGAAGAGCCGACAAACATTTATCACGTTACCTAGAAATATGTAGCTTGTAAATTTATAGTTTATTGTTGTATTTAACTGTAAAATGGGCATGCAGCACGGGTGATAAATAAAACTGGTACTTATAGTACAGGCATTTGCAATTTTTCTAGGATCTTGGTATTTTTATAAATTAAGTTCCTTGTTGGTTTGCCCTGCAGAATTAGGTTAAGTCTTGGCTTAATAAATATTCTTATAAGCAAATTGTGTCGACGTGTTTTATTTTCTTGTCTAAGAAATATGTTTCCTTTTATCTTCTTTTTTTCGTAGTTGAGAACATTGTATTATTTCTAAATAATCGTGTATATAGAAACTGTATATCAAAGATTAACGATGTAAATGCGGCATTTTCAGGTTGTTTAGGTACACATTCTTTGGTATTTTATAGAAACGCTCATTAACGTCAATACCTAATAAGTTCATGAAATACGTTAGGTATATGGGCTGCTATATGAAAAGTGTTTGGTGCTTCGGGTACCTACCAATTACACTTGTAGAAGTGTGAAACAGGTAGTTTAAATTTTGAACACCATCTCAAAACTTGCACATACATTTGAAAGATTCACTGTACCAAACAACTTTCCTGAAAGTTGTTGACTTTTATCGAGTTACTAGTTCTTTGTAGTTTACCTATGTAAAGTTAGTCGTCGTAAGGGCTCAAATAGTAGAGTATTTCAATGCGAGAAGATTTTGAATTTGAACAGCACTGACATAGGGAATATTCCTCAAAATATTATCCCAGCCACATAGTATCGGAGCGAAGGTCCAGTTCAAATTTATGACCCAAATATTGCCGGTTAATTTGTTAAACTTGTTGTAATCTACTTGGATAAGGGTGCGATGGGACTGGCATACGCTGTGCGTAAAACTCCCTAAAGCAAAAAAAGAAATGGTGAGCTTATTTGAAAAAGACGTACTTAAGACTTCATGTGCGTTCTGTGTGAGATAATGTATGTACGACTACATGAAACTTCATAACGTACAGCCGTACCAAACTGTCAAATCCCAATTGAATACGAAACTTATTTTTTTGTTATAAAGTTGAAAATATATCAAAGAAATTAGACAAATCGTTGTAGCTTGATGTGCAGTCCAAACTGTTTGGTATACAGGCAATTAACTTGCAACTTCTTTTAAATAATGCTGCAAGTGTGCTAAATAGTCAATTATTTTACACCAGTCTCCATACTATTTGAATGGATGAAGAGAGAGAGGAAAGCCAGGGAAAAGATGGATGGATTGTGTGAAGAATGATATGAATGAAAAAGGAGTCAGTGAAAGAAGAATGGAAGAAGAAAACATGTTGCGCCGACCCCAAGTAACATGGGGCAAGGGCAGGATGAAGAAGAGTTTCGTTTGTATGCCATAAGCTAAAAAGTAAAAATTACTAACAATTAACGATATTTTTTTTCTCAAGCTTTTACTCAAGCTCAATCACTGCAACTCTTGGAAGTCAGAATCAACAACGGCGGCCACCAGAAATACGCCAAGGAGCTCGACGAGTCCCCAAGAATAGATTCAAGTATCTTGGATCCCGGAATGAAAATAATCAGAAAAGAATATGTTTTGCCACGACAAATATCACGCGGTATTATAAGTTTAAAACCTTTGGTGATCTATCTGTGACATCGTACGTCCTAAACTGATAAACCGATTTTAACGCCATTTTGATTGATGTATCGCACATTTCAAAAATACATTTTGTCATCTTGTTAATGTGTTGTCAGTGTACAACGTACGAGTTGTCGCTAAACATGCTCGATGACACGTCGCCATCTTCGGGGGTCCGCGGGGATGAATAAAACATGGCGCCTTTGAACAAGCCTGTCAGCCTGTGGCGAATGCGGTAAGGTGTGACACATAGTGTTGCTAATAAAGCGAGTTGTATGGTTCTCTTTTAGTAAGTGAAATTACCTCCTAATGGTTGGTGCTCTTAATTTTTATAGGCAGGTAAAAATATATTTTTAATCATCAGCAATGCAGAAATTAAAACTGCATTAGATATATCTGTAAATTAGGATAGAATTGAAATTTTTTATCCTAATCCTGTTAATTTCATCATAATGTTGATAATTTTATCCTAATCTAGCCAATGTTAATCCTACTAATTTTGGTAAATATCCTCTTACTGGAATGTTAATAGTTCATGTCTTCAAACTTTTCAACCAAATCGTACTTTTTACTTTGTTTTTATATTTTACCAGTACCAACATGTCTATACCTACTTTATGTACCTATGTTTTGTATTTGCGTGTTGAGTGTTTAGCTTATACGATGCAGAAAAGTTTCAAAATGTTTTCATACCTAAGAAAAGATTGAAAATGTACTGAGTTACATTTAATTTACGGAAACTCATAAACACAAAGTTATTGTTTCTCCTTATAACATTGTTTGTTGGTAATTACTTTCTCCCGCGTGTTGCGTGAATTATTGTCACGGTTGTGGGTGACGTCAGAACACGTCATAAAATGTTATGTGCGCACTGCTGGTGTGAGGACGCGAAAATGAGGGGTGTGTAAGTAAAAGATTTGTAAGTACTATCACAAGCAAAAACAAGTAACAATAAGGCAAAATTAATAAGCGAATCCTCAAGATCTTTTCGAAATATGAAATACTAGCAACCCGACCCGGCTTCGCATGGGCCTATAATAGCCTTCCTTGATAAATGGACTATCCAACACAAAAATAATTTATCAATTCGAACCAGTAGATTCTGAGATTAGCGCGTTCAACCAAACAAACAAACAAACAAACTCTTCAGATTTATAATATTAGTATAGATATCCGTCATTAAAGGTTTTTACGAGAAAATCGCGTTGGATTTTTGCACAATTGTAACATATTTATGATTATGACTGTACCTACCTGTTTGTAGGTAAAGAAAGGGTACGTACTAATTTATAATACAAACATATGTTTTCACGCTGTATTTCAGGGTTTTGGTTGATAAAACTGTAAAAAAAGGCTCTTAAAAAAAAAACAAAGGCTCCTTTTTTTTAACCTTAAGGTAATTAGTACTTCAACTTTAGGTTAAGTAAACAGGGCGCTATGTTGTATTGCATTTAGGTAAGTTTTCAGTATTCGCTCTCCCTACCTTTCTCGCTCCGCCTATCAACTGGTCAGCAATGCTAGTGAGGAATGCATTGATTCCTCCACCAGTACACTGATTATCTGACAAAATAAATATTACATGAGCATCAATGTGTAGGTACACTTGCGGACCTCTCAGCAATACAGGAATTTGTCATGGTTGAAGGTAATAATAATAATACCCGTTTATTTTAGATTTTTTATTTTATTCAGTTTATTTTTTTATTTTAGTTTTTTTGAAATAGCCTTTGACACGGAGAAGTGGAAGGAGAGAAGCCTTTGACCTGCAGTGGAAAAAACAGGGAGCCAAGTCTGCTATTTTTATAATTTCGTCATTCTAACACGATCCCATTGACATTTTGCTAAAAGCTCGTAATCTGCTAAATTTATAATGGTCGATCATTGGTCGGTCGAATTAAAAGCAATGACTGCACAATGACGTTCTAGTAGTAGGCAGGTCACTGATCAAAGGAACTGTCAAAATATTAGCAGATTATCGCCTAAGTCAGTCATTTAGTTGTCATTTTACACGAGATTACCATTCTATATCATTTCTTTCAATGGCGACCATTGAAAGAAATGACCATGATGAAATGGCGGTGACCATTGGAAAGTCATAATGAGGCCATTATATTAGTAGATTACCAAACTTGTTAAAATCAACAATTATGAAATCACTGATAGACCATTCTGACACTATTGTAATAGCAGACTTGAGGCCCAGGATGAAAAAAGAGAAGTTTATTTCAGTCCTACTGCAGGCTAGCCTGCAGTAAAGCATTAATCACCACGTGCGCTCCAGGCGGATTGGCGATTTTAGACTTCTTTAATTTTTTTCCTGATTATGTTTTTCTTCAGCGATGTCTGTACTATTTTAGAGCGTCGGCTATCCAAGGCTGGTTAGGGGGCTTATAGACCGATGTGATCGTGCAGGTACCAATATCCACTGTAAGGACGTTTTCTTCGAAGCACACAGGCCATCCAGGGCCTTCCGCGTACGGTGAGACGTAAGTTGTGGGAGAACCTCCATCCACCACCACCCAACTTCGTTCAACCCAAGGAACACCTGCCACTCGGAAGTGATTTGCAGTGGCCTGAATGGAAAGCGCTCAATAGACTGCGCACCCAGGTAGGCCGCTGCAAACACAATCTAGCAAAATGGGGCATAATAGATCCCACCGACACCCAGTGTGAGTGCGGTGATCCCGACCAGATAATGGCCCACTTACTACAGTGCCCAAAGTGCCCCTACACCTGCACCTTAGAGGACATTAAAAACGCCACTGATACCTACTGGGCCCAAGTAGTCTAGCATAAAGGAAAACCATCGATTCGAAAAGAAGAAGCGATGTCTGTGATATCCAAGATACACTTAGAAAGTACAAGTAAGTATGTAGGTAAAAGTCACGTGGGTATTTGCCCAGTATCAAAGTGATAACCTCTTTCCTAAAAGGCGGGCGCCTTAACCACGGGGCTATTATGTACAACACAAGCAAGTTGAAGCTAGGACTTCATTTTTGTGCTGAAGTTTTTCAATGTTTTACTTGGGTATGATGAAAAGTGACTATTTTGAAATATTTGTTTTGCCGTGTGGGTGTCGTAGAAGGCGACAGAGGAATATTGACCAGAGGATAGGCCGTAGCGTCCTTCTGAGCACCATAACACCTACATCGATCGCCAACATGCATCGGCCAAGCATGGCGGTTACGCCCCCCCCCCTTAAGGGAGACCTACTATTCCCAGCAGTGGGCGTGTAATGGGTGACATGAACATGATGTGAAAGAAATATTTACTAGCATTTAAAAAGTTTCTTTTTTCCAAATTGAATTTTAATCAAGTTTAATCAAGATGTTTCAATATAAAACAGCACTTAACAATCACATCCACCAATAAAACAGCACTTAACAATCACATCCACCAATAAAACAGCACTTAACAATCACATCCACCAATAAAACAGCACTTAACAATCACATCCACCAATAAAACAGCACTTAACAATCACATCCACCAATAAAACAGCACTTAACAATCACATCCACCAAATTATCTAATAAACAATTGAATTGTGTACGAAACATACAGTGGAGAGGAGTGCAGTTTTAAAATAAAACCTCTAAATACCTATTTTCTATTTTTGTTGGTTTATTCCATTCAAATATCAATTTATATTAATTTTCTATTCCGACTGACACCATTGTTTAAACGAATACCGAAACAAGTTCAAAGATATAATTGCTGTTATGCAATCATAAGACCATTAATTGAAAAAAAAAATCGACTAGTTTAAGAATAAAATAGGACTAATAATCAACTTTATCATAATTTTAGTTCCTCCTTGTACATACCTGTATTTTTCAACCGACTTCAAAAAAGGAGGAGGTTATCAATTCGTCTGTATTTTTTTTATTTTTTTTAAATATTTGTTACCTGAGAACTTTAGACTGGGTGAACCGATTTTGATGATTCTTTTTTTATTTGAAAGCTAGTGCTTCCCGTGTGGTCTCATTTTACTTTGGTCCAGTTCTGACAATGGCATCCATGAGAAAACCAAGATAGAAGAAGTCTTAAATTTGCATTAAGTATGTGCGCGATTTGTTACGCGATTTCTCCGGTAAACGTAAACCGATTTAAAAAAATATTTTTTTTAATCCAGCAATTTTTGAAAAATCAACAAATACCCATAAATTTTACAAAGACGACGTTTTAGTTTCTTCAATCTGTGGAGTAGTCAACTTTCAATCTCTGTTTTAACCGTGTTGCCGTTATCTTAATAGATTAGGATGAGAAGGAGGTACTAAAAAGCGGAAAATAAAAAGCTTTTTACAAAAAAGACAACCGCCTTCAAAAACTGAAAAGTGAAAAAAGTTCGAAACTAAAGTCAATGTGTGTTCTGTGCTAAAGTTATTTTTCACTTTTCAGTTTTTAAAGGCGGTTGTCATTTTTGTAAAAAGCTTTTTTTTTAAACAATAATTTGATTCACACAACACAACCCAACCACACAAATGAATAATAATGATGTCGAAAAATCATACTCTTGTTTTAAATTACGTTAAACCTGCTCAATATTTTCCCTCCATTATTGCCTGTGTGTCTAGAGGTATTATAGGTATTATCTAGAGGTGCAGGTGGATTAAAATCCAATCATTGACGTTATTAAGTCAATTATCATGCAAATAACACAATATGCACTTACAATGCTAGTAAAATATTTCACAACACTAGCAACGCAACCTATTTTTGACTCTACTGTTAACATATAAGACTGATTTTTCTCTGCGTCAATCACTGTAGATAAACTCGATCAAAAAATGATGCATTATCAACTTTACGGCATCATGATAAGATAGTTTCTTGATGCAGCGATGATAAAAGATCATTACGAAGTACAAAGGCGTATAGACGAGCTTAATTTTAAAAATGTTAAACTGTTTATGAGGCGTTTATCTCGTAAAATGTTAATTCATGATCACGATTTTCAGAATGTACAGTCGCGTGGTGAAGTGGTTATACTTCTTTATTTTATAACACGTTGTAAATATTTAGGTAGATTGGTACTTCATTATCTCTTGCTCCAATAAACGTCAGACATTTTCAAAATACAACAAAGTATTTACTAACAATGAAGTTTGTGTGCTTCGCAAAGATGATTTATTTGCGAATTCATAATAAATTCATAATAAACTTATAAAAAAACTGTAGTTATAAAATGAAATAAAACAAATTGCTATAAAATTCGATGGTGCAGTGGTTAAAGCGCCCGCCTCTAATGCACAAGATTGTTCACATAACTGGACAAGGATAAGTACCAATGTCACCTTTTCATCTTCAGTACTTTCAAGTTTAGCTTGAACATCGCGAATAAACCAGGACATAACAAATATAAGTTTGAAATCAATGCTACTGTCTTCTCTGTATGAGATGAGCTGGTACTATAATTGGGTTGCTGACACCATTAACCTATAATTCCAAAATTCAACTTATCTTATAATAAACTTTATTTTAGCCCGGAAAACCTGATTAATTTTTATTTAACTGTAAAATTCGATTTTAAGTTGCTTTGAAATCAATTAATAGTTAGTCAATTGAGTTTGTAAATAAGTGATGTCACAGGTCGCCATTGTTATACAAAATGTATGGAGGAATTTCGTTTTGACAGCTCATAAAATGTATGTCAATTGATTGGTGGTGTCAAGTACATAATTATTGAAAATCTGAACCTGGGCCTCAAGTCTGCTATTACAATAGTGTCAGAATGGTCCATCATTGATTTCATAATTGTTGATTTTGACAAGTTTGGTAATCTACTAATATAATGACGTCATTATGACTTTCCAATGACCAACTACTGACGCCATTAAAAGAAATGATATAGGATGGTAATCTCGTACAAAATGACAACTGAATGACTAACTTAGACGGTAATCTGCAAAAAATTTGACAGTTCCTTTGATCAGTGACCTACCATTAGAACGTCCTTGTGCAGTCATTGCTTTTAATTCGACCGACCAATGATCGACCATTATGAATTTAGCAGATTACGAACTTTTAGCAAAATGACAATGGGATCGTGTTGGAATTACGAAATTATAAAAATAGCAGACTTGGCCCCCTGGTCCATTGACCAGAATTGAAGCACAATGTTTATTTGAATTTGATGTACAGACAGCCGGCGTAATCAACTGCTTACTTAATCCAAAGAAATGTTAATGCGTGGGGGGTAAGCAGTTGATGACGCTGTCTGTACCTACCTATTTACCTAGCCTTATGTTGAAATAAAATATTGTACCTTGGTAGGTACTTTTTAACCAGCACAAAATATTTTACAAATTTTAATATTACTTTACGAATTGTACACCCGTGGGAAATATCGGCTGAATATTTTTCAGGAAAAGTTTTTATTTATTTTTCACAAAAGGTACTCTGTTTTATAAAAGACAAAGTTCGTGGTGGGTAGGTAGATACTGAAGCCGAATTGGTTTACTTGTATTTGAAATCGTTATACAGTTAGGTAGTACTTAGAATAATAGTACTAAAAATTGTTGGAAACAGCGATGTCTTTTTTTACCGAGTTCATTAAAGGTGGTTCTTTGTTTGAATCGTTTTTGTATGTAAGTAAAAGTGTGTTGTGGTTGTGTGTGGTGTGTGTGGTGTGTGTGTGTGTTGTGTGTGTGTGTTGTGTGAAACACAAACAATAACACAAACAAAACACAAACAAAAACACTTAGTTTTTGTTTGTGTTTTGTTTGTATGATTTAAAACAAAAATACAGATCCGATTTTTATGAGGTTTTCGCTATTCGTCTGCATATTTTTCTGGAAAGATTTTAACGTAGAAAACGTTGTCCTAACTTAAGATAGAGCTAGACGAAAATGGAGTAAGTCCGTGGAATTTCAATATCTACAGAAACCTTCAACTACTGTTATATCTGGTACACCTGTATTTTTTGCACATAAAAGATTCTTGATCCTATTGTTTTAGTGTTTTAGGGCAGGTTGTTTTGTATCAAACGGTTGGTTAACGTTACATACGGACAGTTAAAAATTACTATGACGTGAGATGTTTAACGAACGTTAAATGTATCGGGTTGTTTCATGACATAAAAATCCGTTAGTCAAAGTTATTCAAAAACAGATTCCATAACATTTTGATGTTTGACGTAGCTGTTTGACAACACAAAATTACGTTGACTGATGGATGCAGCAGTGGCTATGGTAATAGTAACTTTTTAACATACGTTAAGGTCACCATTTTGTGAAACAACCCATTTTTTTGGTTTGACGATAGTTAGCGCCATTTTTGACTATTACCCATCAGTAAAATATAGTTGAAGCATCCCTTAGTATTTTAAATCAGTCAAAACCACTTTATTTTCGTTGTCGACGATACACAAAGACCAGTCGCTATAGCACTTGGTTTAATATCAACTGGTCGATAATTTCGAGCTCCGATTCTTTACTACTGCCACAATATAGGTAAATTCATTCCGTAGGACTACTTTGTACATTATGAATAACTTGCTCTAAACGCCTAAGGTATAACTCTAAACATGTGCATTAGTTTTTTGTGTTGTGACTAGGGACCTAGTCCCTCTAGATAGCTATACTTCATTTATTATAATATAAGACAAAATGTCGTTAATCCGCTTTCGTTACATGATAAAAAACAAAGCAATGTAAAGTATTTGCCATTTAGGTACATAAAAAAAATATCGCAAAAATGCTGTTCTGTCAATAAAATACAATAACTATCCATATCTATTTTTGACCGCGTTTAATCTAATGCTATAAAAATTGGAGTATAATTGTCACGCAAACAATTATTTATTACTTACAGTGAGAACGGCTAGACAGCAACCTAAAGAGGCTATGGTCTTGACAAGCAGCAGTTTAAACAAATATCGACGAACGTACATGAAAAAAGATTACATACAGACAAACAAAAAACTTCATATTTTTAAGTCGGTTTAAGATCCCATCGTAGCGATGAATACCAGTGACACTAAAAACATGGTCAGTTGTAGAGCTTCTGAGCTTAATTTGTACTGTGGTCAAACCACCGGAATCGGTAATGGCACCTTATTATATTGGAAAGTGTGAGAAATAATGATCACAATCACGCGTGCCTACTCAACTTAACAGTAAAGTTTAATACACATTTTTATACGACAAACAAACACTAAAATATCGATATAATTGGTATTACGTTTATCGAGAATCGGTAATTGTCCACTCGATAAGGTAATCGAGTTGGAATCGCTTCTTGTTAGGTACTCAGATGTGGAGCGGTAATTAGTGTAGTTTGAATACTTCAAAGTAATGTTTATATAGAAGGTTTTCTTGTTAAGTTCTTAATTGTTAAGAGTAAGTACGCGTGACTCTTTATAGCCTGCAAGTTGCCTCCATTTAGGGTTATTCATTCTACGAACTTAGTTACGTTTGTGTCTTCATTTGTAGCCATCTTTTTCTCTGGAGCCATTTAAGATGTCAGTCACAGGATAATTGTATAACCAGCCAGAAAAACCTCTACTGCTCATCTCGATCGATCAATTGTTAAATAGACTTATTAATAAGAACCCGTACTCATAATCATCATAAACCGTTCTCCTCAGTTGACACAGCTGGCGCCAGATGACGTACGAACTGATTCACAGTTTTCTTAAATCCTCAGCTCATCAAAAAAGATAATAAATAACCGATTCAATTGGTTCAAAACTAACAAAAAACACGTCAGAATTTCCAGAAATTTTTAGCAAATTCATAAAATTCGTCATCGTGCAATTTCGTAAGAGTAATAATAAAAATATGGCGTCGAAAATATACGAATTCTGTCGAAATTGTGTGTGCAATTCGCATTAAAATAATTAAGCCCTTTGATCGGGGTCCGTCGACTAAGAGAATTTAATATGCAACCTCCTCACATCAAAGGGAAACTCCCAAACAGAAATTAACTACGCGATGTTATATAAGTGATGAGCGATGAGCGATCAGGTTGAGCGGGAGTCATGCACTAAGTGTTGAGATGACATCAAACGAGACGGAATGGTTGTGGGAAATGAGTCCACATGTATTTTTGATAAAATGGGAAGTCATTTAAGATATCCATTTTTAAGAGGAAGTAATTAGGGTTCTGTACCTCATTAGGAAAGAACGGAACCCTTATAGGATCACTTTGCTGTCCGTCTGTCTATCTGTCTGTCCGTCTATCTGTCAAGACCCTTTATTTTGCGAACGCGTAGAGGTATCACGTTGAAATTAAAACCATATGCTTAGGTCCACGATCTTCAATCAAACTTCGAAGTTAACGTGAAAAAAAAGATACGGCTATTTATATCGCAAAATATTATAAAGTCAATAACACACATTTAGTTCTGGATTATTTAGAGAAAACCATGTTTGAGAAACTTTCTAATTACTTATGTAATTTATTGCTAATAATCGTGAAAAGTTCACAACTTGTACCACACGCATACAGACAGAGCAAATATCATTACATTCATATCCGCATTTCCAATTCCTTGGAATCATGTTATTAGATGTTTTTTCAACAAACCCAACGATTTTGAGTTTGAAAACGTTACCTTTGGTTTAATTATTATTAGAGCTTTGGAAATGGGGCTGTAAAGTAAACACAAGTGTTTTAAATGATTATTTGGAAGGTATCGTAATTCTGTTACTGTTTACGCTTGTGTGTGGTGTATCATTTTATGTTCAAGTATGTAATTACGTGTAGGTAATTTGTAAGGTAGATATTTTTCGACTGAAAAACAAACAGGCATCGTTTTAATCTAAGTAGGTATGTATGGTCTATGTTCACGTTTCATTACTGTTTTAAATGTTGGAGTAAAAACCTTTTAAATAAATGAAAACTCGACACGTGTCAAAAAAAACCTACTTAAGAGCGCGTATTCGATTCGTGACGAAAATTTCATGTTTTTGCGTTTTGCCCAGAGCAATATCGTAATTATGTGAACAGATTATTTAAAGACAATTTATAGTTTTAGAAAGATTAAATCTTGATTTAGACAGCTACAGAGTAAAAGTATAATTTATAATTATGATTTTTTAAAGCGAAGACAATTCTTTCATATCGTTTTACGAAAATAGACGTCAGAGTTAACTTTCAGTATGAATACAACCATTACAATATGCCAAAATATTTTTTTTTATGTGTTTTTCCAACAGTATATACAGTCATAAAGACAGCTACAGAGCCAAAATTACGAAAATATTACTATTATGTATTAAAAAACAATGTTGAAAAAGTAGAAAATCGGTTCACTTTGACAATTTTTTTTCACCAGGATTTGAATAAAAACATAACTGATATATTTATTTTATGAAAGTAAATGTTATGCTTAACATAGAGAATATTTTCCAGTCCGTTATACGAGCTCATTTATTTTAGACAATTATTTTAAAAAGCACTGTAAAACATAGCGCGCTGTCGTTTGCCGATCAATTTCAATGATTCGTGCTTATTTCGTGCATATTTTTTTTTCTGATGCACACAAACAGACCATTGTATTGTACTAGTGTGTGTTAATGCTGCTACGCCGTTCTAGCAATCGTTTAGATTTTGAGTTGCGCTAAATCGAATACGCGCCCTTAATAATATTAATTATGAATCTTTAAATAATCACTGTAAGTTCACACTTAAAACTTATAAGCCCTCAATGACACCCCCGAATTGCAGTCAGAATATACTAACTTCAAGTTTCTGACTGACTGACTTCTTGACAATTATAAAGTGCCTGAAAAATAGTTTATTTAAATTAAATGGTTTTGAGTTTGAGTTTTAATGGTTTATTTGAAACAAAAGATTTGATTTTGATTTTGTTCCATGCCCAAACACAAACCATCATTTTTTCATCGAAATCTTGCTGACATAATAGTAAATCATGCGAAATAATCCCCTGAACTCTGCTTACCCTCAGGCTCCCTTCGTGTTTGCAGCATGTACCCTCACTATGTCCGGTGGATATCAAAGCCACCAGGGACCTGAGGCAAACATGACGGCATCGAGTCAATAGATGAGGTTATATCTTATGAGATTTGATGAGAATATTATTTATAAACGAATATTTCAATATTGGTATTATGGTTGAATAAACAGGAGTTTTCTTTTCGGAAAATTGGATCATACAATGACAAAAACACACCGATTTTTTGTGTCTCTCTAAGATTCTGAGAAGATGATGTTTAAGAGAAAAAGTTTATGGATCTGGGTTCCGTAGTTTAAATATGACTTTCTTGACCATAGTTTTGATTAAGTATTTGATGTTTGAGACTTTTAGCTGCATGAGTTGTTATATGGGAGAAACTCATCACACTATTCCAACCACTGCAACTCCTAAGAGTCAGAATCCACAGTGGCCACCACTAGAAAAGCGCCGAGACAATCAAGCTCGACGAGTCCTCGTTACAACTGTCTGGGATCCCGCAATGAAATTAATTAGAAAATATTATCTTCTCATACTTATATGAAACTAGTTGCTCGTTCCAACTTTCTGACTAACTAACCGATTCCTTGTCAATTCAAAAGTGCCTGTAAATGATTTCATTGAAATAAATGCTTTGAGTGTGTGGTGTCGGACGTAAAGAATAGCACCATCCCATATCTTCCCGTGGGTGTCGTAAGAGGCGACTAAGGGACTCACCAGAGAATGGGCAGCAGCGTTCTCTGTGCCTTTGTAACAACTATACTGCGATCACCAACCCGCCTGCCAAGCGTGGCGATTATGGAAACCCCCCCCTTGGGGAGGCCTATGTCCAGCAGTGGACGTCTTTCGGCTGAAATGATGATGATGAAATGATTTGACTGGCTTTGAAACCAGTCAGCTCCCTATGCCTCGTTAAGCTTTTTTTAATAATCAGTAATATCTCAAAAAATACGTATTTACTTTAGTAGCAGATACATAGTCATGACGACTTCAAAATTCCTCTTTTCTTCGGGAATTCAAACGGTAACAGGATTAAGGTGCTCACTGTTAGGAAATCGAGTCACGACTTCGTTAGGCCGTGTGTACACAGGCTGCACCCGACAGACAGACAGAGGTAAATTATGTGTGTTTTACTACTGTGTGCTCCGGGGTTAAGTCTATACGGAGAGTTTGAAAATTGAGTTCCAATACTCAATGTTTAGTGTGCACTTTATTGAAAATTTCAGCATGTTTTTGTAGTATTTATGTCTTTATAATAAGAAAAGAAGAGTTATGTGGGACTACTAAGGGACCCCCCAGAGAATGGGCAGTCCCTTAGTCGCCTCTTACGACACCCACGGGAAGACACCCATGGGATAGTGCTATTCTGACACCACACGAGTAGAAATGGGGTGGTCTTATTCGCAGCCGACACCTCACGGCCTTATAATGATCTAATTGAAATACATGATTTGACTTTGACGCGTTGCCATTCCAGAAAATATAATTAAATCCATGGATCAATTGAATCCATGTACCAGCACCCATTCCTCTCAGAGGTGTTTAAGTTGCCTTAAAAAGATCGTTTGGATAATAAACTCTCTCCTATTTAACAAAACTGTTAAGTATGCGCACACACAATGTTTCAATCAAACCTTACATGATTACGAGGCGAGAAACTTGAACTCGAAGCCAATTGTTCCTTCGAGCCGTAATCACGGGCTTATGGCGCACAAAACACAATCTACTTCAATAAGCAGTTATTATGGGTAATAAGCAATTTGAGAGCAACAAGGATAGGCTAAGGTAATTAGGATGAACTTATAAAGTAACGGTTACTGTCCTAGAAAATACTTTGAGGCCCACTTAAGTTAAATCTTAACTCAGACTAACGCCAGGTTCAACTACAAAATTTGGTAACAATCATTAGGTACTACTATCCATATTTTAATCTACTTAATATTATAAATGCGTTTTTTGCGACATAAACGGCGGTATCTTTTTTTCACGTTAACATAGAGGGTTGATTTTTTTACAGCATCAAGGGACCGTAGACTTGAGTATATGATTTTAATTTCAACTAGATACCTCTACGCGTTCCTGAGATAAAAATTCTTGACAGACAGACAGACGGACAACAAAGTGATCCTAAAAGGGTTCCGTTTTTTCCTTTTGAGGTACGGGACCCTAAAAATACTAAATATTCTCCTGTAAGGTGGCTAGTAGGGAGCGAACATAAACACATGTAACTAAGAAGAATTCTCGTATATTACTGGCCAGATGATACAATAGTTAATACAATATAAAGAGTATAAAGACATACAGAGATACATACTACATATAGTTACAATTAAAGGTTCTACCACACTACACTCCGAAAACCCCAAATCCCAAACCACCCACCACCCATCCACCCATTACCTACACCCATTTCCTGAAAACTGTCGCTAAGAGCTTCGGCTCTCCGATTATCCAGCAATTTGTGCAGAGGTTGATTTTTACTAACACTAGGCGATAAGTTTTTCTATGTTACTAACACTCTATGGATCTTTGTTGTCCGAAATAAAGGTTTATTATTATAACACCATGAGCCATGTTAGCAAAAGTAAAAACCGCTGCGGTCGATCCGTGGATGGGTACCCGCCTATTTTATACCGGTACCTCTCGCCTCGGAAGCCGATGGTCTCGGCACTCATTAGTAGATCTTTGACAGGCATTAAGAGTAGTCAGAAGCCAGAAAGTCTGACCACCTCTGTCTCTCTTAGCAATGGGTATCGTGTTAACAGGCAGTCGCTCCATGTAAAACACTGATTTTCAGCTGCATCCGGTTAGACTGGAAACCGAAGCTCATACCTCGACCAAACGGAACAATCGTTCGCTGAAAAATTACTAAATGTCTTAAAACTTTTCAGCTAAAATAAATTTGCTTTTTCATTTTGAATTAAACGCAAGGTTATTTGAAAGTACTAATAAAATGCTATAAGAAATATGAATGTCTGGACTGAAAGCCTCAAAACAAAATAGGGTCCTGCTGGCTTGATAAAAGTTTTGCAGCTGCATTCCTTATTAAATAATTATTATTTTAAAATTAAACTAAGGTATTTTTAAGGTATTATTACACCGGTAAACGGGACCACAGAAGATTTGTCTATAGAGCTTCAAACAGCGGAAGGTCCTGCTGGAATATAATTTAAGATTTCGCTGTAACAATTAAGATACTATATTTTTACTTATACGATTCGGAAGGTACTGAATACTACGCACGTTAACATTTAACTTTCAATCGGATTAAACGTAGGGTCCTGCTGGGTATACAGACAAGTCCGAGCTACACTACTTACTAAACTCCAATCTCCTAGCTGTATAGCTTTGACTAAGTATTGTTAGAAATTTCAAAGTCATGTTTCATATTTCCAAAAATATTTCTATCTTAAGATCTGGATCAATGAACTTCATTAGTTATTGTTCTAGGAAGCTGCGCACGCGTCGATGTATCACTCGGAGAAGCTAGAGGTGTGATGTAGGCGATGTCAGTGTAACGCGATAGGGCCGTGTACTTCGGACACCGTTAGTATTCGGAGCGTGGCGTACGACATGGTACAACACTAGGGTGGGGTCGCAGTGATAGAGGGCTACGGATCGTGAGATTTCGTAAGACTGACTTATATTTACGTTATTATCGTATTTTCGTATATCGTGGTATTTAAAGTTAAGTTAACTCTACCATTTCAAAGTTAGAACCACTTCATTTCAAAGCTGGAACACAATGGTTAGGCCATTTCAAAGATATATCTGCAAGGTGTACGAAACCAAATCGAACTAAAAATAACCTAGACAGAAACCAATGTTCGTCAAGTTCAGCTTAATTTACCTGTCTTATATTCTTATGAAGTTATGAGACAAGCAGGCTTATGCCTTGTGATATTTATTCCCCGCTAATCGCTCTCACTACGACCCCGCCCCCCAGCGCGCTCTAGTGTTTATTTGTCGGCACAGCACAGCGCGTGGGCAAGGTGCTAACGTACAGTCGCACGCTGAGGTGTTAACGCGATAATTTCATTATGCATTCGCTGATTACGGCGATAATCGACGTTTGATACTTCAATGCTATCGCAGCTTTGTTAATTATTAGGTTTAGAGGTTCAAATTGAGTGATTTAACTCTTAAAGGACCGGCAAATGGTGTTTTTTAGTTGGTTTTGATTTGTGTCATTGCTTTAAATTATTTGTTCTCAAACACTAAAAATGGTATCTTAAGACAATTATGAATTGATGACGGTAACATTACACTAAGCAATAAAATATCAAATAAGAAATAGCAATAGTCACTTAAAACCTGTCCTAGGACATTAAAGTACTTTTCCATAGCCAATAATTAAGAAAATCTAAAAACCCCTCTGTTTTAAAACAATAGAAAGGTAACTTTGCAACTAAAATAACACAACATAAACATTCAATATTTCCCTGAAAAATAAAATAATAAAACACCTCTGTCAACGAGTGTGCGCGGGCGCAGGTGAACGCGCGACTTTACGAGCTCGTAAAGTACAGGCGCGCGGGAAAGCTTTAAATAGATTTAGGTACAAGCCTGTGACTTACTTGTTTTCGATGCAAGGAAAATGCATCTGGAACTTATATATGGACAATGTCCAGTGATTTCCTACATTATATTTGGTGTCGAATGGAAGCTGCAACAAGTTGAACAGAAAGCTATTGGGAAAGTCACGTAAACGGAGAATACGTTAAGGGAATTTTGTACAACGACATAATGATTTATGTATGGTTCCTAAAGGACCCAAGCAAAAGTAAAGGATTCTTTTCAAATTAAATAACAGTTTTCCAGTACCAAACGGTGTTATGGACGGCTACTAAACTGCCGCTATTAAATTTCAAAGAGTATAAGCTAAAAGATAGTATTAAAATACCAATAGCCCCATCATTAATTTACAGTTTTCAGATATCTATTCTGTAAAAGTCTTCCTCAGTGAAATGATTTTGTATGTATGGCAATGTTACGGAGAACGTTAATACCAGTAGTAGTTTACACGGTCGTGGTGCGATAAATATCGCAACAGCTGCTAAAGAAACTATAATCCATTTCAAATGGCTAGAACATAAACTAACAAAGCTGTTTACCTTCAAAACCAACAGCACTGAACATAACCGCTTCCCTTTCGAGAACACCGCAGCAATACAATTAGCAACACAAAGGCACTCATTAAAGCCTCATCACACTAAAACGCAACAAAATCAGAAAATACCATTCCAGCAGCATCTTTTCCAGACCACGTTACGAGGTCGGCACGAATCCGGGACGGAACGGAAACTGCACGGTTACGACGACGTAAACTTGTTCACAGCGCCGTAAAAGGTTTTCAATCTATCTAACTTGTGTATGGACATGAGCAGTCGACAAGATTGAGAATTTTATTGTTTCGGATCAAAATGGAAGATTTGAGGACTTGTGGGAAAATGGTTAAACACAGACTTACAATACAGATATAGACGAACGCCCACTACAGCAGTAAGAACTACGTACTTTAGCTATAGTATCTAATAGTTCATGATCCCAGGATTGACCAAACTGGTGTCATTTTAGCACTGCTGATTTTTTTAGAAAAGCCATGTCATTTTGGACTGTATTGTCTGAGACAAGCCCAAATGAACATATGTAACCGCGCAGGGAGACTCATAATATACCTAGGTACTGGCGATTCGCTTCGGCTGCGCATGAGAGCATGGCCATCTAAATAGCTCCTAGTCGTCATAATTTTCCGGCGGCATCTTCAACAATCCTCAAAAAAACAAAAAAGCTTAAGTCTTGTATACATGCCAATAACCTTGAGCACTTGGCTCGTATTGAATTTGTGGACGAGTGCGGGGGTGATGTAGACGCAGTCTTTAATCGGACGCATTTTTAATTTATTGTAATAAAAACAATACATATTTGTAAAAAGTAACAAAACCAAATCATTTTCCTTTGTATTGCAAAGCAGTAGATATTTTTTTATACTCTTTTGATAAGAAATTAAGGAGTAAAATGGTTTCATCTCAATGATTTGGAGGTGATTTGACATTTTTTTCTCTTATTATGTGATACTGATAGAAAAATTGTGGCTAAACCAAATTACGTATCAGATCATGTAGATTACTAAAATTTTTTCAGATCTAATTTCTCTGTAAATGCCGACGAAAAGTTGTTTCATCTGCATGCTTCTTTCAAGCTTTTTTCGAGAGAGCAGCCTTAACAAATTATACACCTTGAGATCCCAGAGTCACTAGTATCTGACCATTTTCAAGATACCGTTGTGATGGAATTAAATAGGTAGTCTTTTTGCCTGGAAGCAAACTGTAAAGTAATCCTGAATATATCTCTATTTTATCCCAATACCACATCGCACCAACCTATAACTAACGTTTGATTTGAATACAATTTATATTCCATTTCGCTGGCGTACTGTTATCAATCACTGCGGTTGCGGCGTACCGATACCGGCGTACTGACGTAGCCGGCGTATCGTGTCGGCGTGCTGTCGTATTTAATGCTCAAATTGTTTCAATTGATTTTGCTGAGCTGACTCGGCTTTTCGTGGTCAATCGATCTTTCTGATCGTTAGGGCTGCTCGCAGGTTTTGTTAAGTGAGAACTAAATTATTTTATGTGTCAAGCTATGTTTATTATAACTGACTTAATTAAAAAAATAAAGAGGAGGTTCTCAATTCGACACAAAAATATTCCACCTCTAAGGGTGAAAAATTAAGTGATTATTTAATTTGTTTGGTGTTACCGTTTCATAATTAATTTGGATGATATGAAGAAGGCACTAAAAGTCATATTAGGTACAGATAATATACAACTTACATATTTGTGAAATAGCAGTGTTTGGAACTAATACCTAGTTTGTAAAACACATAAGGTCGTCTTTTGTTTGAATTTTAAAGTTTGTTGACGAACAGTTCAACATTATTTTACAAATAACTTGGACTGTTATGCTGGCACTCCAGATTGGTGTATTTGTGCAAATATTCGTCTTATTTGGATGATACAAAAGCGAATTCATTTCAATAAGCATAGGGTATATTTTGTATTATCCAAAAAAGGCGAATAATTACACAAATACACCAAGTGAAGTGCCAGCATAACTTGTGAGACAAGAGTGTTAATTATTGTTTTGTTTACAATAAAAGCTACTCATATTTAAAAAGGATAATTAGAAAGCATACTTTTTTAAGTGAATCTTATTGCAACTTTTTTTAGCAATTATTGTCAATCCTTTTCTAAATCAATGGCTCGGAAACATGATCGAACTTTGATAGACGGTAATTATTTGAATCTTGTTTGTAATGGGCCGAAGCATTTGTAAAAAAACTGGCGTAACTTTCACTTCAAATACAAACGTCAATTTTAAGTATCATTTTTAATGTCTTAGTTTTATTAGCGGATGTAGTAATTGCTTTGAAATTAGCGGCAGTAACTATGTAAATTAATTGGGTTCTATGAGAACCTAATGAACTAATAAGTACCTACTCACATAGGTAAATTTTGCAGCTGCGTGTGGTCACAGACGCATAACTGCAACGTCTTTTTAACAGACTTCAAAAAAAAAAGGAGGTTATCAGTTCGACCCGTATGTTTGTATGTATGTATGTATGTTTGGCCGCGATTATCTCCCGTTTGGCTGAACCGATTTTGATGCGGTTTTTAGAAAAGTGTTTGTTTCATTCTAGAAAAGGTATACAACAAACAGAAATTTATTCAGATTTTCTGAAAAAAACAGCAAAAACCGAGAAGATGTTTTCGTTTCTTTCTTTGTAGGACTTTCAATCTCTGTTTTACCTGTGTTGCCGTTCCTTAATGGATTTGGGTGATAAGGGGGCACTAAAAAGGGGTAAATAAAAACTTTTTTGAAAAAAGAGAACCGCCTTCAAAAAAAAACTAAAAAGTGATAAATAACTTTAGCACAGAACACACATGACTTTAGTTTCGGAAGTCCGTGGCAATACAAAACAACAAACAGAACAAAGACTTCCGAAACTAAAGTCATGTGTGTTCTGTGCTAAAGTTATTTATCACTTTTTAGTTTTTTTTGAAGGCGGTTCTCTTTATTCAAAAAAGTTTTTGTCATAGGAGTTACCTACAGACAGCCCACTGTGCAGAGCTTGCATGGGAGCAGACGAGACAGCAGCCCATGTGCTTCTGAATTACCCTGAGGTCGCTTCATACAGGGCAAACTACTTCGGTAATCCAGGGAACCTACGGGAGATCGCCAGCGACGTCAAGGCGCTGCTGGCGAAGCTTCTTTGGGAGCTGGGGTGGATCGAATGATTTACTTCCCACCTGTACGCAAATTACGCGCTGAGACGTGGAGTTGAGGACACCGGCCCGTCATATTATAGTATAATTACTTCTACTAGGTAAATTTTACCCAATGAAGAGGAATACCTACAGGAGTATTACAATTATCTGTGCTACGGGTAAACCTAGCCGGGTTATTCGTAGTGAAGTGCACCCTAGTCTGTGATAACAGTAAGCCTTTATTGTTTTACTTGCTAAGGGAAACTAAGCGATAACACAGTTCTACAATTTTAGTTAATCACAATGGCGGTATTTAATTTTTATATACGTAGCATATACATTTATACGTAAAATAATCACTACAGGTTTTCTTTTGTTATTTTCAATAAGTATGTTTAGAAAATCCGTTTTCACTTATGTTTTATTGTATGAAATGCCGTAGTTAATTTCTGTATTAATTTATTTTAAACAGAACGACCGAAACAAATGACTCTATTTAAACATATAATTTAAGTAACACAGTCATGCATTCTTCTCACAAAAACTCAAACATTAATGTCCGCTTAAACACGTTTTTGTTGCAAAAAGTTTAAGTAAATAAACATACCTAGAGCTATTTGAACTGCCACAAAAGCAAGGCAGATTTGGTTACAAAAAGAATTTCAAAGAAGTTTAAATTTTCTATTCGGATCTCCAAAAAAAACGACACTAACTTTCAAATTCATTTTGACTTCCATCCCGTGTATCAATAAGCTAACGAGCTGTAACTAATATCATTAGATGTTTATATTACAAGCGATTACCTGTAATAAAAACTGGTATCCTCCACAATACAGCAATAATAGAGACGTGAGTATCCAGACGTTTTGACAAATGACCGACAGCGGGGAGGTCAATGGTGAAAGTGTCGGAATTTCCAGTTGTGCTGCAACTTTTGAGAGAGAGATACAAAGATTGTTAAATGTTAATGTTAGAAAGAGAGCTTTGATGCATTTCATTGTCTGTTTGATGATTATGTTTGAATGAAATAAGGCATTAATGTTTTTTTGGATGCATTTAATATTGCTATTATACATTGCTCAAGGCAATGTTCAAATGTACAATATCAAATGACTTGGGCAATGTCTTGGAATAGAAAGTGTCTGTGACTAAAAACTTAGAACACTTTCTAGTAATCATTGACATTATGATACCATACTACAAATGCTACGTTTAGAATACTATCTTTAAAAGATTGAAACTTTACTAGAAATGTCTTTTAAAATAACCAACATTACAGTAAACGAAACGTGAGTATTGTTACACATTGTAGACAGAAAAACGGATTAACTAGTCGGACGAACCCGGCAACACAGTGAATTTATCCGTTTACCTCCGTCTACAATATCACAGTGTTTCCTAATAACAATTAAACAATATAATTATCATTGATTCAAATCCCAAGATATTGGTAATATATAGTAATATTTTCCGCGTCCCAGATAATACCGAAAACAAAGGCAATTGAAAGCGAATTATATTCACAAACTTCCATCGTGTATTCAAATATCCAATTTTCCGATATCGTTGAGCAGAAACAATAAGGATAATATAATATTACAACAATGTAGGAGCATAAAACCCGCGGGAACTGTTACTTTGTCGCGTATAGTAACTGTAACAAAGGAATAACGTTATCGCGGAAATAACGTTACAAGTGTTGTGTTGTTATAACGTTTTCGTTTAGAAGTGGATCTATTGTAGTAAGTACTGGTTCTAGGATGTACTCAGAGGGTTTTGATAAGGTTTTGCAAAGTTATAAACTAACTTAAAGTTTTCAGGTATATATCGCGTAGATTTTAAGATTTAAAAATCATTAAAATAACAGGCAATTAAAGCTATTTGTGGTTGTCACAAGAATTAACATTGAGGAAAATAACGGATGATGACTATAGTTCGGAATGTTTAAAAACGGCCAAGTGCGAGCCGGACTGGCACATTTACTCACACACACATTTATTACTCGCAATACACGCACATATAGCACCGTACAATAAAGGTACGGACGCCAGAACATCAAATCATGCCAAACTGTCAAATTTTCCCAATTGAATTTTCCCAATTGAACATGAACCTTATTCTTTTGTAATAAAGCTATCAAACTATCAAAGACATTTTTTGACGATACGGTTGGCGCAGTGGCCGAGCGATCGATTGCTGCGCAGCGTGTTGCGGGTTCGATTCCCGCCTAGAGTAAACATTTGTGTGATGAGCACTTGTGTTTGCCTTGTGTCTGGGTGTTGTTTATCTATATATGTATGTATTTAAAATGTATTTGTGTATGTATTACATATCAGCTGTCTGACACCCATAATACAAGGTCTAGGGAGACCTTGTATTATGGGTGTCAGACAGCTGATCGGTTTGGGGTCAGATGGCCGTGTGTCAAAATGTCCTCCCACATATTATTATTATTATTTGACATATTAGGGTAGTTTGATGTGCTGGTTTTTGTACCTAAAGATCAAGCAAAAAGAACACCGGAAAAATCATGTTTATTGTATGGAGACTCCTTAAAATTTTATTATTTATTGTTATATCGGCCATAGCAATACACACTCTGAGAATATTTCAAGTGTCTACTTATACGACGATGATACGGCGCTAACAGACAGACGGACTTTAGTAATAGGTACCCTTCTAGTACGGAACCCTGAAAAGGAGACATTCTATAGAAATACAGATACAAGGTTCACGGTTAATTGATTAAGTCCACACCTCGACTAACTACTATGGCCAATTTTATTAGTCATGGTAGTAACCAGTAATAAAATCTGAATAAAAAAAATGGGTTACCGCAGTTTGACAACCCTGGCTATATGACCTATAACGTTATTAACGTTATAGGTCGAACCGGGAGTTTCATATTCATGTTAGGGACTATATATGTACACCACATTCGACATTCAAATTGATTTCAATTACAAATTGAAATTGTATGTAGTCGGATAAGTTTGAATAGCCTTGACGCACTATTTCCGATACGGACTTTTTTTTTTTTTTAGTATCCACTTGTTTCTGTTTTAGATTTTGTAAGTGTATGTACCTAATATGTGCGTCGCTTTTCGCGAGAATAAAAGATTTTACTTTCTTCTTCTTCTTTAAGACACTCCCGAAGTGCCTACGAACTCGAGAAAGAGATTTGATTTGAAAGATGTTTTAGTAACTAACTTATCCTAGCTTCTTCCCGGAATATTGCCATGGCTTTGCTGGTCTTAATAAACTTATCAAGTTCTTATAAGTCGGTGCTGAAGCTTTGTTTTACGTAAACAAAATCTCTTAGTTTAATTATTCTGTGAGCAATTTAGGTATTTAGTTGTTTCATTTATAAATAATCGATGTTATATTAACAATTGCTAGGGTAGCGTTATCTAAGCATGTAATAAAATCGTAACAAATTAATGTGTCTATGTTAAAACATCACGCAATTACTACCGAATAGATTCTATTCAAATTTTGCATGAATATTCCCAATTAGTCTGGTCAGTCTATAGGCTATACATTATCACGCTATTTGCTGTGGGGGAAGAGCAATGTGCTTAAGCAAGCAAGGCTTAAGCACATTGCGGCTTAGATCAACTGGGGTCACTTGGAGAATAATTATGACATGGTATTCAATACTTATTTCTGTCACGCTTAGGTCTACTTGAGCGAATTTCTAATGCCAAAATATGTCAAATATGTTTTCCTTCCTCACCTGAATTC
Source organism: Charanyca ferruginea (assembly GCA_947361185.1). NCBI lineage: Eukaryota > Metazoa > Arthropoda > Insecta > Lepidoptera > Noctuidae > Charanyca > Charanyca ferruginea. The sequence goes on along the minus strand of OX376071.1, from coordinate 1,707,030 downwards.
TCTCCCTTTTCTGAAAACATCGTGAAGTAACGAAACAGTAAAACATGTAAATAGCTTTACAGCAGTAAATGCGTGTGGTCTCACTGAAATAAACTGAAAAATGTCGTAAACTCACCTAATTGAGTCCGCCGTAAAAACTCGACGCGATTCTGTGGCTTTTCTCAGTATTTTGAATATTTCAGTCATTGTAACTGGCATGTTTTTGTTTTTAGATTTCTTTTGTTGAACACTGGACCACTTTTGAATGAAATATTCTACTTGAACTGAATGGACCGTCTTCACTTTCCTCTCTTGCGTGTTGTCACGGTCTATTACAAGTCAGGGTTATTTAAATCGAATATGAATGATTTATAAAAGGTCAACTATGTTGATGACGAGAATATGTGCTGATTTATTTCACGTTGCGAATATTTCCGATAGAGTATTACTAACACTGCTGAAAATTGCCAGGCTTTTGTGTTTCCCCGATTTTGGCTAGGTAATTGCCTTGCTATATTGCTTAATTTAGACTTTAGGGAGACATTATTTGGTCTCAACAACTTGTCAATTTCACAGGCATTGAAGGAAGAGATATTATTCATAACTAGCGACCCGACCCGGCCTCGCATGGGCCTATAGACTTCCTCGATAAATGGACTATCCAACACAAAAAGATTTATTAAAATCGAACCAGTAGATCCAGAGATTAGCGCGTTCAACCAAACAAACAAACTCTTCAGCTTTCTAATATTAGTATAGATTTTTCGCAAAGAGGATCTTAAAACCAATCTTCTAAAAGTCCAAATGCTCTAAAGAACTATAGTTTTCCTGCACTTATTTTACTAAAGCTAACTGGCAACTTTCACCTTCTGGTTAAGATTCATTTAAGAAACAAATTATTAAAATGATTTTATGATTCGCAGCCGCCAGCCCTAACATGCAATTATTCTACGAACGTTGCCCATTCGCGACGGTGATTACTGACAGAAATTAAATAAATTATAGCAGTTTATTTATTTACTTAAACAAATTAAACAAATGTACCGGGTAATTACGCTTGTATTGATGAGGTTTGTACAGTAAATATGTTTATTTATTACAGTTATTTATGTAGTCAATGTTAGTTAATGATTTGCGGACATTTATTTTACTGACGTTTGTTAATTATACCTATGTCCTGTGGGCTGCGCATACGACCTGCAGCTGTGAGTTTGGTAATCTAAAAGTGACTGTAGTTTACACCGTATACCAAAGTATACAGTATACTAAAGTACACAGTATATCAAAGTATACAGTATACGAAAGTATACATTATAGTAAGCTGTATACCAAAGCTAAGAAAATACCGGCCAGTGCGAGTCGGACTCAGACATGAACGGTTCCGTATATCCGTATGATCTGAATATTTAGCATTCGTTGTAAAAAGAAGACAGAACGTATAAATTAAGAAATTATCTATTTACTAGTTAATGCACCTATTAGGAAAAAGCTTCATCTTAAACAAAACCACTTCAAACACACTACGAAGCTAATCAACTAAGGTCGTAAAGCTAAGATATAAAGCCGTGTTAATCAGATACTCCAGGTATACAGTGATATAAAAAAGTAGTAACAAATACGCTTCCAAACTTTAATGCAAGGAAAGTATTCTCCCATTCCCACTCCATCATAGGACGAGAAAAGATACGGCAAAGCATCACCGCTATATGGTTGAAGTTCCACGGTTTCGAACCAAGAGCGTTGATTCCACATTTATTGTGCGAACTGCCAGACTGTGGGATTCACTGCCTGCCTTTCTGTTTCCCTGATAAGTATAATCTGGGTATCTACAAGGCACGAATGAACCGGTTCATCCTAGGCAAGCATGTTCCACCTAAGGCCGCATTATCACTTAACATCAGGTGAGTTACGGCCAAACGAGAGCCTATTAGAATATTTAGAAAAAAGTACACCTAAGACATCTAGACTACCGAACCAAATGATGCGACTAAATAACAACACATCAAACAAAACGAATGAAGCCTCCACCAGACGGCCACAGCCACAAATTGATCGCAGCGATTTATATCATCCACAACCAATAAACAAACAAGGCATTACGCTTCATACACAGCTCAAATTACACGATTTCAATTAATCGCAACGCCCGAGGCGCGCGTGACGCACGTGTCCGGACGCTGCGATTAGTCGTCATTAGCAGTCGCGCAGTCGGGCTGTGTGCGACCGGCTTTGTGGCGAGCCAATTAACTTGTAATCAACTTTGCGATCGACTCTGTAATTAGGGGTGGCAAGGAGATGATGAAGATGTTGTCGCAGGTACGTAATCAAATTAGTGTCTAAATTGTTTCTAAAAAAAAAACAATAAAACAGGTATACTTGTCACTAATTCTCTTTGTGTTGAATTGTCGTGTTCTTCATTGAAAGGTATAGGTGCAGAGGTGCTGATGACACTTATTGTCGTCATCGACATTTTCAAAAAAGACCTACAAAAAGTAAAAGTCGGCAACTTTGGTTTAGTTTCTTGTTTTGTATTGCTACCGACTTCCGAAATTAAAGTTATTTTTTACTTTTTGGTGTTTGTTTTTTTTCGCTGTACCTATACTCCATTTTCAATAGCATTAGACAGAAGTTAAAAAAGGTTCTTTGCAACAAAAGTACAACAAACATGTTAAAGTTACGATAGACACCGAATTTATTACAATCTATTTTTACAGTAGCTGTCGCGTGTATTTGTAACCATTTCAATAATTTATCTTCTAAAATTATGTGGCTTTCATTTAGTTGATTAGTTAATTTCAATTTAAAATTACAGTGTCAATGCTAAAAACCTAACAGAAGCAGGGGTGAACAATACCCGGAACATTATTCGTTTCACTGTAATTTTAACAAATTTAAAATGTTACCTAATCTTTAAAAGACTTTTATTCTGATTATATTATTATACGTCCATATTTAGTATTATCTTAGATCTATTTATCAAAATGATGTTAAAATAAGTTTAATTAAAATTGTTTTAACTTATCTTTGAAATAAAATGTTTTGCATTCCCGCTTCTATGAGCCTCTTTTTTCTAATGCTATTATAAATGGAGTATATGTACTTCTTACAATCCAAATTAATAAAGAAACGATAACACTAAACAAATTAAGTCATCCCTTAATTTTCCACCCTGAAGGGTGGAATGTTTTCATGAAATGTAAGTACATGAGACCGACCCTGAGGCATACCCTATCCATTAAAAAAAATTGGTTGTCTGTAAAGTCGGTTTACTGACGATAGTTGAACGTGACAACGCGAAAGAATCATGCCGATTGTGCTTCTTTGTCGCTCATTCCGCGCTCTCGCTTGCACTTCAAGCCTTACATGGAACGCCTCAGAGCGAGGTAACGCCGTACCGCCGTATACGTCATGCTTTTTCGTGCGTGCAGCCGGCTCTATCGAATTATAAGACGTTGTCACGTCAAAAGTAATTTTCGATATCGGACTACATTGTAAAAAGTGACGCGTGGTCAAACATTATAAAAACTGACGTTGATGTTTTACAACAAAGTAATTAGGTACCTACCTACAAGTTAGTTTGCAACATATAAGAATAGAAGAGCAACAAGGTGGACTATTCACTGTAAGATACTGCAGTCTACACAATGATATATTAAATACTTAGATGCGTTACCCGCGCTCAATAATGGCAATATTAAAGCAAGGCAATTGCCGGGGTTTCAGTTAGTTACGTACCACCCAGTGTCGCGGCTATACGTCAGTATCGCAGATCGCTCGTAATTCACACATAACTGACGTAACAAAATATATATGTTTATCTTTTTCTAACAGGCTTCTGTCCTTTTCTTCGCACTGTATAATTGTATGTGCCTACTGGTATGTACATATAAAAGTTTGCGCCGTTTTAAAGTGCACTAATGTTCGTGTATGACGCGTCTACTTATAATACGTCATTGAGTCTACAGAAACATTTCAATAAACAGCGCGTTTAACGCAGATAGTCTGTGACACCCCTGCGCTGGTAATTACGAGTTAGTTAGATTATGTTTCCAGTGTGGTTATTATTCAAATGAAATAGATTGTTTACAGTCGATACCGGGACCGCACACCTATTATACATGTTTGGTAGGCAGGGATGTGGCTATTATCAAAATTATGAAGTCAAAGTAATAGGGTACTGAACTATAGAAACGAGTTAAAGTTCTTTTACAATCATGGGCTGAATTATGGTCATCGATCTGTTATTAATTGCGTTATTACTTAACTAGCTTTTACCCGCAACTTGTGCCTTTGTGACCCGCGTGAATGTCAGTTATCACGGATGTAGACCAAGTCGCGGATTAAAAAGAAGCCAATGTATTTTTTTGGGGTTTAGCTTAGTCTGTACCAAATTTCATCAATATCGGTTCAACAGTTTAGATGTAAAAGCTTAACAAACAAACGAAAAACAAAGTCATATTCGCATTTATAATAGGCTTATGTTTAACGAACCTCCAGATATAGTAAATGATCTCCAAAAATAGTAAATGATCACCAACATTTAACCCCATTTTAATGTTTAACGAACCTCCAGATATCGTAAATGACCTCCAAAAGTAGTAAATGATCACCAACATTTAACCAAAGTATTGTAGAAATGTATGAGTTTCACTGTAAAAAGCGATTTGGTTCTGGCAGGGGTCACAGTTCTAACCTAACCTAACCATGTCACATCCGCCCCTAGGAGGACTTAAGCGTCCTAAGATTTGATGACTAAGATCTGGTGATCATTTACTATTTTTGGTGGTCATTTGGTGACTAAGATTTGGTGATCATTTACTATTTTTGGTGGTCATTTGGTGACAAGATTTGGTGATCATTTACTATTTTTGGTGGTCATTTGGTGATCATTTACTATTTTTGGTGGTCATTTGGTGACTAAGATTTGGTGATCATTTACTATTTTTGGTGGTCATTTGGTGACTAAGATTTGGTGATCATTTACTATTTTTGGTGGTCATTTGGTGACTAAGATTTGGTGATCATTTACTATTTTTGGTGGTCATTTGGTGACTAAGATTTGGTGATCATTTATTATTTTTGGTGGTCATTATATTTATTCCCTTTATAATACGTAATTAGTTTTATAAAAATAGCATCCACCAGCGACGATTTTCAAATGTACAATTGTACATGTCTCTGGTGCACAATATCCTATGAATATCGACAATAGCTTAGCTTTCTATCAGTGAAATATGTTTTTTTAATCAGACCAGAATTTACAGAATGATGGATGAAATGCCGAAAGGCGACTGGCGACAGGTCACTGGAACAACTTGTGACCCACGGATCCCCTCAAGTTAAAGGGGAAAATTTACAAGTCCGTGATAAGACCTGTCTACTGTATGGATCGGAATGTTGGGCCGTGAAGAAGATGGATGAAACAAGATTGTATGTAACGGAGATGAGAATGTTGAGATGGATGTGTGGAGTTACCAGAATGGATAAGATAAGAAATTAATATATTAGCAAGAGAACCAAGGTTACCGACGTAGCCCGAAGAATTGCCAAACTTAAGTGGCAGTGGGCAGGGCACATTGCTCGCAGAACGGATGGCCAATGGGGCCGAAAAGTTCTAGAGTGGCGACCGCGAACCGGAAGACGTTGCGTTGGAAGGCCTCCCACTAGGTGGACCGATGACCTGGTAAAGGTTGCGGGGATCCGCTGGATGCGAGTCGCACGGGACCGGTCAATGTGGCGACACTTGGGGAGGCCTATGTCCAGCAGTGGACGTCTTTCGGCTGAAATGATGATGTGATGACGATGATATTAGAGGAAGTTCGAAACTGGCGACAGTGACAGAAAAGTTGAAAGGGAATCGTTTGTCTTGGTATGGGCATGTGAAGAGAAGAGATAAATCGCATGTGACCAAAAGAGTTACGAATATTCATTTGGATGGATGGAGAGAGAGGAAGGCCAATGAAAAGATGGATGGATTGTGTGAAGAATGATATGAATGAAAAGGGAGTCAGTGAAAACATGACGTTGGACAGGACGGAATGGAAGAAGAAAACATGTTACGCCGACCCCAAGTAACATGGAATAAGGGTAGGAAGAAAACCTCTTAAAAACTAAAAAGCAAACTTAACCTCATAAAATTAATTACAATTCACAAAAAAATGCCTTGCCTCTTCTTAATATTAGTAGATATATATTTATTCAGTGACCTCTCTGTTACCCAATATTCTTACAGCCCAAATTACATCCTTGCCTCCGAAACTACTTCCATCTTAATTCAATTAAACCATCCAATTACGCTATAACTAATGACTGGTCTATCTTATCTATAGTATGGCAACATTTCCCGTATTGATTAGCCAACACGCGAGCGCATGCGTGCGTCGGAAGCGATCAGTCAACAGCCTGCGCAGGAGTGGGCGGCCATTTCTTTAGTTAATGTGACTTTATTATAGATTGGATTGCCGCGGGGTAAGGTCGTAAGTGATGGCGGATAAGGAGACAGATGGTAGTTACGGCGTTTTTTAAATTAGCCATGTAAGGGGTAGCTAGTGGAGAGAATGCTAACAGCGCAACAGGTGCGGTCTCATCATACCACTGGTTATACCCCTGGTGGTATGGGGGGTCTGAGCTCACTGAAAAAATCGTTTGCGTTAGGTTAGGTTAGAACTGTGACCATTAAAGCGCAAACGCGAGTGAGCGCAGCGAGCAGTGCCGTGGTAGCGGCCGCCGAGCGCAAGATACCCTCTATTGTTGGTGAATCATTTGGGTTAGATTAGGTGAGCTGTCGAGTCCACCATGAAGTACCTTGGATTGGTGCTCGACAGCCGATGGGATTTTGGCCCTCATTTCCGGCGGCTGGCGCCCAAGTTGTTGGGCGCGGCCGGGGCGCTTTCAACGCTGCTTCCCAATCTGGGGGGCCCGAGCGCCGTCTGCAGGCGGCTTTACGTGGGGATCGTGCGATCGATGGCCCTTTATGGGGCCCCGATCTGGGCGGCAGACCTGACGGCCGGAAGCATCGCCGTGCTGCGAAAGCCGCAACGAGCGATGGCCGTCAGAGTCATCAGGGGGTATCGCACGATCTCCTACGAGGCGGCTTGTGCACTGGCCGGATCCCCGCCCTGGGACCTGGAGGCGAAGGTGCTCGCGTCACTGTACCGGTGGCGCGAGGAAGCGCGGGCGCGGGGCGAGCGACCGATGCAGCGACACATGGAGCTGCGTCGGTCTCAGCTTCGCGAGGTCCTGGTGGCGGAATGGCGGGACAGGCTTTCACGCCCTACCGCCGGCCTCGCCATCATCGAGGCGGTCCGGCCAGTGCTCGAGCGCTGGCTCGGGAGAAGGCACGGCTCTCTGTCGTTTCGGGTGACGCAGGTGCTCTCGGGGCATGGTTGCTTCGGGAGGTACCTGTGTCGCATAAACAGGGAGCCGGACGCCCGGTGTCACCACTGCGTCGACTGCCGGGAGGACACGGCGCGGCATACGCTGGCGGAATGTGCCGCTTGGGAGGGGCCGCGTCGTGCCCTCGTCTCAGAAGTAGGCAGTGACCTGTCGCTGTCGGCCGTGGTCGAGTCGATGGTCGACAGCGCAGAGTCCTGGGACGCGGTGGTTTCCTTCTGCGAAAGTGTCATGTCGCAGAAGGAGGCTGCGGAAAGGGAGAGGGAGATCTCAACCTCCCACCCTGCCCGCAGCAGGCGCACCGGGCGTCGGCGGAGGGCGGACAACGCCCTCTTCCGGCCCCCCTAAATGGGTCCAGGGGCGGCAGACTCGGGGACGTCTGTCGCCCCCCACATACACCAGGACCCGAGGTGGCGGCGCGTAGTGTTCCACGCGCGCCCCTCTAAGACGTCCGGGGGGGAGTCTAACACCTCACTCCCCCCCCTGACAAGAGAAGTGGCCCGCTGCAGCGGGCCGGCACCAGCCGGGGGTTGCGGAAGTATCTCCAGTTCCCGCGACCCCCGACGTAGGTGTGAGATGGAACACCGGGGTGGTTTTTAGTCAGTAAGAGTCTGACAGACCCCTCCGCCCGACCCAGGGCAGAGGACATCCATGAGGATTTTCCACCCCGTACCAAAAAAAAAAAAAAAAGGTGAGTGGTATAGTTTTACCATACCACCAGCGGTATGGTCAGTGGTATAGTGGGTCCGCAATGCAGTAAAAACAACCTTTTTAAGGCACTAATAATATTCTCCGACCGAATTTCGGTCACCGGAGACTAACCAAGTACGCAAGAGATATTATAATGCACAATCACAGGTGCCCTCTTTCTTCGCATACTTTCTTAAGGCACTATAACCTACAGAAAGCAAGAAATGGTTTATTCTGGTTATTTTTACCCGACTACGGCAAAGCCAAAGGAGGGTTATGAGTTTGACAGGCTATGTATGTATGTATGTATGTATGTATGTATGTATGTTCATCTGTACGCTCATAGCTCCTAAACTACTAATCAGAACTGAACAAATGAGGTATCGTTAGAAGCGTCTTGATCGTCCGCTGGTTATAGGCTATATGATGTATCACCGAATCCAATGTGGCGCCCTCTGGCGGACAAAAAAAAACAATATAAAAAAAAATGAAGACAAGCATACCGTGTTTGGTATCATTGGAAAGGGGTTTACTAGTACATTTCAAATTTATATAGTATTTAGTGGTGATTTGTCACAAATTATTTTAAAAAAAGGAAAGATTACCAAATAAAGTAAGATACGCATACCGTGTTTAGTATCATTGGAAAGGACTAGTACCTATTAAATATATACTTAGCTGTGACTCCAAAATGGTTTAAATAAAAATATAAAGTTTAAAAACTAAAACCCGACCACAACAAAAAGTGATCTAAAAAGTACAAAACAAGAAAATATTTCGCACAGAAATCAAGACATAGGTACAAAATGGTCAAGGTAAGCCGTGGTTGCATGCCATTATATTCATGTTCATCGCACTCATATGGGATACAGGCATGCAACCACGGCTTACCTTGACCATTTTGTACCTATGTCTTGATTTCTGTGTGAAATATTTTCTTGTTTTGTACTTTTTAGATCACTTTTTGTTGTGGTCGGGTTTTAGTTTTTAAACTTTATATTTTTTACCATTTAATTATGAGAAAATCATGCATTCATCAGGCGCGGATCTAGCGCTCAAAAAAGGTTGTGGTCGCCACAGACTTTTTTGAGGGCACCTTTTTTGTTGCTTGAAGTTCGACAGAGTGCGAGTCGGCTATAGACGCACGGTAATCATTGCATCCCTAAAAAGGAGACTTACAAAGTAAATGTCGGTTCGGCCAAGACTTTGTATATTGTACCTGCGGCGGGCAAAGCTATGGGGCGAACAGTAGTACATAAATTAACGGGCGGTGTGTCATCCTGTGGAACTCCTTGAAAAAGGTGGCCGTATGCCATCGAAACTAGTCGGACGAACCCGACAACACAGTGAGTTAATCCGTTGTTCTTAATCTATAATTAAGCTTAAGCTTACAAAAATTACAAAGGTTGTCAGGCGAAAAATGTTGAAGGTCAAACCTCCACTGCTTATGAACCTATGCGGTATCATACTCTCGAGAGGTATAACCTGGAATAACACATTCTTTTTCGTGAAAATTAGGGTTGTGGGCATGCCCACCGTGCCCACAACGGTGGATCCGCGCTTGGCATTCATGGCATGAAATGAAACCCTTTTCCAACACAACATGCAAATCCCTTCAACATTACTAGCGAATCAAATTGAACACCATATTAAATGTCCCATGCATTTATACACCCGGGCTTCGCATCTACTTCATAGTATACCTATAAAACCTAATAACTACATTCAACAATAACGTCATATTTACATGAAAATGCCATCGGGTTATTTGCTAATCTTCTACTGCAACGGCTTACGGACGACGACGAAATATAATGACTTAACCCTTTCGTAATGAGCGCAATGTCAAATGAGAATGACGACAGGTGTTGTACTCAATATTATGTCTTAGACGATTGGTTTGTTTATCAATGAATAATGTGAGGTTATGACGGAGTAATTACCGAATAGGATTGTTTATTATTTAAAACACATAAGGTGACAGTGCTTGCGACCGAATTGCTTACATTTTAACTATCTTAAGAGCGCGTATTCGATTTACCGCAGCTCAAAATCTAAACGATTGTTAGAACGGCGTAGCTAATAAAAAATTATACTTTTACTCTGTAGCTCCCTAAAACAAGACTTAATCTTTCTAAAACTGTAATTGTCTTTAAATAATTTGCTCACATCATTACGATATTGATCTGGGCAAAACGCGAAAACATGAAGTTTTCGTCACGAATCGAATACACGCTCTTAAGACGGTTAGTCTTAAGAGCGTGTATTCGGTTCGTTAACCAACATATAATAATAATAACATATATAATAACTTAAGAACTACTTATGAATATATAATTACATAAATATTTACACACCTTATATGGCTTGTCATGGTAGATATTCAGCCTTATGTGCTGGGTGGGAGAGCAAAGACTTCAGCAGTGTGATAGGGATTGGTGCAGCCGCAACTTGACGATTCTTAAAATATATAGATAATATATCATTGGAAAATGTATGAGCGATTTCTAAATACCCTTATTTTTATAGGTAAGTACTTAAGTCAATACACTAATACAACCGTAGCAGTGTAATCAATACATTTTCTTTATAAACAACTAACCTGCTATTAAACATTAATTAGGTATTGAGAGTGGAACTAACTGTGTCAACCTATTAAAATTTTCCGTGATTGTTCTAAAAGCAGGTCAAAATATACCAATAAAAAGATTATTTGAAACTGCCGCGATAGAATAGGAGTCTTGTACACAAGAGAAATATGTCTTCAAAACATAAAGTTCCATCAAAACCATACCACAGTCATATTACATTAAACTCCCGACGTATATCATTGCTATCTCGCTCATTACCGTCACTCTAGCTGCAAAGGGACGGCTTGCACAAATATCATTTGCGCCATTACAAACAAACATTGTGACAGCAACATACTTTAAAGGCAGTCGAGGGCCGTGGAGCAATGTAGGAAGGGCTTTTGGTGCTTGTGTAGGAAATAGACTGGGTATAGTTATTGAATTAAGGAAATTACAAACATTATGCTGTCAATTTTAATTTAATTTTATTGATTTTATTAATTTATATTGTTTTTTTTAATTGTGTTCTTTTTATGGATCGTGTATGGTCTGCAATATTTTTATTATTATTATTATTTAGAAAGATCAAAGAAATGTTTTTTTTTAGGAATTGTAGTCCTATTCAGTAATATTCTAAACATTCGATATCACTGTAATGTTGTTCAATGATGGCATAGTGAATTGTGACGTTTTGAAGAGTTTTCTGTTCCAAAACTATGCTACTATAAGTTTCAGAATAATCACTTTGAAGTTTATTAACACGGCCCGTTGCTGCAGTAATCATCTGTGATGAATAGAATTTTACAATGTCACCGCGACCAAAGCCATCTTAACAAATCTTCGCAAATTCAACAAAATGTCTTACTTTTATCTACCAAAAAACACCAGTAATATCATTACGAATCCCACCTCATTACAAACCGTCATTACCGTGTCTGTGCTTTACTCCCGTCGAATAACTCGCATTCGTAATCGAGCAGTGAAGTGTTAACTCAAAGCGAACAGTCCCCCTTCCCTCCCGTTCCCTTCGCTACCTCTCCTGCGGTCTGGGGGCTGTCTGTACTAATGCGAAGATGTGATTAGTTTAGTTCGATTGTAGAGATGTACTTTCTAATGTAAGGGTAGTGTGGTAGTGTCTTTGAGAGGGTATAGTACTGGTTAATGCTGATGGGGATGTAAATTTCTGTACCTAGTAGTAGGTAGATACCCGAAGTTCTTGACAAAGGACTCGTAAAAGGGAAAACTACTGCTATATCTTTTACTACCGACAAGTATTACTATCTTACTTGCTGAAGGGTATTTGCTGCCGGTAAAGTAACAAAACTCTATTCGTCTCTTTATTAGCTTAAGTTGGACCTCAGAAAAAGAAAGGTGTCTAAAGTAGACAGGCAACGTATTGTGCCATGCATCTAAGCACCAAGTGTAGCGATAACCGTTTTCCATCAGATCATAGTCTGAACTGCTTTTAGCTGTTTTGCCAAAAGAGTAAATCTTGGAGACAAAAGAAACTGTTTAAACACAAAAAAATAAATGTAAACAAGTACTAATGAGGTCGTTGTGCTGCTGATCCTGCAAATGGTAACAGAATTTAAAATACTACCCTTGGTATTAGGAATAACGTAAATCCTAAGTACCGTTTTATATTGTTCCTAGCAGAATGTACGAGCAATGAAGACATAATTGTGTTTATTGTAGTGATAGGTTGTATCTAGGGACGTACCACGACGTCGGGAAGCTATTGAAAGAGTAGTACATAACAGTTATTAGGCTGAGTAATGCGCATAGAAATTATGCTTACAGAATTCTGTGTAGAACGGGTGCAAAATAGAAAGTTAAACGTATTTCTTACCTTTGCGACCATTTTTAATTCTGGGCAATACCTGGGAAACCCCTTTGGTTATGGCGATATTGAAAGTCAAAGATCCATATTTTTTGTAACGATTTTTTGGAAATAAGTTTTAAATGTTATGACTAAAGTTTAGATACCGTTAAGCACAATGATTTACACGGCTCGTAAAGCTTATCACTGGACATGGATGATCCATATTCTATTGACTGCATCAGCAAATGCTCAAAGAGGATCATCATAACCACTGAGCATACCTGCTCTATGAGCATTTGCAACATATTGCAAATGCTCTTGCAAACAGATGGTTGAGCGAAGTACCTACTAGCAGAAAAGAAACCAGTGCTTTTTCTTTAAAAAAACCGGACAAGTGCGAGTCGGACTCGCCCACCGAGGGTTCCGTACATATTTGTAGGTACATATCCATACTTCTATACTAATCCATACTTTAATCACTTTATATTATAAATGCGTTTTTTGCAACATAAACGGCCGTATCTTTTTTTCACGTTAACATAGAGGGTTGATTTTTTTACAGCATCAAGGGACCGTAGACTTGAGTATATGATTTTTTCAACTCGGTACCTCCACGCGTTCCCGAGATAAAGGGTCTTGACAGACAGACAGACAGACGGACAACAAAGTGATCCTATAAGGGTTACGATTTTTCCTTTTGAGGTACGGAACCCTAAAAAGAAACGTTTCCAACACTAGAATTTTCTCCTGTATTGTATGTTTGCTAAAATATAAACTCCCATACACAAACAACACGGACCCGGAACAACTACCTGTAGGCCACCCCGAGGGGATTCCAACCCGAGTCACGAAGCAAAGCAGCCAATCGTTCAGTCACACACAACCGTGCCGTCGACCGAATCTAATAGAAAAATAGATGTTTCAAAAATCTATTTCAAGATCACATGCAAAAACCAGGAAATTGAGTCTTAAGGGGCTATTAAACGACTTTTACAGATTTTAAACTGACAATCACGTCAAAATGTGCAGTGTAAATGATTTGAAAAAAATATATGTTAAACTAGAACATTCTCTTAATCATATAAAAAAATTTGAAAGTTTTGGACGCAGACTGCGTCCGTTCTGCATCAGTTTTGCGTCCAAAACTCTCAAAGTTTAGTCAAAAAAATTAAATAAAAGTAGTATTCTTTCAAAATTTAAAAAAAGGCGTATACTAAAAGATAGATAATAAAATTGTCTGTAAGATGGTGTAAGTTTCGTTTAATTATACCTGGTAGATTTTGTGTGATTGTCAATGTTTTGTCCGCGTCAGACACAACTTCACGTATTAATTAAACTATATAATATGAATATAATTAAAAATATTCACTTACTAAGTGATTAAGAGAATGTTCTAGTTTAACATATATTTTTTTCAAATCATTTACACTGCACATTTTGACTTGATTGTCAGTTTAAAATCTGTAAAAGTCGTTTAATAGCCCCAAAGATAAAAAGCAACAATCACTAACAACAAATAAACGAAATATGATATTCAAACGTAATTATGAAAACAATAGGCTCCCCAATCATCCCGTTGTAAAGTTGTTTGTAACAACTGAAGTGGATCAAATGCGCCGAATGAACCCCGGAGTAGGGGGCGAAAGGGCTCAAATTCTCGGATCGACTGCGAATTACACCCCCGAAGGATACCGTTTGTAATTAATTATTTAATTAGTAATTATACATCTGCTGAGCGTTAAGGATTATAAAGGGTTCGTGTGTTTGTGTTGACTTGATTCGGTGAGGGATGCGAGAGTAGGGAAAAAATGGGTAGCCGTGTGGCCAAGTCAATATTGTTCGAAATTCGGCCAAAATTATACGGCTTTTTAGGGTTCCGTAGACAAATGGCAAAAAACGGAACCCTCATAGATTTTTCATGTCTGTCTGTCTGTCTGTCCGTCCGTATGTCACAGCCACTTTTTTCCGAAACTATAAGAACTATACTGTTGAAACTTGGTATGTAGATGTGTTCTGTGAACCGCATTAAGATTCCCCCACAAAAATAGAAAACAACAATAAATTATGGGGGTTCCCCCCCATATTTAAAAATTAAACTCAATTTTTTTTTATCAAATCCATACGTGTGGGGGGGTATCTATGGATAGGTCTTCAAAAATGATATTGAGGTTTCTAAAACTGAATAGTTTGAGTGAGAGACACTTCCAAAGTGGTAAAATGTGTCCCCCCCCCGTAACTTCTAAAATAAGAACTAAAAAAAATATATGATGTACATTACCATGTAAACTTCCACCGAAAATTGGTTTGAACGAGATCTAGTAAGTAGTTTTTTTTAAAACGTCATAAATCGTAAACCGCAATTTACCTTTCATACAATCAACTCAAATATAAAAATAAAATAAAAACTTTTATATTATGTTACTTGCTGCGACGGAACCCTTCATGGGCGAGTCCGACTCGCACTTGGCCGCTTTTTTACTGTTGCTGATGAATCACAGCACAAAAACGTGTGAATTCAGTATTGCAATTGTTGAAAGATCTCATAAAAAACCACGAATTACGATGACACGGACGACTATAAAACAACATATGTCCAGTTTCGCAGTATCTTACACATTTGTCGTCAGATAAGCCACATCAACAACAAATAAAGAAACGGAAACACTGTGACCTTTAAACAAGCCCATAATGCGCCATAAGATCACGGATCCACTCGAATAAATCAAGATGTTACGCCAAAGTTCGATTCGATGCGATCCGATTCTCCGGCGGTATCGATTCGTGTACAAAAATCGATTCATCAACGTCAGTCGCGTATCAGTGAAAATTACTCACGACGACAGTTATCTTGATAAAGCGCCGGATTCAATGCGCAGGCGACGGGTTGTGGAATAACGCTCTTCTCCTGCATTAATATTGTTTTCTTAAGAAGTGCAGAATAAAGTGCAAATCCTTTGTGGTTGGGAGTTGGTCATTGGGGTAAGCTTAACACCCGACTTAATCCATAAATGGAACCAGTTTACAGAGCGCGTCGTAACACATGAGTTTAATTCATCGGTCTTAATAGCCAGGAAATAATTTCTGCTGACATTATGTTCACGAACAGGGGTGTGATTCTGTAAGACCTCATTCTAAACTTCGAATCTGAATCCGCTGTGAGTTTTTTGATTGGCATTCTAAAAACTGGATTGATAATTCGAATTTACACTAGCGCCACCCTTGCGAGCGTGTCAGCGAGTTGAACTAAATTAACAGGGAGATTTTGACAGATAAATTGTGATGGCGTAAGAAGTGGCATTCTGTAAGGTAATTTCCCCGTCACTTCGACGCTCACTTCGCACTCGAACCCGATTCAAAGTGTCAAATATATCACGGTCATTTTGAACCTTATGCGAAGTGAGAGTGAATAGCGTTGTGAGATGCGAGTTGTTGTTTGAATTTTACAGAATCGACCTACAGATACCATCAATTCTTTGAATTATGCGGTAAGACCTTGATGGCCTAATAAAAGCAAAGATTATATAGAAAACGATGCTGTAGCTCATCCTCTAACCAAAATATAATTTTCACTCCATGGAAGTGATCTCTTCCTTGTCAGTCCCTCGGAACACGAGATCAGTCAGAAAGCGTATTACCTAATTGTTAACACTTATGATTTACCTAGCCTTTTTCCAACTATGCCAGTCTGGATACCAGTGTTTTACAGGACTGCCTTTCTGATCTCCATAACCATCCATAACCCAGTTGCTGGATAACACTAATAGCAGTTTTTTCCCAAATTAGCTTTGCATAGTAAATTAGCAATAATTTGTCACGCGGACAGTAATCTTGACAAATTACCGGATTTATAATGTCAGCGCTGAATTCACGGAATATTACGATTTTCAGTTTCTCCGAAAGACATCTGTTTAATCATGCAGCCAACGGTTTCACATAGATAGAAATAAGTAGGTGGGTACTATGACCACATGTGATTTTAGTACATGACAAAATATTATAATATTCCATCTACAATTATGTATCTGTTATGTTGGTATACTCCAATATATACTGCATGCTTGCAACTTCGTAATAAAGCAGTCGTTACTAGATCTCTGCCTTTTATTGACGTTGACATAACATTGGCGCAGTCGGTATAGAAAATTCGGTATTTTCAGTTGAATTTGGTTTATCATCATGCCGATTGGAAAAATTGAGTCATTTAACATCGAAGACCAAAATTGGGAAAGCTATATTCGTCGAGTAAACCAATTTATATTGTTAAATGGTATAGATGATAACCTAAAAGTTGCCACACTTTTGACATTAGTAGGTTCGGAGTGCTATAATCTAATTTGTGACTTGTGTTCACCTGTGGAACCGGAAAAAAAGAAGTTCGAAGAATTAGTTTCAATCGTCAAAAATCATTTGGAACCGGAGAGATCTGAAATAGCAGAGCGACACATTTTTCGGCAGCGGACGCAACAGCAGGGAGAAAGTATTCGTGTTTACCTACATGGTCTAAAACACTTGGCTAAAACCTGCAACTTCGGTAGTTCTTTGGAAGAAAACCTTCGCGATCAGTTCGTGTCGGGTTTATATAGCGAAGAGATGCGGTCAAGATTGTTTGCCGAAAAGAGTATAAACTACAAAAGGGCTGTGGAGTTGGCCACGGCGCTCGAGGCAGCTGAGCGGCATGCAAGTACAGCATCCGCATCGGGCAGCGCGGGCGCGGCCGGCGACGGCGGCTTGCACCGGGTCGGCAGCGGCGGAGCGCGCGCGCGAGCCGGCGCGGCTACTGTGCCTACGACGACACAGCGACGACTTTGTGCGCGTTGCGGTAAGACCGGCCACGTAGCCGGCAAGTGTCGTTTTAAAAATTATACATGCGATGCGTGCGGCCAGAAGGGCCATTTGAAAGTAATGTGCCAAGGTAAAAGTGAATTTATGAGTCCAAAGGAAAACAAAGGTCAGTACTTTTTAAATGATTCGGACTCGGATGACGACTGTAATTTTTTTAACTTGGTTACAAGTAATGACGGTAACGGACCGTATTATGCGAATTTAGTAGTACAAAAGGTGCCGTGTAAATTTGAAATTGATACGGGTAGTAAAATATCAGCTATTTCGAAAAATTTTTATGATAAATATTTTAAACATGTGCCCATTCAATCCAAGTTGTTATGTCTGAGGTCTTACACGGGCGACGTTATCGAGACCCTCGGTTATATTGTGGTAATGGTTGTTTGTGGTTCCAAGTCTGCGATGCTTAAGTTATTTATTATTGAAAACGGCGGCCCACCTTTAATGGGTCGTACGTGGATTAAACAATTAAAAATAGGAATCATTGAATGTCACAATATTAACGAATCGGACTCGGTAGCAAACGTTTTGAGAGACGAATTCCCTGAAGTGTTTGCAGAAGGGTTAGGCACATTCAAGTCACCTGTATCGCTGCACCTCAAGGATGAAACCCCCGTGTTTGTGAAGGCGCGGCCGCTGCCACTGGCACTGCGCCCGCGAGTCGAAAGCGAACTCAAACGGTTAGAACAAGAAGGAGTTATTTATAAAGTCGAAAGATCAGAATACGGCACGCCTATTGTCCCGGTTATTAAGTCGAATGGCTCAATCAGAATATGTGGAGATTATAAAATAACGCTTAATCCGATTCTTAAAGATTTCCATTATCCTTTACCGCGGATTGAAGAACTCTTTGCGACCTTGGGGGGCGGTGAGCAGTACACAAAACTTGATTTATCAAATGCATTCCAACAATGTTTATTAGATAAGAAATCACAACCGCTGACAGCAATTACCACTCATGTCGGGACGTTCATTTACAAAAGAGTACCTTTTGGGATTAAATGTATTCCTGAAAACTTTCAAAAAATAATGGAGGAAACATTGAGTGGCTTGCCTTCAACGGCTGTATTTGCAGATGATATATGTGTAACGGGAAAGGATAAGGCTACCCATTTAGCAAATTTGAGGGCAGTGTTAGAAAGATTAAAACAAAATGGATTAAGAATCAATTTCAGCAAATGTAATTTTTTTAAGGATTGTGTAACTTATTTAGGTTATAATATTGATAAGGCTGGCTTGCACACGGATTCCAACAAAATTGAAGCCATTAAGGCTGCCCCATCGCCCACAAATGTAACTCAATTAAAGAGTTTCATGGGCCTCGTTAATTTTTACGCAAAATTTTGTTCAAATATAAGTGATATAATGAGACCGTTATACAACTTACTACAAAAAAATGTTAAATGGCAATGGAATGATGAGTGTGAGGTTGCTTTTTGTAGAATGAAAAAAGTATTGAGCAGCGCACCAGTGTTAGCACACTACGATCCTACTTTGCCGTTGGTGTTATCAGTGGACAGCAGCGCATACGGGTTGGGCGCCGTGCTGTCACAGCAGTACGCAGACGGCAGTGAGCGGCCCGTGTGTTGCGCGTCGCGAACACTTAACGCCGCTGAACAAAACTACTCGCAGTTGGACAAGGAGGCACTAGCAATTGTGTACGGTGTGCGTAAGCATCACCAGTATTTATACGGGAGACCGTTTATTTTACGCAGTGATCATCGTCCATTGAGTTATATCTTTGGGACAAATAAAGGTATACCTGTGACAGCCGCAAGTAGACTACAGCGATACGCAGTCCAGTTGTCTGCTTATAATTTCAAAATAGAATTTATTAAATCAGTACAAAACTGTCATGCCGATGCGCTTTCTCGTCTTCCGTTGAATTCTACGAGAAGCTGAATCAAATGTGAGGACAGAAACTGTAGTTACCTTAATTTTGTGCAGGACAATTTTCCACTTAGTTTTAAAGACATTAAAATTGAGACGGCAAAAGATTCTTTATTGAGTAAAATATACGGTTACGTAATGTTCGGGTGGCCAAAAACTAGCAATATTGAAAATGAAAATGCGTATTTTAATCGTAAGGACAGTATTTGTGTGGATCAAGGTTGCTTGATTTGGGGTTACCGGGTAATCATTCCGAAATCTTTACGATTGACAATTTTGAAAGAAGTTCATGACGGTCACCCAGGCATAGTAAAAATGAAGCAAATAGCGCGGAACTATGTCTGGTGGGAGACATTGGACTCTGACATCGAGCAGATAGTACGGGAGTGCGTCGCATGCCAATCGCAGCGCTCTGCTCCCGCCCCGGCTCCACTACACTCCTGGCCGTGGCCGGACGAACCATGGGCTCGGTTGAATTTAGATTTTTTAGGACCATTTAATAATAAGTATTATTTAGTTATTGTCGATGCTCATACAAAATGGATCGAGGTTGCCAATGTTTCGGGTACGTCCGCTGCGGTTGTAATCAACTGTTTACGCAACATTTTTGCACGTTTTGGTTTACCTAAAAGAATTGTTAGTGATAATGGACCGCCTTTTTCCTCGGCAGAATTTAAAAAATATTTAGACGTAAACGGTATTCGACATACCTTAGTTGCGCCATATCACCCTTCGAGCAATGGGGCGGCTGAAAATGCTGTGAAACTGGTAAAGAGGGCATTAAAAAAGGCCCAAGTCGAAAAGGAAAATGTTAATACGGCACTCAGTAAATTTCTTTTCTCGTATAGAAACACTGAACATAGTACCACTGGTCGCGAGCCTGCAATGCTTATGTACGGGCGACGGTTGCGTGGTCGACTGGACCTGCTACGGCCCGACACGCGCGACGTGGTGCGACAGCGGCAGGAGGCTAGTGAACGGCGACGGGACACCGCTCTACGGGTAGCCGAGCCACAGGATCCCGTGCTACTACGGGACTATTCTAAAAACGGGGGAAAATGGACTGAAGGTACGGTGGTACGTCGAGAAAGTCCAGTCTCTTATACGGTGAAATCACAAGATGGTCGTGTTCACAAGAGACACATTGATCAAATCTTAACAACTATGCATCGAAAGTCTAGATTTGCATTATCGAAGTTGCAAGCGGAAGCATCAGATCAAGCTGACGCAGGGCAAACGTCGACGCCTGACATTGATCAAGATGATCAAGTTCAACTGGCAGAGGAATCGCCTCCCTCGAGAACTCTATCTGAAAGATTTGACGATCCATTGACAACAGCGAGGAATCGTGTCTATAGAAAGGCTGCTTTACGCTGCATTGATAAATTAAAAAGGTTGTAATGATATTGTTTATTAAAATACATCACACTCATCATTGCACAGTTACTAAACTAGCTACTGTATGAATAACCATGATTATTGCATTTAAGTATCTACATATGTTTCGTTTACACATTGTTGTATTCACATTTTAGTTTGTTTGTTGAAATACAAAATGTAGTTATGTCTTTCGTTTGTGTGTATGTTTAAGTTAGACTATTTTAAATATAGGGGGGAAGTGTTATGTTGGTATACTCCAATATATACTGCATGCTTGCAACTTCGTAATAAAGCAGTCGTTACTAGATCTCTGCCTTTTATTGACGTTGACATAACAGTATCTATATAAAACTCTATTTTCCAGTTTATTTCGCACTAGCACTTTATCTGCGACTATGTTCTCGTTGATTTTCTTATGAGTCCGATAATTTTTAACCGACTTCAAAAAGGAGGAGGTTCTCAATTCGGTTGGTATTTTTTTTTATGTATGTACATCGATTACTCTGAGATTTATGATCCGATTTACGTGATTCTTCTTTAGTTTGATGCGGAATAGTTGCCATTTGGTCCCATAAAAATTTAAGATTGTTTGGCCAAGTAGTTTTCATTTTATAAACATTTTTTTTATTTTTTAAATATTTATTTTTATGTTTGACCACGCACAACTTTTTTCAGTGTAGTCCGATTTCGATGATTCTTTTTTTAATTGATAGTGTATACTTTAAATTTGCTTCCATATAAATTTCAAAAAAATATTCCACCCCTAAGGGTTGAAAATTAAGGGATGACAGATTTTTTTTGGTGTTGCCGTTTCGTAATTCATTTCTATGATGAGAAGTAGGCACTAAAAAGCAAAAAAAAAATTGTAATAAAAAAGACAACCGCCTTCAAAAAGTAAAAAATAACTTTCAATTCGCAAGTCGGTGGCAATACAATACAACAAGCAAAACCAAAGCCGCCGACTTGCTAATTGAAAGCTATTTTTTACTTTTTGAAGGCGGTTGTCTTTTTTATAAAATTTTTTTTTTTGCTTTTTAGTGCCTAATTACTCGTTGATAATGAAACTTTCTATAGGTGAAAGATTATTTTCAAATCAGTTAAGTATTCTTTTAAATAATTACATATCCACCATATAATACACAAGCAATAATTCAATCTTTTGTCATATATACCAAAAGATTGTATAATAATAACAAAAATATAGTAGGTATAATGTTGTTTAGTTATCCAAATATCTAAAAAAACATCATATTATATTATAATTATTGATTCAATAATTATTATAGGTACTTTATTAAGTTTCACCTTGTCATACCTTGTGGTAGACTGTCAAATCCTAACTAATATTATAAATGCGAAAGTAACTCTGTCTGTCTGTCTGTCTGTCTTTTCTTCACGCCTGAACTACTGAACCGATTTGTGTGAAATTTAGTACAGGGTAAGTGTGAACCCCAACAAAAGACATAGGCTACTTTTTATTCGACTTCGACTTCGTCCGCGATAACCGACATATACGCGGACGAAGTCGCGGGCAAAAGCTAGTCTTTTATAATTTAAAACAGCATTTATAATAACAAGAGGTTGCATATGGTTAAATCAGCCTGAATATCTACAGTCACAGAAAACAGATTCAGGCAAAAGCTTCCTTATAAACGTTTTCATTGATAATCTTTTTACTTTTACATAAAAACGGCTTATCCAACTGATAACAAAGTGTCATTACAAGGATGGCGTATCTTGTAAAGTAAAACTGAGGGTGCATAATGTACCACCGTTTCTCTAAGTCTTGGAGGGTGTACACACCCATTGAGCATTAGCTAGTGAGCACAAAAAGACAAACTTTATCAGTTAACAATTTATCAGGGACAATAATTCTACTCTGTCCCGAATCTACTTTGAGAGATAAAACTTCAGATTGAGAAGCGGTGGAAGTTCTTGACAACATTATTGTTGATCAATTGAATTTATTAAGATCAAAAGATGTCCTTTCTGTCTGTTAAATGTAATTAAAGATAGTTACTTATCATCATTTTCCTACAAAATTTCTCCGAAAGACATCGGAGACAGAGCAATTATCAACATGGTTTTACGTAGATTAAAATAAATAGATAGGTTCAATACTCCATACTTTATTACATTCCACAATGTGAGCACAAATAGGTTCTGGAACCCCATGTGATAAGATTACAGTATCTACGGGGTTGAAACACTATTTTCCTTATTATTTCCTACTAGCATTTTACCATCTTATAGTTTTCTAAAACCAACCAGTTTACTTCAGCCATATTCTGTTTTCCTTTAAGGTAATGGATACATGAATTCATAACATTCGCTTTGTTTGAGTTTTAGATTGCTATTATCATCTCCGTAAAAGATTGACCTATCAATTTCCCTACCGGCTACAGATTAAGGCGAAATGGGTCCCAAAGAAGATGTTTTGATGCATTTTGCCTTCACGCAGAATCAATTTTATCCTCTAAAACTACAATTTTTCCTTATTCTTTTTACTAAAGATTTTCTTTAGTAAATTATGAGGGCCGAAACACGATTGACACAATTTGCCTCGATACAAAAAAGTCGCAAAGTTTTCTCAAAATCAGCATTTTATATACATCCATTATGAGAAAAACCAGTTTTATTCGACTGTAATTTGAGCAATTTCAATAAAATTTTGTCAACACGTTTACCATTAAATACATTATTGGATTATGGGTTTATTTTAATAAAACAGAGCAAATAGAATTTAAAATAGAATTATTTATAAAAAAAAGCGTGCAATATTACGCGCGGTCCGGCCATTCCACCTCCCCGCGCACCCCGTTAGTCGTCCACGATACCATTTCGCCTTAATGATATAATCTCAGATTATAAAAAGAAACAAATGAAAGGGGGCAAAACTCTATTATGAGTTTGTTTATTATATCATTAATTTGTCTTACCGGTAAGATTTGTTAGACAAATTGCTTTTTATCTACATTTTACATCATTTGAATTCTAGAACACGTTAATGTTCTAATATCCAATTTCCATTGCTTTTGCAAAGGCAATTAACAAAAACAAAGACACGATTTGTTGCGTCTAGGTCTGAAAAATAAAATATAGTATTACCTTTGTCAGAAACCAGACGCATTTTAATGTAAAATGTATTATGGAAAAAGAAGCTGTATGTGTGTTTGTACCATTGTAAAATGAAGGCAGAATACTGGCAGATACCGTCGACTGGCCTCGGGCGGGACATGGTTTTTATTTTAAAGATAAAATATTTTAAATGTGCCCTCCGTGGGGTTGGCTACCCCCGGCCATCACTGTTTATTTACACCACAAGGGTGGACGTGTGTCTGTATGTCATCGCATTTCTTTGGTAAAGTGATTTTGGGTGTTTTATTTACTTCCATATTTCGTTGTTTTCAGTTATTTATTTAAAAAAAGTGAAGAATTTTAAGCGGCTCAATTGGCGTCGAGGTAGAGCTGGGGAAATATTATAAAACAAGATGTCATCCTTAGAATAATAACGCATAGAAACCAGTACGAGCTTCAAAAGTACGAGTATTCATACTCGGCCATAGATGGTTTAGTAGTCGCAGCGAGCCGTCAGTGCTAAAGGTCACGCTCCGTTAAACACAGCTCGCAAGAAATATTTTAAAATGACGGTTCGTTGCGTAAGATACTGCCATAGCACAACCGGTAAACATAAAGAATGTGATAAAATTACATTTCACATGTAAATAGTAACATTATATCTATTACTTTTACGTAAATCGATCTCCGAATAAAAATTTTCATAACCTAATTTATTACAATGAAGTGTTGCCAGTGTTGTACGGAAAAATTACCCATAATTCTAAACATTAACATTGTTGGAGTCTACTGTATTATTCTGGTAGAAACCAACAGCTGATCCATACATTTATGTTCGTAAAACTCGGAATAATTATTTATTAATGTAGCTCTAAGGATCTGCAGATCTGCTTTTTTTTTGGCGATATTCAGGTTTTTAGTGAATTTAATTTTTTTACCTTGAATCATTCTAACAACTTTTAAAGCGTAAATAATGTAATTCTTTTGTATCCGTACGTAACATTTTTTAAATGCAATCGTGCTATTGCCCAAATTAATGCATTATCATTTTTCCTAGAATCGGGGAAAAAAATATTTCCTAGCAACATTTTTTTACGTGTGTGCGTGGCAGCGGTCGTAATTACATGCCGATCACTCACACATAACCTACTATTGTAGCGTAAATTTTTCATAGACAGCGTATAGAGACTGTCCTTGCGTTATTATTCTAAGGTGTCATCCAGAATTTTTTTCATAAAAAAAATTCTCTAAGAAGAATCGTTTGCATGCCTCAAGTGATAAATTAAAATTCTTTCCTCAATAGGTAGGTATTTCTTAATTTCGTCATTTTTTATTAAATCACAAAGAAAATAACGTTACAAAATAACGTTCCAATAATTCCGTTTAATTTTGTCATTTACCTTCCACTCGCCGTTTAAGAGAACGATAAGTATCTGTTGTAAGTTCCCGCCAAAAAGGCGCCATCTTGGACACGGGCCGATTTTGGCGGTAAAATGCACTATAAATTCTGTTCGTTTGTCTTGTTATGTAGGTAGTACAGACTTGGGTTTTACAATTTATTTATTATGTTTGCTTTAAAAGGAATGTGATAAAGTTTGTACTTATTTGCTTAACAAATTGTATTGGTGGAACAAATCCAGACTGAAATCCCAGCTTAAAAAGGTAGAAATTGTTCCGGGAAGTCTGAGAAAAGTTCAATCTACGCGTTTAGTCCACTTTCGACCCCCAATAAATAATGTGTCCATTGGACCCCCAACTATAGTTTATACTCGACCCCCAAGTACAGTTAGGTATCATGATAAATCATAAGTCTATCATATAGTTGCATACAATTTAACTAAAATACCCTCAATATAAAATGCGAATGCCTTAAGGTATTAAGTCCGCCTTTGTACCTTTGTGTATGAAGTACAAATAAATAAATAATAAATTAATTAATTTTTGATAATACTTACTAAAATCATTTGCATTTTAGTAGTTATCATGTGATTTGTGCATACCCAAGTTCTATTTGCAAACATTCACGTCTGATACACCGACTACAAGTAATAGTAGGGTGCTTGTTTATTTTGTTTAATATCAATTCCTGAATTTTACCTTTAATCTGTACCTTACTGTACCAAAATATTAATTTTATGTAGTTACCGAACTAGGGGTTGAAAGTGGACTAGGTATGCATGTCCTTTGCATGAAAATTCAGTCTCACGTCCTGGGGGTCGAGTGTGAACTATGTAGGGTTGAGAGGAAACAAATCTTTTTACAAACCTTTTTTAGGGGTCGAGGGGTCGAGAGTGGACTAAATGAATCTACGGTGATTGATACACCAATTCACTTTATAACTTCATGTAAATATCTTAATATAATTTAATACTTACAGACAGACCCCGAAGATAGTAAGTAAAGTTTATCTCATAGTAGGTATTAACTTAACTAATAAAATTGTAAGTGCTTAACTGAAATACTTACCTAATGTGGTTTTACATAATTAATTTGCTCCTAGGTTGATCTAGTCTAATAAAAAAATACGTTCTAAAATACTGGACTAATTACAGGAAAAGGCTGGAAATAAAAATTCTGTTTTCACTAATTTAATGGTTTTAGAAATATTTGAACAGTTTCCATAACAATAGTTAAAAATATTTACATTTGCAACACCTATCTACCTATACGTTGTCTATGTTATTAGTGACAGCTTCCGTGTGCAATGGCTCGTTTTCTTACTACATTGATTTATTTCAGTAGAAATGGTCCGTCAAACTTGTTTAGTAATTCTTCAAACGTATATTTTACACGTTCCACTTTGTAGGAGAGTTGTAAAACATGTTGTTCGACAAAAAAGATCGTTTACTATCGCGAACTAAATGATGCTTTACTTTTTGAACCATAAATAATGTTTTATAACCATGTGAAAGCATGTCATAACATTTTTCAGCCTATTTTATTGTTCTGCAATAATATCTAGAAAATACATTTGCAGAGTTGTAAAGTTAGAATTTATAGATGTGTATAGGGCTGTGTGATGTAGAATGTTTATGTTTGTAAGATGAGATTTAATTTTTCTCTCAAAGTTAAGTACTTAAAGTAATAAAATGTACAGTCCATTCACCTTTCCTTTACAGCCTGTGGAGGTGGCCTTTCTTTATTTTTAAAATTAATATTTGCAGCTGGTACCTATGCTAAAATTTATTTTGAAAAGTCATCCGAAAATAAAATGATCCTCTTTTTAGGTCTGGTAACCCTGCACTACAATGCCGGTCGGGTCATTGTTTTATTCGTTCCGTCTCGGTCCGATTCGCCACGCACTTTGCACGCACACAAACTTCACTTTTGTAAAACGAAACTTTTCAACAAAGTTCCATTTCTAATTCACTTAAAATTTGCAACCGAGGGAATCATGAAAATGTGTAACGAATCGTTGCTACATTTTTTCGCAGAAATTACACGGATATTTAAAAATGGATTTTTACTGACAATATTTTGATTATTGCAAACCGTGTTCAAAGAGTAATAATATTTAAGCTACATCCTTAAAACCTTTTTAAAAATGCAGTACAATATTTTTGCCTGATAATTATTACATGGTAATACTTTACTTCACTTCCCGATGCTTACAGTTCCTTGAAGAGCTTTCGTTGCTAAGTTAAGTACCTGAAACAAATAATACAAAATATTAATTAATCTTTATTGCCAACTAAATCATATTTCTTCACATAATTTACACTCGACTCGTCCCTTAATACGAGGGACGAGTCGAGTGTGTCAAACTTTCTAAGAAAAACGAAATGCAATACTGTAAAATAAAAATAACAAATGCGCATGTACTAAAATGTAAATACAAATTATTACACCGGTTCCTTTAAGCGCAGACTAATAACCGAGCGATAAATAAAAAGCGCGCGAAATGAGCTCATTAATTGTTGAGCGCATGCGCGTCGCGTAATTTGAGCTGTCATCTTTAAGTGGCGCTCGGGTCGCGAGAGCGGGAAACGAAAAATATATGGTCTATGGTCGCCATTGTAATAATTTTCTGTCAAAAGATTATTCAGTCGATGATAGATTCGGAAGGACTTCTTAAAAAATCGAGATTAAAAGTTCTGATACATACAACCGAAGTTAATAAAAGCGTGTTAGAGCATCCCTATCTGGTTATTCCGAAAGTAAAAAGTATGATCCGTGTGAAAACAATTTTTAGTAGCAATATATTATTTTCTTATTACCTAACTTCAGTTGCTTCTCAATGAGCAATCAATACTTACTTCCTCGACAAGTTAAGCAGTAAAATGCAAAGTTTAAAGGCTTCAAAAAACTATCTTATTTATTAATGTTCGACTCCAACTTTTTGGTCAAGGTACAAACAGAAAACGCAGAAGTATTACTAAACTCATCGATTCTCTTCATCTGTAAGACATTGTAAAGAACACAGTTTTTAGCTGGATTAATCATTTCCTACAATAACCCCTACAATTTTGTAGATAAATTTTTGAATTATTGCATATCCCAAAACTACAGATCCCGTATTCGATTTAGTACATCCACAAAAACGCGCTAGAACGTCTAGCACACATAAAAAAGGAGCGATAATAGGCCAGTGACCGTTGCAAACGAAATTAGGTTAGGTTAGAATGAATGGTGCAATGCCGCGATCTCTTGACACTTTTTAGGTAGGTACGGGCCGCATGAATGAAGCGTGAAAATCTCGTTGAGAAAATGTAATGGTTGATTGCGTTGGTGGACTGCCAGCTGTCATGGACTATTACGAACGGAGTGAATGAGGGTTGACACTTTTGTTACAAGAAAAGTGCTCGTTTTTCCAGTTACGAAGAAATCTCGTTAAAATGTTTTTTAAAAGTACCTAAGGGTGAAAGGGAAAAGTGGTACTTTTAAAAAATAATGATTGTCGTCCTGATGAAATTGCTTGCGATAACATCAACTCTGTTACGTTACTGTTCTTCTTTTGAAAGTATAGCAACCCTTATACACTACACGAAAACTGGATGATTCATACAAATTATTATTGCTCTCTGTATATAGCGTACACGATAATAAACGTAAATTTTAATATTTTTATCGTACTCCCGATATTTTTGGCTTCACAAAAATAGACGTGAAATATTAAAAAGTGAAGTTTGTCGATGGCACTCTGCGTGAATTTATTTTTAATATCTCCACTGAAATGGTAATGAATCACGATGAAATGTCTCATTTATAAAACATCATTATAATTTATGTTTCAACAGTTTTGATTTAATTTTTTTTCCGGGATACGGATATTTACTTCATTTTTGACACACATAATATTAATTTAAGATACCAAAATAATCATGTTTTGTGGCCGGGAATTGGTTTCTGTAGGAAGACCTATCGTTTACGATAAAATTTTTATTTTCATATTTAGGTCCTTTATGAAACTTTCAGTTCTTGAATTTTTTCGACTCTGACTCTGCGGCGGCTGGATTCCAAATGTCCTTAAGCTGCTAGTTACAGCCATAGAGCATAGAGTGAAATGCTGTTTTGATGTCGTGCAAAGCGGCCATTACAATACAGATTATAAAATTGAAAACAGACAACATTGCGCGGCAAAAAAAGTAGTAAACCCCGCGTAATACCTAAATGAATGCACTTTACAGAACATTTTATCTGTTTTAAAGCTATACGTATTAAAAATATCGTTCATATTTCATAGCGTGTGGGTGTTTTATGATATATTAACAGCCGCAGTGTGCCCGGTAGATTAAAGATTGCACTCTGATGGATAGAAATGGGAAAGCTCCGGGCATTGAATAATAACTTGTAATAAATATGGAATGAAGATGAGCTAGATGCTGTCTAGTTTACAAAGTTGAAGTGGCTTATGCGCGTAATTGATTTTGATGTGAAAGGTCAATCTTGAATAATTGTAGTCAATTGAAAATTTTGTAGTATTAAGTAAGCTAGTTTCTCGTAGGTAGCTAAACTTCATCAAAATAAGATTGTGTAATAATTAAAAGATAAGTCCACATTGATGTGTTATTCAGGCTAACGCCATTTTTTACTTTTTTAACAATCCATATTTACTAGCTCTCATGAAGCATGACCATAGAGCTGTATATCTACTCTGTTACAATCTCCCTCGGCGAACACCTAGGTGAAGTGAGCTGTCATCCGTCCGTCTGCTTTGTCACTCTTCACTTAGGGGTGCGCCAAAGTTCACTTAAATTTTTAACTCCGAATTGGAAATCCGAAAATGTTCTTCCTAACATTTTTAATCCTAACAATCACAATTCCTAACTACTCTGTCTCTAATGTTCATAATACGAAGCATTCAACTTCATAATGTCAGTAGCAATAAACATCTATTATACTTTTATTTGTTTTCCTATATTTTCTCAACATAACCATCTTTTACACTATTATTCAAAGTTCATAATAATCAGTACTATATAAATTAATTTTACGTTACTTTATTTTTACATAACATGTATAACGGTGTCCTTGTTTCGCAGATAGAAATTTCATAGAATTTCGTTTTCCAGAAAATGTTTCACATCATTTTCAGGTTCTTGTAATTTTATTTCGACTATTATTGTTTCAAAGACTATTTACTTCAATGAAACATATTTCACAGAAACACAATTCAATGATTTTTTATTAACATTTTTATGTTTAACAAAGTTATCAAACAGTAGAATTATTTTTTAACGAATATTGTTTGTTCAGTGTATTTTTCCATTGAAATTATTTCAACAAAAATATGTATAAATAGACAATAACTAAAATATTGTCTTAAAAAGTGAATATGTTGTGCTACAAAAGTTAATGACAGAAACGAATCGCTGCGAAACCGACTCCACGTAGTCTTGTCTGCCCTACACCCAGAGTGTAATTTAAATCCGCGTAGGCGTGGAGGGGCGAGGCGGCCCGCGAGCTGAGGAGCAGGTGGTGAGCGTGAATACCATCTGTGACAATAAGCTCGCGTGGGACCGCCGGAGCCCCGCAACGCCGGAGCCGTGACAGAAGTCATGCCTGCTGCATGTTGCATGCTTGCTTGCATGATGCATGCTTGTTTGCACGCTGCATGCTTGCTTGCACGTTGCATGCTTGCTCGCATGCTGCATGCTTGCTTGCATGCTGCATGATTGCTTGGACGCACGCGCAGTAGGTTTGAACTTAGCAATAGACACAACTCAGTACGTTATGTAAAGCATACCCCCAAATAATAATCATACCCTCAAATTAAAACTATAAATATCATCTTCTACCCACATATATTTTTTATTACACTTGGTAAATGTTTCTTTCCGAGTATGAGTGGAAATATTATGGTAATTATGTTTAGGGACAGAAGCGTTATGATAAAAAACAGTAGGAGTTTAAATATATTTACATTAATGATATTATTAATAACAATTTTCGGAAACCTAAGAGTTATGAAAATCGCCGGTAGCACTACAAATAGTATGAATAAAAACTTTAGGATGAAAAATTTTAGGAAGAGTGATCATTCGGATTACAAATCCTTAGGAAGTACAATTTCGGGTAAAGAACTTTAGGTGAGCCAATATGGACCCTCACTTAGGTGTTCACCGAGCGAGATAGTAACAGAATAGCACTGCTGGTATAGAACCTTTGTAAATAAGTGGAGCAATGAAAGGTGTGTACCAATACACTAGGTGAACTGAACTAATCATCAAATGGCAGAAAACCCTAGGCGTACGAGATCAAACATAGATCGTGAGCTTACAGAGCAATGTGCAATAGGTGCTTGCTGGCTTCACGCAATAAACCTATACCACTGTCCTTACAAAGACTACACCAAAACTGGACACGCAGTCCATACGACTCAGGTATATTTCCTCATTTACCAAAAGTGAAACGCTGTAGTAGGCGGGTGTGGGTCATAATCTTTTTCTGGGTATATTTGTATTCAAATTAATAATCTATAAACATCTGCTTAATCATAAGGTAATTTACCATATTTTTATCTCGGGGCAGCAGTAATTTAAGCTGTGATGTCGGGCGAGCAATATTTCGCAATCACACTGGCCCGGTGGCATCGATTTATTTATTATTTAAATTGAAACATTGTACTGTTTGCAGGATTTAAATATGGCGACCATTGCGCGCATTAAGTGGGTGGCGTCCGCTAATGGCACAATATAAATATTAATTATTTTGGCTATTCGTTTGTGAAATCATTAAATATGATTAATTCTGACAACATGGTTTTTGGTTTTCGAAATGTAAGTAATTTGTGGCATAATTTAACTTAATATGTAATTAATATTAAATATGTTAACATAATGTCCATGTATTAATCAAATTAGTACTAAAGCTGAAGACTACAAAAAGCAAATTATACTGACTATTTACTTACTTATTGGCTAACAAAATATCAAAGAGGTATTTCCAAAGAAAACCATAATAGCAATCGGAAAAAAAAATGTAAATAGACATTCGCGGTAGTGGACAGAAGTTTAAACAATCCGCGGCATCTTGCCAAAGTGGCGGTAACGTGTCAAGTTTACATCGTGCACTCTCCAGAGCGTCAAACTGCAGCGTAGTTATAGTTTTGCGTTCATTGGGAAATAGTGAACTGTGCTATGGGAGATACTTACGACTTAAAAATGTACTTGAGGAGACAACGACTGTGGCAATGAAAATGTTAAGATGGTAACAAGGTATAGTATTATAAGAAATAACTCCACCAACCTTAATTTGCTGCAAGTTAAAAAGTCTCCTACACAGTATACTCAAGACGAAACAAAACATAAAAAAAGAATACATTCTGCACCCAACCAGAAAACCTCTAACGTAATTCAAGAAATCCTTCGTTAACTTTTCCACACATACGTAGATCCCATCGTTAAAGATTCTTCTGACATGCAAACTGGTGTAATTATCTGAACTCGTGGGCCGCTTGCCCAATCGCTGGGGCCCGAGGCGGCGACGGCGCCCGAGCCTTACAAGCTCGCGGAAGTTTGAAGGAACATATCGACGAGATTTGTGAAGCTGAGTTAAGGGCAAGTTATTTAAAGACACGGGATTTCTCAAGAATTGATTGTTTTTAGTGCCAAATTTATGAATAAAACGTACTTAAGAATATAAGAGTTCACCTAAACGGCGCGCGACGTACACTTACCCACACCAGTGTTTAACGATGATTTATCTAATAACATCGTTAGGTAATAGTTTTGAACGTACTGATTAAATTGCATACTCATTTATCACACATTTATTACATGAATACACATGATGGATTAGTGGCATGATTGATGACGAAGAGAAATTCATAATAAAATTAACTGTAATAGCATTACTTGCAGCATAAAATTACATTAAAACATAAAACAAAAACTCCAGTATATCCTAACAGATAATTTGGTCGGGTTTACCTCCTCAGGCGGGAGTACAAGCAAACAAAACGACTGGTGATTGCTGGCCGCAGATGATATGATTGCATGAAGTACTGGGCCTAGGATACTGCCTTGGGGCACGCTCCGTTACAAAACTTTACGCCAACTAATATCTGGTGTAAAATGATACGGAGGGAGGCGTGGCGTTTTGTTTTTTACTGTTCTTCGATTAATATATAGACATTTATGGATAGAGGACCTTGTTAAAAGTGTCTGCTAGTTTTTCTTGCTGACAAAGATATAGAAACTTGCTTTTACCACGACTTCTTCCGCGTGAAGGTCGGTTATTGCGAATGAAACAAAAAAACAAACTTTCACATTAATATTATTTTATTAAGGATATAATAATTTCGTAAAATAAAGCCTATAAATTTAATATTGTTTTAATTTATAATTGAACTGTACTGTGTTCTGTGAAAAAGTTACGATACTTTGTTTCTAACGTCTTTTAGTCTTTTCAGTTTCTTATTTCCTGCACAATTTACCGGAAACACATCAACAACAGCGTAATTTTGATATCAAGAGTGTGTCGTTACACTTCAATAGACAACTCTTCCAATAGATGTCTCAAGCTTCGACAAAATTGCTCCTCGATACTTTACGAGAAACATCTAGAAATCGGCGAGGCTATTGTATAAATAACAACGAGAGACAGCTCCCTTCAGGCGCTCTTGCAATTTATAAAGCTATCGTTCTTTGTCACGAAGTAAATGCAAAAATATTGGTGCATTGTGTGAAACATTCCGGATAATGGTTAGCTGGAAGTGGTAGCGAACGTGAAGATAAAGTTTTGTTTACGAACATGATTGCTTTAAGTTGAAGTTGCAATAATAGTAGGAATCAAATAAATTGCTTGTCTTTAAGCTCGGCTTTTATTAAGTGATCATCTCGATAACATCGACACAGTATAAAATTATTTTAGAAAAAATATTGCAAAATATTGTCATCATCATCATCATCATCATCAGCCGGACCACGTCCACTGTTGGACAAAGAGGAGGGGGGATTGGCCATAATCCCTACGCTTGGCAGGCTGCTTGGGGATCGCAGTGAGGTTGTTAAGTACATGGAAGCCGCTGCTGCCCGACTTCCAGAATATTGGCACTTAGCACTAAATATAATATTGGTAATTTATTTAATTGTACACGTGAAGTCAGTTCTATTTAAAGTAACACAATATTGAAAGATCAATGGTTTTCATAAGTTCCAGACCGATTCTGAAATTTGTTCCTGAACCAAAGCACAAAGCTAATGTTTTAATCGTAAATTAAGTGAAACACATTACAGGAGTTAATTGCCACTCTAATGACTTTTCTGATAAAACACTACCGTTTCAGATGTTCATTTTTAAAGTCCTCAGAATAATGAAGTTTCGAGATTAAAACAATTCTCGTCGTACTAAAGGTTGCTAATCAAAAACGCCGACAGACAAACATAAGGCTGTAACTTATAACGCTCTTATTTCGAAAGTAGGAGAGCGCAATGTCGTTTTCTATGGTGACAAGTTAAAGCTTGTAGACAAAAACATGCCGGTTCTATTAAGGTGCCGTCGTAAAAATGGATAATGTCCAGTGCAAAGGGAATGTTCCACAAGGCAACTTGAGTTTTCAATTAGAAAACAGTTAGAATGCAAGTCTGTTCCCTACTGTTCTGTAATAAAGTTTGTAATTAAATGGGTGTAAGATTTTGTTCGAAACTAAGTTGATCGCTGGAACAATGAAAGTACAGAGTTGGTGAAAGTTGATTCTTGTGTCACAAGTTTTGTATACTCTATGGACGACCAAAGTCACGTTAGATGAACTTAAAATTAATTTGAGATCGTTTACCTTTTACATATATCCGATAAATATCTTAAAGACGAAGTTAAGTGCTGATAAGAGGAGTAATTACTGATAATGTTATTTATGGGGCAATTAATTGTTTTAATTAAAATTGGTTAATGTGTTTTTTTC
The DNA here is from genome assembly GCA_947361185.1 of Charanyca ferruginea. Taxonomy (NCBI): domain Eukaryota; kingdom Metazoa; phylum Arthropoda; class Insecta; order Lepidoptera; family Noctuidae; genus Charanyca; species Charanyca ferruginea. The sequence goes on along the minus strand of OX376071.1, from coordinate 1,672,043 downwards.
TCATTGATGAAGAAACTGGTAAACTAAGATTAAAGAGTGCATGAATGAAGTAAAACTTCTAAATAGAAACCTGATAATTATCGTAAAAATATGATATTCAAAAAAAGAAACATCTGAAACAACAAACAGTCAGAAATGATAATACAATAAACTCAACCTTTGAGATGACTGGATAAGTATTTATGACGTATCATTCAAAATGAAGAAAAAAACAACGAGAACGGACATGAAGGATAAACATTAATACAAATGAGAAAGCGATGTCTTAATTTAAGAACGTAAGACCAATTTGCTTCCCAAATAAACGTGAACATTAAATATAAACTCGGAGAACGCTTCACGCATTCCCGCTCGCTGATCTGGAGACAAGAATCGAATAAAAATAAATCGAGAATCGAGACAATCGAACCAGCCCGATGCGCGACTCGACTCATTGTAAATATTCCGCCGTAACCGGATGGCAACATTGCTTTTGTTTTTTAATTTTATTGTTTCAAAAAACTTCATCTGACGCTTGAATGGACGCTGAGTTTCCGATTGAACGCACATCGATGGGATTTTGGACAGAATTTGGTTTGTATTTTAGTTTTGGGATATTATATTGGTCTGCAGAAAATCAATTTCCTTGGTTCCATCAAGATTTTTTATTAAGGTTTGTAAAATAACTACTTAAGTATTGAATCATTTTAGGGTTGCAAAGTGTGCCAAACGGGACCCACTGGCGCTAGGCGATGTGCCTTTATGAAGCGCTGGGTGCGCGCTAGCCCCAACAACATCCTCAAAACTATATCAGACAGATGGAACAGTCCCATACTGGGACATACATGCCACTGGGGCGTAGTTTTTAAGTACTGTTTCTTTGGTAGATAGAATTACTAACACTACCTAGTTTCTAAGTTGTGTGTATACTAACCTAAATAGACTATAGTTTGGAATAAAAGATTTTAATTTATTATTATTATTACTAAAACTCCTTTGAATTGTAATAGTAATAATAATAGTATGTAAGTATTACTATATCTGTTATAATAAAAAAAATAAAGCTAAAATTATTATACAACAAACGTGTTTTTTTTATATATTTTACGGTGGTATTGGAAGCTTTCGTGTGGAAATCCGACTCGCACTTGACCGATTTTTGTACAATAGTTTTCATGTCGTATAATTACGTCCTCTCCTTGCACAACGTCCACACAACCTCAACGTCAAGCCTCGTTTGAACCACAAACAATTGAAACATTTTAATTGTGATCGGAGGTATCTTTATTGAGCCTTTTGAGCCACCCTTACCTGAGATCGGGGCGGTCCAAGTGATACAATGATTAAGATAACTTATTTGATACTGGGGTAGAAAACAAACAAAAATAAGGTAAGATCAGATTCCCTTTTTGTGACAAGAGGAAATTGAACTCAGACATTAATATTTTCGTTGCTACGTATCATTTTGTTTGTAGTGATCTACGAAGAAAGGATGTAACGCTCTTTAGGCTAATTTTATGCAATCTTTTGATAGAAAAAGTTGGCGACGGGGAAAGTTGGTGGTGGTCTGATGGTAGGTTTACAGAACACAACAGCCACCACAATTTGTTACATCCTTCTTCAAAGTCAAAAATTGTTTATTTGAAGGAAATCTTTAAATAAACAATTTACAGGCTACACTTAAACATGATTGAAAATGAAAAAATGATAAAAGGTTTATTGGAATTAACAAGTCATCATACATCAGTGGTGATTGGAGCCTCCTTCTAAGCGTCATTATTATTCTTTTAATTTGGTTTAAAACAAAAAATAATGTTTTACTACCATTCAAAGGTGAAAAGAAAACCGATTTCGGGACATGAAAACGTAATTCTTGGCCTACAAAACCTAGGAACAACCATCGTGACAAGCGAAGTACCCAAAACAAAATGGGCATTGTCCTTTCTACATCTGCTGTTCTGAACTGAGGAACAAAACTATTCTACATTTTTGTATGAATACTATAGTTTTTGCCCGTGACACGCATAACATTGCACCGCAGAGAATGCACATTCGTCCAACTTTTCTTCCATTACGCGCTATCGTGCATCTCCGCCACCGCCACCGGCGCTGCGCAATGCGCGAACGCAACAAGACATAAAAACGTCAGTTCCGTTATTATTGATATGCAAACGTATTCAGACATGTCCTGGTAGACCGGCTTTTGTTTTAAGGCTCTTGTGAAAGAAAGACGGGTCTTGTTAGTTTATTTGGGGAAAACTGTGTCTGATCGTCGACTGATAATAGTTTTATGTTGGATATTTAAATAAATAAATAAATAAATATCTTGGGACAACTCACACACGGTCATCTGGTCCCAAGCTAAGCAGAGCTTGTGTTATGGTAACCAGACAACTGATATACATACTTATATAATTTATAAATACATACATATTATAGATAAACACCCATATTGAGGATATGGTGACCGTAAAAATATGCTATGGACGATTAACAACGATGTTCAAACATCATCAAAATCATTTCTTTGTCGAGCATTGCAAAATGCTCAATACTTGAAGTAATGTTATGTATTCTCGAACTCTAACTGAATAACTTGTCTGCGGTTATATTTATTTTTATCACTATAATTATTTTATTTGTTATTCTTATTTTTAAATTATATATTTTATTTTATTTATTATTTTATATTTTTGTTAATATTATTTTTTTATATATTTCATTTATTATCATTATTTTATTTATCAAATTATCAATATATTATTATTGAAAGGCTCCCTCCACACTGAGTTAGATTCGGTCGGGGTAATCTTTAAAATAGGAACTGTATGGATTTTCATAGGGTTTCCACCATAGATTTAGATTTCTATGGTTTCCACCAATATTAAAGATGAATTATATCTAGGAAGGTTATAGGCGTTAATATTATATTAGTGCTACCCATGTGAAGCTGGGGCATATAGCTAGTGTATAATCTTTTCTGCTTCAACAAAAAGTGACGTATTTTTAATTGATTTGTAAATAAACAAAATAAATAATATTATTCGAATAAAGAAAAACACTGACTTTGACATTGAAATAATCTTATTTTATGATCTTTCTCAAAACTGCCAAACCCGATCTCGATAAGATAAGATCAGTTTGTTTGCTAACATCTTGTGTGATGAATGGTTTTTGTAAACTTGTGTAGCGATAACATTCAAAGAGCTAACGTTTTGTTTCATGATGTTATTATAATTCATCTTTGATGTTTGTGCCAACGCTTACAGGTAAAACTATCAAAAAAGAAACAATTATTTTTGAGGTACTTTTGTTCACCTTGATCTTCTAGCACTCAGACAAGGACGAGTACCTGTTGCTATGGCAATAAATCAAGATTAAATAGAAAATTTGTTTTTGGACAATAATATTTGTAAGAAGAAACACTCTTTCGCATGCTTGATTTTTCATTACAGTCACAGTTCGTTGTTCTTAGATATTATTTTGGAGTTTACCAAATGTTATTGTTACAGAAATTCGTCTAAAAACATTTTGGCTTTCTGAAGAGTCAGACACAATATATTCGGACACAGTGTCCGAAACGATATTTTTTTGACAGATGATTCGGACACTAATAAAAAAAGCAATTTTGTACAGTCAGATAAAAAACTTCCTCCGCCCGCCTAGTCTATAACTACTTGTAAAAGAACAGTTGTAAGTTTTTTATCTGACAGTACAAAACAACGTTTTTATTGATGTCCGAATCATCAATCAAAAAAATATCGTTTCGGACACTATGAACAAATAAATTGTGTCCGAATTTTCAGTAAGCCTTAATTATTTTTATATTGTTTAGAGAATAAGTTATACTGTGGTTTTGCCGTGTTTCAATGAAGAAGTTTTGTTTCTTTGTCAACTTTAGATAGGCAAATAATTGCTAATTTGCGGAATCTTTTAAACCGCAAAAGTTAGTGCCTTTTGTACTAAATAGGTTTTAAATTGTAAGCTTCCTACAAAATAAATAAGTAAATTATAATAATTGTGTCGTGTTGTCATTTCTGCGACTGTGTCTCTGCATTTATGTCTAAATCGCATGTTACCACGAGCCAGATAAACCCAGGCATTAGAATATCTACAAACCATAGACACATTTCTATCTTATTTACACGCCGTAGATCCTTATCGAGCAGATCTTATCTATGGATTAGCCTCGTAAGTATGTTTGTGGCTAAGTTGTTGACTAGACTCAGTCTAGTTCTGTCTAGATCTAGGTTAGTGAGGTACTCGTAAGTTAACCTGTTGGTGAACGTTTATTAATTAATTATTGTTAATGTGGCGGCTATTAAACATGGCGTGCTTTGATTTAATGTGGAGTTAACAGGGACTGTTGCTGGCTGACATAAATTTTAATATCTACTCACTTATATTCTTAAGAAAGGCTTTTAGAAAATAAATAATTTAGTCTAGTAACGTTGGTATTTTCTTAACTTCTCTGGAATTAGGTCATTGCCTGAAAGTTTTTCAAGCATTATCAATTCCTATTAGATATGTTTTTTTTGTATTTTCTTTACAATTGGATATGATATGGAGGGGCTCGTGGCTTGCCACGCTTAATCCATAGATGGGTCAACCCCGGGTGGGTGGAATCATTCCATACCGAGACCCCTCCGTGCCTCGGAAAGCACGTAAAGCCGTTGGTCATGGCTGTCATTCTTAGATCTTTTACTGTCGTTATGGGTAGTCAGATGCCAGAGAGTCTGACAACCAGTCATACCAAGGGATATCGTGTTACGTAGTGGGTTGTGGAGGTCAGACAGGCAACCCTTAAATGCAAAATACTACATAGTATTCAGCTGCATCCTGTATATCTATGCTGTTAAGACTAGAAGCCGACCCGATTCAATTATGTTGGAAAAAGGCTAGGCAGATGATGAATCGATTATGATGGCTATTTTTGGAGCAACAGAAATCCAAACTCAAGATTTGCCAACGAGCAATGGAGCGTAGCCTAATAGGTGTCAAGCGAATAGATCGCGTGAGAAACACCACCCTGCGCTCCATAACTCAATTGGAAGATGTTGGAGATGAAACAGCCAGGCTGAAGTGGGAGTGGGCTGGCCACGTTACGCGAATGCATCTGGAGAGATGTGCAAGGATGGTCACTCACTGGACACCTGAAGAAGGACATCGCCGCCAAGGTCGATCGAAACGAAGGTAGTGTGACGATCTGACCATATTTGCGGGGCTAAAGTGGGCAGAGATCGCACAAGATCGGGAAGTTTGGAAGGCGAAAGGGGAGGCGTTTGCTCAGCAGTGGGACACAAAAACAGGCTCACGAAAAAAATTTTTGGAGCTAATCCAACATTTGCTTGGATCTCACATACCTTTTTTTTTTTGGTACGGGGTGGAAAATCCTCATGGATGTCCTCCGCCCTGGGGCGGGCGGAGGGGTCTGTCAGACTCTTACTGACTAAAAACCACCCCGGTGTTCCATCTCACACCTACGTCGGGGGTCGCGGGAACTGGAGATACTTCCGCAACCCCCGGCTAGTGCCGGCCCGCTGCAGCGGGCCACTTCTCCGGTCAGGGGGGGGGAGTGAGGTGTTAGACTCCCCCCCGGACGTCTTAGAGGGGCGCGCGTGGAACACTACGCGCCGCCACCTCGGGTCCTGATGTATGTGGGGAGCGACAGACGTCCCCGAGTCTGCCGCCCCTGGACCCATTTAGGGGGGCCGGAAGAGGGCGTTGTCTGCCCTCCGCCGACGCCCGGTGCGCCTGCTGCGGGCAGGGTGGGAGGTTGTGATCTCCCTCTCCCTTTCCGCAGCCTCCTTCTGCGACATGACACTTTCGCAGAAGGAAACCACCGCGTCCCAGGACTCTGCGCTGTCGACCATCGACTCGACCACGGCCGACAGCGACAGGTCACTGCCTACTTCTGAGACGAGGGCACGGCGCGGCCCCTCCCAAGCGGCACATTCCGCCAGCGTATGCCGCGCCGTGTCCTCCCGGTAGTCGACGCAGTGGTGACACCGGGCGTCCGGCTCCCTGTTTATGCGACACAGGTACTTCCCGAAGCAACCATGCCCCGAGAGCACCTGCGTCACCCGAAACGACAGAGAGCCGTGCCTTCTCCCGAGCCAGCGCTCGAGCACTGGCCGGAAGATCTCACATACCTTTTTTTTTTTTTTTTTTTTTTTTTTTGATACGGGGTGGAAAATCCTCATGGATGTCCTCCGCCCTGGGGCGGGCGGAGGGGTCTGTCAGACTCTTACTGACTAAAAACCACCCCGGTGTTCCATCTCACACCTACGTCGGGGGTCGCGGGAACTGGAGATACTTCCGCAACCCCCGGCTGGTGCCGGCCCGCTGCAGCGGGCCACTTCTCGGGTCAGGGGGGGGAGTGAGGTGTTAGACTCCCCCCCGGACGTCTTAGAGGGGCGCGCGTGGAACACTACGCGCCGCCACCTCGGGTCCTGGTGTATGTGGGGGGCGACAGACGTCCCCGAGTCTGCCGCCCCTGGACCCATTTAGGGGGGCCGGAAGAGGGCGTTATCCGCCCTCCGCCGACGCCCGGTGCGCCTGCTGCGGGCAGGGTGGGAGGTTGAGATCTCCCTCTCCCTTTCCGCAGCCTACCTACTCCAACCTTTGAACTCCAAAATCTTGAATTAACAAACCAAAACAAAACACAACCATGCACCAAGTCATTACACCTCAAACACCCTTGTAAGTCTCCTAAAACGCCACTATCACACCATCAGTACTTTGTCCGTATCACACCGTGATAGTGATCTAAAAGCGTCGGACACTGCACATTATGGTGCGAGGGACCCTGCCACCAGTGGGTAGGTCGCACTTCACCCAGTGCGTGTAGATAGCGCTTAAATTACAGAAAACATGACAACACAATTTGTTACGGAGGTCTTACTGGACGACTTGGCGTGGAGTAGGCTGGGGTTGGATAAGAATATTTTGTTTTGTACTATTTTTATTGTAATTTTGATGTTTTGATTTTGTACCTGGCATGATATCTGTTTGATGATGATAATGACCTTGGTGCCATGAATTAGTTGATCGGTAGAGAATGCATAAGGTAGCCCGCCTTTTTGCCTTTTTGCTGCATACAATTTAAATATAGGAAAATATCTGAAGCAGAACAGCTTCTTAAAGATCAAAATAAATAAGTACCTACCAAAATAATTAAAAATGTAAAAGTATATTTTTTGAAAGCGTCGACAACTATAAGAATTAAAAGGCATTCAGGCCGTTATCGTGATGTTCATGTAACATTAACAAAACCGTATAATGTAACCTACTACTTAAATCAAACAAAATTAGCGCTCCAGTTTCACAAAATTCACTTTAAACTTCCCACAACTTCGTTCCGTCAACAGAATTAAAAACTTCCTTATCCAGTTCTCGGGATCCTGGTTGCTCACCACCTAAGAGCCCCGGTTTCTAATTGCAGGGAGGGCCTTAATTGAATGTTATTGAATTAGGATCACGCCCCACTCACCGGCTCGCACGTACGTAGGGTTGCCAGGTCTTAAAACCGAAATGACGGACAGTCCAGCCAGCTTAGCCCGACAATTGGGTAAAAAGACCGGACAGTGGAGGACAGTGCGGACTAGCCGCTCACATGCGTTAGCGATACAAGGAGACGGGCGACCGGTAAAAAAAATAGTCATATTTAAAAAACCTACCAAAAGACGGGCAAGGCGTATACTGTCTAATTTGGCAGGACACGCAACAACAACAAGCCCGCCACACTATTCCCAAACCACTGTAGCTTCTAAAAGCCAGAATCAACAGTAGTGACCACTAGATAAAGCGTCGAGACCACGATGGTCGAGACAATGAAGCTGGATGAGTCTCGGTGAACCATTACAATTGTCCTTGAATCCGCAACAAAATTTACCAGAAAAAAACCGCGGAGGAGTAGAAAAACATATTTTCCACTTCCCTCCAAAGCCTGACTGTGTCCGGCTTTATCTGAAAGCCTGGCAACACTACACGTACGATACCGTCCGTATCGTTCGATAAATATTGTAAAGCGATACCCGTGTTGGTACTCACACACCAGGTTTAGATTTAAGAGAGTGCCCTTTGAGAGGCCGATGAATGGATGTCGTACTCGTGAAGGTTTAGTTAGAGGCTTTATTTGTAAGATTGTAAGTAATACTTACTATTTTCATATAGCTGAACTTGTTCGTAATACAGTCATACAGTAATATCATGAACGGGTTTCTAAGCTGGCAGGATAAGAAAGTAAATGTCAATTCACAATATGTAACCAAGATACATAATCCTTGCGTCCTTACTAATATAACAAAGCGAAAGTAACTTTGTCTGATACGTTTTTACGACGACACGGCTGAACCAATTTTGAAATTTGGTATGAAAATAGCTTGAACTCTGAGGAAGGACATAGGCATTTTTCTGAGATAACTGACATTCACTGATTGACAATTCAAAAGTGTCCGTAAATGGTTTAATTGAAATAAATGCTTTGACTTTGTCTTTGATGTCGGCTCTTGTTTATGATATACCTAATCGAGATTAAGTGTATGAAAAATACACATACAAAACATTGAAGTGAATTCTTACCCAGGTATATGTAGGTACTAAACGCTGGTAGACCGTTAGACACATACCTGTAACAAAAATAATTTTTTTTTTACTATGACATCAAGATATAGTTAAAAAACTAACAACAAAAACTTGACTTCAAGAAGTAATCAAATCAAAATATCTAATTAACTGACAACTTGACGGCACGGTTGGCGCAGTGGTTGAGCGATTGACTGCTGCGATGCGTGACACGGGTTCGATTCCCGCACGGAACAAATATTTGTATGGCCTACAGATAGTTGGTCTGGCTGTTTGTGTGTGTGAGTTTATATGTTTGTAAACGCACACACAACACAGAAGAAATCCATAGCGTAGGGCAAAGTTAAAAAAGAAACTGAAATACAAATGTCTTTATTTGTAAAACATAGGTGGAATATACAACATGTCAGGGAAACACAAAAATGAATAATATTCTTTGCCTGAAAAAACTATTCTTATGTCGGTCACGGTAAAACTATTGTGGTCCTGTACAAACAATAACACTCGGTCAGACCAAACGTGAATGAAAACACTGACGTTTATTGATAACTTTCATACTCCATGTTTTTGTTGTCATTGGGGAATTGGAAAAATTGAGCAGGCATAGGTAGGGGATAAAAGGTATTTTTGATGGGACATACACACTTTTCACTGCAACTCCTGAAAGCCATAATCAATAGTGGCGACCACTAGAAAAGCTCGACGAGTCCCGGCAGACAGTTGTAATGTTTCTACATTACAACTGTCTTGGATCCCGCAACGAAATCAATCAGAAAAGAACAGCGGAGGAGTAATAAAAACATCTTTTCCACTACACTATACACTACACCAGCCAGTATTTTCCCACAGCAGGGCAAAGGCCTCTCTACTCTCCTTCCACTTCTCTCTGTCAAGGGCTATTTCAGACCAGTCTTTGTCAAAAGAGTCTAGATTATCCCGCCACCTCCGCCTGGGCCTGCCGCGATGTCGCTTGCCATGTAAAGGGACCCATTGGTTCACGCGTTTGGCCCAATGATCGTCTGACATGCGGTAGATGTGTCCGGCCCAATTCCACTTCATATTACACCTACACAGTAGGCAGTATAAACTATTAAGTATTCTGTGGTAGTATCGAAGCATAATGATTTGGATATTACATGCAACTTATCAAAATTAAAAAAAGTCTTTTTTTAATTTTGATAAGTTGCATGTAATAATAAAAGTCATAGTATCCAAATCACAATAATAATATTTTGTTTTTTTTTTTATTAATTGACTACTTTATTAATTGAATACACTGATTGTTATTTTACTTAATTTGAATTTGTTTATTAATTTGTATATTATTATTATTTTATACCCGTATTGTTACCGTTCACATTTAATCGTTATTTTTAGGTTTTTTTAAAAATTGTATTTAGATTAATTTTAATAATTCCTTTCTTATCAAACTTTAGTTGTCTTACCTGTTTAGTTATGTGAATGATGTGGTTGCCTGTAATTGGAGGCGCACACTGGTTTTGTACATTCCTATGTTATCATGCATGAAATTGTGTAGCCTCTGTTGGCGATGAAAAAAGAACTGAAAAAAGTGAAAAATAACTTTAAAACAGAACACACATGACTTTAGTTTCGGAAGTCGGTGGCAATACCAAACAACAAATAGAACAGCCAAGCCACCGACTTCCGAAGCTTAAGTCATAATATGTGTGTTCTGTTTTAAAGTTATTTTTCACTGTTTGGTTTTTGAAGGCGGTTGTCTTTTTTGTAAAGAAGCTTTTTTGAGTTTATTCATTAGTCAAAAACTTTTTTTTTTCTCTTTAAACTATTATTTTATAAGTTAATGGTTCTTTTCATGTTTTGAGAGATTCGCTTCTTAGTACTTCCTTATCTTCCAAATCCATTAAGAAATGGCAACACAGTCAAAACAGAGATTGAAAGTACAAGGTGAGAACATTATAACATCATCCGTATATATTTCTTTGCATTCTGTCGATTTTTTCAAAAAGTGCTGAATGAATTTCGATAAAATTAATATGGGACCACCCTTGAGGCATACCCTATCCATCAAAAAAATAATTTTCAAAATCGCTTTACATTTGCCGGAAAAATCGCGTAACAAATATACAAAAAATAAAACATACAGACGAATTGAGAACCTCCTTCTTTTTGAAGTCGGTTGAAAAGAAAGACAACCGATTTTAAAAATTATTTTACCAATAGAAAGTTACATTTTTAGCAAGTAGGATGAGCTATGTTTAATTTAAAGTATACTTTACTTCAACGAAGCTAGTATATGTAAGTATAAAACTAATATATTTATTTATTAAACTTTATGCACATAATGCAAAAAGGCGGACTTAATTCCTTTGGTATTTTCTACCAGTCTACCTCAGGACCATGCAAAGACAATACATGGTAGGATGTGCAATGATGTAGAAATTTTACATGTTTAAAAAATAATAACAAATACTTATGTACCATACACACAAACAAAATATACAAACTAGAGAGAGCTAACAATACATAGATGGAGAAATACAACACATTAATTGTGGGACGACATATTATTATACACACTTAGATACTAGAACACTATTTTACATGAAAACTAAATAGATTCCTGTATTGCTTGGTATGGCACTAGCCTGAAGTATTAATGAAAATTTTGCAAATGAAAATCTATTCATAGCTGAAATGGAACTCGACTTTAAATTAAATAAGTACCAAAATTGAACAAAACATGAATGACAAAACGTCAAAAATTGATACGTTATTCGGAAACTTTTCGGAACTGGATACCTATACCTCCTTTTTCCAAAACCCTACTCACAGAACAGTGTTCGCTTTTAATTTTCTTTTTTCGTTCAGGCGGCACTCTGGGAGCGCGGATTGGATCCTAGTCGCGTGATTGGGAACCGAGTGGGTTTCAGCCATGTTCCAACTTTCAACCCTTTAGCGCTGCGCTCTTTGTTTTGTTTCTACTCTTTTAACCCTCTGCCTGACAAAGGTTTCTGCTATTATTGCGATGGTTATTGAAAACGTGTGCACTCGGTTGAAGCAAGATGAATGGTGTAAACGGGTCTACCCTTTATAGCAGAACTTTTTATGTCATAATATTATTTTGCATAACAACGGATAGCGTAATCTTCATTTCGCAGAAAATCGTTTGGCATTAATTCATTTATCATACATTCAAAACTCATAATTTTGTAAGTCAGAATCATCTTTTAATTGGCATACATTTCATATCAATAGTCACTAAAAGGCAGAACTATCATATCCAGAATGGTTACAGTTAGAATCATCTTTTGGCACTCATTACTGACTAACGTGATCTTGAAAGGCCATTCAATCCAAACTAATATTTCAGGGAGAAAATATTTGATTTTTTGTATTTTTGTTGGTTACAAATAAACGCAAAAAAACCTAATTGATTTAAAAAAAAAACACCAATAGAAAGCTATTATTCCTGAGTGCTTATAGGCTATCTTTTATTATCAAAAAATTAGGGATCCGTAAGAAAAATAACGCAAACAAAGTCACGGGCAAAGTGCTAGTTGACAATATTTTAATTCGTGACGGTTCGTTCTGCTCGATGCTTGCTTAAGGGTAGACTTCTATACCACATGTCGTAAGCTTCTCGTATGAGACAAAAAGTTTATCTACCAGGTCTGAGGTTCTCATTTATAAAATTTGAGCCTGTATTCGCAATTTTAATTTAGTAAATGAATATTGATAGCAAGCGTCAACGTTGAAAATATTCATAAAGTATAAACCTGTAAAATGATTTCATAGGACTTTTAAATAGTTTTTGGCAATAAATAATTTGTTACGTAACACATGTTTAATACGAGTAGCAAACCAGTTCTCATTGTTATAGTGCCAAAGTTCTTCATCCCGTAATGAGGAAGTAACCTGTAATTTTACTGTTTTTTTATTTGTAAAGTACCAAACTGCAACTAAGTAAAGTACTGCAACTGCCACACTCAGAGACGTCACTTAATAATAATGAATCATTAACTTTAATTGACCAACGTAACTTGGCACATGATGTCAACAATATTTTTGACTGACAGTGTTCCAAGTTATGTTGGTCAATTAAAGTTAATGATTCATTATTATTAAGTGACGTCTCTAAGTGTGGCAGTAAGAGTTCAGACCATGCTGAGCTCTTACGGTATGGGATCTATGTTCTATCTATGTTAGGGGGGTTTGGTTTCCGCACTGTATAGTCCTTAAAAATGGACCATTGTACGTGAGCTATGGCAGCCGAATACTCCAGCCAGCCCGCCTCCCTCCAGAAGCAGGTCAGTCTTCCCAGTCTTCTCAGGGCGTCCGCAAGGGAGGTTGGTATGGGATCGTAGTAATGTACTCTTGTGTTCTGGTAAGTTATGGTGTACTAGGAGTCGGAGGTTCTTTGAAATAAAAGAGGGGACAAACGTGTGAAAAACTATAATGAACTAATAGCACGACGGCCTCAGACGGCGCCAGGCTAAACAATGCCTTGATATTAAAATAAGAGTAACGTTTTAAAGTTCGAAATACTTCCTAGAACAAATCCAGAGTGTTTAGACGAAACATTTAGTCAAACGGTTTCGACCAGCATGACATTATGATGCATGAAACCTTTACAGTACCTACTACCAAAACGAATCATCATTCGCATTACTATGAAACACGCACATTAAACTCGTAATTCCCCATAACACAGTTATGACTGAAGTGCATCGGCGAAAGCATTAATATTCCGGTCGTTACGCACATTGTCCGGGCACAGCAATTAATAACCGAAACACTGGCGGACAATTTGTGTATAATTAACGAGCTGTGCTGGAATACAAAAATGTACGATGTATACTTGTAAGAGATAATGGGGATTTGATGTTTTAAAATGGAGGAAGAAGGGAATTTTGCACTGGAATAAAGAGGTATTTATTAAGGTAGTACTCGTCAATTTTTAAGTTTAAATTTTCGAAATAGCATACACATTTTTTTGCAATCTGGAAATCTAAAACTAACACGAAGAGGCGTTCAAACTTTGATTGTTTAAGGCGACGATATACGCCGGCGAACTTGAGCGACCAGAGAATCGTATGCGCTGCGTCCAAAACTCTCAAAGTTTAGTCGAAAAAATAAAATAAAATAATTCAAAAAAAGGCGTATACTAAAAGATAGATAATAAAATTGTCTGTGAGATAGTAAAAGTTTCGTTTAAATATTCTTGACAGATTTTGTGTGATTATCAATGTTTTGTCCGCGTCAGACACAACTTCACGATTTAATTAAACTATTTAATATGAACTTAATCAAAAATATTCACATACTAAATGATTAAGAGAATGTTCTAGTTTAACATATATTTTTTTCAAATCATTTACACTACACATTTTAAGGTGATTGTCAGTTTAAAATCTGCAAAAGTCGCTTGTTAGCGCCTTAATACTTTCTGCGTTACTTCACTTCATCTTTCTTTACATAAAACAAAGTCGCTCCTAATGTCTGTCGCTTAGATCTTTTAAACTACGCAACGGATTTTAATGCAGTTTTCAGCAATAGATAGATTCAAGAGGACAGTTTACGCGTATAGTTTTATCTACATTGCACCCGTGCAAAGACGGCGCGGGTCGCTAGTAATTATCAAAGTCAAAGTCAAAGTCAAAGTCAAATCATTTATTTCAATTAGACCATTAAAAAGGCACTTTTGAACGTCATAATAAAAAAATATAAAGTTGATTCTAGTTGCCCATTCCAAAAGGTAGCTTCGTATGGAGAAGAATGGGCAAGAAACTCCATACTCACTCTTTTAAAAAAAAATGTGTACAATATTTTGCATTTACAGTTTTCAGTTATATAACTATACGTGAATACGGTGGACCTTGCATAAAAACACTATATTGAAGTATGTACAAAGTATTACAAGATAAAGAATGACAGCTAAGTTGTATACATAGATACATAGTGTTCACATATTATTATTTACAATTATTGTAAAAGTAGACAACCACATTTCAACAAACTATGAACCAGTGTGTGACCCAAAGCAAGAATTAAATATAATGTATATACTAAGTATAAATTAAGTAGTTTTAATTAGCAATCCGTTTGATTTTGTCTAGACTGTAGATTGTCCTATGGAGCCCGGACCAGCATGTTTCCAAGCATTCTTATCATGGATATAATCCTCTAAACTGTAATATGCTTGTTTACAGAGTGTACTTTTAATATATGTTTTAAATTTTCTTTCATTTAGTTGCAATATATCACTAGGAATTTTGTTATAACACTTAACACAGAACCCCATAAAAGATTTATGAACTTTAGACAATCTAAAATATGGTTGAGCTATTTTGTCTTTGTTTCTAGTATTAATATTATGTCTATCACTAACCTTATTAAATAAATGTAGGTTTTTTCTTACGTACATAATATTTTCATAGATAAATTGGCAAGGCACTGTCATTATATTAATATTTTTAAATAGTTCCCTAAGAGAATCGCGGCGACGTAGATTATAAATGGCTCTAACAGCTCTTTTTTGTAAGATAAAAATGGATTCAATGTCGGCAGCCCGACCCCACAGTAAAATACCATACGACATAATGCTGTGAAAGTAGCTAAAGTAGACCATACGCGCAGTTTTTACATCTGTCAACTGTCTTATCTTTCTAACAGCATAAGCCGCGGAGCTTAGTCGCCCCGCAATAGATGTTATGTGAGGTCCCCATTGCAACTTCTCGTCTAGCGTAATTCCTAGGAAAACCGTTTGACTATTAAATTCCAGTTTCCCTCCATTTAGAATGATGTCACAATTGCTATTCCTAACATTTGGTAAAATGAATCGAATACATTTGGTTTTTTTTTCATTAAGTACCAAATTGTTTACCGTAAACCAATTTTGAACCTGAAGAATAGCGTCATTTACGTCGTCAAGATGTTGTGACCGTCTGTCTACTTTAAAAATCAATGAAGTGTCATCGGCAAATAACACCATCTTCGGTTGGTTTTGAAGTAATTGGGGTAAATCATTTATATAGACTAAGAATAGAAATGGACCTAATATTGAGCCTTGAGGAACGCCCATAGTCATTTTTGACCCCAATGAGTTCACACCGTTAACCTGAACTTTTGCCTGTCTATCCCTCAGGTATGACCTTAGTAAATCAAGAGATACTCCACTAATTCCGTAGTGCTCCAGTTTCAGCAATAGTGTCTCGTGGTCAACGCAATCGAACGCCTTTGAGAGGTCGCAAAAGATTCCAATGGCATCTTGCGATTCCTCCCAAGCGCTAAAAATGTTCTTTATTAGGGTGACACCGGCGTCAGTTGTACAACGCCCTTTGGTGAAACCGTATTGTTGTTCATGAAAGATGGAATTTTTATTAAAGTGATGTAACATTTGATTGAGCATTAACTTTTCAAACACCTTACTGAGAACTGGTAGAATCGACACAGGCCTATAATTGTTGGGGTCTTTACTATCACCGGATTTGAACAATGGTACTACTTTACTGTGTTTCATCAGATCCGGAAAGACTCCTTGGTTTACACTGGTGTTAAATATGAGAGCTAAATAGGGCGCAATTGTTTCGATAATAGATTTACAGACTTTTACAGACATTCCCCAAAGATCTTCTGTTGATTTAATTTTAAGATCTTTAAAGGCTTTTATAACAGCCTGGGGGTTTGTATGTTGAAACCTAAACTCCAAAGGGCATTTCTTAACATTTTTCCTAAGTAAGGCAGCAGAGAGAGCGGGAGAGGAATTTAAGGCTTCAGTGGTTCTAATGGGAATGTTGCCAAAAAAGGTTTCAAATTCTTGAGCTACTTCTATATCTGAATTTATGGGACCATGTGCAGTCTCTAAATTAAATTCAGTACTACGCTGCTTTTTCCTACCTGTTTCATTATTTATTATTTGCCAAGTAGTTTTTATTTTGTCATCAGCTAATTTAATTTTATTTTTAATATAGAGAGATTTGGCTATTTTGCAGACACTTTTAAAAAGTTTCGAATATTTCGCAACATACTGATGAAAGCTTGTATTAATTATATGTTGCTTTAGGCCATAAAGCTCAAATAGTTTTTCCCTGCTTTTACGAATACCTGGAGTCGCCCAGTCGCTAAATAAGAACTTCGTGCAAATACTTTTATTCCTTAGTGGAAAAGCTTCATTAAATTGCATGTTTAATAGTGAAAAAAACTCGGCGTAGAACTCATTTGGGTCACCTATATTATCAAAGCACTGAACACTCAATTTACTTTCCAATGAATTATCAAATTTCTCTAAGTTTTTACATGTGATTGGCCTAAACCTTATTTGAATTTTTTGTAAAGGTATGTAGGCGCAAAACGTTATTGTCTGTCCACTATGATCAGATGGCAGTTTATTTATAATTTCTTTATGAAAGTAATCACAATTACAAAATATATTATCAATACAGGTGGCAGAAGAAGCTGTCACTCGAGTGGGTTCCATGAAAACATTGGACAAATTAAATGACCTAAAAAGACTCAATAATCTGATACTATTGGAGTTGTTTTCTAACAAATTAATATTAAAGTCACCACATATAATGATAGATTTACTACTAGTACTCATTTTTTTTAACACATCTTCCATTACCGAATCAAATATAGATAAATTCTGGTAATTTGGAGGTCTGTATACGCATACTATAACATGCTTATCCAGCTCAACACAGGACAATTCAATAATGTGTTCAACTGATAATCTAACAATGTCTTTTCGTGCTTTACATTTAATAGAATTTTTAATTAAGATTAATGACCCGCCGTGTACCATATGTTTCCGGCTGAAATGGCTAATTACACAATAATTTTCATAATTAATAGACATCACTTGATTATCTTTTAACCAATGTTCTGTTAAACATATAATATCATATTTGGTTATTTCTAAAAACATTTCTATTTCAAGTAATTTGGAAGAGCAACCTTGAATATTTTGATTAAATAACTTTAACGTATGTTGCTTTCCTTTATTTGTTAGGTTGCCAGAAGATACCTTTTTATTATTCAGTAATAATAAATGATTATTTGAAGGAGTAACTTCTGTTGTCGTACCAACTAGTTTAAACAGTTATCCGGAGTGCCCTCCACAACCACAAGTGAAGAGTTCAAACTGTCTGTATGTATCCCAACAGGAAGAGAATACTCTAACTGACTGGTAGCGGCCTCCAAGGATGTTGGTGTTGTAGGTGGACCCTCCTTCGTACAATATGAGGATTCACAAAGATCAATCACTATGTTGTTAGTGTGACTAGACAACATAGATTCGTCACTTATACTACAGTTCGTTATATTATTAGCTATAACATTGTTAATATTATATGCTATCAACATAGCAATTAAATGTCTACATTCTCCAGACAGAGATAAAGTTCCCTGAGTTAACTTAAAACCACTAACAAAGTTATTAGTGTCAAAATAAAATAATTTGTCACTATGACATGTCAACATATGAATAGTACTATTCAATTTGTAAATATGATTGTTCTCTTCATCTGACAAATTGTCAGAATAAGGAAATGCACACAGCATTAGCCTTCCTATGTTTAACTTTAATAAGGCTTCCACACCATCCACTATGTCCTTTTTGTTAATACCAATACTATTGCCGAAAAGTAGGACCATTGTAGAGTAATGGTCTAGGTTTGTGTTTTTAATTCTCTTAATAATTTGTTTAAAACTTATGTTATGGTAACTATGATTAGTAAAACTATGGCTAAGGTAATTGTGTAGTTTATCATAAGACAAACTCCCCGACCGCGTCTGTCTGTCTGCCTATTCGCGATAAACTCAAAAAGTATACAGAACAGGAGGCCAAGTCTGCTATTTTTATAATTTCGTCATTCCAACACGATCCCATTGTCATTTTGCAAAAACTTCGTAATCTGCTAAATTCATAATGGTCGATCATTGGTCGGTCGAATTAAAAGCAACACAATGACGTTCTAATGGAAGGTCACTGATCAAAGTAACCGTCAAAATTTTAGCAGATTACCTCCTAAGTCAGTCATTCAATTGTCATTTTGTACGAGATTACCATTCTATATCATTTCTTTCAATGGCGTGCCAGTGGTTGAGCATTGGAAAGTCATAATGACGCCATTATATTAGTAGATTACCAAACTTGTCAAAATCAACAATTATGAAATCAATGATAGACTATTCTGACAATATTGTAATAGCAGACTTGAGGCCCAGATTTTCATACAGGTTTCACTAATAGACAGAGTGATTAATGAGGATGGTTTACGTGTATAATTTGTTCAAGTTTTGTGTGTTATGGCTGAAATATGACGATGATTGTGAAGATGGCCTAAAAATACATGGCGCCTGGGAGCTATGTAGATGGTTATGCTCTGCTACCCGTGCGAACCTGCGGCAGGTTGCTAGTATTTTATTATTTGACATAACTTAAAACACTATTAAAAACTCAGCTCCCTGCTTTGTTGGCAGACTTGCAATGATCACATGTGTCACAGCTCTCTGATCAATGCTCACTATGTCTTATTCTTTTGCTCTACAATGAAACAAATGTAGGCTGATATTACAATCAGCTAAGTTCTCCGAAAGGAAAATAACTGACAGCAGTCGTGTCACAACCTGTATTTAAAACATGAATATGTAAAGATGGTACGTAGCACGTGCTGTTCTGTAGTTTGTACCATGAATTTATGCATGTAAGTGGTCAATCCGTATATTATCGTGTTTATGACTATGGCTGGTCTCGATTCCCGTATCAGGCACATCGGGCACATTGAACGGCTCAGTGGGGCAGGGCAAGCAAGTCAGGCAGGCCGGGAAGGCAGGGCACTGTCCCTTCGATCGAGCGACGCGCGACGATACGCTAATGCAGCACGCGCGCTCAGCGTATTAATTTGTCATACTGTCAACGATTCTGTTTAGGGCGGCGCGGCGCGAGCGAGAAGCGGTAGCGTTTGTTTTGGCTAGGATTTAAAGTTTATCCTACCAACTCTTTAAACAAGTAATTGGTGTTTGCAACCTGTTCGCTTTTACTGTATCTGAGTGAGATAATCTTTTCGCTCATAATCCATTTTACTTGGAGTCGGCGTAACACGTTTTTTTCTTCTAACTTGACCAATCAAGCGTCATGGTATCTCTGATTTCCTTCTCTGTCATATCATTGGCTGAAATATATAAAGTTGTTGATTCTTCTCTTCTCATCATCTTCCCAACCGTGTTGTATTTGCCTTCAGTCTAACCGGTGTATGAATACCAGTGTTTTACATGGAGCGACTTAGTTTTGAGTTCAGACGCATGACTCATCAATCACTTAACATGTTAAGTGATTGCTGTTTTAATCACTGCAATTAGATGCGACAGATAACTGCGACAGATAACTTTCTTTCTCTTGGTGTTGAGCTTATTGTAGTTAATAGGGCAAAACACGAAAGCGAAGGATCAACCAAAATATGAATTTAGTTGTGAATTAGGAAGTGTAGCTCTGTCCAACCTACATAAATCTCTAAAAAAAAATTGCTCTCGTAAAGGTGTTTTTTATGCCATCGGATAACTTTAAAAATACGCATCTTATTGAACAACAAGATAGAAGATCCAATGGCACAAAAATGCACAAACCACGCTCTTCTCTCACTTGCACCGCCCTAGTTTTCCCTTCACACGTACCGCGACACGATAATGACAGGTAGAATGTCCACACGATGACATCGGCTCCCAACATTGTGGGCAGCACACTCGGGCCATAAATATGTAATCACTATCAAATTACTCCTAGCTACTGCAGTGATTTCATTGCAGGTACGTTACTAAATACTAAAATATGTATCGCTAGCCTTTAGCCGTATGCCCAGCAGTGAACGTCTAAAGTTTAACAGTGATGATGATGAACAAAGTATAGATTATAGGCAATGACGTATTATAATTGTAGGTGTTATATTAGTATTCGGTGTTGGCAATCAATTACTCGGCCATCCTAATGCTGTATATTGGCACCTGTCACTCTAGGCAGGTGTGGTGCAGTGTCAGGTGACGTACTAAAGACTCATGTCTGATAAGATCTAGAAAAAATATCAGGTCTTTATCAAAGAGGCTAAACAAATTAACTAAAGCCTTTTTAAGACCAACTTCCTTCTGGTTCTATTGCAACTATGCTTGAATAGGGAACATTACGCGAAATTGGGCGCAGAGGGCGCCACTAGCACTTACAGTAAACAAAACCGCCATGGAGCATAACCTCGTATTCTTGTTATATTATGTTATTAATTGTAATAACTAGGTATTTTGTGAAAATATATCAGTTTTAATTAATCTTATTATCCTATATCCTACGGCCATTTGAAACTGGATTCTAGGTTATGCTCAGAATAAAATCATATTTGGTTGTCTTACATGATGAAAGTGAACGTTATTCTGTAAATGCGACTATCTCACCTGAATAATTTCCAATTTCAATGAAATCTTCGGATTTAAAATGTGCTGAACATATTTTAGAGTGTTTTTAGCTCGAAAGTCACGTTTACTAAGTGTTGCTGCTTCCCATAGTTTTCAAAAATTTTCTTCTTTTGGAAATGAATGATTCCCTTCATTCCTACATTCAAATACACAGCGCTGATGCATTATTGTATAATATAATACACTTCCCAATTTTGAACTCAATTAGAGGCAGAATTTCACAATTTTCATAACGCTTTGAACAACTCGTCGAAAAACTGTTTACTGTTTATGCTAGTGCTGCACTCTGGCGCCAGAACATTGCAGTACTATCCCCTATTCTCAGAATAAACGATGAATTTTAAAACTTCACCTGTAAATCAAGTTACCCTATTAATTCCTTGAAATAGAGATGTCGTTACTTGGCTACCAACTTTTGCATATCTGCATAACGAGCTATGACTCCTGCACAAAGAGTCCATATTTGTACCCACAACCAAGGAATTAAATTGTTTCTACCATATTGGATGATTCGACCTACTTGATTGTTTATTTACTAGCGTTTCCTTTACCAGTTGGAAACATAAAACATTACGTATTTGGTAAATGTGAACTGCCTGCAGTTACAATTAAGTTAGCAGTTTAAATTGTAACTTTATAATGGAATAGTTGGTGTTGTACTCGGCTGTTTTACTGTAAATGCATATTACTTGCCCTGGATTAGTATATTAGTAACTGATTCTGGTGAGTTTTGTCGGTCAGAATTCAGAACAAGTGTTTAAGGTCAACAAGGGGTTATTGGGTAATTTTCTGTGTGATTTAACTTTAGAAATTATAATATTTTAGTACCTACCTATTTCTTAAAAGCCAGGAAGTCACACTGACATGTAAAAGTCCATGGTTTAAAAAGTACTGCACAGATTTTGACGTAACTTGAACTGTTTCCTAAATTGAAGTACCTAAATCATCATCTTCCTAGCCTTTTCCCAACTATATTGGGGTCGGCTTCCAGTCTAACCGGAATCCGGATGCAACTGAATACCAGCGTTCAACAAGGAGCGACTGCCTATCAGACCTCCACAACCCAGTTACTGGGTAACACGATACCCCTTGGTAAGACTGGTTGTCAGACTTTCTGGCTTCTGACTATCCATAACGACTGCTAAAGATCTACAAATGACAGCCGGGACCAACGGCTTTACGTGCTTTCCGAGGCACGGAGGAAACTCGGTATGAAAGGGATGGTCACCCATCCACAGACCGACCGCAGCTAGCGTAGCTTAACCTTTGACCGATCGATCTGTACGGCTTTAACTTAGCCACGAGCTCCTCCTAAATTGAAGTAAATGTAAGCTAATAAAAAAGTGTTCACAATCTGATTAATAGTTTCGATTCTGTTTGGTGGTTTGCAAACCCTAAATTTTGAAACCCTAATTTGTGAATTTAAAGCAGTTCAAAATATTATTCGTGTGTCGAGTTGATAACCTCCTTTTTTGTGAAATGGGTTAAAAAGCAACCTTCAAAGTTACGTTGAATGACATTACCAAATAAAAATAAAAATTTCTTAAAAATAAACAGAATGATCTCAAAACGCAAATAACCAACAATCAAGGAAAAGTCTCGGCTTCCATCTTGTTTTGTTAAATTGCGCGGAAACAACGAGCTTGTAATTTGTGTGTTGTGGACTGTTCTGTCGTTTGTCCGCCATTATTTATTATAAATACTGTCACAAAAGAGTCCGACAATGATGATCCCTCATTATGACTTGATTTATGTGAATATAATGCTTTTTTATTGTTAAGTAGGGGAAGTGAAATGGATTCAAATACAATGATTTATTGTTGCCCTGAATTCGATATAGGTACCTAATTTATTGTGTCATGTCTGATCACCTCGATAATGTCTAATGCGGACTAAAAACCTACATTAAAACCTTTTCTTTGATCAACAATAAACACAGTTGTCTGTTACAACCGCTAGATACCCGCTAGATACTTATCTCAGATTATGAAACAAAAGGCAAATAGACCGCGCGGAACACTGAGAGTGAAGCCAAAAAAGCAAATACAAATTAAAAACGAATACCTACAACGCGCTTCGTGCCGTACTGACACGACGAAACGCCGCATCGTTAAAAAAAAACAAATACAAATTCAAAAGCGAATACAATCACGAGATTGTAGGTATTCGTTTTTGGATTGTATTTGCTTTCTTGGCTTCACTCTCAATGTTCCGCGCGGTCTATCTGCCTTTTGTTTCATAATCTGAGCTTGATACCTACTAACAAAATTATAAGCATGTCTTAAAAATACGACAAAATTAGAATAAATTGCTGTCACCAACTTTGTCCACATCAAAAGTTCTAATTGCGTGTAGAACGTAAACATCGCAGTTTACGCCGTTTGCGAGCAATGCCAGGGCATAAACATAGCAGTTTATAAGCTACTGAGAGACGCTTATCAACTATTTGATCAACAAAAGTTAGTGCCCGCGCACACGAGCCGTGTCCAACATGTTGTAATGAGCTACTCAATTAGTATAGTATTAAGATGCTAATTATTGATAAGTTCAGGCAGTGTTATGTAATTGTGTAAGCTTTAGAGGTGATTAAAAATTAAATGATTTTGAAGTGTTTTAAAAGGGTGGTCTGTCCGGATTTTTTTAGATTAGATAGCATAATAAAGTTGTGATAATTATATACAAGCACTCACTTAAAACATTCAATAAATCTCCCACAAAAGTGCAGTTATGCAACTTTTAATCTAAGAAACACAGCATTAAAATTAATTGATACATAAACATAGTTATACTCAAAATAAACTTCTGCTAATAAAACTGTCAGCTTAACTAGTAAATTCCGCCATTCGCGCTTGTAAAACAACTTCAAAGCTTCGACAAATTATAACAAATGCTTATCACGTTTACGAATCTATGTATGTTGTGTCAAACGAGTCTAATGGAAAGGATTACTAAGCACGCAAAGGCTTTGCTGTAATCTAGGTGTTCCTGTTTAGTATTTGCAGAACGAACGGTGAAAGCTGTGGTTTAGGGCCTTGGGAAATAGTTTAATGTAGGTATACCAACTTAATGACGGCGTAAGGTCAAGGTGATAAAAATAAAATTTTATTCGGATTTTTACTAATGTTTAATAAAAATACTGAAGTTATTTCAATCAGATTACTAACGTCATTATTTAAACATTAAAAAATGCGTTTGAAAGAGATGGTTTAAGGAAAATAAGGAATTGTTATAACTTTCATCTTAAGTTACTACACATAAATTCTATTGTCAAGTCATGTTGTACCAATAAAATATTCCTATTATTTTGTCCCAAGAAGTGAGTAAGCGCTGAACCAACAAATCAACATTATAATTTAGTGTATTTATGTTGTACAGTGCGCTGGGGCACTTATAAGGATTTATTGTAAGTTATGCGTGACACCTGTTGACAGTGATCGCGATATTAATTCCCGTCTGTACACGGGTTTATTTCAAGCCTACAGAGTATATAGATACGGACAGACTTAAATTAATTTTGGACTTGTTATTTTAAATGCATAACTCGATGTACAGTGTACTTAATCACATGTGGCTAAAACCTCATTAGTGTGCTGCGTTGTGTCGTCGCGTCGTAACGGATCAACGCATTGTATGCCACACCTGCGTTGCGACGACGCACAACGTTGCAGTGCAAGAGGACAACGCACGCCATCGCATCTTAGTGTGGATTTCAGTCTTGATCGACAATAGGAACGTGTTCTTTTGTTGCTTTTGTTACGCCACCGCCGAAACAAACGTAGAAACAATAAAAGATTCTGGATATCCACCTTCCCTTGTCGCGTGCGACTATGCCACGCATAATGTAGCATGTCACTAAAAATATATTATCATGTAAAATGACAAAGCTGCGTCAACACAACGCAACGCAACGCACTAATGAGGCCTCAGCCTAAGCAGGTTGTTAATTAAAAAAAAGGAAATCATTTTGATTGAAACCTCCTTCTTAAAAAGGTAAATTGACTCAACATACCGTCCATTTTTGTCCAAAAAACTTTGGATGACATTTATTATTTTTTTATTCGTTTTTTTTTTAATTATTTGATTCATTCATTCATTTCACTTATTGGCGCTAGTAAACCATATTTCTTTAATAAAATATTTATGGTCACTTAATAATTTTGTTAATCGTTATCTAGAATATGTTCCTACGTTAGATAAAATAAAATGGGTTTATTTACGAACATATACCATCATTGAATAGCCAATAAGTAGTAATACGAGCTTAGATTTAACTATCAGTTAAAATGACAGCCAATAAAAAGCGTACATAAACGTTTTGTTGTTTTTTTATTGCAGTTAACTGCTTTGTTAATCCGATTATACAGTTATAACGCTATTTTTATTATGATTTTATTTTACAGATCTTACAGTTATTTAAATTGTTTAAACCTTTTTATTTGATGACTGTGAAAATGTATTTATTTATTATTCGAAGTTGCAGTCTAATATTTTAAAATAGGCATTAAAATTTGCAATTTAAAATATTTCACAGTTACTAATTAATTACCCGAAGTTAACAAAAATTTATAAAAACAAAACATCTTCATTGAACAATACAAAACAAATATTTTCATTGAGTCATAAAAATAAAATAAGGTATAATCAAATAGGTAGAATAAAATGTAGTAAAAAGAAAACGTTAGCAACCGTCAAATGTCATGCAAATGTTATGTTTTCCTAGATTATTTTGGTCTACTAACTATGACTTGTTGTACACCAAAAGAATTTACAACTGCATTGTTGATCCATAGACAATACTATCAACCTTTTTGTAGCTTCCAAAATAATTCGACATCGTTCAGGGGTAGTCCAAATAACAAAAAACACCTTTTAAAGTTCACAATAAACAAAAATGTAACCTCAAACCAGTTCACGTATCCAGAAAGTGTCAAATGACATTACATCGACGAAATGAAATCATAAAACGCGTTGCCGGGCGGCAAGCAACAGATTTGTCGCGCGATACGCGGCCAGCCGCCGCGCGAGATTAATTGCCGCGATAAGGCGCGTCTCGCGGCCGCGCGGCGAGCCTTCAAGCGTTTTTTGGATTTTTCACTATTATGTCATATTCGTTTTGAATGTGTGACCGTGTGAAGTTGCGATATAAAGAATGACACATTTCATGTGAAACGGTATGAGTACTTTAGGAATGACGTTGAGTCTTGTCGTGTCTCAAATAAAAGGACAGTGACGTGGCAGAATTACCTAAATATTTTTTTCATCTTTTGTGTAAATGTATTTTATTCAAGTTGATGGGTTTACAGTTACGTGTTGGCTTTGCTGAACAAAAGTATGGTGCGCAAATAAATGTAAGTATCGCAAACAGATCAATAAATGTCATATGTACCTACTTATCTAATACCTTTAAACGAGATTTCTTTTTAAACGAGCAATTCATGTTTATATAAATAGGTATAACGGAAGCTCGGAAACAATCTCTGAAATAATCTCGGAAACGGTTCCAACGATTTTTATGAAATTTTGTATGGTGTTTCGGGGGCGATAACCCGATCTAGCTAGATTTCATTTAAAAAAAAAATTACCAAAATAAAATCCGGGGTAATAATAATTAATCCTGAATGTGCACTTATTCTTCTCATTAAAAACTGACAGATTTCAATGAAAGTGCAACTAAAATCTAGTTTAAGTCATGATACACTTAATTGTTTAGATTTCTGTTACAATCTCCCTCAGTGATCATCTAGGTGAAGTGATCTGTCATCCGTCCATCTGCTTTGTCAATCCTAGCATCGGGATATTCGGGACAGATGACAGCTCACTTCACTTAGGTGTTCACCGAGGGAGATTGTAACAGAATAGCACAGCTGATGAAATGCAGGCAAATTACTCATAAAAAAACGAATCAAAGATGGTGAGATCCAATCTTAGCTAGACAAGACAAGTTATGTAACATTGAATGCCCTAACTTAGACACAGCAAGCCCTCAGCTCTAACGTTTTACATATGAGATTCCTTAGATAGTCAATCGGTAGTTTATCTCCTGCATACCTACCAGGTTGGTAGACGAGTTCAATTTACATCAATAAATTAGTAAAGAAAGTCTATAAAACATGTCTTGTCGACGAGCTAACAACACACAGACAAACAGACGCTTTAATATATAATGCTTTGATCAAATCGCGCCTGTCGACACATCAAAGGCGAACTATTTATAAAATTATCGATTGATCGATTCCGCGATCGAATGGAACTTTCGATACTATTCTCGTTTCGATTCTGGTTATAAAATATAATGTTATGTTATTGTAAATCTGTTTGAAGGTTATGTAGGTACTTGTTTCAAACAATAAATATGGAAATTCTAAAGGTGCAAGGTGTAAAACTATACCACTGAGGTAAATCATTTTCAACCGACTTCAAAAAAGGAGGAGGTTATCAATTCGTCTGTATTTTTTTTTTTTTTTTTTTTTTTTTTATGTTTGTTACTTGATTTCTCGGGACTGGGTGAACCGATTTTGATGATTCTTTTTTTATTTGGAAGCTAGTGCTTCCCGTGTAGTCCCATTTTAATTTGGTCCAGTTCTGACCATGGCGTCCATGAGAAAACCGTATAAGTCTTAAATTTGCATTAAGTATGTGCGCGATTTGTTACGCGATTTCTCAGGCAAACGTAAACCGATTTTGAAAATTCTTTTTTTTAAAGATAGGGTATGCTTCAGGGGTGGTCCGATATAAATTTTATCGAAATTGATTCAGCACTTTTTGAAAAATCAACAAATACCCAAAAATTTTACATAGACGACGTTTTAGTTTCATCAATCTTTGTAGTAGTTAACTTTCAATCTCTTCTTAATAGATTTGAATGAGAAGGAGGTGAAAAATAACTTTAGCACAGAACACACATTTACTTTAGTTTCGGAAGTCGGTGGCAATACAAAACAACAAACAGAACAAAGCCACTGAATTTCGAAACTAAAGTCAATGTGTGTTCTGTGCTAAAGTTATTTTTCACTTTTTGACGGCGGTTGTCTTTTTTGTAAAAAGCTTTTTTGTTAGGTTAAGTTAGGACTGTGACCATTAAAGGCGAGCGAGCGTAGCGAGTGGTGCCGCGGTAGCGGTCGCAAAGCGCCAGATCTCCTCTATTATAAGTGAATCATTTGGGTTAGGTTAGGTAAGTTTTAGACCCACCATACTACCAGGGGTGTGATTCTGTAAGACCTCATTCTAAACTTCGAATCTGAATCCGCTGTGAGTTTCTTGATTGGCATTCTAAAAACTCGGTTGATAATTTGAATTTACACTAGCGTCACCTTTGCGAGCGTGTCAGCGACTTGAACTAAATTGACAGGGAGATTTTGACAGATAAAGTATGAGATTACGTAAGAAGTGGCATTCTGTAAGGTAATTTCCCCGTCACTTCGACGCTCACTTCGCACTCGAACCCGATTCAAAGTGTCAAATATATCAAGATCATTTTGAACCTTATGCTATACTATTACTTATACTGTGCTTATGCGAAGTGAGAGTGAATAGCGATGTGAGATGTGAGTTGTTGTTTGAATTTTACAGAATCCACCTACAGGGATATGGCTAGTAGTATGGTGGGTCCACAATAATTTCTAAATTAATCCTTATTTTATCATATATAGAATGAGTTCACTGAATTCGTATTTTCAATGACGTTCATAAAAAGCTTCTTAAATACGGATTTAAAGAGCGCCCAGTTTATCAAAGTGAAAAATTGTTATTTAATACAGCAAGGTTTTTGCACGGTGCATCCTTTCCACGACCCGCGTGCACAACATCAATCACCCGAGAAAAAAGAATCTTTTTAAAAATAAACAAAAAGGGCGCGAATCCGACTCGTCTCGCTTTTTAAATGGCGACCACGGGTAATGAAGTATTTCATGCCAGTTAACGAATGTTTAATGCTCAAGCCTGGCATATTTTATTTTTGTAATTTGATATCTACCTCGAATAATCGACTAATTGACCGAAAATCTGATGAATGTGTGTTACTTTCTTTAGTAATGTAACTCGAAGAGGTTTTATATTGATTTATGCTATTTAAATCCTTTGCAATTTGTAAGGAAAAGTTGAAATGAGGTTTTAATATTCCGTGCGAGTAGCGAGTGTCAACTATAGAGAATAGACATGTATTTTAGTGATGCAGCTTCTGAATGTGTTCTGCATAAGAAGTACCACTGTACTCTCCTAAGTATACTAAATAATATTGAATATCGTAAAGATGTCAACTGTTTCTACACGCTGTTTGATACTTAACCGACAAATCATGCCATGTAGAATGCAAAGACGTAGTTGGATTGTTACAAAAAGTTTGTCTTGAAGCTTTTACCAAAGGCAGTTTTTAGGGTTCCATAGCCAAATGGCAAAAAACAGAACCCTGATAGATTCGTCATGTCTGTCTGTCTGTCCGTCCGTATGTCACAGCCACTTTTTTCCGAAACTATAAGAACTATACTGTTGAAACTTGGTAAGTAGATGTATTCTATGAACCGCATTAAGATCTTCACACAAAAATAGAAAAAAAAAACAATAAATGTTGGGGGTTACCCATACTTAGAACTGAAACTCAAAATTTTTATTTCATCAAACCCATGCGTGTGGATTATCTATGGATAGGTCTTCAAAAATGATATTGAGGTTTCTAATATCATTTTTTTCTAAACTGAATTGTTTGCGCGAGAGACACTTCCAAAGTGGTAAAATGTGTCCCCCCCCCCCCTCCTGATACTTCTAAAATAAGAGAATGATAAAACTAAAAAAATAATAATAATAATAATAAGGTGGTGCCGGAGGTATATTGTCACAGATTAACTAATAGTTCCTTTTTTTTTCGATATTTTTACTGTGATATTGTGAAGGACGGCGCGGTTGACATTTGTCGGGCATGCCACCGACCGGGAAAATCAATCCGACACATTATCTCTGGGTGCTGTCATCTGGCTAACGGAGACTACTTGCATAGACACAACCTTGTAGCTAGGATTATCCACCAGCAACTTCCTCTAAAATACAGGCTTGTGGAATCGGAAGTACGGTACTACAGGTATGTGCCCGACCCAGTTCTCGAAAATAGCAACATAACGTTGTATTGGGATCGATCTATCATCACTGACAGGACTATTGTTGCCAATAAGCCTGACATAGTGGAGATAGATCGATTAGAGCGTCGCGCAATGATTGTTGATATAGCGGTTCCGCATGACGAGAACCTCGTGAAAACCGAGAAAAATAAACTAATTAAGTATCTTGACTTGGCTCGCGAGGTTATCGACATGTGGGATGTGAATACAGCAGTCATTGTACCGATAGTCGTTACGGCCAATAGACTCATTTCCAAGAGCCTCGACCAACACCTAAGGAGGCTCTCGTTGGGCAGCTGGATCAAGGGCTTGATGCAGAAAGCGGTACTCCTGGACACGGCGCGTATAGTCAGGAGATTCCTCTCTCAGGAGCCCTGACCACCGGTAGCTTGGACCCTATTCCCGATACCGGTGGGATACTATATTTTTATATTTTTTAAAGGTTTTTATTTATTTTTTTTACTAATATTTAAAAATATAATACAATCTATACATATAATAAAACAGTAACAAAACTGTGTCTGTACATTGAATATATTAAAAAAATAATAATTGAGGGGGGTTTAGGAACAGTAATAGAGAACGAATCAAAAAAAAAATTCTGTCTGTTTGTCTGTTTGTTTGTACACGCTAATCTTCGGAACTACTGGGCGGATTTGAATGATTTTTCTTTTGTTGTATAGGTATTAAGTCTGGGCAACATATAGACTATAATTTATCTTGGAAACTTGAACACCTGATGCAGAACCGCAACAGACCAGCTAAACTATAAGAGATAGAAAAATGGTACCGTAGCAAAAATTGTTCTACGTGATGAGCATTTTCTGCTGAGAGAATAAATTTGAAGATCTGGAACACCTGATGTGGAACTCCAAGAGCCCAGCTTCACCATGACACATATAGGAATGACGTCTTAGCAAAAGTTGTTCGGTCTGATGGGCATTTCCTGTTGACTTATAAAAATCGAAGATCAGAAACATCTGATGTGAAAATCAAAGCTATCACTAATTTCACTGTATCTTATAAAATTACATAAGCTGGGAGTACCTCCACGCGGTGAAGGCGGTAACAGTATAGGACTGATTTTTGATGACGATGGTATATCATTGAAAATTTTACTCTACTGGCCAAAATTCCCATTTATTTTTTTATTTTATCGAATAAATATGCCTTCGGGCTTATGTTATTTGGGTGTTTAATTTCCTTTTCCATTTATCTTTGTGACACGGTAGCCTACCCGGTAACGCAGGGGAGCAGTCACTTAGATTTTAATTGATCAGGTATCTTCTTTACAATGAAACTATTAGGTCTTTACATATGAAATTGCCGCTCGGTATCAAAAAATTAAAAATAACTTTTTTTTAAACAAAATTATATATTTAGTCAATCGAAGTATGCACCATTGTTATCGATACACTTCCGCCATTTTATCGGGAGCTCATTGATCCCTTTGGTAAAAAAAATCCTAGGAGCGAGAATCGATGAACTGCTTGAAGGCTGTTTTAACTGCCTCATCAGAATTGAATTTTTATCCTTGTAAAAAGTTGTCCAAATTTCGGAATAAGTGGTAATCGGTTGGGGCAAGATCTGGAGAGTATGGTGGGTGACGCAGAGTTTCCAGTCGCAGCTCCTCTAACTTGGCGACGGTCTGATGTGCAGTATGTGGTCGAGCGTTATCCTGAAGGAGCAATGGGCTAGAGCAATTGACCAGTCTCGGTTGTTTAATGGTGAGCTTTTCCATCATTGTTTGCAACTGTTGACAGTACATGTCTGCAGTAATCGTCTGACCTGATCTCAAGAAGTTGTAGTGGATGTCACCAGCACAGGACCACCAAACACTAACTAGAATCTTCTTTTTGGTCAGTTTTCGCTTGGGGCAAGGTTTTGCCGGTTCTCCAGGGTTAAGCCATTGTGATGATCGCTTGCGATTATCGTACACGATCCACTTCTCATCACAAGTGACAATACGATTTAAAATTCCCTCATTATTGTGACGATGGAGCAAAGAAGCGCAGCAACCGATGCGTGTTTGTTGGTGTGCTTCAGTCAATTCGGACGGTACCCACTTTTCGAGCTTTTTTACTTTTCCAATTTGACGCAAATGGATAATGATTGTTTTGTCACTTACTCCAAAGGCTGCTGCTAATTCAGAAGTGTTTTGAGATGAACCCGCTTCCACTATCGCCTTTAATTCTTCATTATTTACTTGAGTATCCGGTCGTCCACGAGGCTCATTTTGTAAATCAAAATTTCCAGAACGGAAACGTTGAAACTAAAAACGCACCGTTCGTTCGTTAGCGGTGCTTGGCCCGTACACGTCGTTAATCCTTCGAGCCGTTTCTGATGCACTGGTGCCACGGTGGAACTCATATTCGTAGATACCGCGAATTTTTAATTTCTCCATTGTTGTTGCTATAGCAATTTTCAAGCCCAAACAAATGACTTGAAAACAAATGAAACACGAATTTTAGAACAATATTCTTTGGTCTTTATTTTGAAATAATTTTGAATTTGGAATTCCTATTCAAACACAAAATATTTGATTTCAAAGTTGCCAGTATTAAGTATCGGCAATTTCATATGTAAGGACCTAATATAACCATGCCTAGAAAGAGGTCAAATCTTTCCCAATGTTCCAAAGGAGCTAAAAGATTGAGGATCATAAGATCCCAAGAATCTACCGAAGAGCGTTAGGAGAGACTTGATGCTGTTCGAGAACATCAGGCTGCAACTCGTTCCGTGGAAACCTCTTCAGATCGCGAAGCACGCCTGCGTTCTCAGCGTATTTACGCATCTATATCCAGGTCTCTAGAGACCAGTAAGGAGTATGATGCGCGACTGACCGCTGATCGTGAACGTCATACATTGTCTCACGAGTCGGAGACGTTCACGGATAGAGAATTGCGCTTGAGTTCTCAGCGTATCTCTACGCATCTGCTGCGGAACGTGATGCGCGATTGTCCGCTGATCATGAGCGACATGCATAGTCTCGCGAATCGGAAACGTTTACCGATACAGAATCACGCTTGAGTTTTCAGCGTATTCGCACATCTACTAACAGGTCTTTTGAACCGAATGATGAACGTGATGCACGACTAACTGCTGATCGAGATTATCATACACTAGCGACCCGACCCAGCTTCGCATTGGCATATAGCCTTCCTCGGTAAATGGACTATCCAACACAAAAATATTTTTTTAATTCGAACCAGTAGATCCTGAGATTAGCGCGTTCAACCAAACAAACAAACAAACTTCAGCTTTATAATATTATAGTATAGATTGTCCCGAACACGCACACAACAAAATATTCATAATCAGTTAGAAAGTGAGAGAAAAAGAATTGCTGGAGTACGGCATGAAGAGACAGAAGAAGAGCGCAACGAACGTTTGAATCCTGATCGACTTCGACATTCTCTGAACAGAATGTCGATATCATCTGAAGAATCGGATGTGTCTCAAGATATAGCCGTAGGTCATGGCGACCTTCCTTGGGTTGGTAAGGAACAGAGTTCATTTACGTATACTCCTATGATTGACTACGCGACATATTCCGCCATCGGAGGTATGATTCAAAATTGTACTTTTTGAACGTCTCGAATCATCTCGCGCATCCCGTTGTTTTCCCGTCCCCGGGCTCTTAGAATTCGACATCAGACGTTTCAGATCTTCGATTTTGCCGACCCCGTTGTCGCTGGCATAAGCAACAGGATCCGCGTACGAAGTCGCGGGCAGAAGCTAGTATGTAAATAACACATATGTAAATAATACGTACGTACGTTGACCGTATTGTACAACTGTTTCAGAAAATGCTTTTTAACAAAAATATATACTAACTTAGTCTACTACTTACACCTGCGTAATCCAAGAACTCATTCTTTAGTTTTAACTGTAAGTAAATACATGTAAATTATGCAATACATACAATTAAATGTTTGCACAGATGTTGCAAACCAGCTTTCGACTTAAGTAAGTAGCTACTTACAATAGGTACCTATACTCACTTGGCATAAGTAAATAAGTACGAACATATTTTGGTTCAGAAAATTGTTCAACTATCAAGACTATAAAATCCTGGTACTTAGTATTATTATAACAAAACGCATTCCATACACCACTAAGCTATTTCATGAGATTCCCGTACTACGTACCACAGACGATAAATAGTTGTTTTTGGGGACAAAATTAACTCCACCGACTGCTGTGGTCGCATTTAGCCCCATGTTTACACTTCCCACTTTATAGGGTGCTAATGACACGTCGCACGCATTGCGCACACAACGCTATAATTTATAAAGTGAAAATTAAAGGAGAACATTGTGGTTTAGTGACTTAGAAATTAGGAGTTTTTCTTCCACGTTGGTGGTATTAGAAAGTTGTATGTGGATTTGGTTAAATAAAAACAGTTTGAATGACACACTCTAGTTTTTTGGTGTGGTGACGATTTGCAAAGGGAACTGGCAAAAAAATTTAGACAAAATACACCACATCCAAAAATTATTTTAAATGTCAGCGTAGTTTCTGTCTGATAAAATATCTCCAAGTGTGCTAAGTACATCTTCATTATGGAAGTTTTAAAAACTCTGATTATTTATTCAAATCTATGAACACTAGCAATGTTTTGTTAAAAAACATGAGATGCCATTAAATATTATAGTTCTTATGTTTTTTTTTTTATTATAAAGCGTCTGACATCGAATGTTTGACAAGCGAAAGCCAGTATTGAGTTTATTCTGAGGTTAGGACCTAACACTATTGAGAATAAACGAAAATATAATAATGGAAAAACTGTACTTACATAATATTTATTTTTGATTATGTTAGTACCATGTAAATTCCATGTAGTCCTTTAAGACATGTACTTTGTTACCCCAATAAATAGTTGTAACATACCACACCACAATTATATCGTTACACAGTGTGTGGCAACACCGAAGAGTCCTGGACGGTGACAGATTTACTGACATCAAGTGTACG
The DNA here is from genome assembly GCA_947361185.1 of Charanyca ferruginea. NCBI lineage: Eukaryota > Metazoa > Arthropoda > Insecta > Lepidoptera > Noctuidae > Charanyca > Charanyca ferruginea. Next base: position 1,636,953 of record OX376071.1, on the reverse strand, counting down.
GCGATGGCGCGGGCGCTACTATTTCACTGACGAAGTTCCCAAGGGAAAAGTTTGGTAATTCGATTTCATTTTTATATTATGTATCATAAAGTGACGTGACATGAATTTATACTACGAATTTTAGTCATCGATGAAATTAATGAAAACTAAATTATTATCGCCTTCCTTATTTATTTTTCTTTAGTCATTTTTGTGGCATAAATAATTATACAAAAAAAAAATGATGATAATGAATTATTATAATTATATTATTTTCAGCAAACATTATAAACTCTAGGTACTTATAGATAAGATAAGATAATATTTATTTTGTAAAACATGAGTCAAATCAAACATCATCGATCATCATCGTGCTTTGTAAATCATTAACAAATTAAAAAAAAATAGGTTTGTCTCCTGAGATACAGGTTAGCAACCTAGTTCAGGAGGCAGGGCTTTTATATAAATGTGTACTTACGTTGTTTTCAATAAAGTATTATTATTATAAACATAAGAGAACTGAATTAAACATAGAAACCCGAGAATTGTAAACCTGCTTCACAAATATTTACACAATTAATCAAATTATACCGACCTTCTAGATCAGACCTTACCACGCTACCCATGAACATCCCGGGTAATCACTTCCCTTTGACCGACCCCTTAAGTACGTGAGCTATCTCCGTTACCCTTCTGACTAGTAATCACAAAAAGAACCCACAATTTCCTATAAGCCTACGTAATATTCAATAACTCAAAGTTGAACACCATTACATAGGCCTTGGCGACACAGAACAGGTAATGTGCAGAAAGTTGAATCCATTCAACAAACTAAAAAAACCGCGAACGGGGACACTCAGTCGTGTGTATTCGTTTACAACCAATCTATTCTATAAAAACATTTCTCGGTAAATTTAAGTGAGGTGTATCCAGCATCAAGTAGAATGATAGCAGCCCATCTCAAACTCACTTCACCTAAAATCACCACTGCAAATTAGAGGTAACTGTGAGTTACATAAATGGCGTTCTTAGGACCTATTTTATCTTTATATATCATTCGGCGTTAAACAAGTCCAGAGTCCTCGTAAATGCGTTTCCATCCCAGAGACAAAGTAAAAAATGTCATGGGTGACATTTCAACTTTGTCTCTGGGTCTCTGCCTTCAAACTAAAAAATAGCAACGCTGCTTCAATCAATTTTCGCCAGTCATTATATTTGGGCTGTATATATCCTATGGGCAGATTCTCGGTATATACCTAAATGTTGATGGAAACTGACCCAGAAATAGTACTTGATGGAACTTTATGTCTACCTAGCTATTTATTATTAATTAATCAATTAGAGAAATGGAACTTGAAATGAAACAACGTCTTGACAATTTTACAAGAGACAGCTTATGTAAGTCTATGAATTTTTGTTTATTAACTATTGCAGACAATGACACTAGTTGTATGAAGGACATTTTTACATTATTCTAACAGTACTGAGCAAAATCGGGAAAAATCAAAAATTGACCTTCTGAATATTACACTGTGTTGCACAAATCAGACTTTGGAACCCTTTTCGATAGTTTGCCCATTTTATGGCGGTCCCACAAACCTATGTGTATATTTATTTGGTTGCGGTACCTTATCTGTTGGTGTTACAGTCGTAAATACACTTGTGACAGGCGACGTGGGGGTATTATGTTATAGTGTGAGATCGAGGCTTTTAAAATAAACATGCTTTCACCTGCTTTGACATATTTTGTAAAGAAAAGTGTTGTGTATAATTAATATCAATAAAGGTTTTTTTTTCTCTTCATTTTTTTTTAGAGCCTTTTATGCTTACAAGACTACTAGCTTCTGCCCGCGGCTTCGCCCGCGTGAAAAGAACGATTATCCCAAGGGAACATATTACCAGGATAAAAAGTATCCTATATGTTAATGCAGGAAATGCTCTACCTATGTGCCAATTTTCATGCAAATCTGTTCAACGGTTTGCGCGTGATTGAGTAACAAACATCCAAACATCTTCACAAACTTTCGCATTTATAATATTAGTAGGATGCCAGGCTCATCGTAGCAATAGAGGCTTATTTAATATAACTTCTCGTTTATTTACAATGGATTTGAAGAAAAGATAATATTAGATCACTAACTTATTTCTTTGAAATACGATCCTTTATAAAAATACGTGCTGAATTTGCATGTCTTTCATAATACTTTATATCATAAAAAAGTTATCTTCAAAATTCTACTCGTGTCAAACGAAAAACTGAGTAAAAGAATGATAAGCCAGAGAATTTGGTGCGCAAGTGGAATGACAGCTGTCAAATTAGACAGGTTCAAAGGAACAAGTGATGAGTGGAAGCGTTTAACTCATATACTTTTGGGTCAATAATGTTGAAGTTCATATCAAACTTCCACTAATACGGTGTCATCGACACTCAAGATTTTGATGGGTACGAAAATTCTCCAGCTTTTTGAATCTAAAACCGATCCGGTTTAGAAGATATTTGATATAATTTAATGAAATCCGAAACACTGACTAAAAAAGTCTACTAAAATATGGTGGTCCTAAAACTACGAAGATTTCCAATTTTCTTTCAACTTTTCCTGTAAATAAAATAAGTAAGGGAATATTTAACTTATCCAGTTTATTCTGTATGCAAAGACAAAACATTGAACAAATTTCCCAAAGGACCATATTTTCACTCTGAGCAATATAGGTGCTCTTGTATTTCTTACACGCATACCTATAAAATGAAACAAGCTGTACCTACATAATTAATTTTTGTATCATGTTTGCTACCGAACGTAATGAAATCTCTCTCTGATATTGTTTTATGTTGAAACCGAAGGTATCTTTAAATAATTACTTTTTGTTTTCGATTTCCGGTAGCAATTTCTTTTGACTTTCAAACACACGGAGTAGCCTCTAATCGCTAAACCACAGAACTACGTTACACTTCATCATGATTCATCAATGCTTTTAAACCGTGTGCATCTTCCCTTTTTATACAGATTTTTTTGGTAGCATTCGATTCACACTGTCCCCCGTACTAGTAGAAACTGTATTAGTGTTACATAATTAACCAGTCCTAAGTATAAATTATGTTCCACTTTTAATTTCATAGTGCGCTAATATCATGAACCAATGTAAACAGGTAGGTACTACAACATTGTAGCTCACTTATCCCGCATACTCCTATCACTTGACCACATAACTCTGCTGTCAGTGTTCCCAGGATGCCTGCCCGCACACCACCGCCGAGCGTCGGCACTCGTCAGCCAAGCGGCGGTGACCTCGCAAAAACTTGACACACCATTTTGAACAGGTTTTATGTCTTTGTCGAAAAAGTCCGGAAAATGTGAGACATTAGGTTTGAAGAAATTTATTCTCACAAAAGACTACAGACCTACACGAGAAAAAGTGCTAAATTATAAAATTGTCGTAGATTTTGATTATTTGTATAGCATAAAATAATTATTATTATAATAGCATTAAAGAAGTACCTACCGGTACTTCTTTAATACATTCTGTAGTAATTGGTGGCTACTATATAGTCTTATTTACATGATGTAAGTTTTACGCCTGTAGCATACTATGAAATTGAAACAACTAATTACCTACTGTTCAGACGGAGCAAGGTTCATTGTTGTTTCAACTTATTGCATTAAACAGGCAACTAAATTGTACCGAGTAAGGGGCTTAAATGCTCGGAAGGATATATTTTTATTTAAAAAAAATTTAAAGTTTTCTTTGTGTCCGGGCCATTTTTCAAACTGAACGAAGTGAGACCTTACGTAGGATGTAATGTATTGTTTAATCTCTTTTACAAGTAGATCAATCTACAGATCCAAGCCATGTGCGAATGATCTTTATTAAGCCAAACCTGCTCATCCATCATCCAGTCGCAGATGAACTCATTGCCGACAACACGGTAACATTTACATTTGACTCTAATAACATTTGAGATCAGATAAAACCATCAATCAACTTTTCGTATAAAATCACGTCTCATTTTCAAACACACACACACACATACACAAATGTAGGTACATACCTATAAATACACACACCGTTATTCGATTCATACATAATTCGCGAATTGGAATACAATCAAGTTCTGTAACCCTAAATTAGCTTCAGATGTAATTACAATTGGGTCCATAATACCCCAGCAAGGCGGCTCGATTATTTGGTCACAAAACAATGGGTTATTAGAGTTTTTGCCAATACTGTAATGACGAGTTGGCAAGATGGTCATTGCGACCGACCGACCGGAAAGTACGGTCGGTAAATAAATGTGGAATACCTGGAAGGTGTACCTAAATTAGTTTATAACAAGGCTGTTTTTTCCGTAATTATACATTTGGTGCCTTTATTTTGCTTATTTCCTGATGGCATAATTCGGTAGTGAACACGAAGATGTCATTAGTACTTAGGAGAAGAGTTTTTGGGATGCTACCTTATCAAGGTTTGAAAATTACTAAATGGGTAAGTAGGAGCTTTGCATCACATAATCACTTTATGTTTCACCAGAATTAGGTACTTACGTTTCAGAAATTTTACAAGTAGGAGGATTTTTCTCTAGTATATTCTGTCGTGAAGCGGCAGATAAAATAAAATAGGAGAATAAGATATGTATATCTTAGGTGTTATATATGTGTTATTATCTAAGGTGTTATATATTTACAATAACACTATCTAATGAGACGGCAATCCGGCACGATCGGAGACAGATCAGGCGCAGGACCAACAGCTGTACATGCTTTCCGAAGCATGGTGGTTCACACCACGAACTTCCGAACTCTAGACTGCTTCTGAGAAATTCCTAACGGAAAGTCAAAGTCAAAGCATTTATTTCAATTAAACCATTTACAGGCACTTTTGATTAGTCAAGGAGTCGGTCAGTTAGTCAGAGAGTTGAAGCTAGTTGCTCGTTCCAAAACGTAGGTAGGTCTCTATGAAGAAGAACGAGCAAAAAACTCTACGGACACCCTTTTAAATCAAGTTTTTTACAAAGTACTGGTTACACAGTGGCGGCGTTGCCGCTGCGTTGTGTTGCGTGCGTTGCGAAACTCTAATAACGCTTTACCCGACTTAGAACTGAACCCAGAAGTACTCGTTTAGCAGTTAGATTTTTGCTCTACCACAGTCTGTAGTGTAAATACAGAATTTTCTTTGCAACATATTTGGTTACTAGCTGATGCCCACGACTCCGTCCGCGTGATCCATGATCAACGGGGTATTAATTTTTCTTTGAGCGGAGCCCAATATTTTTTTAAATTAAAGTAGCGTAAGAACTATTAGTTAATCTGTGGCATAACTTACTCCTTATAACATCAACTATCTGCCAGTGAAAGTCTCGTCAAAATCTGTGCAGCTGTTTCAGAGATTAGCCGGAACAAAACGACAGACAAACAAAGGCATTAAATATTGTTTTTTTATATAAGTAACAAGCTGCTACTTTGACATTATAAACAGACACTTCAATTTTATTTATTTGTAGAGAGTTGGGTAGGCCTTTAGTGTGGGACGCTCTTGCGCCATCCCATCTTCCTAGCTCAGCGTGCTGTGCTGGTGCTGCTGCTGCGGCTGCAGTAAACCTCAAACGGCGAAAGTATAGTCACCTTGGACATAACTTTATTTTCGAGCCGTTTGGGGTTGAAACCCTCGGGTCGTGGGGTCCGAGTGCTCATCTCCTTTTTAAGGAAATTTCCAAAAGGTTAGTTGACACTTCTCGTGATCCAAGAGCTGGTTTTTACTTTGGGCAGAGGTTAAGCATTGCCATCCAACGGGGCAATACAGTCAGTCTCTTGGGCACATTCCCAGATGACGGCGATGTGGAGGAATTTTTTGATGCCTTATTATATTAGTTTATTTTTGGTTTAATAGATATAGGTTTTTATTTTTTTTATTTTACGTGTAAGTATTGAATTCATAAGTATTAAAATAAACGTTTGTAGAGATGACAGTTTAAAATATGCCACTTATTTGCTATCGGTACAGGCGCGGCCGCAGCGTCATTACACGCAACAGGAATCTCCCGACAGTTTATCTGCAGCCACAGTCTACAGCTATTACGTCTGTAATGTTTCAAGGGTATACCGGCTGAAGTCTTAAGTCTTTTTACACTGTGACAAGCGAAAATTTTAAATGACAGCGACGTTAAATACGGGTCGACGAAAATTCAGGTTTTCTTAATCCTTTTACTGGCGAAGTGAGGCTATGATGAACCTTCTGTACAATGTGGGACGGAACCGACTGCTTTAAAGTTTTTAATACCATTGTTGGAACGAAGTTCCTTGACGCGGCTTACGGGTAGTGCGAATTAGTAGAAATCGAATTATATGTTTAATCGAATAATTAGAAGAAATTAGTAGAAGCGTGTACAGACAAAATGAGCACTCGAGCAGAATAAAAAAAAAATATCTTTAGTAAGTAACTAGGTACCACGGATATCTACGTGCTCGAGATAAGAAAATGGAATAAAATAAAATATTGTGAGTGTAGTAGAAAGATGAATATTTTTACCTGTAAACCAATTAGCTTGTTCGACTGTACACGTACGTGAGGAACTTCGTTCCTTACGGGGGTCTCCCTACCGCACAATTTTTTTTATTAATATGCTTATAGTCACTGGGTAACTATATTTTTCTATTAACAACTAGTTTCTTCCCGCGACTCCGTCCACGTAGAAGTTAAATAACAATAACAGCCTATTATTTTGCCACTGCAGAGTAAAGGCACAGTATTTAATATTACTACTACCGTACAGTAGCAACACGCTCCGCCTCCCTCTGAAACCGTTTCTCACCTCTCCCCGCGTCGAAGTGAGCTGTCATCCACTTCACCTAGGTGTTCACCGAGGGAGATTGTAACAGAATAGACATACTGAGCAGTCGTTCTGAAACCGTTTCTCACCTCTCCCCGCGTCGAACCAGTAGTTTTTGAGTTTCTTCGTTACAAACATTCAAAAATATAAATCTGTCTTATGTTAGTGTAGATAAAATTGGGTACAGGATTTACGAGTATCTCGTAGAATTGATCGACGATTTTTTATTAACATTATTTTGTAGTTGAAAAGATAAATAAGGAAACAAACAACCAAATTACAGTTCATTAATTCGGAAAATTACAACCAAATGATTGAGCAATTATTGTAGCAAAACAGAATTAATTATCCAGAAGTTATAACTTCGGTATACAAACAATATTATTACTTGACTAATTATCCCCGTCGGCGGCGTTTGTAGATAAAACTAAACCATATCCAATCCTTATTAAACGTAGCTAGGTTAGTTTTAAAAGTTATAGTATAAGTACGTAGTTACCCGTAAAATCTGCGAAACACGTGTACCTTTTTGGTATAATTTGCGGTATATGGACATTATATTAAGTACTTACGTTTTTGTAGTTTTACTGATGAGACAAGTCTGAGAACTGAGAAGTCAATAATTACCTGTAACAAAAATAATAACATGAGAAATTGCACCTTCTAAGCTAAGCTTCTTAAGGGGCTATTTAACGACTTTTACAGATTTTAAACTGACAATCACGTCAAAATGTGCAGTGTAAATGATTTGAAAAAAATTCACACACAAAATGATTAAGGGGGCACCGAGCTTCTGGCGCTAATCCATTTTAGGTATTCTATGCGCTCCGTGTATGTGTGCGCAAGGCACACATTCACGCGCCGCGCGCCGCCGCACGCGACACTCCGTGCGTCGATCGACTAGCGAGGGTGCTACAGTATTTACGAATTATAATGCTGGCACTTCACATGGCGTATTTGGGCAAATATTCGCCTTATTTGAATAATACAAAATCGACTATATTTCAATGATTATAGGGTACATTTTGTATTATTCAAATAAGGCGAATATTTGCACAAATACGTCATGTAAAGTGCCGGCATAACACCAATAACGATTTCAAATATCTACTTTTATTAAAAAAATATTCAAACATTTAAATACTAGTTTAATAATTACTATTTATCTTACTACTTATTAATTTAATAATTTACTGTGGGTAAGTAAGTAGGCACCTATCCTAGGTACTTTCTAGGTAAGTACCCATATAGTAATCGAATAATACTTACCTAATTACATTTTATGATAGTATAGGTATATTCTAAGTACAATAGAAACTCTAAAAAGTGAACTCAATAATGTAAAATAATAGAACAGCTAAGTATATAGGGTGAACATCTCAGTAGTCGACCCTTTATTTTCAAATTCAAAAATATTTATTCTTCAATGTAAATTCAATACTTTTTGAATGTCAAACCAGAACCTAAAAAAAAATACATAGATGACGTAGGTATTAATTTCTTCACCAAAAATTATACACAGATGACGTATTAGTTTCTTAATTTTTGGAGGATTGGCGCAATTAGTGTAGGTAGGGTATGTAGGCTCAGACCAATTAAAAGTATAGACGGAACATAGCGCTCATAAAAGTGTGGCAAGTAATATGAAGACGATTCGGTGATATTATTATGAAGACGGCCGCTCGGTCACAGTAATCTTTTCTGTGGCTCGGTAGTCTGCCGCGCCGCGAGTGATTGAGAGCGCATGACGTAGTTTTGGTAAAATGAAAATTGCGAAATTATGCCGTCGCTTGTCAGTCATAAACCGCTGCAAAAAAAAACACGTTTTCTAAATAAGTATAAAGGGATTACTTTTCACAAGTAGGTAACGGATTTTCTGCATAGTTTAAACAAAATCGCAAAAGTAAGTTTAAATATTTATTTTATTTAAAAAAAAACATTGCTCCACTTTAGGAATTACTCCTGTGTCGTTTACAAACATATAAACTCACATACACAAACAGCCAGACCCGGAACAACTATCTGTAGGCCATACAAATATTTGTTCAGTGCGGGAATCGTATCCACGACACGCAGCGCAGCAGTCGATCGCTCAACCACTGCGCCAACCGTGTCGTCGAAAAATATATCATTAGGTTCACTTACGGTGTGCGTTTCGACTGCGCGGCCACGGCGATATTTCGAAAAAAGAACTATTCCAAGATTATGTACAATTTTGTAAAAGCTGATTCCCAAAACTATAAATTTGTCAAAGTTATGGTTACAAAGTTATAAGGGTTTGAACGTGGCCGCGCCATTGAAACGCAGAGAACCGCGCGGCCACGGAGATCTTTAAAACTAAGCGTAGCAGAGACCTGAAATTCAGGTAAATAACAGATAGAATTTGTAAAAAAAAATTAAAAATACAGAAAAAATCCTAGGTTTATACTTTAGGAGCTGCATGACAAAATCCCCATGACCGCGCCATTGAAACGGTGAATAACACGTTATCGCCGATATCACGGTGAAAATGCATCGCAGACGTCTGAAATTCATTGTAAAATCTAGATTTGAATTTGTCGAAATTTGAAAAAATACATCAAAATGTCCTAGGTTTATATTTTCGGACCTGTAAGACTAAAACCCCATGGCCGCGCCATTGAAACGGTGGAAAACACGTTATCGCCCATATCTCGCTGAAAAAGCCTCGCAGAGGTCTGAAGTTTTTTGTAAAACCTAGATTTGAATTTGTCGAAAATGGAACTAAGTTTTGATTATCTATCGAAAAAAGTAAGTGTTAGCGAGATCTTTTTCTGTAAACAACACCAACATGGGGTTTTTGTCTTGCAGCTCCTAAACCTAGGATTTTTTTTAATTTTTTTTTTACAAATTCAATCTTTTATTTACCTGAATGTCAGGTCTCTGCTACGCTTAGTTTTAAAGATCTCCGTGGCCGCGCGGTTCTCCGCGTTTCAATGGCTCGGCCACGTTCAAACCCTTCTAACTTTTTAACCATAAATTTAACAAATTTATGGTTTTGGGAATTAGCTTTTACAAAATTTTACATAATCTTGACTTTGACTTTGACATTGACTTTGATAAATGCTTTGACTTTGACTTTGTATTATTATTGTCTTCAAAATGGTCTGTTTCTCTTTCTATACTAGCCGGCAGTGAAATGCCAACAACTGGTACATTTACCCTATAATTAGAAAAAAGATACAGAGAACGATTCAATTTAGCGAATTTGCCCACCTGTGGTGTATTGTTGAAATATCGTAAATAGTACTTAGTTATATTGTTAGTACGTAGGTACAGACACCAGCCCATCAAGCCGTACCTAATTGTCAAATTTTCCTAATATATTATGATATGAATATGAACCTTATTCTTTTGTAATAAAGTTCAAAATCTATTAAAGAAATTTGACAAATTGTTGTGGCTTGATGTGCTCAGTGCTGACCTCAGTACCTAACCGAGTACTTAGGTACGAAACAACAGGAGCATTCTCTTTGAGTTCAAAATTCTCAGCCTGTAGACGTCTTGCTCTAGAAAGATACATTTTGGCTAGTGATCGATGATTTTGGCTGAGCGATTGACTGCTGCGCAGCGTGTTGCGGGTTCGATTCCCGCCCAGGGAAAATATTTGTGTGATGGTCACTTGTGTTTTCCTTGTGTTTGGGTGCTGTTTATCTATATATGTATGCTTTTAAAAAAATATTTGTGTATGTATATCAGCTGTCTGACACCCATACTACAGGGTCTCTCTCAGGTTTGGGGTCAGATGGCCATGTGTAAAATGACCCCACATATTATTATATTATATTATTATTTTTAAATTGTTTTTAATGCATCTCATTAAAAAAAAACGTACCACCCTGTAACGCAATCAGATACGAGTTTTACTTACTTTATTTTTTCATTGTAAGCGAATAGAATTCTGTTTTCGCCAAGCAATTCTTTTCTTTGTTTACTTTGTTCTCCATTTAAAATAAATTGAATTAACATAAAATTCTTCGTTATATTTTTAAAACCGTGCGTAAGCGTAAGCGACACAAGCTCCCCGTCTGATGGCCGAAGCAAGACTAAAGCGGACAGGAGGGAAGCGTGGCGGCTCTAGTTAGATTGGGTAGAACACGAGTTAATTTAGGTATTTCCTTCGTATTATTAAAACAAATACACATTTTGAAAAAGTAAAATATATATGCGATAGAGAACATGTAGTTTTGTTATTATTTAAAAACAGATGACCTTTCGTGAAGTATTTACGACGTAGTAAGGGTTTATTTTGTTATTAAGAGATTACTTTGGATTTTTTTTCTATCGAGAAAACTTCAAGTGATCGTGTTTCTAACGCCTTTGAAGTATAGAGTGAATCCTCTAATATCTTATATATGAATTGCATGACAAAAGGATAAGTAATAACGATGTAACAAGGAATCAAACGAACGCAATTATTTAGCAATTACGTATCGTTCCTTCGGTACCCCCTTAAGAGAATGTTCTAGTTTAATATATATTTTTTTCAAATCATTTACACTGCACATTTTGACGTGATTGTCAGATTAAAATCTGTAAAAGTCGTTTAATAGCCCCTTAAGCTAAAAAAATAATACAAGGAAAAGGAACCTCTGAACTAGGTACTCAATTCTCTTTCTTTCTGTTTGTTTCATAATAGATATAAGTACTGTAAGACTTTAGATCGTGCTGAGGACTTAGGTACCGGATCGTAATGTGTTCTGGTGTGTTATGGTGTACTGGGAGTCGCGGAATCTTATTAATAAAATGGAGAAACCGAAAGAAATTACTACGAAAGAAATACGCACGTCTGCACTCCGTGAGCACCAGGCCAAACATTGTTTTGATCATAGAAATCTAAAAAATACTTGATATAAAAATAAGGAAATTCTAAATTCAAAATACTTTCTAGACCAAATACCCTGGATTTGGTCTAGAAAGTATTTTGAGTTTAGATGAAACATTTAGTCAAATACATTTGACCATGTCTTGATGCATGTCTTTACAGTACCTATCCGTAATGCTAATTATACATCTAGCCTAGAGTTTAGACGCTATAGTTCATCATTTGACCTAGCATTTTTGTTTCTATCAATTGTAGTGATACCCCACAAATGACATGATTGAGCAACATAAACAGTTTTGACAATCAACAAAACGACGAAATTATAGCCATAATTACATAACAATAATCCACAACACAAATACCACAATCTGTGCTCACCCATTATTTATACATCCGTCATTCTTCACAATAGATCACAACATCTATTGAACAATAAACCGTACCATCTCGAAATAAGACAACGTTTCGATTGATTGGCAACACAGGAGATTAATGACAATTTGATTGTAATTACATTCGACTAATTGTAATAATTGAATTATAATTGGATTTATTCGGATGTTTGTAATAAGTATGTTAATCTTGGCTACTGATTGAAATAATTATGCAACAATAATTAAGGATGTACAGTCACCAAAAGAGATGTTTCCAGGTCGTCGGAAATAATTGAATTTTACTTAGAAACCAATAGATGTTTCCAAATGAAATATAATGAAATCATTGAACGGTTTATTCGCTACTAATTTAATTATATTTTATTGAAATAACAAGAAGTTGTAAGTACATTACACATTATGTATTTGTAAATATTGCTTGCCTTTATCCCGTAAACATGGAAGTTCTTACCTCCAATAGGAAAAATATAAACCAAGAATAATAAGAAAATCGGCAAAATAACAAAAATAATCGGTAATCCGTCTTGTATTCCTAGGTGATCTGTTATAAAAGTTACCACCTTAGGTCACATTGTGGATTGTAATAATATATTGAGTAAAAGTACATAAAATATGAAGACATTTAGCCTAAAAATCACAAATGCAACGAATCGAATATGATCGATTTTGGCATTAATAATAGTAGGTGTTAACACACAGGTGGAATCCTCAACCCACCTGATACACCCACACGAATCAGATGCGACAATCTATTATTAGATGCTGGTGACGAAATGAGAAGATATTCGTTAGACCTACATGTAGAAGTTTTAAATAGAACAGCTGATATAAGACGGTGGTGACAAAATATATGTCTTCCGTCTGAAGTATACACGATCGGTGTGATCAAAAACTATTTTGTAGGAGTTATAAGAGAGATACATAATGTAACCAGGGTCGTCGGATATAGTTGAAGTTTAATTAGAAACCGTTGGATGTTTTGAAATGAAATAATAAAATAAATAGAGTCATCAAAGTAGATATTTTATCCTACGGGAGCATAAAAACGGGATAAAAATGTTAAGCTAGATCAAGATCTACATGTATGGCAAAGAATCGTGGCGAGATCCATACATTCATTTGTATGAAAAAAAAAACATTTAGAGGATTTAAAATATTTTCCAATGGTGGATATCACTATTATTATTATTATTATGTTTACATTATTGATATACTTGAAATATTTCGAAATGAAAATAACAGATTTTTGTTTGTAGAATAAAAAAAAGCGACAAGTGCCATTAACGGATCTATCAAATTGGCAGACAAGTGATGTGAATCGTTGTTTACAATGGCGGAGTTGATAAAATACATTAGGTAATCATTACTTGTGACATTATTTCCCATAAAACGATGCAATTTCAGTGTAAGAAGAGCAAAACGGCGACTGTAAGTTTTACTGTAACTGTCAGTCGCCGTTTCGTTCTGAAATAATGAGGTTTTCGTTAAACTATTCACTTGTAACGTCCATTTTTATTGCAGCGTTTTAAAAAAAATGTAATTGCCTGAAGATACTCTTTAGGTACCCAAGAGTAGGTATAAGAATTAAAATTTCAACTTCACTAAACCTCTTTATTTTTTTTGTAAAAATCCTGCCATGATCCTTTCAGCTGATTCCGTTCTTTCGTTTAGGCGTAAAAGAGTAAGAAACCTCCATCCTCACAAACTAGAACTTTATTACAACTATCCGTATTTTTTAGGGATCCGTAGACAAATGGCAAAAAACGGAACCCGTATAGATTCGTCATGTCTGTCTGTCTGTCCGTCCGTATGTCACAGCCACTTTTTTCCGAAACTATAAGAACTATACTATTAAACTTGGTAAGAAGATGTATTCTGTGAACCGCATTAAGATTTTCATAAAAAATAAAAAAAAAATACAATAAATTTTGGGGGTTCCCATTTAGAACTGAAACTCAAAAAAATTTTTTTATCACACCCATACGTTTGGGATATCTATGGACAGGTCTTCAAAACTGATATTGAGGTTTCTAATATATTTTTTTTTCTAAACTGTATAGTTTGCGCTAGAGACACTTCCAAAGTGGTAAAATGTGTCCCCCCCCCCCCCTGTAACTTCTAAAATAAGAGAGTGATAAAACTAAAAAAAATATATGAGGTACATTACCATGTAAACTTCCACCGAAAATTGGTTTGACCTAGATCTAGTAAGTAGTTTTTTTTAATACGTCATAAATCGTAAACCGCAATTTATCTTTCATTCAATCAACTCAAATATAAAAATAAAAACCTTCTAAATTATGCTAGTTGCTGCTACGGAACCCTTCATGGGCGAGTCCGATTAGCACTCGGCCGCTTTTTTTTGTAGTTCTTATCACCTACATATAGGTAACACTAATCGTCAATGATGCCTCTAAAAATGCTGTTATTGAAAAATCCTTTGACATACTTTGAGTCGGTAAATAACAGAATGATACTCTCTTCAAACAATCCAAACACCAAAATACAATAATGGCCTTTGACCCATTATGGTGACGCAATTAGCGCCGGGCCCGGCTTCCAATACTGCTGATCCTATAAAGGAGAACAGGCGTGAAGTAGTAAACATAGAACAAAGCAATTCCGACAACAGATAACGTTTGTACCGTGTTTACGATGTTTCTCACTTATGATTTATTTATAATAAACTTTATTGCAGTTTTCATGAAAGCAACTTTGATTTTAAATTGTTTTTGTTATGTTTTCTTTTGCTATTTGGTATTATACTATCATCACACATTGAGGCACTATTGGACAGTCGGCGAATATTATTTGCAAAAGTTTAAACTACATTGAACAGTTTTAAGAGCACATTGCATTTTGCGATTATAATTATTCTTGTTTTCCCTATTTATTTATTTCTAGAGGCTGGCAATAAATAAAAAAGATAATATTTTCTATTAATTGGCAACACCAAAACTAACTGTCATTTTTCACACAGCCTATTTGACTTGTCTAATTTTCCCTCTCCAACAGCCGGACGCAAGAAAATGTACTGTTTGAAGTTAAACAAACATTGGACCAAGTTAGTGTTTTATAACAAATATTGGCAACAATCTAAAGTGTAAACTTAGTGTTTGTGTAAACATTTGTCCAGCTAATGCGTCTCGGGGCAAATTAACAATGTGTTCGGTTAAAAGCTGCTAACATAAATGAAGCAATATGGAGGAGTTGCATCTGGTAGGTGGACGTCAATACACTGAGTGATGCGTGTTGGCTCTGTGGATTACTCATTGTTTTGATGATCGAAACCTTTTTGGAGTAAAATGCATTTTTTGTGTGTGTCTTGCAAGTGTCTTGGATGTGAAAAATCATTATCCTACGGACACAACAAAAACCGGATAAAATCTCAATTTGTACAGCTAAATCAACATCTATAGATATGTTTCATATACGTTTCAGAGTAACAAAGACCCATCCTCCATCACAATTAAAGATCATAATAATCACAATAATTTTTGAGTACCTATAATATAAAACGAAGACCCACTGACCCTGCAGTCTCCTAACCAGATGTGCAACTGTACCTACTGCACAAGTGTAATATTCACGACAAACACAAGACAAACAGTCATCAATTTAATGTCGATACTAACAAAGAACCATAAAGCATGCTACAAGCCGCCATCTTGACTTTAAAGCATTGTTTATGATCGTCAACCGTTACATTTTTGGATATTAAATGACGAATCTCTGAAATTAAGGCTGAAGATGACATGGGATGAATTATTAGGAAAAGACAAAAGTATATTTATTTTATTTCCTTGTAATTGGTCTGAGTGTAATTCAAGCGATTTCTATGCAGCAATGACTTGTGTCAATCAATTGACGGTCCAATCATGATCAAAACTCTTTGGACACACAACAGCCAAAGTAAGTATATAAATGGGATTTAATTCATAATATTAAAAATGCGATTATAAGTTTGTAATGTGTTTTTGTTACGGTGTCATGGCTAAATTATTGAACTAATTTTGATAAAATTTGGTATAGACTAATGTTGAACCTCAAGAAAATAATATATAGGCTACTACTTTTTAATGTTCGACTACGTCTGTAGCCGCGATATACGACATCCACGCGGGCGAAGTCGCGGACAAAATCTAGTCACCTATATTTGGTAATGAAGTGGGCACGTAAGTGAAGAGGAATAAAAGTTTTTAAATTAACTCTATCCGTTTATTCAGGGGGGTACACTAAATACTTTAAAGAACAGAAGGTGTTAAAGTCAAGACCAGAACATTACTGTTTTTGGGTTGTTTTTCTCTTTTTTACACTGACTCTACACACTACAAAAATTTGATACCCTTTTGTCTATGTTATGCAGAATATAGTCAGGTTAAGTAAATGACACTACACCACCCCTCTTTTGAGCCCATCAAATACACACAAAACTTGTTTTTTTCTATTATACTGAATTATTATTGTCAATAGACAGCCCTAACCTATTTATAATTACGTTAAGATCTACATAGCGTAAAATTACATTACAACCTCGTAACGCGCAACAAATAACAGAATTCGAAGCAAAGCGGGTGCAATAGGCTCTCTAACATTCAGACAGACACACAAATATTTACAGCATTAACAATGTTAACGCGTGTTATGGCTCGGCACAGCACTGTTTACATGCACACGTCGTTAAACAATGTTAGTTTGTAATTAACATGTTCAATTGTGCACTGACCTTTTATTTTTGTCTGAACTTAGGTGACCTGAGGGAAAAATAACGAGTAGGCTGTGTATCGTGTTTCCTTTGTGAAAGCTGGCTATGGAAATAGAAACTGCTATGGAAACAGAAACTGTTATGTAATGTCCTTTTATAATCTGTGGTTTTATAATGGGAAGTATGGCGGGAGCAAGAAGCTTATAGAAAAAAGTGGAGGCAACACTCTAAATATCTAAGTGAAACCAACTGTGGGCACACGCTCTTTTTCTGAATGCATACATAAGAACGAGACAGTGATAAGTGTTTTCTTTATCTTATGCATTCAGAAAGAGAGCATCTGCCCACAGTTGGTTTCACTGTAGAGTGTTGCCTCCACTTTTATCTAAAAGCTTCTTAGGCGGGAAAGTTTAGTAGCACTATCTCAAGGGGGAAAAGTTAAAACCAGCTAAGCCTAAGCAGTAAGTAGCAGTTACAAAACACGTCAAAATAGCGCCAGCGTAGACACAGAATATGTTAAGAATGTAGCAATAGATCCGTGATTGTAGCAGTTGTTGACGGATTGAAGTACCGAGTTAACACATATTAACGCTTAAAGCGCAATTTTTAGGCTTAAAGTCACCCAAAGGGTAATGGAGAGGGCTATGCTTGGAGTTTCCTTGCGTGATAAAATCAGAAATGAGGACATCCGCAAGAAAACCAAGGTTACCGACGTAGCCCGAAGAATTGCCAAACTTAAGTGGCAGTGGGTAGGGCACATTGCTCGCAGAACGGATGGCCGATGGGGCTGAAAAGTTCTGGAGTGGCGACCGCCAACCGGAAGACGTTGCGTTGGAAGGCCTCCCCACTAGGTGGACTGGTAAAGGTTGCGGAGATCCGCTGGATGCGAGTCGCACGAGAACGGTCGGACACTTGGGGGAGGCCTATGTCCAGCAGTGGACGTATTTCGGCTGAAATGATGATGATGACATTTTAACGGACCCTTTTTCATACACAGAGACCCTCCTCTTCCTTCTTGAATTATGTATTAAAAATGTTATTTTACAATTACCTAGTACTGGCACTTCAAAATAATGAACTATGCCTACAGCTTTTATTTTTCAATAAAAGAAAAATACATTACAACCCCACACGTTATATTTAAAGCAAGGAACCTACAGGTGTAAATCAAGGCAGTCGTAAAAAGAGACATAAAAAAGAATTTTTTTTTTCCTGTCAGAACTGGAACCGACCACTGAACAGTTCACCAAAGAAAGGCACCAGATTTAATTTACACCCATAATCCCGAAATGAATTTCAATTTTAAAATGTCCTTTCTCATTTTAACCGCAAATAATTTTGTCAACTACCAGAAAAAGTTAACGCATCGATACATCGAACTAAATGGTCCTAAACAAACTTTTACAAAAAAATTCAAATTTTTTGAACCCCTTATATTAAACTTTATAACTTCTGTTATAAAGTTCAAAGTTCTGTACACCAAGTTTGAACATAAAGCCTTTATGAGGTCATCTTTATGAATGACTCGTCGCGTTCGTATTTTGAAAAAAAAAGGTTCTTTTTGTTGCCACGATGTCTGCCGTAAATCGTCGTCCATTGAGAACCGGCGACTCGAAGGAACCTAAAAAAAATTAACAAGAAAAGATGGCGGTGTAACTACCTGCTATTAGATATTGAGTGAGTCGTAATATTTTAAAGAATTCTATTCGATTCGAAAGGCAAAGTGATTTTGATTATTGATTTGTTTCGAGATGGAAGTGTATTTGGAGTTAAACTGGCAAAGCTATTCTGAATTTCTTTCCTAATCAAAGTTTTATTTGAGCTTCAAAGTTTAATTTACAGAATCCACAATTGTTCGGCAAAACAATTGTAATAGTCATACAAGAAATTCTAAAGAACTTCAAGTCCTATAATATAGCCGACAAAGCGCGACTAAGGAATCTTATGAGTTACGAGCAATCCGCAGACACCCACATAGAACAAGCAAAGTGAATAATATTCATTTACGTCAGACAAGGAACCGAGAAATATTAGATTTTATTATTGCTCCCCAAGTGGCATTCTCAACTTACACTGTCGAGTTATAAGAAGGATTTAATATTACAGATTTAAAAACGAGACATTTATACATTCTTGCCGTTAAAGTAGAAAATATAACTTAAAATAGGGAAGTAGAAATGTAGCCTCGCTTTGTACACACTCGGGACAAGCGAGAGAATAATAAAACATTCCTAGAGCTAAGCCAAGAAAACCATTACACGAAATCTCGGACTAAACTGCTACATTGCTACTCCGCTAACCAGAAAATATTAGTCGCTGTAAAACACTGTGGCTTCCCGTGACCTTTCTCCCAACCGCAACGGTATAAAATGGATACGAGGACCGAATAAGAAGCGAATAATATTAATTTACACCCCGAGCTGGCACGAGGAGTAATAGATTTTACTACGCCAGTAAATTCGCTTTATTTAGAAACTGCACCCGTTCAGAAGACCGACGTAAATTATAATTATGGACGTTCGGTTATTTCTTTACGGCGTTTTTATGGCGTATCTATGTCGTTAAACTAATGTTGTAACTTGTGATTTGAGATCGTCTGCTTTTGGTGTTTAGGATTGTTTAATGTGTTGATGTCTCCTGCGTTTAGCTGTTCAAATATCGGAGCCCATAAAACTCCACGACGAGGACAAAATGTTACACATAACTTAAAAAAAACTTTAAGATCTCTGATAACGTTTTGCTTCGCTAAGTATCTTATTCACCAAAGTACCTTTACGATATGTCTGCATAACCCATTTCACTCATATTTTATCGCTTAAATCACTAAAGAACCTTTTTACACTCCTAATCACTCCATAAGAAGAATCGTAACGATATAACAGCTTATACAAATGCTAATAAAAGACAGCCCACACAGGCGTCCTAACCTCATCGTGTTTACGGTATCCTGCGAGGCTGAACAGGCCTCCAATGCCATGCCACACCGCGGTATCAACACTTTACAGCTACACAGTAAGCTATGTACATAGCTTACAGTGACGTTAACTACGCCACCAATTACGAGTGAAACGAACCCGCACTGTACAATTGTTATGTTCCAGCAATCGAGCAGGATTTGATTTAACACCACGAGACTCGTTAGATGCTGGAGAATGGAGGAATCAGTGATCGATTTTATTTAACACAGTCGTAAAAAGGTTAGTTGACACTTCTCGTGATCCAAGAGCTGGTTTTTACTTTGGGCAGAGGTTAAGCATTGCCATTCAACGTGGCAATGCAGCCAGTCTCTTGGGCACATTCCCAGATGAAGGCGATGTGGAGGAATTTTTTTATGCCTTATTATATTAGTTTTTATTTTATTTTTTTGTTTAATAGTTATAGGTTTTTGTTTCTTTATTGTACGTGTAAATATGGTAGAAATAAAAACAAATTGTTTTGTGATCACTAAAATGAGAAAGTAAAATCACACAGTCGTTACTTGAAGTATATTGTCATTATCGACATAATGCACTTATAAGATGGAATTAGATAAAGTATTCTGCGTAACTAAATAGTCATTCATGTAACTTATAAGCAGGTGATGGATTTAGGTAGTTTTAGAAACCATTAAATTATAATCAATGAAAAGAGCAGATGTGCTTCGAGGTAAATTGGTAAATCCACTAAGGTCTTCAACCTCCTTACACGTCTAAGAAAACATTTAAAACTACTTAATAATTAATGCGAGACAGCTTCAATATAAGTCTAGTCTCTCTAAAACTCCCCATTTATTAGCAGTAAACCGATTACTTTACCATCAAACAGCACAGAACTCATTACATTCTAAATTACCATTTAACGACGGCTCTAGGGATTAAATTGGTTCTTCCAGACATATTGCTGTTCCTAGACATTTTTTTTTTTGGGTTCTCTAAACACATTACATTCTCTTTTATTTTCGTAGTGCCAAGATAGTAAACAACATTTTAATACGAATCAACAAAATAATGCTTTTCGTGAATTGTTTGTCGAAGATCAAAAGTCGTAATAAAGTATTCGGCATTCCATAGAAGGTTAAAAAAATATATATTTTAATAAGAACTGAGGTAACAGTTGACTTTAAAAAATGGTCAGATACAAAGTAAGCACTTTGTATTTCATCTATCATCTTCTAATCTAAAAAATATTATATTTGCCTCTAGGGTAGGCTTTTGGCTAAGTTACAGGGTACAGGGTCCTACATACGTGTTTCTTGAGTTTTGTTTTAAATATGTTTATTTTTACATCTTTACATCCTCTAGTACCTAAATTATTGAATAGTTCTGTTATGCTCAACCAATATTGTTTTTTGCCGTAATTAGTCCGTGCACGTGCGGTCATCAGTTGGGGAACTTGTTTTTAATTCTTGTGCTGTATGTTGGTGTTTTTTATGTAGTTGCGTTTGATTGTACAGAATTTGTGGTGATTTTTCTTATGTACAGTTGTGTAAAATTTAATAGGTTAGTTTTTTCGTATAATTTGTTTGTTGGATACATCAAGTGATAATGACATATCACGCTTCGCTGATTACATTTCGGATGCATCTTAAAACTAAGTATAGTTAACTAATATCTGACTTCAGTTAGACTCAGCTTCATGATCGTAAAGTTTATACTTAGAAACTATGTCAAGTAGAATATTTATTACAGCACATATTAGCTGACGTGGGTGGCAAGAACTCCGGCAGCGGTGCAACTAAACATATTACACGCCTGTTTGATAATGATGTGCTAATTAGTTCCACCGTGTCAGAAACTAATTCGGTGAAGGATGGCGGATCAGAAGCCAAGTATGTCGAATTGATTCCTGAATCTTATGTGGAGCGTTTCAACACGGTTGATGTGTCCTGAATAGGTAAAGGTATACCTCCGCTTCATCTCATCATCTCCCTAGCCTTTTCCCAAGTATTTTGGGGTGGGTTTCCAGTCTAACCAGATGCAGCTGAATACCAGTGTTTTACATGGAGCGACTGCCAATCTGACCTCCACAACCCAGTCACTTGGTAACACGATACTGGGTGGTGGAGCCTGAAAGTCCGACAACCAGTACCATGAAGATGGTACTGGTTATCAGACTTTGAGGCTTCTGACTACCCATATCGACCTCCTTTCGACCTCCTCTTCATTTATAGATGTGAAAAGAAAACAAGAGGCTATGTCCAGGTAATGTACAGCCACCTTCTGTCTAATAACTACGCAAAAGTCACTGGAAACTACGTTTCCCGAAAAAAGGAGTGTCTTATGTCCCGGGTACCACATGCCCCAGTAAGACAAAGCTTTAATAACAATATAGTCATTATGAGTTGTGTTTATGGACCTCTTTAAACCGAGGTATAAGAGCGCCTTCACACTAGCTTTTATCCATCGTAGGCGTTCGATGAACATATGCGCAGCGCAGACGCCGCGAATCCGCGACGCATGTGCCGCGTCGCAATTGTGTGCAATGCAATTGTGTGACGTCTGCGCCGCGTTAGCACAGCGTTTAATTGACTCCAGAGGAAACGCCGCAACACCGCGGCGTCTGCGCTGCGTATACGTTTACCGAACGCCTACGCTGGACAAACGCTAGTGTGAAGGCGCTCCAAGGAGATTTTACCCATTTTGAATGCGGATATTATGAAAAATTAATAAATCTGAAAAACCTCAGATAACTAAGTTGTTCTCAAGTCAAGCGCACTAACGGATTGACAGACAAACTGAGAGTCAATGCCGTTGCTGTCTTTATTTTTTATACGTTTACAAAATTAAATCACACATTAGCTCAATAAATACATAATTCGACAGTTTCATCTTTAGCAGTGAGATTGAACCACAAGTTAGATACCTATCAATACAAACAAGACGATCGGCGTTGTTAATGACATGTTAATTAATACCACTGTCAGTGTTGCTCCGGTATCGGGTGTCAGGGCCCCTTATTCACAACCATTCGATACGTTTCCGTGTCGGTAAGGAACCGTATTCGACAACCTCATTTCCGACTTCAGTCGTCGTGTCGAATTTGAACTGTCAAAATTATTCGGTTTCGGATTTGTGAATTGCGTTTGAAGGACATCTTCGATATCTTTTGACTTTCGATTCGGTACGGAATCGAATCGAATGATTGTGAATAAGGGGTCTGGAACCGACAGTTGCTCATGTATCAACGTAGGTATTAGTTGCCGTCAACAAGCGGTCATTTGCTGTTACTAATTGATTGGTAATTAATGCTGGCGTCACGGTTTTGAACTGGAATTTACAGAATACTGTAGTTCATGCTCTGCGTATCAAGTTGGGTATCAAAACGAAGGAGTATGATGACGTTTTACAGATTGTTGTTACCAGATTTCTTAGTGTCATTTATTTGATCCAATACATTTTAAGTAGTAACTGCTACACTCTGAGACGTCACTTAATAATAATGAATACAACATAACTTGGCACATATCAACTACAATATTTTTGACTGTCAGCGTTCCAAGTTATGTTGGTCAATTAAAGTTAGAAATTTAAAAAATATATAAGAAATTATTAGTAAAAGATCAAGGATCCTACTATCGGAAGCTGACCATAAATTCAAGTACTAACTTCACTATATAAAAGTGAGTAATGAAATCATCAAAATAGAACATAATCACATCTTAGTAGTAAATGCTGCGATTAACATTATTCTTAAGGAAACTTAAGACCATAAAGAAAAATGTTGACAAATGAAGGAATTGTGTCTAAGATAGTCTATGGTTATTATGAATGTTATGATAGTTATCTAGGTACCTATATAATACAGCTACAGATGGATATGCCCTTCAATGGTAAGGATTGAAACAGCTTCATGGATTACTGTGATCGAGCGCTCTGCCTGTCAGTTTGGACGTCAACTGCGCCGGCGGCGGGCGGCGACCGACCGACGGAGCTGCGCCGCGCAGATAGAATGCTACACTTTCCCACAGATAACATTACAATCAACAAAATATGCTTACATTTGATTTTGGTAGGTAGAATACAAATAATTGACTGGAAAAAACAATGTTGTTTATTACTATGAAAGGTTTTAATTGTGTTATTAGTCTGTAAGGTTTCTGTTAAATAAATAAAAAATATTATCTTATCTATACTAATATTATAAAGCTGAAGAGTTGGTTTGATTGTTTGGTTGAACGCGCTAATCTCAGGATCTGCTGGTCCGAATTGAATAATTCTTTTTGTGTTGGATAGTCCATTTATCGAGGAAGGCTATATGCCCATGCGAGCCGGGTCGGGTCGCTAGTCTGATATAAAAGTTTTAGATGCAGTTGCAACACTAAGGTTCCACAAAATTGATGAGGCACACAAGTAACATAATATCGAGATGTAAAATATTGTTGAAATTCTTTTATGCAGCACTTATGTACATTCGTGAAATATAGGTAACCAATATTTATGTAGCATACCAAAAAATATCATCACTACATATTATAAAATATAAAGTTTAAAAACAAAAACCCGACCACAACAAAAAATGATCTAAAAAGTACAAAACAAGAAAATATTTCACACAGAAATCAAGACATAGGTACAAAATGGTCAAGGTAAGCCGTGGTTGCATGCCTGTATCCCATATGAGTGCGATGAACATGAATATAATGGCATGCAACCACGGCTTACCTTGACCATTTTGTACCTATGTCTTGATTTCTGTGTGAAATATTTTCTTGTTTTGTACTTTTTAGATCACTTTTTGTTGTGGTCGGGTTTTAGTTTTTAAACTTTATATTTTTATTTAAACCATTTTGGAGTCACAGCTAAATATTATATATTTAATAGGTACTAGTGAACCCCTTTCCAATGATACTAAACACGGTATGCGTATCTTACTTTATTTGGTAATCTTTCCTTTTTTTACAATAATTTGTGACAAATTACCACTAAATATTATATAAATTTGAAATGTACTAGTGAACCCCTTTCCAATGATACCAAACACGGTATGATTGTCTTAATTTTTTTTTTTAATATTGTTTTTTTTGTCCGCCAGAGGGCGCCACATTGGATTCGGTGATACGTCATATAGCCTATAACCAGCGGACGATCAAGACGCTTCTAACGATACCTCATTTGTTCAGTTCTGATAAGTAGTTTAGGAGCTATGCGCGTACAGATGAACATACATACATACATACATACATACATACATACATACATACATACATACATACATACATACATACATAGCCTGTCAAACTCATAACGCTCCTTTGGCTTTGCCGTAGTCGGGTAAAAACCAAGTCCCCCGCGCCGCGCCAGTCTGTCTGTCTGTCTGTTCGCAAAACCTCAAAAAAATTTGAACAGATTTTCATGCGGTCCTACCAATAGACAGAGTGATTCATGAGGAAGGTTTAAGTGTATAGTTTAGTAAGGTTTCATGTAAACTGATTGAAAGGTTTGATGTAAACTGATTGAAATATTTCAATCAGTTTACATGAAACCTTACTAAACTATACACTTAAACCTTCCTCATGAATCACTCTGTGATTGAAAGGTTTGATGTAAACTGATTGAAATATTTCAATCAGTTTACATGAAACCTTACTAAACTATACACTTAAACCTTCCTCATGAATCACTCTGTGTATTGGTAGGACCGCATGAAAATCTGTTCAAAATTTTTTGAGTAAAATTCCTGTGCGAAGCCGCGGTTCGTCGCTAGTTAACATATAATACGACAAAGCAAGACTTAGGTATACAAGTTCCAATAAACAAAGCACAACAGCCAACAATTCAAAATTCATAACACAACCTTACAAGTTACCTACCTACATTCCCGGACAATAAATTAACAAAATAAATTACTTAAGGCTAATTAATTTTACGAGGCTCGCGGCCCCTCCATACTGGTCGCACACGCCGCATCTCGGAAGGAAATCTCAACTTAATTAACTTATTGGACCATTATAGCGGGCCCAGGAATATTGAGAGCGGGGAATTCTGAAATAATGTCGTGAAGATAATGAGAATTGTAGCTGATGAGAATAGAAAGTATCCTCATACTGACTGGAGTACCTCCTATAATTATGACATTAGAGTTTTTTTTAGGATGACGGAACTCCTTGTAATTTTTTTTATAAGTATCCTGCTACGAAATCACATACCTTTCTACCTCAGATTATGAAGCAAAAGGCAGATAGACCGGGCGGAACACTGAGAGTGAAGCCACAAAAGCAAATACAAATTCAAAAACAAACACCTACAATTCGCTTCGCGCTGTACTGACACGAGTCAGTAAAGCACGAAGCGAAGCATTGTTAAAAAAAACAAATACTAATACAAATAAAAATTCAAAAGCGAATACAATCACGAGATTATAGGTGTTCGTTATTGGATTTGTATTTGCTTTTGTGGCGTCACTCGCAGTGTTCCGCACGCTCTATCTGCCTTTAAATTGATAATCTGAGGTACTACAGCGCCTCTGGGCTGTTTCTACATTTCATTAGGCACTAGCTTTTGCCCGCGACTTCGTCCGCGTGAAAGTCGGTTATCGCAAGCGAAGCCGCGTATTAAAAAGTAGCCTATGTCCTTCCCTGTTGGTGTCCCATGTATCTCTGTTGGTGTCCCATGTATCTCTGTTGGTGTTCCATGTATCTCTGCTGGTGTCCCATGTATCTCTGTTGGTGTCCCATGTATCTCTGTTGGTGTCCCATGTATCTCTGTTGATTACCTAAATAAATAAAGTTTGTAGGAAGAATATATTATGAATAAATTAAGGTTAAAACACCATTTCAACTTCCAAGCTTGGTTCCTAGCAATAATTGTTCTCCTAATTAACAATAACCGTCAAATATGATTACTCTGAACTCCTCTGAAGAGGGTGTTCTCCTATGTAACGTTACACACATTAGTTCCGCCCTCAGCTATAACGTAGAATGGAACTATGATCACATGTATACTAATTTGTAACACACGCTTTTGCCCGCGACTTCGTCCGTGTGAATATCGGATATCGTGGGCGCAGACGAATACATGGATTATAAAAGTAGCCCATGTCCTTCCTCAGGGTTCAAGATATTTTCATGCCAATTTTCATTAAAATTGGTACAGCCGTTTCATCGTGAAAGCGGAACAGACAGTTACTTTCGCATTTATAATATTAAATAAAGTATGAAAGTATGTTTTATAGAGGTTACTATTGCCACGAAAATGAAAGAAAACAGAACCAAGATTTTCTCGCATCGCCATCTTTTCAAGAACAGACAACCAGACAGAATTTCTATTACTTCTTGGCAGATTTATCTCGACACATTTCTAAAATGGAAAACTGTTCAATGTTCATCTATTTGTACTAAAAGTCACTGAAACTGAAATACAGATATTTTTACGATGGATAAATAAATAGGGTTCCCTCATGGACATTACTAGACATATTGGAGTAGGTATTCTCTCACGAATGGTTATTTCATGGACAAACCTGACTTTTACATTTCAAAAGATTGATTGTACCGGTAAAGCATGAAAATCGAACATGTATCTGTATCGAACACGTAGATCTGAAACTCGTTAACCGATAATTCAGTCATTACCATAATAACGAGCGACAAAGGGTTACCGATCAACCCGAAGGGAATTAACCTCTGCGACTGGAGCAAGCAACTGATCGGCGCTGTTTTGTAACCGTTAGGCTATGTGGCTTTCGTAAGAAAGGCTATGCTGTAGCTTATATGCTATCTTAACTATTATTTCTTGTATAAAGCGTGTTAAGGTGACGATATACGCCGGCAATCTTGAGCGACCAGAGAGTCGTATGCGCTGCGTCCAAAACTCTTAAAGTTAAGTCGAAAAAATTAAATAAAAGATAGTATTCTTTAACTTAAAAAAAAGGCGTATACTAAAAGGTAAATAATAAAATTGTCTGTAAGATAGTAAAAGTTTCATTTAAATATTCGTGGCAGATTTTGTGTGATTATCAATGTTTTGTCCGCGTCAGACACAATTTCACGATTTAATTAAACTATTTAATATGAACTTAATCAAAAAAAATCACATACTAAATGATTAAGAGAATATTTTAGTTTAACATATATTTTTTTCAAATCATTTACACTACACATTTTGACGTGATTGTCAGTTTTAAATCTGCAAAATGCGCTTGTTAGCGCCTTAAGCTTTTTAAGAATTTTGCGTAAATGTAGCTTATTTTGGTAATGACTCGAGGGTGAATAAAAACCGTACGAATCGATCAGTGGAGCACGTAAAGCCTTTGGTCCCGACTGTACTTCGTAAATCTTTGACAGATGTTAAAGTCTGACAACGATTCTTACCAAAGGGTATCGTGTTACCCTAGTTGGGAAAAAGCTACCTAGGCAAATGATGCGTAGATGTAGCTTATGCCTAACTTCCAGAGACTTTTCTATATCTACAGTTCAGCGACTTTTCTATATCTGAATTTGTATTTGTATTTTTATTTGTTACTAGCTGACCCGACAGACGTTGTCCTGTCCCGATCTATGGGGGATGAAAAAGGGGTGAAAAAAGGGGATGAAAAATAGATGTTGGCCGATTCTCAGACCTACCCAATATGCACAAAAAATTTCATCAGAATCGGTCAAGCCGTTTCGGAGGAGTACGGGAACGAAAACTGTGACACGAGAATTTTATATATTAGATTTTTCACGAGGCGTTTCGTGCTATACTGACTCGTGTCAGTACAGCACGAAGCGCGTCGTAGGTATTCGCTTTTGAATTTGTATTTGCTTTTTTGGCTTCACTCAGTGTTCCGACCGGTCTATCTGCCTTTTGTTTAATAATCAGAGATTCGCGCCTCTTTTTTTTAATTTGTGTTCTATTTTTTTTTCTTTTATTACTAGTAGTGGCCAGTTCGATTTTCGAACAATTTATTTTTTACTGCAAATCTCTCAGATTGTGAAACAAAAAACAAAATCTTTACCTCTTTATAATATCTTATTTATAAAAATCTTCTGTGCGTGTACAGTATGAATGTGAACTCCTCCTAAACGGCTGGACCGATTTTGATGAAATTTTGTGTGTGTGTTCCAGTGGATTCGAGAATGGTTTAGATTTACTATTGGACCCGGTAGGTGGCGCTGCAGTCGAGTTGTAGGACTTTCCTATTTTAAGGGCAGGACAACGACTGCCAGGCCCGCTAGTAATACTATAAAAGTGTAGATGAATACCTAATCACCAAAAGCTCCAACAATCCCTTATAGCATTGACATTCCTCTCCCATACAATCAACTTACAACAAAATATTACATACATTTCCGCTCCAGCACACATTTACAAACATTCCTATAGAGACGAACAATTTGCGAGTAGTTAATCTTACTGACTGCTCACGGAGCATGTCTGTACATAAAAGGGATCGTCCCTAGGGTCGAGGAAACGTGTTCACATCGCAGAACATACGGCCAGCCGGACCGGACCGGCTCGTGTCAGGTTTCGGGACCACGCCGAACTGCGCGAAACTATTGTTGTAGTGGAGTTTGAAAATGGATCCTTACTGAGAGTTTAGCATAGTGTATAGTTTTACTAAGTACACGCCATTATAGTTATGTTTTAGTTTAAGGATGTGGTTGGAAGTTTCACTGGAGATGTTGTCCTCTAAGCTAGCGGGAGCGGAGAGACTATAATGGTAGCCGTACGAAATAATAAAAGAGATCAACTAACTAGATCTAACAACAAGACTAAAGACCAAGTAATGATCTAACAATCATTGTTTATGTTAATTTTCGTAAAACACTCACGGTCTCAAACCAAGCGCTTTGCTTCCACATTTATTGTGCGAACTGCCAGACTTTGGATTTTACTGCCTGCCTCTCTGTTCCCAGATAAGTATAATCTGGGTATCTTCAAGGCACGAGAGAACTGGTTTATCCTAAGCAACCGTGCTCCACCTTAGGCCGCATCATCACTTAAGATCTGGGGGCCAAGTCTGCTGTTTTTATAATTTCGTCATTCCAACACGATCCCATTATCATTTTGCAAAAAGTTTGTAATCTGCCAAATTCATAATGGTCGATCATTGGTCGGACGAATTAAGGATCAATCTCCAAAACGGGCGTATTCGTGTGATCGCTCTGGTGCTTTTCAGATATTAATATTTAATGGTAATTATATATCTCATTAAAAATAATGATATTCAAATGGTATATTTTTACTATTGGCCTTCAATTTACACAAACAGTTATGGAAATATTTAATTTCAAAAAATTTCGCGACCAGAGCAATCATAATTGGTGCCAGAGCGATCATAAATGGTGAAATCAGTGAAACAAAAAAAATATTGATAAAATATTATTTATATAAGCACTGATAATGCATGTTAGTTCGTTCGTTCGTTCAGTATCTTGTGATAGCCGATGAGATCTTGTTATTCTTCTTCTACTAACCGGTGACGCGGATGAATCAAAATAGGTCAAATTGACGTATTTTTTAAATGAGAGACATTTAAAAAATACGTTTTGATTCATAAGACAGGAACTTGTCTGAGAATGAACTTCTACAGGATTAATAATGTTAAACTCATTTTCAACATCTTGTGTTACAGTTTGCAGTATCTCTCTAGGTTTTGTTTCCTTGTTGGTGCTTGAGGTTGGAGATGATTGAGGAACATTTGAAAGAGGATCACGGTTCTCAGATAGATAGATAGGTTCTTCATTTATTGGGACCTCATCAGTTGCTGGTAACTTATCCACTTTTTTCTTTAAATAATATCGTCGAGAACTCTGCCTGCTTTTTTCCTACGAACCTTTTGATAGCTTGGAGTTAAATCACTCATTGGTAGTACTGTTCCCCGAGCTTTTTTCCTTTGGTAACTCCCTCTTGACTTTACAAGCCATTGTGCGTATAGATCTGAATCATTTTTTATCTTGGACATTCTACGACGCTCAGCCAATTTCTTCCTAAGAGGTTTTGCTTCAAAAGATAATTTATTTTGACGCAAGATTTCAATCTGCAACAATAGTTGTCATTAAATAGAGAAGAAAGGGTTACAGTTGTGGTAGCTAACTAAATGCAATGTATCATCGGGTTTTTGGGTTTAGCTTCTTCGAAAAAAGATTATAAATTAAAGGTTAATATGCATAGTTCATCGTTTGTCATTGTTACAGTCGGGTACTACTATTTAAAATAGATTTATAACGCACAATTAATGCAAAATATCATCGCTCTGGTCTTTTTGGACAGAGCAGTCAGAGCCATAGCGATCAGAAAAAGTCACAAAATCATAAATATAGCCGAATTATAAAACAATAGAAAGTTGTGATTACGTCTCATAAAAAAACATCATAACGATCACTTAATTCACATAACAAACACATTCACAAGCTTACTATTGAACTTAAATAATATGCCATAGCAATCATAAAATTCGAGAACCAAATCCAGAGCAATCATAAACTTACCTTCGTAATGTTGGAACGCGGGAACGTGGCACACAGGACATCCTCCTCAGCGGTTAGACCATTACTGGCGTTGCCCCACGGTAGGGGAATAGAGGGTATATAACGCGTAACTAGGGATGAGCGCGATGTTTTACCTCAGCGCAGAGCGATGAGATAAAATGCCCGGACACAATTTTAAATTAAAATTGTGGCAAAAGTATTGTTAATACAACTAAAAATATTTTATTACTATGAAGATTAACTATTTGTTATGTAATTTAAATAAGTTGTTTGATATGATACTTCTCATTAAAAAGTTAAAGAATATTTTTTTCATTCAATCGGGAGTTGGGTCAACCCAGAGCGATCAGGATTTTAAGGTTTAAGATTTTTTTTTAAATATTTTAAATAAACTTATTCATAATATTAGCCTTGTACCACGTAGATCAGACAGCGAACTGTCTATAAAAAAATATTTTGAAAACGTTTTTCGATTTTAAAATGGGTTTCTCCTGCCCGACACGAAAAAGAACGCCTCTGGAGATCGACCCTTAAAAGCAATGACTACACAATGACGTTCTAATGGTAGGTCACTGATCAAAGGAACTGTCAAAATTTTTGCAGATTACCGCTTCAGTCAGTCATTCAGTTGTCATTTTGTACGAGATTACCATTCTATATCATTTCTTTCAATGGCGTGTCAGTGGTTGACCATTGGAAAGGCATAATGACGCCATTATATTAGTAGATTACCAAACTTGTCTAAATCAAAAATTATGAAATCAATGATACACCATTCTGACACTATTGTAATAGCAGAACAACTTTATTCTTTGATTAGGAGGGCAATTTTACAACTCTACGGAACGTTCGTATTATTTCAGTCGCAATCTGTCAAAAATGCTTCTATTTACGTATAGAAGCCAGCTCATCAGCTACAACAATCTGTTAAATGTATTTAATAGATTTTTAACTTTATAACAAAAGCATAAGGTTCATATTCAATTGGGAAAATTTGATAGTTAGGTGTGACAGCTTGTGCTTGTACGTTCGTCACAAGATTTTGACATTTATGTTCGCTGAGATGATTGCGATTGGATTAAAAGCTTTTAGGTCGTTTTTATAATAAGCATTCTAGCTACATTTAGCTGCTAACATAAAACCTTATAGGTACACCTAGAATTATGGATATAAATTTTTACAAATAACAAAGTCTAGCAGTCGCCGTGTGCACCAGCGTATCCACTATTGAGGCTAGCTACTAGCCTAGCTAGTGGACAGGACAATGGGCAATGACAAACAGACCTACAGAATCTACATACAATACTATTACAATAATACTGTATCGCGGATTGAATAATAGTGGTTTATTGTTTAGTGGATAATTTTGTAAAGGAATGTTAAAATTACAGTAGAA
This sequence comes from Charanyca ferruginea, assembly GCA_947361185.1. Taxonomy (NCBI): domain Eukaryota; kingdom Metazoa; phylum Arthropoda; class Insecta; order Lepidoptera; family Noctuidae; genus Charanyca; species Charanyca ferruginea. Next base: position 1,604,423 of record OX376071.1, on the reverse strand, counting down.
CCTCGACAATCAACTAATTGGGACCGAGACTAGTTCGGATAACCAAAAGTTCGGATAATCGAAATGTGGTTGTTTTGGGCCAAGGCCAAACGAAATCAACACCTTTTTACATAAAACATGTTTCTATTTGCGCGATGTAAGAAATAGGTACATACAAACATACATTGGCTGAGCGATCGACTGCTGCGCAGCGTGTTGCGGGTTCGATTCCCGCCCAGGGTAAACATTTGTGTGATGAGCACTTGTGTTTGCCTTGTGTCTGGGTGTTGTTTATCTATATATGTATGTATTTAAAAAAAAATGTATTTGTGAATGTACTTATATCAGCTGTCTGACACCCATAGTACAGGGTCTCCCTAGTTTGGGGTCAGATGGCCGTGTGTGAAAAGGTCCCCACATATTATTATTATTATTATTCACATTTATTCATTTTATACACATATTCTATTACATTTTTAAATATTAGTAAACAAAAAATAAAAACATTTAAAAATATAAAAAAAAGTAGCCCACCGGTATCGGGAACAGGGTCCAAGCTACCGGTGGTCAGGGCGCCTGAGAGAGGAATCTAACAATACGCGCCGTGTCCAGGAGTACCGCTTTCAGTATCAAGCCCTTGATCCAGCTGCCCAACGAGAGCCTCCTCAGATGTTGGTCGAGGCTCTTGGAAATTAATCCATTGGCCGTAACGACTACCGGCACAACAGCATTATTATTATTATTATTAAAATTGCGCGCGGTCGCGGAATCTCCGTAAGCGGACTAGCAACGTTCGAAGAAACAAAATTCGCGCCAACGTTCGGATAATTGAGGGTTCGGATAATCTAGGCTTTACTGTATACCAAATAGTAGAAATAAAAAGGTGTTTGTAACCTATAAAAAACTTGCCTATCATTGTCCCACTGCTGGGCAAAGACCTCTTCTCATACAGAGAAGGCACGAGCATTGATCACCACGTGCGCTCAAGGCGGATTGACGATTTCAGACTTATATCAATCATAAAGTTCAGGTTTCCTCACGATATTTTCCTTCACCGATGTCAATGATGTCCAAGATAGTACATATGAATTGAAAATATCTCTTTGGTACTTGCCCGGTTTCGAACCCACAACTTCATGCGTGAAAGAAAGAAAAATGCGTTTATTGGCATTACATAGGTACTTAAAATAAAATACACCTTAAAACTAAAAAAAAAAACAGAAAACGGTGAATATAATGCCAAAAGGGCCTCAGCTCAGCATGATGTCAGATGACACCACGAAGTGCGCCACCTGACGCTGATTTTCAGCTGCAGCCCACGAGTGCCATACACTAGAATATTAAAACAATAGGAAAGGGAAGTATGTGTACGTTTTAATAATAATATAATAATAAATATGTTAAAACTCATATAAAATTAAAAAAATGCGTGAAAAACTGGGGCGTAAACCACTGGTCCCTCAAGAGCCAAGACATTTAGCAAATATTTAGCATATTTTTTTTTTTGTTAACGTAAAAAAAACAACGGGAAAAAATATAATAACCATCAAAAATACTTTAAGATCAAAAAAAATATACTAAATACCAAATGTAGTAAATGATCACCAAATCTTAGTGTGCACATTAATGCAATATATACTTCGTGGCTATTTAGAATAGCAAGATGTAAACTTTTTAGCTATAATTTTGTCGGTCGCCCGTGAGATAAAAGATTTTGTTTATCCATCTTGGTAAGGGACCAAAATGGATAACCAAAATATTTTTGACCCTTAAGTCCCCCCTGGGGCGGATCCGACATGGTTAGGTTAGATTAGAACTGTGAGCGACAAGGCGTGCGAGCGGAGCGACTGTGCCGCGGCAGCAGCCGCCGAGTGCCAAATCGCTTTTTACAGTCAAACTCATACATTTCTACAATACTTTAGGAAACACAATTTGGTGAGCATTTAAAACTTTGGTTATAATTTCGCATTAAAATGCGGTTTTATTTTTGAGTATATTTTACTATATCTGGTGAAGCCAAAAACAACTACATAATTTTATTGTACTTGTACTATCGCTGACAAAATGTTATGTTTTTATACTTATACATTTTAATAAGAGTAGTATATTATTGGGCACCTCACCCCACCTTCCGTTCCATCGACTCTCTCCGTTCGTCTCAGTCACTCACGGTGTGGTGAGATGCCCAATAATATCCTACGGAGTGGGCGCCGTTCAACAATTCCGTTTTATTACATACCGTTCCTACGTCTCACTTCGACTGAATTTGCGTTTGCGTTAATACTGGTTTGGCGCCTATTCCACACGAGAAAAAAGTCAGTCAGTTTGACACATATTTCGTTTACTAATGGAACTTTACGAATATAGTAAACTAAAATTTTGGGACAGATTGTCTCATGTCTCTTCACAGAGTAAAAAATAGCATGCACCTACAGGTACACACACATTCTTTTTCTATGACCCAGATTGGGCACCAAGGACATCCAAATTTTAATTTAATTAACTCATACAGTTGACACTAGCTTACATGTTAACAAATAAACTAAAATTTGGGACAGATTGTCTCATGTCTCTTCACAGAGCAAAAAATATCATGCACCTACAGGTACACACACATTCTTTTTCTATGACCCAGATTGGGCACCAAGGACATCCAAATTTTAATTTAATTAACTCATACAGTTTTACATGTTAACAAATAAGTGTGCTCGCTGTTAGAACCATTAGCCTAAAATTCAGGACAGATTGTCTCATGTCTCTTCACAGAGCAAGAAATATTATGCATCTTCAGACACACGTACATTCTATTTCTATGACCCCAGATTGGGCACCAAGGACATCTGAATTTTAATTTAATTAATTCATACAGCTAACACTACCTCACACGTTAACAAACAACTACTGGTAGCTCTGAAATGTTCTGTTGTTACTCTGCGACTCTGCGTTGCGCTTGATTAAGATCATCGCACACTTATACAATTGCCATCGAAACGGTTCGTGTGCCGTCCCGTGATCATCTATTGTACCATACTCCTTTTAAACCGCCGGACGACGGCGTCGGATCGGCGACCGTGTTAAGCTTCACAGTATAAGTGTACGTGATTCTTTACAATCGCAAAGACTGCAAAATTGCATTATGTAAATTTGTAGTGTTCGAACTTTGTTGTACCAGGTATATGTTTGAGTCATTCCCACGTATTCAACAATTTAGCTGTAAGATGATCGCTGTGCATGTTGCAGTCTCTGATTAAAATTGGTATTTTATAGAACTTCATAATCAATGCAATTCATTCAAATAGAGGATGTTCCTTTGATAACTTTGCTAATTATTTTATATTGTTTATTTGCTATATTTATTTATAAATAACCAACCTATACTTACAGTTTACACCAGACATACAAGTTTTTGGTTAATACATACTGAACAAGCATAAAAACATATAAGAAAACATAAAATGTTTCAAAATACATTGATAGTTCTTTAACAATCTAGGATTTGTTTGAAAGATGAATCTTAATACTAGTACCTACCTACTGAACTTATGCATGAATCGATAATAAAAAGTTCGTTTTAGTCGTTAGATGATATTACTTATTTACGATAATGTCAAGTTTTACTGTAGCATATAAGTGGTTAACTTTTTGCCGCAAGTTTGTTTACATGGATTATTCTACACAAAAAATGTTTTCAGGATGATTTTCTTTCAGCTCTTTTCCGTCAAAAAAGTGATTTTTATTTTTTAGTTCACATGTGTGATATCAGGCGAAGTTTTACATCACATTTTATACAACAAACATACATACTTTATTATATATTAATGTATTAATCATAAGCGTCATGTGTCATCTTTGTCGGCGAGCGAAAAAAGCTGGTTTTATATTTCATTTCTCACGATAAAATTGCAATTAGACGGAAGTGATTTTCAATCACTACGGTTTAATTAGACGTAAGTAACATAAATTAGTCATACAACTGTCAATATATGTAGTTAAGGTTTAATTTTGTAATGGGATAAATATTGCTGAAATGGTATTTTTTATGTATAAAATCAATCAATTTTGATCATAATATTACATTCGCTCCAGTATCTTCCAGTGATAACCACCGGTTACCTTCAACTATATAAAATGTAAGTAAGTAAGTACTACTAATTTAACTGAATTTACTAATGTACTAATCGCTACCCAGCTACGGACCTGGTTCCTGCCTGCCGGCTGGTGTATTGGTTAGCCTTAATTTCATCGCATAGATGTTAGAATTTTGAGCGTAAACCATATAATTTTATGTAATAACTTTATAGGGAATTTCATGAACTAAAGACATGTCTATAAATTATTCCACTGAGCCATGTATTTTTCTCACAATTTAAAGAAAACTTCGAAATTAATGTTATTTTGTGGTTATCCGATTCAACTAACATCAAACGTATCGCTATTATGAACCTTATTTGTTGCCGCGATGCGTTATTGTCAATTACCGAAACTTAAGTCATAGTTATTAGTTACAAAATTAATCTTTATGTGTTCCATTTCAGGTCTGACTCCGATTCAGAATACCGGTCACAGTCCGCAACTGTAGCCGAGCCGAAGCCGCAACCAAAGAAGAAGGTGTCGAAGCGCAAAGCTTCCGAGAGCACCACACCGTCCGTACCGAAGTCAAGGTAATTTTGTGTTACTGTTTTTACCTTTAGGTGCTAGTTGTGTATGTTATGTCAATTAAAATGTTATACACCGATAAACGTTGGTTAGTGGATTTAGAACTGCAACGAAGAGAGCTCTGAAATCAATTTCCAATTATATTCCTTGTCGGAATGTTTACAGTTAGTTCATGAGATATTTAAATTATTATAACAGAACATCATGCTTTCTATCCCCGTAGGGTTCAACAGAGGAGTAATACACCATCAATTTGTCAATATTAAAAAATAAATGTAATAAATAATGTGTTAAATTGTTTACAGTAAAAGGCGCAGCTTGAGCTCGGACCTCTTTGGTTTGGAGGACTACGTCCCCACCAAAACCTCAGTTGCGGACTTCGGTTCGTCACTCATCAGCCGTGTTGCTAACGGTAAAGTGCGGCGAACGGCAGACGTATCCGGGGACTTCTACGTGGAGGTTAAAGTCTATAACAAGGCTGAAGTTGCCTCCACCCCAAAAGAGGAGCGGTGGAAGAAAGCCTCGGTGGCACTAAAAGTGCAGCTTAACCGGAACACGCCGCAGTGGGACGGGTTACAAGTTTTTATGAGACGGACTCATGAGTTTTTTGATAACTCTGAGCCTGTCTTTTATAGCAATAAAATTAGTTTAAAATAAATATTTAAGTTGTTGGGGCACCAGATGTTTTTGTATTTCTGCGAGCGTAAATCATAATCGTAAAAATAATACATTGCAACATCTAATAGTAAGTTTAAAACTATTACATTTTAAAATGCCGTTCTGTACTGTTTGTAACACATCTGTTGAGCGCAGTCACTGGACAGGTCACCTACGTAGTACTAATCATAAAAACAAAACTATTTCGCATTTTTGCGAAGGTGTTGAAATAATACATTCTGCATTTCGTAATCGTATAGCTTCTTATAGAATTGTCGCTCCGTCTGAGAATAGTTCTCTACAACCATTTCTTATTAATATTTGGGACAAAATTAAAACGTTAATTAATATTTCTCTTAAAGAACATACTTGTCTAAAAGTTAATTTCGAATTTTTTGCTTTATTTTTAATGTTTAAAAATGATTCTCAGGAGATGAAATCATTTGCCACAAAAAACTTTACTCTGCATCAGAATTATGAAATTGATTCATTATTAACTCAAGTAAAAAACATTTTATCAAAAAAGATAGAAGAATTTCAGGACCGAGACAGTGGATGGACGTTCTTGAGCAGTTCTCATTTGGAAGTCAATGTTAACAAATATCAACCGTTGCATGGTTCAGGCTTTATCGAATTGCCTTCTGCAATAAAATCGAAAAGAGCATGTGTTAATATCCACAATAATGACGAGTATTGTTTTTTGTGGTCTGTTGTTGCTGCTTTATATCCAGCTAAAAGTCATCCTGAAAGAGTATCTTCTTACCCTGATTTTCGTAACGTGTTAAATGTAAAGGATATGTCATTTCCAGTGAATTTCTCAGATATTGCGCGGTTCGAAGTGAATAACCCCGAAATTTGCATTTACATTTATGGTTTAAAAAATAATACCGTCGTAGGACCGTTTTACAAACCAAAAGCCTTGAACGGAAAGGTGATTCATTTACTTTATTTAGAAAGAGATAATTTGTCACATTACTGTCTCATTAAAGACTTGCCGCGACTTGTTAAAAATCAAATAACAAAACACCACAGTAAACTGTACTTTTGTGATGCTTGTTTAATGTTTTTTAATTCATGCGATGATCTTAGTTCACATAGTTGTGGAGGTGTTGTCACTGAACTACCTCCAAAGGGTTCTTTCATACAGTTTAAAAATTATAATAGAAAGCAAATTGTTCCATTTGTTATATACGCAGATTTTGAAACAATGCTAGAACGGTATGAATCTTGTGACCCTGACCCCACTAAGGCGAGTACTGTAACGCGACAGCGACATGTGCCTATAGCTTTCGCTTATCATATTACGTGTACGCTAGACGAAAGCCACAATCGTTACGTTTCTTATCGCGGTTCGGATTGTGTATCAAATTTTGTGAAGTCTATCTATAAAGATGCACAAAAAATTTACGATATTGTAAAAAATAATGTTCCTATGATTTATTCAAATGAAAATGCTCGCGACTTTGAAAACGCGTTGACATGTCATATTTGTGAACACTTCTTGTTCGGCGATAGGGTTCGCGATCATTGTCACTTGACTGGTAAATATCGCGGCGCAGCTCATAGTTATTGTAACATACAATACAAACTACCATCATTTTTGCCAGTATTTTTTCATAATTTGTCTGGATACGATTGCCATCTTTTCATAAAAGAATTAGGCGAAGCTCCTGGATCTATAAAAGTGATACCTAAAACAAAAGAAAACTATATTTCTTTCACTAAGTTTATTCCGATTGCTACCGGGGAAAGCATCCAAGTTCGGTTTGTAGATTCTTTCAAGTTTTTAGGAACTAGCTTAGAAAAGTTGGTTAGTACAATGAAAAAACAAGACTTTAAACAATTAAAATCTTATTTCCCTAATAAAAAACAATTTATCCTACTCACTCGTAAAGGAGTGTATCCATATGACTATATGTCTCAATGGGAACGTTATGAAGAAACGTGTTTACCCTCAAAAAAATATTTTTTTAACTATTTAACAAATGACGCAATTACGGACGAAGACTATGAACACGCTCGGTCTGTTTGGTCAGTATTTAATATTCAAAACATGGGTATGTACACAGATTTGTATCTCAAAACAGATGTTTTGTTGTTAACAGATGTATTTGAAAATTTTCGAAAAACTTGTAAACTACATTACAATCTCGATCCCGCGTTTTATCTTACAGCACCAAGTCTATCTTTTGATGCAATGCTTTTAAAAACAGGAGTTCAATTAGAATTGATTAGTGATGTTGAAATTTTTAGAATGATACAAAAAGGTATTCGAGGAGGTGTTTGTATGTGTTCCAAAAGACATGTCAAAGCCAATCATAAATATTTAGATACTTATGATCCAGCCCGTCCTAATTCATTTATCATTTATTTAGATTGTAACAATTTATACGGTTATAGCATGTGTCAATCCTTACCCTATTCGGATTTTAGATTTATGAATAGACAAGAAATAGATTTTTTACAATTGAACTTAGCAGAAATTAGTGATACTGCAGAAAACGGTTACATCCTTGAAGTTGATTTAATATATCCGGAGAATTTGCACATGGAACACAATGACTTTCCCTTTTGTCCAGAAAAATGCTTACCACCGGGTGGTAAGAATAAAAAGCTAATACCAAATTTGTATGATAAATATTACTATGTTATTCATTACGTACATTTAAAAAAATGTTTACAGCACGGTTTAGTATTGAGAAGAATCCATCGCGCTATTATATTTAAACAAAGTAGTTTTTTAAAGCAATATATTGATATTAACACCCAGTTACGTCAAAAAGCAGAGTCAACGTTTGAACAAGACTTTTTCAAATTATTGAATAATAGTATTTTTGGAAAGACCCTAGAAAATAATGAACACCGAATAGACGTTAAGTTAGTAAACAAGTGGTGTGACTCGAACAATAAAACAAAAAAGACTACTTGTGCTGAAAAATTGATAGCCAGCCCATATTTTCATAGCGTCTCTGTATTTTCTGATGATCTAGTAGCAATCCAAATGAAACCTGTGCGTATTATACTTGATAAACCAATTTACATAGGGTTTGCAGTATTAGAATTATCTAAGGCTCACATGTACAACTTTCACTACTCCATCATTAAACCTTTTTATGGTAACCGAATAGAATTATGCTATACTGACACAGATAGTCTAGTATATGATGTACAGAGTAATGATGTTTATAAAGACTTTAAGCTCCATTTTCTAAAATATTTTGATACCAGCAATTATGACTGTAACAATGACTATAACTTACCAATTATTAATAAGAAGGTTCCAGGACTGTTTAAGGATGACATGGGTGGTGACATTATCAAAGAATTCGTAGGACTGCGCTCAAAGCTTTATTGTATTAAAACGTTAAACAAAACAATTAAAAAGGCAAAAGGTACAAAAAAATGTATTACCAAAAATTTTAATATGTTAGATTATAAAAATGTTTTATATGATTGCAATGTTATTCGTAAAAAAAATGTATTGTTTAAATCAATAAAACACGAAATATTTACTCAGGACTTAAATAAAGTAGCACTTTCAAGCAATGATGATAAACGATTGCTATCGTTTGATAAAGTTTCTACTTTAGCCTGGGGTAACGCAAGTATATTTAAGTAATACATATTTTAACATGTTTTTTATTGATTGTGAATGGTAAAACTTATGACGTCCTAAATGGAAAGTTAGATAATTTTTCATCCTACCTACTGTCTTACTTACTATTATAAAAAGTCTGTAAGGGTGGGTGGATGGATGTTTGTTACTCTTTTAAAATGTGAAATAAGTAGTATTGCTGTGTAATTTAATTCAAATAGTATCGATAGAAGTTTCTTTTGAACCTGGTTTTATTATGTATACAATTCTAAATTGTGTGTATTCTTGGTGTCCCTTTTACTAGTTAGAGCTAAACAGTGTAGGTATATAAATATCTATTATGTGCCTACAAAGTATAAAGTTGAATAAATTAAATTGTGTATATTCATTACATACATCTGTTTCATTTCTGTTCCTGATGACAAAGCACACAGCGCTCGCCGCGTGTCGATACAGGTTCCAACTTGATAAAATATGTACCTAATGTCCAGTTTTGATGACAAAGCACTCATGAGTCGAGGTTCACACGCGCGGTGTACAATTTAACACCGATCAGGTGCTCATCAGATTGAACTTGTTGAAACATGAAATTGATTCACATCGCAAGGTTTTATGGAGTTTGCATTTCATAATAATATGATTAGTACATACATCACAAGGCAGTCAGCCGGACTGGTCACATCACGTCACTTAAAAACGAAACAAATTGTAAGTATTGCACAAGCGTATAAGTACTTATAAAATTATGTCTTATTTATGTGTTTGATATAATTATTAATAATTATAATTTTCTTTGTTTCAGATCATCAATAATGTGCGATTCTCCAGATATTATTGACTTCTCACAATACGGTCAAGGTTTTCCGACTCCGAGTTTAAGCTGGCATATCCCAGATATCCAAGATCAACAAATACCTGTCAACAAGGAACCTAGAGCAAGACAAGACTGCGGACCTGCTAGCAAGAAGCCTAGAACAAGACGGGAGTGTCTAAAACAGAAGTCATCTCTGCCTAATTATTGTGAATCATATGTCATAAACAATGAGAAGAAAAAAGGATTACGACTGATCCAGGTACAAGTGTTGGATATCAGTGAACAAGAACCTGCAAGTGACAATCAGAATGTGATGTTAAGTGCGCAGTATGTAGTGACTGAACCGGTGGACTATGTTATGGAGGAGACGCAATCGTTAATTAACAAAATTTCAAAAAAACTTTGTGGGGACAGTTATTATTAAGTGATGTAATTATTTTGTAAGTACCTACTTTATAAGTTAATATGTGAGTAATATTATAGTTATTAGGGTATAATAATAGGTTTTTATGTTGTGTAAGTTCTGGATGTATAAATTATTAGAATATCATATATGTAAGTTTTATTGTAATAATCTTTTAAATATACAAAAGAAGTTACAAAAATATCAAAAACAAAAAATAATAAAGAGAGAAAAAAATTAAATAAAATATCTAGATTGTTTTAATGTAAATAGATAATATTAATCTCTTAGTTTAATTTTGTTGGGTAGTGCTCATACATCACAAGTTTTTATGTTATAAGTATGTATGTACGCGTAGAAAACATGTGGGGACAGTTATTATGATTATTGGGTTGGTAGATATAATTAGTTTGTAATAATTTTAAATAATTTAAAAAATAAATAAAAGTATATTCAGTTATAATTTAAATTATGTTTTATTTTGTATTACTTATTTATACTCGAACTCTAAATTAGCTCTAGTGTAATGATATTATTATAGGTTAATTGCTTTAAGGATTTTTTCTTACAATAATTCGTTTAATAAATATCATTTTGCTACAGCTCATTTAAAGTTTAGTATGTATGTTACCCTGATTATATTAAATAAAACACTCATAAGTAGATAATTACATTTTTATTAACTGAACATTACAAAATAATTTTAAATAGATTAATGAACATTAATTTTAAATAGATTAAATATAGACATATTATTATCCACATACCATTTTCTAATACATATAGCATTATTCAAAGCACAATTTATTTTATGGTTCACACAATTAAAATCAGTTTTATTTTTACAGAACTTCTTTTTTAATGTCGCAAAATTAGGGCACCCTTTTTCACCTATGTCAATCACTTCACAGTTTGCACATAACTCTTTAATCCACTTAATCTTCTCCAAACCCTTTGTAATAATTTTTTTATTTTCTAAATACGGTACGATGACGTGTTGAAACTCTCTGTAGTCTATAAAGCCCTCACTCCAGAAAATTCCTCTATTTCTTTCTAACCATCGCACCTGCTTCTTTTCTTCTTGAGTTAAATAATAAAACGAATGCGGTGGTTTAACCAAGAACGTCTGTGTGTGGTCATTACTTACGATAGCCACTTCTTTGACAATAAAATTATTGTCTAAATATTTGAATCCTTGGAGTTCGACAATGATAATATCCGCGTTCATGATAACTTCTTCACTGTGTTGCTTAATGGTTTGTATTCAACAATGCAATCGTTGAGAATGAGACAGTATGCCGAAGTTTGATCTGGTATTTCTGAATCACTCTCAATTTCTACCCTTACATCCACAACGGGTCCAGTCTTCAGATTATCGGTCTGTCTAGAGCAATCAACAACAAACAACGGAGCTAATTCTTTAAATTGTTTCTCGCTTAATAAAGACTCCGGACAACGTCCATAATATGACTGTTGAAATCTGATGTATTGCTCATATAATAAAGCAATTCTGTTATTGGCGAAGTTGACATTGATGTTTTCATACGGGAAATATGTCGAATTAAGGTATACTTTAATGTCACGAACATAGCAGTGATCAAACTGCGACATGTCAGAACTTGCATTATTTTTTCTACTTGTTTGTAGACCAATTATTACATATCTCGGTTTTTCTATTTGAGATGAAGTTTTGATAGACCAGGTGTGCTTTGTAGTTCTTGGTAAAGTGGGGTATTCATATAGATCCCAGTTTCTAAAAACCATCTGAAGCGGTCGATCTTTTTCCAATAGTTTTAATAAACTTATTTTTTCTTTGTCCGATACTTTAACATGGGGTACGCGCCATATGATTTTATTGATTTGAATGTCTTCCACTATTTCGCCGGTATTTAATTTTACAGCGTTCAAATTAGTGTTGCTTCGTAATAATATTAGTTCATGTCTACTATTTATTACAACTTTTTTAAAATCTTCTGCAAAACCGAGGATATTCCGAAGTGGTATAGACGCAGAAAAACTTCCTCCATTAATATTTTTTATGCCATCGATACTCCAACCCCAAGCTCTAGCTATTTTTGATTCATTCTCATTCATTGATATTAATGATTTCATGGTTGTAGTTATACCTGCATTTTTTATTTTATCAATCTCCACTCCGTTTAATTCGTACCTAATATCTTGGAACAAGAAGAGTAGTCCATTGTTCGTAAAATTGACACTAGTAGCTTTCTCTTTTGAATCTTTTTTGTTAACGATAACGGTTCCTTCCAAATACAGAGTGCTGGCTGATGGTAATATGTACAGATCCTGTTGGTTGATAGGTATGCGTATTTCATCGTTCCTGTTGAAACTCGTTACATAAGGTTTGTACGAATGAAATTCGATTCCTTCTATACTGTTGTCGTAAGTCGGAGTGGATAAAACGTCTAAGATATTCATTTTAACAATCCAATCGCTCTGAGAAATATCTTATTGTCTTTAGTTAATTTTATTTTGCTCTTAGAACGACGTCTTATTTGGTAGGCAGCTTGAGTAGAACTGGAATTTTTAATTTGATGAGACACATATTTATTGTAGTCAATCATTTTTTCTTCTAAGATGTAAATACAGCTGCACTTCTTCACCACGCAAATTAATTAAACGATTGTTTATATCTAGTAGTCGGATATGTATGCAGCTTATGCTGTTTCGATTGATTGGAAAATATATTGCGTTCTTCGGGATTTCTACGATTCTGTATCCAGGTGGTACGTTGAGTGCGAATTCGTGAATTATGTGACTTGGTTCACCGTTTATGTAAGAGCCGCTCACAATGTCACATTCGATCCTTACCACTGTCGTCGGTAAAATGTTGACTGGATGCTGTGACACATGCCATTTATTTGCTTTCAGAACCTGCTTATCAAATCCTAACAGTCTACTGAAAGAGTTTTCTTTCTTAAAATTAACGTCTTTTGAACAGTATATGGCAGTTTTTAAAGTATTGTTATTACATTGTAATTTGATTGAGGCATCTTTTATTTCGGATTTTAAATAATCGTAAATATCTTGCAATTCGTAGGTGCCTTCCGGTATTTCAATAACATCGTTTGAGCCATAATAATACTTGTTATTACTTTTATCAATATTTGGTATAGAATTAAATGTTGAAAAATGCAATAAAGCACACTCATATTCTCCATTGAGTTGCAACGTATTAGGATAGTACGTAGATAAAATTGATGAGTTTCCAGTTATTGACAAAGTGAGTGACATCTTGCAAATGAATGAAATAAAATAAAAGCATTCATTTTATATATTTTTATTCCAAAAAGTTCTTAGATATTTTAAACATAAATGACCACAGTTTACAGTATTAAATTTTTGATATCTTGTGTAGTTATATGAAACTTTACAATTCTTAAAATATCGTACCAGTTCTAATGGAGGTTTTAAATTTCCATAGCTATCAAAATATTCACAATAGTCATATACTTTTACATAAGCTACCCAATGCGTTCCTTCATTTTTAGAATCGTCTAAGTTAACAATACCACATTCCATACGTTTCGGCTTCCTTGGTAATTGATCTTTCATATACACTCCTCGGAAATATGGGATGTCTCTTGCATAGTATTGGATGTCTACATTAGTTAGTGCGCGATTTGGTAGCTTCTTGTTCAGTTTTTTGTTGATTTTATAAACAATCCTTTACCGTTTTTATAAGGCTTTATGTATAAACCCTTGCCCACTGCTAAACCCTCCATAGTTCTATTGTGTCGTTCTGTCTCTCGCAAATTTTGTTGGGATGATTTGTAATCATTTACCGTTTTTGCAATGCCAGCCGCACCACCAGCTAAAGCTCCTAAAGCTGATAAGCCAGCAAAAATTGGAATTAAAGGTAGAACTCCACCAGTCTTCGGTATGGGGATCACTCTCGGCACTTTGATTTGATGTAATTTGGGGCATAACTTTTTTGCAGCTAAGTAAGCGAAGTTTATTAAAGACTTACTATCCTTGGGTTTTAGCTTTTTTATTTTAGATTTTATTTTTGATACTAAACTCTTAAATGTTTTGGCACCAGAACCAGATTTCAATTTGGCTTTCATGACTTTGCTTACTAACCATGAGCTTAATTTTTCACCTTTTCCCGCATCTTTTGATTTGAGTCTATGTTTAGCCATGTTCAATAGCTGTAAGTCGGCTATATCGTGGTGCATACAAGCTTCGTCTAGTTTATTCACACCTCGATCACCTCGCAACAAACGTTTATGAAGTTTAGTTCCTGGTCCGCAATAATTGTATCCAGGCAAATGAGCTTCGAACGGTAGGTTATTAATTATACTGTTAACTAGTCCACCACCTTGCATTACTTATATTATAATGATACAAATATAACAAAGTACTTCTTTTATATCTCAATTTATTAATGCAGATTTATCAATCCAACTGTTTTCATCATTACTGAGACCTAACCATTTAACGAATAGTTTCTTTCCTTTCTTTTTAAGTATTTTTTCTACTAAATAAACACCAGGATAGTTCGATTTTTGAAGTTCTTGTTCGTAAAAAGTTCCTAATATATCTTGCTTTCTTTGATCTTCTATGTGATATGTTACTGGTATAGTTTTATTAATCCTTTTTATTGTGAAGAGTTCAGTTGACCAGTTAGGAGTATAACCTTTCTCGAAATTGTGTTTGTATTTACTGATACGAACACAATCACCTTTTTTAAATTTAGGTTTCCACTGGAGGGATACATGATTACATATATTTTTTATATTTTCTTTTACGATTGCTTCATTAGATTTATTCACATCAATAGGTTTAACTTTAATTGTACGATGTTTTGTGTTGTTATACGTATTAAATAAATCTTCTAAGGGTGATCCTAACCACTTATAATTTCCAATGAGACTAAAATATTTATACAAATTATTTTTAACAGTTTTAATTAGTCGTTCTACAATTGAAGCTTTTTTAGTAGAGAACGATGAGTAATGGTTAATGTTGTACTTCTTCATTAGCGTTTGAAATGTGTTGTTATAAAACTCTGTGCCCATATCTGTTTGTAAATTAACAGGATTTTTATTGCTGCTTAGTAGTATTCGTTCAAACGCTCGAGTTACTTCAGATTTATTTTTAGACTTTAACGGTTCTGCCCAGGCATACTTTGAGAAGCAGTCAATCACCACTAAAATGAAATTGTAACCTTTATTATACTTTCTTAGGTTTTGCATGTCCATTAGATCTGCTTGCCATAAATCATCGATCCCTTTGAGAATAACAGAACGTCGAAGAAAGTTTCTTCGTGCCGCTTTGTGTATTTCATTTACAATTTGTTGTTTTGCCATTATTGAGATTTTTAAGTAATTTATCTATATCTGCTTTGGTGTAAAACTTCTCTTCCAAATGAATCAAAACCTCAGGCTCCTTTGCTTTTAAAGTAGACTGAACAGTCTTTTGTGCATCTAATATGATTTGAGCACGCAATGAAGCAATCAGTTTATTAAATTGTTTTATCGTATCAGCACTCATTCGATCTACATAATCCTTGTTCACAGCATCGTCTGCTTCTAATGGAGGTTTAATTCCTCTCAATCTAGATGACTTTAAATCAAAATCTCCATTTTCTGATTTTAACAACGCGTTATCATTGAAATTAATCAGTTCTGACAATCGCATTCTTTTATGAATTAAATGTCCAAATTTATCAATATTCATGTTTCAGGTGTACTATATGTAAAGGCTGATGATCAACTGAACAATAGTAAATTTTACACCTATTTATTTATAAGTTTACTTTCACGTAATTCTTCAATAATGGATATTATTTCATTATCTAATCCTGTGTTACCAGCATCTCGAGATGCTATTAATAACTTTAACCTTTCCACCAATTCATTAGGATTATCCCAATATACTAAATCTATGTTTTTTTTCCAGATTTTTGTTAATGGTAGTCCTTTTCCTTTTGAATGATTACCCTGAACAGTACTTTGCAGTTTAAAAAGAGGTTTAATAACTTGTAAATATTTTTGTCCCTTATTACTTTTTATTGGTTTACTTGGGTCATTATCACGACGATGTGCGTTTGTATCAAGTAACATTTTCTTATAATATAGCAAGTCATCTTCAGTAATCAGACTTAAATCAATATCTTTCTTAAGCAGTAGTTGTTTTAAACCAGGCGTATGTCTGTATTTATGACCAGCCACGATGATATAATGATCGTCGATTGTTATGTGAGCAGAACCTAACATCAATTTCCCGCGTTCTACTCTAACACCAAATGGAATGTCTGTTAATGCTTCTGAAGACACTGACCAGGATGATGTATCGCGACCTTCACTTTTTTCAACTGATTTATACGAAGATTCACTGCTGGTATCAGACTCGTCTACATCACTACCAGTTGCAACTTTTTGCAAAGTTTCGTCTATAAACAGATCTTTAGATTCTTCATCTTCATTACTATGCAGCAAAGGAGTTTGCATACTAGCTGTAGCAATTTGGTTGAGAGGCTCTGTTACAGGTTTAAAAACTGTTTCCAAGGCTTGCTTACGCTCATTCTCAATATCTCGCATTTTTCGCACCTTCTTCTTTACAGCTGCTGCAGCATCAACAATTTGCCTCTTTAAAGATTTTTCCATAATCGATGAATAGATTGTAACCGGTTAAGCTCTGTTTGGAGAGTAATAATGTCGCACAGGTAAAGCTCTTATATATGTGTTCGTGTTCTTAGTCAAAAACTACAAACGTATCAAATTTACTTCTATAACATCCTTTGTTTTTGGAACAATCTTTATTAATTACAACATAATTGAAAGGTACACTCCATATTTTTGAACACATTTCACGGAATTCAATCCAAGTCATATCAGTGTTGACATGTTCATCGTAAACATGTCTCATATTTCTTTCATCTTGCTTAAAAAGTACGATTAGGTTCGCGTTGTCTCTTACTAACTGCTTAGGAATTTTACTATATGTCTGATTTAGATAAAAACAATCGATGAACTTGTGTCTTCCCATTGCAAAATAATCCCGCATGCTACTTTGATTTTCACAAGCAACATCATCAAATACAATCACAGAATTCGGTTTTGCGTCCTGAACACTTAGTACTTGCTCATTTTCATGATATTTCTGAAATGACGTGTCTGGTACCCGTTGCAAAACTTTTTCTAAAAATACGTACTTGGGTTGTTGCAAGGTTTTTGAATAAACATAAACATTTTGAAACCTTAAACCATTCTCGTGTATAAGGAGACCAATTAATAAATTAGTTTTTCCACAATTTGATGGTCCGCAAATGATGCATCGTACCGTTTTAGGTAATAATTTTCCATGGCGAAAACCGGTCTCCTGAGAGTGAACACAAAGTTCGTTTACATGTAACGATTGTGGTTGTTTTACAAATTTCATGACGATTGTTAAAGCGGTTTTATTAATAATGAATAAATTAACGTATTACATTGACATTTATAACTCATTGTCACTAACTCGAGCAAATGTACGACTCTCACCATAGCTGTCCTTCAATATAAGATAGCGATTGTTTGATTTTAACCAATCAAGCATCTGCTGGTAGAACAAATCTTCGGTTTGGGCTGTATACGAGTCCTGGTATTTTGATAAACCGTTATCTGTATTTTTCTGTCCAGTTTGCAAATCTTGAATAAATATAATCTCGCCGCTAGAATTCCTCATAATAAGTTTACAAATATCTTTAATATCAGATTTCTCTGAGCTATGCATTGTAGTTAACTTGGTTGAAATGTATTTAAATCTATGATATGAAATACAACCTTCTTACTACAATAGTAAGAATCGAATGTGGTGTTAAATTACGGCGAACAATTATTTATAAAAGTTGTTTTCTTTCACTGCGTCTACTCTAGGATATTATTGGACATTGTCATACTCCACCTTCCGTTTCATCGCGTGGAATAGACGTCGAACCTGCGTATTTCATTTATATTATTGGGCATTCTACTCTTCGAGAATCTGCAGTACATGATCGAGGTAAGCCATCGGTAAGTAGTAATAATGTGCTCAGCCCCTTTAACCGTAAATGTTCGTGTGGAATAGGCGCCAAACCAGTATTAACGCAAACGCAAATTCAGTCAAAGTGAGACGTAGGAACGGTATGTAATAAAACGGAATTGTTGAACGGCGCCCACTCCGTAGGATATTATTGGGCATCTCACCACACCGTGAGTGACTGAGACGAACGGAGAGAGTCGATGGAACGGAAGGTGGGGTGAGGTGCCCAATAATATACTACTAATAAGCCATTATAAAAAGAGACGATATTTTTATAAAAGCGTTTGATTCATTCCATCTATGTGAATTGAATCGGGAATCAAGAAAGAGAAAGGATAATTTATCAAATTGGTACAGTTAAATTGAAAAATGTAATTTGCTACTATCTGATCTAATCTATGATTGAGTCTTTCTTCTTTAGGTATAATAAATATTGAAAGCACAAAGCGCTTTTACAAATAAAATACTTCTGTTATACATTTTAAATACCTATTCAGCTTTTCCTCTCTTTACATATATAAAAATGTTCAAAGGGGTTTCAAATCTCAATACTGTTTACTCTTTTCTTTAAACAACAAGTATCAAACATTTTTCACTATAATCCTGACTTTACAAATCCCAAAATGATTAAAAAGTTCCCCTTTCAAACTGAGAAATAAAACAAATATTCATTATTAAATAAACAACGCCGGGGCTAATAACTATGCAAATTCCGTCAAACAAACTGACGTGAACAACTAGTGCAGAATTACTCGCGTACAAATTATTGGCCAGCGTGGGTTGAACCCCCGAACCCCGCTGGTTGATTGAGCTTCAGGAGTGAAAGGGGAAGTATGAAGCGAGGTGGGAGGTCAGGGTTGAGTGGCCACTTGTGTAGGGATACTAATGAAACGTCGGATCACTGGACGCCGCGGGCTTCGGTGGCGTATCGTCGCCTACAAAAGTATAAGTTTGATAGTTTAAAAACTGTATTTTTTTTTATTGTAAAGTTTTACCTTTATTTTTACAAAAAAATCAGCTTCATGGGATGTCATGAAGATTGTTAAATTCAAACAGATTTATTGTTAATTTCCGCAGCGAACAATATTTAAATGTAAATGAGATGACACACAGAAGAACGAACAGAACGCAAATTGTCCACGTTGCTCAATAAGCTGCAAGACCGGAATGGAACTGGGCGAATGTCTGCCGTATCTGCTAAGTTGTGGGCCCACATATCACTAGGCTGGATCCCTGACACGGCTGGGCTCGCGATAGACCGAGGAGAAGGAGGCGCGGGAAGAGCTTCCTCAGGAATTGGCGAAATGAGGCGCAACATCGGGAGAAATGGAAGGAATGGAGGAGGCCTTTGCCCGGAAGAGGGACAGTAATGGCAAAAAAAAAGAAATCAAACAATGAAACAGTGTCTAATCTAATCAATTTCAGTTTAGTAGCAAAATAACAACTCATTTACAAAATGTAAGACAATAAAAAGAAATGGTGATAATTCGTAGTTTCGGAGAAATGTGTGAGCAAACATGCTACATATACACCCATACAATTTTGTATATTTGTTTGGAAGTTCTTGTAGATTATCACTGGAGAATATAGCAGTTCCAACAGCACATACATAATATATGTGTGTCGAGTTGACAATATCCATTTTTTTAAGTCGGTTAAAATAAATACGGTATGTTTGCTATTACACAATAATAGCAAACAAAATAAAACTAAACGACATTTTCAGTAACCAAACACAAAAGTGCAAAGCGACCATACATTCTCACAAACGGCTACTCGCAACAAACAAGGCTACCAACATCAACAGTATCATGTAACAAACGCTGTGCTCGCCAGTACGATCACAGCACAAATTCATTTAGCTCAAGCTCTCTGTAAACTTCAGGGCTCAACCCTGCAGCTATAATGTCCACGTTTTATTGGCGTTTGATTTTCCAAACTTCGGGAGGGTTAATAAACAGTGACGAAATTATAGGGTTATTAAATTTAATGGTCGTGAAAATGAAAGCGTCTCGTGGAATTTTGATCTTTGAAGGGTTTACATTGTATACTTATTTGGTTGGCTAATTAAATCGATGAAATATGAACCGCTGTTTATGGGAGCTGAAATAAATTCCAGGAAATTGTTTTAAGTAGAATAGAAAATATTATTTCTTTGTTTTTAAAAATGAAATGATCTTGGTTCTGTCGCAGTGAGCCAACCTGTAATTTCTCAATTTTTTTTTTTTTTTATCACTATCCAGTTGTAAGTTGACCAATCTCTATGGCAGCTCCCGTTCACGAACACGACGCGTGGATCAGCATCATTCAGCTCAACCATTTTGAAGGGAGCTGAATAATCCAACACACGCGCCATCATCAGCGAGATAATATAATAATAATAATAATACTGCTGGCAACTCTAGACGTCACACTTAAATTTTTTACAATTTTCGTTTTAAATTAATAAAATTATACAAATTACATGAAAATCATTGGAAAAATATCACCCAAGTACTTGTTTTGGCCACTTATTCAATCTTCTTTAAATAAAAATCAAAGACATAGCGGCAATAGATCAAAAAACAATCCTGAAAAATATAATATCATCATGACATCTGTCATAGAAACATTCACACAACAAAACACGAAACGAACAATAGAAGCGAAAATCAGCCAAATGTAAATATAATGTGACGAAGAAAATGTTGACGCGAGCAGCAGCACGCAGAGCACGCCCACCACCTCCGGACCCGTTGCTCAGCTCCGCCTCGCCGCCGCCGGAACCCAGTCCTACCGTGAGTGCTGTGATACCGGCCTCGGCAGTTGCGTCGAGCTCGAGCGACGAGTATTTCTCTCCGCCTACGACGCCACCTCCAGCTCGTCGACGGGGAGGACGCCGGCCGCCGGATGGTTTAGGACCGCGAGGCCCACCGGCCTCTGATAGGGTCCCAGCTCCCGGCGGAAGTGTGCAGCGCATGAGATGGACACAAGCCATCAATGAAAATGTCATGCGCGCATACTATGGGGCTACAGAGGGGGGAAGTAATCTGACCGCGTACCGTGTTCGGATGCTCTCTCTGTTTCAGGTGCTTGAGCCAGCTGTCAACGTTTCGGCACAACGATTATCGGATCAGGTGCGGGTCATCCAGCGCAATCGTATGTTGGATGACATTGTACTTGATCGCCTCCGAATTGAAATGCAGAGAAACCATGTTACTGCTCCCCTGCCGCAGATTGTGGAAGTGGCACAACCACAGCCGACCGCAACACGTAGCCATATTACTGATGGGAGTGATGACATGGTTACACAAGTAAGTACCCAGTGCAATGATGAATTGAGGAGCGCTTTGGAGGATGCGATTCGAGAATATCGATTCATTCCGCCTGAGCTTAGACCACGTTTACCTCGTTTGCCCATGCATAAAAAAAATAGGGTGCTGGTGTGTGCTCTGGATTCGCAATTATCAAATTATTTTGATGGTTGCGAAGACCTCACTGATGCGCATTCGATTTTGTACTGCGCAGCTGTTGCGGCATGTCGTGTGACTCACGTAAAATTTCCTAGTGATGATAGAGCTACACGACCAAAACCTGCCGTACCGGCGTGGCAGTGCAGAATTGAGCGGCGTATTAGTGAGGCCAGAGTGCTCATCGGCAAACTTATTTGCTTTAGGGAGGGCAATACTCGCCCTAGAGTGATGCGCTTTGTGAGGCGGGCATTCTCGGGGACTGATATCAGTCCTCGAGACTATATGCCCTGGGTCACAGAGCGCATCGACTTCCTGAAGCAGAAGGTGTATGCATGGGCAAACCGTATTCGAAGGTATAAGCGGCGGGTGGAACGATACACTCAGAATCGCACATTCCAGAGCGATGAAAGGTGGGTTTATAGGACTTGGGAGCGACCGATTCAAAGTGTCACTGATACGCACCTGCCGGATGATGACGCCATGTGTTTGTTCTGGCGCAACATCTGGTCGGTGCCTGTCGGTCACACTGAGGGTGATTGGACTCTGGAAGTCGAACGAGCGTGCGACCCGATTCCAGAAATGGGGGCAATCATTATCAGCCCCCATGATGTAGCTCGTGCAGTCCGTCCATTGCCTAATTGGAAGTCTCCAGGGCCGGACGGGCTGCACAACTTCTGGATAAAATGGTTTAGAAGGTCGCACGTTTGTTTAGCGTCTCTGTTCCAGTCAGCCTTGGAATCAGGATCGTTGCCCCAGTTCTTGACGACAGGAATAACCCACCTGCTCCATAAATCAGGTAGTACTGCGGAGCCTAAAAATTATAGACCGATCACATGTTTGCCGACGGTCTATAAAGTTTTTACATCTATTTTGAGAGCGAAAATTAACCAACACATAGACAGTAACGGTATCATGTCTCCCTCTCAAAATGGATGTAGGAATGGGTCCCGCGGTACTAAGGAGCTGCTCCTGATTGACATGGCCATCAGTCAACAGGTTCGCCGATCCCGAAAAAATCTGTCGACATGTTGGATAGATTACAAGAAGGCCTATGACTCTGTGCCGCATACATGGCTCATGAGGGTGCTAGAGTTGTACAAGATAGATACCACTCTGCGCACCTTCCTGATGTCGTGTATGGGGCAGTGGAGGACGGTCCTTCGCTATCCAGGATGTCGACATATCCAGAGGAATAGTGAACCGATAAGGATTGAGCGGGGTATATTTCAGGGTGACAGTTTGAGTCCACTTTGGTTCTGCTTAGCCTTGAATCCTCTAAGCACACTGCTGGAGAATTCAAGTCTAGGCTATAGATTGAAGAGAGGAGGTCAGGTAATATCTCACCTCCTTTACATGGATGACCTAAAACTCTTTGCCACCAACAGTTCACAGCTGATGGAGCTACTGAAAGTAACAGAAACTTTCAGTAGCGCCATCAGGATGGAATTTGGCGTGGACAAATGTGCGGTCATGCATGTCAAGCGAGGGGAGATTGTGGAATCTGAGGGAGTTCAGCTTTCGGATTCCATAAACCTTAGATCCCTCTCTTCAATTGAGACCTACAAATATTTGGGTATGGCGGAAGCGTTGGGCATCAATGCTGCTGACATGAGGCAATCGTTGAAGTAGCGCTTCTTTGGCCGCCTGAAGAAAGTATTAAATAGTCTTTTGTCAGGCGGAAATAAGGTGCGCGCCTTCAACGGGTGGGTCATGCCGGTCTTGATGTACTCTTTCGGCATACTCAAATGGACTCAAACGGAACTCGATGCCCTGGATAGGAGAGTCCGTACATTGTTGACAGCGTATCGGATGCATCACCCACGGTCATCGGTAATGAGACTGTATATCCCGCGGAAGTGCGGAGGTCGTGGCTTCTTAAATGCTAAGACTCTGCACAACCGTGAGATATACAGTCTCAGGGAATATTTCCTAGGAGCCGACGTGGGGATGCACCGAGATGTAGTTGCAGTGGACAAAGGCCTCACCCCGCTCTCCTTGGCTAAAGAGAACTGGTGCAAGCCTGTAGTGCTTGAGACTAATGATCGCGAGGAGGTTTGGAAGAGTAAGGAGCTTCACGGACGCTTTTTCCGGGCCCTACACGGGCCCGATGTGGATTTCTTAGCGTCCGTATCCTGGCTACGATTCGGTGATCTATTTGGAGAAACCGAAGGTTTTGTGTGTGCAATTATGGACGAAGTTATTTTGACGAATAATTACCGGAGATTTATTATGAAGGATGGCACGGTTGACATTTGTCGGGCATGTCACCGGCCGGGTGAATCAATCCGTCATATTATCTCTGGATGTTCTCGTCTTGCTAACGAAGAGTACTTGCACAGGCACAACCTTGTGGCCAGGATTATCCATCAGCAACTTGCTCTGAATTACAACCTCGTAGTATCAGAAGTTCCATACTACAGGTATGTGCCCGATCCAGTTCTTGAAAATGGCAATGTCACATTGTACTGGGATCGATCCATCATCACTGACAGGACTATTGTAGCCAATAAGCCTGATATAGTGGTGGTGGATCGATTGGAGAGGCGCGCAATGATTATTGACATAGCTGTTCCTCATGACGAGAACCTCATGAAGGCCGAGAAAGACAAGCAGATAAAGTATCTTGACTTGGCCCATGAGGTTGTCGACATGTGGAATGTGGACTCAGCGATCATTGTGCCGATAATTGTTACAGCCAATGGCTTAATTGCCAAGAGCCTCGACCAACATCTAAGGAGGCTCTCGTTAGACGGCTGGATCAAGGGCTTGATTCAGAAGGCAGTACTTCTGGACACGGCCCGCATTGTCAGGAGGTTTCTCTCTCTGGAGCCCTGACCGCCGGTAGCTTGGACCCTGTTCCCGATACCGGTGAGGTACTATTTTTTTATATTTTTAAATGTTTTTGTTTTTATATGAATATTTAAAAATGTAATTTAATATGTATATAAAATAAATGAATGTGAATAATAATAATATGTGGGGACATTTCACACACGGCCATCTGACCCCAAACTAGGGAGACCCTGTACTATGGGTGTCAGACAGCTGATAGACATACACAAATACATTTTAAATACATACATATATAGATAAACAACACCCAGACACAAGGCAAACACAAGTGCTCATCACACAAATATTTACCCTAGGCGGGAATCGAACCCGCAACAAGCTGCACAGCAGTCGATCGCTCAGCCACTGCGCCAAACGTGTCGTCAAAGATAAATAACCTAACTATTATTACCACAGCCTTGTCTCATCACCGCTGATTACCTATAGGCCTCCTTCATTTTGTGACTACAAGGTCTACCAACTATGCTACCAAGTAACTAAGGGTCGCCGCACACGGGCCACACGCGACAGCCACAAACGCCGCCACAAGAGGCAAGAAACGGCCACAAAAGTAGCTGAAGCGCGCGACAGCCACTTGTGGCCGATGGTCGACACTTGCGGTCGGTGGTTGCTACTTTTTAACCCATATAATGAACTCTGTCGAAGAAGATTTAGGGAGAAAAGGGTTAGAAATCGCGCGAGTGGCGTGTGGCGGCGTTTAGTGGCCGGTGCGGGCCACAAGAAGCGAGCAGCGACGATTTGCAGTGTGTGGCGGCCACCGGCGCCAACCGTGTGCGGCGAGTCCATATAAAATGTATGAAAATTACAGGAAATATGCCAGTGGCGGCGTTTTGTGGTTGTGGCCGGTGGCCCGTGTGCGGGAGCCCTAATTTAGTATGAACCGTTATCAAATTACTATAACCTATACTATAGAAGAAACATACGTCAAGCCAATTTAATTATCTACTGTCTTCGTCTTACATGAAGAAAAACCTCCACTACCATAAATACAAAAGTGAGATTGTTTCTTGTGCTTTCACAGCTTTACTACTGAACCGATTTTAATTAAATTTTGTGAAGTCAAATAATTTATTTAAATTAAACCATTCAAAGGTATTTTTGAACGTTGTATGAGAAAATTTGTTTCTAGTTGCCCCTTCCAAAAGGTAGTTTAGTATGGAGAAGAATGGACAAGAAACTCCGTACTTACTGTACCCCAAGGAAGGATTAGTCTACTATCCGCGACGCAGGCAAAGTCGCAGCCAAAAGCTAGTATTTCAATAAATAACTACCTACCACCTACACATACATAAATGAGTTTTACGTAAAACTCCTTACTGTTAACTGAAGTCCCTGCATTAAGCATTAGATATCGATCGCGCTCCCCTCTCATTATATCGATTATCGTTCACCTAACCGACTCGATACTGTCAAGTCGAGTGTTTCGCAACTCGACTAGCATTCTCACGATTGCTGGATGAACACGATTCGTGGTAATGTAGGTATTTGGTTTATTAGACACTGAATCGTGTGTTTGTCTGTAAATTAGTTACTGTTGTGTGGTAATGCTAGTG
This sequence comes from Charanyca ferruginea, assembly GCA_947361185.1. NCBI lineage: Eukaryota > Metazoa > Arthropoda > Insecta > Lepidoptera > Noctuidae > Charanyca > Charanyca ferruginea. Next base: position 1,578,433 of record OX376071.1, on the reverse strand, counting down.
TTTGGTACATTATTGTACTTACTGTTTATTTTGCTGTGTACATCTTAAAGCTTCTGTGTGCAATCAAAGCTAATTAACTAGCTAATTTGCTAAGCTAGCTAATTGCTAAGCTAATCGGTTTAATGAAGTTGTTGTTTCTATATTCCTGCACTACACCACTAAGGCGGAGGACATCGTAGAGTATGTGTGCTAAAAGACGAAGTAAACGCCGAGGGTGCAGTTACTGGAGTCGCGCCGCAACGTTCACTTCAAGGCGTTGGTGATGCGAGACTTTTGGCCGCAGGAGGCCAAAAGTCTTCATCCATGATGTGGTGTTCCGTTGCTTCCGCGGACAAGTGCCACAGGACAGCACAATTTAGTGCAAAGTGAAGTGCTACTAAGATACTCTATTAAGTCTTATCTATTAACACAAGTTTTAAATTATAAAATATCCTATCTATGGGCATTATGCAGATTGAAATAAATGAATTTATTATTTTGTTGTTATAGATAATTGTGACGTGAAGATTCAGTGTAAATTACTTCAGACTTATGAGGCAGATGCGTACACAGAAGAGGGACGACAGCTCACCTTAAGCTCACTTCACCTAAATTCACCGAAATATATTTTAACTGAATACGCACTTTATATTTAACTTGAGATAGTCCCAGTTTCGTCCTGCTACAATGCTTAGTTTCTTCCGGCATCTGTAATTATTGTCATATTTATTATTATTGAACCACTCTATTTACTGATGTAAACCGCATTATAATCCGTTGCGTAGCTTAAAAGATCTAAACGTACATTATGTACAGACGTCGGGAAATGACTTTGTTTTACACTACGTGCCTCGTAGTGTTGTGCGGTCCCCTTGTGCGTAATAGGGGATAATGCGTAGTGGTGTCATAATTATATTCATTTTATAAACACCACTATGACTCACTTCCCTCCTCTTACTTTTATGGTATTTACCACCCTTCATATTTCCAGGAACTTTTATAAATTGGCAACATTCCAATTGGATCCGTCTCTAAAAAAAGATTTTTACCCAACCAACTCTATCTCAGGCATAATTTGGTTAGGGGAGATAAAAAGCAGTTCAGTCAATCTTCATACTACACTTACGATCAACATACCAAAACAATTTAATCGATCATCTTACCTGCCCATTTACAAACATTACCTCGAGATCCACTTATCCCGAAATTCGTGAACAATACACACAAAGGTTCGATTCATCGGTATATGGTAGAATACATTACAGATAAGAGGAGATGAATCGAGCTCCATTGACGGATCGCTTGCCACGGGCTGGGCAGCTGGGCAGCCACTCGCTCAGCTATGGGCAACTGATAAGGAGACTAATATGAAGTTACAAGGGTTCACAGTTCATCGGAGAAAGCGTTTTCTTTGGACGATGGGTCTTCAATCTTTCGGATGAATGTCAATGAGGTTGGACAACGAAGATAGAGCTCTAAATTGAATTATATTATGAAAATTGGATAAACTTAAGTAAAATTGATTATGTTGTTTCTTAAACAGTCTTAAAGCAGGGAACAACCTTTTAGACTGTTTAAGAAACAACTAACCACTATTCACTCCCAAACCACTCCACTATTTAAATGTTTAAGATCTTTTTTATATATATACCTATGTTTAACAAACAAATAAACTATTCTATTCTATTCATCTTCATCTTTCTTATTACGTAAAAGTTATCATTCTATATCAGATTTTTTAGCAGATATTTAGAATCGTTAGTCCGAGTCATTACTTCAGCTTACTAGAAGTCCACTGTTACTGTGCATGAACCTCCTCCATGGCGCGCCATTTTTCCCGGTTCTCTGCCTTCCTAGTCCGAGTAAGTTTATTTAATTACTAGCTGTGCCCCGCGGTTTCACTCGCGTTAATTTTTGATGCTCTGCTCCTATTGGTCGTACCGCGATGTTATACAGCATATAGCCTTCCTCGATGAATGGACAATCCAACACAAAAATAATGTTTCAATTCGAACCAGTAGATCCTGAGATTAGCGCATTCAACCAAACAAACTCTTCAGCTTTATAATATTATAGTATACTAGCTGACCCGACAGACGTTGTCCTGTCCCGATCTACCTGGGGGATGAAAAGGGGTGAAAAAAGGGGATGAAAAATAGATGTTGGCCTATTCTCAGACCTACCCAATATGCACAAAAAATTTCATCAGAATCGGTCAAGCCGTTTCGGAGGAGTACGGGAACGAAAACTGTGACACGAGAATTTTATATATTAGAAGATGTATATAGTATAGATGTATTTAATTATGTACCAGAATCTTATTTAGAATTTATGTTCTTAACTCGTTGTAATTACTTACAACGAGTAAAGAACATAAATTCTAAATAAGAATGAAGAAGTTAAAATGTGTTTCCACTGACGTAGAATGATAGAAAGTTGCATGAGTAGTATGTTAAACGTATTTACTTTTTAACCGACATCAAATAGGAGGAGGTTCTCAATTCGAGTGGTATTTTTTTTGTATGTACACCGATTATTTATTAAAAGAAAGACTCATCAGAAAGACGCTGCAAGCCACAGACCTCATGTTACCCTCATTGACCATATTACCGACAACCACACACTGATGGACCATTAATTCCCCGCTCCTGTAAAAGGACCATCACGCTAAGTATGTCAGTACTGCGTTCCACTGATATTAAAATCATAGCGGTGACATTACATTATTTTGCATCAGTCCCGACGGCTTCAATAAAAACGCCATTTGTCTCGGTTACAAATGCACTGATGAATTCAATTTGTCTGGCTGTGTGTGTCCGTTTACACACGGAGTGAGTAGGACAGAAGGTAAACTATAAATAAATAAATAAAATTTCTTTATTTCAGGCAAGTCAACAGAGTTTACATACACCCATAGATTACATACAGCTCATACAATTTATTGAATTATTATTGCAATGCTGCTTTAATTATTAAATAAAATTAGATTAGATTAAATATTAAATTAAATTATGTCAGGTAACGCAGTTATGTCAGGTATGTAGTCACAATATTATTTTAAAACAAAATTATTTGTGTTCATGTAAATGGAGCGGTATACAGAAGTCACTATGCTATTTTTACAATTAGTCAGTCTTAAGTGAAATGTCGCTCTAAGCCTACGAATTACAGCAGCCATGTCTTTCCTGGCTTAGAATAGCCAACAAGACCTTAGAATAATCTCAATGGGCCCCTGTTTTCCCCGTGACCTTTATACACAGCCCAGGAGAGGAACCACTGATTTCCAGCATTGTAGGATGCAAGAGACCTTCACCATTTGAGATGAAGATGTTCACCGTATCGTGCAAATCGGTACTTAGAAATCTGACAAACCCTACTGCCTTGTCCAGACTTGATGGAAACACCTACCTACCTAATAATACCTACGCGTAAGCTGTTGGGTGCAGCTACACAGCGTGTCCCTAAATTGAACGATAAACAGGCACCAGAGGGTGGACCTGCTTATGAATATTTGAATTTTTTTTTTTAATACATCACCGTATTGTGCAAGTCGGTAGAAATCTGAAAAACCCTACTGCTTTGTCTACACTTAAAGGGCTCATCAAGACTTCCGTATAAATGATGACAATGAGACCCGTCAAGCTACCGTAGTGTACGTCACTTGAAGCTGAACTTCTGAACCTAATATAGTTCGTGACCGAAAGTTTCTAAGTAGGTACTGCTTACTAATGCTAAACTAATTTGCCGTCTTCCTAGTATTTCCTAACTATTCTGGGGCGGTTATCGACTAGATAAAGGTTAATAGAGGTCAGTTCACTTGATCATGAAGCTTGATCGCTGATGCTATGTAAAAGTAACGCAATTATGATTTAACCGTAGTTTGGAATAGGTTTTTAATGATGCAACCATTTTATGCTTTAAATGGGGGTACTTAACGTTATGAATTTATTATTATATGCCACGCCCGATAGAAAAGGCGTTTATAGGAATTTATGACCGCACAAAGTTACGTGAGCCACTTGTTCGGGTATTTAAGTACCCAAGTTTCTTTGTTGCTTGCGCGACTTAACAGTACCTGGTTACTTGCCTTCCGCATACATAAACGAAATTCATGTTCTTTTTTTATTGCTCTTATGTAGTAAGCATAGTTATTACATTTTAATAGCCCTGCACCTGACAGGAACCTTGTAGTACCGTAGTCGTAACCCAGGAACGTCCTGCGAGCTGAGACCAGACTTTTAAAATTAATGGAAATACAGGAAGCATTTTTTTAGGAGCTCGTGACTAAGCAAAAGCCAGACGTATCAATCGGTCAAAGGTTAAGTTACGCTTGCCGCGGTCAGTCTGTGGATGGGTGACCATCCATTTCATACCTAGTAACCTCCGTGCCTCGGAAAGCACGTAAAACCGTTGGTCACTCATAGATCTTTGGCAGTCGTTGTGGATAGTCTGAAGCCAGAAAGTCTGATAACCAACCTCATCGTGTTACCCAGTAACTAGGTTGTGGAGGTCAGATAGGCAGTCGCTCCATGTAAAACACTGATATTCAGCTGCACCCGGTTAGACTGGAAGCCGACCCCAATATAGTTGGGAAAGGTCTAGGCAGATGGTGACAGGAAGCATTTCCATTAAACCCGACCATACCGTATAACGAGTATTAGCACTTCATAGCTACATGGCTCTCAACTGTGACCCACGACTTGAAGACCCAACATAGAGACAATCGGACAACCCAGGATAGAGCATCCTGGCGCCGAGTAACGAGGAGAGCCGACCCCAAATGATGGGGTTACCTACTTGTAAGCTGTTGGGTGCAGCTAGGGTTGCCAACCCTACTATATAATATAGTACGAGTATCCTACTATATTAGAGGCCCGACTACTATATTTTTTTTTAAAGATCTAGTAGGCGAAACTACTATATTTTAAAGGCATCAAATTCTAAGTAATAATATTCGTTTCAAAATGTGTAAGCGTAAAACAAAACGTCGATACCTACTTTTAACGATTCTGGAATGTCAAGTTGACAGATGTGTTCAATAATACTATTAATACATAATGCAACTAAGTGATAGTAACATAGTTTTAATTACTAACACAATTGTTATAGTTGTATACTTAATTAAGTTCTATGGGTCTTTGTTACTTGAAAATAAATGGTTTTTATTTTAATAATTCACAAAAGATCCTTCAAAGAAATAAAGTACCTACCTAATTTTTGGAACCTACTACTTTTTTTTATATTTTCGTTATCTACTCTATTTTTATGGGTAAAAAAATTTGGAACTACAATTTTTGACCGACAAAGAGTTGGCAACCCTAGGTGCAGCATATACAATCTACACGGAAATAGTTTATTCTTAACGATCTTTTAGCTGCTTCCTTTCCATTAGTTACCGACTTTACGTTTTCGTGACAAGCATCAACATCAATTATGAAATCTGTATTATTTCGCCAAGTCAGACGTACGTACCATTACACTTTCAAAATACAGTTAGTTACAACCAAACATCACAGGTAGGTACTCGAAGAATTCCTTCAACGTACGACTGGAGAACGTTCCTCCATTGTGCTCTGATCGCACAATAAGCAATAACTTAACGACTCGGCAAGTATACTTAACTTCGACACAACAATATTAATAATTTAAACCATGTTGCGTTTGGAAATCGCTTTTAAATTACTTAAGCTATTCTTTTATTAAGTATGTATATGTATGTGAAAACTGTGTATGTACAAGGAAACAGTAAATAAGGTGCAATCTAGTCCGTGGGTGCAATATGGAAAATACTTAACTAAGAAGGAGATTTGAAGCCCTGTAACAGAAGACATAAAGAAAGAAAGAATGAAAGAAAAAGCATTTATTCGCCCGCCAGGATAAAAACACTCAAAAATAACATAATTGTTATAATAAAAGAAACGAAAACTGGTCCTGTACGTGGCCAAAAGGCTAATAAATAGGAAATAGGAGATATGTAATAAGTATAAGTATTTATTTTGTCATACTGTTTTTAATACATTATGGATAGTCTAATGATAATAGAATAATGTATAAAGATTGTTGTACATAATACCTATCGCTCTTTTTAAACGTTATTGGCAACGAATGCGTTGCGGTGTAGCTTAATAATGATATGAGATTAGAGAGCATCAAAAAAAGCAAGAACAACACAAAATTACGTATTTTGTACAACCTGCAGTATCTACTTGAACACAATGATCTTAGATTATAATGTTATTCAATTCTTTAGATACCTTGAATGTTGTTTCTTATCGCAATACAAATACTTAGCCATATTGAACAAGAAAAGCTTATAACAACACGATCTAAATGAGAAAATATATTCGATCTACCCAAATTCACTCGTCAAATAATGGCCGCCAGCCATCAATAATGTTGCCAGTCTAAAAAAAATGAAACATCGTTATCTTTATTTGAATTATGTATTGGGAAATCTAATTATTTACCGCAGGGCCTGTATCAGCCCATGCTTCGATAAATCAAATGGAATACGAGCGAGAATCCATCTGTATTGTAGCGTCCTAACTGTAAAACAATGAATTAATGGAGTTTATTGGAGAAAGTGTCATTCTTTAGACAGTAAGACGCCGACTATCGGTCCTGAAGGGATTTCCTATAATTGAGTTGGTAAAAACAGTATTTGTTCACTAAGTTACTTGATTCTGCCCGCGACTTGGTCTGCGTTTATTCAATAATATCATAAAAATATTGCCCATGACACTTGTCAATAGTATAGCTTCCTATCGGTGAGAGATTTTTTAAATAGGATGAGTAGTATCGGCGATTACCTTCAACATGCAAACCTCTTTATAATACATATTAGTTAGTGTACCTAAATCTAACAGTTTGTGTAATAGTGGATATGTCAGCACGTGTAAGGTTATTTCTAGATGTTTTTCAGAAAAATACAACTCTCATTTTTTGTAAAGATGAAATTCACGTAAAAATGTTAGGTAATCCTCTTCGAATTTTGCCCAGACTCATGTTTCTGTCATCAACATCATTTGACGCGACGCGTGACGTCTTACAAAAACATCTATTTTCCTCACAAATTCTTGTCATGTCAGCTACAAAGCATCATGAATGAGTACTTCAAGCTGAAATTAATAACACTAATCTATTATTACACATACTTAGGCCATTGCCGCAACGGCCAGACGCTGTTCAGCCACGCGACGTTCTATTTTCAAATTATTACAAAGCGTCGGGCGCGTTCCGATTAATTTGTCATACTATCATCGCGTTCCGTGGCAAGGGAATGTTTATTTTTATTACGAACAGCCTAATCTTCATCTTGGTGAAAGATTTATAACGTGTAGCGGTTAAGGCAATTATAATTGTGGGCGCAGCAGGCGAGGAATGTAGCGTATTTGCTGCTAGCGACGACTTTTTAGGAATCCGTACCGGAAGGGTGCCCAATGGGACTACTCTGAACCGTAATATGTAGACACATGACTAACAGCAAATAATAAAATTTGAATATACGCAATAATTAAAGACCCTTAAATTTCTAATTTTGTAAAATAAAGAAACATGTTTATACATACATCAAACTTTTTTTTGGCGTCATAAGTCGTAAGCGGACTGTATCTTATGAATCATAATAGGTAGACACTTGAAATTTTCACAGAGACTGTATTAGTATGGCCGCTATAACAAAAGTAATAAAAAAGTTAAAAATTAAAGGGGGTATATGAGAAACATGTTCTATTTTGCGTTTTTTTTCTCGATATTTAGGTAAGTATCTATATTGTACGGTGGGACGGAACCCGTAATGTCCAAGTCCGACTCGCACTTGGCCGATGTTTTTTATTTATTTTGTTAAACTTGTTGCGGAAATTAATGTTTGTATTCGTAATTGTTGTCTCAACTTGTGAACATTTAATTTAGATGATTTGTTGTTGTGTGAATTTTGCTGGACGGTGTTGTGTTAGCACTGCTTACCTTCTCCGTAAAAAAAAATCCATTGACCGTGCACATTTCTTCCACCGCTTATGTTTTAAAAGTTATCCTCAGGCCTTGGATACACTAGGAGACATTTTGTCCTGCAACATGACGCGCTACACTTAATCTACGTGTCACTGCAACGTTACAAAGTGTCCCAACGTTGCAACAAGTTCTGCAACATTTTTCGTGACGCGGGACATGTTGCTTGCTCCCGCTTCCATCCCGCGTCAGTGGGTTTACGCTCCGTTCGCCCCTTGGATCTTGCCCCTTTCGATTAAATTATTCCACTCGCCCTGTTTTTTATTATTTTGGTGTTGATTCGCCCCTTGCGTCATTTCCTTGTAAATTTTACCAAAAAAGGTATAGTTAGACAGAAAAATACCTACACCTAGTTCCAGTTAATTTCTGCTTTCCTGGTAGTTTACTAAGATTTTGTTATCAACAAAATTAAAATTATATAAATTGTGGAATAAAATGTATAAAACACAACAATGTAGATTATTCATAATCTAAAGCAGTCATAAGTACCTACGCACACAGTTTTTCTAAACATAGACTTAAATCAAACATGGCGTTGCTTATAATGGCATTTTTCTGTCTAACTATACAGTTTTTTGGTAAAATTTACAAGGAAATGACGCAAGGGGCGAATCAACACCAAAATAATAAAGCAAGATCCAAGGGGCGAACGGAGCGTAAACCCGTCAGTGTCGCCCCATTTGTTACCAAGTATAGTCTGACTATACATGACGTCCGTATGGAGTCGGACGTAAAGAATAGCACCATCCCATATCTTCCCGTGGGTGTCGTAAGAGGCGACTAAGGGACTCACCAGAGAATGGGCAGCAGCGTTCTCTGTGTTTTTGTAACAACCATACTGCGATCGCCAACCCGCCTGCCAAGCGTGGCGATTATGGCAAAGCCCCCCCTTTTGGGGGAGGCCTATGTCCAGCAGTGGACGTCTTTCGGCTGAAATGATGATAGTCTGACTAGTGTGGCCTGCAAAATGTTCCATGGCATTGTGTCTCGGGTCTTAGGTACGTAGATGTCGAGCAATATCTTCCGCAACATATTTTAGATAAACGAGTCTTTATTTACAGATTCCCCGAAGCCAAACACGAACAATTTTAAACAACAAAGCCGTACTTTTTTCCTCTTGTTTTATCCAGAGGCATGATTGTTGAAAAGGATATAATTACATATTATTTTCAATCAATACGGGGAAGGAGGCTGGCGTGTCGGTAATGCTGAGTATCGAGCGCCAACTAAAGGTGTGATACCGCCTAGAGCTGCACTACACTTAATACCGCCGCGATCTAGGGAGGCGCAAGTGTTGAGCGATAGCGTTCTTAACTTAAGGCGCCCGACCAAAAGTGCGTTTTTCTTCGTTATTCTGGGGCTATTAACTCATTGATTAAATAAAAGAGGAACAAACTACATCTAAAAGCATATTATTATTATTAATGTTTAATATCCTACCACCACATTCCACGTTATTTTTTTTTTGTGTACCCTATATACACCTAAATCTCCCTGTAAAAAATTACTAAAATAATTGAAAACATGTATCTTTTGCTAAAGTTGACGTGCTATTAATTTGAGGATTACACTAATAGATAGGTTACTTAAAAATCTTTATAACTCATACGATTCTGCGACAAAGAGGAAATGTATGGTCAAGGTTATTTGGTCAGGGAAGCGCCTTAAGAACGAATATATTATAGTACACTGTTACCATTGTTACTATCATACCTAATTATAATGTAGTGTGTGTGTGTGTGTCTCGTCCATCATTCGTAATGTGCAAGATATTGTATCAATTCAATCATCTATGTCTATTGTTGATTTTTTTCACAATAGGATTCCGTCTTCTTTTTCCTCTCTCTCTATAGGGTTATTGGAACTGACAATTATTTATCATCATCATCATTTTAACCTTTACACGCCCACTGCTGGGCATAGGTCTCCCCCCAAAGGGGGTTCAACCGTATTCACCAAGCTTGGCCGATGCATGTTGGCGATCGCAGTAGGTGTTATGGTACTCGTCACCGACACCCACGGGTAGAAATGGGGTGGTGATATGCGCGACCGGCACCACACGGCAATTATTTATCCCCACAACATTAATAATAATAACTTAGAATAAATATTCTCCTGATATTCCGATACCCATTCTCAACTAACTTAACTTTTTTTTAGGTACTTAGAACTAGTTACTGTGATTTAGTTTTCACATATGTCGATTCTGTATAGTTTCAGCTATACACACGTATTTTTACTTTGGTGTAGCTGCAGGAATTTGCTAGATAATATGCTTTAACTTGACGCGCTTTCGCGGCTATTACGCGTCTGCGCGGACGCAGCGCGGCCGAACGTCCAACTTCATCATACCTCAACAACAAAAAACAACAGTAAACAGATAGGACCTATTATTTGTTTCCTAAAATTATGAAGATTAGAATAGCCGACTCATCTCAATAGGACTCCCTCTTCCCCTTCCTCTGTCTAGAAGGTTATTGAGGTCATTGAGGTCATTACGTCATTACGACGCATTACGAGGTCATTACGCCGCTGTACCAAGACTTTGTAGGCAATACAACATGCTAGCTAAAACCACTAACTTAGATATCAGCCAGTCTCTGGTAAAGTTTAAGAAATGTCTTAAAATAGTAATGTAGGTAAAGGTGAATAGGTAATGGAAACTGTTCAACGGTATTAAGTACTTTCTTTTTTTTTATGGTGAAGTCGGCTGTTTTTATACGCTGCAAAACTTATTGTTCTTTTTCGAAATTCACTTTATTATTAGCTATTTAATTTATTAGTTTAGTTGTAGATTTTATTGTGCATGCTGTGGTCTCGTATGATTGAAGGAGTACACCTAAATACTTTGGCTGTTAACAATTATCCTAATATAAATAAATAAAACAATTAAGAACTGCCAAAGTAACAACTAAATAAATATTTGCATAAACAGCTATGCGTCTTTAACTTGTACCACACTCCAAATGCATAATTCTTGGGCTAAAGTCACGAGCGATGACTTTCAATAGTAATATGATGGGATCAGACCGACACAGCTAATGCGTTCGTGTGTTCCAAATCATTAAGTAGATCGAACTCGCTTTACAATTATCAGATTACCTACCTATAGGTGTACAAAACATGTTTTTAGTATGTAGATCGTGATAGTTGACTTCAATAAGTGAGACATGAAATGTAGAGGAAATTGAACCTAATATGACTGCTGTATTAGACATCAAAAATAAATATTACCTACATAATAAAATATCAAGTTATACCCTTGAGCCACGCATGCGATCTAACCACATCGGTGATGACTGGTGTGAAAATCTCATCTGCCAACAAGTGTGGACGGTTACGAAGCCCAATTAGCTGTTTATTCTGGCTTTCAGGAGTGGTAGTGGTTTGCGAATACTGTGGCAAGCAGCTTGTCTGAAAAGATCTTTTTTTTAAATTATATTTGTCAAAAAAGATCAAAACATTATATTGACAAATAAATTATCTTTATCTTTATAAAATGAATTGAGCCTACCGGTACCCAAGGCTCTAGACAGACGGACCGCATTTCAACTGCAATCCAACCGCAAATTGCAGTTCAGATGCAGTTTGAATGCAGTTGACACGACTGCAATAGAACTGCAAACCAAACGCCACACCTACACACAACTGGACTCCAATTGGACTGCAATCGGACTGCACGTTTGATTTGCAGTTCTATTGCAGTCGTGTCAACTGCATTCAGACTGCATCTGAACTGCAATTTGCGGTTGGATTGCAGTTGAAATGCGGTCCGTCTGTCTAGAGCCTTAGGTACCGGTAGGCTCAATTCATTTTATAAAGTTAAAGACAATTTATTTGTCAATATAATGGTTTGATCTTTTTTGTCAAATATAATTTAACAAAAATGATCTTTTCAGACAAGCTTGCCACAGTATTCGCAAACCACTACAACTCCTGACAGCCAGAATCAACAGTAGTAACAACAGAAAAGCGTCGTATCAATGAAGCTCGAAGAGTCCCGAAGAATTAACGCTACCATTGTATTGGATCACGTATTAAAATTGGTCAAAAGTGGATAATATGAAAAGAAAAGATCAACTAGATAAACAAGTAGCCATTGTTTAAGGAATACCAATTTCGTCATAATTGGTGAAATATCTGCATTTTTTTATGGCAACCCTAAACTAACACGTACGCCATTTGGTTATCGCTCTCCCTCCTAAAAGAATTGTCAATGTACTCAATAAAAAAGGACATTTAATCCTGAATCTACATAATCCGATTCCAGGTGCTACCCGCCTACATCGAGCAGTATCTACTAATAAATCTCTACAGATTATCAGAGTCGTTTATAAGCTGTTAGACAATGGCGGCCACTTAACGGCCACTATCGCTTGATCGCGCAGATAGACGCAGATAACTCGACTTGTTTCTATTAACTACTCTAAATTTATAATGATTATAAATCTTTGGTTGTGTAGTGAGAGGCTAATGTGGTGTGTTTCGGTGTTGGGTGAAAAGAATTTGATCTTTTTAGACCCGTCATGGTAACCTGCGAAATTAGGTGTTTTTATTTGGTTTTAAGGTTAATGTTGATCAAAATTGACATATACATTTTTAGTTTAGCATTCTTTCTTGTGAACTGTGCACCCGCATGTTATCTCTTCACCACCCTTGGTTGACTGGTAGAGAATGCCTAAGGCATTAAGTCCGCCTTTATACCTTTGTGCAAGAAGTATAACAAATAAATAAAACTCAGGTTAAAAAAGCAGTCTGGTTTAAACCAGCTGCTGTGTCAGGAACACTAGCACTGTAATCTGAATGAAGATCAGCGGCCTTCTTCTACACGATTGCCAAGATTTAGACGGAAACCTTTAATGTGGTATTCAGTGACTCTGGTAGCAGTGAGTTTAACACCAAGAAAACTCCATAGCATTTGCTGAAAAAGGTCCTAATGATGAATAAATACGAAATTTACTAGCTCTGGCCCACGGAGTTCTCAAACACTAGAGCCTCTAGGGAAACTCTTACTAGTGCCAAAGGATCCTACGCACAGATATAGATAGACCTAGATAACGCAAGAGCAACTACTTCGCGTGCCTATTTTCGTGCCTAACTTACGATAAAAAACCGTAATTAAAAAAAATAAAGTAAACTTTTCCTTCCATCGGTAAGTTATTTTGAGATTAATATTATGCGTAATTAAGTAAAAAAAACAATTATCTTTAATCTAATACCCTCAGTAATACCTGGTAATAAGGAAATAAGGAATAATAAGGAAAAACAAAACATTCGTATTACATTGTGACGTCCAAAAAATGGCACGCTTGGTTTTCATACAGATCGTGATACTTGCGTTATCTAGGTCTATCTATATCTGTGATCCTAATTATCATTGAACCCTTTTGACGTTATGATGTAACTATTAGAGAATGAGATACGGTTGCAGGAAGAAAATACTTATTTGTAGTACAACAGAAAAATATAATTTTTAGACTAACATTACTACGGTAAGACACCTCAAGTAGTTGACAAGATGTAGTTTATTTTAAACACTAGCAACACGACCTGGCTTCGCATTGCCTTCCTCGATAAATGGACTATCCAACACAAAAATATTTTTTCAATTCGAACCAGTAGATCCTGAGATTAGCGCGTTCAACCAAACAAACAAACTCTTCAGCTTTATAATATTATATATTAGTATAGATATAGGTTTGCAATCTCTAACAGTAACAACACCAATTGTCGCATTAAGAATTCTTGTCAAAGAAATCACCAAACGGGAATCATTATAGAAAAGCCAAAATAACACAAACTTAAAAGCTCAATTTCAAATTTCCATTTGTAAGTCCAAGTTTACTGTCAGAGATAGTTCCAACAATGATTTTATTCCGCTCAGTGATATTCAAAGACGGAATTAATCAAATAAATCGATTTATAATTAACAAAGCAAGCATTGAGAGTTGGTTTTATCTGCTTGATTTACGAAGGTACTTAACCTTCTGACCAACGTGTGCACAGTGGACCGCCACCCAGACCGACACTCATAAATTCTTGATACTCATAAAATTGATAGTTTTTATGACCATCATTTATAAATGTTATTGTAGATTGTACAAATTGCTGATTTTGCACGCAACTATTCAAATAATACTGGCCCTGTGCATATTGATGATAGAGAGAGTCTGACCTCCCAAATTAACCCGACAGAATTGCATCCAGTGAAAAGTGGCCATTTTTTCCACTGGCGAACTAAGTCAAAAACAGTCAACACATTCATTGTGCGTACTGCTAAGGAGTGGAATTCCCTGCCTGAGTCTGTGTTTCCTGATAGCTACAACCTGGGAGTCTTTAAGTCAAGAGTGAATAGGTTACTTCTAGGCAAGCGTGCTCCATCTTAGACCGCATCATCGCTTCCCAGCAGGTGAGATAGTGGTCGAACGTATGCCTATCAAATGATAAAAAAAAAAACAGTGGCAATCAGGTGGCATTTGAGGTTTATAAAAATAAGGCTGTGTTTTTAATAGGCTTTGTAACACATTACTATTACAGTGAGAATTAATGGAATTAATGAACCAATTGAACAAATGTTGCCAGAATACAGGTCATCGTAAATCATAAAAGTGACATAAGGTGTCAGCTTTATATATGTGCAATTATTTAAGTGACATGCAGACAGTAATCGTACTATAACAAGAGCATGGGCAGGAAATAGCACATTTTAACGTGGACTAAACTGACTAATATTTTTTTGTGGAGACATCACACACACGTCCATCTGACCCCAAACTAGGGAGACCCTGTACTATGGGTGTAAGAAAGTTGATATACATACACAAATACATTTAAATAAATACATATATAGATAAACAACACCCAGACACAAGGCAAACAGAAGTGCTCATCACACAAATATTTACCCTGGGCGGGAATACGCTCAACCACTGCGCCAACCGTCTCGTCAAATCAAAAACAAGTCGGATAAAAAGGCAAACGTCTTAAAAATAATATGACATCCTTACTTACACGTGCAGAAGTAAGTAGTAGGGCAAAATTACGTCATCGTACACCTGAATGAACTATCTGAAGGAATAGGTTTTGATCGCCAGACAATGCTCATCAAGGTAAGACATAAATAAATAATCTTCGACCTCAATAATGTACGTAACTACGTGTTCTTTCAAAATGTACACATGCCTGTGAATATGATACCTACAGATATAGATAGACCCTAGATAACGCAAGAGCAACTACTTCGCGTGCCTAGTTTCGTGCCTAGCTTACATACACAAATCGTAAGTAAAAAAAAGCTTTTTACAAAAAAGACAACCGCCTTCAAAAAGTGAAAAATAACTTTAGCACAGAACACACATTGACTTTAGTTTCGAAATTCAGTGGCTTTGTTCTGTTTGTTGTTTTGTATTGCCACCGACTTCCGAAACTAAAGTAAATGTGTGTTCTGTGCTAAAGTTATTTTTCACTTTTTGAAGGCGGTTGTCTTTTTTGTAAAAAGCTTTTTATTTTCCGCTTTTTAGTACCTCCTTCTCATTCAAATCTACAATCAATCTACATCAAGAAGAGATTGAAAGTTAACTACTACAAAGATTGATGAAACTAAAACGTCGTCTATGTAAAATTTTTGGGTATTTGTTGATTTTTCAAAAAGTGCTGAATCAATTTCGATAAAATTTATATCGGACCACCCCTGAAGCATACCCTATCTATAAAAAAAAGAATTTTCAAAATCGGTTTACGTTTGCCTGAGAAATCGCGTAACAAATCGCGCATATACTTAATGCAAATTTAAGACTTATACGGTTTTCTCATGGACGCCATGGTCAGAACTGGACCAAATTAAAATGGGACCACACGGGAAGCACTAGCTTTCAAATAAAAAAAGAATCATCAAAATCGGTTCACCCAGTCCCGAGAAATCAAGTAACAAACATAAAAAAAAAAAAAAAAAATATAATAAAAAAAAAAAATACAGACGAATTGATAACCTCCTCCTTTTTTGAAGTCGGTTGAAAAATAAAGTAAACGTTTCCTTCCATCGGTAAGTCATTTTGTGACTAATATTATGCGTAATTAATTTAAAAAACAATTATTTTTATTCTAATACCCTCAGTAATATCTGGTAATACCAAATTTAAGAAAAACAAAACATTGTGACGTCATAATAGGTAGTCAAAAAATGGCACGCTTGGTTTCCATACAGATCGTGATTCTTGCGTTATCTAGGGTCTGTCTATATCTGTGATAATACCCCTCTGTACCAAAGAGTCCCTTGAAGGTAATATTTGCGTTCAAGAAAAGCACGGCTTTATCAATTATATCCTATCGAGCTGTCAGACTGCGCAAGTTATAAACTCAGTAAATAATTAACAGCGAGGCGGGTTAGTTATGAGCTAGGCTTACATAGATTATCATATTAACACCGATAGATAAATTCAATTAATTTTTGCTATTGCGTTAGACGTTAAGACGCCGACTGTTGCTATTACGCTAGATTTACATGCACAAACACGCGAATAATATTCTATGTAGATACAGGATAAAATAACTGAAAGATAGAGTTTGCTAGCCAAGAGAATTACTATTTAGTCTGGCGAGCAAGACTGGCTTCTTGCTCGCCAGACGAAATAGTAATTCTCTTTGAAAAGGATATGCACGTAAAGTAAGAGACGATAAGTATTTATTGTGTTCATCAAGAACATTGAAGTTGCAATTAACAATCGAATTTACAGTGTGATTCTGAGGAAACAGCAATCAGTCAGCTATGTTTTACTGTAAGCACTCACTCCAGTTCTCACTTCTGATTCCGAAGTGAAAACTGTTTTACGTATTCTGTACCTCGATATAAACTACACTAGCGCCACTGAGTGACAACATAGGTGAAGCGAACTATTATTACTATTTTATCGAATACCAAATAATTTTTACTTCAGGTAAGTGAAATTGGAAATGAGATAGGATTCGAATTCGCGGGTGAATTCTTACAGAATTGCACTGCACGTCATCAAACATCAGTATGGTTGGCTGGATTTATCTACAGATGGAATAAAACAACAATTAATCATAGACTCGTCATATATTTACAGCATTATAATTATTTCCCATCACACAATCCTCTTCGCTAACAATACGTCATAAGCTCATCGATCGTACAGGACTTGTAGCAGCACTCGTCGACGGGGCCTCGTTTGCCGCGCACACCAGCCAGAGCGCCTGCTGGCGGGCCCCACCGGCCCCGCTTGTCTTCCTCGGGCCCCCAGCATAAAGTAGCCAACGCCTCGGACAGCCGCCGCCCGCAATACACCCCACGGCCGCTCTCTGCCGCCGCCGCCGTGCTGGCACAAACACAACACATCACCGCCACACAGAACAAAACTAACTTCATCATGGCTGCTTCAATGAAGGATATTTTACTCCTCGATGTGATTATCTCAATGAATGGGGTTGGAATGTGTTCATCCCTTTGGCTTGTTACCCTTTTATACTAAGAGATAGCTCATTAATATTCGGTTATCTTTTTGCACCCGAGAATATGTAGGTGATACATCCTACTCATATTCCATCACGTCTTTCAGCTTTCGTTGTACTTACGACTCTTACGAGTACTAAAGACACAAGTCAATGTTCTCATGCAACTTCTGCCCTCTAAAAAGTTTCCAATGCAGATGATGTAATATTTCAGAACATGTTTGTAGAAAGATAGAATAGATTAGCTGTTGTAGTCTTTTCAGAACTGAGAAACTGTAAGATTAAGACACATGCCACATCATATATGTATATCCTAACTAGACTATGAATTTTGACTATGTGACATCGTAGTAAACCAAAATAATCTAAGTTTCAAACAATATCGACATACATCGAGTCACAGAATATTGAAGTCTAGACCGAGTTGACGTCAAGTTAAAAGAAAAGAGTGGGAAGTAGCCATGCCACAACCTACATAATGTAAGGTGTCAAAAATAGCAAGGTAGAATATTAATGAGCTATCCCTTAGTATAAAAGGGTAGTAATTTAAGCTAAAGATACATTCAAACCTCATCCTTTGGGACAATCACATCGAGGAGTAAAAGATCCTTCATTGAAGCAGCCATGATGAAGTTAGTGTTGTTCTGTGTGGCGCTGATGTACTGTGTGAGTACAAGCGCGGCTGCAGCTTCGAGCGAACGCGGCGTTTACTGCGGGAGACGGCTCTCCGAGATGCTGGCGACGTTGTGCTGGGGGCCCGAGGAAGACAAGCGTGTCTGGAATCCAGAACACAAGCGTGGTTTGTGGGGACCGCCGGGTGCACTGGCTGGCATGCGCGGAAAACGCGGCCCCGTCGACGAGTGCTGCTTCAAATCCTGTACTATTGACGAACTTATGACTTATTGTTAGCGATTTTCAATTCGGCAGTTAAAATTATGCATGATGTAAATATATGAAGGGTCTATCAATTCTAAAGATGGTTTCATTGTCCACATTCTACCACTTCACACTTTGGTAAGAAATTCAATTAGCTTATCATTATAGATGCTATAAACGCATCGCGTGTTTAAAAATACGAGAATCTTTAAAGCTATCTAATACTTCAGCGAGCGCTTTACTCAACGACCTTGTCTCATCATCATCATTATCATACCCCTTGGTAAGATTGGTCGAGGATTGGGCGTCAAACTTTCTGGGTGCTAACTACTCATAACGACTGTCCAAGATCTACGAATGACTGCCGGGGCCAACGGCTTCACGTGCTTTCTAAGCACGATGCGGTCTCGTAATGAAACGAACGAACCTTATCTAACAACTAATAAAATACCCTATTACCTTCGTAAACCTGTATCATGATAATAGTACGGAACCATAAACACCGATACACCTTCATTGCCTTCTAACCAACCAGTAAAACAGCTCCAGCTAATCTAAACCTCCTCAATTACAATAACCATCACTTTGGTCCACACAAACGACGTGCTAATACTTGCTATGTTGCTGTAATACACTATCGTACAGTCAACAGCAAAAGTAAATGATCAAAAGCAGAAATTCAATACTAATGAACGGAGTTCGCGTCAGAACTGTGTGGCGTCGAAGTGATTCAAAAGTATGTGATTGTCACACACATACTACATGAAACAAAGAATGAATAATGACGATGATGTTAAAATTACCTACAGTTGCGGTGTTTTAGCACGGTAATAACGGTCAATGCCATTTTTTTATATAATGTTTTCATAGGCATCTGAACAAAAAACAATATTATGTTTTCATTCGTTAAAATTTAATTTAGAACGTTATTGATCCATGTTTCCGTTTTTGAAATGAAGAATGCTAGAAAATATATACCTATATTTTCTTTTAGTCTTGTAGAATAGTTAGCTAAATTTCACATATTTCTTGGTTTGTCTATTAACATAAAAAAAAATCTAAACCAAAATATAAGTGACCGACTTCGCCGGTCTAGCCAAATCACTTTAATACGGCTATCAAAGAGTAAGTGTCGCTTCATTCAATTCACAATTACCTCATTGAATGTTGTTGACGTCCAAATAAACTTGTAGTGACAATGATGTCACCGCGAGAAAGGAGAACTTACAGACTTGTTACATTCGACTGAGAATATTTGATTCTGATGTAAATTAGCGATGGCCATATTAAACAATGTGTTATTTTGCTGAAAACTTTTAAAAAGTCAATTGTACAACGCTAGGATTGTTTATATACCTAGTCATTCACTGGCATCATTATCTTGTCATCGTTACACTGCCGTCATTTAATTCCTCTGTTATAATTCCTCCATCATCATTCACTTGCCAGTACTACACTGCCATCATGCCATTCCACCTTTATCATTCCCCTCTCATAATTTTATTATCTGGTCATCATGACACTGCCGTCATGTCATTCCTGTTTTATCATTCCCCCGCCATCATTTTCTAGCCAGTATTACACTGCCGCAATGTCATTCCTCCTTTATCATTTCCCTGCCATAATTATCCTCGTCACCATTACACTGCCGTCATATCATTCCCCCGCCATCATTCTCTAGCCAGTATTACACTGCCGCCATGTCATTCCTCCTTTATCATTCCCCTGGCATAGTTCTCTTTTCATCATTACACTGCCGTCATGTCATTCCTCTGTTATTATTTCTCCGTCACCCATCATTCCCTTGCCATAATTCTCTTGTCATCATTACACTGCCGTCATATGACATTTTTCTGCTTTCATTTCCCTGCCATCATCACCCTGCTGTCATTTCCATAGGGGTTAACAATCGTGTCATGTTTTACAACCTTATAGCTGTAACGTTTAGAGGCGTCGTAAAGGAGTTACGAGTTATGCATAGTTTTTGTGTCGGCAGCAACAAGTGGACGGTCACCTTTGTGTCATGTAAATGGAGGTGGATTGGCATGCTGGTGTTACCCCAGTAAAAGTATTACAAATAATCTTGGCGGAACAAAATAACATGTGTGATTATGACTCAAGTTTCGTTAGACTGAAAGCAATCTGTTCTTTTCAATGCTGTTTTATTTTAGGTCACTAAAAGTTAACTGTAAAATTTGATATTTTCCAACACATAAGAATTAATTACCTTACAAATCATAAGCGCGATCGGCAATAAAAACTATGTATCTACACTAATATTATAAAGAGGAAAGATTTGTATTTTTGTAACGAATAAACTCAAATACTACTGGTCCGATTTCAAAAATTCTTTCACCAGTAGAATGCTACATTATCCCTTAGTAACATAGGCTATATTTATCAATTGAAAAAATTTGGGGATCCTTGAGAAAATTAACGCAGACGAAGTCGCGGGCAAAGTGCTAGTGTTTAATATATTTAAAGAATAAAGGCAATAATATAAACTTATAAAACTTTATTATTAGACATGTTATTTAATATCCAAATAAATCAATTAGAATTAGGTCAATTAAAGAGACCTATGTTCGGCAATAATGATAATAACTCAATCGCTAGTAAGTACCTGGTAAGTAAAGATTCCTTACTCATCCAATTTCCCTTGTAAACCCGATAGTTAACCAACTTAACCCTTAACTTTAACTTAAGTAAGTAAGTACACCTTACCTTGTGTGTCACCTTGAATTTACAAATGAACGAGCACCCCACTGTAACCATATCTGGTATCCAATATGGCTAAACTTTGCAACATACTTCGTCATGTTAGTATTATGTTCGAGAAACTGTGAACTAAAAGTGACATTTAAGTACTTATTCCTTAGCCGTTTGGGGTTCTAACACTAGGGCCATGGGGCCCGAGTGCTCACCTTGTTTTAGGGATATTGCTAAGCGGCTGTTCGACTCTTCACGTGACCAGAGGGCTTATGACTTTTCTTGGGCCAAAGAATTAGCATTGACATTGAACGTAGTAATGCTGCTAGACTTTTGGGCACTTGTCCCATTGAGAGCAACGCCGATGAGTTTTTTGGTCAAGAAATCTGCAATTAATAAGTATAAATTCAATTTTGTATAAGCGAGATGTTCAATATGTCTTTCTGTATTTGTTGTTTATTAGCTTTATCAATGGAAACTAAGTAAATGGTCATTAAAATGATAAATATTATTTAATATTCATAAGTTGTACATAATAATATTATTAGGCTTTATAAATATTTATTTCGGTTGAGTTACGGACGGACTAATGGACGGACAGACAGACAACGGAGTCTTATATATCTTTACACCAGAACCGGAACAGTTATCGAATATTACAGTAAATACCGTAACTTCACTTTCATATTAAGCAAGATCTTAAATAAGAACCAACCGAGAACCTGCAAATCCAGTTCCAATATTAATTAATGAATTCAAATTGAAACAATCGCTTACTGATTTGGTTAATTACCTATTCAAATGTACAATTATAATGCAGCCTGCATTAGATACGCGATAATATAATGACACGTAATATTAATTAAATATTTAGTTCAAAGACTGAGTACGAATTGGAGGATATTAATTATTCGTAATGAGTTATAGTAAACTGTGTTAATCCAATTATTTAAAACGAATTACTAAGTAGATGATTTTCCAAATATCTAGAATTCTAGACAGTCATATTAAACCCTAAACTTTAATATTGTTCTTAGACTCTTCGTTCAACAAGAAAGACTGTCTTACATTTTTCACCTACGTTTAATTTTTTACCAGTGACTTGTAAACGTTTTTTAAATCTGTTTTTCGAATAGAAGAAACCGGAGTAGAATTCTATCTACGCTTTGATATGACTGTAATCTTTTTCTAATGTTACATCGCATTGGTTCTACACTGTTGCTAACATGAGGAGCCGTACAAGTGCAACGTAGGTACCTATATACCAACATAGTACAATATGTAGGATCAAAGATCGATTATAGCGTCAGTGACAGGGTTCTAGCTAGCTACTGTTTCTACGTGATGTAGGTACAACAGCAACAGTAGTGCAATTCTGTTAAAATCTTCCTTAGTGAGGTCGAGGTGAGCTGCCAGATCTTAGTATCGGTGGGAACAGCTCACCTCCAATTTTACAGAATAGACATGTAGATGGTAGTTTAATTTAGAGATTTAAAAGTGCGAAATTATTTCTTGTATGTTAATGTAGCTAGTATTTTATTTTGATAACAAGAAGTAACTCCGTGCCTCGGAAAGCAGGTAAAGCTGTAGGTCCTAATCACAGATAGAGATAGACCTAGATAACGCAAGTATCACGGTCTGTATGCTTCCTTGGTCGCTTTCTTTATAACAGAATCAATAGGACACTCCCAATTTATAAGCTCACCAAAGCAAAGTGCAAAATTGAAGTAAGCAGTTGGCTGCGAGACCTAAATTATGATGAAACGGAAAAACTACTTGCTGTCCCATCATAATTACTTTGACAAATTATATCCCCCCCTTCACACTCACGCACACACACACACACACAGATCACCCATACATACACCCCTACCCACCTACAGATACACATTCACCCAAATACCTACTAACCATACTAACACCATGCACCAATAATTGAAAATAGGTTTTTTTTTTTTTTTTATTGTATATTCTTGCACGTTTCATTATACGAGTACATAATTATAAGATGTAAGTTTACCCAAGGGGTGGAGACCTGGTGTCCTGAAATACAGACCTCTCGTCTAGTTTAGGCACCAGTCTCCCACAGTATAATAATAGCCTTATGTATCTTGTATTGATACCTCTCTAATGTACCTATATTGTGGTGAGAAATAAATTATTATTATTATTATTATTATTCACATTTATTTATTTCATATACCATATTAAATTACATTTTTAAATATTCATAGAAAAATAAAAACATTTAAAAATATAAAAAATAGTAGCCCACCGGTATCGGGAATACGGTCCAAGCTACCGGTGGTCAGGGCTCCTGAGAGAGGAATCTCCTAACAATACGCGCCGTGTCCAGGAGTACCGCTTTCTGTATCAAGCCCTTGATCCAGCTGCCCAACGAGAGCCTCCTTAGGTGTTGGTCGAGGCTCTTGGAAATTAGTCCATTGGCCGTAACGACTATCGGCACAATGACTGCTGTATTCACATCCCACATGTCGACAACCTCGCGAGCCAAGTCAAGATATTTAATTTGTTTATCTTTCTCGGTTTTCACGAGGTTCTCGTCATGCGGAACCGCTATATCAACAATCATTGCGCGACGCTCTAATCGATCTATCACCACTATGTCAGGCTTATTGGCGACAATAGTCCTGTCAGTGATGATAGATCGATCCCAATACAACGTGATATTGCCATTTTCGAGAACTGGGTCGGGCACATACCTGTAGTACGGTACTTCCGACTCCACAAGCCTGTACTTTAGAGCAAGTTGCTGGTGGATAATCCTAGCTACAAGGTTGTGTCTATGCAAGTAGTCTCCGTTAGCTAGACGAGAGCACCCAGAGATAATGTGTCGGATTGATTCACCCGGCCGGTGGCATGCCCGACAAATGTCAACCGTGCCGTCCTTCACAATATACCTCCGGTAGTTGTTCGTCATCATAACTTCATCCATAATCGCACAGACAAAACCTTCGGTTTCCCCAAACAGGTCACCAAAACGCAGCCAGGATACGGACGCCAAGAAATCTACATCAGGCCCATGCAGGGCCCGGTAGAAGCGCCCGTGAAGCTCCTTGCTCTGCCATACCTTCTTGCGGTCATTAGTATCTAGTACTACAGGTTTGCGCCAGTTCTCGTTCGCTAAGGAGAGCGGGGTGAGGCCCTTGTCCACTGAGACCACATCTCGGTGCATACCCACGTCGGTTTTAAGGAAGTACTCCCTGAGACTGCATACCTCACGGTTGTGCAGGGACTTAGCATTAAGAAAGCCTCGACCTCCGCACTTCCGTGGGATATACAGTCTCATTACCGATGACCGTGGGTGATGCATCCGATTTGCGGTCAGCAATGTACGGACCCTCCTATCCAGGGCGTCAAGTTCCGTCTGAGTCCACTTGAGTATGCCGAAAGAGTACATCAAAACCGGCATGACCCATCCGTTGAAGGCGCGCACCTTGTTTCCGCCTGATAAAAGACTATTTACCACTTTATTCAGGCGGCCAAAGAAGCGCTCCTTCAACGATTGTTTCATGTCGGCAGCATTGATGCCTAACGCTTCCGACATACCCAAGTATTTGTAGGTTTCGGTTGAGGAGAGGGATTTAAGGCGTATGGAATCCGAGAGTTGGGTTCCCACGGATTCCACAATCTCCCCTCGCTTCACATGCATGACTGCACATTTGTCCACACCAAATTCCATCCTGATGGCACTACTGAAAGTTTCTGTTACTTTCAGTAGCTCCATCAGTCGCAAATTGTTGGGGGCAAAGAGTTTCAGATCATCCATGTAAAGGAGGTGAGATATAACCTGACCTCCTCTTCTTAACCGATAGCCCAAACCTGAACCCTCCAGCAACGTGCTTAGAGGGTTCAAGGCCAAACAAAACCACAGTGGACTCAGACTATCGCCCTGAAATATACCTCGATCGATCCTTATCGGTTCGCTATTCTCTCGGATTTGCCGGCATCCTGGATAGCGAAGGACCGTCCTCCATTGCCCCATACACGACATCAGGAAGGTGCGCAGAGTTGTATTAACTTTATACAACTCCAACACCCTCATGAGCCATGTATGTGGCACAGAATCATAGGCCTTCTTATAGTCTATCCAACATGTCGACAGATCCCTTCGGGAACGACGAACCTGCTGGTTAATGGCCATATCAATGAGGAGTAGCTCCTTAGTACCACGAGACCCGTTCCTACATCCATTTTGAGAGGCAGACATGATAGAATTTTTGTCAATATGTTCGTTAATTTTAGCTCTCAAAATGGATGTAAGAACTTTATAGACCGTTGGTAGACAAGTGATCGGCCTATAATTTTTGGGTTCCGTAGTACTACCTGATTTATGGAGCAGGTGGGTTATTCCAGTGGTTAGGAATTGGGGCAACGATCCTGACTCTAAGGCTGACTGGAACTGAGACGCCAAGCGAACGTGCGATCTCTGTAACCATTTAATCCAGAAATTATGCAGCCCGTCCGGTCCTGGAGATTTCCAATTAGGTAACGGACGAACTGCACGAGCTACGTCTTGGGGGCTGATGGTTATTGCCCCCATTTCTGGTATTAGATCACACTTTCGCTCAACCTCCCGAGTCCAGTCGCCCTCAGTGTGACTAACAGGCACCGACCAGATGCTGCGCCAAAACGAACACATGGCAGCATCATCCGGCTGGTGCGCATCAGCCACGCCTTGGTCCGGTCGCTCCCAAGTCCTATACACCCACCTCTCATCACTCTGGAATATGCGATTCTGAGTGTACCGCTCCACTCGTCGCTTGTACCGTCGAATACGGTTTGCCCATGCACAGATCTTCTGCTTCAGGAAGTCGATACGCTCTGTGATGCAGGACAAATAATCTCGAGGATTGATATCAGTCCCCGAGAATACCCGCCTCACAAAGCGCATCACTCTAGGGCGCGTGTTGCCCTCCCTGAAGCAGATAAGCTTGCCGATGAGTGCTCTAGCCTCACTAATACGAAGCTCAATCCTGTACTGCCATGCTGGTACAGCTGGTTTTGGTCGTGCAGCTCCGTCACTGTTGGGAAATTTGACATGAGCTACACGACATGCTGCTACAGCCGCGCAGTACAAGATCGAGTGGGTATCAGCGAGGTCTTTGCTGCTGTCAAAATAATTTGACAGCTGCGAATCTAAAGCACACACCAGCGCCCTATTTTTCTTGTGCATGGGCAAACGAGGTAGTCGCGGTTTTAATTCAGGCGGTATGGAGCGATACTCCCGGAACGCATCCTCCAAAGCACTCCTCAATTGAATATTGCACTGGGTACTCACGGATATAGCCTCGCCATCATCCTCTTCACCACCGTCGTCAGGTCGCGGTGAAGCACTGGGTAAATCTTGCGATTGTACCGCGACCGCAACCAGTGGCAAAGCAGGCGTGTCATGGCTACTCCGTGATTCTAGGCGTAGTCGATCAAGTACAACGTCATCCAGCATATGGTTACGCTGGATGACTCGCACCTGATCCGACAGTCGCTGTGCCGACACGTTGACAGCTGGCTCAAGCACCTGAAACAGAGAGAGCATCCGACCACGGTACGCAGTCAAGTTACTTCCCCCCTCTGTAGCCCCATAGTATGAGCGCATGACACTTTCATTAATAGACTGCGTCCATCTCATGCGCTGCACACTTCCACCGGTAGCGGGGACCCCATCAGAGACCGGTGGGTCTCGAAGTCCCAAGCTGTCCGGCGGCCGGCGTCGTCCCCGCCGGCGCACAGGTGGTGGCGTCGTCGGCGGAGAGAAATACTCGTCGCTCGAGCTCGACGCAACTGCCGAGGCCGGTGTCACAGCCCTCACGATGGGGCTGGGTTCCGGCGGCGGCGAGGCGGAGCTGAGCGACGGGTCCGGAGATGGTGGGCGTGCTCGGCGTGCTGCTGATCTTAAAAGCATGTTGTCATCGTCGTTTTCTAATTCTGATCCATTATTGCGTTATGTATTCTTTTTCATTTTAAATTATTTTCTTGGTGCGTAAGGTGCGTAAGTAGTACATTTCCGTTCACTGTTTATATTATTATCAAAATTTTCAGTTTTTGTGGTTTTTCAATGACTTATGTCACTTTTGGTTATATCTGTTTAAAACTGTACGTATCATAAATAATTTTTAAAAAAGGTTGATTATAATGGATGTAATATTAAATTGTGTAGCGAAATTAATAGGAAATATCAAACAACTATTGAAATTGTGAAAATAAATTAAGGAAGTAAGGAGACGACGTATGATGACACTAAGGGTTGCCAGCTTATTATTATTATTATTATGAAAACCAAGCGTGCCATTTTTTGAACGTCACAAAGTAATACGAAAGTTTTGTTTTTCCTAAAAATTTGGTATTACCGGGTATTAGATTAAAAATAATTGTTTTTTTAATTAATTACGCATAATATTAATCACAAAATAACTTACCGATGGAAGGAAATGTTTACTTTATTTTTTAACTTACGATTTTTTATCGTAAGTTAGGCACGAAAATAGGCACGCGAAGTAGTTGCTCTTGCGTTATCTAAGTCTATCTATATCTGTGGTCCTAATGCTGCCTGACAGTCGTTATGGGTAGTCAGGTGCCAGAAAGTCTAACAACCAGTATTAAAAAGGGGTATCATGTTACCCAGTAACAGTTGTGCAGGTCAGACAGGTGGTCGGTCCATGTAAAACACTGGTATTCAACTGCATCCGATTAGTCCGAAAGCCGACCTCAAAATAGTTGGGAAAAAGCTAGGCAGATGATGGTAAACGTTGAGTAAAAAAATACTAAAAGGACAATGCCAGAAACTCTATAGAACTTTGCCCCACTCAATAAAAGTCATGTGCAATATGTAGCATCTTACTGTTTATTTATTGCTGATAACTACACATTAGTCTTAGTGATTTTAGAACTTGCGATTTCCGTTTAAATCTAAAAACAATAATGACATTGATTATAGGTTAAATTGTATTTTAGGTAAAATGAGTTTGTATTTTGTGGGTAGGTATTTCGTAATCCGCAAGTTCTAAAGAAAAACAATTTAGTATAGAAAGGTTCTATATTCATTACAATTAT
Source organism: Charanyca ferruginea (assembly GCA_947361185.1). Classification (NCBI taxonomy): domain Eukaryota; kingdom Metazoa; phylum Arthropoda; class Insecta; order Lepidoptera; family Noctuidae; genus Charanyca; species Charanyca ferruginea. The sequence continues at coordinate 1,550,323 of OX376071.1, read as the reverse complement.
TTTAATTAATTTAGTTTTTCTGTACATGTGTTACTTTTTCTGTACATGGGTGGGGCAGGATCTGGCATTGTCATTTAAAACTACAAGAGGTATTTGTTGAAATATCACGTTAGTTTTAAAACTCAAGAGGGTTTATTAAAACCATACTTCGTAAGTTACATACGTAACCCGGTTCACAGACCACTGACCATTTACGACCATTATAAATACGCATATTTGTACACACGAAGAACTTTCAAATATGACCAATAAAACCATTATAAGCCGTCAAAACGGTGTGTTAGAAACGTAATAAACATACAAACGTGGGCAGGACAGACGGACAAGCAACCAACTAAAAACCACTCAAGAAGACACCCACTATCTTGTGAGAATAGCACATACTTGGTGAATATCTTTATCTACATCTACACTAATATTATAAAGAGGAATGATTTGTATTGTTGTATGTTTGTAACGAATAAACTCGAAAACTACTGGTCTGATTTCAATAATTCTTTCACCAATCGAAAGCTACATTATCCCTGAGTAACATAGGCTATATTGCATTATTAAACAATTAGGGGTCTTTAAGAAAATTCACGCAGACGAAGCCGCGGGCAAAGTACTAGTCTTTTATTACGTTATGTCGTAAAAAGATCACAACGGACGATAGAGTGATTGCATCTGCATAACAACAGCAAAACGACTGGGAATGTTTGAGTGCACTATGTCTATATGTAAATATGTGTGTATTACGGTGTGTGTATAAATAAAAAGCCTATCTACTCGGTGTCTAGTAATAGAGCCTTCAAATAAATTAGAGGACCCCTGCGGTGCGGGTGTGGCCCAAGACATAAAATTCCGGCGATTTTGCCACACTTAAGCGATGAATACATTAATGTCTTATTTACATTCAAAACACTAAATATGTGCCTTGAATTATAATAAAATATGTGCTTTATATTGGCTGGACAACTATGTAAGGTAATATTGCACTTATTAGACAGCGGTATTTGAATTAATTTGCAATTATACGTAGTTGTTACAGAGTTAGGTAATTCGTTCAACATTGGTAAGAAAATATAGTGAAAGTTACATAAACATATTCCGTAATTCCATGTTTACCATGTTTATTGTTTATTGTTAATTAAAACGGTAACACCAATTACATTAATTAACACAGTTACGGTTTACAAGAAAAAAATATAATAATACTTAAGATATAATGGAGGACGCCCTAGCATACCTTCTCTCACAAAACATCAGGCACACACGCATAATTCCACTCCATTCATCGGCAAACAGATCACATTCAGGATAGATGGTCAGGAGAGCGTTGAGCATTCTTAAAGTACGACACACCGGGGACTCAGCTCTGGCGACCGTTCTAGATGACGGCGGCGCAAACAAATTGTGTCGATGGCTTTGGCGATGTCCGATGTACTTGTCAGGAACAAACAGCCGACAGAAAAGATCGTGAAGTTCGGGACTGTCGATGCGTCCTCTAAGAGTTTTACAGGCGACTGTGAGCGGTTGAAAGCCTCGTCTAACCTCCAACGAGTTGAAATTTCGTATATTTTATAGGGAATTACGGAATTTATAAGAACTTAAGTAGTCATTATCTTATTTTAGGCGGTCAGCCAAATGAATGAAATCTTATCAAATCTACATTTAAGAAACGGTTTCACACTATCCGATTTTATTTTATTTTTTGTGTCCTAAACACATTAACACACAGTCAGGGATGATGCTCTGTGCATGTAAGAGTTTCGTTACCTATCTCCGAAATTCTATATCAGAATCCGATGATATGGTAATCCAATGAACCCATGGCACTCGGTTCTGCCACTTTAATATACCTACTACATTGCATGTCTCCCTAATCGCTCCGCTCACAACTTACGCCATGACTTTAGACCACAAAGTTAGTGCGAGGAAAAATGATTTATCCATAGTTTTTGTTTTTTGTTTAATGTCGACACCTATTGACGTCGCCATCCTTAGCCGTGAGAAATGGCGCTAGTTTGCATTCGTAATTAGTTGCCAGTTATTTAAACATTAAATGGCGTTTGGCAATTTTATTTTATATTATTTATTTTACAGCTGTTTTCTAATGAATGAGTTGAGTTAGGAGATGGCGGAGCAGTAAATATTGTGACAAAGTGTGGTCGTATTTTTTAATAATTGGTTTTTATTGTTTGGATTTTTAAAGCGTGTAAGATATACGTTCCTATATAAGTTTTAAAACAAATTAGTTTTGTTATTGGAACCGGCAAAAAATAATTGCTTAAGAATAGTAATTTTAAAGTAATCTTGAGAATAAATAATGCTTCATTACAGCGTAAACCGACGGCTCAAGGTTTTGTTATTTATTTCAAATATCCCGCTATTATTTTACCATAACCTATGTGCAGTGTTCTCACAAACAGCTTAACGACCACACATATTCAACATAATTTGCAACTTACAGAAATACAAATAAGTTGAATTTTAACTAGGATTTAATTTCAAAGTTATGTTAATTTTCTAAATAATTAGTGATGGTACTCACAGTTACGCAACACTACGCGGGATTTGACTAATTATCGATACTTGTGTCGTAATAACGTTAACTAATGTACAGTAGATAAATATATTATATAAGTTTATTTCAACTGTACTAACAATAAAAACAGTCAAGGGCAAGTCTTTGTTTGAATTCTTTAGTCGATTACTGGAGCAGACGTGAGTTGAATCGACTGTTGTAAAGCTCTTCAGCGTCAAGAAAGGAATTATTGCTCTGAGAATAATATTAGTCATTACGGTAAGTTCTGCACAAAAAGAGCCAACACAGGGCGAAATTTCCTCCTTTTTTTAAATAATTGTATCTACTTAATAATTTGGGATATTTATCGCTGATTAATTTAAACCTATTGTAGGTAAGCAAAAGTTACAGACCCAAGCGCATCAAACCATATCAAACTGTCAAATTTTCCCAATTGAATATCATGAAGGAACCTTATTCTTTTGTAATAAAGTTGAAAATCTATCAAAGAAATTTGATAGATTGTTGTAGCTTGATGCGCTGGCTGTACATTGAACTGTTATTGCTGAATAGTAATGAAATACCTATATGTTTTATTTTTAATAAATGCCATATTAAATTATTTTGAGGTGGTCAATTGAATTTTTGAAAGATCGTAAGTTGCCTTGTTTTGACAGAAGGTCCATTGTTAAAGTTCAATACATTCATTTATATTTAGGGTCATTCCTTAATTTTACTAAATCGACGTACTTCCCCTTACCTATAGACGTTGTTTCTTCAAAAAAATTATGGTTAAGTCTGTTGTAGAGTTCTGGACTTTGGAGCAACGTTTATAAGTAAGGTGAGAACCTAAATTGTAAGTTATACACAATTTATCACAATGCAAAACACAAACTTTAAAGTATGGAAAACCATAAAAAAACTCACCTGAGCGCAATGACCTCTCGGACTTTTACGACTGACAGCTGGCTACACCGGCCAACTGGACAGTCTAACTATTGGCTGAAGGGGCGTAAGGGGGCTACATTTACTAGGTCACTAAACTTGACATCAAAAGCCTTTCACTTTATAAAAAGGTCAGTTTGCGGTTGCAGCATGCCTGGAGTGTTCCAAAATTTTGCGAGCCTGGACTGATGTAAAGCCACTCGACACTTCCGCGTCAAACATGAGATTGGACATAGGAAAAAAAACCATGACTTAATTGAATAACGACACTGTTGGCGCAGTGGCTGAATGATTCGCTGCCGTGCTGCGTATCACGGGGTCGATTCACGGAACCAATATTTGTTTGGTCAACAAGAAGTTGTTCCGGGTGTGGTTTTAGTGTATGTGAGTTTATATGTATACAAGACTTGTAAACGCACTCACGACACAGGCGAAATTCCTAGTATAAAAGAGTAAGGCAACTCGTTAAATGTACTTTCACTTTTAGTGACTAAACTGAAATTTAAATAAGTCGAAAGGTCATCTATTTCGAAATCACTGGAAATCTATTAAAATAATACATGTAACATTAAAACAAACGCAATTCTAATGAGTCATTAAGAGCTTATATTAAGCTGTAAAGTTCTCCGCTTCAGAGCAACACATAACTAATGTTTTAACATTCTTACCACACGCCAATAGGGAATTTTAATTACCTGTAACAAGAAACAATAAATTTGGTTAAGACAAAGTGTGAATAACTTAAGTGATAGTACGTGGAACAACTGTTTAATATTACATGTCACATCAATGATTTATATTGTGAAAACACTGGGTTTCCCCGCAGCGTGGGCGCCGGCGCCGTTGCGTAATCATGAAACATTCGGGATTGAATAATCATCAGATGCATTGATGATGCGATTACGTCACAAACGCATTCTAAAGTAGCAATGGTGTACTAAAGAAGTGGCAATGAAGGAAGATTTATTGGGACAATCCCACCACCGTCTTACCATCCACTACATCGCTTGAAAGCAAGATTCAACAGTAGTGATCACGAGAAAAGGGCCGAGGCAAATGAAGCTTGACAAGTCCCGGAGAAGCATCGACTGTCTAGGATCCCACAACGAAAATAATCAGAATGAAATGTTTTGTTCTTACTACCCCGCTGGGTAGTAAGGAAAAAACATAATTTCCACTTCATTTCACAATAACCAGGAGAAATAGAATGCAGGTAGATGCTGTAAGTTATCTATCTACCTATACGTAGATAAAAAAAAGTTAAAAGCATGTACAATATTTACGAAATTAATAAAAAGGAAAATCTATAACTATTTAACTAAAAAACGAATACAATAAGGCATTAAAAAAATCCTCTACATCGCAGTCATCTGGATATGTACCCAAGAGACTGACGGCATTGCCACGTTGGAGGGCAACCACAAAGTTTTTATCTATCTATAGTAACCACATAAAGAAAAGCTTTTACGTCTTACTATAATATACCAATCACGAGTACAACCAGATATTTTCATATACCCACTACCTAAACTCCCAGACATGGTCATACATTTGACTGTGCAAAATATTCGGACTCCTCGCGAGTGTCAGGTCGGCTGCGCGCGCGCCGGTACGATTGCTATCCCTCGCGTGGGAGGTACACCACTTTATGGCTTGTCTCCTGTTAAACAACATGCTTGTGAATGGTTACATGTGTTTTTCCTGTGTGAAGTATTCACGTAGGATATACTTTTACTTTTGTTTTGTTGGACAAGTTTCTCTTGTTTTTGCTTTGCAGGTAACTTGTGTTTGGGCAAGTGTGGTGCGGGTCGCACTGAAAACGATTTACTGACAATTTGAAGAAGGTAACAGCGGATGGATGCGGGCTGCCCAAGACCGGGTAGTTGGCACTAGACGTTCAGCACGTGGACAGCAATAGGCTGATATGATGGAACCGGCAATAAACAGATAATGGTTGTAGTGTATCTATGGAAATAGATATATGCATTGTCTCATGTACACAGTGGTGGTACGGTCGCTGTCACATCTGTCAACTGTCACGGAGTAGAATGGCGGGAAGTTGACGTGAAGCGAGCCGGGACACGAACTTGGTAGTGGGTGAGCCAGTGCTAATTAAATACTAATCAGTGAACAAATAGATTATCAGCAGCGAGAAGGGAGGATTCTACAATGGTGAAGATTTTAAGATATAAGAAAGGCAATAAGATATTTTGCAATCTGTCCAACGTGTAGCGAGAAAACAGTGAAGCGTGACGCGATTATAGTTTTAGAGGTTACAAAGCATCGTGTACTAAGCGGGCCTATGAAATGATATGTAACCAACAGGTAGGTAGGTCCTGTACTATATAAATGACGCAAATTTCCTGTCTGCCTCAAACGAGACATACTAAAGTTAAAAACACACATTTCCATGTAAGAATTCAAATGTCCGTTAACACTATATCTCCCGGTCTAGATTTCTATCGCATAAGAGACCATAAACACTAGGATATACGCACCTGAAACTATACATACCATCCATATAACTGTAGATACATATGTGATGTGAAAAGAAACTATCAGGAAAGGACAGTTATTATTAGCTAGACTGCGCCTGCGTTGAGTCATGGATCTATTTGTAATTCTTATTGCAAAATATGGTAAGTTTTCTCCACAAAGTTGCCAGTTATTTTTTAAACTGGTTCACTATATTCAACTAGCTTTCGTCCCTCATATGGAAACGGAGGTAGCTATATCGCAGGAGTAAGAAAAGACAAGTAAAAAAGAAAAAACAATTAACATATGAGGACTTACGGCCTGGTTAAGATCACCAACTTGCTATTACAACAAAAATAAAACAAATTACAACAAAAAATAAAAATATTGTTGACTATATTTTTGATAATAAAATATGGCCTCAAGGATATCGTACCTATAGCTTACGATTCGTGAAAGATTTTTTTTTAATAGTTCAAAAAAAAATCCAATCAAATCTCTTTAAAATTTTAGTAAAGAAGAGTTATTGTAAGGAATTACTTATGTTATCTAACAGCTTATCTATAACAGAACTAACTGAGGATAGTATGAAAGCTACACCATTTTACAATGCACACAAAATTTATTGAAAGCAATTCCATTGGTCCTTGTTGAACAAGAAGACCAAGATACTTCTAACTTATTCCTATTAAACTCATGATCGCTACAACGCCATGCCTTGTACTACAATATTATCTGGTCCTGTAGTACTAAAACATAAAGTAAAGGATATATAGGACTGTTAACAGCTAATGGCAGCACGTTTGCATTGACAGTTGGATATCAAATGGGTACTGCCACAAAGTTGATAACGTAAAAAATGTTCAGTTGACTTCACTGATAATGTAACTTAGTTCTATGCATGCTGAGTTTAAAATACATTATTTATTTTGTAGCGTCAGGGAAATTAATTATGGATTGCATCTCAGGGAAATTAATTATGGATTGCATCTAAGAACATCGTCCTATTATCAAAAGATGAATGTGCATGCATTTTTAGCATCGACTAAGAGATTCGACAGAAAAATTGAAATGGAAACACTGGGTTATTAACAGTATTCATGACACTTATGAGATAAAAATTTGTAGATAAAAACAAAGCAAAGTACTATTTGAATAACTACATACTAGCTGCTTGCCGCGACATCGTTTTCAGTGTTTTTTAGGGTTCCGTACCTCAAAAGGAAAAAACGAAACCCTTATAGGATCACTTTGTTGTCCGTCTGTCTGTCTGTCGGTCTGTCTGTCTGTCTGTCAAGACCCTTTATCTTGGGAACGCGTAGAGGTATCGAGTTAAAATTAAAACCATACACTAAGGTCCACGGTCCCTTGAAGCTGCGATAAAATCAAACTTCTAAGTTAACGTGAAAATAAATTCGCCCGTTTATGTCGCAAAAAACGTACATTTCGACACTCCCAAGGGAATGAAAATATATGGTACTTTCCGTCGACCTAGAACTACGAAATTTGGCAAGTATTATCGTCTTATACTATAAATACAGGGAAAGTCTGAAAACTGTACATTTGTGATAAAATCACCCAGAGTCCTGAGTTTTTCAAAAACCTCTCTTATTGCTTTTCTAACGTATTGCGTTAGAAACGCAGTAAGAGAGGCACACCTGACGGCTGATGTATCAGACGTACAGTCGTTGGTACACTCATCATACTAGTACGCATCGTTGGCTACGTGTGTTAGTAAGGTTGTATATTTTATTACGTACTGACTATTCTGACCAACGATGTGCACTGTGCGTGTGGGTGGGTGGGATGGGTCTTCGTTAAGTTGGAGCAAAGTCAAAGTCAAGTCATTTATTTCAATTAGAACATTAAACGGCAGTTAAAAACGTCATATAAATCTAGTTGCCCCCTTTCAAAAGTCACTTTGGGCCCTATCAGAATATCAGCGCTGTGACATTTTTAAATGTTACAGCACAATGCTGAGATAGGGGCCTTTTGGCATCGTACAGGACCGATTCGTTTCTTATTTTTTATTTTGTAATAATATTAAACCTTGTTGTTATTTGTGTGTTTCGTCCTGTGCGGGCTAATAAATGCCTTTTATTTCTTTCTTTCTTTCAAAAAATAATTAAAAAAATATTCTTTATTAAAAATGAGCTTTTGTCCGCGATTTGGTTCATGTGAATGTCGGTTATCGCAGATACAGACGAAGTCCCGGATTAAAAAGTACCCTATGTGCTTTCCCAGGGTTCAAGCTATTTTCATACCAAATTTGATCAAAATCGGTTCAGCCGTTTCATTGTGGATGCGTATCAGGATATGTATTATGTACCTACAAATTTGTACGGAACCTTCGGTGAGCGAGTCCGACTCGCACTTGTCCGGTTTTTTTTGCCAAGGAGCCTTTATAGACTTACGCATAACAACCTCTCAAAATATCATCACCTTCAGATCAATAGTTTAGAAACTCAGAGACAAACAACCTCCTTCTAATTTATAAAGTAAATGGTCCACTCAAGCTGCAAGTATTGAGTTTCTTCCCATTCTTCTCCATGCCGAACTTTTGAAAGGGGCAACTAGATTTATATGACGTTTTTAACTGCCGTTTAATGTTCTAATTGAAATAAATGACTTGACTTTGACTTTGCTCCAACTTAACGAAGACCCATCCCACCCACCCACACGCACAGTGCACATCGTTGGTCAGAATAGTCAGTACGTAATAAAATATACAACCTTACTAACACACGTAGCCAACGATGCGTACTAGTATGATGAGTGTACCAACGACTGTACGTCTGATACATCAGCCGTCAGGTGTGCCTCTCTTACTGCGTTTCTAACGCAATACGTTAGAAAAGCAATAAGAGAGGTTTTTGAAAAACTCAGGACTCTGGGAGATTCCAAATCCCCGAGACGAGAATTTCGAATAGGTAGGTATAAAAGGTGTAACGTTAAACACGCAAAACCTCAGACACCCCAAATGATTTTTAATTAAATTAACCTAATTCTGAAAGAAAAAAAATCATAAAAAAAAATTAAGGTTTTATGTGCTGTTTTAGTTTTACCAAGACTCATATTTGCATTGAAATAAGAACTATTATTATCACGCGTATGAGAAAAATTAAATTGGACGACAACCATTTGTGTTTGTTTACCTATTTTGGCAGTTTTGCGTACGTGATGGCTTGACTCATTAATAAATAGACAGGGCAACATGTATAATGAAGATTTTTTGAAAAATGTGACCTATATTAAAGAGTGGTTAAATTGATTCTGCTCGTTAATCTAATCAAACTATTTTCAGGTTTTGCGTATTTGACGTTACACCTTGTATAAGTAACTCAATTATCCAAAATTCCTCCCTGGCTATTCTAAGATTTGTTTTTTTTGTCGTAAACGTATAAATCCACAAAACATGGTTTGTGTAAGTACACACCACACAGATACCAGTTCTGTTCAATCGTCTATTAGTCCTAGTTTTTCCTTTTTGGGATGACTAAAAAGCGATAAACCTTGAATAACTTAGCGACTGGCGATAATGTGCACATTTACGATGCCAGCAACGCTAGACGTGCGACGTGATAAAATAAACTGCTGCTTCACTGTTTAGTTATGTTGCTCTTTTATTTCTTCGACATCGATGCTGTACTGATGACAATCTGATACGTATAAGATACGACAGTACTCATGAAATCTGATGTGGTATCATCCCGAATCAACATACAAATATTTGATGAAGCATACTGGAATCATCAAGCTGAGGCTAAACTTACGGAATTTTGACCCGCTTCCCCCGCCGAAGAACTTAAGTCACCGAGATGGCTCTTAGAATATGCAAGTCGAAGTGGCAATGTGCAGGCCACATCGCTCGAAGAATCGATAACCGATGGGGAAGAAAGGTTCTCGATTGGCGACCACGAACCGGGAGACGCGGCGTTGGTAGACCTCTCACCAACGTGGACCAACGACATCGTCTAGGTCGCGAGCACAGATATAGATAGACCTAGATAACGCAAGTATCACGATCTGTATGAAAACCAAGCGTGCCATTTTAAGACGTCACAATGTAATACGAATATTTTGTTTTTCCTTATTATTCCTTATTACCAGGTATTACTCAGGGTATTAGATTAAAGATAATTGTTTTTTAAATTAATTATGCATAATATTAATCTCAAAATCTTTATTTTTTTTACTTACGATTTTTATCGTAAGTTAGGCACGAAAATAGGCTCGCGAAGTAGTTGCTCTTGCGTTATCTAGGTCTATCTATATCTGTGGTCGCGAGTATTCGGTGGATGCAAGCGGCAGGTTACCGCTCGTTGTGGTGTTCTATGGGGGAGGCCTATGTTCATCAGTGGACGTCTATCGGCTGATGAAGGTGAGCCAATTTTTGGGGACGCTGCTTTATTAAAAAAGAAAATCCTGTTTGTTTGTCCACACGGCGACGCTTTTACTCCAAACACAAACTCAGAAACACAGCTCAACTTATTGTTTTGTTAATAATAGGTATATGTCTTCCCGTGGTGGACAAATTAGTCTGTCTGTCTGTCTGTCTGCAAGATTGATAGTCCATACCCAGCCAGTTAGTCACTTGATACCACAGGCAGTTATCTCACTAATAGCTACAAGAAAACGTTTGCACCCGGAAGCTATCAAATGTCACAGTTAATATCAGTTAAGCAATTATCTTCAAACCGCTTACTTACAGGCAGTAAACCTTAAGTTAGAGACGTGTAATAATCAGTTAAATAGGAAGATAACTAACCGTTTTATTGAGAGATTTCTGATAAAACGTTTTGCTGTAATAGGATGCATGCTGTTGCTTTAAAAGTTTAAACGGTTCCATTTAAAATGCAATTAAAATATCCACATTTTTATATACATATACATATTTTTGATTGGAACAATTTATCCGTACGTTTTCAAGGTTAAATTACAATTTATGTGTTCGTTTCGACATGAATATTTAGCTTAATACCACCTGAAGCTCCTGGAAGATATTTCCCACCTTAAAAATCGCGGTGTGCCGTGATGCAGTTATTATGACACAACCTTCTATAATATTCTTCCATGTCCAAAAACACTGCATGCTATCTTTTGCAAATCTGTCTCAACCTTGTGCCAAATTAGGTGCTTTGTCTCCGTGACATATTTGGGCAATAACACCGACTGTAACAAACACGTAACGCGTCTGTTCTACTTTTTCCGGATTTAGATCTGGGGGGCAATTCACGTAACATAACATAACGTTTGTTTCCATAAAGTGGTAGATAGAGTACTTTAGGTTAGTCTCTTTGTTTACGCCGCTTAGGAGTTAAAGTATGAAATTGCCGATTTATACTGCAAAATGAAAGTTCGTGTTTTTCCAAGATTAAATATTTTATTTAATAAAAAACATACCCTCTTTACATTGCTGTCATCTAATCGGAAGTTTATTTATGCCATTGCGATAAAATTCATCTAGCTAGATTCGACAAACTGTGTGAAAGTATTTTGTACTGCCTCCTGGGAAGAAAATTTTCACCATGTAGAAAATTGTCTAAATCCCGAAAATAATTGTAGTCAGTTGGAACAAGGTATAGCGAGTACCGAGGATGACGTATGGTTTCTAACTGCAGCTCCTGTAGTGTTACAACAGTGTCTTGAGCAGTGTGAGGCCTTGTGTTATCATGGAGTAATAATGGTAAAGATCGATCCACGAGTCGGGGCTGTTTCACTGCCACTTTCGTCATCATTGTTCGAAGTTCGGCACAGTAAACATCTGCTGATATTGCTTGACCAGGGCCTGCCAACGGAAAAATCAAATTGTATGGAGTTGACGTTTGCTTACCAGATGTTACGTGGTGCAAATATGTCAACTCCATGCAATTTGATTTTTCCGTTGGCGTTAACGCTAACAGAAAAAGGATTTTGTCTACAGGCACAGTTTATTGGTAAGCTTTGCATTTTGCACTTACGGTTATAGTAAAAAATCCACTTTTCGTCACATATCACAACTCGATCCAATATTCCTTCATTTCTGTACCGATTGAACAAGGCAGTGCAAATTTCAACACGCGTTTCTTTCTGCATATCAGTCAAATCATGAGGCACCCATTTTTCATATTTTTATTGTAGGTAAGGTAACGTTAAACCATGCTGCTAATTCCTGGGTAGCTTGACTCAGATCGGATTCCACCATCTCCTTCGATTCAGCGTTAATCACCAGTGTGGGCGGTCTTCCACGTGGTTCGTTCTTCAGGTCGAAGTTTCCATTACGAAAGTGTTTAATTAAACCAAAAACGCACAGTGCGTTCATTAGCAGTCTCCTCTCCAAACGCAGCATTGATATTCCGAATTGATATCGCTGTTTCTGCCGCGTAAGGTCCGAGTCGGAACTCGTTTTCAAAAATTACTCGGATTTTCGAAGTATCCACTTTTCCGTCTAAGCTGAAAATATAATTGAAATTCGAACATTGAATATTGCACGTTTTATAAAGATAAATCAGTATAATGTATAATGGTATAATGTAAAAAAATCGGCCAAGTGCGAGTTGAACTCGCGTGGAGAGGGTTCCGTACAATACCAAAGTCAAATGTTTTTATTCAATCTTTATTTTCAATTGACAGAATTCTTACAGGTTTACCTGTAATCTATAGGCTATGAACTATATTTTGTTTTTTTTTTTTAAGTTTAGGCTCAGTAGTTTCCGAGATCAGGGGGGAACGACCATTTTTCGTCTTCTTTCATGAATAAAATCAAAACTATTAATTTTACCATAATAACAAAAATATATTTGAGATCCTCATAACGAGCCGTTTCATTTGATATATGACACAGTAAAGTTTCATTTTTTTTTTCTTATTTGTCGCCCGAAAATTACACTTATTTAAAAAAAAAATATTTGCTTGGGCTTCTGTGTTTGGGTTATAGGATTACACCATCTTACCAAATTTCACCTGATTTGGTCCATTAGATTCGGAGCAAACTGGCTGTGACAGACGGACGGACAGACAGACGCACGAGTGACCCTATAAGGGTTCCTTTTATAGGTATTTTTTTAGAATTGAACCTTTATAAAGTTTAAAGGTTTAATGTCAATTCAAAGTATCTATTACTATAAAACGGCAATTTCATACTTTAACTCCTATTATTATGAGTTCCTATAAAAGACATCAACGAGTGCTACTTCACCTCTTAGGCGTTTCTTGGGCGTGCGAGGAACGCGTGCGGCGTGAGCGTCGCGTGCTGCCGCCGTATGAGGTCAGCGCCGCGGGCTCGCGGCGCGCATGCGGTGTTCGCTTGGCATTTGCCGCCCTGTGACTGACCGAAACAGTAGCGGGCGGAGGGGATAGCGGGGTAAGGGGTATGAACGCGACGCGAACGCCGCGTGCACGCCGCGCGCGCGTTTATCGCACGCCCGAGGAACGCGCGCGCCAAATGTGGGGTCAGCCATGTAATCTTGTCCACATGAATTAAATACGAAGGCGCGAATTTTACTTAGGTTCGATATTTTCTAATAGATAATTATAAACATATTAACATAGCATCACAAAGTTTGACTCTGGAAAACCCCGACAATGACAGGTGGATAGTCTTAGAAATTGGATTGGTGAGCGCAATTCGTTATTATTTCCGCATCGCAAATGTACCGAGCTCATCTTGACTTTTACTACCCCCTCGGGAGGAAAATAAGTGGGCTATTATTTTCCGGGAAACACCGCGAGGCCTTTCCCTAATTTTATCGTTACGATGCGGAATAATAAACCGGAAAAAATATCGTACTATATACTTAGGTATCAACTTGAATTTATACATTGATTGAAAGAAACCTTATAACCTACCAACATTTACTTTAAAAGGCAGATACACTACTGTATTTAGAGAACTTTAAAGGAATAGAATGACCCCTCAATAGTAATTGGTACTTTCCCTACAATTAGAAATACAAAGTTCACACGATAAGCATGTTTACTTAGACCAAACACGAGCCTAGTACCTGCATCCCCGATACAATTTCACTTGGAAAACTCATGATTAAGTAAGTAGATAAATAATGTATAAGTTAGGTGATAAATAATTACTATTTATTGCACGTCACACGCGTTTGAATGGAGAAGAAGTTAATCGATGCATATTGTAAGGAGTGGTCTCGGTTTCTATGAAAATATATCTTCCTGCTTTTAGAGCTTCAAACGGTATCAGAATTAACAGTTACGGTGTCTTTGTGACCTTTCTAATAATTAATGTTTTATCTAGAAAACATTATACGCCTTACTTACTTTAAGGCTGCACCGAGCAAAATCATTCAAAACAGTCGTCACTGTTAAAGTGATATTAATCAATACTTTTACCATAATTGCCATAAAAAATATGTAATGAATACCACAGTGAATGTGCTAACCGATTATCGTTGGCAAAAAATAAGAATACTGTTTAATTTAATAAACAAAAATACGTAAAGTTGTACAAAAATCTTTAAAAAAATCTCGTATTTAGTTGAGTTTTGTTAGTAAACTGTATTTTTTTTTCACAAACTTGAATTCATATTAATCTTTAACATTCATACTACAATTTGTAGTTTTTACATTTTCGAAATGTCGCTTAGTTATTTTGTTATTAATTTTTGTTTTAATTGACGCGCTGTTTTGAATCATACATACATACGTTGCGTATGATTCAAAACAGCGCGAAAAATTAATAATAAAATAACTAAGCGACATTTCGAAAATGTAAAAACTACAAATTGTATTATGAATGTTAAAGATTAATATGAATTCAAGTTTGTGAAAAAAAAATACAGTTTACTAACAAAACTCAACTAAATACGAGATTTTTTTAAAGATTTTTGTACAACTTTACGTATTTTTGTTTATTAAATTAAACAGTATTCTTATTTTTTGCCAACGATAATCGGTTAACACATTCACTGTGGTATTCATTACATATTTTTTATGGCAATTATGGTAAAAGTATTGATTATATCACTTTAACAGTGACGACTGTTTTGAATGATTTTGCTCGGCGCAGCCTTAAGGAAATCGTAAAAACATTAAACAATATACTTCAATAGCTATTGTGCGAAAAATATCAACGGTCTCAATAAACTGCCTAGTCTGTTTGAGTCTAAGGCAAACTATTCTCTTACAGATAAAGACTGCCACTATGATAGGGCTCACTCAGACCCTTAAGGACTTAGCACTAGAAAATACAATCTGCCGGTATATTCTTTAAATCTCCTTGGGTGAATTCACGTGAAGTGAGAATGACCTAAACCTGACAATCCCGGTGGGATTAAAACTCACCTAAAGTTCACTGAGTGAGATTTTTACTCAATATCATAACCGGTGTTCCTATTGCTCCCAACATGTTCATAATTTTCTTTTGTTTTGATAATAAAGTCTTTTAATTTAATTAAACCAAGGCACTTTTGAGTTGTCACGGAGTCGGTCAGTTAGAAAGTTGAAGCTAGTTGCTAGTGAAGAGATAACATGTCAGGTGCATTGTTAAAACAATTTTAATTTAAAAAGTCATTCATTTAATTTATTTACTTTACATTTAGTTTATTAGCAGCTTCTGTCCTAGGTGTCTATTTGTTAATGTTATCTATACCTATATTACCTAGAAGTAATACTAACAGTACAGTCAATGTATCTCAATAATACATTCAGTACTACTGTACCTAGTCTTGCCATAAATATTGTCACGAAGAAAAATATTTTTTTTTATTGCAAATAATATTTATTACTTTTACAGTGTGTTAGTTTAATACATAAATATAAAACAATTTAAAATATAAAAAGCTTATTCGAAGTGGTCTCCATTGGCTGCAATACAATCCTTCAAACGTTGAGGCCAGTTATCAATAGAAGCACGCACTCTTTCCATGGGAAAATTCTTCACTGCCAATCGTATGGATTGTTTTATGGACTCCAAATTATCATGGCGTTTAGAGCAAGACGTACTCTCTAAAACTGACCATAAATCATAATCCAGCGGATTAAGATCGGGACTAGACGACGGCCAGTCTTCAGCTCTGATGAAGTCCGAAACGTTCACTTCCAACCAAGACTGCGTGGACCGAGCTTTATGACCCGGCGCCGAGTCTTGCTGGAAGGACCATACTTGGTTATTGAACATGGTGTTGTTAAGGGGCTTAACTACCTTCTCAAGAATGGTATCTTGATACACTTGTGCCGATGTTTTGATACCTTTTTCACAAAAATATGGCTCAGTCACTCCTTCATAGCTAACACCCCATACGCGACATGGTTCTGGGTGCTATCTTCATCTCCCGAGATAAAATCTTTTGCTTTCGGACAGGATTTCTTCGAATTCTTTCACTTACTGCTTTGACTACCTTTTTCGTACGAACACTAAGTGGACGGCCAGATCTTTTTCTGTCACAAACAGAGGAGGTCTCATTGTACCTATTAATTGCCCGGTACACAAACATTTGACTAATACCAAGCGTATGGAGAGTTTTAAAAATTGCATTTGGCTACATACCAACAGCGATTCGGTTCTCTTTCTCACCTCACTCCATTTTAATATCGCAAAATATTGTACAATGTATTGGCGCCAAAATTAGAAAACTTAATGAACAATCGTATAAAAATGACAGATTCCAAATTCAAATGTAATATCTTTCTTATTTTTAATTGTAACAGTATTTATGGCCAGACTAAGTATTGATATCTGATTTATGTGCAGTTAAATATATTTTAAAAGAAAGTGCTTGTGTTTTTTAAAAAGCAGACAGGCTGAAAGTTATCGAAAGAAAATATCCAGAGAAAATTATTTAAAGTAAATAAATAATTCACTGTTGACACAAACAGTCATCAAGTAGCAAATTAACAACAGTTAAAGCCGTCATCTTCACAGTAAATATGCATAAACGACTGCAGTAAACACTTAACACTCTCAATTACTATTTAAACATATCTAAAGACACACATATCATAGCGTTCTTAAAGAATTTATGTCAAAATGTGACGCTTTCTTGTTTGGTCACACTTTCGCGTTGTGAATATTCATTAAATGTCTGCTAACACCAACATATGCGAGAGTATGTTGAACATACACTGTCCGAAGGTTTTCAAGAGGTTTTCGCTATAAATGTACGTGCTGTTGAATAATGTGGACGTTTCCTTGACAAGCGGTTCAGGCTGGACCCGCCATATTCCGCGAGTCGTAACACGTGCGTCTAGCTTTCAATGGTAAGTAAAATGATAGGTTGTGCCTTAAAAGTTACCGAAGTAATAGGATAGTAAGTACACAGAAGTAGCTTGTTATCGTATTTTTGGGGAAAATGTTCTGTAAGGAACCGTATAATAAAACCCCACATGATCCCGCGTCCCATACGTGCCTAGTGGCCTATAGGTCAATAGACAAACGTGCTTCTTAGTAAAACATTGCAACTCCTAATAGATTTTTAACAAACAAATAACCCTGGTCTACGATGTTAAAAAATACCAGCTTCTGATTAAAACTCACATAATAATTGTACCTTTATTTATTAAATATAAATGCTGTTTTTTTTTTTGTTGTTTTTGTAATTATCAGGACTAGGTGTCTATGAAAGAAAATGTTTGGAAAATCCGCCGGAAAAGTTGGAATTTTGGATTGTACTTTATATATGAAAATTTCAATAAAAACGTGACGTTAGTAAACTGCTATTAGCGTAGCCGAGGCAGGTGGCTAATTCTTAAAGAATTCATATAAAAGGATTAAAAAATGGACCATTTATTACAACAATAAACATCGCTAAGCAACTTTGAAGCAGAAGCGGGTCGCCTTTCTACCGCGCCTAAAAGCAATCTACAGGATAAGCCTAGATTCTAGCTTAATCCCTGCACAGGGCACCTGTAGCCCGTAACACACCCAGCTTCTCGGGCTCCCAGGTGTGTTACTAACCCAATAAGCTAATGTACACAGTAAACACTGAAGACGTGTTTGTTTGTCTGTCAGCTTGTAGACGAGAACGGCTGCGCAGTCACGGATACTGCGTGCAAACACTGAGACAGACTCGAGTTGCCGACTGACTAAACACTGTCATGATACTGGTCTGTTTACACGTGGATTGTTAACGGGACTTTAATGGTGAATAGAGGGAGTGGGGGCAATTTTTTTTTTTTTTTTTTTTAACGGATACTTCTTTAAATAATTATGATGGGAATGTTATAAAATAAATATACTTAATAGGTTAGCGTTAGTTTCTCATTGTAAAGAGACTATACGAGTTTTCACAGTTTTCTCATGTTATTATATCGCAGTAACGTGTAAGTGAAAATCTTGTGTTATTTTATAAGGCCGTTTTCTAAAGAAATATGTAACTATTTACAGATAGAGACATTTAGCAGGAGTTTCTCCTTTATAAAGATTTCTGTACCTGTAACAGCTTTTTTGAGCTTTTTTTATGTTTTTTGTCTTTCAGGCTGTCTATCTGTTGGTTCCAGCTAATCTCCGAAACGACTGGCCCGATTTTGACGGGATTTTCACTGGTGCTATAATTAACATAGCAAAACCAAAAAAAAATAAAAAAAAAGAATAAAAAGAATTAGGGGTTCCGCCCAAATAACAAAACCTGCATATTACCGACATTCACGTGAACTAAGTCGTAGTTATAAGCTAGTAAATATTTTTTTTTTGTGTGTTAGTATCTACCTTATTTAGCATGAACCTATAGCTACTTTCACTCAGTGCCCACAATCATTTTTAGGAAGCGTTGCAGAAAACCAGTAACTTATTTTATTCTGTATCATTCATCATCATCATTTCAGCCGAAAGACGTCCACTGCTGGGTATTGGCCTCCCCCAAAGGGCGGGTTTTGCCATTATCGCCATGCTTGGCAGGCGGGTTGGCGATCGCAGTATGGTTGTTACAAAGGCACAGAAAACGCTGCTGCCCATCCTCTGGTGAGTCCCTTAGTCGTCTCTTACAACACCCACGGGAAGATATGGGATGGTGCTATTCTTTACGTCCGACACCATACGGAATATTTATATTTATTCTGTATAATATTTCATAACCGTAGCCAAATAAAAACAGTCGCAAAAAAAACAAACGGATCCGGATAGAAGCACTACACACGGCAGCAGCTTGTCACAACATTTTTTGCGTGTCCTTCCAACAGACTTAATGGAATTTCTTCATAAGAAATGTAAAAGCAAATTATTCTCCAAGGAATAACATACAAACTTTATGACTTCTGAGAACTTAAGAAATACTTCTACCAGTTCAGCCTTAGGCCATAAACACTAGAAAAGGGTTTGGAAACTTACGGAAATGGACGTATCGTAAATGATATTCATGTTGAAATCATTATTGGCAAAACTAGTTTTATTGCAAAACATCATAATAATATTTTCATTTCACAGACAAGTTTTAATTCATACGTAAATTAAGATATTTTAGCAGTTGTATCAACATACGCCATGTTCAGTTAATTTCAA
Source organism: Charanyca ferruginea (assembly GCA_947361185.1). Taxonomy (NCBI): domain Eukaryota; kingdom Metazoa; phylum Arthropoda; class Insecta; order Lepidoptera; family Noctuidae; genus Charanyca; species Charanyca ferruginea. Next base: position 1,530,959 of record OX376071.1, on the reverse strand, counting down.
TTTTAGTTTTATTTTACTTTATTATTATGCCGTGTCTCAGAAAGCACGTAAAGCCGTTTGCCCCGTTAGTCATTCGTAGATCTTTGGCAATCGTTATGGATAGTCAGAAGCCAGAAAGTCTAACAACCAGTCTTACCAAGGGGCATCGTGTTCGGAACTGGGTTGTGAAGGTCAGATAGGTAACACTGGTATTAAGCTGCATCCGGTTAGACTGGAAGCCGACCCCAATTTAGTTGGAAAAACGCTCGGCAGATGATTTATTTTATTATTATTAAGAGTTTTTTATTTTTCTTCTTTATTAGAGAGTTGCCCATTCTCTGGTAAGTCCCTTAGTTGCCTCTTACGACACCCACGGGAAGATATGGGATGGTGCTATTCTTTACGTCCGACACCACACGGATACGCACACAGTGTTCTATGTGCCTTTGTAACAACCATACAGCGATCGCCAATCCGCCTGCCAAGCGTGGCGATTATGGCATATAAAACCCCTCCTTGGGGAGGCCTATGTCCAGCAGTGGACGTCTTTAGGATGAAATGATGATGATGATGATGATTAGAGAGTTGGCGACATTATACACGGACCGGAGAAAAAGTTTAATGTGGATGAAAGAGTAGAAGAAGTCAGGCACTTTTAGGTAATGCGACTGGTGTTGAGAATGGTGGCTTTTTGAAGCATGTAAAATGTGTAACCTAAATTTTACATGCAACATTTTGCATTGTAACTACATGCAAAACACTTCACATATAGTGTTAAGGATTTGTGTTATAGATTTTGGAAAAAGTACTGGTGGATGAGAGGTTTAAGGACAATGTGAACTGTTTGTTTTCCACAGCGTTTTAATTTCTTTAGTGAGTTCTTGGTACCTTACTAAGTTTTTTTCGAATATCGTAGTTTGAATGTTGTGTGAGAGTTAGGTATCCCTATCTATTTTATTTATTTATTTTATTTGGCTCTTCAACAATGAGTACACTATAGCATGTAAAATGGTACAATCAAACTTAAGTCTAAGTGCCCCATCACTTATAGAAGAGCACTGCATGCACTACATTTTGCGCATAAACCACGATTTAAAAAACCATAATGGAAAAAGAAAAAGTAAAAACAGTGAAAAGAAAAAGGAAATAAAAATTAAAACTAGGAATTATACATATACAATACAATTATACATATAGGCAAATACTTGTGACAGATAACCCGACTATTGATTATATTACGACGAAGTACAGTTGAAAATTCTTTTCAGACTAGGCACAGATGTATGAAACAGATCAATATCCTCGTCGTGTTCTTCGTATAGAGCATACATTCTAGACAGTGAGCAATGCTGCCTCAAATTTGTATTACTTTTTGGCTTGCTGAACAGTTTTATGTTAGATCTTCTTGGTTGATTTCGTGGCACATGAAAGGACACCTTGCTAAGCAACTCGGGACAATTTAAATCTATGGGTAAACTGTTCGGTGACATCAGGTTATTGTGGTTCAATTCCAATAGATTTTCTAATTTCTTTTCTAGTATGGCTTCAGGTTTGTATTTATACAGGGAGGGGGGGACGATACGACAAAAAATAAATTAAAATACTGGTAATACTAGTTCCTAAGAATATTTTGAAACTATTAAATAAATCCTAAAAACGAAATTAAAAAAAAGTCAGATTTACTAAAGAGCATAGCTAACCTAGAAGCTCTAACCTAGAAGTAGCTCATGAATTTGTTAATTTCTTTACTAGCATACCAGCTAAAACCACGGAAGCTTTAAATTCCTCACCTGACGTCTCAATTGCGTTATTAAAGGCGAACGTTCCAGGCTGCCCGGTAGAATTTCAATTTAAACATATAAACCCCGTAACAGTCTTAAAAGCATTTCGGCAAATCAAAATAAAATTAACTGAAGATTTGTGGGGCATGTCTATTAAAGTTTGCACATCTATAATTGAAACAATAGCGCCTTATTTGGCTATAATATTTAATATGTGCGTAGACCAGGGAGTTTTCCCAGATCTAATGAAATTTAGTAAGGTCATACCACTTTTCAAATCCGGGGACAGTAAAGATACCAATAATTATAGACCCGTGTCCGTGTTGCCGGTTTTCAGCAAGGTATTTGAAAAGATAATGCTAAATCAGATGCTTGTTCATTTTAACACAAATGGCATTTTACACGAGCATCAGTATGGTTTCACCAAAGGACGTTGTACGACTGACGCCGGCGTCACTTTATTAAAACATATATTTACCGCGTGGGAAGAGGCGCAAGATGCCATAGGAATTTTTTGTGACCTCTCCAAGGCATTTGATTGCGTAAATCACGACACGTTACTTTTGAAACTTGAGCATTACGGACTGGGTAAACTTGCGCTTAGTTTAATAAAATCTTATCTGTATGACAGACAGCAGCAAGTTCAAATAAATGGGGTGAATTCATATGGTTTAAAAGTAGAAATGGGAGTCCCACAAGGGTCAATATTAGGTCCTTTCCTCTTTTTAGTTTATATTAATGATCTTCCCCGTTTATTCAAAAACCAACCACAAATGGTGTTATTTGCCGATGACACCTCTTTAATTTTTAAGATAAATAGACGGGCTAATAATCTCGACAATGTAAATAACGCCTTACTTCAGGTCGAAAATTGGTTCACAGCCAATAACTTAGTATTAAATGGAAAAAAAACGAAATGCATCAGATTTGCTTTACCTAATGTCAAAAGTAGTGATTGCGATATAGTATTGAATAAAGAGAAACTGGAATTCGTTGATGAAACTGTTTTCCTGGGAATCACGCTCGACTCAAGGCTACAATGGGGTCCTCATTTAACATCTCTCGCAGGACGACTAAGTTCGGCAGCATATGCTGTCAGAAAGATCCGGCAATTTACTGATGTGGATACCGCGAGACTGGTCTATTTTAGTTACTTTCATAGTATTATGTCTTACGGTATTTTACTTTGGGGGCGAGCTGCAGACATCGAGTCTATCTTTATTCTGCAGAAAAGAGCAATCAGAGCCATTTACAATCTACGTATGCGCGATTCTCTAAGGGAACTGTTTAAGGAAATTAACATAATGATGGTACCTTGTCAATACATTTATGAAAACATTATGTACGCTAGAAAAAATCTGCATCTTTTTGGTAAAAGAAGTGACAGACATAACTATAGTACTAGAAACAGGGACCAACTAGTTCAACCAGGTTTCAGGCTGGCTAAAGTAGATTCTTCTTTCATGGGGTTCTGTCTAAAGTGTTACAATAAAATACCTCCCCACATTGTTCAACTGAATGAGACAAAATTTAAGTCCTATATTAAACGCACACTATGCAGCCGAGCATATTATAAATTGGATGATTACATCACTGATAAAAATGCTTGGCTGGATGCTGGTCTAGCTCCACAGCCATAAGGGTTCATAGATTTATTGATTAGCATTGGTGACAATTTTTTTGGAGCTGCTGAAGATGTAGAACTACATTATCTTTGCATTGTATAAACTCAAACTATTAGTATTATATAATTTTGCATAGCACATACATGTGAGCACTATGTACTTTAAAGCCACCATTTACGAGATGTCTTTCGTTGACTTGAATATGCCCTGGCGGTTGAGTGTTTGTCATGCTCACTTGAATGTCTCGCTGATGGTGGCGCATGTGTTGGATCATTTGGTTCCCTTCAAAATGGTTGAACTAAATGGTGCCGATCCGTGCGTCATGTTCGTGAACGGGCGCCGTCAGTTGAGACTGGTCATCTCTTAGCTGCCTCGGTTATTTGAAATTTATTTTGAATTGTCTAATTTCATTGCCACTAGGACCTCTTTTAACGTGCACAATTTGTTACATCGTTCTCACATTGTACCTCTAGATTCAACATGAATGATGTAACCTAAATTTGTAATATTCTATTGATTTTAAAAGAGTGTTCATGGAGTTTCTTGCTCGTTCTTCTCCATAGAAACCTACTGTTTGGAACGAGCAACTAGCTGCAACTTTTTGACTGACTGACTCCTTGACAATTCAAAAGTGCCTGTAAATGGTTTATTTGAAATAAATGATTTGAGTTTGAGTTTTTGAGTTTGAGTTTGCATATACAAATAAATGTAACCAAAATAAAACACCTTAATATGAAATATTGGTTTTCTAACTTGTGAGAAGAGCGGCAACTTGTGGCGTTATAATTTAATATTATTAATGCTCAATAAAAACAATTACACCAAATTACCAAATCCTACTATGATCCTTTTTTAGGGTTCCGTACCTCTAAAGGAAAAAACGGAACCCTTATAGAATCACTTTGTTGTCTGTCTGTCTGTCAAAACACGGGAACGCGTAGAGATATCGAGTTGAAATTAAATCCATATACTAAGATCTACGGTCCCTTGAAGCTGTCAAAACATCAAACTCCTAAGTTAACGTGAAAAAAAAGATACAGCCGTTTATCGGTTCAGCTGTTTCGTCGTGAAAACGTAGACAGAGTTACTTTCGCACTTATAATATTAGTATGGATTAGTATGGAAGTATGAATATGTAGAGGGTACCTACTTTGTACGGAACCCTCGGTGAGCGAGTCCGACTCGCACTTGTCCGGTTTTGTGCTATTGCCATCCCTGCCCTGTGAATTACCGTTGCTATTCCAAATTTACCTACCTACATAGGTAGTACATACATAGATAGACCAAGTAGTAAAATGTTACCCGCTGTCATCAAAACATTTAAATGCACGCTGTAAACGCAGCAATGTCGGTAGGGCCGCCATCAATGCGCCCACGCATGTTTCAAACCTTGCTCAGTAGTTTAACTTGACTATAAACGACGTGGGAAATGGAAAAATTGGGGACGAAGCAAACTACAGGAAGTTAATTCAAAAGGTACCCAAATACGGTATTTTACGAGCGGTAAATGGGACCACAAATTGAAAATGGCTAACTAGACCTAATATGAATACAATGGTAACTTTAACTATGTTAACGTACTAAAGTTAATACTGTTAAGGCCAAATACTCAAACGCTAATCAATTTTAAGATGCCGTTAAGACTCGTGCTGTCACAGTTACTTTGACATAAAGTGACAGAGATAGCACGAGACTTATGGCATCTTAGTGGAATTTGCCCATTAAATCTATAAAATAAATATATACAGTAGAAAATAAACTTTAAAATCTTTAAACTCGGCGCCATGTCGCCCACAGGAAGTGAAGTTAACTTCAGTTAGTACTTTAGTAGTTAAGTTGAGTCAGTAACCGACTGCTAGCGGTGACAATGTGTTTAACACGGCAAGCGATGAAGACACCCCGCTGGTTGACACACACAGGTCGGGAGAGTGGCGAACATTGGCAAAACGTGTAATCAAAAATGTCCAATGTTAATAGTAAGTATGTTACTGCTTAATGCCCGTATTTCAAAGATTCCATGATTTCTATCACGTTATATTGACACGTTTGTTATATTTTGATTCCATATACTATTTGATTGACTTCCACATCTAAAAATAGGGTACCTACAAGTCTTTAGCACTTCAATGACTTAAACCACAGTGGTCTTGCTTACTACAATATACACATCTTCATTCATACCACCTACAAGGGGAATTTATTGACAAATGTCATCGATGTAAAATCAAATGAGATATAATAACGGTTTTATCATAAACTAGCTTCTGCCCGCGACTTTGACCGCGTGGAAGTCAATATACCATACCATAAAACATAATAGCCTATGTTACTCACTGACAATATGAGTTTTAGGGCACGTCAACCTCGCAAAACAAAAAAAAAGAACCCTCTTATCTCTCAAAAAACAGAGCTATGTGGTGAATCCTGGGTGATAACTTTTTAAGAAGGTAAAAGAATTTTTAACATCGTAAGTATTTTTTGAGTTTATCCTTTTTTCCCCTTTTTTATAATAATATAATTTTTATCCAACATGGAAAAATAATCTCTTTGACACAAAACTTGTGCTAATATTGATACTTAATAAATGATCGCCATCCTCCGCCCCCGTATGTCTCAGATGTGAAATGCGTCTGCAAATGCCACTAAAATGCAGCTAGTTAGTAAGAGTTGCAGTCCTATGAATAAATTAATACCGCGTTATGGCCGCCACTCAGAATCCCATGTAATTGGAACTCATTTTCGATCAGCATTTTATCGCCCCACACCGCTATTCCAAGGTAAACGAAAAGTGTAGAAAAGCAACTTAGTATCTACTTTTTAAAGGGCATTTATACAGTTATACGGGATGGAATGAGAATATTGTCTTGTATTTTGTTGAATAAAAAGGTTTCTTTCATGGACTTTATGCTTTTATGTACCTATTACTATTATTATATTGTTATCGCAAGAAAAAACTCGATCCTTCTCTGAGCTGCGGTCGTCTTTTGTTAAAAATAAATATGTCAATGACGATCAATTTGGAGCGATCATGAGTACCAAATTTGTAATAAAAAAAGGAATATGATTAAAAATAGGTTACAGGTAGCAAGCTTCGGCAATAGTTTTTTTATAACCTGATTACCTAACAGTAAATGACGTCCGTATGGTGCCGGACGCAAAGAATAGCACCATCCCATATCTTCCCGTGGGTGTCGTAAGAGGCGACAAAGGGACTTACCAGAGAATGGGCAGCAGCGTTCTCTGTGCCTCTGTAACAACCATACTGCGATCGCCAACCCGCCTGCCAAGCGTGGCGATTATGGCAAAACCCTCCCTTTTGGGGGAGGCCTGTGTCCAGCAGTGGACGTCTTTCGGCTGAATGATGATGATGATGATGAAATGACGTACTTCCTCGTGTTCTGCCTGACCATACATGTTTGCTAAATAGATAGACATAATTACCAACGTCCAGAATAAAACTACACTCTACAAGTCCCTATGTCCATAAAAGTTTATAACAAACTACCTGAAATAATAAAGGAAGTAGAAAAGTTTAATTTATTAATAATAAAAAGATTTTAAAAACTCTAATAAGCAAGTGTTATTTTATTATTTCATAAATTAATATTTAAAGGATAAGTATATGAATGGTACAGTCGAGAATAAATTAATGAATATCACAATATATAATTATATTTATTCACCACGAGTTCACCACATACATATCATAAAAAGCAAAATAATAAAATTATTTACAATTCCAAGAAAAAGGCAGGGAGCTCAACGGGACACGTGCCCAACAGACTGGCAGCATTGCCACGTTGCATGGCAATGCTGATTCTTTGACCTAAGAATAGACCAGCCTTCGGGTCACGTGAAGAGTCGACATTCATTCGAATGAATGAATTGGTTTAAGATAAGGCAAACAGCGCTACCTATCTGCTACCCTATTGCTGTGCCCGACAGAATCCATAATGGTTCTAACTAAACACCTACAACCTAAGCATATTTATACTTATAGAAAAGCAGTACAGATATTGAGTATTGATTATTTTAATAAAACAGATCAAATACCACTATCAAAATAGTAATGAACTCAAAGACAGAAACTTATAAATCCATGTCACAATACCTTAAAACTTCCACATTGCCGATCTAAAGTTGAAATAGCTTTTGTTACATATTCAATGCACACAGCACAACACTACCATTGAAATACGAAAAGGTACATTATAAGCTAGCAAATAGAGAAACAAAGTCGTGTTTGTTTCGGTTTGATGTATCGTGTGTGACAGATGTATGGATGGATTATCTGACTGTGTACGGATCTTTTATCCATGGATTATCCGCGAGCATAGGGGTTCTCTGCCAATCGATGGTAGGAAGTCTAGAAAAGGACGAACGGCTGCGGCTGCCTCGATTTTGCAGTGCCTCGGGCATGTTTGCCGACGCGAGGGGTGGATGACTTTTACGCCTTAAGAGCGCCCATCCCCATTGAACGAACTTCAACTTCATGTTTGTAATTTAGAATCTCCATTACATGTGCAAGGTTTCTATGAAGCTGTTTTTTTAGTTTTTCAATGTATGAGTGCATTATGAACGGCCAAAATTCAGATGAAATTGTGCAAAATAGCTGATTTTCGGACGTGTTTACTGAATTTGTTTCTCAAAAAAGTTTATTTTTGGCTTCATACAAACCTAGGTTTAAGCCACAAGATACCTGTGTGTTAAAAATATTTAGAAAATAATTTGTTTTAACGCCGTAATCGCGTACGAGCGTTTGTATGCGAGATATGACGGGATGGGCGCTCTTAATGCGCAAAAAGTCAGCCTCATTACTTCGGAGAATTCGAGGCAGTGGCAACAGAATCCTAAGGATGATTGCAGACAGGCCAGTATCGGCTGTTGTGGGTAGGCTCATTAGACTACATGTTACCTGATTCGTTTTTTTTTTTGCAATGTGATTTTTCCTAGTTTTATTTTCAATTGTAATTTTAATAGTATTTTGAATTAATTATAATGGCAATTGGTTCGTTTTTTTTATTTATTTCAATTTATTGTTGATTATGTTTTATTTTAAGTTATTTATTTTCAATTTATTGTAATTTTAATAGTATTTTCAGTTAATTATAATGGCAATTAATTAGTTTTTTATTTATTTCAATTTATTGTTGATCTGGTTTTTGTTTTTTATTTCAATTCTTAATTTATTTTCAATTTTTGATTATATATTGCGATATTATTTTGAATAACATAAATTTAAGATAGTGTTACTAACAAAATATGGACATTAATAGTCCGAATTAAACTATTTTTTTATACTTAATACAATAAAATTAAGCTATAAACACTATGCGGGTGTTTTGCGGATATGTTGCTTTTTCAACAGTAACATCATCTGCCTATGTTGTGGTCGGTTTCCAGTCTTACTGGATGCAACTTGAAATGTTTTCTGAGCGGTATTTTTGATTTGATTTTATTTTTTTATTTTGATGTTTATTATTTGATTTGTTGACATTGTTAACTTATGGATGTTTTTAATTTTAATGGAGTAATATTTTTATTTTATTTTAATTTAAGTATTTTATTAAAATGTTAATTAGTTGATGTAGGTACTAACATAGATCTTCCGGCCCCCCTAAATGGGTCCTGGGGCGGCAGACTCGGGGACGTCTGTCGCCCCCCACATACACCAGGACCCGAGGTGGCGGCGCGTAGTGTTCCACGCGCGGCCCTCTAAGACGTCCGGGGGGGAGTCTAACACCTCACTACCCCCGACAGTCGGCCCGCTGCAGCGGGCCGGCACCAGCCGGGGGTTGCGGAAGTATCTCCAGTTCCCGCGACCCCCGACGTAGGTGTGAGATGGAACACCGGGGTGGTTTTTGACCCCTCCGCCCGCCCCAGGGCGGAGGACATCCATGAGGATTTTCCACCCCGTACCCAAAAAAAAAAAAAAAAAGGTACTAACATAGATCTTAAGCGCTACTAACAAATATTGTCTGAAATTGTCTTTGATGAATAAATATAATAATAATAACCTCTGATTTGTATTACGTGCAGAATTAAATACTTACATTTACACCACAATGTAACTAATATCGTGATTTGCACAATAACTTCATATCTGTAAGTGTAACTGTGTTACTATTATCTGATTTAATAGTTTCTTGAACAAAGTTAGCTAATAAATAGGTTACTGTTGGATTACCGTAAATTATAACATAAAATAGTTACGTGTAACTGGTGGGACTAGAAGTGGCATTAATAATTATTATGACAAGATAATTTGTTGCTTAGTAACTCGTAAAGAATGAATGAATGGTGTTTGTTGGTAATCAATGGTAATAAGTGGAGGATTATGTTCGTAATAATTATGGCTGTGGGCGATAGATTTGTAGTGTATTCGTGACGCGATACTTCGATGTATTGTTTGTAGAAGTACTTATGTACCTACGAGGTACTACCTTTTGGATAGGGCATCTAGATTGTATGACTTTTAATGGTCTTATTTCTGTTGTGTGTGCATACATTTTGTAAGCATCTAAAAGGCTCAATACTCCATCATCACCATCTGATTAACTTTTTCCATACTATGTTGTTTTCGGCTTCCAGTCTAAGCGGATGCAGGTGAATACCAGTGTTTTACATGAAGCGACTTCCTATCTGACCACCAAGACCCAGTTACTAGGTAATACGATACCCTCTGGTAACAGTGATTTTCAGACTTGTCAACCCAACGTCTGTCAAAAATTTACGAATACAGTCGGGACCAACGCCATTACGTTCTTTCCGAAGCGCAGAGGGTTCTCCATCCACGCACCGACCGCGACAAGCGTGGCTTAACTATGAGCCAATATTCCTTCAATCAATTAAAAACTAACATGAAACAGTTAGCCATAAAAACCGCATTACTTTGCCTATTTTGCGTACTACAATGACGGAAAAATTACAAAATACGTTTTTATAAATGCCCCAAGGGATGCATACGTTCCAGTTTAGGCTGAAAAATATTATTAAATTAGCATAACTCTGTGCAAAGGAAAGTCTACGGAAAAGAAAATAATTTACGTAGGTACCTACCTGAAACGACTCGCACCGGAACTGACGTCATGATTTATTCATCCCGACTTCCTTTGGAAAATTAACGAGATTCCCATTCATTGGAGAAAATAAAAGGTGTCAGTTTGAATGTTGAGCTTACGACGAGTGGTGCGATAGCCGGGTGTAAAGCCTTATTTAAACATTTTGCTAAGAAATAGAAGCATATTACTGGCCTTAACGTATTTGTAACCGATTTTAAAAAAGGAGTCGGACCTCATGTTCGTCTGTAGGTATGTTTTTTATGCATGTTCATCGATATTTTTGTCATTTCATCATCATCATCATCTTGTCAACCTTAAGACGCCCACTGCTGGGCATAGGGTTTTCCCAAGGGGGGTTCAGACGTAAGGGCCATACTTGGCCAATGCATGTTGGCTATCGCAGTAGGTGTTATGGTATTCAGAAGTACGCTGCTGCCCATCTTCTGGTCAATATCCATCTGTCGCCTTCTACGACACCCAAAGGTAGAAATGGTAGAATTTTTATCAGTAAACAAAATCGTCATTTATGGACAGATTAAAAAAGCCTTTTTTTAAAGTACACATAAACATAACTCTAAAAATTGAGATGAAACAAATTAAAAATGGTTTTTTGGTATTCATCCCAAATACTCATATTTTATATTCGAAATTACATTACGTTAATACAGACATTTACGACACCAAAAGGTTATCCAATCTTTGTCGAAAAACTTCTAAATTACGACATTTGGGAAAATAGCGCACTAAAGAAAACATGACCGTCAAGTTAGCCGACATTTTAATACAACTTAAAATTCAACAAACGTTCTCGTGAAGGCAAAATTATAATAATTTCCTGCTCACACTGCCAAGATCACAGCGTGAATGGACTTTTTACAACTCTGTGCTCAAAGAAAACATAGTTTTGGAAACAGATTTCCGAGAAAAACCACCTTAATTTCTTAAAAGTAGAGTCCAAAACTCAATGTGTGGAGTAAAGTTGACAAATCATCACCAATAAGAGTGTGTGCCAATGATATTATGCGTAGACACGAGTCCGGTCCCATCCACTATGTTTGTTCTATCTTAAGCAAACAAAATCCAACCGTATTCCATGCTAATAAGATCTACTTTCACCTAAATCACACAGAGCTTATATTTTTTTAACGAACTTTATGTAACCTCAAACAATTGAAATTAACCTTTAGGTGTAAGCTAATAAAGTCGTAATTTATGAATGTGAAGTTGGTTCATTAAGGGGAAGTACATTCGGTAGAACTTCCGCGGCATTATGTAGCGTTAATCCGCGAGAAGTATGCGTGAGCGCGACGCACGCGACGTGCCCTTAAGGCGACGACCGAAGGATTACAAAAATATTTTTATTAATGTTACTTGACCGACGAAAGTGACATTTGAAAGAAATCTTTGTAAAAAACGTTTTGTTTGTCTCTTAATGGTCGAAGTAACCATAGTTACAAAACGAAAACATAAAGGTGAAACAATACAGTGAAAGTGAGCTTCCAACACTAATATAACTAATCATATAATTAAAATGGCTTTGTTTAATAACAAGCATACCACGTTTTATAACGTTAAAAGTTAAAAACTTATATTTACACAGTAAAGTTAGGACACATTCAGATAATAAATTTTCATTATTTTGCTTTTAGAAGCTCCCAATATTGCTCATAAACTGATAATAGGACGTACATTTTACTTCGAACGTTCTTTTCTGAGTGATCTAAGAAGGTTGCAAACTTTTTTCATCTCATTACGACTTGAACAACTTGAGACGTAAAAAACTTAAAGAGGTTTTTACTGCCTTCCGAAATATCTGAAAAAAAATTCGCCAGTCTACCGCATTTAATCACATTTTGACTATTTAGTTTGGTAAAAGTTTCCAAGTCTTTTTTGGAAAAGGGGCCTAAGGTAATATTTGTTATGGTATTCATAAATGTACAGTCACGAGCATAAATATGTATTCGCATTACAATATTTTTTTTTTTAATCTTTATTATTTTAAGGAACTTTTGAACACAGTTCATGCCAGTCCCATCATAACCTAATCTTAAGTTAACTTACAAACAAATAACTAAAAATAAACATAAACAGTGCTTTAAATATTAACTAATGTAAATATCATTTTAGCTTCACGGGACATAGGTCGAGCCAGAAAATTATGAAAATAGCCTAAGTCTAACCTATTTATATTTAGTTCTCTAATTATTCTATTTCTCACATATTCGTTCCTGACGCATTCCACCAAGACATGTTGCACATCTTCTCTATTACCGCAATACTCGCAATTGAGCGAGTTCACTTTTTACATAAGAATTACAAAATTCAAAAGCAAAATTTGAAATAACTATTTGAACTTATAGATAAAACGTATTTTATAATACTTTAGGATCAAAAGTACACTATTCGTAGGTAACCCTATAACATTTCAATCAATAGTTTACGACAAAATCAGTTTTATAATGAAAACAATTGTTTACATGTTTTTGCTCGTGATTGTACCACCACATCGCGCATTTTATAGCTGGAACATTGGTAACAATTTTGCAGAACACGTTTAAATAAAGAAGTTGGTCAGAGTTGAATAAATGTGCCTAAGTTTACCAACACGACATTCAATATTGCCACTGTCTCCCACAGACCGACACAGACTATCAATAAACGCGGTTATCTCATAAGTTTTCCAATTACAAGTACTTAGCATTGTGACGTTATATTAAGTTAAACGCCTGTCCGCGGCCGGGCGCGGCACCATCCATCCATCTCCGTCATACAGCATCATTTGTAGTTCCCCGCCACTCGCCAGCCCGGACCAATCCCCGTATTGAATCTCAGCCCGCTCTGTTTGACTAATGGCGGGCCCGCCATCCTCCAAACTGATTTATTAAATAAATTAACGTCCGCTTGATAAACGAGCTTTTTAAAAGCAAATTCTGATGCGAATTATCTAACGCACAGACTTCGCCTTAACTTCGGTTAATCTCGTTTCACAAAAGAACTCGCTTTATTTCTGAACAGCCAAATCCCCTATTTGATTCGTACTGAATTCTATGTGTTTACAAACGTCACGGGCGATACAAAATAAAATGTATTTTCCGCCAATTTTAACATAACCTCAATAAAGTCCAACCTTTCTCGAAACCTCCTTTGTGCGTGGCATAGACAAAAAATAATGTTTTTATGCGTCGCAAAAGAAATAAATCAACATGGCTAAACTCACCCCAGTGGAAACCGTAAAGTTTAGGGCGCATATTGCTAATAAAAACAGGGGCAGTCCCACCCCCGCGTGCAATGAAACGGATACAATAAATAAATGCCGTAATTAACTCTATTCATACATCAAATTATCTGCTGTATTTACGAGTTCCCCAAAATTTCGGCGCGCACAATGATGTCGTACAATATGTATAGAAAGCGCGCGAATTGGAATCAGATGACAGTTGGGCAGCCATTTTGTATTGTTGTGTTGCCAATAGGTCAATCAAATGGGGGTGTCAATGTTGCAGTCGCAAGCAGGATGTCACGCGAACATCTGCGTTAAGTTTAGGACGATTTAATTCGTTCTAATTGAATTGTAACAAAACACAGCTGTTAAATTAGGGCCATTACTGTTATTAAGCTAATGAATGCGTGTGAAAGGGACACTGGCCATTGTCATCATCTGTTGCTTGTCTCTGCATAATAACTCCGCTACACAAAGTCTACAGGACATAACGCAATGTCCACCCTCTGATACATAAACCTTTACAGTTAGTCATTCATCATCACTATCATCAGACTGTAGCTAGGTTAAGGACGAACAAAGGTATAGAATACTTATAAGTATAATGAAAGGATTTAGTCAAGTTGGTTCGTTCACTTTAGATTTTGACTTCTATATTGGTTGCTCTTTGCAAAAATGACACATTTGCAAATCAAACCATTCGAATCCTATCACCAATCCATACTAATATTATAAATGCGAAAGTAACTCGGTAACGTTTTCACGACGAAACGGCCGAAGCGATTTTGATGAGTGATGAAATTTGGTATGGAATCTTGAACCTTGGGAATTAGAACATAGGCTTTTTAATCCACGACTTCGTCTGCATCCGCGATAACCGACATTCACACGGACGAAGTCGCGGGCAAAAGCTGGTTGCTTATAAACCAAAAGAACTTCTGTAAACCAGTCATAGTTTATCGGCATCTCAAATAACACGACCATATTATTAATGGCAACTATTCCATACACGCCATTGCCCCATATTCGACACAACTATCTAGCTTTGATAACTTCATAAAATACGAAACGATTCAATTTGAGATCTGAAGCATTCATCTAAATACGGTATTAGTTTGACAACTCGGAAACATACTTATTTTGGCGAAAGGCCAATTTGGATCCGATGTAGGCGAGGCTGGAATGGCTCCTAGCCTAAAATAGAACAAATTGCAGTCATTTGTGAGACAACGGTGTATCTTGTTATGGCATGCTGCAAACTGTGGGAAGGTCGGCTACAGAACTTAGCCAAATTTCAATTTACAAAATGCTACATTTTTAGTGCAATTTATAAGACTTTTGAAGCATTTATATACTACTAGCTTCTGCCCGCGGCTTCGCCCGCGTAAAAAGAACGATTATCCCAAGGGAACATTTTACCGGGATAAAAAGTATCCTATATGGTAATCCAGGAAATGGTCTAACTATGTGCCAATTTTCATGCAAATCTGTTCAACGGTTTGCGCGTGATTGAGTAACAAACATCCAAACATCTTCACGAACTTTCGCATTTATAATATTATATAGTAGGATTTTACTTAACCCAACAGGTAAAATAAAATAACAAATATAGTCACATGAACCAGAGCAATTAGTTGTCAAGATAATCTGAAAGTGTCATGGTTTTCACAAATAACCAGTCTAATCAAAGGCCGAGGTAGTTAATCCAAGATCTTTTTCAAAGGTCTCCGTAACCTATACAGCACTGAAGAAAGAAAATAGCTACCCAATTACTCACAAACCACCTGTTGTTTCAACAAAACATTTATAAACACGCGTCCTTTTCTCAAAACAAATTCGTATATTCGTATTACATAACAGAACTAGCAACAAACGTTTCCATTGACGGCTGTTTAAAAAAAGCAAAGAGTCCTGTTACCGAGCGCGCCATAAATCTAGCAGTAACCGCGCGTTTAACGCCGCGTTAAAATAGACCTGAGGTTAGAGTGGCCAGGTGGACGCCGGTTCCGGGACCGGGGTTTATGTTTAACCTGAAATTTGTAACATTTGAAGTAAACTGTCAAACGTTTCGTTTTCTTGTAAGGGAAAGCTTTTGTATCCACAAAAAGCTTAGATCTTTTGTTTGGAAGACGAATTAACTTAATGGATGTTGTTAAGCATGCGCATACGCAGCGTCTTCAATATGTGACGAAGTGATACTTTTTAACAAAGTTAAAAATGTCTGCAAAAAATTGCATAATCTTTGAGTAATTTTGGAATATTGAGCACAAATATAGATGTCATCAACCAAGCTATTCATACCATTATAAATAATAAATAAATAAATATTAGTAAAACTACCTGAAGCATAAAAAAAATGCGTATCCCAAAATATAGCTCCCCATATCTGGCAACACTACACCGTGCTATAGTTAAAGCGTTAGTTATTATTACAACGACGGTTTTATGACTGATATTCGAACTAAACGTATCGTTATTTTAAACAAATGTGACGTTAAAAACTATATAATAACTGGGGACTTTCATTGCTTCCTTGAACGTTTCAAATAGAAGCACGTGTAATAAGGAAATGGTTTGAATAAAATATGAGACGAATTTTTGTGAAGTCTGGGTTTGAAGTTACTTTTGTCCATCAATCGGAACAGTGTCTAGTAGCTTTATCTTTTGGTTAAAAGTTTTAGTTTGAGAAAATCTGTTAAGACAGCTATAACAGTTTTATATCTTAATAACACGAAGCTGGTTCTGATCTATATTCATTTCTTTTGTTAAGTTTTTATACATTAAATACTCGCTCAACATTTTTAAATCATCAACATGAAAACTTGGCAACACTTCTTAATAGGCACACGTCAACACATATACAGCCTTAAGCTCCAGCTAATGACATATTATTATAAGAATATCCGAACGTATTTAACTGTCATTACTGTCATCAGCGACCATCCATCATGGCGGCTTAAATTCTATCGGCGGCGTCGTCTGAACAAGGCATTTTTGAATTATCTCGTTGTGGAACCAATACGGATGGACCTATTTCTATTATAATGTAATATTGAATGTACTACTGACCGCGTTGGCGTTACCCAGGGTATATTTTGAAAACTTTTTAAATGTTTAAAGCTAGTTTTAGTCATTTCCTTTTTTTTGTCACTGTTTCTGTTTATGTTGCTTTCTTCTACCACGTCTGTGTGCGACCTAGATCACGAACACGATCACGTATTGCAGGACACTCAAATTCAAAGTCAAATCATTTAACTTAATTAGACCATTAAAAGCACTTTTTAACGTCATTTATTTGATAAGAATAAAATTGAATCCAGTTATTCATTGACTGTAGTTAGGTCGTTTATTACCAACACTTCCATTTCAAAACTACAAAGTGTTAATTTAGGATCACTCTGTAAGTTTTACATGCAGTTTGTTCGATTGTCAATGTCGCCAGCTTTCTTTATAAAGGACACACTTTCCCTGACCATTTTTCCTATGCGCAAATTAATGGCCAACACATGCACACAAGTACGAATGACTTATTCATCGATGCAAAGTTACAAAGCTACTTGTTAAATATTTGAACAAGGAATTATTACATTCTGTCCTATGTAGTTATTAGTGAATTTTAATAGAATTAATCTTAACACTGTAGTGGCAGGTAGGTAGCTGTATTCTCAGTATAAAGTGCGAACCTCCTTGCACGTGCTAGGTTAAAGGTTAGAAACTGGTTGGTAGCGACCTGCCAGGCAGTAGTTACGAAGTTAATAACACCAAGGTTTGTCATTAAATATAAAGTAGATACACATGTAATTATATAGGTACTGTAGCGACTAGGCTACACTTTGTAACGTACTCGTTACAGTACCGGATCTGGGATACGTTAAATGAAAGGTATTAATGACTCTCAGAAGACTATATTAGTATAATTAGCGAGAGGTAAGATTACATGACCTTCTTCGTAGAGCTGTCGGTCTCACTGACATAACTGTCATAGTATAAAAGCTATATTCTACATCATTCAAATATACTACTCAAAACAAAATAAGGGCCACAAGGTATTTTGTCTGTACCATGAAAATAATAAAACCAATATATATTTTTTGTCTCCATAACGAAAACTAATGTTGTTTTTACCATGTAGACCAATAAATTTATTCAAATAATAATGATTAAAAAGTTTATTTGCTTTTGAAAGAAAAAACACATTTTAGGTTAAAAATAAAAACAACGTAAAGTTACTGAAAACAAAAGAAAACACTCCATGCTCATCTTTTAGTAACGGGTATGCCCCCCTCGTTTAGCTACGCACTCCTGAAGCCTGGAGTGCATGCTCTCAATCAAATGCCTGACATTTTCCATTCGAATCTCTTCCCAGGTCCTTTTCACAGCTATGATGAGTTGCTGTTGGTTGTGGATTTCCTGATCACCGTCTCTAACTCTTCGTTTCAACTGATCCCACATGTGCTCTATTGGATTTAAGTCCGGACTGTTCGCCGGCCACGGCAAGACTTGAATTTGAGAGTCTTCCAGTACAAACCGAGTCACTTGAGCCGTGTGTGCACGAGCATTGTCTTGCATCAAGATGAATCCAGGACCCGCTCGCTGTGCAAATGGGATCACATGTGGTCTGAAAACTTCCTCAATATACCTCAAACTCAAACTCAAAATCATTTATTTCAATTAAACCATTTACAGGTACTTTTGAATTGTCAGAGTCAGTCAGTCAGAAAGTTGAAGCTAGTTGCTCGTTCCAAACAGTAGGTTTCTATTGAGAAGAACGAGCAAGAAACTCCATGAACACTCCTTTAAAATCAGAGAAATTTTACAAATTTAGGTTACATCATTCATGTTGAATCTAAGGGTACAATGTGAGAACAATGTAACACGTCTTGCATGTTAAAAGAGGTCTAGAGCGCTGAGCAGTAACAGTACCCTCATTTAAAATAGCGAGCTCAGTTTTGCCGTGTAAGCTTATCTCGCCCCAAATCATTACATTTGGACCACCAAAACGATCGACTTCATGGATGCAGGCTTCTGAAAATCTCTCGCCGCGTAAAAAATTTAACTTTGCATTCGTCTGTGAAGAGCACCATAAAAAAATAAATTACACCAAAATTAAAAAATACCTCGTGGCCCTTATTTTGTTTTGAGTAGTATATAATCGAAAGTATCCAGAAAGTTCTAACCATAGACTAAATAGTTATGCCTTCATTACATAAAGCCTCTCTGCTTTACAAACTCTCTACAGTACCGACATATCTACCTACGTTCAAAGGGGTCACCAACCTTTATCTATTCAAGCTAGATCACAATGTTTTCTAGTAGCCTATTTTTTTTAAGACTTTTGGTATTATCTTGTTATCCGAGGAGCTCGTGGATAAGTAAAAGCCGTACAGATCGATCGGTCAAAGGTTAAGCTACGCTTGCCGCGGTCGGTCTGTGGATGGGTGACCATCCATTTCATACAGAGTTCCCTCCGTGCCTCAGAAAGCACGTAAAGCCGTTGGTCCCGGCTGTCATCTGTATATCTTTGGCAGTCGTTATGGGCAGTCAGAAGCCAGAATCCAGTCTTACCAGGGGGTGTCGTGTTACCCAGTAAATGGGTTGTGGAGATTCGATAGGCAGTCCCTCCTCCATGTAACACACTAATATTCAGCTGCATCCAATATAGTTGGGAAAAGCAGGCTATTAAAGGCAGATGATGAGACTCTTGGTATTACGTTTAGCAATGTGTCCAGTATGTATAGTCTGCTTGAAATCAAAATATGATAGTTTTAACACACACTAGTGTACTATATTTTCCCTTACATACTTGGCTCGCCTCCATTGAAATTAGACGCCGTGGCCGAAATTCGGAAACCATTATTATTATAAAAGCACATAACTACATATTACCTCGATAACCAGCCTCACTATTTTATATTTTTAAGAACAACATAATATCATAATAAGCTTCTATAAAACAAACTACGTTGACCTCTCAAGGTCTTGTGAAGTGAAACGAATGAAAGACTATTTTATACTGGTTGTCTAGTAATTGTAGCATCGCGTGTTTGCATACATAATTCTAAAGGAAATGACTTAAGTGCTGTTTTGAAAGAAAAGTGAAATAAATAGTGTTTGTTTTCATTGAAAACTTGTTTCTTTATGTTAATAAGTGTGGTTACTGTGAGAAAATATGTTTCGGTCTGGGAATGTGAGAGAAAATTAATGTAGTATCGTATAACTAATTATTGTAATGACATTCATGATAAAAGTGAATCATAAGAAGCCAGACAGGGTATAATGAAAGACTAACATTTCAAGGCTTTATTATTCCTAGACACACTTTTAGAACCTAAACTTGACTAATTGACTGATAGGTACACTGTGAACGACCCTTTAGGATACTTTAACTTATCTTTATATCAAAGTCAATTCACAACACCAAAGACCACGGCGACGGCGGCAACGACGGCTGATGACGGCTTCGTGACGGTGCAAAGGAGGAAGCGCCGACAGACTGAACCGCTGCGGCAAGGTTCCTACGGAGCCCAACGAAAAGCTGCGTGCTTCGAATGCGTATTTTGCCAGGGCAAAATAACTTACGAACTAAGCGACTACCCGCTAAGGGCACCCCCTGTGGAGTACGAGCCTCGGCTAAGGGCGTCACTGGGGGAGGACAGCAGAGGCTAAGTCGGATTACCAATATTTAGGGACGAATTTAAAGCTACAGGCTCAGTGGATCGGGTGCTGCGAAGCCGAATAGCCCGGTGTATATCTTCCATCTCCACTAGACCACCGATGGCGGAAGACATCGTGAAATACGTGAAACAAAGGCTGAAGCAGCAGCAGCAGTGTTTTTGTCCTGGGGGGCGAATAAATTATTTTTCTTTCTTTCTTTCTTTTTAAGTACGCGCCGAGAGTGCAGCTGCTGGAGTTGCATCGCAACGTCAACTTTAAGGCGTTTGTGGTGCGCGTACCAACATGCTACCTGCATCAGATGATGGAACAAAGCGTTTTGCCACAGGATGTGGTATTTACCGGAACGCACAAAGACTTGGTGCAACTAAGTGATACTAACATAGTTTTGAGTTTTATTTACTAACACAATTGTTATATAGTTAGGTGTGTGGTTAAGATCTATGGGTCTTTGTAACCTGAATAGAAATGGGTTATTATTTTGTATTGTTATTAAAGCAACAAAGTGTATTCTCTAACTGCTGGCATAAGGTCTTACCCTACCATCCTTTCCTGTGTGGTGCTTTCTCTGGTCTATGTTCTAAGTCACTCCAGCGTTTCCTAGGCTGCAATAATTAAACAGTAAAAACAATAGATGGACTATCAACCTTATAATCATAAAAAAACAGTGCCTAGCTCTCCTTTAATGCTAGCAAGTCCGTCAAGTAAGCCAGCCTCCGTTATATTTGCGCTTGCGCTGATCTCTGACCCAACACGTCGCTGGCAAGGCTTTGACTGATGCCGACACGGTTATATTGATACTGAGGCCCTGAGGGTCCTGCTTACTTAGTTAGATTAAACTAGGTTTAATGTTTTTATTAACATAGACCGCTTTGATACAGGTACTCTGTAGAATGCTTTGTCTTTCAGAATAGATTCAATTATAATAGTGACTAAGCAACATCTTTTAAATGATTCCTTTATTTTTCTCGTAAATGAGTATTAATAAGTGGGGTGGGGACTTGAAGAAGGGTCGACTTTTTCATATGTCCGTCGAGTAACTAATCCATTTTAATAACAATCTTCAACTCTTCGAAAGGAACAAAAAGTTTGAAGTACACTATGCATTCGCATTCTTCTGTTGAGCTTTCGAAAAACCACAACTAAACTTAAAGCAATATATCGTTTTCTGAGTAAACAAAGCTTTTTATTCTGGTAAAAGTCAGCAGGATATTCAATTCATAAAACATAAATATCTACCAATAATTTATACGAAATTAGTTGAAACATCCTATCTCAAATACAAAGCAACTATTATCTTAACAATTGTTTTTTGTTCTACCATTGTAGAAAGTATCAAAAAAACTTTTAGCAATGTGGGCGGTCAAAACTTCACTACTCATCAATTATATTGACAGTTGAAAACATTACATCATTTGTATCACATGCACTTATATCTCAAACGAATATAAAACTTACTGCAGGTATTAAAAGAGTGTAAGGTTAATTTAGGGATGGTAATATTAAGTTTGTGAAAAATAGTGGCTTAAAGGACAATGTGTCAGTTTTGTTGCGTTCAATGAATGATGACTTCCGAAGGTAATTGTTTATGTGTTGGTTGTAATCTCAATGCCGCTGACAATGGTTCATTTGAAATCGTTATGCTTAATGATGATTGCGATCATCATTAAGGAAATTAATGGTTTATGTGTTTTATATACAGAGACCAGCATATCAAGCTACAACAATTTGTCAAATTAATTTGATAGATTTTCAACTTTATAACAAACGAATAAGGTTCATATTCAATTGGAAAAATTTGACAGTTTAGTATGGCTTGATGTGCTGGTGTCTGTACCTTACCTACCTACCGTGTATCAAATTTTAGTAATTTGTGATTAACTTAAAATAAATTATATTCTTTCGAAAATACTTCTTCTCGAATCAATATTTAGTGTACTTGGGGCCAGTAGGTAGTCATGTTTGTCGCCGCATTAGTGGCGTTTTTTATGTCCTCTAAAGGGCAGGTATAGTTTGGACACTGAATTAAGGCTTGTATACATGCCAATAACCTTGAGCACTTGGCCCGTACTGAATTTGTGGACGAGTGCGGGGGTGATGTAGACGCAGTCTTTAATCGGACGCATTTTTAATTGTAATAAAAATAATACATATTTGTAAAAAGTAACAAAACCAAATCATTTTCCTTTGTATTGCAAAGCAGTAGATATTTTTTTATACTCTTTTAATTTCTCTAAAATTCGAATAATCGAAATCGAATCTAATACTCGAAATTAAGGAGTAAAATGGTTTCATCTCAATGATTTGGAGGTGATGTGACATTTTGTTTTTCTTATTAATATGTGATACCGATAGAAAATTTGTGGCTAAACCAAATTACGTATCATATCATGGAGCTTACTAACAATTTTTTTCAGATGTAATTTTTCTGTAAATGCCGACGAAAAGTTGCTTCATCTGCATGCTTCTTTCAAGCTTTTTTCGAGAGAGCAGCCTTAAACAGGCTATCGTCTGGTCAGAAGCACGGGGTACACCGCACTTACACCGAGTGTCGGTAGGAAAATATGTAGGTACTAAATTTCTAGATCATCTGGGTAGCTTTTTCCCAACTATGTAGATGTCGACTTCCAGTCCATCCGGATGCAGCTGAATACCAGTGTTTTGCATTAATCGACTGCTTGTCTTACCTCCACAACCCAGTTACTGGGTAACCCAGTTATGGGTAACATTCGTGCAATACGCCATAGAACGGTTGTTTGACAAGAGTGCATTTTGTATGGGCCCTAGAATTTATAATAAATTACCTAGTAAAATAAAGGATGCTGAGAATATTATATCGTTTAAAAATAAATTTAAGACATATCTATTTAATAAGGCCTATTATAATGTAAATGATTATTGAAATGAAAAAATGTGATATTGATGTACTAACTATTAATATAAAATTTTGTAATGGATTATAATTAATGATGAATAATATTTGACATTTGCCTGTACTAGATATTTGCACACCTGTTTATAAGAATATGGAATTAAGAACTTCTGTTATTTGTAACACCTTATGTACCCATATTCCAGCAAGTAAATGATTCGATTTGAACACAATATCCCTTGGTAAGACTGGTTGTCCGACTTTCTGGCTTCTGGTTACCCATAACGACTGTCAAAGATCTACAAATGACAGCCGGGACCAACGGCTTTACGTGCTTTCAGAGGCATGAAGGGGTTTCGGTATTTAATGGATTACCAAGCGATTGGCAAGCGTTGCTTGGCCATAACTGATCGATACATATGGCTTTGAGCCCCTCACTATAGTTTTCTAGAAGAGATTTTCTAGGTTTTTAGATTTTACCATTATACAATGTAGTACCTGTATTCTGGCAAATAAAGCATTTATTCATTCATAGAAGAAAATAAATAATAAACTAAATCTTGTAATTATTTAAGAACTATCTGAAAATAGTACCTAATGCTTCTTTTCGTGTATTCTAAATAAAGCATACCTTTTATTATGTAAACTACACAAGTTTGTCAAAGTGAATAACTTGTAGTTGAAACTAGTTCGTTGAGCAGGGAATGTTATTGCTTTGTTATAAACTTGGGGACACGCCAACCGGAGGTATTAGCTCTGTTTTATGACAACTAATGTGTAGATGCTAATGCAGTATACATAAAATGCACTATTGCGAAAATAAATGTTTTGTTTCAAGCCTAGAAAAAAGAGAATGTCTATAAATAAGTACAGGCATTATTTGCTTAAAAGAGGTTCCAATCACCAATTTTGGAAACCATTAAATGCTTATGATAATAAAAAAATTAGATATTTTTGAATTTGAATTCCAGCAGAATTTAGAGAGCTCAGTCTTCTCATACAGAGAAGACACGAGAATTGATCACCACGTGCGCTCAAGACGGATGTGGGATATCAGGCTTACCTATATATATATAAGTCCAAGTTTCCCCAGTCCTAAAGTCCCCCAGTCTAACTAAATAATTCTCTGCCATACCCATCATAAATCACCAGTCAATATAGACTGAATAATCAAATATAATGCTCGTACCCAATATTCATGATCCGTAATGGGTCAAGCAGTAACCACGAGTGTTATTTTAGAGCAGCACTCGAAATCAAACTGAATAAATACACGCAGTTATGATAACTGTGTGCGTACTACTGATAGTATGTACAATTGTACATACCTATGCAATGCTGTTAGGTAATGGGATTGGTGGGAATTTTAGGTGATGTTCTAGTGTGCTACTCAGCCAAATATTGAATAATGTGAGAGAATGAAAAGTGAGACGACTGAGAAGAACTTAGGTACGGCAATTATGGAGATGTAGGTAATCGTCTAGTGCTACCACGAGGGTACCATTTCAATTATTCTAATACAAATGAATCGTTATTCGTTAGTCTCGCTAAAACTCGAGAACGGCTGGATCGATTTGGCAAATTTTGATCTTGAAATATTTGTGGAAGTCGAGGGAAGGTTAAACGGTAAGAAAATTAAAAAATCAACAATAATTACCAAAAAAAAAAAAAAAAAAACAAGGAAATCAAATCAAATGTTGTTTAATTTAAGCATTCATTTATGTCTCGAGTTGTACCGACTTGTTCCTAAGCGGCTTATGCAACCCGCCAACCCGCCTGCCAAGCGTGGCGATTATGGCAAATCCCTTCCCTTCCCTTGGGGAGGCCTATGTCCAGCAGTGGACATCTTGCGACTGAAATGATGATGAACGAGCAATAATCTGGACCATACATTAAATTTTTGGGTTATTTGGTTAATTAAAAAACGAAACGATCTTTTGAAATAAAATAAAACGTGAATTATAAAGATCTTTAAGTTACCTATCTATTAGCGTAAGTCTCAAATTAATAGCATGTCAACTTTAGCAAAAGATACATGTTTTCAATTGTTTTAGTCATTTTTTTACAGGGAGATTTAGGTGTACATAAAAAAAATAAGGACGTGGAATGTAATGATAGGATATTGAACATTAATAATATGCTTTTAGATGTAATTTGTTTCTCATAATAGGGTATTTTACTCTATACGAGAAAAAATCTATAAATATGTTATTGAGACAGTTTAGGCATAAAAAAGTCGGAAAATGTAAGTTTTAGTTCATAAAATAACAAAACCAATTTTTAAATTCAATTCAAAGTTTTCAGTAACTATTTTTATTCATGTTGGCAATTTAGGCATGTTGTTACGACGCGCGACGTACGGCTGTGTATACCTACAAAAAATTGTCAACTGTCAGTCAACCGATTGGCGTAATGTAGGCTTTGTACTTTTATTATTTTCTTAACTAACGTAATTTTTTCATTATTACACTTATTACAAAATATGCTTTTAATTATTTTAAAATTATATACAATTATCATATTTAATATGAGCGCATTTGATACAAAACGAACTGACGTCATTTACGCTGATCAATATGGCGTCCAGTAAGATGTGTTTTCGTCAAACTACGCGCAAAATTTGAAAATTTAAAATATAGATGCATTTTTATGGCACTTATCGATTGAATAAAAATTTTGTGGTTTTTTTTTGGTGGCATATTAGCATTACAGAATTTCATTGAGACACTTTTCAAAAATGGCTGTAATACCATATTAGGTAATAGCCCCTGAATAACGAAGAAAAACGCACTTTTGGTCGGGGTAGCCTTAAAACCTAGAATTCTATACTGATACATCCTGTACCTACAAGTCGATGATACTTCTATGCCTCGTTCCATATAAAAGTAAAAAAAAATACGATTTCAACGCATTTCAATAGGTAAATCAATAAATAAACTACTGGATTTATAAAACCTAGGGGGATAACTATTGCAGTCTCGTTTTATTGCAAGAAAAATTACAAGACAGGAAAGATTTATTGAATGTATATTATTTTATGGATACCGAGATGCTGAGAACCTGTAGAAGTAGTCTTAAACATGGAGCTTGACCGTAAAGCTGAGTCGCACAAAAAATATCCTTGCTTAATCACCGTAGTTTACTAGAAGAACTGGTGGTCGCAGTAAACCATATTAAAAAAAAAACAAAAGTAAGTTTGTATGTTTGTTACGCTTTCTAGCTAAACTACTGAATCGATTTTGATGAAATTTGGTACAGTATAACCTTGAACCACAAGCAACCGAACGCGATAACCGACATTCACAAAAAATAAACTATTCTAGTAAATTACAACTGTAATCAAAATCTGCATCTGCTAAAAATAAAATAACTACAGAACTTACAGAGTATCCATAAATTGCAGCTTAAATTGCAACAGCAAATCTATACTAATATTATAAAGCTGAAGAGTTTGTTTGTTTGTTTGGTTGAACGTGCTAATCTCAGGATTGAAAAAATCTTTTTGTGTTGGATAGTCCATTTATCGAGGAAGGCCATAGGCCTAGGATGCGAATCCGGGTCGGGTGGCCAGTAACCTAATAATTTGACGACACGGTTGGCGCAGTGGCTGAGCGATCGACTGCTGCGCTGCGTGTTGCGGGTTCGATTCCCGCCCAGGGTAAACATTTGTGTGATGAGCACTTGTGTTTGCCTTGTGTCTGGGTGTTGTTTATCTTTATGTGTGTGTTTTTACAAAAAAATGTATTTGTGTATATATATCAGCTGTCTGACACCCATAGTACAGGGTCTCCCTAGTTTGGGGTCAGATGGCCGTGTGTGAAAATGTCCCCACATATTATTATTATTATTATAATTAACAAGGCAGAAAAATGTAACAATTATTACACAATTCAACAAACATATGCACTATACAAATGTAGCCAATTACGTTTATCGCTAGCGTCAGTAACTCGCGCCAGTAGCTCGCCCGTTGAGGAGCTGCCAACTCGACTAGATAGGTCTGGATAAACACTCGAGGTCGTAAATACTCGCTTATCTGTAAAGTTTTTTACTGCGTTTTGTTTACAAAATTAGCTGCGATATCAGTTATGGGTTTTGGAGAGTACAATTAGGGCGGGTTACTTCAATTATACTTTACTGATGGGTAATAGTAAAAAATGGCGCAAACTATCGTCAAACCAAAAAATGGGTTGTTTCTGGTTGTTTCACAAAATGGTGGCCTTAACGTACGTTAAAAAGTTACTATTACCTTAACCGACGCTTCATCCACCAGTCAACGTAATATAGTGTTGTCAAACAGCTACGTCAAACACCCAAATATTATGGACTCTCTTTTTGAATAGCTTTGACTGACGGATTTTTATGTCATAAAACAACCCGTTACATGTGACGAACGTTAAATCACCGACACATTGACACCGATGACATTTTTAACCGTCCGTATGTAACGTTAACCAACTGTTTGAAACAACCCGCCCTTAGTGGTAAGCGACTTGCTCAGGTGTAGTTGGTCTAAATGTGGCATTATTCTAAAGCTTTAATTACTCGTTCTAATAAGTCATATTAGTTCTCTAAAGTAGTAGGTAGTAGTCCATTATTATATCTTTTTTAAGCTCAAAGTACTTAGAAAGTCTCCCGAACCACAGAAAGGTTACTTTTAAGCCTTTATTATTTATTTATTTATTTATTATTAACATTTCCCTTACTATCTTTACAGGTGTGCACCCAATGCGATAGCATGGTCTAACTATTAATTAAAAACTAAACTAAAAACTAACAAGAACAATATTGACAATCCTAAATTACATAACACTAAACACAATAACAATCGTAAGACAATCAAATAATATCTAACCTACCCTTATCTTAATTATAACACAAAATAAATAGTAAAAGTTTTGCTAATTCACTCAAAGGACAGGTGAACACGTCAATCTTGATATGAAGATCGTTTATAGCAATCATTGCTCGGGTTAGTGGTGCCTTGGCGAGAAGGTTGGTTCTGGCTGTCGGGATAGCCAGCAGCGGCTATATTATATTATGTAATAATTTAATAATTTTATTAATAACAGCCTATTATTTGTCCCACTGCAGGACTTTTTCATGCGAAGAAGGTACAAGTATTGCTCAACAGCCCTGATCAAGGCGGATTGGCAATTTCGGTCTCATATTAATTATAAGTCCAGGTTTCCTATGTTTTCCTTCACCAATGTCAATAATCTCCGAGATAAACTTAGAAAGTACTTTTGAATTTAAAGTCACATTGCTACTCGAACTTGCCACCTCATGCATGAGAGTCAGGCCTCTCAACCACTTGGCTATTACGACATTTTAATGTAAAATATATTTTTTAATATTTTGCGCTGCCTGCATGATACCTATGCTATTAAAAATTGCAATAAAGCATAAATATTACACTTAAACTCATTAAAAACACCCTCAAATTAAAAACAGCAGCAACCATGAATACTTACCACAAGCCGTCATGCAGGCCCGCATAACCTTAACCATAGACAACAATAATAACAGGAGATGGCCGATTGTTCCTCAAAAATAGCCATTAGAAATGTCGTAAAGGAAATAAGCCATTGGTAATCAAATACATGGTTTTTATCACTTCCTAAGGCTATAAAACATGTCGCAGCGACATATCTCGACAAATACCTTGATAATATCAATCACTGGAATTGATAGGGTTGGTGCGACAAGTTTTTAGTGTAAGATACTTTAATGGTATATTTAGTATTTGAATTACTAAAGTACCATTTTATATCGATATTGAGCTTAATTTCGTCATGTTGGCAAACTACTTATGCTTTGGTACTAAACATTCCACAACAAGATTTAATTCGGAGTCAAACATGTTTTGCGTTTCAGACTGATTGAGTTGCGGCTATTGTAAGCAACCGCTAAGCTTTATTTGAAAATCGAATAAAATTGAAAAAGCCCTTAGAGATAATGATTTTGGCTACATACAAAAAAAAATATTGGTGGTTTTTATCACTGATGGGTTATTCAGAAGTTGCACCTTTGTGATGCAAAGAAATTTAATTTAGTTCATTTGGCGGATTCATTTCCAATGTACCCGAAGGTCGTGAGTCTTGACAGACACGAGATCTGTGGGGTTTTTCAATTTCTTTTAAGGCGACGATATACGACTTTTACAGATTTTAAACTCACAATCACGTCAAAATGTGCAGTGTAAATGATTTGAAAAAAATATATGTTAAACTAGAACATTCTCTTAATCACTTAGTAAGTGAATATTTTTAATTATATTCATATTATATAGTTTAATTAATACGTGAAGTTGTGTCTGACGCGGACAAAACATTGACAATCACACAAAATCTACCAGGTATAATTAAACGAAACTTACACCATCTTACAGACAATTTTATTATCTACCTTTTAGTATACGCCTTTTTTTTATTTTGAAAGAATACTACTTTTATTTAATTTTTTCGACTAAACTTTGAGAGTTTTGGACGCAAAACTGATGCAGAACGGACGCAGTCTGCGTCCAAAACTTTCAAAATTTAGTCGAAAAAATTAAATAAAAGTAGTATTCTTTCAAAATTAAAAAAAAGGCGTATACTATAAGATAGATAATAAAATTGTCTGTAAGATAGTGTAAGTTTCGGATAATTATACCTGGTAGATTTTGTGTGATTGTCAATGTTTTAAAGGGTAATTTGTTGAGTTGATGCAGCGCAAATTCCAAGTTATCAGTTGCTTTCCTTCGTTATCAGGAGCAAAAAAAATTGGTGGTCAACCCATTTTTAGAAAGATTAGGAGGGAAGCAACCTCTGTTAAAAAATCCTCATGGTAGGTGAGGTTTTCGGAATCTTTTACCATTACTTCTTGCATTTTTTTTTTTAGTTATTTGCTTACTAATTTAATAGAATTATTACGTCTGCACTAGAGGTTGCTTCATTAATTCTTTATCATAATCGTCTACTTTCCTCATGAGGCCAGCCCTGTTCGATGTCTAAAGCAGTAAACTAGGATTCCAAGACAAACAGCACGTTTAACACTAAACTAGCACAATAAAATAACATTATCTTGATGTCGATCGACGCACTGTGATTCATCCTAATTTTTATACTTTTTATTGTGTGTACTTTAAAGGAACAGGTATCATTGGATCCTTATCGGTGTCACACAGACATGTAAGTATAAAGCAGTTAAAGCTATAAAAGGAATAAGGATAATGACCTATTTAACCCAGATTCAGGACATTTTTGAAAACCATGTCTATGAATAAAATATAATAATAGACTTGGTGAATAGAACAAAATGGCTGCTGTCATTTAAAATACAGATTAGCCAAGCAAGGATGAAGTTACTGAACTTTTGGTTTTTCGTAAATTTTGTAGGAGGATTATATCTTTGATGATGTCAAAGCTTTTATACCAGAAATCTGTGTCACCAAAAGATCGCTGGATGTCCTGCACGTCCAGTATTTAACAACATCTTCAGGATGATGTTGGGGCTGCCTCGCTTTTGTAGTGCATCGAGGATGTTTGCACTATATCGCACTGATGGCTTTCATGCCGTCATCCGCAAGAAAACCGTATCCCTGATCTGCAGAATGCGTGGCAGCTGCAACGGAATTCTAAAGACTGTAGCTGATAGGATCTCTTCTCCACTATGGAGATCCTTCATTAAACGAGTAATTTAGTGATATGTATATGTATTTTAATTTTATATCAGTGGCAGCCTCATTATACCTGAAAGTTACTGAATTTGATGATAGTAAATTGCGCACAAAAGACTGCACTTTAAATAAATGTTATTTGATTTTCATTAGAATTGTTCGAAAAATAAATTATTATATTTTTCACATTGTGCAGCGATATCAGTCAGGATCAGCAACACATCACATGTCTTATTCGACTAGTCGATTTTAATTTTTTTTTCTCACAAGGCCTAATAGTCCTACAATGGGATAGGTATATGGTCCTACTACTATTATAAATGCGAAAGATGGTTTGGATGGATGGATGTTACCCTTCCACTGAAAAATTGCAGAACGAATTCAGCTGTTTCTTTATCTATAATGTGAATTCTAATCCCTATCATTTGTTCCTTTCATGGGCATCACTTGGCCAAAATTTTCTTAACAAATGGGCATATCCCTTTGGCTAACAAATACATATTGATCTAGCTTAACACATAGCATAGTTTTTATACCGTTTTTGTATTCTCGTGGGATCATTTAAGACCTTTTCTTAATTCTTATGTGTAAGCAGACGAAGTCGCGGGTAGTAGCTAGTCCTACTATAATATTATAAATGTGAAAGTTTGTGAAGATGTTTGGATGTTTGTTACTCAATCACGCGTAAACCGTTGAACAGATTTGCATGAAAATTGGCACATAGATAGAGCATTTCCTGGATTAACATATAGGATACTTTTTATCCCGGTAATATGTTCCCTTGGGATAATCGTTCTTTTTACGCGGGCGAAGCCGCGGGCAGAAGCTAGTTATCTATAAATTACCAAGCTTCCCGTCAACTACCAATTGCCACAACAAACTATAAACTTTTATTGAAATAGTACAACAAAGTTAAGTTATTTATTTTTATATATTGTTCACAGCTATGTGGGTGCTTCTGAATGTTCATGGCGATAGTGAAATGTCTCCAAATGGCCTTTATTACACAGAATCATGGTTTTTATGACTTGATTTTGTTTAAAACTTGTTTTTGTCCTATATTTTATGCAGTAACTACCGAAGTAAGAAGGTTTTTTTATACATTTCTGGTTTAACAAGTCGTATTAGAATACTGGATGAATGTTGATCATGGATTCCAATACCAATTATGTTGATATCTGGTGGTTTAAATGTAAAATGGTCGGAAAAGTGAAATGGGTCGAAATATCAATAAAACTGGTTTTGTAACGGTCCCGGTTATTTTAGTATGAAATACCAAACTGTTAATTTAAGAACATTTACATAAAAACTTTTTTTACGAAAACGAGTTGTCGCAAAAACAGAACTGAATTACAGAACTAGATTTGTAAAATTAAAGTTATTTTATACTTTTTAGGGTTCCGTACCTCAAAAGGAAAAAACGGAACCCTTATAGGATCACTTTGTTGTCCGTCTGTCTGTCTTTCTGTCTGTCTGTCTGTCAAGAATTTTTATCTCGGGAACGCGTGAAGGTATCAAGTTGAAATTAAAACCATATACTCAAATCTACAGTCCCTTGATGCTGTAAAAAAATCAACCCTCTATGTTAACGTGAAAAAAAGATACGGCCGTTTATGTCGCAAATAATGCATTCATAATATTAAGTAGATTAAAGTATGGATAGTAGGTATGGATTAGTAAAGAAGTATGGATATGTACCTACTAATATGTACGGAACCCTCAGTAGGCGAGTCTGACTCGCATTTGTCCGGTTTTTTACTTTTTGAAAGCGATTGTCTTTTTTGTATCGTTTTTCGCTTTTTAATGCCTTCTTTTTATAAACCAAATAAAATAAGAAACAGTAACACCAAACAAATGAAGCTATCCTTAATTTTAGATGAAATATTGCAATGACATAATGATGAGCCTAACTTTGAAGTATATACCATCCATTAAACAAAGAATCATCGAAATCGGACTACATTGTAAAAAGTTATGCGTGGTCAAACATAAAAATGTTGAATTCAGAAACCTCTTCCTTTTTTTGAAGTCGGTTAAAAATTACACCAAAATTAACATTTTAATAACATTAGAAGCCTTAAATAGGATCATGCTTGTAACTACAGAAAAAGCAAGCGTTTCTACAATTTATGCAGTTACCAAATATACCAGTTAAAAAAACCAAAAGGAAATTAACGATGTACATAAAAATCTATATTAGTCTTGTCCATTACTTTTATGGAGAGACAATAATACTGAAAAAATAAAAAGAAATATCCTTGAGACGTCTTTAAAAGTAGAGTTGGTAAATTTATGATAATATGCGTTTGTGTACCACAAATCATAGAGGTGGGATGCGTGGGCGCAGCTCTATTATCGCGGCAGAGTTTGTTAGCTCTACATTGTGATACGAAATATGTTGGTAATTATGTGAGGACAAAATTAAAGATAAACGCTGATTCTTTGAAGTATTTTTATTCATACATACAGTTGCATAAATATTAAACACTGTTTTTGCTTACTTATTCCTGTTTTTAACAGAAACTGTACCAAACATTGCCGGAACTTTTGTAACGTCTTTAAAGTTTAACATCCGAACCCAAAAAGCTTAAAGGTTTCAGTTTTATTTATTTATTTATACTTCATGCACAAAGGTACAAAGGCGGACTTAATGCCTTAGGCATTCTCTACCAGTCAACCAAGGGTGATGAAGACATAACATGGCAGGTGCATAGTTAAAAAAAAAAAACTTAGTTTTCACCACATAATATTATTAGGTAGGTATGCCTACTGATTTTTTGTCTCTCTCACTCTCTCTCTCTAGCAGCCAATCATAGATAATGTTAGATTTAACACCAAATAACATAAAAATCTCATTTTCTCAAACCTATAAGATACCAATGCCCTAATTCCCACTTAATAAAAACAGTAAATTCCGTTCAACTTGAAATCTGGCAACAACTTTTTCCTTCCACGTTCTAATTTTCTAATATGGTATTCTCATAAAGTTGACGGCCATCAATCTATGATGGATGGTGTTACGGTGCGCTTGCGCCGCTCAGCGTAAAAATTTATAACTCATAAATGTTAATTAACGGACAGCTATGCCGTGCAATAAATCAATTAATTTAACCAGCAGTTAGCCGACAGGGAACGGGTTAAATGTGTCTTATACTTACGATTAAGTACTGTTTGTTGAAACCTATTATTTAGAAGTTATATATCTTTCACACAACGTTGTCAGTTTATCTTGGTGGAAAAGAGAATATTGTAAAAAGCTTACTGGCATTTTTTATTGGTGTCCGAATCATCAGTGAACAAATATCGTTTCGGACACTGTGTCCAAATATATTGTGTCCAAATCTTCAGTAAGCCTTGTAAGATCTAGAAAACTCCCGACACCCTCTTTCTTCTTTTATTTATATTAAATTTGTTATTATTGATGACCCCACTCTCGCATTAGGTAAAGGCCTATAATTATAGTTGTAAAGAGGAAATAAATAAATAATTCTCATTAACTCTAAAATGCGACCGTCAGTCTATTCCGGAGATTTTCTCGACAACAATACACGCATACACACTAATGAGATATCACGATACCTTGTATGCCCGAGAAGAACAATTAACAATGATTCCAGGAAAATCATTGCACAGGTTTCGGTACCGTAGGCATTATGTTACACCATAACTCCAAAATGATTAGGAAATATATATTTGTGGAAACCTTCTAACGTAAACTCGCAGAAAAATTGAGACAAGGAAATTGATGGATTCATGATAAAGAATAATGAAACAGTTTCCTTGTAAGAAAATGAAGCCACCGACTCGGTGAATTTATTTGATGATAACTATGCGCCGTACATAAAAATATATGCTCGCCGTCGTTTTCATAAAAATAATGTGTAATATTCTGAGCTCTATAATATTGAAGGCAAAGCTATTCTGTTAAACGCAGGCTTCAGTGTAGGCGAATGAGAATCTTCATTCGATTCAGACTTTTACTTAAGTTTAACTTTAAAATAAGAGAGAAGCTGATTTACATATTCTGACTCTCTGATTCTTTTCCTTTCAAGTGATTTTCCGACTGGTTGGTATCTTAAATTGTTGATTAAATAACCAAGAGATACATTTATTTTTTCTTGTAACGTTGTAGAATTTAATGATCGCTCTATAATTATTGAGGAGTAATTACGGAAATAACATTCATTGGGCAGTCGTAAAACAAACAGAGAGCAACAAAAAATAAGCAAATCATCTAATTGTTGAAAAACAAGAATGTAAATTACTTCTAATCTACAGATACCTACTCAAATAAAAAAAATATCGATTCGTAGAAACGATAAAATGAGAATGATAGAATAAGAAGCGAAATATCAGTATTAGGGTGCTGACCTTTGCATTCGTTGGCATCCCTGGCGGTGGCGCGTCCCCAGGGCCGGTCGAAGTGGAAGGGCTTGCATCGCTCGCAGTCGCGGCCCGCCGTGTTGTGCTTGCACTCGCAGGTCAGCTGCTGCACTCCTCCTGCTGTCACCTCCTCACCCTTCATCGGAATGCACCTCGAAGCGTGACCATTACACTTGCAGCGACCCCCGACTGCGAAGTCCGACACAGCGTAGTGCTGGAAGCCCGGAGCGGCCTGCTTCTTGTTGTCGATCTCGTCGCCTTCGTTGACCATGTGCAGGCGGTTGAAAACAACCCTGACATCTGTCGCTGTTACCCAGTCCTGAAGAACTGGGGAGATGTCGAAGTTAGAAGCACTTGGGCGACCCTCGAGGGTGCTAAATGCTAGCCTCGCTCCTCCAGAGCTTTCTCCATTTAATCTGTGACTGTCGGAGCACCTGGCCTCCTGCTCATTAGCGGCAGTAACAGTTGCCTTGTTAGGCCTCCCGTACACCCTCCTGCATTGACTGGAGTAAAACTGAAAGGGTTGCCAGGTGACGCCGTTGTCCGCGCTCTTGTAGATAGCGACAGAGTCAGGTCGAGCAGCTTTTGGACAAAATTGTAAGCTCACGTAAGTTAACTCATACTTTTTACCGAGAGATAAGGTAAGGGATACGTTGTCGGGAGGCGAATCGTAGGACGTTGGGGGAATCGGAGCGGATCTCCAGCAGGTAACATCATGAGGGTTGTTCAAGTCAGTCAGATGGGCTGGCGGGTGTCGTCGATCAGACCTGCCAGCATCGCACACTCTGCAGGAATTATCTGGGGGCTGGTCTCCCGGAGGGTCACAGAGGCGCTCGGGGCCTCGTCTTCCACAGATGGAGGAGGCGACAACAGGGGCTCCGAAGGCAGCGTTGACAAAGTCGGGGATGCATCGGCGCGGGCGGCCGTCCTCCAGGCAAGGGTCGGGCGGGGAGGCGGCGAGCGCGAGGGCCGCGGTGGCTAGGAGGGCCACGGCGCGGGCGGGCATGCTCACTCACTGTCACTACACTCGCGTAAAGTTTCCGAGGGAGGGCGTCACGAGCGGCACGTACTCGCCGGTCGACTGCCGCCGGCGGACTGAAGGGGCGCCGGGCGCGGAGCTTTGCGAGCTTTGCTGGCTGTGGCGCGCACCGCGGCCGGCACCCGCCGCGCAGTGAAAGTTTACTATTTTTAATATCGTATGTATGTGATTTGATTAGATAGCAGATACGAATAAATTACCTGTGTTGTACAAACGACATCAACGAGCCGTTGTTTGGCGGTGGACAGCTAAGTGCTCTCTTCCGTGATTGGGAGTCTTGTTAACTGTAATCATTCATGCTATTTTAGAGATTGTTCGAAAATGACTGTCCGAATTAGTACCAATTTTTGCCATTTTTTAACCGACTTCAAAAAGGAGGAGGTTATCAATACGAATGTTTATATATATTTTTTTTTATGTGTGTTCGGGCATAACTCTGTCATATGTAGACGAATTTGCAAAATTCTTTTTTTGTTCGAAAGGGGGTTATTCCGAAAAGGTCCCATATAAATTTTATCAAAATTGGCAATACAAAATATCAAACACAAAGCCACCGCCACCGACTTCCGAAAGTAAAGTAATGTGTGTTCTGTGCTAAAGTTATTTATCACTTTTTAGTTTTTGAAGGCGGTTTTCTTTGTTTTGAAAAAACTTTTTATTTTCTTCGAAAACATGATCAACACTTTAGATGTTCGTGTTTAAACCTTTATTATATAGATCTGTCATGCGTGTGGAGCATTAGGGAAGCACAATAGGGACGTGGTCTGGCCAGACGGTAGGACCCGCGTGTGTAAGAATGCGCCCCTCCGCGCACCCATCATACCTGAGACTAATTCATAACTCGCTTACCCCCGGAACCCCGCAGTCCCTGAGTTGTGCTGTAGAGCTCCCTACGTCTCTATTGAAAACGGTTTTTTTTTGAGTCCTTCGTGTTATGCGGTCTGAGTCTGACTTTATTATGTTTGTTTGTAGAGCTTGGCTATGTTTTTTGTTAGCGCTTTGTTAATTCTATAATTGGGTAGATTTATGTACTTACCTACCTGCACTGTTTTAAGACTTATGTAAATTAATATCAAATCTGTATATATTTGTGAATATTTTTAATAATTACTATTATCGCCTTAATAAACGCAGAAAGTTTTCTTTAATTAATAGGACATGTCAATCGTAAAAGTAAAAACATGAATGTTAACTAACTTCCGGGCACTAACATTAGTGATAGTATTAAAACTGCCATTAAAAGCTCGTACAGTGCCCAGGTATGGAAAGTTTCCAATTTATTTCGATGTAGGCCGCATCAAACTACCGCCTCAGGCCGCACTGGGTACCTATGGTCTGTACACTCTGGATTCAAACTGAAAGCTTTTACTAGTAATCATAATACCTACGGTTTCATCAAAAATAAATAAATAAACCTGTTTTCAGTCTAAAGTCCATAGCTGTTATGTTGTCGATGTTGTGTTGTTGTTATTGTGTTGTGTGTTGTTGTTAAGTTGTTGTGTTTAGTTGTCAAGAAGTTCATACAGTCCTCTAGACAATTAAAACTTTTGGTATTTTGAATGCTGGCCACTTTAAATTTGCTGTTAAATGTTAAAAAACTGACTGTCCCTCTGTTACAGGACTGTATCTTACAGTAAAAGCCACTTCACATTTTCACAGAATCGTTAGTACTAAACAATAAATAATAAAAATAAAATAAAAAATGAAAGGGGATCGCCATAAAAGAGTCGTTGTTTTTTTTTAGGTTTTTTTGCTCGGTTTTAATATTGTACGGTGCTACGGAATCATGTACAGGTCCGACTCACACTTAACTCGTTTTTAAAATCACTGTAAATCTAGTGAGTTTTGATAATTTGGACACTAGATGACAAGATTATTTAACTCTTTCATCTCCGCTAAAATGTCCTCAGCGCAAAATGTATGGCACTTATGTATCATCATCATATCAGTGTCCGTGTGGTGTCGGACGCAAAGAATAGCACCATCCCATATCTTCCCGTGGGTGTCGTAAGAGGCGACTAAGGGACTTACCAGAGAATGGGCAGCAGCGTTTTCTGTGCTTTTGTAACAACCGTACTGCGATCGCCAATCCGCCTGCCAAGCGTTGCTATTATGGCAAAACCCCTTGGGGAGGCCTATGTCCAGCAGTCTATGTCCAGTGCCTATGTCCAGTAGTCTTTAGGCTGAAATTATGATAATGATCAGTATATTGTCATCCAATGCTAAACGTACCCCCTCCCCCCCCCCCCCCCCTGAGAACGTTAACCAACCCGGTCTTGCGCAGCCCGCATCCATCCGCTGCCAGCCACCTCCTTCCTTCCTCTGTCGGTCCATCGTGCAGCAGGGCGTCCCACACTACGCTTGCCCAAACGCGGTCTCCACTCTGAAGCGTATCTGCTCCATCTACCGTCTGTCCGTCTGCAGACATGGCCGGCCCACTCCCACTTCAGCGCAATGTCGGTGGCTTTGGTTCTCTAGCGAATGGCTTCATCACGAATTCTATCCACCAAAGAAACCCTGCTTACTATTTGTACTTAGGTAGGTATGCATTTTATTTATAAATATAGCTCTCATCACTCATGTGCAAATTATGTTCATCAATCAACTCGTTCATTATCTGTTGGCATATCGTTAATTAACTAATTAAATACCTTTCACATTTCATTGTGTGATTTGTTTGTATTTTAAAATTGTTATAATATAGGCTACCTAGTGCCTAAACGCCGCTAGCAAAATGACCTGCTTAGGTTATTTTCGTAAATATTTATGTAAGTTTAGATTATTCTTGAAAACTATAATTAAGAATCTAACACATACAATCATAAACCTATTGCAATAAATATATAACACTACTTTAGCATACAAAAAAAAAAATAGAGACCTGAACCGAGAGCGCGTTATGTAATAGTGTACCTAAGTAATGACAAAAATGAAACGAAACTCAAAAACTCGTAACGACAAATACAAGTTGTACAGTTACCGTGTATCATTTACAGTACAATACACAAGCTTGGATATTAGTGCCCCTGTCCTATCTACAAAATTCCAACGAATTTAATTACTTATAGGCCAAAATATGTGTATACTCTTAATACCGTTTTATCCCGCTGCCGATAATATTCTGTTATGAAAAAAACCTAGTATACTGTTTACAATGTTATTAATACTTTATAACCATTTATTTATTAAAATTATCTTCTCCAAAATATATTCTTGTATAAGTAACTACTTTATCTTTATCTTCTTTACATAGTATAAAACAAAGTCGCTCCCGATGTCTGTACTACGTCGTCTGTATAATGCGATTTTCATAAATACATTACAGTGATTCAAGAGGAAGGTTTATACGTATAGTTTGATCTACATTGTACCCGTGCGACGACGGGGCGGGTCGCTAGTTATTCTATATTGCACACTCATCATTTCATTTCAGCCTAAAGACGTCCACTGCTGGACATAGGCCTTCCCAAGGGGGGGTTTTGCCATAATCGCCACGCTTGGCAGGCGGATTGGTGATCGCAGTATTGTTGTTACAAAGGCACAGAGAACGCTGCTGCCCATTCTCTGGTGAGTCCCTTAGTCGCCTCTTACGACACCCACGGGAAGATATGGGATGGTGCTATTCTTTACGTCCGACACCACACGGAATGAAAAAAATTGCACAATGAAAAAAATTGCACACTCAAGTACAGGTAACATATTATCATCAAGTACACATGATCTAAAAACA
Source organism: Charanyca ferruginea (assembly GCA_947361185.1). Lineage (NCBI taxonomy): Eukaryota > Metazoa > Arthropoda > Insecta > Lepidoptera > Noctuidae > Charanyca > Charanyca ferruginea. The sequence continues at coordinate 1,490,937 of OX376071.1, read as the reverse complement.
TGACTAAAGAATCAAGGCAGGATTTGTACAAAGAAATTAAGATGTTTAGAGAAGTTGAAATTCTAATTCTTGTATTCTTGGGTACCTAAAGAGTATCTTCAGGCATTTACAATATTTTTAAAACCCCACAAAAAAAGTGAATAGTTTAACGAAAAGCCCATTATTTCAGAACCAAACGGTGACTGACAGTATCAGTGACACTGACAGGCGCCGTTTCGCAGTTGTTACACTGAAATTGCATCGTTTTATGGGAAATGATTATTTTTTTCCACACACTTGTCATATCACTTGTCTGCCAATTTTATAGATACGTTAATGTCGCTTGTCACTTTCTTTTTTTATAAACACAAAATGGGCATCGAGATGAAACGGAAAAGTGTTATTTTCATTTCGTAATATTTTAATTATGCGGGGGTTCAAAACTATGCTAAGTATATCAATCTACTACCGGTAATGTATTCTTCACATTGGAAAATATTTTAAAACCTCTAATTTTTTTTTCATACAAATGAATGTATGGATTTCGACATGGATTCTTTAATATTTCTTTGTTATGTATGTCCGTCTGTCATCTATTACTGATCCGCAAGCTGAGTAGGTACATTACCTCACGCATGACTCTAAGGGGGGATGCTTCATTATTTAACCTAAGCCCTTCAGGGGTTACTTTGGGGGGACCCAAAGTACGGTTTGATCATGACCAGTGTTTGTAGGTACTTACGTTTATTTTCTCAAATAAGATGATTCATATTTATTATTTTCCTGTAAACAATAAATACAGGTTTCTATAACTTCTCTTCTTTATCTGCTCTACTTCATTAAGGCCATCATTGCATTTAAATCTGTTTCCACTCCTTCGGTTCCCTGCTTCTCTCAGGGCGGTCAACAGAAAGTCCAGTGAGAGCGGTCACTTGGTCCTTGGTCTCATAGGCCATAATTTGCTGAACCAATAAGAGCTCTAAGAATAAAATTATGAGACGAATTCTTTCTGAGACGTTCAAGAACCTCTTTTGGACTCGCGTAATGCACTGCTTTTGAACATTATACTACCTGCCTGTGAGCAATATTCTAGATTACTAGGAAGGAATTTAAAACGTATAATAAGTAAAAGAAGCACAAAAAACAAAATCGGTAAAATAGGTGCAGATAAGAAGAAACCATATATAGTATCACCCAGGATTCACCACATAGCACTGTATTTTGATGGATAAGGGACCTTTTTTTTTTTCTTGCGGTGTTGACGTGCCCTTAAACTCCGCTTGAAATGACAAGTGGAGTTTAAGGGCACGTCAAAATCGCAAAAAAAAAAAAATACTTTCTTATCTCTCAAAATACAGTGCTATGTGGTGAATCCTGGGTGATACTATAACTCCACATGCTACAACCCTTTCACATAAAAAGAAAACCGGAAAAAATCTAATATAACAAAATGCGCACACTATTAAATTCCGGAAGCACTCGACTAATTACAAAAAGTACTCTTTAAGTTTCGTTTCAAATTCCGGACGAGCATAATTTCATTACACTGCACTTGACTGCGCAGACCCCGGAGGCCCGGAGTATCCCGGAGTATCCCGGACTCCGGAACGCATGGATGACGTAGTTACGTTATCTTCCCGCCGGCCAGCGGACGGTAATTACTCACTTCCGCAACTTCCGGTCACCCCTACATCCTTTTATGGGCTTCATATTTTAATGGCCGAGAGATTTGCGCAATTTATAGTGTTTTTCGTGGAATAAGTTTTTGTTTTATGTGGCTGAAAAAGTTTGTGTGTTTATCTCTCTTAAAATGTCTGACACGGATGGAACTTCAACTGCTAAAGAGGAGTAGATTACTTAGTATTCATTTCTATTGTAACTAACTCTGATAACCAACTTTACATATTTCTTGGTAAATAATTAGACGTGCATTTTTGTATACTCTTTCAATTTAAGGCGCTTCCCTGACCAAATAACCTTGACCATACATTTCCTCTTTGTCGCAGAATCGAAATTCGCACAATTTTTGGGTTTTTTGTTATAAAAAAAAAGAAACGATCTTTTGAGATAAAATAAAACGTGAATTATGAAGATTTTTAAGTAACCTATCTATTAGTGTAATCCTCAAAATTATCTCACATCAACTTTAGCAAAAGATACATGTTTTCAATTATTTTAATCATTTTTTTACAGGGAGATTTAGGTGTGATGATAGGATATTGAACATTAATATTATGCTTTTAGATATTATTTATCTTATTTAATGACTTAATAGCCCCTGAATAACGAAGAAAAACGCACTTTTGGTCGAGGTAGCGCCTTAATATGTAATCAGGTTTCCGTACCCAAAGGTAAAAACGGGACCCTACTAAGACTCCACTGTCCGTCTGTCTGTCTGTCTGTCTGGCTGTCTGTCACCAGGCTGTATCTCATGAACCGTGATAGCTAGACAGTTGAAATTTTCACAGATGATGTATTTCTGTTGCCGCTTTAACAACAAATACTAAAAACAAAATAATATAAATATTTAAGGGACTACAACAAACGTGAGTACAAAGAGATGATTCCGACTCGCACTCCACCAGTTTTTTTTTTTTAATTTATCTTGGTTAGGTTCCACACTTAGTCCTTAGGGTAGACCATAGTGCGTGAGACATGGTGGCAGTTATTCTAACCAACCTACCTCTTCATATATGTTTGTTAATGCAGCCAAAATTGAGAAGAAATTCAGAGGTGTTCCTAAAAAAAAAATGTTACCCATATTTTGCTTTGTGCCTATTGTGAAAACCGGACGTTTAGCATAATGTATAAATGTACAATATTCAATAATGGTATTGGCACATCGTTTGCAAGTAAAACATGATTCATTCAAATTATACCGTTTGTTTCACTTTCATAATCATTATTGTGGAAATGGCAACAATTTGTTTGCAAAAGCGTTAATAAAAGCTACCTACCGAATAGCTACGTTGGTTGTATCGGTTAGTTTCGCTATGCACTAGTCCCGCTATGCTTGACTTGAAAAATAAGTAGGTACCTACCTACCAAAAACATTCGCTATGCACGAAATCACCATCGCGGGCAGTGATGAAGAAAACTGTTACAGTGTAATATTTTGTTTAACCATTTGAAAAGTAAAATAAGAAAACCTAGTATGTAAATATATTATGTTATCATATTCTAAATCATCATTAAATTCAAGTTTTGCGCTTGTTATAAGATGCATATGACAAAATGGTTTTTTCAGGGTAACCATAACAATGATCCGCGACTAATAATATGTTCATTCAGGATTTCAACTACCTGTGTAACAAATTTTATACCAATTCGTCCAGCCGTGCGTAACCAACAACTTTAGCATTTTTAAGTAATTTTAGTTAGATAGGATTTGTAACGAAGTCTACAGACGTCGTTGCCTAAAATTTGAATTCAAACACTTTCTTTCCAGCTGTACCTTCCATTGTTTAAGTAGAATCGAACAATTTCGTGCATAGCGAAACTTTTTAGCAGGTAATTTTCGAGTCGAGCATAGCGGGACTAGAGCATATCGAAGCTAACCGGGTTGTATGTAGGTTTACTTTAATTTGATTCAAGTGAACTGAAGTTGCCAGTAGTACACTTTGCTCTTCTAGACCCATATTCTAGATTTTTTAACGGAACCCATCAATCAAACTATAATGTGGTAAGTACCAAAATCCCAAACTGTCAAGTTTTTCCAATTGAACATAAACCTTATACTTTGGGAATAAAGTTGAAAACTATCAAAGAAATTTGACAGATTGGGGTAGCTTCATGTGCTGGCCTCGGTACCAAGTTTGTGGTAACAATCATTCTATAAAAAAAACTTAGCCATTACCCATCTTCAAACCTTTGTTTCCACTTAATTCGAAAAACACAAAAGTAGACAACCTTATTTCGTGCGGTTTCCGAACTAATTTAAAAATCAGAACAAAGTTCATCAGGTCATTTATACTTGTATCTGACACCTAGAGCTTTATAGCCTATATTTTCTCTAGATACCTACTTTCCATAAGCTAAGAGTATCCCGTAGTGTATGATTACGCAAATGCTACGCGTGATGTGGCGCGAACAATGAGAACAAAGTGCAATTGTATGAATGGCTGCCATCAGATCGTATCGAAGATATGAGGACCACTCCTAGAAATGTTATGTTGAATAGCTGGAACATGATGTATCTATAAATTATAGGGTTTTTGAGAGGAGCCTCAGATGGACAATGGAAAAGTAATTTGCTTTAGATTTGTAAATACTGATTCGGAGCTTTTTCTGCTTATCAGAGTGTAAATAAACACTGTTGCTTTTCAAAGCCCCGTTGTCCGATCAGATTTCATAAACAGCCATCCATATTTAATTTACTGATTACTTACTATATTCATACTTTCAATCGATTATGATGAGTTTTGGTATGAAGATAGCTTGAACCATGGGGAAGCACATAGGCTACTTTTTAATGGCTTATGTTTAACGAACCTCTAGATATAAATATGTAAAGTAAATGACCTCCAAAAATAGTAAATGATCACTAACATTTAACCAAAGTATTGTAGAAATGTATGAGTTTGACTGTAAAAAAGCTTTTTACAAAAAAGACAACCGCCTTCAAAAAGTGAAAAATAACTTTAGCACAGAACACACATTGACTTTAGTTTCGAAATTCAGTGGCTTTGTTCTGTTTGTTGTTTTGTATTGCCACCAACTTCCGAAACTAAAGTCAATGTGTGTTCTGTGCTAAAGTTATTTTTCACTTTTTGAAGGCGGTTGTCTTTTTTGTAAAAAGCTTTTTATTTTCCGCTTTTTAGTACCTCCTTCTCATTCAAATCTATTAAGAAGAGATTGAAAGTTAACTACTACAAAGATTGATGAAACTAAAACCTCGTCTATGTAAAATTTTTGGGTATTTGTGGATTTTTCATAAAGTGCTGAATCAATTTCGATAATATTTATATGGGACCACCCCTGAAGCATACCCTATCTATAAAAAAAAGAATTTTCAAAATCGGTTTACGTTTGCCTGAGAAATCGCGTAACAAATCGCGCACATACTTATTGCAAATTTAAGACTTATACGGTTTTCTCATGGATGCCATGGTCAGAACTGGACCAAATTAAAATGGGACCACACGGGAAGCACTAGCTTCTAAATAAAAAAAGAATCATCAAAATCGGTTCACCCAGTCCCGAGAAATCGGGTAACAAAAAAAAAAAAAAAAAAAAATTAAAAAAATATACAGACGAATTAACCTCCTCCTTTTTTGAAGTCGGTTGAAAAGCGATTTAGTTCGGGGGTCACAGTTCTAACCTAACCTAACCATGTCGGATCCGCCCCAGGGGGGACTTAAGTTCTAAGATTTGGTGATCATATACTATTTTTAATGGTCATTTGGTGACTAAGATTTGGTGGTTATTTACTATTTCTGGTGGTCATTATATTTATTCCCCTTTTTAATCCGCGACTTCGTCTACATCCGCGATAACCGACATTTACTCAGACGAAGTAGCGGGCAAAATCTAGTATAACCATCTTGTTAATTGCGAAAGAAACATGCCTCCTAAGCCCTGTTGCGCAAAATACCCTCGGGCATTCCTAATTCATGCTGAAACTGTTTAGATAGACACTGCAATGGTGAACTTCGCGTGTACATGCACTTTCAAGGAATGGAGGCGACTTGTTGTACAATGTTCCAATTAATCTCTAGCCAATACCACAGCACACATGCAACATTCTCCGGCTACACCATGTAACTATCCTCTAAAGGCCACCTGAAAAACTCGGCTTAGCAAGTGTAATAACATAACTGGTGATACGAACTTGTGTGCGATGCGATCTGACGGATAGTCGCACAAAAAGTCGCGGCCCAATGGCGACTAATCGCAGCCATTACCCCTGTATGGACTACTGCGGCATAGAGTAGTGTACGAACAGAGTGTTTTTGTATTTAGTAATTAGTTTTTTTTTTTATTGTTATGCTAAAATAAATATGCTTTCAAAACGGTCGAAGTTATCAACTGAAACCCTATAAAAGTTAGCAATACACGGGAATGAAAGACAATATTTTTGAATAAGAGCTTGTTCAAAATAAAAAGGTAATCAAGAAAGTGAATAATCTAGATATTTTTCAATATCTTACAATAATAAATAGTAATAGGTAAACTTCAACTCTAAATAAATAATGTACAACAAATAATAAGATAATTCTTGTTCAACATAAATCAAAAATCTTGAGTAAAATAAACTCAAAGTCAAAAGTCAAAGTTAAAGCATGGATTTCAATTACAGACACTTGGATTGCCAAGACGTCGGTCAGTTAGTTAGTCAGAAAGATAAAGATAGTTGCACGTTCCAAATCGTAGGTAAGTCTTGATGGAGAAGGATGAGCAAGAAATTCCACAGACATTCTTTTCAATCAATCTATCACATTTTTTTTATTACACAATAAAGAGACTAATCTCTCTCGGAGCCGTAGGGACTCTGTCGGAGCCGTATGGATTGGAGTGCGGTGTAAGGCAGGGCGGGCTGACCTCACCCACGCTCTTCAATCTATACATCAATGAGCTGATTGAGACACTCAGCAGAGAGCGAGCCGGCTGTTACATTGATGGGGTGTGTGTAAATAATATTAGTTACGCCGACGATATGGCTCTGCTGAGTGCCTCGGTTTGTGGCCTTAGGAGGTTGGTGGCCATATGTGAAGGCTATGTTAAGCTTCATGGTTTGGCCTACAATGCTTGTAAGAGTGAGGTCATGGTCTTTGGTGCCGGCGGCGGACGGTGTCCAGAAACTATACCACCAGTCCATTTGAATGGAACGCCGCTCACACGTGTATTCAAGTTTAAATACCTTGGACATGTCTTGTCCGCCGGCATGAAAGACGATGACGATATTGAACGAGAGCGAAGGGCGCTGTCGGTTAGAGCAAATATGATAGCTCGTAGATTTGCACGTTGCTCACCGGATGTGAAAACAACTTTAATTCGTGCATACTGCACTTTATTTTACACGTGCAGTCTGTGGGCTGATTATACGCAGAAATCGTACGGCGTCCTTCGAGTTCAATTTAATAATGCGTTTAGGATGTTGATGGGGTTGCCCCGCTTCTGTAGTGCGTCAGGGATGTTTGCTGAAGCTCGAGTCGATTGTTTTTATGCAACGATGAGAAAACGATGCGCTTCCCTGGTGCGACGGGTGCGGGCCAGCCCCAACATTATTCTGCGCTGTGTAGCGAGTAAGCTAGATTGTTTGTATGTGAGTCGCTGCTGCAAGCTTTCAACCTCGGTGTTACGCGTGTGGCAGTGATTCGCATAATATTCATGGTAGGTTAGAATAAGATTAGAATAAGAATACTAACATAGGGGGTAAGGAGGATTGTTACTAACACAGTTGAGTCTTTGTTACTTTTTAAATAAAGATAATATTATTATTATTATTAATCTATACTTAATACTAAATAATTATACTTAATTTACTAATATACCATACACTAATTCCTTTTACAAATATTATAAAAAAAGTAAAATTAATTTGTATGAAGGGAGTAATCTCCGGAAATACTCATCCGATTTCAAAAAATATTTGACCATTAGGAAGTTACATAATCCTTAAGTGCTATAGGCCACATTTTATCATCAAAAAACTTAGGAATACGTAACAAAATTCACGCGGATGAAGTCGTGGGCAAAGTGCTAGTGTTTAAATAATGCTGTATTCTCTATCCGTGCACTACTCTGTACAAACCACAGGACATTTACGGGCGCGGGCGAATGGACACAAAAACGGAATGGCAGTCGCTGCCTGCTTAGTGGACAATTACTTATCGACGCCGGGGACATGTCAGTCTAGTTGGGACCGGACTGCTTATTCTGATGCCAAGCTGCTATATTGCTCCTATGTTGTGTGACTGCTAAGCGTAGTTTTTGAACGGAAAACTTCGAAAACACACCGGTAATTTGACATAGATCTACTTAATCAGACATAAATTGGTGCATTAGATACTGTAAAAGTCTGTAAGTCTGGAAAAGTTTGAAGAAAATCAAAAATAGTTTCACCAAATCTTTTAAGCTTTTTGTGTCACAAACAACTTAAGAAGGATCTTTTAGCTGTTAACCCTATTGAGACCATACCGTCTCATTTTGCTGTAGATCATTGATAAGCCAAATTCCAATCATTTCGACGGCCTAACCATAAATCTACTGCCACATACCACCAGCTTTATCTGCGAAACGCCACACTTATCGATTTTTAAGGGTTAAGAAAAAATATTTAGGTCGTCGTAGGCCGGACTCCGAACTTGCGTTGTTGGCATTCCTTGGACCTTGGACTTAGAAGTTTGTAATTTATTATAAGGATAAGGTCCTTGCTCAAGAATGTCTTAACTTGCCAAAGTTGGTAGGTTTAAACTTTGACGTTTTCATGGAATATGTAAGTCTTAGGAAATAAGCTTCACATTGGATCAAACTTCGTAAGAGTTTGCAAACGAGGATCAGTCTAGATCCTAAATTATCAATTTCAAACTTAGAGCATTTAACCGCTCTAAGATTTAAACAAAACAACACATTTTTTAAGCTTGTTTAAGCCAGAGCACATGAGGAAAAATGGCAACCCCAAAAATTGTGCACTAAGCTTATAAAACCACCCAACTAATAACCGTCTTATTACTTCCAGAATAAGCATCCCCAGCTCATCCTCACAGTATTAGCACGCTACTCATCCCGGGCGGGTGAGCAGGCGCTCGCAGGGATCGTGGGTAAAAAGGAAGCTATGCGGAAGATATGCGCCCGCGCTGCGTCACTTCTCTGACTGAACGACGCCGCACTCAGGTGCACCGGGTCGCACGGGTAAGGACGCGTGCCTGCATCCATCATACTGCTTTTTTAACAAGGATCCCGGATCATAGAAATGTGCGATACGCTCAACCCTACAAAACAGTTACTTTTTTCACATTTCAGTTTTAGTGCTGTAATAAAATTTGCTCATATTCATAAGCACTTTCACACCCTGAACACGCGCAAAACTGCCTAGCCTTTTCCCAACTATATGGGGTCGGCTTCCAGTCCAACCGAATAATGCTGAATACCAGTGTGTTACATGGAGCGACTGCCTATCTGACCTCCACAACCCAGTTACTGGATAACACGATACCCCTTGACAAGACTGGTTGTCAGACTTTCTGGCTTCTGGCTAACCATAATGATTGTTAACGATCTACGAATGACAGCCGGGACTAACGGATTTACATGCTCTCGGTATGAAATGAATGCTCACCCATCCACGGAGCGACCGCGGCAAGCGTAGCATAACCATGACCAATGGACCCGTAAGATTTTTACTTAGCCGTGAACTCCTCCCCTGAAAAATAACCTGTATAAGGGCGGGTTTCTTCAACTATACTTTACTGGCGGGTAATAGTCAAAAATGGCGCTATCGTCAAATAAAAAAAATAGGTTGTTTCACAAAACCGTACGTCGAAAAGTTACAATTACCATAACCAACCAGTCAACGTAATTTTGTGTTGTCAAACAGTTACTTCAAACATCAAAATATTATGGAATATCTTTTTGAATATTTTTGACTGACGGATTTTTATGTCATGAAACAACCCGTTAAATTTATCGTACGTTAAACATCTCACGTCATAGTAACTTTTAACCGTCCGTATGTAACGTTAACCGACTGTTTGAAACATCCCGCCTTAAGAGAGGCCGAAAATGCCTTTTACCATATCTACCTTATTTCTACACATTGTGTGAGTTTCCTCAGAATATTCATAAAAGGTATGTAGATACTCCTTGGCAGCCGACGACATATTGTAGAACAAGGTGCATTCAATAACTTCAAGTTATGATAATTACTATTGCTTTTATTGCTTGCTTCGTTTTTGTAGTTCTTGTTAAACAAGCCATTATAGAATAGCTGGAGTTTCATCCTGGGATAGTGCAGCCACCATCAGTGAGATCATTTCATCATTTGAGTGAGTATGACTTATCTAGAAGATCGGCGTAACCCAAAAAAAAACTTGAACGCGAGTAGATAGAAACTCGCGTTTCGGAATTAAGAAATGAAAATGGGTGTTTATATTTACGTATTTTTGTCCCAATGAAGTTAAATTAAATAAGAAAGTACGTAAGTAGGTATTTAGCAGCGTTCAAGTTTTTTTTTTGGGTTACGCCGATCTTCTAGATAAGTCATACTCACTCAAATGATGAAATGATGAAATGATCTCACTGATGGTGGCACATGTGGTGGATTATTCCCTTTCAAAATGGTTGCGCTAAATGGTGCTGATCCAAGCGTCATGTTCGTAAACAGGCGCTGTCAGCCGAGACTGGTCATCTCTTAGCTGTCATGGCTTATATCTTTATTTTTGAATTGTTTGATATTGCATTGCTATCACAAACAGAAGCAACAAGAAGGATGTAACTGGGATTTTGTTAATACTAGATTGAAAATAGTGTCCATAGTTTCCTGCTCATTCTTCTCCATAGAGACCTACCTACATTTTAGAACGAGCACCAAGCTTAAATTTTTCTGAATAACTGACCGATTCCTTGACAATTCAAAAGTGCTCGTATAATTGAAATAAATGTTTTGACTGGCTGAAGCAAAATACACTAATATGAGTATTATTACAGATCGTTACTCCCCATTGAAGTTACCCAGAAAGCAATTTCACATAACTCTTAAACTTTCCTCCTTGTTAAAAGGAGAAAAGATTACATTTCTTTTACAGTTTTTCTTAGAAACGAGGTAAATATTACCCGCCTAATACATCTCCCATGATTGTGAGAAAGTGATTTGATTCAGCTAGAAGCCAAGGAAACAGCCTCGGTCCCTAAAGCATTTATCGATCGCTAGACTACCTAAATGTACAATATATAATAAACGTAATATTAATACAAATAATGACCCGAACTACTCAATATTCAACTCACAGCTCCACAGCTTGCCTTGCCAGTCCTCCCTTATAAATCCAATAAGTACGGTATCCGTCTGTCCCTGATTATCTCCGGAACATACACGTAGCAGACACTTTTGATGTGTAGTGTAGTTTGATGTGTAGTAAATATGTAGAAGTGAAATATAGCTAATACTGTTGGATTAAGATAATCAATTGCAGTTTAAGCAAATCCAGATGAAAAGACCAATGTTCAATTATGTATACAATTTTTATTTTTAATATTTGTATTTTACATTCGCGTGATAAGTTGGTATTTTAATCACCTAAGGAAGAAGAACCAGCAGACCGCAGAATGAAAGGTCACCTCAATCTCACAGTTACCTTCGTGCGTCGGAATTCGGAAAGCACGTAAAGCCGTTGGTCCCAGCTGTCATTCGTAGATCTTTGACAGTCGTTATGGGTTGCCAACCAGTCATACCAAGTGGTATCGTGTTACCCAGTAACTGGGTTGTAGAGGCCACACCGGCAGTCGTTCCATACGGTAGGCTGGTATTATTACCCAATTACAGCGAAGCAAAAAGGAGGGTTATCATTTTGACCGGTATGTATGTATGTGTGTTCATAACTTTTAAAAACTACTTAGCATAATTTGACAAATGATGTAGCGTTGGAAGTGTCTCGCTTGTCCGCTGATTTTAGACTACGCGACGTCATATGTCGTGATTGTGACCACGGAAACCCTCTAAACATCGCTATGAATGTGTATTAAATACATTAAAATATATTACGTCTTGCTTATTTAATAGATTATTATCATTATAAAATACATAGTGTTACGGACGCCGACCTAAACTGTAATAGACGCTAACTGTAAATAATAAAATCATATTATAAACATGTTTGAATAAGAACAAGATGTAGCGTTAAGTTTGATAAGTTTAGTGTAAGCATTATAGGTACAAACCATGTTGTATTATATATTTAAGTAGGATAGATAAATAGGTAATAATAATAATTACGAATTGTACATAGTTTCAAGGCCATTTGGGCGCAAAGTAAGCGATCGAGTGGTCGGTCGAGATTTTCATTGTTTACCCCCGCCACTACTTGCACCCAGGTAGCCGTCTATATAAAAGGGCACTAGGCCCGCTTGAATTCAGATCGAAAATAGCAACTGACTGATACTGAGCTAAGAAGAATAAATGGGAAAATAATCAAGCCTGAAGAATTGTTTTATTTTCAAAATATATACAGTCCACACTGAACAGTTTGGTCCTTCCGAAGCCGGATAGAAGAACGAAGATCCTGCGGCAACCAGGCCTACTGAACTCCAGACGAAGTACGAAGCTCTGAAGAACGAACACGGCCATTAAGTAAGACTTGTTTCGACCTGAACGACTCACCGAACCGAGCCGACGGGTTTCAACAGGGATATCAAGCCAAGGGGGTTATTCACCGTGCCGAAGAAATACCGATCAGAAGAGGTACCAACCTGAACGCGCCGTCGAACACAGCAAACTGAACGTGCTGTCCGGTGCGCGTCGAACGCTGCATACTGAACGTGCGGCCTGGTACGCGACGACACGAACACGCATAAGAAAATGGTTGTCACTCGAAGCCAAGGAGACGTAGCGGAGATTGAGGAACAGCGACGCATTTAAGAACAAGAGGCGCGGCGTGCCCAGGAACAAGAGATGCGCCGCAGGGAAACTGAACAAATCGAACGCGAAAGAACACGAAGATTCTCACTCGACCCACCGGCGTCGCCATTTTCAAAGATAGCGGACACCAGTACGGCGGCGGGGCCTTCTGGACTCCAAGCAACGACGACCAATGTGACCCGACGAAGAATGGGATCACCGGCCAGGTCAATGCGATCGACAACGAGCGTCACAACTAGACTACGGATGGCGGAACTGGAAGCAGCCGAGAAGTTGGCAGCCATTCAAAGAAAAGAGTTGGAACTGGAACAAGAGTTGATCAAGAAGAGGCTGGCAGTTGAAGTGTCAGTGATTAACGACGAAGAAAGCGTACACGATGATCAAGAACCTGGCCCTCCCCGTGAAGAACCCCATCGAAAGGTGGACGAGTGGTTGAGAACCAACCCCCTCAACCCACGGGGGGAGGAGGGGCCCAGGGAAGAACCGAAGCAAATACGATTCGAAGCATCGGGGGCGAGATCACCAACCCCGACACGAGCAAGAAACAGCATCGAACATTTGGCGGCAACCCTCGAGAAGATGGCCAGACCCAGACCCAGGCATATCGACTTACCTACGTTTTCCGGCGCAGCCAACGAGTGGCTGCCATTCAAGGCAGCGGTACGAGACACAACAAGCATGTACCTGATCTCAGCGGCCGAGAACATACAAAGACTGAGAAGCTGCCTCAAAGGGGAAGCAAGGGACGCCGTGGCCGCTCTTCTGCACACAGCCACCGAACCTGATGTGATTATGAAGACTCTGGAGCAATGTTTTGGAAGACCAGAAGTCATCATTGATCGGGCGCTGGAAGATCTGAAGAAGCTGCCGAAGCCGGGTACGTCAGCAACAGAGCTTAATAGCTTCGCTATCAAACTACAGAACATCATCTGTGTCCTAAAAACCATCGATCGAAGGGGATACCTATTCAATCCATTGATGACACGAGAAGTACTAGACAAGCTCAGTCCGCATCTACGATCCCGCTGGTGTGACTACGCATATGAACACGAAGGGACGGCAGACCCAGAAATCGTCGTGATGTCACGGTTCCTGATGAGAGAAGCTGACCGGGCGCTGAGATACACATACGCCCCGGCCACAGGCGCTGCAACTACGAAGAAAGAAACCCGACCCGCCGTGATACTAAAGAAAAAGGCGAGCGTTTTCACTACGACCGGGGGAGCGGAGGAAGAAATTGAAAAATGCCCCAAGTGTGGACAAGCTCACGCACTAACACAGTGCCCAAAATACAAGGCACTCGCCGTAAATGAACGATGGAGTTTCCTGAAAGAAAAGAAGATTTGCTTCAAATGCGCTCATAAACAACATAGGCGCATGAACTGTAAAGCAAAGCCGTGCGGCGTGAATCAATGCCGCCGCCCGCATCACGAGACTTTACATCAAGAACACGACGAGAAGACTGAAGTCGCGAAGGAAGCCGAACAACCTAAAGAGGAAGCAGTCCTGTCCGTGGCTGCCCGTCCGGCCGCCGGCCCGCGAACAGTCATATTGAAGATGTGTCCTGTCATCGTGTCCGGACCACGGGGGGAGGTGTCGACCTATGCACTCCTAGACGAGGGTGCAACCATTACACTCGTGGACCAGGAGTTAGCATCCAGCATCGGGGCGGAGGGACCATCACAGACACTGCGCTTAAACGGTGTCAACATGTCGCAAGATGAAACAGAGAGCCAGCTTGTGACAATCAAGGTCAGGGGGGCCAAAGAAAAGGAAGCTTACAAGGTCAGAGCGAGGACCATGAAGAACCTTCAACTTTACCAGCAAGCCATCCCTGAAAACCTGCTAGAATATGAGCACCTAAAAGACCTACCTAGGAACGAGGTGTGCTACGAACGCGCGCGCCCCGGGCTCCTAGTAGGAACCGATCATTGGGAGTGCATCGTCTCCCGTGAACTACGAATCGGCGGCCCGAACGAACCGGCCGCTTCAAGAACTCAATTAGGATGGGTGGTGCATGGAACCGCACCGCGCAGCACCATCATGCAAGAAGGCAAGGTGCTACATCTCTACGAGCCCGACCGATCATCGAACGTGAGCAACCAGGAGCTCCACAACTTGGTCGAGGCTCACTTCAAAATAGAAGCACTCAGCATCCACGGCAAGCCGCGAGTGAACGAAGCGGACCAACGCGCCATCAAGATCGTCGAGACAACAGCGAAGAGAATCAATGAAGGCTACGAGGTGGGCCTACCGTGGCGACAAGATAACATTATCATGCCACCAAGCTACAGCGAAGCACGAAAGGTGATAGAAGAAACAAGAGCGGTGCACGCGCACGCGGGGTTCACGCTACGAGGATGGAGCTCGAACGAACGAACAGTGCTACGAGACGTACCCACCGAACTACATGCCACCTCTCCCACGCAACTGGGGGGAGAACAGCCCGAGAGTAAAATACTCGGGCTATATTGGAACGCAGAACGAGATGAGATGGGGTTCAACACGTCCATGAACAGAGTGCCAACTGAAGTACGAACCAGAGCCCGCGCACCGACCAAACGAGAAGCCCTTAGTGCAGTCATGTCCATCTACGACCCGTTAGGACTGCTGAGCCACTACACGATACGATCCAAGATAATACTACAAAGTTTATGGCGCCTCCAGACCGCATGGGACGAACAGATTCCAGCAGAAGAAAACGAGCTCTTTGCGTCCTGGCTCGCGCACCTGACCGGACTGGCTCAGCTACGATTGCCGCGATGTTACCTAACACAGAAGTATGAACGTGTCGATCTACACATATTATGCGACGCCAGCGAACAAGCCTACGCGACCGTGGCCTACTGGCGAATCATAAACAACGACGGAAGTATCGGCATGGTGTTGGTGGCCGCCAAGGCCAAGGTAGCACCGAGACGAGCACAGACAATACCGCGACTAGAACTCCAGGCGGCCGTCATCGGAGCAAGACTCGCCGACACTATAAAAAGGGAACATCGAGTCAAGATCAACCAAACGACCTACTGGACCGACTCATCCACTGTAATACATTGGATACGTCACGACATGCGACGCTTCACACCGTTCGTCGCACACAGGCTGGGTGAGATCGCCGAGCTAACCCAGAAGGAAGAATGGCGATGGCTGCCCACGGAAGTGAATGTGGCCGACGACGCGACGAGGCTCACCGACACTCCACTGAGCACAGCGGACCGATGGTTCCAGGGGCCTAGCTTCTTACATCTGCCAGAAGAACAATGGCCCATGATGTCGACAACGGAAGAAGAAGACGAGGAGGAGGTCCTACACGTGACGCAAGAACCAGGACGAGATAGCTGGCTACCAGACCCGGCCCGCTTCTCGAAATATGAAGTCCTGGTGAGGGCCACTGCACGAGCGCTCGCCTTCATAGACATCTGCCGACGTAAGGCCGTGAGCATGGAGCATCGACACATCCAGCGCGCCGAGACAGAACTTATCCGACGCGCGCAAGAAGAAAGTTTCAAAGAAGAAATAGAGAAGATCAAGTCAGCTCGCCCCCTAACTAAGACGAGCAGGCTATACAGACTGGACCCTGTAATAGAAAACGGGCTCCTCAAAGTACGAGGACGGATCGAGGCTTCCTCGGCACCGACAGAGACAAAGCGACCCATCATCATGGACGGTCGACATGCGCTAACTAGACTGATAGTGCTACGTGAACACTGCGCTGCGGGCCACGCCAACAGGGAGCGCGTGACAAATGATCTACGGCAGCGCTATTGGATCATACATCTACGACCCACTGTGCGCACGATCGAGAGAGACTGCGCCTTCTGCAAGAAGTTGAAGGGGACACCACGGACGCCAGCCACGGGGGACCTGCCGCACGCCCGCCTCGACCCTTTCCACCGCCCGTTCACCAACTGTGGGGTGGATTATTTCGGCCCCATGACCGTTAAGGTGGGCCGTCGCCGAGAGAAAAGGTGGGGAGCGCTATTTACGTGCCTCACCTCCCGCGCTGTGCACATAGAGCTCGTCGCATCCCTATCGACAGACTCTGCGATCATGGCACTAAGAAGAATGGCTGCACGAAGGGGATGGCCGCGATTAATTTATTCTGATAATGCGACCAACTTCCGCGGGGCTGATCAAGAGCTCCGCACCGCCTACACTGAATGGCTGCCTGCCCTGAAGGATGTGGGGCTACAACACAGAGTGGAATGGCGCTTTATACCTCCTGGCGCGCCCAATCAAGGCGGCGCGTGGGAGAGAATGGTGCGCTCCGTAAAAGCCGCCCTTAAAGTAACCCTACAAGAGAAGGCGCCTTCAGAAGAAGTACTCAGCACGCTCCTCGCCGAAGCTGAGTTCTGCATCAATGCACGACCCTTGACCCACGTCAGCGTGGACCCCAATGATCCTGAGGCCCTAACTCCCAACCACTTCTTATTGGGGTCTTCGAACGGCCTACCAGCAACGGGACCATGCGACGAAGCCGACCGACGAACATGGCGAGCTAGCCAAGCGCTTGCCGACTGCTTCTGGCAGCGCTGGCTACGAGAATACCTGCCCACACTGGTACCCCGCGGCGAGCCGAAGAACGACGCGCGGCCGCTGCAAGTAGGCGACGTGGTCGTCGTGGTCGACAGCACACTGCCCCGGAACACCTGGCCTATGGGGGTCGTCGAGCGCACGCATCCGGGAACCGACGGCAGCATTCGAGTCGTCGAGGTGCGGACCAGAACCGGCATCTTCCGACGCCCAGTGAGCAAGCTCGTCGTCCTGACGAAGAAAGAAGAGGCTGCGCAGGCTTCGCCGGGGGGAGAACTGTTACGGACGCCGACCTAAACTGTAATAGACGCTAACTGTAAATAATAAAATCATATTATAAACATGTTTGAATAAGAACAAGATGTAGCGTTAAGTTTGATAAGTTTAGTGTAAGCATTATAGGTACAAACCATGTTGTATTATATATTTAAGTAGGATAGATAAATAGGTAATAATAATAATTACGAATTGTACATAGTTTCAAGGCCATTTGGGCGCAAAGTAAGCGATCGAGTGGTCGGTCGAGATTTTCATTGTTTACCCCCGCCACTACTTGCACCCAGGTAGCCGTCTATATAAAAGGGCACTAGGCCCGCTTGAATTCAGATCGAAAATAGCAACTGACTGATACTGAGCTAAGAAGAATAAATGGGAAAATAATCAAGCCTGAAGAATTGTTTTATTTTCAAAATATATACAGTCCACACTGAACACATAGTTTATTCTTAACAATTTTAGTTGAGAATATTTTCTTATTTCGTACTTTTTAGAGCGTGATTTTGGAGTAGTCTAGTTTTAGTTTTTGTTTTTTACCATTTCCGTTACTAAAATAAAGATTTTTTTCACTGTTGTTGAAATAAAACATTAGAAAGTCTACTTATTTCTTCACTGCTAAGCTCCTGGACAAATAACACCTGCGTGTTGCCACTTTACAACCATAGAGGCCTGTTGCTGATATTGCATCTCAGATTTGTCATAAATAACGTTTATGACCAAGAATGTCGGAAAAGCTAAATAGTGAATGAGAGCTTTGTTTCTAATGTTACAGCGTGGGTAGTGTGGCACAGTTATTGTTTTAGAAAATTGTGTTTATAGTCGGCGCGTGACCTTGTCAATTCAGTGGGTGGCCTTGTTTGTGGTCAGACTGACGCAGTTCTGGACTGTTTGTCTGGATAGAGGCGAGATTAGTTTATTATGGGAGGATTCAGTCGATTTCAAATGCAATAAAGTTTTTTCAATACTACGTTACTTTACTTTCGGAAGTCGGTGGCAATACAAAACAACAAACACAAAGCCACCGACTTCCCAAAGTAAAGTAATGTGTGTTCTGTGCTAAAGTTATTGATCACGTTTTAGTTTTTGAAGGCGGTTTTCTTTTTTTTTTTGATAAAATTTTTTTTTCGCTTTTTAGTATTGCCTTAACATCCAAATCCATTAAGAAACGGCGACACACTTAAAAGAGATTATAAGTCCTTCCAAAGATTGAAGAAACTAAAACGTTATCTAAGTTATCTTTTTTTGGATTTGTTGATTTTCTTAAAAAGGGCTGGATCAATGTTGGAAATTTATATGGGACCATTTCGGAGTAAAATAAATTTTGCAAATCCGTCTATATGTGACAGAGTTATACCGAGCATACATGAAAAAAAAAATATATAACCATCCGAATTGCTAACCTCCTCCTTTTTTAAAGTCGGAGACATACCTACATAAATTCATGAATTTCCGTGCGTTCAAGTGTTTTTGCCATACCTATTATTGGAATCAAATATAACAGCTCATATTTTAAGACCCATTCATTACGTTAATTGTAATCCGTAGTGCTTAGCAACTGGGCTTCCCCTAGTTGTAAACGTCTCTTTGTGCCTACTGACCTAGTTCTGTTCTGTCTCCTGTTTAATATGGTGAGAAGTGGAAAAATATGTATTTCTAACTCCTTCGCAGTAGTTTCTGATTAATCTCGCTGCGTGTTCCAAAGCAGTTGTAACGTTTCTCCAGGACTCGCCGAGCTGCATTGCATCGGGGCTTTTCTGGTGGTCGCCACTGTTCATTCTGGCTTTCAGAAGTAGCAATGTCTTCGGAAAAGAGTGGTGAAATTGTCCCAAAAAAAAATCTTGTTAGGATTCAATTGTTTACACGATATATCAGTATACCGACATATCAGTTTGAATATTTCAATATATCCTTTTCAGTTATTAACAGCTGTAAAGTTTCACCTGTAAACGAGTAATGGTACTCAAATGGAGCTGGGCAGGACATCTAGCTTGGTGATGATGATAGGTGGCGTAAGGCCGTGATTGAGTAGCGTCCAAGACAGGAAGAAGTGTTAGCGGTCCGGTGGCGAGATGGGCAGGTGACATTGTTAACATCGCGGGTAAGGATGCCGCAAGATCTTGGAAATTGGCACAAACTGATCGAGGAACGTATACCCAGCAACTGGGGGAAATAGATGATGATGTAGTTTCAGGTATATTTCCGGCTCAATTTGCTTTTCATTGCGCTCTTCACATAATACACATATCAGCGAACATTACAGAGTTATAGCAAATATAGGAGTGTAGACAAGTCTGTCACGCAGCCGGTCACAATCAGACAGTAAT
Source organism: Charanyca ferruginea (assembly GCA_947361185.1). NCBI lineage: Eukaryota > Metazoa > Arthropoda > Insecta > Lepidoptera > Noctuidae > Charanyca > Charanyca ferruginea. Next base: position 1,471,251 of record OX376071.1, on the reverse strand, counting down.
TTGAGCGTATCCGAGCACTAGCCACATAGCAGAGACACACAGAAGGTGAATGCGACCATTTTAATTTTCACATGAGATTTTTAAATGTTTATTAGGTAAATGTTTTTTTTTTATTGTACAAGCCTGCCTCTCTATTCCAACTCTAAACTTTATATTCTCACTTCAATTCTAAATAGCAAAAATCAACAGAGTCGACCACCAAAATAAAGCGGTACTTAATTATATTTTTTCTTACTCCTCCACCATTCTTTTCCGATAAATTTCGTTGCGAGATCCAAGATAGTTGAAACATTTTTCCGGGACTCGCCGCTTTATTGCATCGGGCTACGAGATTGCATAAAACGCGATATTGTTGTGATTAGCGTCGAACGCGATTGTTCAATCTGTTATTTTTATATTCTAACATATCATCTGATCTTAAGTAATGACGGCTTTAAGTGAAGCACGCTTACCCAGGATGAACCGGCTTGAAGATACCAAGATTATATGTATCGGGAAACAAAGACGCGGGCAGTGAACTCCAGTCTAGCACATTAATCTATCTAATATAAATAAATAAATAATATATAAAAACCGCTTGACCGATTTGTATGATATTTTTTGTGTATATTTGGTAGCTCTGAGAATAGGTAGGCCTAGCTATTCTGACTGTTTATACCCCTAGGTGACCCCCTTATATACCTTGTTTACCCCTGGGTGATAAGAAATGATATATGGCAAAACAATTTTAGCCAGGCCGGCTAGTAGACTTGGCTAACATTGTTATTGATATATTAATCGAATATAAATTCATCTAGCAATTCTAATGCACGGTGCATTAGAATTGGCAGCAACTGGAGTATCCTCATGTCTTTCGTATACAGGAGGTAAACTTATCTATTACTAGCTTTTGCCCCCGACTTCGTCCGTGTGAATATCGGTTATAGTGGATGCAGACGAAGGCACTGATTAAAACGTAGCCTATGTCCTTCCCTGGGGTTCAAACTATCTTCATGCCAAATTTCATCAAAATCGGTTCAGCCGTTTAGCCGTTTCATCGTGAAAGCGTAACAGACAGAGTTACTTTCGCATTTATAATATTAGTATGGATTTTTCTAACTGGACCTTCTGATTACCTTGGCTCATTGATTAACGGTATAAGATAAATGTCTGAAACTTCGGGCTGCAACTATTTGATATCATTGTTCTCTTGATTAGACAGAGAAGGAGTACAGCATCTTCCACAGATATAGTGCTGTGTCCTTCTAAGAATGTAATAAAGTTGATTTTGGTATTTAATCGCGTGAATCTTCTTTGGTATTCATTTTGTTGAGGAGTTTTTACTTTTGGTATTTTTTTAATGATTATACTAAGTTTTTTAATGTAAACTTTAAAAAAAAAAAAAAAAACAGTTTAATTCAGGCACCATTCACATCCATATATTGTTAGTAAAACATGAACTTAAAAACTATGTTAGTAGAATATGCAGTTTCGACATAAAATGCATGAACGGGTGATAAAATTTCCCCGCAATGAGAGTCAGGAGACTGTTCGAGGTGTCCCCGACCCTCTGCAGCAGCGACGCGGCGCGTTTACGTCTGATCGCTAGCGTGGAAGCCCCAGCAGCATCCTGAATGCATTGCTATATTCAACTCGAAGAACATGGATGACTTTCTGCGTACAGCTTGTCTAGAATCGCCTCCCAGAGACCAAATAAGGCATATCTTAATTCTTAAGCTATTAGAATTGTTTTTTTAGCCCGTCATCTCTATACCTATTCATCTTTTATCGTGAAAGCCTGATAGCTTCGCACTCAAAGCGAACAGGGGGCCAAGTCTGCTATTTTTATAATTTCGTCATTCACGATCTCATTGTCATTTTGCTAAAAGTTCATAATCTGCTAAATTCATAATGGTCGATCATTGGTCGGTCAAATTAAAAGTTATGACTGCACAAATGGTAGGTCACTGATCAAAGGAACTGTAAAAATTTTAGCAGATTACCGTCTAAGTCAGTCATTCAGTTGTCATTTTGTACGAGATTACCGTTCTATATCATTTCTTTCAATGGCGTGTCAGTGGTTGACCATTGAAAAGTCATAATGACGCTATTATATTAGTAGATTACCAAACTTGTCAAAATCAACAATTATGAAATCAATGATAGACCATTCTGACACTTTTGTAATAGCAGACTTGAGGCCCAGATCACACGACGATGTTGTAGGTACATATATCATATTATTTTTTCATAGAAAGCACCGCTGAAACTGAACTTACAAGCTCCAACATATGTCCACCTTCAGCAAACGCCCAAAACACGTCATTGACGAGTTGATCACGTCTCGGAAACACATAATTGGCTATTAGCAGCTGTTGTTGCGCTGGCGCAGCGCCAAGCTGGAACCAATCAGGTGCGCGACCGAAATACTGCAACGTGTGAGGAACACGGTGATTTTCTCACCGGGAACATAGTTTAGGAGATTTTAGAGAAAGGTAAGCAAACAAAATATTCAGTTTTTACGATAGCCAATTTTATTATCAAAACGAAATCCTTGCTTTAAAAATACGTAAATTTTGGGTCACTTGGCAAAATGAGTAATACAACAATTTCTATTTCGATAGCTGTCTAATGTCTCCCTTATGTTTACTACGTTAAGGGCTGTTTCACCACCACTGAATTAACAAAACCATTCATAACACCTATTCACCAATTTATTTTTAATATATGGAACAGAATTTGTATAAAAGGTTCTACAAATGAATTGAATCGGAACTTATTAAAAACTGTATTGTATCAGATAGGTGGGACAACTCCATGCTGAGACTGAGACATAGACTATACAGCTATACTGGGTGATTTTTTATTCACGTTCCAAATTTCTCAGGGTGATAGTACCCATGAAATTGAATAACTTTTTTAAAGACCTGCTAGAAAACCTAGCAAATACAATAAAACTTTTGTTAAACAAATTCACACACAAATAATTTGAAGTACAGTCAACAAAACAATCTAGAGTCATCAACTGAAGCACATCAACTCAACGATCACTGATTTGACGTCTGTAACCGCGTATTGATATGCACACTTACCTGTACACTTCAAAACCAACATTCCATTTAACCTTCAACCTTGTGACTTTCTGATAAGGTTGTGTGTGGAATTTGGCAGGGGTTTGATTTATGTTTGTCTGTCTGTCTGTCGGCGCTTTGAACGTCCAATGATATACCAATACTTAAGATGTAGGGTCTCATTAACTTTGTAGGTGTTTTTGATGGCAAGCGATATAAGTAAGTGTGAGAGTGATCGTTGCAGTAATGTGTATGTGGGCTTCGAAATATACCAGGTGACTATGTATGGGCAACACATTATTTATAGTTGTTAGTTATCAAGGCTTTCGTGTTGAATGATGGTCAAAATATCATAAATCAAATAATTTGTAATGTCTATGAGTATCAGTTTGTAATGAGGCGTCACCTATTTATATTAGAAAAACTTCGATGAGTAATGATGATGAACGACGCCTTTCGACGCACTTTCGGCAGTCAAACTTGCTACAATGGTGATTAGATTATCTCTCAACGTATTCTTCACTACCTACCTACCTACCACCGCAGTATAATAGATAGATTCATTTATGTGCCTGAAATATGGTATTTTACAGATTTATGAACATAGTTACAGAGAGACACACAATAGTTCTTCATATTCTGCCTACTAAATTCGGCATGTAAATTTTGTGACAATAATATCAAGTGATTCTGATTTAATCAATTCAAATAAAATTTATTCCAATGTCCAAAAAAAGTACTAAATCAAAAATTGTCTACATATCAAATTATGTACAAATACTAATAATTTGTCAAAGAAAAATAATTAAATTACAAATTGTTTAAATATCAACTTTTAAATTACGACCAAAGAAATTGGATAAATTACAAATCTATACATATAATAAAACAGTAAAAAAACTGTGTCTGTACATTGAATATATTAAAAAAAAAATAATTAAGAAGGATTCAGAAACACTAATAGAGCACGAATCCAAAAAAACAATTCTGTCTGTTTGGCTGTTTGGCTGTTTGTCTGTTTGTTTGTACACGCTAATCTTCGGAACTGCTGGACGGATTTGAATGAGTTTTTTTTTGTTGTATAGGTAATAAGTCTGGGCAACATATAGGCTATAATTTATCTTAGAAACTTGAACACCTGATGCAGAACTGCAACAGACCAGCTAAACTATAAGAGATACAAAAATGGTACCATAGCTAAAATTGTTCCACGTGATGAGCATTTTCTGCTGAGAGAATAAATTTGAAGATCTGGAACACCTGATGTGGAACTCCAAGAGCCCAGCTACACCATGACACATATAGGAATGACGTCTTAGCAAAAGGTGTTCGGTCTGATGGGCATTTCCTGTTGACTTATAAAAATCGAAGATCAGAAACATCTGATGTCAAAATCAAAGCTATCACTAATTTCACTGTATCTTATAAAATAACATAAGCTGGGAGTACCTCCACGCGGTGAGGGCGGTAACAGTTTCAGATCTTCGATTTTGCCGACCCCGTTGTCGCTGGCAAAAGCAACAGGATCCGCGTACGAAGTTGCGGGCAGAAGCTAGTTTGTCATAAAACTCTTATGTAATCCAGATAACAATTCCAACTAGAAACGGACAGAAAATAAGAAAACACTATAATTATTCCAGGCATATTCCAAATTCACAAAATAGCAATTCATTCATGAACCACAAAATTACAGCGCCAGACAAAGGTAAGCAATAAAATAAAAGGAAACTCTCTTCCCTTTACTCAATGTGCGAGGAAATCGATAAAATATCCAAGTTCACACTTTCGCTCGTAAGACCACACAGTAATTAACCGAGTGAGTATTTATGGCTCAATGTGCATATTGATTGAGTTATTAACATAAATTCACGCAAAATGGTGTTTAAAGCATTTTTTGGAGTTCTGCCTCATAATGTTGGTTAGTTTCTTTTATAACGCACATTCCTGGGACTTTCAAAATGAGGATAGGTAGGAACAGTTACTTTTTAAGCAATTATTCAGTGGTAAATAATGCAATCTTCTCTTTTTGAATAAAGATCGAAGAGATAATGAACTATTTATTTTCAGTGGTCAGATCATTAAAATTGTCGCAATTTCTCTAAAAAACTTTCTGTTTTTTGTGGGTATGCTGATGTTCTTACACAGAAATATTATAAAAGAAGTCTGTTAACTTATAACCCGCCCCAACTACGCACGGGTACAGTCAACAGCAAAAGTAGATGATCAAAATCAGAAATTCAATACCAATGAACGGAGTTCGCGTCAGAACAGTGTGGCGTCGAAGTGATTCAAAAGTGTGTGTGTGACAATCACATACTTTTAATTAATAAACAAGTAATAAATTATATAAATTACAGTTAGTAAATTAGTATTGAATTTCTGATTTTGATCATTTAGTTCTGCTGTTGACTGTAGATATCTTGAACAGTCATATTTTAACAAATTAACACAAAACAATATCAAACTACACTATAAACCTTCCTCTTGAATCACTCGATGTATTGATGGAAACCGCATTGAAATTGTTACGGAGCGTTGTTTAAAAGATCTAAACGAACAGAAGGACAGACGGCGGAAAGCGCCTTTGTTTTAGTAAGTCATTTATTTTATACTACATACATACATACCTAGAGATTTACAATATAATATCTAAAACATCGGTAATTAGGTACGCTTTCTTATGTAGAATATCAAAATATCGATCGATCGAATCTTTCGTTTCAGTTACCTACAGAAAAACAATATGTAAAAACTTTCTTAGTCATGGTACGGATTTCTCCAACAAATCTCACTGAAACCTGTCAGACTGTGTAAGCTGCGCAGTGTCACGCGAATCAGCAGGGCGGCTCGTCACATCGGTATGCGTGCGCGCATCTTTGTCGAAGGCGTCGGCGTAAATACAGTGTGACAAAACGATCACAAGTCATCTTCATACCGCAAATTATAATAATTCAGTTAAATTGGGTTAGTATGCTGTGGAATACGGATATAATTTACAAGATGGTTGTGATGATGAAGTGACTATTTTGCTTGTTGTGTCTGCGGGAGCTCTCACTCAGATCGTCAGTCAATAGGTATAATACCAGCCTATTGTCCCACTACAGGGCAAAGGCTGGCAGGCTGCAGTCTTCGCATGCTGAGAAGGCATGAGCATTGCTCACCACGCTTGGATTTCAGACTTAAATCACTACATATTATAAAGTAAAGTTCCCCGCCGCGTGAAGGTGGTGTTTGTCCGGGGTAATCAAAAACTATCTACTGACCAATTTGTAAATGGTTTTCCAATAGACAAAGAAATTATCTAGGAAGTTTACAGGTTATTTATTAGAGCTATCCGCGCGAAGTCGAGGCGGATTGCAAGTTTATTAAAAGTTCAGCTTTCCTCGCCACAGTATTTTCTTTTACCGATGTCAATGCTGTCCAAAATTTTTAAACAATCATGACAATTATGATAACTAAATTATAATACTTTGACTGAACACGGCATGTTCTGCTTAAAATAGAACGAGAGCTTTGACAACACAAACATAGACTCCTCTATTTTTCACCACATTTCAATATTTACTATTTCCGATCTATCTAACCATCTAAGTATAGTCTTCCTATTATCAGGAAACGGTAATTGTCACCAGTTTTCCAAAAAGGTAGGTAACCTAAATACCTGAAGTAACGGGGTTGGGGTTATCGTAAAACCACTCGAAAATATAAAGAATTTTGACTAATTAGTTAGGTATGTAATAACCATAGATATCCGAGTAAAAACAAAAATGTCGCATGACACCGTTTTGCCATTGCCACATCAGACACCATAACCGCTCATAATTTACAACTCAGTTAACCGTTCTGTGTTCAAAATTATGACCGAAATAATTTCCAAACCAAACTAATTTGTCTTGAAATACATCATGGCAAAGAATTCGTATAATTGTAACATGTTATGTTTATTTATGAGATGATAAATCTGAACAAACACCGGGCCACGGTGGGGCCCTTATCGGGACTGGTTGTAAATTTTATAGACCTTAAAACGAACTTGGAATAAAGTGGTCGAATAAAACGGATAACTCGGGTGCATTTAGAAGGGACGGTTATGTCGTGTCGGAGTCGTATGTTGATTGTTAGGTCAATGTGCATCTGAATGTAGCAACTAACTACTGATTTTCTAATTATTATACGCGATATGATATTTTCTTTTTTTTTTTAAAACAGGCCCCACACTTGGATTGTTCTCCTATGTCGTGGGTGCGTTTACAAACATATAAACTCACATACACAAACAGCAAGACCCGGAACAACTAACTTTAGGCTATACAAATATTTGTTCCGTGCGGAAATCGAACCCGCAACACGCAGCGTGTCAGCCAATCGCTCAGCCACTGCGCCAACCGTATCGTCTAATAATCAAATCTTTTGCTTTGTGCATCTTCTATAAAACATCTTGTATCTACCTAAACTATAAAGGTATGACATTGGCGCCGATTCCTTTGTTTACAAACTAAACTTAAATGAGGCAATTGGCATCTCTTACTGCCAGGCAGCTTAAGAAAAGGACAGCGACAGATAAGAACTAAGTTACAGATGTCAAATTAGTTTTTTTCTTGAACTTCGCAGTGTTTTTTTAATGCGTTCTGAAATAAGAACTGTATATAGTTATTATATGAACATTTTAGATCAACTTAAATTGACAGCTCTTCATAATATCTGTCTCTATCTTGTTTTATTGGAGAGAAAGAGATATAAATAGCTTAAAATAAGTTAAGCACCATTAACTACCAAAGTCTATCTATCTATTATTTTTGTGCAACGCAACATTCTTTTAGTTTCATACTTACATCTCACAGCTGTTAACAAATTGCTGTGCCTTTTTGAAAATGGTCCGCAAAAAGACGAAAACTAAAATTTCCTAGACTTGGTCTCACTACCCACTACCCAGTCGTCTCGTGGTTTATAAATATCTTCCGACCAAACTAGGTGTGTTCCTGATTGAGTTTTTACTGCGCCCCAGCAGTTGTCCGTCCGTGTGTCTGTCGTTATCACAGAAACACGTCCAATTACTGATAACGCGCAGATAGCTCCGCAAGTGAATCAGTTTCCATCTTATAACGACGTCGCAAGCTCAATGATAGTTCTCTTTATCTCAATAACGATAGCTTGACCAATGTCCTGGTGCAATTAATATCCTGCGGTTGATAAGAAGCTAAAGAGGCTAGCAGATCAAGCTACAACAATCCGTCAAACTCCTTTTTTAACTTTATTATAAAAGAATAAGGTTCATTTTAAATTGGGAAAATTTGACAGTTTGGTATAGCTTGTTGTTCTGGCATCTGTACATAATCAATAAACTAACAAGTATAGTCAGCAAAGGAGATAGGTATGCATGGTCGTCAGATTTAGTTAAAGTTTACTTAGAAACCGATTGATGTTTTTGATTAAAATAAAATAAAATTGATAGAGAATAAACATTTCAATGATTTAATTTTATTTTATTTGATAACATCTATCGGGTTTTGAGTAGATAAACTTCAACCATTTCCGATGACTTGCATACCTATTTTTTTTGCTGACTGTACTTATTTACTGTGAGTAGTACAGTACCTACCTTGCCTAAAGACTGCTGCCGGAGAATGATTTTGTAACAATCATTGGCACTACCTACCAACGGTAATTCCCTTTAAAATATTGTAAAATTATCACGATCTGACTGGCCATGTTTCAGAGGAAAAATTGATCAAATTCATGAGCACTGTGCCCCCCAGAAAGATGGAAGCGAATTAAAGGTCAACCTGTATTTATTTTCGGCATTTTTGTCGGCACGGTTGGCGCAGTGGCTGGGTGATTGGCTACTGCGCTGCTTGTCGCGGGTTCGATTCCCGCACGGCAGAAATATTTGTATGAACTACAGATAGTTGTTCCGGGTCTGGCTGTTTATTTGATTTTATATGTTTGTAAACGCACCCACGAGACAGGACAAATTTCTAGTGTGAAAACTAGTGTGAAAAAAGTGTGAAACTTTTTTTTTTTAATATATATAAGACAATTAGTCTTATGTACGGTTATTTTGGAACCGGCAAAATAAAAATGTGTTGCTCTGAAAATCAAAGTTTTATTTAAATATTTACACTATTGAAAAACACAAATTACAATACTCTAACAAGTTTTAACTTACCTGAAAATCAAAGAAACGACATTTAAAGTTTATTATACGTTTTGTCGATTCCCTTTTAAAAAGTGCAAATTAAAATATTAAATGTTTTCATTATTTGTTATATTTTATGACAGTCATCCATCAGACCGCCATCCGTCAGTTAACACCATGAATAAGGTTGAGTGAGATACCAACCAAGAAGGGCGCGCTTAAATTTAAAAGTAAACAGGGAACTTATCCCTTTACATATTATATTTGTATTATTATAAACATTTTCTACGCGCGTCATCAACTGTATAGAAATCCTGTTCTCTAATTCCGACACACACAGTTAATGTTAGTCTCTTCGTCAAAATCACATAAACTGCACATAAATTTGTACAGTTAAGTGATCTAGAGAGCTATATACAACTTAAGCCTTACTTATAGAAGCCCTATAATACCCTATTAGTACACAAAATACATAAACCAAGAGTGAACATTTCCTAAAAAGGTGGACTATTGAACACCCACCGCGATCGTTTTGATTATCGAGAAATATTTCCAATAGTCAGTTGTAACAGGATTTTACTACGATTCTTGTGCGAATTTGAATCGAACGAATTAATGTTTCATGTAGGTTTAAGTGCCAGAGCAGGATATAAAGTTTAAGTGGTATTACATGATCAATTATACAAACGAATGCACGTACACGATTTACATAAGTTTTAAGTATAGATAGTGTCCAATTTCCCTATTATGTTTTTATTGACTTCAAAAAAGGAAAGGTTTTTAAATTTTTTAATGTTTGTTACCTCAGAACTGCGTCATTAATAACCCGATATAAAAAAAAACGAAATGTGTGCTGTACCCATGAAGATATAGGTATAAATGGAGCCAACACTTCGAACATAAGCTTGAAACCGTCTTGGCTGTACCCAAGAAGCTTATAGATAAAAGTGAAGTGAAGCCAACTGTGGGCAGACGCTCTCCTTCTGAATGCATACATAAGATATAGAAAACACATATCACTGTCTCGTTCGTACGTATGCATTCAGAAAGAGAGCATCAGCCCACAGTTAGTTTCAAACTTTTGTTCTAAGTGTTGGCTCCATTTATACCTACATCTTCATGGCTGTACCTACACATAGTAGAGAGAAACCCCAATGGACCGATATCCATAGATGAATAGTCTACCCCCTCCACGCGGCCGTACCGCTTTTTCATGACAGAAAAATCCTAATGCCCCCCGTCTCTATAAAAGTTTCACTTTAAAAAAAATATTGAACAGAATTTTTATCGAAATCAGTTCAAGAGAAATGAAATCGCGTATTTTAGCTTTCCTGTGACTTTCCTTACTTTTCCTTACATAAACCACACACGACACAAAGTCGTGTGTATTTTATGTAAGGAACTATTAGCTAATCTGTGGTTTTGTGTTTTTGTGTTGTGTTTAGATGACAACAAGTAATAGTAACAAGAGAAAAATAAAAAACTTTTTAACATTTATTTTTTTTACCTACTTTTTGAATGCGTTTGATTTTTTTGGTAAAAAATGTTATCACCAGTACAATGTATGTAAGGGGAATGTATCGGAGCACAGTACATCAGCATTTATCTTATGTAGGGCAGTTGCAATAGGCAGGGGTCCCCATTTAACACCCGACGAGCCAAGAAACATACGGGCTTGACATTATTTTAAAGAAAACTAGCCACCCAGCCCGCATGCCAGCCAGCCAGCCAGCCAGCATGGGCATAGGCCCATGCGAAGCCGGGCCGGGTTGCTAGTAAAAATTCTTTTTGTGTTGGATAGTCCATTTATCGAGGAAGGCTATAGAGCCTTCCTCGATAAATGGACTATCCAACACAAAAATAATTTTTCAATTCGAACCAGTAGATCCTGACATTAGCGCGTTCAACCAAACAAACAAACAAACAAACTCTTCAGTTTTATAATATTAGTATAGATATCCATTAACCAAATCACCCAATAATTTTACAAAATGGCGGACAAAGTGACCTTGAACTATTTATAACCACGCTGCACGTCGTTCATCTCAATCATAATGTATTATTTATTTTATTCCATCGATTTTACCTGGAAGAGACGTGCATTGTATCACGAACAGCTTGCTAACAATATGTATCGTCTGCTTTTATTTATCGGCACGGCATTCAACGCACACACGCAGATCAAAGGTTTCCAACAGCCAGTGTACGTCAGAAATAGAGAATATCTCTTCGTCTGTCCAGAAGCCAAATATTGCTCGCTTGTCATTGCTTAACAATTTTTTTTTTTTTTTTTTGCTTTTTGCTGCTGTGATATCACTGCGACCAGAGTTGGTCTATTGTGATCGCCGCTTGTGTTGGTTAGAGATCGCCGCCAAACCCTGAAGCTGTTAAGAACTGCAGGATCTGCTTTGGGGCGATCTCCATTAGTTCATCCGGGCTTAACAGGTATTTGCCCAGATGATTGTTGCGCTTGTGCATTAGTGCTCCGCATTCCCCCAGAAGGTGAAGTGGCGTTTCATCAGCCTCATTACAGCGTCTGCAGGTTTGCGTAGCACTTAACCCCAGGTGGAACATGTGCTTGTTTAAGCAACAATGTCCTGTAGTGGCTCTAGCTACAATGCGCAAGTTGTTCCTATTGTGTCTGCTAATTGACAGTAGAGCTCATGTAGGGCTCCCGAGTGATTTATTGATCCCGAAATCCCGGGATTTAAAACACCCGATCCCGGAATTGTCGGAATCGGCACAATATACAGGGTGTCCGGTAATTAATGGATAACCTTGAAATGGCTTATAGTAGAAATTATGGCCATTCAGAAAAAAATACGAAAAAAAAAATCTGTCCTATGTAGTACCTAAGATTAAGTATAAAAAATGCTCTATATTACTATTCGACTAGAAATGTTTTTTTTCGTCGTAACTTTTTTTTTCCTATTTTTTTCTGAATGGCCATAAGTTCTACTATAAGCCATTTCAAGGTTCTCCATTAATTACCGGACACCCTGTTTATAATAAAACTTCTACTCACGATATCGTAATTGTGAGTACTTATTGCGATTGTGACAAAATGAAAATAATAAGTTAACAAGAAACAAGTAATAAGTAATGCAACATGTAACAAGTATTAAGAGTAATAATTAATAATTTACGTCAGCTATGAGATAATTCTCTAAGATTTACTAAAAATAACATTGTGGTTCGTGTTTCATTTGAGCACTTATAACCAGATAACGCGCTTAGATTAAATTCCGTGATTATGGGCTTACATGTTACTATCCGTTAATAATAATTATAATATAGTAAACAAATGACATTATAATTAGAAAAAAAAACAATTATTTTTTTATATTGCTACTTAAAAAATAATTGTACATAGGTACCGGGATTCCGGGATCCGTGTCCCTTAATCCCAAAATCCCGTTATTACATTTCCTAGCCCAGATTTAAATAAAAAAAAAGTACATTATTCTTCTCCGTGTAATGAAGAGATTTCTTTCTGATGTAAAGATCCCTTTCTTATCATTTTTTGGTAATAGGTAATTTCCGGAGGCGTCACGATAGATTCATTAAAAATAAAAAAGTTTTTTCAAAAAAAGAAAACCGCCTTCAAAAAAACTAAAAAGTAATAAATAACTTCAGCACAGAACACACATTACTTTACTTTCGGAAGTCGGTGGCAATACAAAACAACAAACACAACAAAGCCACCGCCACCGACTTCCGAAAGTAAAGTAATGTGTGTTCTGTGCTAAAGTTTTTTATCACTTTTTAGTTTTTAAGAGGCGGTTTTCTTTTTTCTGAAAAAACTTTATATTTTTCGCTTTTTAGTATTGCCAATCCATTAAGAAACGGCGACATACTTAAAACAGAGATTGTAAGTCCTCCAAATATTGAAGAAACTAAAACGTCACCCAAGTATTTTTTTGGGATTTTGTTGATTTTTTCAAAGAGCGCTAAATTATCTTCGAAGAAATTTTTATGGGACCATTTCGGAATAAACCCCTTTCGAACAAAATAAAGAATTTTGCAAATCCGCCCATATAAGAGGGAGATTATGCACGAACATACATAAAAAAAATACAAACGTCCGAATTGATGACCTCCTCCTTTTTGAAGTCGGTTAAAAAGAGGATTTATGCTTTTTCATCAGCAACCTAATTTCCTTGAACTTTTCCAATAAACACAGGCAAACTGTCGCACTATCGGTATCACTTTATCTTCCAACCCGTATTGTATGTACAACCCCTAACCTCTGAAACACACCCCTGCCACAAACTAACTCATTTGTTTAACCTGCTCTAACCTTTTTACTGAACCTCGCAATAAATACAATATCAAATGTCGTGACAAATTGCGAAGGATTACCCTGCCCTCCACACCCCCGCCCGCCTGCCGCCCCGGCCGCCCCCGGCCATTGAAAACATTTAATTAACAGAGGGAGCTACCCCGTTGATACGCACAATCCTGCATTCTTAGATGCGTAGCTATTTATATTGTGTCTAGCTGGTGTTTTTGTAATTAATGTGTTATTTTACACAGGCTTTTATTTATTGTTCCTAATATTTTTAAACATGCCTTTAAAGCTCGTAGTAATCCGGAGAAGGATTATAATATAATGGTTTCTATACATCAAAGTCGGCGGGCAAAATTAACGACGGCTTTGGTGTGTTGATCGTTACTTTCTTTGTATAACCACCAAAAGACACTAACATTGTTTGTAAAAAAGTTTCCATCTAAATGATAAAGTTGGAGCCTAAAACACAGCTTTAATGTTAGCTTTTCACAAATTCCCAGACCAACTTCAATTGTCTATCTAATCTGTAATTAAACCACTCTAGCCCCTTACACTAGCCGTCTCATGGCTCGCCTGAAGACAGAAGGTTTCAGCTCGATCGCATCACTTGTAATAACAATCCAGTAATTCTATACTTATTAATAGTTTAATTCCCAGAGGGCGCTGTGAGCGACAGCCGGAAATTGCGAGCGGTTGCACTTCCCTATGCAGTGGTGCCTAAGTTCGGCGGAGTAGTCCGGGATACAGTTTTTCTGTGTACCTACATTACCTACCGGCAGGAGTAGCTGCGAGGAGATGCCCGCGGCGGCTCTCAACTTAGATTAGATGTTGTACGCAAAGATGCCGAAGATTTACTCACGTTGTTATCTACTAGTGCAAATGCGAAATGATTCGACATTATACGATAAGAAATGACTGCACTTAATGATTCAAAATAACTGGTAATAAAATATAGATTTAAAGAAATTTATTGTTTTATAAGAACTTACAAAACAGTTTGCTCTCAATATTAGTTAGTTAATTTGTTACCCAAATTGATGATGAAAGTGATCAGTTTTTTTGTTTCTTACGCTTTTTTACGGCAAAACTATATAGGGTGACTGGTAATTAGTGTACGATACTTAAACATGTGATTGTGTTCATGATAACAAACAACTTTCCCGAAGAAAAAAATGTTATTTGTACTGGTTCACTTTAGGTCACAGGCGTGCGCGCGCGTGCATTTCATACGGCTGTTATGTTATTGTGATAAAAGTAAACCAGTACAAAAAACATTTTTTCTTCGAGAAAGTTGTTTGTTATCATGAACACAATCACGTGTTTAAGTATCGTACACTAATTACCAGTCACCCTATATATGAAATTTGGTACGTACCCCAAGGAAGGATATTATAAGCTACTTTTTAATCAGCGACTTCATCTGCATCTCGACATTCACGCGGACGAAGTCGCGTTATAGGAAAATACTATACCTCTAGGCACTAGTGCGTTGGAAACGTTATAATGTTTGTTTGTTTCCAGATTTAAGAAATGATGGTGAGTTTCATTATAAATAAAACACTTATTTAAAGAACCTAAGCGCAACGCGGTGCATCACAAAAGATGAGCATGATAAGTATCATGTTTGCAGTACCTAAATAAGTGGAAACATTTTTAAAACTTTAACCCCCTGTCTATCTTTCAGCAGTAACAAAACGCAACGATAAACTAAACGTCCTTAATTCCTAACCCCTTCGATTTATCTCCGGGCCTGGTCCCACATCATTGCGAAGTCTTCACGAGTGGACCGCAGCACCCTGGCAGACGAGCTCTGAATTATTCATGACCATAGAACAGCTGCCGCGATTCACTTTACATAATGCCTTCTGTTTATATCATAGATTCGAAGAATTTCGGTTCGGAAATGCGTTTTTGATTTAGCGATGTTTTTGGCAATTTTATTTGGGTTATGGAGATAAATATGGTCTGATAACTAAGTCGCCAAGATTGTGAATTCCGATGCAGAAAAAAAATAATCTGCTAAGCGTGAATGATATTTTCATACCTACTTATTTACATAAGCAAAGCATGTACAGTTGTCTACAAAACCATGATATTACAGGAGAGGGTTTTAAACGCTGTATTAATGAATAGAATAACAACTATTTTCTTAGGGCAAATGAATGGTTAAAGCATTGGCCTTAACCATCTCCAAAAAATATGCCAGTAATTTAATTGTACCGTAATATGCCAGTAATTTAATTGTAATATTTTTTGGATATAGAAAAAAAGTAAACTAAATGTCAACTGTTATTTATCCGCTTGTAGGTGGAATTTCTTATATATATCAAAACAATTACTATTCTTTGTATTTTGACATTGTTGATTGCAATAAAGTGCTACTTGTGAATTTATCAGATATATATTCTATAAAAAAAAATAAAAAACTTAAAAAATGTTTGTTTCTTATTTAAATGTTTTTTTCAGGTACTTGTTCCGGTTTCCAGTGGCTGTTTGTGTAGGTACTTATGTCAGTGACTTATGTGAATTTATATGTTTGTAAACGCACACAGGATACAGGAGAAATTCCTAGTGTAAAAGAACCAATGTAAAAAAACCAATCAACTCATTCAATGTACTTTTACTTGTACTAATAACCAAACAGATTTTTTAATACGCGTTCTTTTTAAAAAAATCATACGTCTAGTTTCACGTTCATGTTTCCTTCGGATTTGAATCGGATGAATAGTACCTAATAATAAGTAAATTGAGCCATTTTCATTTCACAAGCCAGCTCATCCTCCCACCGTCCCACATGTATCCATTAGGAGCATTTCTTTGTACTGTAAACACGGCTTCAGCGCCGGAGACGAGTCGTTCTGAGTGCATTACCGGTACGTGACCGGCATGCCCAATATCGGCCATCGGCTATTTTGTGATAAGTCTAGACTGGTAGCTGAAGAGTGCGGCTTTTTGTGCTGAAGGTTATTGATATTCTCACTGGGGACATTTCACACGCGGCCATCTGACCCCCAACTATTTATTTATTTATATACAACAACCACAAGGCAAACACAAGTGCTCATCACACAAATGTCTACCCTGGGCGGGATTCGAACCCGCAACACGCTGCGCAGCAGTCAATCGCTCAGCCGCACAAGAACAGTTATAATCAACTAGCGACCTGCCCCGGTTTCGCACGGTTCAAATTATACATTTAAACTTTCCGCTTGAATCACTCTATCTATTGATGAAAATGCATTAAAATCCGTTACTCAATTTAAAAGACCTAATCATACAGGGACAGATGGCGGGAATCGATATTGTTTTATACTATGAAGAGATGTTTAAAGAATGTTTCGGGGTGTGTTGCTGTTAGATTTTAACTAAAATCAGTACAAGACAAGAAATGCAATTAACAATTACATAGATCAGAATGTCTCATTCTGAAGCTAGGAAATTAGAAAAATTGGAAGGGTGATTTGTTCAAGTTTTAACAATGATTCAATATGACAATAGAGGTTTGTTATGCCAAATTACCAAAACGAACAAATTATTGAGAGACTGTGGATTACATGATCAGGAAATATGCCAAATGCAATTGCTGTTCAATGTATTTCTAAAACTTGCTTTACTTTGAATTGATTATAATATTATTGTTTTTTTTTTTTTGATATTGATTATTTTATTATTTTATTTTATTGATTATAATATTATTATTATTGATTATAAGATTGATTGATAATATTATTATTGATTATATATATAGATGACAAATCAAAATGTGCCCAACACGCCACGGTCACGACTACATGACAGACTTCTATACGTAATTCGTATAGCTTGACGAGGGCACGTTTTTGCTGTGGCGGTCAAAGGGAATTCATCAATGTTAAATACGCAAAAGGGAATTCATCAAAGTTAAATATCCAAAAGGGATTACGTGTCTTGGTAAAACCAACTCCAATTACTAACGTGAACTCTTTCAGTTAACTGCAGTTTTAATAATTATGTTATCGGCACTCCAGACTGCAGAATGTCTTTTTTATTTCTCCATACGATGTATGTACGAGCAGAAAATTAGCAATAACAGTGTCTGATTACACGTGACACGGCTTGCTCCACAGTTGCCGGAACCCATCAGACTAATGGATGCTGACACGCCCCGCGTCTCAGGACCTATTAACGATCATTACACGCACTAACGACATCTTCATTATGGAGACGACTCGTTTTTGCAGTGTTTTGTAAAAATAAGTTTGAGTGCTATTAAAGTCAGACCAATTAGTGTTTGCGTCGTGCTATTCGTCAGAGTTCGGCCCGATGCGAACAGAAACCACAGTATTCTTACTTTTTAACCGACTTCGAGAAAGGTGGTTCTCTGTTTGACCCGTATGTATATGTTCGTGATTTTCTCAAAAACTATTAATCTGATTTTTCTCACATTTGTGTCCCGTAAATTCAACATGAGTGATACATAACCTAAATGACAATGCCAGATCCTGCCCCACCCATGTACAGAAAAGTAAATTAATGAAAATAATTGTAATGAATATAGAACCTTTCTATGGGAAATTGTTTTTCTTTAGAACTTGCGGATTACGAAATACCTACCCACAAAATACAAACTCATTTTACCTCAAATAAAATTTAACCTATAATCAATGTCATTATTGTTTTTAGATTTAAACGGAAACCGCAAGTTCTACAGTCACTAAGACTAATATTTAGTTATCAGCAATAAATAAACAGTAAGATGCTACATATTGCACATGACTTTTATTGGGTGGGGCATAGTTCTATAGAGTTTCTGGCATTGTCCTTTGTAACACTCTATTAATTTTAAAAGAGTGTTCATGGAGTTTCTTGCTCATTCTTCTCCATAGAATCCTAGTGTTTGGAACGAGCTACTAGCCTACCTAGCCTCAACTTTCTGACTGACTGACTCCTTGACAATTCAAAAGTGCCTATAAATGGTTTATTTGAAATAAATGATTTGAGTTTTTTGAGTTTTGATGTGCTTTTTACTATTCGACTGCATATTGTTTTGGGAAGGTTTTAATGTATAAAACGAGGGGCTATTAAACGACTTTTACAGATTTTAAACTGACAATCACGTCAAAATGTGCAGTGTAAATGATTTGAAAAAAATATATGAATATGAATATTTTTGATTAAGTTCATATTAAATAGTTTAATTAACTCGTGAAGTTGTGTCTGACGTGGACAAAACATTGACAATCACACAAAATCTACCGGGTATAATTAAACGATACTTACACCATCTTACAGACAATTTTATTATCTATCTTTTAGTATACGCCTTTTTTAATTTTGAAAGAATACTACTTTTATTTAATTTTTTCGACTAAACTTAGAGTTTTGGACGCAAAACTGATGCAGAACGGACGCAGTTTGCGTCCAAAACTTTCAAAATTTAGTCGAAAAAATTAAATAAAAGTAGTATTCTTTCAAAATTAAAAAAAGGCGTATACTAAAAGATAGATAATAAAATTATCTGTAAGATAGTGTAAGTTTCGGATAATTATACCTGGTAGATTTTGTGTGATTGTCAATGTTTTGTCCGCGTCAGACACAACTTCACGAGTTAATTAAACTATTTAATATGAACTTAATCAAAAATATTTACTTTTTATATGATTAAGAGAATCTTCTAGTTTAACATATATTTTTTTCAAATCATTTACACTGCACATTTTGACGTGATTGTCAGTTTAAAATCTGTAAAAGTCGTTTATAGCCCCTTAAAACTAGAACCATAGACAGGAAATTAGTCAGTATCTCCGTAAACAGGTTATAGGTGATGTGAATTGTTCCTTTTATTTTTGGGCATGACCGTATCTTAATGAATTTGGAAGATAGAAAGTAGACACTAAAAAGTGAAAAATAAAAATCACTTTTTCAAAAAAGACAGACGTCTCCCACGTGATACATACCTAATTCGGAAAAAAGATTTCAGAAGTGGATGGCTTCATTTCTTTTTATTATCTAGTGTATTGTATTATCCTTACCACCGATTTCCGAAATTGCTTTTATTTTAAAGAAAACTTCATGATCTTGTAGCCTGACTAAGTGCCACACTCAAAAACGTAATAATTACACTTAATAATCATGAATCATTAACTCTAACTGACCAACATAACTTAGGACGTTGTCAGTCAAAAATATTGTTGGTGACATGTGCTAAGTTATGTTGGTCAATTAAAGTTAATGATTAATTATTATTAAGTAACGTCTCTGAGTAGAACGGTAATTCAATTCTTCTTTAGTTGAGAAGTGTCCTCAAAAGCTACAAACCAAAGTTGAAAAAGTGTCTTGTCTTGATACGAGAAACATTTATTCAGTTTGTTTGTTCTTCTTTGTACATCCTTATTGCACATTAAAACATTGTCAGACTGAAATCATCTAAAACAATGTCCTATAATAATCTGCGTTATATTAAGCTTATACTCGGAACAAGGTCATGCTTCTCCAAACGGCAGTTTATTATTACAACGAAATCTTAACCCTGACGCTGTCGCCATTGTTTCCAGAAATTATTTATTTATAATTAAAGTCTTCCGCTAAAGACGAACGATCATAGAAATAAGGGAGATGTGTTAAATAAATAAATAATTTATTGAGAGTAACAATGAAACTCCTATAGTGTTAGTAACAATAAATAAAGTTATTACTAAGTAGGTATATTAGGGATACAATTACAGTAACAATTACATCAACACACACACAACAAAATAATCATTGCTTCAGCATTCCAGCTGAGATACTGGAGCAAGCAACGATTTGCGATACAGGAGTCCAACATGTCAGCAACCATGCCCAGGATGCTGTTGGAGCTGGCTCGCACCCCGCACCAAGGTCGCACATCTTTTAAGAAATTGGTTAATTATTTATTGCCACTCAAATTTACACAGTCTTCATAAAAAGGCTTCACCCACAGATATAGATCTATATCTGTGGCTTCACCGGTTGACCGGAGAATCTATAAAAAAAAACCAACTGATTCCTACAAAAATACACTAGGTAGTTACAACGTGAAAGTTTGACTTGAAAGTCAGTTAGAAAAGCTGGTAAATGTGCCTATTTAATGAAAGTATGACGTTTACGAACTTTTCTAACTTGGAGACTTAAATGTTGATGATTTTAATTATTATAATAACTGTGTATTTGCTACTCCCGCAAATATGTTTTGTCACAATACAATACTTAGCTGCAAATTGCAAAAAAAACGTAAGAAAAGAACAATGACGAACTCCCAAACAAATTTTTGTTGTTTTTTTTTAACGTCTGCCGATGAAAAATATATTAAAATAAATGGTTTTAATTTCTAAACAGTTTTGTCTTCAGTTATACTTTAACAGAAAGTCACAATTAAAGATATTATCACGATAAATCGCGAGCTGTCCTGGCGCATCCCCCTTGAAAAATTCCCTAAACTGGCTGTGAAGCAGGACCAGCATTGATAGGGAAGCTGATGGTGAAGTGATGATTCACCAATCAAGGGGGGGGGGTGTTGGTCAATGAAGGGCATTATTCCTTCGTTTATAGGAGACTCGTGCACAATTAAGTAAACAACCACGAACCGGAAGACGCAGCGTTGGACCCACCAGGTGGACCGACAACATCGTCAAGGTCGCGGGGAACCGGTGGATACTGGCGGCAGGTTGCCGCTCATGGTGGCGTTCTACGGGGGAGGCCTTTGTTCAACAGTGAACGTCTTTCGGCTGATGATGATGATGATCAGGTTGTGCGTCCAACCAACCCATCCCAACCTGTATTTTAGTCATATCCTCTCCACTTCTATGGTCCACGAACCACGTCGATAAAGCCTGAACATTACGTAGTAAATAAATTTAAACCAGTTTCCAAACAAGGAGGTATTATTATATTGTTTTATGTTTCGTAGAACAGTAGCGTGATAACCTGAGCGATAAGTGGTGAATGAGAGTCGAAGCGGTCAGTATCGCGGGTTCAAATCCTAGTACTAATCAATATGTTCTAAATAAATTTTCCTATTATAGTCCTCCTCCTAATATTATAAAAGTGAAAGTTTAAGAGAATGAATAAATGTTTGTTACTCTTTAGTAACATTAGTTCAAACTGATGCTGGGTTTCTTTTTGATGCAAAATGAAAGGGATGACATGAATTTAAAATATCCGTTAAAGTAATGTTAGTTTCGTGCTACTCAACGTTTCATGCTTAAACGGTTGAAAGGAATTAGCAATGCATGCAAAATATAGGTCTTCACATAAGTGGACAAATTTGATCCTGGGCTTAATTTTGAAGTAGGCAGACGAAGTTGCGGCCAGAAGCTAGTCTGTTTATAAATTAAAATTCTTTTGAACGATTTGCTACAGTTTTAACCGAAAAGTCGTTAAACCAGCAATGGTGATGACCGATTTTGTGATCTTTTAAATTATTGGTCCTGATTGACTCTTTGACAATTCAAAACTCCCTGTAAATGGTTTATTGTAAATAAATGGTTTTGAGCGTTAGTTCGGTTTAACACTCTCAATACTGCTTTTGTTAACTGTGTTTTTAAAAGTGTTAGCTGATCAGCTAATTGCATCCTGCTAATTAACAGTTTAAGTCATTCGAGGATAGTACACATTACCTTCGTACCAAAACCATCCTTATCTGACGTGTCCGTTACAACAGTAACACGTGGAGCATTCGAGGAATGCTGACAAGAGGCGCCACCTGCGCAATGCTGAGCATGCACTACAGTGCGACACGAATACGTCAGGTGTCACGCGTCCTGCATTCATTGTGATGATTACCGGTGATGTTTCTTTCTGACGTAGTCCAAACACCGTCTGGTTAGTCGGTTGCTAGGAACTTCTTGATTCATACGTTAAAAGAAAAGAAATTCTAATAATGGACAAAGATTTTATTGCGGCATAGAACATGTTACATATTCTTGTTAATAATTAACTTATACTATAATTAGTCACAATTATTGTGGCTATTTCAAATCTTAAAACGAAAAAAAAATAAGGACGACATTCTACGGAAAATGTAATTATTAATCTTCTGAACTATTATGTATTTTGGACATGTTATATTCTTATTCGGAATTGGATGTGTAAATGACACATACTGATGGATGTATGCGAATGATGATAAATATAGGTCAATATTGGACATACATACCTAGTTATTGTATTTTATAAAGTGCTCTCAACTTGTATTCGAAAACCATGACTTTCAAGGAAAAATGGAAATCTGTAAAAAATAACAGTACTATTGGTTCGTTTCAAAAGATTCTGACAATTGTACATTTAAAATTAACTTTAATTTCCAGGCCAACTCAACAATAACTAGTATTAAATTAACCACCGTAGCACCAGGAGCCGATAAATTAAAAGAATGAGTTCTGCCGAGCTCCCTCGTGGTCGTAATGAATTTATAGATGTGCCGGAGAGATTTATGACGAGACCGCGGCGGCTGTACATCATTCCACTATTGTTCAAGTGATTTAAACTTGTTTGTTCAGGGTGTGAAAGATTTGAGCGACCTATGCTTGACTAGGAAAGTGTTGACAATTTTTGTAGGGGAGTATGCTAGCTGTTGCCCGCCTGAATTTTCTTACGAATTTCAAATACTGGGAACTATTTGAAATTAAAATATAGTATCTATAGCACTTCATATCTACTGACGTAGCTTCCTTTTATCGAAAGAATTTACAGGATCGAGTCAATATACCGTAAAATAGCAAAAGCAAAGGAAACGCAAACTTAATAGCGCAGTGGGGGACTTTGATTTGTAATAAATGTTATGATGTTATACAATGTCGGCAACTCAGATTATGAAGCAAAAGCAGATAGACCGTGCAGAACACTGAGAGTGAAGCCTCAAAAGCAAATACAAATTCAAAAACGAATACCTACAATTCGCTTCGCGCTGTACCGACACGAGTCACGAAGCGTAGCATTGTTAAAAAAACAAATACAAATAAAAATTCTAAAGCAAATACAATCACAAGGTTGTAGGTATTCGTTATTGAATTTGTATTTGCTTTTGGGGCTTCACTCGCAGTGTTCCGTACGGTCTATCTGCCTTTTGTTTGATAATAATCTGAGGTCGGCAAGAACAAAATAGTTTGCACACTAACCCTAGTTTCTTATCTTAAGAACTGTCATACTTTTTAAGAACTGTCAAAACGCGGTTCCCTCGTTGATTTTGTATGGCAATAATAAAAAGTGACGTCACTTTTTTGACAACTGAATTAACTAACTATATAATTGATTTCAAGTCAACTAAGAATCGTATTTTACTGTTAATTGTAAATTAATCGAGTTTTAAATATAGAGCGTTATTTTAGAAAAGTTGTGTCCTAGATTGTTCTTTAAAGCACAAAATATAAAGGGTACAGAACAAAGAGAATAAATAGTCTTTGGTACAGATGGACCGCCATCTTCAAAAATAATTACCTAAACTTGTCAGACTCACTAGGGCTGCTACTGTATTGACTCTGTAGGTTTTATTTGTGACGATATGAAATTTTATTGACCCTGGTTGTAACTCTTAGCATTTCTTTTACAACAATTTTTTTCTGTTCGTCATGAAATGTCAATGTCTCTCATTTATTTATTTAGACAAAACGTGATGACAGTCGAGACTGATGTCTGCTTGAAACTGCTTGAGATTGCCTATAAACGTAATGTCAATGTGTGATTGTGTGCGTGAGTAAAATGGCGGTTTGTTCTGAGTGATCTCTCTGCTCGGGCAGCCGCAATTCAACACAATAAACGACACAACAACAATAAACAATTTGTTACATAATACATTCATCTCCCGTTCCAGAAACCGCAAGTTAGGTACCCAGTTTAGCGAAGACATTAAATTATGCTGGTAATCTATCTTCTATATAATAAAAAAATAATTGCTATTCGTTAGCCTCGCTAAAACTCAAGAACGGCTGGACCGATTTACTGCTAATTTCGATCTTGAAATAATTGTGGAAGTCCAGGGAAGGATTAAATGGTATGAAAGAAAAGGTAAAAGTACAAAGGGACAGGACAACGTCTGTCGGGTCAGCTAATGTAATAATTATGAAATTATTGAAACAGTTTTTTTTTTTTTTTAAACGTTGCCCCACACTAGGAATTACTCCTGTGTCGTGGGTGCGTTTACAAACATATAAACTCACATACACAAACAGCCAGACCCAGAACAACTATCTGTAGGCCATACAAATATTTGTTCCGTGCGGGAATCGAACCCGCGACATGCGGCACAGCAGTCGATCGCTCAACCACTGCGCCATCCGTGTCATATTACAATTGAATTATCTGTGAGGTACATACAAAATGAAGATATATAGTACGGTTACGGTTATAATATCATTAATTTTTAAAGACATCGATAAATAGCAAGAGGCCAACACTAGGGGTATGACAGATCTTAGATATAGAATCTGCCTACCCCACTAGTAACCGATAGGTTCAGGACAATGCAGTTACAAGTTATTACTCGCTCAGTACTATCAGCCGTCTGAAGAGACTTAATTACAGCAGCGTGATGCGTGAGAAGTGCTTACGGCGATACTGTAGTCAAAGCTAAGCTATACTTTTAATTATGATTATTAAATGACGCAAATTCTCCTTTGCAATGTTTTCTAACATTTACAGCAATTTACCAAGGATACTACTGCTATTGGCTACAGAAAACAACCTGATAAATATAGGTAGGTATTAATTAACATTATAAATCGGACCAAGGATTAAAACCCCGCTTCTCCAGCGAAAACAATTATGTATCAAGTTGCTTTTCTAACTTGGAGAGTTATGTAGGATACTGGGCTGAAAATTGCAAAAAAACGTAAGAATTAATTAATTAACAATTTCAGGTGAGAAGGTTCTCTTGTTTCATACTTTTTAGTTTAGAGCGTGATTTTTCAGTAGTCGGGTTATAGTTTTTGAACTCATTTTGTTGTTGTTCTATTGCAACCAATTTGAGCATGGTAAAAAAGTTTTTTCAAACAAAAGAAAACCGCTTTCAAAAACCAACTATATTGCCACCGACTTCCGAAAGTAAAGTAATGTGTGTTCTGTGCTAAAGTTATTTATCACTTTTTAGTTTTTAAAATCGGTTTTCTTTTTTTGAAAAAACTTTTTATTTTTCGATTTTTAGTATTGCCTTAACATCCAAATCCATTAAGAAACGGCGACACACTTAATAGAGATTGTAAGTCCTCCAAAGATTGAAGAAACTAAAACGTCATACCAAGTATTCTTTTTGGGATTTAGTTGAATTTTTCAAAAACGGCTGTTTCAATTTTGATAAAATTTATATGGGACCATTTCGGAATAAACCCCTTTCGAACAAAAAAATAATTTTACAAATCCGTTTATATGTAACAGAGTTATGCCCGAACATACATAAAAAATATATATAGGGTGACTGGTAATTAGTGTACGATACTTAAACACGTGATTGTGTTCATGATAACAAATAACTTTCCCGAAGAAAAAATGTTTTTTGTACTGGTTCACTTTAGGTCACAGGCGTGCGCACGCGTGAATTTCATACGGTTGTTGTGTTATTGTGATAAAAGTGAACTAGTACAAAAAACAATTTTTCTTCGGGAAAGTTGTTTGTTATCATGAACATAATCACGTGTTTAAGTATCGTACACTAATTACCAGTCACCCTATATAAACATCCGAATTGATAACCTCCTCCTTTTTGAAGTCGGTTAAAAATGCATTCTTTAAGAGGTACCTGAACTTACAGGTAACTATTTTATTCTACATATTTCGATAGTTTACATCTCATATCTCAGGAGTGCCACACTTGTCTAACCCTCGCGATGCGATGTTCATTGTGTGGGGAGAACTGAGAGTGGTGACGCCACTCACTGCCAGCTAGCGACACCTAGCGGTCGATCAATGCATGTAGTAGGATAGGTGCGTTTCATCGTGAAATTTCATCGTGCACAAAACGTTGTCAACCGCTTTCAATTCTTACCCTTTTGTTCCATAATCTGAGATTCTTCTTCCACTAGATCCTACATATTGAGGTACGTAGGTTAGAAGGCCTTAGCCTTCGTGGTATTTTTTTTTTACCCTTGAAACCCCTATAGTGGTTCCGTCCGACATGGTGACTACTCAACAAGACAAATATGGCGTCACCAAGACTATGCCGGATAAAAGGCGGTTGACAAAGTTCAACGCAATTATAATTTCACTAGTAGGTAAAATTATAATATCACTGGTTTGACAATATCCCTGAGACAAAAAAATCATAGAAATATTTTGTTCTAAAAAGAAAAAAAGCTTTTTACAAAAAAGACAACCGCCTTCAAAAACTAAAAAGTGAAAAATAACTTTAGCACAGAACACACTGACTTTAGTTTCGAAATTCAGTGGCTTTGTTCTGTTTGTTGTTTTGTATTGCCACCGACTTCCGAAACTAAAGTCAAAGTGTGTTCTCTGCTAAAATTATTTTTCACTTTTTAGGTATTTGTTGATTATTCAAAAAGTGCTGAATCAATTTCGATAAAATTTATATACCACCCCTGAAGCATACCCTATCCATAAAAAAAGGAAGAATTTTCAAAATCGGTTTACGTTTGCCGGAGAAATCGCGTAACAAATCGCGCACATACTTAATGCAAATTAAGAGACAAGGCAAGACTTATACGGTTTTCTCATGGATGCCATTGTCAGAACTGGAACAAATTAAATGGGACCACACGGGAAGCACTAGCTTTCAAATAAAACAAGAATCATTAAAATCGGTTCACGCAGTCCAAAGAAATCAGGTAAGAAACAAAAAAAAAAAAAAAAGAAAATATACAGACGAATTGATAACCTCCTCCTTTTTTGAAGTCGGTTGAAAAACACATTTCTTCAGTCACGTGTTGAATCGTAAGGACGACAAACATGAACTGGAACTTTGAAGAACTAATGACTACTAAGTACTGATTTAATCACGTCTCCAAGAATAATAATCCTTACACTCCTAGGTAGGTACCTAGCCAATGTATTAAAACTAAACAATCCTAAGCGCTTAGCATAAACTAACTATTTTTCTTTCTTCACCAAATAAAAATACAATAGGAATTACCTATTATTTGAAGAAAGAAAAATTATAATAATGATATGTGGGGACATTTTCACACACGGCCATCTGACCCCAAACTAGGGAGACCCTGTACTATGGGTGTCAGACAGCTGATATACATACACAAATACATTTTTTTTTGTAAATATATAGATAAACAACACCCAGACACAAGGCGAACACAAGTGCTTATCACACTAATGTTTACCCTGGGCGGGAATAAAAATATCTTCTATCTTCAGTTTTCCACGGAACTCCGAAAGCTTGTTAAAAGATAATTCCACCAGCATTTTGATGGGTCTGTCGATATAGCCGGCATACCGTTATCATACGTCCAACCCTTAGAAACCTGACAGTCGCGTTTTAGGGTTGAACGGAGAAAATCTCTTGTGCTTACGAAAAATAATGTACGGTATGTTTGTTTGTAATGCTTAAACTCAATAAAAAAACGATTGAAATATTTTTTTTATCAATAGGAAGCCCGTGACTCCTGAGTGCTATATTGTATTATCAAAAGATTAGCGAAAAGTCGCAGGCTTAAATATTTGTCGATATGATAAGGTTATATTTTTCAAGTACCCCACCGCTTCACGACCGCAATGTAACACAACAGAGCACACGACGTATCCTATTTCTCAGTATTTTACCTGTAATTGTGACACAAAAAACGAAATGGTTTTCCTGTAATGCTTATGTGGGATTTCGTCCCTTCACATTTCAATTTAATGTCTCTAAAAGGGATCAATAATGCCCTAACAGACAGATAATTGATTTATTATATCTTTTTTATTTACATACCTGTTTTCATAGCAATAGCTTTTTATGATTAAATGTGTGAAAAATACCTACTTACCTATTCATATTAAAGGGGCCCAGGGGTGTGATTCTATAAGACCTCATTCTAAACTTCGATTCTGAAGCCGCTGTGAGTTTCTTGATTGGCATTCTAAAAACTCGGTTGAGAATTCGAATTTACACTAGCGCCACCCTTGCGAGCGTGTCAGCGAGTTGAACTAAATTGACAGGTAGATTTTGACAGATAAAGTATGAGATGACGTAAGAAGTGGCATTCTGTAATGGCGGCACCACACTTCGCTATGCGCTATGCGTTATGCGCCTTATTCGCCCGCATACGACGAAGTGTGGAGGGTTTATTCGTCTATATTTGCTTTATTCGCCCGCATAACGCATAAGCGCGAATAGCAAATACGCCTATCCGTTCACCTGTCGGTTTTTAGACACACTTCAAAGGACACGAATAAGCCGAATATGCGTGTCGACTGCCCACACTTCGTTCACTCATTCACTCGTGTTCGCTCGCTTACGGTGGTCGTGTCGGACATATACTCTAATCTGTAAAAGTAGCATCCACAGTCAACACATTAATTTTGTTTTTTCAAAAGCCAAACGCACCACATATGTTTGGCACACAAGCACGAAGTGTGGATGGCGTGTTTGTTGTACGCTCACATAACAAATATTTGGCGAATACAGTGTAGCCGCATAGCAAATAACGCATAAC
Organism: Charanyca ferruginea; assembly: GCA_947361185.1. Taxonomy (NCBI): domain Eukaryota; kingdom Metazoa; phylum Arthropoda; class Insecta; order Lepidoptera; family Noctuidae; genus Charanyca; species Charanyca ferruginea. Next base: position 1,442,181 of record OX376071.1, on the reverse strand, counting down.
GAAGTGTGGTGCCGCCATAAGGTAATTTCCCCATCACTTCGCACTCGAACCCGATTCAAAGTGTCAAATATATCAAGGTCATTTTGAACCTTATGCGAAGTGAGAGTGAATAGCGATGTGAGATGTGAGTTGTTGTTTGAATTTTACAGAATCGACCTACAGGAGTGATCTGCTGTTAATTTATTTGGTTGCTTGAATAGAATACAATTAATAATAATAATAATAATATGTGGGGACATTTCACACACGGCCATCTGACCCCAAACTAGGGAGACCCTGTACTATGGGTGTCAGACAGCTGATAGACATACACAGATACTTTTTTTTATGTAAATACATACATATATAGATGAACAACACCCAGACACAAGGCAAACACAAGTGCTCTTCACACAAATGTTTACCCTGGGCGGGAATCGAACCCGCAACACGCTGCGCAGCAGTCGATCGCTCAGCCACTGCGCCAACCGTGTCGTGTCGTAATACAAGTTTACTACCTAAAACTCTCTTTCCTATTAATTGTTTCACTCTCACAACTCCACAAATAAGTAGTGAGCGATAAAACTTGGCGAACACTTTAACTAACTCTAACTGCTATTAGTTGTAGGCTGCTATTAGTTCTCCGGTCGTCCAATAACTTATTTAGTGACTTGGACTTTTCTTACGAAAGAAGTGGTTATAGTTACTGCTTTGGACATTCAATAATTATGTTATTGTGTCTTATTTGTATGTTATTAAGAGGAAACACAAGGGCCGTCTTTCCATACAAACTTAGTCCCCTGTTTCCTCCCTGGATAATGCCAGTAGATCAATTATTATTTTTTTTAAATATCCATGGCTACTATTGGCATGTCCCTATGTTTTCCTTTTTCTCATAAATTTATTATTAAAAGAGATATCAATATTGAAAAACCTAAAAAATTGGCATGATTTTCCGCTGTGTTCAAAAATTCAGAAAACAAATTTGACTTGATTATATAAAAAATAGAAAACATAGGAACACGGCAAAAGCCTTTCTTTATTTTTTAATGAAAAAAGCAGTTAAATCGGTTAAGTTTTGGAGAAGAAATCAGGGGACTACGAATCATTGATTTTGTGTACTTTTAATAGGTATTTTCGGTCAAAGCTGCAGTTGTCTCTATCGCGCTCTGCGGTTCGTGTTCGGGCATCGCGCGACAGCAATAGATTTTACAAATACCTAATTTTCAATTCTCTACCCCGTGGTATTTCCTCTTAAAACACTAGCGACCCGCCCCGGCTTTGCACGGGTGCGTTATACATCAAACTATACGTATAAACCTTCCTCTTGAATCACTCTATCTATTGATGAAAACTGCATTAAAATCTGTTGAGTAGTATAAAAGGTTTAAGCGTACAGATTGCAGAGCGACCTTGTTTTACACTATGTAAAGATTAGGCATGTGGTTCATTAATATCCTATTTTTTTTTGTCATCCACCATAGTCTCAGTTCCAGTGCGACAACGGGCGCTGCGTGCCCAACACCTGGAAGTGCGACTCGGAAAATGAGGAGATGGATCCAATGAGGGCTTCCACTGTGCTGAGAAGACTTGTGCTTACCTACTTCCAGGTCAATTGTTAGCTCCGATTGCTTTAGTACATCTATGATACTGTTCAGTGCTGTAATCCATTGTTTACTGGCACTTTAACTTGCGTTCTTGGTCTGGTTGCCACAAGCGTGAATGCTGAGCGTAAGGCCGTAAGTTATATTCCCAGGTCGACCAACGTGTTATTGGATTCTTCTATTAGGAATTTCTCAGTAACAGCCCGGAGTTTGGAAGTTGGCGGTGTAACACCCCCTTGACTCGGAAAGGACGTAAAGCCGTTGGTCCTGCGCCTGATCTCTCTCCGGTCGTGTCGGATTGCCGTCCTATCAAACTAAAAGAGCGAGCGAAGCAGGAGTGTACAATACGATTCAAATTTTATGGCGGCTCTGAACACGAGTCGAGTGGCTGCGCAGTAACAATTTGCGTGTGGGCGGGGGTGAAGGGCAGCGAACTACGCAGACAACAGCGCACTTCACAGCCGCCATTAAGCTTGAATCGAACTGTACCTGTGTTCGCGCACACACTTGTGCCACACCCGCGACACTCCATAGAAACGAATCAATATACATATACCTGCGTGTGTGTGCGTGTCTACGCGCTGCTCGAACAAAAACGCAGTTCCCAGAGCAGTCGTTCGACGCGGGGAGAGGTGAGGAACGGTTTCAGAGGGAGGCGGAGTGTGTCGCTACTGTACGGTAGTACTAATATTTATACTGTGGTTGTGCTCTATTATTTCTACTACGTACTAAGCTAGTCTTTACTAAAACTGGCTGCTGTGTGACTAAATTGGTCAGGAGGAATAGTTATTTGTTATACAAGAGTGCAAAGTTGCTTTTTAACCGCGTGTTCAATTTTGATGACCGAGCAAGCGAAGGATTCTAAAATTGAATCACGAGCGCAGCGAGTGATTCAAAATTAGAATCCTGAGCGTTAGCGAGGGAATCAAAAGAGCACGAGGTGAAAAATCTTTGCACTCGAGTGCAACACGTAACTTTTCATTCCACCTCAGCGAGGAAATGACTAAATGCAAAAAAAAAACGTTTACAAAGTCTGAGTTTTTAACAAATTAAAAAAAAGTTGTATGATATATTCGGCACCATAGAGGTAGCAGTAAATAGGTTTAATGTTTTTTTTTAATTCACAAACTTAGTGCACACGATGTTCTAAATTCAATTTACTTTATCCTCTAGAGAATAAAAACGGCTTTTCCACTCAGATATTGAAGATAAATTTACTTTATCCTCTAGAGAATAAAAACGGCTTTTCCACTCAGATATTGAAGATTAAAAATACTCTTTCCGAGATGGTGGGATGAAAATATTATTACTGTCCAGAAGTGCTATTCTGTTACAATCTCCCTCGGTGAACACCTAGGTGAAGTGAGCTGTCATCCGTCCCGCCGATGATAGGGATTGACAAAGCAGACGGACCGATGAGGGAAATTGTAACATACTGATTTGCTAAATGCCTTTCAGTACTCACTTAAGCTCCTGACTACTTGAATCTTACAACGAAAGACGTTAATTAAAATCTGTCTGTACCCTTAACTGTGTGCAAATAGAATCATCACAGAGCGTGTCACACAATCAAGTTGTGACAACTACAATTGACTAGGAGAAATTGTATTACATCGAAAAGTATCTAGACAGTCACTAGCCTAGATGACATGACCGAGTGGCGACAATTAACACCATTACGTATCATGCATTGCATAATAATTATGCACTATTACAGTTGTCCATTCTCATAAAATACGAGAAAATTTAATAGGTGATTTAGAACAATTGGACTTTGTTGCCAATCCACAATGTCTCAATAATTAAATTATTACCTCAAACTAATTCAATTTGCTACAGCTATCGAAAAAGCTTTCTAGCTATACTTAACAGTTGCGGAAAAATGTGAAGATAGCCAATGAAAAATTGCTGGATACCAAATATTCGGGATTGAACCGGAATCCCGAACGTAGAGTTGTTCCTGCTGACCGGACAAGGAGAAGCATTCAAGGCTGATGTTCGAAGTTCAGTGCCTGGAGAAGAACGACAAGAAGATGAAGAATTACAGTTCAATATACATACAAAACGTATGCTAAATCTAAAAGATTTAAAATTAATCAATGAACTTACCTAAACTATTTAATTTTTTTAAATATTTAAGTACTTACCTATTTCGAAAATTAAACAAATTTTGACGTGTTTTGGTTCATTTTGGCAGAATAGAACAAAACTCTTGACTGTTTTCTAAAAACTCCTTAAAACTTACTGCCATCACTTCTAATACTTGGCAACCTGACCAATCACTTGACCACTTGACACAGTGAATATTGGTGGGCCATGATGTCCGCGGAATCCCAATTTTTCGAAAAAGATAGCCCAACAAGAAAGAGAATAAATAATGATAAATCAGGCTTACCTTCGGCAAAAATAACCACCACGAGTATTGATTTAGGTAATGTCTGATTCATCCCTCGTCAAATTACTGACGCTTGCAATAAAACTGTTTTTAGGGAGATAGTGACACACCGAATCATAAACTTGAAGCTTTATACATTCAAATGGTATTCCTGGAGCTTTTCACATAATATAAAATTGTATAATTTTTAAAATAATACGTAGGTTTAGACATAATTTCAGGACATAATTACGGACTTCTTTGTATTCAATACGTGACTTACTTTTACCCGAATCTGGTCGCGTTTCAGGAATTGTTCAAAAAATAAGTAAGCAACTGTAGGCTCCCGAATTTTAAACATTTCTTGTATGCTGGTGTCCGAACCTACTCGTCTCACATAGCTAATAAATAGGTGCCTACATAATAAACTAAATCATAAACAACCTTTATTATGTCAACCAACTAATAGTATCAACTAAATCAATATTATAGATAAGGCAAATATTTCAATAATTCAAACACAGGCCGTGTTCAGTTCGTTCAGACAATCGTATTATATTATCTGGCGTTTGAATAAGACATTTAAACTATTACTGCGACCGAATTCCGCGAAGTTTAAGTTAAGTTAGGTAAACTAATGTGAATCTAGGTAACGGTGATACAACATTTATGTTGATTTGGATCATTATATTTCTATGATTTGGATGCTTTACTTTTACTAAGGCAAGACTGTTTGTGTTGGATGAAACAAGTCGTTAAGTTGGTACCATGATTTAGGGCGGGTTGTTTCAAACAGTCGGTTAACGTTACATACGGACGGTCAAAAAGTTACTATGACGTGAGATGTTTAACGAACGTTAAATGTAACGGGCTGTTTCATGACATAAAAATCCTGTAGTTAAAGTTATTCAAAAATAGATTCCATAATATTTTGATGTTGTAGTTAGCTGTTTGACAACACAAAATACGTTGACTGGTCGATTATGGTAATAGTAACTTTTTGACGTACACCTACGATTTCGTGAAACAACCCATTTTTTTGATTTGACGATAGTTAGCGCCATTTTTGACTATTACCGGTCAGTACCTAATGTATAGTTGAAGGAACCTGCCCTTAATCCATTGATTAAATCAGACATGGCATGCAAATAACCATTTTAATATTATCTTTCGGTATTATAGCAGAGTCTACCCTTCTGTCCTAAGAGTCGGTCTACAGAGTTAAAAGCATAGAAGTCCAGTAGAATGACACGTCACCACTAACCCACTTTAGAGCTAGAGTTTTACAAGACTCGATTAAAATTGCACACCCTTCAACTTGACGCCTATTTGTTTATCAAGCAAGACTTCTTCCTTTACACAATATATTTTTTTAGTCTCGTTCCAAATTTTTCAGGGTGATAGGTACCCGTGAAATGACAATGCCAGATCCTGCCCCACCCATTTACAGAAAATGTAATTTAATAAAATAATTGTAATGATCAAAGAATCTTATTATAATAAATTGTTTTGCTTTAGAACTTGCGAACTTGCGTTCTTGGTTTGTTTCCACGAGACAGGCTCGGGTGTGGAGTTGTGTGGAGTTCATTAGCAAAATGCTTCCTTTGTGTCTTATATTTGTTTTTTTTTTAAGAACCTAATTGATAGTGTAGACTATTGTAGATTATAAGGAAATGTAAAGAACTTTTTGGTTGGCAAATGAACAACATTATTATTATTACTTGCGGATTAAAAATCAATGCTAAAAGGAATGCAAATACAGTTTTTTGATTTAAACAGAAACGGCAAGTTCTGCAGTCATTAAGACTAATGTTTAGTTATCAGCAATGAATATGCAGTAAGATGCTACATATTGCAAGCTTGTACATGACTTTTATTGAGTGGGACAAAGTTCTATAGAGTATCTAGCATTAACTAACTTCAATGAACATGGGTCGTAATATTAAAAAAAAAATCGGGCGTCCCATGCAAAATAAAAAAGTCAGCTGATCGATTTTGTATGGGAGGAATTTTTTGAAAGTTGATTTCACGGGTACCCTGAAAAATTTGGAACGTTACTATAAAATCATATTGTATATAGCCACTTGGTACACTGACAGTGCAGCATTCTCTCAGCATTGTATAATGCAACCGTCGAAACCAACTCTTTTAAACTGAATCAGCACTTTCATTCTATCATCTGTGTTTTTGCAATGAAGCTGCCAACTAAATTAACATAATAATATCGATACTTGATACTTGGCCATACGAACAAGTGTGACCAACGTAAAATTCCAGGAAGCGCGGGGCGCGGTGCCTATCACTCGATGGTAATACTGTTTGTAGTGACGGAAAATGTTTAATTGTGGAGCTGATTGGGATTATCATGGATTTAGTTGCTGGGTGGGTTACCTAGAAAGCTAGAAGTGTGCATGTTACCTAGATATATTAACACTTCTAGCTTGAAGTTGACTAATATCAATTGGCAACGGTACATACTTTTCTATAGAAAAGGCCTTTCAATTTTATCTTTGATGTTTATTTTCTGCATACAACTAGAAGAACTAGAACTGCCTAAAATATTAAGTACCTATTTTATCCACATACACGCAAAATGCCGCAATCCGTCAGGAGCAGGAGCAATGGTCGCCATTTTTAGGATCATTTTGATAGTGTGTGCAAATTGTGAATTGATTATATTTCAAATGAAACAACCGACTATCCATTACACCACAATAAAACGAGCATATCACTTCAATCACAGATCAATCAATGCAAATGGCCGTTGGATAGAAACCCCGTTGATCGGCTATCACTCATGTATTGCCGATTGATTTGTCAGGCGGACAGACAGTCGAGGAAATAGAGACATGAGCCGTACACACTCATGCAATCAAAGTAGGTAGTATATATCATACAAGTAGGACCATAGACCAGAAAACAGTGGCCGTATGTTTTCAGTGGTTCATTTTTTTTTTCTGAAAGTTGCGGAAAAAAATCATCTTCTTTTTTCGTAATATGTAGCTATGTATTTCTGTTTATGAAAGATGGCTCTTTTTATTCCACTTATTTAAATATGAGTAAATCTTACAAAAGAATACGGGTAGGTACACAATTAAACGTGTTTTAATTTTAATTTTGAGTGTGTGACTTGGCTATCGCCTTAGGTTAAGACCTGTAAGGATAGTTTTAAGGAATTTAAATAAATAAATAAAAATAAATAAATAAATAAAATAAATTAATTAATTCCAGGACACAATTCTATAACAAAAGACTTTATTTTTGCCCTAAAAACCCGATTAATTTGCAATTAATTGTAAAATTTGAATATAAGTTCATAAGAAATCAATAAATAGTTGGTCATGGAGTTGGCAAACTGATATAAAGTTTGTCTATTGATTGCTCATTGGTTTTTTATTTTTTTGAAGCCTGATGATAATTGGTGATACAAAGGATATACCTGGTCTGACTTTTTCGTTAATAGGTACCTAAGATTCCGTAATTTTTACTATTCATTATTTAAGTATAAGTACAGTAGGTCGATTCTGTAAAATTCGAACAACAACTCACAATATTCATCTCAATTCAATATGCATCTCACAATATTTGACACTTTGAATCGGGTTCGAGTGCGAAGTGAGCGTCGAAGTGATGGGGAAATTAGCTTACAGAATGCCACTTCTTACGTCATGTCATACTTTAGCTGTCAAAATCTCTCTGTCAATTTAGTTCAACTTGCTGACACGCTCGCAAGGGTGGCGCTAGTGTAAATTCGAATTATCAACCGAGTTTTTAGAATGCCAATCAAGAAACTCACAGCGGCTTCAGAATCGAAGTTTAGAATGAGGTCTTACAGAATCACGCCCCTGGTTCGAGTTTCATCAAACAGAATTTGAATCCATTAATATTCATTTATAGAAATTCACCATTGAATAGTCCACCAAGCCAGAAAGCAAATAACATACAAAATAAGTTTTGTTACGACAACTGCACTTATCATTTTTACCCACGAATGCGTTACTTATTTAAATCCTCTTCTCAGATCACTTCCTTCAAATTAAATGAAAAAACCGTCGCGTTACCGTCTCGGTACAAATGGCCGGCGCGTCTAAGCGATTGGCAACGCTGCGCGGACGCTGATGACGGCGCGCATCGAGACCACCCGGACGATAGATTTGTACCACAGGTGATGGAGCCTTTGATTCCATTTGATTCGATTGTAATTATACTTAAGTTGATACTCAAGACCTCAACTAGTAGGGGGCGGGAGGAGGGGAGGAAGGAAGACGACATTATGTTGAAGATAGGCATACCTACCTACCTACTCGCTTGGTGGTTACCACTTTTGTAAGTATTCGGGCGGGATGCTTCAAATTAGTCTCAAATAAATAGCTGAACGCCTTGCCGGGTAACAAGTAGGTAACCTATTCAATATTGGCTTGTCTACATTTTACTATACGACCACCCAAGATATGTTTCTTTTTAGGGTTCCATACCTCAAAAGTCAAAAACGGAACCCTTATAGGATCACTTTGTTGTCCGTCTGTCTGTCCGTCTGTCTGTCAAGACCCTTTATCTCGGGAACGCGTGGAGGTATCGAGTTGAAATTAAAACCATAGATATCAAGTCTACGGTCCCTTGAAGCTGTGAAAAAACAAACTTCTAAATTAACGTGAAAAAAAGAGATAGGGGCACTCTCAAGGGAATCAAAATTTATAGAGTACTTCCCGTTGACATAGAATTATGAAATTTTGCAAGTAATATCGTCTTATACTACAAGTAACGGGAAAAGTCTGAAAACTATACATTAGTAATTAAATCATAAAGAATATAGTCTTTATTTAAATCACGTTATCAATTTAAATCGAGGGTCATAATCGTATGGGTGACCAAATCACGGAATTTGAACGGAACCCTCGGTGGGCAAGTCCGACTTGCACTTGTCCGGTTTTTTTTAATAACATTGCCCCACGCTAGGAATTGCTCCTGTATCGTGGAAGCGCTTACAGGCATATACATGTACAGACACATAGGTACCACCAAACCTAGAACTACCTGTAGGCCATAAAAATACTTGTTCCGTGCAGGAATCAAACCCGCGACACGCAGAGCAGCAGCCAATCACTCAGCCGCTGCGTCAACCGTGTCGTTAATTCTATTCCATCCTTCAACGCTTCGTAGATTTTTTAATAAAACTTGACCAATTTAACTATTATTTGCTTTCATTCATCGAAAACTAATTTATATCTAAAAATATTTATCCTCTATCTACTTGACTTTACATTTCAATCTAATAAATTACTCCCGAGTCCGACAAAATCAAAACCAAAACTGTTTACCGTGAGACATCGGTTACACACTCGGCCACGAAAATGTACCAACGCTAAATTAATTATATCAAGTTGAAAATTTCAACAAAATTAATTTACCGCCCCTTCGGATGGCAAACAAACGCATCTCGTTATAACTATCCCTCATCACTGAGGGGTGAGCAGAGAGCTAAGTCCCTGAAAAATGTCAGCAATATTTTAGGTCGACGTTACTCGACATAGGGCAGAGGGCGAAGGGTCACAAACAGGATTAAACAAGTTCCGATCTAATTTACAAATACGCATCTTTGCCGTGCCGGTAAACGGCACAACTTTAATGGGTCCATTGGTAATTAAATTGCAAATTGTTTCATTAATCTGCAGTTTGAAAAGCAAAGCGCAAGAAGCTTGGATTAAGATTAAGCAGATTAAAAAGTTCCAATTGAATATTTTTAATGGTTTCGTCTGTAGGTAGCTCAGTGTCAGGTTGAATGGTAGCTCGCGAGCTTAGAATATTCTAACGATTTTTGCAATTTTGAGCTCAGTGTCATATTGTATGGTGATAAAAAACTTAGACGCAACAGTAACGAATATGTATTTAGACAATTAAATAATTAAAGTCTTTATCACTCACCAAGTTAAAATAATATTTACCTAAATGTGTGCAGAAAAGAGTGCAAAAAAGAGTATAAGTAAAGTCAGAGTAAAATTGACCCAGTAGAAGTAAACTAAATGTTAATAAAAAAGGCCCGATAGATGCTGTGCATCTCAGATTATTGAGCTGTGCATGTAGAAAGCACAGGACCTGTGGAGGACCTGGAGGACCTTTAGACGGGCAATGCAAATGAATGTTTTTCAATTATTATTTTGTTGGCCCATATTTTTTTCCGCCACTGCACAATATCTGTGACAATATTTTTCGGCGTTTCGGATGTGTACCTAATTAATATCGTTTTTGGATCAGGAGCTACTCTAGAGAGTGTTAACGTTGAACAACGTTCGGGCATAAAATTGTGTCTATAAAGACTTAAGTATTAAATCTGTCTCTGAATAATGTTTCGAAATAAAATTCATAATATTTTCCCGATACACTGTAGATAGTACCTACCTATCCGATAGTTCCCAATACCCTCAGGAAAAAGAAAAGGAATCCGGTTGTCAAATCAAAACAAAATATTTACCTATAAACAAGCCTACCGGTTTCCCCACTTACGGGGTAATAATAAAATAATAATAATAATGCGTCGGTGTGAGGGCGGCGCCGTACGCTACGCTATGAACAAATCCAATTTTTAATAAACTCACTCTCTTAGTCGGGAAAGGAAAACCATGATTTTGGGGAAATTGAGACATTGTGGCTTTTTATTTCTTTTAAGCAGAGTCTGGGTAGATCTTCTCATCAATTTAATATCATCTTCAAAACAATACCATAGACTGTAGACACTAGTCACACAGTTTTCAGCTTGGAAAACAAATACATCTATTGTAGTGCAAAACATAAAATATCCAAGGATTTCCTTTTATTACAATTTTATTTAATTTATCCGTCTATTTCAACTTTTTTCTTTTTTTTTATTCCTGGGCAAAGGACTCCCCAAGTCCTCCAGGAACTTTTCAGGATTTCGTACCTAAATGGTGCCCAATGAGACCCTATTTCTGAGCCTCCATTGTCCTTCCATAAGTCCGTTAACGGTCTTTATCTTTTGAATCGTAAAAAAATATTACTGCTATAAAACAACACATTTTGAAAATAAAATACAGTTAAAAACTAATGGGATTCCCCTTACAATAAAATATAATAAAATAATAAATGGTAGGTATTTGTCCCTAATAAATAAAAAAAGAAACATGTTTTTTTCGGCGTTATTACTATTTTTAGGTACCTATGTGTCTATATTGTACGGTGGTACCTACAGAACCCCTACATCACCTACATGTGCAAGTCCGACTCGCACTTGGCTGGTTTTTAGATTATTCAAAAAGACTCGTAAAATATTGAACTATAATCCATTAAATAGTTGTTCGTCGTGTAATCGTAGCATTTATATTCCACAAAGGAAATGCACGACCATGCCACGCTGCTATCCTGCTAACTGTCCCTTTCAATCCAAACGCACACTCACCCCAATTTCCCCCTAACCAAAGCGAAGAGAAGAGACACTGTTTATATTACTAGTGGATTATTCGCATCGCAGCGCGCGTCGTCCTTTTGCCATAGACAACTATTTTTTTGCGTCCTCCGTTCCTCCCCACATACCCGGGGCAAAAACAATGACTATTCAGCCTTTTGCCCTCAGAGGTCGTGGAGTTCATCACTAAGAAGTTTGTATGGGGAAATAGATCGTCGTTGATGAATGAAGATATATCGACTTAGACTAAAAACATGGGGACTGGAAGTGTAATTAACTTCCAAGATATTTTCACGCGCTACTATTACCAATCATGGGATAACCCCATGGAGTAATAAAAACAAGAGGAAGTGCCCTTAGTCTTACTTAATACTGGGTCCAGTGTCGCCAAACTCACACATTTCCAAATTAAAATGTACTTGCAATACACAGAAAACGATGCTATAATTGGCTACAAATAATAAACGCAACTTTGGCGAAAAGATTATTTATTGTTGTTCGAAATTAAATCGTATTAGATACAACTCACGAACGTTGCTATTATTTTACATGTCAAAATCACTAAAGAGATTCGAGCAATGTCCAACGGTTGGACATTGCTCGAATTGGATGGTTAGATGGTGCTCCAACGTCTTGTTTTTATTATTCCGTGGATAACCCAACCATGAGTTTTTTTTTGTAATACAAATGTGTCAAAATAACGCTAAATCTTAAAATCCTCTAAGCGCTAAATATCTACACCATTCAAGTAAGGTAAGTGCGTACCCTAATTAAATTAATTATTTAATATTATTATTTTATTTGCAATCAAGTTCCGTGTATTCGTCACAAAATGGAATGCAGGCAATAGAAGTCACAAGTCATGGACCCCTAACATTCCTTAGCATACTGTAGTTTCTTAAAAACAATCCAAAAAATGTGTTATTACATCATCCTTAGGTTAACGTGGCGCATGTCAAGGCGAAATGAAGTGAAATAAAATTCTTGCAGCAGCCGCGAGACGACGGCAAACGACAAGGGATGGCGGAGTGTCGGCTCTAACGTGGATATCGAGAAAATATGGTGGTACTGGTAAATGATTTGATTTAAACCAATTATTATTAGGAGCATTTTTTTCTATACACATGGGAATTCACCGGTTTTGGAGATGGTGAAGGTCAAAGTAGTAATTTATTTCTTGTAGTCTGTACGAATACGTACCTATTCCAAATGCCATTTAAAACTTTTATAGTCAGGATTTACTCTGTTAAATTCGGTCATCATGTGGGCAGAAGATGGGTTTCGTGCAATGGAAACACACTACACGATACAATACACATTGTTTATTAAAACCACAATTTATCACATCTACCAGAATTGTTTTAAAAATTGGGTAAGCAATTTTGCCGTATGTGCCTAGTTACCTACATAGTATACTAATATGTTAGATATTTCATTACCGTTAAGCAATAGGTGGCAATAGGTATAAATACCTATGTAAGTAGGTATAGTATCGATATTCCAAATGCACATCCCTAAAACAGACGTGTACATCGACATAAATCTCAGCACACGCGAAATGCACATGTTTTTTTTTCTTTTTAGGTATTTGCGAGAAATGTTCGCGTCTTTATAACTCAGGCACGAGACAAATTTTAACGGATTTTTTAACATACAACAGTAATTCTGTCCCCAACGTAATTACGAGATAACATAACAAATGACACACCGACATTTTTAAAGGAACGGTATTTGCATAAGAATTATTATTCTGTCTTTAAATTTCAAAAATTGTGACAAGTTTATTTTATTCTGCATAAAATTAATTCGTCTGTCATGGAGGATCGATTACATTTTAAATAAAAATAATTTTACGAAATAAAAAAAGACGGAGTAACTATCGGCGAATTTCTTTTTAAGGCGATGATATACGCCGGCGACCTTGAGCGACCAGAGAATCGTATGCGCTACGTCCAAAACTCTCAAAGTTTTCTCGAAAAAAATAAATAAAAGATAGTATTCTTTAACTTAAAAAAAGGCGTATACTAAAAGATAGATAATAAAATTGTCTGTAAGATGGTGTAAGTTTCGTTTAATTATACCTGGTAGATTTAGTGTGATTGTCAATGTTTTGTCCGCCTCAGACACAACTTCACGAGTTAATTAAACTATTAAATATGAATATAATCAAAAATATTCACATACTAAATGATTAAGAGAATATTCTAGTTTAACATACATTTTTTTCAAATCATTTACACTACCTACACATTTTGATGTGATTGTCAGTTTAAAATCTGTGTGCACGACAGCAGTGTAATTTAGCGCCGCCTGCTAATGTTAGTTAGTTAGGTACTTATATTATGAAAGCCGACGGAGCCACGTGCCTGGCAACAAGTATAAACTTGTTCACGCCGCTCCGTCGCTTCGCGCGTTGCCATTGGTCAACGCCAAAAAGAAAATATGGCCGATTCGCGCCCCCCGCGGGGTGTATATAAAAGCGCGGACCCTGGCAATGCGCGACGTCATTCCGCTTTCCGACGCTGCCGAGAGCCCACGCGCTCTCTTGCTACGCTCCGAACGCACCCGCGCCCCCGCGCCACCCGCTCCCCTGTCGCGCCTGCCGCACAGGACCCCGCCGCCGCACCGTGCGACACCTCCACCGGCTTAGGCCGCCGCTGGCGCCAAGCACCGCCTCCGCGTAGCACTGCTACGTGCTCGGCTACGTCGTAGCAGACCGGTTACGAGTGTGACGTGTTCACTCGTAACTGTGTTTACTGCGATCGCGTTTCGCGCGCTTTCGGTCGACGGTTGGCCCCTTAAGGGTTAAAATCCACTGTTTTTTCGGTGGTACTTGGGGGATACCTAGCGGTGTTAACGAACCCAAGTGGGTGGTGACCCAACTCACCCGCTGACCCCCTTCAGGGGAAAGCAGTTAATTGGAAGGGCTCCGACCGCGGCCTTGGGGGGACTCCTAGTCGCGGTCTGGTAGTTTTCTTACCCCGTTTGTCCACAGCTGCACCCGGGACGTCTGGGTGTGTCTACCCCAGCGGCCCGGATCGGTCGCAAGACCCACAGGGCCCTACCGCACAATAAGATTGGCGGTAGGTATACTAGCTTAGGGCTCACATTAGGTACGCACCTCCCTGAGTATCCCTTCAGGGAGGGTACACATCCCCGGGCTCTCCCACCCGGGGAGTTAGGTATTTCATTTAAGGCCCCTCTGGCCAAACAGACAGCTTAGCAGCTGGCGAGTTTGTTTGTGTCTTTCTTCTCGTCGGCAAAGCTATAGGAAAGCCACACGGGAGGTTAGTTTTAAGGGGACTGTCTGCCCGAGGGGCGCACGTTTACGTGTCACCTCGGGGCTGTTAGGAGCTTAGTTCTCCCATCCCTTTCCCACATAGTTTCGGACCAAAATTTTTCCTCGGAGAAATTTTGGCTCCCTGATTTTTCTCCCCGAATTTTATTTCTCCCCGAAAAATTACCCCGATCGAGGTAATTTTTTTTGGGGAAATATTTTTATTATCTTTTAGTGTTGTGGATTACGTAGGTACCTACCTACGTAATTTCACTTATACATCATGACGGACGCGATGATTCTCGCGTACGTAAAGTCCTTCCTTATGAAGGACGCCGTGTTTGCGGCAAGCTTCAATAACTTTGTTGCGTCGCAACAAAGTTCGGGCGACGAATGCACTGCTGCATTCAGCGACAGTGTCAGCCCTCTGTCACCGCCCGCCGCGGACCAGGGCGTTCCGGCCCCTAGAGACCCCGTTGTAGTGTGCATGGACACGTCATGTCCGCACACCTCACCGCCGCCATCCGACTCTGAGGATGAGTCGGTGGCGTTTTCATCTGCCTCCGACGATGGGTACATACCCGTCGGCAGTGGTGGAAAGAGGAAGAAGGGGAAACCCTCTTCCAAGGCCTCCAAGGCCAAAAAGGTGGTGGCCGAAACCCCGCCCCCCGTTCCCTCCGCTTCGGAGTCGTTGCCCCTCTCCCCCCCCGCACCCCCCCCTGCTTCTGGACCGGTAGCTAGCACGTCTAGCCGACCCTCTACCCCTATGCCCGCCTCCCAGTCGGCCTCAAAGAAGAGGTCAGCGCCCCCGCCTATCTTCATACAAGATAAGGCGAAGTGGACAGAGGTGTCCAAGCTCTGTAACGAGCGAAAAATCCGGTTTTCAAATGCCCGTGCGACCCAGCAGGGCATCAAAGTGTCCGTCCCCTTGTCTAATGACTATAGGGAATTAACCACACTCCTTAAGGTAAGGAACATTTCGTTCCATACCTACTCCTTGCCCGAGGACAAGCCCACTCGGGTTATCATTCGGAGGGTGCCTAAGGAGATCTCCCCGGAGGAGGTCCTAAATGACCTTGTGTCGCAGGGCATCCCCGTGCTAGCCGTCCATCGCTTACACAAAGCGAGAGGGGCTGTCGCGTACGACAGTGTACTTGTCGTATGCGAACATACCGACGGACATCACCCCATTTTTAAGGTGAAGTCCGTGTGTCACCTGTCGGGCATCTCCATCGAGAAGCCCCACAAGACCGCCACAGTTGGGCAGTGCCATCGCTGCCAACTGTACGGGCATGCGCAGTCCAACTGCTTTGCCACCCCCAGATGCGTCAAGTGTCTAGGGGAGCATGGCACTGCAGACTGCACTCGCCCCAAGGACCGCGAGCTCTGCTCTGAGCCTCCGAGCTGTGTGCTCTGCGGTCAGTCCGGCCATCCAGCCAACTACCGTGGCTGCCCAAAGGCCCCCAAGTCCTCCTCCCCCAAACTGGCCAAGCGTGCTAACGCTCGCCAGCAAAGGGAGTCTCCCTCGGTGAAGGTCCCGTCAACGGAGATGCCTCAGCGTCTCAGCCCCCAGAGGCCCTCGCCCTGGAATTCGCTGAACCATCAGCGTGCCTTCCCGGCCCTGATGGCTAAGCCTCAAGCCGCCCCCATTCCGGCGCTAATGGACCTCGCGGTCCCTGCGCCCCCACTGGCCCCCATGCCCGCGGCTCCTCTAAAGGTCGCCCCCGCGCCTCTCAAGGCCGCCCCCGCCCCCGCCGTTCCCAAGGCTTCGGCGGCTATCGATGTTTCTCTTCCTACGGAAGAAGAAGTTCGCACCGTGCACCTCGCCTTCCAGGTGTACAGAAACCCCGCCACCAAATTGATGGCTAGGGATATTATCGCCAGCCGAGGCGACATCTTCAAGCTTAATGCTTGCTTCAAAGCGTACCCCGAGGTTACGCAAGCCCTCGAAGTTTTGTACCCCTACTAGTTCCAATGAACAACGAGAGGCAAAGAACCTTTAAACCCCGTTCCCTAAAGTTAGGCTTCTTCAATGCCAATGGCATTACCAATCAACGTGATGAGATCGCTACCTTTCTCCGCGACCATCAGCTCGACTTACTCCTTGTCCAGGAGTCCTTTCTCAAGCCGTATCACCGGGACCCTAAAATTGCCAACTATAGTTTAGTTCGCAACGATAGGACCCGCTGTCATAGGGGTGGCACCCTTATTTATTACAAAAAGTCCCTCTACTGCTCCCCTATGGACCCTCCTCCCCTCTCCCTCCTAGAGGTCTCAGTCTGTCGGCTCGGCATGACCGGTCATCAGCCGTTATTCATTGTCTCAGTCTATGTCCCTCCACTTCCATCGGAGGACCCCACCCTCCTCAAGGATGATCTCACCGTCCTTCTTGGCCTAGGTGACTCCGTCTTACTGGCGGGTGATCTCAATGCCAAACATCCCGCGTGGAATAGCAACACGACCAACACTAGAGGTAGGACCCTGTTCCACCTGTGTTCCTCCCTTAACTTCGATGTCATCGCACCGATGACTCCCACTCATTTCCCCCATGACCCCAACCATCGTCCCGACATCCTCGATATAGCGCTGCTCAAGAATGTGAACCTCCGTTTGCATTCCATTGAGACGCTACACGAGCTCACCTCCGATCACCGGCCTGTGGTCATGGAATTAAATTCTCGTACCGGCCCTGCTGACCCCAGTCAGCCCCCACCGACACAAGTTATAACCGACTGGAGGAAAGTAAGCGAAAGCCTACAATCCACCACGTCGCCAGACTTGGACGCCATACCCGACCACTTGGTGACAGTCGCAGACACGACGGCCGCGATCGACTCGTTCACAAGTCACGTGCAATCTGTCTTGAACGATTGTTCAAGGGAGGTTCCGGCGATGAGTGATCATCGCTGGAAACTACCAGATGATGTGCGTGATTTGTTGACCGAGAAGAACGCTGCTGTCCGTGCATATAGCGCCTTCCCCTGCGATGCGAACAAAGCCCACATGCGTTCCCTACAGCGTGCTGTAAAGGAACGCATTGCGGAGTGGCGCTCAAACCGTTGGGACAAGACGCTTAGCGAACTAGAGCCCACGCACCTAGCCTTCTGGCAGTTGCAGAGGTCACTTCGTTCCTCTAATGAGGCCTCCATGCCCCCCCTAGTTCGACCCGACAAAACCGTCGCTTTCGATAACGATGAAAAGGCTGAGTGCCTAGCCGACAGCCTTGAGTCACAATGCTCTCCTAGTTCCCTACCAGTAGACCAAGCGCACCTCTCCAAGGTCGATGCTGAAGTTGAACGTAGAGCCTCCCTTCCCCCCGTCGAAGACCCTGATTATCCTCTGCCTCCCGTCACCCCAGACGAAGTGCAGGATATTATCATGAGGCTGAAACCCCGCAAAGCCCCTGGCTCTGATCGCATCACCAATAAGGTGTTTAAACTCCTACCCGCCGCCCTGATAATGCTAATGACCGCCATCTTCAATGGCGCTCTAAGCAACAACATTTTTCCTCAGGCATGGAAAGAAGCCACTGTTATCGGCATTCCGAAACCAGGCAAACCCAAGTCTGACCCCTCTAGTTATCGCCCCATTAGTTTACTCAACACCCTCGGCAAAATCTACGAGAGACTTATTTATAAGCGTCTCAAAGATTATGTCGAAGCTAAGAGTCTTATTCCCGACGAGCAATTCGGCTTTCGTACCGAACACAGCTGCGTCCAACAGGTCCACCGCATCGTCGAGCATGTAAGCGTTGGGTTCCAACGCGGCTTGAAGACCGGTGCACTCTTCTTCGATATAGCGAAGGCATTCGACAAAGTCTGGCACAATGGCTTAATATACAAGCTATACCTACTGGGTGTGCCGGATCGTCTCGTACTGATCTTACGAGACTTTCTGTCGAATCGCACCTTTCGTTATCGCGTCGAAGGGGCACTCTCGTCTCCACGTCCCATACGTGCTGGAGTCCCCCAGGGCTCCGTGGTCTCCCCTCTCATTTTCACGCTGTTCACCAGTGACATTCCAAAGAGCAGACAGGCTCATTTGGCTTTATTCGCCGATGACACGGCCATTTATTGCACTGGTTC
This sequence comes from Charanyca ferruginea, assembly GCA_947361185.1. Lineage (NCBI taxonomy): Eukaryota > Metazoa > Arthropoda > Insecta > Lepidoptera > Noctuidae > Charanyca > Charanyca ferruginea. The sequence goes on along the minus strand of OX376071.1, from coordinate 1,423,445 downwards.
CAACCCAGTCCGCATAGCCCGCATCCTCCAAGACTCCGCAAACGCACTAGGCGCTTGGTTCCGGAGATGGAGAATCACAGTCAACCCCGCTAAGAGTCAGGCAGTGCTGTTTTCCAAACCGCGCATCAACCCCTCCCTTCCCAGTCCGATTTCCATGTTCGGCGAGCCTATCCCTTGGGAGAAGCAAGCCAAATACCTAGGAGTCATTCTCGACCGCCACCTAACCTTCGCGGAGCACATAAAGCAGGCGCGTTCGCGCGCCGCTTTCGCTCAAGGTAGACTTCACTGTATGTTGAATGCACGTAGCAAATTGTCACTCAAGTGCAAATTGCGTACCTACACCGCGTGCATTCGTCCCATCATGACCTACGCCTGTGCTGTATTCGCACACGTAAAGGCATACCGTCTTCACAGAATGCAAACCCTGCAAAACCGTTTCTTGCGAAAAATAACGGGCGCCCCGTTCTATGTTCGCAACGAGAACCTTCATCTCGATCTCAAACTCCCGACCATCCGTCAGTTCATGAAGCGCGCTTGCAAGCGCTTCTTCGATCAAGCGGAGAAACACCGCAACCCGCTCGTCGTAGCGGCCGCCCGATATACCCCTTCCCGTATTAGCAGGACCCGACGTCCACGTCATACCCTGTCCGATCCAGATGACGCTATTACCCTCCTTCAAGAAAGAAATAGGGCCACTAGCACATTAGTCAAACACAGACACAAATTACCGTCATTCCGACCTCGCCGCCGAGGTCCCTCGCGACGACCCCGTAACGCCCCCCCCCCCCGACCCTTGCTAGCGCCAGCCCGCGTCGCTGTGCCCTTAGCTTTAAAATAGCCCCTAATTAATGGAGACCCGATCCAGCCTGTCCCTTTGCTGCCCTCTCTCAGTGGCGACCTAAGCCGAGGCTCGTACCCCACAGGGGGTGCCCTTAGCGTAGTCACTTAGTTTATAAGTTTTTGCCCTGGCTGGAGGCCCTAAAAGTCACTTTTAAGGCACCACAGGATTGTCCGGTTAAGCAGTAACCAACCCTCAGGTTGAACTGCGAGATGCCTTACAGAAAAAAAAAAAAAAAAAAAAAAAAAAGCAATGCGCGACACAGTCGACCAAAAATTCTCTACCTAATGTGTATTCCCTAAAATATGTATGTTGTGTGTATTTACTAGAAATAAAACCATCTTGTGTACTTCCGAATTTCATTAATACAGTCCACTCGTTACACATACTGGTCCTTCGAGAGCCGAATCTTCAAGATCCAGCAGGATGGTTTTAACACGCAGCCGTAGTGGAGACTCTAGGAGAGAACTGACCCAGCAAGAACCGTCAGTGACCGCCGGACCGGGTGCCAGCAACCCGGCACCAGAATCCGACACGAGCTCGGTCGCTGTGATAGACAAAGGAAGCGGATCTACGGCGACGGTCAGTGGGTCGTCTGCGACTACCAACACCGACGCCACGCAGACACATGGTACGCTCAAGCCCGGCGATACCAGGTCACGCCGTTCTACAGCTTCGAGAAAGAAGCTCCTCGCAGAGCTGGAGGCCAGAGAGCGGCTGGCTGAAGTGAAGGTCAGGCAAGCGAAGGCAGAGCTAGAGCTGCAAGAAATACAGCTCCAGCGCATCAGAGCCGAAGCTGACTCGAGTGAAGAAGACGACATGGTGGACGACCTCGCCTCCGTAAGGATTGGAACGTGGCTAGCGCGACCGGCGCCGCCACCCGGAGGTGAGGCTCGACCGCCGCCACACGACGTTAGCGGCGGGAGGAACAGCAGGGACGCAGCGAAGGACACCGGCGCCGCGACAGGCGCTCAACCGCTGCGAGACGACGACGGTTACGAGGAAAGTGTGTGTGCGAAATCAAACAAGGGCAATATCGCGAGTGAAGTGTTACACGGTAATGTGAGTGATAAAGTGATAGACGTAGGGACACTCGCCGCGGCCCTAGCACAAGCCGCGCGCAGCACGAGAGAGCCCCCCAGGTACGTCCAGCAGCTACCAATCTTCGACGGAAAACCCGGTGAGTGGATAGCCTATAAGGCCGCGTATTGTGACTCACACACGTATTTTTCCTGTGTAGAAAATGTCGCTAGGATCAGGATGAGCCTCAGAGGCGCCGCAAAGGAAGCTGTAGGTTGTTTATTATTTAGTCAATCCGACCCTCAGGTTATTCTCGACGCACTAGAAAGACGTTTCGGTAGGCCCGAGGCCTTGATTATAGCCGAGTTAGATCACATAAAATTATTACCTAAATTAAATGATAACCCTAGGGACATATGTATTTTCGCTAGCCGTATAGCAAATACGGTGGGTACGGTAGAAGCACTAAAAAGAATCCAGTATTTACATAGCCCCGAAATGTCGCGTTGTATCGTAGAAAAGTTAACGCCAATACTAAGAAACAAATGGTATGATTACGCGGCTAATAGAAAGGTTGAAGATATTCCCGAGTTAAAGCGCTTATCTATGTTTATGAATGAAGAGGCAGATAAGTGTGGCGCGTATGCGCAGCCAGAACGTAGTAATGACGACTCCAACGGATTACGACAACGGCGCAGAGTAGAGCGCACGTTCAACGTGAATAAGGAAACATCTAACGAGCAATGCCCGGCGTGCAAGCAACACGGCCACAAATTACCAGACTGCAGTGAATATAAACAGCTAGACATAGATACACGATGGGATATAGCAAAAACCTCCAACATATGCTTTAGATGCCTACGAAACAAACATAGAAGGTTTATGTGTAAAGCGCCTATTTGTGACATAAAAGAATGCAACATGAAACATCACAAACTGTTGCATAAAGAGCGTAAAGTTGAGGCGACACACAACGTGGCCCAGACGCCGGCGGCGGCGACGCCGCCCGTTATCACACACGAAACCGTTACGTCGGCGCGGGAAACTGTATCAACAATTGCGCCTCAGAATCGCCGCGCGTATTTAAAAATAGTACCTGTCACATTGAGCGGACCACATACATGTGTAGATACATATGCCTTGTTAGACGATGGAAGTACAGTCACCTTGTTAGACGCGTCAGTAGCAGATATCCTAGGTGCAGATGGGCCAACCAGTCCTATGTGGATACAAGGCATAGGCACGGAGGTTAAGCATGAGCAAAGCCGAATCGTGAGCCTCCACATACAAGGCAAGCACCATAACGTCTCACAGAAGATAGAGGCGGCGCGTACCGTGACTAGGCTTAAAATTATGCCGCAAACTGTACAAACTAAGGACATAAGTAATTGTGAACATTTGAACGACATTCATAGCACTCTTGTTTATGAACACGCGCGACCAATGATCTTAATAGGCCAAGATAACTGGCATTTATTAGTAGCCACAGAAACACGAACAGGTGCGCGTGATCAACCGGTAGCATCGTACACAAAACTTGGATGGGTATTGCATGGATGTCAGTACTCAGTAAATAAAGTTATAGCTACATTTTGCGGCCACATTAAAATTAAAGAAAATCTGGAACCAATAGAAGAAACCATGAAAAACTTTTTCAAATTAGAATCACTAGGTATAGAACCTAGGATACCTAGAGATGACCCGCAACAGCGAGCCTTGGACATCCTAGAACAAAAGAGTCGACGATTACCCGATGGCAGCTTCGAGACCGGACTATTATGGAAACAAGAGGTACCTAAAATACCAAACAACTACCTAGGTGCCCTAAAACGGCTAGAAAATTTAGAACGACGCCTAGATAAAGAAGAAAACCTCAAGACCCAGTACTTGCAACGCCTTGACAATCTATTCAACTCAGGCTATGCAGAAAAGGCACCCGATACCTGCACGACCAATAAAACCTGGTACCTACCTCACTTCCCAGTAGTCAACCCAGCCAAGCCACATAAGCCGCCACGACTCGTACACGATGCAGCAGCAAAGACAGCGGGTCTGTGCCTAAACGACCTACTTCTATCAGGACCTGACCTATTACAATCATTACCCGGTATTTTAATGCGTTTCCGTCAAAATAAAATAGCTGTGTCAGCGGATATTAAAGAAATGTTTATGAGAATAAAAATAAGGGAAGAAGATCGCGATGCGTTGAGATTTTTATGGCGCGGCGATCAACGAGAAGGACCGCCTGGTGAATATCGCATGACGTCTGTTATATTTGGCGCGACGTCATCCCCATGTACAGCGCTATACATAAAGGATCGCAACGCTAGGGACTTTGCCGATAGATACCCAGCCGCGACGTCAGCAATAATAAACAATCATTACATGGATGATTATCTTCAGAGCTTTTCCAACGAAGAGGAAGCCAAGAGAATAACAACGCAAGTAGATTACATTCATAAAAAAGCCAACTTTGTTTTATGTGGTTGGATATCAAACAATAAAAATGTGTTAAACAATAACCTCGCGCCTTCACAAAACATAAAAGTATTAGGCGGCGACGACACCGAGAAAGCCCTCGGACTACGATGGGATACTAGGAAAGATTGCTTTATATTTCAAATTAACAAAAACAAAACACCTATTGTATTATTAAACAACACACGCCCACCCACCAAACGAGAGGCGCTTAGCATAATTATGTCTATATTCGACCCACTAGGAATTATATCACCTATCACTATTCCAGCTAAAAGGATACTTCAAAACACATGGAAGTACAAAACGGAGTGGGACAAGCCACTACCCGAGGAGCTACAACCAAACTGGAAAGAATGGATGAAGTCACTAAGTACTATAGAAACGCTACTGATCCCACGTTGCTACGATTACGGTGATGTCACAGCCAGAGAAGTACATACGTTCGTAGACGCGAGCGAGGAGGCGTACGCCGCAGCGGTATACTGGCGAACTGAAAGGTCAGACGGCAGCGTACAAGTGACCCTGGCGGCAGCCAAGAGCAGGGTAGCCCCACTTAAACCGGTATCAATACCTAGGCTAGAGCTGCAAGCTGCACTATTAGGGGCGCGCCTAGCCCGGACGGTCGTTCAAGAACATGACTACGAAGTGAGCGACCTAACATACTGGAGCGACTCTACCACCGCTCTGGCCTGGATTCGAGCCGAACCACGTACATTCAAGACTTTCGTGGCGCATCGTGTCGCTGAAATTGAGGAACTCACAAAGAAAAACGAATGGAGGTGGCTATCCTCAAAAGATAATGTGGCAGACGACGCGACACGCAGCACGCCGGAACATTTTAACTCGAAACACAGATGGTTTAACGGTCCCGAGTTCCTTAGAAAAGGCAGAGATGAATGGCCACAGGACAAAAGGGTCATTGCCCCCACGAACACGGGCGAAGAACGCGTCAAATGTCATGTAATCACCGACACAAAAGTAAACGATCATCTCCCAATTATTACACGTTTTTCTAAATGGACTCGGCTGATAAGGACAACTGCAAGAGTACTTCAGTTCATTGACCTGTGTAGACAAAGTAAACACACTGTCGAATATAAGTGTACTAAGAAAAAGGCATCAAAAGATCCATCGTGGAAAATAATACACAAAAGCAAACCCGTTAAAAAAGTTACGCAAAAAATTACAAGGAATAAAACAGTAAACTACATACCTATACCTGCTACGTATACTCTACGCGCCGAAGAACAATGGGTCAAGGGCGCACAAGCCGAAAGCTTCTCAAAAGAAATTGCCGCCATAAAGGATAACAAAGCGGCGCCCGGCGACAGCCCATTATCGGTATTAAGTACATACCTAGACAGCGGGGGCGTTTTACGTTTGCGCGGGAGAATCACAGCGGTACAAGACGTAAATGAAGAAATTAAAAACCCAATTGTACTCGAGGGTAAGCACAGATATACGAGGCTATATATAGCATATGTGCATGAAAGTTTACATCATGGTGGAACTGAGATAACGGTAAACGAGTTAAGACAGCGTCTTTGGATAACGAGACTACGTCCGTCGGTAAAGAATGTTATAAAGGGCTGTTTACATTGCAAAATAAAAAAGGCAAAGCCAGCCAACCCCTCTACGGGAAACCTACCGTACCCCCGTTTAGCTCATCATGTAAGACCTTTTACTTTCACTGGTTTAGATTATTTTGGCCCCATATCTGTTTCTGTAGGTAGACATAAAGAAAAAAGGTATGGAGCCTTATTTACATGCTTAACTTGTAGAGCTATACATATAGAAATAGCAAATTCACTTAGTGCAGATTCAGCTATCGCCGCTCTCAGGCGATTTATAGGTAGGAGAGGTTGTCCAAAGGAAATATGGAGCGACAACGCTACTTGCTTCAAAGCGGCTGATAGGGAACTAGGAGAAAGCGCCTTAAGTGCTTTAGGTAGTGAGTCCAATGCGCGGTCCATAAGCTGGAGATACATACCTCCCGCGTCACCGTTTATGGGCGGAGCATGGGAGAGGATGGTGAGGGCAGTCAAGGAAGCATTGTACGTCACCCTGAAAGAAGTTCACCCATCAGACGAGACCCTCGCTACGCTACTCGTGGAAGTCGAAAATACGGTGAACTCCAGGCCACTCACACATGTCAACGTGTCACCAGACGAGCCCGAAGCTCTCACGCCTAATCACATACTGATCGGGCCCAACCCACATGTACCCTCACCGGGTAATTTCACCGCAGCAGACGTCACAGCACGGCACCAATGGCGGCGCGCCCAGGCACTCGCAGACGTCTTCTGGCGAAGATGGGTACGTGAATACCTACCGCTCCTACAAAACCGGCGGGAGCCCTACGGCAGAGGCACCCCACCCAAGGTCGGAGACGTCGTTGTAATCTGCGACCCTAACCTCCCACGCAACACTTGGCCCAAGGGAAGGGTGACGAAGGTGTTGCCAGGTGCAGACGGAGAGGTACGAGTGGTAGACGTGATGACCAAAGGACATGTACTCCGAAGACCAACGAAACGAATTGTCGTGCTCCCCACGGAGTCGCCTGATGGCGACGGCGGGAGAAATGTGCACGACAGCAGTGTAATTTAGCGCCGCCTGCTAATGTTAGTTAGTTAGGTACTTATATTATGAAAGCCGACGGAGCCACGTGCCTGGCAACAAGTATAAACTTGTTCACGCCGCTCCGTCGCTTCGCGCGTTGCCATTGGTCAACGCCAAAAAGAAAATATGGCTGATTCGCGCCCCCCGCGGGGTGTATATAAAAGCGCGGACCCTGGAAATGCGCGGCACAGTCGACCAAAAATTCTCTACCTAATGTGTATTCCCTAAAATATGTATGTTGTGTGTATTTACTAGAAATAAAACCATCTTGTGTACTTCCGAATTTCATTAATACAGTCCACTCGTTACAATCTGTAAAAGTCGATAATAGCCCCCTAAGAAGCAGACGTGTTGCAGACGACATAGAAGCAGACGACACATATGTACAATACGGTCAACGTAACTTGGCGCGTCTGAAGTTAGCCGATTAGCTGCGCAGTAGACAATTTCGTTCCTAAAAGTTCCATTGCGCAGCCAAACAGCTAACTTCAGACGCGCCAAGTTACGTTGACCGTATTGTATGTTCGTGCCTGTCTTGCCTGTTTTCTATTATATTTGCAATAAAAGCCAAACAGCCTTAAGATCAAATAACTAATAGCAAAAGAAGTGCAATGCAACATATGCAAGCAAGTGCAGATATGTAGAACATAGTTTCCTGGACCTATTTATTCGTCGTTTAAAAATTATTAATGGTTCCAGAAACGTCGTACTTAATTAACGTTTACTTTAATATTACGCAGCGATTTCACCCGCGCGCCATTTTCAGTATTGCCAGCGAGAGAAACCAAATTACCCCCTATTACTGTCTTCCGCCCAGTCTGAATTTGCATAGATTTACTTAATCTGACCCATTGTTATCTCCGGTTAACAACGGAAGAGCCATTTAATTGTTATTATTATCGCGACATTTACTGCCATTTTTAATTGTCTCTTTTAATTATGGGCCTCTTGAAACGTCAAGTGTCGAGAAATTGCTTGAGATTTCCTTTTAGATGAAGCTAGCCTAATGGACGTTCAGTGCTGATAAAGGACTATCAACTTAATCTTACAGAATTGATGTTAGGATAAAATCAAGATAATTACTTAGATGTTATCCTGACCTACCTACTTCTTATGCCTAAGCTTGTGGGTATGCTTTAGCTAGATTCATAATTTTTTCACAACATCAACAACACCCAACATCAACCCAGCACCCACCTTAAGCCTTAGGTACCTACGCAATACTCGTAACGGACACGAACATTGAACATGTAACTCATAAGTATTGACGCGCAAAAATAATGAGCATGTATTATTCCCGCCAGAAGATTTTAGTGGTGTGGTAGGTAGGTATGTGCATTCGCAAGTCGTAGCAATCAAACTTCTCTATAAAATGCAATGGAAAGAATCTCTACATTGTGCCAAGTAACCTAAGTATTCAAATTAGGAATAAAAGACGTTCCCTAACTAACTCATGGTAAGTAGGTGCTGCGTTTTTATTCAGGATCCGCACTGTCACCGCGATAACGAGTTGGCAGCGTGCTTAATGTGTCAGTTGGGCGGCAGTGGGCCAGGGGATAACTCCAGTTAGTTATGTCCTCCACTTGGCTCGCTCTCGAGCCAGCGTTAGATCAGAGTCGCTTACGTAAGCCAGGCTTTGGTGCAGATTAAGGCTGCTTGTCCATTGACGCGGAGCGAGGGAGTAATGCGGAGCGGAGTTGCGGTAGGTGCGTGTGCATTGATGCGGAGGGGATTAGCGGACTGTGTCTGTCCATTGTTGCGGAGCGGAATTGCAGACTGTGTCTGTGCATCTGCATTGATGCGGAGCGGGGTTGTGCGGAGCGGATTGGCCGACTGAGCGGAGCTAGACTGAGTTCACGCAACGAGTAATTTGAGCGGGCGACGGTGGGAGATCAGGGCCTGTAGACAAAATCCCTTTTCTGTTAACGTTAACGCCAACGGAAAAATCAAATTGTATGCAGTTGACATATTTGCATCACGTGACATCGCGTAAGCAAACGTCAACTCCATACAATTTCATTTTCTGTTGGCGTTAACGCTAACAGAAAAGGGATTTTGTCTACAGGCCCAGAACGACCATGTCCACAGAAGCGGAGTGAAGATTTGGTACCATTCCATTGATTAATATAGGCACAGCTCCCGCTCTCCTCTCCTATCCACTGCATTGGACAGTTAGCCTAAAGCTGGATGTTATTGAAAATTTCTTCAAATTTGCAGCCTCGGTTTGGGTTCACCACGATGAGACGGTCCCAACTTGTGTGAGCAAAATTTCGTAAAATGCCATACTCTAAAACTAATATACGATAAACTGACGACATGGTTGGCGCAGTGGTTGAGCGATTGACTGCTGCGCTGCGTGTAACGCTACGGGTTCGATTCCCGCACGGAACAAATATTTGTATGGCCTGTAGATAGTTGTTCCAGGTCCGGCTTTTTGTGTATGTGAGTTTATGTTTGTAAACGCACCCAGGATACATGAGAAGTTCCTAGTGTAGGGTATTGAATGGGGTGCGCCAAAGTTCACCTAAATTTTCAACTCCGGTAATTGGAAATCCGAAAATGTTCTTCCTAACATTTTTCACCCTAACAATCACAATTCCTAACTACTCTGTCTCTAATGTTATAATTCCGAAGCATTCAACTTCATAATGTCAGTAGCAATAAACATCTATTATACTTTTATTTGTTTTCCTATATTTTCTCAACATAACCATCTTTTACACTATTATTCAAAGTTATATCTTTTTTGTTTAGATTTCTTTTTATTCATAATAATCAGTATTATATACATTAATTTTGCGTAACTTTATTTTCACATAACATGTATAACGGTGTCCCCTTGTTTCGCAGACAGAAATTTCATAGAATTTCGTTTCCCAGAAAATGGTTCATATAATATTTGGTTCTTGTAATTTAATTTCGACTATTATTGTTTCAAAGACTATTTTCTACAATGAAACTTAATTCACAGAAACACAATTCAATGAATTTTTATTCACATTTTTTTGTTTAACAAACTTATCAAACAGTAGAATTATTTTTTAACGAATATTGTTTGTTCAGTGTATTTTTCCATGGAATTTATTTCAACGAAAATATATATATATATAGACAATAACTAAAATATTGTCATAAAAAGTGAATATGTTGTGCTACAAAAGTTAATGACAGAAACGAATCGCTGCGAAACCGACTCCACGTAGTCTTCTCTGCCCTACAACTAGAGCGTCATTTAAATCCGCGTAGGCGTGGAGGGGCGAGGCGGCCCGCGAGCTGAGGAGCAGGTGGTTTTAACGCCCGCCGCCGAGGCTGAGGCTGGCCGGCGAAGCCGGCTAGTAAGCCGAAGCTGTGATGGTGAGCGTGAATACCATCTGCGACGATAAGCTCGCGTGGGACCGCCGGAGCCCCGCAACGCCGGAGCCATGACATGTTGCATGCTCGCTTGCTTGTTGCATGCTTGCTTGCATGATGCATGATTGCTTGCACGCTGCATGCATGCTTGCTTGCGCGCTGCATGGTTGCTTGCGCGCTGCATGCTTGCTTGTATGCTGCATGCTTCCTTGCCTGCTGCATGCTTGCCTGCTGCATGCTTGTTTGCACACATGCGCAGTAGGTTTGGCTAGAACTGAGAGAGAAGTAAGTATTCTGCGTATTGATTATTCTATGAAACGTAATTATAAGAAAAAAAATATGTGAAACGAAAGTCTATAAAACTATTAGCTATGAAACAACGTACAACCCATGTATAACATATAAGAATAATAGGACCATTGTACACGTAGTTAAATACATGTTTTCATATACACATTTCAATTAAATTAGTTTAATATTAGCGGCTATAACTTTCAAATAATCACTTTTATTGGTGTATCTTTAAAATTCAATATACCTATATTTAATTCTACCAAAGAAACATTTACACTTGGTAAATGTTTCTTTCTGAGTATGAGTGAAAATATTATGGTAATTATGTTTAGGGATAGAAGCGTTATGATAAAAAACAGTAGGAGTTTAAATATATTTACATTAATGATATTATTAATTGCAATTTTCGGAAACATGAGTGTTATGAACATCGCCGGTAGCACTACAAATAGTATGAATGAAAACTTTAGGATGAACATTTTTAGGAAGAGTGATCATTCGGATTACAAATCCTTAGGAAGTACAATTTCGGGTAAAGAACTTTAGGTGAGCCAATATGGACCCTATTGAATGCCCAACGATATCAGGTTTGCCGAAAATGCGTGAAAGTTATGGCTCGGCGGCCGCTGCCGCGGCGGATATAAAAACATATCTTTTTTACCATGCATGCAGCAAGCATGCAAACATGTAAACAAGCATAGATACACCACGCATGCAGCATGCAAGCAAGCATGCATCATGCTAGCAAGCATGCATCATGCTAGCAAGCATGCAGGAGGCATGATTTCTGTCACGGCTCCGGCACTGCGGGGCTCCGGCGGTCCCACGCGATCATATCGTCGCAGATGTGTTTTACGCTCACCGCCTGCTCCTCGGCTCGCGGGCCGCCTTGCCCCTCCGCGCCTACGCGGGCTTAAATTACACTCTAGGTGTAGGACAGACAAGACTATGTGGAGTCGGTTTTGCAGCAATTCGTTTCTGTCACTAACTTTTCAATGGCGTTTCAATGGCGCGGCCACATTCAAACCCTTATAACTTTTGAACCATATCTTCTACAAATTTATGGTTTTGGGAATCAACTTAAAAAAAAAACTTTTCCAAGATTATGTAAAATTTTGTAAAATTACAAAATTTTACATAATCTTGGAAAAGTTTTTTTTTCGAAATATCGCCGTGGCCACGCGGTCGAAACGCACACAATAATTTTATATGATATGAGACGCACCCAATAATACCTCTGAACCGTTTTCTTGCAATTTGGGAAACTGTGTTCAGTACTTTTCCAGGTTATATTTACTATTGCAGTTGGCTAAATGAATGAAAAAAACACACAATTAAAATAAAACGCAATTTATTTATTGAAAACTTTTGTATAATTACTATTATTGTACAATGTCAATAATCACGACATACCCACACATCACACACACATATAGTCGATATAATGTAACTTAACTCAAAACGAGGAAGCCTCGGATTCAATTGAAATGGTATAAATCACATTTTCAAGGCACATTTCATACTACAGGTTTTCCGGTTTGTCGAATGGGTGTGACTGACACTGGCTTGGCCACCATCAGGGATTTTAATTTTGACAACACAAAAAAAATACTATTAAGGGATATTACTGCAATGTTCTGGCACCAGAGTGCAGCACTAGCATAATCCGTAAACAGTTTTTCGACGAGTCGTTCAAAGCGTGAAATTCTGCCTTTAATTGAGTTCAAAATTGGGAAGTGTATTAGGTATATTATACAACAATGCATCAGTGCTGTGTATTTCGATGTAGAAATTAAGGGAATTATTCATTTTCAAAAGAAGAAAATGTTCGAAAACTTTGGGAAGCAGCTAAAAATCACTCTAAAATATGTTTAGGTTAAGTATTCAGGTGAGATAGACGTATTTACAGAATAACGTTCACTTTTGTCATGTAAGACTACCAAATATGATTTTATTCTGAGCCCTAGAATCCACTTTCAAATGGCCGTAGGATGCCATAATATAGTTAAAAGTACAGTTAGATAAGTAAGATTAATTAAAACTTGGATATAATAATAATAATAATAATATGTGGGGACATTTTTTCACACACGGCCATCTGACCCCAATCTAGAGAGACCCTGTACTATGGGTGTCAGATAGCTGATATACATACACATTTTTTTTTTTTTTTTGTAAATACATACATATATAAATAAACATATATTTTCACAAAATCCTAGCTATTATAATTAATAACATAATTAAACAAGAATATGAGGTTATGCTCTTGGGTATTTGCTCTGCGCTGAGTTTCGCGCAATGTTCCCTATTAGTAGTCGCCAAATATCTGAATTTGTCGGTCACTAGTTTAAAAGATATAATTAGGGTGTATAGGTAACCGATCTAGAGTCTCCCCAGCTTGGCCACATTTATATCTCAAAAACTAGGGCACCTAGCAAAGATCTGTTTTGTTCCAAATTTAATCGCTAATTAGTCGCCATTTGTCGCCAAGTCACAGATTTAATCGGGTCTTAGTTTAGAAGATATAACGAGTTCAATTAGTAAGATATAGTCCAAGAGCTAGATCGAAGAGTTCACGACAATCGCTTCGATCTAGCTCTTGGACTATACCCTACTAATTAATTTTTTTGTGTTATCAAAGTTAAAATCCTTGAAGCCACAACAAGATTTTGACATTGATTGTCGCCGAAATGACATTTCGACTAGACTTTTTTGGTATTTAGAACCTCAAGATAGTCGCAAATACACATGCCAGTAACTTGCACGGAAGAAAGCCAGTAGCATGCTTGTTCTGAGACTGAGGCATATTCGCTACTTATTGTTATAAGGCACATTCACCGAGGCTGCCTCTCTAATAGAAACTAAAAACAATTAATGATTACATCTACACAAACTAATTGAATAAAATTAATTCAATTCACATCTACTATTATCGTTCATACTAAGATTTTCTAAAAAGGTATAAAATTTACTATAAACGTTTGTTCATACGGACACTTCTTTTTCGCGAAGTTTTTTTTACGCGCGCTGGGTTTTCTGCGTTAAAAAAGCACCTGTGCAAACCACCGGCATCTCAACATGATTATTAACAATATTTTTTGCTAAAATAAGTAATACAAGTATTTTCATTTTACAATGCAAAAATGTAGTGAAATCTTGTGATTTCTACTTATTTAGTGAATATGGCAAAAGTTCCTTTGGCTAATCTTTACGTATGTGATTTGTAACTCAGATCGTTATGCTAAGTTCGCACCTGCGTTTATCGTCACGAAGCAATGCGTGCCGAAGCTTCGTAAGTTATCGTGGTAATGCGGTGGTGACATTAGCGACTTCAAAATTGGGCCGGCGAAAAATCTAAAAATACTGTAACATAAAATAACAGTTTTGGCCTCTATATGAGCATAAATATACCATCCTAATGTTAAGAGTTTACTACTATAATTATATTAATTATGGCAACACCAATTGCGCCCCAAATAAAAAAAAACGAAGACGTAGCGCGAGTTGTTCAAGTTAATCCCTGATGATGAAAACATCAGAACTGCAGAACAAGATTACACTTTGCTTTTAGGAAACATAAATGTAGCTATGTAAGGTGGATAGCGCCATATTTTTGTAAACAACCAAAAGTAACAAGCTTTATAGGCGACTCTTGCGGTGACTCTTGGGTCAAAAAGTTCGCGGAATGGAGGGATTACAATGGGGAGGGGAGGGATTTTTTACCTCAATGCAACTATTAATACTAAGTTTTAGCCAGATCGGCTCATTGACCTTTGAGATTTCGCTGGTTACCAAGTAAATCGGGAAGAGAACACTGACTACGGAAAAAATAAGTTTCATGCCGTGATAAAGTTCCTTACTAAGCAAGGAAAAATGCCCCAGATAATAGGGGATATTACTGCAATGTTCTGGCACCAGAGTGCAGCACTAGCATAATCCGTAAACAGTTTTACGAAGAGTCGTTCAAAGCGTGAAATTCTGTCTTTAATTGAGTTCAACATTGGGAAGTGTATTATATTATACAATAATGCATCAGTGCTGTGTATTTCGATGTAGAAATGAAGGGAATTGTTCATTTTCAAAAGAAGAAAATGTTCGAAATCTTTGGGAAGCAGCTAAAAATCACTCTAAAATATGTTTAGGTTAAGTATTCAGGTGAGATAGACGTATTTACAGAATAACGTTCACTTTTGTCATGTAAGACAACCAAATATGATTTTATTCTGAGCATAACGAATCCACTTTCATATGGCCGTAGGATGCCATAATATAGTTATAAGTACAGTTAGGTAAGTAAGATTAATTAAAACTTTGATATATTTTCACAAAATACCTAGCTATTATAATTAATAAGATAATTTAACAAGAATAAGAGGTTATGCTCGTGGGTATGTGCTAGTGGCGCCCTCTGCGCTGAGTTTCGTGTAATGTTCCCTATTATGACTGTTGCCCTGGAAAATCGGTGATTTACAAGTAGCATAGTCTTTTCAAGCAAGGCACTGACTCGATTGAAGACGATCAACGCTCTGGTCGGCCGATTGAGGCAACATCTTAAGACATAGTTGAAAATGTTAAAAAACTTGCTCTCGAAGATGCTCGTCTGAAGAAAAAACAGATCGCATAGGTGACTGGAGTGAGTTTGAGCATTCTCCATGACCATCTTGGCATCTCCATGTCTAAGGTGGGTGCCGAGAATGTTCACACCGCTTCAAAAGCAACAGCGCGTGGAATGTTCTCGAGTTTTTGGATCTGTGTAGTGAGAACAAAGATGAGTTTATCAACCGAATAGTGACTAGAGATGAAACTTGGGTTCATCACTATGAACCTGAGTCAAAACAAGAGTCCATGCAAAGGCACAAAAAAGGCGCACCACCGCCTAAGAAGTTCAAGGTGTCACAATCGGCCAGAAAGATTGTGGCTACAGTTTTTTGGTATTCAGAGGGGATTTTGTTAATCGATTATAAAGATAAAGGTGTAAATATCACGGGGCAATACTACGCTACGGTACTACAAAAATTGAAAAATTAAATTTAAGAAAAAAGAAGGGGAAGTGGTCTCGAGGTGTGCTCCTTTTGCACGACAACGTACCTGTTCACAAGAGTAATTTTGCGATGGCTGCCTTACACAAGTACGGTTTCGAAACTCTGTACCACCCACCCTACAGTGCAGATTTGGCCCCTAATGATTATTATTTGTAACAAACATGAACAAAGAGCTTCGTGGAAAGAAATTCACCAATGACGAAGAAGTGAAGACGGCTATTTCTGCCAATTTTGATGGCCTAGACAAATAATTTTTTTTCGAAGGTATAAACAAATTATTTGAACGGTCTGAGTGTATCAGGGTAAAAATAATTTCATAGTTAATTTTACCTCCCTTCATTTTCTTCCCCGAACGTTTTGACCTCCCTTCGTATTTTTTTTTTTATTCATATACGTAAAGGCTGAAATCTCAATGGTTACCAACGAGAAATGCAATCTGTGAATTGACACAATTCCCCCATTGATTTTGTATGACAATTTGCACGTCACTTAAGTGTCAACCCAATTGACTTACAAATAATAGATTTCAAAGCAACAATAAAATCTATTATTACAGTTAATTGAAAATTAATCTTGATTTCAGAGTCAAAATAAAGTATTTTTTTAGAGAACTTGTGTCTTGTTATTGGTGTCTACATCCCTATAGGAAACATTTTTTCAACATGCAACATATTCCAGGGTCCTTTCTTGTCGAATTTCCCTTCTATCAGTTCTGCACTTGCATACTCTTCCGTCTTCTAGTCGAGCGCTTGGTCTTCTCTTCTGGCGCGTTATCTTCTGCCTCGTGAAGCACCTTCTTTCGTGACGATCTCCTCGGAGTGCCAGCTTCATGGTCATCATCTAGCGTGGTGTTCATACTCTTACGTCGACTCCTCGTCACCACTGGACTCCTATCTTCAGCATCCTGCCTCACTAACTTGGACCTCCTTCTAGAATTTTCCTTATTTTCAACCTTGTCAAGGTTATTCTCAACTTTTTCGAGGTCCATGGAGGATAGTCCGCTATCGGTTTGTATTTCATCAGGTTTCTGTTCGTCAACCTCGCTGTCAGGAGTGCGGTAGGATACGTCTTGTATGTCAGCATCTGAGCGGTTGAAAAGAACCATTTTGATGGACTTTCTGGTGGATTTCTTTTGTGTGTTAGAACCCTTGAGTATGCTGCGGCCGGGAGTCGCGTATAAGTTTATTGGTGTGATCGGGGTTTGCTGTGAAAAATGTATTTTTTTTTTAATAAAGAACTATAATTGAATAGATCAAACAGTGGCATAACTTAGCTGTACACTTACCGGCAGGAGAGCGAAGCCTTCACACTCCACATTCTTGCCAAATACTGAGGCTCGTAACATCGCGAATGACGCTGACTTCTGTAATGGAAATAGAGAAAGTTAAAGGAAATAGAGAAAATTAAGATCGCCCTTCCCGGTCCATGTTTTTTTGTTTTTTGTTTCATCCAACACAATGTTCGAAAACCAACGAGTGAGTGAGAACGTGATAACATGGCACGAAAATTCAGGGATTTCAGAAAACTTGTTCCAGAAAATACGTGTTTTTGAAAAAACCTTAATAGTTATTGGTGAAACTGTTTGTTGTTTAGAATCTCCATTACATGTGCAAGGTTTCTATGTCAATGTTTTCTTTACTTTTTCAATGTATCAGTACACTATGAACGGCCTAGGCCTTTTTTATCGTAAAATTCACTGACGCATATTATGAAATTTTTATTTTTTTATTCCAAAATGTAAATTAAATGGGATTGGGCGGGTCACATCAGCCGCATGCACAGTGACCGCTGGGCAACCGCAAAGGTTTCTACGCAATGTGTGCCTGAAGATGGTCGGCGTCGCCGAGGCCGACCCAGGAAGAGGTTGCGAGACGACCTAGACGCATACTGCGAGGGTTGGTTCGAAGCGACGCAAGAAAAGAATACCTGGTAAGACTCGGGGAAGGCCTTTGCCAGGAAGCCTACATTCTGAGCAAATAAATGAATATCCTATTCTATTATTTTCAAGGGTACACAAAAGGCTAATAAAAAAAACCTATATTAAGAGCTAAATTCGTGGAAGCTTCATACCTTGCTAGCCGAAGCCTTCTTCGCCTCGCTGGACAGCACGGCCTTCAGCAGACTGCTGGTGCTGGAGGGCGTGCGCGGCGCGGACACACGTGCACTCGTACGCACGGGCGAGCGCACACTGAAGAAGCCTGCCTCGAATGTCTTGCTGTCCGCCTCGGAGGGGGGCTGCAGGCTCGCGGGGGGCTGCAGGCTCGCGGGGTGCTGCGGGCTCGCGGGGCATTCCTCTTGCTCCTTCTTTGCTTTTCTAGCAGCTGGAAGTTATGTTACATCATTGAATATGAATGTATAATGCTTTGAATATTATTCTGTGATGTTGTACATGTTTATAATAAAATAATCAATAAACAGTATTTAACCGGTAGTAAATCTGAAATATAACATTATTATCTACCTACTACTACGTTATTCTGTTTCGACACCTCGACAAAAGTGCGACAAAAATTTACAAAGTTAGTGCAGTTGATGATAAGTATAATAAATTTCCTTAATATACTTATCAGCAACTGCACTAACTTTGTAAATTGTTGTAGCAATAATGCTCTCTCGGCGTAAAACATTGAGCTTTAGAATGAGACACGCGCAAGAATGACAAAGACGAACATTTTCTGAATCTCGAGGTGCCTAATTAAAGACTGCAGTTACATGCGCGAATGGAGCGCAGCATATTTAGTGTTAAATTAACCGATAGCACAGAATACTTAATAGTACTACGTACAGAAGGGACACTCCCTTCCCCGCGCTATATAAGATACCGCACCTCACCCCGCACTTCGAGGTGCATTTTGCCGACTCTTTAGCCAGGGCGCTCAAAATCGTAAGAACTGCAGTGCTGTAGGTACTGCTGACACAAACACACAATTTTGCGATTTATTTTGTTTTTAAGTTTTATTTATTAGGTTTAATCTCGATGATTCATTTATTTTCCAAGTTTTCTTCGCTTTATAATACAATTAAAACTTCCGTAAAATTATCATACCAACATTACCAACTATTAATATTGCTCTCTCTCTCTCTTTATTGTCTTAGTTATGTATTTATGTCTCTTTCTTTCACGTTCTATTCATTCTTGGAATTGAAAAGTAGTACCCTACGCACTAACTTTGTCGCGTCGCCCCATTGCGTTGCCGCGTAACGGTGCGATGCGGTCGGGAATTCCATATTTTGTAATTAGGTATCTAAATTTACCATGAATAAATAAACCTCTTTACATAATCAATACTATAATATTACTTTTATGTCATTACAAATCCGAATACTTATTCAAAATCAAATATCATTTATTTTATTTCTTTAAGAAATAAATAATTAAACGCTCGGACAAGATCACTTCATAATAATGCTCGAAACGTTCGGGTAGTGCCGTCGTCGTTCGGTTCGCCCGACGCAAAGCGCTGCACTTTTCGCGCCATTTTGTACGCTAGCACGACATCCAACTGATTCAACCCTACTAAAATTCACGCACACATTTGCACGTGTACAAACGTCATTTGGTTTTGTAGTAGTAATAGGTAATTATTTTGCAAGTTTTGTATGAAGTGTCCGAGGTGTGCCGATAGTATTCGAAACACCATGCTGCTCTCCAAAATACAGTTTCATATGACTCAAAAGGCTGCCCAGCTTAAATGGGATTGGGCTGGACATGTCTGCCGCATGCCGAACGACCTATGAGCCCGTAAAACCCAAAATTGGTGCCCCAAAATGGCGAGACAGGGTCGCGGTTTACCACGAAAGAGATAGTGGGACGACTTGGACGGCTTCCTTAAGAGGGCTTCCGTCCATCGTCAACGCGAGCATGATTGAAACATTTTTTGTTTCATTCAATGCATTGTTCGAAAACAAAGGAGTGATTGAGACCGCGATAACATCGCACTAACAATGGCGCGCGGAGATTTCACTCAACTTGTTCCAGGAAATGCGCACAGTTGAGACCGATGGAAGAAATGGCGCACGGTAGGCTGAAAATCGGCTTTCATAGACTTAGGGATTTCAATTTGCAAGTGCCGGATTTTTTGCCGGATATCGCTTCTATTAGTTATTATATTCAAATAAAATATTCAAAAATGACACCAGAGTTAATTCTGCACAAAAACGAAGGAATTATAATTTTTTTACGAAAAATTTATATGAAGCTAGTATGAAAAAGTTAATTACCTATCTCGTAAACAGCAAGGAAAGCCGTAATATCCTTACAGGTGGTTATAGTACTAAATAAGCCTAAGGCATTAAGTCCGCCTTTGTACGTTTGTGCATGAAGTATAAATAAATAAATAAATATTAATTATTTTTTAACATATTATGTCATCTACAACAGTTATCGCTGCTAATTTTATTTTTTAAATCATCAAAATATTTTTATTTCTTTTTACATATGAAACGGTTCCGGCAATATATATACTGTTGCATGCAATAAAGCTTCATGTCCTTACCAGCAATCATCTCCCTCAACCGGCTGGGTCCTCCAGCAGGCTTTGCCGCTTTCTTGACGTTCACGTTGGGTCTGACCACCTTCTTCATAACCTCGACGGGTTTCTCCTCCACCCAGCCGCAGAGACGCAACTCTTCCAGCTTCTTAAACCTCAAGTCTACATTCTCAACCTATTGAACAAGAGAATTCATTTTGGTTATACGAAAAACTAGAATCAAAATGTAAATAGCAGTGATTCGAAACACTATTGAATTTACTGTAAAAAAAAAGTTCTTGTCCAGTATTTACTTGTGTGGCACAAAATGTGTGGGGACAAAAAAAGTGTTTATATAACTCTTTAGTTATAAAATAATAGTCATAGTTTTAGGCAATAAGTAATTTACCTACTTATTCAAATAACTAAATTTCAATAATGAGTTTTAAATCTTAGATAACATTTTGAACTATGAATCAATTTGAAATCCAGTTTTTTAATGAGAAACTGACTAATGTAATTTAATTATTTATTGACTAATACTATTACTACATTACTATCGTACAGAGAGCACTGTCGGTGCAGTCTTTAACTTTAACTAAATAGTGTTCCATATGTGAATAGAACTTCTAGATATTAGGTAAGTATATTATAACATAGATACAGCAAAACAGATTATCAGACAGTACCTATATATGACATCAGGACACTATAGATTTCACTCCTGAGACTTTACAGGTAAATATTAATGACGTCAAAGTTATGGAACTCATCATCTGCCTAGCCTTTTCCCAACTACATTGGAGTCAGCTTCCAGTCTAACCGGATGCAGCTGAATACCAGTGTTTTACATGGAGCGACTGCCTATCGGACCACCACAACCCAGTCACTAGGTAACACGATACCCCTTGGTAACACTGGTTATCAGACTTTCTGGCTTCTGACTACCCATAACGACTGCTAAAGATCTACACATGACAGCCGGGACTAACGGCTTTACGTGCTTTCCGAGGCACGGAGGAAACTCGTCAAAGTTATGGAACTATGTCGTCATTAATACTTACCTGAAACGGTACAGAAAAGGGATGGCGCTATTCGTCCTGCACAACTCCATCTCATGCAATGATATTCTAATAAACAGATATGTTATACACTCACAAAACCACCGAAAAAAGTGTTCCGCGCAGCGGCGGCAGCACACATACACACTTTTCATTCATTTTACAATTCACTACAAGTCAAAATGTTGAAAAGGGATGACTAGAAAAAACCAACAAGAAAAAAAGAGACAGTTAGTGTTGTCAATTGCGCGTGAATGTAAACAGACATTATCCTGGCCACCAATCACCGCGTCTTGGCATCATAGACTAACTTTAGCGAGACAGAAGGTACAAACCGCGAGTACATTTTATACACACGGTTTGTACCTATAACAACTAATTAACAGGACTAAAGGTATAATAGAATATATATAATAATATATAGAGTAGAAAATATTTATTTTGTAATAAAATTCATTTCTTTGTTTACGAACAAATGCGATTCATTCTTAAGCCAGATCTCATTGGATAACCTTAACGAAGAAAGGATAGTAAATATCTGTTGTCACATTGTTTAATTTCTTATTAAGTATATAAATGATTAAATGAAACAAAATGATTAAATATTACAAGCTTAAAAAAAAGAAAAACAGAACTGTGGGTAAACAATGACTTTACTGCCTACGATATCGCATCTGTACTTTTATTCTATGTCCGGAGTGAACGCGTCCTTGTCTTACTCACGTCAAAAAATGTATTTTCGTTTCTTTCTTTTTTCTAACCTCCAAATATAAGAATATTAGGAAAATTATTGAAATATATAAATAAATCGATGTATATTGCGTAGTTACATGTGGTATGAGGTCCCTTGTGTTTTATTAAATTTGGTATCTTATTTGGTACACTTTCTAAATACACAAAAAAGCATTTTTTTATTTTTTTAGCTGCTTTAACAAAGCGTATCACTCGTCGCCATGCGTGACGCAGACTAAAGGCAATACGTCCCAATTAGGACGTTTTTGAGTCTTCAAAATTGGGCGCTCATAACATATCTGTTTAATTTAATATCATTGATCTCATGTAATAGTTACCTGCATGAACACCATGTCCCAGAAGCCGTGCAGGTCTGCGGGCGTGATGAGCGCGCTGCCCGGCTCGGGGCGCGCGCACCTCTCCACCAGCGACGCGAACTGTTGCAGCTTCTGTGACATCAGCAGTCGAGCCTGGCCTACAGCTGATAGAATGCTTTCCTGGGAAACAAAAAAAGAGTATTATTTTTTACAACTGTGGAGGAAATATGTCTTGTTATACAGAGCTGAGACCAGCACTATCATTGATCTTTTAAAATTATGTATTCATAGTACGCTCAGCAACGAACGTCGATTAACACTTCAATCACACTTCAGATTTTTAAATCATAATTTTCGAGCAGAAGGAAATACGGACAGGATAGAAAATCAAGATAAAATAAACTCTCGACTATAACTAAAATGCTATAAAACATTATTTACATCGTATTTGTTTTTGTGTCTTTTTAGACTATGTATGAAAATGTAAGTGTTAATCTACTTTTGTTGCTGACTGTATGAGTAGCTGGGCTGTTAAGAGTGCCCATCCCCATCGAGCGAACTTCGACGCGAGCGTGATGGATTTTTTTTTTGTTTCAACTAACGCAAAGCTCGAAAACAAACGAGTGAGTGAGAACGCGATAAGATCGCAGGAAAATTGGCGCGTGGAGATTTCACAAAACTTGTTCCAGGAAATACGTGTTTCTGAAAAAACCTTACAAGTTTTTGGTAATAATACTAATAATGTTTGTAATTTAGAATCTCCATTACATGTGCAAGGTTTCTATGAAGCCGTTATTTTTTACTTTTTCAATGAATGAGTGCATTATCACACCCGCAACACTTCATACAAACGAAACGATATAATTGCCTTCACTACTACAAACATAGCAAACTACAGATACGTGCGTGTGTGTGCGTTAATATCACTAGGGCCGTCACTGCCACCGCGAGCGCGCGATACCGGCCTCAACACAAGTGTTTCTCTCTCATGTAGGTACTCGATTCTTTCAAGGTTTGAAATTCGAACTTCCAAATAGGTAAGAAGAAGTTTGTAGCTTTAGTTAAAATTCGTCAACCACCTCACGGTCATTTCCTCATTACATTTAGGAGGGAATGAAGGTTGATGAGGGAATGATTTACACAGTATTCTACAATACTTTTAGATTTTTTATTTATTTCTTCCAACTTGTATTTTATGGCATTTGGTTTAAAACAGGTAAGTGCATGTATATGTCATAGTTTAATGTGATAAAAATTACGTAATTTCATATATATGTATTATGATTTGTTTTTAAATATAAAATATTATGTATATTAAATATTTTAATATAATAATAAATAATAATAATATAATATAATAATTATAATTTATTAAATAATTAATTTAATATTTAATATAATAATTTTTAATATTTTAATATTTAATTTATATACCTAATACAAAATATTTCGATTTTCTTTTTCACAAATGACTGCCAAAGATCTGCGAATGACAGCCGGGACTAACAGCTTATATATGCTTTCCGAGGCATGGAGCTCGGTATGAAATGGATGGTCACCCATCCACAGACCGACCGCGGCAAGCGTAGCTTAACCTTGATTGATCGATCTGTACAGATTTTACTTGGCCATGAGCTCCTCCCAAGACAAAATAGAAGTAATTCCTAACTTTAAGATCCAGGTCAAAAAGCTTTGAAACATTGTTTTCACAATTTCACTTTATTTAGTAAATAAATAAAAACAATGATTAGTCCTTACCTGTATAGACTCTGGCAACACTGTCTGCTCCAGTATCTTGTCCCATGTGTCACACATCTCAGTCATCCGCTTGATCTCTGAGGCCAACTGTCTCCGAAAATGGTCCACACTGTCTATGTTGCTGGCATCCTCATCCAGGAGACCTGTACCATAGACAATATTGTAGTTTGGATTTGTTTTGGTTCTTACAAAGTGGAGTGTGAGTGAGTAAATGGAAAAGTATATGTGGTAATACCATAAACCTTTATTAATAACTAGGTTTTGCCAGCAAATTCGCCCGCGTGAATCTCGGTTATCGCGGATGCAGCACAAGTTGCGAAATAAAAAGAAGCCTATGTCCTTTCCCAGGGTTCAAGCTATCTTCATGCCAAATTTAATTAAAATCGGTTCAGCCGTTTCATCGTGAAAGTGTAACAGTTTCGATGGCATATGGCCACCTTTCTCAAGGAGAATATCTCTATCATCATCATCATCATTTCAGCCGAAAGACGTCCACTGCTGGACATAGGCCTCCCCCAAGTGGCGCTACATTGACCGGTCCCGTGCGACTCGCATCCAGCGGATCCCCGCAACCTTTACCAGGTCATCGGAATATCTCTATAATGTGTAACAATACTCACGTTTCGTTTAATGAAAAAATAAAGTAACTTTTGCATTTATAATATTAGTATGGACAGTATGGGTTAATAGGGCCTTGTTACCATAGCATACTTTTATGCAGAAATATTTCAAAATTATAGCAAAAATTCTGCTATATCAAACCAAGACTACAACCTTTTGTGTGAAAAATTCTAAAACCTAAAATAAAAATTCTAAAATTATCAATACATACCCTCATCCAGTTTCTTCTTCATCTCCTTCCTTGCATTATCCTTGCCACGGGACATGGTGACACAAGGACTTATGTTCTTAGCCTCCTCTACTATCTGCTCTGGAGTCATAGTAAAATCTTCTGAAGACTTGGGTGACCGCAGCCGTTCCTCTGAGCTGGACTCACTCCTCGGAACAGGTCTGTTAGGAGTAATATTCTGTACAGATTTCCTCAATGTTTTAGTAGTTTTTCTAGGTGAATTTTGGGGCGGTAAGGATTTTCTGAAAGTCTTTGAAGTCAAAATTGGTGAAAATTCTTCATTCTGCTCTATTTCACTTGAAGAACTACTCTGTAATGGGGTTTTTGTGACATTATTGTTTTTTTGGAGTGGTTTGGTCCCTTTGCCTTTGGTTGGTCGCTCTGCTTGCTTGCGTACAGATTGTGTATCTTCCACAGACTGCTTGACAGTCTTAGATCTGGTCTGCTTGGCACTTTCTTTCTGCGTGGTAGGTAACACAGGGTCAAATGTTATGTTGTGTTTCTTATCTTTCCTAATCTTTGGAGGTGCCAGTTTTGGCAGTTTTGATAATGTTTTTATTTCTGGTGGTTTAAAGGAGGCATTTTTGGGTGCAAATGACAGAGCTGCCTTTTTGTCCTTAGGTTCCTTAGGTTTAACGCTGACCCTAGCAGACTGGGACCGCGTCACCCTCCCAGAAGTGCTTGGCATGGGCTTTGGAGGAGGTGGGGGCACAAACTTGAGTGGTGCGTGCGGCACCCCCGCAACAAAAGGCTTCTTCTTCTTTGATGCGGCTTCTTTTTTCTTTTTCTCTTTCTCCTCCTTCCATTTCTCCAGTTGCTGTCTTCTGTGCTCCACTTTGGACAGCACAGGATTGGGAACAGGAGCTGGACTGTCGCATTTCGACAAGTTCCTCAAATTGTCAAAGACTGACAATCGGCTGCTTTTTCTATACTTTATGTTTTTCTCTAGCCTCTTTTGAACCTGTAACCCAAAGTAATACTGATCAACTGGTTATAATTATCATCTAATTAGCCAAAAGGTACATTCATGAAGTATACTTTGCTGAAATGCTATGTAATTTGTTAGAGAATGAAATGAAACTATTGGTCAGTGGGTCGTCTTAGGGGCCTACACTCCAACCAAACTATTTGCATTAAAATGTACTAACAATATCTGAAATGAAAAAACAATCATGCACATGCTTAGTTAAACGAATGGAGTTTCTATTATTACACTAACATTGCTAACATAGTACAGCGACACGAATGCACCCAAATATACCTACATTACGGGAGAATTCTAACTCATGCATGATGATAACTAAACTTTTATAATTTATTTTTATAAAATGCTAAAAACACACCCCGCCAGCTACGCTGCTGAACTGTGTGGGCTTGCTCTTGTGCTTCTTCGCATGATTCTTCAGCAGCCTTCCGAAGTCAAAGCTCTCCTCTGTAATAATTAGTACTGGTACAAATTCACATCAATCAGTTCATCTCCCAGCTAAAGTTTTACGTATCACTTTAAAAATGTTTTCCCGAAAGTAAGACATTTACTCAAACACTGATCTAGTGACAACTACATTGATATTTATTATTTAACAGGATCTTACCCATAATACCTGAAAAAAACTAAAAAGCAAAATTAATTTCAAATAAATAACTGTCAACAAACTCAAACAAAGTCATCACATCAGACCATAGACCATAGAATACAATAGCAATACAATTTGCATACATAGACAAGACACTAGACTATACAGACCAACAAACAAAGCGAGGTTAGGGTTGTTCACTGAGGTTGTTCGTGGAAACAATTATCGACAATCAGTGAGCTATTTTTAAAGCTGGATGGCTATTTTTTGGGTACACTACATAAATACGAAAAACTTTATTCCGAAAGTCAGAAATACGAATTTCAAAATACCGATTTTCATAATTCCGAATGGTTCAAAATTCCTAATATGGCAACTCCAATTTATCATTCATCCTATTTTTATAATACTAAAATTTTAAAATTCCGAACGTTTATAATTACTATTCTCAAAATACCGAGTTTCAAAAGATCGAATAACAAAAAGTCCGACATAATGAAAATTCGAAACATCAAAAATACGAATTCCGATTATTGAAATTCCGATTATCTTTATCGTTATCGTGCAATCGTTTATCGTGCAAGCAAGCATGCAGCATGCAAGCAAGCATGCAGCGTGCAAGCAAGCATGCAGCATGCAAGCAAGCAAGCATCATGCAAGCAAGCATGCATCATGCAAGCGCGCATGCAACATGCAAGCGAGCATGCAACATGCAAGCGAACATGCAACATATAGCAGGCATGGTTTCTGTCACGGCTACGGAGTTGCGGGGCTCCGGCGGTACCACGCGAGCTTATCGTCGCAGATGGTATTCACGCCACCACCGCAGCTTCGGCTTAGCCTAGCCTAGTCTAGCCTCAGCCGCCGCGGCGGGCGTTAAAACAACCTGCTCCTCAGCTCGCTGGCCGCCTCGCCCCTCCGCGCCTGCGCGAATTTAAATTATACTCTAGAGGTAGGGCAGACAAGACTACGTGGAGTCGGTTTCGCAGCAATTCGTTTCTGTCATTAACTTTTGTTGGACAACATATTGACTTTTTAAGATTGGTTTTTTTATTGTCTTTCTTTTTATACCTATATATTTTTGTTGAAATAAATTCCATGGAAAAATACACCGAATAAACAATATTCGTTAAAAAGTAATTCTACTGTTTGATAAGTTTGTTAAACAAAAAAATGTGATTAAAAATTCTTTGAATTGTGTTTCTGTGAAATATGTTTCATTCAAGTAAATAGTCTTTGAAACAATAATAGTCGAAATAAAAATACAAGAACTAAATATTATATGAAACATTTTCTGGTAAACGAAATTCTATGAAATTTCTGTCTGCGAAACAAGGGGACACCATTTTGAATATATATGCGTAGCTGAATTGAATCAGAATCCTAATTTTAACAGTTTATTCGAAGTATTGTAATTCGGAATTTCGTTTTTCGGACCGAAAACCCATCGAGCATTTGATTCTTCGAACATATGAAAATCGGAAAACAAACAAATCGGACATTCGGTAAAATAACTTTCGTGATTTTAAATAATAGAGATTATAATTTTTAGGTATTATGAAATTCGGACTTTTGAAAGTCGGAATATCGAAATTCGGAATAAAATATTTCGGAATATTTGGGTGTTCCCCTATTTTTTATCGGATGGCTATTGATATATATTTTTGGCTCAGAAATATAGGAATAGCGTTGTTGTTTTTAATTTAATGGCACAGAGTATTTTGAGTTGTATTTGTTTTATTATTTTGTCGATATTTTGTAGTTCTGCAATTAAATTAACCGCAATTAATAAGTACTACTCTATTCAAAAAGTTCTTGATCGACACTCTGCGAATGAAATACGACTTTCGTAGCTACTTTACAAGTATTGGCCTTGAAATCCTGTAAAACCAACCAACCAATAAACCAACGAATAGCAACATTCAGGAAATATAGTCGAATTAAAGGGCAATACCGTTTCCGACTTCCGGCTGTCAGCTGATAGACTCCCTATTGCTTTCCAAAACCTATTTCGATTTTCGCTAAGAAGGAATACGTCAGGCACCATTCAATATGGGCTTGAAATACGCGATCAAAAGCTAGTTGTAGCTGAAATATTGCTCTAATTGTAGCGTTATTGTTATTATAGTTTCATTTTACATGTACGTTGTGTAACTTTATTAGTAGAAAATGGATACGTTCAACATAGGATTCTTCAGTTATGGCGTTTGTTGATCATTAAAAAATTACGTTCGGTTCATAGTTTTTCTTTATATTTGATGTCAGCTTTTCGTTTGTGATCGTCTGTTTAGTTCGTGTTTACGTGTTTAATGTAAAAATGGTGAAGGAGAAGCCTAATTCGATTCGGATTTATGACGACGAGGGATTTAGACGTCGCGCGGCGTGTATCTGCGTTCGTTCTGACGCCGAAACAGAGGTTAGTGTTGTATTTCTGATTTTTCGGTGTTATTTGAGATGTGAAGAGGTTGTAAAGAACGTGTGTTTGCTGTTATGTCGTACAGGTGCTCCTGGTGACATCGTCGCGACGTCCCGACAACTGGATAGTACCCGGCGGCGGCGTCGAGCCCGAAGAAGAGCCCTCGGTGACCGCTATGCGCGAGGTGCTCGAAGAAGCCGGCGTTATCGGCAAGCTGGGCAGGTGTCTCGGGGTTTTCGAGGTGAGCATGCACATATTAGACGTGAAAATGTTTGTGTACGTACGACACGAAGAGTCAATCACAGCGTAAGAACTTGATTGTATCGTTTTTACATTAGCAGAATCAAAGCTGTGCCTGTGGCAACCAATAAAATCGTCAGCCTGTAATATTGTCACTAAGCATTGAACCATAAGGCACATAATCAAATGACTGGTCAGTTTCCCAGTTCATCACATATGTTATCATAAGACAGAGAACCTGATCTATCTGAACATATTCAATGTATTTTGTGATCACAAACTAGAATGAGATATGAAAGTTCATAATTAATTCAAAGTAAAGGATATTAAATTTGTTGATGGATTAAAATGTTCTGTGTAGTCCAATATTTTCCTAGCCTATAATCTCATTTTGCTTGGCTTATGTATTGCTGGGTTACCTACACAATACAATTTTGGCCTCATATTATTTAACATAATTTAGTGACATTAAATCACTACCCTAGCAATAAGTGACTTAATACATGCTAAGCAAGCATGTATTTACTAGAAAACAGAAAATATGTATAAAATAAGTACAAAGCAAGCAACAATATTGACCTAATATGCAGCATATTGATAATTGCACAATTCCTATAGTTATTCTATGCATTGTTACCTCTTCCGCCAACACATAATGCAGTTATGCTCTGTAGTGTTGATAACAAGTCTGGCTATGAAAGTGTTGTAATAATAAAAACATGGTATCTAAGGCCCTATTGCATTCAACGTCTTATAAAAAATCCAATGACTGTAAATTTTTAATCCCCTACAATAACAGAGGAGTGTTGGACATTTAACGTTTGTACCTGTGTGTGACATCGTAACTCCGAAATGGATAGACTTATTTGGATGCCTATATACTTTCTGGGGTTCAAGCCTGTATTGTTATTGGTATGAATTAATAGTATCCAACTACCTAGTACACAAACACTTAATACAGTTAATTATTTAAATCTAAAAGAAGTTCATATTTTACGTGAGACATGTGACTATGGTAGAGGCTCTATGGTATGTCACAAACGTCTAACTGATTTAAACTACATTATTAGAATAAAATTATTTATTTACTGTAAACCTTTTTTTACTTGATCTGAGACTATAAATAGGATTTGTGAGCTTTAAATGTTAATCACATTATAAATATTACAATATTAAAATTACCTACCCCTAAAATACAGGAAAACCGATGCAGAGAGAGTGCAGGATCGTTATTAGGATATCAGCTCCCTTTTCTCATTAAATAAATAAATGGTTCAAATTCTTTATTAGCAATTAGCAATTTATTAAGTATTCATCATCTGTTGTTTCAATATACATAATTCAACTTGACATGGTACCAATGAATTAGTAAGTATGTAGTGCTTTTACTGTCAGGAAATTAAATAACAGTAAATATTGTATTCTCTACGTCTTTACGTAAATATTTCTTGGCAACAATAATCAAGAAACATTATTTGTTGAACCAAAAAAATTCGCACCAAACAGTGAGTGTAATGAAATTTGCAAAAAGAAATTCTTTACAATAGTTAAACATGCCGTGAATTTATGTCTGTTTATAAACAGACTATTACACAATAGGCAATTAGGAGTGGAGCCAAAGAAAAAGCTTTGTATGTAACTAATGTGAGGGTCGCACAAATTATTGGGTGAACAATCCTACTACAGCCAAATCTCGTAATTTAGGTGACTATTTTATTAGCATTAAACGTAGGCCGTTTCGAATTGTATGTCCTATTTCCATATATGGTAATTTAATTTATTTCGCTATAATTTTCTTTGAATGATTTCATATGATAAACATGATGTATGGCCCCTCAATTTATTGTTCAACTGGCTTATGCTACCGTGGACTCGTAAATAATCCTAAGAAAGAACTTTTGGGATAAAATGCCTCCTAATCCAGACCTCTGGATAACCCTGACATTTACAGAACTGTTAAAAAAAATTTAGGTTCTATAATTCCTTTATTCAATAAGCAAAATACGCACAGTAGGGTCTGCGCAGACGGCGGCACGGCACGACATTTTTATGTGACGAAACAAAATATACCTTAACGTCATGACATAGTTAAAAGCTCACATCCGTACTGACACGACATCATACATTTAATAATCGTGTAGCTAAAACGATTATCATTGAAAGAAACATGGCAGGATCTGTACAAAAAAAATTAAGATGTTTAGAGAAGTTGAAATTCTAATTCTTATATTCTTGGGTACCTAAAGAGTATCTTCAGTCATTTACAATATTTTTAAAACCCCGCAAAAAAAGTTTATAGTTTAACAAAAAGCTCATTATTTTAGAACGAAACGGCGACTAACAGTAACACAGACACACCGCCGACTGACAGCCGCCGTTTTGCAGTTCTTACATTGAAATTGCATCGCTTTATGGGAAAAAATATCACAAATAATAATAATTTTTTTCCACACACTTGTCACATCACTTGTCTGGCAATTTTATAGATCCGTTAACATCTCTTATCACTTTCTTTTTTTTATAAACACAAAATGGGCATAGAGATGAAAGAAATAGTGTTATTTTCATTTCGTAATATTTTAATTATGCGGGGGTTTAAAAATATGGTAAGTAAGTGTACATCAGTCTACTCCTGGTAATGTATTTTTCACATTGGAAAATGTTATAAACCCTCTAATATATTTTTTTTTTTTCATGCAAATGAATGTATGGATCTCGCCATGATTCTTTCAGCTGTAATATCTTAACTTATCTATAACTTTAGGGTGTATTATGCTCCATTACATAAAAACCCCATACCGTGCCGTGCCGCCACAGTGCGAAGGCCCTTCGTCCCCACACAACTGAGATAGGTACTTGAAGGACACCACAGCGAGCGACCTGTGCATGTTCGCCAGATGCCTTGGCGGCAGTGGGACATAGCTCCCACCCAACCATACTGATCGCAAAAAAATTGCACGTTGATAAATGCACCTATGATGACGTAATAGTTATATGGGCCTCCAAGACTAGCACGGTAGCGCCCCATGTGCAGAGTTCAAAAATTTTTCCATTGATTGGATAACGTTACAACATGTATTTGTAGTCGACACAACTCTCACATGAATAAGAAATAACTAATCGTAGACAAAAATAAGGGCCTGCGCTCAATGGCGGCACGGCACGGCAAGGGATTTCATGCAACGGAACATAATACACCTTAGTTAGTCATTGAATGTTAAAATTTCAATGATAATCGTTGCAGCTACAAAATCAAATGCTATACGATGTCGTATCAGTACAGGTATTATATTTTAAATTTTTGTTTAATATTTGGCACATAAGAATCCCTTGCGTGTCGTGCCGCCAATCTGCGCAGGCCCTAAGTCCTTTAAGTGCCAAATATTGTCGGAATACGTTTGAGACGAATTGTGATCGCTTTATGTACACATTAATAAACACTGACTGACGTATGTGTGGCTATTACCGTAATTATAAACTATTTAAGCGACATTTAGTACAGTCGGTTACCCCAATTAGCATAAATGGTTGAGATTTTCTAGAAAACGAATCGATAGAATTTTATAATTCTTTTATATTTTTCTACCATTTGAGCAAAGTAAATAAAATATAAAAGCATTATAAAATTCGGTCGATTCGATTTCTAGGAAATGTCAAGTTCTCAACCATTTATGCAAAGGTGGGTCAGCTAATTGGGGTAACTGACTGTAACTATGGCCACCTATCCGCATTCTCTGACACACCTGTAAATCCGATCCTTACTATAGATACAGACTTAAATCAATAAGATTTATTTCCCTTGGGGATATAAAATAGACGTCCTTTGACCCAGATATCTGTAGGGCCGTGTAATTCGTCAGGAAGTCCCAAATTCAGGCTATAATAATGGGTCGATTGCAGCGTAAGACCTAAGAACAGTAGCCTTTTACCTGCTCAATTAGTAAGATATCATTAGCTAGATAATACAATGTAACGTGTATATAACGCAAAATAACAACGCTTCATTAAACTGAAAGTAAACAGTTCAACACTATTGTTTACCATATCTAAATTAGTTTCGCCTACAATGTGGCGAAACGTTGCCATGAAGCGATCCCGCTGTTTTATAAGGAAATGTTATGGCGAATTAATAGGAAATTAGTTAGCTATAATACAATGATTCATTGTGCATGTTATCACAGTTATGCTGCGCAGAATTCCCTTTCAACTCTAGTTATTGTCTGAATTATAGGATATCCTGTCAAATTAAAGAAAATGCCAAGGTCCTCGCGTTAAAAGTTTGTAAATTATGCCATAGTTATGGTAGCACGGAAGCGCATGACTAACTACTGGCGACACGATAAAATCTGTACTTTATTATCAAGTATTTTTGACCTAGAATTTGTCATAATCGGTCCGTATTTATTTTAAGTTCCCTCTCTAAATCCACTGAATGTATTTCAAGGCTGCCTATCTGACTCAGGCAAATCGCTTTAAGAAAATATCTACCTAGATTCTAAACTTGAACATAATCTTGGTAATATTCAGGTGTAAAAAAAAAAAAATAAACAATATGAATGAAATAAACATTCATATTGTTTGTTTGAACACGACTTATTATTCTAAACATCTTCTCTATTTCCCTTTTTATTTTTGTTTTATTTTTATCTAAAAACTCTACATCCATTGGTTGTCACGATCTTCCCCGAAAATGACTACAATTACTAGTCGTACGTAACTTAAGGGAGTTCTGCCACTTGTTACCACTGCGCATGATGCCACTGCGTGTCCTCGCCTCAGGAATGTCGCTTAACCTACTCCCCATTTACGCCACCTGTTGCTTCATGTCCGGAAAACAACACCGGATGGTTAAACATGCAGGAAATCTCAATTTACCAAGTTATTGTGTTTTGTACTGCTTCTCTTCATATCCATTACTACGTTAAATCAAACTGTAAAATATTATCAGGCTCTTTGAATATTACCAAGCTATAAAGGTACATACTACCCACCCTTTTTGTTTTGTTTTCGGACGAAAACCTTTAAATTGCGTCCGGTCTTTTGGGGGCAATATCGGGAAGTGTGGGATTTTTACCTCTGTAACACCATCCCTGTGGTCACCATCAACACATGGATAGGGTTCAGTTTTCCCCGCACCAGAACCTTTCCACCTACTCACCTACCTATGGATTATTTATTTACCTTTGAATCATTACAGAAATAACATACACATTAAAATGTTGCAATTATGGATAAACATGTTCAAAAACAATAAGCGCAGCATTGGTGCAGGTTCGCATTTTTATCCCTTGACTAACGTTCGTTGTATGAATTTCCCTGAGATAAGACTTGTTTATTACATTGTATCGTACGACCGTTAATTCACCTTCGATTGTCCGAGGAATATGTTGATACTATCTAGTTCTACATCACCTGTCTGACTGGAAAGCTTAACATTTAAATTAACATTGAAATAAATTCTTACAGCTCTATGAACAAACCTATCTAAACACCTATAGGCCAATCTAAACGATAACCCGTTTTAATGTAATCGGTCGAGGCATTCAATCCGCAAGCGACACAATAGCTAATTAGTAATTACTGAAGTGTGAATAAGAAAAACATTACCTTCATACCATGCGGATTATTATCAATTACATAATAAAGCTTATGATTTACCTCACCAAAGTGAACTTCTGACTTATTTATCAAATGTTAACTAACGTTGTTAATTACGTAAGCAATTACTTTGTCATTAAATTAATTAAGATCGCTTGATTGGTATATTTACGTCATGCCGCCGTTCTATTGTTTACAAACTAGTTTTCATTCGATACCTACTAGGTACTTTTACAGTGCTTCTGATTTTGTAGTTGTGTAGTGTTAAGTTCCAAACAGGTTTCAGTATTGCGGGCAGAAATAAATAACAAGCGTGGTTCGGTGACGTCATTTGATCCCCGACAATCGCTGTACAAAGCTACCTGTGTGTAAAGTTGTCACATTACTTCGCCTACGTCAAACGTCGCCAGCCAGGGCCAGCCGCCGCGTAGTGCCAGGGAGCTAGTGTAGCGCTGTGGGGTATCATGTTCTGCGGTCGTGGTCAACACTTTGTTCACTAAAATCGACCATAAAAGTCAGTTATCTTTATGAACTCTTTGAACCTAGAACATTACGGGCGAATGAACGTTGAAATCTAATGTGTTGCCAAGACGTCTCGGGTCTCTTAATCTATTTAAAGACCATTTTCGAATCCCCGATGACTGATGTAACTAAATCAACACAAGTAACGTATTTGTTTACGTCTAATTCCAGAACCGAGAGCACAAACACCGAACAGAAGTGTACGTGATGACGGTGACCCAAGAACTGGCGGAGTGGGAGGACTCGCGGCTGATGGGGCGCAAGCGGCAGTGGTTCAGCATCGACGACGCGCTGGCGCAGTTGGCGCTGCACAAGCCCATCCAGCGCCACTACATCCAGCAGCTGCGCCGCTCCAAACAGAACAAACCCGACGACCCCGGCAGCTAAGCCGCGCCCCCCGCCTAGGTTAAGTCAGCCGGAACTGAATCGAGCCGCGAACCCTGCGCGCGCGCACCCGTCGCGTTGGGCTCATAACGACGCAGACGCCACACGTATAACATCTCCTTTTTTCTATTTTTACGTATATTTTTATACTACAATGGAATAAATGTTAATTTTATTTTGTTAGCATTAAAACGAAAAGACATACAAGCTCTATTTTTTATTTAAATTAATCTGCGTTTTTATAGTCCTGATGAAATGAGTGTTAAAATAAACATTTTATATTGCTCTTCTGTAAAGTTTTTGTTTGGTGGACGGTGGACGGTGGTTACCCAAATATTTACCTTGCGAAGCGGCGCGGTGGCGGCGCTAAATGCTCTGCTTTTAGACGCTCTGCAAAATCTGTTTGACGTATTTTGTAATCCTATTCAAATAGTCGGAAGCCAAGATACGTCATCGCGTATTGACACGAATACCTACATACATACAAACAATACGAAGTTCTAACGCGAACACATGTAGTAGAGATGTTTTATTTTAAAACTGCTCTCCCTTCCACTGCTTATTACGTACA
Organism: Charanyca ferruginea; assembly: GCA_947361185.1. Taxonomy (NCBI): domain Eukaryota; kingdom Metazoa; phylum Arthropoda; class Insecta; order Lepidoptera; family Noctuidae; genus Charanyca; species Charanyca ferruginea. The sequence continues at coordinate 1,387,305 of OX376071.1, read as the reverse complement.
CAACTCAATTGTTTCAAATACCGCATTTACACAATCGTGTTCGCCATTCGCCTCGACACTCGACGAACATTCGACGAAACATTCGTATACGAGTGCCGTCGCGAACTACTGTTCACACATTCGCGTGGTGAATTATTTTGACATTCGCACACGAACATGGAGGACGTCAAAATAATGGCGGTATGTGCGCTACTTTTATTGAGTTTAGACAATAATTTAGATTTTCGGCGTAAAAATGTCTAATTTTATGATTGCGATGGTTTGGGTTTCAAATGAGCTCTTCCTTTTGATAAAGTTCTACGAATTTTAAAATTCGTACTTCACTGCACTCCATTTTGTCTACACGTCCTGTGCGGTCGGGCGCTAGCTGTCAACTGAATGCAGGCGAATGTGTAAACAGTAAGTTCGTGTTCGCCATTCGTGCCCTTTGATTCGCGTTCGAAAAACCGCTCCCAACGCGAGCGCGCGAATCGCGCGACGAAGCACGAGGCGAATAGCGAGCGCACTGTTTACATATGCGTGTTCGTTATTCGCTTCACCATTCGCCTCGCGATTCGCACGAATGTGTAAATGCGGTATTAGAGAATTTGGTGGATGTGGAGTGCCATTTTAAATGGAAACATATCTATAACAAATCGAAAGAAAAACATCGTCCAGTGTCAGATCACATCAGATCCTGGCGATGGAAACCAGAAACAGCCAGACGCTTATGACATTGTTAGGGTAGGCGTACACTTCCACGCCGAGTGCAAACTCCGCGTTAGGGTCGTCGCTCAGGTGCAGACCGGTGGACTTTACAGCGGCTATTACAGACTTGGTGTTCACGTATGCAATGTTTAGAGGGAAGCCATAGATCTGAAAAGAACAAAAGCGTTTTTCAAAACTTAGTGGAATTTCTTAGAGCCCATCACTTTCGAAATATAATACTTAGAGCCTTTTTTGTTTACCTTAAATGTTACCATTAAATGTTTCAGTTTCTGACTGAAACCCGGCTTGGGTCCTGTTGAATTGAACACCCAGTACTCCCACTGCGGCAGCATGTCACGCAACAGCGTACTGCAGTACCTGATATTAAAAGTACGTCTCAAATCTCAAACCCGACATAACTCCTTTTTTTTCAATCATGAAAAGTAAAGATAAAATCTTCGGTCTGCGAAACAAATCTCAGAATAGTAAATTCTTTTTTACTGTCCATCTCATTACAGGTAGCAGAGATCACCCAAACGCTCTTCAAAATTCCCTACAGAGTAAACGTAAATTTGAGGAAAATCACCCTATAGACGTCAAGAATCTTCAGAAATTACCCAAGAAAACGACCGTGATTACCATCAAGCGGGTTAGTGTCCATAGATCTTGTAACGGGTGTAGACAGACACAACGAAGACGAAAACTACATGTTCTACCCACCATTGCGATGGTTTTTTTTTTTTGTCAAATTCCTTTTTCGTCGGAATAAATTGTAGGCTTTTTCTTTTCTGACGGAAACGGAGTTTTGGGCAAATTCCGGTGTTTCGTCAGAATAATAACGGGGCCTAAAAAAATCGCAAGCTGAAAATTTTTTTTTTTTTTTTTTTCGAAAATTGGCACAACGAAGTCGACGGAGCCCCCCGCGGGGCCTCTATTTCTGTCTGCTGGGTTTAAAGGAACCTAACCAAACGGAAACTCGGGAAACGTCGACCTAAATTAATCTAAGTTTTCTCTGTCCAAAGGAGAATTCCTTTTTCGTCAGAAAATAAAACAGCCTTTAATTCATTCTGACGAAAAACGGGAGGACGGGAGGTATACATTCTTCAGATTCTCACCTGAGCCTCTGATACCTCTTCAGACCTGAGAACCTTCTCTAGTAACGGAGATATTGAAGGTCAAACTTCCAACTTTTTTGTACGAAAACAAGCTTTACATGTTATAACTAAACTTCAAATACCCGCACGTCCCCTGTAGTGTTGCATGCACCCCTAAGTACGATGTTTTGCGCTTAAACAGTGATTTTTTCACATCAATAAAAGTAATTTCCCAGCAATATATTTTGCCTAATGTCAATTAGTTTCATGCATTTACGGTTATATCATAATACATGTCTGTTACATCCCGTATAACATACCTATTCCAAATTGTCTTCATGTGAGGCCGCCACTTCTGGACCTTGGTTTTGATCTTATTCTCCAGCGCGGCTCTGAGCCCTTCCACGTTCGGAGGAACGGAGTACAGTGCGTTGTCTGTCACCACCGGCAGCTTCATTACGAACACTGTTTTGTCGAATACCTGTAGAGATATTTAAACTTGGGAATTTTTTCACCATAATGGTTGTGGTTTCTCCGAAAATGGTTATGGTATAAGTACTTACTGTTTGCCAATCCGATGATCTCGTAAAATCGAACGCCATATTCTCGCAATCTTGGGATGCTTGGGCATTTACCCATATCTGGAAAAGAACACTCGTATCCTATGTATATTCGACAGCAACAATATAGATTGGTTACAATGTTCTAAGTACTCACATTTTCGTTATCAAAAACATAGTCAACGGTCTTCAAAGGACAACCGATATCTCTGAGCTCGTATCTATCCCCACTGCTGGCATCGCATACATACCACGTGTACCCATCACTCTTGTTCAAGAACCCTCGACTCCTGAACAGCTGATCGTTGTCCAGGACTATCCTTCGTGTGGTGAGGTCGTACTTTATGAGGACAAAGCTGCTGTGACCTCGGGGCAGTCCGAGACCGATGGCCACCCAGCATTTGATGCCTAGGTAGATGAAGTAGCTAGCTAGGAGGATAGTGTGATCTAAAGGCGAGCCGTGGAGGATTTTCAGCAGTTCCTGTGGCAGGTAAAAATAGTGTCACATTGTTACACAGGTGGTTAGGGTTATCAGGTGGTTGAAAATAATGAAGATACACAATACTAACAAGTCCCAATAGTGTGACAGCATGCGACTCCGTCACTTCATAGCTTGGAATCAGCGACACGTATCGCATGCACGCATTCATCATGCTGGCCAGGCTGTCCCCTTCGCGGGCGCTGTAGATCGACTCCCTCTCCTCCTGACTCACTCTATCTACATCCAGATCTCTACGTCTCCCACTCGAAGATGAACTTTTCGAAATAGCAGAGTCACCTCTCGGGTTCTTCGGAATAAAGTCCTTCTCAGGTAAAGGTATCGGCTGTAAAAACTGTGTGACGCATTTGTTTCTACCCGTACTATCTATAAAAGTCAACGAAATATTCCTCATCGGAAATTCATTTGTGTATTCTGTTACGAAATTGTTCAAATGTTTGATCAAATAATCGTCTTCTATTAAGCTTGGCAAAGGCTGGCTGTAAGCGTGTAATCCTCCCAAATGCGAGAGGCTGGTTGTTATTTCTAATGTAATGAAAGCGGTGTCTTTCTTCATGAGTTGGGTTATTTCTGGGATTAGCGATGTTGACTCCTTCGTTTGGAGGGTTTCGTATCCAAACAAGAGTGGTGGGGTCGTGATCTTGAATGTGCCTCGAAGCTGAAAGCGTGATAGTTAGATCAATATCACTTGTGTCAATAATGATAATTTGGCTACTCGCTTGTGGTTTACCTTGGCCGTTAAAATTTTCGGCTGGATAATGAAATGCAAATTTAAATAATGCGAAACTGAAACCAAACTAATGAAGGGATCACAGTAATGATTATGATTAAATATTTAGTGGTAATCCAATGCACCAAGTCTTGACAATATGATCAAAATAGACATTAGCGAGCCACAAGTCAATACGCCTAATCATTGTGTTGACTGTTTATATCAGACTATTCCGTGTAATTCTCGGTGATAATTGGAAACGGTCAAACACGCGTCATTCACATCGCTCAGAGGTGCTAGATATTTTCATTGTGTAGTTGTACGTGAGAGTGACACGCCCATCGCCAGCTGACGTCATCGTGTCATGTCCTGTGCCAGGACGTTACTCTCAATTACACTGGATTGAGTATGAATCACACTGTTTCCTGGCGACAATCTTACTCAATAATACACCGACACTTAGCTACGTTGAATGGACACACCTCTTTGAGGCCTTTAGATTGTATTTCATACTAGCTATACCCCCCGGTTACACACGTGTTAAGTCTTTAGTTACTGCTCGCTCCGCTCCCGTGGGTCGTAGCCTGATATTATATTTATACTAATATTAGAAATGCGAAAGTGACTTTATTTCTTGGTTACGCTTTCACTTCTAAACTACTGAACCGGACTAAGCTTGGACCCCACGAAATTACATATGCTTCTTTTTAATCTGCGACTTTGTCGCCATCCACGATAACCTACATTCACGCGGACGATGTTACGGGCAAAAGTTAGTAGCCTATAGTATCTTTTTGGATAAACGGTAAATAATTCAAAAAGATTTTTCCAAATTGGACCAATAGTTCCTGAAAAACGTGCACTCAATCAAACTCTTCAGCTTTTTGTGTCTTGATACCTACAGGACCTTATCATAGTCTGACAGATACTCACAGTGCCCAAGGTCAACACCGCACACAATGGCACCTCCAAGGACCCGAGCCACTTGTTATAGTATCGATAGTGAACAGTTTTGTTGGAATGAACCTCTTCGGATTCAGAGAAACCATCCACAATGTTCGCCTTGTATTCGTCGAAGATGTTGATGTGGACTGACGTAAGAGGCTCCAGTCTGTAAGTGAAGTGTATCACGATTTTAATGAGGCTCTTTAAACAGATTACCTTGATCATGTTTAGGTACTGTACAATGTGACAGAGAAACTGAACGCAGTGCTTTGGCCGCAATATGTTCAAGTTCTTCCAGGTGACCAAATTACTGACTTAGTGTTTATTTTGAGCGTGTGACTCCACGAAGGATGGCAGCCGATAGCAGTGACAGTCTGCTCCGATATCCCTCTGTAGTTCACCCGGACGAATGGCCTTAGCGGGCGCACTTTAAAACCTGTAACAATTTGTAGAATTCGATTTGTAGAATGGTGTGACCAGTCACACCATTTATATGCTGTTCTTGGCGTAAACACGATTATTCCAGTAGTAGTTTTTTACTGGGTTTTACCTGCGATTTTCTCATCGTCTTCAGACGCCTCATCAAGCACGGCAGAACTTCGGTCACGCAGATTGAATGCTCTTAACACCGTCACGTGAATCTCCTGGTCTTTGTTCAGGGACTCTTTCAAGATCTGCTGTTTCGTGGTGTTGGATACTGCCGTTAGAGCTCCTACGTTGGACGGATTGGAAAATATACTTCTAAAATAGAGAATGTAGTTGATAGAACGTGGGTTTAAATTCGTAGTTTCAAACTTATTATAATGAAAGTCATTCAAGTGAAAAGTTAGAAAACGATTTTATTTTTAGAAACAAATCATAGATGCAGTCTCTGTTTACGTAAACAAAAGTTAAAATTGTTTAAAAAATTAATTGATTTCGGTTCTCACTATTTATTGTTGGAACTTCGAAATTTCTAATAACAAATTTAAATGCAAACCTTAAACTTAAATTAAACTCCTTCACTACGTCTTTGTGAGTCTTTTGAAGTAGGCATTCATTCAGGCTCCTCAACATATTCTTATTTAACTTCTGGACATACTTTGCTCCAATAAACCTTTGCAACTCGATTGGATCCATTTCCATTTCTCTATCGTTCAGATAGTCCATGTCGAACTCCTTTTCATTTGTCTTTTGAAGGCAGTTTAATTGTTCTGTCGTTATTTGGCTTGCGTGGATAGGAACCAGTTTCTTGTCTATATTAGTAAATCCCCCATAATTCCTCAAATGTAGCAGCTTCAATCTTGTAATATCGGGATTACTCTGGTCCAGAGGAAAGCTGTCATCTTCAAGAACTTCCATTTTACTTAGTTTATGTAAAGTGTCTACCATGTCTTTGTCAGTTACATCTTTTTCATATACCTTACTAACTACCTCTAATAACGCATCTAAATTCGGTTTGTCAATGCCATGTAACAGTCTTTTTATTTTTCTACCAGTTTCCATAGAAGATTTGATAGATTCATTTTGATTTTGTTCAAGCTTGTCATTCCAACCCACTTTTACATATATTTCGTATCTGGTATACAATTTTTCTTTGAACAAATTGCTACTTTTAAGTCTTACTTTATTTGCGTGAGCTATTTCTTTGATAGTAACACCACTGCCTACGTATTTAGAGTTAGGATCAACCATTCCTTCATAAACAAGATCTTCAGCCACAAAATCAGCATTAGCGTTTGTTTTTCTTACCTCGATTAAAGTTATTTTGAAATCTGAAACTTTTGTCTCATTTTCTAGTAATACTACTCTTATATTTATATTCTTTGGTAGAATTTGTACAAAGAAACTCTCTGTAAATTCTGCACTAAACATATCATTGCTACAATATTTTTCAGACTCGCATACAAACACATCATCCACATAGACCAAAAAATTATAATTATTTTTCAGAAAGCGCTGACCTAATTGCCTAAAGTCCGTTAAAATGCTTTCGTCTTTTTTCAAATCTATTTCTATTTGATCTTTATTGATAACAGCATTAACAAATAATTCCACTTTACTTTTAATTTTCCCTTCGTCAATATGCAATTTGGGCTTAATCGGTTTATTATCGGTATTTCCTTTTCCTTCATTCTTCGCTTCTTTATATTCTAAATAATTAGTTACGTATTCAAATTCAATTTGGTCAAGCATATCTGTGTATTCTGTGTTAAATGTATCATTCCATTCTTTCTCGAATTCAGTTTTATCTAAAACTCTTTTGGTTATTTGTAATACATACGGTGTTTCAATACATTCACGTTTCTCTCTTATCATTTCTATATCTGACCACAATGATATTATTTTATGAATAATCTCATTTTTGGACTTTAGTGTCTCTTTATATTTTTCCTTAAGCTTGATAAATTTTTCCGTGTATTTTCTAACAGTTTTATCAAACCGTACATTATCTTTTTTGCTGGGACTAACTTTAATCAGATCTCTCTTAAGATTATCCTTTGTTTGTCTATTGACTATGATGTCTTTTACAAGATCTTTTAACCGATTCTGAATATGATTATATTCATTTAAGTATTCTACAACTTTCACGCAAAGTAATTTTTCTAAAGTGAAAGAATGATGATGTTTAGCCGTAATATTTTTTATTGAGATGTCTAAAAACTTTATGGGAACGTTGTTACCTTTATCATTGTTCGCAATTATGTCATTAAACATACAGGGGTCAACATATTCGACTGCAATTAAACAGTCGTCAGTGGCAGCATTTTCGAGAATCCTCGGAAATATGGGGCTTAAATTAACAGCTCGTGATTTTTTATTGTACCTAAAAGTATTACAATTAGAAAATTAAACTAATTTTATTTAAAAAATATTGTCATAACTTATAAAAGTAGACGACATAATATCTCTGTCCTATGTGCTTGAAGTCGGAGTTTTTATTTTTAAGAGTAGGTTCAAGAACTAACTACAAGATGTAAAGAATGAAGCTTTAAACTTACCCGTTTTCTAAATCGGAAGAAAATGTTTTAGATTTGTGAAATGAAGGGATTTCAGAATGATTTCTTAGGTAACTGGTTTGCCGCTCCTTACTAATATCTAACAGAGTCACAATATTTTCGGTCACAGGCGCTACAGACGCAGCTATCTCAGAACTTATGATGTCCATTAAATTCGACGACTTGCCTTTTTTCTTCCCTTTTTTCTTTTTTAAATGCTTCTTAGGTTCAGTTTTTATATCATGTTTTGTAAAGAAATCGTATTCATTCAAATGTATCGGTGATTGTTTTGAAGAGAATGAAGTTTCGATATCATCAAGTGTTGTATCTTGCTTGATTTCGTGATACTCTTGAATATCATTTTCAAGTGAATCACCCACCGTCGAGGTATTTAATTCTATATTTTCATTCATATTACTCTTTTTAGTAACACTAGGGTACTCGCTACGTCGATATTTGTTGTTACCGCCACTCGTTGCTATGGCGACACAGCGACACTGGATTCATAATGACATTTATAGAATGTTTCATTTAAAGCTTTCATTAAAAAAAACCAAGAGTGGATACAATACAAATCACAATATCAAGTCTCTCAGGAACTGTGGGATTTAAGAAATGGACCAAGAAGTGAGACCTGTGAAATTTTTTAACCATGGAAATCCAATGTAGGTATGGTACATACCTACGGACCCCGGAGAGATCTTATTCCTCCTGATAATTGACTAAATAGTTCAGCAAAACTACTTTAAAGTTACCTTCATCTGAAATGAACTATTCTGCAACTACTACTGTCAGTCTGCGTCCCGCCTAGGGTATTAATGTTCTGTGGTCTGCATGCATCTGCATCATTCTGCTACTAGGCCTCCGCCTTCCCAACACTGCCAACACTTCGATCTAATAACATGCATCAGCTAATCTGAAGATGAAAACGTATGACATACTATACAAGGTCACCTTGTAATATATAGTTTGATAAATGTCGTGTGTATTTAACATTGTTGTAGGTGGTTAGTTTGGCATTGGTTTATTATTTGGTACATATTATGTTAGCAAATAAAAATAGGTATGTAGTTTTTTTTTTGGCATTTTAGGGCACACGCAAGGAAATATTTATTTATAAAGTCGCCGTTATCGAAAGCGATAAGGAGGACTATATTGTATATATTATTTATTTATATTATCTAAAAAGCCAATGAGTCGAGTCAAAATTCGTTATCTGTAACAACCACAGACTATACAAATGCCATTATTTTTTGACATTTTATGCATGTCTTGATTGTCATGTGTCATGAAACTGACAGTGTCACAACAAAGGAAACTTTCATGTTTTAGTGTTTTGAAAACGATAGTTTATTATGTTTAAAAGATGGCACAATTCCGTTTAAAAGACAGCGACGAGTATTACTTGGCTCTGTCTGATCAGCCAAAACGTTTTGATGCTGATAGTCCAGTTACAAATGTATTTTTCGACGACAGTAATGGACAGGTAAATGCTCATCTATTTTCCTGTGTCCTTCAGATTTTTTGTTATTAATTTACTATATTATGCTGGTATATGAACTTTAGGCTTTTGCTGTTATAAAATAAGTCTTGCTTTGACTGACTGCCTTCAATTTGTTTTGTGTGTCAACATCACATTTTGTTTCAGGTCTTCACTGTTAGATCAGGGGGCGTCACAGGCGTGACGGTCACTGGTATGGACAAATCAAAATCCACTTCATTCCGAATGGAAGATCGAGGGCCAATTATTTCAATAAAATTTTCACCAGACCTCAAAATACTGGCTATACAAAGAAACCAAGATAATCAGAATGCTACTGTGGAGTTTGTTAACTTCAAAGACTTGGCTCCAACTAATGTGGAGTACTCGCACACCTGCAAGTGGAAAAATGCCAAGATCTTAGGCTTTGTTTGGCCTAAAGTGAATGAGATCACATTTATAACTGACCATGGAATTGAGTTACTTCAAGTTTTGCCAGAGAAGAAACAATTGAAAAGTTTAAAAAACACTTCATTCAGGTATTGTTTTATTATGCAATAGAAATAAAGCTGCAACCTAAATAAAATAATTAATTATGCTGTTTTGCCTTAGGGAAAAGATGTCTAGTAAAAAATATTTTCTGAAAGTTGTTATTTAATAAATGAACCCTATTTGAAGAACTCAACTAAAAAAAAATCATTTTTAACAGCAAGCGGTTTGATCTGAGGTGATTCCAGAATCTATAATTGGTTGTTTTAATTCCCAGCTGTGCGTGGTTCTCATGGTGCTCTCAGAGTAACATAGTGCTGCTGGCCGGCAACAATGGAGTGCTGCTGCAGCCATTCTCACTCAACAACTCTACCATAACTAAACTACAAAAGTTGGAATGTAAGAAATAGGTTTGATTGTTATTTTATTAAGAACTAGCTTTTGCCCACTGCTTCAATCGCATTAATTTTGAATTTGACAATCAATTTGGGTTGTACTTCATCCTTTTCTATTTATAGGAATGTTATTGATTTTGTCTTCGCGAACATAACTTTTTTTGGAATGAAATGTACCCTATGTCCCTGTACGCAAAATACGCGCTGAGACGTGGAGTTGCGGACACCAGCCCGTCATACTACTACTACCCTATGTCCTTTTCTGTACCCCCGACAATGTATATGCAAAATTCCAGAATGATCAGGAAGTGGTTTAGGAGTGAAAAGGTAACAAACTTACTTTCGCATTTACAATATGAGAGAGACACCTACACCTAGATCTAAAACATAATTAATTTACATGGAAACGACTAAACTTTGGATATCATTATTGTGACAAAATAAGAAACACAAATCAAATGTGATGAATTTGCTCTATGATAACATGTTTTATGTTTCAGTGGACGCAACAAGGCCAGTAGTTGAACGCGACGTGTTCATCCTGCGCCTGTGTGATGCTACGTGGTGTGCTGTCTTCAGACATGCACACTCGGCCACTGTCACAGCTCCTGGACCTACTGAGGTATCTATAAAATGGACAATACACATACCTACAACATACATAATTACTTATGTACACAGACACATATATACAGATAAAAAGAAGAAACAGAAAAATATGTACAAAAGTAATGCTTATTTGTAAAGAAATCTCTTCCAGTCTACAAGCATGGGAGACTGTATACAAAGAAATGTAGATACCATGTCTAAAAATACCCTACCAAAAAAAACAAACACTTGATAATTAAAATTACAACTAAAGTTATAGACGATTGAAGATCGACATACATTTTCGACCGCGCATGGGCACTGACCTTTGAAAGTGAACTAGCGCCGTCTACGGCAAAAATACGTATTATTATGATGTAACAATGATTATGATGACGATGACCGTTACATTTTCTACAGAACTGACATTATACTTCATACCTTCACATAATATTGTATTGACAGTTACTTCTATCAATTTTAAATATTGACTATACGAAAGGGTTTGTACATAACAATACCATCTTAATACGGTAAACAAAAAAAAGTTTTTTCAAAAAAAAGAAAACCGCCTTCAAAAACTAAAAAGTGATAAATAACTTTAGCACAGAACACACATTACTTTACTTTCGGAAGTCCGTGGCGGTGGCGGTGGCTTTGAGTTTGTTGTTTTGTATTGCCACCGACTTCCGAAAGTAAAGTAATGTGTGTTCTGTGCTAAAGTTATTTACTTATCACTTTTTAGTTTTTGAAGGCGAGTTTCTTTTTTTTTTTTTTTCCTTTTTTTTTCGCTTTTTAGTGTTGCCTTAACATCCAAATCCATTAAGAACCGGCGGCACACTTAAAAGAGATTGTAAATTCCAAAAGATTGAAGAAACTAAAACGTTGTCTAAGTATGTTTTTTTTAGAATTTATTGATTTTCTCAAAAAGGGCTAGATCAATTTTGGTAAGATTTATATGGGACCATTTCGGAATAAACCCCTTTCGAACAAGAAAAGAATTTTGTAAATCCGTCTATATATGACAGAGCTATGCCCGAACATACATAAAAAAAAACATTCGAATTGATAACCTCCTCTTTTTTTAAGTCGGTTAAAAATTAAAACGTCCTATAATTTATCGAGGTTTGGTTGATGCCGGTGACGGGTCCGTCCGGCTTCCACTACACGCACGTGTTGAAGACCGGCCTGGTCGGCAGGTTCGCTGTCAATGTGGTCGACGATCTCGTCGTGGTTCATCATCAGGTAAGAGGTTGATCTAGTGCAAGGTTGGAATTGACTGAGGGAGATGTCGTGTTGTGATTTATTTTAGGATCTCTAATCTCTAAAATACATACTCAAATCATGACATATAACAAGTTAAGTGAAATTACTGACATCGTACCGATTAACACATACTGTAATTTATATAGTTATGTATGTTAGTCTATAAAGTATGTGTTCTGGGTCTTTGTTACCTGAGATAAATGATATATTATTATTATAAATAATGGTCAACAAAACATATTACATAGTACTCCTACTACTCATACTCCTTCTTTTAAAGCATGCCCAACAAAGTTAATATCTAGCTAGATAGCAGTGTTTAATCTGGAGTCTGGAATGTTACCCCACACTAGGAATTTCACCCTCATTGTGGGTGCGTTTACAAACTTTAAACTTACATACACAAACAATCAGACCCTGAGCACAGTATAAATATAAATACTACCGTACAGTAGCGACACGCCCCGCCTCCCTCCGAAACACTGTTCCTCATCTCTTCCCGCGTCGAACGTGCTCTTGAAACTGCTTATAGTTCTTGAAGACACGCACACACACGCACGTTTTTATACAGTCTGTTATTTTTGTAGCAGTGTAGGTAATTAAATCGTTTCGTTTGTATGGAGTGTCGTAGGTGTGCCTTGACTACCAGTAGGCCATATGTACCGTGCGGGAATCGAACCTAAAAGAAGCTCAGACTGCACTACCCGCGCTTTACGAGTGAAAACAAAGAAATAAGTAATGCTGTTCAAACATTAGTAGTTAGCACATTTGCTTATGTACAAAGCCCTGTTATTGCAGGCTTAACGACGGTAACCATGCATTAGGTTGACTTAGCTCAAGGTTTGCGCCAATAATATCACTACTGGCAAGGATCGAATTAACCACCTCACCTTGCTTTATTTGCCAGATGATGATAAGCTCCGCTTATTAGAAAAACTTCGTTTCATTGCATCGACACGTTGGCGACAGCGTGTTGCGGGTCCGATTCCCGCCCAGGGTAAACATTCGTGTGATGAGCACTTGTGTTTGCCTTGTGTCTGGGTGTTGTTTATCTATATATGAATGTATTTAAAATGTATTTCTGTATGTATATCAGCTATAGTACAGGGTCTACCTAGTTTGGGGTCAGATGGCCGTGTGTGAAATGTCCCCACATATTATTATTGCAGGCGAGTCAAACGTCGCAACTGTTCGACATAATGGAGGAGTCCCGGGCGGAGGGCGGCGCAGTGGGCCACATCCCCGCCGTGCCCGGCCTGGGCATGCAGCCCGCCAGCCTGGACGGCATGCACTGCCCCATGTGTATCCTTTACTATTACATCGTGACATGCTATCAGCGACAAAAATAATACTTGCCGCCCTTTACAATGCCTGAATGATATCCTCGATATGACTTTAAACTGTCGTGCATTTAGTATTGAACTAAATGTAGAACGCTACTTGTGGACTACGGGAATTATCTCAAGTAGGCTCGGGTGGAACAGTAGGCAGGATGTTGACTCAGAGCGGCGGCTGATGAACGTCTTGAACGTCAAAGGCGGCGCTCTCGGACCCAGTTAGGTGGTCCACTGCACATTCACCAACTCGCATTAGACAAGCGCGGTGGGTTAGGTTGTCTAAACCTCTAACCTCTACCTCTTTACAATGGCATCTTTTAAATCATAAGTATGGCTATCGCATATGAATTCGCCGCTAGAGGCGCTAGTGTAGCGTGAGGTCTCCGAAACGTCAAATAATGTCACTGTTTGTGGGTAGGCTACGCGGGTTTATTTCTAATTAGAATAATGTTGTGAATATTTTGCAGTACCTGAAATTAATTATGGCAAATATGAGTTACGAGTCAATGAATGTCGGTGTTTTGAGACAGTTTTATCTTTCGGAAACTTAAGTCCTCCTTTTTTCCGAATTAAACTGGACTGCGAAACACTACGGCATGCTCGATATTTTTACGGTACGATTTTAAGGTATTAAATATGATTTCACGCGTTTTCACTATATGTTTTCACGCTCGTAGTAACAAACTTTGGGGCCTTACTCGACAGTGGCGCCAACTGTTCAGCATAATACGGTAGCTCACATTCCAAAGAAGATGCAAGAAAAAAATGGTAATTTTGATCTGTTTGTATGTTTATTGTAATATACACAGAATAGTCTACTAGCGCTATTTTCATTTTAATGAATACTTACAAACTTACAAGATAACGATTAATTTCAAAATTCATAAAACTAGATACGTTTTAATTAGCTCACAATTGCTCTCATCTTTTGGTTTGGTGATTGAGTAGCACTAGCTCGAATTATTCTACCCATACATTTCGTTGACTTAAGTTAATTTTAAATAGTTCTAGCAACGCGCCCCGGCTTCGCACGGTTGCAATGTAGTTCAAACTATATGTATAAACCTTTCTCTAGTATCATTGTCTTTTGATGAAAACCGTATTAAAACCCATTGCGTAGTTTAAAAGATCGAAACGTACAGAGGGGACAGACTGCGGGAAGCGACTATGTATTATACTAAGGAAAGATGTCTGTTCTATGAATGAAATGAAAGCCTTAACGTACATACACATAGACTCGGACACTTGGGTGGTGTTCCAGCCGGACTACATCATAGACGCGCGGCTCGGCTGTCTGTGGCAGGTCAACCTCATCCCCTCCGGACTGGCACATGCGGTAATATACCCTTTCATCACTAAAAAAAAACAACCGCCTTCAAAAAATGTTTTCAGCAAAACTTATTTTTCACTAGTTTTCTGTACTTTTTGTTATGCACCCGCCATATTATCTCTTCATCACCCTTGGTTGACTGGTAGAGAATGCCTAAGGCATTAAGTCCGCCTTTGTACCTTTGTGCATGAAGTATAAATAAATAAATAAATAAATAAATAAATAAACACTAAACCTGACCAGCAAAATTTCATTTTCCGCACGACACCCCCCCTCCCCCCCTTTCACTGTATATTTGCTGTTAGTGAATGAGAAGTTCCATGGAGTATCTTCGAAGTCCATGTTTAGTTGACCCCGTAAGTAACTAACCAGCAAATATCTTTGATAGTTTGATTTTCAATACAATAACCAAATCACCGTACATGTACTGTTCCTTATTTGGAGTTTCATTGTTCATCTCCAAAAGTCTACATCAGATCTTTACGAAATTAATATATGACCGCCTCAGGAGTATATAACATACCATACCGTATGTTACAAACAAAGTAAGAACTACGCAAGTCGGCCCAGAAATTTGGAATAAATTGGGGGTTCATAAAAAATAAACTCCAAATATACAACCTCCTTTTGAATTCTGATAATAAAAAGTAATTTACACTGACAGTGATGTTACCCTCAGGTACCAAAAGACGAGATAGCAAAGATAGTGGCAGTGCTACTCCGTAGGACTGACGGCAAGGACTCCATCTACAGGATCGTGAACCAGCTGGTGTCGGAGGCAGGCACCTACCTCGTGCAGCTGTCCCAGGTGTTCGACGAGATCCACTCGGTGTACAGGTGAGCTGGTACAGCGGCATCGTGAAGTAGGCAAGAGCTCCCTCATCTTGGTCTACTCTGTCTGTCATAATTAGACTTGGCCAGCTGTGCTATTCTGTTACAATCTCCCTCGGTGAACACCTAGGTGAAGTGAGCTGTTATCCTATTGTAGTGCTTTGTAAATCCCTAGCATCGAGACAGATGACAGCTCACTTCACCTAGGTGTTCACTAAGGGAGATTGTAAAGGAATAGACATACAGCAGTGCTATTCTGTTAGAATCTCCCTCGGTGAACACCTAGGTGAAGTGAGCTGTTATCCGATTGTAGTTCTTTGTAAATCCCTAGCGTCGGGACGATTTCACCTAGGTGTTCACCGAGGGAGATTGTAACAGAATAGACATACAGGTGTCTATTTGGGTTCCATTACTCTCACTCACTCACTCTTCACCACCCTTGGTTGACTGGTAGAGAATATCTAAGGCATTAAGTCCGCCTTTGTACCTTTGTGCATGAAGTGTAAATAAATAAATAATACTTAACCCATTGACCGCACCATCAAAAAAGTTAAAATAATAATAATAATTATAAGTGTTTGTTTAACAGCTACATTCGTTTAGAACTGTTCCGTAGCAACAGATATAGATAGACCTAGATAACGCAAGTATCACGATCTGTATGAAAACCAAGCGTGCCATTTTTTGGACGTCACAATGTAATACGAATGTTTTGTTTTTCCTAAATTTGCTATTCCCAGATAATACTGAGGGTATTAGATTAAAAAGAATTGTTTTTTAAATTAATTACGCATAATATTAATCACAAAATGACTTACCGTTGGAAGGAAACGTTTACTTTATTTTTTACTTACGATTTTTTATCGTAAGTTAAGCACGAAAATAGGCACGCGAAGTAGTTGCTCTTGCGTTATCTAGGTCTATCTATATCTGTGGTCGTAGGAGGGGAGACGTTGGCGTTCCGTAGTGTGTTGACCTGGTGACCTGTCCCTCAGGAAGTGGGCAGACGTGGAGGTGGCTCGCAACACGGCGGGGCAGAGCCCTGAGAGCGCGCGGCCGCAGCACAACTTCCGCGTGCTCGTCTCGCAGCCGGACATGTGCAGCCAAGTGCTACAGCATCATGCAGATGACCAGTATTTAGTGCAGGTCATTACACCAATTTTTTCCCCCTTATACAATACTAGCACTTTGCCCGCGACTTCGTCCGCGTGAACTTTCTAAGAATCCATATTTTTTTCAATTGATAAATATAGCCCATGTTACTCAGGGATAATGTAGCATTCTTATGGTCAAAGAATTGTTATAATCAGACCAGTAGTTTTTGAGTTAAATCGTAACAAACAAGCAAATCTTTCCTCTTTATAATATTAGTTTAGATTTAGATTTATTACCTAATTCTACCGGGCAAACAAAGAACTTATTTTATAAAAGTAGCATATTACTAGAGAAAGTGCAACTGAGCTTAAACTAAAAGATGTTGATGTAAAAGGAGGATATATTATTTAATTTTGTTTTCAACTATTTTTATTATTTTTCCAAGGCCGACCCGAAACGAAGGTCGTGTGACGATCTGATCATATTTGCGGCGAAACGTGTGCTGAAATCGCACAAGATCAAGAAGTTTGGGAGGAAAAAGAGAAGGCTTTTGCCCAGCAGTGGGACACACAAAAATAGGCTATATTATTATTTTTACAGGATTATTATGCTGTAAGCTAGACGAGGGCAGCTCGTGGCTAAGTAAAAGCCGTACAGATCGATCGGTTAAAGGTTCAGCCATGCTTGCCCCGGTCGGGCTGTGGATGGGAGATCTTCCATTTCATACCGAGTTTTTTCCGTCCCTCGGAAAGCAGGTAAAGCTGTTGGTCGCAGCTGTCATTCGTAGATCTTTGGCAGTCGTTACAGATATTCAGAAGCCAGAAAGTCTGACAAGCAGTCTCTTACAGAGGGGTATCGGTTTGCCCAGTAACTGGGTTGTGTAGGTTCGAGATGACAGCCGGGACCAACGGCTTTACGTCAAAGTCAAAGTCAAAGTCAAATCATTTATTTCAATTAGACCATTAAAAAGGCACTTTTGAACGTCATAATAAAAAAATATAAAGTTGATTCTAGTTGCCCATTCCAAAAGGTAGCTTCGTATGGAGAAGAATGGGCAAGAAACTCCATACTTACTCTTTTAAAAAAAATGTGTACAATATTTTGCATTTACAGTTTTCAGTTATATAACTATACGTGAATACGATGGACCTTGCATAAAAACACTATATTGAAGTATGTACAAAGTATTACAAGATAAAGAATGACAGCTAAGTTGTATACCTACATAGATACATAGTGTTCACATATTATTATTTACAATTATTGTAAAAGTAGACAACCACTCCATACATTTCAACAAACTATGAACCTATGAACCAGTGTGTGACCCAAAGCAAGAATTAAATATAATGTATATACTAAGTATAAATTAAGTAGTTTAATTAGCAATCCGTTTGATTTTGTCTAGACTGTAGATTGTCCTATGGAGCCCGGACCAGCATGTTTCCAAGCATTCTTATCATGGATATAATCCTCTAAACTGTAATATGCTTGTTTACAGAGTGTACTTTTAATATATGTTTTAAATTTTCTTTCATTTAGTTGCAATATATCACTAGGAATTTTGTTATAACACTTAACACAGAACCCCATAAAAGATTTATGAACTTTAGACAATCTAAAATATGGTTGAGCTATTTTGTCTTTGTTTCTAGTATTAATATTATGTCTATCACTAACCTTATTAAATAAATGTAGGTTTTTTCTTACGTACATAATATTTTCATAGATAAATTGGCAAGGCACTGTCATTATATTAATATTTTTAAATAGTTCCCTAAGAGAATCGCGGCGACGTAGATTATAAATGGCTCTAACAGCTCTTTTTTGTAAGATAAAAATGGATTCAATGTCGGCAGCCCGACCCCACAGTAAAATACCATACGACATAATGCTGTGAAAGTAGCTAAAGTAGACCATACGCGCAGTTTCTACATCTGTCAACTGTCTTATCTTTCTAACAGCATAAGCCGCGGAGCTTAGTCGCCCCGCAATAGATGTTATGTGAGGTCCCCATTGCAACTTCTCGTCTAGCGTGATTCCTAGGAAAACCGTTTGACTATTAAATTCCAGTTTCTCTCCATTCAGAATGATGTCACAATTGCTATTCCTAACATTTGGTAAAATGAATCGAATACATTTGGTTTTTTTTTCATTAAGTACCAAATTGTTTACCGTAAACCAATTCTGAACCTGAAGAATAGCGTCATTTACGTCGTCAAGATGTTGTGACCGTCAACGACGTGACGTGCTTTCCGAGGCACGGGGAGAACTCGTTATGAAAGTATGGTCACCCATCCACAGACTGACCGTAGCTAGCGTATCTTAACCTTTGACCGATCGATCTGTACGGCTTTAAACTATTGACCGCTACGTCAAAAAATAAAAACGTGCCCTCGGCGCCAAGCTACGAATTACTACTCTATGGAAGTACGTTTCTAAACGTAATACCATAGAGTAGTAATTCGACTGCCATGTCTGTCATGTATTTATTCATTTAGCCACGTTGCTCCTTGAGCGACTGAGCTCGGTTGAGCTGTAATAAGTATGTATCGCAGGTGGTGACGTCATACATCGCGTCGCTGTGCCGCCACGACATGCTGGTGCAGCAGGCGGCGGCGGAGCTGGCGGTGCGGGCCCTGGTGACGCGCGGGGCCCCGGCGCGCCTGCGGGCCCTGCTGCGGCGCGGGGCCCTGGGCGACGCGCGGCCCCTGGCGTGCGCGCTGCTGTCGCTGGGACACCTGGACTCCGCCGCCGCGCAGCTCGCGCTCGACATGCTGTGGAGGCTGCGAGGATACGAGGTACAGGGTCTTTTTTTAAGGGAAACTTCTACAGGATGAAATTGAATTCATTAGCAAAATTTTAAGGAGTAACTCAGACCACGAACCTGAACAACTTTCATTATGGAGCCAACTCAAATAGCACGAAAAAAAAAACAGCTGTTCCATACAGAAGTGCAATAGGTATTCGGCCAAAATGTATGGAACAGCTGTTTTTTTTTCGCGCTGTTTGAGTTGGCTCCATAATGAAAGTTGTTCAGGTTCGTGGTCTGAGTCACTTGTTAAAAATTTGCTAATGATTTCAATTTCATCCTGTATATAGGGTGACTGGTAATTAGTGAACGATACTTAAACACGTGATTGTGTTCATGATAACAAACAACTTTCCCGAAGAAAATATGTTTTTTGTACGGGTTCACTTTAGGCCACAGGCGTGCGCGCGCGTGAATTTCATACGGCTGTTGTGTTATTGTGATAAAAGTGAACCAACGTTCATTTGACAACGTAGAACACTTCAATAAGTTTCTACTATTTGTTGTTTTCGCGCCGCTTTGCGTTCGCTTTGAATCGCCCACGTAAAACGCCGCGTTACAGCCGCGTGGAGGGTGTAGACGATGTCGATCCGTTGAAGTTTTACTTCTACTATGTGTCCCAGCACACATTTCGATTTTGAAGTAAAACTTCTTTACGCACGTTTCACTTGGGGAATAAGCTGGTTACCACCAAATTAAAATGAGACCACACGGGAAGCACCAGCTTTCAAATAAAAAAATAATCATCAAAATCGATTCACCCAGTCCAGAGTTCTCAACAAACATAAAAAAAAAAATACTGACGAATTGATAACCTCTTTTTTGAAGTCGGTTGAAAAGGGTTAGACCCCCTGTAGTACTTAGAATTTTATACAGTTGTCTGGCAATATTATGAAAGTAAAATATTTCCTCGCGCGATATTCGGGGCACCCCCGAATTATTAATTCGAATAAACTAGAAAGAGTTTCTTTCTATTTAGAGGGGCCTCGCAAATAATTTTTCGCCGACGTCTACTTTTCGTCTAGCGCCGCCACTGCTTTTAAGAATAGGGATGATCGAGGAAAAGACCGACACACTTCTCTCCTTTGTCTAAGTATTTTGTTACATTTTCAGTAAGTTTTAAGATAGCATCATTGGTGGAACGGTTAGCTCTAAAACCGAATTGGTGCGACGACAGTAAATTATTTATCTCTAGATATCTTACAAGTCTTGTATTTGCAAGTTTTTCTAATATTTTGGACAGTGTGCTAAGTAGCGAAATGGGTCTGTAGTTGTTGACGAGACTTATCACCAGCCTTAAAAATTGGAATAACAGCCGCTTTCTTAAATGTAGCAGGAAAAGTACCAGTTGAGAAACTAAGATTGCAGAGATGTGTTATTGGGGATGCTAGTTTAAATTTGTACTTCTTTAGGATGTTAGCGGGTATGTCTAGACCAGGAGCACTGCCACTCTTAAGTCCCGATACTACCTGGATCACTTCACTTTCGTCCGTAGGAGAAAATGACATTGAGTGAAGTAAACCGCTAGGTTTCTGGGCTTGTTTTGCTAGTGTGTCTTCATCTTGTTTGAGTTTATAAAGAATTGTGTTTGCCAGGTCTTTTCCAATGTAAAATATTGATTTACTTCATTAAGAGAGTCAGTTGAGTCTACCCAGACTTTAACTGAACAAATCGGTTAGACTGCTGTTGCTCTTCTTAATGTTGCACATATCTTTTATAACGTTGGGTTTAAAGAACTTTATTTCTCATAAGAACTTAAATAACAGTTCGCTTAAAATTAGATACATATGTGCTTATAATTATTAATATTAGTTACCTCTAGGATGTTGGAAACATTGTATTAGCATAAGTACTTATTCTGTTTTATGTTATTTCAAGTGTTGTGATGTATTGCCTTAATCTATGTTTAAATGTGTTTACATTGTCACTTTTTTTTATATCTTCCGGCAAACTATTGAACAGCCGTACTCCTTCAACCAAAATCGTTTTTTTGCCATAATTAGTGCGCGCTTGCGCCGGTTTCAACTGGATTTTGTTTTTATTCCTTAAGTTGTATGTTATGTTTTTCTTATGTAGTTGTATGTTTGATTGAACAGACTTGGTGATGATTTTTTTAATAAGGACGCAAGTGCAGTATGTGTATATGTGCTTTATATTGAATAGTTTGGTCTTTTTGTATAGTATTCTTGTCGGAGTTAAATAATGATAGTGAAATAGTGTTTTTATGATTTTGTTTTGTGTTCTTTGTAGTGGGTCTAGGTAAATTTTCGCGGCTGACCCCCATAATTCAATCAAGTATTCAAGGTGAGATTTAACCAGGGAGTTGTATATTATTTTACGTACTTTTTTTGGAATGCAGTTTGAAACTTTACGTAATGCTGCTAGTAATGACATTAACTTTGTTTTGATATGGTTGATGTGAAGTTTCCAAGTGAGTTTGTCGTCTACATGTAATCCTAAATATTTTTCATAGGTGGATCGTTTAAGAACTACTTTATCTACTGTGAGTGGTGTAAATTCCGGTAACGGTTTGTTTTTGGCACAGAAAATCATATATGATGTTTTTGCGGCGTTTTTTAATATATGTTATTTAACAATGGCTTATTCACTATATACAAATCATAAAAATAAAAATAATAAAATTATTTACAATTCTAAGAAAAAGGCAGGGAGCTCAAAGGGCATCAAAAAACTCGTCCACATCGCTGTCAACGGGACACGTGCCCAACAGGCTGGCAGCATTGCCACGTTGTATGGCAATGCTGATTCTTTGACCTAAGAATAGACCTGCCTTCGGGTCACGTGAGGAGTCGACCAGCCGCTTGGCGATGTCACGAAAAACAATATGGGCACTCGGACCCCATGGCCCTAGAGTTTCCACCCCAAACGGCTCAAATATATAGCTTCCAAGAAGGTTATTATATTTGCGCCGTTTGAGGTTTTCGGCACCTGCAGCAGCCGCCCCAGCACAACCCCTTATATAGTAATTTTGAAGGGTGCCTGTAGCACTGCCACATAAAACCATAAATTTCGGGTAATTCTTTTTTGACTTCGGCCAACAAAGTGTCTCTATTAACAGAGTTAAAGGCGTTCTTTACGTCAACCTTGAGAATGACCTCACCTTTTTTCGAATTTAAAAAAGTAGAAAGGGCATGTACGGCAGCCTCGCAGCCCCCTCTTGAACCAAAACCAAGTTGTAGGGGCTGAAATTTGCTGGTAAGCGTTTCACTATAAGCTTTACAGCAAATTTTGGCTGCCATACGCCTGTAGGTACACCCCACGGCAATGGGACGAATGCCGCCGTCTTTCTTGCGAAGGGCACATCAATTGGCTCTGTACAAGACATCAACGACGGCATTATTCACACCGCCGCAGAGCATAAGTTTCATCAGAGCCGCAAGTTCCTTCAAAAGCGACTCACCAGCATCCCCGGCGCCCGAACTCAACAGATCTTTTAAGTGCTGCGGAGTAAGGCCGTCGAGGCCGCCAGCAGAACCGCTTCGAAAGGAACCAACGGCTGCTAACAACTGGGGAGCTGAAACATTTACAAAAGGAGAATCTAGATCAGTGGGGTCGGGAGGATCAGGGAAGGTGAGACCATCCGCAGGAGCTGGGTGTTTACTCTCCAGAGCTGAAAGTGTATCCGGAGAGTAAGGCGCCACCACATCGCTGCTAAATAGTAACCTAGCAGCTCCCCTAATGTCACCCTCGCTTAGCTTAGATTCTACATAAGTACATAAGCCTTTTTGTGTACGACTATGTATTACAGGAAATTTTGGATCTAAAATAATGGTCGAATTGTTGCAGTTTTCTTTAATTTGTTTTGTTAAGGTCGTTTTAGCAGCCAAATTTTTTTGGACATGTAGAATCCTGTAAGGGAAGGTGAGTAATTGCTCCCAGGCACTTTGCGAGTTCTCCTGGGTCACAAGACGGATACAACGCGCTAGACATAAAGCAACAGACCGTCTTGCGCCCCGGGGAACTCTCTTTAATACTGGTGTGGAATTTTTAAATTTTGATAAGGTTATCCAAAGAGTTTGTCCTGAAGGTGATAAAGTTGGGGAAGTGACTGGGGGACACAAAGGTACACTATGCGGTTTATGAACCTTACCATAGTGTATCTTAAGCCCCCGTTCTCCTTTAAAAAAGCGTGCCTGGGAGCAGTGGGGGCATCTCACTAGCGGCGTTAATAGTGAGTAAATTATATTTTAGCCATTCGTTCAACAGATCAAGGTCGTTTTGTGCGTCCGTTATAATATTATGTATGGATTCATTGAAATAAAATAGACATGCGTCGTCTGCGTACAAAGTTAATTGCCCTTTAAGCCCTATTTTATTGATATTATTAATATAGATTAGAAAGAGTAAGGAACTAATAACCGAGCCTTGGGGACAGCCAAATGTAATGTTTTGAACCGAGCTAGTGAAATTGTCTAATATAACAACTTGTTGCCTATTTTGTAAATATGATGTGAATATATCAAGGGCGCTGCCTGTGATACCTATATTGTTTAGTTTCTGGATAAGCTTTTGGTGACTTACTGTATCAAATGCTTTTTTTAAATCAATAAAGGTCCCTAATACAATTTTTTTTTTATCGATATTTGTTCTAATTTTGGTAATTAAGTCTACCGCAGCTGTTAAAGTACTAGACTTAGCTCGAAAGCCATACTGTTGGTCTATCAAAAAATTCTTGTCACTTAGGTATTTACTTAGACGATTATATAGAACTCGTTCGAATATCTTTGATATCACAGGTAGGACCGACACTGGCCTGTAGTTACGTTCCAGGTCTTTTTCAGGTTATTTCTGTATTTGCCTAGTTCAGATTCGTAGTAGGAGTTCTTAAGCGTATCTGTTAATTCGTTACAGGTATTTCTGTACTTGACGTAACGATTTCGGAGTTCTTCGTCATTAGGTAATTTACGTACTTATTGATGCATACATCGCCGACGCATTGGACAAGGGACATAGCGTCGCCAGGATATCGACGGACCTCAGCAAAGCCTTCGATTCAATAAATCGCAAAGGTCTCTGTCGAAAGTTAGAAAGAAATAAAATACCTAGGAGTCTGACTGGACAAAAGACTCTTGATGATTAAGCATGTCAAAGAAAACATCGCAAAGGCCAAAAGAGTCAAAGGAGCGCTATACCCAATCATCGGCTACCGCTCCAAGCTAAGTGTCAATATCAAGCTGCAAGTAATCCAAGCATGCTTACTACCAGTGATAGACTATGAAGTAATACAACTTTTACCGAGGTACAGCAAAACAAACCTGCTCAAACTTGAGAGGCAGTATAAAATGGCATTGAAGAGTGCCGCACAGTTACCCAGACGCACTGACACCAACCTACTGTGGGAAATACTCCAACAAGACCCGTGGCACATTCGTGCGCACGATCTCCACGGCGACATGATAGAACGTCTCAAATCTCTGTCGATCGAAGGGCTACAAGAACAAGGCCCGGCTTACACGCGCTACGGGCAACACAACCCCTTTCTTATCGCTACTAGAGTAGGCGAAATTCAATATATTAATAAAAAGGATAGGGACAAGCAGCTCTTCAAACGACTGGCCCCCATCCGACAGCGTAGGCTATGACCGTAGCGTCACTCATTAAGTAATAAGCGGCTAGCCGCTGGGACTAATCCCCATTGCTTCATCGTTATCCTCAACTTAATTTATATAAACACTAGTAATATGAGGAAACAATCAGGATAGGTTTCAAAAGCTCCCACTCTGCGGACAAAATGGAACACGTACCTATGTAAAATAAGATTTATTTACGTGACATGTTACTGTGTAAAACTACAGAAATAAATTAATTCTGATTCTGATTGATGCATTTTGTCCCTTGTCCGTATGCATCTCACTATGCCCATTGTGATCCACAGCTTTTCACAGAGGTTTTTTTTTCTTGATATTTTTGTTTTCACTGTGTTTTTTTTGTGATTATGTCTTGTAGCGTACTAACTAGGAACATGACATTTTGTGAATTGTAATAGTCGTCCCATACGATGTTGTCTAGGTCCAACTGTCTGACAGTTTGGCAGAAGAGAATAATCTTGTTAAGCAGTGTCTCGTAAATAAACATTTTCTTGATCGTAGGAAGTGGTTGAAGTCCTCCTAAGCTGGAACTCACCTGTGGCCGCGGTAGGGGCGGCGCGTCAGGCCGGGGCTGCGGTGTGGGGCTCGCTGGCGCCGCGCAAGCTGCTGGCGGCGGCGCGGGCGGCGGCCCAGGCGCGCGGGGAGCCCTCGGCCTTCAGCGCCGTGTACCACGCGCTGCAGGCACGGAACGAGCGCTCACGGGGCGAACCACACTTCTTGAAAGGTAAGTACAGTAGCATCTGTTTATAATGTACATGTTTAAATACACAAATTGTAGCAGTGTCCTTTTTGAGAGAAATAAACTACATTATTATTATAATGACATCGAAGGGAAGTGACAAACACGTCATTCAAACCCCTCGTTTACACCAAAAAACATGTATAAAACATGTTTTATACACAACTTGTATAAAACATAACCAATACTTGTCTTGACACAACTTGTCTTAAACTTGTGGAATACAATGTATTATAGTTTACCCCAAGGTATAATACATGTATTCTACAAATTTCCCATAGCCATCGGAGACCCTCTCTTCTGAGCATGCGTTGCCGTGGCCGATATGGAAATCTCGGAACCGCCTCCGCACCCAGGTTGGCCGCAGCAAAGAGAATCTTCAAAGGGTTCTTAGATGATGCCAATGTTCAGTGCCTGTGTGGCGTCTCCCCGCAGACCATGGCCCACCTTCTATCCTGCGCCGCCTGCCCTGTCACCTGCTCATGTGCGGACCTAATGACTGCGTCACCGGATGGTGTTGCCGTGGCTGAGTTCTGGGCCAAACAAGGAATCTGACAAGGACAAACACTACTCACACATACACACTCGCACATTTACACGCACACATACACACACGTGTAACACTTCCGTGTTTGCTATCGACACGCTAAGAAGAAGACAGAAAAACCTGAATTCTATCAATTGGCATTGTACGGAACCCTCTCCACGCGAATTGAACTTACACTTGGCCGGTTTTTTGAGAAACGAATTCAGTAAAGACGTTTGAAAATCAGATTTTTTGTGCACAAACTTTATCTGGACTTTAGCCGTTCATAATGTACTCATACATTGAAAAAATAAAGGAAACATCGTCATTGAAACCTTGCACACGTAATGAAGACTCTAAATTACAAACATATTTATCAAAAACTTGTAAGGCTTTTTCGAAAACACGTATTTCCTGGAACAAGTTTTGTGAAATCTTTGCGCGCCAATTTTTGTGCGATGTTACCGCGTTCTCACTCGTTTGTTTTCGAACATAGCGTTGGATGAAGAAACAAAAAAAATCAATCGTGCTGGCATTGACGATAGTTCAGCCGGGATATTAAGATATTAAGGCAAATACCCGTTAACATTCTTCTTGTGATCTATTTGTTGTGAACAAACAGACACAAACACATACCTACTTACGCTGCGAAAAATTACGCATGTCATGATTTTCGGCAATATTTTTTTTAGATACAATATGAAAATACAGACAGACTCTACAACTTAAATAAAAGGCTAAATTACATCTAACTTTTGTATTACAAAATTTCTACGGCTTTATTTCATCCCTAGTAATTATTGTGAAAAAAATTCTTGATAGAACACCCTCATCATCAAAGACAGTGAAGTATTTCACCACATTCAAGTCATCTTTGGAATCATTTTCACTATCAAATCATGCTTGACCTTAAACAACTAATAAATCTGCTTCAGCCCAAACCAGTTCATACAAAACATATCATTATCATGGTGTTGTTAATTTCAACTGATAATTTATCAACACCATTTATGTCATGGCGTTGCTACTTCAGATAAACTTTGTTTTATGTAGATGATAAGCCATTGGTGTAGAGTGCCTACACATAATAACGAGTTTTAGATAATATGCGACGAGCACTAAGTAAGCCACTTGACAAATTATATATTACATAATTATATATACATGACAAACAAATGTCGCAGTCGTTATGGGTAGACAGAAGCCAGAAAGTCTTGACAGCCAATCACACCAAGACGTATTGTGTTACGTAGTAACTCGGTTGCGGAGGTGAGACAAGCAGGCGCTCCGTGACAAACACTGGAATTCAGCTGCATCTATACTCCATTTACAATAAGATTACACTTTAAAACAAACCTTTTTTACAGTCCCTGCAACCGATTTTGACTTCTATTCCGTAGGCTTAAGGATGACATTAGAGGCAAAAAAGTGGTTACAATCACAACTGTTTACTGCAGCTGCCATTTGTCATGCCATCAACGCAATATAAGTCAAAATCAAAGTCAAAGTATTTATTTGTGCGATTTCTGGTGATAACAGGTCTTACAGATTTTTACAGAAACTCAAATATATACCCTTTGGGCATACACAAAATAGCAATTAAAAATTTAACAATAATAATTTCATATAATGTAACAATATTAGACAATTATATTAATAAAATAAATTAAACAAACTCAAAACAATTCTACTAAATTCAAAATCTTTAGAAATTAATTACATTTTAAAATTAAAAATACAGGATCAGTCACAAGGAATGTTGTCAGCAAGAAATTCGTCAATGGTATAGTAGCATTTGTCTATAAAAAAATTATTTAGGGTGCGTTTAAATTGGGTCACGTTTAAACCTTTTATGCTATTTGGTAGCTTATTAAAAATTTTTGGAGCCATGCATAGTATGCTCTTGTGCATAAGGGCTGTTTTTGATCTTCTAAGGCATAATTCATGTCGATATGTTGGTCTTATAGATCTATAACTTTGCTCTAAAGTTTTTTTAAATACCTCACCGTTCTTTTTCACGAACAATGCGGTCTCGTAAATGTAAAGACATCGAATCGGTTGAACGGACGGTAAAAAAGGTTTGTGTATATGTCTAATCTTATTGTAAATGGAGTATAGTTAAACTGGACCCCACCAATATAGTTGGGAAGATGAAAGTGAAAAAAAATATATTAACGAAAGTTCTTCTATTTTCTAAATAAATTTCAGAAGACATGTGAGTTTCAGAGCTTTCAGTTACGTTTCAATTTCTTAGTCTGTTTAGCTGTTTAGTCTTCCAAAGGAATTTAATAAATAAGTTTGGTTTGTAGAGCTTTGTCTCTACCATTCATACATCTGTGACAGTTTCAAACTGCCCGTATTGTATCTCGCTTACAGGGGCTGTTGAAAGTGTTTATCTATACTTAATATTATAAAGCTGAAGAGTTTGTTTGGTTGAACGCGCTAATCTCAGGATCTACTGGTTCGAATTGAAAAAATCTTTTTGTGTTGGATAGTCTATTTTTCGTGGAAGGCTATAGGCCCATGCGAAGCCGGGCCGGGTTGCTAGTGCAGTATATTATTGAATAGAACCGATTTTCAAGGGGTACTATAGAAAACTTTAAATCACTCTACATTGGTACAACTACATATTTAAAATAATGTATCTTGCGTATACATTTAAGTTTTATTAAACAGACCCCTTCCTTACACTATTTATATTCTTCACAGACAAATTGAATACATAGCATGGTAGCCATTATCAGTCCGTGTTAACCGCAGCTCTATTGTTTCAGGCGAACAATGCGACAGTTACGTGGAGTACTACAAAAAGATCACCGCTGAACCACTGTGAGACACATGACAAGTATCACGGATACTAAACACTACAGACTTTCGTATCTGTTTGGCCTAAATTAGTATATCTTTCTTCGCCAACAACAAAAATAAATTATAAAGCTTTTAAAACATGCTTTTCAAGATTAATTTAAAGTAGAAGTACTCGAATTAATGACTTGTTAATTACGATATAGGACTTTTTAATAACCGCTCAAAGCGGTTAGTACTAAATCATTGTTTACCATGACAAAGAAAGATTGTCTTGTAGCAGTCCAAATGATTGTCTAAGCAGACTCGCTATTGACGACCTCAATTATTCAAAGTAAAAAAAAAAAAAATTAGTTCTGCTAATCCGCAAGTTGCAAGTTTATGTTATAATATTTTAATAATTTGTATCTTTATGCTATTGCTAGCGATCTGTTTTGTTGAAAGGGTTCTTCCAGAGACTCTTAAGACATCCTGAGTAGACACTTCCTTATTTGTAATACTTCACTATATCGCTTAGCAATTTGTTCAATGAAATTTGTAATGCTTAATAAAATGTTTTAGTTGAAATAATATAGGTATGTTTGATGCAGCGTACATCTACTATTTTGTGCTTGAAATTATGACAAAGATGTACCTACGCTACACTATCGCTCATTGTTTATCATTAAATTTTATAGATGTAATAATTTGACAAAATATTTATAATTATTATAACAATGTGTCTCTAATTAGTCGGAAGTTATCGTGTAAATTGTAAATAAAGTGTTTGTAAAAATGTTGGTTAGTTACGTAATCAAGTAATGCAATGTATATTTTGTTATGAATATAGACAAATGTTATTTTGAATACTGGTTTTGTTGGTCTTCCTTACCTAAATGGTACATTTTGGTAATTGGTATTTGTCATAGTGCCTGACACAAATGATTTTAACCCACAACTGAACCGAGAAGGTGTACCTACAGTCAACAGCAAAAGTAGTTGATCAAAATCAGAAATTCAATACTAATGAACGAAGTTCGCGTCAGAACTGTGTGTGTGACTATCGTGACAATCACATACTTTTGAATCACTTGGAGTGTGTGATTGTCACACATACTTTTGAATCGCTTCGACGCCACACAGTTCTGACGCGAACTCCGTTCACTAGTATTGCATTTCTGAGTTTGATCATCTACTTTTGCTGTTGACTGTACCTATGCGTTTAGGGTGAGGGGTTGTATGCTCGTTTGTTTTACCAAAAACACTGTGGCGAAACAATTTAAAACATGGATGCGTATTGATTTGCATATAGACAGATCTTAGTGGGTGCTAGGAAAATTAGCTTTTATTCTGATCAGGATCCTCGACTGATACGGTACGGAACACTAATTGCGCAAATACGACTTGCGCTTGACCACTTTGTATCTTAATTTATGTATTTGGTCAAAAGGTCGACCTTTTCGGTTTTATTGGCACTATTAGCGAGATTCGGTAGTTACTTAACCATTTTATGAAGTATACAATTGTAGTAGATTGGCAGAGATTAATTTATTTAAAAATTGCACTCCCCTCCACTGTATGTTTCGTACACAATTCAATTGTTAGAGAATATGGTGGGAGGGGAGTACAATTTTAAACTGAAACATCTCTAACCAGGTAGCTACAGAGTAAAGTAATATATGCGGGTACAATGATATTATATTAAACAGATATGTTATGAGCGCCCAATTTTGAAGATTCAAAAACGTCCTAATTGGGACGTATTGCCTTTAGTCTGCGTCACGCATGGTGACGAATGGTACGCTTTGTTAAAGCAGCTAATAAAATAAAAAAATGCTATTTTGTGTACTTAGAAAGTGTACCAATTATGATACCCAATTTAATAAAGCACAAGGGATCTCATACCACATGTAACTACGCAATATACATCGATTTGTCTAAATATTTCAATTATTTTCCTAATATTCTTATATTTGGAGGTTAGAAAAAAGAAAGAAATGGAAGTACATTGTTTCACGTGAGTAAGACAAGGACGCGTTCACTCCGGACATAGAATAAAAGTACAGATGCGATATCGTAGGCAGTAAAGTCATTGTTTACCCACAGTTCTGTTTTTCTTTTTTCTAACCTTTGTAATATTTAATCATTTTGTTTTATTCAATCATTTATATACCTAATTAGAAATTAAACAATATGACAACAGATATTTATTATCTTTTCTTCGTTAAGGTTATCCAATGAGATCTGGCTTCAAGAATGGATCGCATTTGTTCGTAAACAAAGAAATTAATTTTATTACAAAATAAATATTTTCTACTCTGTATATTATTATAATTATATATTCTATTATACATTTAGTCCTGTTTATTAGTTGTTATAGGTACAAACCGCGTGTATAAATGTACAATACGGTCAACGTAACTTGGCGCGTCTGAAGTTAGCTGTTTGGCTGCGCAATGGAACTTTTAGGAACGAAATTGTGTACTGCGCAGCTAATCGGCTAACTTCAGACGCGCCAAGTTACGTTGACCGTACTGTACTCGCGGTTTGTACCTTCTGTCTCGTAAAATTTTGCTAGTCTGTGATGCCAAGACGCGGTGATTGGTGGCCAGGATAATGTCCGTTTACATTCACGCGCAATTGACAACACTAACTGTCTCTTTTTTTCTTGTTGGTTTCTTCAAGCCATCCCTTTTCAACATTTTGACTTGTAGTGAATTGTAAAATGAATGAAAAGTGTAAATGTGTGCAGCCGCTGCTGCGCGGAACACTTTTTTCGTTTGTTTTGTGAGTGTATAACATATCTGTTTATTAGAATATCATTGTGCGGGTACCACTGATACTAAGTTAATATGAAATTGATTGACTGTCATATTTTTTGATAAATCTCAGTTACTACGCGCACGCAGACACAAAAAAAGTGACTTTTATTTCGTAACAATACCTAACTACGAAATAAAGCTCACTGG
Source organism: Charanyca ferruginea (assembly GCA_947361185.1). Taxonomy (NCBI): domain Eukaryota; kingdom Metazoa; phylum Arthropoda; class Insecta; order Lepidoptera; family Noctuidae; genus Charanyca; species Charanyca ferruginea. Next base: position 1,355,580 of record OX376071.1, on the reverse strand, counting down.
TTTTGTTTCTCCTAGTTCTGAAATATATATACAATTTTCATGTAAGATTTATACTGCTTCGTTGATCCACTGGTCGTGGTCGCGATTGCTTATAATTACTCGCGCACGCACAATTTCATACATTTTTACATGCGCAAACTTCCCCAGCTACAAAATATCTTGCCAACTTACGTGCCGTTAACTGTACAGCGCGTGTGCTGTTGTTAGGTCTTTGATTCGATCCTTCAGCTAGATGGTGTTTTTGGTTTTTAGGAAATTCTTAGTAGGCTCACTCATCATTTAGACACACAAATGGGACTTCAATTTTTACCCGACTACGGCAAAGCCAAAGGAGGGTTATGAGTTTGACAGGCTATGTATGTATGTATGTATGTATGTATGTTCATCTGTACGCGCATAGCTCCTAAACTACTTATCAGAACTGAACAAATGAGGTATCGTTAGAAGCGTCTTGATCGTCCGCTGGTTATAGGCTATATGACGTGTCACCGAATCCAATGTGGCGCCCTCTGGCGGACAACAAAACCAAGATTTAAAAAAAAAATGAAGACAAGCATACCGTGTTTGGTATCATTTTAAAGGGGTTCACTAGTACCATTCAAATATATAATATTTAGTTGTGTTTTGTCACAAATTATTTAAAAAAAGAAAAGATTACCAAATAAATTAAGATACGCATACCGTGTTTAGTATCATTAGAAAGGGGTTCACTAGTACCTTTAAAATATATAATGCTTAGCTGTGACTCCAAAATGGTTTAAATAAAAAAAAATAGTTTAAAAACTAAAACCCGACTACAACAAAAAGTGATCTAAAAAGTACGAAACAAGAAAATATTTCACACAGAAATCAAGACATAGGTACAAAATGGTCAAGGTAAGCCGTGGTTGCATGCCATTATAATTCATGTTCATCGCACTCATATGGGATACAGGCATGCAACCATGGCTTACCTTGACTATTTTGTACCTATGTCTTGATTTCTGTGTGAAATATTTTCTTGTTTCGTACTTTTTAGATCACTTTTTGTTGTAAGTAGTCGGGTTTTAGTTTTTAAACTATTTTTTTTTTAACTAACAAAATGTCGGTCTTAAGTAGGTATGTACGTCTTTGAAGAATAACAAACTTACAGCAATCTAACATTTTGGACAGATAGGGGTGTACGTTGTAATAGTAATAAACAAAGTTTTATTGCACGGTTTTTTCCACGTTATTTTATGAGCCGAAAGTCAAGGTCGTCGTCAAAATACTATACATGTTTGTGATATTGTTAATGTCAATTAGGACACGAGGGTACCTTTAGAAGGCAGATAAGATAGACAAGATTGATAGTCGGAACCTTAGTACACACCTCTTTGATACGTAAGTCACTTAGTATAAGTTCCAGTCTTCTAAATTTTTATTTTGCCAGGCAGAGGGTCCCTTCTCTGGGCCCTTATGTAGATGGCAGAAAGGACTTAATGCGCCCTGTTTCGAATAGGGAAAGATGGATGCAAACGCGAAGGTATTATTCATATACCTACCTAAATTCATGCCTGCATGTTATTGTCAATTATTGTTCTCTGATATCAGTAGATACAGACCTCTGACACGTTGTTATATTTACACGACAATAAGACAATGGTATTATTTTAATAGGTAGGTAAGTAGCGTAGTAACTACGTAATTATTTTCCGTAATTTTTCCTACGTAATTAGATTCCTAATACAAGCATACTCCTTGCTTAAAAGGATGCTCCCCGTTGTAACTAGAATAAGTCAAATAAGTCGATGCAATAAACATTTTTATTTTTTTTTTATTTATTTAATTAGCCAATTTTGTCTTGAATTCCTCGTGTTCTGCTCATGCCCTTTGTCACAATGAATACTATCTCAATGTACCCAGAAATAGCAGCAGATAAAAGAAAAACATATATTGTTAAGGACAGATTACCCCACATCTGTCTACAAAGCACAGACAACAAGATATTAAAAAAAATGCAATCACTACATTCCTCTCTCCATCAACAGTGAAATGGAAAATCAAAATGCACTTGTGAGTATCAAGACAATATATTTTTATAAATATTGAGTAACATGGTATCACAAGTTTACCATTACTGTAATAAAATGCAGTATAACAATAACAAATCCTTATAAAAATAGAAAGTTTTCCTTAAACTTAGAACTGTACAACAGCACGGATAGATTTGCCTATGTGCATCAGATGGAAAGCTTCATTAATTTCCTTTAGAGGCACGTTGTGAGTTACAAATGCATCTAGAGGAAGCTTATTTGCCAGGTATTCATCAACAAGCTTTGGTACACTCTCACGACTTTTGTAGCCTCCGAAAGCTGTTCCCTTCCAAGTACGTCCAGTAACAAGCTGGAATGGACGAGTGCTGATCTCTTCACCTGCAGCAGCCACACCAATGATGACAGAGACACCCCAGCCCTTGTGACAAGCTTCCAGTGCAGCACGCATGGTGTTTACATTACCAATGCACTCAAAAGTATAGTCCAGACCGCCATCTGTCAAGTCAACTAGGACCTGCTGAATGGGTTTGTCAGAATCTTTGGGGTTCACAAATTCATTGACTCCAAACTTCTTGGCAACTTCGAATTTATCAGGGTTGATATCTACTCCAATGATGCGCTTAGCTCCAGCAGCCTTGCATCCCAATGCAACAGCAAGACCAACTGCTCCCAGACCAAAGATGGCACAGTTTGTTCCAGGCTCAACTTTAGCTGTGTTCAGGGCAGCACCATAGCCGGTGGGGACTCCACAACCCAGCAGGCATACTTTATCTAAAGCTGCTGCTTCATTAACTTTGCACAGAGAAATTTCCAGAACAACTGTGTATTCACTAAAAGTGGAACATCCCATAAAATGGTACAATTCCTGTCCCTTGCAGCGGAAGCGACGAGTGCCGTCCGGCATGACGCCTTGGCCCTGTGTGACGCGTACCTTCTGGCACAGGTTGGTTTTCGGGTTTAAGCAGAACTTACATGTGTTGCACTGGGGCACGTAAAGGGGCACTACATGGTCTCCAGGCTTCACCGAGGTGACACCTTCGCCGACACTCTCGACGATGCCGCCGCCCTCGTGACCCAGCACTACGGGGAACACTCCCTCTGGATCCTTTCCGGAGAGCGTGTATGCGTCAGTGTGGCATACTCCAGTCGCGGTGATCTTGACGCGAACTTCGCCGGCTTTAGGTGGGTCTACTTCGATCTCTTCGATAGACAGAGGTTTGCCGGCCTCCCACGCGACGGCCGCTTGACACTTGATTACTTTCCCGGCTGTCGACATGTTCGTGCGCACTGGATGACTGCCACAAAATAAGTAAATTAGAATCCCACCACGTTCGCAACTATACCGTATGTCGTATGTTAATGTATGTATGTTGTAGTTGTACTGTTGTAGTGATGCGATGATGTAATCAGCATGAACGATAAGAGCGAAACCCAAACGTCAACGCTGATCCTGACCTTGAACTCTGATCAATGATGAATGATCATTAACCTGCGTCACTGCGTCAGAAAGCACCCTTAAAATATGTAAATTAATAAACTAGTCTATCTATGCCCAATGCTTCGGCAATAGGGTATTTTACTCTAAACGAGAAAAAATCTATAAATATGTTATTGAGACAGTTTAGGCATAAAGCAGTCGGAAAATGTAAGTTTTAGTTCATAAAATAACAAAACAAATTTTTAAATTCAATTCAAAGTTTTCAGTATTTTTAATCTGTTCTAAAACACCGTGAAATAGTAGCGACCATTTCTCGTTTAGAGTAAAATACCCTATTGGGTATTTTACTCTAAACGAGAAAAAACCTATAAATATGTTATTGAGACAGTTTAGGCATAAAGCAGTCGGAAAATGTAAGTTTTAGTTCATAAAATAACAAAACAAATTTTTAAATTCAATTCAAAGTTTTCAGTATTTTTAATCTGTTCTAAAACACCGTGAAATAGTAGCGACCATGTTATTACGCCATAAGGCTGTGTAAACAAAAAATTGTCAACTGTCAGTCAACCGATTGGCGTATTATAGGCTTTGTACTTTTATTATTTTCGTAACCAACGTAATTTTTTCATTATTACACTTACTACAAAATATGCTTTTAATGCTTGGGGGAGGCCTATGTCCAGCAGTGGACGTCTTTCGGCTGAAATGATGATGATGATGATGATGCTTTTAATTATTTTTAAATGATATACAATTATCATATTTAATATGAGCTCATTTGATACAAAACGAACTGACGTCATTTACGCTGAGCAATATGGCGTCCAGTAAGAGGTGTTTTCGTCAAAATACGCGCGAAATTTGAAAATTTAAAATTTAGATGTATTTTAATGGCACTTAACGATTGAATAAAAATTTTGTGTTTTTTTGGTGGCATATTAGCACTACAGAATTTCATTGAGACACTTTTCAAAAATGGGTGTAATACCCTATTACGCAAAATTATTAGCGAGCTTCTTTTGTTTACAGTTTTTTACAAAACATTCTGTCTGTCATCATCATTTATACTTTTGTAGTGTACAAGGAACATATTTACTCTAGGGAGGTAGTGTACCAAGTTCAACACCAAGCATTTAGCATACGGAAACACATAACAGTCTCGTTCTTATGTATGCATTCAGAAAGAGAGCATCAGCCCACAGTTCGTTTCACTTAAGTATTTTGAGTGTTGCCTCCATTTTTATCTAAATGTCTGTATGCTTGTTGCTTGACCAACACCTGACCACAGCAATCAAACCCCGGTTGTACCGTTTCGTTTAGCGAAAATTCAGATTTTCTTTTCAGGAAGAAGTATTCAGAAAATATTAAAGGTATTTTTCAAATGTATTCAGTTACCGGTACTACATCCTAAATCAATTTTAGACCCGATAAAAAAGAAACCCCAAAACCCGACTGGCACTGGACTCGCCCTAATGTATTGTCAATGGTGCTGTCTGTCCAAACTATGCCAAAAATGCTGAACTTACTTGCTTAAAAAATGTAACAGAGTTAGTAAATAGCCCCGCAGGAAAAGAACGGAACCACATGACATCTGTCAATTGTCATTATTTATTTGTCATAAATTAATTTGTCATGTTGTGAAACCATCGTCGTGTTTGTTTGTACATGCGGTTTTTGGTGTTTATGAATTAAACTTAACCGCGACGTGAGTAGGATAATGGCTAAATTACATAACTACTACGTGCTGTGCCCGTTGATAGATCAGAAAAGCTTTCTCGGCGTTGCAGAAGATAAAGATGAGGAACACGTTATTGTTACTTTGGGACGAAATGTAGTCAATAAATACCAAGTAAATATATTTTTGACTATTTATACAGTTGCAAAATTATTCCGATGTCTAATATACACAATAAAAACTCATTGTAATTGTTCAAATCGAATGTGCTTATCTGTAAAGGTTATGTTTATTTTCAGCTTTCAGACCAGAAGCAAGTCGGTGGATGGACATCAAAAGACCACATAACATCTACTGTAATCTATGACAAGGAGCAAGCAAGCTATGTTGGTGTGTTCAATAAGAATACTATTAAAACATGGAAAGAAGATTCAGACAATTTGGATAAACTCAAAAAATTTAAGGTAATTTAGCATTACTAGCTTTTTTCGCAATTTAATCAAAATAGAGGCTAGCTTTACCAAACTAGCAATCAAGCCATAGAAATCTGTTAACTGACATCCATTTATTATTTAAATTTCAGTTTCCTCTAAATATTTTAAAAGTCATTCCTAGAGACAAGCAGTCATCACTTCTTGTGTTCTCCAATGGAAACTGTGCATCGCTGCCATACGCTCTCGACAACAGGAAAACTTATGAAAGCAAGTCTCTGTTGAAAGACACCGATACAATTGTTGAATCAGCTTGCTACACCGTCAACAAGACAGATTTCATTTGCTATGTTGTGAAGAATAATAAAGATAGCTATGAAATTCTAAACTGTTCATTGAGAGACGAGCTTGGTGACATGGATAGATCTAAGGTGACGAGGACTAAAATAGCAAGGTCTGAAGATGTATATGTTGTTGGAAAGTTTATCTGCACTGAGGAGTCTAATGCTGTATATATTTTATGTAAGTAGTGTTTTATTTGCTTCCATATTTATTTTCATCTTCATTATGTCTAGAAATAGGACTGATGTTGATCATTTGTTCACAGGGAGTGATGGAAAAATGACAGTATATAACTTTAAGGACTGGAAAACAATAGGTAGTGTGCCCTGGGTGTCAACTCTGTCCAGTGTATCCCTAGCCTGGATGGGCAAGGAGCATCTCATAGTATTTGGAAGTAACACAGAGCAAGATGGAGCAATTATTATAGCATACAACATAGTCCTTGGTGTCGGATCATGCAGATACCCTATGAAGATGTATGCAGAAGGTGCTAAGTTATATTGCTTCCATGGACGCATCATTTTAGAAGCCTCTAACCACATTGGCATGTTGCCATATGTCCTACAGACTAAGAGGAACCTTTCAAGCCTCGTAGGGTCTCACGATGTCATTCAAGATGAGTGTATGGAAATAGCAAACTGGGATTCACCAACTGAACCTCAGTTCCCAGTCAATGACGACACAAAAGACCTTGTAAAGTTAGGTCTCACAGAAAGAACTATGTGTAGTCAGGTTATACCTCCACTGTTAGAAAAAAATGATTTTAGAGCTGTGTACCAAACTCTGAAGCAGTTCAAAGACATTCCAGAAACAACTTTAGTGGCATTACTGAAGTATTCTATAAAACTAGTCAACCCAAATAATATTGATGTCACTGATGCTGATGAGTTTGCAAAATTATGTTCCGGTGAGCACAGAACTAAGAAAGATAACATAGTGCACAGAGCCAAGTTTGAACTGCTCAACTTTACTCTTCAAATTTCATTCAGTGATGCATTGATTATTCCACCTTTAAGGAGTGGACTCAGTTTGGATGATACTCTGTTCCTCATGACATACATGGCACATGTACTTGTAAATTCAGAAAAAACTATGGACACAGACTATGAGAGCAAGCTGTTTGATTGGTATACACTGTTGATGGATGCATTCTATCAACAGTATCTGATGACAAAAGATGAAAAAGTGACATCAGTTTTACAAAACACACTCACTATTGTATTAGACCTCATAAAGCAACTGCATACTGTCAGTGAGATATTGCCCGTTATCAACAAGTTGCTGTCCGGTAAAATGATTGAGAATGATGAAGATTCTATGTCTTATGCCATTGAATTAATGCAAATATAATATTAATATTGCTATCCTATCGTTTTATTTACCTAATAAAATAGCTAGATAGATAACACTCTAAATAAATTAATGAAAAAAATAATTGTACACTTAAGATTAATCAATAGTTTTTTTATTGGCTGCTCTAGCAAACTGTACAACCATTGGTTTCTCCTTCAGCATGTAGCCGTTAGTTTCATTTAGTGCTGTTTCTGCTGTGGTCACAGAAGGGAATGTCACAAATGCTTGTCCCTTCATCCTACCTTCCTGCATGACTCTGACATCAAAGCCTGTCAGTTCTTCATCAGTCAACCGTTCAACATAATGTTTGTAAATACTTTTAATATCTTGCTCAGTCACAGTTTTAGCCAAGTTTTTTATATATAATCTCATTGATGGTTGCCCAGGATGGTAATTTTTGAAGACTGGTAGAATCTTCATATCCTTGTATGATATCCTGTTTCGTAATAACTCTTTCTTGGTAATGATGGGTTGGTCAGGCTCTTCTTGTTTTTGTTCAATTTCAACTGGTTGTTCCTCTTTCTGGAATTTTCCTAGTTCTCCAATAATTTCTGGCTCTTCTGTAGGCTTTTGCAAAGCATCTTGATGAACATTCAACATAATTTTCTTTGGTTCTTGAATTGGAACAATAGCTTCAAATACTTCTTCTTGCTGAACTACAGTTTTCTTAGTCTTAGCTACTGGTGCTGCAGGTGGTAATTTCAAAGGGTTGTGCTTGGGCACTGGGAGTTTTCTTTTCCTTGTTACTAGTTTCCTGACAGGTTGTACTTTGTGCTCCTCCTCTGCACTTGATATCTCAGATTCGGGCTCGCTCATAGGTGGGGGTGGCAATTGAATATCTCCCACAAACAAATGCCGATATATTTCTTTGAAAAACTCTATTGATTTAGTATTTTCTTGGAAGGGTATATCAAGACACATCTTGTTCATCAAATGCAAAGTCTGAGTATAAAATGGTTTATGAGAAAATAATGCATTAATTATATTCACAGCTATCTCTGGATTGATGTCAGGGTACTTGTAATTTAAATGTATTGGTGGAGGTTGATAGAAGTCGATAGATGGATTCCATGCATTCAAAACTTTCACGAATTGTTTTATTAATTTAGTAGTCTCGGAATTCTGTTCTGTTTCAGGCTTAGCGCTTGTTACTGGTTCTTTATCTTTAGAGTATTCCACCACTAGTCTTCTGTTGGCTATTTCAAGTTGATGAAGGCGGAAAAGCGATGCTTTTGCTTTATCCACGGAACTAAATGAAGCAAATATGTAATTTCGTTTAGATCGTGTCTCCCAAACATTTTCAGCTCCGAAGTGCTTTAAGAGTTGTTCCTTATCTTCAAACGATAGCGTAGGTGGTAAATGTCTTATCATCAACACTTTAGACATTTTACCATTTATTTAAACTTAAATTACCGTTTTATAAAACGGACAAATTGGACAACAAATATTGTTATATTTTTGCTATTTGTCAACAAACAAACTGATCTTACTTCATCTTTGAGAGTTTGAGACTTTGTTAAATAATTGACAATTTGACATTTGACATTAGCATATTGTGTGACCACCTTTTGACAAATATTGACCCCGGCGGGTGGTAAACTAAAAATGTCTAACTGCCACACTCAAAGCCGTCACTTAATTATAATGAATCGTTAACTTTAATTGACCAACATAACTTGGCACATGTCAACAACAATATTTTTGCTGACAGCGTTCCAAGTTATGTTGGTCAATTAAAGTTAATGATTCATTATTATTAAGTAACGTCTCTGAGTATGGCAGTATATCACGGAAATTATAATGAAACATGTTTATAGTTTTTAGTCTCTTTTTAGTATAATTATAATGATGGCAAATTATATGGTATTCAAAAATACGTTAGAGTAAAATAGGTACTTGTATTTTCCTGTTAGTAATAATATACTGTGTTGTATTCTGTCATTTCTACTTGATTAACCATGAACATACGTAGTATCTCTAAGTAGTCTGTGCATGAACACAAACAATCTGTCTGTGCGACGCGACGTGCTCTGTCGACTAGCTAGTGTCACATTAAAGATATCGAGCCATTACCGCCGACTTAGTGTAACCGACAAAAACCAAATTTTACAGGAGAAGGTATTTTTTAATTATTTTTAAAAATATTTGCGCTATTATATTGAAATTTGACATATAATAATGATTTTTTAAATCTTATGTATTCACGTAAAAACTTTTGAAAAAGCAATAGATTTTGAGGCTTTTTTGGCGTTTACAATATTTTTGCTGCCTCAAACTAATGGTTGCTTATGTTTCTGGGCGTTTGAGATAACACTTGCGATAAAAAGTAACCTGTTAAAGTTTTAACGCAAGCGACAATAATCCATTTAAACTATAGATCCATTTTCATATCCAAAAGGTTTTCCTCTGGTATTTTATGTTGTTCATCAAGTCCATTAATGCCAGCTACACATGTAACGATCTATCGTTACGTGTGTAGCTGGCATAAGGTGTATGATGATCAGAATCAGTGTAATCAACAAGAAGTTTACTTATAGGTAATGTGGAATCATTATGATCTGATTTTAAAAGGGAATCAGCTGTAAAATTAAGTAAAGATGGTGATGTCATAATAGGTAAAACTGTTTCCAGATCGTCGTCATAGTCTCCTTCCTATGGCATGAACGAATCAAGTGTTACGTTTTTCTGCTGTGTATCCTCAGGAACAGGAGATTTAGTAATGCTCTGTTGTGGTAAAGAACTTGGTGGTAGTACCTAATTCCAAAATATTCTTAATCCTTGACTGTAACAATAAATAAAAAAAAACTTAGTTTCTAGCACTAAAAACTTCTTTTATTCTCATAAAAACGTAAACTACGTAATTATTAAAAAAAACGAACCGTTTTTTATTAAAAAAGTAGGTACCTATGTAGTACCTAGGTATTGGTAATAATTAGTTGACATAATAAAAACTAGTTAGTATTAGTAAGTAATTAATAAGTATACTAACAAAGCCACAATACTCAAGTATCTAACGTACCTTTGCTGGCGTTGACATTTTGAACAACAATCGTAATAAGTAAGTAGGTAACTGCAGTGATTTACTATACACTATACACCACTATCACACCACTTTAAACTTAATAAAACATAGTTTTATCACGTAATAACCAGTAGTGCTATTCTCCCTCTGTAAACACCTAGGTGAAGTGATCTGTCATCCGTCCCAACGCTAGGGATTGATAAAGTAAAAAGTAAAGGGAGTGATAACTGAGGGCGATTGTCACAGAATATTATAATTTAACGGTTGTACGTTGTTTCATAGCTAATAGTTTAATAGAATTTCGTTTCAAATAAAATTTATCTAATAATATCGTTTCATAGAATAATCAATACGCAGAATACTTACTTTCAAGATTTTCAAATCATTGATTTTTGTTTCACATAAAGTTTATTGTTAGAATTATCATATCATAGAATAACAAATCAAATGTTCTTTATCCTTATATTTTTTATTTCATTTATAATGTATTCCCAAGAATGGGTCTCTCAGTTCTAACCAAACTTACTGCGCGTGCGTGCAAGCAACCATGTAGCATGCAAGCAAGCATGCAGCGTGCAAGCAAGCATGCAGCGTGCAAGCAAGCGTGTAGCGTGCAAGCAAGCATGCAGCGTGCAAACAAGCATGCAGCGTGCAAGCAAGCGCGCAGCGTGCAAGCAAGCATGCAGCGTGCAAGCAGGCATGCTGCATGTAAGCAAGCATGCATCATGCAAGCGAGCATGCAACATGCAGCATACATAGTTTTTGTCACGGCTCCGGCGGTCCCACGCGAGCTTATCGTCGCAGATGGTATTCACGCTCACCACCGCAGCTTCGGCTTACTGGCCGGCTACGCCGGCCAGCCTCAGCCGCGGCGGCGGGCGTTAAAACCACCTGCTCCTCAGCTCGCGGGCCGCCTCGCCCCTCCACGCCTACGCAGATTTAAATTACACTCTAGGCAGGGCAGGGGGAGGGCTACGTGGAGTCGGTTTCGCAGCGATTCGTTTCTGTCATTAACTTTGGTAGCACAACATATTGACTTTTTAAGACAACATTTTTGTTTTTTGTCTATTTATATCTATACATTTTCATTGAAATAAATTCCATGGAAAAATACAATAAACAAACAAAATTCGTTAAAAAAGAATTCTACTTTTTGATAAGTTTGTTAAACAAAAAAATGTGAATAAAAATTCATTGAATTGTGTTTCTGTGAAATATTTTTCATTGAAGTAAGTAGTCTTTGGAACAATAATAGTCAAAATAAAAATACGAGAACCAAATATTATGTTAAACATTTTCTGGGAAACGAAATTCTATGAAATTTCTGTCTGCGAAACAAGGGGACACCTAATTTAACACTAAAAACAGTGCAGAATGATAGTTGTTGCATCACAATCTTAACTGGAATGAACGCATCGCAACACATTTTTTGCTACTTTGTTTATAGTAAGCGACCAAATTTTGTCGTACTGTGTCGGTTGCGATAACAAGTAGGGTCACTTACGCTGCAATTCTTAAATAATTACGCATCTTACGATAAAAATGATAATGTCGTTTACTCTAAAATATAGAAAACCGTTAAGCTAACGATAAGCTTAGCATTTGATGTAACTTTCTAACTGATTGTATTTTGGCGGGAATAGTGGACGAGCCGAGTCCGTTATAGTTTAAAATGTCGTTTGCGATGAAAAACGCTGTTTAGGTAAAAATGTCGCTTACGATAAGTCGGCGGTAATGGCTCGATATCTTTATAGTATTCTATCTTCATACAAACGGTCGGAACGCGAGTCGTACCTACACTTTTTAAGTTAGTAGGGAATTAGTATACCGACAGTCTCGAATGCGCCTCAGTGGCGAATATATTGTGTTGTTTTTGGTTGCTTGAATTCGTCAATAACGCACCAAGAGATAACAATTTTTAAATTACCTGGGAACTCCGAAAGACTATATTATGTTCCTGAAACTTAATAGACTATAAAAAAATGACTTCCAGATTATAGGTACCTACTTACTACACTATTAAAAAAATGATATACCTACGTACGTAATTTGTTTCTTTTTTTAAAAGGTAAATATTTCGCTTTTTCTACCGAGTAAAGTAGGTAGCTGGATTAATAAACAAATAAGTGGATAGGGTGAAAAAGCGACCTACCTACGCTCGCGTTGAAACGAACTGGTAAGTACCTACCTGCCTAGGTAGTTTCTTAGGCTAGGCTATCTATCTACCTACATATGTAGGTACTACCTACTTACATATATTATTGAATCAAACAAAATATCATTATAAAATGATTATGACAGTAAATGATAGGTACAGACGCCAGCTGCACATCAGGCCATTAAAAATTGACAAATTTCCCCAATTGAATATGAATCTTACGCTTTTGTTATAAAATTGAAAATCTATCAAAGAAATTTGACAAATTGTTGCTCCAGCTTGTGCTGTATCTACCTATTTAGTAAGATTTACATTATTATTTACTTTTTAAGTAAGATTTTGTAGTCGGTAGTTAGAGGTTTTGTCAGCTGTGTTTTGCATTGTGGTTAAGTAAGAAGTAGGTGTTGAAGTTTGTAAGGATTGCAGAATAAAGGGAAATGTTTTTTTTTTGAGACGCCTTAGGCGCAAATATCTTTCAGTCTCAAAATAAGGGTGGTTTTTGTAGCGGAGCGCTGACAATGCGGCGAAGCGTTTTTAGCAATCAGATATGAATAAAAGAGCTGGAAATGCTTTTAGGAAAATATATGTATTGAACAAGAAAAATCTATATGACAAGTGACAACTAGCATTGTCAAATTAAGAAATATACTCTACTTTATACTAAAGCACTGCAGCTGTACAATACCAAAGAGGCTTTAACACTTTCCCTCAGCTGCTAGCTGCTAGTCGACCTTCTAATTCTTCAGACCTAAGTTCTGACAAAGCTCCTGTAATCTTGGTCTGGGCAGGGTCTTAGTCAGCAGGTCTGCTAACTGTGTAGCAGAGCTGGTCCTTTCGACCACAATATCGTTTTGAAGCACAAGTTCTCTCACAAAAAAGTGGACCTGTTTTCAGACATCCAGCATGATCAGCATCACTATAGGCTTTTATTTGGTTAGGAGAATTCACATCATGAACATACAATATTCCTCTTGATAATGTTCCTTTTAAATATCTCATGATGCGCTTTACCATACACCAATCGCTTGTAGTTGGCTTTTCTAAGCTCCTCGAAGCTACTCCTACAGCATAAGCCAGATCAGGGCGAGTGCCCACCATCAAATAAGCGAGCGAGCCTACTGCTTCTCTGTAAGGAAATGACTGTGACTCATTCTCAGCTTTCCCTTTTTCAATAATTCCTTCTTTCTGTAAAGGAGTTGATACTGGATTGCAGTCTCTCATATTGAATCTCTCTAAGACCTTCTTTGCGTAAGCTTCTTGCTTTATTAGAATAGAGCCATCTTCCTTTTGCTCTATTTCTAATCCGATTATCCGAGATAATATGAAACTGGCTTGGTTGTGATTAGTAAAATCTTATTCAAGTCATCAATGAAATGATTTGCAAGGTTTTTATCACTCGCTGCAACTAAACCATCATCAACGTAGAGTGCTATTAAGATTTTCTTATCACCCATGGTTTTCATATATAAACATGGATCAGCGTCACTGGTCTTAAAACCTAAAGATTCAAGAGTTTCTGTAAAACAATAATTCCAGCAGCGTGGTGCCTGCTTTAATCCATAGAGGCTCTTTTTTAGGTGACATACTTTTGTTGTCCCATCCTCAAATCCTTCTGGCTGCTTCATATAAATGTCTGCATGCAAAACACCATTGAGGAAGGCTGTTGCAACATCAAACTGAATTAAATGCAGTTTCTCTCTTGCTGCAACACTGAGCAAAGATCTTACAGTTGCTAACCTGGCTACTGGGCTGAAAGTTTCATTAAAGTCAAAACCCTTCATTTGCCTAAACCCCTTTACAACTAATCGAGCTTTATATTTCTCTACTGTACCGTCAGGGTTGGTTTTAACTTTATAAACCCATTTACATGGCAGGGCTTTTCGATCTCTTGGTAGATGTTCCAAGTCCCACACTTTGAATTTTTCTAAAGAATCCATTTCATTATTCATGGCTTTTAACCATCTATCTTTACTTTTACCACTTGATACTGCTTTCCTTATATGTTGAAGGTTCTCTTTCGGTAATCGAATCGACGAAGAACAAATTATAGTCATCCAATTTTTGTGGAGGTCGTAGAGTACTTCTGTCTCTGATATTATACCTCGGAACGTCCGGTGAAGCAACATCTCCCTCTGAATTCATAGGCATCTCAACTTCAGAAGGAATAGCATCTACGAACTCTTCAGTTTCACTATCTGAAAATGCGTTTTCATTTTCTATGATCTCATTTTCTTCTTCTCCCTCTAATTGGAATGACTGTCTATTCTCTTCAAATTCAGCGTCTATTGCCGTTTCAATAGGCGTCATGTCTAAATGTCTATCTTTTCCTATATCTCCCTCTAATCGAATAGACCTCTGTCTTGATAGGACTTCATGATTTGTAGGAATATCTATTAGCGGTGACTCTTGCTGAACACCTTTTTCAAAATCTGTTTTAAATGATACTGTCCAATCTTTCTCAATTGATTTAGCATCTTCTCTCGAAATGTCAGCTTTTATGCCAAGAATAGGCGTCTCTTCGAAGATAACATTTCTGGATCGGATGAGGTTGTCAACTTTATGCTGTGTTTCATACCAGATACGATAACCGTCATCATTGTCGTATCCTATGAGAATGCCTTTAGTTGCTTTCTTATCCATTTTTTTTTCGTTTCTGTTTCGGAATGTGAGCGTAACACGTGCTTCCAATAATTCTTAATGTTTTATGTTGGGCTTTTTCCCAAACCATAATTCATAGGGCGACTTGTCCTTCTCTCTAGTTGCGCCTGTTCGGTTGATGATGTACGCAGCAGTCATTATTAGTTCTGCCCATAATGCTTTTGGTAGCTCTCTTTGAGCATTCATTAACGTCCTTGCGGTTTCAACTAACGTCCTGTTCTGACGCTCACTACAGCCGTTCTGTTCTGGCGTGTAAGGCATGACCAGGCGTTGCCTAATTCCTTCTTTATTCAAAATATCCCTTATTTCCTTGTTGTCAAATTCCGTTCCGTTATCACTTAATAGTGTTTTAACTAGGTACATGTCCTACGACAGTCGTTTCTTGCAGCATTATACGCAATTTGTCTTTGACTTCGTTCTTGTGTCTTATACAATAAACCATGCAGTATCCGGAGTAGTCATCTTTGAAAAGTACGTAGTATCGATATTTTGTAAAACTCATAGGGAAAGGACCGCAAACATCTGTATGAATTATTTCACCAGACTGTGTAGATCTCTCTCGTTTACCAAATTTCAGTTTATGCATCTTTCCGTAGACACACGCTTCACACAACTCTTTGTTTACTGGAAGTAACAATCCCAATTCTCTTTGAATTACTTCCTTGACGTGCCTTTTATTTTGATGCGCTAGTCTTTCATGGTAAAGCTGCATCAAATCGCTTGTAGAAGTGGCAAGTACTGATACTGCTGGCAGGATGTTGCGAACTTTCAACTTATAAAGTCCTCCACAGTGGTTACGTTTACCAACAACTGCAACTACGCCATTTAAAAATACTTCACAAGTTTCCGGCGTCGAAATAAACTTGCTATTTCTCTGTTTATCATGCATTGCAAGCACAGAATACAGATTTCTTTGAATCTCTGGCACAAACCAAACGTCTGTTAGTGCTAAATCCACAATCTTTCCATTGACTTCTGCTTCCAAGTGAATTGTTCCTTTGCCCCGTGCTTGAACAATGTTACCATTCGCGGTGGTTACTCCTTGGATTTCGTCAAACTTATGGAATATTTGGAACAGATCACTCCTGTTTGTGACATGGCTTGTCGCTCCATTGTCCACATACCATGACTCTCTGTCTTGCGGTACGAATGCCATAACATCCACGCTCATGATAGCCATATTCGCACCTTGACTTGAAGATGGCTTTTCTTTACTGTCTTTAGCGGGCAACCATCTTTCATCCATTTTTGACAGGATCTTACTCGATGTCCCAACTCATGGCAGTAATTGCATCTCATATGCTTATCCTTCTTCTTCTTATCTCTACGAATCGTGCTATCTTTTGTGATCACTAAAATCTCTCCACTCGATTCACCATTCTTCTTTGAAAGTGACTTCTCATGGGCGCAAAGGTGACTTGTCAAACCTTCTACTGTCCTTTGTTCTTTGGCTAACAACAACCAACTTGACTTAAATTCGAAGTATTTCTGATCTAATGTATCCAGAATCTTACAAATTAGGAATATTTCTGTTAGTTTCCTATTGGGATCATCTTTGCTGATCTCTCTATTCAACTGACACCAGAGAACTTTCAATTTGCAAATATGTGTTGCGATATCATCAGAGTTATCTAATTTAAATCCGAAGAAATTCAAGCAGAGATCATAAGCTCTATTCTCATTATCTCCATCGAATAACCGATGTAGTTCTAGCCAAACTTCTCTAGGACATGTGAAAGACATTACCTTTCTAACGGTCTCCTCGTTCAAATTTGTCGAAAGTAGAATCATTGCATTGTTCTCTGCCTGTATAAAACGCGCTAATTTCGTTTTAAATGCAGTAACTTCAGCATCTCCTACTCCTGCTAACAACACGGGTCTCTTACATTTTCCTTACACGATATCCAATGCATTAGGTATACTTCTGAGTAATATAGTATATATCTTAAATTTCCATGTATCCCAATTATCCTTACCCTGAAGTGGTGCAATTTGTACCTTCGTCCTCAAATTTTTCACTTTTTCGAATGATTGCATTTTGCAATGGTCCATAACCTGTAGCGGAGCGCTGACAATGCGGCGAAGCGTTTTTAGCAATCAGATATGAATAAAAGAGCTGGAAATGCTTTTAGGAAAATATATGTATTGAACAAGAAAAATCTATATGACAAGTGACAACTAGCATTTTCAAATTAAGAAACATACTATAGTATATACTAAAGCACTGCAGCTGTACAATACCAAAGAGGCTTTAACTGTTTTTTTTTAAACTTCTAATCAAAAGCGTAGCATGCATTTTTATTGAACACTTCCTATTTCATTTATCTATTTCATTTTTTTTTATTAAATGAAAAATATTATGTACCTATATTTACAATCACAAAACTTAAAGGAAAATAAAACACTACAAATTTATAATCACAAAATTAGAACACACACTAAGAAGAAATTAAAACACTGTACGCGAGACAACCCTATCGCACGTTAAGGTACCGCTCGCATGTAGGTAATTATTTCAAGGACAGGGCCGAGTTACAATACTGTATAGTTAACTTTACTGTGCTAGTGTCGACTGTCAGTTCTGTTCTGTCACTGTCACTGACTCACTGGCCAAAACTAGTGATGCGCGACTGCGAATGATCTGGTTACTCGAATTATCTGCAACTACTAATTTACAAATTCGACTTG
Organism: Charanyca ferruginea; assembly: GCA_947361185.1. Classification (NCBI taxonomy): domain Eukaryota; kingdom Metazoa; phylum Arthropoda; class Insecta; order Lepidoptera; family Noctuidae; genus Charanyca; species Charanyca ferruginea. Next base: position 1,337,800 of record OX376071.1, on the reverse strand, counting down.
AATATTAGTAGGTACTAATTTTCATAATCGAATGACCACTACTAATATTAGTAACTACTAATGGCGTCGCGTCGGTCAGACGGTAGTTGTTGTTCGAATGAATGGTAGAACGAGCAATACATCAGATTATGAAACAAAAGACAGATAGACCGCGCGTAACACTGAGAATGAAACCACAAAAGCAAATACAAATTCAAAAGAGAATACCTACAATTCGCTTCGCTCTGTACTGACACGAGTCGGTACAGCACGAAGCGAAGTATCGTTACAAGAAACAAATACTAATACAAATACAAATTCAAAAGCGAATACGATATATATAATCACGAGATTGTAGGCATTCGTTTTTAAATTTGTATTTGCTTTTGTGGCTTCACGCTTAGTGTTCCGCGCGGTCTATCTGCCTTTTGTTTTGTAATCTGAGCCTAGCATAGGCACAGAATACTTAATAGTACTACGTACAGAAGGGACACTCCCTTCCCCGCGCTACATCAGATACCGCACCCTCACCCCGCACTAGGAGGGGCTAACCGTCGACTCTTTAGCCAGGGCGCTCAAAATCGTAAGAACTGCAGCGCTGTAGGTACTGCTGACACAAACACACAATTTTGCGATTTATTTTGTTTTAAGTTTTATTAGTTTTAATCTCGATGATTAATTTATTTTCCAAGTTTTCGTCGTTTTATAATAATACAATTAAAACTTCCGTAATAATAACATACCAACATTACCAGCTATTAATATTGCTCTCTCTCTTTATTGTCTTAGTTATGTACTTATGTACCTTTCTTTCACGTTCTATTCATTCTTGGAATTGAAAAGTACCCTACGCACTAACCTTGTCGCGTCGCCCCATTGTAATTATTATTATTGTAATATTTTAATTAATTCTTAATTTTTATTTTTAATACTTTTGAACTTAACATGTATGGACATGGACTGGTTCCGAAATAAATGAAAAAAAAAAAAAAATTGCGTTGCCGCGTAATGGTACGGGGCGATCGTGAATTCCATATTTTGTAATTAGGTAGGTAGGTACCTTAATTTACCATTATTGATGAATAAATAAACCTCTTTACATAATAAATATTATAATATTACTTTTAACTCATTACAATTCCGAGTATTCAAAATCAAATATCATTTATTTTATTTCTTTAAGAAATAAATAATTGAACGCTCGGACAAGATCACTTCATAATAATGCTCGAAACGTTCGGGTAGTTCCGTCGTCGTTCGGTTCACCCGACGCAAAGCGCTGTCGCGCCATTTTGTACGCCACGACATCCAACTGATTCAACCCTACTAAAATTCACGCACACATTTGCACGTGTACAGACGTCATTTGGTTTTGTAGTAGTAATAGGTAATTATTTTGCTTGCAAGTTTTGTATGAAGTGTCCGAGGTGTGGCATAGGTATACTTTTAATGATTGATTATTAATTCTTTTTAACTTTATAAGCACATTTATTGGTTTACGTACTAATAACCAGGTACTAAACATTACTATTAACATATAATTCTATTAAACCTAAATATGGAGTGTCGAATTATTTTACCATTACACACAAAGTGACAAAGTCGTACATCCAATTCGAATGTCCAATTAGTTACTGAGTTTTTAAATCACTCGAATCATTTGAATAATTCGTTCAGTCGAATGATTCGAATGAAATCAGCAGTCGCGCATCGCTAGCCAAAACCAAATGTTTGAAAACAACTTGGATGGCCGGTAAAATAAAATTTTAATAAATTGGCCAAATGGCGAAAAGTTCCAATACAAACTTGTGATTTTGGACTTGTGTAATGAGCAATGGCATCAAATCCAGAAAGAAAAGTTGTAAAAGTCGTAGTTTTGGGCGATATCGGCAGAAGTCCACGTATGCAATATCATGCGTTATCTCTTGCAAATAATAAATTGGAAGTGAATATTATTGGGTATTTAGATTCTCAACCTCTCAAGGAAATCTTGGAACACCCTCACATCACGATAACGGAGCTTCAGTCTATAAATATTGGACCCAGACTAGTGAGATATGTCGCCAAAACGATATGGCAGACGATTAGCTTACTTTTTACCTTATTCATCACAGGTAAATGTAAGTATGTGCTCTGCCAGAATCCTCCAGCAATTCCGACATTGCCGGTGTGTAGAATATACTGCTTGTTTAGTAAAGCCGAATTCATAGTAGACTGGCACAACTATGCCTATTCTATAATGGCCATGTCTCTATCTCCTGAAAATATATTTGTCAGAGTAGCAAGATCTATAGAGAAGTTCTTTGGTCAGTCAGCAGATCATAGCATATGTGTGACGTATTCCATGAAAGAGGATTTGTTGATGAATTGGAATGTTCGGTGAGTGTTTTCTTTTTTAAATTGTGTTTTGTATGATCCCATTTCTTTTGTATTTGTATTATATAAATAAAATATGATTAGTCAGTTATCTCTTTTAGGTAATAAGATGTGGTGACTACCCTCATTACCAACAAAATTAATTTGAAAATTGTTTCATTTTCTTTTAATTTATAACGTTTGAGTAGATCTCATCTTCTCAATATTACAAAATGTAGAAAGAAAATGCTGAAAAATATGTCTTTGTTTTTTAGCAATGCAACAGTTCTTTATGATAGACCACCAAAAATATTTAAACCACTCACACTAAGCGAAAAACACAATTGGTTTGTTGAGCTAAGTAAGATAAACCACGGGTTTGAGGGCTCCGGGCGTGATAAGTTGAATGAAGACAATGGGGAGGCTGTTGTGAAGACACTGTTTACTCTGGAGATCAATGGCAGTGTGCAACTGAGGCCGGATAGACCAGGGCTTCTGTTCAGCAGCACTAGCTGGACCCCTGATGAAGATTTTGGACTACTGTTGGAAGCTCTACAGAGTAAGGAATTGCTTTTCGAATCTTAATAAATAGATATAAGTCTGACTAAAATTACTAATCTACCTTGAAGCATGGTGATCAATGCTCATGGCCTTTGCCCTGCGGTGGAACAGTTGATAGGCTGGTATTGTTATTATTAAGTATTAATGCATAGATTTCAGAATTAAGCAAGTCTTAAAATATTCCAGAGGAACATATAAGGATACAAATATTATCCGTTGTGTTAAGTTTGATCAATAACTTTCTGTGTGCAAAATTCCATCTAATGCTGTTCAGCCAGTTTAAAGGTGAAAGAGTAACAAACAAACATCCATTCATACTCACAAACTTTCACATTTTTAACATTAGTAGGATAGGATGTATGTTTAAAATGTAAAAACAAACCTTGTTATTCTGAATGTAATAATTATTTTTATCTACAGTCTATGAAACAAGTTATGACCTATCTAAAAGCCTGCCGAAGTTGGTTTGTGTGATTACTGGCAAAGGTCCTGAGAAGCAACGCTATCTGAAAGAAATAGAGAGACGGAAGTGGCAGAACATCCAGGTCTTCACCCCATGGCTAGAGGCTGCTGACTATCCCAAAATGGTGGCCTGCGCAGACCTCGGTGTGTGTCTCCACACTAGCTCGTCAGGCCTAGACCTGCCCATGAAAATAGTTGATATGTTTGGGGCTGGACTTCCTGTTTGTGCTTTTGATTTCCTCTGGTAAGACTATTTTAAGTTCTTAAAAAACCTCAGGCAGAAGTTGAGTGCATGGGTGTTTGTAAATAGGGCACAGCTTCTGGTCTGTATTGGTCCTCAATGCAGACCTCGGAATTATAGTTTTTTATTTTATTTTAAGTACTTATTTGTTTTCTACAATATAATTATGTATCCACTTGTTGTAGTTTTAGGTCTTGTTCACAGAGTAATATAATATACCTATACAGCACAAACTATTTTGTAATGTGCGTCACTATCTCGTGAATAAATGGTTTTTCTTTCTTTCTTTTCTTCTTTCTAGATATTTTGTTTTTTGGCTGTTTATGTATATGAGTTAATATGTTTGTAAACACACCCATGATACAGGAAAAATTCACAGTGGGGTCAGTTTTAAAATTTAAAAAGCACCATTATTATTTACAGAAATTAGTGATTTGCATAGATGAATCCCACAAAAACTTTTATCTGCTTACAGTTTAGATGAGCTTGTAGAAGACGGCGTCAATGGTTACACCTTCAGAGCTAGCGATGAACTCTACAAATTGCTAGCAAGCTGGTTCCTGGACTTCCCTAACAACACCAGACAAAACTTGATAGCAGAAAGGATGCGCAAGGAAATCGCCACTTTTAGAGAAAACAGTTGGGAAGACAACTGGAACCTCCGAATCAAAAAGTTGTTTACTTCCTGATTAAGTGTTGTTATCATTTTAGGGGCCAATGTTAATGTAAATGAAATCCTTATTTTAATAAAATTGTTATTTAATTATTATTGTATGGTAGACTTTTATTGAGTTGCATTGCAAACATTTTTCCTGTTGGTTTGTGGAGCAGATTTTTAAACAGTTGTGGCCCGAAATTAGCTTGGACCGTGGATTAGATACAGGATAAAAAAAAAAGAAAACATTTGTTGGTAGATAATTGTAATTTGAATACCTTTTTTTAAAAGTCAACCCATCAAAGTAGTTATTTCCAAATACAAATTGTAGGGTCAGGTGGGGCACAGTGTTACACGGGGTACAATGTTACAATGCACATATCTCCGTCCCTGTCTTTTACTTTTATGAAGTTGGTACACATGCTTGTCAAGCTCACAAGCAGCCATCTGTAAACAATTGTCCTTGCCGCAGTTTTTAACGTGCTTAAAAAATAACATACAAAAAAGGTTTGATTGTGATAAAACGACGAAAAAATCAGTGCAAAGTTTTTAATTTCTTTCCGGACGTATTGTATTTAGGTAAGAGATGGTAGTTTTCCTTTATTTCACACATATTTAGCTACAAATTACCGTTGAATAGTTTGTTGTAAACATAACCTAAAATACACATTCAATTTTTTTTATTTGTGTACCCTCTCTGGGGCACTGTGTGACACTGTAACAGTCAGCCCCAATTAACATAATATTTTTTACTATTTCAAGGTATTAAGAGAAAATGGTGCGAAACCGTAAGAGGAAGACGGATTATGGTCTTTATAGTGAAAAAGATATGGCAGAAGCGATTCTGATGGTTGAAAGTGGTGTTAGTCTTCGAAAAGCAGCAAATGAAAAGCATGTTAATTTTATGACATTACAAAGATATGTTCAAAAGAAAAAAAAAAGTTCGGAGCAAGAAGCCGGACACATACGACTTACACCAAATTATGCCAATAGAGTTGTATTCAGTCCCGATCAAGAAAACGCGTTGCAGGAATATTTAATAAACTGTTCCAGGATGTGCTATGGCCTAGACACAATTGAGTGCAGAAAGCTAGCTTATGAGATGGCTGTTTATTATAATTTGAATACACCAAAAAACTGGGAAGATAAGAAGATGGCAGGAGTTGACTGGCTCTATGGGTTTAGAAAACGGCATACCGATTTATCATTAAGAAAACCAGAACCTTGCAGCTTGACACGGGCAACATCGTTCAATCGTCACAATGTGAATATATTCTTTGATAATTTGGAAGATGTTATGCGGCGATGTCCTAGTTTTGCAGATGGTAGTAGAGTATATTGTCTAGATGAAACTGGGACCACTACTGTCCAAAAGCCCAAAAAAATCATTGCAGCAAAGGGAGCTAGACAGCTAAATAAAGTAACAAGCGCCGAGAGAGGCACACTAGTTACAACGTGTTGTGCAGTATCTGCAACAGGAGCATCACTACCTCCAGCAATGGTGTTTCCCAGAAAGCAATTCAAGTCTTTCATGCTCAATGGTGCACCAGTAGGAACCCTAGGTTCAACCCTAGCTCAACCCACCGGATGGATGAATAATGAATTGTTTCCAGAAGTAATGAAACACTTCATAAAAGTAACCACGTCTACAAAAGAAAACCCATCCTTACTGATAGTTGACAATCATGATAGCCACCTAGCACCTGCAGTGTTAAACATAGCGAAGGATAACGGAGTTACCCTATTAACTATACCACCACACACAAGTCACAGATTGCAGCCACTTGATGTGTCAGTATTTGGGCCTCTGCAAACATATTACAACGCAGCTATGGATTCCTGGTTGATGCGTCACCCTGGAAAGCCAATTTCTATTTACAGTGTTGCGGAATTACTAGGACAAGCTTTCGATCGGGCCATGACACCCACAAATATTAAATCTGGATTCCGAAAAACTGGAATATTTCCATCTGATAGGCACATTTTTACCGACAATGATTTCATGCCAAGTGAAGTTACAAATCGGCCACTTGAAGACCCCTCTAATGCTCCCGGTCCGAGTCAGCCTTATGGATCTCATGAAGCTTCTACTTCTTATGCCCTTGAATCAAGTCAACTCTTTGAAACTCAACAAGGTTCTTCTGATGCCCCTAGTTCAAGTCAATCTTTTGGTCATGAACATGATTCTCAAAAGATCAATGTTATAATTCTACCAGATCAAGTTACTCCACATAAATCCAAACAGGGTGATGTTACCGATCCAGCTTCTCCCGATCGACAAGTGGTGAATAGACGTTCTGAATCCGTGAGCCCAAGTTTGCTAACCCAACCTGTGGAAGCACTATCCGTAACAGCTAAAGAAAACTCTTCATTCACAACTTTTCCATCTACTCAAGGTGAACCACTAGTTTCTCCTCTAGAATTTCGAGCTTATCCAAAAGCGCAACCGAGACTACAATCAAACCGTGGTAGAAAGAGAGGAAAAAGCTGCATTCCAACTGATACACCTATCAAAAATGAAATTGAAAAAGAATCCTTGGAAAGAGAAAGCAAAAAGTTAGGAAAGGGAAAGAAAAAGAAAGTGTCACAAAAAAAAGAAAATCCTAACAAGAGACTGAAGACAAAGGAAACTACGAAAAGAGTTCTATTTAGTGATGATGAAAGTGATCTATAAAACATCCCAATATCCTCCTCTGATAGTTTAACATCTGAGGATGAACTGCCTTTAAATCACTTCGTGAAACCGAAAAAGGACGATTTTGTAGTCGTTCAATTTGTAGGAAAACAATTAGTAAAGCATTATGTTGGAAAATTACTGACAAATATTGAGGATAATGAATATGACGTTAGCTACTTACGTAAAAGTGGCAAAGTTGACAATCATTTTTACTTTCCTATTGAACCGGATATGGCAACGGTATCATTAGAGGATATTAAAATAGTGATTCCGCTCGTAAATGTTGCAGAAAGACAGACCAAACGTCAGACAGATGTCTATACGTTCCCAAAGAGTATTTTAAAGAAATTTAATATTTGTTAGAGTTAAACATTTTTCTATAATTGTTAGTTTTTCTATTATTTTTATGTTGTAACATTGTGCCCCTAACCCTGTAACAGACTACCCCAGATACGGAGCTGAGTGTTACAATCGACTGATTTAATTGAAGTGCAATTTAAATTAAGTAGTTGTTAATAATATTAATGTTTGAGTTATTTTAATTAAAGAGAGATTGTTAAAGTTTATTTCCATGCCAAAAACAAGCTGATTAAAATTTAATTTTTGTCACTATATTCTATTTAATTTTTTTTGTAACACAGTACCCCACCTTACCCTATTAATAAAAAAATAGCACTCAGTGTTGCACATAACTTAAACTAAGAGTCTTTCAATTTCTTGCTGAATGGTCTGGATCTGCGGCTTCAGCTGCGAGCCTTCATTGATTGTGATGGAACACGAAATGATTGGTCGGGAGACTCCACACGCTCTTCCCAAGGCTTGCTTAGACCTAACAAATACATAAGGTACATTTTTGTCCTCACAGAGGATAGGAATGTGTAGCACAATTTCTAATGGCTCGGCATCCGCCGCCATTATAATGAACTCTGAAAGCCCTCTGTTCAGGGTCTTTGTAGCTTCGTTCGCCCCCTTGCGAAGCTGCTTGTAATTGGAGGCTTGTTGCACCAAGTTCAAGATCTTCGCTGTGAGGGCGGCATCCGCTAGAGGGTATGCCTTCGGATTTACTGCAGCTTCGTCACCCTAAAAACAGAAATAAGTCTGAGAAGACCGGCGATAACATAACCTAAAAATTTCACCGCGTGAACTTATTTATATAAGTTTTAGTCTCACACAAATTAATAAATCACGTTATAATACGATAACATTAATTAACATAACAATACAGCTAATTTATATGGTCCATTAGGGAACTATAGTGAAATATAAACACGTGCTTACCATGTTATTGTTTGAGATACCGAGCACACTATAATACCGAGTGTTGATTTCTTAGTCAACCTCTCGGCGATTTCTCGCTTCACTGAGGAGCTTGAATCACAAAGAAGACTTGGAGACTGATATATTATTTACTCGGTTTACTAAATGTAAACAGAGATACCTAGCAAAAGGAATAATGGACCGAAATCACCGAAATGCCGAACGGACCACAGACTGAGTGCCATAGAGTACTTCTGTGGAATGGACAATGTGTGTGGACTAAGAAGCTTAGCTTTTAGGTAAAGATGGAGCCAACACTTCGAACAATAAGTTGAGTTAAATACGTACGTATCTCCATCTCACTCTCTGTGGGCCACCCCTCTCTTTTTAGTGTACCTGCTACCTTCTTATTTAAATCTCCTACTAAATTCTTCGAAATACTCGTCACACTAACCAAATCAGAAGTTAAACTCTGTCAAATAATGTTAATATGGATCAGTAGTTGTACTATGATTAGTTAAGTTATAAAACATAAAATTTTAGGTCACACTCACGCGTCACGCATGCTAAACTGGGTTGACGATCTGTGAAATACAATGCCATTTCCTTAGGAATCGGTAATGTGGCAATATTGACACTATGTGTCAACATAAAAATGGTCAATATGGCGGTTGTTTACTTTGCAGTTCACAGCTTCGTCTGGTATTTTTCGACGTAATCATCGTTCTTATTAAAGAAATGTTGCAAAAATTAGTAGTGCGTGGTTGTGGTAATACGTGGTGTCCAGGAGGTGATATAAAATTTCACCCGTAAGTGTTAAAATCGTGATTTATGACATTGAATCATTGTAAACATATTTCGTTGTTTTTTCACCTGATTTCTTCTTAAAACGTTTTACCAGTGTTTTTAACATATTAGTAAATGATAACTATATCAAGATCAAATACTTTTACATTGAATTTCATTGATTTTGTGCAATCTATTTGATTTTATTTAAAAGAAGTCGTATTGAAGTAGGGTGACCATATTGAGGATATATTTAGGCCTTTGCGTGAGAACTTAACTAATTATACTAATTCTAAGAAACGTGTATATATTTAATGACTGATATACACATACACTTACGGCAGTCAATTTTTATTTAATTTTAGTTGCTCATTATTCGGCTATTTTAATAACATTATTTTTTAGGTTTTCTAAAAATAGTACTCAAAGAAAATTGTGGATATCCATTGAGCCGTTGAAAATGAAGTTCTATAAAAGTGCAAGGATTTGCAATTTGCATTTTAAGAATCAGATATGATTCAAGAACAAGGTGCTTAAAACAAACAGCTGTTCCTACTATAATAAAACAGTAGGAAAGGTAAAAAGATAACTGTATTTAAAACTGTGTTACATTATTATCATGTATTTAGAAATATAATGTTTCAAATATACACAAACACATAACAAAAAGCAACATTTTATAAAATGTATTATAATTTTCAGACAACAAGTCATGCATGCAGAATCTATGGCGCAAATAGCTGCTCTGCCAAGTACTAGTTCTGGCGTTTATAGTAATTCTCCACTTACGGAAATGGAAGTGAAACATGCTGGCTGCAATGTAATTAAAAACAGTGTCGAAATATTCTTGAAAATATAAGCAGTCTTAACAAGTTACCTGGTGTCCCTTTCCGCTAATAAATATTAAATACATACTACTGATACTACTTACATACTTTTATGCACACATACTTTTATGTCTATTTATTATGTATTACATAATAATGTTATTAAGTAAAGTTTCAATTACATACTATATATTTTAACTAGTGAGTTATGCGCTCTGTTTAAGAGACATACAGAAAATATCTCGGTGATTTACGTGGTAAGAGACAGAAACTACATAGAGCAGAAACTACATAGATAAACTATATAGATTTAGTCATGTATGCTAGAAAAGTTACAATAAATGATTTTATTTTGGGTGGTTTTTTATTTCCTTTTTGAGGTTCTTACATATAAGCGTTCATATTAGGGCCGGCGCTGTCTGACGTAGCGGCACGGCAAAGGATTTTATATTTGATCAAGTTATTTTTATTCTTACTTCATCGAGTTTAGAATTCATAATACTTTATTTCTTAATGCAATGTATACGCATACATTACGTATTATGATGTAAACAAACTTAGACGACATATTTGTTTATCTTAGGCCTTAATGGTAAACAGAATATAGATATTTATAAATGAATACTTATAGCTATGTCCTGGGAAAAATAAAATAAAGGTTACCCTATTTAGAAAGAGAGGGTTGGCCCACAGAGAGCGAAATAGTGATAGATAGGTATGGCTTCAAGTAGGTATTCGTAGTGTTGACTCCATTTTAATCTACACCTTCATGGTGCGGACGCGAGCGCAGTGTTGCCAGATCCAATTTTCAAAAATCCGTAAAGTCCGTAGATTGCCTCTACAAAAATCCGTAGATCTACGGACATTTTTAAAGCTAAATCTGACTACCGGTTTAAGGGCAGTCCATCTCTAAATACATAGGGTATTTAGAGATGGACTGCCCTTAAACCGGTAAAGAAATTGTTATAAAATAAAATCTGCGGGAAAATCTCCAAGACAAAGCAAAAGACTTTTTTTTTAATTATTGTCTATCGTTATTACCTACTGACGGTGTCACTCTCACGATTCTCACTTTCTTCTCAGTAACATTTTCAGCAAGTTTTACAATCGTCAATGCCGCCAACCAAACCAAACCAACGAATCACGAAATATCACTAATAATCCATTCTGTTTTACGTTACTCGCTAATCAAACTAAACCTTTGGTTGGACTTATGGTATGATGACGTATTACAGATTACAGATATTAGTATTACAGACAAAATAACCAGGTCTACCTTTTTTTTTTTATTAACGATTCGTTTTACCCGAAATTTGATTTAATTTTAATGTTTATACATTTGTGTTATAGGAATAAGGTTCACTTTTGCTTGTGAGTATTTTGGGTAAAAGAAATACGTGTTTGCAATAGGCTGATTTATTTGCGACTGTTTTTTGAAGGATAATACTTCTAATGAAATATGATGGTACACACACATGCATACGTACTTGCTAACCTACTTTGGTATACAATGATTCTAATTCAACATATTGTTTGGGTCGGATCATAAGGTGGATAAAATCTAACAAAAATCATAGATTTGCGACTAAAATCCGTGTGACAAGACCTAAAGTCCGTAGATCTATGGACAAATCCGTAGGTCTGGCAACACTGCGCAAACGAGCCAAGCACAGTCACAGAACATATATTTACCCTAGAGTCTTTTTTCTTTTGACAAGCACGAAAGATTTGTAGTAGCATGGAAATAGTATGTACGGTCCCCAAAGGAGATAAGTATCCATGTCGCCGGAAACAGTTGAAGTTTAGTTTTGCTTAGAAACCGATAGGTTTATACGAATAAAATAAAATACAATTTATAGAGAATAAACAGTTCAATGATTTAATAAAATTTCATTTGAAAGCCCCCATTGGTTTCTAAGAAATCTTCAACTATTCACGACGACATGGATACTTATCTCTTTTGCGTACTGTACATAACGTCGTTGGGTTGGGTCCATCCATGGTCCCATTGACATACTACAGCTTGTCCTTGTTCTGTAACAGGGGTATCAAACTCATTTCTATAGAGGGCTAATTTTATAAAAAAAAAACCTTTATTTACCTTCAACTAATTTTCAAATCTTCTTTCAAATATATAAAATCTAAATTAAATAGAGCTTAAGGATCCTGGCACCCCCATTCATGTCAGGGTCATAATTGTAGTAGTTAGTTACTATCAGGATGGATTGGAAATGTTAATCAGTTGTCACTTGAGCGATGTTTGTTCTTATTTATTTTTATAACGGAAAATATCTGCAGAAAATATATTAATAGGTACTACCAAACATACACAGGATACGTGCTGCATGATTTTTTTATAATTGGATAGTTATTCAAACTTAAAATATCTACTGTGTGTAAACTGTAGTAACATTTACTTCTTTAATTCTTTATTTATACTACAGTCACATTGGAGATCTAATAATTCCTTTGCAAAGGAATTGGCCTGTGCAGTTTCATAAATAAATTAATAGGGGATATTACTGCAATGTTTTCGCACCAGAGTGCAGCACTAGCATAATCCGTAAACAACAGTTTTTCGAAGAGTCGTTCAAAGCGTGAAATTCTGCATTTAATTAATTGAGTTCAACATTGGGAACTTGGGAAGTGTATTATATTATACAATAATGCATCAGTGCTGTGTATTTCGATGTAGAAATGAAGGGAATTATTCATTTTCAAAAGAAGAAAATGTTCAAAAACTTTGGGAAGCAGCTAAAAATCACTCTAAAATATGTTCAGGTTAAGTATTCAGGTGAGATAGACGTATTTACAGAATAACGTTCACTTTTGTCATGATGTAAGACAACCAAATATGTTTTTATTCTGAGCATAACCTAGAATCCACTTTCAAATAGCCGTAGGATGCCATAATATAGTTAAAAGTACAGTTAGGTAAGTAAGATTAATTAAAACTTTGATATATTTTCACAAAATACCTAGGTATTATATAATTAATAACATAATTAAACAAGAATACGAGGTTACGCTCGTGGGTATGTGCTAGTGGTGCCCTCTGCGCTGAGTTTCGCGTAATGTTCCCTATTGTTAAAAAAGGGGAAAGGGTGGTTAAATTCTGTGAATAGATTCAGCAAAAGTAGAGAATATTCATCCAATTTTTTCTGGTTCACTGTGCCAAATGATTTTGAATAAATGAGGAAAATGATCCAGTGTTTGGTTTTTATCTGATTTTCCCATGGTTATAGTTTTGTACGACAAGTTACACGTATATAATGCGTGCGCAATTTTAAAATATTATAGTGGCATCGAATGCAGTTTGCAAATCGCGGGCCGTATTGAGATGGCTTGAAGGCCGGATGCGGCCCGTGGGCCTTATCGTTGGTACCCCTGTTCTATAAGATTACTTGAACTGTAACGTTCTTTTAGTTTATTTCTATTTTTTTCCTTCTTTTTAGGGTTCCGTAGCCAATGGCAAAAAACGGAACCCTTATGAATTCGTCATGTTTGTCTGTCTGTCCGTCCATATGTCACAGCTACTTTTTCCTTAACTATAAGAACTATACTGTTGAAACTTGGTAAGTAGATGTATTCTGTGAACCGCATTATGATTTTCACACAAAAATAGGAAAAAACAATAAATTTTGGGGGTTCCCCATACTTAGAACTGAAACTCAAAATTATTTTTTCATCACACATACGTGTGGGGTATTTATGGATAGGTCTTCAAAAATGATATTGAGGTTTCTAATGTCATTTTTTTTCTAAACTGAATAGTTTGCGCGAGAGACACTTCCACAGTAGTAAAATTTGTCTCCCCCCCTCCCCCGTATAACTTCTAAAATAAGAGAATGATAAAACTAAAAAAAATATATGATGTACATTACCATGTAAACTTCCACCTAAAATTGGTTTGAACGAGATCTAGTGAGTAGATTTTTTAATACGTCATAAATCGTTAACTGCAATTTACTTCAATCAACTCAAATATAAAAATAAACTTTTATACTAAATTACTTGCTGCTACGGGACCCTTCATGGGCGAGTCCGACTCGCACTTGGCCGGTTTTTTTTTAAAGGAGCTCGTAGTGTGTCCTTGTTAACTACGCTTGGTAAGATTGATCCGTGAGTGGGTGGGTGATTATCTATTTTATGCCGTTAGTCCTGGCTGCCATTCGTAAGTTTTTGTGTTGTTAGGGTTAATTTATACTAAAGCAGAGTCGTAGCGCATCTAAGCGTCAATCTGAAACATAATATAGCAAATTCACCCTCATCTCCACAATATAATACACATATTTCTTCTAAGATTAAAAAGACGCGCGAATTCAATAGAACCTAATCTAAGGCCGCAAATTCGGAATGGCGGGGCGTGCAGCGGAGCGTTCCAGCGTGTATTGCAAAAATAGTAGTCTATTTAGACGGGTAGTGTATTGTCGCGTGCAACGTCGTGTTCAGCGTGCACGCAATTAGTTTTCGCTAGAGCGTGCGTGCGAGCGGGGCGTCCAAGTCCGTTGACCAATCGGAGGCCGCCATTCCAGGGCAAGTATCATAACACAGAGTACTTTGTAATATATATCATAACGTCAAAGGAAAGGAACGATATACGAGGCATTTGTGTATAAATTGTTGTTGTTTGTTTTGTTTCATCTACGAATGCGATGTATATCATAATGTCATTCGAAATGATAATTAGCAAAGTGCAATCACGGCCAATCATCCAAATCCGATTCGGATTATGTCGTAATGTTTCATCTAATGTAGCAAATTCTCCTAAAGAATCTCTTTGTTCAATTGTTTTACTTTTAGTTTTTTTTTTTCATTAAATAATTCATATCTTAAAAATGAATTTTCTTCTAATAATACCTACGTCAATATCTTCCCATTCCATATTATATTTTATGAACACACCACTTCTTTTACTGGCAAATCTTAACACACTGAACAAAATATCACTTGTAAACGCTCGTTAAAACGCCAAAACACTGATCACGCCGCTTAACTACACGCTAAGTACGCTGCTACGAATACACGAAGAGAGAAATCCAATGGTTCAGTAGTCGAGCGTGCTCGCTCAAAACAACGCGCCGCCCCGTTCCGAATTTGCGGCCTAAGTGCCTACTACGCGCGCGGATGTCGCGGATGAACGCATCGTCGTCACTTGTCACTCACTCGGCATCAGTGCATCACTACAAATCAGCGTGCTAATTTTCTCGAATACGCGCGCATTCGGGGAACTTCACTTTTGAAGAATTTGACCAATCAGCGTTGGTTGCGCTCCGACGCGCGAATTCTATCGAATGCGCGCGCTTTTTTATCTTAGAAGAAATATGTAGGTATATGTATTATGTTGTAGGAGATTGACGCTTTGACTCTGCTGTAGTAGGTATGAATTGACTCATAGGCTAAGAACTCACGATGCGGTTTCGATCACCCGCACCCGCAGCGGGAGCCGCAAACAACCGCGCACACCGCGGGCGTAAACCGCGTCATGAAATGTGCTTTTGATTTTTTACATATATACAGGGTGTCCGTCATAGTCGTAGTGCAATAAAGTAACGACTAGAAATGATTTTTTTCTTCGTAATTTTTTTTCTGAATGGCCATAAGTTCTACTATAAGCCATTTCAAGGTTATCCACTAAATACCGGACAGCCTGTATATCTGCATTCTACAGAAGCTGCGGCCCCGCATCTGCAGGCGGACGCGGGTGATAACCGCATCGTGAGTTCTTAGCCTTAGGGTCCGTTCACAATTTCACATAAACCGGCTCGGAGAGCATCGGCCGGCGCTCTTCTATTCACATAGACCGGCTCGATCGGCCGTGCAAGCACGAAAGAGCATCCAAACGAAGCCATTCGGCTGCGCGATCGCGGAAGAGTACGTCATCAGAGGCAGCCCGTCTGCTCCTCTTATTATTTCACACTAAGCGCGTTAGTTTTGCTCTCAAGCATTCTCAATAATAAAATAAATGACATAAAAATAAACCTTTTAAAACAATGATTCAAAACTTTGTTTATACGTGATATACAATCTGCTCTTCTCTCCGAGCCGGTCTGTGTGAACAATAATACAATTTAAATTTTTTCCATAAAAAACAATGATTTTGTATGGCGATGCGTACGCATCCATTCAGCTTTCCGCGTCTATTCAGTTTTCTCGGCAAACAGGTATAAAATGAGGACAAATTTAATGTGTTTTTATCATGCGAATGCTCGAGTTCATCAGAACCTTCCGGGTACAGCGCCGTTCCGCCACATTAAGAGCTTTACGCGGTCGCAACTTGTCGACGAAGAGTCGGGAGCAGTTAAAGTTCAGCGCCGATTTCTCCAAAGTGGGTCGACCCACTGTCGTTTACTTTTTAATTTATTAGGTAGGTACGTTTAATTAAGCTATTGCATAGCTTTTATCGCGGGCTTTGAGCGCGGCGACCAAATCAAGAAATTCCGTAACGAAAAAACCTGACACCCCCCATTCCGCCTACCATGTAGCTCGGCCGAGCGTTCGGTTAACGTGTACCTATGTATATGGTATGGGGGTAGGGGTTGGGGGGTTAGGGGGAGTATATGTAGGGTAGGGTCACAGTAAAGATATCTATACAGCTATCTTTATACAAACGGTCGGAACGCGAGTTATACCTAGACGCGCCGACTTAGAATACCGACAGTCTCGGATGCGCCGCAGTGGCGAATGGACGGTGTGATGATTTTGTAAGCAGTAAGCGTGCGATTTGTGACTAATATTCTAACAAAATAAGTATAAGTACTTAAGTGCTTTTTTAATATGGCAAATAGAAATTGTAAAATATATTGTGCTGTTTTTGGTTGCTTCAATTCGTCAGCAACGCACCCAGAGATATAATTTTTTAAATTACCTAGAAACTACGAAAAGTAAGCTACTAGTACGTAATTTGTTTTTTTTTTTATGTAAGTACGTATTTCGCTTTTTTTTCTGCCGAGTAAGGATTAATAAATAAATAAGTGGATAGGGTGAAAAAAGCGACCTACCCACCACGGAATAATAAAAACAAGGGGAAGTGCCACGCAGCCATCGAACGTGTGGCACAATTATGTGGAAATGATCAACATTGGTCCAGTCGAGATCAACTACTTGCAGCGACGTGACATATCGCACAATGTCGCACGTAAGGAAAAAAAATACAACCCTGCCTTATTGTGCATTTTTTACATGCAAATATGATAGCAGGGCAAACAATGTTTCTTGCAAAGGTATATCGTATCACCAAAAAGTATAAAACTTTCATATATTTCAATATAATCGATTTTTATTGACAATACCATATTTTTACTTTGACGCGAACAAAAAACTACCTTATGTCGATTCATTAAAGTCTAAATTAGCTTGCTCGCTGTCTTGATTGTAATCGTTTTACGTGGCATAAATTCTAGAAACTTCGACGCTACTCGTTTAGGGATGCGACACATTAATGCAAATAGTTCGTGTCGATAAAACAATAACATGTACCTATGTATGTTTAGTACCAAACTTTTTTTTTAATAAATAAAAGTACGAGTTTGAAAGAATGAGTTTTAAAAACCTTATATCTAAATTCTGGCAAATAGTCATTTATTCGCTGTTAGACGTAGGCCTATAAATATTCTATTATATACTTACATGTATATAGTTTATCTTCACAAAAATTAAGATGTCGATTATGTTTTTAAAAGACTGTCACGTATTTAAAAAGGATATTGTCATGTCTAAAATAATGCGTCATTTCATTGGGACGTCAATCAATTTTCTACATACAATCATATTACGGACTCATATTATCACAGAAAAATATGTCAATATACGCATACATAATTAATTAATCGTCATTTTTGATCCATTACGTACATTAAAAAAATCAATTTAAACACTGTAGGTAATTACATTTCTTACATTGTACAAATTATCGACAACTTGACCACATCTCTCATTGAATTGAAAAATAAATAACAGTTGCATGCGAAAATGACATCTATATATAGTAACAATAGATGTCATGTTAAGTAATTTGGTAACAGCGCTCTCTAGCGTCGAATAGCTGAACTCGTTGGACATTGCTCGAATTGGATTGTTAGATGGAAAAAATATCTTTAGTGATTTTGACATGTAAAATAATAGCAACGTTCGTCAGTTGTGATACGGTTTAATTTCAAACAACAATAAATAAGCTTTTCGCCAAAGTTGCGTTTCTAATTTGTAGCCAATTATATCATCGTTTTCTGTGTATTGCAAGTACATTTTAATTTGCAAATGTGTGAGTTTGGCGACACTGGATCCAGTATTAAGTAAGACTAAGGGCACTTCCTCTTGTTTTTATTATTCCGTGCATAAGGCCATTCCAAATTGTCAAATTTCCCCAATTGAATATGAACCTTATGCTTTTGTAATAAAATTAAAAATCTATCAAAGAAATTGGACAGATTGTTGTAGCTTGTGCTGGACTCTATACCTACCTACTTAGTAAGATTTACATTATTGTTTATTTTTGAAGATTTTGTAGTAGGTAGAGAGGCTTTGATTGCTAAACTTAGGTACCGCACACGCGATGAGATTGTTGATATTAAGTAACGTCTGGCAGCAGTTCGACATCGGATGGGTGACCAAAAAATGGTAAAAAGTGGTAATGGAGACCTTAATAAGCTGAGATGACAAAAGAATATTACAATTATTTCAAGGTGTTGAAATTTGTAAGGATTGCAGTTTGTTTTTTTTTTTACCTAGAATAAAGAGAAATCATGTTTTTTTTCAGACGCCTTGATTTTCGTACGTCTCAGGCGAGGCGCAAATATTTTTCAGTCTCAAAATAATGGTGGTTTTTTTTTATTAAATGTAATCAAAAACATAAAATGTATTTTTATTGAACGCTTCCTATTTCATTTACGGATTTTTTTATATTAAATAAAAAATATAATATTTACATTCACAAAACTAGAAAGAAAATAAAACACTTTTCACATTTATAATCACAAAACTGGAAAGAAAATAAAACACAAACTAGGAAGAAATTCAAAAACTGTACGCGTGTCAACCCTATCGCATGTTGAGCTACTGCGCGAGTGTAGGTATTTATTTCAAGGACAGGGCCGAGTTACAATACTGTATAGATATCTTTACTGTGGTAGGGTGGTGTAGAGTATGGGGGAGTAGGGGGTAGGGGTGGTGGGGGGTAGGGTACGGGTAGGGGGGTTTATAATTTAATTTAAATGAGTGAATATTGACTTTGACTCTTTTGATTTCTTTTGACTTGTTTTGACTTTAGACTTCTTTTGGCTTTTGACTTCGACTTTGACATGGATTTCCCTAACTCTTGCGCTAGTGCATGTGTGTTACTCGAGCGCAGCAGAATAACATATGGGGGGCAGCCTTGCGACTTGTGAAGTGCTTCCACTATACCTGAGCCTTTTATGTAGCGTCGAATGTCTAGGACAGCCGATCAGATTAGCAAAAAGCTTAGCTGAGCTTAGCTTGCTATACATATATATATATATATGTTATGCTATGCAATAGCTTTACCGCGGCAGTCCCCGAGTGCCACAGTGCTTTTTTTTCTATTTCTTTTGCAAGAAGCCAAACGATAAAAACATCGCACATAGAACTGTCCATGTTGAGGACACAATAGGTACCTAAACCGTTTTCACAGTAAAGAGTATGAACCTAATCGCTTGTCAGTTATCCAGCGCCGTACTTAAGCGCTTCAGATAACACGCTATGACGGCTTTTCAATCTTACGATGCTGATAGACAATTGATGTACAACTGTATAAGAGCCGGCGCGGACTAACGGCGTGGCATGGCATGGCACGGCACGGCATGGCACGACGTGGTTCAGCAGCTCGAAGGACGATTTGGCATGCCGCGACACGTAGTGGCATCCCGCAGCAAGCCCAGCCACTCCTCCCTTGCCCCCACACTCAGGATGCGCCATTCGCCGAAGGCACCGCCGCACCCATTTCAAAACTTATTTCAATTACTTTAGCTGTCATAATCCTATGACCTATATGACTTGCGGGACACGGACTGACGCGGTGTGACGCGGTGGCACAATAATAATCTTAAAGACGTCGACGACTCAAATCTTAATAATAATCTGTCTGTGCTAAACTTAAGTTTTAAGGGGAACTAAATAGATGTATTAGCTCACGACGTCTCTATCGCGTCAGGAGCAATTTTAAAAAGAAATGAAAGCCTGGGAAACTAGACATGGGACAGTACATGTGTGCAAAACACCTTTAATTAAATACTGCTAGAAATGGCTCCACTCAGCGCGCGCGAGAAATGTGTCCTTTGATAATTATTCACTTTATTGCCAGTTTGAGTCACAACATCATAGTAATTAAAATTTTCACATAACTTTTTTTTTATAGTTCATCACTGAAGCCTCTCTAATGAGGGCTTCACATATTTATACTAGTTAGGTTTTTTGAAAGTGTTCTGATTGTTCTGATTTTGGCTGGACAGGAAAGCCAGGTGGCCTTTAGGACACTTGTTGGCATAATGTCCTTTGGTACCACATTTAAAACAGGTGACTTCTTCCAGTGGTTTGTGAACAATTCTCTGGGGTCTCGGGGCATTCATGTCGTCGTTCTCATTGGCTGGTTTAACATAACCGAGTGAACGATATCTCGCCTCTTCTTGTCTTTGTGCTGCTTCTCTTTGCTGCAATTTAATTTTCAAATATTTGTACATAAAATACATTTAAAAATATGAACCAGGCAGTGGATTTATTCGACGAAATCAATAATCAGAGGATAGAAAATAGAGAAACAAATGAAGGATTGATAAATGAGACAATTTGTTATTCCTACTTTACAGAAATTATAAATACTACAAACCTCTGCTGGTATCTTATTACAAGATGAAGCTTTGTGTCCAGCTTCAGAGCAGTAATGACATACAGGCAATCTCTTAGCATCCTTGGTTTGTTCTGGAGGAGCAGGTAGCTGAAACCGTGGATGCATATACTTGCAGGTGACACCTTCAGGACAAAACCCAGAGAGGTAGTTCATGCAAAACACGCGGCGTACGTGTCGGTGCCGGCAGTGGGGGCCGTGGCGACAGAAACCTCGATCATACCTAAAAAAAATGGCATGGTCATTTTACACAAATGCATCTAAATTCTATTATTAAAGTCAAAGTCAAAGTCAAAGCATTTATTTCAATTAAACCATTTACAGGCACTTTTGAATTGTCAAGGAGTCGGTCAGTTAGTCAGAGAGTTGAAGCTAGTTGCTCGTTCCAAAACGTAGGTAGGTCTCTATGGAGAAGAACGAGCAAGAAACTCCACGGACACTCTTTTAAATCAAGTTTTTACAAAGTTTGGTTACATTCTTGTTGCTTCTATATGTGAAAACGATGACGGTAATCTAACAATACAAAACACAAAAAAGAAGCAAGATAAAGTGGCATCTAATTCATGGCAGATAAGAGCTGACCAATCTCCACTGACAGCGCCCGTTCACGAACATGACGCGTGAATCAGCACCATTTAGCTCAACCATTTTGAAGGGAGCCGAATGATCCAACACACGCGCCACCATCAGCGAGACATTTGAGCGAGCATGACAATACTCCCAACCGCCATGTTAATTTTTGTCAAACATAAAGGTATTAATATACATGGCTCCATGGTATTCACATTTACAAAATTGAAATAATGCTGCTAAATTATACAAAACTAAGGTTTCCAATGTATATTATTTTATCATATGAAGTGTGAAAAGTTAATAATTTAAAAATATCTATATATAATAATAACGATACTCGTTACTCATGTCAATAGAAAAAGGGGTAGGAAACATCCTTTTCTTCCAATTTGGAAATTCCCTAAACTGGCTGTGGAGCAGGACCAGCATTTAGCCAAGCATCTTTATCATTGATGTAATCTTCTAACTTATAATATGCTTGTCTACATAGTGTGCGCTTAATACATGTTTTAAATTGTTTTTCATTCAATTGTAGAATATCAAGTGGTATTTTATTATAGCATTTTACACAGTACCCCATAAAAGAAGTATGTACTTTTGACAATCTGAAGCTTGGCTGATCTAATTTGTTCCTATTTCTAGTATAAACATTATGTCTGTCACCTATTTTATTAAAAAGATGAAGATTTTTTCGAACATGCATAATATTTTCATATATATATTGACAAGGTACCGTCATGATGTTAATCTGTTTAAACAATTCTCTTAGAGATTCGCGTTTGCGGAGATTATAGATTGCTCTGACAGCCCGCTTTTGCAGTATAAAAATAGAATCCATATCTGCAGCCCGTCCCCATAGCAAAATACCGTAAGACATGATACTATGAAAATAGCTAAAATATACTAGCCTAGCGGTATCCACGTCTGTCAAATGCCGGATCTTTCTGACAGCGTAAGCGGCTGAACTTAACCGCCCTGCAAGAGATGTTAAGTGAGGACCCCACTGTAGCTTGGAATCAAGCGTAATCCCTAGGAAAACAGTCCTTTCGACGAATTCAAGTATGTCCTTATTCAATACAACGTTACATTCATTACTCTTAACATTCGGCAAAGCGAATCTTATGCATTTAGTTTTCTTCTCATTTAATACTAAATTATTTACAGTAAACCAATTATGAATCTTAAGCATGGCGTCATTTACGTCGTCAAGGTGCTGTGCCCGTCTATTTACTCTAAAAATCAATGAAGTATCATCAGCAAATAACACCATTTGTGGTTGATTTTTCAGTAAATGAGGTAAATCGTTTATATAAACTAAAAAGAGGAACGGACCCAATATGGAGCCCTGCGGTACCCCCATTTTTACTTTTAAGCCTGATGAATTAACACCATTTATTTGAACTTGCTGCAGTCTATCACTTAAATATGATTTTACTAAGCTAAGCGCTTGTTTACCCAGTCCGTAATGCTCAAGCTTTAAGAGCAGTGTTTCGTGATTTACACAATCAAATGCTTTGGAGAGGTCGCAAAAAATGCCAATAGCATCTTGCGAATCCTCCCATGCTTTAAAGATATGCTTAATTAAGGTGACACCGGCGTCAGTAGTACAACGCCCTCTGGTGAAACCATACTGTTGGTCATGTAAGATGTTGTTACAATTAAAATGACTGAGCAAATGCTCAGTCATTTTTCATTTTCAAAGTGTTTGAAAAAGTAATGCTTAACCAAATGGTTAAGCATTACTTTTTCAAACACTTTGCTGAAAACCGGCAAAACTGAAACGGGTCTATAATTATTCGTGTCCTTGCAATCGCCGGATTTAAAAAGTGGTATAATCTTGCTGTACTTCATTAAATCCGGGAAAACCCCTTGGTCTACACACATATTAAAAATGAAAGCTAAATAGGGTGCCACTGTCTCAATAACCGATTTACAAACATTAGTAGACATCCCCCATAAATCTTCAGTAGCCTTGATCTTGAGTTGTTTAAAAGTCTTTATAACGATTGCAGGGTTTATATGTTTAAATTTAAATTCCGTGGGGCAGGCTGGAACATTCGAACTTAATAAATTAAAAGCAAGTGACGGCGAGGAATCTAAAGTTTCAGTAGTTTTAATAGGAACATTGGTAAAGAATGTTGCAAATTCCTGCGCAACTTCTATATTAGTACTTATGAGACCACTGGAAGTCTCCAGAGTGTAGTCAGTATTATGTCTTTTGTTCCTATTTGTTTCATTATTAATAATTTTCCAAACAGTCTTAATTTTATCATCAGCCGATTTTACTTTGTTGCTAATGTATAACGCTTTAGCTGCCTTACAAGCATTTTTAAAAGTTTTAGAATAAATAGTAACATACTTATTAAAAGTGTCAGTGTTAATATAAGGCTTAAGGCCATACAGCTCAAAAAGTCTTTCCCTACTTTTCCTGATGCCTTTAGTTGCCCAGTCACTGAATAAAAACTTAGGGCAAATTGTTTTAGTTTTTTTCTTAAAAATATTCTGAAACTCAGTTTGCACAACTGAGAAGAATTCTTTATATAAAATATTACCATTATTCATACTAAGGTCCTGAACGGGTAACTTACTTATTAAAGTCTTTTTAAATTTATCTAAATTACCAGATGTTATTGGTCTTGACTGAATCTGTATTTTTTGCAAGGGTGTGTTGGACTCAAAAGCAACGGTTTGACCGCTGTGATCAGAGGGAAGATAATTTACAATAGCTTTATCTAAGTAGTCGCAGCTACAAAAAACATTATCGATACAAGTAGCAGTGGTCGTAGTTATTCGTGTTGGTTCTAAAAACACATTTGACAAATTGAAGGATTTAAAGAGACTTATAAATCTACTGCTACTTGAATTATTTTCTAAAATATTAATATTAAAGTCTCCGCAAATTATTATTGATTTATTACCCGTTACAAGCTTAGTCAAAACATCCTCCATTATAGACTCAAATAAAGAGTAGTTATGATGATTCGGGGGTCTGTAAACGCACACTATGACATGCTTATCTAGCTCAACACAGGACAGTTCAATAATATGTTCAACTGATAGTGCAACAATGTCTCTGCGAGACTTAAATTTAATATTATTTTTTATTATAATTAGTGAACCACCACGCAGCATAGATTTCCGATTAAAACAACTGCCCACAGTAAAATTTTCATAATTAATTAACATTTCATAAGGTTTCAACCAATGTTCAGTAAAACAAATAATGTCAAACATTGTCTTTTCTAAAAACAATTCAATTTCTAATTGCTTGGAAGAAAAACCTTGAATATTTTGATGAAATAATTTCAAGGAATGTTGCTTAGCCCTTTTTTTTTAATTCTCTGCATGATTGCTAGAAGATACCTTGTTATTACTAAGTTGAACTATATTGATACTGGTACCTTCTGTTGTCTTACTTACTAGTTTAAACTACTTGAGCTTACCACCTTAACATTAGTATTATTACTAACCATGGTGCTAGTTATAGAACACTTCGACATACTAATTATGTCTGAGTTAATATTAAAAGCTAATAGCCATGCTATCTGACGTCTAAACCTAATGGGCAGATACGCTGTATCTCTAGTCGATTTCAATTTTTCAACGAAACTGTTGGTGTCAAAGAACATAAGCTTGTCACTATAGTGCATTGATTAAATTAATTAACTGTGTTTTTTTAATTCTGCATTTATTTTAGGAATTTCTACGCACAGCATAATGCCAGTCAACCACGAATTAACCTTCAATATTTGGACCATAAAGGATCATGGCAGAATTTGTACAAAAAAATAAAGATGTTCAGAGAAGTTGAAATTCAAATTCAACTCTTGGGTACCTAAAGAGTATCTCCATACATTTAAAATATTTTTAAAACCCTGCAATAAAATGGATGATAAAAGTGAATAGTTTAACGAAAATCTCATTATTACAGAACAAAACGGTGGCTGACAGTTTCACACTGAAATTGCATCTTTTATGGGAAATAATGTCACAAAATAATGATTAATCAATGTACTTTTTCAACTCCGCCAGTGTACACAACGATTCACATCACTTGTCTGCCAATTTGATAGATTCGTTGATGTCACTTATCACTTTCTTTTCTTTATAAACACAAAATGGGCAACAAGATATAATGAAGTGTTATTTTCATTTCGAAATATTTTAATTAGGTAGGTATGTGGGGGTTTAATAAAAACTTTTTTGAAAAAAGAGAACCCCCTTATAAAATAAAACTAAAAAGTGATAAATAACTTTAGCACAGAACACACATGAGTTTAGTTTCGGAAGTCGGTGGCTTTGTTTTGTTTGCTGTTTTGTATTGCCACCGACTTCCGAAACTAAAGTCATGTCTGTTCTGTGCTAAAGTTATTTTTTTGAAGGTGGTTCTCTTTTTTCAAAAAAGTTTTTATTTTCCACTTTTTAGTGCCTCCTTATCACCCAAATCCATTAAAGAACGGCAACACAGTTAAAACAGAAATTGAAAGTCCTCTTAAGAAAGAAATGAAAACGTCTTCTCGGTATTTGTTGCTTTTTTCAGAAAGCGCTGAATAAATTTCAGATTGTTGTATACTAAAACCTTCACCAGAATGTAACAAATACTTTTCTAAAAACCGCATCAAAATCGGTTCAGCCAAACGGGAGATAATCGCGGACAAACGTACATACATACAAACATACATACATACAAACATACGGGTCGAACTGATGACCTCCTTTTTTTTTAAGTTGGTTAAAAATATGGTAGGTATATCAATCTACTCCTGGTAATGAGAATACATTACTACATTGGGAAATATTTTAAACCCTCTAAATGAATTTTCTTTTTCATACAAATTAATGTATACATGTAGCCATGATTCTTTGAACAGGACAATTGGGCAAAGTGGTTTTCTCCACCATACAAGCAATTTTTTGACATGGAATTTGACCAGCGTCCAGAGCCTATGTGCAATGGTATTTAATTTTCTGCTTATATTATTGTTCATGAACCAAGGCACACAAAAAGCCTGACGCTGAATGGTTTTATAAAGAGATTTGATTTTATACCAAATCCCCCTATCTAATAAATGTATATCAAAATTCTCTTTAAAAAATAATAGTAGGTCCTTACCAGAATTTGGAGCAGGCTCCAAACTACGGGTGTTAAGGCCTAATGTAAGATCTAAGTATGTAATGTCAACCACTACATCATATTATAAAGAGCTTATCTCTGGAAGAGCTGGTCCAATTCTGATCATTCTTTTGCTATTTGGAGCCTACTTTATCTCTGAGTAGAAGAGTAAGAAAATTCATGCAGAATATAAGCTATTTTGTTTTATTATAAACTATAACTTTTAAATAAGACTTTTGTACACATGAATTTTCATCATCATCATGTCAACTTTTAGACCCCTACTGCTGAGCATGGTTTACTAATGTTTGCCATAATTTAAAATGCCATAATTTTATATGCCATAATTTTATTTGCTTAATTTCATTAGAAATAATGCTTTAGTTGCTATAATCGTTAAATTACATAAAATCATTTTCACTAATTTCATTGGTCATAATCGATCAAGTGTCATAATACTTAATGTTAATCCATAAATTTATTTGCTATAATTTTTATTTTCAATAATTTCGTTTTCCATAACATTTATTCACCATTGCCCATACTAGTACAACAATACTAGTTCAGTATGAGTACAACCGCCTGCAATGTTGATGTTATGATCATGATAACAGATACAGATTTTTTAATCACAAGGAAACCTAAATATAAACCTTCTCTATCCATTTGCATAAAATTTTAAGACCTAATATAACTTAACGTTCATTTGTTTCTCCTAATTATATTTTTGCAATAACATTATTTACATATAATGTACCTATATAAATAACATTTTAAAGCATAAATTTATTTACGCATAATGATTTTTAAAACATATTTTTACCATGCATGAAGTAACCACAAAAACATGTAAACAAGCATCCAGCATGCAAGCAAGCATGCAGCAGGTATGGTTTCTGTCACGGCGTCGGCGCTGCGGGGCTCCGGCGGTCCCAAGCGAGCTTATCGTCGCAGATGTGTTTTAAAACCACCTGCTCCTCAGCTCGCGGGCCGCCTCGCCCCTCCGCACCTTCGCGGGCTTAGATTACACTCTAGGGCTAGGGCAGATAAGACTATGTGGAGTCGGTTTTGCAGCGATTCGTTTCTGTCACTAACTTTTGTAGCACAACTTATTGTTTTTTTTAAGACAACAAACTTTAGCGTGGCACAATAGATTTGCACATTATGCTTTGTAACATTATGCGAATTTAATTTATGCCAAAACAAATCTCTAAATATTATTTGCTACGTAAATGAGCACATCAGGCGCTCGGCGCCCGCTGCCG
Organism: Charanyca ferruginea; assembly: GCA_947361185.1. Taxonomy (NCBI): domain Eukaryota; kingdom Metazoa; phylum Arthropoda; class Insecta; order Lepidoptera; family Noctuidae; genus Charanyca; species Charanyca ferruginea. The sequence continues at coordinate 1,310,194 of OX376071.1, read as the reverse complement.
CGGCACGCTCGCTACGCTCACTAGCCTTCGCGCGTTGTGTGGTCACAACCTAACCTAATCTACCCGTTACGATTTTTACTAACTTTTTATTGTCTAAAGATTGCAGATTACTGAAATAAATCATTTGGTTAGTGGGTGGCCTTAATGACATTAGTTTTTGTACAAAACAATAAACGTTTCTAAATTATATTAAATGTTGCTTATGTTAAGTAACGATTATAACATGTGTTATTATGGCAAATGAAAGTTATGACTAATAAGTTGATATGACAAACGTTATTAGTATAAATGATAATAGTGCAAGTAAATATTACGACGGGGGACGATTATGGAAAATAATAATAGTACAAATGATTTTATGGAAAACAAGACAATACCGCTGAGCATAGGTCTCCCCCAAGGGGGGTTCAGCCATAATCGCCGTGCTTGGCCGATGCATGTAGGCAATTGCAGTAGGTGTTATAATATTTAGAAGGACGCTGCTGCCCATCCTATTGTCAATATCTCTCTGTCACTTTCTATGACACGGTAGAAATGGGGTGGTGCTATTTGCTGCCGGCACCACATGGCACAGCATGAAATTTCTTGTGGAGCCTTATATTTTTTTAATGATGAAAGCCTTTAGCATTCAGTGTCATCATAGCTTTCTATTGGTGACAGAATGTTTGAAATCGGATGAGTAGTTTCAGATTTTAACTCGGACAAACAAATCACAGTATGGTGGGGACTATGATATAATATGTAGTGAAGTTTGTGATGTTTTAGCTTACTTCTGAAAATATAGACAACAATTTATATATTTCCTTATTTATGAATACATACCATGGGCAATCCTTAATTTTACTCTCAGGGTCTATATGGAGGAATGGACATTCTTTATTGTGACAGGCATTAAATCTAGCATAGAAGTAGCATTCAGGCATCTTTGACATGTCATACTCGTGAAGAAACTCGCACTGATCGCCTTTCTTACAGAGGCCTCTCAGCCAATGCTTGCAGACCACCGTGCGGTCGCCTCGGACGTGTCTATAGGGGCACTGAGGACCATTCCCACAACCTCCAGGCTGACTAAAGAATTCACATACTGCCGCAGTTGACTCTGAAAACAATGTGTTATATTATTTGTAGTAGTGCATCAAAGTAGTCATTGACTACAATCTTGATTCACTGAATGTTAAATAAAAGGAAAACCACTTACTATCCATTCCTGGGAAAGGTAATGGAAGCGCTCCATATTGCTCCTCTAAAGCGAAATCTATATCAAACTTAATGTGGTCGACGTTAGCAACGATGACTTCCATGTTTTCTAAGATTATTTTACTTTTTTGTGAAACTAAAGACTATTAAAGAGAAATATTTCCTAAAATTGCGAAGACAATAACATTTGACTGACAAAGTACTCTGTCCAGTCCACAGAATATTATATACTCTGTCTCTGTGAGAAATACCACAGATAAAAATATACCGGCCAGTCGGCCACAGATTCAACGACAGATAAAAAATCAACATACATTACGTTTAGTTCTAAAATGACCTTCCAATTGGTAAAATAATTTTTGATATTGGATGAGCAGTTCCGGAGATTACCCCCTTCATACAAACTTACAAACGAACAAATCTTACTTTTTTATAATATATTAGTATGGATTTCAAAGTCGATTAGACGTTTGTTGGAACAAACACCCTTCTTTCTAAATAATGGCCAATTATCATTGTTCATATCATTTCACAATAGCCTCTCGGGTTAACATCGAATTTTCGAATAAAACGCAGTTGATGTTGCAGAGTCATCAACATGGTTATATCTCAGACTAATTTCCTTAGTCTGAGGGCGACCAAGGCGACAGCATGAAGACATTTCATGAGCGACAGCGAATGCGTTCCATACCAAAAATACCTACCCATTCTAGCATTGGCTAAAGTAGGTATTAGAATAGTAATAGAAGAATGCCATCACGCGGATGAACTTACGTTAAAAATTTGACGATGTCAATGTCAACTTGTCAAGAATGTCAAGTCAGTCAACAATATTTGTCAAACAATAATCAAAGAGGTTAGCTTGTGCCTTGTGATTATTTTAAATTATTTATTTCTATTCGTTTTGGAATTTGGGATATACACGGAGATTACAGTTTACAAAATGTCTATATCTGATTTAAAACATTCATTAAGAAAGTATGAATTTCCAGTATGTGCTAAGGAGGCTCTAAGCAAAATTGGTAAGTGTTTACTTTTAAGTTCTTACTACCCTTTATTATAGCTCGAGAGCAAAATCTCCTATTATAGGTAGACTGTAGTATGTACAGATTTAAATGAGTTGCTATCGTTTCAGAACAATTGTTGGTTGGCCGGGCGGCTCCATCGAACAAGCAGCTAGATATAGCGATGGATATCATATCAGAATTCGTATTTTGCGAGTCAGATAGGCGCGGCGGCCGTCGAGGCGTAGGTCTGACGCCGCTCCAGGACTTACAACTTATTGACATCATCTGCGACTACTTGTCAGCTTGTACTAATGAAACTACAAAAAATACAGTGTTCTTATCACTGTTTGGTGGCATGGAGAGTCAAAGGAGGTTGAAAATACTGAGTATACTTGCTAGTATGGCAGTCTCCGCATCAAGTACTCCAGTGAGTTAACTATTTTAACCATTTTTTTATTTGTCAGAACAAAATAATGTTTTTTTTAATGTATAATTCTAAAAATTGTACCTTGCTTTTCAGGTGTTACTTGCAGTTGGTGTCTGGCTCCAACAAATGGGCTGTTCATCCACACAGTCTCTGCAACTAGTTGAGAATGTCATTCGAGACCATTTCTACTTGAACACATCAAACCAATTAGCTCTGAAGTCCCTCGCAAACACAGCTCCACAGTTTGTGTCAAACTTCATAACAGCAGTAACCGAGCTGTACATGCGTGATGCTCAAGGAACTACTAAGTTGCCACCTAAGAACCTTTTAGAAGTTATCACAGCTTGGGTTAGCAATTTAAACACAAATACAGTAAACAAATAGTAATTAACCACAGTAACAGAGAAATGTATGTCGCTAGTGTAACTATTGAATTAAGGCAGTCAGGAAATAAAATCTACAATTCAGAATAAGCAAATTTATAGGCTTATTGCTTTCACAGGTATACTCAAACCCTACACTATGCATGTCAGCACAATTGAATCCGGCTGCATTACCGAGTGGATCCATACCTATGGCTGCTGTGACTCCCCTGGCAGGTCTCATACACTGGTGTGCACTTGCCCCACTCTATATTGATGATGGTAAACACTTTATATAAAATGGATGTTTGTATGTCTGTTCCGCATTCCCATTTTAAACGATTGATGATTTTGATGAAACATTTATTTAAATGATGGTTATTGTTTACAGATACAGAAATGGTAGAAGTACCGGTACCGGTCAAGAAAATAAAACTGGAAGGCAACAGTGATAGATCAATCATAAAAACTGTTACAAACAAACCTCTGACTGAGTCTGAGTTGTACGTAAAGCTTCACCTCGGCGTGTTGCACAGCCTGCGAGCTGGGAGGCGCACGCACGGGCCACCCACAGCTGTGAACGCACAGCACCTGGCTGCGCTGGCGCCAGTCGTGCAAGGATATGCGCACACTGTGCTCAAGAGAGGAGGCAAACTACAGACTGATTCTAAGTTACAGGTTTGTATTAATAAATAAATTAGTATAATTTTTTTATTTTAAGTAGTGTGATAATTAGTCCACTTATTAAAAACTTGTAATGTATTTTTACAGGATTGTCTAGATAGAACAGGGCAAGCAGTGCAAGTGGCTCTTGCAAATGGGTGTGTCTATGGTAACATAAACAACCTCCTTGCTGCATTAGACACATTGCCAGAGAACCGTCTGCTGCGGATCATCATCAAGACACACCAACAGACCATCTGACAAGTGCTTTGACATTGAACATTGATTAAGAGTTGTTCAGTTCATAACAATGAGTGGAGGTTCTGCAATCCCTCAAGTACTTCATTATCGCTGTGTTCATAGTGATTTGAAGGTTTACAGGTCAAACATAGTATGAAAAACCTTTAAAGGCAGTGTTTAATTGAATACATATTGCTGTTAAGAAATCAAAGTAACATGATTGTTTATCATATTTTAATTAGTTTACTTTTTGACCGACACATCAAAAAAGCAAAAACGTGCCCTCTGCGCCAAGTTACAAATGATTACTCTATGGTATTACGTTTCTATATGTAATTCCATAGAGTAGTAAATCGTCTGTGAGAGTTTTGCCTGTGACATATACATGACTGTGGGTCTGTGGCAGTCATAAGGTTAATAAAGTCCATGTAAAAGTGCTACTAATAATATGTTCTTGACCAAGTGTGATCACTGTCACTGTGGTAAATCACAATGGATTCTAGCCAAGTATGCAGGACATAATATATTATAGTTCACAACTTTGTACAAACTCCTTTTCCCTCACTCTCATACTCCAATGGGACGGCAAACTGACATGGTCCAGGGAGAGATTAAAAGTCGGACCATCGGCTTCATGAACTAGAGCTTTGCATTAATAGAAAAACCTATAAGTTTACTATGAAATAGATGTATGTGTATATAAATGTAAATAAAATACTGTGATAATTTCATAAACTTAATTTTTATTTATTTCAAAATGGCTTAAATCTCCGACTTTGTTTGATCTGTGCTATTTTCTTCTTATCTTCTTCAAACTTCTGCCTGAGTGACACAATGTGCTTCATTTTTGATTCTCTTATTTGGAAAGTGTAGAAGTTCTTCAACTCTTTTCGTTTTTTCTTCCTCTCTTCCTTTTGCATTATTTTGTTTTCTACTTTCTCTGTTCGAGCAAAGCTCTGGACTTTCCCTCTCTTGGTGACTGTCACCCATCCCTCATCATCCTCTTGTTCCAATTCCTTCTCCTTCTTGTCTGCTTTCTGTGCATTTTCATCAAACTGCTTCATAAAACTTTCTACATTTTCCTTGAGTGTTTTAGGCAATAAAATAGTGCTGTTGTACTCATCAATCCATTTCTTTATTCCCACTTTAATTTGGTGCGCATTTGAGTTTAGTGGTTGTAGTTCAGTTAATTTCAATGCTTTATCTAGCTCAGCAACTTTTTTGAAGACTATGTATGCTGCCCTAAATGTGGTTTTGTTTGCTTCAGGTATAAACCTAAGTATTGGTTTCACGTCAGCAGTGGATGGTTTTAAACATAATTGAACTGACTGTACAGTACCAGCTTCTCTAAAAGCGTTTATTAAACCTCTTTCATCCGCGTAAGGTGGCACATTCACTACAAGTAACGTACGGCCCTGGGGCTTGTCTTTCGTGTGTTCCCTTACTATATGTTCCTTGAGATATACTGTGTGTGGTGCTACTGACTCGTCTGTTAACTTTAGCTCTAAAGCTGCAAAGAGAGACTAAATTATACATTTGAAACACACACACTTCATAACCAAAATTTAAATAATTTATTCTTACCTTTAAAATCTTGAGTACGTTTTGCAGCTTTCATGTTTTTAGTATTATTCGACAAACAAATATTATGTTCTGTTACTTTTATTGCTTATTTGTTATTATTACGAAATAAAAATATACATATAAACATGGTTAAATTATTTGAATTGAGGTTATGTTTATGTCTCTACTCTACATCATGAATTCATGATGATGACAGACAATTATGACAAATACATCCTCGTTCAAAAACAGTACATACCTATATTCAATTTTACTATCGAAGTGTTTCGCAGAGTTTTACTATAATACATGATATATTTTTTTTTAGGATCGATAAGTAATTACAGAAACTTAAGAAGTGAAAAGCTTTTTTCGTTCTGAAATATAAAATTTGTCAAGTTTGAAGAATTTTTCCCGTATTCTGCAATCTCTATGTGCATGAATTGACTGACCATGACAGATTTCAACAACAGTGAGTGACAGTCGTGTGACAGATTTACCACTTTGTCTATGACATACAGTGACTGTTGGCGAGAAGAGTGTCTGTTTTGCCCGTATTTTGTCGTAAATTTACGGCCATGTGTGTTTACAATTACGTGTTTGACAAAATTTCTAGTGATGATATCCACCACTGCAAACAGTAAAGTAAAAAACCCAAAGGGAACGGAAGGTATCGACGCATCGGAAAGGGACGAAATTGGACAAGAAAACACGGATGATAAGGTCAGAGGTTATGTTGGTGCGTACGATGCATCCTCATCATTTGGGGGCCCGTCCAGAGATGGCAGGTATCGGTCCCGCGGTCGTGTCACCGAGTTCAGGCCGTCCCGAGGCGGCGGGCGCGGTGGCAGGGGCCGTGGCGGATTCCCGCCCCGCGGCGATCGTGAACCTCTTGATAATTCCTATAAATATCACGAATCGCTAAACCAGTCCTCCAACGACACCTGGTCTCAAGGAAACAGTAGCAACAAGTTCTATGAGCGTTCCGAGTTGGTTGTCAATCTTCCCGAGGACCCTCGCATCTCCAAGTTGCTGCGTCGACTATGTGCCGAAGTGGACATGGAGAAATCGCTTGTTATATGCAGCAAATTACAAGACGCCGTCATGTTGCCAGAAAACTCGCGATACATACGACGTTCTTACGACATATTAGTAGAATCGCTCCTGGATGTGCTCTATGATGCCCCTGGCCCTGAGACAAAGGAAGGGGCATCTATCGTGCTCGGGAGGATCGGCTATGTCATGGGTCCTGACTTCAGGAGACATCTAGATTGGATAGCCGCCAGCTATGCAGTGCATAACTCTACTATAAAACATTACCTGACTCTCTCATTTACAGAGACATTTCAGCTGGATTACCAAACTCCTCACCTAACAGATTTTGCAGAATTGACTCTAGATAGGCTTCAGACTATTATTGAAGGCACAGACTCTGCTGATGTGTTCATGTCTGCTATAAATGCTATGATAATCATGTCAAATTCATATCCAGAACACTTCGCAAACCATTTTGTGGACACGGTAGACATTCTGGTTGGTTGGCATGTAGATAATGCTCAGCCTAAGAAGATCAAAGATTTTGCTTTACAATCGTTGTTTAAACTCAGTCGCCACTGGCAAGCAGATGTTGGATTTTCAGTAAACCTACTGAATCAGTTTGTGGAAGACATGGTGGCATATTCTACTGAGATGGATTCAAATCGTACTGAAAAACAAAATGATGTTACCACTCCTGAAGATTGTAAGCAGAAAATAACATCATTCCTCAATGTTTTTAACACTGTTGTGAAGAGCTTGGGGACACTTTTGAGTCCTACAGTGTCACAAGTTGTGTCATGGTCATTTCTTACAGAAGCATTCACAAAGATTTTGCAAGTTCTAACTAAAACTCTGAAGGATGACGCCGAAACAGATCTGATACTGGCAGGTAACGAATGTATTGCTTTGCTATTAAAATATTTGCAATCAAAGTCATCATCTTGTTCTCCAGCTCTGTTTGCATTAATAACAAAAGAGATGAGTAACTTTCTGCAAGGGGAAGAAAGTGTTAGCCTGAGTGTTATTGAATTAGTATCCACTGTTATTAAGGAGATTGCTTCAAACCTTCCCATAGAGTTTATATCACAAACAATTGGACCTGAATCACTTTTGCGTCAACTGCGCTATTCAGACAGTTCTCAAATTTTAAACAGTGTGATGTCAGTATACAGTAACTTGTTGAACTTAAAGAATATTCCACTATTACAAGAAACATACAAATATGTTTTGACAGATATTCAGAATTCTTACTCAGTTATAATACCTGACATACAAATAATAAACCCAGAGTATCAAGAAGAAGTAGAGAAAGATGATGCAGAGAAAAATGTTATATTTTATTTACAATGTTTATCGGAGCTCGCTAATGCTAGTAACTCTATAATTGGAATGTGGGCCTTACAACCTAGCATACTAGAACTTCTGGCCATAAAAATGTGTCCTCATGATGAAAAGCTAAATCAGGAGAAGCCAGCTCTTCAGTACTCTGTACTATATCTGCTTTACTCACATTGCAAAAAGAACAATCACTTCATTGCTTCTAGCGACTTAGTAACAAATACCCAGCAAAGGACGAATGATATATTTGGTTTGTCAAACTTGAGTCTTGGTGACGTCTCTAGCTCAAGCCCCACTTCTGGGCACTTAGCTGTGATCCTCAATACATTAAGCATGGTATTAGATGAAGTAGCCCCTAAAGAAACTTTAATTTTAGTCCTCAATTGGATATCTGATATATTTTGCCAGTTAGATAAATATCTACCCATAGTAAGCATGTCAAAGGGTTTTCTTGTATTAACAACTAACATGTTATCACTGGCATATCATTTTGATGAGGATATAGTTTTACTTGTAATGAAAAATTCCCAACATTTACTCAAAAATAAGACTCTCACTTGGAATGTTATGGTGTTGAAAACAATAGCAGTGCTTTGTATACTACACATCGATAATCAAAATAAAACATTGTCAAATGTTTGCAAAGATGTACTGTTTGAATTGCCATGGGATATTGTTCAGCTGGAGTTGGACAAACAAGTAGTAAAAGTGTTTACCGCAAGGAAAATGAGCCTGAATGTGCTCAACAGTGATACAAAGGCCAATTCTTTTAAAGAATATCTTATGCGAGGATCCTTTTCTACCCTTTCAAATCAGCATTTTAAAATAATAATGAATTGTGTTCTCCAGAATACAATGGAGGATAAAAAAGCTTTGGTAGATGCATTTCTAACATCATGGCCTTTACAAACTGCTGATTTAGACGAAAATAATCTTTTATTTTTCCGACAATGTGCTACAAGTTTCTCATCCATTTGCGTTGGCTGGGCACTCTCAGAACTAGCCCAAACTTGTGTGTCATTAAAATTAAGAACTATTCTGGGTAAACCACAAGAGACTTTCATGAGGATTGAAGGCGCTCTGAAGGGAATCGCAAGAGAAATATCTTCCCATGAAACTAAATACATTGGCAATGACCAACAGCACCTTGTAGAAGTTGTAACTTCCGAACAAACGAGGACTCGTTGGATAACGGAGTTCATGATGTTCTTAGAGAAATACATTTATAATGCCGCAGAAGGTACTGCTACAGTACTGCCAGCTGTCGGCAAACCTGTAAGAACGTTCTTCCATACGAACAGGCCGACTTGCCGCGAATGGTTTGCTAGAGTACGTCCGGCTGCTCTCGCCGTGAGCTTGTATGCTGGACATTTCGGTGCAGCCATCTACCATGCTTCGCTAATATTGCAAACGGCCGCCAATTCGAATACAAATATTGACGTCGAAGCGATAGCGCTTAGCGTTGCCAGGGCACTTATAAAAATTGAAGAGCCAGAAGTATTGCATGGTTTATATGTTTGGATTAAACAGACATTTGACAAGAAGTTATTGTGGCTTAAAGGAGCCGCGGAACAGGCAAATTCTAGACATGAAGTAGCTATAGAGTTCTTTAAAAAAATAAATAGCTTAAAACCTCATGAAGATTCGAAAGAGGGTGAAACATCATCTCAAGTAGACACACGTAGTAACAGATTCATAGATGAACAGGTACTGGAAAGTTACAAACATATACAAAGCTGGGAAGATATGCAAACATGGAAAGACAGTAATCAATCAAACTCAAATATTTCACAATGGAGTTCTTTCTCCACATTAAAGTTTTTCGAAGACACCACCGAAATCCCGCAAGAACTCACAAACTGGGACATACTTGATAATGAAGCCAATGAGATATCGAAGAATACATGTTCCTATCAAGGTTTATTAAACAAAATCGAATCGACTCTCGTGTGCACTGCTGTGAAGATGTATAATAATGATTACAATGAGAAATATGATAACGTATTAAAACAATGTGACATCTTACTTAAATCGCAAGCGGAAGAATTCGCCAGGACCAATTCCATACATTTCTTAAAAGAGGTTGCCGTGTTGCAGTTAGCAAATCACGGGTTAAGCAACATTGTAAAGAGCGGAAAGGTAATCCCTAATCCTTTTAAACCATCAACGATAAAGGAGTATAAGTACGGAACTAATTTTAAAAACCTAAGCAGAATATTATGGTGGAATCAATATTTTACAAAACTTAATATGACAGAAGAGAACGTTTTCTTTGCAGAATGCCTTCGCCTAGATGTTATTAAAAGTGCGAGGAAGAACACTAACTTAAAAATGGCAAAGAGAGAACTCTTAAATCATTTCAAACAAAATTCTGCTTTCCAAATGTGTTTAGGCAGCATTCATAACTTGGATGACTTAAGTGAAGCACTACTTATGTCTACTAATACTTATGATCTCGAGATTTGGACCCTGAACAACGCCACTGCTCTGGCTGAGCTTTGCAAATTAACTTATGCGAAAGAAGAAACTAAAGTACGCGCTGTCAATCTCTGTGCAAGTATTTCCTTTGGATTTTCTCAAAGATTGGCAATGAGTGAACAAAGTTATGAACTACGGGAAAAAGGCACAAGGTTACTCCTCACTCTTTCGAAATGGGTGCAGAGCGAAACGGAAAATATATTGGACATAGATTCACCCTTACTAAAGCTGGTGTCAGCTTTACCAGAAATAGGTTTGGTAGACAATAACATATCGGAGAACGTTATCCCCGTATCAGACTCCGCCGTTGGTAAACTACTGCAGTTTGGTGTTAATCAATGCCCAGGATTGGCTAAAGCTTGGGCAAGCTTTGCTGCTTGGTGCTTCAGATGGGGTCGTAAAATGGTTGAATTTAGTTCAAAAACTCGAGAGCAATTAACAGAAAATGATAAGTTACAGATAGAGAGTGTTATGATTGGATGCTCACCTCAAGATTTTGAGGAGGTTTGTGAAATATTGTCGAAAACAAAGGCTACTTGTGACGACGAAGACATTGATTGGAACGAAATTAATACATCCGAAATGATTGAAAGTCAACTTCGAACTGTGCCATCGTTGAGCAATGCTTTTCCTGAACACCTTGCACTGTTAGTGGATATTTGGCGTCAAGCACAAAAACGAGTATTTTCCTACTTTGAACTTTCAGCTGATGCTTACTTTAAATTCTTGCAGCTTATTTGTGCATCAGACTTCATTAATCACAGCGGAGAGAACGCGGTAGTTAATGCAACGTTAAGACTTCTACGTCTGATTGTTAAACACGCAATGGAGTTGCAGACGGTTCTAGAATCCGGCTTAGCAAACACACCTACTCAACCTTGGAAGGTTATCATTCCGCAGTTATTCTCACGTCTTAACCACCCGGAAACATATGTAAGGAAATGTGTATCAGATCTCTTGTGCAGATTGGCAGAGGACACTCCGCATCTGATCACGTTCCCAGCAGTAGTAGGTGCAGTAGAAAACGAACAGAATGATCTAATGGAGTTGAATGTTGCTAGATCTTTCATGTCTAATGACGCTGGAAGTGGGGAAGATAATCTTGATATAGAAGATGCTGCCAGCGATAAAGTTGTCAATAATGAACTTAATTCTTGTTTCCTGGATATGGTGGAGACACTTGCAAAACAAGCCCCAAAAACGATTCAGCAAGTGAAGCTGTTAGTCAAAGAATTACAAAGAATAAATTTGCTGTGGGATGAGTTGTGCCTAGGTACGTTGGTGCAACATCACTCAGAGTTCACGAAGAGACTTTCGCAATTAGAAAGCGAAGTTGCCAAAGTTAAAAACAATGCACATTTATCAGCAGAAGATAAAGAGAAACTGATCAAAGAGAAACATCGCATCATTTTTGAGCCTGTTGTTTGTGTGTTGGAGCAACTCTCTCAAGTGACTTCGGCGAAACCTGAGACCCCGCATGAAGTATCATTCCAAAGTAAATTCCAGTCACTCATCACCGACGTTATAGACAAGTTAAAGAACCCTGCGAATCCTGATAAACCGCAAGAGTCATGGGCGCCATTTAAACAACTTCAAATAAAACTTCAACAGAAAGTAAATAAAAGAACTTCATACATTTTAAGGATGTCGGACATCAGCCCTGTATTAGCAGAGCTTAAAAATACTGTTATAACGATGCCAGGAGTACATACAAATCAGAGAGCTGTAAGGGTCACCATAAAAGCGGTTGAAAACAATGTGGCTATCTTGCCGACAAAGACAAGGCCAAAGAAATTGGTCTTCAACGGTTCAGACGGCAAAGCGTACACGTATTTGTTCAAAGGATTGGAAGACTTGCATTTAGACGAGAGAATCATGCAGCTGCTGTCAATAACAAACACTATGATGGCCAGAGATTCTGAAAATAACGATAATCAAACGTATAGAGCGCGCCATTACTCGGTGATACCTTTAGGCCCTCGATCGGGACTGATCAGCTGGGTAGACAACGTGACACCGCTGTTTGCATTGTACAAACGCTGGCAAAATCGAGAAGCTGCTATTCTTTCAGCTAAAACCAATAAGACAGTCAATATCTTGCGTCCTTCGGAGTTATTCTACAACAAATTAAATCCCCTTTTAAAAGAAGCGGGTATATCAACAGACAACAGAAAGGACTGGCCCGTGTCGATCCTGAAACAAGTTCTGCAAGAGTTGAGTGCGGAGACTCCTCGGGATTTATTGTGGAGGGAGTTGTGGTGCAGCAGTGTTAGTCCTGAGCAGTGGTGGCAGATAACGCGTCGGTACAGTTACTCAGTGGCCGTGATGAGTACGATAGGCTACATAATCGGGCTCGGTGACAGGCACATGGACAATGTGTTGGTGGACCTCACGTCGGGCGAGGTGGTGCATATAGACTATAACGTGTGCTTCGAGAAGGGCAAGACGCTGCGGGTCCCGGAGAAGGTGCCCTTCAGGATGACGCCCAACATGGTGACTGCGCTTGGCGTGACAGGAGTTGAGGTGAGTGTCTGAACTATTTTTTCTTTGCCGGTTTTTCAATTGCACCCGGTACTGTAATATTCTTATTCCGTAAAAAAATGTGTAATGTTTTATAGGTCTTAGTTGGTGTCTTATAGCAGCTGTGTAAAGTATAGGATTACTCAGGGCTCTTTATGGTGGGATATAAGCTCTGTATTATAAACTTGAATAGAACACAACTACTACAATGTAATGGAAATGGCAAGTTTAGCAGTGATCTCTTACAAGATGCCAATCCTTGATTGGAATTGTTAAGCGCAGGCCCTAATTTCGCTACCTCTTGCTTTGCTCATGTCTCAAGCTCTCCTTCAGGTTCTCTTGATATCTAGTGTGAAAGTGGTACGCTCTTATCTGCTTACCTACGAGCGATCTATTCAAAGATATACCGCATTGAATTTTTTGTGTGTTTTTGATCAGAGTTGGCTAATTATTGACATATCTTCTATAATGAGACAGATGCAGATATTGCTTACAATATTCATCGTACCTTTTACGGTATATTGATCAAAGGTGTTCGTAGAGTTGAAAAAGTACCCAATAAATACTGAAATGGTTAAATGTGTTGTGACAATCAGAGAAGTTTCTATTTGTCGCGGTAGGTGACGGTGACCCGTTGGTCACATTTTAGCGTAACCTTGTTCCTTAGATACCTATAAGAAATTCTATGCCTTGTTCCAACCCACCTTATCTAGGTTCTCGTTCTTCTCCATAGAAACCTACTGTTTGGAACGAGCAACTAGCTGCAACTTTTTGACTGACTGACTCCTTGACAATTCAAAAGTGCGGGTAAATGGTTTATTTGAAATAAATGATTTAAGTTTGAGTTTGATGTACGCCAAAAGCCTAACACTGAAATTGCGTGTCTTCATTTTAAAATATTAAATGGTACCCGCGGTTGTACCCATAGCTATATTATTTGATTTATATATGCTAGCTTTTGCCCGCGACTTCGTCCGCGGGGATGCATTCGAAGTCGCCGATTAAAAAGTAACCTGTGTCCTTCCCCAGAGTTCAAGCTATCCTGATACCAAATTTTATCAATATTAGTTCAGCCGTTTCATCGTGAAAGCGTAACAGACAGAGTTGCTTTTGCATTTATAATGTTACTAACTTCTGCCCGCGATTTCGTCCGCGTGAATGTCGGTTATCGCGGATGCAGACAAAGTTGCGGGTTAAAAAGTAGCCTATGTCCTTCTCCGGGGCTCAAGCTATCTTCGGACCAAATTTCATCAAAATCGGTTAACCCGTTTCATCGTGAAAGCGTAACAGACAGAGTTACTTTCGCATTTATAATATTAGTATGGAAGTATGGATTAAAATTAAAAAGTATGGAATTATGGATTAAGAACGCTAAGATCTATATTAAGTAGTTTTCAATGGGCGCTAGCACTTGCCATTTAAAAGCTTCCGCAAATAAGCTATTTACCTCAACAACAAAAACAATGTGTCTTCATTCAAACAAAATAAAACAAACATGTTCTTTCCATAAAATAAAATAAAACAAATCTTAAAACAAAACGAGACATTATTGCAATATTATTGCGCCACCTATTTAATACTCATGCAAATGCGGTCGCTATCTACGAATTCTTTATAATATATGCTAGTCTTAATCTCTAGTTTTGATTTCGATAAAATTAGTGTGCCTATACTGCTTATACTATAGCGAAGTGTCTTCAGACACCTACATGAATAATTAATACAAAGAAATAAAATTACGGTGTGCTTCGCAATGTATAATTCATCTTTTACGTTTAATACACATGTTGTTTACTGCCTGTAGTATGGTAACGGTGGATTCATTCAGTTTCTTTTTTGTACCATGAATAGACACGTGTTTTTTCAATATCGAATAATTAGATGATAATACGGCCATTATTCGAATAGCGCTGTTTGATTGACGGGCCTGTTGGTCTAGTGGTCACTGACCCTGACTGCTAAGCCGGAGGTCGTGGGTTCGATTCCCACCCAGGACAAACTTTGTGTGATGAGCATGAGTGTTTGTTCTGTGTCTGGGTGTTTATCTATAATATTTATGTATTTATAAATTATATAAGTATGTATATCAGTTGTCTGGTTACCATAACACAAGCTCTGCTTAGCTTGGGACCAGATGACCGTGTGTGAGTTGTCCCAAGATATTTATTTATTTATTTATTGCTCTCAGATTATAGAAATTAATATGATACCTAGAATTCTTTACACAATGTTAAGTTATAAAATTTATGGAAACAAGTTGAGCGTTAGTATGATTGTCGTTAGTGTGACCTCTTTAGATTGCACAATACGGACAAACAGGGATATATCAGCTGTGTGCGATACGTTCTCAACGTTATCGCTCAAATGTTTCGGTAATTTAGTTTGGTCACAAGTTCATAAATATTCAAAGCAATTCTCGAATGTCTGTTCATTAAAATTGTACTTCTTAAGTTTTATCCATGACATTTTGATTGATTACTTCATTTATTTGCAAAATATTACCTATGCAAAATTATGCAATTGCAAACAAATACATTGGTATGAAACACGAAGTATATTAGAATTATACTATGTAGCGCCATCTATGGTGCCAAGGTTCTCATTGTTTCATTTAATGTGTTACTGCGTTTTGTCATAGATGGCGTTGTGAGTCTTACCCAAGACGAAAATAATAGTTGGTCTGAGAAAAATAATACACATTATTTACATAGTTTATTATTACATAGAACATCTTTTAATTAATATTTATATCATTTAAACATTTTTATTTGACAGAGAACCTCTTATTAAACATCATTATGGCAGGGAACTCATTATAATCTCTCAATAAAAATTCAACAATAAAGCATTTAAAAACTTGAGCGTAGATTCGAACAGGTACCTAAATGCGAAGGGGGTACCTACAGTCACTAACAACTTTAAATTCTAGAAGCGTTTCACGTTTCCCACAGAACGTCTAATGATCGTTTGTACACTACACTATGTCCGCGCGTCCGGCGGGCGGGCCGGGCCGGTGCACGGGCGTCGGCGCGTCCGGCGCGTACGACGGGTTGGAGTCCCCACACTCCGCCTCCACGTAGCCCGCGTTCTCGATGATGCGGCACCGGGACGTGTCCGACTCGTGCTCGATGTACAGCAGGCGCGCCGGCCGCCCGCCTATGCTGGACAGGCCGCTGGGGGCGCTGGACCGCGTTATGGAACCCTCTCGAAGCGCCACTGAACCTCGTTTCCTCTCCGGGGCAGGAGAACCCCGATACTCCGACGTATCAGGCCTTTTGCATCGCAGTAGTTTAGCAAATGCGGCGCGGAAGCCTGCGTTTTTCCACGCGTAGATAAGGGGGTTGATGCCCGAGTTGGACATGGCCAGAGACGACGTGACCCGGTACGCTATGTGGTTGTGCAGCGGCATTATTGGCAGCGTCTGAGCACACGCTACCACCACGAATGGCATCCAGCATATTGAGAACGATCCTAGCACTAGGAGCACCACCTGCGAACACATAATCACGTGTTAATTTCAAGTAACTAACTAATTTGACATGTTTAACATGCATCGTGCATGGCAGATTTTCTAAACCTTATTTTATTTCTTTCTAATTAGACGACTCTTTATTTCTTCGTTGTACCTACACCTATTTTGACAGATCATCCACTGTCTCTGTTTAGCTTGTAAGTTCAAGGTAGTTCAAGTTCGGCTATGTCACCTGTATGCTCTTCCAATCGTTGGCCCCGGTGGGGCAGCACGTGTTGGCGCGCATCCGACGCGCGTGGCAGGTGGCCTCCCGCCATATCCGCCAGTAGAGGATGAACATCACCATCCAGATGAGGGAGAACATCGGCGCCAGGATACTCGTCGTATAGTTCGTCGGCACCACCTGCAACATTATGACAATTCGGTTATTTTGACATGCTTTATTTGAAAAGGAATAATATAGACAGCCCTTGATGTCACGTCTGCTTGTCTCAGAGGGTTAAACAAACGAGCTAAAAACTAAATTTTTCGATCATAATGTTACCTTTGATACAAAGATGAGCGAATACGCGCCTGGATTGCCAGATCAGATAAGATTTCCAGATTGTTCGGATAAAATGAATCTATTGAAACTAAAAAAGAGCGCGCTTAAAAAAAAACTACCTACTCAACTTGTCCTCCATTTTTCGATAACCATAGGTATTATTAACACATTTAAATATATAGTGAGGATAATGAGGTAATTGTAACAATATTTGCTCATATATATTAAACATTCGTTTTATTTTATTTAATTTGATGATCAACAAACGGAAACAAGATCAAATATTTGAGGTTCAACAGGCCGCGCCGGGTTCAAAAAAACTAGAATACAAGGTCATAATTATTCGCATATTCATTGTCACGTACAATCGGTAGTCGTATACAAAATTATAGTCCCATTTCTTTATTCACTCAAAGATTGGATAGTTCAGATCACATCTGAACATTCCGGTTTCAAACGACTTAGGTAATTAACTTTATCTCTGTACCCAATAAATCATCTAAGAGCATGTTTATATACCCTTTGTAATGTTTACAAATAATGGCACCGATCCAAAAAACTTACAGTAATAGAAATGATTGCGTAGCGCCGAATATTATTGTAACTCTCTCATAATCTCTCGGGACTTTATTCCTTCATGCACAGTATCAAACAGCAATATATTTTGTGTATGTATGTTAGTTTACATACTAATGTACGAGATAGCTCCTAGGGCGAACAACTACTTATTTGGTAACGAGATATTGTTCCCAGAAACAACTGTATTATCTATTTTTATACGGTTAGTGTTTGCGGAGCCAGTCTCGAGACGAGACTGCCATTTCTTTTCACTATGAATTTCGTATAATGTTGTCTTATAACGAAATGCGTTGACAGTTTCATCCCTAGAGATATTTATGTGCTTTATATTCGTAGGCAATGTAAAGGTTAGCATGTTCAGATTCTATAACAAGCAATATCATGTTTTATGGTGGATGTTTGGAGGACGTTGAATTTCATGAAAATGTCATAAATCGTTGTATCCTATGATAAGCGCACACCACACTACCCGTGAATTCGAAGTAGTTATGAATGACAAAACATGGTTTTAAACTCCATATGAAAAATAAGTGTTATTGTTTATCAGGAAATCCCGCTATCTAATCTCGAACCTAAGAACTCTTAAAGGGTAGGTGTCTAAAGGCCGTGTACATACCATGTTCATTTCGCACGCGATTCCTTCGTGCCAGTCGTTCCAGAACATGGGGATGCAGCTGATGCACACGGCCACCGTCCACGTGAAGCTCATCATCAGGCGCGTCACCAGCTTCGTCATGTACCGGCTGTAGTGCAGCGGGTGCACTATCGCTATGTACCTGAAAATTTAAAACACTCACATTAATACAGCGGTAGGCGCACACAACATTACACTAAAATAATACTAGTTTGATTCTCAAGAAACAGTTACACAGAAAATGGGTACCATATTCAATCGCGTTCACATGGCGTGACAAAACCATTGAATTGAAGTTTTCATTTACAGTGAAAATACTGAAACTTACCTGTCTACAGCTATCGCTATGATGTTGTAAATGGACGCGAGACACGCTAAGATTATGAGAATGAAGCGCATCAGACACGACCACTTGATTGTGCCGAAGTCATCGTTCAAGTAGAAGACCAAGTGGTAGGGCAGGGTCAGCCCCACCATCAGGTCGGAGATGGCCAGGTTGAGCACGAACTGGTTGGACACGAGTGACGACAGCCGCCGGCTCATAGTCACCGCCAGGATCGTCAGCGTGTTCCCGCTCACGATTAACAGCATCAGTGAGCCATCTACGATGCTCCATCCCCAATGGTTATACAAGTTCGTACCCTCCCTCTCTTCGGTCGCGTTCCACCCCAAGTCGCTCTCATTCCCGAATACAACGTCCATACCATCGCTGGCCGCGGTCGCCAGCGCCCCCCACTCCGAATAGTCCGACGTCGTGCTTAAACTCACGCGCACATGCTCTTAACTGTTACCCTCGCCCGTCACTCGCGATACACTAGATAATATATTTACAGAGGTCTTTTCCCATTTGCACTTGTCACACATTTTATTTGCACTACTTATATTGATGATTCCGAACACCTGGAACAAAGTGTAGATATTAGTCTAGTTAGTATTTAGGGCATGCGCTGAGCAGGGTGCACGTGCGGTGGGTCCTTGTAAATGCATAGCGGCGAGCGCAAGTATTGCATAGTGGCGGTGACGGGGCGCTCAGTATGCAGGGGCGCGTCGCCGCACAAATGAGTCGCCCTCGCCAGGAGCCACCCCACTTCGTACGCCGCTCTAAATCACATTAACAACTTTTCCAAGGATCGCTTGCGAGAGCGACGACAGTTCCCACTGCCGTTGCCACCGTCATTACTTACGTTGCACAGTATAAGCCTAGTCTGTCTGCGCCCCAATCGATTGTTGTGCCGCTATAAATGAATTATTTTCCAGACGTCGAAGGCCATATGGTTCATAAAGTCGAGGCTGTTTTGTAACAATTATAGTCAGTAATGTTTGAAGGTGGCGTGCGACTCCATCAAGTTGGAAAAAAGCAGTAAAACTATAGAAAACGCTTTAGTACCTACGAGTTCATATTAAGTAGGGGATGATTAAGTAAGTCCTTAAATTTTTAATATGAAAAAATGTATTTTCACGTCTTTAAATTTTTATACATTTATTCAGCGGGCGTATTGTTTGTCGATGAAACATTTAGCTCGGCTGGAACTGACAACGTCAATTATATTCAACTCATCTGGAGCAACTGGCAACACGGCCATCTGAATTACAAATAAGCACGGATCAAAACATTTTGCAGACTTTCCGATCTTTTGCTGTTAATCTGGTTTTATCAAGGGAATTGGTTGATGGGCATTAATCTAAGATTCCTTTAGATATCATCGTCAAAAAGTGCAAACAAAAAAGAATAAAATCGTTGTAGTACGAGTAAACAGTTTTAATTGAGCACTCATAATTAATGTAGTATCGAACGAGCTATCAGATTGTGTAATATCTTTTTTAATGCGTCTCAGTATTAATAAGTAATAAAATTATAGCTGGTCCATTTATTTCGGTTTTGTTTAAGTGGAATCGGTGCCGGCGTACATTTGATGGCAATTTATGTTCCGACAAATACCGGAGTGGCTACGCGGTAGTATTCGTAAATATCCTGAGACGCGGAAACGGCTTTAGAATTTTTGCACGGAATCAGTCCTTAGCTCCTTACAAAGATTTCAGGGTTCGACAGCCTTATTACGACAATTCATTGGCATTTATTAATAAAACGATCAATTTGGAATCGAGATTGTGTTATCGTATCTCGAGTCGGTGTCATTGATGGACGCTTTAATAAAAAATAAAGTATTGGAGAGCACTAAGCCTCATCAAAATCAGATTGCGATGTGACAGAAGTACAAAACAATTGTTGCTACGTAATTGCTCAGTAAAAAGCAAACAAAGTTTTGATGAATGAAATGTCAAAAGTGGTTGTATACATTTTCGTTGTATGCCTTTGTGTGACAGCGATGACGGATAGCAGATAGCAATTTGTAACGCGATGATTTCGACGGCTAGATTGCATGGATGGATAGATGGATTTATTCACGTGTGATTTTGGCGCGAGTTCGTACGCGTGTCGGCAATTGTAGTCTATGTGCTGGATTAGTTTTGTAGCGTTCAATTATTTATGGATATCTCCTAGAATACGTTGATGCTTTTAGCTCTGGTGTTTTGAATCGGTGCTCTCGTTTTGTATTCATGAGTATGAATAATTAAATCTAAATCTGCTTCTTAAAACGTGTTAGTCAATGTAAAGAAAGTATTTAGCACGAATCATTTTCAGTAGTAATTGTTCTCATAAAAATAAGCTAGTTAAGTCTGTAACTCTTGTTGATTAAAGTCCTGTTGTCTTGGAATTTAGAAAGGAAAAACTCTAATGAAATATTGATTCATTAAACAACGTTTACTTACGCAACTCGGTGCGCAAACATCAAAGTTCTAACGAAGCCTTACGAAGCTATATTAAAATGGAAAAATATTACGTATTACAACACTAGGTACTAAAATACCAACTGATTTCAAACTTAAAATAGAAAATATGGGTGAGACAAAAGTGTATGTTTGTCGTCCATAGAATGCGTGATAAATGCAATATTCTGGTCACAGGCGCACAGGGCTACTAGAATGCCCTTTGCCAATGCCTTCTGCATTAGCATGCACTACAGTCACCGTGACTAATGTCGTTTGTTTGTCTATGCCTCGCTCATTGCGCCGGTTCGCGGACTCTTGATTAAGATTCGCTTTGATCGGGGCACTCAGGTTCCCAACGATGCCGCAGTGGCCAGAAGTCCCTACTTTACAGCTGTATAGCAAGCTTATGTAGATTTTGTCAGTAAACAGCGCTTAGTGTACATGCCTTGTGCTTATCAACACAAGAGCAATCGGCTCAAGAAAGTATTATACGAAGATATTATAAGCACCTACACACGTTAAAATAAGTTCAAAACTAGCAATAACTTACCTACAGACGTTAAATTAAGTTCAAAAGTGGCAATAACTTAAGCAATAACAGTTTTCGCCTTAATAGGTACCTGTAAGTTTATGGAAACGTACGCGTAGGCTTTAAGAACACGTTTTTTTTTCAATAGATTGTGCTTTTGACATAAAGTCATAGGCGTCACACGTTAAGTCACTCAAGCTAATTGAGGTAATCCTAAAATGTAATAAAATCCTATAAGTTCCATGAGTATCGGATGAACAGGTAACAGACAAAGAATACATAGTTAATACACCGTGACATGTGCTAATGCGAGCCCACGCGTTGATTGAGCTGTTTTACAGCCATGTTTGCGAATATTAAGCTATTTGGCGCCAACCGCCATATTGATGACACGTTACAACTCACTTCACTCGCGGTTCTACTCCTACGTTATTTATTACCCAACACTGAAGCTGATACCTTGTGTGCGGAAGATAAATTGAATTGAAATAATTTGTAACACTCGACAAAGGGAAATAGATCACTATCATGCAATTATTGAATAGAAAGGTACGCGTGTTATTCTGACCTAAATATGTAAATACAAGGACATCACAAATGTAATTAAATACATTAGACTGTGGAACAGTCACTCGCATTCGATAAACGTATTCGAATAGTTGTACCGTAATTGAATGTCGGCAAATAACACTGTGACACTGAAAAAAAAGGTAATCGAAAAAACAGTAGCAAGTGGTAGTTCAGTATTTGATATCGATGTATAAATATTTTAGTGGTTATATCTACGATCGTCCTTTACGTAATGTGGCGTGCGAGCGTCGCGTGCGACCTCTGCAGTTCCATCTACTAACTATTTTAATTGCTAAATTGGTTACATTTCGATTGGTAATGAATGTTTACTTTTTCTATGTGTCTACGTACATTAGTGCTCCAATGTCACTAAAGAATGTATTATATAGAAATAACGAACTTTGCTAAATGTTTATTACTGACTTGGAAACCAAGTTTGAATAATTGCTCCTCCAAATGGAATAAACGTATGTGCGTTTAAGCATATTATATCAGGACTAGGGTTTGCAGCATAACATAATGTTTCAACGTTTTAAACAAATAAAACAACGTCTGACACTTACCGGTTACTTTACAAGCCCCGGAGATATCGACTAGTATACGGGCAATCACTCTCGCCAAACAGAGATTGTAAATCGAAACAACGTCCAAGACAGAAAAGACCACAATAACATACTATCTTAAGTAAACTCCCATTTGATTCGGCAAAGGGCAAAAATGAAGACAAATGGCTCAGCTATTACTAACCACAATTCAATCAAGACAGCAATATTCTTTCTATTACAGTCGTACTATGTGGCCGGTTAGGGGAGCCAATGTTTGGAAGTAAACATTCAGAGGTTGCACACTATCTGTGTTGCTAGATTTTGTGTTCTTTCATTTACTACGGCGGCTTATCAATGACGTGGTTAGAGGTCGCGTGATAACGATGACTCCTCTGACTCATTGATTAGCCGTTATTAGTAGTAACACTCGCTTGTATAAAGAATTTCTTTTAGCCGTAAATATTTCAGCCACAATATTGGACCAGACGAGCATAAACATTCTTTGGGTTGTGTTGTGTTACAGTATAAATACGAGAGACTAAGAAAGTTTCGTGACGACATTGTTCGTGTTCCGAAGAGCTCGCAGAAAGGAAAATGTCCGTTTTATTGGAGAATCTCGCTTGTCAAATAATTTTGATTAATACTCGTACTTGCCGCTTCCAGCTTCATTTGAACGTCTCAAAACTTTATCACAATAATCTTCTGAATTACGCGAAATGTTTAATAGGGCGGGTGCCCTCGAAAGTATGAACTCATTACTTCGTTAGTACTTCAGAAATAATGTTACAAAGTTGTGAACGACCGCAAGAGTCGGATTCTCTCAAGCTAACGTCTACGACTGAGGAAAAACTTCTATCCAATTTTCATGAATGCTTCCGCCGAATTAAGTTTACGATTTAATTGTATGATACCAGTGAATGGCGAAATGGAATAAACTTGAAAATAACAACGGTAGCGGAGCTCAGCTGGCCTCGATAGAAATAGGATATTGGCCCCAGAATGTGAGAAGCTGTAACTGCAGCTCCGAAGTGCTGGAAGTTATCAGCGAGAGAGGAAACAGCCGCCGTCGCCGTGAGCGCTCCGGACCATTACTGGTACGAGTCACGATCACAACTACTCATATTCTCCGCGCCGCGCTTGAACATCGCCAATAAACAGAGAAAGTAACCTTACACGTGGATGGTACAATGTCTATTTGATCAGAGCCGGATGTACAGCCGACGAGAGGAACATATAATACGTACGTCTCGTTAACGACGTAGCAAACACAACAATTATGAAATTATTGACCCAAGGAGTGCTTTGGAATTGCGAAACCTCTTAAATAGGCATCGAAACTTTGCGAATACGAAGTCCGCGTATTAGTCACGTCACTTATATTCTTAAAGCAGACAGAAGGTTGAGATTACGACATCATTAGTGCAAAGAACGACCCAAAAGTAATATCTACTTGTTAAATTAACATCACACAACAAACAATATCATTACGTAATGCAATATTTTGTAGACATTCTGACTAGGTACTATTTGTTACACTATGACACCCGCTGAATCTGATTGTCTGTCAAAAACCCTGTACCTAATATTTTCCTCATCAGTGAAAACAAAAGTCGAATTAAAAACTTCTAGAAAGACTTTTGACTAAAGCCGAGTACGGGACTTTGTACTTTTAATTGTAAAAATGTTCAAATTGATTATTCAGTTGATGGTTGAGGATATAGCTAGTGCCTTAAAATATATTTGTTCATGAGGTTAAACATATTTTGATTACCGGTATTTTGATGATAGCTCGGGCGATTATGGCGGTTCACGTAGTATTTGACGAACTGTTTTGCATAGGGCAAAATGTGGCCATGACTTATGTCAGGCGTGGAATAGGGTGAACGAAAGTTCGTCGGCCAGCGATTAAACCTTCGCCCTTTAATAAACCCTGTTTCGGTACATTTTGTATTTTTAAGATATCATAACGTAATATCTAAATTGATAACTGAAAGTTAATTTTCATTTTGCTACGGTACGTTGTTCTACAGTACCAACGTTTGAAGTCACGTCAGCGAAATTTTGTTTGCATTTAAAATTTTAATTTAGATAACCTAAAAAGGACGTCGAATTTTTTAATTTTTATTGTATTATACAAAAAAGCTTTTATAACATTTTTATCATTTTACTGAACAAAAACAAACCCAATCGAATTAAAAAGTCTCTTAACAAACAGGAAACTATCTGAGAGACATTCTGGGGACGGAAACTTTTATCACTTTTATCACTTCTAACTTTTAAGAGTGTTCGTCGTGTGCGGTGTCGTTGTGGTTCCTCTGAACAGGTCCCAACACTTCATATCACTACATATTATAAAACAAGGTCCCCCGCCGCGTCTGACCCTATGTATGCTTAGATCTTTAAAACTACGCAACGGATTTTGATGCGGGATTTTTATAGATAGAGCGATTCAAAAGGAAGGTTTTTAGTATATAATTTGTCAAGCAGGCGAAGCCGCGGGCATCAGCTAGTCGTTAATAAGAAAGAGTACAGTAGAAAGGCGTTGCGACTCTATCTGTTGACATCAGCCATCTTCGATTGTCGATGTTTATTAAACTACGAACTACGTTTGCAGTTTCGTTGCAGAATTTAGATTGAAGTGATAGTAATGAGCACAAATTAAGTTGTTCAATTTCATAAATGTAAGAAAATATACTGCTAATATGTAAATTTTTTCGTAGGTAATATGCCTGTTATCACGTTTTCATATCATGTAGATACACGTACTCGCCTCATATTACCCGGATTAACCTTCTAATAACAAAACGCCGCGCGACGATAAATTAATTTACAAACGCGATTGAACGGAGAAGCTTAATAGTGTTTAAAGACGTTTCGCATCGGCGCGCCTCAATGGACCGCGTCCTAATTGCCCCGGTGATCTGAGTTCCGTCATCGTGTGACAGGCGCGATCTCACACATTACTTGGTAAGCGGCGCTTTTCATTAAGATCGGTTAATTGATTAGATGTGAACCGCTAATTCCCGTTAATTTGCTTACTTTAAACACTTAAACATACCATATTTGGTGATAAAGTTTTAGTCGCGGAAAATTTTAAAATGGCTACCATTTTCGGATTTTGTTAAGGTAAACAATATCGAAGGCAAACTACGGTAATTTTAACGAACAATTTATTAGCTCTGTTCTTTTTCGATACTGTATGTATAATTGAAAACAAAATAGGAATACTTTGGGTCCTTCGAAACGGATTGAGGCAGTTTACTTAAGAACATATACGGTGGGATATAAATAACTTGGTTTAATCGTAACGAGCGTAACGAATCCTGGTGTCAAATATAATCACGAGTTTTATTTCCACGATCCTATATAAAGCAATTTAGAAGTGATATATGTTGGCAGAAGTCTCTGCTCTTGGGAGCTTATAGGAAATTGCGTTAACGCCCCCGAGACAGCAACGAGATTCTTTTATTTGTATCTAGATATACCTAGTACGCTTCGTTAATGCCGAAACAAATTGACAAAACATCAAAGAGGAGTCCGGTGACTTTCCTTTGATGTGCACATCTATTTTACCGTAACACGTCAGAAGTTTGAGAAGTAACTGATACAATCAGGACGTACTTCTGCTTGCTACCTAATGGACATGATCACTGATGGAAGTACCGATAATGTTCATAATGTGTTTATCTCAGTTTTATTAGGTCAACTACTAGATGAAAGCGAAAACAATTTTATACTTTCTGCTAATATTACTTGTACATAAAGTTGTTTGTACACAATTGTTGTGTCTGAATAGTGTATAAAATAACTTCCATCTAAGTATTTAGACTTTCTTTTATAATTATCGCCGTGAAAAATCTTTTGTATAATCTCGTCTACTTTATCTCATTACTAATCTCCTAAAAGATTTTTATGTTCTTAACAATAATAGTGCTCCCAGCCGGGTGACTGTGGTACCCTTTCAGATCCAGCGCCATTTTTATTATAGTGATAAAAGTTACATTGTGTGTGTTAAGGGTGCGCCGGTCAATGTGTACGTTACCCTGAGAGCAAATAGCCCTGTGATGGACAGCGTTGTAAGAAAGCTTTTTATTGTATTAACTCTAATAACAGACGCTTTTAATCTTTTGTTGAGACAACAATTCGGCCATCAACATTTTTGCGTGAATATTTAACTAAACTTCTAAGCTAAAAGAATTCACTTCGTTGCCAGAACAGATGTTTTATGAATGCCTAGCTCTGTAGCTGTACATTGTCCTTTTTTCATCGAGCCCTTTTTTGTGAAGTGCGGCACATACGCGTCATATGGCGCTGATGGATTTAAAAGCTTCGCCTTTCTTTGTCAAGAGAAAGTTCCTCAACTGAAAGTTTATCTAGATTTGGTTTTGTTTATGCATGTAGAACTTTATTTTCTGAATTCGACTAAATAACTAAACAAGGTGCCCTGTAACTCAAAGGTGCGGTGATATTTTATTCATAAGTTTCATTGTTTCTTGAGTGAAGTTCGCTTTGTTCAGAGTTGTTCAGTCGTTGTACAGTGAGCTTAAACAACGTATAGCTAAATATTTTACAATGGCCGTGTGTTCTTGTGTTCAATTACACGCTACTGTTGAATCCTTGAACTCCACAAACCACCTTGACTCGTGGTTCATATGATGTTTTTATATTATAGATGGATTTCGTGCAATAGAGCTTCCGGTTTAATTTCCGTTATTAATTTTGACAAACCAATTGCTTGAAATGTTGTGGCGTGTAATACTCATCAAGTACTTATTCAGTATGTTTTGAAGCAAAAGTATACATAATAATAAAAGCTTTCTTAAATCGTATGTCTGCTTTACTTCGTCATACGTTTATGTTGTTTAAAGTAAATAAATAATTGAGCTAAATACGATCAAACAACTGCAGTTGCAGATTGTATACAATTTGTGAACTGCTCCGATGTGTGTATTCTAACTACAACGTGTTAGGTACACACGTAGGTAACACGCGTTGATTTAGCGCTGCAGAGGAAATTAGTTAGGTAAATCCTGGGTATTCGTACATTGATACGGTAAATGTAAGGTCTTTGTTCAAATTAAAATTTTCGTGCAATGCACAATGGCCAGAGTTTTTACATAGAAATAGGTAGGATCATAAAAGAAAATGTCTGAGGATGTAAGACCGGTCATTCTCCGTCCAATCCCAGTCAGCACAAAGATCAGTTGGAGTTTGGCGTGAATGTGGTCGTATTGTGGAGTAGGCCGCCGTATCAGATAGATCTTACGTTTCATTAAAACTTTACTGTTTGTCCAACTTAACTGTCCATTCAGTTTCCTTTGGATGCTCTGTTATCAAACTTATCCCATTGAAAGTCTACTGCTGATAAATCTTTAGTTATAATTATATAATAAAAACGTTAATTTACATAAACAAATATTGATGTTTATCAACCTGTAGTATTGTGCCGTGCGTAACGACATTATCCGCCCACGATGCCCAAATTACTCGAAATGACCGGCTGCGTTTAATTGCTCTAACATTAACTTTTATTTTATCATGAACACTGCGCCAATTTTACCCTTAGCAAATTGTGGATGTATTGTTCAGGATTACGACCAGGGTTTGTACTCCATGGGGTTTCATGATAACATGAGTAAACTGAGTAACGTATCAGTATTTTAGACATCCTGCATTCATTAAGCTGACCACGTAGTGTTATTAACTTAAAATTCAAGTACTGATAGCCTGAAGTTTAATTTAAGATTTTAGTCATAATATTCCTACAATGTTCATAAAGTGTGCTCGACGAAAACAATTTATAAGCCCGGGAAGTCACTATGATAGATCGACGAGAACCTTTTTCTAAAATTTCTAGGTCAAGTTCCAAGCGATATGAATTTGCTTAACTGTAGGCAATATGTAGCCGAGATCGAAATTAACGATCGAGCTTCACAAATTGAACTTTTACTATCCCTCGCATACCAAGAGGATTTTTTTTTAAGAATAATATCATGTTCCTCGCTTGGGTAAAACGTAGGTAATGTAGTCTATCCATTACTCTCTTTTCTTTTTGGATCTATCTAAAAGACAATCCACCAAGTCTTCCCCACTTTCTCAAACTTCTACGACTATTTCCTACATAAAGTTTCACTTTTAATTGCTAAATCTCTTGTTCAAACAGCTTTTTGTGTACCATAGCTTTCCCAACTGTACAAATATGACTACTAAGTACATATGCTACTTCAAACTTGTTATCATTATGAAGCTATCGATATTAATCTTTTGTTATCGACGTCATTATCTATTCAATAGTATTTCCTTAGCTATGTTTTATCATGAATTATGGCGAGTACTCGCGTTGTCGTATATTATAAGCTGTTATTCATAAAGTTTGGTACAGATAAGCTCGTACAGCGGCAGGCGGCGCGAGCCTGCTTGATGCGACAAATGTTCAGAGTTTTACTCCACGATAAAAAGAAAATTTATTACTTTAAGCTTGTCCTATATAATAAAGTGTTTTGAAAATCGTGCAATTTTCGAATACAAAATAGACAGTTGACGTGCTTAACGAAATCAATTTCACCCCTAAAATGTCGTCTGAATTTTCAATTGAAGTGTCAACTCTGCATCGATAGTTTATTTTTTTTCTATCAAATGGAAGAGTCGGCACATAATCCAATCATAGACTGGTCGTAAGCGTCCAATTCAGAAGCGTTAGTGGTGTCTGTTGACCTACTGGATAATGGGTTTTCAACCACCCCACAGATATTGACTATTTCTCTTTTGAATTGACAGTGAACGCATCTTCCTCGTAGTCGTATATCTCATTTATTCGGTTTGCAGGTTTTCCTTCCGATGCAGTCACATGTTATTTGAATATTTTCCTTTATAACTGACTCAAAAGTATTCGTATTTCCTATGGAATAAATTAAATTATTATTATATTAATAATAAATTGATTCCTATTTGTTTGATATGATAAAAACAGCTTACTCATGTTATGTTGTTTTTCCATTCATATCAGCATGAGAATGGATAAGATATTATTAGATGTGAAATTATATGAAACATATCCAACGTGAGTGTATGTTTGTCACTCGGATCACGTAAAATAAAATCTAGAGAAATGTCGAGTCATAACTGACCTCTGGAGAGCAGACCCTTCTCACACATTTATGTGACTTCATAACTCCGTGAAATTATAATGTATGTACTCTGTGATCGAAACTGCCGACATTCCAGGTAGCAATCATCGCACCTTAAATGGTTTCTGTCAAAAATTATGTGTGTAGTACAAAAAAATTGTTTATTGCCTTAGGGCGTCAACTGCCGAAAATATACGGCGGAACTTTGCACTGGGCGCAAATTGGATCTGATCAATATTTATTGCCCCCTGAAAACGCCTTTGGTCTATATTTTTCTCCAATAAAATGATGTAGTGTGCGGTAGTAACGATGCATGTTTACGACGGTGTAAAGTGAGTGCGGTCAACGCACCGTGGTTTGGGCCGCACGACGCTAAAGTGTATCTGAAATTATACGAGGTCATACAGAAAGCTTCCCCTAGGGCAATATTGATATAGGCTATCCGGTGTAATGGAATAGATAATTCGAAGCTGCTTATCGACCGTTGAGCCTCACTTGACGCTTTTCGCATTTTTTGCGTTAGATATATTTTCCTTTCTTTAATTATTAAGTAACCCTTACTTTGCCAGTCTTTAACGGAATTTGATGCTTTACCTGTCTACTATTTCCCGAGGCGAAAACCTTTAACTTTATACTGCCCATTTAATATTTATTTAATACCATTATCCTGGAATAGCCTACATAAACGATAATTTTATTTGCCGTTTAAAACACAAGGTTGGCATCAGGCAGGGAGGTCGTAAACTGAGCGCAGCTGATAATAAGTCTCAAATCTAGCGAGATTTACCGGTTAATGGCACCATCAAATCTAACCCTTTAAAAGCGCCTAGATTACGAACATTGGTAGCCTGAGTTATCACTTCCACTATCCTTGAATGTTAATTCAATTGTTAATCTGAAACTTCTGCAGGGAGCTGTGTCAGGTTAAACATCTTTGAATGAACGGTTTCCGCAAAACGAGATCTCAGATATTTCCCAGACAAGAGTAGATCCTTAAAATGTTAACTTTGGTTGTCGTAGCAGAATCATCATTCATCTCAATTGTTAGACTTATTCTATAGATATATTTGGCAGACATCGGGGAATTAATAGGCAGTTAGAATCCGTTACAATGTTCATTGATAATGCTGCAGAGATACTCGATCAAGGGCGCAATACGATTGCATTAGCCCCATTAGCTCGCGTGCTCCGAACGTCTGGCTCGGCACACGAACCGAATAGTGAACCAGCCTCGGTCTGCACAACAACACCAAGTAACAAGGTTGCAGCGACCTATTTACCGAAATAAGTCTTCCGAAACCTATTCACACTCGACTCTATTCTATACTGTTTTAAAAAAACAAAGGCTTTCAAATGAAAAGATTTTTGCCCACAAAATACAGAGCAACGTCGCGGTTACTGAGCTGTGTTCTTTCGATACCGAACTCACGGTCGTCGAGATACAATCAACTTTGAGTTATACTTTTAGATAGCAATTTCAATATTCCCTAAAATTGAATCCCAAAAAGATAAAATTCCAACCAAATCGGGCAGTTACATAAGTGAGGGCGGAGAGTCCGCTGAAAGCTTACGTAAGCTCGGCTGGAACTTTAACAGTGAAATATTAAAGAGGATAAACTTGAATTCGAACCTTGTGGTGGCGATGTGTACCCGCCGTACATTGTTCCGGGCGGTCCGACGTACGATCCTACATTTGTATATTTCACGCGATAAAACCAGTAACATCTTTTAACCGAAGTGCTAAATTTTAAACGTTCGGAATTATCTCGAAATAACGTTTATTACGACAAACTACGAGAACTTCACGTATGTTCGTAAATCTTTAATCGTTTAGTGTTTGCTTTGCTGAGGATTATATAAAAGATCGCGTCCGAACTGTATTTGCTTTCAATGATCATGCAAATATGCAAATGAAATCGTGGGGAAATGGAATGGACGCCGTTCGAATGCTCAGCAAATACTTATCTGGACGGTGGTCGCGAGGACTCACCAGTGCCGGCTATCGGCTATCGTCAATATTTACCTCCTCGACGAAACTGCCATTGGTGCGAACAGACTACCAAAGTGGCCTGTTATGGGCAAACATCACGCTTCTACATAATACAACAACACTGGCACTCGAACTATATTTGTTCACTGGATGCAACTTTTTCGTGTTGGAGGGTTCTCTCCGAGGGTGAGGGAGTGTTTGTGGGTGACGTACGCTCGCGTCGGCGTTCGGCACGCAACTAACGGTCGCGGACGCCGCCACCGCCGGCTTCAAAACACGATATTCGAGGTCTTTGAAGGCATTAGTGGACAAACACCAGTGGCAAAGGTCATGGTTTTTTTGCGGTTACTCTATGCTACAAATATGTATTTGATGTGGATTAATGTGATGATATACGCTACATTGTCTGTACCACATTATTTTGTAATGGATGATATAGGAGCGTTACTCGGTGTTCGTGAAATTTTATTCGCGATTACAGCTATGATTCTTAAAGTTAATATTGTTATTACCGAAATGGAAAAAGTTTCAGCAAACTCGAGCATATTCTTGGTTGGTATGGTATTTTTAGTTGCTTTTCTTAGGCCAAAGAAAAACTTCGATTTTCTTAAGGTTCTGAATCATTCCAGAAATGTTGTGTGGTTTTATGAAGGTAAATCTATTCAGACTTCATAACTTTAACGTTCACAGTTCGCTTCTGCACATTGCTCTATTGACTTAAATAAGAAAGCTTAAAACAAAGCTCACCATAATTTGCAGTTTTGAAGTTCATAATTTACTGAATTTCACGGGATACAGAAAATTCAACAATGGTTTTATAACTGCGTTCATTGCGAAAACTTGTAATTTATTTCCCTTGGTCGATTTTTAGTTCTATTTACAGATTGCGACATGAAAACACTAGTCTTACGAAATGTTACGTTTGCTTATACTTTTGTGCAATAAAACAATATGAATTAGTCAGTGATCCCTTAGTTACAGTCGCGGAGTTAGGCAGTAAGCAGTAACGTCTTTCTCTCAACTTTTAAGTGAAACCATTAGAAAATGTATAAAATCTGAGTGTGCAGCAGTTCAAGGTTTATTCAAATTAGACAGGCAGTGGGCTCCGTTAGCCAATTTAGCGGTGTTTGCCAAGCTGACGAGCTTACACTTCACGGTACGTTCGCTTGACGCCACAGCTTGCTCCCGCAACTGTTACATGTCTCACCTCCTGTTTAATTCTGCTGCTTCATACGTTCTAAGATAGGAGACAATTACAATTTTTATTTATTTATTTATTATAAGCACACCAACAGCACTGTCACTTACTATTCGAATAACATAACACATATAATTAATATCAGCATAATTATTTTCATGTTGTGTTTAGTTATATAGCATGGCAGGTGCAACTATTGTGTGAGCGTTGTGAACATTCAAAATACAAACAAAAAAAAACAATAATTGTATTATTGTTATTATTATCATTGCAACAAATATTCGTATTTACTCCACTCTTACATATTACCAGATTTGAGGGCCACCTCAAACCTGGTAATATGTTGGCTATTACTTGCTGATACTTGCCACATAACCATCGGTTTCGCTTTGTCCACTTCAGCGGCTCTTGACATAGTTTACACCACATGTTTAACATAAATCTTTTGTTAATAAAGCAAAGCTCGCAGTTAACTATTGAGTGCAATTCCTTTTTGCTCGTTGTCCACGGTGGAGAGTTTAATCTCGTGTGTCCGAGCCGGTACATAAATTGTCGCTAGGTGTCGCGCAGCGCAGATTACGCTAACTAACATTATCCTATTGTGCCACCCAACGAATATATTTTGGACAAAACACTTTGACTCTGGAATAATTGGATGTACTTGCTTGTGGTAGGAATATATAGGTAAAGCTTTGGTAAAATCTATAATTTATTAAGCTTAGTAGAACAATAAGCACTTGAGAATGTATTTGGTTCGTTTGGGTGTTCTCCGGAGGGTAGGTACCGCTTTTCTAAAATAATGAACAACTGCAGGAATCTACTTGTACGTGGGTGCAATATTTGTTGGCATAAGGACGAGTTAATTGTCACCTTTAATAAATAAATTATTAGGTAAAATATGGTTTGTTAAACTTTAGTTTTTCTTATGCAATTGTATATATTTATGCAGTATTATCCACCTCAAAATGCAGCTCTGAAATGGACTGTATTTTTAAGGGAATTCCGTGGAGTAAAGAAAAAATATTGTACCCACAAATGACCCGTTTTGTGTTCTCTGCCTTTAATATCTTGTGTTTTCTCTTGAAATATTATTCTAGGCCCTTCGTGCTATTGTTAATATTTAGCAGTCTTCAGGCGTTTGATCAAATGTTTCACTTTCAAATCAAATTCCTCGAAACGTCTGATATACAAAGCTATTTTTTTTTTATTTCCGTACATAAAGATTAATGGTTGTGGGTGGGTTTTTTATTACTTTCGATAGTCACAGATTTATTGTAGTATCATGTGAATACCTTACCTCTGATGACGTCGCACTTTGTGGCCACAGCCCTTGATTCAGATGGAACTGGTAAAAGCTTAAATCAGTAGTTATTTCGGGATACAAGTGCGTCTGCTTTGTGATCGTTAATATCGGAAAGCTATAAAAACTATAGCAGACAGGTGGGACAGCCCCATACCGAGAGTTTGGGTCCGCCTACGTGCCACTGGGGCGTATTTTTGAATGATTCTTTAGTAGATATAAGTACTAACACTAGTTTCTAAACTAAACGGACATACGTCTGAAACTATTTTTTTTTCTATATTTATAAGTCGCGATCGCTTTGGTATAGTCTCTTGTATAATTTATTTTTTGTCATGTCCTTTCGTCTGTTTTCTATTCTTATCAATATGAAACCATATTTTTCTTTTATGAATGAAAATATCCAAAATAAGTAATTTAGGAAAACATACAATAGTTACATGTTTTATGGTGAAATCTTACATTGGAGATATCATTATAAACTTTTATTTTTAGTAAAGTTATTCATTATTTTTTTCTTCTTTCGGTACCTGTAAAGTTGGTTGCTAATTTAGGCGGTTTATACCCACGTTACCTCCACAATGCTAGTTACTCGTTCTAAGTGAATCCTGTCCACGCTGTCACCTCGGATTTTTACTCTTGGCCGGAGTTTCATTAGTTGAGCAAACAACTGAGGTGTGTTATGTTGTTTAGTGTTGAGTAGAAAGTGAATATCGTGTGCGTTGATGTGTTAAAAGCTTTATTAACGGCAACGAATTTTAATGTCGCGTAACTTATGTCAGCTATATTCAGCGTGGGGTTCTTAAAAAGTTAAAGTAAGGTTCCTGGTAAGGGTCCTGATAAGCCAAAAAGTGCTATCTCAATCGGAGTATGTTTCGAGAAAATCGACTTTTTGTAAATTTACACAAATTTATACACCGATGACGGTTTATTGTCAGTGGAAGGATATCACAGCTGCATCCACTTGGATTATAATTCGGGTGTTTATGACCACTCATAACGCCCACGATAACGCAATGAGTTGGTCTATTCTTAGTTGAAGAACTATTCCGTAAGGAATTTCTTTTTCTATTATATTAGTTGTATTATGTAAATAACACTTTTCTAGTTGAAATGAATCAACAAATAAAGCATGTGGAGTACTTCGTTTTGTTGTCTTGTAACTTGAGACTGGTCGTAGGTGACTTAGTAACGATTTGTAATGAC
This sequence comes from Charanyca ferruginea, assembly GCA_947361185.1. Classification (NCBI taxonomy): domain Eukaryota; kingdom Metazoa; phylum Arthropoda; class Insecta; order Lepidoptera; family Noctuidae; genus Charanyca; species Charanyca ferruginea. The sequence goes on along the minus strand of OX376071.1, from coordinate 1,274,895 downwards.
ATCTACCTCTTTATCCTTTACATTATAAAAAGGGTCATTCGAAGGTTTACCATACATTCGCGATTGCTTCAATGGCCCTAACTGACGTGATAATGGCCTAACGACGTAACATACCTATGTGATACTATATTAGGATGATCTACTAACCTTTGACTGCCGAAGTCCCATCTACTGAAAAGGCCGCCAACAAATAGGTCAGTAGCAATAGGTACTTCCGTAGCTTAGGCTTGGTTAGGTGGCCTGACTCTTGCTGAAAGTTTCGGCTTGCACTGCCTTCATTGCTATAGTAAATTTCAACTTGCTTTTATGCTGTGTACGTACAATTATTACTTACACTCTCATTAATCGAGTTAGATGGGCAAAGGCACTTTTGTTTGAAAAAAGTAAGGTTTAATTTGTATACTGAAAGTACATTAATATGTACGCGTGTAACGCTCTGGTGGGTAAAGCAATTATAAAAACGTATGTGACGCAGAGGCACTACTGCTGGGAATTTGTTATACGAGTAGCATAATGTGGTTGGTGGAAGCTGAAAAAATAATACTTGAAGTGAAAATGAATATAAGAAAAATAAGAATGGAAAGAATTTGTTTTATCAATCTTACTAAAAAGTGTGTCGAGGACCTACAACGTTTATTAATGGAATGTGTTCAATATGAGTCATATAAAGATAATTTTGTAAAGTCCCTGAATTTGAACAGAAGTGATGTAGGCATGTTCCATACATCTATTCCCAACCTAAAGGCGACGATGCGAAAGGTTTGTTTGAGTTCATGGCGGACGTCTTGTGAAAGTACAATTGTTTAGGATGCGACGGGACTGGCAATGTGCTATGCGTAAAAGCCCATAAACAAATAAAGAAAAAAAAAATACAATAAAGTGAGTTAACGACGACACAAATATATATCATATTTTCTCTACCTGACCAAACATCCCGCTCTAAATGAATTTTTCCTCTATTCCAATCAAATCCACACTAAATAAATAAAGGCTATATTGAAAAATTCTTGTTAATCCTTCGTTCGGATCGTGCTGCAACACCTGCGCTATTTGTGCACTCATCAATCTCATCTACGTGCTCCGGAAGCTGCGATGTTCATCCCACAGCTCACACGTTAATATTCTGCTTTTAGAACAGTTTTTTTTTGCAAGCAATGAAAAGTGTAATATCGTTGGATTGTTTTTATGCAACTTGCGAGATTGTTATGTTTTGTTTTATCTTTCCTGTTCATGGGTTCAGAATAGCCTTTTTCTAAGTTATAAGGGATAGTAAACAGGTTCAATGTGCTCTTTGGGATTTCGACATAGCAATTATACAAGTAAATTAAGTTTGTAGATGTAGATCATAAATACCAACCGCCTCAACTGCAATAACATAACACCGAACGCTAGGACTGAAAACAGAAAGGAAAAACTAAAACATAAAATGAACGGCACGAACTTTCAGTCCTGAATACACAGCGCACAAAGAAGGCCGGGCCGCTGAGAAACAAAGCGAAATTTTGACATTCAGAATATCTTACTTTGATGATATCATGGTGCCTATACCGTGAATTTAAATGGTTGTGTACCTCAGCGCTATTCTTGGAAAACTACGCCTTTTGCCTTAACAATTCCTTTAGCCATGCACGTTGCAAATGTTGCAATTAAGATGAAACGATCGTCAAGGTGTTCGTACCGGGATCTACACATTCTGAGCTGATTTTTTAAAGACAAACGTTTGCTCAGTTTGGTTTACGTAATCGATTTTTGTTTTTATATTCTTTAGTTCTATCACAAAATGAAAAGGTTACAAAAGGGCCGCTCCCGCCATCCTCAAAAATAATTACCTAAACTTGCCGGACTCACTAGGGCTGCTACTTTAATGACTCTGTAGGTTTTATTGGTGACAATATAAAATTTTATTGACACTGGTTGGAACTTTTTGAAAATTTTTGTAACAGAATTTTCCGGTTTGTCATGAAATGTCAATTACATAAAATGTATTCATTTTGATAACACGTGACAGTCGAGCCTGAAGACTGCTTGAAACTGCCTGAGAATGCTTATAAATGTAATGTCAATGTGTGTGTGCGAAAAATGGCGGTTTGTTCTGAGTGGTCTCTCTGCTCGGGCGCGACGCAGCCTTACGTACTTTGTGCTTCTGCTTTACCTGCAAAAGTTAGCTTGTTATCATTTGGTATCTTTACCCTGTTGATTATAGTGTTTTGAAGCAAGGTCCCTCGGTTCACAAGCTCAAGGCTGAGTGTCGTGGCCTTCGTTGCAACAACATCAATAAGCTCCAATTACTTGCGTTTTTATGTTGTCAACTTCTTTTCCCTCGGGAGGAGAAATTACAGAATATAACCTTGGGAACTGATCGAAATGATTGCGTAAGCATTTCCTGTATAAATAAAAAAAATACCGTGAAGCTTTGTTTTTTCAACACAAGTTTGCGAAGGAAATATTGGTAGCACAGGGATGTTTGAAGTCCTGATTGGTTGAATTGTTACCTGTTAGAGAGCTTAGTGTTACAATTTCCATGCAGACGAACATTAAGCTCAAAATATACTATCAAAAATATCGGTAATAGCTTTGTTTTTTCATCTGAGCTTTGCAGTGGAAGTATCGAATGCGTACTGATGATGAATGTTTCGATTGGTTGAATTATTTTCTGCATGAGAGCTCAGTGTTACAATTTCTATACAGACGAAAATTAAGGTCTAAATAACCATTATGCTGATAAATATAAACCATATTTGGTATTTACAGGATTTTATATTCAGAGGGGCGTGTACATAATATACAAAACATACACTGTCTGTGATATACGTGTTTCTTGTAGCAAACAGGAATATAGAACATAAAAACTTTTAGACTACACCTATTTATGCATGCCTTTTATAGCTGTAAATATTTTCCTCGTAAAATAAACAGATAAGTTTAAGGTTACGTCTACAAAACGTATGTGTTCCTGGTGGTTTTAGTATTCATATTGAGTTCGTTTAGTATCAAATATCTCCGGAACTTTCGTTTTTATGTTTTACATATTTTTGAATCATGGAATGTAGAATGGGCTCTGATAATTTATTTTCTTCGTTAATTATTCAGTAGACGGGAATACTAATATACCAAGGACTTCGTGCCCGTCGCATCGTTTGGCTCATAGTAGTTATTAGAAAGCTCAGCTAGTTTAATGACAAAATGTTACCACATTTTAGTGTATTGAGCACTCAATTACTTGTTAATTACATAGAACCCTGTAGAATCTATTACCCAAGAGAGTACAAGTTGTATTAATTGCCTCGTGGATTATTTATGATGGAAAACCAGTTGCTTGTTACCAGGTTGATATCCAAAATTAACGACTAGTAGATTTAGACTTAAATGAGTGGTGTTTGTCTAAAACTGCGATGACTAATGATACTTTAATTAGCTTCAAAGTATTTTCTCTAAAGGTAATAAATCTTTGTTAGTTTTCGAGGAAATATTGTGTTGCTAGATTTACTGCCGAGTAGACGGTAGCTATTTATTTACTTTCCTGTTATATGTATAATGTATGGATTGGCATTGTTAAAGGAGATTAATGATGTAGACAAATAGGCTATTAAGAGAAGTAACGCTATAGCTTCTCTGTTCTCTAGAAGGTCGTATGGATTTTCTGTTAAATCGGTTGAGATCTATGGCATAGTGGAATGAGATCCACTTCTTATTTCCTCTAACGGGCTAACTCTGCTGACCGCTAATTTATTTTGAATTTAATCTATAAATATAAAAATGAATCCCTATTTCCCTTGGTCACGGCAACACGCGTCAACGGTTGGACCAATTTCGCAATTTTTTTGTAGGTATTAGGTAGTGTAGGTAGATAGGCAGGTAAGTAGATAGATAGGGACAGGACAACGTCTGTCGGATCAGATAGTTCTTTATAAAATGAAGCACAACTATTTCTTACCATTTTCTTATGTTTTAGACACTGAACCCCATTACTTTTAATTTGGTTACTTTATTAGCCGTGCGGTTTGACTACAGCAAAAATCTTTCCTAATTTTCATACCGAGTGCGAACAAAGGCCTGTTAGTTAACAAAAGCTTGTAGCTTTCTAGTTACCGTGCCTTCATTTCGTGTCAAACCTTACATTTATCTTTGCAAATATTTGGCAAGCCACCTGTCCCAGGTGTTCAAGACGACTGTTATTCACATTTACGTCCACAATACGCTCCCATTCATCTCACGTTACTATGTTTTATCAATTTACGTTAATATAGTGAGGGGGACCATCTGTAGCTCTTGGCATTCGCTCCCTGGCTGCTGTCCAGGGACGTTCGATGTTAATGTCAAGAACACCGACGTGCGTGATTGCACCCTAATGTTTGGGGGTGATGATAATATACACGGCATGTATATATGAGCTATATTATGTGGGACGACTTTAATAGTAGTAGTTATGTAGTAATCAACTGTAGAAGTCTTGGTTTACAATTGAACTTATACCGGTTTATATAATGTACCAATGTAGCAGTCTCGTACTAACATAAATCTGCGTAAAACACAAAAACAATGAGCGCCTTTTATGCATTGCTGTATTTTTGTCGTGTTTCTTTTGTGACCTAGATGAGTAGGATAATATTTCATTTGTCAAAAGCGGATAAACTTTGCCAGAAAATGATTAATACTTAATTCTACATGCGTGTTTTCGTATCACACTCGACATTTACAATATCTCTAAAATGTTTCGTATATTTTTTGGAATAAAAAATTTGAGAATACAGACAATAACAAATATGGTATGTCCTCAGCTTAAACTTGAGACTTAAGGCTGTAGAAGAGAAACACGCAGAAACAATAAATATTCCGCCATAACAAATAGCTTCACTATCCTTTGGCTTCGTCTCAGAGAAATAAAAAGTGTGCTCCAGCAAGCGTGTCTACTTATGTTGCCAAGTGTCACCATAATAGGTCAAGAGCAAACTTATGTTACTTCCACCGGAGAATGGCGCCTCAGCATTCGTGGAGGATGGATAGAAACTCTAAACTATTCCGTTAATGTTGCCTGCCTGATTGCTTTAGTTAAACATGAATTAAAACTTTGGGAGTACGACAATTCTGTAACATATGTATGAGAATGTTTCGTATATCTTCAATTTATGACAATAGTTATGAATGGAAGACATACATCCATGTGGAGAGGGTTTAACAATGCTGATGGTAAACTTGTTTTTATTTATACCATAACCTTAACCAGAATAGAATCAAACAAAAAATCCTGACGGAGTCACGAATACTGATCTGATAAACAAACTAATCGATCATAATCAAGTACATATTCAGTAGTTCTTTGTTCTTAGACGAGAATAAATTGATGAAGAATAGCAGAAATACCTTATGAATATTTACAGACAATGCTGTCAAAGAAACGTAAGAACAGTGCGCCGCGTCTGGAAATTATGTTGGATATAGTGAGGCAGCGTAATTGGAATTCCTTTTTTTGGTGCTTTTGTGGGTCGGGGCTGTAAGATCACGTGGATCACTAATTTTGCGATTCTTTACAAATACCGGCGTGCTCGCAACTTTAATGGGTCATAAACTTACTACGTTACCCATTGTAGTGACAAGGTCGATGTGACAACATTTTAGTATTTAGTATGCTGTATTATATACTGTAGCACCTGAGCTACACTTGTACCAAGTACGAATTACCGAGGAATCTACGCTACGTTGAATGAAAAGTATTAACGACTTTCAGAAGACTATATTAATAAGAATAGCGAGAGGTAAGATTTACAAGACCGCAGCTCTGAGCCTAGCTGGGTCTCACTGACATCACATGTCATAGTATAAAAACTATCTTCTACATCATTCAAATATATTCTAAGGTATCCAGAAGGTTCAAACCATAGACTAAATAGTTATGGCTTTATTACATAAAGCCTCCCTGGTAGGCAAGTCTCTACAATACTTACCTACATAAAAGTCAACTTTTCCCTTTTTGTTTCAGGTAAGTTCTACAGTTAATCAACATGGCTGCACCAGGCAACCGTCAGATCCACGTTGGAGGACAAACCAGGTTTGATTGCACAAAGCACATTACTTCCGGGACTGTTCCCGTAAGTACAATAGATCATGTTAAGCTGAAATTACTGCTGGCTGAGTGCCATTTTACACAAGCAGGCATATGAAATCTTCCAGCGTATTAATCTTAGCTTTCTAAGTTATAGACGAAGAGATTAACTTAATTAATAGAAACCTCCAACATTGTCATCTACTCATAAACAAAGTCGTAAGTTTCTAATTAAGATCGACGAGTGTCCAAAGTGCTGAACATTTAATAGAACAAGTAAAGGCACTTCATAAACAGCATGTGTTCGCTCGTCCCCGGCGGATATCATTCAGCTACTATCCCGAATAAACTTGACCATAAAACCCACATGTCTACTGGAGACTATTAAAAACTTGCCTAGTAAGCCGCGAGTCACTTAGAAACGATACAATTGCACGACCACAAACCTTTTGACCAAAGCATTAAAGCCCAAAATCATATGGCAGGGTACATGTGAAAATGGTAAGACAGCGACCTCCAAGGGGCATGGTGTTCGCCCTTGGCACGGTGCCAGCCGTTACAGCCAATGTCAATGGCATGAGCCAAATGCCATGCTCACTTTCGGCGTTTTATCGCGCCCCGGATGGGGGCTAAGGGCTGACAGAATTGGTTCCTTGTTCTACAGTTATCTGGTTGTGTTACGTTTGTTCGTCCTTCGAATGCTTTGATGATGCTTGTAGAGGTAGTGGTCACCGTTGTAAATGTTGGATCAGGTTTTCTCTCTATCAAGTTATATCAATATAATTCATAGTATTTGGGGATAAAAATGTAAACTGTAATATTTTCAGCATGTCTGTATCCTTTAATTTCTTTTTGTCTCAATATGGTCTATTACAACTCGGAACGTGTTTTCTCAGATGTTAAGGCAAATTTTCATTGCAAATTGACCTGTAGTAGCATGCACGTGCTTTGAAATATTCAGCACATCCGAAGGCTCTATTATGTACATGTTCCGTTAGATTCCTCTCACGAATGTGAAAATTTATTTGACATGGTTTTCATTGTAAAATAGTGGCTGAAAACCTTCCAACGGCTTCGCGAAGCTAAGGACCAAATGTTGTGGCGAAACATTGAAGTAGATTATACTTAGCAGAAACGTATGTAAATGGGCTGCCATGATAATGTTTTCATCTAAAAGAAATATAATTAATTAAAAATAGATTGCTACAGATTATCATTCTAATATTAACAGTCAACTAGCAGGCTTTTATTATTGCTCACCAGAAAAGATGTGAAATACAACTCATGTTCTCAACATCGGGCTCCGTGAAATCGATAGCCAATAATAACTTTATAAGCATTGATTGATAACTGGAGGTCGTCCATCAGAAGGTCAGGATGCCTCTGCCATCCTCCATGTATTTGTCACGGGAGCCACCACGAGCGAACGAATTTTATTACGTCGCCATATCTTTATTGTTGATCGGCAAACCGTCATAAAAGACGCGATAGCAACTGTTTATGTAGCTGCACAGTATTTCTGTGTGCGTATCATAAAAACGTTATGGGTTCGAATCTGTTTATTGAGTTTTTGGAAAAGTTTCCGCACTGTTTGTACACAGAAATATGTAGGCGTGTCGGCTTACGTACGATGTTCGCTTGGCAAACTTATTGATGTGAGTTCGATTGCTATATCGGTTCCAATATCTTTAGGGCATACTTCAAATATTTGTACAGCCATTTTTTCCTACTTTATAGATATTTGTTTCAAGCTCAGTGGTTTGTGTATGAGATTTGTTTTGTTATGCCACCCCCTTGCGTTGTCACAAGTGAGCCCCGTTCATTTGTTTATTGTCGTGGGAACTGTAGGTCATCGACCTCCTTGCCCCGTCTTTTGTTTACTGTAATTTCTGAGTAGTTCGGTATGAATAAGAAATGCATGTCGGGTACAGAACTGTAATCGTGCGTTCGTAGTGAAAAATGGCTCGGCCGCATGAGAGCTTTGGTGACCCATTTCGCCCGCCTGCCTCGAGACTTGCGTGTGTGCGCTACGAGCGCATACATTCTATGTTTTATTGCCGTATTAACAGCCAAATAAGAAATATAACTCGCATATAAAACCTATTGTCGCTCGTTATGACTGCATTTTATTAACAGTGGAAGTTGTTTTACCTAAAGTTTCATACATATTCTCGTGAAACAAATCTAATTTGGTAGCCATTAAATTTTTCCATCATAAAACCGGACGGGGGTGTTTTTTTACACAATATTGTCTCACCGGAAGCCGGCTGGCCGCTCTAATCGCCATCAAACGGCTGTTTACGGTCCGCCCAGCGCCATTCTCATCAAAATACTTTTTGCTCGTTACGCCTGCTCTTTAGATCTCTGTATTTATTGTGTTGCCATATTAAATGAGATGCGAAATCAGTAAGTAGGGTTAGGTGTAATGGAATTCCATACATTATTGAATTACCCTGGTTATGTATGTTGAACATATAAACGCCTATTGAGGGGGATGAATAGAAAGATAATGTTTATGAGATGTTTTATGTAACGCGCGTGTTACTTAAACGGATCACACGACTTGAATAACGTCTCATTTGTTAAACCGAGTGGAGGCTTCACGTAGCGCTCTTGTGCTTCAGGACGAGCATGTTAATGCGCCTTTTTGTACTTTTATTTTAACAAGTAAAAGTGTAGACCATCCATCGTTATTTAATAATGGCTTGTACGTTGCGTTAAGCTTGTGATCCCGTTACCCAGGCCTCGGGTTAAAATTAAATTCTTGCATCAAAATTAGCCGGTTGCCAACAAGTAGGTACCTACAAACCTCTAAAATCTGGCAGGTTTCACGTGTGCCAGTTAGCGGTTTACTTTACACAATGTTGCCACTAAGTTGCGCCAAGCTCGGTTGGAGCAGCCCACGAAATGTTTTGTCGAAAAATAAACATCACGGTGTCGGCTCTGTAGTTTCCTTGTTCAGTACAAACGCAAACCTTTAAATTAGACATGTGTTATGCTAAAAAGTGTCGCAAATTTTGTCCTAATTTAATGTTAAATAATATATGTTTCATATCAGGTACGATTAAGTCTGACCCCTATGTCGCCTAATGAGCAACCTTTTTGGTTGCTCTATTACCATCGGTAATTTTGATTATACTGACTGGTAATGAAACACAAATACGTACCATGAGCAATGAAACTTAGTGTCCGCAAACTGGTCCTTCGGGTACTGGTCCTTCAGTGGCTTGAAACGCTCATATAAACCGTCTCGAGCGCAGTGACGGTGGACGGAACACCGTGACTAAACTCTTACCATAGAGTCAGTACACGATTGTATACCTTTAAGCGATAACAATTCTAGAGGGTCATTAAAAAAAAATCAGCTGCTCCATACATTTCGGGTGTAGGTGTCGGATTTTTGTATAATCATCTGCCTAGCCTTTTTCCAACTATGTTCGAGTCGGCTTCCAGCCTAACCTCCGCAATCCAGTTTCTGGGTAGCAGTATTGTGTTAAGACTGTTGGTCAGACTTTCTGGCTACCCATAAAATCTAGGAATGACATCTTGTACCAACTTTACCTGCTTTCCAAGGTACGATAGGATCTTGGATGGTCACCTATCTACGGACCGACCGCGGCTTAACCTCGACTGTCTGGTCCGTATGGCTTTTAATGAGCCACGAGTCTCGAGGTGACTTTTGTATGAAACAGCAAATTTTTTAAACAAATATGTCGGTCTTTTTGGGTCTAAACGATGCCATTTCTACTGTATTAATAGGAATTATCCAATTATTAAATAAAAAAAATTGGTTGTCTGTAAAGTCGGTTTACTGACGATAGTTGAACGTGACAACGCGAAAGAATCATTACCTTTATCGCTGTAATTATCGTTGCTACATATAAACTATTGACACCACATTCACTTTTCACTTGGAACGCCTCAGAGCGTGGTAACGCCGCAGAGCGAGGTAACGCCGCATGACGTCATGTTTTTTCGTGCGTACAGCCGGCTATCGAATTATAAGACGTTGTCACGTCAAAACGCATAAAGATCGTAGCACATTTATCAAATCGGAAACGGATCGTAACCGTATCGACTTTAGCCGTTTAGTATTCTTTGTGTGAAACTCCTTACTGCAAAGCACACTAATTGGAATCGCTTGGGGACAAGCTCACGAACCGCGGTGCGGCGCGTGGTCAACCAGCGGTCCCCGCGCCTACGGCTCGTCGTCCACGCGCTTACGCCTCTACGTCTTGTGTCTCTCACCCCTCCCGCGACCTGCCTGCAGCACAATATTGTTCCCACACGTGCTGTCATTCACAAGGCAACTTCCAGTCTTGTTACGCGCGTGTTTGATCTCGTGATCTGGTGCCAGCCAGGCCAACTAGCGGTCGACGAGCCGTAAGCGCGGCGTCGCCTAGCCGTAGCCGACTCGACGTATCGGAGCTGCTAATCCGTTTTGACGTTATGTTGACACCTGTTTGACGGCGCGGCGAAAGGCGATACGGTGACGATCCCTTTCCGATTTGATATGTGTGCTACGACCTTAACCTAGAGATCGACCATAACGCCCAATAACACCTTCAAGGATCATCTTTCAGATTGCAATCTAAATACTCGTAGCAATAGTTTTTTCAGATTTTTCTTCTCGCAAAGATAAACTACAACGAGATAATAATTTCTGAAATGAGCTACTTTCATATAATTCATTGGTATTCAGATGGCGCGCCTCCTCTCGTTAGCCGTGGGTGATTTGCTCTAAGACATGCACGTTTGAAGATCACAGAAATGAGAGGATGTATTGTATTTTAGATTGATTGTTTCTAAAGCGCAATGGGTTTCCTCTTGATCGGATAGGAAAACCTCGGGCAACGATCGGTTAGTATCTTTTTGTTGTTGGCATTGACATATTATTATATAAGTCAAATTGTTAGAACGTCGATACTCAATACTCAATAATTTATTGCATTCCACAATGTACACGCTTAGTTGGTAAACATTTGTTAAAGGAACAAACATGGGCTCTCTAGGGCAGACCTACAGAGCAAAGAAAATTGGAAGGAAAAAGAGGACTTACAATCCAACTATTATAAGTAACATTTTTTTTATTTAATATTATGTCAGTTGTATGTTCTTTTCGTTAATGTATTAATTAATGCTATAGTATCATTTACTTTGTATTTTTTTTATCGTAATAACTGGAAACATTGTGTCATCCAAGTAAACGAAATTGCGTATCTTTTATACTTGTAGCTTTTCAGTGCGGTTTTTTTTTACTGTGACCGCTCAATTAAGAATTGATTTGGATGATAAGAAGTAGGTGCTAAAAGTGATAAATAAAGAACGTTGTTTGATTTTTTTAAGTAAGTTTGTTTCGTGTAGGTCTTAGGTACTTATACTATCCTACCACGTCATGCATGACGCTAATTCGCCACTTATTCTGCACTGGCCGATGTTGAAAATTCTACTCATTTGCCATGTTACGATCTTATGGACCACTGAATAGTATGACGGTGACATAAATAGCTGTAGACACAATTTGAGCATACCACAAAGGTAATTATTCCGCATTATCTTCGGCTTGTCTCCCCGACTTCTACCATCCTGGGCCATCCCTCGCCACCACAGTTAAACAGTGGCTGCGGGCGTTTCGACCGCTCCGATGCCCCTTTTATCCAACCATTTTTTCCAACCAGCAATGTATGTTTTCATTATACTTCGTAGTGATTACTTAGGCCACAAAACGAAGTAACAATGGAAGGGAGGTATTATTGGAAAGGTTATTTATGTATTATTTTTTTACATTATTCATGGTTCAGGGAAAATAGAATAATGCCGATAGGATATAGATAACCAATTCAGGTAAATTTAATGTTTCCTTATTTGATTAGGTTTTGGTTTGATGTAGTTTTGTGCGTAGTTTGTAGCTGGCAACTATTTCACTGTACTTCCCTATTTTATTTTACCAAAAATGTTATGTTCGTGGTCAATATATGTGAGCGCTATGCAACATGTAAGGACACGGTTGGCGCAGTGGTTGAGCGATTGGCGGCTGCGCTGCGTGAACACGAAACAAATATATATTTGTATGGCCCACGATACAGAAGAAATTCTTAGTGTAAAAAAAAAAAACTTGAGAGGTGTCAAGGGACACCCGGATGGAACGAAGTTCCTTCTTTTATTACAATTTTATTACAATTCCTTCACTAATTAATGTGATGCGTTAAAGTGAATTTAAGTGGCTTTAAGCCAGGGCAAAAAAAAGCGAGGAATGAAAAGTTATTATGGCTGCTTACATTGTAAGTAAGTAATTTTAAAGATTAACATTTTCTAACATGTTAGTACAATGCGTAGTTATTTAGATAGAAAGACCAATAAATTATTTCTGCGCCATCTATTGGCCGTTCGTAATTCGATCTCGAAGAGCACAGTTGCGCCAATAACGTTAATAGATGGCTCTTAAATCAAATGAATGACGAAATGTCAAATGTCGTGACAACTTTTTGTAAGAATTTTTTCCGTCTAGCCCCCTTTCACAACGCGCGATAAGGAACTTCGTTCCAATAAAATGACTAGTTTTGTTTTGATAATAAGACTAGTTAGATTAGTTGTTAGTGTCTTACGTGATTTTAGTATTCACAATAAAGGTACCTTTGAATAGAAAATCAATGTGCAAGTAGTCAGCAAGCATCGATCGGCAGACGTTCTGGTGTGGGTATGAATTCGTAACATTAATGAGGCTGAGCGCCGCTCCATTGAATATGCGCGACCTTAGAGGTGCCGCTACAGTCTGCACTAACATTGTGTCTTATTGATATTGCTGCCCTTGGAGATGCTTGCATAATATCACTCCTGCTATTTCAATTTCACGATCCAATTTGCAGTTGTTTTGATTGAATAAATATTTGCTACAGATGGTTCAATGTGTTTCTAACCGACTTCAAAGAAAAGGTTCTCAGTTCGACCCGTATGTTTGTATGTATGTATGTTTGTCCGCGATTATCTCCCGTTTGGCTAAACCGATTTTGAGTCGGTTTTCAGAAAAGTGTTTGTTACATTCTGGAAAAGGTTTTAGTAAGCAACAAACAGAGATTTATACAGCGCTTTTTGAAAAAAAAAACAGCATAAATCGAGAAGACGTTTTCGTTTCTTCCATCTTTCCGTCTTTGGAGGATTTTCAATCTCTGTTTTAACTGTGTTGCCGTTTCTTAATGGATTTGGGTGATAAGGAGGCACTAAAAAGTGGAAGATAAAAACTTTTTTGAAAAAAGAAAACTGCCTTCAAAAACCTAAAAAAAGTGCTAAGTAACTTTAGCACAGCACACACATAACTTAAGTCGGTGGCAATACAAAACAACAAACAGAACAAAGCCACCGACTTCCGAAACTAAAGTCATGTGTGTTCTGTGCTAAAGTTATTTATCACTTTTTTAGTTTTTGAAGGCGGTTCTCTTTTTTCAAAAAAGTTTTTTCCAATATACAATCACTGGGACTGCATAAGCTATTTTTTTTGCTGTAAATGTGTTCACAGTTTCGATCACTAATTATTTTATTTCGGTCTCATATTTCAGAGGTTTACCTTAGTTTCTTTAATCGTAAATTACATAACAAGAAAACGAAACGAAAAAAGAAATACTAAGCTACTTTTGCCGTCCAACTACATCTCATAAAGAGTCTTTATTACCAAGTCTAGGTTCTTTATTCACCGACAAAAGCTGGCCTTTACCTTGAATGGCCTTAAGTCATCGACCTTCGTCCATGTGTCTCATGCGGTGCTGAGGCACACCTAGCGCTATTCCTGTCCCTAACCCCTTTAGGGCTCTCAATATCACCCCTAATAAAGATAACGAGTTTCCTTCAAAACAACCCCAGAGATGTTTTTCTTGTCCAATATCTGTTTTACCTACTATGGAAATTTGTAAATGAGCTGTCTTTGTTATATTAAGTTACTTATTACGCGATTCTTTTTCAGCTCATGGCTAAGTAAAACCGGATCGATCGGCCATGTGATCGCTTGTCGCAGTCGGTCCGTAGATGGGTGATCTTCCTTTTCATACGGAAGCACTTACGAGCCCCGGAAAGCAAGTCGTTGGTCCCGGCCGTAGAACTTTGACAGTCATTAAAGGTAGTCAGAAGCCAGAAAGTCTGGCAACCAGTCTTACCAAGGGGTATCGTGTTACCCAGTAACTGGGTTGTGGAAGTCAGTCAGACAGGCAGTGGCTCCACAAAAAATACTGGTATTCAGCTGTATCCGATTAGACTGGAAGCCGACTCCAATATAGTCGGGAAATTCATTTCTGTAATATACTCATATTTTTTAGTTATACATTTATGTTCAGATAACTTGATTTAATTCTTGTTCCTTGTAAATAACGTTAAAAATGCCTTTGAATGGTTCAATTGAAATAACTTATTAATTTAAAATTTGTCATTGTAAACTTGTAACACATCCAGTACTCAAGTTTATTACTTACCAAAATTATAAATATTTTTAATCTCTGTTTCCAAAACTATTACAACTAACGTATAGATTTTAATTACACAGGTGAGTACCTTTTTTCTTTGGCAGATGAACGTCGCAATGTGTATAGAAATAGCTTTTTAATAAAACTGTCCTCTGAAGATATTGCAAATTTATTCTATAACAAGAAACCGTTGAGGTGTCTTGCTGTACCTTAAGTACAAGCCAAGTTGTGACCATAAAATATGATACTTAGTCTTTGTAAGTACTCATAAAGACCGTTTCTGAGAAAACTGCGCGGTGCGGGAGGAATGACAGTTTTCACAAGTTGACGTATCAGTGAGCTCTCGCGTCACGTCACCACACTGAGGTAGCTGCGCGGTGCGGGAGGGGTGACAGTTGTCACAAGTTGACGTATCAGTGAGCTCTCGCGTTACGTCACCACACCACACCCCTCCCGCACCGCACAGCTACCTCAGGAACGGTCTCAGTTAAGGCGACGATATATGCCGGCGACCTTGAGCGACCAGAGAGTCGTATGCGCTGCGTCCAAAACTCTCAAAGTTTAGTCGAAAAAAATTAAATAAAAGACAGTATTCTTTAACTCAAAAAAAAGGCGTATTCTAAAAGATAGATAATATAATTGTCTGTAAGATAGTGTAAGTTTCGTTTAATTATACCTGGTAGATTTTGTGATTGTCAATGTTTTGTCGGCGTCAGACACATCTCCACGAGTTAATTAAACTATTTAATATGAATATAATCAAAATGATGATAAACAGATGATAATGATTAAGAGAATGTTCTAGTTTAACATATATTTTTTTCAAATCATTTACACTACACATTTTGACGTGATTGTCAGTTTAAAATCTGTAAAAGTCTTTAATAGCCCCTTATGTGGTCGAGATATAATATTACTAATGTGTCGTTGTTTTTGTTGTAGCTTTTGGCCGCGACTTCGTGCATGTGAATGTCGGTTATCGCGAATGCAAACTGCGTCGCAGATTAATAAGTAGCTTATATCCTTTCCTTAGCCTGTATCGAATTTTATGAAAATCGATTCAGTAATTTAAACGTGAAAGCGTAACAAAAAAACTCACTTTCGCATTTGTAATATTCAGTAATGCTTTTTTGCTACCATGTAGACCTACTATTTATATTCGTAGCATTTTATGGTCCTCTTGTACGCAGCTGTATTTTGTTCTAACTTAGATATTTCGTAACAGAATTTGTTCTAAGTTACCTACAATAACCGTGACTGCCGGTCGCACATAAATATTAGCTTTAAGACAAGTTTTGACACCGGGTACTATCGCCCGGCATTTTATAGCACCTGGTGTTATAAGGTTTCTACCTTGTACAGCATTTGTTTATTACGACATAAATTATCATTGATTTTCCTTGTACGCTCTGCTATTCTTTTTAGGGTTCCGTACCCAAAGGGTAAAAACGGGACCCTATTACTAAGACTCCACTGTCCGTCTGGCTGTCTGTCATCAGGCTGTATCTCATGAACCGTGATAGCTAGACAGTTGAGTTTTTCACAGATGATGTATTTCTGTTGCCGCTGTAACAACACAGACACTAAAGGCAGAATAAAATAAATATTTAAGGGGGCTCACATACAACAAACCATAGATTATCAAATAAAAGGCAGACAGACCTGCAGAACACTGCGAGTGAAGCCAAAAAGCAAATACAACTTCAAAATCGAATACCTTCAATCTCGTGATTGTATTTGCTTTTATATTTGTATTTCTTTGTTTAACGATGTGGCGTTTCATGATATACTGAGTCGTGTCAGTATAGCACGAAGCGCGTTGTGGGCATTCGAATTTGAATTTGTATTTGCTTTTTTGGCTTCACTGTCAGTATTCCGCACCGTCTATCTGCCTTTTGTTTCATAATCTGAGCAACAAACGTGAATTTTTGCTGTTAAAAGTTGTATAGATGTTGGAACCCTTCGTGCGCGAATCCGACTCGCACTTGGACACCAGACTTTTTTCTATCCTTCTACCCTTTTTTGAATAAACAAAAAGATGAAATAAACAATTTCCAAAGTTCCTCGTTGAATCGTATTATTGTAGTTTTGTAATAAATCTCTTTTTGCCCATTATTTGTTCTGGTTTCCAGTCTTATAACTATGAAAGTTGTTTAATTGTCTCCTGAGCACCGAATAGTTTTCTTACTTAGTTCTTACTTTGGAATTTACCTTTTAATATTTCAAGCGTTAAGTTCTCCATTTGCATGGTTTTTGTTTGGAATTTAGAATAGTTGTTATAATTTTTGAAGTATTTTAATTTAATGGATCGCACCTTTGTGGAGGAACATATTTCATTACTTTGGAGTTTACATTTGAATATTCTTAGAAAAAGTTAATTGTTTTGTTCGCTTCAGTCGTTTTTTCTACCTTTTGTCTCAATGCAAAAGATAGAAGAGGCAACTGATGCATGAATAAATTGAATAATAAATATATTCGTGAATTAGTGCTTAGCTATTTCAGTTGGTTTTGTTTATTGTCTTTCAAAGAAAACTCTACATCTAATATATAAAATTCTCGTGTCACAGTTTTCGTTCCCGTACTCCTCCGAAACGGCTTGACCGATTCTGATGAAATTTTTTGTGCATATTGGGTAGGTCTGAGAATAGGCCAACATCTATTTTTCATCCCCTTTTTTCACCCCTTTTTCATCCCCCATCCAAATGTTAAGGGTTAGGGTAGGGTAGGTGTAGGGTAGGTGTAGGGTAGGTGTAGGGTAGGTGTAGGGTAGGTGTAGGGTAGGTGTAGGGTAGGTGTAGGGTAGGTGTAGGGTAGGTGTAGGGTAGGTGTAGGGTAGGTGTAGGGTAGGTGTAGGGTAGGTGTAGGGTAGGTGTAGGGTAGGTGTAGGGTAGGTGTAGGGTAGGTGTAGGGTAGGTGTAGGGTAGGTGTAGGGTAGGTGTAGGGTAGGTGTAGGGTAGGTGTAGGGTAGGTGTAGGGTAGGTGTAGGGTAGGTGTAGGGTAGGTGTAGGGTAGGTGTAGGGTAGGTGTAGGGTAGGTGTAGGGTAGGTGTAGGGTAGGTGTAGGGTAGGTGTAGGGTAGGTGTAGGGTAGGTGTAGGGTAGGTGTAGGGTAGGTGTAGGGTAGGTGTAGGGTAGGTGTAGGGTAGGTGTAGGGTAGGTGTAGGGTAGGTGTAGGGTAGGTGTAGGGTAGGTGTAGGTAAATAGGCAGGTAAGTAGGTAGATCGGGACAGGACGACGTCTGTCGGGTCAGCTAGTACTAACATAAAAAAACAATAATTGAAGTGATTATTTGTAATGTCAAAATAACATTTGTTTACATCTCATGTGAATGTTAATATGGCACTTATAAGTACCGAAATTTGTATTTATTTGTCTGCTTGTTCCGGCTAATGTCCGAAATGAGTGGTCCCATTTTGACGAGACTGTCACTGGCAGATTAAAAAAAAAATATCAACATCAACTAATAAATAAATAAATTAGAAGAAAGCTATTGATGTTTAGATACTGTCACTTAAGTAAAGGGCTCACCCACTCATCTATCAGCACCCAATACATCGTAATATCCTCAACAATACTGCCAATTTAGTAACAAGATCTGGCTTCCAAGGGCTCGCTACTATTCCATAGCGTGAAGCTACCGCTCAATTCAATCTACCGAACAATATCGTATTGAAATGAGAGCAATACATGGGCAGTAATGTAACGTGTAATGTAGCTGGTAATGTAGTCTGTTGCAAGTACAAGCTGTGCCTGTAATGGAGTAATGTCGTTTGCAACTCCGTGTCACACGATTAAACTTGTGTTTGATACTAAATTATTCACGTTTGATACTAAATTATTCACGTTTGATACAAAATTATTCACGTTTAACGCACTTATGTCACCTAGTTTGTGGCTAGTTTGATTTAGTTCGTATCTGGCTTCGAGTTTATTACATTTAACAATAATATTACTACCCTATGAATGTCCCACTGCTGGGCAAAGGCCTCTTCTCATACAGAGAAGGCACGAGCATTGATCACCACGTGCGCTCATGGTGGATTGGCGATTTCAGTCTTATA
The DNA here is from genome assembly GCA_947361185.1 of Charanyca ferruginea. NCBI lineage: Eukaryota > Metazoa > Arthropoda > Insecta > Lepidoptera > Noctuidae > Charanyca > Charanyca ferruginea. The sequence goes on along the minus strand of OX376071.1, from coordinate 1,256,349 downwards.
TTCATTACTAGCACCTTGCCCACAACTTCTTCCGCGTGAATTTTCTCAAGGATCTCTATTTTTTTTGATAATGCAATATAGCCTTTAGCATTCAGGGATAACGTAGCTTCCTATTGGTGAAAGGATGTTTGAAATCGGATGAGTAGTTTCGGAGATTACCCCCATACAAACTTAAAAACAAATTTTACCTCTTTATAATATTACTAGCGACCGACCTGGCTTCGCATGGGCCTATAGCCTTCCTCGATAAATGACTATCCAACACAAAAATATTTTTTCAATTCGAACCAGTAGATCCTGAGATTAACGCGTTCAACCAAACAAACAAACAAACTCTTCAGCTTTATAATATTGGTATAGATTATTAGTCCGTGTGGTGTCGGTCGTAAAGAATCACAGCATTATGTCGTATGGTATTTTACTATGGGGTCGGGCTGCTGACATTGAATCCGTTTTTATTTTACAAAAAAGAGCTGTCAGAGCCATTTATAATCTACGTCGCCGCGAATCTCTTAGGGAACTATTTAAAAATATTAATATAATGACAGTGCCTTGCCAATTTATTTATGAAAATATTATGTATGTAAGAAAAAACTTACATATGTTTAATAAAGTAAGTGATAGACATGACTTTAATACTAGAAACAAGGACAAAATAGCTCAACCATATTTTAGATTGTCTAAAGTCCATACATCTTTTATGGGGTACTGTGTTAAGTGCTACAACAAAATTCCTAGTGATATATTACAACTAAGTGAAACAAAATTTAAATCATATATTAAAAGTACACTCTGTAAAAAAGCTTATTATAATATAGAGGACTATATTCAAGATAAGAATGCTTGGAAACATGCTGGCCTAGCTCCATAGGACGATCGACAGTCTGGACAAAATCGAGCCGATTGCTAAGTTAAAATACCTAATTTCATACTTAGTATAAATATGTACATATATATATTTGACTCTTTTTATACACTGCTCGTCTACTGTTTCAACATTTGTAATAATATGTGAACACTGTGTATCTATGTACATATAACTTAGTCTGTCATTCCTTAATCTGTGATACTTTGTACACACTTTCAAATACCTAGTGTTTTTATGCAAGGTACATCGTGTTCACGTATAATTATATTATTCCTGTAAATGCAAATATTGTTAACATCGTTTTTAAAAGAGTAAGTATGGAGTTTCTTGCCCATTCTTCTCCATACAAAACTACCTTTTGGAATGGGCACCTAGAATCGATTTTTTTTCTCATTTGACGTTCAAAAGTGCCTTATAATGGTCTAATTGAAATAAATGATTTGACTTTGACTTTGACTTTGAATAGCACCTTCCCATATCTTCCCGTGGGTGTCGTAAGAGGCGACTAAGGGACTTACCAGAGAATGGGCAGCAGCGTTCTCTGTGCCTTTGTAACAACCATACTGCGATCGCCAACCCGCCTGCCAATCGTAGCGATTATGGCAAAACCCCCCCCTTGGGGAGGCCTATGTCCAGCAGTGGACGTCTTTGGGCTGAAATGATGATGATGATGATAGATTATTATAGTATATTTAGTTTAAATGAGTCCAAGTTTTTAACCCCCGACGAAAAAACGACGGGGTGTGTGTGTGTGTGTGTGTGTGTGTGTGTGTGTGTGTGTGTGTGTGTGTGTGTGTGTGTGTGTGTGTGTGTGTGTGTGTGTGTCTGTCTGTGGCATCGTAGCTCCCGAACGGATGAACCGAATTTAATTTTGTTTTTTTTATTTCAAAGGTGAATTAGTCGGGAGTGTTCTTAGCTATGTTTGATGAAAATCGGTCCAAGATGGCCGCCGCCACAAAATGGTGAATTACATATTTTTTCACAACTCCCTCAATATGGGTATCAAATGAAAGGGCTTGACTAGTGGAATAATATACACTATGACAAATTTCAAATCCAAGATGGTCACCACCACAAAATGGCGAATTACATTTTTTTCACAACTCCCTCAATATAATGGGTATCAAATGAAAGGGCTTGACAAGTCAAATAATGTATACTATATTGAAAGGGAATGAGGAATATTAACTATCGAATTCAAAACTAAAAACTTGAAAATTATTTTTAAAAGCTCTTTTATAAAACCAAACTAAATTACGTTTAAAAAATTTCAAATAAAAACTAAATTAAAAATTTAAAAAACCCCCAACGCAAAACATAGCGATTATTTTAAAAAGTAAAAAATAATACCTTTTGTTGAGCCATCAAATGTTTGTTCGTTGAAATGGCGCTATAATGTCGCGGCGGTGTACCGCTAAGTTTAAAGCAATAATTACTAATAGCTAAAATAGCGAACTCATGCTAACTAGATTTGCAACAAAAATTTTATCGTATCGAAGCAAGTTGGTCTTAAATGCTGGTAAATGAAGAGATAGTCAATGAAATGAAGGGTCTGACTTACTTAAAGCGGTACCCCGCCGCGACATTATAGCGCCATTTCAACGAACAAACATTTGATGGCTCAGGCTCAACAAAAGGTATTATTTTTTACTTTTTAAAATAATCGCTATGTTTTGCGTTGGGGGTTTTTTAAATTTTTAATTTAGTTTTCTCACGATTGTTTCCTTCACTGAAATCCACATTTCGATGTCGATTTTATACTACGCTGTCAAAAACCAACAATAACAGCAACGGCAACATTTCACCCCGTTGGTGGGGACTTTAAGCCAGTGCAGCGCGATAAGCCAGTGGTATTCATCAACTGGCTTTCAGCACCGGCTTATCTATAATACCAACTAGCCTCGCGGTGCATAGACTTCATATATAAGGTCGAGTGAAGCTTAACTTTGATGCTAACTATTCGTAACCGAACTAGCTGAATTTCGGCGCTGTGCCGACGATGAAACATAACTTTTTGGACAGCTACAATTATCTGTCTGTAGGGAGTTCAAAAACTACGATATACCAAGTAGTTTATTCTATTCTACATGCCGAAATTAGGAGGGAAACGACACGCATTGTTACCATACAATTTTGGGTAATAAGTTATCGTGGGCTCGTAAATGGTTTTTACTGGCAGACATATTTTCCGAGTTTTACAAAGGTTGTTTGTAATATGAAAACCGTCCGATTAAGAAATTTTAAATCCCTTACGTTTCATACGAATAATTTGGGTGAACCCTTTAAATGCCTTTTATAATAACTTTATTTGACAAGTATATAATTAATTACCCTACCCTCATAATAATATAATTTCTTTAGCATTGTACTATGTAAAGCGTGAACCTAAAGTTAACGATTCCTATGAATCCAACTAGCAATTAAAACAGCTCGGTGGTAGCTTTATTCCAATGCCCTTTCATCAGATGGCAATTTAAAGCGGCCTGTGGTTGAAAATCTTGCTTTATTTGCAAATGCAAATGGCAAATGGAACTACGGAACTCTAATCATGATGATGTTCATAGCATATATGGGAAGGAGGTGTTATACAATTTGTTTGTCACACTATATTCAACCGTGTTGTCGTGCAAATCCATAGATATCCGATGCTTTATAATAAAAATGAATAGGACAACGTCTGTCGAGTCAACTTAGTGTTAAATAAAAATTAATTTGTTGTGAAATTTAGGAAAACAAAATATGTAAATGCAAATTTAAATTTGATTCACAATAACTTGCTATCATTAAAATTATTTGGGTCACGTAGTTACAAAATCATTTCATAATAATTGAAATTTGCAAGACTATAACTATAATTCAAAATAATTGCAGTAGTTTAAAATGAATTCGTAACATTTCAAATTGTGAATGTTTAAAATATATGTGTAGTACATTATATACAATTTTAGAAGTGGTTAATGTATTCGTGTTGTTCAATTGTCATATGGCAGGTTGGTTTTTTGAAATTATAGTAATCTGATGTATGGTTTCGCTTTCTGTTTCATGAGATTCGAAGTATTTGATAGTATTTGTTGCCCGTAAGTCGTACTTAAGTACAATCGTAAGCCAATTTTAACTTGTAGGATGATTTTGAATAATATATCTACTATAGCACTTTCTCCGCGACTTCTTACGGATTTCAAATTTTTTGACAGTAAAATATAGCGTAGCTTCCAATAGGCGAAAGTATTTTCAGAATTGGAGCAGCAGTTCCGGAGATTAGCACTTTCAAACAAACATCAAACTCTTTAGCTTTATTAGTATACATTTATATTTTGGAAAGCTCGATGATATATTTTTTTTTGTATGTAGTCTATTTTCTTGTGTCCCCACTCCCCTTTCTATTTCCGAATGAAATATTTTAGTTACGTATAATTTTTGAATTAAACTTAATTTACAGGAAATTGACCAACCACAAGTCTAGATAATATTATTATTTGTTAATATTAAGAGTGCTTAAAAGTTTTTCAATATCCGGGCAAACATTTTGAGGTTTTTGTGATGTTTCTGTTGATAACTTCTTTTGTTTCTTAATTAATTAACAAAAAAGAGATACAAATTTCATAATATCTCATGAAGTTAAGTTCCGAATTGACCTTAATATGATTAGACCACTTTTTTATGGAACGCGTTGAACCAGGCATGTGCAATTGTGATCCGTCTCAGCACAGTAAATAACTATAAAGTAATCTATTGTATTGTGTGCACAGTACAGCAATGAGATTTCTCGCGACTGCAGCCGACGTGGAGCCCATTCACTTGTTCCTGCGACTGTTAAGTACTGTCATCAACAAACCGCTCCCAATCATTTGAAATACTGAGAAATTACACTTGGTCTGAACTGGACATTATTTTCTTAATGACAGGTTTCATGTAGGTACTATGTTTATTCTAAAATGGCCTCTCAAATATAATCTAACTATTACCCAAGGGTTGGAGACCTGGTGTCCTAAAATACAGGCTTCACGTCTAGTTTAGGCAATAGTATATTATCTTTGTTATCTATTGTATTGATACCTTTGTAAATGTAACTTGTGGTGAGAATATAAATTATATTTGTGGTTAGTATCAATAATTGAGATATTTATACTTATTATAAAACTGATGAGTTTGTTAACCATTGAATGCTCTAATGTTGGAACTGGTTCCGACTCGGAAGCTAGGTTAACCTCGAGTGCTTTATGCATATTTTCTCCATCTGACTAGCCTTTTCCGTACCATATTAGGCTCGGCTTTCAGTCTGATCGGATGCAGGCTGGGCTATATTTTATTATTAAAAAAAATTGGTTGTCTGTAAAGTCGGTTTACGGACGAAAGTTTTACGCGATAACGTCATAAAGAAACATAATGTCTAACATATGTAACATAAGCAAATAATGGCTTCCGTCGAGGTGGGCGGAGCTTATTGCTTGGGCCGATCGTGCCTCTCTATCGCTTGTTCCGCGCTCTCGCTTGCACACGGAACGTGACACTTTTTCGTGCGTGCAGCCGGTGTTCATCGATTTATATGACGTTATCACTTCAAAATTGTAGAAATTCGCTAGTAAGTTATAGGCAAAAACCAGTATTTTATTATTTTTGATTGTATTAAACAGTCTGTTCGTTTTGAGTGTGACTGTACAACAGCTCCACCGAGTGTGTTAGATCATGATATGAGCAAGGCTTCTCTCATGTGGAAAGAGAATGTGACGTTTATGAACAGTGATAAAGGAGATTTGTTGTTAGTGTTTTAAACTTGTTGCTAGCGTGTGTTGTTAAAGTACACATTATTAATAAATACATTTCGCTCATCCCGCTGATGTTGCCGCGTGCGTTTATTCTGCTCCCTTCAAAATGGTTGAGCTGAATGGTGCTGGTCATGTTCGTAAACAGGCGCTGTCAGTATAAATTGGTCAACTTTTAACTGCCATGGCTTTTATCTTGATAATTTTTTTTATGTCCCGCATTGCTCTTTACCTGCATTGATTTCACATAATTATGTGCTAAACTGTCCAATTAGCAGACACAATAGTTAAACAACGACATTACGACTCAATGAGTCAGTCGTCCTAACGATCAAGAGGATATAGAAGCAACAAGAATAATGTAAACAGTATTTGGTGAAAACTTGATTTAAAAGAGTGTCCGTGTAGTTTATTGCTCGTTCTTCTCCATATAAACCTACTGTTTGGAACGAGCAACTAGGTTTAACTTTCTGACTGACTGACTCTTTGACTATTCAAAAGAACCTTTAAATGTTTTTTTTTAATAAATGGTTTTGAATTTGAGTTTGAATTGAAATTGCCGAATCGATCCGTTTGTCTGTAAAGCAAACCTAACATAGGCACATTTTTTGTCAATTTTGGAAATGTTGTCGCTATTGAAGAGAAGAGTGTTATTGTTATTGTATTTGGCACGGATACAATTTATTTATCAGCCATTCTTCTCGTCTAAATAGAGATTCAGTAACTGAGCACTTTGTTATTTATTCCGCGATCAATTAATACAGTTGACCGCTTTTTTGAGCAGACAATAGATCCAACGTATCGAAAACCAACAGATTATTCCGATTGAATATTGAATTAGTTCCAAAGAATTGAACAATGTTTGTTTTGGGTTATTGCTTGTGTTAAAATATACATATTAGCTACCCAGGGGGAGCAAATCTACTAAATTTTAGGAACATTCAAATTATTACCTTTAATCTGTTTTAAAATGCCTCTAACTATACAAATAAATAAAACGTAAGTGTCTAATATAGCAGCTTTTTAAGGTTCCGTACCCAAAGGGTAAAAACGGAACCGTATTACTAAGACTCCACTGTTCGTGGCTGTCTGTCACCAGGCTGTATCTCATGAACCGTGATAGCTAGACAGTTGAAATTTTCATAGATGATGTATTTCTTTTGCCGCTATAAGTACAAACAGAATAAAATAAATATTAAAGGGGGCCTCCCATACAACTAACAAAATGTTTTAATATACATAGTGTCTAATGTTGTATAGATAATGGTACGGAACCCTCCGTGCGCGAGTCCGACTCGCACTTGGCCAGTTTTTTAACCGACTTCAAAAAGGATGAGGTTATCAATTCGAATGTTTATATATATATATATATTTATATATTTATGTATGTTCGGGCATAACTCTGTCATATATAGACGGATTTGCAAAATTCTTTTTTGTTCGAAAGGGGTTTTTTCCGAAATGGTCCCATATAAATTTTACCAAAATTGATACAGCCCTTTTTGAGAAAATCAACAAATTCCCAAATAAATTTACTTAGACGACGTTTTAGTTTCTTCAATCTTCGGAGGACTTACAATCTCTTTTAAGTGTCTCGCCGTTTCTTAATGGATTTGGATGTCAAGGCAACACTAAAAAGCGAAAACCGCCGTTTTTTCAAAAAAAGATAACCGCCTTCAAAAACTAATAAGTGATAAATAATTTATTATTATATTATTTATCATTATATTATTATATTATTTATCACTTTTTAGTTTTTGAAGGCGGTTTTCTTTTTTTTTTTAAAAAACTTTTATTAGACAAGTAAAACGAAAAGTTGTCTAAATCTACAGTAACGAGTGATTTTATACCCAGGATAAGTCGTATACAAGTTTGGTCGAACCCACCCTAATACAGACAACTAGTTACAATATTGACATAATAGTCTTGTCGTCTTCCGACCATAGGGTCGAGTTCCCGTTGTGATGACGTCACAGTAACAGGGTCACAGCGGCTGTATGCTCGAGTACTACAGTGACGAAACCCACTTGGGCAATACCCTTGTTATTGTATGAGTGGTAAGGGTTATAGTTGTAATAGTTTAATGGACGTACTACACATATATCGTCCCTCATTTCGATAACGGCGACCCTTAAAAAAAAAACTATTTCCTTGCGTGTGCCCTAATATGACTCGCCAGACCCACGTTACATGTATATGTACATTTATTTATTATTTACAAATAAACTTACAACATTTACACACTATCAAAAATCTCGTCCGCATCGCTCTCAATGGCACAAGTGCCTAAATGGCAATGCTAATCCTTTGGGCTAAGAAAAGGCCAGCCCCTCTGGTCACGTGAAGAGTCGACTAACCGCTTGGCAGTGTCTCAAAACAAGGTGAGCACTCGGCCTCCATGGCTCTAGTGTTTCGATTCCAAACGGTTCAACATATAACTTCCAAGAAAGTTGTTTTATTTACGCCGTTCGTAGTTTTCGGCACCTGCAGCAACCGCTCCAGCACTTGTGCTGTCATCCCATGATGGGATGGCACAAGGGTGTCGACACAAGTTGCATCCCACACAAAAAGGCCATCCGAACTTCCAAAGCATTATCGTCATCTCATCTGGTCTTTTCTCCTCGTCACGTGGCAAGTCATAAGATTCTAAAACAGAACATGTTGACTTTTGAAATTCGAAACTGTACGAATTTGTTATTATTTCAACAACTATAAAAGTGAATTCAGTAGTTTCCGGAACCTTGTGGAACGCACACAATGGCATTCTAAATGTAACCCATAATATTTATTTAACTCACGTAGACATCGTACTAAACTCGTAGCTTGTTGCGCTACGAGAACTCGTAGCGCCTCTACGAATTACTACGCGGCCGTCGCTACGCAGCGTAGTCCGTATAAATTGTGACTGTTTCCATATACACATTTGAATTATGTTTTTGTGGTTTTTGTTCATTTCTTTGTTATCTCGGCGTTACAATATGGTTAGTACTAAATATTCGTCGAGTGTTTTTCTTGTTGTAATTGCAGTGGTAAACGATAACTGTGCCGATAATGTGGGCGTTATCTTATCTGTGTACACGAAGTTTATTTATGTTGGTACTAAAGCACTCGGCGTAATTGTAATATCAATACATTGGGGAGATATTGAATATTGATTATGATTAGTTTGCCTAATAGACTTGACAATTCTGTTTGAATACATTTTCGGGCACTTGAGCGAGAACGGTTGTTAAAGAGAAAATCTTATTTTGTGTGACAGGCATTATGGCTCAAATAGTGATATAAATAATAGGTCGAACACGAGAATTACGTCAACTATTATGTGGTTAGTAAACTACATTGGAGTTGTTTACACAAATGTAGTCCACGCGAACTGAGCGTGGTCAGTGACGTGACGCTCAACGCTTGAGATCAAGCTACATATATGATGCACTGACGCACTCCATTCATGCACAGCGCGGGATCGTGTAACTGAACGTGTTATTAGTGCTGTGTTTATGGGGGATACGTCGGTTTTATAGTGCAGGTAATATATGTAAGTGTTTGTATGAGTACGGTGAGTCATGCATGAATGAATTTGTTTGCACTAGTATGAGTCCTAATAATAAGTGTAATAAAATATGGAACGCCTGAGAGGTTTTAGAGAGCGCATATTATAAACAGAATAAGCTTTTAAAGAAATGAGTTTTTGTTAATACTTAAATTGCGGTACGTTTGTGTTTTACGTGACAATACATTCGTTGATGATCCTGTAGAAGCGTTAAAGAAACTTATGCCCAGTGCAATTTTGCCACACATAAGTCGTTTTTTTCTAGTGTGCCACCAGAGTATTCCCAAACCACTGCTTAATCTGAAAGCCGGAATCTACAGTGGCGGCCACCAGAAAAGCACCGAGGCAATGAAGCTCGACGTGTGCTAGAGAAACATTACAACTGTCTTGAATCTAGCAACGAAATTAATCAGAAAGGAACTGCGGAGGAGTTAAAATAAAACATATTTTGCACCTCTTTTTATATGAAGCAGGAGACAGAACAGAACTAGGCCAATATCCCGATAAGTTTGTGAGGATTTTTTTTCTCTCACGCATATTTCTCTCGATTAATTTCCTAATTGTGGGCTCGAATGGAAGAGGGGTTGTACGTCGCAACCACTAGTTGTTTTGTTTTACATAACCCTGAACTATTCATCATATTTGTTTACTACTTCCACCCCAGGGTACGTGAGGCCCGAACATACAAAATCAATACACGTGTCCATTCTTGTAAACAAACTCCTATAGATTTGGTTTACTTATTCACTTAGAGCTGAATTACCCGCGAGTGCTCAAGTATTTTACAGCGGTCGCTTTGAATATGAAATGTGGGGCTCCGGTGTTGGCGGAGCGCCAGACCAGCGAGCTATGGGCTGGGGTGGACAGGGGCTATCAGGTGTATTGGGTTATTTCTTGAAAATGTAGGTGGAGGGGCTTAAAGCTGTGGTTTTGATGGCTGGTCAGTGTACACTGGACAGTTGTTTAATTCGATGAGGATTTTAGCGGTAGACATTATTATTGCCTATGGTAAGCAAAAGTCGTGATGGCTCAATGGTGTGAAAGTGGTTCGAAACACAGGGCACGAGCAGGAACTAATGTGCGCTTTCTAAGTTTAACTTGGACATCACTGAGATTGGTGATGGAAAACATAGTGAGGAAACCTGGTATTTTAATTAGTCTATCTGAAATCGCCAATCCGCCATGAGCAAGCGTGGTGATCAATAAAATTAAATCAAAATCAAATAGATTTATTTCGGATTTAAAAATTACATCCGTAGGTGTTAGTAACAATAAACTTAGCCTAGTTTTAGTACATTTTTTAAATTTAATACTGCTAAGCGCCCATTGCATGAACACTCATCCGCTGCTTCAACAGTGCAGAATCAAAGTCAAAGTCAAATCATTTATTTCAATTAGACCATTATACGGCACTTTCGAACGTCAAATGAGAAAAAAAAAATGATTCTAGGTACCCATTCCAAAAGGTAGTTTTGTATGGAATGGGCAAGAAACTCCGTACTTACTCTTTTAAAAACGATGTTAACAATATTTGCATTTACAGGAATTATATAATTATACGTGAATACGATGTAGGTACCTGGCATATAAACACTAGGTATTTTAATCCCACCACAATTGCATAAAAGCAATCAGTGTGCGCCTCAGCAAACATAGTGGACACGCTGCAAAAACGAGGCAGCCCAGACAACACCCAGATACACGCAGATTCCCGTATACTCGCTGCGTGTAGTTGACCCATAGACTGCACGTGTAGAAGGACTGACAATACGCTTTAAAAAGCGTCAGTTTAACTTGCTTACTACAACGTGCAAATCTACGGGCCAACATGTTACAGCGCACATTTTTTATCTGTTTCTAAGAGCTTTTTGTTCGCGATTAGTAATAGTGTGCTTTTGCCATCATAAGACATCTCTCTGTCTTGTGTTATTTCAGTTCTATTGATAAAATAATGAAAAACTCAAGCCTGTCTTATCTAAGACAGGTTTAACTTACAGAAAAGTTAGTGTCTCAAGTTAGGAGCCCCTATTTGAATATACTTTGTTTGTACTTACTTTCAAACTTCACAGGGACTTTGACCCTCAGGTAGGCACAATGTAGTTGGACAAGGTAATTTATTTTGTTCGAAACAGTAAGTTTTGGGTATTGTATGCGTCAAATAGTTCCATGTTTTGTATATCTTTGGTTGTGAATTTAGACCCACTTTATTTCTGTATGCAAATACCGGCTTTATAGCTTACTAGATATTGCCCGCGACTTCGTCTGCGTGAATGTCGGTTATCGTGGATGCAGACGAAGTTGTGGATTAAAAAGTAGCCTATGTCCTTCCCCAGGGCTCAAGCTATCTTCATACCAAATTTCATCAAAATCGGTTCAACCGTTTAATCGTAAAAGCGTAAGCGTAGACACAGTTACTTTCGCATTTATAATGTAGAAAAGTCAAAAAGTATGGATTGACCAGGATGTAAATTAAAAGCGACACGAATTAAAAATGTGTAAAATCTAGTCGCTATCTTATGTACGCGACAGTCAATGTCAAAATCTTGTCATTTTAGCTAGATATCGGCGTTTTGGACAGATTAACACGAAGTTTAAAATGTGATTCTTTCTAAAGGTTACTAAAATTGGCCAACTGATATGTCTAAGAGCCTCTTCTCATTCATCTCCCAGTAAGACCCGACCAATCCGAATTAATTTGAATGTAATGAATACGGACGAGACTGGGTGATCCGCACGTAGATCTGTATCATTCGCAGGGTTACTGTATAAACACTGCTGGTTCATTAATCAGATTATTTCGAATTATACTGTGTATGAAGGTAGCTATAATATTTAGTATTTTTTATACCAGCTGCTGCCCGCGATTTCGCCTGCGTAGATTTCAGAATTAGTCTTCAATCATCCCAGGGGAACACAAACCCGGGATACAATTAGTTAAGTTAGATCAATATCTATATATGTGTGCCAAATTCCTGCTAATTCTGTTCAGCCGTTTAAGCCGCTGGACACACAGAAAAGACGTAAGACGAGGACGGGGTGCGGACATATGTCTCCTCCGCGTCCCTTGCATACAAAATATATAGAAGCGTCGCGAGTCTGTGCCCTATTGTAAAAACATATAGAAAGGACGGGGCACGGGCGCGAGCGGACGAGGGGCGGGCGAAAACGGGGGTGCGGGCGTGGTGGGCGGGGCGCGGATACTGGGAATCGCGCGGTGCGCGCGTGTCTGTGTCACACAAAGCTACCTGCGTAATCTCGTGGCGCCCAGCGTCACATCCGTGCCTCGCCTTTTCTATATGTTTTAAAACCTCGCGACGGCGCCCCGTCTGCGCCCTGACCGCGCCCCGTCCTCATCTTCTGTCTTTTCTGTGTGTCCAGCGGCTAAACGTGAAAGGCCCGGTACCAAACCCACAATTATGAGAGGTGTCTTGACCGCTGGGCCATTCCATCAACTAGGTGATGTTAAAATAATTTTACACAATATCTATACCCTGTTCACAATAAGATTAGACATAAACACAAACCTTTTTTTACAGTCGCTTCAACCGATTTGGACTTCTATTCCGTAGGTTTAAGGATGACATTAGAGGCAAAAAAGTGGTTACAATAACAACTGTTTACTGCAGTTGCCATTTGTCATGCTACCAACGCAATATAAGTCAAAATCAATTGAACGGAATGTAAAAAAGGTTTGAGTAAATGTCTAATTTTATTGTGAACAGGGTATAGTGTAAGTAGGTACAGGTATCATCGACAACAAACATTGACATACGTAACAAACATCCACACATCCTCACAAACTCTCGCATTTATAAAATTAGTAGGATGTTCTTGGAAATTTTATTGTGTTCGTGGATTTAGACTTAAGGTGGCTTGTATGTAAATATTTACTACGATTCTTGTTTGTACAGAGTTAAGTTTGCATGAGAGCGCCTTAACCATTAGGCCATCACACTAGTACCAATGTGACTTCTTAATTCGTATCTAAATTTATCTTGGACGTCAGTGACATCGGTGAAGGAAAATATCGTGAGGAATCTTGGAATTATAACGCTGCAGTGGGCCAACCATAGGCTGGCTGATATTATTCCAGAAACTTCGAACATCATCATGGTACAGCTGAATGATGTCCACCGCTGCTAAGATCGCTAGGATCCGCTAGATGCGGGATGCACAGGAACGTTTGTTACAGCGATGATTGATACTACGTCCAGCTCAGTCACTCATCAGTACCAGCTTTGGTTTTAAGAATTAATAAAGCAAAATAATTTGCTCCGTTCGTAGGCGTCCAGTTCCAGTGAAGTAACATCAAGTACATCTTAACTTAACTGTCAGCTACACACTTTGTTTGTGCACGAGACGATTGTGTTCGAAAACAAAAGCCTTCCGGGTGCATTCATAATTGCATTCTTTTAAATAATACAATGTGAAAAACAAAAGAAAAGTTTTGTTTATATTTAGCCACCTCTACGTGAATATTGCAGTTTTTTTGGACTTTCTTTTAGTTTCAACCTCTGACTCAGTTATGAATATTAATGTGGTTGGATGGATAGAAAGAGGAAGACCGAAGAAAAGATGGATGGATTGTGTGAAGAATGATATGAAAGAGAAGGAGGGCAGTGATAGCAAGACGGTTGAGAGGACTGAAAGGAAGAAGAAAACTGGGCGGAAAGATGATGTGGAGTCTCCGAGTGAGGCTAAGAACTCAAGATGCGGTTTTCGCCCGCGCCCGCTGCTGTGGAAAAGTAGCCCAAACTCACGGGACCGGAGCTCTGTGCGGTTGCAAGACGGGCCTGCCTGACCTTTGTTGCACCAAAATAATTAATAGATCGATTTCAATATCCGTTTTGTAAAGTTTGCTGACAAACGTGCACAGACACGTCATGACGTCACGAGTAATAACAAGTCACACTGCAAAATGGCGTCGGATTTCTGTACCTCCGCTGGCCACTGCGGTCCGCCGAGGCTGCGGGAGCGATTCTACTAGTTGCCCGCTGGTGCTGCGGGAGCCGCAAACAACCGCGCTCACCGCGGGCGTAAACCGCATCGTGAAATGTGTTTTAGTTTTTTACATATATATCTGCATTCTACGGAAGCTGCGGGCCCGCAACCGCGGCGAACGCGGGTATAAACCGCATCGTGAGTTCTTAGCCTAATACTGACTCTATCTCACATCTTAATGGAAATTCATAATTTGACAATATAACTGATACGTACAGAAAAGACGGCGAACGCATATACTCTAATCCATTACCTGAACAATCTGTACGTTAATGTTCTAATGGATATCTATAATGAGCTGTTGTGTCCTTGGGGGATAATTTCTGTTAATTTTCGAACAAATTGCTGATAGTCATGTTACAGAATTCAGTTGTGTTTTTATGCGCATAGCAACACATGACCGATTCTCAATGTTTCATCATTATTATGTCAACCTTTAGATGCCCACTGCTGGGCATAGGTCTCCCCCAAGGTGGGGTTCAGCCGTAATCTCAATGCTTAGCCGATGCTTGTCGATCGCAGTAGGCAGTAGGTGTAATGGTACTTAGAAGGGTGCTGCTGCCCACCTTCTGGTCAATATCCCTCTGTCGCCTTCTACAATACCCACGGGTAGAAATGGAGTGGTGCTATTCGCGGCCCGCACCACACGGCTAAAGTTTAACCAGCCATAACCCAACCTATTGGTATATATTTGATATTTGGCAATTTAAATTTATTGCGTTAGTTAATTATAACGAACCGTTTGGGCTCACAAATCTGCAACTGAGCCGTCAAATTAATTTGGAAAAAATAACAACTTTTTTGCTTCAGTCATGTGTTTGACATAACGTCAAAGACCCCTCACTTTTTGACGTTATGTGAGATATCGAATATAACGCGGGGGGTGGGGGTGTGAAAAGGGGGTACGGGGTAGAATGGGTACACTACATAAATACGAAAAACTTTATTCCGAAAGTCAGAAATACGAATTTCAAAATACCGATTTTCATAATTCCAAATGGTTCAAAATTCCTAATATAACAACTCCGATTTATCATTCATCCTATTTTTATAATTGTAAAATTTCAAAATTCCGAACGTTTATAATCACTATTCTCAAAATACCGAGTTTCAGAAGATCGAATAACAAAAAGTCCAACATAATGAAAATTCGAAACATCAAAAATACGAATTCCGATTATTAAAATACCGATTATCTTTTTTTGCAGTGTATTAGTTCTCATTTTAAACTATGAATGATTACTTTTGAATAGAAATATTTTCTCTTGAATAAAAATATTATCTTTTGCTGGTCATAGTTCTTATCTAACCTAACATGCAGCATACAAGCAAGCATGCAGCGTGCAAGCAAGCATACAGCATGCAAGCAAGCATGCAGCGTGCAAGCAAGTATGCAGCATGCAAGTGAGCATGCAACATGCAGCAGGCATGGTTTCTGTCACGGCTCCGGCGTTGCGGGGCTTCGGCGGTCCCACGCGAGCTTATCGTCGCAGATGATATTCACGCTCACCACCGCAGCTTCGGCTTACTGGCCGGCTTAGCCGGCCAGCCTCAACCACGGCGGCGGGCGTTTGAACCACCTGCTCCTCAGCTCGCGGGCCGCCTCGCCTCGGATTTAAACTACACTCTAGGGGTAGGGCAGACAAGACTACGTGGAGTCGGTTTCTCAGCGATTCGTTTCTGTCATTAACTTTTGTAGCACAACATATTGACTTTTTAAGACAATATTTTTGTTATTGTCTAAGTATTTATATAAATTTTCGTAAAAATAAATTCCATGGAAAAAAGAAAACAAACAATATTCGTTAAAAAATAATTCTACTGTTTGATAAGTTTGTTAAACAAAAAAATATGATTAAAAATTCATTGAATTGTGTTTCTGTGAAATATGTTTAATTCAAGTAAATAGTATTTGAAACAATAATAGTTGAATTCTATTGTATTCTAAAAATACAAGAACCAAATATTATATGATACATTTTCTGGGAAACGAAATTCTATGAAATTTCTGTCTGCGAAACAAGGGGACACCATCCGAAGCAGGTATTCGTAAAATAAGGAAAAGAAAAACACACAAAAAAATAATATTAACACAAATTTATTTTTTTGTGTTATGTATTAAGACGTTTTTAAATTACATTAAACGTTACTTATGAATTTTGAAAATATACATATGAATTCAATCAGAATACTCATTTTAGCAGTTTATTCGAAGTATTGAAATTCGGAATGTCGTTTTTCGGACCGAGAATTGATGGAGCATTTGATTCTTCGAACATATAAAAATCGGAAAACGAGCAAATCGGATTTACGAAACTCGGTAAAATAAATTTCGTGATTTTAAATAATAGACATTATAATTCTCAGGTATTATGGAATTCGGACTTTTGAAAATCGGAATAACGAAATTCGGAATAAAATATTTCGGAATATTTGGGCGTTCCCGGGTAGAATACATGTTTTGTTACCATCCTTACGATGTGCAAAAATAGACAAGTAATCTACAGATATCAGTTTCAAGGTTATCATCGCCCACCACAGTTACCAAGGATTAGGACGTGTTATTTTTCAATGCATTACCAGGTATAGGCGATTATACCTTGTCATGTGACGCTATTTAGTGGTATTGTATTTATGAGGCTTACTGGACGATTCGGACACAATATCTTCGGACACTGTCCGAATTGGTATTTTTTTACTGATGATTCGGCTGTTTTGTACAGTCAGATAAAAAACTTCACACAACTTTACAACTAAAGGTTGGGCGGAAGATGGATTTCGTTCATTGGAAATATTTTATCTGACTGTACAAAACAGCTTTTTTTTTTTGGTGTCCCAATCGGCAGCAAGCCTTTTAAGACACTATCGAACGATAAAAATGGCAAAGTTTATTTTCAAGGTTTGTGATAATTATCCCCTTAAAAGTTTTCACCATGATGTTGTTAAACTGTAGACAAAAGACTTTCGATCCTGTCTTGAACAGACAGTTATGAAAACAATTCTCCATAATTACCTCGACCAATGGCTTTAATTGTTGTTAACGATATCCTTTAAACTAATTTAAAAAACATGGCAGAGGAAATCTAATCACTGGTATTTATGTATAACTTCGCCCGGGACTTCGTCCACGTATATTTTCCTGTACTGTTGTGTACTGTGTTGTACTGATTTTATAATAAAACTAACTTCGCCCGCTTGACAAATTATATACTAAAACCTTCCTCTTGAATCACTCTATCTATTAAAACCCCGCATCAAAATCCGTTGCGTAGTTTTAAAGATCTAAGCATACATAGGGACAGACAGACGCGGCGGGGGACTTTGTTTTATAATATGTAGTGATCGTGATATACACTTCTGGACACATCCATTGGCCCACCTTGTATTTTCAGTTTCGTTTGGTCCTAGCTAAAATTTTATATTAGGTCGAGCAAAAAGTTTTTATGCAGTTTTGAACCTGGCACATTCACAATTTCATTCAATAGTCTTTTTTTGAATTTCGAACACAGAATTTAAAGAAACAAAAGACAATTTGGAGCCTGTTTGTTGATATCAAACAATCGAATACTAAGAAAACTTGGTTTTATTGGTTTACTTGGATTTAATTCTTGAAAAAGTGATTGATATCTTTGGTTTTGCAACAAACATTACTTATTCTTAACATTAAGGTGAGGTTCTATCAATAATCTATGGATACTTCACCTGAAGTCGCCGCCCAAGCTGTGGCACTTATTCAGGCCGGACACAGCCAAAGAAACGTGAGTGCTTAACTTAATTTAAGTCGATCTGCGGTCCGAAATGTTTATCGGAGGTACCAAGAGACTGGCGGCTTTGTTCATCGCCAAGGAAGGCCACGATCTCGGGTCACAACTGAAAGGCAGGATCGATTCATCGTGACGACCAGCTTGAGAAATCGTCACCTTACCTCCATTGAGATACAAAACCAACTTCGTGACTTCCACGGAGTATCTGTGAGCGCTCGAACTGTTCGGAGAAGGTTAAAAGAACGCGATATGGTACCACACAAGCCAGCTAATGGGCCCAAACTAACGCAAGCCCACCGAACAGCGCGCCTTCATTTCGCACGCAGTCATTTAAATTGGACACAGCAAGATTGGAGCCGTGTACTCTTTTCTGATGAGTCTAAAATTGTGTTACATGGCAATGATGGAAGGAAGAAGGTCTACCGACGTAAGGGAGAGCGTTTCGCACAATGCTGCTTTGAAGAGAGGGTTGCTTATGGCGGTGGCTCATGGACTGTCTGGGGCGGTATATCCGCGAGCGGCAAAACTCAACTTGAGGTTGTTACAGGACCACGGCTGCCAACATTAAATGCTGAAAGGTACATTCGTGAGTGCTTAGAACCTCACGTGATACCATACGCGGACTATGTGGGCCCAAATTTCCTTTTTATGCATGATAATGCAAGAGCCCATGCGGCCGGCATCGTCAGGAAATATCTTCGGGATGTGAACATCACAGTTATGGACTTGCCAGCCAGAAGCCCAGACATTAACCCCATTGAGCACATGTGGGACGAGCTAAAAAGACGTGTTAGGGCTCGTCAGCCAGTTGCCCAGACGATGCAGGAGTTGAAAACTGCCATAGAAGAGGAATGGGAGTTGATCCCTCAAAATTTCATAGAGCGGTTGATAAACTCTATGCCTAATCGTATGAGAGCTGTGGTAGATGCCCATGGAGGCAACACGCGTTATTAAATTAAACCTTTATTTGATAAAACATGTTTTTTATTCAAAAATCAATTGCATTTAACAAGGCGCATATCCGACTTGTTAGGCGTAGCTCCATGTCGTATGGTATTCTGAATTCAAATTTAAAACAATACGATCGAAAAAGATGGTAAAATGTATCAGGTTTAAAACTGCATCAACAGTTTTTGTTCAATCTAGCAATCATATTTCGGTAGGGGCCATCGAAACCTAAACTCTAAGGTGGGCCAATAGATGTGTCCAGAAGTGTATATAGTTTAAAGCACTTACAGCAACGAACACACTTAGTTCGGACAGGGGACTTTAATCCTTCCATCCATACTTCCATACTATCATACTAATATTTTAAATGCGAAAGTAACTCTGTCTGTTACGCTTTCAGGATGAAACGGCTGAACCGATTTAAATAAAATTTGGCATGAAGATAGCTTGAACCCTGGGGAGGGACATAGGCTACTTTTAAATCCGCGACTTTGTGTGTATACGCGATAACCGACACTCACGCGAAGTCGCGGGCAAAAGCTAGTTTATAATATGTAGTGATAATAATGATAGTGACGGTTAACCCATCTATAGTAGGTATAATAAATTGGTACTGTTATTTACAAAACTTGTTTAATATTTAGATTCAAGACCAGTCAAAAGCTACACTACATTACTATTCATAATGTATTTACATTTGCTGCTCTGCAATTACAATCGTTTATTTGCATCATTTGTACGGAAGCGATCCCCCGGGGTCGGGGGTGCCCGGAGCTTTCCATTTAGATGCAATATTAAATTGGAGCGCTGTCGTCGGTATTGAGCTGTTTTAGGACGTTAACTATTCAGGTTATGTAATGCTAGCAATGGCAATGACGGCCATTGTTCTATAGTAACTGAATTGAGTATATCGACAAATATCAGAACTTGGATTTTAGTTTCCATTTGTTTGTATACTTAATGAAACGTTGTTCCAGCGGTTAAGGACTTTCAAACTGCTTTTGATCCTAATTTCAAATAAACTGGATCCTTTGAACTCCATTAGCCAACAAAAAGTGGCAAAACTCCCGAAAACAATCCATCAAACGCAATAGAAAATAATTTATCTAAAAAAAGGTAATTGGCAATTGTGTTCAAATGCGAGAGAAATGTTGACTAATTTGCCACAATGAAGAACCCTCTCAAAAGCCGGAACAAAGAGAGATTACAATGCTAAGTTGCCATGAAACATTCGGCGACTGTCGGGGACGCTCGGCTGTGTTCGGGACAACAAATTATACGTAACGGAACAGCCGAACAAGCGTGAAAACTTGAGGAAGCATTGTTTCTCACGAAGCAAGTTGCCTTTGAACTCAGATACCGTTTTATGTTATTATTTCAGATGAAATAGGTCTCGAAGTACTAGGGTTGTTTAATCAACACTGCAGACTTTGTTTAATCAAGTCTTATACGGGTCCAGTACAGCAGTTTAAGTTCAAGTGCTTCTAAATCTTTTGAAGTGACTGTCTTGCTGATTTTCACATTATCCTTCACAAATAATGTTTGGAAAGTTCCACAAAAAGATGTTATGCAAGGCTTCGAGTTGATAAAAGTTCTCAACGTGCTGGAGCATAAGATGAAGATGATAGTTTTAGCTTTAAGTATTATAAAATGTAAATATCAAGCAAGTTCTTTAATAACTTTTAACGAACTGTTTACTAATGACTTGATCACGTTTATACTTTAAACTTTGTTTTAATTTTATTTAAGTTTTTAAATTACGTGATTGTTAATACAATGGTTGGTAATGCAGTATTTTAAATAATATTTTAGATATCATCAGCATCATCATCATCATCAGCCTAAAGATGTCCACTGTTGAACATAGGCCTCCCCCATAAATAGGGGGCGTTGCCATAATCCTCACGCTTGGCAGGCGTCTTGGGGATCGCAGTGAGGTTGTTATGTACACGGAAGCCGCTGCTGCCCGACTTCCGGATTTTCCCTTAGTCGCCGGTGCTATTCTAGACCGGGATATTTTAGATATGCGTTACAATAATAATAAATATTTTTTTCCGGTCGAATTTCGGTCTTGGTTTCGGTAATGGAGACTAGTCGAGTACGTAGGACATACTATAGTGCACAAGTGTGTGCACAAACACAGGTGCACTCCCTCTTCCCTCACTCTCATAGTCCGGTGGGACGGCAATCCGACACGACCGGAGAGAGATCAGGCACAGGACCAACGGCTTTACGTGATTTTCGAGGCATGGAGGTGTTACACCGCCAACTTCCAAACTCCGGACTCTTACTAAAAAAAATCTAATGAACAAACCCAATAACAATGCCTGACTTGGGCATCAAACCCAGGGCACCACACGCTCAGCAGTCGCGCTTGCATCCTCAAGACCGATGAAGCAGGACCCCTCGTTCGTATCTGCATTTAATTGCACTTGACGTATGCGCTCTCCGACCAGCGGGTGATAGACGGCAATGCAGATTCACTGTGTCTCTATAGTGTATACAGTCTGCACTGTGTCTGTTCTGTCTGATACCTAGGCAGCAGACAGCCAATTAGGTCTGATTATTAGGCTAATAATTATTATTAGTCTGATTTATTGGTTCATTTTGTGCTAGGATTGCGTTTCCCCTGTAATTGAACATTTGACACGACTGTGAATATCGAAGTAATTTAGAAATGTTTTGTCGGATACGTGCCAGGGGGCATGCCATTATTATCGCCATTTAATATTATTTTGTAACAAAACTATTTAATTTCCTTTTATTCAAAGGCAGGCTTCAAATCTTGCTTTTGTCGCGATATCCGTATCCGTAATGCTAATAAAGCTAATCTAATTTGGCTCTATTACAAGTGGTATCTTAGAAGCTTGCCGTAAATAACGATTTGTTGTTAAGTTTGTCTCATTATGCTAAGTAGATGTTTGCTTGCGAGTAGTTAACCTAATTCTGTCGACATCATTATTTACGAATTCACTCTCGAAGCTATTCGATAGCCGATTTAGAAAAGTGCCCGAAACTATCTTTTATATTGTTAGTATCTATTGAAGCCTTAAACAAAGGGCTATTCAAAACTTTTCTGATCACCATTTCAAACAAATAGAACATCGAACTGGTTGCCTCGTGTGTGGTGAATAACCCACCCCTTTTATTGAAGGCGAAAAAGGATTATGGGCGAAAATAACAACATAGCGATCACTAATCAGTTAGTCAACTCAAGCGAGAATAGAACTTTTTACGACTGGTAATTATAGTGGCACGTTAGAGGCACATTGTAAACGTTTACGAACTGATATGAAAGGAAAAGTACATATATTTAATATGCTGTAAAAATATATAATTTGGATGTATTCTCAGTCAGTTCTTCACTAACTTCTGCGTCAACGCTCATATATTATCTTTATTTTTTGCGCAGTGAAAATCATCCTGGAGTTCCTCCATCGTAGGGGTGATGGAGGGGCATGCCGCACTCTTACCGGCTAAAACCACCGCGGTGTTCCACCTCTGCCTAACTTAATTTGTAAAATATTATTGATTTTAAAAGTGTTCATGGAGTTTGTTGCTCGTTCTTCTCCATAGAAACCTACTGTTTGGAACGAGCAACTAGCTTTATCCTTCTGACTGACTGACTCTGACATTTCAGAAAGTACCTGTAAATGGTTTAATTGAAATAAATGGTTTTGAGTTTGAGTTTGCCTATGTCCGTTGCAGCGGGATTCTCATAAACATTCACCACGGAAACATAAATAGGGGATATAAGTTATCCTAACTGTTAAGCTAGATCAATCTATATATGTGTTAAATTTCACCGAATTCCTTTCAGACATTTATCCACACAAACTTCTGCGTATAGAATAATAGGTAGATTGTGGATTATTCCAAAGCTCCTCGCGTCATAACACAGTGTCTACTGTACCTTTTACTAATTTCCTTTTCAATGTCGCACTAGCTGCCACATTTTCAAAGCTCACAATAGTACCTAGTTTGTTCGACACTCAAGCGTACCCGTTGCGTAGTCGTTACTCGGCCCGCGCCGCCATTGTTCTGTTCTTACACAAATAGATTCTTGTACACCCTGTTAGCTCTGAAGCTGTTTTTTTTTTTGTTTTTGTTTCTGGGTATAGTTTCTGGTGCCCTGGCCTGTTTCTGGCGCGCTGTTAGCTCTGACGCTGTTTTGTTTTTGGTTTCTGTTTCTGTTTTATAGCGGTGAATTTTGTCTTTTGTTTTATACAATTTGTATGGGTTTTTATGTATGACGGTATCGGTGTTGTAACGAGTCCTACGTTGTATAATTTGAGTGTACTGGTCAGGTCATTCAAGAAGTTAACATTACGAAGTAAATTACCTTCAAAAATAATTTATAAAGGTCAAAAAAGTATTTGTATATTCTAGTTTAGCGGGGTCCGCCCACGTGAAATTTTTTAAATTTTCTTTATGAAAACTTGTACTTTTGTATATTTTGCAGGTATCTAGTTACCTTTTTTAATTAATTATTTTTTTCCACTGGTACCTACTCATTCGTTGTACGTGCTAAAGTTAGGCTTTGATACTGTAATGTGGTTACCAAAACGCTGTAATATTGTGTGACTGACCTAGTTATCATTCCCGCTGTAGAAACATTGTCGGAGATTATTTTAGCATTTAATTTCCTTTATTATAGTTATTACGAGTAACGCTGCGTAAAGTAATTCTAAGTCTCAAGCCCTATTCCTTACTATTCAGCTTAGAACAAACCTAAAAATTAAGACTTCTTAATAGTCACTTATTTTGATATTGCGCCTCATTTTGGAAAATTATTGTCTTCATTTGGCGCCGTTCCCTTTTATCTCAGCTTCGGTAATATGAAGGCTTATCTTTATCTTTTCAATATTTAAAATATGTCTTTCACTACATTACCGGTTTATAATTTAAAATAAAAGCTGAAAATCCGCAAGATAATACTTTAGGTGACAAAATCTTGTATTACGTCTGAAAAAGTTTATTTATCTTGAGATCTTAATATCAAATCTAAGTTGCAATTAATGGAATGAAAAAATTTTGTTTTGCTAACATAAGGTATGTTAACATGTCAACGAAACTACAGGAATAGGTAATTTCTACATTTTTATGTTAATTATCTAAATCACAAATTCCATCACGCTACGTAACCTCGCCCTTACTATAAAACATTAAGCTTAATGTCATCACCGGCGCGCGTAGGTTTAATCTCAGACAAAATTCTACTCAAAACGACTTCATAACCAACAGTTTTAATAACTACATAAAACAATCCGTGGTTCACATCCAATGTTAGTAACATGAAAGCTTCTTAGACAAGATGAAACACAAACGGTCTGTGACTGACAGATGGGGGTCTACCAACTATGGCAATTAAGGAATTACTCACAAAGTGCCGACCTGCCTGGTCTTAACCACCAGATCTTAGTTTTGACCACACATGACGAGTTACACGAAATCATGCGTTGATTAAATTCCATTGTCAGGAAGTTACCTTTCTTTATACTGTGAATGAGTTAACAAACTTTTAGCAAGCTACGTGATCAATCATAAACCGCCTATATTGTTAAAATCACATAAATTTTGTATAAAAACTCGGTCTCAGTTTTTTCTTTGTAATGTGAAAGGTAATAATAATCTCATAATAATAATAATCTTTATTACACAAGCAAGTGGTAACAACATTTTGTGAAGTTCTTGACTCCTGTGCTAGGTGATAGACCTGTGTTATAAGAGCTAGTGCCCTATCCCAGTAGGAGAAACTACAGAATCTTTTTATTCAATACGATTAAAAAAAGAAGGCAGTTTTTCTATTTTTGAAAAAACTTTTTATTTTTCGCTTTTTAGTATTGCCTTAACATCCAAATCCATTAAATAATGGCGACACACTTAAAAGAGATTGTAAGTCCTCCAAAGATTGAAGAAACTAAAACGTCATCTAAGTATAT
This sequence comes from Charanyca ferruginea, assembly GCA_947361185.1. Classification (NCBI taxonomy): domain Eukaryota; kingdom Metazoa; phylum Arthropoda; class Insecta; order Lepidoptera; family Noctuidae; genus Charanyca; species Charanyca ferruginea. The sequence goes on along the minus strand of OX376071.1, from coordinate 1,231,513 downwards.
TTTTTTGGGATTTTGTTGATTTTCTCAAAAAGGGCTGGATCAATTTTGGTAAAATTTATATGGGACCATTTGGGAATAAATTCCTTTCGAACAAAAAAGAGAATTTTGCGAATCCGTCTATATATGACAGAGTTATGCCCGAACATACCTACATAAAAATAAAAAATAATAAACATCCGAATCCCTTGGTTGACTGGTAGAGAATGCCTAAGGCATTAAGTCCGCCTTTGTACCAAATCCTTCCTTCTTCTTTGCTTACCACTTTGTGCATGAAGTATAAATAAATAAATAAAGAACCTCCTCCTTTTTGAAGTCGGTTAAAAAGTAAAAAACTATGGTTACAACAAAAAGAATAATAATAAAAGATGCCTTAAATCTTCAGACAATCTCGTGACCACTAGACCAAATACCATTTCTGTCACCAAACTACAATAATGTTAGCAACAGAACTGCCGGGCGATTGCACACGATTAAACTACCGTTACAAATCAGTTGGCAAGTCGAAGTTAATAGGGCATCGGGGTAACGGGTCGCCGGTTCCAATCCCGGCGAGTCGGAAACCGGACGCTATTGGACAGGGCTGTTACTGCTTATGACTAGATCAACACTGTACAGTTGATATGAATGTTGTTCCTGTTTTGACTTACAAATATATGAATGTTACCCAGATAGCGTTTTGATATTTGATTAAAGATTTGTGTTCCCGTCTTGTGTTTCAAATCAAGACTAGTTTCATCTTGCAGGAAATCATAAGTTCAAAGGTGAAGGAGCTACTCTAGTTTCGTCGTTTGAAATAGGGTACATGTTTTGCAACCTATAAGGGAAAGCAGGATACCAGGACATGACTTCTTCGTAGCGTAATAAGCTTTGATAATCCTGATCTGACCAAAGTTACGATCAAAGTGTTTCACAATTACTCCTGTCACGTGTTTCACAATTCAGACGTAGGGCCGTTAATAGGCAATCTAGGCAGGGTTCCAATCCCGGGCGGGCCCGAGGTGTTCGTTAATTAACGCGAGAGACTGAATGACGAACTGGCCGTATGCTAACGATGTGTTCATAATTCAGCGGTAAACGCGAGAATACATGAGCGAAGGTCGAAAGTCAGGTGTCAATGTTACACCCGAGTAGACAGAGACTCAACGTATTTTACACATTTTATTTTAGTCAAGGAAAAGAGAATGTAAAACAGCACTTCGTAAATATTAATAAAATGCTTTTTCGAGGAAATCCTTAATACACTTTGCTGTTGAAAGCTTTGTTCCGAGTTTTGAAATTCTAGATGGAAGAGGATTTTACAAACAGACTATTTATGGGACAGAATATAGGCCAAGTGTTGTTGTTGTATGATTGAAATTAGAACTCTGAGCGTATTTGTACAATACACAACTGAACATTTTGCTAACAGTTGAAACAAATACTAAAATCGAACTCTCAGCTTTATGTAACTAACATAAAGCTGAGAGTCTATCATAAATCGATGCCACAAGTAAAGCTAGAAATAGAATCGCTATCCGCATCAAATGTGCAGAATCCTGTATCGACAAGTCAATACTAGTGGTAGAACATTGACCCAATTCGGGAACGTCTGGCGAGATGCGACCAGATATGCTTGGAGGCTGTCGTGACACACATACCTAGCTGTTCTAGGCTTACTCGTGAGCTATGTGAAACATTTGGGCTTGATCGCGAGTTATGTAGGTACCTCTTACCAGATTGTAGATTTCTAGATGAAGAATGCTTTATGTGTTACTAGCGAGATCAGACAAGTGGTATCAAGATCAAGTAAAAAATAGGAGTCTTTAAAAAAAATCAGACTATAATTTGTTTGTCTTCGAAAAACTTCGATATTATTTTTCTGTTTAAGAAGTTAACCTCGTCATAAGTGAACTCTTCACGGATCACATAGGTGACAGTTAATGAGTTAATATGACACCGGTCATAAGAGCAATCAGAAAGAAATGTTTCGCTAAAAGTAGCGACGCGTTTGATCGATGATCCGTCTAGGTTAGTGGTGGGCAAACTTTCATTTTGTGTTGAAACTTTTAATCATATAAAACATTACAGCATTACACACTTGCACAAATGTATAAATTACAGTTTAACTTCTATTCGAAGGCCCTGCAACACAATCATGAAATACTGCTAGGCTAGTCTAGCTGGCTCCTTTACCTATGTGTCTATTAATCTACTAAGTAGAATCTACTTTATACTTCTGGACCGTCTTAATATAATTATCGCGGGCCATATATTATTCATGTTGAAGAACCGTCGGTGGGCCGGATTAAATGCTTTCGCGGGCCGTACTTTGCCCACCACTGGTCTAGGTGATCCATCCCTTCCAAGTCTGAACTTTAAGATCTCTGCAAAACTTCATGCGAAATGTTTCGTCTAAAGGTCTATTATGTAGCTTTGCTGTTATTTTTTTTATATTTTAGTGCAACGGAAACTAAAGATATTATTTGGGTTATTCTTATTTAGTCTACACTCAACAATGGTAGGAGATTATTCTACCGCTCTCTTTTTATGAATTAAGTCTTCATGTTTTTAAAATGTTTTAAAGAAAAGCTCCCAAAGATTTTCTTAATACCTGACGTGACGGCTTACAACTTTGATACAGTTGCGTAAAACACATTCCCTAGAGATTAGTGAGGCATCAGAACGGAGCTCTAAAAGGGAATTACGTCATATTGAGAGGGCCATGTAATTGCACGAGTGTTCCACTCCGACACAGATTTTGTGCGAAAATTTTGGGTTGACATTGTCAGGAAATACGGGTAAAGTACCTAATGTACAGTAATAATAACCGTGGTATTTCTTTCAGAAAATTCTTTTGAAATAATTAAATCTGGAACAATATGGCGTATTCTTTTCACTAAACCAATGGGTCCCTTCTCACACACTTCTCCAGTTATTTTAAAAGGTTTTAAAATGAAGAGCTCCTATGATAACAAGTAAAACAGTTTAATGAGCTACGTTTTATTCTTTACTCAGTACCACTTTTAAAAAATTCCATTACTCTTACATTTTCACGAAAACTCAGAGGACTGTAAATCAAAATGAAATATGCGACCGTTTTGAGTCGACTTACTTTACCAAATTCTTATTAAATGTAAGGTATTCCGTGACAAAGTTGTTCAGTTGGAGTGTTCGCCGCTCTGGCGTAAACAATACATTCATTCGGAACAAGTTAAGTTGAACGAAGGTGTTGGTAAAGCATTATAAAATCATGACTATCTTTGTGATCAATATTCAGTGTCTGATTCAGGTGGTCCCTACGTCATATGTAAATTATGCAAGATGTATATTTAAATTCATACATTTTTTTCTCTGGCCATTACTAGGGGCCGACACAGTGATTAAAATGCTAATTTCTAGAATGATCTCCTGTCCTGTCCTCCCTTTCCCCCGTCCCCCGCAGACTCCGTGACACAGAATGTTCGCGCCGGCTCACGCCTTGCCGTGCAAGCATGATTGTACTCAATCCTGCGTTCTTTGCTTACCACTTTTGCTTAACAATATTAGCTATGCAAATTGCTTTGCCTCACAATCCAGTCAAAATTAAACATTTTAGTTCCACAAGTCAGTTTTTCTCTAATTTTCTAGTGTTGTGAAGGTCGTGTGATCTTTGTTCTTGTACTTTCAGTAAACAGGGCTTGTTTACTGAAAGTACAAGAACAAAGATCACACAACAACAGTAACAGATATTTTTTAGAATAAAATTCTGTTCAATCACTCGATAACCTTGTAGGGGAAACTCGGACGGACTTCAGATTCAGAGTCTAACAATTGAAAAATGCTGGAAATGCTGGCGTGTATAAAAATGTGTGTTATCTATCTATTCTGCAAGATTTTCTACCTCACGAGGAAGTAAAAGTTCAAGTGATTTACGCACCCCTGGGATGTTGGGGTGCTTCTCTCTTAACAAAATGAGTTTGAAGAAATTCTTGAATATAGTATAAGCATTATAATTTGAATTCCCTCACCGAATACGAGGAAAAACTTTTTATTACAAAATAATAAATTAATATATATCCGGTCTGCCAATCAACTAAGCTAGGAATAACTAGCCAGTTTCAGACAAAACCACCATACCTTCTAACATTAATAAGGAGAACAAATTGTACCTTAAACTTTTTATATTTTTATCTTAAAGTCGTTTGACATATAAACAGTACTTCAAAACAAGTATGACCGTAAAAGCAACATCCGCCGCAGCTGGCAGAGTCCACCAATAACAGTGAACTTGCACTTGCGTTAGCCGGGGCAATAAGCTTCAATGTGGGGCATCTTCCAAAATCGATAGCGGTGAAAGTGGGCAAGGACGACCTTTGGCAGCGCGCCAGCCCCGGCCAAGGTCCACAGAGGATGTTCCAGTGTTGGTATTGATGAGCTAACATTATGGATATGTGAAGGTTTTGGGGAGCGTGCGTGTGTTCGTATATTAATTGGGTTAGGTGTCCTTGTCTGACTAAATAGTTAAGCTTTTCTGTATAGCTCATTGAGTCAAACTGCAAGCAAATTATACTTCAGAATATTATTGCTAGCGGATCTAAATACAACCTTTATTAAAAGCCCTATAAGCCCTTTTCGCGTCAAAAATAAACGTGCAGGTCACATAACAGTCCCAGGCTCATAATGTATAATCCAGTTACATAAGTCTGTAGAATGCTCGCGGTACCTTCGCGACCTGCCCACGTATTCCACGCCCGATATTTTGAGCTAAATATAGCTACAAGGCTACTCGTAAATGTACAATACAAACCTAGTTTCCATGTATGACCACCAAATTGTAGCGTTTGAAGCACAAATGAACACTTTGCCGAAACAAATATGTACTGGGTGTGAAATATCGCCGGATAAATGTGGCAGTGCCAAAGAGTAATATGCACGATCGAATGCGGCTGTTGAAATGATAGCCTTCGAAGCACTATAATTAAGTTGGTTTATGAAATAATAGCACTGAAGACTGTGCAATGCAGCCGCTGTGCTTGAACATTATAACCAGAACAAAAGGAATATTAAAGAACTGTTTCACTGAGACATGAGGTATATAATCATCGATTTCTCTCCACCAAATTAACATCCAGAAATTGTTGTATGAGATATCCAATAATGCATCTGGTTATGAAACCACATTTAAATTGGGACGAAGCGATCCAACATTCCGCCACTCAATGCACGAGTGTGCGATCGTGTGTGAAGCGCCATTACAGTTTTGGGCACAAATTTCCGCCGACACGACGGAGGTCGCACGGTTCGAGGAATTCAACTGTGAGGCAAGCAGCGCTCGAGAGTCTTTGAGCTTGCGGCGCAGATGCATTGCAGGGTTAAATACGGTTTAGAGACGTATTTCTGGTGGATTTAGATGACGATGTTCGACGGAAGCAGTTGCCTTGTGGGGAATACTCACATCGCCTGAATATAGGCTAAAATCCATGTGAAATTCAACTGCATCTAGTTTAACTGGAAGCCCATTTTAATGTATTTTGAGTTCGAGTTAGATGTTATAAGTGTTTTGTTGAAGCTTGTGGTGTTTTGTAGTTTATGCCAGTCGCATAGGAGTAACTTCAGTTAGTTCAGTTTACAATGCAAGTGAGCAAGATTTGAAGTAGGTCAACACTAAGTGTATCAGACCAAGTACCAGAGAACAGTCGCGTGGTTTTGGGTGAGAGTTGTTGGAATTGGTAACTCGTGTAAATGTTGGCTCATTCGAGTTCACGAGTGCGCCCATCTGACCCCTGAGGATCAAGCGATTAATAAGTTCGCAGCAACGGCAGCTGTTTTTACACATCTGTATATTAACGATGTGCCAGCAAATTAAAATGCAAATTAAGAGGGCGCCAGTGTCGGGAGTCCGGGATCCGTGTCCGACGTCCGAACTGTCCGGCCGATCCGGACGATGCGTGCCTAATAATGTATTCGTATTTATGCGTGGCTGTCACCACGATCATTGTCAGGTTAACCGTTATGCAAATGAGAGGAAAAATGGCCGCTGTGGACAGTGTGATAGAGAGAATTAACGAGTGTTGACTAAGGATTAGCAAATATAGGTTTTGTGACGGGAATAAAGGTTTATTTGACGCAATAAACAAAGTTTCATAAAACATTGTTATTTAAATCTGTTCACTCGTTTTCTCGTGACAGTAAACAGTTTATTTAGGCGCAATAAAACCGCGCGTATGGAGACTCATTACGCTATATTAAGGCTTGAATACATTTCATGCTCATGGGTCCCTCGCAGACTATCGATTGTCGGAGTTTTGATTCGTAGTATAGTAATCGAAAAATAAGTTTTACCTAAATTTTAGTCTAGAAGACTTTAGTTTAGAAGAGCTCGTGGCTAACTAAAAGCTGTACAGATCGATCGGTCATGGTTAAACTACGCTTGCCGCCTTCGGTCCGTGGATGGGTGACCATACATTTCATACCGAGACCCCTTCGTATCTAAGAAAGCACGTAAAACCATTGGTACCAGCTGTCATTCGTAAATCTTTGACAGTCGTTATGGGTAGTCAGAAGCCAAAAACTCTGACAACCAGTTTTACCAAGGCGTATCAGTACGAAGCCCCTTGGTAAGACCCCCAGGGGAGGTCAGACAGGGTGTCGCTCCATGTAAAACACCGGTATTCAGCTGCGTCCAGTTAGACTGGAAGTCGACCTAAACATAGTTGCAAAAAGGCTAGTCATATGATGATCTGAACTCAAGTCATATATAAACAGAAATAACTGAATCTAGGTTATAAGCTATACCAAAATTATAAATGCGAAAGTGAGTTCCTTGGTTTGCTACGTTTTCTCGGCTAAACTATTGAAACGATTTTGATGAAAATTTATGCAGACCAAGCTTGAACCCCAAGAAAGGATATTAGGGTACTTTTTAATCCGCCACTTCGTCTGCATCCGCGATAACCGACATACACTTACACCAACAAAAACAAGTATTACATATTTAAGCACTCTCAACTTTTCTCTTTCATGGTATTGACAAAGCAAACCAACAGATTATCGCGATTTACGAGTTCATAAAAGACGTATCTATTTTCGTATATTTTTAGTATCATAAAACTGAGGCACGATTACTGTCAGCATAATCACGCAGCCTTCAATCCGTTCTATTTCTGGCAAGACGTGACTTCAAATATAATGGTTTGCATGTTACGTACTTACCACTTGGGAATATACTGACGGGATTTATGAATTGTGGAGGCAGAATTCCCTTGACTTTAGCATAATGGACTTGTTCTACGTATTAAATTGTAAACATCTATCATCCTATCGTTAGGAAACCTGAACTTATAGCCAATATGTCTGAACTCGCCAAAATATTTTTTTTTATTTTTCGTCCTATTACACATTCATCGTCATCATGATATTAGCCTATAGCCGGCCATCTCGTCTCAGGATCTCCAACCAACCCGGTCTTGGGCAGCCTATTACACATTGTTGTACTGAAATTATACAAAAACCTAAATAAACTAGTCAATCGTCCACTAATTGCTTGCTTGATTGCATTCGTAACTCAATCATTGCTGGCTGCATGTTCACACATCGATCGCCGTCATAGCACAAACGATTAATTAAAACGCGCGCTCATTAATGCCTTCAATGAATGTGTTCGTGAAATGTGTATTATCGATTAGTCTGAATAGTAGCGCGTTGTATGTTTCCTATGATGAGCAGTTAACGTATATGGGTTAGTAAGTATGGTCCTGTTATGTCTGTGGCACTGAAATGGTATGGTTCAATTAGGAATTCGAATTACGGCAAATGATACATAACAATTCTGTTGGGTTATTTCCCTGATGAAAGTTAGTGATTTGATCAAATCCCTAAACTGTTTTAGTGGAGTGATGAAATAAACAAGTCAGGATTCAGATCAGAACAGATCTTCAGGGAAATGACCCAACAGAGTCGTTATTGTCGTTGTTTGACCAAATCCCTGCGACATGCACAACTGTGTAGTTTGAATTATATATAATAAGCACCGATGATACAGATACCTACCAATTAAATTAATACTAATTTGTGTTGACGTAGTCTATACTTAATAGTTAATCGTAAACTAGATTTTACTCGCGATTATAGCCGCGTGAATGTCGGATATCGCGGATGCAGACGAAGTCGTGGATCAATAAGTAGGCCTATATCCTTTTTTAGGGGTCAAACTTAGTCTGTACCAAATTGCATCAACATCGGTTTAGTATTATAGCCTTGAGAGCGTAACAAACATTCATATTATTTAGTACTAGCGACCCGACCCGGCTTCGCATGGGCCTATAGCCTTCCTCGATAAATGGACTATACAACACAAAAATATTTTTTCAATTCGAACCGGTAGATCCTGAGATTAGCGCGTTCAACCAACCAAACTAACTCTTCAGCTTTATAATATTAGTATAGATAGACTAAATAATGATGGACACATCCATTACTGTCTACACGTGTATAGTCTTTTGTTAACGAACCATAATATGTTGGAAAAGAAACACGTAAACAATTAGTAGTATCGTGGTAGTACCTAACAGATGGGTATATGGTATCGAACACAAAGGACGGACAGAACCGCGGCCACACTAATAAGGCTTGTGACACACAGCGGAGAGCCAACATTCATAGCCAGCTTTAGCAGTATAGACAAAAATTGTTCGATTACGAAATACTTGGTACATACTGCTGATATGATTAATCACACTGACAACACTGCGGCTGCGGTCTTTCTACGAAAGACTGACGAGATACCTGGCGTAGACTTGTTGCGTGATATTTTTAACGACAAAGGTGGGCTTCAAAAAAGCAGATGTCACCAAAGTAAACGAAATTGCGTATTTTTGCTTAAAAAGCGAAAAATAAAAACATTAAAAAAGACTACCAAAATTAAAGGTATTTTTACTTTGTATTTTTTTCAAGGTCTTATTTTATGCCCACGATTCGTCCCCGTGAAAGTCTATTATTCCGGATTCAGACGAAGCCGTGAATTAAAAACTATATATTTTTTCTTGAAGTTCTTCCTGAAGCTTAGTACAATATCATCAAAATCGTTTTAATGATTTAGCTGTAAACGCGTTACAAACAAACTTAAGTATGAATAACTCCCAGCTTGCTCCCTAACAATAGCTAATATTAGTAGAAGAAAAATCGTGAACTTATCAACCAATCATTCTTATATTCTCTTTTTTCCAATCAACGCCTTACAATCAGCTGTATCGTAACACGTTTACGTATTGTTATTAGCTATAATATCCATACGACTATTTTGTTGGATCCTCGAACTAGACCTAATCGAAAAACTGAGTCGACGTTGTAGTAATGAACAAAGTGTAGCAATTATCAGCCGCGAATCACAGTTGGAGAAATAATGTGCCAATATCAACGGAAATTGCTTATAAATCAGCATTACAGATTGACTTATAAATATTTATACACACCGTACTCTGGGGAGTTATAATTGTAAGCTTGCTCTTTTATACTGATTCTAATAATTATAACTATTTCTTGGAACCTTAGTAATGCCAGCTGTGTTGCAGAGAAAATGTGAAACTAATTAAATAGTTCGACACGCAATGGTTGGTACCTACAGTTGGTGTATAATCGTCTAATAGCCGAAGTGTCGAATCTTCGGTTAGAACTAGGTTTAGCCTTCATCATAAAGGCTAGAACAACGTGCAGCCGCACAACGACGTCAGGAGCATCCCAAGGTTCGGTTTGGTTAGGTTGCTTTAAACCCTGCAGACAAAAACAGGAGGCTCGTACAGTACGATTCAAACTTAATGGCGGCTCTGAACGCGAGGCGAGTGGCTGCGCAGTAACAATTTCTCGTGACAGCGGGGGTGAGGGGCGGGGTACTGCGCAGCTAACCGCTCACTTCACAGCCGCCATTAAGTTTGAATGGAACTGTACGCGGGGCTCCGTCGACCTGACGTCGACCGTCTTCTTCTGCTCAATGGTTTGGTACTCCCAAGTCCTAAGCTCGCAGGCTACACCTATGTTTAACTAACTACTACCGGTTACACCTAGTTCTAGCTGGTTAAAACTAGGTGTAGCCGCACTTCGTGTGTTAGCCGCAACATATACAATGCAGCAAGTACGGCTTTCTAATGAGCAATGTACTGCAGCTATATCACCGACTAACACCATATGAAGCTAATGCGGCAACATTAGAGCTCAGAGGCACGTCGGCGTAGCGGCACACGCATGCTAGTTCAGAAGGGTTACTTAACACACATCAATTTTACGTAAAAAACTGAGACTTCTGTGAACAGATGATGACCAAGTCTAAAAACATAACCCATTTTTTACCTTAATCAATTTGTTTTACAGATGTAACAGATTGAAAAAGGGTGCATCGAATCGAGTCACCCCTTTCTGTGTAGGTACTCCTTTCGCCTTTATCGGGTGATTCGAAAGGATTTAAGTGTTTTATCTTTAGTTGCAAATGAATGATGTATTGCTCTGCTCGACAAGGTTTATAATCATATTTATGGAAAATCAGTATAGATTATTTTTTAAGACAATGAGATATACATGCAGAATTTCTCACTTGGACGTATTTTGTTTGTTCGTGACGTGAACTGGCCGTTTAATCCTTCTGTCAGTACTTGTGTAGTGACAGTAGTCAGTCGGGACAGCGGTCAGCCAGCACTGCACTAATAAATTGCACACCCCTTACAACAGCAAATTTATTTCAATAGCAAATTACTGATATTTATTACCATAGACGAAAGCCACGGGTAATAAATACGTTACTAAAATGTGAAGTACGCTCTAAATATACGAACGGACAGATAAAACGAGATACGTACCTTTTTGAGATGTAGCAGCATCACATATCTAAGTCACGTCCGTGATCCCTAGGGACTGGCAGAGATGAACTGGCAATCATTTATATTTTGATCACGATACTATATTTCAGGTCCTTTTGATAAGCTGGGCTACATCCCTGTCACAAACGACCAAAGAGTAGCTGTGTCTATAGGTCACTAACAAGTACCAACCGTGTGTAATGATGTGGCAACTTTGACAGCCAGCGTCACACGTCATGTATGGACATGAGTTATGACTCCAATGCATTCAGTCTCAGTAGTAAGCTTCCACCAATAGTACCTACCTAAAAGCATTTTTGAAGAAAAACTTCTTTACGCACACTTGACTTGGGGAGGGGAGTAAGCTGGAGAATGCGTGACGAGAGCGTTAGGAAAATAGTGTGATCGGACGAGGCGAACGGAAGTTGACAGGGAGATATAAGTTAGTGAAGATAGAAAGAGAGAGAGTTACGATTCGTATATTACTGTAGGGTCAAGAGAGAGGTGCTAGCATACATTTTCTTTCTCTCTTTCTCTCATAGCCAGTTGCAAACGGATGGATACATACATACATAAATAGATAGAGCTAAAGAAGTTTTACTTCAGTCGTGTGGTCTAAAGCACACTCGTATTTTTTGAATTGTGTCCCATCATATACATTATCGTCGTGACATAAGAATGAGTAAAATGGTCCTAGCGCTTCTTATCATCATCATGACAACCTTTAGGGGGAGGGGGGTGTGTCCAGCCGTAATCGCCATGGTTGGCGTTGGCTTTGTTATGGTACTCAGAAGGCCGCTGCTGCCCGTACTCTGGTCAATATCCCTCTGTCGCGTTCTACGACACCCACGGGTAGAAATGGGGTGGTGCTATTCTCGTCCGACACCACACGGCACCTAGCGATCCTAGCTACCATAAAACAACTGTTTATCAGGGTTGAGGATACATTTTTCTTCCCTCTTTGTTTTCCAAAACCAGACGTTTCTTTCTAAAATCTTCATATAAATAGATTTGAATGAGAAATACTCGTAATTCAGGCTAGTCCTGCTTGCGAAGCTACCGGTCACACAATTCCGGTACCCAGATCAAAGAGTACGTCTCCTGGGACACGTTTATTGCTCACCGTTGTCCTAGTGCATTCGCCCGCTTGAGATTTATACGCAAATGTTGATCTTCAAACAGTGGAAATATATGGGAGTGAATGTAAAGAGTGAGCCACCTTCAGTTTGTTTGTTCATAGAGAGAGACAACACCCAGTCTTGTATTTAGGAACTGAACTAATTTAATTTTTAACTGACTTCAAAAAAAGGTGACAATCTCAATTCGACACGTACACGGTATATTTATGTTTGATCACGGCGTGACTTTTTACAGTGTAGTCCGATTTCGATGATTTTGATCTTTTTTTAATGGATAGTGTATACTTCAAAGTTGATCTCATATAAATTTCATTAATATTCCATTTCTGAGGATAGAAAATTAAGGGATGACTTAATTTTTTTGGTGTAACCGTTCCTTAATTAATTTGAGTGATAAGAAGTTAGCACTAAAAAGCGAAAGAAAAAACTGAAATACAAAAAGCGGCCAAGTGCGAGTCGGACTCGCCCATGAAGGGTTCCGTAGCAGCAAGTAACATAATATAAAAGTATTTTATTTTTATATTTGAGTTGATTAAATAAAAGGTAAATTACGGTTTATGATTTATGACGTATTAAAAAAAAAACTACTTACTAGATCTCGTTCAAACCAATTTTCGGTGGAACTTTACATGGTAATGTACATCATATATTTTTTTTAGTTTTATCATTCTCTTATTTTAGAAGTTACAGGGGGGGGGGGGGCACACATTTTACCACTTTGGAAGTGTTTCTCGCGCAAACTATTCAGTTTAGAAAAAAAAAAATATTAAAAACCTCAATATCATTTTTTAAGACCTATCCATAGATAGACCGCACCGTATGGGTTTGATGAAAAAATTTTTTTGAATTTGCGTTGTAAGTATGGGGAAACCTCATTTTTTTTCTATTTTTGTGTGAAAATCTTAATGCGGTACACAGAAAACATCTAGTTACCAAGTTTCAACAGTATAGTTCTTATAGTTTCGGAAAAAAGTGGCTGTGACGTACGGACGGACGGACAGACAGACATGACGAATCCATAAGGGTTCCGTTTTTTGCCATTTGGCTACGGAACCCTAAAAAAGACAACTGCCTTCAAGAACTAAAAAGTAAAAAATAATGTCAATAGTTCCCCCAATTAACAATCATCTTCATCACGTCAACCTTTTGACGCCCAGCATAGGTCTGCCCCAAGAGCCCGACTCAGCCGTAATCGCTATGCTTGGCCGATGCATGTTGGCGATCGCAGTAGATGTTATGGTACTCAGAAGGACGCTGCTGTTCATCCTCTGGTCAATACCTCTGTCGCCTTCTACGACACCCACGGGTAGAAATATGGCGGTGCTATTCGGGGCGTACACACGTACTACACGGCTAACCTAATTATCTTAATCATAACGTATACCACTAACAATGCTATTCTCGTGAACTGGCCCCAAGAGCTACAGCGTAGGTTGTTTAATTGTCACTTGTCCTGATCCTCCTTCTTTTCGTACGTCTACAACTAGACAATGCTTGACCTTTGAAAATCCTTCTAGATGTTACACGTACGTGTCACATTGTCTGAAACGACCCAGTCTTCATTTACACTATCGACCTGTTCCTACGTCATTGTTATGCGACGGACGTCTATCAAACTGAGCAGCTAGTTATGCATATTGATACGGGGATCACGAGTCTATAGGTCTAGGGTTTTGTAACACAACATTGTATTACGCGCATCTCATCTATTCACGATTGTCATATATTTTGGGAGTCTAGATAAACAGATCATCATCTGCCTAGCCATTTCTTCAACTTGGTTGGAGTCGCTTCCTAGTGTTTTACATGGAGCGACTGCTTATCTGACCTCCACAGCCTAGTTACTGGGTAACACGATACCTCTTGGTAAGACTAGTTGTCAGATTTTCTAGCTTCCTCTAAGTCTGATAAAGATCTAGAAATGACACCCGAGACCAACGGTTTTACATGCTTTTCTAGCTCGGGTGGATCAAATAATTTACTTCCCACCTGTACGCAAAATACGCGCTTGGACGTGGAGTTGCGAACACCAGCCCGTCATACTCATACTCATGCTTTTCGAGGCACGCAGGAGTCTCAGAATGGAATGGATATTCACCCATTTACGAACTGACCGCTTCAAGCGTAGCTTAATCATCAGGACTGGTCGATCCGTACGGCTTTCATTTAGTCGTCTTCTAGATAGACAGACAGTTATAAACACATTTATTGGTAAAATAGTTACAAGTCAAAGTGTTTGTCTTAAGAGAACGTAGGTGCACTGAGCAACTGTTCAGTCAATTGAAATAATTATTATAATAAATTAGTCATTCAATTTTAATTGTAATACAATGAATAATAACAATAATCGATTGATTTGTCACCACAGTTTTCATTTATTTTTAATCATCAATAATTTTACCGTGTCCGTTTTCTATGGAGTAAAGCGCTTTCGAGTCAGCAAAGTATTTAAGTTTAGCTTCAAAGCCTGGTCTAGTTTAAGTAAGTAATGTAAAAGTTTTTATGAATAATTTGATGGAGGAGCCAAGTTATTTGCTGAGTGGCTACTATCCCCTTGTGTGGTGTTCCTCGTCCTAAACAGACAAAGGCTTACGCAAATCATTTGAGCACATATTTACCTCTTTCTTAGTACCTGCACGGCCAACTTTACGTCATGTGTTTATCAAGATTTTGTGTTCGTAAATACACTCGGCGTCACAAAAATCGCACCTCTTTAAGAATTCCCTTCAAAGTCATTTTAACCCTATTAATCAATGGTATACATATGACTATAAGGTATAATTGGAAAGGCAATTTATTTAAATTTCAGAATAAATCAATGGATTTGGTTTTTTGTTTACCAGGGAATAAAAAAAAGCAAGCTAATGCAAATGATTAAAAAGTTAAATTTTATTTTATCAGCAAAAATTACAACAAAGTCCTTAAAACTAACTTAAAACCTAGTGTTACCCCCCCTAGCCCTGATGACTGCTTCCATGCGTTCTCTCATGGACCTTATTAATGTGACAACAGTCTCTTGTGGAATGTTGTCCCATTCTGCAACGACGGCATCTTGAAGGTCTTGGAGAGTGGTAGGGGCAGGATTTCGTGCCCGTACTCGCCGTTTCAGTTCATCCCAAAGGTGCTCAATAGGGTTCAGGTCTGGACTTCGCGCCGGCCAGCGCATAACAGGGATGCCAACTTCTTGCAGGTAGTCTCTTACAATTAAAGCGGTGTGACAACGGGCGTTATCGTGCATTAACGTGAACCCACTGCCAACAAAACCCGCATAAGGGACAACCTGCTCCTCTAAGATCTCTGTTATGTACCGAGCAGCAGTCAGCGACCCTTGCCCGCGAGCACTTCCAGTCCGAGAAACACACACAAGGTTCGTTTTACCGTCGATTGACATGCCGCCCCAGAACATGCACGAGCCACCCCCGTATTCCACTGTCTCTTGAATACAGGCTTGTGCGAATCGTTCCCCTTGCCTCCTATACACTCTTCGACGTCTGTCGTTGCAGAAAAGACACACCCTCGTCTCATCCGAGAAGAGCACAGCCCTCCATTCGTCTATTGTCCAATCCACATGGTCACGGGCAAATTGCAACCGGTCTCTCCTATGCTGTGCAGTCAATTTGGGCCCTGTAGCAGCCCTATGAGCTGCAATTTTCTTCTCCCGCATTCTTCTTCTAATCGTGGAGACGCTTACAGAAGTTCTGCGAGCTGATCGCAGTTGTTGTTGCAGCTCAACAGCATTGGAGAACCGATTACGTAAAGACGTCGAAACAATGAAGCGATCGTCTCTTTCGGATGTGCACCGTTGTCTTCCAGATCCACGTCTTCGGATATAGCCACCAGTCTCTTGGAAACGTTGGAACACTCGTCGAACGGCAAAACGACTCAAGTTCAGTTGCCGAGCAACATCACATTGCCGCATCCCTGATTGCAGTAGTGCAATGACTTGAGCGGCTTCATCTGCAGTGGTATCCATCTTCTGGGGTATTTTTCTTGCTGTAGCTGTTCACGTGTGTTCACTTCAAAGGTTGAATAGCGAATGACCCACATTTAACCCGGGTCGCCCGTTTTATACCCTTGTAGGGAGGTGCAATTAGTGGCCGTTGTAATGCGTATTTTGACAACATTTTTTTTAACGTTACGTGCTAATGAGATCTGTTGTGTTTAGGAATTCTAACTGTTGTTAATTTAAAGGTCGTTAAACATACTTTTAATTGATACCAATATTAATTGGGTTTAATGTATTCGTTACTGGCGGGACATGTTTTAAACTTATTTTCGAAAAGGTGCGATTTTTGTGACGCCGAGTGTATATGGTTTAGTGTACCAAACAGCGGTTTATAACATATTTGGTTTAGACTTAGGTAAAGCTTCAAAATATTTGATAACTGGTCGTGGTGACCCAGTAGATAAGGCTCATGCTTCTTTTGCATGAGGTTGCCCGTTCGATACCGATACCTTTTTCTATTTGTATGTGCTTTCTGAACTTATCCTGGAGTTACAATTACTTTGAGTTTGAAATCGCCAATCTGTCTTGAGCGAGTGTGTTGATCATACTCTTACTGTCTCTATGAGACCTAGATCCTAACACAAGCATCCTCTTGCTTAAAAGGTGATCTCCAAATCACGCATGTTAAAACTATGAGAGGTCTCCGCCCTGCAGTGAGACAAAATAGGCCAGCCTAATATCAGATCTTTCCTTTTCTTTCCCTTTCCATTTTTTCTGCTTATTAAAATAGAATAGTTTATTGTTCCCAGTATTACAGCTAGTAGTAGTACATACACAGAACTATAATACCGAAAGCAAAAGTTTCATGCTTAGGTTAGGCCCCCCTAAAGGGTTGCTAAGCGTTGGTTTTCAGCTTAAACCCTCGACTCCTGTTTACACAAAAAAGGGCATTTTAAAGATAAAGATAATTGATTTGTCATAACATGCGTTTACACACAAATTAAAGCATGCAAGATCTTAGAAAAAGTTATATGAAGTCCGTACAAGTTTTACCTGGCGAGGCGTGCAAAATTCAAAAAATTTTTGTACAGATTCTTATATTATTACTTTATCTGCATCATAATCTTGTTTCGCACACTCGCTCGTACGTAAGTGGTTATATTAATTTTACTTTATTAATTCTGTAAACAAATGTAGACCCTTATCCCGTATTTAAATGCTCATTATGATCGTCAAAACAAAACAACAACAAACAAAGTATTGTGTTGCTCATAAACGTGTTAGTTTATGTTCTCTTTATTTTAATAGAAAGCTCTTTAATGTTCTCTCGCAATTTGCGGCAAGTGCTATAGCCGTGCTTTTAGTGAACGGAATATTTAATTTCAGCTTGAAAAGCAATTAAATTGTAGTGACGGGTTGGTTAAAAAGTTTTGGACATTATCCAAAATTAACTTTTAATACCTGTTCGTAATTATAATTTAGTACAATAAAACATGTATAAGTCAGTTGGATTACTTGACTAGTCGGTATTTTTACAAATCCGCCTTATTTCCGAGTGGTAGATTACAGTTTACTTCCTCACGCAGAAAGGTGGCTTCAGGTATTTGTGTTCCAGCTGTGGGAAAACTGTAGACTGATTGATCATACAGTAGGCAATTTATACTACATACAACTGGGAGCTATTCCTGAGTCATAAAGGCTATCAAAAAATTGGGAATTATAAGTAAATTTACACGGAAGAAGTTGCGGGCAAAAATAAGTTAAATGGACTTTCGATAAGTACAATTAACTCATTACGACTGTAACAGCCCAAGTTTTAATTGAACATCAACTATCGTATCAAACTCCAATTAACTATATCCAACATAACTTAGACGAAATACGCGCAACAATAACAGATATTATACGAGTAATCATTTCAAGTAGGCGGCCAAAGTAGGCACAATACACGCATTTACATATTCAGGGGCGCCGCGTTATCTTTCTACCTGTATACGTAACATTTGTATGTAGCAGTTTCATTCGCGCCAAGGCCTACGTTGGGCGCCAAAATAAATGGTTATTGCTTTCCATGTTTCGACTTGTTCTGAATGAATGAGTCGTGTGAAATATTTCAATGTCAGAGATGACAAGCCGAGTTAGTGAGGTAATAATAGTTAATTTGGAAAGGTGACACTTTGATGTCAGTGACTTGAAGGTTTACTTTACACCTAATTATGTTGCGAGGACCACTGAGTCGTGTTTGATTTTGATAAAGTGATTAATGTGAGTAACTGAAAAGTGCTTTTTAAGTATCCAAAAAGTTTTTTTTTTTAGTGATGAAAAGTTATAGGACTTATTAACCTCTGACGAAAATAGGTAGGTATTATGTTTTACGTGTTTATCTGAGTCTGTCTGTTGCATCAAAGCGCCTAAACGGCTGAACCAATTTTAATTTGGTCTATTTTGTCTAAAAAATGACGTGTTCGAGTGTCCTTAGCTATGATTTAAGAAAATCTGTTTAGTCGTTTGAAGTTTATTGGCGCTTTTCTAGTTGATTAATGCACGTGCTACCATAGGTCTCATCGAGTTTTGTTTGTGACCGGGATTTTATATTTAGCTTTTATTAATACGAATATTCTTACAAATACAACGTCCAATTTAAATTTTCATCAACGATGGCGGCCGTAGCCATGTTGTGGTGAGTCCCACGTTGGGCGCCATCAAATATATTACTATCGGACTCGTCTTTTATTATTGCGGTGCATTTCATTGCAATATCTCGTTCGGTTCTCCGGTCTCGTTCACCAACGGGGCCCAGGAGGTTCGGGAAATTTCTATTTGGTACTACATGGTCCCCAGCACTTAGGTTGATTTGAATTACAAGTCCCTAAAGCGCCGGTGGACGGTAAAACTTACGTGATGTGAATGTCTCAGTGTCAATTTCGTCGCAGTTAAAATTTTAAGCAAGCGTTCAACTCCGGCTGTGATGTTTATACAGTTATGATGTAGGCTCATTTCTCTCACTGACTTTAGTTTGTGATCACATGCTGTATCATACCAACTCATCATTGTTGTACGTTCTATTGTTGCAAGTGGATATAATGCTATCGGGAACTAAAAGTAGGTCACATGGGGGCTCATATACTTGGGCACTAAACTAAGTTTCACTTAAAATTTTAAGCCTGACACGTTCGGGGAAACAACCGTGACTATACATACTCGTATATATCATGCGGGTTTGTATGCCTACGTTCCATTTTACATACATAAAAAGTGAAATATAACCTAGCACTCTTTGTTTTCAGTTTTTACAGTTATTGATGAGTATTACTACTATATTTTTACGACAACAGTTTTTTTCTATATTTTCCATTATTCAGTGTTTTCGGTTCATAAATCATCGAATGCAACATTTATCACTTTTGTCATTTTAAACAACACTTTATTGGTTTAGATAAAAATGACATTCAATCGCTATGTAATATACTTGAAAGCTTTTTTAAGTATAACGACAGCTTGCACATGTTGAACACTAGAAGATATTGAATTTTGTACATAGTGTTATTAAACTGTTTTCAAAAGGTCGTTGGAGATTTAGTCTCAATTTGCCCCGGGTAGTGTATTGGTAAAGTCAAAGTCAAAGTTGATTTCAATTAAACCATTTACAGGCACTTTAGAATAGTCAGAGTCAGTTAGTCAGACAGAAAATTGTTGCTCGTTCCAAGCTTTCTATGGAGAAAAACGCGCAAGAGACTCCAGGGACACTCTTTTTTTTAAATATTTTTTTTACAAAATCCTGGTTACATTACTCTTGTGGCTTCTATATGTGAAAGCAATGCAGGTGAAGAGCAATCCAAAACATGTATTAATCAAAAAATAAATAAAGATAAAAACTTGTACGGCCGCGGCACGTGTCTGTACAAAAAAAAAATATATATATATATATTAGGAGCAGGCGAGTGCGCAGCAGCGGGTCGATACACGCACACATACACACACGCATTTCGTTACGTGACGATTTCTACTAATTCGCCTGTTCACGAACATGACGTGCGGATCGGTCGAATAACGAATTATCGAACCCACATACACCATAAAATGTTTGTAATAGTAAGCCGAAGGGACTGGGGAGGCCGTGTGAATAACAATGATGCAACCAGTTTATTTGTTTAACCAAACGAGTATTTACGTATACATAAACGTACTATTTTTGTCTACGCGTGTGAATATTACATGTGGGTGGTTACGCGTCTGTTTATGCGGGTAGATTGTTTTCGCTGTTTTGTATGGTAATTATTAGTAAGGATTGTTTGTTGTTCTAAGACAGTGTTTTGTTATGAGATAGTTAGGATTATTATTGTTTAAGATTTTTGGTGTGGTTTCGCAACCGGGTACGAGAAAGTACCAATGTGGCTTTTTCAATTTCATTATGTCCTTTTGAAGTTTCTCTTGGACGTCACTGACATCGGTGAAGGAAAAGATCGTGAGGAAACCTGGACTTTATAATCTATATACATATAATAAAACAGTAATAAAACTGGGTCTGTACATTGAATATATTAAAAAAGTAATAATTGAGGGGGGTTTAGAAACAGTAATAGAGCACGAATCCAAAAAAAAAAAATTCTGTCTGTTTGTCTGTTTGTTTGTACACGCTAATCTTCGGAACTGCTGGACGGATTTGAATGTTTTTTTTTTGTTGTATAGGTATTAAGTCTGGGCAACATATAGGCTATAATTTATCTTGGAAACTTGAACTCCTGATGCAGAACCGCAACAGACCAGCTAAACTATAAGAAATACAAAAATGGTACCATAGCAAAAATTGTTCCACGTGATGAGCATTTTCTGCTAAGAGAATAAATTTGAAGATCTGGAACACCTGATATGGAACTCCAAGAGCCCAGCTACACCATAACACATATAGGAATGACGTCTTAGCAAAAGTTGTTCGGTCTGATGAGCATTTCCTGTTGACTTATAAAAATCGAAGATCAGAAACATCTGATGTGGAAATCAAAGCTATCACTAATTTTACTGTAAAGCTGTCACTAATTTCACTGTATATTATGAAATAAAATAAGCTGGGAGTACCTCCACGCGGTGAAGGCGGTAACAGTTTAGGACTGATTTTTGATGACACTGGTATATCATTGAAAATTTGACTCTACTGGTCAAAACTCCCTTTTTTTATTGGTTAAATATGACTTCCTGCTTATGTTATTTGAGTGTTTAATTTCCTTTACACGGTAGCCTACCCGGTAACTCAGGGGAGCAGTCACTTAGTTTTTAATTGATCATGTATCTCTTCACAATAAAACTATAACCATGCCTAGAAAGAGGTCAAATCTTTCTCAATGTTCCAAAGGAGCTAAAAGATTGAGGATCATAAGATCCCAAGAATCTACCGAAGAGCGTCAGGAGAGACTTGATGCTGTTCGAGAACATCAGGCTGCAAATCGCTCCGTGGAAACCTCTTCAGATCGCGAAGCACGTCTGCGTTCCCAGCGTATTTGCGCATCTACATTCAGGTCTCTAGAGACAAGTGGGGAACGTGATGCGCGACTGACCGCTGATCGTGAACGTCACGCATTGTCTCGCGAGTCGGAGACGTTCACGGATAGAGAATTGCGCTTAAGTTCCAAGCGTATCTACGCATCGACTTCTAGGTCTCTAGAGACAAGTGGGGAACGTGATGCGCGACTGACCGCTGATCATGAACGTCACGCATTGTCTCTAGAGTCGGAGACGTTCACGGATAGACAATCACGCTTGAGTTCTCAGCGTATTCGCACATCTACTAACAGGTCTTTTGAAACGAGTGATGAACGTGATGCACTACTAACTGCTGATCGAGATTATCATACATTGTCCCGAACATGCACACAACAAAATATTCATAATCAGTTAGAAAGTGAGAGCGAAAGAATAGCTGAAGTACGGCATGAAGAGACAGAAGAAGAGCGCAACGAACGTTTGAATTCTGATCGACTTCGATATTCTCTGAACTGAATGTCGATATCATCTGAAGAATCGGATGTGTCTCAGATATAGCCGTACCGCGACCTTCCTTGGGTTGATAAGGAATGGAGTGCATTTATTGCGCCACATATTCCGCCATCGGAGGTATGATTCAAAATTGTACTTTTTGAACGTCTCGAATCGTCTCGCGCATCCCGTTGGTTTCCCGTCCCCGGGCTCTTAGAATTCGACATCAGACGTTTCAGATCTTCGATTTTGCCGACCCCGTTGTCGCTGGCATAAGCAACAGGATCCGCGTACGAAGTCGCGGGCAGAAGCTAGTAATAAATATATAAAAACGAAAGGTCACTTACTCACTCATCACGAAATATGGAAAACCCGCTTGACGTATAAAGGTGAATTTGGCAGCGAGGTAGTTTATAGTTAGTAGACGTCCGCTAAGAACGGATTTTGCGACAGGGCCGGATTAAGGAGGTATAATGCCTCTCGCAAGTAAACACCGGGAACGAAGTCGCGGGCAGCGACTAGTAATTAATATGTCTGAAATCGCCAATCCGCTTCTATCAAGCGTGGTGATTAATGCTGGTACCTTCTCTGTATGAGAAGCGACCTGTTCCCTGCGGGGGACAATTAGCTGATATTATTAAGATGATATAGGTATTTATTATAATATTTTTGTGCCTGTTCTATCTGTATTTATACTCCATTTATAACAGCATTAGAAAAAGAGGCTCATAGGAGCAGTAATGCAAAATATTTTATTTCAAAGATAAGTTAAAATAATTAGAAACAAACTTATTTTAACATAATTTTGATAAATAGATCTAAGATAGTACTAAATATGGACATATAATAATATAAACAGAATAAAAGTCTTTGAAAGATTAAGTAACATTTTAAATTTGGTAGAATTACAGTGAAACGAATAACGTTCCGGGTATTGTTCACCCCTGCTTCTGTTAAGTTTTTAGCATTGACACTGTGATTTTAAATTGGAATTAATTATAAAGCCACATAATTTTAGAAGATAAATTATTAAAATGGTTACAAATACGCGCGACAGCTACTGTAAAAATAGTTTATAATAAATTCGATGTCTATCGTAACTTTAACATGTTTAAATGTACTTTTGTTACAAAGTGTGCATTAAAAAGAACCTTTTTTTACTTCTGTCTAATGCTGTTGTAAATGGAGTATAGTAAGTTATAATGTAAATTATTTTGTTACAGGTAAGTGATCACTATTTTCCTGTTTCAAACATCAACGTTGAACATACCATACAGTCGGTAAGTAGGTATATTTTACTCGTATCAACATTTACGTGTATTTTAACGTTCCATAACAGCACAATAGGTTGTATTTTGAAAACATCATTCTTGTCCTAAACATTTTTATCATCTATAACGCTGTAAAGTCATTTTGCATATTAAATACCGGGCAGGGTGACCATAAAAATGGTTTCACGATTAATGGGAATGCGGATATGCTTAACGACGATATGCTTATGCGACTGCTGCGCTTCGTGTCGCGGGTTCGATTCCCGCACGGAACAAATATTCGTATGACCTACAGATAGTTGTTCCGGGTCTGGCTGTTTGTGTATGTGAGTGTATATGTTTGTAAACGCACCCACGACACAGGAGTAATTCCTAGTGTGAAAAAAAAAAAAAAAAGTTTGCCAAATAACTTGGTCAATTATTGACAGCAGGTATGTCAATGATTGGTAGTATGAAACATGCAAAAATGTCTTCTGAATGTTGACTTAATTTTGTACCAGAAAGGTACTTTTACTAATTAAAAATATGCAGTCGAATAGCGAAAACTCCTTCCAAATACGATCAATATTTTTTTTTAAGAAAATCACAAACACACATACGGATGAAACGAAAGCCGGGTATTTAGGTGTCGGTTAAAAAGTTCAAAATTTTGTCGCACTCCCATCTGCTGAGATGAGATTGAATTGAAAGTTTCTGTGAGTGTCGCTGGACAATCAATGTCATAATTATGCCAAAAATGTATGTAAAATAGAATTCTTTTTGTCACGCAGACTGGAGACATATTAGAATGCGACGTTCGTAAAAGACTAGCATTACCCTGTGATCATACTTGTACTTTTATTTTCGTATATGAAAAAACCACATGACGAACTAAAAAGACAACCGCCTTCAAAAACCAAAAAGTGAAAAATAACTTTAAAACAGAACACATGACTTTAGTTTCGGAAGTCGGTGGCTTGGCTGTTCTATTTGTTGTTTTGTATTGTCTTTTTTGTAAAAAGCTTTTTAATTTTTGCTTTTTAGTACTTCCTTATCATCCAAATCCATTAAGAAATGGCAACACAGTCAAAACAGAGATTGAAAGTACAAGGTGAGAACATTACAACATCATCCATGTATATTATCTTTTTGCTTTCTGTCGAATTTTGCAAAAAGTGCTGAATCAAGTTCGATCAAATTTATATGGGACCACCCTTGAGGCACACCCTATCCATCAAAAAAAGAATGTTCAAAATAGCTTTACATTTGCCGGAGAAATCGCGTAACAAATATAAAAAAAACATACAGATGATTTGAGAACCTCCTTCTTTTTGAAGTCGGTTGGAAAAGTACAAGTATATTTCTATATTTGACCACAAACCCATTTTCCATTTTCATAAATACGCCTGCACATCTACCTTTTCAAAGAACCCATTTTAAACTTGTAATAACATGATAAAAGCAAACAATAGAATCCAATAGAAAGTTAAACGAGATCTACTAAGTCTTGGATCTATTGGGAGTGGAAGAAGGCTCCATTGATGTGGAAACGATGATACCTCTGAATTGGCTGGCGGGCTGCAAACACCAGATACTTGGGGTATTGTGCTCCACACTATATTACACTAGTATTTACTTCGAGACCTTATTGCACTTTTCAATAGGAACTATTTTTCGAATAATCTTGAAATCTTTAATGACATTTTATTCTCTGAAGAACTAATTCAAAATTTGATTTACCACATTTCTGCACAATTTTTATACAGAAATAAGTAATGACATTTAAATCAATGATTTTTTTTATGTATCTTTGACGAACGAATACAAAATTTGATTTGACACGTTACTGCATGATCAAATGAATAGTTAGAAATCAAAAATAAAACTATTAAAGAGACATTTTCTTAAGCTCTATCCAAAAATTGGACTCAATTTACATTGACAATAAAGCTTATAAAGCCAGACTCTTCAAAATAAGGCTCTTACATTACCGCTCAATCGGCCGTAATAGGCCCTAAACATATCATCAACATACATCAACCACATACATAAATAAAGGCATTTGCTGATAAGCGCGCCGCGAATCACTCTTCTTCAGCCACTGAATTATGCATGAGTCGTAGTGTTTACGCTACAAGGGCAACTACCTAATTTGTTATTGTTAACTAAGTATTTACGTGTGTGGGGGCGGTTGGATTAGATAATTGTGTTAGGTTCTATTCCTGGCTGTGGCCCATTATATTTAGTTCTACCGTGCTTGTGCTCGACTGCAAGTCCCATTGTAGGCTTCGTTGAGCACGAATGTTTATTCTTAATTATTTAGTGTAATCATAATGCCTACGTGAGTACGAAATAAAACATCTTCTTTCTTTACAACGAATTAACGTGGGTAGTTGAAGATGATTATCATAAGATCTACGAGGCAGCGTAGGTTAAGGAGATTATGGAAATATCTTCTAAAATATGCTAATTAGTAAATCCTCTAACAAATGACTAGAACATTACATTGGTCACTTCCTTTACCCTGGGGAACTATCCTCTTAAGCCTGAAGGTCCACATGTAAATTAGGCGTGGATTATTAAGACGGAGTTAGGGTCTCTAGGGTCTGAAGCCGTTGCTTTAATATAGCGTAATAGGTATATTTTCGTGGACCGCTTCTGTAATAACGTGAGTCTTGATGAAGTGCTGCACCACAATTAGCCTTGTGGTTCAGATGATTAACAATAGTTGTTTTGATTTTTAAAACTTAACTGAGAACAAAACAAAATAGCATTATTACAGATCTCATTGTCAAACAGTGTGAGTGCGGTGCTCCTGACCAGACGATAGCCCACTTACTACAGTGTCCAAAGTATCCCTAAACCTGCATTTTAGAGGACATTAAAATGTCACTAATGCTGCGATAAATGTGGCTATCTACTGGGCCCAAGTAGTCTAACAAAAATAAAACCATCGATTCGAAAAGAAAAAGCTGAGAATAAAAAGTGGCCAAGTGCGAGTCGGACTCGCGCACGAACGGTTCCGTACCCATTATCTATACAACATTAGACATCGGACAAAAAAAACAGCAAAAATCACGTTTGTTGTATGGGAGCCACCCTTAAATATTTATTTTATTCTACCCTTAAATATTTATTTTATTCTACCCTTAAATATTTATTTTATTCTACCCTTAAATATTTATTTTATTCTGTTATAGCGGCAACAGAAATACATCTAAAAATTTTAACTGTCTAGCTATCGCGGTTCATGAGATACAGCCTGATGACAGACAGCCAGACAGACGGGCAGTGGAGTCTTAGTAATAGCGTCCCGTTTTTACCTTTTGGGTACGGAACCCACATAACGAAATAGTAACCTTTGAACTACACTCAAGTATTGATATTGACATCACAATGTAGAAGTTTAATACTCAAACACTACTCAATGTTAAGATGCCATTAAGTCTCGTGCTGTTTCTATAACTTTATGTCAAAGTGACTGAGACAGTAATAAATGAGTAGCGTTCGAGTATTTGTCCATAAGACAGATGAATTTAATTTCATACAATTCAATAACCAAATGAGCTTACTCCATACATGTAGTTAGCCAAGCGTTTCCTTGTGCTGTGTGTACCAATATATGTACTGCAGCCGTCCTTGCTCGTGTCGGCGGTAATAACCTCACTCCCTGGGGACTGCCCGCCCTCTCTCACATACTCTTACATAATATTCTTGTTAATTATATTTGTGTAACTGTTTAATTTTACAAATACATACACATGTTTAATTTGGCATGCTGTCCTTTCTTATTCATATGTTTATTGTTTTGATAATTTTGCAATTTTTTGGTTAATAACTGAGGAAGAAGACAGGTGAAAAGGAAAGGGAGAAAAAGGAAGGCCAAAGAAAAGATGGATGGATTGTGTAAAGAATGATATGCAAGAACCCTAGACTCAGTGACAACATAACGTTGGACAGGACGGAATGGAAAAAGAAAACATGTTGCGCCGACCACAAGTAACATGGGTGAAGGGCAGGAAGATGGTGATGATAACCGAGATAATACCATTCGTAATTATAAACGCGTAAATATTTAGTCACAATTTATGAATTGTGAAAATATTAAGTTACAATAAGGTGACTTTCGTCTAACACAACGATAAAAAATATAATCTCAATGTTCCCAATCTTTTTTTCATTTTTTCTCTTGAGAAATAAATCAATCTCCAAAAAACCCAAGTCTTTATTCAAGTTTCTAATAATTTTCAACAAAAACATAAATTGGAGAGTGCTCCAAACGTGTTTTATCAAAATAAAAGAAAACGAAAATAAACGCTTCGCCAAGTTTAGAACTAAAGGATTGTCCGAACAGATATTTGTTTGTACAACTCTGGCTTTTATTGCAGTTGGAAAGAAACAAAGAAAATGATGAAACTTACTAAATTTCTTTCCTTATCTATTAATTATATTGTTTATCTGTCAACTGTCCTTGAAATTGATAAGCATTAGAATTGTAGATAGAGGCTCGTGGCTAAGTCAAGCCTTACGATATATCATGGTTAAGCTACGCTTGACGCGGTCTGCCAGTGGATGGGTGACCATCCATTTGAGTTAGTCCCGGCTGTCATTCGTGGATCTTTGATAGTGATAATGGGTAATCAGAAGCCAAAATGTCTGACAACCAGGCTTACCAAAGGGTATCGTGTTACCCAGTAACTAGGTTGTGGAGGTCAGATAGGCAGTCGCTCCATGTGAAATACTGGTATTCAGCTGCATCCCGTTAGACTGGAATCTGACCCCAACATTGATGGGAAAAGGTTACGCAGATGATGACGTAGAATTGTAGATAGAATAGAATAACGAAGGCTTGACCCCACAGATATAGATAGACCTAGATAACGCAAGAGCAACTACTTCGCGTGCCTAGTTTCGTGCCTAGCTTACGTACAAAAATCGTAAGTAAAAAAATAAAGTAAACGTTTCCTTCCATCGGTAAGTCATTTTGTTATTAATATTATGCGTAATTAATTTAAAAAACAATTATTTTTAATCTAATACCCTCAGTAATACCTGATAATACCAAATTTAAGGAAAACAAAACATTGTGACCTCATAATAGGTAGTCAAAAATGGCACGCTTGGTTTTCATACAGATCGTGATACTTGCGTTATCTAGGGTCTATCTATATCTGTGCTTGACCCTATTTTAGGTATCTGACCCTCTCTGATCTCATTAATAGAGTTTTCTCATTCAGATTAAGAGTGGTCTGAAGAAAATCGATCGGCTGCACTGCAAATGGCGTCTGCGAGTGGGTCGAGTGCTCACTAATGAGATTGAACACTCGCCGCGAATTGGTTAGATACGCCATTCAGATGTATGACGACTTGGCTGTTTTGTGCTAGTGCTATAGAATTCACTTCTTCTTCCTCGGTGTCACCCTTGACGGAGTGGTCGTGGTCGTCACTTCAGGTGTTGGTGGCATACTTAGGCCATTCCTCCCATACAACTGTCTTTCTCGTGCATTCGTGTAAGGGCGACCATCTACTGCAGCCTTGACCTGATCGGTCCATCTCATAGCCGAGGATATGTGACTATACAGCAATTTATGGAATTAAGATGTAGTAACTGTCAGTCGTCCGTGTGGTGTCGGACGTAAAGAATACCACCATCCCGTATCTTCCCGTGGGTATCGTAAGAGGCGACTAAGGGACTTACCAGAGAATGGGCAGTAGCTTTCTCTGTGCCTTTGTAACAACCATACTGCGATCGCCAATCCGCCTGCCAAGCGTGGCGATTATGGCAAAACCCCCCCTTGGGGAGGCCTAGGCTATATCCAGCAGTGGACGTCTTTAGGCTGAAATGATGATGAACTGTCAGTACTGTCCGATGACTTAGTTACGTTATAAATGTCTTTATAGAGTTCTGTTCTTTTGTAGTTGTAACCATTACGCGATTCTTTGTCATTTCACTTAACTTCACTATACAACTTTACTTGCCTCTCATTTAATGTGCTATTAGAACATAAATTGTCTGTCGTTATAACCAGTATGGACCGGCCCCTAATAATGTAACGTGAATTTAAACTAACCTGACCACAACACACCACGTGTACGAACTATTAAAACAGTTCGTTTCCGAGCCTCACATTGCTTTGGAAGCTAAATTACCTGCAGAGCGGTTATAACCGGCGAGAGACAATCAGCCGACATTATTCAAATCTGCGGCAACGGCCGGAATATTGAGCGCTGTTCGATGCTCATCTAGTTTGGGGATAGAACCGGTATACCGAAAGAGCTTCTTGCTTGACTTGTATGTATTGACTAGCTTTTGCCCGCGAATTCGTCTGCAGAACTCAAACTCAAACTCAAATCATTTATTTCAAATAAACCATTTACAGGCACTTTTGAATTGTCAAGGAGTCAGTCAGTCAAAAAGTTGCAGCTAGTTGCTCGTTCCAAACAGTAGGATTCTATGGAGAAGAACGAGCAAGAAACTCCATGAACACTCTTTTAAAATCAATAGAATATTACAAATTTAGGTTACATTATTCATGTTGAATCTAGGGGTACAATGTGAGAACAATGTAACAAGTTGTGCACGTTAAAAGCGGTCTAGTGACAATGAAATTAGACAATTCAAAATAAATTTAAAATAACCGAGGTAGCTAAGAGATGACCAGTCTCAACTGACGGCGCCCGTTCACGAACATGACGCACGGATCGGCACCATTTAGCTCAACCATTTTGAACGGAACCAAGTGATCCAACACATGCGCCACCATCAGCAAGACATTCAAGTGAGCATGACAAACTCTCAACCGCCAGGGCATATTCAAGTCAACGAAAGACATATCTCGTAAATGGTAGCTTTAAAGTACATAGTGCTCACATGTATGTGCTATGCAAAATTATATAATACTAATAGTTTGAGTTTATACAATGCAAAGATAATGTAGTTTTCTCTCTGTAGATCTTCAGCAGCTCCAAAAATAGTTACCAATGCTAATCAATAAATCTATGAACCCTTATGGCTGTGGAGCTAGACCAGCATCCAGCCAAGCATTTTTATCAGTGATGTAATCATCCAATTTGTAATATGCTCGACTGCATAGTGTGAGTTTAATATAAGACTTAAATTTTGTCTCATTAAGTTGAACTATGTGGGGAGGTATTTTATTGTAACACTTTAGACAGAACCCCATGAAAGACGAATCTACTTTAGCCAGCCTGAATCCTGGTTGAACTAGTTGGTCCTTATTTCTAGTACTATAGTTATGTCTGTCACTTCTTTTACCAAAAAGATGCAGATTTTTTCTTGCGTACATAATGTTTTTTATATATGTATTGACAAGATACCGTCATTATGTTAATTTCCTTAAACAGTTCCCTTAGAGAATCGCGCATACGTAGATTGTAAATGGCTCTGATTGCTCTTTTCTGCAGAATAAAAATAGACTCTATGTTTGCAGCTCGCCCCCAAAGTAAAATACCGTAAGACATAATACTATAAAAATAACTAAAATAGACCAGTCTCGCGGTATCCACATCAGTAAAGTGCCGGATCTTTCTGACAGCATATGCCGCCGAACTTAGCCGTCCTGCGAGAGATGTTAAATGAGGACCCCATTGTAGCCTTGAGTCGAGCGTGATTCCCAGAAAAACAGTTTCATCAACGAATTCCAGTTTCTCTTTATTCAATACTATATCGCAATTACTACTTTTGACATTTGGTAAAGCAAATCTGATGCATTTAGTTTTTTTTTCATTTAATACTAAGTTATTAGCTGTGAACCAATTTTGGACCTGAAGTAAGGCGTTATTTACATTGTCGAGATTATTAGCCCGTCTATTTATCTTAAAAATTAAAGAAGTGTCATCGGCAAATAACACCATTTGTGGTTGGTTTTTAAATAAACGGGGAAGATCATTAATATAAACTAAAAAGAGGAAAGGACCTAATATTGACCCTTGTGGGACTCCCATTTCTACTTTTAAACCACATGAATTCACTCCATTTATTTGAACTTGCTGCTGTCTGTCATAAAGATAAGATTTTATTAAACTAAGCGCAAGTTTACCCAGTCCGTAATGCTCAAGTTTTAAAAGTAATGTGTCGTGATTTACGCAATCAAACGCCTTGGAGAGGTCACAAAAGATTCCTATGGCATCTTGTGCCTCTTCCCACGCGGTATATATATGTTTTAATAGAGTGACACCGGCGTCAGTCGTACAACGTCCTTTGGTGAAACCATACTGTTGCTCGTGTAAAATGTCATTTGTGTTAAAATGAACAAGCATCTGATTTAGCATTATCTTTTCAAATACCTTGCTGAAAACCGGCAACACGGACACGGGCCTATAATTATTGGTATCTTTTCTGTCCCCGGATTTGAAAAGTGGTATGACCTTACTAAATTTCATTAGATCTGGGAAAACTCCCTGGTCTACGCACATATTAAATATTAAAGCCAAATAAGGCGCTATTGTTTCAATTATAGATGTGCAAACTTTAAAAGACATGCCCCACAAATCTTCAGTTAATTTTATTTTGATTTGCCGAAAAGCTTTTAAGACAGTCACGGGGTTAATATGTTTAAATTGAAATTCTACCGGACAGCCTGGAACGTTCGCTTTTAATAACGCAATTGAGACTTCAGGTGAGAAATTTAAAGCTTCCGTGGTTTTAGCTGGTATGCTAGTAAACAAATTTACAAATTCATGAGCTACTTCTAGGTTAGAGCTTATGGGACCATGTGATGTCTCCAATGTATATTCAGTGTTCCGAACTTTTTTCTTGTTAGTCTCGTTATTTATAACTTTCCAAACTGTTTTTATTTTATCATCTGCCGATTTGATCTTATTGCTAATGTATAGGGCTTTAGCTACCTTGCAAGTATTTGTAAAAGTTTTAGAATAAGTAGTAACATACTTGTTGAAAGTATCTGTGTTAATATAAGGCTTAAGGCCATACAGCTCAAACAATCTTTCCCTACTTTTTCTAATCCCCCTAGTTGCCCAGTCACTAAATATAAACTTAGGGCTAATATTTTTTACCTTTTTTTCAAAAGTATTATTGAATTCAGTCTGCACCACAGAAAAGAAATCATCATACAATTTATTTGCTTCATTATTATTATGGTCCAGAGTACTTAACTTATCATTTAAGGAACTATTGAATCTATTTAATTTACCAGTTGTTAATGGTCTAAATTGTATTTGCACTTTTGTCATAGGCATTCTAAATATAAAAGTTACAGTTTGGCCACTGTGATCCGATGGCAGATAATTAACAATAGCTTTATCCAAATAGTCACAATCGCAAAAAATATTATCGATGCAAGTCGCAGTAGTTGGAGTTACTCTAGTAGGTTCCATAAAAACATTCAACAAATTGAATGACTTAAAAAGGCTTAATAATTGACTACTATTAAAATTATTTTCTAAAATATTAATATTAAAATCACCACAAATAATTATGGATTTGCTACACGGTGCGAGTTTCGCTAGGACATCTTCCATTACCGACTCAAATAAGGAATAGTTTTGGTAACTTGGGGGTCTGTACACGCACACTATAATATGCTTATCCAGCTCGACACAGGATAGTTCAATGCAATGGTCAACCGATAGGCCAACAATGTCATTCCTTTGTTTGTATTTTAAACAATTTTTTATTAAGATTAATGAGCCTCCACGTGACTTAGCTTTACGATTAAAACAACTGCCCACAGTATAGTTTTCATAGTTAATTAGCATTTGGTAATCCTTTAACCAATGTTCAGTAAAACAAACAATGTCAAACATGGTTTTTTCTAAGAACATTTCAATTTCTAGTAATTTGGAAGAAATACCTTGTATATTTTGATGAAATATAGATAAGGTATTCTGCTGTTTTTGCATCTTAACTTTTTGGGAGCAAGAAGGCACCTTGTTGTTTGTAGGTATAGCTATATTGTTACCTTCTATTGTCTTACAAACTAGTTTAAATGATTATCCGGAGTTTGACCACAGACTTCAATAGTATCAGGTAGTGTGTTCCTACCATTTGATAAACTAACATCAAGAGATGACTTGTCCATAATGACACAAGGATCCTCCTTCGTACAATTTGTAAAATTATTTATAGCATGAGAGCTACAATCATTCAGGTTCACCACCATATTATTACATTACATAGATTACAGAGATTTTAGAATTAAGCCAAAGTCCTACATTATCCCACTGGTACACAAAAAGCTAGAACAAAGAAAAAGCGACCTCGACCTCTAGTCAGACCAAGTAACCGCCCTCACTAGTTTCTCTGTTACAACCGCCCTGAAAGAAGCATATAACCGAACGAAGTGGAAAAGCGTCGACTGTCCTGAGAGAAGCATAGAACCGAACGAAGTGGAAAAGCGTCGACTGCCCTGAGAGAAGCATAGAACCGAACGAAGTGGAAAAGCGTCGACTGCCCTGAGAGAAGCATAGAACCGAACGAAGTGGAAAAGCGTCGACTGTCCTGAGAGAAGCATAGAACCGAACGAAGTGGAAAAGCGTCATATTTAAAGCCACGAAGGCGTTTCAGGGACACGTTCTTCAGTAATGAAGAATGCGACTAAGAAGAAGAAAAGAAGCTAGATCAATATCTATATATGTGTGCTAATTCCGTTCAACCGTTAAAGCGTAAAAAAGTAAGAAACATGGATGTTTCTTACTCTTGTAAAGTTTGTGAAGATGTATATGGTACATCTTCACAAACTTTCGCATTTATAATATTAGTACGAATTTAATTTAGACTAAAATAATAGGTTCAAATTAAAAATGCTCTAAGAAGTACAAAATGGATGGGTCTTGTGATCTAAAAATCCATCTGCCTGTCAGAGAATTGTAATTTAGAGTGAAGACAGATATACAGTACTAAGAAGGAAAAAGAAGAGGAGAGAGAGAGAGAGAAGAGGGAGGGAGAGAGGTAGAAGGAAGTGCTTAAATGCATTGCCGCCTGCTTCAATGCTGTTAAATCGAATCTAAGAAACAGTTAAAAAGAAAGGTTAAAATTACTGTTATAAATTTTCTATCCTCCATTAAGTTCTGAATGAGTAAATTTTCCGGCTCAGCTCCATTCCAAAGGAAAGTTAGAAGTTCGCTGGCAGTAACTCTACTCCGTTTACATTTGAACTAAAATTAAAACTATTGTTTCCTTAACTGTAACTTGGTGTTTGCTAGAACTCGACGTTTACGTCTCAAACATTAGTTTTAATTGTTACTTGATTCTGGATGACTTTGCGTCTTTGTAGAATGTACTGTGTTAACTCGCTTGTATTTTACTACATTGTGTGAATGTGTTCTGATTACTATTCATAGTTTTGTGTAAATCATTGTTTTGGGGATTGTTTGTATGTTTTTCTGTTGACTGAATACTGAGTTATTTATCATAATCGTAGATCTGCTGCAACTAAGAATGCATTGTTTCATTCCATAATCCTTTACTTTGACCATCATACATAAAGTACAATCTCATATAGCCTCGTGAAAATGTCTAGAAACGTATAGTAACTATGGCGTATTTTTTTCGCGACAGTAGTGAATCTTTTGGTTCCTCGTTGCTGCCTGATTTTCAGTATGTCCGTCACGTTGACCACTTTCACGAACCTTAGCACCGAACGCTTAGTGTTGGCAGTAACTCACACCGAAGCGCCAGCAGCGCAGTTCACAGCACATTACGAACGTTACAATTTATTACTGTGACGTAACAAACACAAGGTTTTTCACACGCTTTGTTCTTATTCGGTGTGCCTTTAAAAATAATGTTTAGTATAATCCATACTAATCCAGACTTATTACTTACTAATATTACTTACTTGAATACTTAATACTTTAATATTTATTTTATTTATTTATATTATAAACGCGAAAGTAACTCTGTCTGTTACGTTTTCACGACGAAACTGTTGAACTGATTTTCATGAAATTTGGTATGAATATAGCCTGAACCCCGGGGAAGGACATATGCTACTTTATAATCTGCGACTTTGTCTTTAACATCCACGCGGACGTAGTCACGGGCCAAAGCTAGTCTTTTATAGTTACTTTAAATAAACAAACCAATAATGATATTATTTTCGGGCTTTTAACTTTCTTGACAGATTGAGCGACCATGTCTCAGAAATACTTTATGAAGATGTTTATGGATAAGAATATAAATTGACTCATAACATAAAGTAGGTATAGACACAGGTTTGCTAAGAGACGGCGCCACATCGTCGAGCTGTCTGCCTACACGACAGCCCGCGTCATGTCCTAGCACAAGAATATCACATTATCGACGGCTAATGTATCGTCGAATCAATCATAATAACGTCGCACCCGATTGTTTTCACTCCTGTCTGATAATACAAAAAAATGCCGAAGAAACAGTTCTAATAATGTCAGAAATTTATTTCAGTCAGAGTCAAAAATCAAAGCTTTCACCACCACTACCACCATGTCAACCTTTAAACACTTACTGCTGGGCATAGGTCTTCTCCAAGTAGGGGTTCAGCCGTAATGGCCATGCTTGGCCGCAGTGGCGTGCCTAGGGGTCAAAGTTAGGGCAAGCCCGATAGATTCAAGAATAAAAATACTTTAAGTTTTTTCAAAATTCATTGTTCCGCAAAAACATGCAATTATTATTATGCTTATTGTGATGCTATCAGTATCACCTTATAGCAAGCCGGGCTTTTCGGCTTTAATGGAAGGCACGCCACTGCTTGACCGATGCATGTTTGCGATCGCAGTAAATGTTATGGTACTCAGAAGGACGCTGCAGCCCATCCTCTGGTTAATATCCCTCTGCCGCCTTCTACGACACCCACGGGTAGAAATGGGGTGGTGCTATTCGCAGCCGGTACCACACGGCCAATCAAATTAAAGCATATTTCGATTAAACCTTTTACAGGCACGTTTAAATGTCAAGGAGTCGGTTTGCTGATCAGAAAGTTGAAACTAGTTGTTCTTTCTAAAACGTAGGTAGGTCTCTAAGGAGAAGAACGAGCAAGAAACTTCACGGACACTCTTTTATTATAGGTATCAAGAGTTTACAAAATACTTGTTATTGTTGCTTCTATATGTGACAAGCAATCCAAAGCATTTTATAAATAAAGTTAAAACCATGACAGTTAAGGGATGATCAATTTCAACTGACAGCGCCCGTTCACGAACATGACGTGATACGGTATACTCCTGTTGGCTCGCTATTCATCAAAATCGATTTCAATGTACTGATCTGTGCGCTTCCCGAGCGGAATAATGTTACAAGTCAGAATATTTTATTTTAGAAGTAAACGTAAAAAAGTGTTGTAGCGCTTTTCTGTACAAAAATTGGTTGTCTGTAAAGTCGGTTTACTGACGATAGTTGAACGTGACAACGCGAAAGAATTATGCCGATTGTGCTTCTTTGTC
This sequence comes from Charanyca ferruginea, assembly GCA_947361185.1. Classification (NCBI taxonomy): domain Eukaryota; kingdom Metazoa; phylum Arthropoda; class Insecta; order Lepidoptera; family Noctuidae; genus Charanyca; species Charanyca ferruginea. The sequence continues at coordinate 1,195,008 of OX376071.1, read as the reverse complement.
GCTCATTCCGCGCTCTCTCTTGCAATTCAAGCCTTACATGGAACGCCTCAGAGCGGCGTTATGGTAACGCCGCATACGTCATGTTAACGCCGCATACGTCATGTTTTTTCGTGCGTGCAGCCGGCTCTATCGAATTATAAGACGTTGTCTCGTCAAAAAGTGTGATTAAGATCCGGTTTTTCGTACAAAGAAACTATGTGACACATTATCAAGCTGTGTAAGCTGTTATGATTGGTTGACTAAATGATCACAAAGACAAACAGTTGTTTTTATGAAAGTGAATTTTTGAACGTCATTCACATGAAAAAATTAATCTAAGTTGCCCTTTCGAAGAGGTAGTTTCGTATGTAAAAGATTGGGCAAGAAACCGCATACTTACTCTTTTAAAATAAAAGTTTTACAATATTTCGTCTATATAGGGTGACTGGTAATTAGTGTACGATACTTAAACACGTGATTGTGTTCATGATAACAAACAATTTTCCCGAAGAAAAAATGATTTTTGTACTGGTTCACTTTTATCACAACTGCCGTATGAAATTCACGCACTCGCACGCCTGTGACCTAAAGTGAACAAGTACAAAAATCATTTTTTCTTCAGGAAAGTTGTTTGTTATCATGAACACAATCACGTGTTTAAGTATCGTACACTAATTACCAGTCACCCTATATACAGGAGTCATATACGTGAATACGATGTACCTACCCGCACAACTATAGCTGCCTACACACGTTTCACAAGTTACCATTATTATTTTTTTGTTCGTTGGTTAGTTTTATTTGTGACAGCCCTAGCGAATATGTAACACACATACACACATCGGTACTAGGCTAATAAAATCTTCCAGGACTTTGCCCACTTGTGCTTGAATGTGTCACCGCGCTTTGTACCTTCTTCACCTGCCTCTTCTGTGACATTGTCACTTTCAGATTTCCCGAAACATTTCCTGGTATATAACGTCTTATTTATTCCGCCATTCGTTTGTTTTTCCGTTATTGACCGGGCTCGAAGTAAATACACAGGTTATTATAATAACTGGTTATTGGAACAGATTTCTGCGGTCAGTGATTGGGTATTTTATTATGAAAATTATTGGAGTGGAACAATAGCAGGAGTTCCCGGTAAAATAATAATGGCAAATTGGAAATTCGGCCCGATGTGCATGCCCCGCGGCCCGGCGGCCCTGAGGCCCTGGGGCCCCAGCAGCTGCACTGGAAAGCACCACTTTATTCATAGAGCATGACGGCTATTTCCGATTTGTAGGTAGCCTTTCCTCCTATTAAACTAAAAACTAGTTTAGTACAGTTTTCGTAAAGTTTCAAACTCATTGTGTTCTCATAATGAAATTATGTTCAAATTCAAAACTCTTTATTGTATTCATGTGTACATTTAGTTGTTACAATATAACTAAGTTCCAACATAAAACCCAGTTAGGCCACTATAAATCAAATTACCTACCTATACTAGACTAAAACAAAAAGTTTCAAAGGCTTTTTGATTGCAAAGGCTGTTATATAAAAATACAACATTATTATTTCATCATTCACGCATGTTTGCTTTATCCGCACATAAAATATTCGTTTCACATTTTCCAACAATACCAAAATTTATACTTATTTAGCATTCAGGCCGAACAAAGCGTATTAATATTAATTCGGCGTTCAAAATAAATAGCTCGAGTGAACGATTGCTAATGGACAGGCAATATATCAATGTGTAGTTTCGACAATTTTCTCCGTGAATAAATCGGGTGAGTTTCCCAGCGAGGCCGAATATCCGGCATTTAATCCTCTAATATTCGGCGGACTCCCGGCCGAGTATTACGAAGTGGAGCCCTTTAAGTGGTGTCTGGCAGAGTTTGACACTCCATTTAATTATCTCGTTTTATTCGGCAACTAATATCTACCGCTTTTCACTAGTTAATTATTCGAGCTAGATTTTATCAGTACTGGGTTAAAAGTTTGAAGTTGAGTTAAAGATTTTACATTAAAATATGTTTTGTCTATATTATTAGCGATGAAGGAAACTTGACATCTACACAAATAATTATAATTTATCCATACTTACTTACTTACTTAATATTATAAATGCGAAAGTTACTCTGTCTGTTACGCTTTCACGATGAAACGGCTGAACCGATTTTGATGAAATTTGGTATGAAGACAGCTAGAACCCTGGGGAAGGACATGGGCTACTTTTTAATCTGCGACTTTGTCTGCATCCACGATAACCGACCTCCACGCGGACGAAGTCGCGGGCGACAGCTAGTAATATTATAAAGAGAAAATATTTGGTGTTTATGTATGTTTGTAACGAATAAACTCAAAATCTACTGGTCCGATTTTAAAAATTTCTTTCACCAATATCCTTGAAAAAATTCACGCGGGCAGAGTGCTAATAATAATTAATATAAGTCTGAAATCGTCGTCGTTGTGAGATCGATCGGTCAAAGGGCAAGCTACGCTAGCCGCGGTCGGTCTGTGGATGGGTGACCATCCCTTTCATACCGAGTTTCCTCCGTGCCTCGGAAAGCACGTAAAGCCGTTGGTTCCGGCTGTCATTTGTAGATCTTTGACAGTCGTTACGGGTGGTCAGAAGCTAGAAAGTCTGGCAACCAGTCTTTCCAAGGGGTATCGTGTTACCCGGTAACTGTGTTGTGGAGGTCAGATATGCAGTCGCTCCATGTAAAACGCTGGTATTCAGCTGCATCCGGTTAGACTGGAAGCCGACCCCAATATAGTTGGGAATAGGCTAGGCAGATGGCTGAAGTAGTCAATCCGCCAGCAAGCCTGGTGATCAATGCTCGTTCCTTCTCTGTAGGTATGACATTTTGCCCTTCAGTGGGACAATTATAGGCTGGTCTTATGCTGCTACATAATACCTCCTCTATACAATCGGCCATGATCGGCACTCGTTGATCGTCTGCGATCGGCAACGTAATTGTCACGATCATCGTGCATGCATCCACACAATCGTCCGTGATCATTTATTGAGCGGCAAGCGTTCAAGATAGACGTGGAGGTTATAGCTGCAGCTACCATTACTAATTTGGTTTCCGTATACAATAATTTTATCAATGTAGTTGAACAAAAAATTGCCTTTTGTTGTCTTTTTTTGTAAAAAAGTTGTTTTAGTGCCTATTTCTTATCATACAGATTAATTACGAAACTGTGACACCAAGAAATTTCAGTCATCCCTTAATTTTCTACCCTTAGGGTTGGATAATTTCTTAAAATTTATTTGGAACCAACTTTGAGGTATAAACTATCAATTAAAAATCGAAATCGGACTACACTGAATAAAGTAATGCATGGTCAAACATAAAAAAGTATACGTGTCGAAATGAGAACCTCCTTCTTTTCTGAAGTCGGTTGACAAAAAAAACAACGCGACGCGATGTCCGCACAGTATGTCTATTCTGTTACAATCTCCCTCGGTGAACACCTAGGTGAAATCGTCCCGACGCTAGGGATTTACAAAGCACTACAATCGGATGACAGCTCATTTCACCTTGGTGTTCACCGAGGGAGATGGTAACAGAATAGCACTGCTGTTTGCTGTCCTCCGGTGAATGACTATGATCGGCGATCGTGTGAGCACGCGCTCGCAACTACAAGCGATTCCCTTTGATGTGTGTCCAATAAAGCGACAAGTCACCGATCGCCGCAATCACGACGACGATTAAGGGCCATGATGGGTGAGTACAGGCGAGTACACACGATCGTGCTCGCGTGTAATCGCCCATCATGGCCGATTGTGAACAGGAGGCATTACATGTGATTTACCATCATAACGCATTTGAACATGTTTTACCAACAAAAGGCAAAGTTGAAGAGTGTTCTGTGAAGAACTTTGCTCTCAGCTAAGTTCAACGCGCCGTGAAAAGCACGACTTCTGTTTACCCCCGGGCGTTTATGTTGTAAGACGGAGTTACTCTTCGTTCTTGTGTTATTTGTTAAATTAACTGAAGTGTGCAGAACAGTTACTGAGTTTCTTATTTTAATAATAAAAAATCTTCAAAGGACTCGTACAAACAATTACTCCCAAATATTGTTTTAACACTAAACATGCTGATAATTAGCTACCCAATTTGATATTTCCAAATCAATGCGCAACATTAAAAGAACTGACATGGAAAACCCAGAGGTGGAGCCAAAGGGGGGGGGGGGGGGTTAGTTTAATAATATTTTTGGTGGTTTTTATAAATAGAGTGAAAACCTCGTAAGTGTAAAAGAGGTAACTTTTCAGGAGGAAGAAAAACTGCGTACTGTAAAATTTTTGTACGGCGTTTCTTATGTTTTATTATTAATTAATATCGAGATTCAACCCGCTTTTATATCCAGAATGGTTCGATCAATTTTCGAATGAGGAACGACACGTTCGTTGCAAGGTATTCACGCCAAACTGACAGATGCGAGTATTTACGAGGTTCTCATTTACTGTCATAGATGGCGCTATGAGTATCGAATGAACAAATGAGTCGGATCAGGATGTGCGTAGCGAGGTTTTCTTCCTAGAAACGCAATAAAATAAATTTGAGCAAAAATGCATTCCCGAGGTTTTCACTCTAAGGCGACGATATGTATGATGATAGTCTGACGGACGGTATATCTTCACCTTAGTCAAAATATGTATGTGGCTTGGCTGTTTCGCTACTATAAGTTCTATTATATAACTATTGTTAAACAGTAAAGTAATGAACAGTGAATACATTTTTCACCTTACGCCCATGTAACGGTAGCGAAACGGTCTAGCCACATATAAATATTTTGACTAAAGAGTAGAGTTTGTGAAGTTAGGGCTAGTTAAATAGAGATTATAGGTAGAGATCTGATAACTTTTACATGAAAATGTTTTTGGTGGGATAGATTTATCTTGGAATAACAAATATTCGTCGGAACGCTTCTAGGTATGGATATGACAAAGTGTGTTATTATGTTAATCAGTAGTCGCTTCTCCTCGCTTAACCCATTCCTTTGCACTCGGATGCAGATGCAGCATCTTAGTATAATGTTACACGTGTCTGACTTTAACCTTGAATTGAGCAGAAAACATGAAACTGAAAAGTTTTTAATAACTTCGTTTCTGATGCTTGTCTTTCTATTCTTTGTTTTCTTTCATTCTCCAATATCCTGGTAGTATTCTAACCTAATACTATAAAGAGGAAAGATTTGTTTGTTTGTTACGATTTAACTCAAAAACTACTGGTAGTAACTCAACATTTCTTTCACCAAGCTACATCGAAAGCTACATTATCCCTGAGTAACATAGGCTATATTGCATTATATAAAAAGATTTTATTACAAAAAAGACAACCGCCTTCAAGAACAAAGCCACCGACTTCCGAAACTAAAGTCGTATGTGTGTTCTGTGCTAAAGTTATTTATCACTTTTTTTTTAGTTTTTGCTTTTTAGTACCTCCTTATCATTCAAATTCATAAAGAAACGGCATCACAGTCAAAACAGAAATTGAAAGTACAAGGTTGGAGAAACTTAAAACATCGTCTAAGTATAGTTTTTTTTGCTTTCTGACGATTTTTTCAAAAGGTGCTGTATCAATTTCGATAAAATTTATATGGGAACACACCTGAAGCACACCCTATCCATTAAACAAAGAATTTTTAACATCGCTTTACATTTGCCGGAGAAATGGCGTAACAAATATATACAAAAAAATATATATAATAAAGACAATCGAATTGAGAACCTTCTTCTTGAAGTCGGTTGAAAAATTAGGGGTCCTTAAGAAGTCACGCGGACGAAATCACGGGCAAAGTGCTAGTATTTTATATTATGCTAAAAATACACATAATACACGTATAAGCATTAATTTGAATGAGGTAAACCCTTTGTACCTTACATAAAAAACACTATATTAAAGTATGAACAAAGTATCACAGATTAAGGAATGTCAGCTAAGTTATGTACAGTCACCAAATGAGATAAGTATCCATGTCGTCAGAAATAGTTGAAGTTTCTAAGTAAACTTCAACTATTTCTGACGACATTAAACTTCAACTATTTCTGACGACATGGATACTTATCTCATTTGGTGACTGTACATAACTTAGCTGACATTCCTTAATCTGTGATACTTTGTTCATACTTTAATATAGTGTTTTTTATGTAAGGTACATCGTATTCACGTATCTTCATGTCGCATTCTATTTTATGTCTGCAAAAGAATTGCACCACCTTCTTTAGAATTCGAATTCCCTCACTATGAATGCAAGGAATATTTTTCTACAATTTCGAGGATCTTATTTTGGTTCCTGGCAACTGTTTCTCATTCACCTTTATTGGATAGTTTCAACCACATCTCGTTCTATATTTTCTTTTCGCCCCTTGCTAAAAATATCCTTCTGTTTTGATTACATAGATAGCTAGTTATCTAGTCCATTGTGGCACGTGCCGTGTTGCAACCTTGAGCAGCTTCAGTACCTACAAGCGTTGCACTTGAACTGACAAATTGTAGGTTTCACTGCTACCGTAACCACGCAATTCCGTAGTCACGATTAGACTTGCCATTTTCATGATCAAGATTCGTAAATACGATAGCTTATATACAAGTTAGGTTAAGTAAGGAATATAAAAAGTTTCATACAAACTTTTGTCCCCTATTTCACTCCCTTGGGGGTTGAATTTTGAAAAATCCTTCCGTAGTGGATGCTTGCGTCATATGAGGAATACGTGTACGAAATTTCAATTTTGTAGCCTAAAGGGTTTGGTCTATGCGTTGATACATCAGTCAATCACTTTTGCCTCTTATATATAGATTAACTAATTAAAAATAACTTTTAATACACAAGACTTGCATTCATATTATACGCAATCTTGTATTCATGTCAACTTATCAGCTCATTAAACCATTAATTAATTACTCAAAATTCTAAGTACTTAGTAAGACTATGAGAGACTATAGTTACCTACAAATAACTGTTATTTTAACCCGCTTTAAAGGTTAAATCCATGGTGCTGATTAGAATTCCATTACAATTCGTCAGTCTTAGGAACATATACCAATTACTAAAATTGACTAGATTTCCATCGGGTTCTGTGGATTTTTATCAACAATTACGGAAGGGGGAAACCCTCAAAACTGTAATACTATTGTTTCCAGGCATTAACTGCTGACAATTGCATAATACTACATAGAAGAGAGATACAGTAGTTCCATTCATAATTATATACATCACATCGAACATTAACAGAAATAACATAATTTCTTCCGTTACACATTATACACTACACTACACTTCACAATACTCTTACATCTTACACAACATAACACTTATCATATCTCTCAAAATCGTCAAGCTGTAACCCCACTAACGCAATAATCTGTTAGTATGTTTTTTTTTTTTTTTTCTCTTTTTCACATGACTGAATTGTCGGACCTAAGTTTTTCAGTACTGATGTATCTTAGTTACTCCTTATTTAAGTAAGAGTCCGTGTTATGTTCATTGGAAGAGCACTGATTTCCAAGATACAGGTTTTTACCTAGTTTGGAAATCAGGAGTTCATTTAGGTTAGAAGCCTCTTATGTGTTATGTTTTTAGTGTTGAAACTGTAGTAGGCTAAGTTATGATTTTGTCCAATAAACGTTATTATTATTATTATTCAACGCAGTCACAGTCCACTGCCTGACAAAGTTCCGAAATTACTCCAGATACTCAGTCACGAGGTAAAATAGAACAGTCCTAGAACATGCCAGCAGCAGATATCACGCTATTTCGCGGTTCTTTGACGTTTCATTTTGGTTCCCATAATGCACATTTGAGCTTGTTTTCGTGTGCTGTGGCAATTATGGTGCTTCTGTCCCTATCTCTGTGGTGACAATTCCCCCTTCGATGTTTCGGGTAATGGTCCCGTACATTCAATTAAGTGAATTGAAACGTTTTGGAAACGTCTAGAGGACTGAGATTTTGTTGAGCAAATCTGGTATAATATAGGGGAAGGCAATGTGATGCCATGTTTTCCTGTGATTTGTTCGAGATAACAAGTATAAGAAAAAAGATGTGATGCCTTCATTTTGTGAGTCTCAATCGATTTTGACTACTGCTATCTCATTCTCGCAGACAAAATAGAGAGAGAGAAAAGTAAATAAGAAAAAATATGATTAAATACTAGAACTTTCCCACAAATGTCGTAACTTCAGCTAGCTCACGCTGATGTTTAAGTAAAGCAGTATGACAGCTCTCAAGTCTTTAAGTCTTGACATCACTGTCCAGCCGACTGCTTTACTCCATCAACTTACTAAACGGTCGTCAAAGGAATAATTAATTTTGTTTAAGATATTTATTAAGGCTAGAATCTTGGTGTAGGTCTTAGGCTCTTATTAATTAAGATTAGATTTACTTAAATATAGTTATAAAAAACTTGTGAAGCCTTTTTTTCCAAATCAGCAATTTTCTTTCCATTGAAACTAATTATATTTTAGTAGCACTGTAAACGGTTTATTCTAGTGTTTATACTATTTATAAATTTATTTTAATTAGGTTACACGCGACGTGCTAACGTTCACTTGTTTGTTCTTGAGTTCTCAGAGTTGCTGGATGTATGGCAACTAGAAATTATGTGTATGTACTTCTGATTTACTTATAAATGGGATAATTTGAAAATTAGCTCTGCAGAGCATTTAATGTTGATTACATTATAATTATCATTCTCATGCTATATTCCAGTCTATTCCTATTTTAGTAATTATAGTCTTGTTTTAGTCTGTCAACCGACCGCAAATAGTACCACCCCATTTCTACCCGTGGGTGTCGTAGAAGGTGACAGAGGGATGTTGACTAGAGGATGGGCAGCAGCGTCCTTCTGAGTACCATAACTACTGCAATCGCCAACACGCATCGACCAAGCATGGCGATTACGGCTGAACCCCCCTTGGGGGAAACCAATGCTCAGCAGCAATGGGCGTCTAAAGGTTGACATGATAATGATGATTCCAGTTTATCCAAAGTCGGCGCAGTACGTCCTCTTCTTCCAAACATGTCTTATGATCCGTCATTTCTGTGTTCGTTCCTTTAAAAATATGATTGGGTCATGCATGTGCTGTGTGCACATAATATAATGCATGCAATATATCATGAAAAGCAACAATATAACATTATTCACGATGCCATGCATGTTTATCTGCACTATGTCTGTTTCTGCCTTTGCTACACTAAAATGGATCAATACTATTACAACAGTCATGTTACATACGGCTTAAATTTATTCTTTTTTTTTTTGGAACGAAGTTCCTTATCGCGCGTTGTGAAAGGGGGCTAGACGGAAAAAAATCTTACGAAAAGTTGACACGACACTTTTGTATATTTGATTTAAGAGCCATCTATTAACGTTATTGGCGCAACTGTGCTCTTCGAGATCGAATTACGAACGGCCAATAGATGGCGCAGAAATAATTTATTGGTCTTTCTATCTAAATAACTACGCATTGTACTAACATATTAGAAAATGTTAATCTTTAAAATTACTTACTTACAATGTAAGCAGCCATAATAACTTTTCATTCCTCGCTTTTTTTTTGCCCTGGCTTAAAGCCACTTAAATTCATTTTAACGCATCACATTAATTAGTGAAGGAATTGTAATAATTTATTACAATTCCTTCACTAATTAATCGAAAGGAACTTCGTTCCATCCGGGTGTCCCTTGACACTTCTCAAGTTTTTTTTTTCTTTCTTATTCTTTCTTCTTTTTTCTTCTTTTATTCTTAAATTAAGCATTTTCACAACCTTTTAAAAAAAAACAACTATCCTTATACGCATTATAATATTAACTTTTTCCATTATTATATGTATTATTAACTTCTTTTTCGATTTTAATAACTCAAACTACTCTTAAAGCTAGTCAAAAGTTTATATCTTATATAATACCGTTGTGTGTAACAACGCCACTGGGACTCGTTCTCAGTCGCCTTAACTTGAGCCAGAAAGAAACTCGTTGAGGCATTACTTTTTGTCTTCTTACACTAAGAAACTTTATAGTGCTCACCTAAGTAACACAATCACACCACCGCACCGTGACAAATGCTAGTGCACTCCCGCCAAATCTTTATATGACAATGATCACTTAAGAGCGCCCATCCCCATCGAATGAACTTCAACGCGAGCGTGATTGAGATTTTTTTTGTTTCAACCAACGCAAAGCTCGAAAACAATCGAGTGAGTGAGGACGCGATAACATCACAGGAAAATTGGCGCGCGGAAATTTCACAAAACTTGTTACAGGACATACGTGCTTTTGAAAAAGCTTTACAAGTTTTTGGTAAAAATGTTTGTAATTTAAAATCACCATTACATGTGCAAGGTCTGTATGAAGCTGTTTTTCTATTTTTTTTTTATGTATGAGAGCATTATGAACGGTCAAAGTTCAGATAAAATTGTGCAAAAAAGCTGATTTTCGGACGTGTTTGCTGAATTTGTTTCTCATAAAAGTTTATTTTTGGCTTCATACAAACCTAGATTTAAACCACAAGATACCTGTGTGTAAAAAAAAATTGGAAAATAATGTGCTATAACGCCGTAATCGCGTACGAGCGTTTGTGTGGGAAATATCACGGGATGGGCGCTCTTAAGAGCAATTTGGAAACTGATCATGTTATGAAATCCCGTGCTAAATTCACAGATACCTTATAATGTGTTTATGAAAACGGTAATGAATGCGAAGTGGTGTTGAGTAAATGAAGAGTTTGATGATTGTTAACTTATTTGTATAATAGGTGCATGGTTTGTGAGTGATAGGCTACGGTAGGCACGATTGATTGATTGAGTGATTCGAGCGAGATATCGCGTAATTAATCCGAGAAGCTCTCTAGGCCGGTGGAACATGCAATCAGATTATAGTGTACCTACGCGGTCACTCTGCACGTAACTCATTCTCTGAATCCATTGTGGCTTTTAGGCAGGTAAAGCATCAAACCGCTAGGCTTTTAACCATGCTAGTAGCAATTAAAGTTGAAAAGAAAACATAATCCAATCCTGGGTGTTTCATAAAAACGACAGTTTCAGTCTCTCGTACTGGTGATTGGTCCTATCCGAATACAAGGCTCCAATCTTCTACATTACAATGTCAAAAGCAAGTACGATTACTGCATACAATGAGTGCACATGCTGACGGTTGTGGTTCCAGCGCGGCAGTTGTCGAACACGTGGGCTTGCAAGCGGCATGCATTATTCAGAAGCCACGCGGCGCGGCGAAGGAAAGAAATAACGAGGGAAAAGCGACGACATTTTGTTTTAAGCTTTGTGCACATGTGTGTACAAAATGATATGCAATTATCTTAATTGTACACTATGTTAGTCGAGATCTGGTCTTAAAGAAAGATGATTCTCGTGCATCGATGATTTGTACGGCAATGTAATAGCTTTTCTTTGTCCTCCCGCAGAAAATCTGAAACATAAAAGAAAATACGATTCCTAAGTTCAAAAATATATTTAAATAATCATAAGATCGAACTCTCCTATAATGGTTGAATTAAGTCCCTCGGTGCTTTTACACAATCATCACAACTTTGCCCAACTGTTGTGGTTTAACTCTAAAATAGATTACATTTCTCGCAATGAATGTTTTATTCAATCCGTTTTTATTTTTAAAGGTACCTCAAGATGGAGTGTTTATCGAAAGATATCAATAAAATAACTGCCGATTCGATTTCTATAGAACCGTTACATTTTTAAACGGAATATCATGTTATTTTTTGATGATAAACAGAGTTACACGGTTACAACAGAGATACATTGGTTTTCATCAAATATTCCGTGTGACTGACTATATTTCATAAGCCTACAGTTTCAGTGGATGTGTTCGTATGTATTTCGTTACGGCTAACGAATATTGGATGTGATCGATCGGGTGCGCGTTGCAGGCTTGCAGCTGAAATGACAGTAAGACTCATTGCTTTGTATGGTTGGGATTTCATGGAACATTGTCTGGAGATGGGCTAACGATGGTAGAGAAATATAATATGGAGTCGAGGCAGTAGAACGCACGTACGGATTTTGGAATGATAATAAATTAGTTATTTCGTATAACTATATTACATTTAGCGGTAGGTATATGCTATTCTTAAAATACAATACGTATTTTAAAAATAGCTAACTGTAAACGAAAGCTGTATTTTATATTCAAAAGAACAAAATATTATGTAGAAAAAAAAAAGAGAAAACAGAGTTATGAATACCTTATACATGTGGGTTGATAGAGAGAGAGAGGAAGGCCAAAGAAAAGATCAATGGGTTGTATGAAGACGAATGAAAAAGGAGTCTGTGATAACATGACGGTTGACAGAAAGAAAACATGTTGCGCCGACCCTGAGTGACAGGACACAAGGTCAGGAAGATGATCAATATTATGTAGTCAAAATGATGACATCAAAAGGACATTAGCATTCTGTCACTACATAATGTCAGGCGCCATGTTGAATTGTGTTTGTTAATAATTAGAGTCTGGGTTATTAAGTACGTTTTGATAATAGACAACAAGAGATTAACATGCATAATCAAGATCAAGACAAACATGTTCGCACGGTTCAAATTAAAACGTATCATTAACATGGAGCTAAGCCCCAGATTATTCATCACAGCCCGGACTTAACCGAAGTACTCTCTGCGTTAATTTTAATCAAGCTACATGTATGATTCACAAATAGCGTATAAAACCAGCACTTAGAGTTTGGATGGCGGGATGTAGGGATGAGAATAATACAATCTGTGGATGTTACTTTATCTAATTTCCTCATTGCTTGTATATTTTCCAACCTAATGGAACATACGCTAATAGTGACTGGCACCAATTACACCACTTTATAAAACGAATTTGCAATTTTTTTGTTCGAAAGGGGTTTATTGCGAAATGGTCCCATATTAATTTTATCAATTGATCCAGCCCTTTTTGAGAACATCAACAAAATCCCAAAAAAATACTATTATATGACGTTTTAGTTTCTTCAATCTTTGGAGGACTTACAATCACTTTTAAGTGTGTCGCCGTTTCTTAATGGATTTGGATGAGGGCAATACTAAAAAGCGAAAAGTAGTCGGTGGCAATACAAAACAACAAACATAAAGCCACCGCCACCGACTTCTGAAAGTAAAGTAATGTGTTCTGTGCTAAAGTTATTTATCACTTTTTGAAGGCGGTTTTCTTTATTTTGAAAAAACTGTTTTTAAATTTTAAACATGTCTACTCTATGTCGTTCTACAACCTTCTCAATTTCGCCGAATTATCGGTTGAACCGACCACAATTTGACACAAAAGCTTTTTGTCATCTAAATTAATCCTCCAAAATGTGGTTTTTAGAATACAAAATTTACTACAATATGTCCCCAGCCAGTAACAGCGTTGTCACTTAGCTCCAACTTTTGAACCAGAATACATTGTGCATAACAGGTTGAATTATGTACTTGTAACTGTACGTTATCCGTCGCTCCGCACAGCTCAGCCATAGCTAATGTTCCCTCTATAACCATGACATATATGCTCTGCACTTACTAGTCAAGGTCAAACGTTGCAAACTACTGCACTATGTGGCTACAATATTTGAATGCATTTTTTACTGTACACGAAAATAATGAAGAATGTCGGGATGGCCCCGTGGTTAAGGCGGGTACAGGCGGCATCTCATACACAAGGCTGTAGGTTCGCAACCGGGCATGAACAAGTACCAATGAGACATTTTCAATGTCATAATAATATGTAGGTACTTTCTAAGTTTATTTCGGACATTGACATCGGTAAAGGAAAAAAAATAAAAAAACTGTGCGGTCGAGGGACCCCCGTTAAGGAAGGAAGTTCCTTACGTACGTGTCTGTACAAAAAAAAAAATATAAAAATAATAATATAACTCGAGCAGGCGAGTGCGCCGCAGCGGCTCGATACACGCACACATACACACACGCATTTCGTTACGTGACGATTTCTACTAATTCGCTCTACCTGTAAGCCGCAGTGGAACCCCTTTGGAACAAAAAATATTTTGCAAATCCATCTATATATGACAGAGTTATGCCCGAACATACATAAAAAAAAACATTCGAATTGATAACCTCCTCCTTTTTGAAGTCTGTTAAAAATCGTGAGTTGTTGTTTTTTTTTTTTTACTAATTATACCCGCATGGCCGCCCCTTCCGTCTGCGGTGGAGGACTCTTGTCTAGAATGGACCGGTTCACTTGTGCCTTGACAATACTCAGATAATACTTATTGGGGAACAGAACTCCGACTGACCTGAAACTTGACCTGAGGAAACCTGAACTTATAATTATAAATATAAGTCTGTAATCGCCAATCGGACTTGAGCGCACGTGGTGATCAATGCGCGAACCTTCTCTGTACGAGAAGGGGTCTTTCCCCTGCAGTGAGACAATTTTAGACTGGTATTATTATTACGGGAAAGGGCTTGAACGCTTAACCTAAAATTCTAGGCTTGAAATCCTGTATGTAAGAAGGGTATATATCGACAAAACTGGGTTACGTGTAAGTTTCACTTTTTGTGTTGGTGCTGAGAACGACCTTGATGTGTTTTTCAATATTGTTCTGTCATATAAAACTTTGTGTAGGTCTAGACGAAACGTATTTCAGCTATACACCGTTTTATTATCCTGAACAGATTAACGACTTAGAATTTTAGATCCTGAGCGTTAAGCACGGATTGAGTCTGATTATTATAGCAACAATGTCTTAGAAAATATCCTTAAGAGCATGTATTCGATTCGTGCCGAAAAATTCATGTTTTCGTGTTTTGCCCAGAGCAATATCGTAATGATGTGAGCAGATTATTTAAAGACAATTAGGTACAGCTTTAGAGTGATTAAGTCTTGATTTAGGGAACTACAGAGTAAAAGTATAATTTTTATTTAGGGTGTTTACAGCGATGACTATCCTTTTATAGCGTTTTACGAAAATAGATGTCAGAGTTAACAGTCAGGACGAATACAACTATTACTCTATGCCAAAATATAATGTTTTATGGGTTTTTCCAACAGGATATACAGTCTCGAAGTACATAACAGAGCCAAAATTACGAAAATATTACTATTAGATATTAAAAAACAGTATTAAAAAAGTACAAAAACGGTTTACTTTAACAATTTTTTTCACCAGTATTTGAATAAAAACATAACTGATATATTTATTTTATGAAAATAAAGGTTATGCTCAATATACACAATTTTTGTCAGTTCCTTGTCCGAACCTCATTTATTTTAGATATTTATTTTAAAAAGCAGTATAAAACATCGCGCGCTGTCGTTTGCCGATCGTGCTTTTTCGTAAGTATTTTTTTTCTGATGCACACAAGCAGATTGTATTGTACTAGTGTGTGTCAATGCTGCTACGCCGTTCTAGCAATCGTTTAGATTTTGAGTTGCGCTAAATCGAATACGCGCACTTAATTGTAAAACATTTAATTTAATTGTGGAAGTTATTCTGTGTTCTTGTGAACGAGGCGAGGACGTTATTCTACATTAAAACGTCTCCCAATTCCCCCAGCAGTAGGGGTAATAAAGTTTTATTTAGCGAATAAAAGTGTTGTGTGCTGTGTTGCGGAGCTTAGGACGGCAGTCGTTAGGTGACGCGTGTCCGCTAGTGGCGCCCAACGTGGGACTCTTCCCATTTTTGTCACTTACTGCGCTTTGGCGGGTAGTAAAGCAGTTGTGACTGTTGTGAGTATTACGTGTGTAATGTTGTTGTATTTATTAGCGCGTGGGTGTCGGATTAGAATTACGATTGTATGCTGTGTTTGTGAAGTCGAACCCAAATCGTTTTAAACGTCTGGCTGACGTAGTTCTACGTAATAGACGTGACAACAACTTACTTGTTCCTACCCCGTCAAAACGGCACTAATGCGCAAGAGTGTTTACTGCATGGCTTCAGTCATTTATAATAAACTGCCTAAGCTTTGGAGAGAAATGGCTCTATCATTATTTATAATCATGCTCCGAAGCTTTTTAACCCATAAAGCATACTATACTCTCAGTGAATTCCTTACTGAGAAAGAATTTTGAACAAGCATTGTCTATCCTTATAATATAAATTTAATGGGCCCCACATATTATTAAAATGTAATAATATGTGGGGACATTTTCACACACGGCCATCTGACCCCAAACTAGGGAGAGCCTGTACTATGGGTGTCAGACAGCTGATATACATACACAAATAAATTTTTTTTTTGTAAATACATACATATATAGATAAACAACACCCAGACACAAGGCAAACACAAGTGCTCATCACACAAATGTTTACCCTGGGCGGGAATCGAACCCGCAACACGCTGCGAAGCAGTCGATCGCTCAGCCACTGCGCCAAACGTGTCGTCAAAAAAAAATTGTGTTACAGTGATCTAGATAAGTTGTGTTGTTGCCTTTAGGTATTATTTTAGAGTCAAATTATAATTGTTTGCATGGCTATCGGCAAAATATGGCTGATCCCACCTTTTATCTGTTCATCACCATGTACTGTACCCGTATTCTAAAAATAAATAACTCACTTACTAACTTACCTATCACCTCGGATTTAAAGACGATGGTACCTAGTAACGAAGTGTGGCTTATCAACAAAAATAGTTATCTATATTTATATTATAAATTCGAAAGTGAGTTCGTTTGTTTGTAACCCTTTCATAGCTTAGTAGCCATGAAAGAGTTTGTAACCGATTTAAATGACCCCAAAAAAGAATATAAGAGGCTACTTTTTACAAAGTTGCAGGCAAAAGCTAGTAATGCAATATTTCGATACTATTTTACCAAACAGTTAACATCACAACAGAATGGCAATCATGCAAATAAAATTAACACTTTGAATAAGTAAACACTCCAATTAAAAGTGAAATCTCAAGAAGAATAAAGTGCTCTTCGAAATATTAAATTTGATGCGAAATTTCGCATTTTTGCGTTAAAATCTGTCCATCATTTCACGGCTGCAATAATTTGTTTAACCTTTTAAATGCCGTAATCGCACGCGCGTGCTTCCCACGCAAAGTTAGCAACAAATAAAACTAGGAAAATAACTAATGGATATATATCTCTGTGTCTATTTCACCGACTTAAAAAAAAAGGAGGTTCTCAGTTCGACCCCTATGTTTGTATGTATGTATGTATGTTTGTCTGCGATTATCTCCCGTTTGGCTAAACCGATTGGGTTATTCCACTGTTCCCCCCTAAGAGAATCCCCCTCAGGGGGGAAATCTGGACCCTAATGTAAAAATCGCCCAGAAAGGCCCCTTGTCATTTTTAGTTATTCCACTTTTCCCCCCTGAGAGAATCTCCCTAGGGGGGAAAAGTGCACCTTAATGTAAAAAAATCCAGAAATGCCCCGTTTTATTTTGGTTTATTCCACTTTTCCCCCCTTATTTCTAGTTTTAATTTGTACGTTCTTTAAGTAAATAAAAAACAGTGATTCGACAATATAATAATTGTATACTTAATCAGTCTTTTTTTAACAGAATGTTATAATTAAAATGTGATGAAGAGTAAAAATAAAAAAATAGTTGATAATAATAAATAATTATATAATCCATATCCATAGGTACTTATATTAAAATGCGAAAGTAACTCTGTCTGTTACACTTTCACGCCAAAACGGTTGAACCGGTTTTTTTTTTGCGTAATCTTGTACCTGGATTAGGAGATAGGATACACTTTTTATCCCGATATTCCTACGGGATCGAGACTTACGCGGGTAAAACCGCGGGGCGCATCCAAATTACTTAAATAAATAAACAACAACAAACTTGTCTGCCTATTTAAAGTAGTACAAAGAATTGTATATAAATTTTATATTAGCTTTATTGACTATATCGACGAAGGCCCGCTTGGCGGCCACCCCCACTGAGGTACAATGGGGTTTTTTACAATTTATTTGCTTTATATCGAGCATACCGAATTTGATGCGGTTTTCAGAAAAGTGTTTGTTACATTCTATAGTATAGTATAGTAGTATACAACAAACAGAAATCAGTGCTTTTTGATAAAAACAATAAAAACCGAAGAAGAAGAAGTTTTCGTTTCTTCCATCTTTCCATCTTTGGAGAACTTTCAATCTCTGTTTTAACTGCGTGGCCATTCCTTAACGGATTTGGGTGATAACAAGGCACTAAAAAGTGCAAAATAAAAACTTTTTTGAAAAAAAGAGAACCGCCTTCAAAAAAAAAAACTAAAACGCGATAAATAAGTTTTTTGAAGGCGGTTCTCTTTTTTCAAAAAAGTTTTTACAATATTTCATGTAGTTTCAAATAATAGGAAAAGGAAACAGAAAACTTAATTCTGTGTATTTATTTTGTATTTGAAATGTTCCGTGTAACGTTTTCTTGTCGGCTTTATACGACGGCGGCGATGGCGTGTTGGACACGTTTTCATTTTTCGGATATTTCCTTCCGTGACACTCAAAAGGTTAAAAGTCCCTAAACAATTTGACATGTAGAGGTATTTTAATTAGTCCAGAGTCCTTGATATGTTCACATAGCCATCCACTTCAATTTGTCAAGCGTCGTTGTTGTGTTCTGTGACCTTTCTCGACAAATTGTTACCTTTTTTAACACAACATCAATAGTTTATTTGACCAGTACTATATTCAATGCTGATTTTATATTAAGAGCGTGTATTCGATTCGTGACGAAAACTTCATGTTTTCGCGTTTTGCCCAGAGCAATATCGTAATGATGTGAGCAGATTATTTAAAGACAATTACAGTTTTCGAAAAGATTAAGTCTTGATTTAGGGAGCTACAGAGTAAAAGTATAATTTTTAATTATGGTTTTTTGAAACGAAGACAATCCTATCATATCGTTTTACGAAAATAGACGTCATAGTTAACTTTTAGGACGAATACAACCATTACAATATGCCAAAAAATTATGTTTTATGCGTTTTTCCAACAGGATATACAGTCTCAAAGTGTACTACAGAGCCAAAATTACGAAAATATTACTATTATGTATTAAAAAACAGTGTTGAAAAAGTAGAAAATTGGTTCACTTTGTCAATTTTTTGGATTATTTTTCAGTCCGTTATACGAATTCATTTATTTTAGACAATTATTTTAAAAACCATTGTCAAACATCGCGCGCGGTCGTTTGCCGATCAATTTCAATGATTCGTGCTTATTTCGTGCGTATTTTTTCTGATGCACACAAACAGACCATTGTATTGTACTAGTGTGTGTCAATGCTGCTACACCTTTCTAGCAATCGTTTAGATTTTGAGTTGCGCTAAATCGAATACGCGCCGTTAACCATAAACTAGACAGGCTAATTGTTGCATAAAGTATTGTCATCAACTAGTCTTCAACGAAGTTTAAAATAATCCAGCAAACGTTGTTTTGCCATTAAAATTATAAACAAAAAATTACACAATATTTAAATTAAAAATTTAGGAGGAGATCGATAACAAACACTATGGCACGAGATTTTTATATATTAGATTTAAAATGCATTTATTGCTGTGTAAATTCCAGTGACAAAGTGGTTATCTGTCTGTTAATTTATTAACTAGCGACCTGACCCGACTCCGCACAGGTGCAATCATATTTTAACAAATTAATACATGACAATATCAAACTATATGTATGAACCTTCCTCTTGAATCACTCTATCTATTGATTAAAACCGCATTAAATCCGTTGTGTAGTTTAAAAGAAGCGTACACAGGACAGACAGATATATATATCTATGTAGAAATAACAGATAGGTACGTAATTACATAGCTTGCCATCTTTGAACATAAATATTTTAACACAAAAGCAAAGCAAAGCTACGCGTATAAGTTGTGAAATAAATCAGCTTTCCTGAAAACTTAGCTAATTACTTCGAGCGAATAGGAAAGCCCAACAAATGTAAAATATAAACAGCGTTTAATTTAATCTCGGTCGCGTCGCTCTAGATCTGCTAAATACTAAGTAGGCGTGTCTTTGCGTTCAAGCTGAAACTTAGCGTTTTAGTATAATTCTAGTGGGTCTAATTAATTTTGTTAGCGGACGACGCGAACCGACACTTGTGTAAATACACAATGTAGAGTAAAGCAGAAGTTTTCAGTCAAGCTTCACCTTGGTGTGAGAAAGTGTAGTGTGGTGGAGGAATCCGTGACCGGCATCACAGCTGCCTTCTCAACGCCAGCCTCCAATCAAACTAGGCCGATTGTCTAGCGGCGTGCGCGTGATCAACAACAATATAGATCGCTGTCTGCTCCGTTGTTTACCAATTCCTTAGCATACGTATATGTTTTAAGTGTTCCGTACCTCAAAAGGAAAAACGAAACATTCTAGAATCACCTCGTGGTCCGTCTGTCAAGGCCCTTTTTATCTGGGACGGGTGAAGCTATCAAGCTGAAATTATTATCAAATACTAAGGTCTGCAATACCTTGGAGCGGTGAGAAAATAAAACGGCCGTTTGTGCCACATATTTTGACACTCGCAAGGGAATCAAAATATAGGTTTTGATTCCCTTGCAAGGGTACCTCCCACTAATCTAGAATAAGTAAATTCGCAAGAATCAATGTCATGATGTAGTAGAAATCAAAGAAAAAAATCCAAAAACAGCACACACTCAGTGCTTCAGTCCGAGTCGAACTTGAAAAGTTTTTTTTTTATAAACGGTACGATTAGTCTTCTTTCTCCTTCTAAATTCTCATTAGTACTAAACTGGTCCTTCTGTCCAATCTCATTTTAAAATACTTGTGTCAAAATTGTTCGATTATATTCGATACTTTCGTTCGATATTCGAGTGGCCGCGCTTTGTTCAGATAATCGAGTTAAAAATCAATTACGAGTCGCGGCCCTCCTGCGCGACAAGTGTTGCTTGATCAGTGTAAGTGTTATTGATTGATACAATATTAATATTGAGAGAGGTCCTTATTTATTTGAATTTTTGATTGATTTGATGCTTGATCTTTGTGGTACAAGTTACGAGCTGTTTCGTATTGAACACTGTTGAATAAGCCTTATTTGTTTGAGTAATCGGAGGGATATTGTCCGAAGGATGAGCAGCAGCGTCCTTCTGAGTACCATAACACCTACTGCGATCGCCAACGTGCATCGGCCAAATATTGGTCTCGTGATTGCAAGCACAACTGCTGAAGGTTGGGTAAAATGGTATTAAACCTAATACCATATATATACTATTAGGATTATCTCAATTGGTCCCAAGTCCTGTTGGAATACCCTTCCATCGAACTGTGAGAATGAGGGAAGAGGTAGTGCACCTGTGTTTGCGCACACACTTGTGCACTATATAACATCTGCGTCGTAGGTACTTGGTTAGTCTCGTGAGATTGGACACCGTGACCGAATTAAGTCGACATCAATAAAATATTACAGAACAACTACTTTCATTGTATTTTAATTAAGTTCGCTTTGTTTCTACCGTTTACAGTTAAGAACTCGATAAATAATTGCACTCGATTGCAACGATATCCACTCTCAATAACAAATCAAATGCGGCAAACGTGACGCACATCACCAACAAAGTCACGTTACGTACTCATAAATAACTTCAGCCACCGTGTTAATTAATCAGCTTATTTCTAACAACGTGCTGCCGTATAATTGAGCGCAGTGAGCGAAATGAGCTGAATAAGCGATATGTAGGTACGCCAGGATATTGAGACGGGCCATCATTTCCGAATTATTCCGTACCTGTGGAATGAATCTAGTAGCTGTTTCGTTTTCGCATAATTTGTATGTAATACTACCTGCAGTCCGTAACTTCGTATCCATGCTTTTATCTATTTTCCGGGACACGAACTCTCGACCGTACGCAAATCAGTCGACCAGTCATCACCTTCGTAACAATGGTTTAGGAACGCATAGAGGACTAACATTCAAAAGTTTGTTTTTCTAATATATAAAATTCTCGTGTCACAGTTTTCGTTCCCGTACTCCTCCGAAACGGCTTGACCGATTCTGATGAAATTTTGTGTACATATTGGGTAGGTCTGAGAATCGGCCAACATCTATTTTTCATCCCCCTTTTTCACCCCTTTTTCATCCCCCGTAGATCGGGACAGGACAACGTCTGTCGGGTCAGCTAGTATTTATATAAATGTAGTGAATTGTTCGATTTTGTAACCAATGGTCATTCCTAAGATGCCCCGTCACACATTTGTCTGACGCTAGAAGAGATACCATCAACAATTATGGCTATAAAGTTAAGTGTACAGACTTATTTTTTATTTATATATCTCCACTAGCTTCTGCCCGTGACTTAGTCCGTGTGGAAGGCAAATATCCCCCACAAAACATATCCACTCGTCGCCCCCAAGGTTTCCCAATCGAGCCGATCCTGTGCCTTTCACGTCCAGTAACTTCCTCGACTCACTAGGTCATCGGTCCACCTTCTAGGCGGCATGCCAACCCTGCGTATGCCGGTGCGCGGCTCTCTAAGACCTCAATAATAACAGCTAGCCTAGTCTAGTTCAGTCATAGTGCTGTTGCTTGCAAACCTAACTCGATTTCTTTAATATTGGTAATAGTGAAAAGAGTCACGTAGTTATGACCTCTTTAATACCGTCAGTAGTTTGATGCTTCTTGAGCAGGTGGCATCTATCTCAATGAAAGCTATTCAAAAGCTATTTAAAGAAGAATATAACCATAAAAGTGCCTCTATCGAACTATTTTATGACACCATCAATGAAGTTATAGCTTTTACGGTAACGAAATGTCTGGAATACATCAGAAATTGTTGTAAAGATATGAAGTAAAAGATCTAGCGCAATGTTTGCAGCACAGAGGTTAGATGGCTATTACACTGTGTATTGCTTAACTTATCTGAGACTAGGGTGGTCTTCGGACAAATTAATTTTACTTTCACTTTTGTGATCTGCTTAGTTACGACTGTATAATTAAGAAATATTCTGTTTAATAAAAAGTTAATTATCCACCATTCTCGTCTTCGAATTGACCCAAAAGACACAACATACTCTTAAAGTGTACTTTACAAACTTTTAATTACGTCGTCAGTCATTAAGTCACCGTGGACTTGTCTACGCTTAGGGCTGCTCCTAGATGTGTCTACTGATGATTGTGACCCATGTCTCGTTTTCAAAAGAAGATATTCGAAGACTTTTCGAGTGAGATCAGATTTGTTGCACATCAAATTTATTTATTTTTTCACTGTATTCTACGGCTGGAAGGCTTTCCCCAAGTTCTTCCAAACACTCTTTTCCTTCGCCACCTCTACCAAACCATCAACCTTAATACCTTAGTTATCTTTTAAGAAACGAAAGAGAAGATTATCGTATTCTAAAATAAACATTTCTTACAAACTCAATCTATCAATCAACTTGTTCACTACAGTTGTTAAGACCTGCTACTTAAATAGGTCTTCGAAGAAATATAATTCGATTAGTCTATGACCTGTGTGCTCCGCGTGTTTGTATCAGTTTCGTGTCACGAACGCATGTGCCAGCCCTGTTCACAGGTCAAATGTCCCTAATGGTGTCCAATTAACTAAGTCCGCTCTCTATTTACCGAGCCGCTGTAGAAAATATGTCATTAACTTAAATAAAGTTTCCTTGCTCTTTCATTCCCTGTGGATTTTTTTTAACTTGCCACTCCATGCGTAAATATCTTGTGGGCCTAAAGTTATTCTAGATTACTTTTGAAAAGTAAATCTTAGGTTACCTTTATTTCCCAGTAATTGGATTGCGTGGGTCAGTCGCCCCGTGAAAATACAGGTGAACTTACCCCAATATTGTGCTGAAAACGCTAAGGGCAATTTATTTAAAAGGAGTTTGTTTAGTAAAGCGAGCTATTTTAATTTTAGTATAATATTCGTAAAGTTAAGAACAGAGATTTAGACGCAAGTTTAATGTCAGGATTAATTAAAAATATAGAATATTAGTAGCTTTACTTTGTTCTAAGTCGTAAAGTATATCCGAGATTACTGAATGTCTAATTTCTTCAACAAAACCAAGACCTAAAACAGGTATCTTTGTGAAAGTAATTCGAATATCAATCGTCCTATTCACAGTCCTGAAAGCCCTTGACGAAATAAACAAGATAACGAATATAAAAGCCGTCTTATAAACACTTGTAAGGAACGTCCCTGTCCCGTGGGTCCTGGGTATTCAATGTGCGACGTGTTCGTAAGAAGCGATTGGAAGTAGGTCTTCAGCGGTGTATGCAGAACATCTGGCGAAATGATGTAATCTTGGACGTATTCGTATGTCTGAGTGTTTGTTGAGAATACGTTGGTATCAGGAAGATGTGCTATGAGGTGAATAAATGATTAATAGGATTAGTGTTCATAAAATGGTTTTTAACCGACTTAAAAAAAGATGAGGTTCTCAATTCGACCGAAAATATATACCTATAATTTTTTAAATTTTTCACCACGCATAACTTTTTACAGTGTAGTCCAATTTCGAGGTTTTTTAAAGGATAGTGTATAGTTAACCGTGTGATGCCGGCCGCGAATAACAACACCCCATTTCTACCTGTGGGTGTCGTAAAAGGCGACAGAGGGATATTGACCAGAGGATGGGCAGCAGCGTCCTTTCTGAATATCATAACACCTACTGTAATCGCCTACATGCATCGGTCAAGCATGGCGATTACGGCTGAACCCCCCCTTGGGAGAGACCTATGCCCAGCAGTGGGCGTCTAAAGGTTGACATGATGATGATAATGATTGTATAGTTGTGTGTATAATATAAGTTGGTCCCATACACATTTCATGAAAATATTCCACCTCTCAGGTTGGAAAATTAAGGGATGACTTAAGCTTGGTGTTACCGTTTCTTAAATAATTTGGATGATAAGAAGTAGGCACTAAATAACGAAACAAAAACATTTTTACGAAAAAGACAACCGCCTTCAAAAATTTTGCAAGTTGGCTTTGGTTCTGTTTGTAGTTTTGTATTGCCACCGACTTCCAAAATTAAAGTTGCTTTTTACTATTTAGATTTTGTAAGCGGTTATTTTTTTATTTACGGCTTATCTTGTGTAGCAAACATTTTCGTCTGTTTAATTTGTGACGTAGTTTCGACATCAAATTCTCTATTTCCTATCAATCCTCGTCATCATTCGAGTTACACATACAAAACACCCTTGCCTTTGATTCCTTTAACAGACTTCTAAAGGAATATTTAATATAATATTGTGAAGGATCCGCGCATACATGACAATTGAGCGGAACACCTGAGCTCTATAGTACATTGTTGAGCCGCCAGGGCGCGTCGCTCAAAACCTTTGTTGAGTAATTGCCTTCTTTGATCAATTACAGATTGTACCCAGACGTCTTTTCATATAAGTAATTGCTAATTTTCCTTACGATTTCATTGCTTGTTATTTTCTTTAGAATTAGGAGAAGTGATGCGTTCTGTTCCTTTTGCATGAATTAACAACAATTGTGTTATACGCTGACTGATCTCTGGTTAAAAATAAACCTACTCGGTTGGTTTCTCATCATGCGAGTACTAATTTGCATAGCATTTATGATCATTCGTCACTAGCTTTTTCCCGCGACTATCGCGGATGCAGACGAAGCCGTGGATTAGGTAAAGAGTAGTCTATGCCCTATCTTGGAGAAACTTCCAAGCCATAAAACTGTAACAAACAAACAAACTTACTTTAGCATTAATAATATTGGTATGAATTATTTCTCATTTATGTAAACCGCTGCTGGTTTACCTTCTTTTCTAATAACCTAAGATCAGGTAAATATTCACCATCATCTGGGATGCCTTTCCCCAACTATGTTGGGTCGGTTTCAAGTCTAACCAGTTGCAGCTGAATACTAATGTTTTACATGGACTTTCTGGCCAGAGATCAGGTTAATATTAAAAAACACAATTCGTTTCCATCTTTACTTTCGTTCTAAATTATAAACTTGTAACATAAATGTGTAGTAGTTGTTCAGTTCGGCAGTTCTGCGGAAGCTGAATATCGTGCAGATGTTCTGAATAGCTATTCGCGAACAAACTATAAACAATATAACTAGTTGTAGCTCTGTCTTGAAGAAACTTCAAACCATATATGTGCTGTACGTGATGTAGTGCAGTTGGCTTAATTTTAGAACGACTGAAGTACCCGACGTTCTATATTTCTTTTTCTATATTTACTACTATATACGGTGCTTTTTTACACCAAAACATATAGCACTTTATATGATTTCTATAAAGTCGAAGCTATACGTAATAACTCTCCCATTCGCGCATATGAGCTAAGAATGATTTCATTTGAACGGTTGAATTATCTAAATTTTTGATGGGTTATTTACCGCGCTTATGTCAAATTTCAGCGAATTCTGTTCACCCGTTTAAACGTGAAAGAGTAACAATCATCTATTCATCTAATTTATAAACTAATACCTATATATTTATGATATAAAAGTTATGCATGTAAAAAAAAGTTAACAATAGGTATGACTACACAATTTAAATTATAATGATACAGAGTTACTTTTGCAACGTGTGACTTATTAATAAATAATATAGAGATGTTATGTGCTTATTTAATCACACATGTACATGTACGCTCAAAATCTCTCTCTCTCTCACACACACACACACACACACACACACACATACACACACAAACAATACACACACGCACTTGACTTTGACTTTGACACACAATTGATCGTGTCTTTACCCTTTTATTTATTCTTTTTTTGATTTGATTTTAATTTTTGCAAGGAAAGAGCAGAGCCTTCAACTACAGGCACTTTCTATGCCTAAATGGAAACTCCTCGACATGTAATGTAAGCCAAATATGTTATGAAATAAATAAGCTTAAACTTTATCCTTACAAACTTTTGCATGTATTTTAAGTGGGAACTCGAACAGACTCATAGAAGCTAGTACAAAACACAATTAACTCCATGTTACAATGATCCGGTGCATTAACTGTGAGCTAAGAGTAATTCGCAGTCCATGTGTTTCACCAGCAGCGTCTGTGGCACCGTTTGCTGCGGTTGATGCGAGCACTGAACTTATTAGCTTACTCTTTGACTGTGTTATACTTCACTTTCATTAATTAATATTAAAGTCCGACAAACCCACCAAAGAAACGTATTTATGTAGATATTCTTTTTGTTAAACTCCTACCAAAGTGCTTGCAAAACTGGCGGGTTGAATGAATGTGTTGAACAACCGACTTCAACTCGCATTTGTAAAGTATGAACAGATAATTTACCTAGTTGCTTTTTTTTGATGTGAAACATCTATAGCCGCACGTAAAACCGATTACTGGCGTGGCGACGCATGCCGTGGCGACGCGTCGCCACGCTATATGATGGTATATATATACAGTCTATAATGAGTAGTGTGTAAGGTGTGGCGACGCGTCGCCATGCGCAATCGACTCGAGTCACTGATTAAACGAATTAAGTAGTCACGATTTGAAGTAAATTCGTAATTTTTTGTATTTAATGAAAATAAATGTTTATTCAATAAATAGTCATCGTTATCTGGAAAAAAAATCGTAATATTTTATTTTATCATTATGACATATTTAGTTCCTATCACAATCTGTTCTTTTCTGCATATTACTTTTACAAAATAATGTCGATGTTTCACATCTGCCAGGCGTCCCGTGACGGCTCATTTTTTATCAAGTGGCTTCCTGCTTTCATTGATCTTTCTTATCTTTGTCCATCCATCTATTTAATGTCTTCAATGATGAGTGTTCAAAATAGCTAGTGTTTTCACAACATGGCGTCGTTTGCAGCCTTTATTACTAAGCCTTCACTTTACATCCGTCTGTTTGTCAGTGGGATGTATCTTTTGGGCCGTAACAGAAACTTGAAATTTTCACAGAGTGTGGTTTACTATGGCTACAATAACAACAAATAATATAAATTAAATTATGTTTAAAAATAAACCTTTCACAAGCACTTGAATTGTCAAAGAGACAATCAGTTAGCTCGTTTGAAACTGAATGAATGCGAGAGAGAACGGGCAACTAAATTTTAGTTGCCCGTTCTCTCTCGCAAGAAACTCCTCGGACACTAACATTTTTTATCGATGATTGCATTTCAAAACAAGCAATATTAATGAATAAGTATCAAACCTTTTATGGTTCCCCAGTTCCACTTATAAATTACTTAAGCAGAGCACTATTGGAAAATATGGAAATCTAATTACAATATTACGTGTTATATTGAGTGTTTTTTTGCGCGCCAACGAGACGCGGGCGTGAATAACAAGCGCGAACAAACCGATAAATACGATTAATTACAAGGATTTGTGTAAGATATTGCTGTACTATTCGCTTGGAATTTTAACACAGAGTTCGATTTATATGTATTAGTGTTATATTTCTCCCTCTAAATCTCTGATTTTCTTAAAGTTAATTTTCCTCATTTTCGGGTATATTCACACTTCATTCCATCGAGTGAGCTATATCTGGGGCCTATCAGTCACGTGGTCAACTCAAGCGAAACTATCAAGAGTCCAATCTTTTCCTTCAATCATTCATCAAGAAATTATTCAGTTGAACTAACAAATAAGAATAATGTAGGATATTACATTACACTTCCTCATGGATGAACAGTTTCAACATACACCTATTATACATTGTACATAGTAATTTTTACTCCATCTTTCAACATCAACTTTCAGTATACGGTAATCATATAAGAAAAAAAAACAATTTTATAATTTTTGTCCGTCTGTTCCGGCTAATATCTGTAACGGCTGCACCGATTGTTACGGAACTTTCAATGCTAGTTAGCTGATGTTATAAGGAGTAACATAGGCTAATTTTACTTTAGAAAAAAAAATAACATTCCGGACAAAAAGTGAAATCCCGCTGATAACCGGCAATCACGCGGATGAAGTCGCGGGCATCAGTTACGTACGATCTACAATTAATAGATCGCACAGAGTCTAGTCAGCAAACAGTAAGTAAATCTTGGCTTAAATCAAGTTGCCCTTATGCCATCTGTTGTAAAATAAAAACCACAAAACAACACTGTAACACGAAATAACTAGCCATACACAGTCATACACAAGTGTATCACAACATCCAAAACAATCGTCCGCACAGGCAACAAATAGCCCGGGGGCTCAGCAGCTTAGCAGTAAAATAAATCAAAAGCGGCGTTGACCCAGAAAGTTAAAAGTTTACACACTTAGAGGACATAAAACCGGGTATAATGTGATGTTAGCCCACTTTATGAGTCCTCAAATGGACTAACATACACACTCTTGTTTGTAGGTCGACATGAGGCTCATTGACAACGACTCCTTGGTTTGGGCTAGGCTACAGAGCCTTGAACATCGCCGCACCGTTGCTAGCCTATCCGTATTTTATCGGGTTCATTTCGAAGAGCGTGCTTTGGAATTGAGCAATTTACTTCCTCCAACCCCGTTCCACGTGCTTTGATTCAACATTGTGCGAACTGCCAGACTGTGGAATTCACCACCCGACTATCTGTTCCCTGATAAGTATAATCTGGGTGGGTCTAGGCACGAGTGAACCGGTTCATCCTAGGCAAGCGTGTTCCACAACCTCAACTCTTAAGATCAGGTGAGTTGGGAATAAAAGGAGATCAGTTAAACATGACTTAGACATAGGTGGATTGGGTGGTTTCTTAATAAATCATATCTGTTTGGTTTGTGTCGTGTGGTCGGAGCCCTAGGCTTCAATGGATCGATAGTAACGTGGAACAATAGTAACCTCCACTGTTATACGAAACAATGAAGTTTTAGTGAAGCTATATTCTGCATAGCAACTAGTAATTCAATAATTTCGTACAGTAATACGTCGTGATGGCCCAGCGGTTAAGGCATCCGCCTCTCATGTACGAGATCGTGGATTCGCAACCGAGCATGAGCAACAATGTGACTTTTTTAATTTCATATATATTTTCCAAATTTCGAGGAGCTTGTGAGCTAAGTAAAAGTCATACGGATCGATCAGTCAAGGTTAAGCTACGCTTGCCGCGGTCGGTCTGTGGATGGGTGACCATCCATTTCATACCGAGTATCCTCCGTACCTTGGAAAGCATGTCAAGCCGTTGGTCCCGGCTTTCATTTGTAGATCTTTGGCAGTCGTTATGGGTAGCGAGAAAGTCTGACAACAGTCTTACCAAGGCGCATCGTGTTGCCCAGTAACTGGGTATGGAGGAGAACACTGGTATTCAGCTGCATCAGACAGACTGGATGCCGACCCCAAAATAGTTGGGAAAAGGTAAGGCAGATGATGATGATGTACTTTCTAAGTTTATCTTGAACATCACTGATATCGGTGAAGGAAAACGTCGTGAGGAGACCTGCACTTGTAATGAGGGCCCTTTTCCTGTCATGCGTATTTTCGCCCGCGCGTGGATCTGGTCCGCATACGGGTGATAGCACGCTCCTGGCCACATGCAGGACAAAGATTTCGTTTGCCGCTGCAGTTTCGTGCGTGTCGCCAGTGACTAAACTTGTGCGTACTATGACCATGCGTTCGACCCGCATCACAGTAGAAACAACACTGTGACTGAAGGCAGAAGAACGCCGCCCGCAACCAATCCGCGTTCCGCGCGCGTGCTGCCCGCATGATAGGAAACACATGTATGAAATGATAGGATGCGGGCAGCCTGCATGCGGACCAAATCCGCGTGCGGGCGAAAATACGCATGACAGCAAAAAGGGCCCATGAAGTCTGGAATCGACAATCTGAGCGAGCGTGGCGATTAATGCTCTCTATATGAGGTGAGGCCTTTACAATGGGACAATAATCAGCTAGTATTATTTACCTGTGAATTCCATTCGTTAATGGTAGTGTGTTTTCTATCACGTATTCTATCAAGACTTGCCTATCTCCGTATCTAAAACTAGTTCTAATACGCTCAGCATTAGTGTTATCAGTGTTATCAGCTGGTCGACGTCATCTCGCTTGTATGGCACAAAGACGCGCGTAATGAGCGCGATACTATCGCAACTGAACGGATCCCTCTCGCACAGGCCTCGTCTCCGTAATCAAAGGATTCCCCATTATCTGATTAATACCAGTTTGTATCGGTAAAGCGGTTTGTGTTTGTCATGGATATGTCATCACATCACAAAATACATCATATCTTAGAACCCATTTACATACTACTTTGATTGGCGTAGGCATTGGCCTGTAACTGAAGCGGAAGTCAGATATCGTCTTTCCGTAATATTGTTACAAACTACTACATGTTCTATAGGATACACAATCAAATCGGTTGCTATAACCCATTGAAATATTAACTACATTCGAAACTGTAACGTCAAAAGGAATCTCAGATATGCGATTACAAATTCATAAAATAATATAGTTTCGGAACTCAAAGGCAATAGACATTATGTATTCTAAAAGAGACCTAACTTGATTCTGATGGCTACGCGCTACGCCGTAGCAGTCTACGCTCGTAGCGTGTAGCCGCGTAGCACTGACATTTATTTCTAGCTCAAACGATCGACTAAGCTAATTTTCTCGTTCAACTAGGTTTTTCTGGTTGGAAATGCTTAGTTATAGCCTGACTTTGTTATTGCTTCACTAACTTTGATAGCGACTGAAATTTTGCGAAAAATCGTAATGATGTGAGGCGGTAGTAATGTTGCTGGTATTGGCTGTCACTTATAATGAGCATGTGTGTGACGTGTCGACGGCGTCGTGGCGACGTGCAAGGAACGTTACTTTAACACTCCTGATTGACGCGTTCGATATACACCCTGAAGGTATACGTGGGAGTATTGTAGATAGTTACGGTTGGTATTATTAACTGACTTCAAAAAGGAGGAGGTTCTCAATTCGGTTGTTTTTTTTTTATGTATGTACATCGATTACTCTGAGATTTATGATCCGATTTACGTGATTCTTCTTTAGTTTGATGCGGAATAGCTGCCATTTGGTCCCATAAAAATTTAACACTGTTTGGCCCAGTAGTTTTCATTTTATGTTTTTTTTTTATTTTTTAAATATTAATTTTTATGTTTGACCACGCATAGCTTATTTCAATGTAGTCCGATTTTGATGATTCTTTTTTAATTGATAGTGTATACTTCAAATTTGGTCCCATATAAATGTCTAGAAAATATTCTACCCCTGAGGGTTGAAAATTAAGGTATGACAGATTTTTGTTGGTGGCGCCGTTTCGTAATTAATTTCTATGATGAGAAGTAGGCACTAAAAAGCGAAAAAAAAAAATTTTTAACAAAAAAGACAACCGCCTTCAAAAAGTATAAAATAACTTTCGATTCGCAAGTCGGTGGCAATACAAAACAACAAGCAAAACCAAAGCCGCCGACTTGCGTATTGAAAGTTATTTTATACTTTTTGAAGGCGGTTGTCTTTTTTGTTAAAATTTTTTTTTCAATGTCAGTATTTATCAGTGATTTGTTTTTATGGAACCTTCTTATGAATTCATGAAAATAAGAAACATTACCCAAAATAAAATAAAAAAAACCAAAACCTCTTTTTTATCATACGTGTAAATATTGTATGTCAAATGTAATTGAATAGTTTTTTTTTAATAAGATAGATGAAAATAAATATTTTCACCAAAAAGATTGATCCTGATGAATATTGGAGCAATAACTATTTAGCAATTTCATTAATACACTTATACATATGAGTGGCTCGTGGCTAAGTAAAAGCCGTACGAATCTATTGGTTTTGATTGAGCTACGCTTGCCGCGGTCGGTCTGTGGATGGCTGACCATCAATTTCATACCAAGATCCTTCCGTGCCTCGTAAAGCCCTTAGTCCTAGTTGTCATTCGTAGATCTTCGACAATCGGTATGTCAGCAGTCAGAAAGTCCGTTGACCAGTTTTACCAAGTTATATCGTGTTAGCCAATGACTGGATTATATAGATCAGACAAGCAGACGCTCCATGTAAAACACTGTTCAGCAGAAGCAGCTGTCGGATGCATCCGGTTAGACTGGAAGCCGATTCCAACATGTTGGAAAAACGCTAGGCAGATGATATTCCCTAAATTATACATTTAATCCCTGAAGCACATAGTTTGCTCGAAATGGTTTAGCTATGTAATGCGGGAGACGGAGTACATTATCTAATAAAATCAATTGAATATTTGAAACCGAAAATATTTATCACGTTTCCAAACTTTTACAAAAGAAATAAAAAGCGTAGTATCGCGGGAATAATCAAATGAGATGTGTCGCTAATATTTATATCAAAACGACGCAAATCTCCAATTTTGTTTATGTGCCTAGACATCCATTATTCATTTTGAAGAACAGATTCTAATCATTTCTGATTTGAATATTTTCTGACACTAACTTTTCACTACGAGTGCTCCTAATATAAGATGAAAATGTGCTTTTAAGAAGTCAGAAATGTCTTCAACTCTTGTTATTTTATTTAATGCGTATCTAACTGGTTTTATATTGCACTAGCGATCCGCCCTGGCTTCGTACGAGTGCAATGTGGATAAAACTATACGTTTGAGCCTTCCTCTTGAAACACTCTATTTATTGCTGAAAACTACATTTGAATTCGTTGCTCAGTTTAAAAGATAACAGGAAGGGAGTGAGGCGTGAAGCGATTTTGTTTTACACTATAAAAAGATAAGTACTTACCTACCAGTTTATAATGATGATCTTAAAGAAGTACTTCTCATTATCGAAAGCACAACTCTTTATGACTATTTTTTTAAATGTATTAGTAAAATTTGACAGAGGAATATTTGAAGTTGAAAAAGAGAGAATCAACAAGAAATTTAAAATTACAACTCCCAATAAATAAGACCTGTTTCTTATAACTTTTTCAGTAAAAAATCGAGTCGACAGAATCTATAATCCTAATGAAATCAATTTTACACAAAGACACTTTTATGTTGAAATTGTAACGACTGATAATTGAATTAATTTTCAATCGAATTGAAACCTTTTGGTTTAATTTGAATCTTAATAGCCGTTATATTTCTTTTGATAATTGTATCGCATTCAGATCTGACAAGTTATGCGGAACGAGAGCTCAACGACAAGTAATGCATTTGAGATAAATATTATCTATAACTTGAATACCTATATTAAACAACTGAAGAGTTTATTTGAAGGGCTAATTCACCTAATTTTATGACGCGCCGATGAAGTTGTATTTAAGTTCAAGTTTGAGTGATAAACGGTATTCTTGTAATCTTTGAACTAAGCGTAAGCTGCGCGTGAACTACACGTCAACTGTACGACAACCAAACTCTACCAAACTTACATATGATGTAGCCACATGAGCGAAAAAATATTACTCACTAAATAATTGAATAGAATCGATTACATTTCAATGAATATGACGTTATTATAATATTAAAATAATACCCCAGTATAGATTTTAGTGATTTAAACTGTAATTTTGAGACTTCAAACGAATAGTAGAATACCGATCATGTTGCGTTCCGAAGCACGCACCAAAGACGCCCAACAGTGGAATGCTGTTATTGCGCTCACGTGACGCGAACTTGACGCGAGCGTGTCTGACAGCGGTAGAGAATACGAAAAGCGTTGTTTTGATCGAAACTTAACAACAACTGCACTGCAACGGCACTGCTTTAGTTACGTGAATTAGCCCACTAATCTCCGAAACTGCTGATCCGATTCTGAAAATTCGTTCGCCAATTTTATTAACAAAAAATTGAAATCCGAAAAAAAAATACGTGGACAAAGCTGCGGCCGAAAGTTAGTCTCAAATATTTTTGGGCTTTATATTATTTGTCATAACAGGCAACAAATGATAACTTATTTGAAAGCTTTTGAGATGATAACAAGTCAGGATTGCTATTGAGTACTAGCGTTATATTTTTTTGCATTGTATTTTTTTTGCGCAACTGTCAAACCGATTGTTAGTCAAAGTCAAAGCATTTATTTCAATTATAACATTTACAGGCACTTTTAATTGCCAAGAAGTTGGTTAGTTAGTCGGAAGTTGAAGCCAGTTGCTCGTTCCAAAACGTAGGTAGGTCTCTATGGAGAAGAACGAGCAAGAACTCGTGAAGTAATATAACCTAATGCGTATAGTTATCGATACAAGGTCCTCGTGTACAGACACGCGATGTTAAATCTCACGTGTCGCCAAACGTATTTGTGTTCGTAACCCACTAACTGTAACGTGGATGATATTTTTGGAAAACACGTGTTTACGGAAATATCCTAATGTAGTCTAAAACAGTATTTTGTGTTAAATTGGTTTTACTTCAGCAGCGTTGCAATTGGTGGTAAACGATAATCACCATCTACCTGCCCTTATCCCATGTTACTTGTGGTCGGCGCAACATGTTTTCTTCTTCCATTCCGTCCTGTCCAACGTCATGCTTTCACTGACTCCCTTTCCATTCATAATATCATTCTTCACACAACCCATCCATCTTTTCTTTAGTATAAGCCACCAAATTTCAATACCCAGTTCCTCTAAAAAACACTTTTCACAATTAATCGGGTTTACAGAACAAAAAAAAAGTTCTGAAAACCCGATTAATTTTTAATTAACTGTAAAATTAGATTTTTAGTTTCTTTCAAATGGATTTAGCAAATAAGTGACGTCATAAGTACAAATTGCGTGAGGGCACGGGAGTGACTGAGCGATTGGAAAACAAATATTTGTATGGCCCACAGGTAGTTGGGTCTGGTTTTGTTTGTATATGTAAGTTTATATGTTTGTAAACACACCCACTATACAGGGGACATTCACAGTGTGCGGGCAACGTAAAAAAAAAACATTTGTCGTACAAAATCTATGAGGAATTGATATCTCATTGGATTGGTGAAGTCATCTTAAGTCATTTACCCAATTGCTTATTTATATTATTTTATGAAGCTTAAGGTCCTTTTTCCTGTCATGCGTTTTTTCACCCGGATGCGGATCTGGTCCGCATGCAGGCTGCCCGCATCCTATCATTTCATACATGTTTTTCCTATCATGCGGGCAGCACGCGCGCGGAACGCGGATTGGTTGCGGGCGGCATTCTTCTGCCTTCAGTGTTGTTTTTACTGTGATGCGGGTCGCACGCATGAGTTTAGTCACTGGCGACACGCACGACACTGCAGCGGCAAACAAAATCTTTGTCCTGCATGTGGTCAGGAGCGTGCTATCACCCGTATGCGGACTAGATCCGTGCGCGGGCGAAAATCCGCATGACAGGAAAAGGGCCCTAAGACTAATAACAATGTATATAGCAACGTAATAAAATTTGATTTCCAGTTGTGTAACAAAGTAAGATTAATACTTGTTTCAACAAAAGAGTAACAACCTGTCATTCTTGGAAAAAATACTACTGACAACAGAAAAATAGTAATTGGCCTAACGGAAAATGGAGTCAATAATACTACTCGACCGCTTAACTGAGACCTTACTGAGGTAGTAGCGCGGTGCGGGAGGGGTGACAGTTGTCACAAGTTGACGTATCTAACCTCAGGAACGGTCTCGTTTAAGGGGTCGGATTATAGATATTTTTAACCGACTTAAAAAAAGGAGGTTATCAGTTCGACCCGTATGCTTGTATGTATGTATGTTTGTCCGCGATCATCTCCCGTTTGGCTGAACCGATTTCGATGCGGTTTCCAGAAAAGTGTTTGTTACATTCTGGAGAAGGTTTTAGTATACAACAAACAGAAATTAATGTAGCGGTTTATGAAAAAATCAACAAAAACCAAGAAGACGTTTTCGTTTCTTTCACCTTTCCTTTCAACTGACCTTCAATCTTTGTTTTAACTGTGTTGCCGTTTCTTAATGGGTTTGGGTGATAAGGAGGCACAAAAAAGTGGAAATTAAAAACTTTTTTGACAAAAGAGAACCGCCTTCAAAAACTAAAACAGTGATAAATAACTTTAGCGCAGAACACACATGGCTTTGGTTTCGGAAGTCGGTGGTAATACAAAACAAAAAAGTTTTTATTGATATTTGTTTTTTACGTAGCTTGTCGAATTGAATCTTGCCTAATTTCATGGCACCTTTGACCTTTCAAAAGTGACACAGCGTGAAATAATTAGCCTAACCTTGATAACATACCTGTGAACAATCAAATATCTAAAACTTTGAGCAAATCTTTCGTAAAGAAACGAATCGTCGCTTGATTAATGACCCATATTTTATATAAAGGAAGAAAAATATCTTGATTGGATTTAATCTGCATAATTCCACGTTTTATTCCACCATCGAGTCGAGACGAATTTCTCTGTGATTATTAGACCAAGTGCCTAGAAGATATTATGAATATTGCATCGGGTCGCCGGCGACCTCTCCGCCCCTTTCGGCAAACTTTGCTTGGCACTCATTATTATTTCATGGCTTATGGAGAACGTAGAACGGAACTCTGTATTGTTATGGTACAATATTGTTTTAAAACCCGCTAAATATATGAACGCGAATTTAAAATTCTCAAGCATCGAGCTGGCTTTGAATCTGTAATGTACCTGCCTTTCACCGCGATATAATCCACAACCATTTTAAAAAGAACCCGATCGTTTGCAATATTGCAAGGCTTTGCAGCTCAAGGAATTCTAGGTTTTAATAAAAGAGTGTGGAAGTTAGACATTTCTGTTTTGCGGAACAGTTTCCGTTTGTTTTTATCTAAAAATCGAAAACTTATGAAGAAATCTACTCATTTACGTGTGAAAATTAACTAAATAGGTACATTAGAGCATGCTGAAAGTTTCTGCCACAAAAAACAATTGTGGAATTCGAAAATGAAACTGTTTGGGAACATGTTGCTTTTTAATTTGCGAGACTGTCATATGTGCTTTTCATTGTGACGTCTTTTCGAAAATTGTATGTCGCTATTAAATTGAATTTAACTCGTGAACATTTTCGTTCAATGATTTTTTTTTTGTGATTTTCGTTGTGGCTTAAGTCAACAAGAGACTTGCCAGAAATCTGGCTGTTTATGTTTGTCAGTTTATATGTTTGTACACGCACCCACGATACAAGAGAGAAATCTAGGGAGGGGCGACGTTTATTAACAAAAAAAAAAACAAAACAAACAAACAAACGAGAACCCCTTGTTATAAAATCGCATCGCTTAAAATATTTTAAAGTTCAATGTAGTTACACTTAAAATCCTTATAAATGCAGACTTAAGTCCACCAAATAACTCTAACTTCTGTGCTCCTTCAATCAAATTAGAACATAAATTCTTCCATATCTAAGGGCTCAATTCATCAGCGCTGCCCGGAATTGGGGCAATATCTCCGGGCGAGATATTTTTGAGCGCGCGGACCAAGTTTTAATGAAGTGTCGCACCCCAAGCTCTGAGTTAAAAACTAGCGTCAACTGCTTACAGACTCACACTTGGAACTTAGAGGCTTGGAGCCACCAGTGACATCTGTGGGCGGACTGGTGGATTAACTCGAGTGGTGTTGGAATTAGTGCTTCTGAGTATTGAAGGGTTAAAACCTTAACTATTTTTGATAAAACAAGTAATAGTTGAGCAACTCAATATATGTTGTTTGTTTAGTTTGTTGTCTGGATTAAGTTGTCGGGTGATGAAATTCGAATCATTTATTTGTCATTCATAGGTTCGTGGAAAACTTTGTTTTACACGGAAATTTAATCTAACTTTAACTCAAACCCATTTATTTCAAATAACTCATTTAGAGGCACTTTTGAATTGTCAAGGGGTCAGTCAGCCAGAACGTTGAAGCTAGTTGCTCGTTCTTAACAGTAGGTGTCTATGGCTGAGAACGAGTTGGCAACTCCATTAACACTCTTTTAAAATCAGTAGTTATACTGTTACATCATTCATGTTGTGTACAATGATAGAAAAATGTAACAAATCGTTAAAAGTAGTCTAAAGCAAAACATAGTAATAATAAAAGCTATAAAAAAAACTAGAGATGACCAGTCCCAACTAACGGCGTCCGAACGTGACGCACGGATCTGCACAATTTGGCTCAACCATTTCGGAGGGAACCGTATGATCCAACACACACTCCGCCATCAGCGAGACATCCAAGTGAGCATGACATACTTACAACCGCCAGGAGACATATGTACCCGTAAATAGTAAGTAGCTTTAAATCCGTTATACCTAATCTAGGTAACGGAACATAAGTAAACTTGATACGAGGATTTTACTCCCAATTATAATAATAATAATAATAAAACCATTTATTTTCAGGTAACAAAGACCCATAGAAAAATACCTTAACTTAAGTATACCTACATATAACAATATAACAATTGTGTTAGTAAATAAAACTTAAAACTATGTTAGTATCACTTAGTTGCACTAAGAGATATAGACATCACAGGCCAAACTAATCGACAGTCAGTAGACCTTCCCAACCTCCGACAACCATCACCAATGAATCCATCTCACCGCATCAGCTTTAACATTCCGACCACAATATCATAACCACATGCAAATAGATGATCATCCTAGTTAGTCCTCAAAGCCTGCGCAAACATTTCTTACAAAGGCGAGCCGCCGCGTGAATTAAACATGGCCGCCGTACCTTTGACCTGTAATTAGCTCAGTAATTGTACACACGAGCTGCTCAGACGAGAGGCGACGAGGGTACCTCACTAAATACTGAGGGTCACATGACATACATTTACAATTTGATTAGATGAAGAACAAAAAGAATACCAAGTTGAATTAATCGAGGCTAAGAGGAGCTCGTGAATAAGTAACAGCCATACAGATCATCGCCGGACCGCTCCGTACCTCTGAAAGCACGTAAAGCCGTTGGTACCAGCTTTAATTCGTAGATCTTTGTCAGTGATTAATTTTTTAACGAACTATATTATCCTATATGTAGGCGAATCCAATACCTCCATACAGGACTCTCAATGTGATCTGCAACTACCCTCAGGTAGCTGTTGGGACTGTCTCTGACTCTACGCATCAACGATGCTGCTCTTTTTCTAATTATAGTATAATAGCCATCCACTTATGCTTCTGCAAACATCGCTGACGCACTGCAATAACGAGGTAGTCCCATCGACATCTTGAAGGCATTGTTATATTGAACTCTCAGAGCGCTCACGACCCGCTGCGTGCAATTGGTTAAGGGTAGTCAGAAGCCAGAAAGTCTGACAATCAGTCTTGCCAAGGGGTATCGTGTTACCCAGTAAATGGATTGTGGAGGTGAGATAGGTAGTCGCTCCATGTAAACACTGGTATTTTGCTGCGGTCAGACTGGAAGCCGAGTCCAACATAATTAGAAATAGTCTAAGCAGATAATCGATTTATCGAAACAATCATAAAGATTTTTAGTTACTTTTTAAAAGTAGATAACTAAAAGTTTTCACTGTTACAAGGAAATAGGTACTAACACAACAATGCTAACATAACACAAACAAACTTTGACATACAGCACAAACATTCTCCGCCTACTCCACGCCGTAGTTAATTATTCAGCTACGTTCCATGTTTCAAATATTAACCTCACAAACAGTTAAACTTAATTTAAAGAATTTCAGTAAAGAGAAATTCCAGTGAACTACATTTAAGCGAGCAAAGTTGTCGACAGTACTTTAGTATTTGGCGTCTTCGCAATGTCTTCCAAAGTTTTAAAATGTTCTGTGTCTTACGGTAAGGCTTTTTGAAATGTGAAAGGTTTATTTGTACATCGTGAAGAATCTCTAAAAAAAGACACGTTTTAATGCAAAAAAAATAGTTTTTAGGCGTCCAACCAAAGGTGTTAAACGCGATCCTATCACTAAAACTCCGCTATTTGACTGTCTGTCCTTCCGTCTGTCACAGAGCTGTATCTGTTGAACCTTAATAAGTAGACACTTGAAATCTCACTAAGTGTGTATTACTTCAACAGCAGCTGGTCCGTAAATCTTTTTGTTCAACAGTGAAGACGTCCACTGTTGAACAAAAAGATGTACGATATTGTACCGTGCAGCTTTTACTGATAGGATTCTATGATATTAAATGATACGAGTCCATGAAGGTTCTACAGTTTATTATACTAAGTTAACACCAAAGTTCAAATAGAGATAGTTTTTTAAGAATAAATGATAGATGATACTGATATGATATTGTTACGTGAGAACACAAGGTGCGTTCGATGACCGGTAGTGAACTAAATTGTAAGTAAGTGAAAATGAATAATTAATGTTTGCGGGTATGCTGTCGCGGGATGTACCATATTTTCGCAATGTACGGTTGTACCGTACAGCCTCCATAGAACGCCATAACGAGCGGCAACCTGCCGCTTGCATCTACCGGTTACCCGCGACCTTGTCGATGTCGTCGGTCCATCTGATGGGACTGATGGGAGTGCTACCAACGCTGCGTCTTCTGGTTCGTGGTCGCCATTTGAGAACCTTTCTTCCCTATAGGTTATCGAGCGACGTGGCCTGCCCATTGCCACTTCAACTTGCATATTCTGAGAGCTATGTCCGTGACCTTAGTTCTTCAGCGGTTTATTAATATGGCCGTTATAACAACAACTAAAAAATTCAAGGGGCCCTCTACAATAAAAGTGTTTTTTGTACGGTGGTACGGTACCCTGCGTTTGGAAATTCGACACGCACTTGCCCAGTTTTTCAAATTACTGTCCCCATCACCATGTCTAGATCAAAATAAATGAAAGCCTGTAAACTTTATTACGCACATTTCTCAGTATACAAGAGGGTTTCATTTCAGCAAAGCGAAAAAGTAAACCTTTTAAATCTCCAACATTTATTATTAATGTGGAAGTTGTCGGTGCGTGGGTGGCGAGTCCGATGTCCGTAAGAAGAACTGGTCTTTTGAGCCGGGCCATCTTTGTGTCCTTGGTCGAACGTTAGACAGCCCTATCCGGGAAATTAAGGGGCGTTTTGTTTCTAGTTCCACGTTCTATTTCTGAATATTACAGTTAGAAACAAACAAGCAACGTATTACAGCTTTGTATCTCCTGATTGCTTACTCCGTGGATAGCTTGTAGGTCTATACTGGCTTCATTTGCTATCGCTTCATATATTCTTCAGTCACCTTTTCTTCAAAAAACTCAACTCGAAGATTTGGAAAAGCAAATATTTATATTTCATCATCATCATCATCATGTCAACTGTCAGACGGCTACTGCTGGGCATAGGTCTACCACCTATATTTATATTAATATAAAATTATTTCTAAAAATCCTCAGTGTCAGACTAGTGTGTCGTGTGTGTCAGACACTCCATCTCAGTGTTGAAACTACTCCACGCAAACGTACACAAACTGGTAATTGTCTGTTCATCATTCATGTATTTATTCAGGTGAGGAATACGGCCTCTTGGGAAGCTGTATAAATATGAATATTAAATAAAACATATATTATGCGCATACACTGCGTATGTAACGGTCACACGTTAGGTGTTGCGGCTATCTACATAAATATTAGTTACGCAATAAAGTATACAGAACGTTATATTATAACATACTAGCTTTTGCCTTCGGCTATGTCTGCATGAATTTTCTTACGGTTCGTATTTCTTTTTAATAACAGTTTTTGGCACTCTGGGATTTTTAGTGCTGGAGTTTAGCGCGTTTAAACAAAAGAACAAACAAATAGGAGTATAAATATAGATAAAGTATCTAATATAGATAAGGTATCATATTATTCACAATGTCGTAATTACCTACGGAATTTTTATTTAATACTAGCTGACCCGACAGGCGTTGTCCTGTCCCTATCTACTTTACCTACCATCCTACCCTACCTACACTACCCTACCTACACTACCCTACCTACACTACCCTACCTACACTACCCTACCTACACTACCCTACCCTACCTACACTACCCTACCCTACCTACACTACCCTACCCCACCTACCCTACCTACACTACCCTACCCCACCTACCCTACCTACACTACCCTACCCTACACTACCTACCCTACCTACCTAACTACATGCCTACCCTACCTACTACAATTTTCTCACCGTATAAACCTTTCCTGGACTTCCACAAATATTTTAAGACCAAAATTAGCCAAACCAGTCCAGCCGTTCTCGAGTTTTAGCGAGACTAATGAACAACGATTCATTTTTATTATATAGAATAGATAAGACTTCGATTTTTTTTTTTAACCCGCCACACTATGCCCGAACCACTACAACTCTTGAAAGCCAGAATGAATGTACTTAGATTATTATTATGCGGTAACGTATTTGTCCTGACCTCCTACAAACACCCTACACTGTGGAAACAGTAAGTAATTCAGTTAACTCTGAACCCGTGATAGCAGTGAACAGTTCTCTATAAGTTATTACAATTGTATAACTCGCACAAGTCCCAGGAGCACCGCCTGCGGTCAGGGCTAATATTACTTAATAATAACGATAATATTGCCAAGTAACTGTTTCGCTAACTTCGTTCAATGTGACCTTTTTATGGTTTTGAAGCCGTATAGCGAAAACAATGTCAACCAAACTTATTGTTGACGCTGTAAATAGTATAAT
The DNA here is from genome assembly GCA_947361185.1 of Charanyca ferruginea. Taxonomy (NCBI): domain Eukaryota; kingdom Metazoa; phylum Arthropoda; class Insecta; order Lepidoptera; family Noctuidae; genus Charanyca; species Charanyca ferruginea. Next base: position 1,151,712 of record OX376071.1, on the reverse strand, counting down.
ATCTTTAATAACAGACGGTAAAAAAATACAAAAGTAGGTTTTAAATAATACCAGCCTATAATTGTCTCACTCGGCAAAAGCCTCTTCTCATACTGAGAAGACACGAGTTTTGATCACATGCTTGTTTAAGAGCGCCCATCCCGTCATATTTTCCATACAAACGCTCGTACGTGATTGCGGCGTTATAACAAATTATTCTTCAAATATTTTTAACACACAGGTATCTTGTGGTTTAAATCTAGGTTTGTATGAATCCAAAAATAAACTTTTTTGAGAAACAAATTCAGTAACCACGTCTGAAAATCACCTTTTTTGCACAGTGTTTATATGAACTTTGGCCGTTCATAATGCACTCATACATTGATAAAGTGAAAAAAACAGCTGCATAGAAACCTTGCACGTGTAATGGAGATTCTAAATTACAAACATTATTTCCAAAAAACTTGTAAGGCTTTTTTTAAAATTCGTATTTCCTGGAACAAGTTTTGTGAAATCTCCGCGCGCCAATTTTCCTGCGATGTTATCGCGTTCTCACTCACTCGTTTGTTTTCGAGCTTTGCGTTAGTTGAAACAAAAAATTTTTTAATCACGTTCGCGTCTAATTTCGCGCGGTGGGGATGCGCGCTCTTAAGGCGGATTGGCGATTTCAGACTTATTTATATATATAGGACTTAAGTTTTAAATATGACACTTTAAAATCTTATAATAGTCACTGTTACTGTCAGTCGCCGTTTCGTTCTGAAATAATAAGCTTTTCGTTAAACGATTCACTTTTTTTGCGGGGTTTTAAAAATATTGTAAATGCCTGAAGATACTCTTTAGGTACCCAAGAATATAAGAATTAGAATTTCAACTTCTCTAAACATTTTTTTTTTGTACAAATCCTACAATGGAGTATATTTTAGTATAATAATAATAATAAAGTTTATTGTTTCACTAAGACTAGATATATGGTGAGGTAAACAAAAGATAATGATTGCCTTACATCTAGTTAGTGGGAGGATTACTGCTCTCCTAGATAGGCTACTGGGTAGCCTGTGTTTAGAAGAAACAGTTCCGACGCGGACGGTATCAAACATTCTTTATGATACTAAAATATAGCCCATGTTACTAGCTGACGATATAACTTTAGGCGATTTTTTTTTTATAGGTTAATACATGCAAACATACAAACAATAAGATCTTTTCTTTTTATAATAATAATTTAGATATATTCGATATAACTCTTTAGTTTCAAACACTTTGCTACGAGTCTACGCCTCAGCGTTGCTACGCCGTAGCTCTTAGCACGGCTACGCGGCTACGAGTTATCATGTTGCAATCGTTAGGTCTTTGCGTTTGTTTGTTGTATTCAATTTACGACTGTATTGTATTTCTAGATATATAATTTTCTTTGCGTGTTATAACACGATAAACATTTATTGGTATGTATTACGTACAGGTTTTTATTATCCTTTAAACAGAATTTAATTTTAGATTGTGTTAGTAGTTGGAACAATCTAGTAAATTCTTTTATATTGGCCTAGGTACGAGTTTGGGATACGCACGTAGTCAGTCAGTTAATATAATACAGTCAGCCATAAAGTAACAATAAACAACATGTTTATAAATTGGGTAATTTCAAATACTTTTATTTACTTTGTAAATACGCTATCGTTTATATAAATAAACAAGTTTGTATATCTCTATGCGTTTCTAAACCTTTTATCCCATTGTGATGAAGATTAGGTAGGTTGTACTGCTATACGCCCGCGAAATATCCTGGCCCGAACAAAAACTCCCGGGAACTTATTTATACAGATACATTGGATTCTAATACAAAAAAAATGTGGATAACAAAACCTCAGTTGTTAAATTATTAGCCATACACGTAATATATCTTCCCCGCGGTCTGGGTAATCTAGTCCCCGGGTGGGGATGACTACGAAATGATATTCAACAAAAACTGGTCTGGCGTGATATCAGTGACTGGAACTTAAAGTTTATGAGTGTAAAATATACTAGTGCTGTTTATTGCCTCCGCTTTTTAGAATACAGAGACTTTTTGCTAAAAGTCTATCCAGTATGTAGTTTTGAATACTTTTGGCAATTTGCGCGGTATACGAGGCACCGTAATTTAATCCGTTTATTCAGGCACATACGCCGATTCCCTTGTTGACAAACTTAACTTAAATTAGACAACTGGCATCTCTTACTGCCAGCCAGCTGAAGAAAAAGACGGCGACAGATAAGAACTACGTCAGGGATGTAAAATTAGTTTTTTTTCTTGAACTTCACCGTGTTTCTAATCAATATATACGTTCTGACATGCCAACTATAATAGTATGAACATTTTAGATCAACTTAAATTGACAGCTCTTATTAATATCTGTCTCTTTCTTGTTTTATTGGAGAGAAAGAGATGTAAATAGCTTAAAATAAGTTTAGTTCGTGCTCAATAGAATTGGTACCAATTTATCCTGCAGAAATTCATAAGACACAGTCCAGAGAGATGTCGTCAATATGACGACACAGTTGGCACAGCTGAGCGATTGGCTGCTGCGGTTCTTATTATATATCTACCTGCTGATACCGCGCGCGCGACACACGACGCCAACTTTACATGTGAAATATGTATTTTTTAGTATACCTAAGTATTAATGTATGATGACACGGTTTACGCAGGGGCTGAGCGATCGACTGCTGCGCAGCGTGTTGCGGGTTCGATTCCCGCCCAGGGTAAATATTTGTGTGATGAGCACTTGTGTTTGCCTTGCGTTTGGGTGTTGTTTATCTATATATGTAAGTATTTAAAATGTATTTGTGTATGTATATCAGCTGTCTGACACCCATAGTACAGGGTCTCCCTAGTTTGGGGTCAGATGGCCGTATGTGAAATGTTCCCACATATTATTATATTATTATTATATTAATGTATTCGTTTATTAGTATTTTTTATTTATGTATTGTATTTCAATGGGCCTTAGCTGCCTGATTCAAATAAATAAATAAAATGTCTATCCTTCCATTTCTTTTAGAGCCATCTTATAACATCTGTTCTGGGGATGTTAAAGACCTTTCGTTCCTCTCTTACTTTATCTTCTCATGAAAGAACACACTTAAACTGCTGTTGTGATTATTTATACGTTCTCAAAGACACTTTCACACAACGTGTACAGTACAGTCAACGAAACAGATATGTATGCAGGTCGCTAACTACAGCTAGTTTTCACCCTGGTAGTGCGTGCGTTTCATATTCTAGTCGTTAACATCGCATGTCTCGAAACCAACATTAGTTTAACGGATACTTTTGGGGGTTACTACACCAATCGATCGATCATCTATCGATGCCATCGGTCGACGTGGATCGATTGGTGTGGTAACTTAAATTGTTCGACGGATACCGGTCGACTAACATCGATCGATTGCCGGTCGACGTCGATCGATTAACCCCGGCTATATTCCATCAGTTTCTTTCGAAATGTATTCACAAGTAGCCAGTTCAATATTGCTCGTACTATTATTACGGAGACGCAAACGCAGAAGACACATAAACACAAGCAGGCCAGGTAGTTAATTAGCGCGCGTGGCGCAGGTGGGCATCAAGTGATAATGGGGATCGGACGGCGCACGGTGCGGCTAATCAAGCAGCTCGATCGACGTCGACTAATCCATTCTGCCATCGATCGATGCCGTCGATCGACGATCGATCGATTGGTCTGGTAACACCCTTAAATTCATGCCATCCTTTACATCTTGTATCAAAAAGAAAGTAACAGCATCAATTTCAACGCAACTTACCGTAAATGTGTAAGAAATTGAAAGTCAAATAATAAGTCGTTCTTTAATTTGGAAGGAAGCATTGACTACCAAAAAACATAAACTGCCTAACCTTTTTCCGAATACATTGGGGTCGGGTTCTAATCCAACCGATTGCAGCAATATGATATTTATGATCACCCAACGACAGACAGACCGCAGCAGCGTAACCATGAACGACTTAGCCACGAACCCCATTAACAATAAAATTAAAATTGCATGCAAGAGTTTCTTCGACATGTGAACCTAATTCTTTTGCCGTGTGTACCTCCCAAGTGTACTATAGTTGTGTTGTCGTCGACAAACGACGGAATTTTTCAATTGGCGCTCAGTCGTCGTGTGGGAACGAATGTGTCTGCGCCGGCACCAGCGACCCTCGGGGAGTCTTGCGGACCTTTATCTTGTAAATAATGCACGGAGGTTACTTGTTATCTGAGTACAAGACGAAATTAAAATGTATTACAGCAGCTCTCCTGAATCTAATCAGCTGTTGAATTGACGGTTCCAGGAGAGTAAAATTATTATAGTTTTTTTATCGCTTCCATGAACACTTAGGGTCGTTATACACATAAGCGGACCGGAACAATCGGTTCGGCATTCTCGGTAGGTACAACCTTTGATAAAATTTCTATGCTTGCCTCAATAAATTCATTATCTGCCTAGCCTTTTCCCAATTATGTTGTGTCCATTCTAACCAGATGCAGCTAAATGTGTGCCTGTGTGTTACATGTAGCGACTGCCTATCGGACCTCCATAGCTTAGCTATAGGGTAACACGACACCTCTTGGTAAGACTGTCTGTCAGATTTTCTAGCTTCTGACTACATAACGACTGTTAAAGATCTACAAATGACGACCGGGACAAACGGTTTTACAAGGTACGGAGATGTCTTGGTATGAAATCAATGGTCACCCATCCATGGACCGACCGCAGCCAGCGTAGCTTAACCACCATGACAGCTCGATCTGTACGGCTTTTACTTAGCCACTAGCCCCTCGAACGTTATATTTTAAATGCCGAACCGAATTCGCCGAACCGCTAATGTGAACACCCTTACGAAAAAACTGTGTATCTCAATACTCTCAAAAGATTATTTATTAATCTTAGCACAGCACTTGAGAACTATATGAATATCATATAACAAACAAAAAAGTTATTTCATTCAATCAATCAAATAGGTCTTGTAGGTATGCCTCGTAGCAAAATAACCCTTCTCACAAATACTTTTATACACTATAATAGATAAACAAAACCGATCACTTCTTTGGGCTTCATAAACTAGGTCCTCTTTAAATATTCAGTACGTGAAGGTTGAGCTAGTAGCCCATATTTGGAGCTAAATGAGCGGGCGAGCTCCACTGTCAGCTCACCGGGGATGTTTCCTGTTGCCACCGCTTTGTGCTGGTCTCCCTGTAAGCAACACTACACTGAACGGTTAAGGCTCAATTTCTGGTTATAGTTAAAGAACCTTTATTTCCTCAAAATAAATTTACTACAATTTTCGCTTAATGAATAAGATTTTTTTGTTGCGTAACTGTGTACAGATCTTATAATAATACATAACAGTTTTAGGATCAACAGTCTACCCATGTCGGATATGCAATATTTAACAGGGAAAAACAAGTTAATTACTTAGTGTCAACTACATACGTCATTTTTACATTCGTTATTTTTTGACAAAAAATTCATTCAAATAATATGTAATTTTTATAATATGTGGGGACATTTTCACACACGGCCATCTGACCCCAAACTAGGGAGACCCTGTACTATGGGTGTCAGACAGCTGATATACATATACAAATACATATTTTTTTTTTTTGTAAATACATACGTATATAGATAAACAACACCCAGACACAAGGCAAACACAAGTGCTCATCACACAAATGTGTACCCTGGGCGGGAATCGAACCCGCAACACGCTGCGCAGCAGTCGATCGCTCAGCCACTGCGCCAACCGTGTCGTCACTATATACTAAATTATAATACATATTATTAATGAACATTTTTTTAAATTTAGTTTTAATCAAATTTCCATTGAATGCCTTAATAGCTACTGGTAAATTATTGTAAACACGAATAGCAGTTATGTAAGTACTTTTGTAATACATCATATTTTTAAAAGTCGGTAAAATTATGTCGTATTTATATTGCTTGCGAATGTTTCTCTTTGAGTCCGATTTTAGACTAAAATATTGCATATTATACTTGACAAATAAACATAGTTCCAGTATATAAATTCCAGTAAGTTTCAGGAAGCCCTTCATTCTGAAAACATCTCTTAATGACTCGGTACTATGCATGTTATATATTGTTCTAATACATTACTTTTGGAGAATGAATATAGATTGAATGTTTGTCGAGTTTCCCCAGTATATAATACCATAGGTTAATAATGGATAGATGTTTCCAAAATAAGCATTTCTACACATACTTATTATGAGAGAATGAGAAATATTTAAACTCTTATAAAATAAATTCGTAAGCAGGGCTACAATGATATGCACAATATTAAAGAAGACAATATTATTTAACGTAATAACAGGACATGCATCAAAAGATTCGTGCGAAGCAAAAAAACTATTTTTGTGAGATTAAAAACTTAAAACGGGGACGGATTTAAGTTTTGTCAATAATAAGATTTCAACTGAGTTTTAAATAACATTTACACTGCTTACGAAGGAAAGGTTAGTAATTTTTTGAAACGAAGTACAATGAGTTTGTCAATTGTGTTAACGCTCAAATTAGAAGCCAAAAAACGTCACTCGTCTGTCGGCGAATTCTCGAGCATTCTCGAACATTCTCGACCATACCCGTAGCTAATGTCGACGCCTTCTCGTAGGTATGACCGGGAGAAATTGACCCTTCCCTTCCCTTCCTCCGCAGTGTAAATTGAGCCTAGGGGTTAAGGTTATAGTTGGGGAATTAGATGAGCTGGAATTCAGATTATTTCAAGTTTGTGGGTTTTGCTGGGTTAGGTGAATGCTCATAATATATACTAATATTATGAATGCGAAAGTGAGTTTCATGTTTATCTGTTTGATACGCTTTCACGGCTAATCTTCTGAACCGATATTGATTTGGGGTGCATGCTTAGCACCCCAAGAAAGGATATAGACTACTTATTAACCCTCAACTTTATCCGACATTTATGCGGACGAAATCACGGGCAAAAACTAGTTGTTAATAAAAAAAATATACTTATATAAAAAGATATAGGTATTATGTTTTGTTAATTTTCACAGAATCCTTAACTTATTGAAGCGAAGAGCGCGTACGTGAGGCGACACCGTTTTCATTATTTATTAACATAATCAATTAATTACTCTACCTCTTACAATGGTTCTACTTTTAGGTAATAGTACTGGTATTACTAAAAAAGACATAGTGGATGGTGTGAACACCTTATTAAAGTTAAACATAGGAAAGCTCATGCTGTGTGCCTTTCCTTACTCTGATACTTTATCAGAAGCAGAAAACAATCACATTTATATATTGAATAGTACTATTCATATGTTGACATGTTGTCATAGTGACAAATTATTATATTTTGACACTAATAACTTTATTAGTGGTTTTAAGTTAACTCAGAGAACTTTATCTCTGTCTGGAGAATGTAGACATGTAATTGCTATGTTGATAGCATATAATATTAACAATGTTATAGCTAATATAACAAACTGTAGGTTAAGTGACAAACTTATGTTGTCTAGTTGCACTAACAACATAGGGATAAATTTTTGTGAATCTTCAAATAGTACGAAGGAGGGTCCACCTACAATGCCAACATCCTTAGATGCCACAACCAGTCAGATAGGGTATTCTCTTCCTGCTGGATCACAAACAGGGACTATGAACTCTTCAAATGTAGTTGTGGAGGTCACTCCGGATAACACTTTAAACTAAGTTGTGAGACAACAGAAGTTACACCTTCAAATAATCATTTATTATTATTGAATAATAAAAAGGTAACTTCTGGCAACCTAACAAATAAAGGAAAGCAACATACTTTAAAATTATTTAATCAAAATATTCAAGGTTGCTTTTCCAAATTACTTGAAATAGAAATGTTCTTAGAAATAACCAAATATGATATTATTTGTTTAACAGAACATTGGCTAAAAGATAATCAAGTGATGTCTATTAATTATGAAAATTATAGTGTAATTAGCCATTTTAGCCGAAAACATATGATACATGGTGGGTCATTAATATTAATTAAAAATTCTATTAAGTGTAAAGAACGAAAAGACATCGTTGGATTATCAGTAGAACATACTGTTGAATTGTCCTGTGTTGAGCTGGATAAGCATATTATAGTATGTGTATACAGACCCCCCAGTTACCAGAATTTATCTACATTTGATTCTGTAATGGAAGATGTGTTGAAAAAAATTAGTACTAGTAGTAAATCAATCATCATATGTGGTGACTTTAATATTAATTTGTTAGAAAACAACTCCAGTAGTATCAGATTATTGAGTCTTTTTAGGTCATTTAATTTGTCAAATGTTTTTATGGAACCAACCAGAGTGACAGCTTCTTCTGCCACTTGTATTGATAATATATTTTGTAATTGTGATTATTTACATAAAGAAATTATAAATAAGCTGCCATCTGATCATAGTGGACAGACAATAACGTTTTGCGCCTACATTCCTTTACAAAAAATTCAAATAAGGTTTAGGCCAATTACATGTAAAAACTTAGATAAATTTAATAGTTCATTGGAAAGTAAACTAAGTGTTCAGTGCTTTAATAATATAGATGACCCAAATGAGTTCTACGCTGAGTTTTTTTCACTAATAAACACGCAATTTAATGACACATTTCCACTAAAGACTAAAAGTATTTGCACAAAGTTCTTATTTAGCGATTGGGCGACTCCAGGTATTCGTAAAAGCAGGGAAAAACTATTTGAACTTTATGGTCTAAAGCAACATGTAATGAATACAAGCTTTCATCAGTATGTTGCGAAATATTCAAAACTTTTTAAAAGTGTCTGCAAAATAGCCAAATCCCTTTATATTAGAAATAAAATAAAATTAGCTGATGACAAAATAAAAACTACTTGGCAAATAATAAATAATGAAACAGGTAGGAAAAAACAGCGTAATACTGAATTTAATTTAGAGACTGCACATGGCCCCATTAATTCAGATATAGAAGTAGCTCAGGAATTTGAATCATTTTTTGGAAATATTCCCATTAAAACTACTGAAGCTTTAAATTCCTCTCCCGCGCTCTCTGCTGCCTTACTTAGGAAGAATGTTAAGGCATGCCGTTCGGAGTTTAGGTTTGAACATACAAACCCCCAGGCTGTTATAAGAGCCTTTAAAGATCTTAAAATTAAATCAACAGAAGATCTCTGGGGAATGTCTGTAAAAGTCTGTAGATCTATTATCGAAACCATTGCGCCCTATTTAGCTCTTATATTTAACACCAGTGTAGACCAAGGAGTCTTTCCGGATCTGATGAAACACAGTAAAGTAGTACCGTTGTTCAAATCCGGTGATAGTAAAGACCCCAACAATTATAGGCCTGTGTCGATTCTGCCAGTTCTCAGCAAGGTGTTTGAAAAGTTAATGCTCAATCAAATGTTGCGTCACTTTAATAAAAATTCCATCTTTCATGAACAACAGTATGGTTTCACCAAAGGGCGTTGTACAACTGACGCCGGTGTCACCCTGATAAAGAACATTTTTAGCGCCTGGGAGGAATCACAAGATGCCATTGGAATCTTTTGCGACCTCTCAAAGGCGTTCGATTGCGTTGACCATGAGACACTTTTGCTGAAACTGGAGCACTACGGGGTTAGTAAAACATCTCTTGATTTACTAAGGTCATACCTGAGGGATAGACGGGTAAAAGTACAGGTTAACGGCGTGAACTCATTGGGGTCTGAAACGACTATGGGCGTTCCTCAAGGTTCAATATTGGGTCCATTTCTATTCTTAGTTTATATAAATGATTTACCCCAATTGTTTCAAAATCAACCAAAAATGGTGTTATTTGCCGATGACACATCATTGATTTTTAAAATAAACAGACGGTCACAAAATCTAGACGACGTAAATGACGCTATTCTTCAGGTTCAAAATTGGTTTACGGTAAACAATTTGGTACTTAATGAAAAAAAAACCAAATGTATTCAATTCATTTTACCAAATGTTAGGAATAGTAAATGTGACATCATACTTAATGGAGAGAAACTGGAATTTACTAGTCAAACGGTTTTCCTAGGAATCACGCTAGACGAGAAATTACAATGGGGACCTCATATAACATCTATTGCGGGGCGACTAAGCTCCGCGGCTTATGCTGTTAGAAAGATAAGACAGTTAACAGATGTAGAAACTGCGCGTTTGGTCTATTTTGGCTACTTTCACAGCATTATGTCGTATGGTATTTTACTATGGGGTCGGGCTGCTGACATTGAATCCGTTTTTATTTTACAAAAAAGAGCTGTCAGAGCCATTTATAATCTACGTCGCCGCGAATCTCTTAGGGAACTATTTAAAAATATTAATATAATGACAGTGCCTTGCCAATTTATTTATGAAAATATTATGTATGTAAGAAAAAACTTACATATGTTTAATAAAGTAAGTGATAGACATGACTTTAATACTAGAAACAAGGACAAAATAGCTCAACCATATTTTAGATTGTCTAAAGTCCATACATCTTTTATGGGGTACTGTGTTAAGTGCTACAACAAAATTCCTAGTGATATATTACAACTAAGTGAAACAAAATTTAAATCATATATTAAAAGTACACTCTGTAAAAAAGCTTATTATAATCTAGAGGACTATATTCAAGATAAGAATGCTTGGAAACATGCTGGCCTAGCTCCATAGGACGATCGACAGTCTAGACAAAATCGAGCCGATTGCTAAGTTAAAATACCTAATTTCATACTTAGTATAAATATGTACATAATTATATATATTTGACTCTTTTTATACACTGCTCAGGCTCACATACTGATTCATTGTTTGTTAAAATATAAGGAGTGGTCGTCTACTGTTTCAACATTTTGTAATAATATGTGAACACTGTGTATCTATGTACATATAACTTAGTCTGTCATTCCTTAATCTGTGATACTTTGTACACACTTTCAAATGCCTAGTGTTTTTATGCAAGGTACATCGTATTTACGTATAATTATATAATTCCTGTAAATGCAAATATTGTTAACATCGTTTTTAAAAGAGTAAGTATGGAGTTTCTTGCCCATTCTTCTCCATACAAAACTACCTTTTGGAATGGGCACCTAGAATCGATTTTTTTTTCTCATTTGACGTTCAAAAGTGCCTTACAATGGTCTAATTGAAATAAATGATTTGACTTTGACTTTGACTTTCTTAAATAGATTGGTGATCTCCGTAGTTTACTATACAAATGAAACATAGGTATACCTTAATTACTTAGTCACTGTTCACTAATCTGATTGCCGAACGTAGTGTGTGTATTATTAACCCTTCCTGATATTTTGTTGGTCTTACTCACTTCGAAACCTTGATACTAATAATATATGTGTGTTTCTTTAAAGCTATTGACATTGTCTATCCTATATTGTAACAAACTCAATCATATTTTACACTAGCACTTTGCCCGCGACTTTCCGCGTGAATTTTCTTACAGATCTCAATTTTTTTATAGTAAAATATTTAATATAACGCTCAGGTATAACGTAGGCGATTTTATAAAATCGGTTAAGTATTTTTTTTTTTTTGTATCTATAATAATTATAATTTGTGGGGACATTTCACACACGGCCATCTCACCCCAAACTAGGGAGACACCCTGTACTATGGGTGTCAGACAGCTGATATACATACACAAATACATTTTAAATACATAAGTACATATATAGATAAACAGCACCCAGACACAAGGCAAACACAACTGCCCATGACACAAATGTTTACCCTGGGCGGGAATCGAACCCGCAACACGCAATAGAATATAAACATAACCGGTATTTTGTAAAAACTCTGACAATTTAAAAGTGCCTGTAAATGGTTTAATTGAAATAAATGCTTTGACTTTGATAACATGTTTTTCTACATGACACATTGGTAGCAATATTAGTAACAACATGTTTTTTACGACATGTTTGACGCAGTGGTAGAGCGAATGACTGCTGCGCTGCGTGTTGCGTGTTCGATTCCCGCACGGGACAAATAATTTTATGGTCTAAAGATAGGTTGTTCCGGGTCTGGCTGCTTGTGTATGTGATTTTATACAGGAGCAAACTTTTAAAGAGTGTCTCAGACTACGAACCTGAACAACTTTCATTATGTAGCCAACTCAAAAAATAAACAGCTGTCCTATACATTTTGGCCGAGTTCCTATTGCACTTCTGTATGGAGCAGCTGATTTTTTTTTCGTGCTGTTTGTGTTGGCCCCATAATGAAAGTTGTTTAGGTTCGTGGTATGAGTCATTTCTTAAAAATTTGCTCATGAATTCAATTTCATCCTGTATGTTTGGAATCGCACCCACGATACAAGAAATATTCCTAGTGTGGGACAACGTTAAAAGCTTGCCGTGCCTGTACGTTCGCCCTTCAGTATAACTCCCACTCATTACATTATACACAGGCAAGTTATAATCAGTTGAACAAGGCGCGAACTCTTAACAAGTTGCTACACTGTGGCGCTCATCTCCATAATGTTTGAGCGCGAGGCAGGACAAGTTGCCGCCAATACTCGTGTTGCCATACTCTGGGCTGAGATTAAAATAGGTTATAATGTGTGACTTGTAATTCCATTTACTTAAGGTTGTGCCTGAAATAGAACCTAACTGTATCCTGTATTTCCTTTCTTATATACTGTTTGATAGCGCGTTGTTTAAAAATATACAAACGTGTGTATAGTTTACAGTGCTGTTTACTAATTTTTATCAGCTCAATTAGGTTTACCCAAATGAATCACTCGGCTTCGTAATATCGTCATATTTCAACCAATTTACACAAAACCTTAACAAATTATCCTCATGAATCACTCTGTCCAATGGTGAAAATCGCACGAAAATCCGTTCAGTAATTTTTGAGTTTAACAAGAACAGACAGACAGGCTTTGTTTTATTATATGTAAGGAACAAAGAACAATAGTCAGTTCACTTGATAATGAGCTGCTTAAATAAATAATTATTTAATGTAATTACAGCGATCGCCCAATATTTTTCTGAATGTAACTTTGTAATCTTTTTATAAACACTGCAAGAGATTTGTTACCTACATTATCATTTGGTAGATTATTGTAAAACTGTGCTCCTAATAGTCGTTGTGCTGTAGTTATGTCTTCACAACTTAATTAAAACAGTAAATTGCTATGTAGGTACACTATTAAACTGATCTAAAATGGCTGAAAAGTGTAGTTTATTAGTTATTTAGGTCTCCGCTAAGAGTCAACTAGTGAATTGGGTCAAACTAGGCGGCCGTGAGCTAACAGTCTGCTCTGGCTTATTACCGCCGCGAATTATTACCAACTGTGGCTTAAATATAAGCCTAGCTTGTATCGACAAGTTGAAGCTAAATATTAAGTTTATTTGAGAAAGAAACTTTCTTAATCTTGTAAGTTTCTTTCTCAGAGATATTAAAATAGGCAGAGTAGACGAGGTATGAAACAAAAAACCTTAATAGTCTCCAGCTAGTTGGGGGTCCATCATAGATATGCGGGGGAACACCGTTTTATTACCAATGTGAACCGCCAAATGTGACTGAATTATTATGTGTTAACTTAAATAAGATACCTATTGTAATAAAGGTTAATAAACTTTATTATATAAATTAAGTTTTTAAATATTTGTAAGAACATAAAAAAAACGTGGGATCCCTATCAGGAACGAAGTTCCGCGCGCATTTTTAAATTCCGAATGTAATTCGAAATAAAATCTGTATAGTTATGCACCAGTCTCGATATTCGCCCGCACATACACAGATACGCTAGAAAGAGAGGGCGCGCGTGAGAAAAGGACCCATCCATACGCCATGGATGGGTTTATAACAAAAAGATCTTACGTGACGTTATTATTTTGTGTTTTAATTTTAATTTTGAGTGTGTGACTTGGCTATCGCCTTAGGTTAAGACCTGTTAGGATAGTTTTAAGGAATTTAAATAAAAAACAAATGTTCTCCCGAATCACACCTACCGCAAGTAGCATTAAAAAATATCATTATTTTAATTGTATAATGTCTTCCACAGGGTATCTTCCGCTTGGCGTGTGAGCACGTCCTACGCACCATGCGTCGTGGTCGTGAAACCTTGCTGACGCTGCTAGAGGCCTTCGTGTACGACCCGCTGGTGGAGTGGGGCGGCGCCGCCGGCTCCGGGGGCAAGCGCCGCTGCACCGCGAGAGACGTCCGCGCAGCGCTGGCTATGATGGCCGTCAGGGCGCAGGAGTTGAAGCATCACTTCACTGAAGTCACGTGAGTATTGCTTGTCAACAAACAGAGCGTGGGTGATTGAGAAGTCATAAGTCATTAAGTCATCAATTAAAGTTGAATACAGACATTTAAAATAACTTAAAATTAAATCATTATTGTTAGAATTCAGATGCAATAAAAAAGTTTTTTCAAAAAAAAGGAAACCGCCTTCAAAAACTAAAAAGTTATAAATAACTTTAGCACAGAACACACATTACTTTACTTTCGGGAGTAGGTGGCAATACAAAACAACAAACACAAAGCCACTGCCACCGACTTCCGAAAGTAAAGTAATGTGTGTTCTGTGCTAAAGTTATTTATAACTTTTTAGTTTTAGAAGGCGGTTGCCTTTTTTTTTGAAAAACTTTTTATTTTTAGCTTTTTGTATTGCCGTAACATCCAAATCCATTAAGAAACGGCGACACACATAAAAGAGGTTGTAAGTCCTCCAAAGATTGAAGAAACTAAAACGTCAGCTAAGTATTTTATTGGGATTTCGTTGATTTTTTCAAAAAGGACTGGATCAATTTTGGTAAAATTTATATGGGACCATTTCGGAATAAATCACTTTCGAACAAAAAAAGAATTTTGCGAATCCGTCTTTATATGGCAGAGTTATGCCCGAACATACATAAAATGAAAAAATTGAAACATCCGAATTGATAACCTCCTCCTTTTTGAAGTCGGTTAAAAAAGACAAAATAATAGAGAATAATTAAATAGAAAGATTTAAAGTAGAGAGTAGCCAAGGACCGGGTTGAATGGATTGGAGGGCTGTGTCCAGCAGTGGACTGAGTTGATGATGATAGTGACACTTACACCAGTCTGTTCCTCCTGTCATGAACAAAAGGAATTATTAGTTTCATTTCATTTAAAAAAGCCACAGCAAGAAACGTGACAAATGTCATTGTTTCTACATTATTGTGTCTGGTACGTACAGCGTCATCAACTGGTTACCCTTCATTTCAGAAGAAAATTTAATGCGTGGTGGGGTACCCTTTTGATAACGCTGTCTGTACATATACATAGAGAATGGACTTAACAATACCCTCACCCAATTAACGACATGCTTAAAAGTAAGAAAACGGCTGTGCGACCAATATCTGTCTCTTTTTTCTTGACCTGTAGTGACGAAAGCACGGCGCCACAAAGCATCCGCTCGTATAAGGCTCTGACGTAGACCAATCACAATTCTAGAAAGAGATAACTACTGGCCGCACGGTCGCTTTGTCTCCCTTGCACTTTACTGCTCGTATTACTTCACAGCGGGGTAGTGAACGCTTATACCATTCTCTATGTCTATGGTCTAGTAAGACATCTAGAATCGTTACATTTGACTGGCTTGCCTAATATTGCAACTAGTGTTTGTTCCTACATGAGCATCGAATCTTAAAAACGGCTTCACAACACATACAGCTAGTCTAGCTCAATAGCTATCGTCTAGTAAACGAGTAGTACCGCCGCGCCGCGTTGCTTTGTTACGCCACGATATACTATGCTCATTTCGCTCAGATTTACGTCCTCCAATAAATGCTACACGATATCTGCCGCGATGGATACTCTTACGATGCGTTTATTTATATCAGCTAGCATTAGAGATGGGCTCGGCCCAATCATTAGAACACCGTATAGAATGATTCCACTTTTGCTGAAAAAAGAAAAGGAATTGAGCCCACTAACTTTGTTTTGCTCGTAAAATTAAATTCGCTCTAAGGTAATAAAACTAGAGGACATGTAATCTGATAACGATGAATTATTTTATTTTGGGAACTTCTGCTTGCCTTTAAAGAGCCTGACATTTCTTCTGATTCTTTACTTATGGAACATCCAAATGTACCCATGAATGCAATGAAGAGATTTGATTAAGTATTTTTATTTACAGAAGATTTTAATAAAACTGTTGGCACCGATATCTTGCCCATCCCTATAATTTATGAAATCAGTTTTTAAGTGCATTACTCAACAGAGAATTGAAAGCTACTTTCAGCCCGCAGCGCGTTAACTATTATCGAGGCCAAACGATACAGTAACTGTCCAATAGGTATATACCAGAATAATGTTAATATTAAATAATGTTATATTATTAATGATGAATGGATGATATTATTCATAGTTCACTGAGCTATCAAAATAAACAAAGCTATTGGTGACGATGAAGATATAAATAGTCGGCTGTTTATTGATGTTCAATTATTGTAAACTAGCTTTTGCCCGCGACCTATTTAAAGCTTGGTCGCGAATTTTTCAGTAATTTATCCAAAGCGTTTAGTTTCTACCTAACCCATTTGCGAACGTAATTACTTGAATCATCGAATTCCATAGATATACACTAGAAAAATACCTCCTCATGTTTATAAAAATTCTTGAGGGACTATTTATCAACACAAGGTACCATCTATTGCATAGCAAAATTCGTTACAGCCAAATACACTCCCGTGTAATGTGTCTTGTTGTTAAGGCTTTATCACGTCGTTTTCCCCTTAATAACAAACATCCTCGAATAGTACCCGTCTTGTACGCCGCCTCACATTTCATGTCAATTTGTATTCGTATTTAAAGTTAATGTTCCAACTAAAATGCGCATCAATATAACATGCTTGCCATTTCCTCTGAATTATTAATTCGACGCGTCAATATGCCTCGTTGAAATTAATAACGTGAAGTGTTTATTTATTGCCAAATATTTATTTTCAGACAACAATTTTTGGACGTGCTTCCCGAAATAAAGCAGTGCGCAGAGAACTGGCTAAAAGAGAACGAGGAATTAAAGTCAGTGGAGACAAGACTACAAGACTGTCATCAACAGATGGCCCTCATCAAGGAAATTGAAGCCTACGGACCAAACCTGAACAACCATCCGCTATATGCCATCTCTCAGAAGTACACGTCTTACAAACAAGCGAAGAACGCCGTGGAAGACTCCATGAAAGCGTTAGTGAAGATACTCAAAGACTTCGATACTCAAATCGAAAACTTCGCGAACACGACAGAAGCTCTCAACGGCCCACAGCTCATGGCGTGGGTGCAAGAATTCTCCGGTAGCGACGAAGAAGAGCAACCGATATTTGAACATATTAAAGAGTTCCTTACCAATGCTGGACAAGGTGCCATGATATCGCAATGCGAACAAGCCGAGACGGAACTGTATCAAAGCATGAAGCAAACCCACCACCTCGTCAGGTCCTGCCTCGAGCTGCTATCGCAGTACGTGGCGGTGTCTCAGTACTACCCGCAGAGTCACACAGAGTACCATCGCGTGGTGATGTTCAGGAAGTTCTTAGCTGCAGCCCTAGAGAGCAAGTCTCCCGAAGTTTGCCGCGAAGTATCCAGCCAAGTGACAGCCCTGATAAACGCTGACAACAACAAAGGCGACACGTCACAACAAATCATTAACTACAACTACCGTCTGCAAACCATGAATGTCGAAGCAAACGCTAGCTTGACCAAAGCTATAGAAAGACTACAGTTGGAAGGTGGTCCTGATGCCTTAGCTTTGGCTCAAGAAGCTTACCGCGAGGCGAAAACGAACATCAGCAACTGGGTGAGAACTGAAGAAGGCGCAGGAGCAGCTCTGGAGTGCGTCGTCATCGGCATGCTCTGCAATCTTAACCGACGATACTTGATGTTGGAGAACGGAGCGCAAAGCGCAGGCGACTGTCTTGTAGACTTAACATCAAGAGAAGGAGAGTGGTTCTTGGACGATATGAGTGCATTATCTATGCAAGCTGTTGAGCTCTTGTCATTGCTGCCTTTACAATCAGCTTCGGTCGAAGATGCGGCGATGCCGGTGGCAGTGGAGTGTGTTCGGAATGCAAACCTGCTGCTTGCTGACCTAGTGCAGCTGAACTACAACTTTAGCACCATCATCCTGCCCGAGGCGCTGAAGAAGGTGCACTCCGAGGACCCGTCGGTGCTGCTGATGATCAGTGAGCTGAATGCCGTCATCATGAACTCCCCGGTGCCTCTCAACGAGCTGCTGACGCAGTTGGAGTTGCATCTTAGATATTTGGTTTTGGATATGGAGGTTAGTTTCAATTTATTAATTTTGTAGAATGTAACCCAAGACAACGAGAAATCAGGGTGGAGTGCGTATCAGAAATATTTGCCGAAGACGTCACAACTGCAGTCTGCCATCAAGTACTCTGATATGAAAGTGTCTTGAATCTTCATAACCATACTCTTTCTCCCAGTCCCCAGCCAGCAGTGCTCCACTCCTGGCGGCGGAGGTACGGTCTCGCTACGAAGCCCTGCTGTCCGCCCCCACCCTCGAGGCCGAGGGTCAGTCTGCCGGCCGCATGTTACTCATGGGCTTCAACGGCCTGTTCGCGGCGGTGGAGCTGAGGGCCCGGGAACTAGCTGACCACCTGGCGATACCCATTCCTCCCGCCTGGCGGAAAATTGACCACATCAGCGAGTCTATGCATATGTCGGTGAGTGTGTGTTACCAGATAGAAATACACATGATAGTATATCAAAGATTTTGACGTGACAACGTCTTATAATTCGATAGAGCCGGCTGCACGCACGAAAAAACTTGACGTATGCGGCGGTACGGCGTTACCTCGCTCTGAGGCGTTCCATGTAAGGCTTGAAGTGCAAGCGAGAGCGCGGAATGATCGACAAAGAAGCACAATCGGCATGATTCTTTCGCGTTGTCACGTTCAGCTATCGTCAGTAAACCGACTTTACAGACAACCAATTTTTTTTGTTTAATTTTAGATACAACAGGCGCTTTGAATTGAGATTGGTCATCTCTTAACTGCCATAGCATCTCTATTTTTAAAAGTGTTTTCACGTATAGAAGCAATGAGAATAATGACTTGTGTCATTATTTGTAAAAACTGAATTTAAAAATGTGTTCATGGAGTCTCTTGCTCGTTCTTCTCCATAGAGACCTACCTACGTTTTGGAACGAGCAACTAGCTTCAACTTTCTGTCTAACTGACCGACTCCTTGACAATAGGAAATATAACGCCACTAATGAATTGATATACTTTTATGAACTGTCAAATCGCGATTCCCCATAGATTTTGTATAGCATTAGTCAAAAGTGACGTCACTTTTGTGCAAACTCAATTGACCAACCATTTATTTATTTAAAAGCAACAAAAAATCGAATATTACAGTTAATTGAAAGTTACAGACGACACGGTTGGCGCAGTGGCTGAGCGATCGACTGCTACGCCGCGTGTTGCGGGTTCGATTCCCGCCCAGGGTAAACATTTGTGTGATGAGCACTTGTGTTTGCCTTGTGTCTGGGTGTTGTTTATCTATATATGTATGTATTTAAAAAAAAAGAAAAAGTATTTGTGTGTATATCAGCTGTCTGACACCCATAGTACAGGGTCTCCCTAGTTTGGGGTCAGATGGCCGTGTGTGAAAATGTCCCCACATATTATTATTATTATATTTTATATACTTTATGTATCTCGGGACCCAGAGGTCCCGGGCCTTTGTAAGGCGTACGAGGAGCCGAAGCCAACTCGCAGAGGCCCCTTAGGTAGCTTTATATGAAATAAGACATCAACCGACGATTATCCCTGTATGCACTATGCAAGTGCACCCAAGGACAACCCCCGGTTGGTGCAGGACTATTACAGGACATGGAAACTTATATGAAATAAGACATCAACCGACGATTATCCCTGTATGCACTATGCAAGTGCACCCAAGGACAACCCCCGGTTGGTGCAGGACTATTACAGGACATTATTATTATTATTATTATTATTATTAATTAGGTTTTTAGAGTTAGAAAAATTAATTAGGTTTTTAGGATTAGAATGAAGTTTTTTTTTTTTTTTAAGTTGTGTCTTGAAATTATTTGTAATGGTGTCTTCTACCCAATTGAAAAGTGCTTGTAAATGGTTTAATTAAAAAAAGCACTGTGGCACTCGGGGACTGCCGTGGTAAAGCTATTGCATAGCATTTTATATATATATTATGTATACATAGGTACACCTCCACCCTCCTACCCTCCATACCCCCTGCTGCACCCCTACCCCTAACCCCCCTACCTCCCCCCCCCCCCGCCTCCGTACCCCATATATATATATATAGGGTACGGAGGCGGGGATGATTATATATACCATATACATACACGTTAAGCGAACGCTCGGCCGAGCTACATGGTAGGCGGAGTGGGGGGAGTCAGGTTTTATTTTCGTTACGGAATTTCTTGATTCGGTCGCCGCGCTCAAAGCCTGCGATAAAAGCTAAGTAATAGCTTAATAAATGCTTTGACTTGAGTTAGTGTTGTCCCGCAGGCGGCGCTGCAGAGCCCCGTGCTGCGCGGCGTGCTGGAGGACATGTTCCTGGTGCGGCGCGTGCAGAGCGTGGCGGAGGTGTTCGCCATGTGCGCGCAGAGCGCCTGCGCCTTCAAGGGGACGGGGCCGCCCGCGCTGTTCGACGACGCCGCGCTCTGCAAGCCTGTCAGACGGTAACTAATAGCACAGTCTATAAATCATACAGTCGTCCGACGAAGACGTCTAGACAGAGCAATCGTGCGGGGCGTGAGGGGCGAGACGGGGGAAGGGCGCTCCCGAACTGCATACGCTACCGTGTTAGTAGTTCGGGAGAAAATTTTCAGGGCTATCATGTGTCAGTTTCTTTTTGTTCTAATTAATGTAAAATAATTTTATTAAAATGGTGCATACGACGTGTGTTGTGAAAGATTGCAAGTCGTCATTTTACATTAATAAAGAACTGCAATTTCATCAATTTCCATGGATGCGCAAAGGTAAACAAATAAATAAAATATTGTTTATTTGATATAAAGAAAATACTTGAAATTATCCTGAGGCCTTGCCGCCAACTTGGCGGCGCGAAGTGTAGCCGACATTTATTTCTTGTGCGCTGGCCAAGATGACGCCGACGAAAATTTGCAAATTTTTCGTCATTGGTATCATTTCCATGGTTCTCGAGGTCGCTTAAAACGATTATGGGGTCGAAATTAGAATCCAAGATGGTGTCGACATAAATTTTAAAAATTTACGTCTTGGGTGTCATTTTCATGGTTTTCGAGGTCGCTAAAAACGACTATGGGGTCGAAATTAAAATCCAAGATGGCGTCGACGAAAATTTGCAATATTTTCGTCATGGGTGTCATCTTTATGGTTTTCGAGGTCGCTAAAAACGATTATGGGGTGGAAATTAAAATCCAAGATGGCGCCGAGGAAAATTTGCAAATTTTTCGTCATGGGTGTCATTTTCATGTTTCTCGAGGTCGCTTAAAACGATTATGGGGTCGAAATTAGAATTCAAGATGGCACCGAGGAAAATTTGCAAAGTTTTCGTCATGGGTATCATTTTCAAGGTTTTCGAGGTCGCTTAAAACGATTATGGGGTCGAAATTAGAATCCAAGATGATCCAAGATTTAAAACCGTTTTTTTACGCAATTTTTATGTACAAGTTTTTAGTTTTGTTCCTTTTTAAATCTGTCAAAGCATATTACAGCATTCTGTTGCTTAAGCCCTTTCATTTGATATCCATATTGAAGGGGTTGTGAAAAGAAAAATGGGCCATCTTGGATTTACAATGAAACCGAATGTATTAAATTGCGCACCTTTAGTTCTCATGACAATATATGTCATGAGAACTAAAGGTGCGTACAAAATTTCAGATCAATCCGTCAACAGGAAGGGGGTCAAATTTCAATTGCTAGATTTGACCCAAATAAACAGGTCCAGCTAAATAAAACCGTTTAATGAGTACATTCTTACCTATATTTTTTTTTTAAAGTTAAACGCTTGATGAAAATTTCACTCGCCCAACGATTTTATTTTTCTAGCTAGGACCTACCAAGTTATTTTTTAGCTTTAAGTACTACATTGTCCATGTCATTTTAATCTTTATTTTCAATTAAACCGTATAATTGAAACATTTTTTGCTCATTTTTTATTTTAAGTTTTTATGTTTGTTAAGTATATTTTACATTTGTCATAGCATAGATACCCATATTAAAGGGTTGTGAAAAGAAAAATGAACCTGCCATTTTGTTGCTGGCCATATTAGCTTTTCATAACGAACTCTATTTTACTAATCAAGCCCTTTCATTTGAAACATAAATTGAGGAAGTAGTGATAAAATATGTAATCCGCCATTTAGTAGTGGCGGCCATCTTGGATTTACAATGATACCGAATTTATTAAATTATACTAATACTAAAGGTGCATAACAAATTTCAGATAAATCCGTCAACAGGAAGGGGGTCAAATTTCAATTACTTGATTTGATACGAACAAATAAATAAACAAACAGGGCAAGCTAAATAAAACTGTTTAAAAAACGATATTTTTGATAATGGTTGGTGTTAATAATAATTTTGATCTAAAATAGATTAAAAAATATTGTTTACTTGAGACAACTCTAGCTGTTGTGACAATGTCTACACGTTGTCGGCATTAACAAGGAGATCAAAGGCGTCGTCCTACTGTATGTTTTTATACTGTGCTAATAGTCTAGACAACATGCAATTTAGTTTTAACAAGTAATCGGTGAATATACATTAAAAAAAACCGGACAAGTGAGCTCGGCGAGTCGGACTCGCCCACCGAGGGTTCCGTACATATTAGTAGGTACATATCCATGCTTCTATAGGTACTAATCCATACCTACTATCCATACTTTAATCTACTTAATATTATAAATGCGTTTTTTGCGACATAAACGGCCGTATCTTTTTTTCACGTTAACATCGAGGGTTGATCTTTTTACAGCATCAAGGCACCGTAGACTTGAGTATATGGTTTTAATTTCAACTCGATATCTCCACGCGTTCCCGAGATAAAAATTCTTGACAGAGAGAGCAGACAGACAGACGGACAACAAAGTGATCCTATAAGGGTTCCGTTTTTTCCTTTTAAGGTACGGAACCCTAAAAAAGACTATTATAAACAACCTAAGACTAATTTATTCCAAAATAGACTTAATTCTAACAATATCAAAACATAAATATTTCAATCAATTATCAAAACTCGAGCGAACATAATCATCTGTTAGCATTTATAACAAGAAACACACAAGTACACAATATATGGAAGGTACTCACTGTAAAGTAGTGTAGGTACCAAACCCTTTCTGTACGACGACTCAGCAACAAGTGAACCTTAATCTGATCAAGCACGCCCTTTTATAATACTCAGATACCCTCACTACTAAAAAAAAAAAAAAATCCCTAACAATACATTTAAAAAAAGATTCCGACGAATTGAGAACCTCCTGCTTTTTTGAAGTCGGTTAAAAACCTAAACTATCAACTCCGTAAGATAAGTGAAAATAGTTTTTACTTAGATTGCATGAAATAATAAAATAAATCAAAATCATTTATTGTGGATCATAGGGTCTTCTTCTCCATACGAAACTACCATTTGGGAATGGGCAACTAAATTCAATTTTCCTAATATGCCGTTCAAAAGTGCCTTTTAATGGTCTAATTGAAATAAATAATTTGACTTTGACTTTAAATACCTGTAAATAAAGATCGGCTTTACCCATCGACATTTTTGTCACTCTTGTCTATGTGACTAGTGTGTTTTTAATGTCCATTTTTATTAATTTTAACCATCATGTACAATGCGGTCAATGTATCTTGGCGCGTCTGAAGTTAGCTGTTTGGCTGCGGAATGGAACTTCTAAGAACGAAATTGTCTACTGCGCAGCTAATCGGCTAACTTCAGACGCGCCAAGATACGTTGACTGTACTGTACGTGCCTAAATATTGTTGCACATACTTTTATTTAAGTATTACTCTTTAGTGTTACCTATAGCTACTGTAAACTTATAAACTTTTAAGTCCGGGTGTTGTAAATGTTACGTGTGTGTCAGGTTTACTGCTGAGTACGTGTCCCGCGGCGTGCTGGGCGTGCACAGCAAGGCGCTGGCTAGCGTGCTGTGTCTGTTGCTGCGACGCGCGAGGCTCGACCTTCACGCTGAGGTCGAGCAGAAGGAGATCGGTGAGGAGTGTTTATTTTTATTTTATTGAAAGAAACAGTATATTTTAGTAAAATAAATCGTTAACATTAATCATACAACAGATAAAATATACAATTTATTTGTAAATGATTCTAATAGTATTCTTACAATATAAGGTGCTAACCCCCCCTTTGGTGAGGCCTATGTCCAGCAGTGGACGTCTTTCGGCTGAAATGATAATGATGAATATAAGGTGCTATAAAAATATCTGCCACGGCTGCAATGGGAGACAGTATTGTGTTTATAGATTACAATAGTAAAGATAAATTATTGATCATTTGTCACATTTTTTTTCATACAAAAAATTGTACGTATAAATTTGAATTGATTTATTCGCATTAAACCATCACGTAGACTTGCTGTTGCCGCACCGCACCGAATAGGTACAATTCAATCGTTTCGTTTCGCAAAACGCCGGCGCCGTTCATACACTGTTGCCATTCTTATCATTTATCAAACGATGCCGAGCGCTGCGCATCGGCACTCGTCGGGACGTCGCGTCGTCAAAGAGCCGCGCGCCCCCACCCTGACCCGCACTACCTCGTTCGTCGCACGCGCCAGCCGACCGCCCGCTCGCCAGCCGCCCCCCGCCCGCTGGGAAGTTAGTTTTAATTAGCGGTTAGCGACGGGATAATCGCTCGCGCTTCCTTTAAAAATGCCTCCCAGACGACGGTATTCCAATCAAGAATATCTTGAAATGGTGTTGTGCTACCGCGCGCATGCAGTAAACTTATACCAGCAGAGGTTTGGTGTGCGAGTGAGTTATCATACATATCATTAGAAGTGTGGAAGAACTAAAAAGGCGCATCAAACGCGCATTTATCAGCCAGGAGAGGGCGCTACTGTGCTCACGTAAACAAACAGCTCCGTATATTAAACTTATAAAAAATAGTTTGAGTGATCATTTAGTAACATTATCGTGCTTTGGTGAATACTTATGTGATAATCAGTGAGTGTTATTGAAGACCATGAGAAATATTCAATAAAACGAGAAAAAACTGTTAAAAGTGCCAGGAAAAATAACGAACATTGAATTCAAAAAATACCGCACAAAGCTTTCGAATTACTTCCAAAACTATATCGTCCCATAACACAGAAGGAAGGAAAATCCCAAAAGGTACATAATAAATACCAACTATACAATAATTCTTCAATTTACATAAAATTGCATTATCAACCCTGATTGATTGGCTACCTTCAACGCCATCTGTTGACAACAAATGGACAATAGACAATAAATCTTAAATTTATCGCTACTCTACACTAGAGGGAGTAACCGGCAGTCAATTAGAACTAAGTAAATACCTCACGAGATGGCGCCTACTCCGCTATGCTCAGGATGTCAACAAAAAGTACCGATAAAAGAAAATCTAACTTGTTCTCTTTGCAAGTGCAAATATGATTTGGAATGCGCTGGTGTCTCTAAAGATCAATACCTCAAGACGATGACTTTAGAACACAAAAAGTCTTGGAAATGCCAGACTTGTATTTGCAAAATACCTAAGACAGGCAACACTGATACACCAATACGTTCTACAAGGGATCCAGAATGTACCCAGGACCCAATGACACCAATAGAGGAAAACCATATCACAATGAGAAAAACAATAAGAAACCCAAATGATGACACAACTTGCTCTGACAACTTTAGTTTTATAGGAGATACTTTGCGAACTCAAGAAAACATTGAAATTTTGAAAGATACACAAATCCAACCATTGATGCAAAGTTTAAGCGAACTAATAGTATTACGCTTGAAAGAAAATAACAAGTCTATAATAGAAGAATTGCAAAGTACAATTCAGATTGAAATTAAAAAAGCTATTGCCGATATAAGACAAGATTTTGACCGGAAGACTAGCGATTTAACCATGCAAAACAACGACCGAAAACTGGAAATAGAAAAAATTAACGCCAAGCTAGATAGCCTTCATTATGAAAATGAGGCACTTAAGAAACAAATAAAGGAATTATCAATCATTTCATCCCGATCATCACATACTCCTGAAATAAATCATAAAAAAATTGTTCTATACGGTCTTACTGAGTATTATAGAGAACCCCAAAGCGAACTTTATAATAGGCTTATAGAACTATTCCGAGATATTGCGAACGTAGACCTATCAGGGTACATTGAAGACATGTATAGAGTGGGAAGAAAAGGCTTAAAGAACAGACCGTTGGTTATTGAGTTGCTCAGCAAAAGAATGACGAAATACATCGTGAACAGCAGCCAATATTTTCAAGGAACTGGATTGTTTATATCGGAGTTTTTAGATGTGACTGCACAGAAGGAGAGAGCAAAACTGAGAGATGAACTACTTAAGGCCAGGAAAAAT
The DNA here is from genome assembly GCA_947361185.1 of Charanyca ferruginea. Taxonomy (NCBI): domain Eukaryota; kingdom Metazoa; phylum Arthropoda; class Insecta; order Lepidoptera; family Noctuidae; genus Charanyca; species Charanyca ferruginea. Next base: position 1,125,160 of record OX376071.1, on the reverse strand, counting down.
GGCCTGCATGCAATTATAAGGAATAACATATTATACATAGACGGAAAACCTACCAAACCTATCAACATTCAAGAAAACCAAAGGAAAAATCCACAAATTAATTCGAGCTACCAGGGAAATGATATAATAGCAATGAGCAATATTGACCAACCTTGCAACACATCCATAACTGATGGAACTGAAAATTGTACATTTCGTAAATAAAATCGATAACAACACATCATTTAAAATAATGTTTCAAAATTTTCAAAGTCTTTACAATAAACAGGACATTCTCGAAGCTTTCATTACTCAAAATCCATCATACAAAGCAATAGGCATCTCGGAGACCTGGCTTACGCAAGAAAAGTTGAATATAATTCATTTCAGTGGATATAAATTCGCAGCATCTTACTGCCGCAGCACTAGGACAGGTGGAGGAGTTTGTATCCTACTACAGGATCATATAGACTGCATCCAGAGAAACGACATTACGGACATGTCTATAGAATATGTTGTATGTGCTACTGAACTACCTAAAGAAAACCTGCTAATCATAACCATGTATTGGAACAAAAGACAAGAAGAAACATTCTATCTACAGTTACAAAAAATTCTAAGATATGTGAATATGAAATACCCTACACTTAATGTCATTATAGGAGGCGATTTTAATATAAACATCCTGTCCGATAACTTAAAATCGTACCAATTTTTAAACCTTATGCAGGAATTTAGGCTCACACAGCACATAAAAACCGCGACACGCATAACACCTACTACAAACACATGTTTAGATCTCATATTCACAAACTTCAAATGTAAAGATATGTATACAACGGTAGAAGAGCTAGGTTTTTCCGATCACAATAGTATAATTTTACATTTAAAATTACCCAAACAAACAAAGACAACATGGTACACAAAAAAAAGGCGATTTAACAATACAAATATGTTAAAATTTAAATCAAAACTGCAAGAAATAAACTGGAATGATATAATAACGGCTGATAAAAATATTAATGAAAACTATGAAGCTTTTAACGAAATCCTAATTAGCATCCTAAATCAATGTATTCCATTAAAAAAATATAAATTAAAAACAAATTATAATAAATACTGGCTCTCAAAAGGTATAAAAAATAGCTGCAAAAATAAAAGACTAATGAAAATACTAATTAACAAAACAAAAAATCATATTTTAACGCAATACTCCAAGAAGTATGAAAAAATACTAAAGAAAACTGTAGTGACAGCAAAAAAACAACACTTTAAACATAAAATGATAAAATCAAGCAATAGAGTTAAAACAATGTGGGGTATAATAAATGAACGGACAAATAAAAAAATTGGACGCGAAAAACAGAACATAACTTTACAAACAAATTACAATAATATGACTTCAGAGCCCAAAGAGGTAGCTAACACCTTCAATAAGTTCTTTGCTTCAATTGGGAAAACTAGTTCGAGCCCATCTGGCAGTAAACCAAAAGGAATACCTTTAAAGTCTACAACAGAAAATTCGATCTTTCTGAGTCCAGCAGATCCTTACGAGATAAATGCGCTAATAAAAAACTTAAAAAATAAGACGAGCTATGGCATGGACGAACTACCACCTACATTACTGAGACTATGTGCAGATGAGTTAACTCTTCCATTCTATAAACTGGTAAACCAATCTTTCGAAGAAGGTACATTTCCCAACCTCTTGAAAAAGGCCCTTGTAAAGCCTATACACAAGAAAAATTCAAAATCTGACCCAAATAACTACCGCCCCATCGCTCTCCTACCAACTGCATCAAAAATATTTGAGAAAGCCATGTGCAACCGTGTCTACGCTTATTGTGAAAAATACAATATATTTAATGACTGCCAAAATGGCTTCAGGAAAAACCGATCCACAACCCTCGCCATCTATAAATACATACAAGAGGCGCTCGAAATTATTAATTCCAAAAAATATGCAATAGGATTACTGCTGGATATGACAAAAGCTTATGATAAAGTACAATTTAACATCTTATTAAATAAACTATACGGCATAGGGATCCGTGGTAAATGCCATGAATGGTTCACATCATATTTACAGGATAGAGAGCAATTAGTGGAGTTAGAATATTATAACCAAAAAACTAACGAAATAGAAGTGTTCCGGTCCGAAAACATACAAATGACCGCTTCAATCCCACAGGGTAGTGTGATAGGGTGCTTCCTATTTTTAGTTTACATAAACGACCTCCCGAGGCATATCAGTGAACCTTGTGTTTTGTTCGCGGATGATATATCCATTCTTACCTCATGTGAAACTAATCTTAACCTTAATGACAAATTAAATTCAATACTTGATGCTACAACTCACTGGATGATGGAACATAACCTAGAAATCAACTATAATAAGACCAAAATATTGTCATTTCACCCAATACAAAAAAAACCTATACAAATAAACTTCAGTTATAAAAATTACAATTTGGAACTAGTAAATCAATTCACCCTATTAGGACTAGACATAGATACACACATAAATTGGAAGTCGCATATCCAGAAATTAAAATCAAAATTATCAACATTTTCATACGCCCTTCGGGAAATCAAAAAAACTACAGACATAAATACTGCGTTGGTAACATATTACGCATATGCCTATGCATGGCTTAAATACGGTGTCATATTATGGGGTAATAGTACGGACTCACCCACACTATTCACCCTACAAAAAAAACTTATAAGAATTATAGTAAATATTGAACAAACAGATAGCTGTAAGCCCCACTTCCAGGAACATACAATTTTAACCCTACCGTGCCTCTACATCTTTGAAATTTGTAAATTTGTACGTAGACACCCGAATTTCTACACAAAAAGACAAGACATACAAACTCAAATTACCTTAAGACATCAAAATAGATTAAACATACCTACATCCCGACTCAAAATGCACTCATCAAGTACCTATGTCATGTCGATAAAAATATATAACAAGTTACCAGAAGAGATAAGAAATATAAATAAATACAACATCTTTATTCATAAATTAAAACTATTCCTATTAGACAAAAGCTATTATAATATTAACGAATACTTAAATGAAAGACAATAAATACATTCTTAAAAATATATAAAATTCACGTGTATTTATCAAGAAATGTATTTAATTAAATACTATATTACTACTGAATCTATAAATTGTCTCAAATTGTGATACACGTAAATAAAATGTATCTCTTTATTTATAATTTTTAAACTAATTAAACTATGATCTCATTAAATAAGTATTAAGTAATTACCTAAGTAAATATATAAGTATTAAATAAGTATACATTCTAATAATAATACCTATAATATTTATAATAATTGTAATAATAAAATAAGTATCAATTGTAATAACCTAAATGTAATAATAGTATTTTAAGAAAATAGGTACCCACTTACCAGTAATAGATTTATTTATGTTATTGTTTTTGACTTTTATGCAAATGTAAGTAATTAGGTACTATTCAATGTTCATGTGTAATTTTATTTTAATTTTAGTTAATAATATAATAACAATAATTATGCTGTGCCCTCACAGGGTCTACAAAGATTCTTAGCTCTAAGCCTGTTAATTCATCTTGTTAAACTTTGTAGAATGCAAATAAATAAATGAAATGAATGAAATGAAATTTAGGCAAGTAAAAAGTGAAACGGACGTGACATTAAATAAAGTGAACAGACATGTACGTAAGCGTGCCTACATTGGTGTGCAACGCGAAGGCGAAGGCAACGCCAAGTTACTATAATTTATCGTTATTTGATACCTAAGTATTAATCTAAGCACCTACTGTTTAAAAATAATAAGAAAAAAATTGCGATTCTTACACTAACTTGTCAGTCCAAAGCCTGTTTTAAGTGTGATGGGAAGTTTATCATCTTATTTACCTACGTCAGTTTTTTGGAAGAATGCGGTAGCTGGTAAGTAATTGCACTTTTAAAACACTTTTTTCCCTGCGTATTATTGTGTACCTAGTAGGTTAGATAGCGACGAACTAATCAGCTGATTTCAGTTTTCATTCACAGAACAGATAGAAAGAGATAGTAGTTGTTTTCATTGACGAAGCGACACATCGCGCGTAATTTGTGAAACACGTTATGCAGAGTAGAGTCAATGTTTATTAAACTACTTTATTTTCTCAAATTAAATTAACTATTCTGGGGTACGAAAGTTCTTCACTATTGTAATCTTTAAACACAATACTACCTCCCATTAAAGCCGTGGCAGATATTTTTATAGCACCTTATATATTATTATTGAAGTGAAAACTTTTTTAACCCTCAACACGGTTAAAAAAGTTTTCATTTCAATGATTTTTGGTATGGGCAAAATGTATAGGTTCGTGTCATAGATTTGTTATGATTTCGTCAAGGAGATATCAATTTTATCTATAAAGAAATACAAGTTTAAATTGAATGCATTTATTATAGTGATGCCTAGCTGGGTAGTGAAACTGGTTCGTTAAACAACTTCTCCTGCAGAAGGACGAAAATTAATGACAAAAAAATAGTTATTTCAAAGTTTTAAGTTTTCACTTCTGCTGGCAGTCCCTATGACTGCTTATTTTTGTTATTGTATGTTTATATTTTAACACTTTCCTTGTTTCATGAGTCACATACAGTTCAGGTTGATTATACAACTATTGTGTTTGCTTCACGAACAGTGAGTGTTAATACTGATGGATATGTGTTGAGTTTAAAACTCATTTAGTAAAACTGGCAAAAATGCGTGACGGGCGCGTTTTTTCGACGTGACAAAGCGTGTGCGTTGCGTACACTTCGTTCCGTCTTTAGAAACATTGGAATTAAATGCTTCTCCTTTGCAATATAAAGTTTAAAATAAATCGATATATTTTGTTAATTATTGAACAACTTTACGTATTTTTGTTTATTAAATTAAACAGTATTCTTATTTTTTGCTAACCATAATCTGTTAACACATTCATTGTGGTATTCATTACATATTTTTTATGATAATTTAGGTAAAAGTATTGATTATAACACTTTAACAGTGGCGAAAGTTTAGAATTATTTTGCTCGGCGCAGTCTTAAGGTAGTTTAATAACGTTGTGTGTGCAGGCGCATCATGGAGCGTGCCGCTGGAGTCCCTGTGCGAGAAGGCGCGGCGTCGCTGTGCGGCCGGCGCGCTCAGTGCGGAGCGCGGCGCGGCGCAGGCGCGGGGGCTGCAGGCGGCGCGCGCCAGGGTGCTGCGGGCCAGCCGCGCCAGAGAGGAACATGCGCGCCGCACGGCTGTCGCACACCGCGCCAGGCTGCTGCACGCTGCGCACGCGCAGCTACACGCTGAGGTACAGTGTACTATACTATACTATACTATACTCACTGCGGGCCAGCCGCGCCAGAGAGGAACATGCGCGCCGCACGGCTGTCGCACACCGCGCCAGGCTGCTGCACGCTGCGCACGCGCAGCTACACGCTGAGGTACAGTGTACTATACTATACTATACTATACTCACTGCGGGCCAGCCGCGCCAGAGAGGAACATGCGCGCCGCACGGCTGTCGCACACCGCGCCAGGCTGCTGCACGCTGCGCACGCGCAGCTACACGCTGAGGTACAGTGTACTATACTATACTATACTATACTCACTGCGGGCCAGCCGCGCCAGAGAGGAACATGCGCGCCGCACGGCTGTCGCACACCGCGCCAGGCTGCTGCACGCTGCGCACGCGCAGCTACACGCTGAGGTACAGTGTACTATACTATACTATACTATACTCACTGCGGGCCAGCCGCGCCAGAGAGGAACATGCGCGCCGCACGGCTGTCGCACACCGCGCCAGGCTGCTGCACGCTGCGCACGCGCAGCTACACGCTGAGGTACAGTGTACTATACTATACTATACTATACTCACTGCGGGCCAGCCGCGCCAGAGAGGAACATGCGCGCCGCACGGCTGTCGCACACCGCGCCAGGCTGCTGCACGCTGCGCACGCGCAGCTACACGCTGAGGTACAGTGTACTATACTATACTATACTATACTCACTGCGGGCCAGCCGCGCCAGAGAGGAACATGCGCGCCGCACGGCTGTCGCACACCGCGCCAGGCTGCTGCACGCTGCGCACGCGCAGCTACACGCTGAGGTACAGTGTACTATACTATACTATACTATACTCACTGCGGGCCAGCCGCGCCAGAGAGGAACATGCGCGCCGCACGGCTGTCGCACACCGCGCCAGGCTGCTGCACGCTGCGCACGCGCAGCTACACGCTGAGGTACAGTGTACTATACTATACTATACTATACTCACTGCGGGCCAGCCGCGCCAGAGAGGAACATGCGCGCCGCACGGCTGTCGCACACCGCGCCAGGCTGCTGCACGCTGCGCACGCGCAGCTACACGCTGAGGTACAGTGTACTATACTATACTATACTATACTCACTGCGGGCCAGCCGCGCCAGAGAGGAACATGCGCGCCGCACGGCTGTCGCACACCGCGCCAGGCTGCTGCACGCTGCGCACGCGCAGCTACACGCTGAGGTACAGTGTACTATACTATACTATACTATACTCACTGCGGGCCAGCCGCGCCAGAGAGGAACATGCGCGCCGCACGGCTGTCGCACACCGCGCCAGGCTGCTGCACGCTGCGCACGCGCAGCTACACGCTGAGGTACAGTGTACTATACTATACTATACTATACTCACTGCGGGCCAGCCGCGCCAGAGAGGAACATGCGCGCCGCACGGCTGTCGCACACCGCGCCAGGCTGCTGCACGCTGCGCACGCGCAGCTACACGCTGAGGTACAGTGTACTATACTATACTATACTATACTCACTGCGGGCCAGCCGCGCCAGAGAGGAACATGCGCGCCGCACGGCTGTCGCACACCGCGCGAGACTGCTGCACGCTGCGCATGCGCAGCTACACGCGGAGGTACAGTGTACTATACTATACTATACTATACTCACTGCGGGCCAGCCGCGCCAGAGAGGAACATGCGCGCCGCACGGCTGTCGCACACCGCGCGAGACTGCTGCACGCTGCGCATGCGCAGCTACACGCGGAGGTACAGTGTACTATACTATACTATACTATACTCACTGCGGGCCAGCCGCGCCAGAGAGGAACATGCGCGCCGCACGGCTGTCGCACACCGCGCGAGACTGCTGCACGCTGCGCATGCGCAGCTACACGCGGAGGTACAGTGTACTATACTATACTATACTATACTCACTGCGGGCCAGCCGCGCCAGAGAGGAACATGCGCGCCGCACGGCTGTCGCACACCGCGCGAGACTGCTGCACGCTGCGCATGCGCAGCTACACGCGGAGGTACAGTGTACTATACTATACTATACTATACTCACTGCGGGCCAGCCGCGCCAGAGAGGAACATGCGCGCCGCACGGCTGTCGCACACCGCGCGAGACTGCTGCACGCTGCGCATGCGCAGCTACACGCGGAGGTACAGTGTACTATACTATACTATACTATACTCACTGCGGGCCAGCCGCGCCAGAGAGGAACATGCGCGCCGCACGGCTGTCGCACACCGCGCGAGACTGCTGCACGCTGCGCATGCGCAGCTACACGCGGAGGTACAGTGTACTATACTATACTATACTATACTCACTGCGGGCCAGCCGCGCCAGAGAGGAACATGCGCGCCGCACGGCTGTCGCACACCGCGCCAGGCTGCTGCACGCTGCGCACGCGCAGCTACACGCTGAGGTACAGTGTACTATACTATACTATACTATACTCACTGCGGGCCAGCCGCGCCAGAGAGGAACATGCGCGCCGCACGGCTGTCGCACACCGCGCCAGGCTGCTGCACGCTGCGCACGCGCAGCTACACGCTGAGGTACAGTGTACTATACTATACTATACTATACTCACTGCGGGCCAGCCGCGCCAGAGAGGAACATGCGCGCCGCACGGCTGTCGCACACCGCGCCAGGCTGCTGCACGCTGCGCACGCGCAGCTACACGCGGAGGTACAGTGTACTATACTATACTATACTATACTCACTGCGGGCCAGCCGCGCCAGAGAGGAACATGCGCGCCGCACGGCTGTCGCACACCGCGCGAGACTGCTGCACGCTGCGCATGCGCAGCTACACGCGGAGGTACAGTGTACTATACTATACTATACTATACTCACTGCGGGCCAGCCGCGCCAGAGAGGAACATGCGCGCCGCACGGCTGTCGCACACCGCGCCAGGCTGCTGCACGCTGCGCACGCGCAGCTACACGCTGAGGTACAGTGTACTATACTATACTATACTATACTCACTGCGGGCCAGCCGCGCCAGAGAGGAACATGCGCGCCGCACGGCTGTCGCACACCGCGCCAGGCTGCTGCACGCTGCGCACGCGCAGCTACACGCTGAGGTACAGTGTACTATACTATACTATACTATACTCACTGCGGGCCAGCCGCGCCAGAGAGGAACATGCGCGCCGCACGGCTGTCGCACACCGCGCCAGGCTGCTGCACGCTGCGCACGCGCAGCTACACGCTGAGGTACAGTGTACTATACTATACTATACTATACTCACTGCGGGCCAGCCGCGCCAGAGAGGAACATGCGCGCCGCACGGCTGTCGCACACCGCGCCAGGCTGCTGCACGCTGCGCACGCGCAGCTACACGCTGAGGTACAGTGTACTATACTATACTATACTATACTCACTGCGGGCCAGCCGCGCCAGAGAGGAACATGCGCGCCGCACGGCTGTCGCACACCGCGCCAGGCTGCTGCACGCTGCGCACGCGCAGCTACACGCTGAGGTACAGTGTACTATACTATACTATACTATACTCACTGCGGGCCAGCCGCGCCAGAGAGGAACATGCGCGCCGCACGGCTGTCGCACACCGCGCCAGGCTGCTGCACGCTGCGCACGCGCAGCTACACGCTGAGGTACAGTGTACTATACTATACTATACTATACTCACTGCGGGCCAGCCGCGCCAGAGAGGAACATGCGCGCCGCACGGCTGTCGCACACCGCGCCAGGCTGCTGCACGCTGCGCACGCGCAGCTACACGCTGAGGTACAGTGTACTATACTATACTATACTATACTCACTGCGGGCCAGCCGCGCCAGAGAGGAACATGCGCGCCGCACGGCTGTCGCACACCGCGCCAGGCTGCTGCACGCTGCGCACGCGCAGCTACACGCTGAGGTACAGTGTACTATACTATACTATACTATACTCACTGCGGGCCAGCCGCGCCAGAGAGGAACATGCGCGCCGCACGGCTGTCGCACACCGCGCCAGGCTGCTGCACGCTGCGCACGCGCAGCTACACGCTGAGGTACAGTGTACTATACTATACTATACTATACTCACTGCGGGCCAGCCGCGCCAGAGAGGAACATGCGCGCCGCACGGCTGTCGCACACCGCGCGAGACTGCTGCACGCTGCGCATGCGCAGCTACACGCGGAGGTACAGTGTACTATACTATACTATACTATACTCACTGCGGGCCAGCCGCGCCAGAGAGGAACATGCGCGCCGCACGGCTGTCGCACACCGCGCGAGACTGCTGCACGCTGCGCATGCGCAGCTACACGCGGAGGTACAGTGTACTATACTATACTATACTATACTCACTGCGGGCCAGCCGCGCCAGAGAGGAACATGCGCGCCGCACGGCTGTCGCACACCGCGCGAGACTGCTGCACGCTGCGCATGCGCAGCTACACGCGGAGGTACAGTGTACTATACTATACTATACTATACTCACTGCGGGCCAGCCGCGCCAGAGAGGAACATGCGCGCCGCACGGCTGTCGCACACCGCGCGAGACTGCTGCACGCTGCGCATGCGCAGCTACACGCGGAGGTACAGTGTACTATACTATACTATACTATACTCACTGCGGGCCAGCCGCGCCAGAGAGGAACATGCGCGCCGCACGGCTGTCGCACACCGCGCGAGACTGCTGCACGCTGCGCATGCGCAGCTACACGCGGAGGTACAGTGTACTATACTATACTATACTCACTGCGGGCCAGCCGCGCCAGAGAGGAACATGCGCGCCGCACGGCTGTCGCACACCGCGCGAGACTGCTGCACGCTGCGCATGCGCAGCTACACGCGGAGGTACAGTGTACTATACTATACTATACTATACTCACTGCGGGCCAGCCGCGCCAGAGAGGAACATGCGCGCCGCACGGCTGTCGCACACCGCGCGAGACTGCTGCACGCTGCGCATGCGCAGCTACACGCGGAGGTACAGTGTACTATACTATACTATACTATACTCACTGCGGGCCAGCCGCGCCAGAGAGGAACATGCGCGCCGCACGGCTGTCGCACACCGCGCGAGACTGCTGCACGCTGCGCATGCGCAGCTACACGCGGAGGTACAGTGTACTATACTATACTATACTATACTCACTGCGGGCCAGCCGCGCCAGAGAGGAACATGCGCGCCGCACGGCTGTCGCACACCGCGCGAGACTGCTGCACGCTGCGCATGCGCAGCTACACGCGGAGGTACAGTGTACTATACTATACTATACTATACTCACTGCGGGCCAGCCGCGCCAGAGAGGAACATGCGCGCCGCACGGCTGTCGCACACCGCGCGAGACTGCTGCACGCTGCGCATGCGCAGCTACACGCGGAGGTACAGTGTACTATACTATACTATACTATACTCACTGCGGGCCAGCCGCGCCAGAGAGGAACATGCGCGCCGCACGGCTGTCGCACACCGCGCGAGACTGCTGCACGCTGCGCATGCGCAGCTACACGCGGAGGTACAGTGTACTATACTATACTATACTATACTCACTGCGGGCCAGCCGCGCCAGAGAGGAACATGCGCGCCGCACGGCTGTCGCACACCGCGCGAGACTGCTGCACGCTGCGCATGCGCAGCTACACGCGGAGGTACAGTGTACTATACTATACTATACTATACTCACTGCGGGCCAGCCGCGCCAGAGAGGAACATGCGCGCCGCACGGCTGTCGCACACCGCGCGAGACTGCTGCACGCTGCGCATGCGCAGCTACACGCGGAGGTACAGTGTACTATACTATACTATACTATACTCACTGCGGGCCAGCCGCGCCAGAGAGGAACATGCGCGCCGCACGGCTGTCGCACACCGCGCGAGACTGCTGCACGCTGCGCATGCGCAGCTACACGCGGAGGTACAGTGTACTATACTATACTATACTATACTCACTGCGGGCCAGCCGCGCCAGAGAGGAACATGCGCGCCGCACGGCTGTCGCACACCGCGCGAGACTGCTGCACGCTGCGCATGCGCAGCTACACGCGGAGGTACAGTGTACTATACTATACTATACTATACTCACTGCGGGCCAGCCGCGCCAGAGAGGAACATGCGCGCCGCACGGCTGTCGCACACCGCGCGAGACTGCTGCACGCTGCGCATGCGCAGCTACACGCGGAGGTACAGTGTACTATACTATACTATACTATACTCACTGCGGGCCAGCCGCGCCAGAGAGGAACATGCGCGCCGCACGGCTGTCGCACACCGCGCGAGACTGCTGCACGCTGCGCATGCGCAGCTACACGCGGAGGTACAGTGTACTATACTATACTATACTCACTGCGGGCCAGCCGCGCCAGAGAGGAACATGCGCGCCGCACGGCTGTCGCACACCGCGCGAGACTGCTGCACGCTGCGCATGCGCAGCTACACGCGGAGGTACAGTGTACTATACTATACTATACTATACTCACTGCGGGCCAGCCGCGCCAGAGAGGAACATGCGCGCCGCACGGCTGTCGCACACCGCGCGAGACTGCTGCACGCTGCGCATGCGCAGCTACACGCGGAGGTACAGTGTACTATACTATACTATACTATACTCACTGCGGGCCAGCCGCGCCAGAGAGGAACATGCGCGCCGCACGGCTGTCGCACACCGCGCGAGACTGCTGCACGCTGCGCATGCGCAGCTACACGCGGAGGTACAGTGTACTATACTATACTATACTATACTCACTGCGGGCCAGCCGCGCCAGAGAGGAACATGCGCGCCGCACGGCTGTCGCACACCGCGCGAGACTGCTGCACGCTGCGCATGCGCAGCTACACGCGGAGGTACAGTGTACTATACTATACTATACTATACTCACTGCGGGCCAGCCGCGCCAGAGAGGAACATGCGCGCCGCACGGCTGTCGCACACCGCGCGAGACTGCTGCACGCTGCGCATGCGCAGCTACACGCGGAGGTACAGTGTACTATACTATACTATACTATACTCACTGCGGGCCAGCCGCGCCAGAGAGGAACATGCGCGCCGCACGGCTGTCGCACACCGCGCGAGACTGCTGCACGCTGCGCATGCGCAGCTACACGCGGAGGTACAGTGTACTATACTATACTATACTCACTGCGGGCCAGCCGCGCCAGAGAGGAACATGCGCGCCGCACGGCTGTCGCACACCGCGCGAGACTGCTGCACGCTGCGCATGCGCAGCTACACGCGGAGGTACAGTGTACTATACTATACTATACTCACTGCGGGCCAGCCGCGCCAGAGAGGAACATGCGCGCAGGACAGCTGTCGCACACCGCGCGAGACTGCTGCACGCTGCGCATGCGCAGCTACACGCGGAGGTACAGTGTACTATACTATACTATACTATACTCACTGCGGGCCAGCCGCGCCAGAGAGGAACATGCGCGCAGGACAGCTGTCGCACACCGCGCGAGACTGCTGCACGCTGCGCATGCGCAGCTACACGCGGAGGTACAGTGTACTATACTATACTATACTCACTGCGGGCCAGCCGCGCCAGAGAGGAACATGCGCGCAGGACAGCTGTCGCACACCGCGCGAGACTGCTGCACGCTGCGCATGCGCAGCTACACGCGGAGGTACAGTGTACTATACTATACTATACTCACTGCGGGCCAGCCGCGCCAGAGAGGAACATGCGCGCCGCACGGCTGTCGCACACCGCGCGAGACTGCTGCACGCTGCGCATGCGCAGCTACACGCGGAGGTACAGTGTACTATACTATACTATACTCACTGCGGGCCAGCCGCGCCAGAGAGGAACATGCGCGCAGGACAGCTGTCGCACACCGCGCGAGACTGCTGCACGCTGCGCATGCGCAGCTACACGCGGAGGTACAGTGTACTATACTATACTATACTATACTCACTGCGGGCCAGCCGCGCCAGAGAGGAACATGCGCGCCGCACGGCTGTCGCACACCGCGCGAGACTGCTGCACGCTGCGCATGCGCAGCTACACGCGGAGGTACAGTGTACTATACTATACTATACTATACTCACTGCGGGCCAGCCGCGCCAGAGAGGAACATGCGCGCAGGACAGCTGTCGCACACCGCGCGAGACTGCTGCACGCTGCGCATGCGCAGCTACACGCGGAGGTACAGTGTACTATACTATACTATACTATACTCACTGCGGGCCAGCCGCGCCAGAGAGGAACATGCGCGCCGCACGGCTGTCGCACACCGCGCGAGACTGCTGCACGCTGCGCATGCGCAGCTACACGCGGAGGTACAGTGTACTATACTATACTATACTATACTCACTGCGGGCCAGCCGCGCCAGAGAGGAACATGCGCGCAGGACAGCTGTCGCACACCGCGCGAGACTGCTGCACGCTGCGCATGCGCAGCTACACGCGGAGGTACAGTGTACTATACTATACTATACTATACTCACTGCGGGCCAGCCGCGCCAGAGAGGAACATGCGCGCAGGACAGCTGTCGCACACCGCGCGAGACTGCTGCACGCTGCGCATGCGCAGCTACACGCGGAGGTACAGTGTACTATACTATACTATACTATACTCACTGCGGGCCAGCCGCGCCAGAGAGGAACATGCGCGCCGCACGGCTGTCGCACACCGCGCGAGACTGCTGCACGCTGCGCATGCGCAGCTACACGCGGAGGTACAGTGTACTATACTATACTATACTATACTCACTGCGGGCCAGCCGCGCCAGAGAGGAACATGCGCGCAGGACAGCTGTCGCACACCGCGCGAGACTGCTGCACGCTGCGCATGCGCAGCTACACGCGGAGGTACAGTGTACTATACTATACTATACTATACTCACTGCGGGCCAGCCGCGCCAGAGAGGAACATGCGCGCCGCACGGCTGTCGCACACCGCGCGAGACTGCTGCACGCTGCGCATGCGCAGCTACACGCGGAGGTACAGTGTACTATACTATACTATACTATACTCACTGCGGGCCAGCCGCGCCAGAGAGGAACATGCGCGCAGGACAGCTGTCGCACACCGCGCGAGACTGCTGCACGCTGCGCATGCGCAGCTACACGCGGAGGTACAGTGTACTATACTATACTATACTATACTCACTGCGGGCCAGCCGCGCCAGAGAGGAACATGCGCGCCGCACGGCTGTCGCACACCGCGCGAGACTGCTGCACGCTGCGCATGCGCAGCTACACGCGGAGGTACAGTGTACTATACTATACTATACTATACTCACTGCGGGCCAGCCGCGCCAGAGAGGAACATGCGCGCAGGACAGCTGTCGCACACCGCGCCAGGCTGCTGCACGCTGCGCATGCGCAGCTACACGCGGAGGTACAGTGTACTATACTATACTATACTATACTCACTGCGGGCCAGCCGCGCCAGAGAGGAACATGCGCGCAGGACAGCTGTCGCACACCGCGCGAGACTGCTGCACGCTGCGCATGCGCAGCTACACGCGGAGGTACAGTGTACTATACTATACTATACTATACTCACTGCGGGCCAGCCGCGCCAGAGAGGAACATGCGCGCAGGACAGCTGTCGCACACCGCGCGAGACTGCTGCACGCTGCGCATGCGCAGCTACACGCGGAGGTACAGTGTACTATACTATACTATACTATACTCACTGCGGGCCAGCCGCGCCAGAGAGGAACATGCGCGCCGCACGGCTGTCGCACACCGCGCGAGACTGCTGCACGCTGCGCATGCGCAGCTACACGCGGAGGTACAGTGTACTATACTATACTATACTATACTCACTGCGGGCCAGCCGCGCCAGAGAGGAACATGCGCGCAGGACAGCTGTCGCACACCGCGCGAGACTGCTGCACGCTGCGCATGCGCAGCTACACGCGGAGGTACAGTGTACTATACTATACTATACTATACTCACTGCGGGCCAGCCGCGCCAGAGAGGAACATGCGCGCCGCACGGCTGTCGCACACCGCGCGAGACTGCTGCACGCTGCGCATGCGCAGCTACACGCGGAGGTACAGTGTACTATACTATACTATACTATACTCACTGCGGGCCAGCCGCGCCAGAGAGGAACATGCGCGCAGGACAGCTGTCGCACACCGCGCGAGACTGCTGCACGCTGCGCATGCGCAGCTACACGCGGAGGTACAGTGTACTATACTATACTATACTATACTCACTGCGGGCCAGCCGCGCCAGAGAGGAACATGCGCGCCGCACGGCTGTCGCACACCGCGCGAGACTGCTGCACGCTGCGCATGCGCAGCTACACGCGGAGGTACAGTGTACTATACTATACTATACTATACTCACTGCGGGCCAGCCGCGCCAGAGAGGAACATGCGCGCAGGACAGCTGTCGCACACCGCGCGAGACTGCTGCACGCTGCGCATGCGCAGCTACACGCGGAGGTACAGTGTACTATACTATACTATACTATACTCACTGCGGGCCAGCCGCGCCAGAGAGGAACATGCGCGCAGGACAGCTGTCGCACACCGCGCGAGACTGCTGCACGCTGCGCATGCGCAGCTACACGCGGAGGTACAGTGTACTATACTATACTATACTATACTCACTGCGGGCCAGCCGCGCGAGAGAGGAACATGCGCGCAGGACAGCTGTCGCACACCGCGCCAGGCTGCTGCACGCTGCGCACGCGCAGCTACACGCTGAGGTACAGTGTACTATACTATACTATACTATACTCACTGCGGGCCAGCCGCGCCAGAGAGGAACATGCGCGCCGCACGGCTGTCGCACACCGCGCCAGGCTGCTGCACGCTGCGCACGCGCAGCTACACGCTGAGGTACAGTGTACTATACTATACTATACTATACTCACTGCGGGCCAGCCGCGCCAGAGAGGAACATGCGCGCCGCACGGCTGTCGCACACCGCGCCAGGCTGCTGCACGCTGCGCACGCGCAGCTACACGCTGAGGTACAGTGTACTATACTATACTATACTATACTCACTGCGGGCCAGCCGCGCCAGAGAGGAACATGCGCGCCGCACGGCTGTCGCACACCGCGCCAGGCTGCTGCACGCTGCGCACGCGCAGCTACACGCTGAGGTACAGTGTACTATACTATACTATACTATACTCACTGCGGGCCAGCCGCGCCAGAGAGGAACATGCGCGCCGCACGGCTGTCGCACACCGCGCCAGGCTGCTGCACGCTGCGCACGCGCAGCTACACGCTGAGGTACAGTGTACTATACTATACTATACTATACTCACTGCGGGCCAGCCGCGCCAGAGAGGAACATGCGCGCCGCACGGCTGTCGCACACCGCGCCAGGCTGCTGCACGCTGCGCACGCGCGAAGACCAAGCAGCCTGGAGAATCATCGGTCACACCTCCAGCTGTAACACATGTAGAAGAAGAGCATGCATTACAAGTCAATACAATGATAGCGTCGCATTACAGTACTAAGAAGAGCGTAGCAGCACTTTTAGCAACGGCAGTAGTGGAAGCAACAGGCGAGCAAGGTAACACCATTTTACTGCGGGCGCTAATCGATCAAGGTTCCGAGGTAGCTTTTATTAGCGAGAAGGCGACTCAATTGTTGAAGCTCAAACGACAACCTGTTAAAGCAAGCATTATGGGGGTGGGATCCCAGAAGACCGAAATAAAACATGCGGTTCAGCTACAAATACGATCACGATTGGACCGAAACTATTGTTTACCGATCAAGGCATACGTAATGTCCAAGCAACTGACCGCAAAGATACCCACCAAAACAATCAATAAACAAGATTGGGCTCACATTCAAGACCTCAACCTGGCTGATCCAACATATTTTAAGCCAGGGTCTATAGATCTACTCTTGGGTGTGAAAGAATATGCTGAAATTCTGCAAAACAACCTAATCAAAGGTCCACCAGGCTCACCAAGTGCTCAGGAAACCAGCCTGGGATGGATTCTTTTTGGAGAAGTTAATACAACACAACAAAATCAATATGTTGTCATGCATCATTCAGTTGACATAGAAGACATGTTGAAATCAATTTGGGAAATTGACGTAGACACTAAAAGACACTTAACTAAGGAAGAACAACTGTGTGAAGAAATATACGAAAAAACAACTGCTAGAAACGAAGAAGGAAGATACATTGTTAAATTACCATTTAATACATACAGTCCACAATCACCAGATGGTAATACAAAATCGATAGCAACACATAGATTTACACAATTAGAAAAGAAGTTCAGGAAATCGCCAGACCTGCAAAAGGAATATAGTAAAGTTATAAACGATTATATAGAAGAAGAATACATTGAGAAGGTACCTGAAAAAGAAAAGGATAAAAGAGCTGTCTACTTACCTCACCACGCTGTTGTCAGATCTGACAAATCATCAGTTGTTGTTTAACTGCAATAGCGAAAAGACGTACGATCGCGCGCGCGTGCTCTAGTTAAGAGTATTCTGCAGACGCAGCACAACACCGCCGTGCGTCGTCGCGGTGTTCCTACGTCGATCTATCGGTGTCATTGTCATGACCTAGTTACAAGTGCGGAAATCATGAAGTGTTTATAATAATTTATTGTTTAGGTGCTAAACTCACCTTACAACAAAATAATGGCTACACAGTCTATTAAGATAAAAACTGACCTGGAAAAGCGGTTGTATGACTGTTACATCCAGGAGAAAACAGACAGAGAAAACCTGCAACTTATGGTACGTAATTTGAATGATCACATTAATACCTTGCAGGAACAAGTACAAGCCCTTCAAGGGGAGTTAAATTGCTTGAAAGAAAAAAAGCATGATAAAGAACCCTTACAAAAACAGGAAAGCGAGAAAGCGATATTTACCCAGCGTACTAAAAGTGACGTTGAATATTGCACAGACGAGGATGAACTCGCTAAAGAGACTGAGTGGATTAGGGCCAAGAGCAGGAAGAAGAGGAAGCTTAACACTTCCCTCTCTCCAAAACAACAACCTGGAACAAGCGCCCAACCTGAAGAACAGCAAAAAAACGCGAAAGAGACTTCCGTCAAAAAAGTGCCCCCACCACCGCCAATTATAATAGATGGAGTTAAGAACTACCAAACGTTCTACGACTCGCTAATTGAAACAATACCAGCTGAATCATTTACCGCAAAAATGATGAATGGTGATTGTGTAAAGGTAAACGCGAAAAAAGAAGACTCTTATAGAGAAATTACCAGATTTTTAACAGAAAAAGACCACCATTGGCATTCTTACGAGAATAAGCAGGCTAGACCAATTAGAGTTGTTGTGAAGAAGTTACATTCTTCTTGCCAACCTGATCGTATTAAAGACGATCTCACAGCACAAGGCCTAAAAATAGAAAAAGTAGACGGCAAATTGAGCTGGAGGAGTAAAGAACCACTCAACATGTTCGTTTTATCGTTTAGTAATGAGGAAGATGTCAACAAAATCTATGGCATAAAGTATATTTTAGGGTGTAAAATTGAAATACACCCACTTAAAAATCCTAAACTCATTCCCCAATGCAAGAGATGCCAGGCGTATGGGCATACACATAAATACTGCAGGAAAGAGCCAAGGTGCGTAAAATGCACTGGCAAGCATCTTACAGCCGACTGTACCAAATCTCCGCAAGAGAAACCAAAATGTGTTCACTGTGGTCTGCCGCACCCTGCCAACTATAGAGGGTGTGAAGTAGCTAAGCAGATCCAAATTATGAAAAATAAAAATATTAAAAAGAAAGTGGTGGTACCAACTGCCCAACAGTCTCTTCCCTCACTAAATCTTACCAAACAGACACAGAAACCAAGTGTCCTGAAACCCATGCAAGTAACCAACACTGGTTCCTACGCGGAAGCTGTAAAACAAAGGTCACAGCCTTTGAACCTAGAGGATAAAATTAATCAGATCTTAAAGTGTATAACCTCATTTGACAAAAGATTAGAGAAATTAGAAACCAGCACTAAAACAGCTGTTTTAAATAATCAAAATGAATAACACTCTTAAAATAATGGCGTGGAATTCTAATGGGCTCCTCAAACATCAAAATGAGTTGCAGGCGGTCCTAGACACAGAAAATATAGACGTGTGTTTGGTCTCCGAAACGCACTTCACTAAGCAATCTTTTGTCAAATTTAGAGGATACCTGGTATACAATTCGCTCCACCCTGACAACTCTGCTAGAGGAGGTAGCGCAGTTATAATCAAAGACAGCATTAGTCACTATGTGCAGTGTAAATATGAAGAACAAGATATTCAAGCCGTAGCAGTATCCGTTAAAACCAAATGTTGTCACGTGTCCATTGCATCCATATACTGTCCTCCACGGCATATGATAAGAAAAGAGCGATATTTACATCTCTTTGAACTATTAGGCCAGAGATTTATCCTAGGTGGCGATTTTAATGCTAAGCATACGCATTGGGGATCAAGACTTACTACATCTAAGGGAAGGCAGCTCTTGAGTGCAGTTAAGCATACACATTCCGAAGTTAGGAGCACAGGTAAACCAACGTACTGGCCCACTGACCACCAGAAAATACCGGATCTTATAGATTTCTTTATATGCAAAAATATATCCGCCAATTACATCAGTTTGGAGGAAGGTTTTCATATGAACTCGGACCATTCTTCGATAGTACTAATGCTTAGCCAAAAAGTCTTACTCAAAGAAAGCCATTCAACCCTGGTTAATAAGTTCACAGATTGGGAAAGTTTTGCCCTTGATCTAGATAATATTATCGACCTTAAAACTCCGATAAAAAAGCAAGATCAGCTTGACTCAGAAGTAAACAAATATATTGTTAACATCCAACAATGCGCGTGGAACAACACACCGCAATTAAAATGTAAATATAAGGGATTTGTCTATCCTAAGGAAATTGTGGATTTACTATCTGAGAAAAGGAAACAAAGGAAGCAATGGCAACAAACAAGGTGCCCGCGACATAAAACATCACTTAACAACCTAACGAAACGATTAAAGAGAAAAATTCTTCAATTTGAGGACGAGTCTCTGAATACCAACCTCCTGCAGCTAACCAATGACAAATCAACGGATTACTCACTTTGGAAAGCGACAAGAAATCTAAAAAGGCCGATTATACAAATACCGCCCATCAGAGATTGTGACGGAAAATGGGCCATAAGCAATGACCAAAAGGCGGTAAGGTTTGCTCAACACTTAGAAGAAACTTTTCAACCTAATGAAAGTTCGATTGAAATACTTGAGAGTACAAATTTGTCGCAAAACCAAAGAATTAAGCTTGTGACTCCTAAAGAAGTAATGAGAGAAATTCAAAATAATATTAGCTCGAAAAAGTCTCCAGGTTACGACCTCATTACAGGTGAAATTCTAAAACACCTCTCGCGCAAAGCCATAGTAAAGCTTACCAAGCTTATTAATGCTGCATTTATGCTAAAATATGTGCCTGAGTCATGGAAGGTTGCTGAAGTCATTATGATTGCAAAGCCTGGGAAACCACCCCATGAAGCATCATCATATAGACCTATTTCTCTGTTGCCCGTGTTATCAAAACTATTCGAAAAACTGTTATTGAAACGGTTAAAACCAATTATAGAAGATAAAGGCCTCATTCCGAATCATCAATTTGGAAAAACACTCAACAATAGACCAGGTACATAGAATAACTAATATCATTGAAAAAACGCTTGAAAATAAGGAAGTTTGTGCCACCGTGTTTTTAGATGTCGCGCAAGCTTTTGACAAAGTATGGCATAAGGGTCTAATATTCAAGCTCAGACGCATGCTACCAGAATTTGCAGACATCCTAGAGTCGTATATAACTAATAGAATGTTTAGGATACGGCAGGACGACGCATATTCCGAGCTAAAAACTATAAAAGCGGGTGTACCTCAAGGAAGTGTGCTAGGCCCAATTTTGTACTTGTTATACACCTGTGACATCCCAGAACTGGAGAACAACACCATTGCGACTTTTGCAGATGATACTGCAATTATGGCCACCGGATCAAGCCACAGAGAAGCAGTAGAAAAAGTTCAACTAGCTGTGAACAAAGTTTATGACTGGACACAAAAATGGAAGATCAAACTGAATGAGTCAAAATCAATTCACATTGACTTCACGAACAAACTCTTGGACTATCACCCAATCTACATAAATGGCATGCAAGTGCCTTATGCTAATACAGCCAAATACCTTGGCATAACTCTCGACGCCAAATTGCGTTGGAAAGCTCATGTCAAAAAGAAAAGACAGGAACTCGACATACGTTATAAAAGTATGTATTGGTTACTCGGAAGGAAATCCTGTCTATCAATACAAAATAAAATAACTATATACAAGCATATTCTAATGCCAATTTGGACGTATGGTATCCAACTTTGGGGCTGTACTAAACAAAGCAATGTCAAAATAATCCAACAATTTCAGAATAAAGTACTCAGGGATGCTGTTAATGCACCCTGGTACATTAGAAATGACGACATTCACCGTGACCTTAAAATGGAATCCGTCACCAACATTATCCAAAAATTTGCTGAAGCCCATGAACACAGACTTCACCGACACGTGAATGTTGAGGCAATTCAGCTGCTAGACAACACAGACTTAGTGCGTAGGCTAAAAAGAACTAAACCTTTTGAATTAGTGTAGTGTACAAAGTGAATGAATAATAGTAACAATGTTGTGCTATACATATAACACATGAACATAGTGTTTCTATATATTATATCAGACTCTAAGAAAGTGCTACGGACTTGTAAAAAATTCCATATGGACACTATTTTTAGTTTTAGTTTGTCACGTAACATATTAAGTCAGAGATAAATTGCTTATTAGTCTTTTAGGCTAGATCGTAATTAATTATTAAGAATTTAGTTCTTACTAATACAGTACAAAAAAAAAAAAAAAGATCTGACAAAGAGTCCACGCGAACACGCGTTGTATTTGATGCGTCATGCAGAGGATCAAACAACGTTTCGTTAAACGATGAATTACTTGTGGGTCCTCAGCTGCAAGAAGAATTGAGAAACATTTTGATGAGATGGCGCATGAAACAAGTCTGTTTTATGGCAGATATAAGACAGATGTTTCTCCAAGTATTAGTGAGTCAAGAAGACACAGAATTTCAACGTATCCTGTGGAGGCAACAGGAATCTGATAACCTGGAAGAATATCGATTACTTAGAGTCACCTTTGGTACAGCGTCTGCACCATATTTGGCCGTTAAAACGCTACAACAGGTAGCCAAAGACGAAGCTAAGAATAATACTCTTGTTGCACAAACTATAAACGAGGATTTTTACGTGGATGACGTTTTATCTGGCACAGATACAGTAGCTGAAGCTATAACACTTTCTAAAGAATTATCAGACACGCTAGAAAGAGGCGGTTTTCAACTTACGAAATGGGCATCCAACAGTATCGATTTTATGAAGTATATAGAAGATGACAAAAGATCTTCAAAAGCACATATTGATTTAGACCTCGATGGAACTCTTAAAGCATTAGGAATTGAATGGAATTTAAAAACAGACCAGTTTCAATACAATCTCAGATTTACACCCATGGCCAAGTCCATAACAAAGCGAAACATATTGTCTGATATACAAAGAGTGTTTGATCCCCTTGGTTGGATAGCACCGAGTACTGTTATGGCTAAAATATTAATACAAAAGCTTTGGCTTGAAAGAGTTAACTGGGATGAACAAGTTAGTAGCACACTAGAACAAGAATGGAGAGAAATAAGATCAGACCTCGTTAACATAACTGAAATACAAATAGAGAGATGGCTTGGTACGATGACTGTTAACAACAACAAAATACAAATTCACGGATTCAGCGATGCTTCAATGCGTGCATATGCAGCAGCAGTCTACATAAGAATCGAAACTCTAGAAAACAAGTTTGAAACAAAACTGATAGCTGCTGGAACCAGAGTAGCACCATTGAAGACCATTTCGCTACCTCGTCTAGAACTTTGTGGTGCCCTACTTCTTTCAAAATTAATGAAGCAGGTTGGACAATCAATGAGGATACCGACAACACGAATGTACGCATGGACTGACTCTTCAATTGTTATCGCATGGCTTAGTGGTGAACCTAACAGGTGGAAACCCTTCGTTGCAAACCGTATAGTCGAAATTGTTGAAAACATTAATAACAAACACTGGTTCCATGTTCAGTCACATGAAAATCCCGCTGATTTGGCATCTAGAGGAATGTTGATATCCGACTTGAAGAAATGTAACTTATGGTGGCACGGACCGGGCTGGCTATCTGAAACAAAAATAAATATTAAACATGAAATAACAGAAACAGAAACTTGGAAATGAAGAAAACTAAAATTAATACTCACCTGAACGCAGAGCGGATTGAAGAACCTGAAGCAACTTTAATAACACAATTTGATAATTTTGAAACATTAACAGATTTAATAAAAGCGATTACTTACTGTAGAAGATTTTTAAACTATAAGAAGAATATAAACAGTGAAAATCTGAATTTAACAACGCAAGAATTAGAAGATACTTTACAGATCTGTATTAAAAGGGCTCAAGAGAAAGAATTTCAAGAAGAGATAGATAGAATAAAAATAGGAAAACAAGTTAAGAAAAAAAGTCAGCTCCGATGTCTAAATCCATACCTAGATGAGAAAAATATACTCAGGGTGGGCGGTCGCTTAAGACATGCTAACTTACCTGAAGATAAGAAGAATCCTGTGATCCTGGGAAATAGAAACGCACTGGTACAGTTAGTCATTGCTGATGCGCATGACAAAACGCTTCATGGAGGAGTGCAGTTGATGCTATGTCACTTACGCTATAAATACTGGGTTATAAGAGCTAAATCACTGGTGAAGAAACATATTCACAAATGCATGAAGTGCGCTCGAATGAATGCTATGACTAAAGGACAAATAATGGGAGACTTACCAGTGGAAAGAGTAACACCGACGAGACCGTTTCTGCACAGCGGTGTAGATTTCGCAGGACCGTTTCAAACACTGGTATCTAAAGGAAGAGGCAACAAAACCAAAAAGACATATGTGGCTATTTTCATATGCATGTCCACTAAAGCAATCCACATAGAACTAGTTGGAGACCTCACTTCAGAGGCATTTATAGCAGCTTTTAGACGTTTTGTTGCCAGAAGAGGTAAATGTGGCCACCTGTGGTGTGATAATGGTAAAAACTTCGTGGGTGCAAACAGAGAACTTCATGATTTGTGGAATGAAGCACAGATGACGGGAGACGTTACATCCACGCTAGCAACAGATGGCACACAGTTTCACTTTATCCCACCATATAGTCCAAACTTTGGAGGACTATGGGAAGCAGGCGTGAAGTCTATCAAGTACCACCTGAAACGTATCATTACAACTCACCTGACGTTCGAGGAAATGGCTACAGTATTATGCCAGATAGAAGCCTGTCTGAATTCACGCCCGTTGTGCCCAATAGATAACACCGACCCAGAAAACTTGAATCCATTAACTCCTGGCCATTTTTTAATAGGAGAACCACCGATTGTGGTACCCTCACCTGATCTGCAAGCTGTGAAGGTTCATAATTTGTCACGCTGGCAACATACACAGAAGATTCTTCATGACTTTTGGCGACGCTGGCAAGATGAATATTTGACCAGGCTTCAGCAGCGTCCTAAATGGATGAAGAAAGCGAAGGAATTTGCAATAGGGGATATTGTGTTGATTAAGACTGAAAATCAACCACCCAGCAAATGGTCTTTAGGAAGAATCACTGATAAACACCCAGGCATGGATGGTAACACGAGGGTGTATAGTGTGAGAAGTGGAGGTTCCATTAATAAGAGAACTATCAGAAAGTTATGTGCATTGCCAGTTGATTCTACTTAGCTAATTTTGAATTATTGAGATATTGTGAATTATTTTAGTAGCTATTGTTAGAATTTCATTAACTTTATTAATTTACGGTTGTAATATTTGTGTTTTAGACTGACTATTTGGAGTTAGGTACTTTGTTTAGAGGATAATTTGTGAGAACTTTATTGTGATTGTAAAAGAACTTAAAAGTCCTTTGGTGGGCGGTATGTTAGGTTTAGAATTGACTTTGTAGCTATGCAACTTACGCGAGTCACATATCCACATACCTAGCTATATGTATATCTAATGTCGTCTTTAAAACCATTTAATATTATAGTAATAAGTTAGTCGCCAATATACTTGCGTTTAAACAACACGTATTTAATTTATCCGAATCCCGTACAAGCAATAGTGAACCTTAATACAATCATCAACCATTGATGATGTTTTTTTTTTTTTACAATGAATAGAAATACTATTTAACAGAATATACTTCAACCTCTTATGTTAACATCCAGGTGCTAGGCAGCAACCAGGAGAACAACGTGGCGCTAGCGCGTCGCGCGCGCGAGCTCAGCGCGGCGGTGGAGCGGCTCAGCGGCGCCGCCAGCAAAGCGCAAGCATTACTCACCGCTGCACATCAGAGGTATGTACCCGGAGTTGTTGTGGATATTTGCATTAAGAGCGCGTATTCGATTCGTGACGAAAACTTCATGTTTTTGCGTTTTGCCCAGAGCAATATCGTAATTATGTGAGCAGATTATTTAAAGACAATTTACAGTTTTAGAAAGATTAAGTCTTGATTTAGACAGCTGCAGAGTAAAAGTATAATTTTTAATTATGGTTTTTTAAAGCGAAGACAATTCTTTCATATCGTTTTACGAAAATAGACATCAGAGTTAACTTTCAGGACGAATACAACCATTACAATATGCCAAAATATTTGGTTTTATGCGTTTTTCCAACAGTATATACAGTCATAAAGACAGTAACAGAGCCAAAATTACGAAAATATTACTATTATGTATTAAAAAACAATGTTCAAAAAGTAGAAAATCGGTTCACTTTGACAATTTTTTTTTACCAGTATTTGCATAAAAACATAACGGATATATTTATTTTATGAAAGTAAATGTTATGCTTAATATACAGAATATTTTTCAGTACGTTATACGAGCTCATTTATTTTAGACAATTATTTTAAAAAGCACTGTAAAACATCGCGCGCTGTCGTTTGCCGATCAATTTCAATGATTCGTGCTTATTTCGTGCATATTTTTTTTATCTGATGCACACAAACAGACCATTTTATTGTACTAGTGTGTGTCAATGCTGCTACGCCGTTCTAGCAATCGTTTAGATTTTGAGTTGCGCTAAATCGACAACGCGCCCTTAATAACAAAAAAAAAACGTGTGGCACTCGGGGACTGCCGCGGTAAAGCTGCTATTGCATAGCATTTTACATATCTATACTAATATTATAAAGCTGAAGAGTTTGTTTGTTTGTTTGTTTGGTTGAACGCGCAAATCTCAGGATCTACTGGTTCGAATTGAAAAATTATTTTTGTGTTGGATAGTCCATTTATCGAGGAAGGCTATAGGCCCGTGCAAAGCCGGGGCGGGTCGCTAGTATTATATATATATAATAATAATATATTTATGTATATATATATACTGGGTGATTTTTTATTCACGTTCCAAATTTCTCAGGGTGATAGTACCCATGAAATTGAATAACTTTCTCCAAAAAACATCAGCTGATCGATTTTGTATGGGAAGTCCGATTTTTTTTTTAATATTTCGACCCATGTTTTTTGGAGAAAGTTATTCAATTTCATGGGTACTATCACCCTGAGAAATTTGGAACGTGAATAAAAAATCACCTAGTATAATAATAATATGTATGTTTATGTATATATATATTATGATTATAAATACCATATACATACACGTTAAGCGAACGCTCAGCCGAGCTACATGGTAGGCGGAGTGGGGGGAGTCAGGTTTTATTTTCGTTACGGAATTTCTTGATTCGGTCGCCGCGCTCAAAGCCTGCGATAAAAGCTATGCAATAGCTTAAAAGTGTTTATTTCTCAACACAAGCCATGAAATAAACATTTTTTTTACAATAATAACAAATAGCTTACAATTTAGTTGTGAATCGCTGGTGCCAGTAGTAGGTAGCAACACCACTGTAATACAGGTTACCAGGTCCCCATCTATACCTAATTACATATTTGATAGCTTAGGGTGTTACTACACCAATCGATCGATCATCGATTGATGCTATCGATCGACGTTGATCGATTGGTGTGGCAGTTTTAGCTGATCGATGGATACCGTTCGATTAATTAATCGATCGATTGCCAGTCGATGGCATCGGTTGACGTTGATCGATTAACTCCGGCTATAATCCATCACTAATTATAATTAAGCAGCTCGATCGACGTCGACTAATCCATTCTACCATCACCAGACGATCGATCGATTGGTCTGGTAACACCCTTACATTATATTTAACAGCAAGAAAGAAAATTCTTGCTGTTAAATATAATATATCATCCGCATACATTAATGCAGATCTTTTGCGAATAAGAAGCAATGATCCGTCCGACTAGTTTCGATGGCATACGGCCATCTTTTTAGTAGTAGTTTTTTTTTAGTAGTCCGCGCGTTGCGTCCGCGCGGACTACTGCGGGGGTGGCGGGGGTGGCGCGGGCGAGGGTAGAGGTGGTAGAAGTGGCGGAAGAGTATCTTGCTTGAAACACATACACACTGAGCTGACCACATCATCACTTTTTAGTTCACACAAAGCCGTACTAGCGAGAGAGAAGTTCTTTGTTTCGCGGAAAATACGTGAGGCTATTGAAATAGGTCGATGCCCTAACTTTAATAGAGACGGGGGTTGGTCCATATCTCCATCATGGAAGCCACTGCTTAATATGGTGAGACCTGTTACAGAGGAGGAACTAAAAAGTGATGATGTGGTCAGCTCAGTGTGTATGTGTTTCAAGCAAGATACTCTTCCGCCACTTCTACCACCTCTACCCTCGCCCGCGCCACCCCCGCCACCGCCGCAGTTGTCCCGCAGTGTCCGCAGGAACGCGACGGGCGGTGTGTCATCCTGTGGAACTCCTTGAAAAAGGTGGCCGTATGCCATCGAAACTAGTCGGACGAACCCGACAACACAGTGAGTTAATCCGTTGTTCTCAATCTATAATGCGTAACAATACTCACGTTTCGTTTAATAAAAAAGCAATGATTTGGTCGATTTTTTTCTCGTGTCGGCTACAACACTACAAGAAAATTTATGATTCAGTGATGTATGTCGCGCGCGTGTTTGTAAGTTGATACTTTCGTTTACTAACTGACCAATAGAAAGTCACACGCTGGTGACAAGATCCAATAAGGTTTTTTTTGTTTTGTTTGATCAGTAGCGGACGACTACACTTATGACTCATGTGTTACATTGTACATGTCCTGGTGAAAATAATCACGTTGTTACAGAGTGAAGTGGGGCGCAGGCGCCAACCCGGCACTAGCGGGGGTGGGCGCGGGGCTAGCTCGCGCGGGGGCGCGGGCGGGGGCGCGCGCGCAGGCGCTGTGTGCGGCCGGCGCCGCGCTGTCTGCGCATGCGCGCGCCGCCAGCACGCAGCGCGCGCCACGCCCCCCGGGGGCGGGGCCGCGGCCGGGCCGCGCCCACCACGCGCTGCTCACTGCACTACATCACTGGGAGAAGGTACGAGATAGCACCAATATTTTTACAGCGCACTTTATTTTCAACTCGCTATTGACGTGATAACGTCTTATAAATCGATAAACACCGGCTGCACGAAAAAGTGTCACGTTCCGCCTGAGCCTGCGCGTGCAAGCGAGAGCGCGGAATGAACGATAGAGCGGCACGATCGACCCAAGCAATAAGCTCCGTCCACCTCGACGGAAGCCACTATTTGCTTATGTTATTTATGTTAGCCATTACTTGTTGCTTTATGACGTTATCACGTGAAACTATCGTCCGTAAGCCGACTTTACAGACAACCAATTTTTAGGGTTCCGTACCTCAAAAGGAAAAAACGGAACCCTTATAGGATCACTTTGCTGTCCGTCGTCTGTCTGTCTGTCTGTCTGTCAAGACCCTTTATCTCGCGAACGCGTGGAGGTATCAAGTTGAAATTAAAACCATATACTCAAGTCTACAGTCCCTTGATGCCGTTAAAAAAAATTATCCCTCTATGTTAACGTGAAAAATAGATACGACCGTATAAATCGCAAAAAACTTATTTATAATATTAAGTAGATTAAAGTATGAATAGTAGGTATGGATTACTATAGAAGTATGGATATGTACCTACAAATATGTACGGAACCCTTGGTGGGCGAGTCCGACTCGCACTTGTCTTTTTTTTTAACAAAACGTTAAAAATCCAATCATCGTCATCATGTCAACCCTTAGACGCCCAAGGAGGGGCGATTGGGCGTCTAAAGAGCCGTACCTAATTGCCATGCTTGGCCGATGCATGTTGGCGATCGCAGTAGGTGTTATGATACTCAGAAGGACGCTACTGCGCATCCTCTGGTCAATATCCCTCTGTCGCCTTCTACGACACCCACGGGTAGGAATGGGGTGGTGCTATTCCGGCACCACACGGCCTAAACACGGGAAAATCCAATACACAAAAAAACACCCGTGCAAACAACCGACCATACTTATCAGTGTAATGCCGGCACTTCACATGGCGTATTTGTGCAAATATTCGCCTTGTTTGGATAATACAAATTGTATCCTATATCTATTGAGATGACGTCGATTTTGTACTATCTAAGTAAGGCGAATATTTGCTCAAATACGCCATGTGAAGTGCCGGCATAAAACAACGTTATAATTGGGTAGTTGGACACTAGGTACTACCTAATAAATCCAATACTGAAGTTTTCTAAAAATACATTCTATGTTTACATTGAAAACTCGTTTTTTTTTTCAATTAACTATGCAATTATATTTTTAATCGCTTTGAAATCAATGTGACGTCGCATTTTCTATTGCCACAAAATCTACGAAGAAACCACATTTTGACACCTCATAAAAAATATGTCAATTGATTAATGATGACAAAATACCCAATTCCTTTTGTGTAAATTATAGTTTAATAAAGGTCAGGTTCATTTACTTCCAGGCGTGCACATTAGCACAGAAGTATTCACTGAAAGTATCTCCCGTCGAGGAATCGCTCATGGAGATGTTACATCCTGAAGGAAACATTGATACACAATGGGTAAGTATTCTCATTTATTAAAATAAAATAAAACTATATTAAGTTTACTAACCCATATGTAAAACTAGAGATGTTAAAAGTTTATAGTTCTTATTTGTTTGTTTGTGACTTGATGAAAAATAGGGAAATAAGTAATATACATATGTAGCTTTGTATCATTTTAGAATACTTCTTTTATGTAGTTTTAAATAATAGGAAAAATAAAATTAAAAACTTAATTTGGTATAGGTATTTATTTTCTACTTCAAATGTTCAGTGTAACGTTTTTTTGTCAGTTATACTGACGGTGTTGTGTTGAGCACGTTTTCAGTTGTCAGCTTTATACGGCCGTGACTCTCAAAAGGTTTACTAGTTATAATAAATATCTGTAAACTTTTTAATGTGGTTGATATTTGTTAAATCGTAAAGAAGGTTGGATTGATTGTGTAAAGAATGATATGAATGAAAAGGGATTCAGTGAAACCACCATGACAGTTGATAGATGGAATGGAAGAAGAAAACATGTAGCGCCGACCCCAAGTAAGACATAGATCAAGGGCAGGAAGATGATGATGATTTGTTAAATGTTAAATGATTGTAATGCCGGCACTTCGCATGGCGTATTTGTGCTAATATTCGTTTTATTTGGATAATACAAAATGTACCCTATGCTTATCGAAAATAAGACCATTTTGTATTATCCAAATGAAGCGACATTTGGACAAATACGTCATGTGGAGTGCGTAATACGTGTGTAGGTGGACAACGTGTCAGCACTCCTGCGTGAGATGATAGCGTCCCTCAGCGCGGACTCTGTGTCGCGTCGTGTGCGCGTGCGCAGCGCTACTGACGCGCTGAGAGCCGCCGCCGAGCGAGTGGCCGCGCCCGACGCCGGCCGTCTGCTGCTGCTGCAGGACGTGCGGGGCCCACTGCAGACACTGCAGGCAGCACACGAGGTATAACTTACTGATACAGCGAGTGGCCGCGCCCGACGCCGGCCGCCTGCTGCTGCTGCAGGACGTGCGGGGCCCACTGCAGACACTGCAGGCAGCACACGAGGTATAACTTACTGATACAGCGAGTGGCCGCGCCCGACGCCGGCCGCCTGCTGCTGCTGCAGGACGTGCGGGGCCCACTGCAGACACTGCAGGCAGCACACGAGGTATAACTTACTGATACAGCGAGTGGCCGCGCCCGACGCCGGCCGCCTGCTGCTGCTGCAGGACGTGCGGGGCCCACTGCAGACACTGCAGGCAGCACACGAGGTATAACTTACTGATACAGCGAGTGGCCGCGCCCGACGCCGGCCGCCTGCTGCTGCTGCAGGACGTGCGGGGCCCACTGCAGACACTGCAGGCAGCACACGAGGTATAACTTACTGATACAGCGAGTGGCCGCGCCCGACGCCGGCCGCCTGCTGCTGCTGCAGGACGTGCGGGGCCCACTGCAGACACTGCAGGCAGCACACGAGGTATAACTTACTGATACAGCGAGTGGCCGCGCCCGACGCCGGCCGCCTGCTGCTGCTGCAGGACGTGCGGGGCCCACTGCAGACACTGCAGGCAGCACACGAGGTATAACTTACTGATACAGCGAGTGGCCGCGCCCGACGCCGGCCGCCTGCTGCTGCTGCAGGACGTGCGGGGCCCACTGCAGACACTGCAGGCAGCACACGAGGTATAACTTACTGATACAGCGAGTGGCCGCGCCCGACGCCGGCCGCCTGCTGCTGCTGCAGGACGTGCGGGGCCCACTGCAGACACTGCAGGCAGCACACGAGGTATAACTTACTGATACAGCGAGTGGCCGCGCCCGACGCCGGCCGCCTGCTGCTGCTGCAGGACGTGCGGGGCCCACTGCAGACACTGCAGGCAGCACACGAGGTATAACTTACTGATACAGCGAGTGGCCGCGCCCGACGCCGGCCGCCTGCTGCTGCTGCAGGACGTGCGGGGCCCACTGCAGACACTGCAGGCAGCACACGAGGTATAACTTACTGATACAGCGAGTGGCCGCGCCCGACGCCGGCCGCCTGCTGCTGCTGCAGGACGTGCGGGGCCCACTGCAGACACTGCAGGCAGCACACGAGGTATAACTTACTGATACAGCGAGTGGCCGCGCCCGACGCCGGCCGCCTGCTGCTGCTGCAGGACGTGCGGGGCCCACTGCAGACACTGCAGGCAGCACACGAGGTATAACTTACTGATACAGCGAGTGGCCGCGCCCGACGCCGGCCGTCTGCTGCTGCTGCAGGACGTGCGGGGCCCACTGCAGACACTGCAGGCAGCACACGAGGTATAACTTACTGATACAGCGAGTGGCCGCGCCCGACGCCGGCCGCCTGCTGCTGCTGCAGGACGTGCGGGGCCCACTGCAGACACTGCAGGCAGCACACGAGGTATAACTTACTGATACAGCGAGTGGCCGCGCCCGACGCCGGCCGCCTGCTGCTGCTGCAGGACGTGCGGGGCCCACTGCAGACACTGCAGGCAGCACACGAGGTATAACTTACTGATACAGCGAGTGGCCGCGCCCGACGCCGGCCGCCTGCTGCTGCTGCAGGACGTGCGGGGCCCACTGCAGACACTGCAGGCAGCACACGAGGTATAACTTACTGCACACACTGCACTCTGATACAGCGCCCTGATAGTCATTCGATAATCCATACTAGCCTCCCCGACCCTTGCTCGTGCCAGCCCGCGCCGCTGAGCCTGTAGCTTCTATCTTTGTCTATGTTAGGAGGGTTCGCTTTCCACGCTTAGTCTTCAGAATGTACCATTGTACGTGAGCCACGGCGGCCGTTATTCCAGCCAGCCCACCTCCCACCAGAAGCAGTTCAATCTTCCCAGTCTTCTCAGAGCCTCTGCAAGGGAATTTGGCGTCCCAAGAGTTTCCCTGCGGATCTGGGTGACGTCGGTGCACTAAAGTAGTACATGCACCACCGCCTGTAGCTTCAATTTCGTCCCTAAATAATAGAAACCGAACCAAACTGTCCCTTTGCTGTCCTCTCCCAGCGACGCCCTAAACGGAGGCCGGTACACCACAGGAGGTGCCCTTAGCGTGTAGTCGCTTAATTTTTTAAGTTTTTTGCCCTTGCTATAGGCCTTATATTTACTATGAGATAGACCACAGAAGATGAACCTCGGGTAGTGAAGAGCTAGTGTGATGAAATAACCATTTGTTTTCTCATTCCCTGCAGGGCAACAACCCGGCCGCAGATTTCCTGGCTCGAGAGAAGATCATAACGGAACAGATAGCGGCGCTGATGTCGGTGCGAGAGCAAGAGACGGCCGTCACCGCCGCCAGGGATGCTGCGCAAGCACTGCTGGCCGGCCTCGTCGAGCATCACGAAGCGCTGCAGCTGTGAGTACACAGCTCTTTGACTATTTATCTTAAGGCTTGTATACACGCCAATAACATTGAGCACTTGGCCCGATGAAGCAACTTTTCGTCAGCATTTACAGATAAATTACATCTGAAAAATGAAAATGTTAGTAATCTACATGATATGATACGTAATTTGGTTTAGCCACAATTTTTCTATCGGTATCACATAATAAGAAAAAAAATGACAAAACACCTCCAAATCATTGAGATGAAACCATTTTACTCCTTAATTTCTTATGATAATAGAGTATAAAAAAAATATATCTACTGCTTTGCAATACAAAGGAAAATGATTTGGTTTTGTTACTTTTTCCAAATATGTATTATTTTTATTACAATAAATTAAAAATGCGTCCGATTAAAGTCTGCGTCTACATCACCAACGCATTCGTCCACAAATTCAGTACGGGCCAAATGCTCAAGGTTATTGGCACGTAAGAGCGCCCACCCTTCCACTTCGGCCAAACTTCAACGCGAGCGTGATGGAAAAAAAAATCGTTTCATCCAACGCAATGTTCTAAAACATAAGATTGAGTGAGAACTATATTACATGAAAATTGGCGCGCGGTGAATTCACAAAACTTGTTCCAAGAAATACGTGTTTTTGGTAAAAATGTTCGTAATTTAGAATCTCCATTATATGTGCAAGGTTTCTATGAAACAATTTTTTTTTACTTTTTTCTGCCAAATTTTCAACAAATTTTCTACCAAATATTTTTACAAGATACCAGATGTTGTGGTTGGGGTTCCTACTGTTTTTCACTACATTATACTTTTTACTGTCGGACAAAAAAAAACAGTATAGAAAATACTGTTCGCAGGCCTCCCTCGGGTCAGAACGAAAACGCAACTGTCAATGTCAAATTGACACTCACACTTGCGAGTGGCCGTGCCTCGTTGTGACGGCAGATGGCAGTATATACTCGAAACAGTCATTGTTAATTGTGTAAATTAAGTTGGGCGAGAAGCACCAAGAAATGTTTTTAAAACATTAAAAAAATAAACTACTGTGCATTTCATTGAAATACTGTTGTTTCTTTTTCTGCAACCTGAATATACTGTATTTGTTGCAAAAAAAGTTGGCAACCCTACTTGTGGTTAATATCTAGGTTCCTATGCAACGCAAAAAGAAAACTTTATTCAAATCAAATCAAAACATTTATTTGCTAGAATATTGTACAATAGATGTTTCATTTAGGTAGTTTCAGCATATCCTGCCATACATGACCACGTCAATTATTTGAACTTTGGCTGTTCATAATGCACTCATACATTGAAAAAGTAAAAAAAAAACAACTCTGCATCTAAACCTCGCACCATATAATATTAAAGATTTTAAATTACAAACATATTTACCAAAAACTTGTCAGGCTTTTTCAAAAACATGTATTTCCTGGAACAAGTTTTGTGAAATCTCCGCGCGCCAAATTTCGTGCGATGTTACCGCGTTCTCACTCACTCGTTTGTTTTCGAACATTGCGTTGGATGGAACAAAAAATGTTTCAATCCTGCTCGCCTTGACTTTAGGCCGATTGGGAAGGGATCTCTTAAAGTATTAGGTTGGGGAAAAAGTTCCTTCGCATTTTTTAAGAAAATTAAAAACATTTTTTAATATAGTGTAGTGGAGACAGGGTAACGGTTTATTGAATTAGACGCTGGTTGCAGAGTTAATCGTTTAATGGTAAAATTTCACAAAACAACAATTACTCAAGTATGAACAGGTATGTAGTGACACAAAATAAAAACGTGGCCGTTAGCATTGGCGATATGAGCCGGACTGAGGCGCGTGGCGGGGCGCGGTCAGCACTCAGGAGTCTCCCGCCACGACAGCGCGAGCGCCTATATGTACCTACCTACATAGACAAAACTTTTTGAGATACTATGCCTTCCTACAATAGTTTATTTACATTTAACTAAAGTATGTAGGTACCATTTTGTTCGATAACTTTTTGCCATCTTGTAGGTAGGGACATGATCCCATTGCTATTTTGGGACTTTTGATCAAAATACCGCGACAAGTGGTTTTGGCAGTCCTCTCGTGATGTTAACCTGAGACTGCCTAAAGAATTCTGAAGAGACCGAAACAGGTGGAAATCTGAAGGTGCAAGGTCAGGACTATACGGCGGATGCATTAACACCTCCCAGCCAAACTCTCTTAATTTTTGCTGAGTGGCTAAAGATGTGTGAGGTCTAGCGTTATCATGATGAAAAACCACACCCCTTCTGTTGATTAATTCCGGCCGCTTTCCCTCAACTTCTTGCTTTAATTTCATCAGTTGTTCGCAGTAGAGTTCAGAATCGATGGTCCTGCCTGGTGGTAACAGCTCATAATAAATAATGCCCTTCCAATCCCACCACACACACAGCATCACCTTGTAGCGAGTTAACCTGGGTTTCGCCACAGTCTGTGAAGCCTGACCGGCCTTTGACCACGACCTTTTTCGCACGTTCTTGTCGTACGTGATCCACTTTTCATCACCAGTTATCAGCTTCTTCAAAAATGGTTCGGTTTCATTACGTCGTAATAAAGAATCACAAATGAGTACACGGTTCATTAGGTTTCTTTCAGTGAGCTCATGAGGTACCCAAATATCGAGCTTTTTTGTGTACCCAGTTTTTTTCAAATGCGCCAAA
Source organism: Charanyca ferruginea (assembly GCA_947361185.1). Classification (NCBI taxonomy): domain Eukaryota; kingdom Metazoa; phylum Arthropoda; class Insecta; order Lepidoptera; family Noctuidae; genus Charanyca; species Charanyca ferruginea. Next base: position 1,088,855 of record OX376071.1, on the reverse strand, counting down.
ACTGTTTTGTGATTAATTCCCAGTTCTTCAGCTACGTCGTAACTACTGATATGCCGATCTTGCTCCACTTTTTCAAAAATGGCATCCATTTTATCCGTAATAGGGCGACCAGAGCGACGTGCATCTTTGACATCAAAATTTCCGGATTGAAAACGCTTAAACTAAATTTGTGCTACTCTCACAGACACTGCACTAGGTCCATAAACATCGCAAATTTTTTTCGCGGCTTGCGTTGCATTTTTACCTTTTTTGTAGTAAAATTTTAAAATGTATCGAATTTCTTCATTAGATTCACTCATCTTGACAGTACGAAAAACAAATACAAATCACACATTTTCCTAATTTGAATTTGGAATTATGTTCTTTAAAATTTAAACTTTCAATGATACCAAAACCAGCCAGATACAAACAGTATAGTCAAAGAGATTTTATTACAAGTTCATACATACTATAATGCGAAAAGACTTTTTCCCCAACCTATTATAAACTAGTCTTACTGCCAATTACGTGTTAACAATTTATTAGTTATAATAATACATGCAGCAGAATATACTGTTAGCACTATCTAAGCATTGCTTAGTTTACAGTGTGAGAAGTGTTAATTGACGAATTTGTTTATTCATAGACTACACAGCAACTGGCCGGCCGACACCCGCACACGGCGCCTGACGCGCCAGGCCGCGCTGCCGGGCGGCAAGACACAAGCCAACAACAGACACGGTGAGTGCCAGCTGCCAGCGATACTTGTGTGCCAGCATTATGATAGCTAACATATTCTACTTACTAAATTCATTGAAATCTTTTTAGCAGTTAAGGTGTTAAGTAAGAAGATACTAACAAATGCAAATCTGTGGGATGTGACACAATATTAAATAAGAAAATTAAAAATATAGAAAGCCTATAGATAAAACAATAATAATATTATGTACAGACGTCGTATTATGTTATGTTTCGTCACAAATGCTTACAAATAGGGAAATAACTAATGTATACATCTTTGTGCTTTTTTTACAATATTTCATGAATGTAGTTTTAAATAATAGGAAAAAGTTACACAGAAAACTTAGTATATTTATCTTATAAATATTCCGTGTATCGTTTTATTGTCGGCTTTAGCCAACAATAAAACGCTTTGGCGCATTGGGCACGTTTTCATTTGTCGTCTATATCCGATCGTGGAGTTCGAAACGGTAAAAAGAGCTCAAGATTTTATTAAACGATATGTTCACAATATCTGACGGCTAGGTGTGACATTGCAGGAGGCGAGCGCAACGCCGTGGGCGCCGGCGTGTGGAAGCGAGTGAGGCTGAAGCTGGAGGGACGCGACGACGCGCGACGATACGCGCTGCACGACCAAGTAACTGCTTGTTATAATTAAATACTTTACTTACAGTGCGCTCGACCAAGGGGGCCAAGTCTGCTATTTTTATAATTTCGTCATCCCAACACGATCCCTTTGTAATTTTGCTAAAAGTTCGTAATCTGCTAAATTCATAGGTCGATCATTGGTCGGTCAATGGTCTCGTAATAGAATTGTGTTATAATGACATTGTCGTATTGCCATTATTATGAAACCCGTTAGTAGAAATGATGATTTGAACATTTATTCAAGCCAGATTTCATTTATATAAGTGTTATAAGCAATCTGAAGTAATTGTTGTAATAGCAGACTTGAGGCCCTGATCACTTACATTTTACTTCAGTTGGCGTATTTGTGAAAATATTCGGTAGGTAATCTAAGAAAAACCCGCTACTAATTGAAATGAAGTCGATGTTCAACCGACTTCAAAAAGAAGAAGGTTCTCAATTCTACTGTATGTTTTTTTTGTTGTATATTTGTTACGCAATTTCTCCGGCAAATGTACATCGATTTTGGAAATTCTGTTTTTGATGGATAGGGTATATCTTAGGGGTGGCCCCATTAATTTTTTATCGAAATTGATTCAGCACTTTTTGAAAAAATCAACTAATACTCAAAAATTTCACATAAACGACGTTTTAGTTTCTTAAATCTTTGGAGACTTTCAATCTTTGTTTTAACTGTGTTGCCGTTTCTTAATGGAATGCGACGGAGGTACTGAAAAGCGAGAAATAAAAAGCTTTTTTTACAAAAAAGACAACGCCTTCAAAAACTGAAACGTGAAAAATAACTTTAGTATAGAAGACATGACTTTAGTTTCGGAAGTTAGTGGCAATACAAAACAACAAACAGAACAAAATCACCACAATATTATCCAAATAATCTTTACACAGTATAAAACAAAGTGGCTCCCGCTGTCTTGTACACTTAGATCTTTTAAACTACGCAACGGATTTTAATGCAGTTTGCAGCAAGTTTAGTAGTAGTACTAGTTTGATCGGGTTATTCCACTTTTCCCCCCTAAGAGAATCCCCCTCAGGGGGGAAATCTAGACCCTAATGTAAAAATCGTCTCTTGTCATTTTTAGTTATTCCACTTTTCCCCCTGAGAGAATCTCCCTAGGGGGGAAAAGTGCACCTTAATGTAAAAAAATCCAGAAATGCCCCTTTTTATTTTGGTTTTTCCACTTTTCCCCCCTTATTTCTAGTTTTAATTTGTACGTTCTTTAAGTAAATAAAAAAAACAGTGATTCGACAATATAATAATTATATACTTAATCAGTATTTTTTTAACAGAATTTTATAATAAAATGTGATAGAGAGTAAAAATAAAAAAATAATTGATAATAATAAAAGTCTGTTACCTACACTTTCACGACGAAACGGATGAACCGGCTTTTTTTTTGCGTAATCTTGTACCTGGATTAGGAGATAGAATACACTTTTTATCCCGATATTCCTACGGGATCGAGACTTACGCGGGTGAAACCGCGGGGCGCATCCAGATAACTTAAATAAACAAACAACAACAAACTTGTCTGCCTATTTAAAGTAGTTTGTCTGCCTATTTAAAGTAGTTCAAAGAATTGTATATAAATTTTATATTAGCTTTATTGACTATATCGACGAAGGCCCGCTTGGCGGCCTTCTCCTTGTACCTCAGTGGGAATTTCTGGAAGGTGTGAAGGTGTGTTTTAGGGGTTATTCCACTTTTCCCCCCTAAGAGAATCCCCCTCAGGGAGGAAATCTGAACCCTAATGTAAAAGTCGTCCAGAAAGGCCCCTTGTAATTTTTAGTTATTCCACTTTTCCCCCCTGAGAGATTCTCCCTAGGGGGGAAAAGTGCACCTTAATGTAAAAAAAATCCAGAAATGCCCCTTTTTATTTTGGTTTATTCCACTTTTCCCCCCTTATTTCTAGTTTTAATTTGTACGTTCTTTAAGTAAATAAAAAAAACAGTGAATCGACAATATAATAATTATATACTTAATCAGTATTTTTTTAACAGAATTTTATAATAAAATGTGATAGAGAGTAAAAATAAAAAAATAATTGATAATAATAAAAGTCTGTTACCTACACTTTCACGACGAAACGGATGAACGGGCTTTTTTTTTTGCGTAATCTTGTACCTGGATTAGGAGATAGAATACACTTTTTATCCCGATATTCCTACGGGATCGAGACTTACGCGGGTGAAACCGCGGGGCGCATCCAGATAACTTAAATAAACAAACAACAACAAACTTGTCTGCCTATTTAAAGTAGTTTGTCTGCCTATTTAAAGTAGTTCAAAGAATTGTATATAAATTTTATATTTAGCTTTATTGACTATATCGACGAAGGCCCGCTTGGCGGCCTTCTCCTTGTACCTCAGAGTGGGATTTCTGGAAGGTGTGAAGGTGTGTTTTTAGACTCCAGTTCTTCCTCCTAAGGGGGATTATCAGGGGGGAATTCTAGACTTCATTTTTTAGATGCCAGTTTTCCCCCTCAGGGAGCACTTTCGGGGGGGATTTCTGGAATAAGTATCTTTTTCGATTCCAGTTTTCCCCCTCAAGGGGGATTATCAGGGGGGAATTCTAGACTTTTAATTTTATATTCCACTTATCCCCCCCTAAGGGGGCTTTTAGGGGGGATTTGTGGAATAAGCCGTTTAATCTACATTGTTTCCGTGCGAAGCAAGGGCGGGTCGCTAGTGATACATAAATCCGAATATTTGCACAAATACGCCAAGTGAAGTGCCAGCATTATACTTTTTTTTTTAACTACAACCCACTAAAATTAGGTATATATTACCACCAATCAATCGACATACTTTTTATGAATTCGCCCATGAAGTTTGTATGGCAATGTATACTTATGACGTCACTTGTAGTTAGTACCGCCAACTGAACTGATGAATTTATTGATTTCAAAGCAATTAAAAATGTAGTTTTACAATAAATTGAAAATTAATCGAGTTTTCAAGGCTAAAATCAAGTGTTTTTTTTTAAGAAGTCTTAGGATTATTGTTGTATGTATGTATAATGTCATCTACCCAATCGTCGTCACCCTGCTGATCTCGCACTTATTATTTACTTGGATGAAGCGCAGTAAGTCTTTATGAAAAGACAAACTCGTACATCTCTAACAGCCGTTAGCTCGATGAATGACGCAGTAAGTACGTAGGTCGTGTGTCTCATTTATTTATTTATACTTCATGCACAATGGTACAAAGGCTGACTTAATGCCTAACGTTCTCTACCAGTCAACCAAGGGTGGTGAAGAGATAACATGGCAGGTGCATTACAAAAAGTAATATTTAGAAAGTAAAAAAAGATATATATATATAAGGTGCTATAAAAATATCTGCCACGGCTTTAATGGGAGGTAGTATTGTGTATAAAGATTACAATAGTGAAGAACTTTCGTACCCCAGAATAGTTAATTTAATTTGAGAAAATAAAGTAGTTTAATAAACATTGACTCTACTCTGCATAACGCGTTTCACAAATTACGCGCGATGTGTCGCTTCGTCAATGAAAACAACTGCTATCTCTTTCTATCTGTTCTGTGAATGAAAACTGAAATCAGCTGATTAGTTCGTCACTATCTAACCTACTAGGTACACAATAATACGCAGGGAAAAAAGTGTTTTAAAAGTGCAATTACTTACCAGCTACCGCATTCTTCCAAAAAACTGACGTAGGTAAATAAGATGATAAACTTCCCATCACACTTAAAACAGGCTTTGGACTGACAAGTTAGTGTAAGAATCGCAATTTTTTTCTTATTATTTTTAAACAGTAGGTGCTTAGATTAATACTTAGGTATCAAATAACGATAAATTACAGTAACTTGGCGTGTTTAAAAGTTAATCATCTTATTTACAATAATTGCATCGTATTTACAGTTATTTACACACTCCCTACCTACTTATCTACAAAACTGTTGCACGAGTCCGCCTTCGCGTTGCACACAAATGTAGGCACGCTTACGTACGTGTCTCTTCACTTTATTTAATGTGTCCGTTTCACTTTTTACTTGCCTAAATGCGCGTTTGATGCGCCTTTTTAGTTCTTCCACACTTCTAATATCATGTCCGGTTTGGCCGTACACAAGGTCCTTTACACGACCCCACAAAAAAAAGTCTAGAGGGGTTAAATCCGGCGAGCGAGGCGGCCACGGCACTGGCCCTCCTCGGCCTATCCACCTCTCACCGCCGTACCACACACCGTTTAAAAAATCCCGTACGCTGATGGCGAAATGAGGTGGTGCTCCATCATGTTGGAAGTGCAGCCCTCTTATCTCTTCAAGAGGAATACGTTCCAACATTCTTCTCACACGGGTTCGTAGTAAGCGCAGATACGTGTCTCCGTTCAGTCTGTCCAAGAACACTGGTCCTAGTATTCTGTTGCCGAGTATCCCGGCCCACACATTAACACTGAACCGAGCCTGAAAGTGGTCAGGCCGCACAACACGAGGATTCGCCTCAGTCCAATAATGCGCATTGTGTATGTTGAACATACCAACCCGTGTGAATGTGGACTCGTCAGTCCACAGAATGTTGCGACGTTCTTCTCGCATCCAATTACAAAACGCGAGGCGAGCTGCGTAGTCATGTGGATGCAATTCCTGCACCCTTATGAAGTGGTAAGGATGGAGCCCTTCCCGATTTAAAAGTCGCCACACGTAGTTGTCGCTCACGTCGAAGACTCGAGCAGCATCCCTGGTGCTCGCAAGAGGATGTCGCCGGAAGAAGTCCAACACTTCCTCTTCGAGTTCGGCAGAATATGGAGGCCTGCCTGCGTCAACCGGAGGCGGGTCAAAGCGGCCGTGTTCACGAAATCTGTACACGGCATCCAGAATGGTATGATGACTCACTCGCACACCAAACCTCTGCTGGTATAAGTTTACTGCATGCGCAGTTATGGAGTTACACTCGCGGTAGCACAACACCATTTCAAGATATTCTTGATTGGAATACCGTCGTCTGGGAGGCATTTTTAAAGGAAGCGCGAGCGATTATCCCGTCGCTAACCGCTAATTAAAACTAACTTCCGAGCGGGCGAGGGGCGACCGGGCGACTGGCGAGCGGGCGGTCGGCTTGCGCGTGCGACGAACGGGGTAGTGCGGGTCCAGGGTGGGGGCGCGCGGCTCTTTGACGACGCGACGTCCCGACGAGTGCCGATGCGCAGCCGCAGCGCTCGGCATCGTTTGATAAATGATAAGAATGGCAACAGTGTATGAACGGCGCCGGCGTTTTGCGAAACGATTGAATTGTACCTATTCGGCGCGGTCTGGCAACAGCAAGTCTACGTGATGGTTTTATGCGAATAAATCAATTCAAATTTATACGTACAATTTTTTGTATGAAAAAAAATATGACAAATGATCAGTAATTTATCTTTACTATTGTAATCTATAAACACAATACTGTCTCCCATTGCAGCCGTGGCAGATATTTTTATAGCACCTTATATATATATATATATGTCGGATCGTCAGGTGCGATCGAGGAGGAGTGCCGAGCGGTATAGTACATCGTAAGGACTATAGGCGTTCCCATTATCCCATTATCGATAAACAAGACCTGTAAAAACAATTACACACTATTAGTAAAGAAAACACAATACAAATGGTAATCAGTAACAAGGATAAAGTAAGTTCAAGGTACAGCAACAATACAGTTAATCGAACAGACCATTAAGGTCCCACAGTTCGTACAGTGGCGAAGCCACCCAATGATAAACGAACAAACCCTTAAGGTTTACAGTTCGTACTGCAGCCTAAGCCACCCAATGATAAACGAACAAACCCGTAAGGTTTATAGTTCGTACAGCAGCCTAAGCTACCCAATGATAAACGAACAAACCCTTAAGGTTCATAGTTCGTACAGTAGCATAAGCCACCCAAATACAAAGTGTATCGCTCGCTAGCAGCAAGCCTTTACAGCTATGTGAATATACAGCAGCGCAGTACCAGGTAAACCGACAGTATTGTCGGGAGCAGGAACTCTTTACTGAGTCGAATCCGAGGATCGACTGCCATACTTACGGAGTGCACGCTCTTTTATAAGGCGATGCCCCCCACCTTGCAACCTCTCCATACAAGTCTGTCCATGCGCACGGAAGTGCGTCACGCGTTTACTTGATACAAAACACTAAAATGTGCTGAATCTAATAAGATCTGTAATCAAATAACACAATGATAATTGTCATGAATAAACAATAGTGATTTCATAAAGTAATTCCTTTTACATTCAAAGTAATGTGTCAACAATTGTTTTGAATAAAACCATCGATAATAATTATCGAAATAAAGTAACCACAAATCAGTGTGCACACACAATAAATCATGTTTCGAATTAATAGACAATAATTGATAGTAAAATCACATAAATTAACAATAAGAAACACAAATCATAACAAATTTAGTTAACACCCACAATGTGATTAATAAACTGTCTCCGACATATATATATTTATATATACTCATAATAAAAGGATACTCATACTCATATTATATTAATAAAAGAAAAGAGGTCTATGAAACGACTCTGCTCATTTGTGCTGAAAATAAATTCGCAAATTTCGCTTAAATGCATACAGACTGGTGGCCGTCCTGATATGAAGAATGGCCTGGATCTGAAAAGAAGAATGAACAAAATCAGAAGTATGAGAAGGGCAAAGTAAAAGAAGGTTATTGTGTTCGCAGGTGGACCACATGATTAAGGAAGCTGTATGCTCTGGGAACCTGTGCATGATGTACGAGGGCTGGATGGCGTGGGTCTGAGGTCCCCGCCACTCGATCCGCCGCGCCTGCGCCGCCCGGCCCGCGCGCCCGCGGATATGAGCCGACCACGCGACCCGCGCCTGCGACCCGCGACCCGCGACCCGCGCCCGCGCCCTGCGGCGGGACACGCCGTGACCCGCACTGCAGCGCTGCCGCACCGCGAAACAACTCGTTAAACCTCACTTTCGGTACCACGTTTTTTTACTAGTTTTATCTTTTTTGTTCGTGTTCGTATGTAGCGCAGCGCTCTGTGCGTCTGCGCCGCGCGCCGAGCATTAGGGTTAGATATGGTTTCTGTCGAAGCCGCCGGGCCCCGGGGAGCGGGGCCGGGCCCCATGCTGAACACCTGTCGTCGGGCCCCCGAGGCCGAGTCGGGGGTCTCTGAGCGTTACAACTATATATTCGGCGTAGTTTTAAGACCTGCCACGATGAGTTGTCACTGGTGGCGTTATCTAGAACTAATCGTGACTGCTGTGTCACAAGTGTCGCCCTCTGTGTGGTAATATTGTATTTTATCAGAAATATGACGCAGTCTATAAACGTAGTACCTATATATTTACAAAAGCATAGTTGTTACACAGCATAGAATACCTACCTGGTGTTATTTTCAATAAACTTAAGTAAATGTTGTTGATATCCGTGCGATTACTGTTTACTTCTATAAACATCTTGCAGTCGAGGCGACCAAATTAAACATTAATGTGACATCATTGGCGTACAAAATTTATTTGTAGCTCATATATGATAATTTTTTATATAAAAAACTTCAAAAATTCAAAAAAAATATAAATACTAATAATAACGACACGAACTGTGCAGAATCGATATACTGATTTATTCATTTTTCTTCTGTATGTATGAATGTCATTTTATCTCAAGTAGCGAATTCCAGCGCAGTATACAATTACAGTTCCAATGAATAATAAAATTGTAGCAGTTTCACAATATATCAATTGGTATTATAATAACTAGGTTTATATTCCATTTATTAGGCCATTAACATAGAAAACTGAATACATAGTTTACATTCTGCACGCTACTGTAGCTCTCATCATATTACCTGTTCATGTAACACTACATTATAACTAAACTTCGATATATTCTAACACATAATTATATTAACGTAGGCATTAATTTAGTTGTACTCATTTCCTGTAAAACTTTCGCATAATAATAAATTCAGCTAGCGTTAGAATAATGCGCCACCCGCACAGGTGAGGTCCTCAAACAGATTCCATACTACTTCAGCTCGAGCAGGGGCGGACCGTAAGTTTATGGGGCCCTAGGCTACTACTACATGGGGGGCCCTGGAATTAAATAATTGCCATTTTGTGGCTAATGGCTTTCTTTTTATAATGCATAATATTGTCCATTGACTTTAAGAGGATTGTGAAAAAAAAGCGATAAGGTTTTACCCCCCGTAAACTTAGTCCAACTTTCATAATTTTCGGAAATGTTGTAGATATAATGAGTTACTAGGTCTGTGCGTTTTTATTTTAAAGAAATATTGCGTATGATGGAAGTAATTATCATCTAAATATCTACATTTTTTTTTAAAACTCCCTCGAGCGTTTTTTTTTTTTAATTTTACTCCACTGAATTACTTAAAAAGCAAAACGTACAGAATACTGAATACGTACTGAATCTAATGAGAGCAAAATTGTCTCATTTTGTGGAGGTTTAGGGGTGGAAAAACGTTATCGCCCAAAACCAAATTTCAAAATGGAAATGTAGGTAATTGCCTCCTAGACTTGCCACTGTCTCTATCGCACGATACCGGTCAGGGGGCAGGGCCATATTGTATTTGTATTGTTCACTCGGAGGGAGGCAGAGTGAGCTGTATAAAACAGATAGCATTTTTGGAAATACCTACTCGTGCTGCGTATCGGCACCTCACAATAGGGGCCCTATGTATTCACGGGGCCCTGGGCTGCAGCTGCAGCCCTTATATAGATCCGCCCCTGAGCTCGAGATATGAGTAGTATTCAAATTAGTAACAGTGAGTCGATTACTTCATGGTCACAAGAAAAGCTTAATCTTTTGAACGTCTGAGCAACACACGCGTTAGCCCTTTACGCCAAGCCACAATTCACAAAATAATAAATAAATAACTAATGGACATATATTTCGTGCCTTTTCACAATATTTCATTAATGTAGTTTCAAACAACATGAAATAGAAATACAGAAAACTTAATTTGGTATGTTTATTTTGTACTTAAAAATATTCTATATATCGTTTTCTCGTCGGCTTTAGATGGACGTGGCGTGTAGGGCAAGTTTGGTTTGTAGTGGTCAAAAGGTTAAATCGCTAATTTAGAATGAGTTTCCAAACTAAACTATACCGATCACTAAGGGCTGGGCCAGAACTATCTCCCTCTTAGCTAGCAATCGTAACGATATCACTCTTTAGAGCGATTTTTCTTTATCAAGTCAAATTTTACTCTGAGGGTCGAGCGGTTGGCCTCTAGCCACAATGTCAACTTCAACTCCTTTGTGGTGAGAGTACCAACTGAACATCTGTCGATCTTCACAAAGGAGGAATTTTGGCCGAAAGGTGTTGTGTTCCGGCGCTTCCGAGGCCGGCTACCTGCTGACACTGCGCGACACTCGACGCCGACTATACGTGTGGATGTAGAAAGTTTTCATATGTATCAGTTTGTTATTGTTTAAAATTATTGTGTGTATTTTATCTTGTGGCCACAGTTGCCTGATAATAAAATTATTATTATTATTATTAGCACCAGCCGGCCGCTTCGAAAGCTGCTTCTTTCTCGCTCTAATGAGAGACGTTCCGACAGAAAGGGATAGAGTTAAAGAAGCAAAGCATCAGAGCCAATAAATCTGGCGCAGCCCTAAATCGACTCACATAGTTACTACAAACTTGTAAGTAAGTCCGGCGTGCCCTATGACTTGTGAGATCTTGCCACGCATCCGTGACGAGTAGATCCCACTCGCTGTAAAACAACCGAGAGATCGACCATTCATTGTGTAGTGTTTTGTAAACCGTTGCGTTTCACCGGTCTAATCCGACCAACGCCATTGATCGGCATTGGTTGACTGGTAGAGAATGCCTAAGGCATTAAGTCCGCCTTTGTACCTTTGTGCATGAAGTATAAATAAATAAATATGCAAAGGTCCGGCCTTCACGCCTAGCGTTAGTAGGCCGATACAGCGTAGACGCTGCGCAAACGCGACGCTAACGCTGTTTCGACGTGGCGCAGTATCAGTACAATACTGCCTGACCCTGTTGATAAATGATCAAAATAATAATTCGCAGGCATCGAAAACATAAATTTTAGAACTATGTTAGGTATTAACACAAGAAAACAAACAAATCGTCCAATTAAAGGAAGATTTATCAAGTCCCCTGTCAGACATGTAATTTGATAAACCTATCCATTGTAGGCCCTTCTAACCATTCTGAAAATTCCTTCAGAATGTTATTGTTGCTCCTATACGTATTATTGATGCATCTTTCTTGCGCATGTTTGCAGCGTATACGTGGCGTCCACGCAGCGTTAATGAATCTACATGCTCCTCGGTGCCTAGGCACTCTTGATGCGGGGCCAGACAAGCGCAACTTAATATTAGCGTAAAAAAATATTTACGCCTCTTAAATTAAGTCGCAGACGTTACGTTGGGTTTTGTACAATGTTATAGTTTCATTTGACGAAAAATTAAACGTTGAGAAATGATTGCGAAAATCGTGTCTAACGTAAATCCGAGGCTTATTTTGAACATCTCAATTTACGCTTGCCTGGCCCCCCACGTATTGGCGTAGACGCTTGTGAAGCCTGTCCTCCACCCGTGAAGGTGGCGCCTTAAATACAAAACGAATAAGGGACTAGACATCTGTAAACATATTGTCAACAATATACCAAAATATTGTATTTCAAGTTTCTACCTATTAGCACAAATGTTCAGTCACAGGCCATCATGGCGCCAGCAAGTAGGATTTTATGTCGAAGAAGTCTCAGTGTCGGCCATTCAGTGCTTATAAGTTTAGTCCCTCGTTCTATCAATAAAGGACTTTCATATATTAGAAACAAAGAAACTATTTACCTTTACTAACATAATCATACCTACTCTCCATTTTGAATACAATAAAAATAAACAATTCGATATCGTACAAAATTCTAGACAGTGACTGTTTCAAAATGCAATATCACTCGGCCAAAAATTCTACCGAAATCGTAAAAAATAATACGTTTTCTGAAATTCACGGTGTTGGAAAGTCTCAGAAAAAGGTTTCTTTTACAGGGGATGAGTACATAGTATAACATATAATATTATATATCGCGAACCGTATTATATAACCTTCACGCGCGCACGTATGAGCGGCACACGTCCCTACGTCGTGTGAATGTTCGCACGTGTCTAGGACGTGTCGTGTACTTGTGGCGTGGATGCATTCGACACACGTGTAATACTGTGACCATCAAGATTTAGACCACTTTGTAACGTATTAGGTGTTAGACTGTCCTCAATATTGGCATGAATCTACAAATGAACAATTTCAGGGAAATGCCCTACATTGTGTTATACGGCCATAGAGATAAGGCGATTTAGTATATAAGATGTAGGGCCGGCATATAAATTGTTCACAGCAATGTTGCTGTTTCATAGGAAATAAAAGTTCATAGTAATAATATTGGATGTTGAAACGATAAATGTTGTGTAATGCGTGCTCTGTAAGCTGTCGCATGTAGATCCTCATTGAATGTTCTTCCCTGTAAAACGTAGTGTTTGGTCTAAATCGTTACAATGCATCCATCCTGCGTGATTGTATCGCTTCATATTAAAATAAATGGTGTATGTAGCAAAATAGTGTTTTTTTTTATAATTATCCTTTGTTCATCAAAACATATTTCCAGCCGCGGGACTGTAGGTGAATCGCGCTCTGCGACATCAAGAAATTGTTAATAAGCGCCGCAGTTCGTAGATCATATCGACTTTTCCAAGGCTACATTGGTCTAAGCGATATTGATTCATATACGTAGTTGAAATCAAAGATTTTTGTTTAAAAATAATGTTGCCGCACACTAGGAATTTCTCCTGTGACGTGGGTGCGTTTACAAACATATAAACTCACATACACAAACAGCCAGACCCGGAACTAATATGTGTAGGCCATACAAGTACTTGTTCCGTGCGGGAATCGAATCCGCGACATGCGGCGCAGCAGTCAATGCTCAACCACTGCGCCAACCGTGTCGTCGCCGTGTGGGATTTTGTGTACAGGCCCAGGTACGTTTAATATGTAAATCTATGCTGTTTGAACAATAATCGTCGCCTGGATCAAGTTACTCCAATCTGGTTCAACATTACATGTCGTTTCCAACATAAATGACATTTAAATTTATTGTGAGCCATGCAACATACATCCTTTTCCCTAGTGTAGCTTCATATTTATATTACTACAATAAAATCAACAATATAATTGGCAGTTCATATTTATTTACATAACAATAATCACAATGTGGGATGAATCATAAAAGAACTTAAATATTGTAATAATTTGAACCTGGTTCCTAAGATGGCTAATGCACAATAATTAAGTTTACTAAATTATAGTTACAGTGAAATACAGCTGACAGATACAGTAACCAATTATTGCCAAGTACAACTGGTTGCAGCCAAGTCTAACTATGAACCAAGGTAAACGTCAAAAACATTTAACTATACCTTTTGGAAAAGTAACGCTAGTTCGGTTACAATCAAATGATTGTTGTATAAAACCAGTTTTGATAACAGCCAATATCTAACAACAATATGCTCGATATTTTCATTGATAATTAAATTAAAACAACAGAAATAAAGTCGGAAATGCAAAATAAGAAATGCAGCGCATAGCTTGCACACAATTTTATATGTAATGTATTTTAGTTTCGATTAAGTTATAAAATGAAAACGGATGTAGCATTTGTTACTCTACTTGAGCTGACCTGTGGTCTTTCAACATTACACAGAATATGTAACTCTGACACTAGTACTACTTTAGTATTCTTTAGGAATCTACTCCAAATCAGAATCTTGTGATGTATAAACAACGTCGCTCGGTTCAAAGAAAACTAACTTTCAGATGTCTTTATGCCAATTTAGCAAGACTGTAAGAGCTTCCGCAAACAGACTTTGTATCGGCCGATAATTTGTTTTAATCAATATGAAGATATTGGTGCCAACTCTGAAGCACGAGCTAAAGTTATTTTAAGCTATTTAAATCTCTTCCTCTCCAATAACACAAGAAAAACTAATTCAATTTAAGTTGATATAAAATGTTCATACAGTTAATAGTTGTCATGTCAGAACGTTTAAAACACGGTGAAGTTCAAGAAAAGACAAATTTGACATCTGTAGCTTAGTTTTTATCTCTCGACGTCCTTTTCTTCAGCTGCCTGGCAGTATGCCAATTGTCTAATTTTAGTTTAGTTTGTGAAAAAGGGAATCGACGCCTTGATGTATGCAAATACTGAAATACGCAAAATATAACAAGTATCTGCCGACAAAAAGCTTGAATGGGTTACACAATTGCGTTCAAACTGAACCCATTCACCAACAACTCGACTGTTTGCTGTCGCAGTGCGCGCTAGCAGCACAACACGAATAAACTACCGACCGATAGAAACTCTGTGGTCTGCCGGCTCCTATAGTGCCTATACCAACGTCTGTCTGCTGTACTTCACATCAATAAACACGCCCTTGATCCCCCAATAGCCATGAGTTAACAGAATACTTAGCTAGACTCCCGCGCAGTATCACATGAAGCTCGTCACACACTACTCGTCACATACAACAACCACAAGTGTCACTTCAACACTTCTCTAGTGAAACAAAATGTAGGAAGACAAACAAAATATATTTAAAATAAAAATAAAATAAATAAATATCTTGGGACAACTCACACACGGTCATCTGGTCCCAAGCTAAGCAGAGCTATTTACTTGATTTACATTGGAGATTTTATGAAAAGCCCTGTTGAGTATTAATTAAATGAGAGACCTTTTGAAGAATGGAGCTTATTGATTCAACGAGTATATTTGTAAGAATAAAATTCGTTTCGAAGATTCTATAGTTGAAATGGGCTAGTTCTGCTAAAACCTCAACACGTCTACATTTTTCCCAAAAGTAATTGTATTGATTTTGTATCTATAAAGATGGTTAATTTTAAATCTAATCAAAGTATAAGTCTTGGGTGTACATTGAACTGTTATTTGCTGGATGAACACATTTACACACACATTCCGCCATAATTATATTAAACTGGCTAGTCCCCGCAAGTTTGTCCGCGTGAATGTCGGTTATCGCAGACGTTGACAAATATGCGAATTAAAAAGTAGCCTATAACCTTTCTTAGGGTTAAAGCATAGTCGGTAAAAAAATACATTAAAATCGGTTCAGGAATTTAGCCGTGAAAGCGTAACAAACAAATCACTTTCGCATTTATAACATTAGTACGGATTATTTTGACGTAATTAATGTAATTATTAACATATTGTGGATTTGCTCCATTTAACAGAACTAAGAAAAAGATTGTTTGTCTTCCTAATTGCATACCCCTTTAACAACACATTCCAACATGCCACGGACAATTTTAAACTATACTAAACTGTACACAATAATAATTAAAAGTGCATTATACAATTTCAATAATATATTCATATAATATTTCATAATTATAGAGCATTTATGTGACAATAATAATAATATGACAAGATCGAAATACAAGGAACGTTCAACGTTTGGCAAATATAACAATATCATGCCGGCACTTCATATGGCGTATTTGTAATATTCGCAAATATTCGCCTCACTTGGATAATACAAAATCGACTTTATTTCAATAGACATAGGGTATATTTTGTAATATCCAAATAAGGCGAATATTTGGACAAATACGCCATGTGAGGTGCCGGCATCAAGACGGAAGCAAACAATATCTATAGGACCCATCGCGAGTGCACTTTTGTTGCTTCTATACATAAGGAAACCCTCTAGTAGCGCCATCTATACTAAACTATTACTTATTTAGTCAGAGAAAGTTGCCATTATATTTTAGCGGCGAGTCAGGATAAAATTATGAGAGATTAAAATAGTTTTTATCTAACATGGTAGATAACACTTTGTTAGTACCACGGAATAATAAAAACAAGTGGAAGTGCCACGCAGCCATCGAACGTGTGGCACAATTATGTGGAAATGATCAACATTGGTTCAGTCGCGATCAAATACTTGCTGCGACGTGACATATTGCACAATATCGCACGTAAGCAAAAAAATACAACCATGCCTTATTGTGCAATTTTTACATGCAAAAATGATAGCAGGTCAAAGAATGTTTCTTGCAGAGGTATATCGTATCACCAAAAAGTATAAAACTTTCATATATTTCAATATAATCGATTTTTATTGACAATACCTTATTTTTGCTTTGATGCAAACTAAAAACTACCTTATGTCCATTCTCTAAAGTCTAAATTAGCTTGCTCGCTGCCTTGACTGTAATCGTTTTACGTGGCATAAATTCTAGAAACTTCGACGCTACTCGTTTAGGGATGGGACACATTAATGCAAATAGTTCGTGTCGACAAAACAATAACACAATAACAACATGTTTTTAAAGTAGGTACCTAACTTTTCTTTTAATAAATAAAAGTATGAGTTTGAAAGAATGAGTTTTAAAAACCTTATACCTATATTCTGGCAAATAGTCATTCATTCATTCGCGGTTAGACGTAGGCCTATAAATATTCTATATACATGTAAGTATATAGTTTATTTTCATGTACAAGAATTGAGATGTCAATTATGTTTTTAAAAGACTGTCACATATTTAGAAAAGATATTGTCATGTCTAAAATAATGCGTCATTTCATTGGGATGTCAATCAATTTCCTACATACAATCATATTACGGACCCAATGAAAGGTATCGCAGAAAAATATATCAATACATCATTCATTAGTTAATCATCATTTTTGATCCATTACGTACATTAAAAAGATTAATATATTTCTTACATTGTACAAATTATCGATAACTTGACCACATCTCTCATTGAATAGCAAAATAGTTAACAGTTGCATGCGAAAATGACATCTATTCATAGTAACAATAGATGTCATGTTAAGTAATTTGGTAACAGCGCTCTCTAGCGTCGAATAGCTGAACTCGTTGGACATTGCTCGAACTGGATTATTAGATGGAAAAAATCTCTTTAGTGATTTTGTCATGTAAAATAATGGCAACGTTCGTTAGTTGTGATACGATTTAATTTCGAACAACAATAAAATAAGCTTTTCGCCAAAGTTGCGTTCTTAATTTGTAGCCAATTATATCATCGTTTTCTGTGTATTGCAAGTACATTTTAATTTGCAAAAGTGTGAGTTTGGCGACACTGGATCCAGTATTAAGTAAGACTAAGGGCACTTCCTCTTGTTTTTATTATTCCGTGGTTAGTACAGTCGATCAAGATAAGAATCTGATTCGGCAACGTGCTGTCATCTACATTATTCATCTTGTACAAGACTGAATAATAGTAATAAAGCCCCATTTACATAATGCAAGTTCCTTGCCTGTTGCATACAATTAAATTGAAGCAATCAACTTGCATCGTCTAAACAGGCAACTAAACTGTGTAAATGGGGCTTTAGATCTTGAAGACTTGAAAGAATATACAATTTTAGTAATTGCTTGGCGTTTCTCAGTGCATTAGTCACATCCAGTATTAGTGCTCCATGATCTGGAAGCGAAGTCAAATAGCTAACTTCAGGACCGCCAAGATACGTCGGCTGTACTGTACCAGGTCTAAGGGCGTGCTTAAGATTTGACTTAAACGTGCTGGTAATTTAAATGTATACAAGGCGGGGATGACGATACGCCAAAAAATCAAAATACTGGTAATACTAGTTCATAAGAATATTTTGAAACTATTAAATAAATCCTATCACCGAAATTAAAAAAATAATAATTCAAACAGCATTTAAAAATAACCAAAATAGAACACCATTTGAAATATTGGTTTACTAACCTGTGAGAATTTTTGCTCAATAGAAACAATCATGTTCCTTTTTTGTGCTATTGTCATCACCACCTTGTATAATAATATCTGTGCATCAAACAAACACTATTAATCTATTGACCGCCACAGTCATGTATAGATAACAAATCAAAATGTGCCCAGCGGCACTGTCACGACTACATGACATACTTCTATACGTAATTCTATAGAGTATATATCTTGTCTTCTTGTCTATAACTTGGCTTGGCACCGAGCCACGTTTTGCTTATTTGCCGTGGCGGTCAAAAGATTTAATCACAAACTGTGGGTGCGTTCACAAATAATTAACCCGTTGGATATAGTAAAATCCAGATCTATATAAATTGTATTTCAACCGATTGGCAATCATTGTGAGACGAGGCATACATGATATTTATCTTATAGGTGATCTATGTCGTCAAAAGTAAAAAAAAACATACGGAAGTCTCACCCCATCACCACTTCCTCATTATCCTCAAAAGCATAATTAGAGGAGTATCTCATAGTTCGAAGTAACCTGAAGACTAAGCTTCATATCTTTCATTATCTGTTCGAGGACTGTAACCCGTCTTTTTCTCTAAAAGTTGTTACTATAAGACCAGGGGTCCTAGCCAAATTGACAATCTACAATCGATAACGCTAATAGAAAACTAATCAAAAGTCAAAACAACGTCATCTCAACGATAAGTCACGTGATCGAAAATCAAAAATGGATTACGACGAGGCGTTAATTACTGTAGAAACGTTTGTAAGTTGGCTAGGCCTACAGGTATCGTTTCGTAACAACAGCCTAGCACAGTCGCGGACAGGGCGCGTGCTATCGCTTGCTGGCTTGCTTGAGCGCGATGAGCTCGTCGAGCTGCGCCTTGTAGAGCTGCGTCACGTCCTGCAGGTCCAGGCGAAGCTCGGCCATCTGTTCCTCTTTCTCGCCGTACATCTGCAGGAGGGCGTCGTATTGCTCTTGTACTGTCTGAAAATGAAAATTGGATGGTTAACGCAGTGGAATTTTTATCTTCTGATGACAACAGAGGTGTAATCAATTTTAGGTGTGTATCTGTGAGTCTATTCGTGGCATCGTAGCTCCGAAACGGCTGAGTCGATTTTGATTTTTTTGTTTGAAAGATAACTTGAAAATATGTTCAGCTGTGTGAAAATTAGCTTCTTTTTTCTAGCTTATTAATGTTTGTGAGCATCTTCCACAGGTCTGATAGAGCTTAGTTTGTGTGTCGGGGGCTTTTTAAATTTTAATTTGTTTATGAATTTAATGCCACTTGTTCATAAGCCAATAAACAAATTAAAAATAAGACAAAAACTATTAAGTATATCAGCTGTCTGACACCCATAGTACAGACTACAGGGTCTCTCCAGTTTGAGGTCAGATGACCATGTGTGAAATGTCCCCACATATTATTATCATTTAAGTAAAAGACGATAGTGAATCATAGGGGACAGTGTTCTATGGGCCCAATGTCACCGAACATGTTTTGAAATGGCGGTTTCGTACGACATTCGAAATTTTGAGAAGTAAGATTAAGTTTGATAGACAACTTCAAGGCAATCCAAAACGAAATGAGAAATATAGGAAAAAAAAATAGTGAAGTCGATCTTGGTCTTTTTTTTCAAAAGCTCTTGGGCAACTTTTGATGCTGGTTTAACTAGTTCATGATAGCAGTAGTGTAGCAGGGACGTGTGGTGCTGGCAGCGAATAGCACCACCCCATTTCTACCCGTGGGTATCGTAGAAAACGACAGAGGGATATTGACCATAGAATGGGCAGCAGCGTCCTTCTAAATACTATAACACCTTGATTGCCAACATGGCCAAGCATGGCGATTACGGCTGAACCCGAAGAATAAATAATTGTGACTGAATAATTGTGTCTATTTCTAAGTGGGCAGGACATATTGCTCGCAGAACGGCTGCTCAAAGGGGCTGAAAAGTTCTGGAGTGGCGACCGCGAACCGGAAAACGTTGCGTTGGAAGGCCTCCCACCACAGATATAGATAGACCTAGATAACGCAAGAGCAACTACTTAGCGTGCCTAGCTTACGTACAAAAATCGTAAGTAAAAAAATAAAGTTAACGTTTCCTTCCATCGTTAAGTCATTTTGTGATTAATACTATCCTTAATTAATTTAAAAAACAAAACATTGTGACGTCATAATAGGTAGTCAAAAAATGGCACGCTTGGTTTTCATACAGATCGTGATATTTGCGTTATCTAGGGTCTATCTATATCTGTGCCTCCCACTACCAGGTCCCGCCTTGGGGGGGACCTATGCCCAGCAGTGGGCGTCTAAAGGTTGACATGATGATGATGATGATATAACAAATACGTAGACAGTTTAGAAAAGTCCAACGTAAATTTCTAAGATCAGTGCAGTACTGATGCTACCGGAACTATCCGTCATATAACGATCTACTTAAAAACTATAATGTGATGAGTCTGAAGTCCAGAAGATTGTACTTGGAAATTATATTTCTTTACGATATGTGTAATCACAGATACGACTATTCAGAAGTAACTAATAGAGTACACTACATTGTTCCTAGAACTGTCATGAGACGCGAGGTGCGCGCCCACTTTTTGCGGTTTCCTCCTGTCGGACCAACGCTGGTGTCCGAGTGCCTCTACGTAGTATTTGTAATAATTATAATAAATTATTCACAGAATTAGACATATTTGCAATGCCGGTTTATAAGTTTCGTAACTGCCTCATCAAAACAATCAAGTGCCTTTAAATATATTTAATAATTGCTTGTTTATTTAATTTTATTTCGTTTTGCTCATCACAAACATCTTTTTTGTATATTGTGGATAACGGTGTGAGTTGCACATTTGTATCACATATTTATTATGTATAGTTCATAAGATTTAATGTGTAACTGTTCGTTTGTCTCAAATAAAAAATACAAAAAAAGCTTTTTCAAAAAAAAGAAAACCGCTTTTAAAAATTAAAAATTGATAATAACTTTATTTTCGGAAGTCGGTGGCGGTGCTTTTGTGTTTGTGGTTTTGTATTGCCACCGACTTCCGAAAGTAAAGTTATTTATCAATTTTTAGTTTTTTAAGGCGGTTTTTTTTTTTTGAAAAAGCTTTTTATTTTTCGTTTTTTAGTGTTGCCTTAACATCCAAATCCATTAAGAAACGGCGACACACATAAAAGAGATTGTAAGTCCTCCAAAGATTGAAGAAACTAAAACGTCGTTTAAGTAATTTTTTTGGGAATTTGTTGATTGTCTCAAAAAGGGCTGTATCAATTTTGATAAAATTTATATGGGACCATTTCGGAATAAACCCTTTTCGAACAGAAAAAGAATTTTGCAAATCCATCTATATATGACAGATTTATGCCCGAACATACATAACAAAAAATACAAACATTCGAATTGATAACCTCCTCCTTTTTGAAGTTGGTTAAAAAATAACAGTAGATGGCGGACCTGCATCTCATCCAGCTGCGCCTGCAGCTTGGCCAGCTGCTGCGCCAGCATGCTCCTCTCGCCCAGCAGCTTGTCCCGCGCCTGCGCCAGCGCGCGCAGCTCCCCCTCCCGCCGGGACAGCTGCGCCAGCGTGTCCTCCACACACAGGGCCGACGCTGTGGGAGTCGCGCGCCCCTCTTCCTGTAACACGTTATACAAGCTGCATGAGTATCGAATAAGGGCTGGTTTCTTCAGCTATACATTACTTCTTCTTAGCATGTCGATAGCAAACACAGAAGTGTTACATGCGTGTGTATGTGTGCGTGTAAATGTGCGAGTGTGTATGTGTGAGTAGTGTTTGTCCTTGTCAGATTCCTTGTTTGGCCCAGAACTCAGCCACGGCCACACCATCCGGTGACGCAGTCATTAGGTCCGCACATGAGCAGGTGACAGGGCAGGCGGCGCAGGATAGAAGGTGGGCCATGGTCTGCGGGGAGACGCCACACAGGCACTGAACATTGCCATCATCTAAGAACCCTTTGAAGATTCTCTTTGCTGCGGCCAACCTGGGTGGGAAGGCGGTTCAGAGTTTTCCATACACATTACTGACTATCGTCAAATCAAAAAAATGGGTTGTTTGACAAAATCTTACGTCAAAAAGTTACTATTACCATAACCAACCAGTCATCGTAATTTTGTGTTGTCAAACAGCTACTTCAAACATCAAAATATTATGGAATCTGTTTTTTAATAACTTTGACGGATTTTTATGTCATGAAACAACCCGTTATATTTAACGTACGTTAAACTTCGCACGTCATAGTAACTTTTAACCATCTGTATATAACGTTCACCGACTGTTTGAAACAACCCGCCCTTAGACTGTACTTTCAGTGTGCATAGTTATATAGACAAAGTACCGGAACCAATAAAAAGTGCAACTAAAACTTTGGTTCTGCGAATATTCGGCCAATCAATTGTTTGGCTGACTGATCAAAATATGTGCAGCAACGTTGTGTGTCGCAAAATATAGGACAGAACGGATTAATAGTTTGCGAACCACATTTTCATCATACCGCGTCCCTTCCGTGCCTCGAAAAGCACATAAAAGCGTTGGTCCCGACTGTCATCAGCAGATCTTTGACAGTTGTTATTCTAAAGAGAAAGTCTGACAACCAGTCTTACCAAGAAGTATCACGGTACTCCTACAACCCAACCCAATTACTGGGTAACACGTTACTCAGTAACAGGGTTGTGGAGGTCAGACAAGCAGTCGCTCCGTGTATAACACGGGAGTTTAGCTGCATACAGCTAAACTCCCGTGTTTTACTAACTCTGGAAGCCGACCCAAACATAATTGGAAAAAGGCTAGTTATATGATGCTATAAGCTATTGCTATGATATAAGCTATTTGCGATTTAAAAAGTATTACAAAAATGCAGTTATTTTTTCAATAATATAACGTGCAGTACAGTACGGTCAACGTAACTTGGCGCGTCTGAAGTTAGCCGATTAGCTGCGCAGTAGACAATTTTGTTCCTAAAAGTTCCATTGCGTAGCCAAACAGCTAACTTCAGACGAGCCAAGTTACGTTAACCGTATTGTAGGAGGCGACAGAGAGATATTAACCAGAGGATGGGCAGCAGCGTCCCTCTGAGTACCATAACCCCCTTGGGGGAGACCTACGCCCAACAGTGGTCGTGTAATGGTTGACGTGATGATGATGAATCAAATGGAGTATAGTAGGCAGGTCCGGCCCCCTCCCCCTCGTACTCACTGTGTGCCACAGCGACGCCGACAGCGAGTCCGACGCCTCCGACTGCGGCGGAGACAAGTCGCCGCGCGACGACACCTGCTCCTGGAAACAAAACAACATTATTAACAATCAAAATCATGCACAGTATCTTTGGTTTACACCAATAGAGTATTACACCCATTTTTGAAGAGTGTCTCAATGAAATTCTGTAGTGCTAGTATCCCACCAAAAAACTCAATTTTTTTTATTCAATCGAAAAGTGCCATAAAAGTGCATCCAAATTTTAAATTTTCAAATTTCGCGCCTAGTTTGACAAACACGCCTCTTACTGGACGCCATATTGCTCAGCGTAAATGACGTCAGTTCGTTTTGTATCAAATGAGCTCATATTAAATATGATAATTGTATATCATTTAAAAATAATTAAAAGCATATTTTGTAATAGGTGTAATAATAAAAAAATTACGTTGGTTACGAAAATAATAAAAGCATAAAAGTGAAAACTTTAAATTGAATTTAAAAATTTGTTTTGTTATTTCTCGACATCAGAACCATAAGGTCGGATGTCCCATTTTTGCAAAAATCGTATTTTAACCGAATCTATATTATTTTTTTTTTCTCTTTCTTTTTGTTTAGGCAACATATTTGTATCTCCCTTTAATAACATTTTCGTTTACGTAAAAATAGTCGGATATCCACCATACATTAGAACCAATCAGTCTGATCTTCATTTGAAATTCTATGGTCGTGAGTAAAATTATCAGAATATCATTTTTGCAGTATCATGTAAAGATAAGTCAAAAAATAAATGTAATTTGTAGGTCTCGTATTAACAACATACCTTGTAGCTCGGATATTATTCAAGTTCATAAAGTCATTAACTAACAACAGTCTTTATGGCTCGGAGCATATGTGACAAGATTCACTGAAAAAGAGATAGCACTATAATTATGACTGCGTAGGACAGAGATAAATCATAAACATGCGATGTCACCTCTCCTTCCGCGCGCTGTTCGTCTGCGTCGGGATTGTTTTCGCATTTGTAAAATGCTGCGGCGACTTGTAGGATCTCTCGTTTCGATAGGTTTTTAGATAATTATTTTATGTGTGAACAATGAATAATCGCACCCGAAAAATATTACATAAATTGAAAAACAGAGATGACGCTGTCCAATGTAAGAAAATACTATCATTACTATTAAAAGTAGAGGAAGAAGCTTGAACCCCATGAAAGGACATGGACTTTTTATCTGACTTCGACTTCGTAAGCAACCGCGATAAGTGACATTAAACTAGTTTAATATACTTTATAAATGTAACTATAACTACAAATTTTGTTCTTACTTTTAATAATTTAACAAAAAAATTAGGTACGTATCCGCTTTTTTTTAGGCTCATTGTCACCAGCAAGACTCGGAGATTTCGATAGCGAAGACAGT
This sequence comes from Charanyca ferruginea, assembly GCA_947361185.1. NCBI lineage: Eukaryota > Metazoa > Arthropoda > Insecta > Lepidoptera > Noctuidae > Charanyca > Charanyca ferruginea. The sequence goes on along the minus strand of OX376071.1, from coordinate 1,064,067 downwards.
GTAGGAGATAATGATTATATTCCCAGTCTATCTTCTTCGGATTCCGATATTGGATATGAGCAAAAAGGGATAAAGAGAAACGTTTTTCAACCGACTTCAAAAAAGAAGGAGGTTCTCAAATCGACTGTATGTTGTTTTTTTTTTCAATTGATAGGCATACGTTTGACCACTGTCTCACCTGATGGGAAACGATGATGCGGTCTAAGATGGAGCACGCTTGCCTAGAAGTAACCTATTCACGCTTGACTCAAAGACTCCCAGGTTTAAGCTATTAGGAAACACAGACTCAGGCAGGGAATTCCACTCCTTAGCAGTACGCACAATGAATGTGTTTCCAAAACGTTTTGTGCGTGTGGGTGGGATGTCCACCATATACCGGTGGCGCATCGCCGTACGTCTTGTGGTCCGATGATGAAACGGGCTCGGCGGAATTAAATTATGCAATTCTGTCGCACACTCCCCAAAATGCAACCGATAGAAAACCGGCAGGCCAGTAACTCGGCGTCGATGCTCAAGACTTTGGAGCTTTGACTCGACGAGCCTAACATTGCCAATGATCCTCTTGGCTCGTTTCTCAATTGTCTCTAGGGCATCAAGCTGGTATCTGGCAGATCCGTCCCAAAGATGAGAGCAGTACTCCATACACGATCGAACTTGCGCTTGATAAAGTTTAAGCAGCTGTTCCGGCGTAAAGTCTCACCTTTGCTAGGATTCCCAACTTTTTGGCAGCCACTTGAGCCTTTGCCTCTATGAAAGGGCCAAAATTGAGGGTAGATGTTAACGTAACACCAAGAAGCTCAAGGCGGTCAGTTATCGGCACGGTTACACCTCGGAAAGATGGAGCAGGGTGGAATTGGCTCCTTTTAGCGGAAAAGAGACACGATTGGGTCTTAGCAGCATTGAACTTGACCAGATTGGCATCGCCCCATTCAGAGACAGCCTGTAAGGCCAAGTTCAAGCGCTCAACCATTGCTTCCCGGATAGACTGGATCTGCGACCCACCAGCTCGTGCTTCGTACACGTATCTCTCAGCGACAATGCTGTCGTCTGCATACCCAAAGGTACTAGGTTTTAGCAGATCATTAATATGCATCAGGAACAATGTTGCCGAGAGCACCGACCCCTGAAGAATCCCGGCATTAATATCCAGCAGTCCGGACGAGCAGCTATCTATAATCTGCAGACATTAGCAGTTTGGATACCTGAACAGTTCCATGACTATTATTATATTTATAAAAACCTACCACACCAAGAAGACGCATGTGATTTTCCAGAGAATAATGAAGAGTGAGACTTGTTTCGATATTATTATTATTTTAAATCGTTCTAAGAATATTTTTTAAATGTTTTGGTTTTTGTTATTTGGTGTAGTTGTGATCTCAAACCTGTTGTGTCAAAACTAGAATAGCAGATACTTATTATGTAGTTATTCTTTTTTTACAGCTAACTAGTTGTACAATTTAATTTTTTTCGATTTGATTTTTTGTTGCTTGAGAGCTCTCTTTTATTAGAAAAACTGATTGAGATTGATTGATTGATTCCGATCATCAATCAAACTGATATAGTAAAATAATAATTTCATTTATATCCCCTACATACTCCAGTGGAACTATGAGATTTAAGAGGCTAATAGGACCTATTTAACAATAGACTGTATACCAATCAAATAAACTTAGAGCCAAAGAGTCTGATCTGGGGCGAATTAAGGCTTTATATTCGACGATATTAAAAGTATTTTCAAGTATACACGAGTCAAATAGTATTATAATTAGATAAGTCCTATTTTTCTTTTTTTTTTAGAGAATGTAAAGTCCGATTTAGACATACGTAACAAAATTCGTAATTAAAAAGATCACTGCCCCGAACCATAAAGTCTGATGTTAACATAAATAATGTATTATTTTTATGCGCGTCATTTTTTTTGTTAAACAAATGGTCGGATGTAAACATCATCCAGTATATTTATGAACCTAAATAGTGAATATTACGAGCCATACGGTCTGATTTCAACATAATAAATCCATTTACATAAGATTCTTAGAGGCATATGGTATTTAGTTTATATGGAACTTTTTCACTGTACATCGTCCTTAAAAAATGGGTCTGATGTACCTACCCTCGGATATAAAAATAATGTTCCTTCCGGATTTATTAGGAAAACCGGCATAAAAACCGGCAACGCCTATTCTCAATTAACCAAGCATAAATAGTGACGGCCTTGTACTCCCAAATCTTCAAAATTACAAAACAAAAAAATATTTTAAATGTTTATTTTTGCTCTCCTGTAAAATTGCAAAAATGGATATCAGACCAAATGGCTCTGATGTCGAGATTTTATGAACTAAAACTTACATTTTCCGACTGCTTTATGCCTAAACTGTCTCAATAACATATTTATAGATTTTTTCTCTGATGATAAAAAAAAAACAACGCGGGGTAATATCTGAAGAATTTTGTTATCATTTTTACAGTCAAACTCAAAACTATTTATTGTAAATGCACCATTTACTTTACAGGCACTTTTGAACAGTCAAGGAGTCAGTCAGTAAGAAACTTGAAGCTAGTTGCTCGTTCCAAATAGTAGATTTTCATGGAGAAGAACGAGCAAGAAACTTCATGAACACTCTTTTAAAATCAATAAAATATTTCAAAGATAAATTACATCATTTATGTTGAATCTGGGAGTACAATGTGAGAACAATGTAACAAGTCGTGCACGTTCAAAATAAACAATTTAAAATAATTTAATTAAGATTGACATCATACGGGTGTAATGACATAAATTCATAGACTAAAATGTGTGTTTGTTTATGGTCTTTATCTAGAGAGTGAAATATAATTATGATCGTGGCATTGTTTAACCAGATTTTAGTATTTTTTCGATAGAAAAGAAAAAAACAATATTTCCATTAAAAAACAAAAAAATCGACCAGTCGTTGCTTATTTTCTTCATGAGCCGTAAATAAGAGCACATATTTATTCACATTCTTAAACTTGTAATTGGCTTTCCTCTACGTTAATCTGTTACTACTCGAATGTACTGGCTGTAAGTTTCCTTAAAATTAATAAAATTAAAAATAAAATAAACTCACGCTGTATTTTGAAGATCACAATAAATACCTGTAATATAGCATTCCTCTTCTTCTCCGTGTCGAGCGCGTTCTTCTCCGCGCTCAGCTGCTGCTCGACGTCGCTCAGTCGCTGCTGCAACTCTGACACTCGACTCTCGTGCTCAGCTCGGAGTGCCTCTATCTCTTGAGTTTTGCTGTGAAAAAAATACAAATATTTAGTTAAGTTACTTTACCTGAAAACAATTAAAATCACAACCAAATATCAACAATTAACCTCACAATAACAAATAAATGTCAAATCACAACCACAGACGTATTATTATTAGGGTCGTCCTAAGTTACTATTAGCTATAGTACTAGTGAAGCCCGCCTAATTGTTGTATCCGAACGTGTGAAATGAGGAATGTTATCTATGCTAATTACCGTATATAAACCACGACGACGGACATGACAGCCCTTTTTTCGAATTCCGGCATCGGCAAAGATAGACAGACAGAGGTACATCTGTTACCCAGAGCAGTATTAAATGTTCTTCGCCATTTTATTTTCTTGCCAGCCAGTTTAAATTGACTAATAATAGTCTAAAGTATTAAACTCAGTGAATTCGTAACCCCATATTGGGTGAGTGTTGAACAGCTAACTATATTTTACATTTCGTGTTCCTACCTTATAGGTTATGTTAGGGCGTGCACCTATGTAATCGTTTAGTTTCTTTTTATTGCAGCTTAATACGCCTTATGCGTTATTTCTAATGCTGATGCAACCTATTTGCTCCTAGCTCAGTGCATTTTGTTACACGTAGGTACCTATTTACCACGCAGTTCAAATATGCAAATCATGCCTTGTTTCTCTGTTAAAGTCAAGTCATCCATTGTTCATTGTAAACTCCGTACTGATTGTGACAACCACACACACCTTCATTAGCGCACTAGTACATCTCGCTTTGCTTACGCTTTGGTGTCACAATCAGCGGAGATGACCTTCGGCCATCTTGTGACACGCTGGACGTTGCATTTCAGGGTCCAAAGTTCCGGCCAAACACCTGGATTTTTATTAATCCGCGGACATCAAGTGCATCCCAACGTTGGGCGCCGCACCACCGCTCGTCCACACCGCCGGACAACAACAGCTCCGCGCCCCCGGGTCCCTATTCATCCCGCGTGGCCGCGTCGAGCTCACTTCGGGTCTGGCAACACCACCTGCCGACCGTCACCACACCTGGCGTCTCCAGCGTGGCACACCGCTGTGATCGTCGTGCCCAAGGCTGAGTCAGGAGAGTACTGTGCAACTCCCAGGGGAGGTTGGAAGGGAATTAGTGACCGTAAACTTACCCACTCCTTTTCTATAATATATTTTTTTTATGTTGACCGGTTACGTTGGTTTTTTATTCATCTCCACGTAAGTCCTACGTCACAATTGGCTTGGCAATTGGCAAAAGTCGATCAGCGAAGGTTAAGCTGCGCTGGCCGCGGTCGGCCTATGGATAGGTGTGATAAATAGCTCAAAATTTCACATAATGATTAAAAACAAAATTCGGTTTCGAGATTTTTTCGTTTTATTGCATTTTCTGAGAAAATTTACCATGGTAATGTATATTTTTTTTTACACCATCAGAAAGTAGAGATTTCAACGAACAAAAAACCCAACGACTGTTTTAAAAAAGCAGATTTTTTGACGTGAGATTTTTCGATTGAAAATTAGGGTGCTTTTTCGATATTAAGTCAAAATAAGGTGAAAAAAATAAATATTTTAAATAAAAAAAAATACAGTGTATTTGGGACATAAAAAGGTAAGTTTGCACCAAATTTGGTGAAAAATAAAAAAAATTAGACAAAGATAAAAATAAAAAACCAAGAACTTGGTTTTTTGAATTTTTCACATTAATTTTGAGGTTATGTGAAAAAAGTGTTAATACAAAAGTTAAAGATATTTTTATAACCTACAACTTTGCCATTTAACTTTTTTCCATAACACTGGTAGTTTTGTCGGAAATCGAGATAAACCGTTTTTTACCTTTAAAAACGCACCCCCATCCACTTCCCGACCTCAGATCGCCCGTAATTTATTTTTAATTTCATTTTTGTTATATTCTCTTCCTTTTCCAATGAGTTTCATTCTACTATTAATTTTTTTCACTTTTTACCATTTTCAAAGGTATCAGCACTGGTCTATAGAGCAAGCCGTACTCTCTAAACTGACCATAAATCATAATCCAGCGGATTAAGATCGGGACTAGACGACGGCCAGTCTTCAGCTCTGATGAAGTCCGAAACGTTCACTTCCAACCAAGACTGCGTGGACCGAGCTTTATGACCCGGCGCCAAGTCTTATTGGAAGGACCATACTTGGTTATTGAACATGGTATTGTTAAGGGGCTTAACTACCTTCTCAAGAATGGTATCTTGATACACTTGTGCCGATGTTTTGATACCTTTTTCACAAAAATATGGCTCAGTCACTACTTCATAGCTAACACCCCACCAAACCATCACTGAAGTCGGATAATGCCCACGTTGCACTCTGTGGACTAGTTGGGAAGCTTCCTTAGGGCTATGAGCATAAATATGGTCATTTTGTTTGTTAAAATGTTGCTCAATTATAAAGATTTTCTCATCCGTAAACAAAATTTTTCTGTGACCTTCCTTTGCGTACCGCTTCAGTAGTTGTTTCGATTTTACCACCATATTCTTTTTAAATTATCAGATAAAAAATTACTAGTGCGTCGCTTATAGGCTGCAAGTCCTAAGTCATCTTTTAAAATACGCGACATGGTTCTGGGTGCTATTATCATCTGCCGAGATAAAATCTTTTGCTTTCGGACAGGATTTCTTCGAATTCTTTCCCTTACTGCTTTGACCACTTTTTTCTTACGAACACTACGTGGACGGCCAGAACTTTTTTTGTCACAAACAGAGGAGGTCTCATTGTACCTATTAATAGCCCGGTACTCAAACATTTGACTAATACCAAGCGTATGGAGAGTTTTAAAAATTGCATTTGGCTCCATACCAACTTTGTGTAATGCAATCACAGCGATTCGATTCTCTTTCTCACCCCACTCCATTTTAATATCGCAAAATATTGTACAATGTATTGGCGCCAAAATTAAAAAACTCAATGAACAATCGTATTAAAATGACAGATTCCAAATTCAAATGTAATATCTTTCTTATTTTTAATTGTAACAGTATTTAAGTATACTATGACTCACGTCGCTAGCTCCGCCTCTAGACGCCGCACAATGAGGAGCAGCTCCCCCGCAGCTCGGCACACTATATACTATGACTCACGTCGCTAGCTCCGCCTCTAGACGCCGCACAGTGAGGAGCAGCTCCCCCGCAGCTCGGCACACTATATACTATGACTCACGTCGCTAGCTCCGCCTCTAGACGCCGCACAGTGAGGAGCAGCTCCCCCGCAGCTCGGCACACTATATACTATGACTCACGTCGCTAGCTCCGCCTCTAGACGCCGCACAGTGAGGAGCAGCTCCCCCGCAGCTCGGCACACTATATACTATGACTCACGTCGCTAGCTCCGCCTCTAGACGCCGCACAGTGAGGAGCAGCTCCCCCGCAGCTCGGCACACTATATACTATGACTCACGTCGCTAGCTCCGCCTCTAGACGCCGCACAGTGAGGAGCAGCTCCCCCGCAGCTCGGCACACTATATACTATGACTCACGTCGCTAGCTCCGCCTCTAGACGCCGCACAGTGAGGAGCAGCTCCCCCGCAGCTCGGCACACTATATACTATGACTCACGTCGCTAGCTCCGCCTCTAGACGCCGCACAGTGAGGAGCAGCTCCCCCGCAGCTCGGCACACTATATACTATGACTCACGTCGCTAGCTCCGCCTCTAGACGCCGCACAGTGAGGAGCAGGTCCCCCGCAGCTCGGCACACTATATACTATGACTCACGTCGCTAGCTCCGCCTCTAGACGCCGCACAGTGAGGAGCAGCTCCCCCGCAGCTCGGCACACTATATACTATGACTCACGTCGCTAGCTCCGCCTCTAGACGCCGCACAGTGAGGAGCAGCTCCCCCGCAGCTCGGCACACTATATACTATGACTCACGTCGCTAGCTCCGCCTCTAGACGCCGCACAGTGAGGAGCAGCTCCCCCGCAGCTCGGCACACTATATACTATGACTCACGTCGCTAGCTCCGCCTCTAGACGCCGCACAGTGAGGAGCAGCTCCCCCGCAGCTCGGCACACTATATACTATGACTCACGTCGCTAGCTCCGCCTCTAGACGCCGCACAGTGAGGAGCAGGTCCCCCGCAGCTCGGCACACTATATACTATGACTCACGTCGCTAGCTCCGCCTCTAGACGCCGCACAGTGAGGAGCAGCTCCCCCGCAGCTCGGCACACTATATACTATGACTCACGTCGCTAGCTCCGCCTCTAGACGCCGCACAGTGAGGAGCAGCTCCCCCGCAGCTCGGCACACTATATACTATGACTCACGTCGCTAGCTCCGCCTCTAGACGCCGCACAGTGAGGAGCAGCTCCCCCGCAGCTCGGCACACTATATACTATGACTCACGTCGCTAGCTCCGCCTCTAGACGCCGCACAGTGAGGAGCAGGTCCCCCGCAGCTCGGCACACTATATACTATGACTCACGTCGCTAGCTTCGCCTCTAGACGCCGCACAGTGAGGAGCAGCTCCCCCGCAGCTCGGCACACTATATACTATGACTCACGTCGCTAGCTCCGCCTCTAGACGCCGCACAGTGAGGAGCAGCTCCCCCGCAGCTCGGCACACTATATACTATGACTCACGTCGCTAGCTCCGCCTCTAGACGCCGCACAGTGAGGAGCAGGTCCCCCGCAGCTCGGCACACTATATACTATGACTCACGTCGCTAGCTCCGCCTCTAGACGCCGCACAGTGAGGAGCAGCTCCCCCGCAGCTCGGCACACTATATACTATGACTCACGTCGCTAGCTCCGCCTCTAGACGCCGCACAGTGAGGAGCAGCTCCCCCGCAGCTCGGCACACTATATACTATGACTCACGTCGCTAGCTCCGCCTCTAGACGCCGCACAGTGAGGAGCAGCTCCCCCGCAGCTCGGCACACTATATACTATGACTCACGTCGCTAGCTCCGCCTCTAGACGCCGCACAGTGAGGAGCAGCTCCCCCGCAGCTCGGCACACTATATACTATGACTCACGTCGCTAGCTCCGCCTCTAGACGCCGCACAGTGAGGAGCAGCTCCCCCGCAGCTCGGCACACTATATACTATGACTCACGTCGCTAGCTCCGCCTCTAGACGCCGCACAGTGAGGAGCAGCTCCCCCGCAGCTCGGCACACTATATACTATGACTCACGTCGCTAGCTCCGCCTCTAGACGCCGCACAGTGAGGAGCAGCTCCCCCGCAGCTCGGCACACTATATACTATGACTCACGTCGCTAGCTCCGCCTCTAGACGCCGCACAGTGAGGAGCAGCTCCCCCGCAGCTCGGCACACTATATACTATGACTCACGTCGCTAGCTCCGCCTCTAGACGCCGCACAGTGAGGAGCAGCTCCCCCGCGCCGCGCTCCCTCTCCCCCGCCGCCGCCAGCTCCGCCTGCAGCCCCGCACTGCGCAGGCGCAGCTCGGCACACTCTGCGCGCGCCGCACGCTCTCGCTCACACGCTGTCGCCAGGGAACGCTCCACCTCCGCTGTAGAGAAACGAAGCGTCAAGCACATGTCGGCAACACCGAGTTCTCTATGACACTATCAATATTGACGAAAATCCAAAAATTGCGAAATAGTAGCTTCCGAGCATCCGTGTCCTTTCCAAATATGATCTATTAATAAAAGTCATCAAAATGACCGTCATTTAGTTGTTTGACTGGCCCGCTGTCTCACCAAGCTGCACCGCCCTCTGCCGCAGCGCGTGCGCGTGCGCATGGTCCCGCTGGAGCGCGGCGCGCTGCAGCTGCGCGAGCTGCGCCAGCACGGCGCCGGCCCCCTCCTCGCCCCCCCGCTCCCCGCTACAGCTGTCCCCGCTCTCCAGCGCGGAGTAGGCCTCCCGAGCCTCGTGGAGTTCACGACGTAATGCTTCCTCGCGAGCTACCCATTTTTTTTCCTCTGAAAAATTAAATACAGCATATATATATTTTTTTTAATTCAGTAAAGTCAACCCATGAAGTAACTGAGGGCCTAGTGTGAGTTTTTATTCGAACTCGATCGCATTAAGGCGACGATATACGCCGGCGACCATAAGAATCGTATGCGCTGCGTCCAAAACTCTCATAGTTTAGTCGAAAAAAATAAATAAAAGATTAGAAGAAGTATTCTTTAACTTAAAAAAGGCGTATACTAAAAGATAAATAATAAAATGATCTGTAAGATAGTCAAAGTTTCGTTTAAATATTCCAGGTAGATTTTGTGTGATTATCAATGTTTTGCGCGTCAGACACAACTTCACAATTTAATTAAACTATTTAATGTGAACTTAATCATAAATATTCACATACAAAATGATTAAGAGAATGTTCTAGTTTAACATATATTTTTTTCAAATCATTTACACTACACATTTAACGTGATTATCAGTTTAAAATCTGCAAAAGTCGCTTGTTAGCGCCTTAACGTAAACGATTGCATATTATGTCAATTTGTATGGAATAATAGGGTATTTTACTCTATACGAGAAAATATCTATAAATATGTTATTGAGACAGTTTAGGCATAAAGCAGTCGGAAAATGTAAGTTTTAGTTCATAAAATAACAAAACAATTTTTTAAATTCAATTCAAAGTTTTCAGTATTTTTAATCTGTTATAAAACACCGTGAAATAGTAGCGGCCATGTTATTACGCCCTACGGCTGTGTAAACAAAAAATTGTCAACTGTCAGTCAACCGATTGGCGTAATATAGGCTCTGTACTTTTATTATTTTCGTAACCAACGTAATTTTTTCATTATTACCTATTACAAAATATGCTTTTAACTACTTTTAAATGATATACAATTATCATATTTAATATGAGCTCATTTGATACAAAACGAACTGATGTCATTCACGCTGAGCAATATGGCGTCCAGTAAGAGGCGTTTTCGTCAAACAACGCGCGAAATTAGAAAATTTAAAATTTAGATGCATTTTTAAGGCATACCGATTGAATAAAAATTTTGTGTTTTTTTTTTGGTGGCATATTAGCACTACAGAATTTCATTGAGACACTTTTCAAAAATGGGTGTAATACCCTATTGTGTTGCCACCAGACGGCGCAATTCCAGTTTCAGTTTCTTCGGTAAAGAGAAAAAGCAAATATCATGTGAACCCGTTTAGTCCACTCTCGACCCCTCGACCCCCAATAAATAATGTGTCCACTGGGCCCCTAACTATAGTTTATTCTCGACCCTTAGGGGTCGAAAGTGGTTTTTATTTTCCAGCCTAGTTTAATTTCCTTTCGACCCCCAAGTACAGTTACGATGATAAATCGTCAGTCTATTCCATAGTTGCATACAATTTAACTAATATCCTCAATATAAAATGCGAGTGCCTATATTTTGATTGTTTCTACATAAAGAAATAAATAAATAGATCACTTATTATTGATTATAAGAGACTTACTAACACGTTATGGATCATTGTAATCTGAGACAAACAAGAAATAATAATAATAATAGCAGAGCACTGTATGTAACAGTTAAAAAGTTACTATGACGTGCGATGTTTAACGGGAGAGAAAAGGGACAATTGAATAGAATCGATTACATAATATCCCAGTACAGATTTTAGTGCGTTTTAACTGTCATTTTGAGACGTCAAACGAATAGTAGAATACCGATCATGTTACGTTCCGAAGCACGCACCAAAGACGCGCAACAATAGAATGCCGTTATTACGCACGCATGACGCGAACTTGACGCGAGCGTGTCTGACAGCGGCGTAGAGAATACGAAAAGCGTTGTTTTGATCGAAACTTAACTGCACTGCAACAGCATTTCTTTAGTTACCTACGTGAATTAGCCTACAGGTATACTAAAAATAAATTTATTCAACGTATTGGTACTATTATGTCACATACGTAGCTATAATATATATTAATATACTACTACTATGCTTTATATTATAACCACACACAGTAGTTATAATATAGTAATATATTTTTGCCCTTATTAAGTCTGCAGTTGTTGTTTGATGCACGTTTTTGAAGCATATTTGTGATAAAGGATGTTCTAACTGATTAAATTAAATTAAATAGGCACTGTAATATGTATTCGAAAAGTGCACTACTATTGGATTTAATTGATAGTTCTTGGGAAGATGATACCTTACACTTCATAAAAGATAACGTGATCTCTGCGACAGCTGTCAGTAAAATCACGCCTGTGAAGTCTTGAATTTCATAATAGTACAGACTGTACCTGTCAATGTCATACTTTATGGGCATGCCGACCTAATCAGTGATGGGCGATGATTCATCGCGACCACAGACTATAAACTATCGATATTTAAATAAAACTTAATTTAAAATTAATTTATCTTTTAATTTTATTTTTTTATTTTAATATCATAACATTATTTACATTTGTACATACTTGGTCTAAAATAACTAAAAAAAAACTGATTCAGATATGGATTTGGGGTGTACTCCTTTAAGAGAATACATGCATTTTATATTAAAATATTCGTTTAATTCAGTAACGTTTATAATTAAATTAAACCTAATTATATGTTACATTAGCATCGATAATAGTAAGAAACGTCGATAATTTCTATCGACAATTTTTTATATCCTGACAACCCTAGGAATGTCAGTTTGACATATATCGCAGAGATCAAGCTATCTTTTATGTAGTATTAATATATACTGAAATATAAAATTTATTATATATCTTGCTATATCTGTCCACATATTTTGGTGACGTAATAAAGATATATATTATAGCTGGGTCTGTAGTCATTAAAAAAATACTACAGACAATATATCGTAATATGCATTGCTATGAATTATATTAATTATACATATATTATAGCTACGTCTGCGACGGGCTTTATATTTATACTAAAATATGAATATGTCAATTTAATGACTGTAATTTCATTCACTGTTTAGTACATATTAGCGACACTGACCGTTGACCATCTCGGCCCTGAGCTGCTGCAGCTCTGCCCGCAGTCGCAGCAGCTCGTGGTCTGCGCGGCGCCGCTGCTCCTGCGCCAGCTCGTGCTGAGCGCTGCGCCGCGAGAGCTCGGCGCTGCTGCGCTGCAGCTCCGACAGCTCGCGCCGAGCTGTCTCCAGCGACACGCGGCTGCCTTCCAGCTTGTGTAGCGCGTCGTCTAACTGGCTTTTTGTCTGGTAAAAGATTTTATAAAAAATATACGAGCTGAACAAAATCAATCAATAGGGTTTTTTACTGTATATGAGAAAAAATCTATAAATATATTATCGAGATAGTTTAGGTAAAAAGCAGTCGGAAAATATCAGTTTTCGTTCATAAAATAATAAAATAAATTTTTAAATTCAATTTGAAGTTTTCAGTTTTTTTAATCTGTTTTATAACACCATGAAATCGTAGCGGCCATGTTATTACGCCGTACGGCTGTGTAAACAAAAAATTGTCAACTGTCAGTCAACCGATTGGCGTAATATAGGCTTTGTACTTTTATTATTTTCGTAACCAACGTAATTTTTTCGTTATTCCTATTACAATATATTTTTAATTAATATACAATTATCATATTTAATATGAGTTCATTTGATACAAAACGAACTGACGTCATTTACGCTGAGCAATATGGCGTAGCACTACAGAATTTCATTGAGACACTTTTCAAAAATGGGTGCAATACCCTATTACACCCATTACAAAATATTATTTTAAATATTTTTAAATTATATACAATAATCAAACAAAGTATCAGCGCATTTGACTACACGGCAAACTGACGTCGTTTCCACAGAGCAATATGGCGTCCACTACGAGGCGTTATTGTCAAACTACGCGCGAAATTTAAAAATATAAAATTTAGATGCCTTTTTATGGCACTTATCGATTGAATAAAAATTATGTGTTTTTTTTGCGTCATAATAAATAGCACTAAAGAATTTAATTGAGACACTTTTCAAAAATGGGTGTAATACCCTATTATGGTCCACATTAACAATAAATGGAAGGCTTTGCCCAGCAGTGAAATAATAGCAGGCCCAGGCGGAGATGGCGGGATGATCTGGACTCCGTCGAAAAAGACTGACCCAAATAGCCCTTAATAGAGAGTTGGAAGGAGAGTGCAGAGGCCTTTGCACTGAAGTGGGAAAATCCAGGCTGAAATAAAAAATCCCGCCACAATTTTCCCAAATCACCAGAAGAGCGTCGACGCAATGAAGCATGGAATGGATTCCGCAACGTAACTAACCAGAAAATACCAGCGGAGGAGTTAGAAAAAAACAGATTTTCTATTTCCAGCAGACAACTTAGACTGGGGTCTAAGTTGTCTAAAACAGTGGACGAGATAAACAACGGGTTAGTGTCCATGCAGTTTTCATTAACCCGTTGTTTATCTCGTCCACTGTTTCGCATTCGGTTAGGCACTGGAAGCGATTATGCAGTTCGAGTTGAAAGGTTTCGGGATTTCGGATCTGGGCAGAATAATAGGACGCAAGGACTTCACCGAACGTGACCTTTCGTTTACATCGATATTCAGTAAACTTTGTTAGCCTATGTCCTGGCCATCAAAGCACAAATGCCTGTTAAGCCCATTCCCAGACTTCTGTCCCATCCCTACAATTCCTCTCAGTTATAAAAACCGTAAACAAACACAATTTAATTAAGTTTGTTTGGTGCGCATGAGTATTGCATTACACAACTGATAAGGACTTTTGCGTCGCGATAAGCAAAATCAGAAATGAACACATAAAACCACAATGGTCAATTCTTTTTTAACTGATTATTGATGACGGGCCTGTTGGTCTAGTGGTCACTGACCCTGACTGCTAAGCCGGAGGTCGTGGGTTCGATTCCCACCCAGGACAAACTTTGTGTGATGAGCATGATTGTTTGTTCTGTGTCTGGGTGTTTATCTATAATATGTATGTATTTATAAATTATATAAGTATGTATATCAGTTGTCTGGTTACCATAACACAAGCTCTGCTTAGCTTGGGACCAGATGACCGTGTGTGAGTTGTCCCAAGATTTATTTATTTATTTTATTTATTTATTTATTTATTTCCATACATACAACAGCTAGACAATTTCTGAAATTAGTTGGCTTATTCTGGGATAAGCAAAGTTCAATTCCTACATTCAAAACATTCGCCTTGAGCAAGTCTGGGGATTCTCATGCCTTCTTTGTATAAGAAGCGGCCTTAGCACTGCAGTCAGTGTGACAATAATAGGCTAGTATTATTATTATCTATAAGAACATAACACTTTTTATTGTAATACTTATGACGAATGATAGAGATACTACAGACTATGCAGTAAATGTTTTTCCAAAAAATAATTAGTTGTCTGTAAAGTCGGTATACGGACGATAGTTATACGTGATAACATCATAAAGAAACATTATGGCTAACATATAATTATAACATTCCTCCGTCAAGGTGGGCGGAGCTTATTGCTTGGGCAGATCGTGCCTCTCTATCGCTTGTTCCGCGCTCTCGCTTGCACGCTCAGGCTCAGACGGAACGTGACACTTTTGCGTGCGTGCAGCCAGTGTTCATCGATTTATAAGACGTTATCACGTCAAAAAACACCCTTCTCGAAAGAGATGACTCAGCAAATATTACACACTAGCTTTTGCCCGCGACTTCGTCCGCATAAATGTCGGTTATCGCGGATGCAGACGAAGTCGCGGATTAAAAAGTAGCCTATGTGATTTCCCGGCGGTTCAAGTTATATTCATACCAAATTTCATTAAAATCGGTTCCGCCGTTTCGTCGTGAAAGTAACAGACAGACAGTTACTTTCACATTTACAATATGGACTATTGCCGTATTTACTATTTTTATCTTTGTATGCGCTCTAATAATGTATCGCATTTTCGACAAAAGTCGAAATGAAGCTCAGTTGTCGAGGAATCAGGGAATCAGGTAACATCACCCCTTTCCATTTATGGGCACAATTTAACTCGGACAATGCATTTACTAGCACTAAAGGCGGGCTTCGTATTTCCAGTGTACATAATTACTGACATACAAACTTACCTCCATAAGTTCAGTCTCAAGTTTCTTATTAGTAGTGGTGAGCCGGTACACTGCTTCAATCTGACTAACTTCCAGCTCCTCTTTAGCAGCTATAGACCGCTTTAGTCTGTCCAGTTCTGTTGTTTGTTCTGCTATTTTATCTCTGAAAAAGAGGATTATATTTCAAAAAACAGTATTATGTAGCGTCAATGTTCTGGTGTATGGATATATTTTTTTTATTTATATGTGCGTGTGTGTGTTCGGTGCGTTTACAAACATATTAACTCACATACACAAACAGCCACACCCGGAGCAACTATCTGTAGGTCATACAAATATGTGTTCCGTTAGGGAATCGAACCTGCAAGGCGCAGCGCAACAGCCAATCGCACAACCACTGCGCCAACCGTGTCGTCAAATTTACATAATTAAACAATTCAAACTTACAAAACTAACAAATGTTAGAAATCTATCTGCATCTCTACTGCCCACACCTTTAAGAATACAGGCGCGATGGGATTACTCATATTATGTTATAGAGCGCGTAGGTACATGGCAATTAATATTGTGCAATCCTTGCAATTTCTATACAATATTACGTATTGCCATAAACTTGTCAGAATTTTCGTCATCCTCTTATTTGGATAATACAAAATCTACTTCATTTTAATAACCATAGGTTATATTTTGTATTATCCAAATAAGGCGAATATATGCACAAATACGCCAAGCCCAGTGCCAGCATTAACCACAATTGTGTAATTGCCAATTTAAGCCCGGTGTTTAGTGCCGACTGTCTCACCTTAATCCCTTAATGACCTGTTCATTGTCCTTATCCTTGCCCCTCAACTTCTTGATGATGTTGGACTGCTGCAGCTGCTGGCGTGCCAGCTTCTCGCCTTCTTCCTGCAGCTGGGCTATCACCTCATCCTTCTCTTTGAGTGCATTCTCCAGTTCCGAGGAGTTCTTACGGGAGGAAGACTCGGTTTTGAATGTGTCCAGTTGCTTACGGAGCTGGTCCTATGGTAAAAAATGTTTTTTCTTGTCAGAGGTATTGTTGGTAAACAAATCAGTGATTACATGTTTTATTAAAATAAGATATCAAGATTATGTATTTAAAGATTTACTTTATGATTTTTTTATGACCCAATATTGAAAATCTTACAGATTTTATCAAAACAATAATTATAAATATATTTCAAGGTTATTGTTCAAATAATCAATGAATAGATTAAAATAAAGATTCTTATACTTTATTACAGTACTAATAATAATAGTTAAGTTTATTTTCAAAAAAACATTAACAAAATGTTTACACAGTTAAGTAAATAGGTACTAATTCCTACCTTTTCCCTGATCGCCTGCTGGAACTTCTTCTCTAGTGCCGACATCCTCTGTGTGTAATCTTCTGTGATAGTATTAATATCCCCACCCTCATGCTTTAACATCAATGACTCCATCTGACTCTTCAAGTCTGCATTATTCTCTGCCAGGTCTGCATTACTTCTACTCATTTCCAACAGCCTGTTCTCTCTTGCTTCAAGAAGTTCTGCCATTTCACAAAGCCTCCGCATCAACCTTTCATTCTCCGAACCCTGACTCTCGTCACTTGTGTTGCTCTGTACTGATGTTTCTGACAGTTCCCGATTATGCCCCCTTATCTTCGTTGCTAAAGACTTCCCCAGTACCAAGTCCACTAGGTTTGGTGAGGTTGTGCCATCAAACTTTGACTGCTTAAAAGCATACTTAGCAGGACTATTCCTAAACCCATGACCATCACCATTAGGACTTGGAATTATTTCAATATCTGAAGAGGTTGCTGTTTCTAGCTCATCCCCAGATGTGTGACCTGACGTCCGGTCCGACCCTATCTTGACCAAGTCACTTTTACTGTCTGAACTTATCGGGGATGTCCTTTCCTTAACACTGCCATCTTTCTGAGAGGAGCTGCTACTAGATGCATTGCATTGCTGCTTCTCGACATTGACAAAAGCAGAACTTTCAGATCTCAGCATCTCATTAGAAACATTGACATTGTAAAATGATGAAGAGTCACTCAACTTATCAATAAGAATGTCTTCCTGCTCCTTCTTCTGTTCTTCAGCAGCTACATCTAAGTTAATACTGTCATTGTCCGCATTCAGAGTCCTGTCTGACCAAGAGCCGTCATTTGAAGAGTTCTCACTAATTTGCATTCTCTGTGGCAGGACGGGTTGCTCCAAATGTATGAATTCTTTTTCCACAACTTTTCTCCCTGTATCTGCTTTGACTAGCTTAGGAAAGAGAGCTGCAGACTTTTCATCGGTATCCAACACCGTGGGTGCTGTACATTCTGATATGGAGTTATATGACATAGTATCTTCATCATCATCGGCCACTAAACTGGTACTATCAGCAGTTTCAGCTTTTTCAGTCTTATCACCAATGGGAGTAGATTTCTTATCACTGAGGTCTCCAGGGGACAGGCAGAGGGAGGATGAGTTGCTGTTTTTATCACTAGAGTAACTATCAAAACCAAGGCACTCAATAGAACTAGGACTCAGCAGACTATCGGGTAATATTTCTACAGATTCAGAATTATGTTTCTGGCCAGTACTACTGCTGTGTGATATGGAATGAACAGATGCCTCTGAGTCCGGTGTGGTCTTCAAGCTCTGCGATAACACTTCTACAGAATCTGAACTATTTCTACTAGACACGAGAGACAATCTATGTGACTTTGCTGAATCACGTCTCTCTTCAGCTTTTGGAAGTTCATCTTTTAATGATTTTGTGATTCTGTGATCTAATCCCTCACTATCTGACATGATTAGCTGACTTTTGGAGAACAAGTCATCGTGACTGCCGTATTTAGTCTCAGAAATAACATTCATAGACTTAGCTTTCGGAGGTTTCACGATTGTAGGGTCGTCTTCCTTAGGTTGCTCAAAGAATGAGCCCGCGAACGAGCCCCAGATGCTCTGAGACGTGGACTTGGACGGACTCTCGGTGACAACGGGCTGGTCTTTGATAGGAGTATTCTGTTCACTCTCCGCGCTGACGGTCAGACCCCAGGAGGAAAAGAAATCTGAGTTGTCTTTTTGTGACGTGTTGCTGTGTCCGGGGGACGACTTAGCGCTGGTCTGTGGGGTCGCCTCCTCCTCCGGCTCCTCTCCGATCTCATCCTGGATGTCCAGCGCTTTGTCTATAGTCTTCTGTGCTTCCTTCAGCGCGTTCTTAGCGAGGCTCGTGAATCCTGACGTGTCGAACCAATTCATTTTGTCGGTGCATTAGACACAACACAGTACGAATCACAGCTCAATCAAAACACTCAGTAATTTATCACCCCTATAGAAGCCTGAATAACGTGATTGTTATGAGATTATCCATGGAAATACACTTCAACTTATCACAACAAACCAGGTGACGTTTCCATTTTGTTTATGTATTTTTCGAAAGAATTTTGCAATTGTCAAAGTATTTTACTTTACTTTTATAGCTAAATGTATGTTAACACTTATTTTGGAACTATTAGGAAATTAAACGATAATTTTCAGCTAGAACAAGTGCCACGAAAAATATGTGATCGACTGATTTGACGTTTAATAATCACAAAAAAGAACATCGCTTGACTTTGGTAGTGATGTAGATATGGGTCCGGTTTTTCGACTGTTTCTCCATAGCTCCAGTGGCGCAATTGGTTAGCGCACGGTACTTATAAGACAGTGCTTCGTGTGAGTAATGCCGGGGTTGTGAGTTCGAGCCTCACCTGGAGCAATCTTTTTGCTGCATGTTTTGTTGGAAGTTGAACATGCTTTATTGTATAGAGAGTATTTGTATCATTTTTGACCTATTATGTTATACGAGCATAATTCAATTAGGATTTTTGGATTTTCAATCTCTGATCAGTGATGAGGTAAATTAATTAATCAACAACTTTTCACTTATTATCTTCCTTAATAATCGTCCAATAGAAAAAGTATGTTGCACTTTCTTAGGACAACAAGATTACCCACTAAAAGCAATTTTGCCATAGAAAGAAAATAAACACATAAATAAAATAAAACTGTAAATATATTTAAATTTTATTATTACCTTAAAATAATTATATACAATATAATTATAAAACTATCGGACCTTTGACAATATACAGTGCAATCAGACATTCTTTCCAGCTAAATTGTGTTAAATTAAAAAATGATTAGGTACTCTTTATTTTATGTGAAGGACATTCTAAACATGGTGTGAAAATAAATTTTAATCACTTTAATACTAGGTATTTGATGATGATGATTGCTTTAAATTTTAAATTATGGTAAGTATATTATAGACTTTTTGTCTAATTGATACAAGACACACCATATTAGTATAATTTAATAAAAAACTTTATATGCTGCACCTATATTGTCCTAATTTACCTACTTGTTTGCTTTGAACCATAGAATAATAATTTAATAGGGTGTGCTATTTCCGAGATTAACTGATGTTTAAACTAGGTAGCCTTGAAGAAGAATGTCTGACATTAAACATTCTCGATGCTCAAGAAATAAACGATAGTGACATTAAAAAATAGAAATCAAGATCAAATTACAAACAACTGACGAAAATCACATTTTCACATCGTTATATTTTATGAATTAAATAATGGAACGAAATGTGTCTTAAATTATCTGCCAGATAACATTCCCGGAACTAACCCAGCGAAACAGACCTTATCTGATATAATAATTATTTTATGTTTAAATTGCGCAGCTTAACTGGCTCGGCCAGAAGGACAGGCTGCTACAAATAAATAAAGTATTAACAAGGAACTGCATAACATAGTCCTTTCAACTATTATACTAAAGACCTGTGGGTTGAAATGCGTAGAAGCCAGCCTGTTTCACACACCATTTGTTTTATTTAGTATCGTACTAAACAGTGAGGGTTAGTAAGGAGAAAGGGAGGGCTTTGCTGAAAATAAATATAAACATACGATTCAATGCAGAGCTACAGCTTCCAAATTAAGAAAAATGTTAGCTAGGAAGCGAAAGTCGCATAGAATAGTAGTTAAAATATTTTTACATTTACATTTGCACAAGTATTTATTACAACTGCTGACTTCATAAAACGTCTCGAAATAATACAAATTTTACATAACAAGTAAACAAGATGGGCTTCATCAACATTAAAAATCGTCATGACATTGATAAACAGGCCTATTTAAATTACATTTCACACAACCCCCGTGTTCCCGGTAGTGGGTGGAGCTGGTTGTGTGAACATGAAGGTGGTCGCGTTCTGGAACAGCTGCTTCTTCACGAATTCTGTGGTGGCAGACTTGAGGTTCTCCTTGGCTCCGAACTTGCACTTGATGTAGCCGTACAGGTTGGCGCCCGTCAGGGTTAGCGCGATGAGGACTAGCAGCTGAGGAACAAAATGTTATGTTTAACTGTGCCTTCTGAACTGCCAACAACATACAGGTCAAAGTACTTCGGTAACCAAAGTACTCTTCAAGAGATCGCCAGTAGCGTCAAGGCGCTGCTGGCCTTTCTTGTAGAGTGAGTAGTGTTTCGGTTATTCTAAACTTATTTTGAATTGTTTATTATGATTATATTTTTATCTAGAGCACTTTTAACATGCACGACTTGTGAGGTACAGTACGATAGTACGATTCAAACTTAATGGCGGATCTGAACACGAGGCGAGTGGCTGTGCACTGCACTTCACAGCCGCCATTAAGTTTGAATCGAACTGTACATTGTTCTTACATTGTATCCCTAGATTCAACATGAATGAATGATGTAACCTAAGTAATATAATTATTAACCATTTTAAAAGAGTGTTCATAAAGTTTCTTGCTTGTTTGTCTCCATAGAAATCTACTGTGTGGAAGAAGCAACTAGCTTCAGCTTTCTGACTGACTCTTTGACAATTCAAAAGTGCCTGTAAATGGTTTATTGGAAAGAAATGGTGGATCGAATAATCTACTTCCCACCTGTGCGAGTGAGACGTGGAGATGTGGATACTAACCTGTTATATCATACTATATCATGTTCTAGTATACCAGCCAGCTTTTCACTGGTACTGTTGGCTCGTTGGTAGAGCTCAATGGTGTATTATCGAAAGCCAATATTAATTGTCAAAAACATGGCAACCATTGTGTTTGAAAACATTATTGGACATAACATTTTTATGACTGAGACAATAGACTACAAAGTACTATCTTTTGTCACAATCATAATCAATCCAGTTAATCAATATTTGTAATACATAAACCATGTCATATTTTCCTTATCTGATTACAGTGAAACTCTCATTTAATGAAACTATGGTGTTTACTTTGTTACTAATTTACAATAAATGAAACATCAGAATATGTTTTTTTTTTGTTTTTTTCGGATCTGCATCTCAAAGATCAACCTTGGAGGTTGTTAGAGGTTGCTTAACCGCTCTTTACTATGGTGCCTTTAAGAGGATTTTAAAGCCTCCAGCCAGGGCAAAAACTTATAAACTAAGAGTCACTGGGGGAGGTTGGTAAAAGGACATGCTTTATATAGTCACAGGAAAGTGCCTTACAAGCCTTCCATGTCAAAAGTTATTAACTAACATTCGTACTGTAACTGTTGTCTAATATATTTATCTTAACATGAAATTCTAAAGAAAGTATAAAACACAGGAATCAGATCAGTAGCAAGCATCATAATAATAATTTGCCTCATCATAACTTACCATCCATTTGAATTTCAGTCCGAACAGACAGAAGATGAAGAATGTCGACCAGATGCCTGGGCACAGGATCAGGCCCATCCAGAACAGACGGCTCTCATTCTGGTTCACACGATTCTGGAATCAGTACAATGATTCTTTACTAAAAACCTCCTTATACACCAGACAGTATTTTAAATTTTGAAGATATTTTATTTTATATGAACGTACAGTCACGTCAGTATATTATATTTAGATGTTGATAATAATTATAATACCAAAACACTCACATTTACCTGTTTTGTCTCAAACACCCAGTGTGACTTGCCATCGTCATCTACGTAGTTCCACCATCGCAGCCCCACTAGAAGACGACCTGGAAAAAGAAACATACATGTTAAATGACAATGCCAGATCCTGCCCCACCCATGTACAGAAAAGTAAGTTTATGAGAATAATTGTAATGAATATAGAACCTTTCTATAGTAAATTAAATTGTTTTTCTTTAGAACTTGCGGATTACGAAATACCTACCCACAAAATATAAACTCATTTTACCTAAAATACAATTAAACCTATAATCAATGTCATTATTGTTTTTAGATTTAAACGGAAACCGCAAGTTCTACAGTCACTAAGACTAATGTTTAGTAATCAGCAATAAATAAACAGTAAGATGCTACATATTGCACATGACTTTTATTGAGTGGGGCAAAGTTCTATAGAGTTTCTGGCATTGTTCTTTAACATCAATTCTTCATAAATTGTGAAATTTTGCTCATAACACTTTTTATTTGACAGGAATTAGATATACAAGAGGGGTTTACCACAAGTAAATTATTTTAATATTTTCAATACTCCATTGTCAACTGTCTGTTGCTACTCCACAGACACAATTTTTAATTCAGACATGTACTCACATGTTATTGGTTTAAACATACATTATATGGCATGCACATTTGCATAAGTAATGGATACTTAAGTTGAGGCAGCCAAATTGGATAAGAATAGCTTTTGACAAAATAAATTTCTGTTATTATTTTTACTCTGACTCTCGCTACTAAAGCAAATATGTGCTTTCAGCTGGAGAGAAACTCTTATTTATAAAAACAATTTTATCAGAACAAACCACTAATATTCTTGACAGTCCAGAAGTCAGCAGACAGCAGAAGGATGACAAGCACAAAGCTGGCAATGAAGGAATCAGAGAACCACCCGCAGAGCATGTAGACCACGATAGCTGAGCACCGGAATACTAGGTGGAAGAACACTATGTATGGGTGCCTGAAAAGTATTTCATATGTGGGTTTAGTTAAATCTTGATTTGACAGAAGATTCTAACAACGGACCTACCGTTGTTAGAATCTTGAATCACAGAACTTACAAACAACAAGTAATCAGTTTTGCCTTTTGAAAATGTGAACCAAAAACAGAAGATTTTTTTTGTACTGTTTGCAAAAACTTATTTTTTGTTTCAAATGTGTGCATAAATAAACCTGTAAAATAATGTTTCTGGAAATGTTCACAGTATAAATGAAAACAATTTTCCTCGAAAGTAGGTATTTTACACGTCACATCATTTACAAAAAGAAAACAAGTCGTCATTGTAGTAACAACAGCTGGTATAGAAAGGTGACACTCACACAAACTGTTTGGTAGCGTTATCCTCTTCACCGAAGGCGAGGGTGTCGTCGTCGAGCAGCGGCACCTGCGGCACACCTGGCTGTAAGTAGCGCGGTAACAACACTACATCAGCTCAAGCCGTGCAAAGCAATCAACAACGCTGTCCATTCACTATCGAGCTCCAAATTAACGTTTTTCTACATAATTACTCGCAAATCAAAACAGCTAAAGACTAAATTTCAGTTACAGGGTATGATTTAATTAATATATTGATGATAATGGTCTTGTCAATTAGGGGAATGTGATGAAAACTCTAATCAAATGCTGCGTCCAAACATGTTGAAGAAATTTAGTTTATATTAGACATTTACAGTACTTACAGTTGCTGAATTCATTCCTGGATTATTCATTTTTGTTTAATTACTAATTACAACACGTCACGCTATATAATATCTACGTAAAGTAATATTTTACAGTTTTACACTTCTGCTATTATTCGTCATCGATTACTATTTTGACAATAACTGGTTAGAGGTTAGTCTTATCGTCCCTTTATTTGACATTGACAGCATTAACTGAGGTGGCAAGAAATAGCTAGATACATTTTTCAGTTTAGCAGAAAGAGAAAACTGCTCCGCACATGCTTAATTCCTTGAGTTGAGAAGGTTGTAATATTTGAAAAACATTATTATTTGACATTGACACTGACAATTTGAACGAGGCGTAGGGTGACATGTCAGACTAGGGTTCGTTGTGAAATCATGCATCTACATGTGGTTCCTTAGTTAGATTATCATATTTATTCCGCCTAGCTTTTTTCTAACAGGGTTCGTTGTTCATTCATGCATTTACATGTGGTTCCTTAGCTTAGATCATCATATTTTTCCGTCTAGCTTTTTGGTAACTATGTTGGATTAAGGTTCCAGTTTAACCCGATGCAGCTGAATACCAACCCAGCAGTTCCTACACGCAGATGTAACCATAAATAAATCAACACTAATACTACGAACACGGACTAGAAAAAAAGAAGGACTCCACTTCTTTTTTTTCTAGTCCGTGGCTACGATGCAAGAAAGAAGCAATTGCAGTTTTTAACGCCACAAGAAAAACGGTTAGAAAACATGCGTCCATTGATGTATATTCATAGTTTACTAGCCTTTACTCGTGGAGAACAAAATCCACAGGAACGCATGATAAAAGTATCCCTTGTGCTAATCTAAGCCATGGTCTACCCGTGTATTATTCAAACTACTTCCGCCGTTATGGCGTGATTGTTATAACGAACATTCAAACTTACAGACTTTCATAATTTATATTATTAAAATGAAAGTAGTTATGTGGTTGTACTTGAAATAAACTAACGATAAGTCATAACTTATCAAATAAATCTACGTATTACGAACTTCTTCTTGTTATTGAATCGCTAGTTAAAGTTAACTACCACGTTTCAGCTACAAAGTCATCAATGATGTTTCTAAAGTGTAAGTGTAGGGATAGTTTGTGACCTGTACTACGAAATAAAATATATAACATAATTCGGTATACCCTTGTACTATTTACCTACATATTCACACTGTGACATTGCACTCATTAGCAATGTATCCTCAACTAACTAACGTAAGTAAGGAATGGAAATCCTAATGTTGAAAAATGGGTCGGAGGTTGAGTCACGGAAAATAGGACGTTTGGCAAATGGTCTTTAGATTAGTTTTCAAATTAATAGCAGCTGAATTTTTAATTATTTTATCCTGTGTTATCTTTCCAGTCCCCTAGAAAAGTACATAATAAATCAATGAGCAATGAGCCAAGAGTATCATTAAATTTTTGAACGAAGCGACTAGGTATTTAAAATATTAAATAAGAAGTTTAATCTTTAAATTGTAGTAGTCATTGTTCGATCAATCAAAAGCAACTAATGATTTTTTTAATTTTCAATTGTACATATTTAGAACCCAAGAATACAACATGTTCAATTGATACACTGTTTTTGAACGAAGGTTGCGCATATCGCAAACACCCGTTCTAACTTCACTTGATAAAAAAAAAGATACACCTGTCAAAATTTTGCAGCAGGGCACATGCAAAGGCTGTTTACAATTTCGCAACGTACTTGTGTTTGTCGTAGAGTGTTATTTTTTAGCTTAAAGTTATCTAATTTTCGTGTGTCGTACGATGTCTTCCGCCAGCGCGGTGGTAGCTTCCCGCGTGTGGTCGTGATTCTCGGTTTTAGTGCGTGACAGGTGTGAATTTTGCGTAACGGAGTCGTGATGGGCGCAAAAGCGAGTACCGCGAACGGGGGACAGAGTCCGCGCACGAGGACATTCTCCACGAGCTCCAGCTCGGAGGTGGTGTCGGGCGGCGCGGGGTTCAGCCTTCTTAGAGCGATACCGGGGATACAGGTGACGAACGACCGCCAGCGCGCTAGGTCTCTGTCTTCGGTGCCGGACCTGCACGCGTCTCACGAGGCGATCGCGATCCCGCCCAACTCGCAGAGCTACGAGGCGTCGGCTGCCGCTAGCCCAGACACGGACTCCAGCTCCAACGAGGAGGCAGGTCCTGTGCCGGGCACGTCACTAGCGCTCGGCCGGGTGTACGCCGCGCATTCCCTGCCTTCACACATCTGGTCTATAAACGGTGAGTAGGTACTTTAAACACGTATTATTGTTTAAACTAGTGAACCAGCACTCATTGTATACTCACATAATTCTTATCTACTGTTAGGTAATCATCAATGTTTTTATTTTGCTAGGTAATTACTGCTTTACGAAAATAACAATGGTTATGGACACAATCATTTCCAACTAATAAGTTGTATTTTGTACACATGTAGGTGTAGCAATGTAGTCACATTGACTACATTGTGTGAGATATGGCTGTGGTGTAGAGTAATGTTTCAAATTGGACTATTTCTGAATCAGTCAAGTGGCTGTTGGTGAGATAAATGATATGTTTTCATGAGTAGAACATTGTTTGATCAGTTTATTAACAAGTTCTCTGTAATAGATAAGATCTATTTCTGTTCCTCTGTGTACAAATGAAATGTGTTGTAGAATATTATGAATGCTATATTACAAACACTATCTATCTATCTTTGACAAAAAATACTTGTAATATCATTATTTAGATTTATTCTTAGTCCTATTTGTTTTTTTTTGTCCTGACAAGTTATTGATTGTTTATTATTTGATTCCTATTGGAATTAATTTACAATATTAGGTATCATCAAAAAGACTACATTCCATGGTGTACCTTTCCTTATTAATTAATGAATATAAGTGACATCACATTAATTAACGGTGATTATGTTTTTATGCTTAACGCAAATACTATTCACATCATATTGATAACAGCTAAGGTCACACTACTAAATTTATGTTTGATAAAAAAATCACATGTATATTTTTTATTACTACGTCATCTACTATTGTGTATATTTGTCTTTGCACTGCTCATTAGTAACCAATATTTGACATTCAACTGAAAGTAAGGTCAACTGAAACATCTTAAGAAATCACTAGCTTTTGCATGCACTTTGTCTTCGTGAATTGTACTACGGACCTCAATTTTTTTGTTAGTAAAATATATACTTACAATATTTTTACTGTACGCCAAGTACGCGCTGAGATATGGTGTTACGGACACCAGCCTGATATACTATAGCACTCGGGTGAAACAATTTTACAAATTGGATGAGTTGTTTAGGAGGTTACCTGCTACATCCAAACTTACAAACTTTACCTCTTTAGAACATTAGTCAAAATAATGCAGCACACATCGTGCAGGATCAAATAAAGTGATATAGGGCACTAGATACAAAAATGTTAGTGTTTAAAGTTTTTTTATCAGTATGGTAATTTTTATGACGACACGGTTGGCGCAGTGACTGAGTAATTGCCTGCTGCGCAGCGTGTTGAGGGTTCAATTCCCGCCCAGGGTAAACATTTGTGTGATGAGCACTTGTGTTTGCCTTGTTTCTGGGTGTTGTTTATCTATTTCAATACACTATCACTCATTCATCTCTACCAACCCTTATCCCTGCATACACACACTCACACTCACTCGCACCCTTAGGGGTACACACACACTCCCATACTCACCACTCATACACTTACACTCAAACACATTTACACTCCAGCACACACACAAATGTATGACTTAACCACACTCGCGCTAAACTCTCTGGCTGCAGCTGTTCCTACATGACTAACCACCCTGTATGGCCTAACACTGTCTCCTAAGATACAGGATTACCTAGTTTTGGAGACAGGGTTACATGATCTGTGTAGATTTATGTAGATTCCATGTTACCTTGTACACTTGCTTTTATGTATATTGAATCTTGTGTGTATCGTAATTAAGATTATTATTATTATTATTTATGTATGTATATAAAATGTATTTGTGTATATATATCAGCTGTCTGACACCCATAGTACAGGGTCTCCCTAGTTTGGGGTCAGTTGGCAATGTGCAAAAATGTCCCCACATATTATTATTATTTTACAGGACATCTAATAATCAAAGAATTATAGAGATTTTTTCAAAAATAGAGTTAAATTAAATTACTTAATACAAATAATTGACTAATTTTAAAATGACCACATCATCAATTCATCACACTGCACTGGTTTCAGCGTGCTACTTGCCTAGTGTATACTTATAGTATTTGAAATAACTTAAATCTTTCTACTTAACTTGTTTAACATTGACCTTGGAATTCATAACAAAGAAATAATGTATTGTGGGTAATAAAATATTCCATTAATTTGTAGATACATCATAGGTTTGAATAGATATGTAATCAGTGAAGTAATTTTTTATAGGACTTTATTACTATGGGTCTTACTTAGCATTATGTGATGAAAACATTGTGATGACATTTAAATAAGTACCCAATTATAATTATTCCCGTGAATGTCGCTAACCTGTGGTGGGGGTTTTAAAGATTGTGCTGAACCCTAATTTTTTTTTCTAAAATAAAAGTAGCGTAGGTTGCTCCTTATAACATCAGCTATCTGTCAGAAAAAGTCCAGTCAAAATCGGATCAGTGTTTTGGAGATAAGTAGGAACAAACCGACAGGCAGACAAACAGATAATAATTTAAAAAAAAATGTATTTTCGTATAAATACTGTGTAAGTAAATATTCATATGCATTTAGTAAAAAGCTGTTTTTTTGACATTTCAAACAGACACTTAATTTTTTTTTTTTTTAATGTAAGTAGATAAATTACTATTTATAATTATTATTTTTGCATAAACAAACATGTTAGTAAAATATTATTCTTTAAGTGTGTCTTTAAAAGGTTGGTATTATGATGATTATACATATAATAATTGATTAATATTACATAATAATATGTAAGTGAATTTATGAATATAAAAATCAAAACATAAAATTGATATACCTGCATTAAAATCTCTATTAAAAGATGTAGATAGTGACCTACCTGAATGTGGAGCACTGACTTGCATTTATTTACTGATTTCAATAGGTACCTATTCATTGAGTCATTTATGTTGAATCATAATAGTGATTGCGGATAAAAGCTTTTTGGGAATTATTATTAAGTATGTGATTACTTTTGGTTATCTAAACATAAATGTGAGATGTCTCATATAGTTAAATCACTAATCATAAGAATACATATTATAATAAAATTAAGTTAGTTTCAACCATTACCATCCATCTTGGCGCGAGATCATCACGCGAGATATTTCTGGCAAGTTTGAAGAAATTATTGAATTAGTTTGTTCACCTCAGCATTATGAGCAGTGCTACAGGCGCAGCCATCACTTGTCATGTTGTTGAGCTATCACCGCGCTATTTCTGCCTACCCCACGATGCGACAGCAACATCACTATTAACTCCCGTGCGTCTACGCGTCTGGGAGCGACTTTCTCGTACTATAATAAATCGCGGCCGCTTTTCCGGGTTGGGGCGCACGCGCTTTCGTCGTTCAGTCGTGTTCGGACTACCGCAGCGTTCACATCGATACCATTATGTACAGACGTCGTTACCGCACCACCCTCGGCCTTGGGCTCGGGTCCTCCTTCTCGTCATCGTTCTCCACGACCCTGTCGTTCAGAACCACCACCACAACCACATCAGCTACTGATACTGTCAGGTCGGATGCGCGCGCGACTGCCGCTAAGCTCAAATCGAAGTATGAAAACGCCGGCACAGCGCAAGGTGCGTGTGTTACTAACGTGTGTGCGACTAATACCCATTCTGTTGTGATTTCGGAAAACTAAAAGATATTTTCGTGTTTATTCTCCACGCATATCGGGAGGAGTAATGGCTGGTCGTAGCCTCTTTGTTAGTTTTCCTTATGTGAGGGATGTTCGTTGTGATTGCCCATTTCAACTATATTTGTTCCCCGCCCTTTATTGTAATGGTTTTCCTCTTTGATAGCATATATTTATCCAACTGAAGCAAAATTTTCGTAGGCCCGATAATATGTGCGATAACTTTGGTTAGCTTTCAGTAATATCGTTTTATCAGAGTCACTGATAGTGCTTCAGTCATAATGTATCTATCTAGATTTTTTCATTACATTTCGAATCCTCGAAGTTTTGTTAATAAATCATCTCACATGTCCTATAAATAGTGAAGTTGTACAAATTCTGTGACAAGTACGCTTTGACATAATTGTGTCAGACAGCGAGAGAATATTGAGAGCGGAGAGCTACTTAGTACTTGATCTGACAAGCACTAGACAACCTAGAGCTATTGGGCTTGCTGCGAAAAAAAGTCAATTTAAACAGAAAATAACATAGCTATCTACTTCAGTGTTTGTCGTAATAGGTTTCTGAAAATCTTATACTGTTTCAGATGCGTCTATTAGTGTTAGTATTTTCGCTGAACTTGAACAGATCATAATATTTATCGGTTAATTTGAAACATAAGCAACTGTAGATACCGTAGATGTAATTTTTAACTAAAACTAACGAGCTTTTCACAAAAGCACTCTTATTCCCAAAGGTCGTAACTACTTGTTTGGTAACGCAAAAAATTACACTCCTAAAGCTAATTAACTGCTAGAAACATCTCCCTAAAGGACTAAGGTCATTTAGCTTTTTATCAAACAAGCTTGTTTAATATATTTTCCAAGCGCCTTAATACGCTGTCTGCCTTTTCAGGTAGTCGAGTTACGAATGAACACAAGCATAGCTGTGTACCTTTGACTAAATATATTTTTTCTACTTTTTATGAACTGAAAGTAATTTAAGCGTGTTTTTTTTTGGAAAATGTAGTTCTAGAAGAAAACTTATATACGCGTGCAAGTACCTATCTTGTTTTAAGTTACATAATTAAGTGTTGTGTGTGTATTTTAAATATATCAGTCTCAGATTATCAAACAAAAGGCAGATAGAACGTGCGAAACACTGCGAGTGAAGCCACAAAAGCAAATACAAATTCAAAAATGAATACCTACAATTCGCCACCTACTGAATACCTACAATTTTTATTTGTATTTAGTATTTGTTTTTTTTAACAATGCTTACATTAAATACAAATAAAAATTCGAATACCTACAATAGGTATTCGTTATTGAATTTGTATTTGCTTTTGTGTTTCGCAGTGGACCACTGCGAGTGAAGCCACAAACGTACGGTCAAAGCCACGGTCTATCTGCCTTGTTGTTCATAATCTTGTGTTTCATAATCTGAGATATCAGTTATGTTATAAATACATAATAGTATCGGTATTGTAGATAAAAAATCACAAAGCTTTCTCAGTTATTTTGATAGTTTTCTAATCCTTATTTATTTTAATTTTTATGTACGCACGTCGTCATCAACTGGTTACGAAGAAATCTTAATGTGTGAGGGGTACCAGTTGATGACGTCTGTACATACAAAGGAAACAAGGGAATAGAAAGAGTGAGTACAAAGGCCTTGGCTAAAATGCCTTGCAGTAAGTACTTAAAATAATTCACAGATCAATGAATGGACTACGAACATAAACTTATAAACATGTAAACAACTAGAGATTTACGTGGTATTGTGACAACCTCTGATATGGATCGTGTTAGTAAAATGTATTACCAGTTCAGCTACATTCAAGCTTCATGTAAACGTGCTGTAGATGACAGGCATCCAGACTTTAAATAAGTCTGACATTTGACTAGCGTCTGATCTCGATTTGTCGTAAAAGCTAAATCAAATAGCGCGTCACTCCACTAAGATATTAATTTTAATATTTACGATTTAGAAGAAACTAGTGCCGTTACAACACTTGTAAACAGCTACATATCCGTAAGATTGAATTTAGAATTCGTTTTTGGAATGGTACATAATATTTCGCTGTTAGTGCCTTGGCATATGCCACAAACTAAGACCAATAAAAAGATACAAGTTATAAAGAATATGTTTAGTAATACCTGTGTATATTTTTTGTAGAACTAAGTATCTGCTCCCATAATGGACTTTTAGGTTACCTACGTGATATCATAACGAATGTTTTTGCACAATCATGACTGGCTTTTGCGTCTTATTTTTGTTTACAATAATGTTTAGTTTTTACATCGCTCTAATTTTCCACACTGTTTTGGTAGTAACACAGTGTCTGGTGTTTGTTATTTGGAGTAGTTTCAAGTTTCAGTTGTGGGAACTAGGTTATTATATAGCCTAACAACCTGCCACTATAAATTACCACAGCGATTTATTTTAAACGTCACTGCTACGAACTTTGCTTTGCATCTGAGCACCTTGTGGAAACAACTAGTACTATACAGAATTACAAAAACAACGTAGACCAAAAGCTTTGATTTTTTCCCAATGATACATTTTTTCAAATAAGTAGGTAATAAGGTTATGTGTGAGTTGAAAGAAGCTTTAAAACTCGCGTAACATTCACAGTACGCTAACAACGTAATCGCTTGCCGCCACAATTCTCGGTATCTATATCCGCGACTCGGTTCATATCCGCAGGGTCGCTTCCCTAGTGGAAATGTAGCAGTTTACCCGAGGAAGTTGCCTCAATAATGTTCTATTTATTATCCTATCCGCTATCGTAATGTTTACGCGACACCAATTCTGTTAGGAAATGACGCACTTTTCAAATGTTTAAATCTGAAGGAATAATAACATTATGAAAACTCTCGAAGAGAAAAAGTCCTTCACAGAGACGGACAAGGGTTCCGTTTTTTTTACTTCTGAGGTTCCGACCACGAAAAATAGCCTTTCAACCAATCAGCTGTTGTTCAGAAGTCAGATTTAAGCCAAGAAGGACATTAACTTAATCTTGAACTCAGTTTGAGTAAAAAGACTAACTACTGGCAATACACTGCAGAAAACAGCAGCTGAAATCACAAAAAATTACCAACAAAAAAACTATTTCACGAAAAAGACAACCGCCTTTAAAAGTAAAAAATAACTTTCAATTCGCAAGTCGGCGGCTTTGGTTTTGCTTGTTGTTTTGTATTGCCACCGACTTGCGAATTGAAAGTTATTTTTTACTTGTCACGAAGTCGCGGATTAAAACGTAGCCTATGATGTCCTTTCTGGGGGTTCAAGCTATCTTCATACTGAATTTCATTCAAATCGGTTTAGCCGTTTTATCATGAAAATATAACAGACATACTTACTTTCACATTTAGTTATGGATGCGACTATGGATTTTTTCAAGTTAACATTCGACTAGTAGGTACATGATAGTCAATTTCCTATCAATCAAGTTTTAGTTTGTAATGTCATCACAATTATTTGGTAGAGATGACCTCAGTGTACGTAATATTTACCTCTACCCATAGACATCCGTGCCTTTGCCCCATCCTTTAAAAAAGTTGGCGTAATAATATGACCTGATTCTGCTGCCAGGATCGTCTCCGCACGAGAGAACTCTTCAATTACTCGTCGCCTTGTTTAGTTTCGTAGCAAAACAAAATCATAAAGTTGTCATGTATCATTTCAATAATACTTTATTACGACTTCGTGCAATTTATTTAACAGTGCCTGGATACTTAAGTTTTGCACTGACGTATGTCATAAACTGGTACTAGTAAATTGAGCTCGTAAATTCAGAAGCAAGCTCGTATGTGCATCATTAAAAGTACATAAACCACGCGTGTAATGTGATCCATGTGGCTGCATCTTGCACCTGGGACATTGTTTAAGTATAGGGTATTACACCCATTTTTGAAAAGTGTCTCAATGAAATTCTGTAGTGCTAACATGTCACCAAAAAAAACACAATTTTTTTATTCAATCGATAAGTGCCATAAAAATGCATCTAAATTTTAAATTTTGAAATTTCGCGCGTAGTTTGACGAAAACGCCTCTTACTGGACGCCATATTGCTTAGCGTTAATGACGTCAGTTCGTTTTGTATCAAATGCGCTCATATTAAATATGATAATAGTATGTATATCATTTAAAAATAATTAAAAGTATATTTTGTAATAGGTGTAATAATGAAAAAATTACGTTGGTTACGAAAATAATAAAAGTACAAAGCCTATAAATACGCCAATCGGTTGACTGACAGTTGTCAATTTTTTGTTTACACAGCCGTACGACGTAATAACATGGCCGCTACTGTTTCACGGTGTTTTATAACAGATTAAAAATACTGAAAACTTTGAATTGAATTTAAAACATTGTTTTGTTATTTTATGAACTAAAACTTACATTTTCCGACTGCTTTATGCCTAAACTGTCTCAATAACATATTTATAGATTTTTTCTCGTATAGAGTAAAATACCCTATTGCGAGCTTTCTAAGTTTGCGCGGTACAGAGAAATAGCATCGTTTCCCTGTACTGTTCTTTGTGTTTTTCGCCACAAATCACACCCATAAATCCATATTTTGCATTATGGATGAGTTTCTCCAACTATTTTGGATAAGATCCTTACGAAACGACCGACATTTTTTTTTTCATGCACAAAGCTCAGATTATGAAACAAAAGGCGTTCGGAACACTGAGAGTGAAGCCAAAAAAGCAAATACAAATTCAAAAGCGAATACCTACAACGCGCTTCGTTCTGTACGGACACGAGTCAGTATAGCACAAAACGCTGCATTGTTTAAAAAATACAAATACAAAATTCAAAAGCGAATACAATCACGATATATTAGGTATTCGCTTTTGCTGAGGCACAAACGTACAAAGGCGGACTCACATCAAGGGTAGAAGGGTGACATCAGTATAATTATGTTTAGTCTGTTTTCAGGAATGATTCTGATGATGTCTTGTTCCTTCGAGACAAAAAAATAATGTTAGAAATCCCCCGTCCGATGCATGAACAGGGCAGATTATCGCAGATTGATTAATCTGAGCGGTAGACCTTACTCAATACTTCTTACGTTGTACACTAAACTTCTCAGAAGTTTAAAGAACAAAAAAGAGGAATTCATCGCGGGCTGTTCTGTTACGGATATTAATCTTGGATAGAGAAAGAAAGCTTTACTTACGGTACCTTTCCTTTCTATTTACCGAGGCGCCTGTGAATCTTCGCTTTATCGGCCTAAACACACACGTGCCGACTATGAATACCATCCCTCCCATATATTGATCCCGAGAGTGTCATAAGATTCCTCTCACGGTACGTACCGTACGGACTGCGGATCCCATTCTTTTGTTATAATCTTCGCGGTTGCTTCTAACGAAGTCATTGTATTCTTGTAGTACTGGCTAGAATAAATTCTTTGATCATTTCTTTATAACTGCAAAAAATAATGAATTCAACATAGATATTTCTTCCTTTGTCTTAAGGTAAAGGACTTCTAATTGTTTATCAACCTCCTAATAGACAATCTGATTTATTCCATTCTAATACCAAAAACTAATACCACTGGTATTTGATTCAACTCTTATTTTTTTTCTATTCCGAACGGATACCACTTTTTAAATAATTTAATTTAATGTACGAACGAATACCAACAACTTGAATTTGGTACAGTCAGCGCAGTCAAACCTAATCAAAGTAAATTTGTTTTTCAATATTTTTATGTAATCGTAATATAATGCTTAAAACTTTCCAAATTCACTTCACTCCGTGAAAGATTCCTCCGAAAAATTCGTGGATCACATACGTAACTGACCAACTCCTCAAAAACAAAATCTCCGTAGGTCACTGCTTAGAAAAATTAAGGGTTTAGCTACTAATTGTTGAAATATAAGAAATTATTTACACGTCATTTAGCTGATTATACTAATAGTTGATTTTCTGTGAAATTTTACAATTGTTAGGTAAGGTTAGAATTCATTGCAAAAAAAATTGCTGATTCATTGCTATGTAAGTGATGAATGACTGATTTGATTATACAAAAAGTTGATTTTCTGTGATATTTTATAATTGTTAGATTTAAAGTGAATTTTTCATATTAGATATTATTGCAAAAAAAAAATGCTGATTCATTGCTATGTACCTAGGTGATGAATGACTGATTAGATTATACAAAAAGTTGATTTTCTGTGATATTTTACAATTCTTAGATAAAAAGTGATTTATTTTTGTTAAAAATTTACCTGACATAGTTGTTATGAGATAGGTAGACGTGAATAATTACGTACCTATCTAATAATAACTATGTCTGATAAATTTCAATATAAATTAAGAGTTAATTTTTTGAGATATTTTGTAATTTTTAGATTGTAAGTAAATTCTTCCTGTTTGATGTTTTTGCAAAAAAAAATATTATACAGGTATAGAGAGGAACTAAAATTATATTAAAGTTGATTATTTAAGTGATATTTTATCATTGAACAAGACGTTTGCTAACAAAATTTGATTTTTTTGGAGTTATCTGTTTTTTTTTTCAATTAAAGGTCTTATATTTACATACAAAGCATTTTTACTGACTGTACCTTATATCTTTGAACTTGTTTTGGTATTAGTTTAAACAATGGTATCGGTTCGGAATAGAAAAAAAATATGAGTTGAAACAAATACCAGTGGTATTAGTTTTTGGTATTAGAATGGAATAAATCGACAATCTGAATCTTGAAGAGTGTTCTATTTTGTTTTCCGAAAGCAAAGTATTTTTAAGCAGACGTACGGCGATGCGCCACCGGCACACGGTGGACATCCCACCCACACGCACGAAACGTTTTGGTAATACATTCATTGTGCGTACTGCTAAGGAGTGGAATTCCCTGCCTGAGTCTGTGTTTCCTGATAGCTACAACCTGGGAGTCTTTAAGGCAAGAGTGAATAGGTTACTTTTAGGCAAGCGTGCTCTATCTTAGACCGCATCATCGCTTCCCATCCCAGGTGAGATAGTGGTCAAACGTATGCCTATCAATAGATAAAAAAAAAAAAAAAAAAGCACCCACTTTGATCAGAAACGGTTGCAATAACTTCCAATTGTTTAACATAGGACGACTTCCTCTTTGTCTTGTACAACAAAGAGGCTTTTGTAAGCGACTTCGTTCGCGTAATTTTTTTGAATTATCCCTATTTTTTTATACTAAAATATAGTCTAGCATGCACGGATAACGTAGCTTCATTTTAGTGAAAGAGTTGTCTAAATCGTACCAGAAATTTCGAAGATTAGTGCGTTAAAACAAAAAAAGCGGCAAAGTGCGAGTCAAACTCGCCCATGAAGGGTAGTATTAAGTAAGTAGGTAAGTATTTTTATTTTTATATTTGGGTTGATTGAATGAAAGGTAAATTGCGGTTTACGATTTATGACGTTTTAAAAAAAAACTACTTACTAGATCTCGTTCAAACTAATTTTCGGTGGAAGTTTACATGGTAATGTACATCATATATTTTTTTTAGTTTTATCATTCTTTTATTTAGGGGGGGACACATTTTACCACTTTGGAAGTGTCTCTCACTCAAACTATTCAGTTTAGAAAAAAATGATATAGAAACCTCAATATCATAATATCATTTTTGAAGACCTATCCATAGATACTCCACACGTATGGGTTTGATGAATAAACATTTTTGAGTTTCAGTTCTAAGTATGGGGAACCCCCAAAACTAATTGTTTTTTTTTATTTTTGTGTGAAAATCTTAATGCAGTTCACAGAATACATCTATTTACCATGTTTCAACAGTATAGTTCTTATAGTTTCGGAAAAAAGTGGCTGTGACATACGGACGGACAGGCAGACAGACATGACATGATAAAAATAAATAAAATAAAGAAATAAAGTTTTTCCACCGATATACACAAACAAATAATTTCACAACAATACATGTTCACGAACCGCCGTTCTTTGCCGGAAAATTGCCAAATTAGTGCTCATTTGATTGGTAGATATCGAATTAAGTGTAAAAATGAATCAGCGTGTCGGAACTACTAATTTAACCGCACAAACTTGTGGTTAATTAGTTGGAATGTTCGCGTTCAGGTGCTAACTGATAGAGTGGTTAGTGTTTCATGTCTGAAGCCAATTCAAGTCTATTTAGTATATAGCTTTCTGTCTAATTGCCTTAGTTGTGGAGAAGATAATGAGTATATTAATATGAGTGGTGCAGTGGGAGTGTAGTGATGTGATGGCTGGGTCGGCTTCCAGTCTAACCAGATGCAGTTTTACATGGAGCGACTGCCTATCGGACCTCCACAACCCAGATACTGGGTAACACGATACCCCTTGGTAAGACTGATTGTCAGACTTTCTGGCTTCTGACTACCCTTAACGACTGCTTTCCGGGCACGAAGGGAATTCGGTATAAAATGGACGGTCACCCATCCAAAGACCGACCGCGGCAAGCGTAGCTTAACTTTTGACTGATAGATGTGTACGGTTTTTACTTAGCCACGAGCTTCTTAGATATTCAAACTCAAACTCAAACTCAAATCATTTATTTCAAATAAACCATTTACAGGCACTTTTGAATTGTCAAGGAGTCAGTCAGTCAAAAAGTTGCAGCTGGTTGCTCGTTCCAAACAGTAGGTTTCTATGGAGAAGAACGAGCAAGAAACTCCATGAACACTCTTTTAAAATCAATAGAATATTACAAATTTAGGTTACATCATTCATGTTGAATCTAGAGGTACAATGTGAGAACAATGTAACAAGTTGTGCACGTTAAAAGAGGTCTAGTGGCAATGAAATTAGACAATTCAAAATAAATTTAAAATAACCGAGGCAGCTAAGAGATGACCAGTCTCAACTGACGGCGCCCGTTCACGAACATGACGCACGGATCGGCACCATTTAGTTCAACCATTTTGAAGGGAACCAAATGATCCAACACATGCGCCACCATCAGCGAGACATTCAAGTGAGCATGACAAACACTCAACCGCCAGGGCATATTCAAGTCAACGAAAGACATCTCGTAAATGGTGGCTTTAAAGTACATAGTGCTCACATGTATGTGCTATGCAAAATATTAGTGATAGGACTGATACTCCACTACTCCTATGTGTATTTTAACTGCAAACGTTATATGTGAGCGTAAGTTAAACATTCGTGTTCCAAATACTGGTATAGTTAGTACCAGCGATGTCCTATATGCGCTAACAATAAAACTAGGTCAGACATAGCTTTACACTAGGCATGAATTGATTTATGAATGCAGAGGAACAATTAAATTCCGCTTAATGTAAACTGCAGGCGGCGAAAGGTTCCAATTTGTGCATAAAGGAAGGATGAAGAAAGATGAGCATATTTTTGCGTGGGACATAAGTAAATCATATCAATAGAAGGGAGAAATTAAAAT
Organism: Charanyca ferruginea; assembly: GCA_947361185.1. Taxonomy (NCBI): domain Eukaryota; kingdom Metazoa; phylum Arthropoda; class Insecta; order Lepidoptera; family Noctuidae; genus Charanyca; species Charanyca ferruginea. The sequence continues at coordinate 1,024,931 of OX376071.1, read as the reverse complement.
ATTATACGCCAACCCCAAAATAAAGAGCTATTTATTTACTTCATGGCTATTATTGCCCCCATTCATATATTTTGTTATAAAGTTAATTCCGCTCCCAAACGCTGTAGTAAGATCTAAAATAGCAGTAACCGTGTGCGGTTGCCACCTGGCCAATATTTGGCACTAGCTTGGACTCGGCCGCCCCACTGACTTGCCCTACATCCGCTTTAAATAGTGCGTACGCGCATCTCACTGTGCCGCTATTGGCACATGTCGATTTTGCTAAAAACTTACATTGATGTTATTGAAACTTGAGATGCATATTATAATAATCAATATAAACTATAATAATAATTTATAAATCGATCTTAAAAAATACTTTCCGTAGTTTTACTTTCGATACATTAAAAAAGGAAAAAAAAAGTGATATATAACTTTAGCACAGAACACACATAATATTACTTTACTTTCGGAAGTCGGTGGCGGTGGCTTTGAGTTTGTTGTTTTGTAATGCCACCGACTTCCGAAAGTAAAGTAATGTGTAATCTGTGCTAAAGTTATTTATCACTTTTTAGTTCTTGAAGGCGGTTTTCTTTTTTTTTGAAAAAACTTTATATTTTGTGTTGCCTTAACATCCATTTGGATGTTAAAATGCCATTAAAAAACGGCGACACATTTAAAGAGATTGTAAATCCTCCAAAGATTGAAGAAAAAAAACGTCGTCTAAGTATTCTTTTTTGGGAATTTGTTGATTTTCTCAAAAATGGCTGGATAAATTTTGGTAAAATTTATATTGGACCATTTCGGAATAAACCCCTTTCCAACAAAAAAAATAATTTTGCAAATCCATATAAGACAGAGTTATGCCCGAACATACATAAAAAAAAATACAAACATTCGAATTGATAACCTCCTCCTTTTTGAAGTCGGTTAAAAATTACTTCATACCTTTTCAGGTTAAGTGGTCTCGAAAAGTTCCCGTTTTCCCTGTGAACAAAACGTCAAGTGTATCTACTTAAACCATCAACTTTTTCACGTCAAACATCAAGGGTTGTTTTTAAATATGCATAACGGGATCAACTCTGTCTCAAAAATATTTGTAAAAAGTTATTTAAAGAACATCATAAAGGAACGTGGGCTTTTATCAGATTTTTCTCCGGATGTCCAAAATTAAGAATCAAGTTCACTAACACTATTCGTCTGTCTCGTTACTGAGGTAGATATATTTATGATGTGAAAGCATTAGTCCTTCTCTATATGAATGCGTTGTACGTTAAAGACGACTAGTTGGTCATATAGAGAAGACTGGGATGCGAATACGTGAACACATCTGATCAACCGATCTGTGCACGGTGAATTCACGTATACGGTGAATTTAGGTGAGTGTGAGGTGAACTAAAGTCACCGACGTTGTGTCGTATCAGCACGCTGAACTGGAAATGGGCCGGCCACGTTTGCAGACGGACAGACGGCAGATGGAGCAGACATGCTTTAGAGTGGTGACCGCGTTTGGGCAAGCGTAGTGTAGGTCACCTCATGGCACGATGGACCGACGGTTGGCGATCTCTGGGGGAGGCCTACGTTCAGCAATGGACGGCATAGACTGATAAGATGATGAGTGTGAGGTGAGCTGTCATTCAACGTAATGCAGCGATCGTGGGAGATTTATTACAGAAAACACCGACTGTTCAGTTTTAAATCCGTAGCACTTCTTTCATCAGAAAGCTAGAAGTTTCTTACTTTTAATGTTTCTCTACCTACAAGATTTCCAAAAACCCACACAACATCAACCTCAAATTACCAATTCTATTATTTCATCTTTAAAAACAATAGAGCAGTTTATATTGTGGGCTAGTTCCCCAGTGGGTGCTGTTTGATTCCCGTTGGATCCCCGCCAGTTCCCATGTTTATCACGACGGGATTTAACTCTGTGTCCCCAGTCGCCGGTCTCTGAACTCAGCCTGTGCATTCGCCAGGAATTAAAAGTTCTGCATTTAGATTCGTCACGTGTTTCTTTGCGTAATATGCGATCAGGTTCATTGGTCTTGAGGCTTCCGGTATTTGGTTTTTGAAGTCTGATTTCGCAGAAAATGACGAAAAAATAATTGTGTGTGGGAAAGTGCCTGATGCCACTTCTTATATCCTTGAGTTCCTGGGATTCAATGTATCACAGATTATTTATTTATGTTTTTCTCTTTTTACGATATTTTTGTTAGAATTCACGCTGATATTTCCATCTGTAGTCCGCTCCATCTTCGTCAATCATTTAGAAATACTCCAGATCTGTTACGTTCAGCGATTGTGTTTATATTCCGATTATTCGCAATAATTTATTAGTCCTTGACGCGTGTTTTGCGTGAGTTTACGATTTTTAGCTTCTATGTTTACGAAACTACGATTTCCTGAATGCTGTTTTTTACGTATCAGGCAGATTTTTAAGTATTTTTTGCAGCCGTTATTTCTCCTAATAGTTTTTGACATTCATCATATTTATTGGTTTAACAAGTCAATCAAGTTTCGCACTATTGGCTTGCCTTTTCCTAAAAAGGAAGTACTTGATATTTATTTTTGCTAAATCAATATCTGCTTATCTGAACAAATAAAGCGACAGGTCTCAGATGACCACAGGGTCTCCAAAACTGGATTTTGCATGAAAAGATCATAAAACTCGATAAGGATAATCTTGTACCCACTTACTTTGCAAAATGCCTTGAGGGAAGATCATGATAACTCCTAAAGTATTAAAGATATTGACAGAATTTCTTTGTTCAATCGAATTACAATACCGGTTTATATAAAAATTGGTTTGAAGGTCGAGATGTCGTGTCGCGCGGCGGTATTTTTAGCTCGTCTCGTTAACCGTACTGTTACATGAGAGTTGTTCAGAAACTAGTGGTTTGCCCTAACTCCAGCAAGCCTGTTCGTATTGCTTACTGCTATTGCTATGGGGTCTAGAATTTTTATTACATCGATTTCGTTCATAAAATTTTGAATGATTCATGTGTCTTTGGAACGCTATGCGGGTTAGGATTTTGGAAATGTTTTATTTCCATGAAAATTAGTTTTATGAAAGTTGTGTTAAGATGCCATAAAGTATAATTATTACTACGTGCTGGATGCAAAAGGCTCAGGACCGGTTCGTTTGTAAAATCTTAGGGTGTTACTACACCAATCGATCGATCATCGATCGATGCCATCGGTCGACGTCGATCGACGTTGAACGATTGGTGTGGTAGCTTTAATTGATCGACGGATACCGGTCGACTAACATCGATCGATTGCCGGTCGACGTCGATCGATTAACCCCGGCTATATTCCATCAGTTTCTTTCGAAATGAATTTACAAGAGGACGCGTTGTTGTTGACCAGTACGATGTTGCTCGTACTATTATTACGGAGATGCAAAAGCGCGCGGGGCGCGGGCGGGCAGCAGGTGATAATGGGGAGCAGAGCAGCGCCGTGAACTCTCCGCAGCAGTAGGTGACCTCTCGCTCCCGAACATTGTCCTTTCGATGGTCCAGAGCGAGAGTGCGTGGGAGGCTTTTGCCTCTTTTTGCGAGCATGTTATGCACGCAAAAGAGGCGGCATAGAGGGTGAGGGAAGCAACTGCCTCGCTTCCCTCTAGGAGAAGACGCACAAGGCGCCAGAGGGCGCTTGATGACCTCCGGCCTCCATGAGTTGCCGGCCTGCGGGTGGTCGACTTAGGGGCAGTCCACCACCCGACCAGAAGCAGGCCCGTGTAGGCGGCGCGCCGTATCGCGCGCGCGCCACATTAGAGGATTCGGCGGCGTTTAGACCGCCGAGGTTGACGGGACCCGCCTACATCATTGGCGGGTCATAGCCTGGTGGAGGCGCGGTGCATGTGCGAGCGAATCCCGTACCCGTCGAGGAACACCGTGGTGGTTTTAGCCGGTAAGACTCCGGCACACTCCCCCGTCTTCCCCGGACGGGGGATAGTCCAAGAGGACTCCCCACGTTAAAAAAACGTGATAATGGGGAGCGATTGGGGTTGACGTCGACTAATCCATTCTACCATCGATCGATGCCGTCGACCGACGATCGATCGATTGGTCTGGAAGAAAATATCGATCGACGTCGACTGATCCATTCTACCATCGATCGATGCCGTCGATCGACGATCGATCCATTGGTCTGGTAACACCCTTAAAGGAGACCTGAGCTATGCCGAACAGTTAGCGTCTTCCGGTTGACATAATGGTGATGTGCACATCTATTTATAGGTTATCATCATCATCAGCCGCAAGTCCTCCACTGTTGAACATAGGCCTCCCCCATGAGTATAGGTTATAGGTACTTCTAATTACTAGGTACAATTTATCATGAACAACGAAACTGCTTGTTTATTTTATGGTGTTCTCTCGTTTACTACAAACAAACTATCATGTTATGTCATTATGTTATGTCTGTATCGCATTATAAATAAACCCACGGGTAAAAGACGCAGCGTCTCCAGCCTTCAACAATAGATCAGATAATTTCTCTCCTATCTCCACAGATGTGAAATTATGCCAAATCTTTGATGTCTCTCTGAACTTGCTTCAAGATGTTTTGATACACTAGTATCCAGAGTCAGTTCTTTGAAGTAGGTAGTTTCTAATCGATGTTATTGTTGCATCGGATTTTTTTAGTTCATATTAACATTAGACTACTAAAGAATGCTCTGAATAAATGTATTTACATATTTGTCTCGTAGTGGTGGTGGTGCTCCAGAAAGGAATCAATACTCTAGTCTCAGGTCATTCCAGGTTAAATATCTTATGCTCTAAATTGAACTAATAGCCAACTTTATACATAACTAGTTCAATCAATTATGTTATACGACCCGCCCCGGCTTCACACTGCTCAAATTTAGTATAACTAAACGTCTAAACCTTCCTCTTGAATCATTCTATCTATTGATGACAACCGTATTGAAATCCGATGTGTAGTTTAAAAGATTGAAGCGTACAGACGGCGGGAGCGACATTGTTTTATACATAGTATGTAAAGAAAGATATAGATCATTTGTCGAATGTTACTCGCCAGTGCATACAGGCCTTTATAAGAAGAATCGTCGCCTTGGCAATGACATAGGCTCGCACCATCTTACGATCTTGTAAAAGTCAACGTTAATTTACAGCTTTTTCACAGGAAGTTTGTTTTTATCTCGATCTTTACAAATGTAAAGTTGCAAAGTATACATAGCTTATTTAATTTTTTTTTTGTGTGTTTTGGAGCGTCACTTCACATCACAGCTGCTTTTCGGAATCATTACTTACTGTGTCAAAAATAATTTTGAGTCTTCACAAAAATATACCCAATAATTGGGAACATCTGGAAGAAAATTCTTCGGCGAGCAAAAATATTTCAATCTCCAAAATACGTAACTTCGTTACCTCTGTTCCTTGTAATGGATCTGATCACCGAAGTGATTGGTAATATCGGAACAATGTTTGTATTTTCCACAAACATATAGAATATTGGATTTGTCCAATTATTTGAGAGGCTGTCTTGTATTGTTGTTTACGTTCCGGTTGTGTGAGCACTGACGGAATAGTTAATTATTGCGAATATACTGAGCCTGTTGGTGATCCTTGTGCAGCGCAGCTTTGCTTGATATCGTTTTGGCCCTCCTTCCCAGAAAACGAGGAAGTTCTCCTTAAATAATTACGTTTAAGCGTCATTCTCTTTGTGCCGAATCTTTTATGCGAGCTTTTGTTTCTAAACAGCTTAACTACGGATTTTTCTCGTATCTCGATGAAATGATAAGATCAATGGAAACACATTGCTTCTTTGACGTCATCGGAATCGTCTGCATTGACGTCATCAGCTGTGTTTTTCGCCACAAAGTTATTGATATGAATCCCATTTATAATATTTATTTATATTGCCTGATTGTAATGATGACTGCTGTGATTTAGCCTTATGACGATTAAAGTTAAAACTGAATGGATTATTGAACTGGTCAGTTGTTTTTTAATTATCAGCCATTGCATTTTATTGCACAGGAGTTGCAAGGTGTTTTTTGCTATTTTGGTATTTAGGAGTGTCCTACCAATCTTAGGGGGTTATATGGAAAACTACTGCCGGCTTCAAAGTTGCGCTCGATGAACTCGTCTCATATCAATCCGTTAATAGAGTTAGACACATCAGTTACACCATGTTTTGGTATAAAGCCAAATTGCAATTTATTACTTGACGCAAACGCCGCCGGTTCTCGGCGATTTATATAAAAACGTCTCTAACAGTAATTATTATCTACTCTTTCGTTGATTTATGTGTTCAGTTGCCGGAGTACGCCATTATTATTTAAGTCTCAAAAAAGTTAAGATTAAAACTTTGTTTTTTTTTAATATTATTTTATAGTGTGAAGGTCGGGAGAAGTAAGCCGTATATATTCTGGAGAGCTTTAAAGATCTTGGTGATGATAGGTTTATTGGTCCATTTGTACTGGTCACCAACGCTAATGACGTTGACCGAGCAGTTTACAAGTATGTCGTAATCATAGGAAAATGACAGATTTTATCGTCAGAAATAAGGCAAAAGCATCTTGGACAGTGATACCAAGGGCGATCGAAAATGATGTCATGATTTTGGCTTATCACACGTCATGCTAGCATTATTGCTTTTCCTGATCCGAGTTCTATGGAAAAATATCGTAGATTCGACCAATATTAATTTTCAAACATCGTAATGGATACATTAGAATGTTTGAAAAATAAAAATGTATATGAATGGCAACGGGTTATAATATCATTAATATCGTGTTATGGTGCCAGAACTGTCACGTTTAACGAGAGTTCCGTATTCTTACTGTCTTACTTTAATTTTACAATAATAAAATAAACAGCGTTATGATCAAAACATTTGAATCATATTTTGAATCTGCTGAGATGTTTACTTTATCCGGATAGTTGTGCAAAAACTTGCACAATTGTTTAGCAGTTTACGTGGTCATCGGGAGATCAGTCTGCTGGAACACCAAATCTTTTGGTAACGGATATTTGGGGCCTTAAACTTCATCATCCATAAACTAGTATAATGCTAGTAGTAGTCAATCAAAAAGTAGCCAAGAATGACTTTAATCAACTTACAATTCCCTAACAACGGTTGGAACGTAAAAAGAAGATTCAAAAGGTACGTTTGGGGACCTAAGCCTTAATGCTGGAGTCGCGTAGAGTCAATAATCGTAAAGAGGCTGCGTGGGCGTTCGTAATGACCTCAAATTGCTGCCGATCTCTGAATCATACCCCGACTGACCGATCGCAATACGTGAAGAATGCTCGAATGCTCGCTCGTCTCAGAATGCTTTGAAATGTTATGAACTAACGTATTGATAGAAAAACAGAAAATGAAGTTAGTAATGTAATTCTTTGTACAAAATTTGTGGAGTTATCTATATAATAAAAATGAATCGTTGTTCGTTAGTCTCGCAAAAAGTCGAAAACGGCTGAACCGATTTGGCTAATTTTGGTCTTGAAATATTTGTGGAGGGGGGTTTGTGGGTGGTGGAAGTCCAGGGAAGGTTTATACGGTGAGAAAATTGAAAAATCGATTGACAGGACAACGTTTTTCGGGTCAGCTTTTTTTTATGTTTTAGGTAAACTTAAGGCTAACCTAGTTATTTAAGGGAATTCCTAAATGAAAAAGATTTTTTGAAGGAGATAGTGTATTTTTGTGTCTTTTGCGTGCCTACGCGTTGAAATATGACAACTTGTTTATTTTTACACGCTTTTTATTAGCTTCACCTGTATGTTAGTATGTTTGTTTGTAACCGACTTCTTTGGGCGCGATTTTGACCCACTTTAAACGGCCAGATTTCGTTCAAACTTTGTAGATTTATCGAGGACCGATGACATGAAGATGATACACTAATTTGATAAAATTATTCCATTTTTTCAAACAAAAAAGTAAAAAAAAAAACTTGAGAGGTGTCAAGGGACACCCGGATGGAACGAAGTTCCTTTCGATTAATTAGTGAAGGAATTGTAATTTTTTTTTTTTTTTTTAAGTTATAATAATATTTTTTTTTATTATTAACAAATATAATGTAATTAAAAGACAATTTAATTAAACGTGCCCGTTTATTTATCGAGCGAAATGGACTCCATATTGAGCAGTTGCTTCGATACAGGGAAGTGTAAATTTTATACCTAATAGGTAAGTTTTTTAATTAAGCCAAAGTTGATTAAAACTGTGTTTGTGAATAGTTCTAATTTATTTAAATAGGTTACCTATAGCACCTATAGGTACTACGCCTGCCTGCCTTTCTTTTTCTAGCAAAAGAGTACCTACTCACTTACCTACTTACAACTACAAATAATTCGCCAATGATAAAAGTAAGTACCACTACCTACCTAGGTACCCACCTAAGCTCCCACTGGCTTAATTTAAACCAAAACATTTTAATCAAATCAAAAAAAATATTATTGTCGCTAGTAAAACCTAGAGAAAAGTACTCTGTGACCTAGAGCGATAAGGTGCAGTGGTTACCTACTGACGACCGCGACCGATAGAAAGCTCATGATTATCAAACCCAAACTTTCAATAGGTACCTACTAAACAAAACATAGAAGTAGGTACAGTAACTACCTACCTACCTAACCTACGTATTCTATGGCTTAATTATCGACTTAAAATTTACACTCGTTTTCACAATCCACACAGTCTCACAGTGAAAGGTGGACTTATCTCGTAGGTCGTTATCATCGGAATTATCACGCAATGATAATTCCGATGTCATTGAGGTAGGTACCGCCACTATTTGAGCGAATAAACTTAGGTACTAAACATATCGCCGTAGGTACCTAGTTCAAAGAGTTCGCCGCGCCGCCTTTAAATACATAAACATATTCTACGAAAAGCGAATTCGGACTTTATTTTGTAAACGTAAACGGTTAAAAATTGAAAATTTACCAAACTAGGTATGATAAAATTATTCTGAGAAACGTATAGGCAGGTGCCCGACCGGACATTCCGGACAATAGGAGTTATGTGCAACCGAATTTCACGGTTAATGTGTAAAAATAAGGTTTTAATTCGCTCCAATATTTTCATAGAAAAGCCGCGATTCAACTAATAATGAACTCTATTTGACAGTTCCAACGATTCAATTTTTCTGTTCGAATTGTCTGCGTTTGTGAAGTAATAAAAATAGCAAAAAAGTGTCGTGACAACTTTTCGTAAGAATTTTTTCCGTCTAGCCCCCTTTCACAACGCGCGATAAGGAACTTCGTTCCAATAAATAATAGTTTAAAAAAACTAAAAACACGCTTTATATAGAAAACCAAACTAAAGAGCGTGAGAAGTTATACTTCTTTGGCATTATTAAAAAAGTATATAAGCACAATTTGAATTGTAAACAACGCCATCTCTGACGTACATGCTGAACTACTTACTTACTTAAAATATTTTATTTTAAAAAAAGCGTGGGTTAAGATATTATCAAAATGATAAATACTCTACTCATATCTGTCAATAAAATATTTATAACTATTGACACCATGCACCCCACGCTTTTTTTAAATATTTTTTTTTTATTCACACTATTATTAATTTATATTTATTGAAATTTAAAACACTTTTCTTAATTTAAATTTATTAAAATTTATTTTCTATTTTTTAGTTTGGTTTTCTATAAAAAGCGTGTTTTTAGTTTTTTTAAACTATTATTTATTTATCCTTAACACCATTATTTGCAAAATAATATTATCCTTACTTCTCTTTATCTTTATTAAAAAAATAAAAATAAGTCAACGTGAAATATAATTTCAACGCCGCTACCAATTTAAAATGCCTCGAAAGTACTGTCACTAAACCAGCTAATCTTAAAAGTAGTCCACAATCTGCGCTCGAATTCAATAAGCATTTCCTAATTTGCTACTCCGTCGTTACACCAACCCTAAAGAACCGTTAAACTATAAATACTAACAAATCGAACAAACTTGAAACTTAACATAAGTAGACACGCATATGCAAATATCGGCCTTATTTCGAGTAATCAAGCGCATGTACAGCTCATGCAAATGTTTTCAGCTAAAAATACATTATAATTAATAGAAAACAACCCTACATCCTTGGGTTTGGATATAATTTGGATTAAAATCACGTAACGTGTTTAAAACAAACACACTGAGTATGCAAACTTTGCTTGCGAGAGTTAGGAGCTTCGTGTTGCGTCTTGTTTGTAACCGCGCCATCTGTTGTCATAGCATTATAACTCTTTGTTTTTGATTACATGTCGAAAACTTTAGAAAGTCTTAACTTAATATTATTTTACGTTTATTGTGTTGTCTTCGTTGGGCTCAGAGTTTTCAAGAAAATGTTTGTTGAATACGGAATAGTCACACAAATGGTGAATTAAATAAGAAACCTTACCATTATATTCTCCAAACACATACATTGGATACTCGCAAAACTCATAAAGGGCTTTGCTTGATAAAAAGCCTAAACATGGCACCCATACAACGCCTCACAAATAGACTTAACAGATCAAATACGTGGGTGTTACGTAAGCCCCTGTATTTTTCACTTGTGACCTTGACACTCGTAATCCCTAGCGCCCTTGACCTTCGATGTGGTCAGGACCGATCGAAATTCGAACCTTGTTCTAAAACTGATTCATGTCGCAATAAAAATATTGCGGATCGACTTGACTATATTGATGCCCAATAATGCGGGTTGGTTTGATACTTTGAAGAAATAATGGAAACAATAAATAAGTTCATCGTTTATGATGATATTTTTATTGGCTTGTCTTTAGTGGTTGTTCATGTAGTTTTGCAGATAATAGCTGCGTAGTTACGTAAGACAATTAAGCGTGTCATTCGAACGCCGCGTAGTTTAATATTCTGGGCTGTACCTACCAGTCCACCGTTTTCGTTAAACAAATTTATTCCAGATCTGGAGACCTACCACGAGCTCTTAACGCGATTTGTTTTAGGACCTAAATTGACAGAAACAAAAAGCTTTTTACAAAAAAGACAACCGCCTTCAAAAAGTAAAAAATAACTATAGCACAGAACACACATTGACTTTAGTTTCGAAATTCAGTGGCTTTGTTCTGTTTGTTGTTTTGTATTGCCACCGACTTCCGAAACTAAAGTCAATGTGTGTTCTGTGCTAAAGTTATTTTTCACTTTTTGAAGGCAGTTGTCTTTTTGTAAAAAGCTTTTTATTTTCCGCTTTTTAGTACCTCCTTCTCATCCAAATCTATTAAGAAGAGATTGAAGTTAACTACTTCAAAGATTGATGAAACTAAAACGTCGTCTATGTAAATTTTTTGGGTATTTGTTGATTTTTCAAAAAGTGCTGAATCAATTTCAAAATTTATATGGGACCACCCCTGAAGCATACCCTATCCATTAAAAAAAGAATTTTCAAAATCGGTTTACGTTTGCCGGAGAAATCGCGTAACAAATCGCGCACATACTTAATGCAAATTTAAGAGTTATACGGTTTTCTCATGGATGCCATTGTCAGAACTGGACCAAATTAAAATGGGACCATACGGGAAGCACTAGCTTTCAATAAAAATCATCAAAATCGGTTCACCCAGTCCCAAGAAATCTGGTAAAAACATTAAAAAAAAAAACAGACGAATTGATAACCTCCTCCTTTTTTGAAGTCGGTTGAAAATACAGAAGGTCCTAAAATAGCTCTTAACGCGATCCATTTTAGGACCTAAATTAACAGAAACAAAATACAGAAGGTCCTAAAATGGATCGCGTTAAGAGCTTGTGGCTGATCACATCTCTTCTCCTGACACTTCGTTTAACTTTTAGAACTTACGATACTTACGATGCAATGTTAATAACTTTGTATTTGTATTTGAGGACCATCCTTGAATTTCCATCCGACTTCGAACAGAAACTTTCTGCTGTTTTTTTTTTATTTTTCTTCGTGCGTGTCACTTTACAGCTAAAATAAAGCGCATGCGGCCTTGTGTATTGGGGCTAACTCGCTATTTTTACTGCAACGCATTGTTCCCAACACCGGCCATGCTTGTCGCACAAATGGCCGGATGCATGCATGCTGTGAACTGGATAAATATAGGCTTCATTTTGTCGTTAGTTGTTTACGAGATCTCTAAGCTCAAATATACGATTATTGAGAGTGGTGAAATATTTATTATAGTGGGTTAAAATACCATTCGAACTTACTATGGCCTTTATGAAGGAGCGCTACTTAGTACTGGCGAATCGCCTGCAGGTCGTTGAAACAAGAGTAACGATTCCCTAAAGACTGACTTCCACAATTGACTCGTGTTACTAAGTAAAGTCTTGTCCGTATGGTGTCGGACGTGAAGAATAGCACCATCCCATATCTTCCCGTGGGTGTCGTAAGAGGCGACTAAGGGACTTACCAGAGAATGGGCAGCAGCGTTCTCTGTGCCTTTGTAACAACCATACTGCGATCGCCAACCCGCCTGCCAAGCGTGGCGATTATGGCAAAACCCCCCATTTCTTGGGGGAGGCCTATGTCCAGCAGTGGACGTCTTTCGGCTGAAATGATGAGTAACTAAAGTATGTATGCTAAGGTAAAATCCGTTGTGAAAAGTAGAGCTTTATGTTATTCGAAAGATTTTTTGACCATTTTCTTAATCCTGCCTTTTCCAGGATCCACATGACATGATAATATTTTGAGGGACTATTTTGACACGGTAGAGGTGATCAGCACACCCACTCTTTACCTGATGACGGATTACACTAGCTAGTTAGACTGAAGATAAAGCAGCTGCATTACGTAGTTTTACAGTACTCTAGATATTTCCGTCTCATGTCATTTGTCAACGCTTGCAATTTAAAGATGTCTGGGATTTAACAATTTTTTTATTGCACTAGATTCGTTATTTTAAGTGGACTATTCTAAGGTATTTGGGATCTGGTGATTCTAATTAATGAGACTTATCAACACTAGAATTTCGTCCTGGTTTCGTTGTGTCTTTTGAACACAAAATAATCTAAAATAATCACACCTATTTATCTTGTGGATTACTAAGAGTGTCATCTCCATTTTGGTAGTAGATTACATCTTTTTAAATATCAAAGCCGTCAATGAAGAATTCTTGTTTAGCAGATGATAAGTTTGCAAGGATATTGTCTTCAATATCTTAATTACAAAAATCATTTATTCAAATTATAAGAACGCATGACGAATAATAAGTGCACTTATATCTTTCATAATGAACGTTGGAGGGAGTAAACGTGGAAGCTGACGTTTACGATACATTATACACAAATGTCTCAGAAATTGAACCTCCGACGTATATAAACAACGTAATGTAAACAAAATGAAGTTACGTGTGGGACGTATTATTCCGGCTTACTTTTATGTCTACCCTTTTTTAGCTTTTATGTAAGAAGCAACACCTAATTTCTCAATTATGATTTGTTTACAGGAACAATTTGTTTCTTGTAATTTTATACACAGTTTTTGTTACTATCATTTTGATTTTAATATTTGTCGGTGTAAGCGAGGTCGTGTTTTAGTCATTATGGCTTTTAATAAGAAAGTAAAATTTCGAAATGGACCATCTTAATTGTTAAATAAGAAAAAAAGACTCCTCTTTCGATGTGTATAATGGCATAAAACTAAATCTTATAAGGACTGGTATTCATGTGTCTTTCTCGTGCATCGGCTTCCCACCTATATCGTTCCCCATGGTAGTCATACGCAGGAAATAAAGGATTATATCAAGGAGATACAATCAAACTATGCATGTGTACGAATCTGCTATATCTACACCTACAATTCCACTTAGATCGTTATTTGTCACAGACTGCGACTCTCAGATTTAGCACCAATAAATCCAGACTGATTTGATAACTTAATAACCTTCACCTTTTGTAATATTTGTGCCAAAAATGAAGAGCATTCATCAATGTGATAGTTTTCGAATGGTGCCAGCTTTTTGAGGGCTCTCGAGCTCTCGACGCTAAGTTTTGGCAACACTGCTCCGTTGCGAACCGCAGTGACGTGCTGTAGTGGATGCACGGAGAAACTAACTTTAATCTATCAGAAGCCGGCCATTTTCAGATGAAGTTTGATGGAACGGCCCATCGAATTATGAGAGTGAGGGAAGAGATCTATCCTGCGTACTACTGAGATTTGCCGTCGTAACTGAAATTCAGTCGCAAGAATAATAAATATTAAGCTTCTGGGTTTTTATATCCCGTATCATCTTAGACATATCTATATCTTGTATGTCTGTGCTGTCATGTAATTTCATTGGGATCATTTACATGCTTATAACTGCTGTGGCAATATAAGCAAGTAAAAGCATATCTTGTAATGCTATGTAAAGAGGCTCTAGAACACAATCAGCTATATTAAAAGCTCGTTAATTACTTTCATTATTCCCACTTATTTGCCTTTTGCACGGTACGTTGGGAAGACAAACCGCATGAATCCTGATTACGCACGACGAAGCCCCACAAGTGCCTAATGAGCTTAAAAACTGAAACCAGACAACGATAATATGCCTTATTACACGCACCTTACTTATAATAACCAATTTTATAAAAATCTCTATGAAATCGAGTAAGAGATATCTGATTCATTTAAAAGTAAAAGTGATACTTTTTTGGTGTGGTTTCTGCCATCATCTTGGCAAGTTATTTGTGTTGTAACGTTTGATTGGATTCTCACAGGGCGTCATCATTAATCTCAACTGATCCCAACACTTCTCGTTTGTATTCTTCAGCTTGTCATTGGTTTTATTGTCGCCGACTTCTTTGTTGTATGGGACAGTGACAGTAATTTGGGCGGATGTTTTACGGAATTGGCAAACGAGTCGTGGGTCCTTGACTCCTTTGTTGTCTCTGAAATCGGTGGCTTGAAAAGCGTAGATGTTAACCACAGTGTTTCTACAGTTTAGAGTAGTTGAGAGTTAGTCCACTCTGATATATTATGTCCAGTTTCCAGGTATGTATTTAGAAAATTCTTACTATTAATATTTTGTTAAAGAGTTTAAGTTTCCCATTTTACTTGATAGCTCATTCCATTGTATGTCTTTGTTATGATTCCCCAGAGGTTTTTGGATCAACGCTTCTGTTTCATTAATATATTTCGGGATCAACTAGACTAAGATGCCATTTTACGAGTGCACCGACTCGTAAAGTCTCCTGGTTTGAGATTGGATGCTGCCGAACACCAGACAGTTCCCTCTTTGTTTATTCAAACGCTAGTATTGACTCTCGGATTATGATGTTTTCTCTCAATATTTTCTTTTGTTTACTCTACAAGATATTCTGCTATCTCTACCTGGTTTTATAGATATTAGAGTGTTTCGTTGTAGTTGTTTATTCAAGAAAAAAGGTTTGTTGTATCTTCAGTATTATCTCGAGTGGACTGTAATATCTATGGTTTCTTTAGAAACTCGGTCAAGGTGTAGTAATTTTCAGTATGTTGACCCTTCTACAGGTGTTTTACGACATTAGGTTTACAAAAATAGTTTTGCTGGCCGGTTACCAGGTTTTGCTTATAAAAATTGCCGTAAGATCATAAAAATTACAACACAGATTATTCTTTCATTCATAAAATGACGGTTTCCTGGTGATGATTTGTACTCAACTACTCATAGTGATGATTTGTACTCAACTACTCATAGTGATCAAAAAAGTGCAAAGAGTTGATTATTGTGACTGTTTTGGTAACTATCTTGTAATTTTCGTGGAACGAAACGTACGTAGTAACGTTACGTACTTAGCCGAAAACACAAGAGCATACACTTTACTGGTTTCCTTTTATTCCAAGATTTCGGTATTCTGACTATCTGAACAAAACAAAAATATACACTAGCGCTTTCAATTACTCCTACAAGCTTTTATGTAAAGATAGTACGTAATTAATGATTCCATTAATACATTTGTTTTGTTTAGAATCAATTTTCAGTCATGTTCGGTTTTCATAGGCAGTGACCTTGTGACGGCGAAGTTATTTTAACACGACGCCAATTCTACGCAGATAATATTATTGATGCGTAGACTTTTCTCGAGTTAGCAATTTTTATGTTAGTTTGAAGTGATAGTATTTTTTCATTGCGTCGATAATAAGAGTTGAATGTCACAATCAGTATAACATGATTACTTTACTCTGATCATGATTTGTGCGAGCTGTTATTTAGTGCATAAATTAAATAGTATGTTACTATGCCAACAGCAGCAGCTACTACCTACTACTCCAAAATCGTCATAATAACAGAGATTGTAAATAAAATAGCAGTCCTATATCTAGCTCTGACTTCCCGTGCTGAGACTTGAGAGTTCAATTGAATTAGTTATGCTCGATCAATGGTACAATTTGCGCATGAATATGAAGCTGCTTCAAACGTCATGATTTCTGTTCGCTTCTTGACTATTCCTGACCTGAATTTAAATGAATCCATAAAAACTAAACGTCACACATCAAATCCGAATGTTTCACAGAACTTGAATATTCTCAATTGATTTATAGGTCTATTATGTTTATATTAACTGCATGTTCTGTATTTTTGCCACGTTTTCAACTGTGTTTTGAATTCAGCTCGAATTCTGTCCGGAGTTTTGTTTCAATATGTTTTTCGCCGGTGACCTTAGTGGTTTTGACGTGGTCTATTAGTCAGTTTTCTTAATGAGAAATGTTTTTGATTCGCTCCCAGCGTTCCATCTAATGTGGTAAAGCTTGTTCTTCACCACAGTAACCGTTTGTTGAGCTTCTGCCAACTTTATTCGTATTGACATCATAAAAATTAAGTTTCGTCGCAGTTTCTTAGGCTCCTTTCATTTTCTATTTCTCGTTAGCATGCTGTCCCATGACTGAAGAAAGGCCTTTTCCAAGTTCCTCCAGGAATGTTTTTCCAAGTTAAAACCAGTCCTGGTGATACGCATCCGTCGAGTTCCACAAAATAATTTAATTTTAAAACACGAGACTAATATTAAAATAACTCGTAAAAGCAGTTTGCAACAATTTATATCGTGCATGCTTGCAATGTAATCTAGAAATATATGTATTATTAAATTGCCATGATGATATGTCAGTTTGTCGTTTGCAATTTGTTTCGAAAGTGAAACCGTTGGAGAAAGATTAACGTAGGTACAACATAAACACAAAATTATTGTTTCAAAATATAATTTAATTAATGAATGTGTTTGTCAGTAACCACCACAATATTCGTATCGCGTAAGTACACTTTGTTACTTGAAGAAGATACAAACTCCAGTATCCCGCAAGCATCCCGGAAATTACAATCCTTTGTTTCTCCACTTGTAACACATTTTACCCGAGTTGTTCCGATCCGAACGCTTTGCAATGCAAATGTGAATTTAGTCGAATGCTACATTTGATTTGTTCGTATTACACCCGTACCCCGCTGAGGCGCTGATACAAGGACACTTCGTGCGGAATAAACGGCGCCTTCTAATCTTATTGTGTGTGTTATTGCTCTGTGTATCGTATGAGGGAAAAGAAAAATAAACGTACTTTTTTATGATTTGAGTAATTCGCTTGGTTTTCTTGTTAATGCGGGAATGAAAGGGAGTTTGTTGCTCGTTTTATTTCGTACTTAAGTAACCATTTCGCTTGTGTGTCCCGGGGGTTACACAGACGCGTTACGCAAATCTTGAACTATGAAAAGGCTTTAATCCTATTTGGATTTTCAAGTTCCATCATCTCCCTAGCCTTTTCTTTAAAATATTTGGGTCGGCTTCTAGTCTAGTGTTTTACATAGAGCGACTGCCTAGCTGACCTTCACAACCCAGTTACTGGGTAACACGATACCCCTTGGTAACACTGGTTCAGACTTTCTAGCTTCAGACTATCCATAGCGACTGTCAAAGCTCTATGAATGACAGCCGGCACCAGCGGCTTTACGTGCTTTCCGACGCATGGAAGGTGCGGACGCGGTATGAAATGGATGGTTACCCATCCACAAACCGACTGCGGCAGACGTAGCTTAACCCTGACTGATCTACCCACTTTATTCACTGATCCACGAACCCCATTCCCAGAAATTTCAAGTTCCATTTACAAAATTGACGCAAATATTCGCTAACTTGAGTTTATTGACTAAATTTCAAGGTAGGGTTTAGTTAAGGCGCTTTTCTGACCAAATAACCTTGACCATATATTTCCTGTTTACCGCAGAATCGAAATTCGCACAATTTTTGGGTTTTTTGGTTATAAAAAAAGAGAAACGATCTTTTTAAATAAAATAAAACGTGAATTATAAAGATTTTTAAGTTACCTATCTTATTAGTGTAATCCTCAAATTAATAGCAAAAAATCAAAAGTTTTCAATTATTTTAGTATTTTTTTACAGGGAGATTTAGATATATAAAGGGCACATTAAAAATAAAATAAGAACGTGGAATGTGATGATAGGATATCGAACAATAGGTAATATGCTTTTAGATGTAGTTTGTTTAAGTTAATAGCCCCTGAATAACGAAGAAAAACGCACTTTTGGTCGGAGCCTTAAGATCCTCATGATGAAGGCTACAACTCATAGCTATAGCTTAGCCTAGCCTATACATAATCACATATTCGTTGGCAAAGCATAGCTCTACACAGTAACCGGTCATGCTCTAAGGAAAAGCAGGTAACCTCAGTGCTAGTTACCGCCAAGCCAATGACGTCAATGCTGTCCTTCCTTCTTTAGCCCTATACACAATTTGAACGTTTACAAAACGTACCTTTTATCGGTAATCCATCACACAATCGTAAAATGTTAAAAAGATGTTAAAATGACTTATTCACGCTGTGAATTGGATTATTTAAAATTCATGGCACAACTACGGTTTCTAGTCGTTATCTGTCGTATTCGCTAACTGAATTGGTTTCTTTGATGTTATTATTTAAACGTTAGAATACTAATCAGGTACTGGTTTCTTTGACAACTCTGGAACCCCGGTCGATATCTTGCCTTTATTTTAAACACATCAGCGACCGTTTCTGATAAATAAGTTCTTATAGAGTCTGGACCAATGACTTCTGTGGGTCATGTATTGAATATGACAAATTCAGGGCAATGACCCTCCGGTTCCATTTTTAGCCTCTACTATGGAGAGACGTGTTGTATAATTCTATCTAAAATATTGCCAACCACAATCCGATTATCTAATTTCAATTCAATCCTTTTTACTTGGAAACCAGAAAGAGCATAGTCAGAAACGATATCTTACATTTATAAATAGAAGTCTGTACAGTGAACTCTATACAATTTTACTAAATCATTTATAAGTACTAGGGGAGGTTCTACGGTTTCCCAGTCATGGTCATGGTAAATGTTGTTAGGTTATTGACCTGTTCGACATTTTGTTGCTCATTAATTATTTCTTCTTGATGAATTAGTAGGTTCTACTAGATTTCCGTTAACCATGGTTCTTATATTTCGAACGCTCCAATGGGCTTCAGGCGTTCTATGGTTGCTACATCTGGCATCGACATAAGTATAGAATCAATAATAGCTTTTCTTTTGACCCTTCAGATATAGCATTTAAAACGATTGCTTTGAAAACTCTTATTCACTATTCTCTTACCTTGTTCTGTTATTTGGTAAACACTGAGTTCTGGCTCCAATATCCCAATCATAAATTAAACAACTATATTAACTAAGCCATCCCTCAAAGGACGACCCTACCAAGAAGTGCCAACAATAGCAATAAATCATCCAATAACTTACAATAATCACCCGCGAAGTTCCCAAGTGGTCCACTATCCACCACGTCACATCACAGGCCATAAATACCCCCAAGGCCTGGTCAGTGGCCGTGTGATGACAACGCTGGGGAGGTCTATTTATAGCTGCATGCAACTCTTTGTTCAATGACGCGACATGTAGCAAACAATGGGGCTGGGGTTAGATTTTAAGTAACTTACATTTGATAGGTAAACACACATTTTTTTGTGAGACATTTCGTCTTCTTCAGTAATCTATAAAAAAGGATGTTGTATTCATGGGCTGGCCCGTTTAAAAGCCAGTTGGACCTAAGTGTTTCTAACGTAGGTTCTGAGTGAGTGACTAGCAAAACAGTAAGTGCTCTAAACGATGTCAATCTATGTTATTTACTCTAATTGCGCTCTGCTCTTCATAGCGTTGAAATTACTCATAGTAAATATCCACCATCTGTCCAAAATGACTTATATTTGTCCAAATCGAAATCAGTTTACTGCAATTTACTGACTAGTCCCGAAGCTTTTAACTTTATAATAACAAATGGTTTCCACTCAATCGTCTTTAAACTTTTCCTTGTTAAAAGTGTGTTGATGTCTGCTAAGAGTTTGATTTATTTGTTTGTTTTCATCATCATTATTTCTTTTTGTTAAACTAATATATTTGTAAACGTTCTAACGCCACAGGAGAAATTCCTAGAGTGGAAAAAAGAAGACACTACGTAAATATTATAGACTATATTTAAAACATGATAATAGTTAAGAATAAGAGGCTCCAACACCTTCACTGTTACATCCAATTAAACAACCTTAAAATACGGTGCCAATGACGATCACCAGTTCATTTCGAGTTGGTGAATATGTGGCACTATCTCTTGTCGTTTCATTACTTACAGTTCTATAATTCAGGCGTAGAAGTGTGCAGCCTGATTTCACTCCACAAAACGTACTAACAATAGAATTCAATTGACTGACTGACTATGATACAAAAACAGAAATATTTTCCGTCGTTCAGTTAGATTACAGCAATTTCTTAAAAACTAAGAAAATGTAAAGAAACATATCATATCCGGAGCAAAAATTCCAAACAGCTTTGCTAGGAATTAACTTACTCAATAGAATAAATCTTGTTCAAATATTGTAGAAACTAGGAACATGTTTACTGCCAGACGGATGTTCTATTAAATTAATACTGCAGTACTACATGTAAATTAGATTTGTAATATTGATATACGTACATGTCAGTGGTAGCCTGTACATGTGTAATTATACTTCTTTGATATTATGCATCTTCTCGGAGTCATATATCGCGACATTTAGCGAGGCTGCCTCTTCATACGAATGGGCATTATTTCTGGGGGCGGTTAGAGCTTGTGTTGTTAATTTTAGCAAAACTTCTCTTGCACACCGCGGGCTTTGAAAGACAAGTAAATATGTGTATAGTGTATTGTGTGTAACTATAATATGGCTGTATCTAGTTACATCTACGTCAAACAACAAAATTAGCTCGGCAGTCAGTTGTTCACTGCGCGGTACATAGAGCACTCGAATTGCGATATAGAATGGGAAAACGGGAGATTAATGAGTTCATACACCCCTTTTAGCGAGATTTACACAGAAGGCCAGACGGGTAAAAGTGAAAATGTATTCACACCGGATCCAAAGTGGGAAAGCAAAGGAAGTAGCCAAGAATTGTGGCATGCATATTTTCCAAGATCCGCGGACTGTTGACGTAATATTTGTATGATACCTAAGTAATTGTAAATTGATAATTTATGAATTCTTAAAAACAGGTGAGGTGAGGTGTTAATAAAAATAAAACCTTAAATATTTTCTAATTCAATTAAGTAACTTTACATTAAAATTAGTTCTTATGTTCACCGATAGATGGCGCGCGTTGTCTTGAATAGTGTTTTTAACCCCCGACGTAAAAACGACGGGGTGTTATAAGTTTGACGTGTCTGTGTGTGTGTGTGTGTGTGTGTCTGTCTGTGGCATCGTAGCTCCCGAACGGATGAACCGATTTTGTTTTTGTTTTTTTTATTTGAAAGGTGAATTAGTCGGGAGTGTTCTTAGCTATGTTTGATGAAAATCGGTCTAAGATGGCCGCCGCTACAAAATAGCTAATCACATATTTTTTCACAACTCCATCAATATGGGTATCAAATGAAAGGGCTTCACTAGTAGAATACTTTACACTATGATAAATTTCAAGGCCAAGATGACCGGCGCCACAAAATGGCGAATTATATATACCAAACGCATTCTCAGGGTGATATCTTTGATATCAAAAAAGATCCATGTGACTAAATACAACTTTAGACGTATCTACAACTTCTCAAAACCAGATTACATTTAAAAGCTTTCAAATAAAAATTAAATTAAAAATTTAAAAAACCCCCAACGCAAAACATAAAAGCAATTATTTAAAAAGTAAAAAATAATATCTTTTGTTGAGCCATCAAATGTTTGTTCGTTGAAATGGCGCTATAATGTCGCGGCGGGGTACCGCTAAGTCAGCAATAGCTAAATAGGTAAAATAGCGAACTCATGGATTTGCAATGAGATTTGACTTACGCGGTACCCCGCCGCGACATTATAGCGCCATTTCAACGAACAAACATTTGATGGCTCAACAAAAGATATTATTTTTTACTTTTTAAATAATTGCTTTTATGTTTTGCGTTGGGGGTTTTTTAAATTTTTAATTTAATTTTTATTACCGTGTTTCTTTACTGTATATTTAAACTCTACGCAATGAGTGTGCTATATTTAAAAAAATATTATATATTTATGGCGTACGTGCTTTTATTACTTTGTTACCTACTTATTATCTATTTTTTGTAGTTCTGAGCTATTTTTTTTAATATAAATTAAACGTTTACATTAGTTGGTAGTTCAAATTAAACCAAGGAAAATAACAATCAGAGAGACCTCCAGTTCGCTGTTAAGCGATCTTCTTATAATAAAGCGCCTACAATATAAGTAATAGCAACAATTTCCAACTCATTGCTGTGACGAAATGTTCAGGCGCTCGGAGCGGTTGTGCTAATTCTAAACAAAGATAATATATATTATTATATATATATATATTGTTTATGTTCAATGTGTTATAAGAATATATGTTTAATAAAAATATTTCTATTGTTGAACGTTTCATTTAACATAATATTTGAACGTCACGATCTTAAACAAAAGATTGTATGTAGAATGACTTATTATTGTTTACTAAATATTTTTTTCTATTTGTTCCAGGTAAAAATTGCTATTATAGATTACATCGCTACTTTCCATTTTAAGATCAATTACAACAACATGGAGTTGAGAATGGATTGTACATAGAAATAAAAACAAATCACGAACATGTTTGCGGTTTGGCCGAAAAACACGTTTAGTAAGTGCTTGCAATGTTTACTTCTAAGAAGTGCTAGTAACTGTAGTTTTATATACATTTATACTTAAATAATTTAATTTACATTCAGTTTTAAGACCGTACGTGAATATTCTCGAAAAAATACATTGGACAGAGAAGATTTTAAAGAAACTTTTTAACCGAATAAAATAGTAAAAAGCCGGACAAGTGCGAGTCGGACTCGCCCTCCGAGGGTTCCGTACATATGTGTAGGTACATATCCATACCTACTATTCATACTTTAATCTACTTAATATTTTAAATGCGTTTTTTTGCGACATTAACGGCCATATCTTTTTTTCACGTTAACATAGAGGGTTGATTTTTTTACAGCATCAAGGGACCGTAGGCTTGAGTATGTGGTTTTAATTTCAACTCCATACCTCCACGCGTTCCCGAGATAAAGGGTCTTGCTTGACAGACAGACAGACAGACGGGCAACAAAGTGATCCTATAAGGGTTCTGTTTTTACCTTTTGAGGTACGGAACCCTAAAAATTTAGTAAAAAAATTGGAAGTTGCTTAACGAAAATAAACGTTGACGTCGAATATTTTTGTATTTTTAGCGATATGCTTTCTTATAAGAATCCAATACCACTTTTAAAACCTAAAATAGCCAGGACTAACTTAATATGTATTATTATGTTTCCAAATTATATTAAAACTAGCTTTTGCCCGCGACATTATCCGCGTAATTTTATTACAGTTTTTTTTTTAATCAAAATGTGGTAAAATATTTCAGAATGGACCGAATCGAATCGATACATAAAAAACAAACTGACAAAGTTATCAGTTGTAGAATATTGTCACAGCATAAATATTACTACTACTGTACAGTAGCGACACACTCAGCCTCCCTCTAAAACCGCTTCGGTTTTGTTCGAGCGGCGCGTAGACACGCACGCACACACACGTATCTGTACAGTCTGTTATTTTAGTAGTAGTGTATGTAATTATATCGGTTCGTTTCTATGGAGTGTCGCGGGTGTGATATTGTGTAGATTAGTATCATAGGTCAGTTTCCTCCATCAGGCATGTATCTAAGTTTACGTAATTTATTTAAATGAGAAATGGTATAAGCTAATTTATAAGCCTGTTGTTTCCTCACCCTTTTCGTCCTGGGATTTGGTATGCAGAATAGTATAGTATATGGTATTTTTATTTTATTTTATTTTATTTGTTACGGACAAAAAACAGTTACATGCCAAGCTTAACTAAAAATTCTTAAATTAGCACGATACTTAGAAATATAGTTATCTTACATAATCTGTTCCATATTTATGTTACTACACATGTAACCCACACCATTGTCCACTAATTAACAAAAAAAGAAGTTAATAGAAAACAGACATACCTACAGTATGCATCATAAAAGACTCTTAAGATGAGAGAAATTAAAAAAAAAAAATATGAAACATTCTATTTATGAAGTTAATAACTCTACTGCAACTCTATGTAGTTAGTGTTGCATACAAAGAGCATTCATTGGAGCATTATCTTTATTAACAGCCTTAGTATGCATACATTAGCTGTCTGTCCTAATTTAATCATTAAGTTAACCGCATCATATTCTTAGAACTTGTTACTCATCATTCTGATATCACATATTTAGACAATGACCTGTTGTATCACCTTACATGACAATGTCAAAAAGACTCGAGTTCTATCGAAAACGGTAGAATACATAAAGCTGTTTAATATTAAGATCTTAATGTACCATTTACTTAGAAACAAATGTTCCTATTCCATTCTATCGTGAGATATGTCACAGGCATTTCCAATTTTCTCATACAAAATTAGCTGAATTCCGTGACACAATGGCATGTCTTATCTTTTGTCACGGTGATGCTCGCTAGGTTTGCAAGGAGGATGTCATCAGTCACTCAGTAAGTAATATAGGTACATGTGTTCCACAAGCGTTTACTCACGGCTCTATTTTAGAACAAAGAGAGAGATGGACCCGAGGTGGATGACATTCAAATGCTCTTTGAGAGAAAACATGTTATTGATTTAAATGATTATGTTCTTTAAAAGGTAAAGTGAGGACTGGAGTTACGTTAGCACCACTGCGATAATTGGAGCCCCGTTTGAAATTATGTGCTTGTTTTTGATAGCTAACGTTCCCAATATATTTGTCGTCTTGCTGATTCTCTTAAACAGGATCTACGACATCATTACACCATTAAGGGCGCGTGTTCGATTTAGCGCAACTCAAAATCTAAACGATTGCTAGAACGGCGTAGCAGCATTGACACACTAGTACAATACAACGGTCTGTTTGTGTGCATCAGAAAAAAAAATACGCACGAAATAAGCAGGAATCATTGAAATTGATCGGCAAACGACAGCGCGCGATGTTTTACAGTGCTTTTTTAAATAATTGTTTAAAATAAATGGGTTCGTATAACGGACTGAAAAATATTCTGTAAATTAAACATAACCTTTATTTTCATAAAATAAAAAAATATTTATGTTTTTATTCAAATACCGGTGAAAAAAAAAACTGTCAAAGTGAACCGATTTTGTACTTTTTCAACATTGTTTTTTATTACATAGGTAATAGTAATATTTTCGTAACTTTGGCTCTGTAGTAGACTTTAAGACTGTATATCCTGTTGGAAAAACGCATAAAACATAATATTTTGGCATACTGTAATGGTTGTATTCGTCCTGAAAGTTAACTCTGACGTCTATTTTCGTAAAACGCTATGAAAGGACTGTCTTCGCTTTAAAAAATCGTAATTAAAAATTATACTTTTTCTCTGTAATTCCCTAAAACAAGACTTAATCTTTCTAAAACTGTAATTGTCTTTAAATAATCTGCTCACATCATTACGATATTGCTCTGGGCAAAACGCGTAAACATGAAGTTTTCGTCACGAATCGAATACACGCTCTTAACATTTTGTCTATCAACTATCGCATCTTCGCCATTGTCACTTTCTCACCCACTATGATCTTTCTCATAGTGTCGGATCCCACCCTACTATTCAATTTCAAGGGTGTCTCACAGTACCTATATTATCATGATGTTGATATAAACTGTATATCATGTTTTCTATATTCTATGTTATTATATTCAGTACTGATTGTAAAGGAGACACGTCCTTCGTCTCAGTAAGCTATGATTAACTTTCAGTTGGCTCTTTCAGTATGCGTCAGATGACAAGCAACTAATATAAAAGGTTTTCTTCCAAGAGGATTAATGATATACGGCATTAATACTGACTTTAATACGGTTTCAAATGCCATGTATAGAGACTGGATGACTGTACACGACTTTGGTATTTATTCTTCTAGACATATGGTAGGGTTTGGCATTAAATGTTAGGTCACACTTGACTGAACATTATTTGAAGGACAACTTATTTCTGTATGTAGTTATCTACCGAACGATTCGTGCCTCAAATGAATGTTACTTAGTGTGAAGTAAATATTAGAAGCGTTTAAAGGTTAACTTTGTAATATGATTGCCTAACTTTGGCTATAAATATTGTAAAATCACAAACAGACTTGCTAATGGCATAATTAATGACATCTCCAAGACTAAGGTTTAGTAAAAATATTAATTCTCATGTCTCGTTTTCTCTTTGTTTTTTCTCTGATTTAATGGCTAGAATTGATTAATTTTCTCTTAGAAGTCGTAGCCATAACTCATCATTCTACCTGTCACAATCGGAAGGAAATGGTACATTATTTATTTAAACTTTGATATTTTATATGATGCATATAGCAAAACATGTTCAAGACGTGACCAACAAACGGACGGTAGTGACAATCACTTTAGTAAGGTAGTTGTCACTTGAAATGAAGTCATCAGTAAGGCAACAGATGCTTCTGTATCTCTTACAACACACACTACAGCAGGGCTTCTTAGGGTGTTACTACACCAATCGATCGATCATCGATCGATGCCATCGGTCGACAACGATCGACGTTGATCGATTGGTGTGGTAGCTTCGGCTGATCGACGGATATCGTTCAACTAACAAATCGATCGATTGCCGATTATCTCCGGCTATAATCCATCACTTATAATAATCATGCAGCTCGATCGATGTCGACTTATCCATTCGACCATCGATCGATCGACAATCAATCGATTGGTCTGGTAGAAACTATCGATCAACGTCGACTAATCCATTCTACCATCGATCGATGCCATCGATCGACGATCGAGCGATTGGTCTGGTAACCCTTAAACGTTTTGTAGTCACGGACCACTTTCACAATTTAAAGAATTTTACGGACCCCTGTCAAAGAATATTTAAGGAAAAGGAAGCAAACCTTATATCCCCCCCCCTCTCTTCCTTAATCTTAACCTTTCCTTATCCTTAGTTTGTGGCTTGGCCGAGAAATGCTGAGTATACGACACAATTTCCTAATAAATATGTTGTGAGTTAGCCTACGGACCCCTGATACACATGCTACGGGCCCCACTTTAAGAAACCCTGCACTAGAGTGATGTCAGTGAGAACCATAACAAACACATACAATAACCAGTAGCCACGTGTAGAATGTTAGAAAAACAATAGTCCCACGCAAGTATGTGGGACAGCTAAAAAGAGCTCACCTGCCTTGCTCAATGCTTGGTTCTGTTGCTATTTCGACAGATGCAAATTGGTGTTGGCGATATTTTGACACAAAGTATAGGAGGACACACAGTAAGTCCATTTTAGTTTAGTCCTGATAGAAGATCAGTCGTTGATTTAAGCACCTATAGTTACAGATACTATCTATCATCTGCATGTCATTAAGGGATTCAGCAGAAATCAGCGTCAGCTATATTTGCCTGACACATGCTGAGCTGGACTCCCATTTGGTGCAACGTTGAGACACACACCTCACTTGATCCTAGTCCTAATCCTTATTTGATTTGCATTTTTAACCCCCGACGAAAAAGAGGGGTGTTATAAGTTTGACGTGTCTGTGTGTCTGTGTGTCTGTCTGTGGCACTGTAGCTCTTTAACGGGTGAACCGATTTGAATGCGGTTTTTTTTATTTGAAAGTAGATTCTCTAGCGATGGTTCTTAGACATGTTTCATCAAAATCGGTTCAGCAGTTTTAAAGTTATCAGCTCTTTTGTTTGCTGCGGTAGGGATCTTAGACGCATACCGGATGTTTACTTTGCTTTCAAACATATTATTATAGGTGACCACACTGACCACCCATTGAAACACCCATGTTTGCTATAAAACTATGCAAGATTATAGAATTCTTGGTCTTAAACTCATATACAAAACCAAACTAAATAACATTTAAAAAAATTAAAATAAAAATTAAATTTAAAATTTAAAAAAACCCCCAACGCAAAACATAAAAGCGATTATGTAAAAAGTAAAAAATAATACTTTTGTTGAGCCATCAAATGTTTGTTCGTTGAAATGGCGCTATAATGTCGCGGCGGGGTACCGCTAAGTTTAAAGCAATAACTAAATAGCTAAAATAGCGAACTGATGGTAACTAGATTTGCAACAAGATTAACAACTAGATTAGCAACAAAAATTTGATAATATCGAAGCAAATTGGTCGGAAATGCTGGTAAATTAATAGACAGTGAATGAAATTAAGGGACTGACTTACTTAAGCGGTACCCCGCCGCGACATTATAGCGCCATTTCAACGAACAAACATTTGATGGCTCAACAAAAGTATTATTTTTTACTTTTTACATAATCGCTTTTATGTTTTGCGTTGGGGGTTTTTTTAAATTTTTAATTTAATTTTTGTTTGTGATATGTCTTTTGTTTGCACCAATTAAATGTTTTATCTATCTATCTACCATCCAAAGTGACTCTTTAAATTCTTGAGTAGATTTCCTTAACCGATAATATTTTGTAGTAATGTCTACAAAGATTCTATATTCGTTCATGCAAATGCATTCATATTTATGTCGATGTCGTGAGTATGTGAAAAACTGCGCAATACTCATGTACCACGTAGCATTTCCACTCGTATCGTCTCAGGGCCGTCCTTATCAGCTGCGTAGGGTATGCTTTAAGTGGCTTTGTCCCTTGTTCGGTGTGGAAAATCTAGGCAAATTACTATTAATACTAGGAACTTGGTTCTACTGGACTTGGTTGTACAATTTGTTGCTATTGGATTTTGTTATCGCAAGCGTAGTTATCTATATCAGTAAAAATTACTACCGGTTTTCTGGAAAATCTTTTAGACACGATGCCAATGCGTGGTACACCGTTTTTCACTAAAACTTAATTTGTTAAGACTATTATAATTCTCGTTACATAAAAGCCTACAACGGTGCAAATACACGCAAACGGTGCAAATATAATACATGCAGTTTTTCTCCTCATTCATACGTCGTTCTTTATATAAAATTATCCCCTTGGACCGTTTCATAGCTTCTTAATTATTTAGACAACGAATATCGATTATAGGCAGGATGAAAAAACATGTTTTCGAAAACTCCTGTTGTGTTAATTCCTTCTGCATGATCACATTTTTTTACTAAAATAGATAAATATTAACAACCTGCAAACACGATAGTTAAACATCCTTACACTCACTTTACTATTACATCTCATTGATAAAATCAACATCACTAAGTTCTAAAACATTGAACACTTCCATAATGTAGGCTAACCGCAGTAGCGTCCCAGCTGCCTTGCTCCATTATCGGTTCAATAGCGTCAGTAACGCGATCCAGCACTCCACCGCATTTGTTTTGGTGACGAGTTGCACTAACTGGGGTGTTATATCATCACAGTGCGGTTTGTTCTTCGAGCTGCGTGGGTTGACGATTTCCTCCTATTTAATAAAAACGGTGAAGGGAAATGGGTTATGTGTTGGCATTATCTTGATTTCTATTTACATCTGCATGGGTTGTTCCTACAGTTC
Source organism: Charanyca ferruginea (assembly GCA_947361185.1). Lineage (NCBI taxonomy): Eukaryota > Metazoa > Arthropoda > Insecta > Lepidoptera > Noctuidae > Charanyca > Charanyca ferruginea. The sequence continues at coordinate 995,033 of OX376071.1, read as the reverse complement.
AATAATCCTTAAAAAGAAACTCCTTTAGTCCGTAATACGTAATACATTTCCTAAAATTCTACATACCAAACCTGTAAACATGGTCGTAACGTCGTACACCTTATTAATAAAATCAATTTCACCTGGCCCTACATTAAGGAACGCGGGCTGAATCATTACTGCGGCGACTCTTTCCACATTCAATAATTATTTTATGTTTGCAAACATTCTTAGAAGATACAAGAGTAACACATTTGTAAATAAGATCACAGTTAAGTTGTTTATTACTCATACCTTTTTCTCACAACTATTGTATTTTTTTTAACCCAATTCAATTCACTATTGCCACAATAGTTTACAATACATTTCGATATAAGTACTCTGGCATTGTTCATTTTCAAGTTTTGACGTCATTCCAAACATGTCAAGGGCACTGTGAGAAACGACTTGTCAAAAGATATTTGACTGAACCAAAGATTTCACTTAGATAACACTTTTGCCCCGATGTCCTTCATATGATTCTGGATGAAGTCAATGCATGACTTGTCCCAACAAATGTTCAATATTGGACTTACCGCATTCTATACAACTGCCCATTATTGTGATTACCACCTATTATTTCGCAAGAACGTGGTCTACCATTTGAAGGTTTCCTCCGATTGGCTACTGAAAGAAATTTGGCTCAAAAAATCACTTTGTCATTAAGTTTATGAAAATCGAGACCCCGTGCCAAGTCAAAGACTGCTGACCTCAAGAGTAATTGGCAATTATAATTAGATACAGTAGCTCGATTGATTGTTTATGGTCGGTTATTTGTGGTGTTTCTATTTAAATGGTTTTGACAAGGTGTCTTATCTTGAGAAACGTGATCGATTCATTTACTACTTGGTTTTTGTAATAAGTTTTAAGTGATTTATTACAGCACTCTAGTCTTCTGTATGTAGTGTTCGTGAATTTACAAAAACTATTTAAACTGGTAATTAGAATCGTTTAAACACTGCTCCGTTGGTTTTGTGGCCTCAAGCTTTGCGCTGTGTGTGTGTCATGGGTTAGATTCCCATGTCGGGTCAAGTGTTATTGTGTTTTTCAATTTCGGAATTCTCAGTAGCATCCCGGAATTGGAATTACTTTGGATTATGGGGGGAGTCACCCCCGTGCCTCGGAAAGGACGTAAAGCCGTTGGTCCCGACTGTCATTCGTGGATATTCGGCCAGTCTTACCAAGGAGTATCGTGGTACCCAGTAACTGGGTCGTGGACATCAGATAGCCAGTCGCTCCATATAAAAAACTTGTATTCAGCTGCATTTGGTTAGACTGGAAGCCGATCCCAACATGTTTAGGAAAAGGCTAGGCAGATGATAAATTAGAAAAGTTTTTATTTAACTTTCCCAAGATTTTCTTCCGCGCTTGTTTTTTTTTGGAAAGCAAACCATCATACTATCTTTTAGAATTGATGTGACGTTGATGAAACTAAGCAAAATACACAGAGTTAGTTTGTTTTGGCAACTTGTCTGAGAATTGAGACGTTCAGCCGGTGGCCATTTTGCGCTTACCCAGAATGTAAACAGACCGTGTCTGCCTGCATCTGTGCAACTTAAAGTAGTTCTGTCTCTTTTACTCGTACGCTGGCTGCATGTAGGTCAACGGGGAGCTTATCGGTCACCGGTTACCTGTCTCACTCCCACGCCGCGAGTCTTAGCACACATTTCCAGTGTTGTATGAGACGCCGCGGGGCGCGCACGTCTCCCGTGATATGAGCCCGCGCATGCGTACAAACGCATTAATACGTTCGGTGTAATCAGCTGATTGTCATTGTTTTTTGTTATTCTCTATTTGTGATCTCAGTGCTGTGATATAAAGATGGGTCAGGCGTTCGGAACGACGAATTCTCACAATGATGAGCAGAGGCATTATACCAGAAAAGAAATAGGTATGTCAATTGTTGTTTGTTGTTGTTGGACGCTGACGGCGAGCCGAGAGCTGTTTTGTTATTAAAGACATTGTGCTGGCAACCTTCTGCCCAGGGCCTGCAAAGAATATTTAAATACGACAGAGGCACATCTGTTAACCTCGCCTCAGTACTGATATTAAAGTAAAGGAAAGTCTCTAAATTTGGTTCAAAAACGCATTATTTTTATGCAAATTTCCGTAGTGTACTTAATCTATCTATTAAACCTCCATCGACGATTCACAAATGTTCATACCTAAATGAGTCAAAGGTTTTTCCCTAACCCCAAGTAACCTTTGAGTTTTTCCTAATTACGTCCATTTATAGGACGATCATCATCATTTCAGCCGAAAGACGTCCACTGCTGGACATAGGCCTCCCCCAATAAATGGGGGGGTTTTGCCATAATCGCCACGCTTGGCAGGCGGGTTGGCGATCGCAGTGTCACGTAGTAGGACGATCATATATTTATTATTAACTAGCTGATCCGACAGACGTTGTCCTGCCAATTGATTTTTTACCGTATAAACCTTCCCTGGACTTCTACAAATATTTCAAGACAAAAATTAGCCAAATCGGTCCGGCCGTTCTCGAGTTTTGGCGAGACTAACGAACAACGAGTCATTTATTTAATTTATCAGAATAAAGTATCTGAGACTTGTGTGATTAGATTACTGACGTTTTGACATCTCTCGAAATGTATAGTCATTTCAGAGAAAGACTGTGACATATTTAATATTTAGTTCTATCATTATGTCGATTATCTCCAGTGTTATCATCTAAATGAAACCCATAACATCTTATAGTTCTCTCCATATTCTTATCTCGTTCCTAAGGCTCTTAATAAGTGACGAATGAGTCGGTAATGTATATAGGGTAATTTGAAACCTGTAAATTTTGTTGATTATTTCAAGTAATTGAAGCTGATTGACCAACGGCTGTTTGTATAGTTACTAAAATTACGAATTTTGGAAAATCCTTTACAAGAGAAAAATATAAAATTGTGTATAATTTAAATAAAAACGCTAAGGTTAACTTAGTTGTGTCGAGAAAGTTACCAGAAACCAAAGAATCTCTCATTCAGTGGACAAACAGAAACTTTCTCTATAACGTTTATGTATAATTTATGTACTGTTACATATTTATGTACAGCATTACCGTTATGACTTGTTTCCACAAATTTCTCACACTGAAGTTAAAATAAAAGCCGTCATATTTGGTTCTACATACATTGAAAATTTCAATGTTCTGAATCATCTGTAACGTCTTATTCTCACTACATATAATTATCTATACACCTACACAAATAAATTGAAGTATCTGTTTGTAATGTCAAAATTACAGCTTTTTACTAAATGCATATGCAAGTATATAAAACTATTTCTTAAACTTTTGTCTGTCTGTCTGTTTGTCCCGGCTAATCTCTGAAACGGCTGGACCAATTTTGACGGGACTTCACTGGAAGATAGCTGATGTTGTAAGGAGAAATATAGACTTTTAAAAAAAAAAAAATAGTGTTCCGTGAAAAATAAATTACAACCCTGCTGATAACCGACAATACGCGGACAAAGTCGCGGCATCAGCTAGTAATCTTTAATTTAGCGTCCTCATCTTCTTCTCTAAGACATTTAGGTTATTCATCATCCTTAATAACAGTACCATTTATTCGTAAAAGTCTTTGTCGCCTCGTGTTTGTAAGAAAAAAACTTCAACAGTTATTAATGTCGAGAGAAATCCATTTAATATCGGTAATGTTGTTCCGTTGTGAAGCTGAAATGGTTTAGAACTTGGCGTCAACTTCACATTAATATATTTCATTACTTATATTTAGTATTCATTCTTTTCTAAAAGCACTAAATATGTAGATTGCTGCGAATCAATATTTAAATCTTCAGTGTTTTATGTTATGGGACGACAATATATTTAAAGATACCAGCACTAAAAGTCATGGCGTTAATAATTAACTATTTCTGAATAAGTGACATAATTATGGACTTCGAGAGTCCAAGTCACTTGATTCTTAGTTAACTATAAACACTCCTTTTTCTCATGTCTGTCTGTCCTTCTATCACAAGGTTGTATCAACATTGAAACGTGCCTTTTAACTGTTGACATGACTTCTGGAGTCATGTGGTCATTGTGACTGCTAATTGGACAGTTGAACTCTTAGGTAGACACTGATTTTCACAGAGTTTGTAGGTATTACCATGGTAGTTATGTAAACAAAAAATAACAACAAAATAAAGGTAAAAATTAAATGGGGTCGCCACGCCTTAAAGGGAACTTGTTTTTTTTTTGGTGTTATTATTTTGCTCGATCTTAATATTGTCCAGCAGTACGGAACTCTTTATGTGCGATTCCGATTCGCACTTGGCTATACCCTGTTCACAATAATCACAAACCTTTTATGGTATAGTTTTTTTTCAGGCACTCGTGTAAAAATGTTAATGAACGTGAAATGCGATTAGGGGAATTCTATTGACGTCTAGGCTAGACCGTTACTCATTGGGCTCTTCAGAGGAAAGAGCCGGTGTGTGACGCCTCAGACGATTGCATCAGCATCTGACAGTGTTTCTCACAATAGAATACTTAGAATACTTTTATTTTGCAAATATGGGTATCAAATATACAACACAGAACACACACAGACCACACACTGAACAGAACGCACATACACAGACACACACCACACACACACACCGCACACACACACACACACCGCGTTCAATCACACACATACACACACACACACACAGACCCACACCGCACACACACACACACACGTTTAAAGACCTGACAACGCTACGAACTGGAAAGTACATCGTGACGCTTTTAGCATTGATCCAGTTTATAATCTTAGACCCCCTCAGAGTGAACTTTTTTTTTGGAGGTTATCTGGTTGACATCACTTTTGGGGTCATATTACGATTGTCATTGTCATTCATTGATCTTTTACAGTCGTTATGAGTAATCAGAAGCCAGAAAGTCTAACAACCAGTCTTACCAGTAACTGGGTTGTGTAGGTCAGAGCCAGCACTGCATCCAATGCTGCTATTTCCATCTATGTTGAGAAAAGGCTAGTCAGTTGTTTCGCTGGTATCATTATTACTTCGACGTTAATTGTCGTTGTTAGCAGAAGATTGAGAAGATATTGACTATGAAATTGACCGTGTGATAAATTCCATATTTTACTTTCATGAAACGGTGGATATAATAATGTATAGTATTAATATCTTAATGAACACCTAAAGTATATAATTAAGTGCTTGTTGTGCACTCAGACGCATATTAGTACGTTCTTATCGTGTGAACAAAAACAACTTATTTTTTTTGCACTCCCCCCAAATCTTATCACCGCGTAATAAAGTTGTTTTTACTTCGTTGTAACTGATAAGGGATTGTTCGTGACACTTTCATTGTGCCTACTCATGATGTATGCGGTTCTTATCGTCTGTTATGCTTAGAAGATACCGGCCATTTATAAATAACATTTATACCCAGACAATAGATGATTTTCTAGAAAGTACCTATGTGTTAGTTGTGAATGTAATTGTCAAAATATTTATGCAAGGATATGATATCTATTGAAAACTTCATAATAAGGTAATAATCGTAATAACCAATTTAATTAATCTTGACTTGACTCGCGAGGTTGTCGACATGTGGGATGTGAGTACAGCAGTCATTGTGCTGATAGTCTTGACGGCCAATGGTTTAATTGCAAATAGCTTAGACCAACACCTGAGAAGGCTCTCGTTGGGTAGGTAGTTGGATCAAGGGCTTGGTTCAGAAGGCGGTACTCCTGGACACGGGGCGTATTATTAGGAGATTCCTGTCCCGGGAGCCTTGACACCGGTAGCTTGGACCCTGTTCCCAAAAACGGTAGGCTACTATTTTGTATATTTTGAAATGTTTTAGGTATATCTTTTGCACTTGTTAATATAACATTAAACTAACATACCTATTTTGTTTAATTAAACCGTTTTATGTGTTTGTGTCAATGTTCCTAAACAACCTGGTGATTAAAATACTTACATTAGGCATTTAAACAACGGTAGTTTTAACTTAAACGTCTCAAAACTGTTTTTACCCCCGACTGCAAGGAAAGGGTTATGTTTTATATTAATTACACAGATATCCAGGAATAACAATATTATGAAAATACGAGATAACAAACTAAGACCAAAATTATGATTTTCATTGTAAAACAAACCGTAATAAATGAACCTAAAGCATATTTTACTGAAGTAGGTTTAATTATGAGAAGTTAGTTATTACCGAATTAGAGGAAAAGTCACTTTTTTATTGGTCTGTGGAAAAGTCATGTTATTTCATCTACACTCGGCGTCACAAAAATCGCACCTCTTTAAGAATTCCCTTCAAAGTCATTTTAACCCTATTAATCAATGGTATACATATGACTATAAGGTATAATTGAAAAGGCAATTTATTTAAATTTCAGAATAAATCAATGGATTTGGTTTTTTGTTTACCAGGGAATAAAAAAAAGCAAGCTAATGCAAATGATTAAAAAGTTAAATTTTATTTTATCAGCAAAAATTACAACAAAGTCCTTAAAACTAACTTAAAACCTAGTGTTACCCCCCCCTAGCCCTGATGACTGCTTCCATGCGTTCTCTCATGGACCTTATTAATGTCACAACAGTCTCTTGTGGAATGTTGTCCCATTCTGCAACGACGGCATCTTGAAGGTCTTGGAGAGTGGTAGGGGCAGGATTTCGTGCCCGTACTCGCCGTTTCAGTTCATCCCAAAGGTGCTCAATAGGGTTCAGGTCTGGACTTCGCGCCGGCCAGCGCATAACAGGGATGCCAACTTCTTGCAGGTAGTCTCTTACAATTAAAGCGGTGTGACAACGGGCGTTATCGTGCATTAACGTGAACCCACTGCCAACAAAACCCGCATAAGGGACAACCTGCTCCTCTAAGATCTCTGTTATGTACCGAGCAGCAGTCAGCGACCCTTGCCCGCGAGCACTTCCAGTCCGAGAAACACACACAAGGTTCGTTTTACCGTCGATTGACATGCCGCCCCAGAACATGCACGAGCCACCCCCGTATTCCACTGTCTCTTGAATACAGGCTTGTGCGAATCGTTCCCCTTGCCTCCTATACACTCTTCGACGCCTGTCGTTGCAGAAAAGACACACCCTCGTCTCATCCGAGAAGAGCACAGCCCTCCATTGGTCTATTGTCCAATCCACATGGTCACGGGCAAATTGCAACCGGTCTCTCCTATGCTGTGCAGTCAATTTGGGCCCTGTAGCAGCCCTATGAGCTGCAATTTTCTTCTCCCGCATTCTTCTTCTAATCGTGGAGACGCTTACAGAAGTTCTGCGAGCTGATCGCAGTTGTTGTTGCAGCTCAACAGCATTGGAGAACCGATTACGTAAAGACGTCGAAACAATGAAGCGATCGTCTCTTTCGGATGTGCACCGTTGTCTTCCAGATCCACGTCTTCGGATATAGCCACCAGTCTCTTGGAAACGTTGGAACACTCGTCGAACGGCAAAACGACTCAAGTTCAGTTGCCGAGCAACATCACATTGCCGCATCCCTGATTGCAGTAGTGCAATGACTTGAGCGGCTTCATCTGCAGTGGTATCCATCTTCTGGGGTATTTTTCTTGCTGTAGCTGTTCACGTGTGTTCACTTCAAAGGTTGAATAGCGAATGACCCACATTTAACCCGGGTCGCCCGTTTTATACCCTTGTAGGGAGGTGCAATTAGTGGCCGTTGTAATGCGTATTTTGACAACATTTTTTTTAACGTTACGTGCTAATGAGATCTGTTGTGTTTAGGAATTCTAACTGTTGTTAATTTAAAGGTCGTTAAACATACTTTTAATTGATACCAATATTAATTGGGTTTAATGTATTCGTTACTGGCGGGACATGTTTTAAACTTATTTTCGAAAAGGTGCGATTTTTGTGACGCCGAGTGTAGTATAGTATTTGTAACAAGTTTTTAATTTCTTCAATGCATTGAAACCTTGGAATTACTAATATTTGGATCAACCGGTAATGTTATGCATTTGTATTAATTAAAAAATACTAGTTTACGTTTATCAAAATAAAAGTAAGAAAGTCGAATAGTTTTCATTATTTTTGTTGATTGTAAATTACGAATTGTCTGCGTCTACGTAATGTAGAGATACCTTTGTACCGGGTCAAAACCATCTGTTTTTTATATTTCTATGGTCAAAACAAATCAATTGGCTAAACTTGACAAACATGAAGAGTTTCGTTTTCTAGTCGTATGATAAACTAAAATTTATTAAATTAAGTTTGGTGTAGGAATTCAAATATGTGCTCAACTTACAAGAGCTTTTAGCTTAAAAAAAAGCTTAAGCATTTTTATGAAGAATTTATTAGATTAGTAAATTGTATGTTTGATTCTCTAGAATTATTCGATTACACCCAAGACGTTGACTAGGCTAAGCCGTACGGATTAATAAGTCAAGGTTAAACTACGCTTGCCGCGGTCGATCTGTGGATGGGTAACCATCCAATTCATACAGAGTTCCCTTCGTGCCTCGGAAAGCATGTAAAGACGTTGGTTGCGGTTTCCATTCGTAGATCTTTGGCAGTCGTTATGGGTACTCAGAACTTTAGAAGCCAGAAAGTCTGTTGACCAGTCTTATCAAGGGGTATCATGTTACCCAGTAACTGGGTTGTGGAGGTGAGATAGTCAGTCGCTCCATGTAAAAAAAGTCTGGAAGCTTATTCGCTGACCCCAGTAGTTGAAAAAAGGCTAGGCAAATGATTTGACTACACCCGAAACTCGGAAAATCAAAAAACCAGCCATTTTCTTATGACTTATTTATCAAAGTTTATTGCACTCTATCGTGTTTTTATCCCAATGATATTGAGATGAAGTTTTTCCACTTTAGAAATTATTAGAAAACAAAACATTAGACATACCTGTTATTGAACGATGTTTAAGGCGATGAACTCAGATCTATTCATAATAGAGAATTGTTATGATAAGTCATCGTATCTTTGACAATAAGTCAAAAATAACTGTTAAAGGTGTCAAGTTATAGGATAACAGAGATGTACTTAAACTTAGTTTCGGTTATTTTCATTGGTCTACAACTTAATGGCTGGCAAGTACAGAGACCAGCAGCACACCAAGCTACAACAATTTGTATATTCCTTTGATAGATTTTCAATTGTATAACAAAAGTATAAGGTTCATATTCAATTGGAAAAAATACAGTTTGGTATGGCTTGATGTGCTTGTTGTGGCGTTCTGCATCAATATGTGATTTCTTATTTTTTGTTTGCCAGAAACCTGAAAAGGTCATTGTACTCATAATGATGCAATTTTTACTATGGACCAACCCTGAATCACGAAAAACAAAATCAGTAGATTCATATTTTTAACCGACTTAAAAAAAAAAGGAGATTATCAGTTCGACCCGTATGTTTGTATGTATGTATGTATGTTTGTCCGCGATTATCTCCCGTTTGGCTGAACCGATTTTGATGCGGTTTTCAGGAAAGTGTTTGTTACATTCTGGAAAAGGTTTTAGTATACAACAAACAGAAATTAATCTAGATTTTTTTGAAAAAATCAACAAAAACCAAGAAGTTGTTTTCGTTTCTTTCACCTTTCCTTTCAACTGACTTTCAATCTCTGTTTTAACTGTGCTGCCGTTACTTAATGAATTTGGGTGATAAGGAGGTACTAAAAAGTGGAAAATAAAAACTTTTTTGAATAAAGAGAACCGCCTTCAATAACTAAAAAAGTGATAACTTTAGCACAGAACACACATTACTTTAGTTTCGGAAGTCGGTGGCAATACAAAACAACAAATAGAACAAAGCCACCGACTTCCGAAACTAAAGTCATGTGTGATCTGTGCTAAAGTTATTTATCACTTTTTTAGTTTTTGAAGGCGGTTCTCTTTTTTCAAAAAAGTTTTGAACATTACATTACAGCCTTCCTGACTCGACCCTGTAACGTTGCATTACACACGAATGCTCCAAGTAAGGAAGCACCTTTACTTGATAAAATGTATAGTATAGATCACCATTGAGGTAATTCATATTATTAATATTCTGGTATTTACTACCTCCATGTAGTACCTAGATCTTCATTTTTTTTTGCGATTTCAGGGTAGTTGTGCGTCGTAATGATATGTAGAATGACTCCTTTTAGGTTTCTTGTAAACAAAAATAAGATGGTATAATATTACGAATATTAATGATAATTTTCTTTGATACTTGTTTTCGATCGGCTATGGGGGATCGGATATGATACGCTTGCCGCGGTCTGTCGGTGGATGGGTGGCCATCCAACTCATACCGAGATCTATCCGTGCCTCGGTAAGCACGTAAAGAAGTTGGTCGCTGCTGTCATTAGTAGATCTTGGACTGTCAGGAAGTCTGGTTAACCAGTCTTACCAAGGGATATCGCGTTACCCAGTAACTGGATTGTGGAGGAAAGGTAGTCGCTCCATGTGAGACACTGGTTTTCAGCTGCATCCGGTTATACTGGAAACCAACCCCAACATGTTGAGAAAAGGCTTGGCAGATGTTGATGAGGACTTGTAGTTATACCGCAACTCTTCAATCATTGAGGATAGGAACTATGCCGAACTTGGTATTAAGAGCGCCCAACCCGTCATATTTTCCATACAAACGCTCGTACGCGATTACGGCGTTATAACAAATTATTTTCCAAATATTTTTAACACATAGGTATCTTGTGGTTTAAATCTAAGTTTGTATGAAGCCAAAAATAAACTTTTTTGAGAAACAAATTCAGTAAACACGTTCTAAAATCAGCTTTTTTGCACAATTTTATCTGAACTTTGGCCGGTCATAATGCACGCATGCATTGGAAAAGTAAAAAAAACAGCGTCATAGAAACCTTGCACATGTAATGTAGATTCTAAATTACAAACATTTTTACCAAAAACTTTAAGTCTTTTTCAAAAACACGTATGTCCTGGAACAAGTTTTGTGAAATTTCCGCGCGCCAATTTTCCTGTGATGTTATCGCGTTCTCACTCACTCGTTTGTTTCCGAGCTTTGCGTCTGTTGAAACAAAAAAAAATTCAATCACGGTCGCGTTGAAGTTCGTTCGATGGGGATGGGCGCTCTTAACAAATATTTACTATATACATATTAATGAAACCGTTACAATTTCATTGGCAAAATTTCCATAATACAAATAAAATACGAATTATCTTGAATACGTCGGATGTTTACAATGACCCGGCCGTCACCGAGATTATCTGCGCCTGCGTTTGTATATTGTATAACTTAACATAATTAAATATATAATTTAGTTATTGATAAAGCTGTGATTTAATACCGACTGGTCATTTCGTTCGTTTCACAATAGTCATAGTGGTCAGACTTGTAACTATTTACCGGCTCGGGAACAGAACCGGTTTATTTGCTGTTTCATAGCAGCACGTTTTTGTTGCTAGCCTGCGGTCACTTTCTTCTAATGATTGCATTCACTTTGGTTTGATGTAATTGTTCACTTTCTGTTCTGATATATCTAAGGGTGTTACCAGACCAATTGATCGATCGTCGATCGACGGCATCGATCAATGTTTGAATGGATTAGTCGACGTCGATCGATAGTTTCTACCAGACCAATCGATTGATCGTCGATCGACGGCATCGATCAATGTTAGAATGGATTAGTCGACGCCGATCGATAGTTTCTACCAGACCAATCGATTGATCGTCGATCGACGGCATCGATCAATGTTAGAATGGATTAGTCGACGTCGATCGATAGTTTCTACCAGACCAATCGATTGATCGTCGATCGATGGCATTGATCAATGTTAGAATGGATTAGTCGACGTTGATCGATAGTTTCTACCAGACCAATCGATTGATCGTCGATCGACGGCATCGATCAATGTTAGAATGGATTAGTCGACGTTGATCGATAGTTTCTACCAGACCAATCGATCGATCGTCGATCGACGGCATCGATCGATGGTAGAATGGATTAGTCGACGTCGATCGAGCTGCTTGATTATTATTAGTGATGGATAATAGCTGGGGTTAATCGATGAACGTCGACCGATGCCATCGACCGGCAATCGATCGGTTAGTTAGTCGAACGAAATCCGTCGATCAGCCAAAGCTACCACACGAATCGATCAACGTCGATCGATGTCGACCGATGGCATCGATCGGTGATCGGTCGATTGGTGTAGTTACACCCTAATATATTTCTGAAGTAAGGTTGCGTAAGGTTTCAGGATTCAATCCAACCATTTAAGAACACTAAATGTAGCTTTTATATCTGTGGTGGCTTTGGTCAATGCTCGTAAGTGGTCAGAACTGGTTTTTCTTGCGAAGTTTTACTAAAAATATCTCGTGTTGTGTGTGCTTGGCCGTCTTCTTTTGCTACGCTGTTATTTGGCACTATACAACTTGCAAAATCTCTTTCCGAGATAAATAATGTATCAAGACATTGGTATCAATTCTGTTGTGCACACGCTAAACTTATTTTTAGCTATTTATATCTCTTTCTCTCCAATAAAACAGGAAAGAGAAACAGATATTAATAAGATCTGTCAATTTAAGTTGATCTAAAATGTTCATAAAATTATTATATTTGTCATAAATAATTTTTTTTTTTTTTTTTTTTTTTTTTTTTTTCAATTACATAAAGTTTTAACATGCGTGATTTGGAGATCACCTTTTAAGCATGAGGATGCTTGTGTAAGGTGACTCCGCTCTTCCACTTATCAATAAACAGAGTATGCAATTGACAATAAAAATAAAAGAAGAAAAAAAAATACAAAAAGGAGCGCACTGGTGTGATCTATGCGAGTGTGTTTTGAGTGTGTCTGCGAGTGAGTGTATGTATTAGTGTGATGGGTGTGTTCAATGAGTGTGTATGATAGTGTGAGTGTATATTGTGAATAAGTAAATGTCATGTCAGAACGTTTTGATTAAAAACACGGCAATGTTTAAGAAAAAAAATTGACATCTGTAACTTAGTTCTTATCTGTCGCTATCCTTTTCTTCAGTTGCCTGGCAGTAAGAGATGCCAATTGTCTAGTTTTAGTTTACTTTGTGAACAAAGGAATCGATGCCATTGTCGTTTTGGGTATCTAAAGTTTCTATTAAAGCAAAACAGACAAACATGATGCCACTATCTATAATATTCTGATGCTCTACTTTTTACCAGACTTAAAGGCACATAACCTTAATCGATTTTTAATATTATTATTTATCAAAATATTGTACTAATTCGATTTGAAGTTTCTTCCTGTAAGTACAGCAGGAAAGATAACGAATAATTCAGGTACAAGTACATTTGTTTGTTGTAGTTTCCTTATATTTCAACCTTGTGTGTTAAAAGGTTATATCGGAAGGAAATGGTTATTCATAACGCATGTTTATATATTATATTATTATTTGTTATGTGGAAATCTGTTACCTTGTTAATATTGTTGATGGCGGTCGATACCTTTGGTAAATATATACTGGATACAATTTTACTTTACAATATCATAAAGATATTTTTGTTCTATTATATCGACTTCTGCTTCTCGTGATAACTCCAGTTGCGGATATATTATTTGCCAATCAGGCAGGCTGTCAGCTCCACAAACGTATTAGTTCCCACATTACTAATTAACATTTCTGTTATAAAAATATCTAGTTATTTACTTATATTTCGAGAGACTCTTCAGGTTATTGACACATTAAAGTGAAACTTGAAATTTTTAAACAAATAAATATTCTATAAATAGTCTGGTCGAACGAAGGTGGCAGGTAGCACCTACATGAACAGGTCATGTGATCTGCCCCAAAAACTAAGGTGACCACTCCGATACCTGTACAAATATAGACTTTGCTTAAAACCTGTTTCAATCTGACGTAAAAGGCTAATAACTATACAGTCAAAGATATAAAGAAACTTCTAATGTCTACTTACAGGTAGCCAGGTATAATATTGATAACTTAGGAAATGACGTAAGGGCCATGAACATAAATGTCTTTTACGCCCTTGTATAGTTGATTACTTGATTGATACCCACACAAAAGACGTCAGAACGTCTAAAGTCGGTAGCACGTTAGCAAGAGTGATAAATAAGTAGATACATATAGTAGTACAAATAATGTTGGTGTAGTGGCACTGTAGATGATCAATACCTACTTCTAATTTTAACTCTCTAATCACTTAACTAATCGAAGCGTCAATAAACCGTTTAAAGACGGTACAGTAGAATGTTCTACAATTTATTATAAGATGAATATGTATTTTTGTTTCTAACGAAAAATATGTGCCTGTTTATCTCCCTATGGATATTATCAAAATGATCTCAAGGATATTGAAATGATTAAGGGCGGGTTGCTTCTACTATACATTACTGGCCGGTAATAGTCAAAAATGGCGCTAACTATAGTTTAATAAAAAAAATGGGTTGTTTCACAAAATCATGCTTCAATAAGTTACTATTACCATAACCGACCAGTCAACGTAATTTTGTGTTGTCAAACAGCTACTTCAAACATCAAAATCATCTCACGTCATAGTAACTTTTTAACCGTCCGATTGTAACGTTAACCGACTGCTTGAAACAACCCACCCTAAAGTGTATTATGGGAAGTCAAAAGCCAGAAACTTTGACATCCAGTCTTACAAAAGAATATCGTGCTACCCAGTAACTGGGTCGTGGAGATCAGATAGGCAGTCGCTCCATGTAAAACACTGGTATTCAGCTACATCTGGCTTGACTGGAAGCCGACCCCAGCATAGTTGGGAAAGGCTAATCAGATGATGATCTCAAGTTAGATATCGACAAAACATGGTCAGCAGGATCCTGCTTCGATCTCCCAGGATTACCTAACCTTTATGACAAAACTGCGATCAGCAATCTTATAGTCAAGCATGACGAACTTGAAGAACCAGACGTGTATCATAAAGATCATCGAACCATTAATGATCCTTTTAAAACCTGATGATAATTATATTTAATAAAAGTTTTCGATTCATCAATACTACGACTATTGGTAGATATTGAACATCATTGATTGAACTTGTCGAAAGCTTTAGTAAATTCTAAAAAAGTATTGATTAAAACTTACCATGAAACTTACCAAGCGCTTTGCTTCAATATTTATTGTGCGAACTGCCAGACTGTGGAATTCACTGCCCGCCTCTCTATTCCCCGAAACATATACTTAATCTGGGTATCTTCAAGGCATGAGTGAACCGGTTTATCCTAGGCAAGCGTGCTCCACCTTAGGCCGCATCATCACTTAAGATCAGGTGAGTTGCGGCCAAACGCAAGCCTATAACAACATAAAAAAAAAAAACATGAAAGACAAAGTTCTGCTTTATGTTCTTTGAGTCTAGTTCTAATTCTAATCTCATACTAATAATTCGTCTTATCTTCCATCTTATACCTACGCATAGTATCACATAATAAATTTATGTTTTAGCGGTATATATTATGTAATGATTGCAATTAGCACCACCTATGACCTTGAGCGTAAATTAATTACTGCGCAATTACCGCTATGATTGTGTGTATGTATCAGGCATTCATTAACGTTATAGTAATTATGTTATACAATACGTATACCAGTTTGGGTGCATGCTCTTTGTTGTGTCATTATTTACCTGGACGATATAGTGAATGGTTAAACTGGTTATAATGGAAAAGTGAAAGAGCAATGGGTACTTTGCATTTATTGCGTTAGTTAAAAAGACTGAATTTTAAATGAATTCAAATACATATTTTGAATGTGAAGAATCATTGTCTTGTGTAATAGCTTCCGTATAAAAATATTTAGTGCTTCTGTAATTTTAAATTCACAACATCGTCATCTACCGTAAATCATTAATAATTGGTGGCAATCCGCCTCAATAAGGTACAAAGAGCATATACAATGTATCAACCAGTTTGTTTATTCTTTGTTCAGCTCTGAATCAGCGCGCCGGATGCGAGGCGTACCGAACTACCGACGCGACGGTCGACGCAGGCCCACTTATCGTTTTAACTGCTGTTTACTTGACATGTCTCTTGTGGGAGCACTGGCAGCCAAAGGGGAAATTAATTAAAAGTGCAAGCGCAAATTAATCTAGATCCGAGATACAATTGATTGCTTTAATTTAGCGTTGATTTAGTTTGATCTTGATGTTGAATGTTTAAAATGTAGGTCCTTCAACCGAATCATAGTTCGCAATGTTATGTTCTTGCATAGTACATTGACCGCTGGATCTGCTCGGCTTTCCTCTTAATCCGATCTTTGTTTAAAAATCTTAAGATAAAAAGATGGATGTTTTAAATTCTTTCAAGTGTGCAGTTTATTGGAAATTGATTTAATATTTTATGTACTATTTGAAGTGTTACCTTGTGACTTGTACACTGAACGGCAATGAACGGCAGTTACGCAAACATTACCGCTTCAACATTGTAAATAGATTTTTTAATTTGTCACTGTATGGTACTTTTTTCAACAAAATGATTAAGTTGATAGTTCATATAAAAGACAATCGTTTGATCATTCGTTCCACTCAAAGTAATATCTTAGTCTGAATCACGTTGTGCGTTGACAACACAATAAAAAGGTTCGATTCGCGCGTTGTGTACTGAAGTGTGGCTGAGGTCGACCGGCGCCGGCGCAGCTCAAGGCGAACCGCTCGTTCGCAAACAAACAGTATTCGGTTTTAATTTACGATATGTATACTCAGAGGTTTTGTACGAAAATAAGTTTAAAAGGTAATGGATAAGAATTTGAAGAAAGTGTAAAACTTTCCAGAAGTGATAAAAAGGATCGTTTGGGAATTTGGGATCCAAGATCCAACTGTTCATTCCAAATAACTGGCGATTTCCCTTGCGATAGAACAAATAAAGCAATTTTAGTTGGAATACATCAAAAACCATTTTGAGGTTATTTGTAATAATTAAATATTAACGTAATACATTTTGCGTTATTTAGATTTTTGTTGCTGCTGCTGCTAAGATTTTTAAAATTAGAATTCTGAGCGAGTGGTAACTGGCTAACTAGAAGCCAGAAGGCCATTTGAGCATAGTATTTTGGGATTGTATTTAGAAGATATTTTGATGAAATTATTTTCTTAATGGCTCTTTGGCCGCGGTCGAGGTCATCAACACATGAGTAAATAGATTCAATTTATTCAAATTATGCAATGCAAGTAAATGTTGAGCTGAAATTTCCATACATTCAGAAAAAAGAAATAAATAATATTCGGTTTTCTGTTGTCAAGACAGCATAGCTAGGTGCTCCCTAGAACTCCGTTTGTGGTAATAAATAGTTCCACTCACATCACACATGACATAAAACGGCGGCGGTACGTGTTCAATTCTGATACCAGTTAAGTGCGGTTGGGCCACTCGCAAATAATCCAGTTTGCACAGAGCATTCGATGTATTTGCACGATTTCCAAATGTGGGTGTCGGACAACGTTTCACAACTTATATTAGCAGAATTGAACAGATTTGTGTCGCAAACGGGAATGACTTTAATCTGGAATATCCGTCTCCAGTCTCCTTGGCTTTATTATTTGGTTTTGCGGTTACTCGTCACGCCTCCTGGCGGAGTAACGTCATCTCTGTGAGACATGGCGACAAGAGGTCGGTAAACCCATTATGACAAGTGTCAGTCCTATTATTACTAACTGGAACTAGACTCTACTCTAATGCCAAACCTAGAATTCAACATTCTTTAAAAGTCAAATGACGTATGGTAAAGCCTCAACAATTAAGATTGAAAATGTTGCGGATATGAAAAGGAGAGTGAATACGGGAAGTAAGGTGAATGGTGCTTAGCAAGTTGAAGCCAACGTGCCTATCGGAAATGAACAGGCGGCTATTGACAATAGTGCACGAGTGTATCTGCACTTGAATGGAAGCTGTGAACACGTTGAGAAAGCGACGCGGACGGGTACAAATTGAACCAAGTGCTTCGTAAAGCTACTGCTTTCTACCCTTATGAAACACGTATTTCATTGGAGGTAGCTATCTGATTATTTTATAAATAAAACCCACATTTTGAATTATCAGCTATTTAATCAGGTCAATCATTATCAAACTCTTTATAGTCGTAATAAGCGATACAGTGAGCAATTGGATGCACGAGGTTTGTCCAGATTTCGAATATTAAGTTATTTGTTTGTCAAATAAATGCGTGACGTGTACAGACTATTCTTTAAGTAAAAACTAAGCTTCGACAGTTAAACTAAAACTAGTTGAGGTAACTCGAGACAGTTGTCTAAAAGTCTAGACATTCGTCCTTGAAGTCGTTGGATCCTCAGGTCTTGTTTGTTTTGAATTTGGTTTTATCACGTCCGTCGTGTGAATATCCATCTGATACGAGTACAATGGGTTATCGAGATACGATCGCATACAGACGAACATTCTTTTGTGTAGTTACTTAGGTAGCAGTGCTTTTATAAAACTGTGTGTGACGTAGACTGGTACGTATAACCAGTTATTTCTGAGTGAGCATAGAGTCGTAAACAGGAAAGCAAAAGGCTGAGAAAGCTGGTAAGATGATGAAGGTTAAAAGATAATTATTGTAAAATCCTAGAGTAAAGCAAAGTTTAACTAGACTGAAGTTCGTTAAGTAGGTGATGAAGTTGAAGTTCTGCGGAACAGTGTCAACCATACAAGTCATCCATCATTTATTCTTTGCTACTTACATTCTGGGATCTAAGATGTAACAAAACTGTCTACTGTGTTTAGATCGCCCAGTGCCAGACTTCAGCTGGACATAAGACTGTCGGTGACATCACACTCAGGCCTTTTACATTAGTGACGCCACGCGACTTTGATTATTTGAGCAAGCAATTTGGGTGGTATTCCTACTATCTCTTATCATTAAAAGGCTTACAAAACCCTGTTAATAATATGCAAATAGACAAACAATTTTATCTCGAAACGGAACAGAAAACAAAGTCTTTGATAAGTGAGGCATTATTCCTTCTATTGATAAGCTATCGCGATAATATGACAGATAGTGAAATATTCAAATCTGGGGCTGTGACCTCACTGACACAGTTTATTGAAATGCGTAGTTTCTTTTATTTGAGATTAAGACAGCTTTTTCACTGTGTACCTCTTTGTTTGTGAAAGACTTTAGTGTCTTTGAAAATTCTTACTATTGTTTTCTTCTCTTTTTAGGGTTCCGTACCTCAAAAGGAAAAGCGGAACCCGGATCACTTTGTTGTCCGTCTGTCTGTCTGTCCGTCTGACTGTCAAGACCCTTTATTTCGGGAACGCGTGGATGTATCGAGTTGAAATTAAAACCATATACTCAAGTCTACAGTCCCTTGAAGCTGTGAAAAAATCTAATTTCTAAGATAATGTGAAAAACAGGTACGGCCGTTTATGCCGCAAAAAACCTATATTTCGACACTCTCAAGGGAATCAAAATTTATAAGGTAGGTATACTTTCCGTAGACCTAAAACTATGAAATTTGGCAAGTAATATCGTCGCTATAAGCACAGGGAAAAGTCTGAAAACTTTACATTTGTAATTAAATCATAAAAAATATAGTCTTCATTTAAAGTACGTAATTAGTCATCGAGGTATGCGCGGTCATAATAGTAAGGGTGACCAAATCACGGAATTTAAATAGAACCCTCGGTGGGCGAGGCCGACTCGCACTTGTCTGGTTTTTTATTTGTTTCATTAAGTAGATCCTATTTCTTTCTCGTCTTCTGTGTGTTTTAAAATGCCAGTCGGAATTCGGAATAGTCTGAAAGACAAGCAGCCTTTTCTTTTCAACTAATATGCGTTAATAAAGGAATATTGTGATCGTCAGTCTGTTTGCCGATATCGTGAAATTAGTAGACTATAATTTAATTTGAGCTGATATTTATGATGATAATAACTTGTCCCCTTTTTAACCAATGTTTATCTAATTAGTACGATTTATTTGTCCCAGACATAGTATTATCTAAGTCATTGCCTTCAGCCTAGGATAATAAAACCCACCTCTTTGATACCTAACATGTCTAAAGAATATAAAGCCTTAAATATTGATATTAAAACCTCTCGTGATCTCGTCTGATTGTTTCTTTATCTTTTTAAAAGTCATGTAAGTGAATTTGATATTTTTTTTCAAGAATTTTTCTCTCTTCCAATATGAAATAAATACTTTTTATTATCAATGATGAATGACTCCTTGCTTTTCACTTTTTTTAATTCTATTGTCTGCTGAGATTAATTTCTGTCTAGAACTTCATCGTTACCTATCTATTTTTCAAGACAGGATTAAAATTCAGTCGAAGTAAATTTATACCTACCTTTTTTAACGAAACAAACGTTTTTTTTTAACTTAAATTTTATTGTTTTTTGTTTCTCGATTGAAATAAGTTCGACGGTCGAACAAATGAGAAAAAAATGATTCTCAGTAGTTCGACCGTCGAACTAATGAATTAAACTAGTGATAACAAATCTAATTATATAGTTATAAATCAATTCAGTCATGTTACTGCATCTTTTTGTTAGCGCAGTGATTGTCGTCTTTGATGGGCATCAGCAGAAGATGACTGAACGATTGACCAGCATCCAGCGCTTTCACATCAGTTAGAAAGGATCATGTACCAACTTACGCAACAAGTGCTCTCGCGCGTACTTTTAGAAAGTCTTCCAACGTTTACTTTGCCTGTAAATAGAAGCTGGAAATTGTCTTTTAGGCCTGATGAGTGATGGTTCTCTGATAGACTTCAATCTTCAGATAGGTTAGAAGTTGAAGTCGAATTATTTTTTTTTATTAGGAAATAAACTTGTCGGAGAGACTTGTACTTTGCAAAACTTAACGTACACAGAAATGTAATGGCGTATGCCCCGTTACAATAACACAATTAAGACCATGAATTGCTGCCCCTATCTCCAATTAACTAACCCCTACTCCCCTAATTGTTCAATTACTAAATGGTCACACTAAGGAAACGACAAACCAAATACAAAATTTAAATTACTTAGAACGTAAACAGAAGAAACAGATAAAAACTCAATACATATAGCAGTATAGCTGTCCAACAAGATAAGTTAGTTCGATGGCCTGTGATGCCGCTGCCTTGGCAGTCCGTTGACGCTACTCCAGCTTGTATGAACAACAAACAAATATGGCGGAATGCATTTGTTTTACTTTACTCTTGAAGTATTTGATGGTCACCAGATAAGGTCTACGTGGTATTTGTTTTGTTCCGTTATCACTATTGGATAATGGCAGTTTTGAAAGTCAAGTGGGATTACATTAAGTGGTTTGCATAAAACTAGATGTCCTAATAAAGAAATTATACTGCGACGGTTTTGAGGTTTTCTGGCCATATGTTTATCAACATTACACAATGCTTTTGTATACACAGTTCTAATATTTCTGTTGTAAATAATTCATTACAATAAGGTAACTTTAGTTGGGCTATCTTAGTTTTTGATTTTCAACGACCATGATACTGGTATTTCACACAGTCATCACGTGTTAGTTTGTAGGTATGGCTATCTACAATCTGTAGTGCATTTATATTCAGCGATACTTCACGTAGCAATTAATCTGACGACTTAAAATCACGATATCGTGATTACATGTTGGCAGTTTCGTCTAACGACCGAAGCTTTTGTTATGCTTCGGTTTTACTGACTAATGATATGGCAACACTGGTTGTGTATCTCAGCTTTGTGATTATGAAAATGCACCATCTTAATGATGTCGTAAATACTATGAGAAATTATAGAGTTCCCTTCTCTATTTATTTTCGCTATATCTTTACCTTAGGGGTTATTAGTCGTGTGACTGACAGTAGACCAATCACCAACCGCTTCATCTATCGTTGAAATGATATGGTAGATAAAGTACGTTAATCCCAATAAGATTAAACATACGTTAGCAATCATTTCTCATAATATATCTTTTTGATCTCAAAATCCCTTGAGAAGTCTGCTCATCGGATTATAGCAAATATTGCTCTACTAAATATAAGTACTTACTCAGTTACAACATACACGGCTGATACCAAATTTCCTCTTAAGGGATCGTCAATAAATTACGTGTCGTATAAACAAGGAGGGAGTGGAAGTTGTGACATTTTGATATGCGACGTTACATCTAATACGAAAGAGTGACGCGAGGGATCGGTGAAACAGTTTGCGCGGCGGCGACGCGACGTAATATATGGCTTAGTCCCAAGGGACGTGAGTAATGCACATAGACACCGTGTTATTCGTATTTCTCACGGATTCCTGTTTGTGTGTTCACGCTTTTATTTTCCCTTGTGGTGTAGGAAGCAGAGCACTGAGTGAACCGGAAATGCGGGAAATGGAACCAGAATGTTTCCTGCTTTGAGATTGAATATCCAGTCTTATCTACCGATGTCTACTGCTAACCTTAACCAAGTTTTCTTCTTCCTCATCCATTTTACGCCTGAGTTTTTCTCGAAGACTACAGTTTGAATCACCTTGAATCGAAAGTTGTACATGTTTATGTTTTCTGCGTCGAAAAGAGACTTTATACTTATAGTTTCTAGGTTCATTGTTCAATTACAGTTCATTAACATTGTCTTTAGTATTTCAGTGACATGTATAGCTACAGGTAATCACACTGATTGTGGGTCGGTCGACGAACCACGGTATTTTCGTCCCAATGACGCGTATGAACCGGAAACGTTCCCAGTAGGACAGCAATGCCATACGGCAGCAATAGCCAGGCAACTTTTTGGCAACCTTTCGATACACTTCCGTCCACGTTATTTTGGAACCGTTAGCTGGAAGAACAATGTGTTAAATCGTTTTACGGTAGATTGTTTAACGGCTTGATACTGTTATTAAATGAATGAACCAGCAAAGTGAAGAATTAAATAAAACGTAAACAGTGTAAAACAAGTCTGAAGATTTGAACGATAAATGAATTATTGTTTGTTACATCATATTCGCCACACATCGATAAAATAAAAGAAAGGATTATCAAGATCTCTTTCATTATATACAAATTGCTTAATGTATGGGGTCAGTATTTTGGATAGATTTCTCGTGCTTCGGATTTTACCAGATAACATTTCACATTGACTCACCCTTTGGTTTTCACCAGTTTGTCATTCACACAAATTGACTTTGATGATTGCAAATTGCCGTGAACAAAGATAATCAGCATGATATCACCGTGTTGACATGAGCTCCTAGTACAACGAGCGTCATGGTTGCGCAACTAACTGCGTTATAGTTGCACAATCGCTAATTGATCATGCTCTGTGCCGCCCCATTTGTGTTTTTACTATACTTAAGCGTATTTTCTCGATTTTTGTATTGTATATTGTAATGTGTTGGTAATTTACAAATTGTTCCAAGATTTGTTCACACTTTTTTCTCCACTAGAGATCATCTTTTTAATTATTGTTTTATTGTTCATATAGCTCCTAGAACTGCTTTTCATTTTCAATAATTTCAAAGTCGTTTTTGTCCAAATGGAGTATTTCAAAGATTCCTTAAACCAAAGTGCGATTCGATCTCCATTCACAAAGTTATATCGGTTCTTCATGATCTCGGAATCATTGGCCATACGCCAGATTGAAACTTTTCATAGCAAGAATTATGTAATCTAATGAACCCTGATGGTAGGTTATTTTGTATACCAGGATTTTTAATTCGCTTACAAATATTAGTAATGTTTTAGATTTACATCTTGAAATGAATGATTAAAAATGTGGTAACATAGATTCTTAAGCTTCAAGGCTAAATACTAACTATTGCAATATCAAGCTGAAAGTAAAAATAACTATAACTTTACCATCTTTCCTTTCCTTGAGAGTTGCAAGTTGCAAAGTTGCACGATGTTGAGAATTAATTGCACTTAGTAACTGTTATGAACAGACGGCTAAGTTGACCAGTTCGTTGATCTTTTTTTTTTAATGGTTTATCTTTTGAAGAGTTATGTACCGACTGGTTACCAGTCTAGGTATCTAGTTAATCTAGTACCCTCCTAGGTTGTGTGTGAGGCAGGAGTGGGCTTACCGCAATAGTGCGAGATTGGATCTGGATTTATGACTGTCGGTCGAGAAACTCATTGAATACTGGTCCGTACATAGTTTATAATAACTTGTTTTATGTTGATCTAGTTCAAGATACCTAGCGAACGATCACTTATTGTTTTGAAATTGAATAAAGGATTGGTTGTACTATTGATGTTAATCACTACTATAATATCATTTATATCTAGACATGATTTAGAAAACCTTGTAGTTAAAAAACCTATACCAGATTATCCGATTTTACATTCGAAACCACTTCGTTAATTACGGAGGTCGTATTTTATCCTACCCTTCATTAGGCGTCCTATTGATTATAGCTTGCTCTAGGTAATCCATTTTAGAGTTCCCCTCGTTAGTCTCAGCACTTAGTCCTTGATCTAAAATTACTGGAAATGTCCTAAAAACTTGACGAATTCTTTTCTTAAGGTTCTTGTGTAGAGTGATATTAATGTAAAATTTTTCAATAGGAACAAGTTTGTACTGAGACTTTTAGGTTAATCTGTGCTTATAGCAACAGTGTCATTTACAACTGGTACTGGTATATAAACTGGTATAGCCACTAATATTGCAGCCATGATAACAGTGTGAGGACTAGGAGGATTAAATACTGATTAATTCGAAAGTGCCTGTAAATGGTTTAATTGAAATAAATGCTTTGACTTTGACTTTGACTTTTTGACTTTGATTAAGGTTGTTAAGAACCATTTCTCTTGGGTGATAGGTTTTTTATATATATAATATGTGGGGACATTTTTCACACACGGCCATCTGACCCCAAACTAGGGAGACCCTGTACTATGGGTGTCAGACAGCTGATATACATACACAAATACATTTTTTTTTTGTAAATACATACATATATAGATAAACAACACCCAGACACAAGGCAAACACAAGTGCTCATCACACAAATGTTTACCCTGGGCAGGAATCGAACCCGCAACACGCATATATATTGTTATAGGTTTGCGTTTGGCCGCAACTCACCTGATCTTAAGTGATGATGCGGCCTAAGGTGGAGCACGCTTGCCTAGAATAAACCGGTTCACTCGTGCCTTGAAGATACCCAGATTATATGTAGGCAGAGTAAATGTGGTGAAAGTGATTAAATTAACATTTATTCAAGACCATCATTATCATTGATGCCGGTTTATCTCCATCGTATGCCTCCTCCAGTTTGTCTCATGCTAGGATAAATAATTATTCTCAAAGATTTCAACAACCCCTGTAAAGATTTCCACCTTGACAGTGAACCGTTATCTCGCAAAAAGATCAAATAAGTAATACACACATTCAACATCAGTATCTTCCAGTAAATACTATACTCGATATCCATTGGATCTCATTAATTTTCTCGTACACATACATACGTGCTAAACTGACGGTGACACGGTACTCGAGAGAGGGAGACAACTAGACAGACGTGAATACACTTGTTTACAAGTATCTAGGTAGGTTAGGTACCAACACAAGCGACGATATAGAAGTACTAACATGTCTCTAATTAATTAATATGACAACTAGACATAATATCTTGAGATTGAAAATGGACTAAAGATTGTGCTGTTTTATACAGTTACTGCAAAAAAGAGGTGAAATACATGATGAAAATTATGAAAGACCTTTTAGCAGTATTGCTTCGACCATAGAAATGAAAAAAAGAAAAGTTTCAAATCATACAATCACGTTATACACTGAGAAACACGGATTAACTCACTGTGAATGTCCGACTAGTTTCGATGGCATAACAACCACCTTTCTGTCTCGTTTTCTTTGCATTTCTTTCAGTATTCCGCAGGAACGCGACGTGTGGCGTGTCATCATGACCTTCTTGAAAAAGGTGACCGTATGCCGTCGAACGAGTCGGGACGAACCCGGCTTCATTCAAACCATAAAATCCTTCGAAATAATAAAAACCTTTCATATTTTACAAAATCTATTTTCCATTTTCCCCCCAGACTTCTCGAGACCAAAGTTTAGTCGATGTCTAGTGAAGCAATTATCGATAAGTTGATCTTTCAACAGTTTTGCATCGGTTCCATTCAGGTTCAAGAACTCTTGAACTTTTGAACGGTTAACGAACTGGTGTAGGTTTTTTTTATAATTTGAATTTGGAAAAAACTGCTATGGAGAAGTTTTTTGTGCAAAGAGGTTGCAATCGGTAATGGATTTTATAATTGAGACTTTGAGACCTTGTGATTCTAAAGTTAAGTTTTACTGAAAATGTAAAAATTCAAGAATATATTTAGTTCGTGGGTATATAAAATTTAACCATTACTTAATTTTAAAACTTTTTTCTATGTTTAGAAGTAATTCTTATAATTAAACATAGCTTAACTGCCATTTTTAAAAGCAATTATATACTATGGTCATGTTCGTATAGTCCTTGACCGCATTATACAATATATTAAAGTCACTTTTTATAACTATATAAATTACGTTTGTAATTCGTACAATTCAAGTTTCTTGTATGCTTTAGAGTTGCTATTCATTAAATAGGTACTGTTTATTGTGTATTGTTACATTACATTTATACAAATAAATAAAAAATGAACAGTCTGTTTGTAATGTCAAAATAATAACTTTTTACTTTTTCTAAAATGAATGTTTACACGGGACATTTTTTATATGAATGTTAACACGGAAAACCGATAAAAAAATTTTTTTTGGTTTATTCAACCAAACTTATTATTTTATAACTTTTCTCTGCCTGTCTGTCTGTTTGTTTGTTCGGCTGATCTCCGAAACGGCTCGTCCAATTTTGACGGGACTCACTGGCAGATAGCTGATGTTATAAAGAGTAGCATTGCCTTTTATATAGAATAAGAGATAGGGTACCGCGCGCCAAATACCCCACATATAGCCGATATTCACGGTATCAATTATCTTTAAAATTGTTTTAAATATCCAACATACTAATAATATTTGTTTTTTGTTTGCAGGTAAGTAACGGCTGCGAATCATCGACGTGTGAGTAATGAACCCGTGGAAACGAATACTGTAACAATGAAGACATTATTTTATAAAATACACATATAATGTCGATGATAATATTGATAAATACAGACACGAAGGATACGCTGGAACGATTGATTGAAATGATATTCACATAACACTGAACCTATTCAAAGGAATAACAATCGTGAGTGATATTACATGTAAATATATCAAAATAATCTCTAAAAACGTTACAAGTGCAAGAAATAAGCAATGTCATGAAAGCCTTTATAAATTAGAGCTTTTTGCTGTAGCAAATACAGTAAGTTTAATAACAGAGGGCGTTTCCTTCGTTTAGTCTAGATTTGACAGATTCTACTTTTGACATCATAGTCTACATTTGTCAGATTCTACATTTGACCGATTCTACATTTGACAGATTCTATATAGAGTAACAATAGCGTTCCGTGCGGGTTCGATTCCCGCACGAAATCGGGAATCGAACCCGCACGGAACGCTATTGTTACTCTTCAGTTGATAAATTAATGTTGAATTACGTGTGAAATAGAATTACAATCCATACTTTCATACTAATATTATAAATGCGAAAGTAATTCTGTCTGTTACGCTGTCACGATGAAACAGCAGAACCGATTTTGATGAAATTTGGTATGAAAATAAGTTGAACCCTGGGAAAGGACATAGGCTACTTTTTAATCCACGACTTCGTTTGCATCCGCGATAACCGACATTCACGTGGACGAAGTCGCGGGCCAAAGCTAGTTGTCTACAAAGCAGAACCACAAAGTACTTAAAGCTGCGGCGCGCCCGAGCAGAGACCACTCAGAACAAACCGCCATTTTTGTCACGCACACATTGACATTACTTTTATAGGCATTCTCAAGCAGTTTCAAGCAGTCTTCAGTCTCAACTGTCACGTGTTGTCTAAATGAATAAATGAGAGACATTGACATGACGAACAGGAAAATTTTGTTATAAAAAAATGCAGAGTTCCAACCAGTGCCAATAAAATTTCATATTATTACGAATAAAACCTACAGAGTCAATACAGTAGCAGCCCTAGTGAGTTTGGCAAGTTTAGATAATTATTTTTGAAGATGGCGGGAGCGGTCCTTCTGTAATCTGTGTATTTTGTGGCAGAACGCAAGATTTTATGACTACAGAATTTTTCCGGTTTATAAAGGTGTCAACTGTCAATGATATTCACACGAGTTATGGTCAGCTTGTAATGTAGCAGCCGCCATTATTCTCGGATAACTTGTTTATTTAGTGCATTTTAGCGGTATAGCGATTTACTCTCGGATAGGGATTATACCGGGATTCAAATTAAAAGTTCTCTAACTCTAGAGTAATGAGTGATTTTATTCCCAGGATAAGACTTGTACAAGTTTGGTCGAATCCGCCCTTAGAAGGATTTTCACAGAATAGCATTGCAGGTAGGTGAAATTAAAATATACTCACAAAGCAATGATAAACTGAATAATTATGTTTTAGTCACTACATAACCAAAAAGATTAAAGCAATAACATTTTGTTATGAACAACAGCAAACCCCAACGAAATATTTGAACAGCTGATAAAAATAATCCATTAATATTACTGCTTAGGAAAATAAACTTTATAGATTAACGTATTTGGCAGGAAGGTACAGAACAAAACTAAGGTAAACATACTGTTTGAGTAAATGCAATCTAAATGAATACTTTGTGTTCCAACAAGGTACCTAATCATTTAGATTGCGGTATTAGAACGAAAATACGTAAAGAGAGAACTAAATCCTCCTACACCTATACTTTTACCTTTGCAGGACAACTTTACTGTATTCGTTGTGACCGGGCATTTATAACAAAACTCAGTCTTATTCTGACGACTGATATAGGCATCGAAATCGATAGGGAGGACAGAAAGACCGGGCTGTGCCGTGCTAATAGGGGATTATTATTATTATTATAGCCTTTTATTTCCTTAAAAATAATTAAATACATTGCACTTATAATTAACATGCATTAGATACATTTATAAACATGCATTAGAAATTTGACTTTTTATTACAATTCATTACCTACAATAAATAATTAAAATTCAAACATATAAAACTAAATAAGTATCTATTAATTTCATGATGTTAAAATAAATAAACAATTAATTAACTAAATGTAAATAGTTTAAAATTTATTCACGATTAAAATTTGACTTTACATTTCAATTAATTTAAATCAATTATTAAAATTTTAACATTTAAAATCATACAAATATCTATTAATTCTATGATGTTTATTATTATAAATATATAATTCTAAGATTATCACGTGATTATTTATTTATTATTATTATTTATTTATTAATATTAGTTAGTTATTTTCTATTAATAACATGCATTTTCTTTCATGTATCTAGTTAATATTTTTAAGGACCTCTCAACGAGTAAAGGCCTCCTCCATTTTTCTCCAAACTTCTCTGTTATTTGCCTTTTTATTAATCCAGTCTTTACCAGCCACTTTATTTATCTCATCTGTCCATCTCTCTTTCGGTCTTCCCCTGTTCCGTTTTCCGGGTGGTCCTGGCCAAATAGTTATTCTATAAGTCCACTTACTTTTGTTTGTACGTGCAATATGGCCAGCCCACTTCCATTTAAGTTTCTTACAGTGTACAAGGGCGTCTATCACATTTGTTGTTTTCCTTATATCTGTATTTCTTATTTTGTCTTTTCTTTTTAAATTAAGTATACTACGTTCCATTGCCCTCTGACATACTTGTAGCTTATTTTTCGTATAGGTATTAAATATCCATGTTTGGCAAGCATACGTGAGACACGGTAGTATACAGGAATCCAGTACTTTTTTCTTTAGTTTTACAGGGAGGGTTGATTTAAGTATTTCCTTGTTGCTCCAATATTTGTTCCATGTTGTATTTATTCGTCTGTGTAATTCATCACGGTGCCTGGTCGTAGTAAATGATATCTGTTGACCTAGGTATACGTATTCTTGTACGTATTCTAATGAGGTATTATTGACGTTAATAGGTATTTTTTGGTGGTTGGTCATGATCTTTGTTTTTGTGGTATTTAATTCTAAGCCAATTTTTCTACTTACAGTATTTAGTTCATTCACCATTTTTTCCAGTTGAGTTGGTGTTTCTGAGAAAAGTATGATGTCGTCTGCAAACCGGAGGTTACTTAAAAATTTACCTTGTATGTTTATACCTTTTCTATCCCAGTTTAGATTTTTCATGATGCTTTGTAGAACAGTTATGAAGATTCTCGGCGAGAGAGGGTCGCCCTGTCTAACGCCTCTACATATGTTTATTTCAGGGCCTCGTTTTTCCATTTTTACACGACTTTTAGATTTGCTATATATGTCTTTTATAAGCTCAATAGTCTCCAGTGGTACATCGCTCTCATACAGGGCTTTCCACATGCTACTATGGGATATAGAGTCGAAGGCTTTGGCATAGTCAATAAAAGCCAGGTAGAGTGGCCTTTTTCGTTCTGTATACTTCTCTATTATCAAGTTTAATGCGTGTATATGGTCTGTGGTGGAAAAATTTCTTCTGAAGCCCGCCTGTTCTGGTGGTTGATGTTTTTCAGTGTACATAGCAAGGCGTTCTTCTAGACATGAAGCAAACAATTTATATATGTTTGGTTGAAGGCTAATGGGTCGGTAGTTCCCAATGTTGGCAGGATCCCCTTTTTTGTATAGTAGAATTATGTCAGATTCTGCCCAAACTGTGGGTATTTTTTTGTCATCTAGAATCTTATTAAACAGGGTAGTTAGAGGTGATGCTAGTAAATATTTGCCTGCCTTTATTGCTTCGTTTGGGATGCCATCTGGTCCATTGCTTTTCTCGGATTTTAAACGGTCTATTTTCTTTATGATCTCATAGGTAGAAAATCTTTCCAGAGTGATAGAGTCCTGAGTGGAAATTAAGTTTTCTTGATCTGTATTTTGTGCTGAATATAGAGTTTTATAAAATGCTGTGGCTGTTTCTATAATTTTTGACCTAGAAAAAGTTTTGTGGTTGGTTGTGTCTTCTTTTAGGCATGGAATCCATTTTTTGGTAGAGTTGAGCGCTTTGAAACCTTTTTTCAGGCTCCCTGACGATTTGAGATGGTTTTCTATTGTTTTTATTCTGTGCTCATAGTGTACTTTCTTAATTTGTTTGTAGATATTTTTATAAAGATAGGTGCGCTCTTTCTTTTCTTCTTCTGTTATTTTTTTCTTGTTTGTTAATTGATTTCTTCTTATAATGAGACTTTTTATTTCCTCTGGAATGATGTTCCGTTTTGTAATAATTTCTTTTTTGATAGAGTTCATACTATCAGATATTGCCATCTTGATTTTGCTATAGAAAGATTCTGTGTCTTCATTTTCTTCTAGTTCCATCGTAGCAATTTTTTTCTTTAAAGCTTCGATGTACTGTTCCTTTTGTTCTGTTGTCTTAAGTTTGGTATTATTATTGTTATACTTGGCTCTGCTTTTCGGCAAATTTGACATTTTAAAGGTGCTTCGTATTAGTCGGTGATCGCTAGGGTATGATAAACTGCTTAATATTTCTATATTTGTAATTTTTTCTTTCCTATTTGTTAGTATGTAATCTATTTGACTTTTATTTTTCTTTGGTGAGAGCCATGTCCACATATTATTTATGTTCTTTTTGAATAGGCTATTTGTTACAACTAAGTTGTTTTCACTACAAAATTGAAGCAAGGTTTCGCCTCTTTTATCTCTCTTTCCAAAGCAGTAGTTGCCCAGTATTCTTTCTTCACCTGCTAACCGTTGTCCGACTCGAGCGTTAAAGTCACCCAGTATAATTTTATGTTTGTTATACTGTACTTGAGTCTGATGGAGTTGACTGTAAAAGTTATTGATTTCCTGATCACTTGCTTCAATGGTAGGTGCGTGAATTTGAACGATTGTAAGTGTTGTGTTTTCAAATTTAAGGTTTAAAATGCATATACGTTCGGATATACCAATAAAACTCTCAATATTCATCTTGTATTTCTTCTTTACAAGGAAACCGACACCATATTGACCTTTAGTTTCACCAATATAACAGAATATGTGGTCATCATCTTCTATAATATTGTACCCTGATCTTCTTATTTCTGCAAGCCCAATGATGTCATATTTTATTTTTGATATTGCCTGTTTAAAATCAAGTAGTCTCTCATTTGATAAAAGAGATCTTACATTGTAAGTACAGATGTAGAGTGGTTGGAGTGGAGGGTTGTGGTCTTTGACCCCCGCGGTGACCAGCCGTAGTGGGGGTTGACGTGGAGAGGTAGCTTCCTGTCAATAATTATTTTCTTCTGTATTTGGTTGAGGGGTCTTAGGGGTTGTGTCGAGGGATGGGGTAGAAAGATCGTTTGGAGGTGAATCTCTGTTTACATTTTGCTTTCTTGTCATAAACTGATAGATGTTTGAGTTTTGTTTTTTGAATGGTTTCTTTGTAATATTTTTGCCCGCATTAGTGTTGTTGTTGTTTCCACCAGTTGATTCTGGCGATTCTGACAAGTATCTTTTATTGTGGCTTCTGTTTACTGTTGTAAAGTCTTGCTGTTTTTGTCCGTCTTCTGGGATTATTACAAGTTTATTATACTTCAAAAATGCTTTTCGACCTTTCTTTCTTTCTTCTAGCAGTTGTGGATTTAGTTTTTTACGTTCTTCAATTACTTCCGGGGGAAAATCTTCTTTTATATAATATGTAGTGTCATTTAGTTTTTTCTTGTTTTTTAAGATCTCAATTTTTAGCCCCATCGTACTAAGAGTAACAACAGTAGGTCTTACTTTGCCATCTTCTCGGTTTTTCCCTAATCGCCTCACATCTTGTATGTTCTCTTTAGTATAATTCAATTTTAAGTTTTGGTTTATAATTTCTAGGATCGTTTGTTGCAAATCATAGTAGTTTCTTTCTTTTTCTTCTAATCCAAAGAAAATTAAATTCCTTTTTCTGGTTATTCTCTCTAGTTGGCTTATGCGCCGTCCCTGTTCTTCGACTGTATGTTCTAGTGCATTGTATTTTAGTTCCAAATTTGTGAATTTTGTATCTATGTTTTTATTTATTATTTGTGGTATACTTTGTTTCATTTCGCGTATTTCTTTTGTTTGTTCATCAAATTTATTTTGTAAGTTTTTAATCAATGCTGTGAGTTCTTCCATTGTTTACAAAAAAAATGTTTTTTCTTGACTGTATTTAGTGCCCTCTTGCGGTGAAAAGTGAAAACGCTTTGGTAATTAGCACAGTATTTATGGTACGTCAGTCTGACAGTTGATTTATTAGTAATCAATCAACTTACTTTTGCCACTCGTTTCTAGATGGCGCTGTTTTAAATGTGTAACGGCTTGCATAAAATTTCCGTTATCTTTTTCTTCTAGGTTATGTCAGCCACAGAAAGTATTATAAACAGCCTTTTTTTGTAGAAAACACACTTTATTATGTTTGTTTTTGCCACCAGAACACCTTTCACTGGCTTTTTTACGCCCTTGATGCACGAAATATCGCAAAAGAATGTTCAATGTGCACTTAGACGACACATGCTGTTTTTGTCCGTTTATTGCACTGACACTGTTTTTATTGACTAAGTTTTTTATTATGCCGGTGAATTTAGTCACTATGTAGATGTATACACACTTTTTTTCACTATTTATTTCGGATTGTAATTAATATTCACTTTGAAACACGGAGCCGATGTTTACAGTGGCACAACAGCGCCCTCTCCTGCTAATAGGGGATATTACTGCGTGTATTCTGGTGTTCTGGCACCAGAGTGCAGCACTAGCATAATCCGTAAACAGTGTATCGACGAGTCGTTCAAAGCGTGAAATTCTGCCTTTAATTGAGTTCAAAATTGGGAAGTGTGTTATATTATACAAAAATGTATCAGTGCTGTGTATTTCGATGAAGAAATGAAGGGAATTATTCATTTCCAAAAGAAGAAAATGTTCGAAAACTTTGGGAAACAGCTAAAAATCACTCTAAAATATGTTCAGGTTAAGTATTCAGGTGAGATAGTCGCATTTACAGAATAACGTGCACATATATCATGTAAGACAACCAAATATTTTATTCTGAGCATAACCTAGAATCCACTTTCAAATGGTCGTAGGACGTCATAATATGGTTAAAGTACAGTTAAGTAAGTAAGATTAATTAAAACTTTGATATTATATTTTCACAAAATACCTAGTTATTACAATTAATAACATAATATAACAAGAATACGAGGTTATGATTTACGGAATGTGCTAGTGGTACCCTCTGCGCCGAGTTTCACGTAATGTTCCCTATTGTCAGACCACATGCGGCCATGTGATGAAACACACACTGTATGATATAGTCCTTCTGTACTCCTTTGCATTGTGGTTTGTTTGTCTCTATAAATGTGTGACGTAGTCATCATTCGATGTAATCTTTATCTGTATGTACTCGTACCTGTTATCATTTCCTTACGTTTCACTGTTGTTTTGATAACAGCTGCTGATTGCAGTGTTTTTCGTTTACTATTTTGGTGTATGACGTTTATAATCAAATGTCTGTTTAGTAAACTATATAATTAAAGCATAGTGCAATATAAATCTTCAAAGAGCTCTTCCTCCTCTTTCCTACATTTTATGCTGTGACTGTCCAAAATTGCAGCGTCAAGACCAATACTCATAAATTAGTGTAAAGAAGTGTACATTTTGGAACGCATTTAAGAAAAAAGAATTCAAATCAAGGTGGTGAAAAGGGGATTCAATTGTAGGACAAATCTTATTTCTTGAATGAATCAACTTGAAGTTTGTTAAATATAAAAGTAGTTGTCAGTAATGTTTCATCAAACTCAGACAATCTGACTAATGGTCGACAGGATAATTTTACGCAACTAGAAGACTAGAAAAAGTAAAAGACGGAAATCGTAAATAACCAGAAATGCTTTTTGGTAAATACAATATCTATCGTTAAAATTAAGAACAAAACCAATCGTCTTAAATTATAACTGCAATATCTTACACACCAATGCCCATCGTGTACGATTTTCCAAATTCCATTAGTTACAACACAACTCACGTAACACAACTAAAAGCTGAATAAATAAATTACGAAGCTGAAACATTCGCTACTTCACTGTCCAACAAAATGTAGTTCAATACTTCCATAGTCGATACCAATTACAAAGTACAATTGCGTAAACATTTCAATACGTTCCCGATGGCGCACTCCGGTTTAAATATTATTAAAAGTACAATCAAGATATATATATGTGTTGGTTAAACAGAGCCCAACTGCCAAAACACATCATGAAACAAAACATATTTACTGAACACCTTACAGACAGATATAAGCAAAACAAAAGGAAGATAAGTATTTCATGAAAACAAGTTTCTGAAAACAAAAGAATAATGGCGAGATCCATACATTAATTTGAGAATGAAATCATTTAGAGGGTTTAAAATATTTTCCAATGTGGAGAATACATTACCAGGAGTAGATTGATATACTTACCATATTTTTAAACCCCCGCATAATTTAGATATTTCGAAATGAAAATAACAGTTTTTCGTTTCAAAAAAGTGACAATTGACATAACGGATTTATCAAATCGGCAGACAAGTGACCTGAATCGTTGTTTACAATGGCGGAGTTGAACAAGTGCATTGATTAATCATTATTTGTGACCTTATTTCCCATAAAACGATGCAATTTCAATGTAAGAACTGCGAATCGGTGGCTGTCAGTGTCACTGTTACTGTCAGCCGTCGTTCTGAAATAATTAGCATTTCGTTAAATTAATTACATTTCACATCTGTTTTTATAAATGCGTGAAGATACTTTTTAGGTACCCAAGAGTATAAAAATGAGAATTTCAACTTCTCTAAACATCTTTTTTTTTTTTGTATAAATCCTGCCATGATCCTTTAATCAATCCATTTTTGAG
Source organism: Charanyca ferruginea (assembly GCA_947361185.1). Lineage (NCBI taxonomy): Eukaryota > Metazoa > Arthropoda > Insecta > Lepidoptera > Noctuidae > Charanyca > Charanyca ferruginea. The sequence goes on along the minus strand of OX376071.1, from coordinate 959,220 downwards.
AAACACATTTAGCGATCCTGCAATCTTTGCGCATTAGTTGTTGTCACAGAAATCAAGTTTAAGTGGAACTGGGTTACAACAACAATACAATACAATGTAGGTCCCGAAAAATGTCCAGCGACATCGTGGTAGACCTAGGCGAAGATGGCGAGATGAGCTTGACGCTTACAGGAGGGATTGGTCCACGCTAGCTCTGAACAGAGAGGGTTGGAAAGGACAAAGGGAGGCCTTTGCCCAGCAGTGGGACAGTACAGGCTGAAAATAATAACAACAATCACAATCACACGCTAGAGAATCCGACATGGCTCTCTATGAGCGTGACAACAAGGGAACTAACACGACTGTGTAAAAACAAATACTGGATTGGCAACATGCTTAACATTTACAGCACATTTTCAAGTTACATAGTTCCATATTTTACCACGTTCGTTGTTATATTATAAAGCTGTAGTTTGTTCGTTTGTTTCTTTGACTGCGCTAACCTCCGAAACTACTGGTCCGTTTCTGAAAATTCTTTAATTGGAAGCTACGATATCCCCGAGTGCGTCAGGCTATATTATTATATACTAGCACTGTGCCCGCGACTTCGTCCGCGTAAATTTTTTCAAGGATGTCTAATTTTTTCAATTGATAAATATAGCCTATGTTACTCAGGGATAATGTAGCTTTCGATTAGTGAAAGAATTTTTGAAATCGGACCAGTAGTTTTTGAGTTAAATCGTAACAACCAAACAAATAAATCTTTCCTCTTTACAAAATTAGTTTAGAAAACAAATTGAAAACCGTAAGAAACTTCACGTGGACGAGTTCGCGAGCAAAAGCTAGTCTTTAAGAAAATAACTATTTTATAACAAATAGGTACCTTGGGAACTGGCCCAAATAAAGATTAAAAAAGTTAATATTAATAAAATAAAACAAGTTGATTCAACGATGGCTACCAGAGAACTATATTTTTCATACATACAGTGTTACCAACACATTCAATACAAAAATACAGATTATAAGTAGGTAATCATTCATTTGATGTAACAGACTATTAATTACAACACCCCCACTACATCACATGAAACAGTGAAATAAATGTTTTTTATAAACTAACAAGTCCCATGATTTCGACACATTTGTAATGCTTTGTTGCACCAAGTGCTTTTGTGAGAACATCAGCTGGCATATCGTTAGTACACATATATTTAACATTTATAACATTATTACTGACAGCATCCCTTAGAAAATGATAACGGATGTCTATATGTTTACTTTTTCTATGTAAAGCATGATTAACAATAAATTTTTGAGCACTCTGACTATCATTGTATAGGATAATGGGACATACATCTTGATTAGTAACTTCAGACAACAGTACTCTTAAATACATGGACTCTTTACATGCCTCTGCCATTGACATGTATTCGGCTTCCATACTCGAAAGGGCCACAGTCCTTTGTTTTCTGCTTTCCCATGATATGACACCCTCTGACATCATAAAGCAATACCCTGTGTATGATTTCCGGTCAATAGCATTATTAGCCCAGTCGGCATCAGCAAATCCCAACAATTCTGAGTTTCCTTTTACATATCTTATACAACAATGTTTAGTCTTCTTTAAATATCTGAGAATACGTTTAGCATAATTCCAATGAGTGCTAGTGTGACAAGCATTGAACTGACTTAAAAAACTAACACTAAAGGCTATGTCAGGCCTTGTTAACACAGACAAATACATGAGACTTCCTATTAACTGTTGATATGGAATATTAGTATCATTAACATTATCATTTTTATCTATATTTAGTTTTAACTCCATAGGTGTACTAGCCTCTTTACAATTTAACATGTTAAATTTAATTAACAATTGATCAATGTATTGTTCCTGATCCAAAGTACAAACATTATTTTTACTATCAATATTTACTCTCATTCCCAAGCATTGCTTTACTTGTCCAAGATCTTTAATTTGAAATTTACAACTCAATACTGAAATTAAATTATCTGTCTCTACTTTACAATTTGAATACACAAAGAAATCGTCCACATACAACGCAATAATAATTTTAACATTATCATGAAATTTTGTGAATACACATGGTTCTATATCACTTCTTTTAAAGCCTAATTCTGTCAAACACTGATCAACTTTTTCATACCATGATCTTGACGACTGTTTCAGTCCGTAAATAGCTTTATTTAACTTAACAGTTTTCCTGTTATTATTACTATCTAAATCAATTTGTGGATAAGCCATATAAATCTCCTCTTTCAAAATACCATTCAAAAAAGCAGTCTTAACATCTAAGTGAGTTACATTTAAATCTAATTGTACAGAAAGTGCAAACAATAATCTTAAGGTACAGTGACGCACTACAGGTGAGAATGTCTCTTCATAGTCTATACCTGGTTTCTGGGTGAAGCCCTTTGCCACTAGACGAGCACGATATCGAACACTGTTAGCATTATCTAACTTTCTTTTATAAACCCATTTACACTGCACTAACGTTTTTCCTTGAGGCACTTCACTCACCACTACCCAGGCATCATTCTCTTCAAATGCCTGAAGTTCCTCTTCCATCGCAGCAACCCAATTGTCTTTGTCAGGGCCTCGTAGAGCTTGTTGGACACTAACTGGATCACTTTGATTCTCAACATTTGATTTCATGCACAAGTTTGAGTATCCATAACGCTGTGGTGGCCTCCTGATCCTCTTTGGTTCTTGCGGGGGTGGAATCTCGTCCACATTCTGCAATATAGAGTTATTAGCCTGGTCAGTATTATCCGTCTGGTTAGTATCATTTTCAGGTTCTGTACTAGTGACTATATCCACAGGCTCATCTATTTCACTCTTAACTTGTTGCGTTTCGGAGATTTCCCCCACTGAAACTGATATCTTATCATCTATGTTACTCTTCAAGTTTTCTTGGATTATGACATCCCTGCTCACAGACACACACTTCTTATTTGGGTCGTAAATCCTATAACCTTTGACGTTTTCAGCATAACCAATCAGAATATGTGGTTTAGACTTAGTATCCCACTTTTGTCTCTTTTGCTTAGGGATATGTACCATGACCTGACTCCCAAAAATCCGGATGTGACTGAGATCTGGTTTACTATTGGTCCAAAGCTCAAACGGTGTCATGTTCTGTAATCCCGATGCTGGGGACCTATTCCTAAGGTAAACAGCTGTATTTACGGCCTCAGCCCAAAAACTTTTGTCTAGTCCAGCATCAAACAACATGCAACGAGCCCTTTCTACCAAAGTTCTGTTCATACGTTCACTAATTGCATTTTGTTCTGGGGTATATGTGTTGGTCTTTTGATGCACTATACCAGCTTCAGCCAAGTGACAATCAAACAACGCATTACAGAATTCTAGACCATTATCTGTTCGAAATATTTTAATTTTCTTATTCTGTTGATTCTCAACTAAAGCTTTGAACTCTTTAAAATATTTAAACACTTGGTTCTTGGCCACACCACACACCAGCACACAACACATGTACTTTTATCAATAACTGCTTTATCCTTGAAGTCTATACCCACAACTACACCTTCTTTCATTTTATTAAGGTCACTACTATTCAAATGACCCATTCTTCGATGCCATAACTCGCTCTTCACACTGTCAGATATCGTAAACAAACAGTTGTGTCTCTCTTCTACATTAAGTTTGTAAACACCATCAACTAATCTGGCCTCTCCAACCAGTTGATTTCTACTGTTATAAATATAGCAACAATCTTTCTGAAAGTCAACTCTGTTTCCATTTTGTATCAATTTACTCACTGATATCAAGTTCGTAGCAACACTAGGCACACATAACACGTCCTTTACTGTGATAGTATTTTTGCTTTTCGACGTGATTGTAACAATATCAACATCACCCGAGCATAACACAGGCATCACTTCTCTATTTGCCGCTGTAATTTCCTTTATACTCGTGTTTTCTGATGTGTTCCGAATATTGTTTACGTTTGACGTGATATGTACACTCGCACCGGAATCCAAATACCAATCATTCCTTCTGAAGTTTCCGCTTAAAAATACGGCAGAAAACGCATTCGAATTGTTTGTTTTTGTATCTTGAACTTGTGTACATTTATTCTTGTAGTGCCCGATCTGTTTACAACGATAACACTTGATAACTTTATTTCTGCTGTTGTTGACATTTGACGTTTCGCCATCTTTGAACGAGTTTGCTGTTTTATTCGATTTTTTTCGAGAGATTCGAGACTTCGATTTTTGATTGACATGCTGGCGCCCTCTAGAATATAATGCTGTTTCCGTCGAATCTTCACTTCCGGACATATCTAATAATTTTGATTTTACGACATCCGCCGTAATGGCGATCCCCGAATGTTCGATGGCCATCAGCATTGGAAAATATTTTTCAGGCAATCCCGCTAGCATTAGACAGCCAATCCACTCATCATTCACCAAAAAACCAGTTCTTGATAATTTCTGCCCCGTTTCAATAATTTGAGTAATGTAACTTGTCATAGAATCGGAAGTTTCGAGACGTATTGATATTAAAGTCCTCAATAGTGTAATTCTTCTCGAAAAACCACAGTCGTCAAACATCTGTTGTAATTTTTGCCATAGCTCCTTAGTAGTGTTAGCACTCTTAATGTGGACATACAACGACGGATCTATAGTTAGGATCAACTTGGCTTTCGTCATGGCGTCCTCCGCAATGTTGGCGTCATCTCCTTCTTTCTTGAGAAAATTTAGCTTTCCTTCGAGTATTAACAGATTTTCGGCAGCAAACGCCCACTCACTATAATTTTCCCGACCTTTTAGTTTCGGCACATTTGCAATAAACGAGTTCGACGCCATCACACTTGCGGCGACGTTTTTTGTATAACCACGTTACCACGTGCAACTCAATGTCAAAGTTCACTACAGTGAATGCAATAACAACGCACGCAAACGTCCACTGTGCACTTACTATTCTTACGCTAACTGTTATAACTTTACAACGTTGACTGACTATAATAAATGGGTCTGGGCCCATAACCTATTAATAAAATAAAACAAGTTGATTCAACGATGGCTACCAGAGAACTATATTTTTCATACATACAGTGTTACCAACACATTCAATACAAAAATACAGATTATAAGTAGGTAATCATTCATTTGATGTAACAGACTATTAATTACAACAGTTAATCGTATTAAAATGAGTCATAGGAAGATAATATTTTAAAAACGTATCAATCTTCTTTGGATTTAGGTGACCAGCTCACTGATACCTGATTAAATTCTTTAGTTTATCTCACAATAAGATCGATGACATTTCCTTCCATATTGATCTGGAAGTGAAATAAAAAGATAAAATGTGTTGTATCTGCTACTTATCGTAAAGTGGCGTAACTAAGATCTATTTTTATGCAATGATAAGTTTTTTTTAGCATGGATAGATGAAATATATATATAGATGAATGAAATGGCGACAGATCACTGGAACAACTTGTGACCCACGGATGCCCCTCAAGTTAAAGGGGAAAATCTACAAGTCCGTGATAAGACCTGTCGTACTGTATGGATCGGAATGTAGGGCCGTGAAGAAGATGGATGAAAAAAGATTGCATGTAGCGGAGATGAGAATGTTGAGATGGATGTGTGGAGTTACCAGAATGGATAAGGTGAGAAATGAATATATTAGAGGAAGTTTGAAAGTGGCGCCAGTGACAGAAAAGTTGAAAGGGAATCGTTTGTCTTGGTATGGGCATGTGAAGAGAAGAGACGAAACTCATGTGACCAAAAGAGCCATGAATATTAATTTGGATGGATGGAGAGGGAGAGGAAGGCCAAAGAAAAGATGGTTGGATTGTGTGAAGAATGATATGAATGAAAAGGGAGTCAGTGAAAGCATGACGTTGGACAGGACGGAATGGAAGAAGAAAACATGTTGCGCCGACCCCAAGTAACATGGGAGAAGGGCAGGGAAAAGAAGATAAGTTTTTTTTAGCAACGAATTCTTTACCAAAGAAATAAATTAAAGCCAAAACTTCACGTGAATTTACACTTTGTATTTGTAATTCTTGAAAATAAATCACTAGAACAGGTATAATACATCATTTCTGTTATATAAAGTAACTAAGCTAGCCGTAGTTGTTATTAGTATTCTGAACGTTTTTGTGAATGCTAATCTGCTCGGCAGCACGCCCTAGACACGACCGCTCTCGAACGAGTCTCTAATATTAATGACATGACCGCATCTAACATAGTCTGCCCCCTCCCCCAATCCCACCACACCCGCCGCTTTTAACGATGTACCCTCACAATTTTCATAGTATTAAACTTTTTGCTAATGTCATGGAGGTGATTTATAAGTACTTTTACTTGCATTTAAAATATCTATATTATATTGTGATTATTGAATTACGAAGATGACTTTAGTCCTTCCATGTCCTTCGTTCCTTCCTTTTATGTCGTTAACATATTGGATGGATGGAGAGAAAGAAGAGATGAATATAGGCTGTCACAGGCGTAGTTATAATATATATTAATATAATTCATAGCAAGGCATATTTCAATATATTTTCTATAGTAATCTTTGAGTGACCACAGACGCAGCTAAAATATATTTTTTTATTACGTCACCAATATATGTGGACAGATATAGCAAGGCATATATTAATATATATTTCAAAAATGTGAAACAAACAACGACCCAGACGTAATAAGGGCGAAAATAATTATTATATTATAGCTACCGTGTGTGGTGTGTGGTGTGTGGTGGCTAGCTATAATATAATTAAGTATAGTTACGTGTGTGTTGGGCTGAATAATAAACATGTGTATGTCATGCACATGTTTATTGACATTGAGAATTTACAAACCGTCGCCTTAGAGTGAAAACCTCGGGAATGCATTTTTGCTCAAATTTATTTTATTGCGTTTCTAGGAAGAAAACCTCGCTACGCACATCCTGATCCGACTCATTTGTTCATTCGATACTCATAGCGCCATCTATGACAGTAAATGAGAACCTCGTAAATACTCGCATCTGTCAGTTTGGCGTGAATACCTTGCAACGAACGTGTCGTTCCTCATTCAAAAATTGATTGAACCATTCTGGATATAAAAGCGGGCTGAATCTCAATATTAATTAATAATAAAACATAAAAGACGCCGTACAAAAATTTTACAGTATGCAGTTTTTCTTCCTCCTGAAAAGTTACCTCTTGTACACTTACGAGGTTTTCACTCTAAGGCGTCGAAACGCGAAACTAGATTCGCGTTTGTAAATTCTTTTCAATAAAAAAAAACTTGGTTTTCGATACAATGTCATTGTCTCGCCCGCGGCTGATTGGCTGACTGAGCCAGTGAACTGTGAAACGCACTGAACTGCGTTTATTTCACCAGAGACTAGAAACGAGCCAGAGCTTCCTGGCGTTATGGAGATAACACTAATGTTACATGGAAGACAGAATGATATACATTCTGTCTCCCTAAGCTTCATGTTAAGTTGCACAAGTACAGCAATAATTTTCTTAGTAATAAAGAAGATAATAAGCACTTAGCTACTAAAGGATATCAATGATATTATTGAATAGGAGCTTTTGCCCGCGACTTCGTCCGCGTGAACGTCGGTTATCGTGGACGAAGTCGCGGATTAAAAAGTCCTTTCTTGGGCTTCAAGCAGACGTGAATGCGTGACAAACAAATTAACTCACTTTCGCATTTATAATATAAGTATGCATTGAGTGTTGGGGCACAACTTGGGGGAGTAGATTTCGATTAATTGTTTTCAATATCTACATTTTATTTTCAAATCACTTAACCGAATTAAATATAATATACAGGGTAGGGATGGCAATAGCACAAAAAATTATCATGGTAGGATTTGGTAATTTGGTGTAATTGTTTTTATTGAGCATTAATAATATTAAATTATGACGCCACAAGTTGCCGCTCTTCTCACAAGTTAGAAAACCAATATTCATACGGTGTTCTATTTTGGTTACATTTATATGCGCTTTAGTATATCTGAACTTTTTTTTTTAATTTCGTTTTTAAGATTTATTTGATAGTTTCAAAATATTCTTATGAACTAGTATTTCCAGTATTTGATTTTTTGTCGTATTGTCGTCCCCAACCTGTATACAAAGCAAAATAAAAATAAACATATAATGAAAAAAAACAAAACATTTTGATGTGAACCCTCCGTTTTACATAATTATTATATGTTTATATTTATTTTCAATATTGAAGTATTTTATTTTATTTTTAGCCTGTGTTGTCCCACTGTTGGACAAAGGCCTCCGTTTCTCCTTTCCAATCCTCTCCGTCCTGAGCTAGGGTGGAGGAATCCTAAGCTTGGCTGCTTTTTGAGTAAAAATATTCAAGTGGAACCATTAATAAAGGAGCCAGTTAGTCTAAATTATTAACTGTACCAACGCTTTATACAACAGTCCAGTCATCTTTTAGTATACATATGTAATTAAACTTGGTTACGGAAAGTCAATCCAGAAAGTGTGACAACCAGTCTTACCAAGGGGTATCGTGTTACCCAGTAACTGGGTTGTGGAGGTTAGGTAGGCAGTCGCTCCATGTATAACACTGGTATTCAGCTGCATCCAGTTAGCTAGCACAGTTAGGACAAGGCTAAGCAGATGACGATGTAATTAAACTTGATGTTTTGACTTACAAATGATAATTTTAAAACTTAAATATCTTCGATGAATTATTGAGTTACCTCTCATTTAATGTTTGGCATCGACGCCGAGTTGCTGGCCTGTCGCTTTTCTATCGGTTGCATTTTGGGGAGTGTGCGACGGAATTGCATAATTTAATTCCGCCGAGCCCGTTCCATCATCGGACCACAAGACGTACGGCGATGCGCCACCGGTACATGGTGGACATCCCACCCACACGCACTAAACGTTTTGGGAATACATTCATTGTGCGGACTGCTAAGGAGTGGAATTCCCTGCCTGAGTCTGTGTTTCCTGATAGCTACAACCTGGGAGTCTTTAAGTCAAGAGTGAATAGGTTACTTCTAGGCAAGCGTGCTCCATCTTAGACCGCATCATCGCTTCCCATCAGGCGAGATAGTGGTCAAACGCATGCCTATCAATAGATAAAAAAAAAAAAAAAAAAAACAAAGAAATGATGTAAAGGAGAGTATGGCCAAAAAAAAGTGGCCATCGTTACATGGCTTTAGAAGCGAAACAATTAAGAAATTAGAATGTCTACCCAAACCTATCCAAAGTCAGTTAAACGCTTATAAGAACGCTTGGGTGACACACAAGTTATTCTGACAATTGTTACCTTCATTTATAAAATTAGGTCGCCATATGTCACCGCATTTAAATTGCTAATAAATACATGAATTCATTATAAATCAACCAAACATGACGCTTTGTTATAATTCATGTTTTAATTGGTACCTATAGATTAAAAGACAAAATGTAATTACGAATCATGACCTACCTAGCCTTTTCCCAACTATATTGGGGGTCGGGATCATGAAGATATAGGTATACAAAGTCAAAGTCAAAGCATTTATTTCAATTAAACCATTTACAGGCACTTTTGAATTGTCAAGGAGTCGGTCAGTTAGTCAGAGAGTTGAAGCTAGTTGCTCGTTCCAAAACGTAGGTAGGTCTCTATGGAGAAGAACGAGCAAGAAACTCCACGGACACTCTATTAAAATCAAGTTTTTACAAAATACTGCTTACATTATTCTTGTTGCTTCTATATGTGAAAACAATGAAGGTAATCTAGAAATACAAAATATAAAAAATAATCAAAATAAAAACCATGGCAGTTAAGAGTTGACCAATCTCTACTGACAGCGCCCGTTCACGAACATGACTAAACGAACATACTTAAATGGAGCCAACACTTGAAACAAAAGCTTGAAAGTAACTGTGGGCTGATGCTCTCTTTCTGAATGCATACATAAGAACGACACAGTGATATGTATTTTCTTCATCTTATGTATGCATTCATATAATAAGAACTGTTTAGCAATGTGTACAATAATATACCTAGTAATTTAAAAACATTAACTTCTAGAGCATTTAAAAACAAATTATATAAATGGCTAAATACAAAATAAATAAAAGAATTTGTAGATACTGTAGTGTATGTAGAGATATCAATATATCACGCTACAAACCGATAACAGTATTATGACGTTGTCTCGGGCGCATACGTCGCTCGGTTATAAATACCGGTGCGAGAGGTGGGGCGGCCAGTCGTTGTCGGACTGCCGGCCTGGGCGGTGGTGCGTTGGCGAGCCAACTAGTGTGTTAGTGAGTGTGCATATTATATATTGTGAGTGTGCATATTATACATTGGCGACGAGGATAAAACCGTGAGTTTTTATATTTTATTGGAAAAAAAATGTGTAATAATGATGATTATTCATGTTTACAAGAGAAAGTAACATTTATTTTTGAAGGTCGATTGAAATAATGTTGTTTTTCTTAGAAAAAAAAACTCTTAAAAAAAAATAGAGAAATAGAATAATGCGTAATAATGGCGCTTATTCATGTTTATAAGAAAAAGAGAAAATAACATTTATTTTTTAAGGTAGATTGAAAAAAATAGTTTTCTGAGAAAACAAAAAACTTATCTAAGAGGAACACAACTTTGTTATATTCTCTACTCTTTAAAGCAGATAAAAACAGTCTCCTACAGGTAGATAATTATTTGGAAGGAAATATACATAATATTGTTACATTTCAAAATGGATGGATGGAGAGGGAGAGGAAAGCTAAGGAAAAGATGGATGGATTGTGCGAATAATATGAATGGAAAAGGAGCCAGTGAAAGCATGAGGTTGGACAGGACGGAATACAAGACGAAGACGTGTTGTGCCAACCCCAAGTAACATGTGATAAGGGCAGAAGAAGAAGAAGATTGTTGCATTACAAAATCAAATGGGAGTCAAACTGGGGACCTCAAGCTTGGTTACTTGATTTGTGCTATCTACAAGATTAGTTCTAAAACAGCAAATCAAGAAGCACAAAAGCAGTAGAATATACCTACTGGTCATTAAATTGACATGTGTCGGAAACGACTGTGATAGCAGTAGATTATATCTACTGGTCATTAAATTGACATTTGTCGGAAACGACTGTAAAAGCAGTAGATTATATCTACTGGTCATTAAATTGACATGTGTCGGAAACGACTGTGATAGCAGTAGCTCATACCTACTGGTCATTAAATTGACATGTGTCGGAAACGACTGTGAAAGCAGTAGCTCATACCTACTGGTCATTAAATTGACATGTGTCGGAAACGACTGTGAAAGCAGTAGCTCATACCTACTGGTCATTAAATTGACATGTGTCGGAAACGACTGTGAAAGCAGTAGATTATATCTACTGGTCATTAAATTGACATTTGTCGGAAACGACTGTGAAAGCAGTAGATTATATCTACTGGTCATTAAATTGACATTTGTCGGAAACGACTGTGAAAGCAGTAGATTATATCTACTGGTCATTAAATTGACATTTGTCGGAAACGACTGTGGTTGCAGTAGAATATACCTACTGGTCATTAAATTGACAGTTTTATTAGGAAAACAGGTCAGCAGTAGTTGTTCCTGTTTATATACATACTGGACACACTGGATGTGGTTAAGGAAAACTAAACAAAGTCAAAGTCAAATCATTTATTTCAATTAAACCATGAAAAGGCACTTTTAAACGTCATATAAAGAAAATTGAATCTAGTTACTCATTCCAAGTGGTAGTTTCGTATGGAGAAGAATGGGCAAGAAACTCCATACTTACTCTTTTAAAAAGAAAATGTTTATAATATTTTGTACGTACAGGAATTATATAATTGTACGTGAATACCTCGCATAAAAACCACTAGTAACCACATATTATATATCCATCCATATTAAAATCTAGAAATGACAGCTATGTTATGTATACATATACGTAGTGTTCACATATTTACAAATATTGAAACAGTAAACAACCACCCCTCATATTTCAACCACAATAAATTAGTTTGTGAGCCAGAGTAATCTAGAAGTACAGTAAAGAAAATGGAATATACATACATTAAACATAAATGATAATGGGTTTATTCTGTGTCAGTATGTATTTCTATCATACGGGTAAGTCTGAAATGGCTAGTAGCCCCCATTAAATTGGAAAAACCTCCATTAAATTAGAAAGTGGTTGGAATAACCCCCATTAAGTTGGAAACTTTATGATAATTCTGTCATTTCATCATGGTAATTATTGTGGGAGCGTCATGTGTGTGTAGTCTGTATAGAAGATAGAAACAACACTTCCACTTAACTCACTGTTTATTACAGCAATTTCCTGTAGCAACATACTGTAGTATGTACAATTCTTTTGCACTCGAACGGATAAGAGAAGCTAAGATGAAAGTATAGAGCGAAGGAACGGAAGAAAATAGATGATTGGAAGAGCGATGAAAGAGATAAAAGCTTATGCGCGAGTATGAGGCGTAGCGGCATAGTGACACGCCGTTGCCACAAGTGGTAATAAAAAACCTTCATCCAATTGGAAACTCAATAGTGCACTAAATGGGAGGCTAGCTTAGCATTTATCAAGAAAAAATACGTGACGCTGATATTCTGCTGAACCCCTGCAGTGACATGCGGACATCAAGTAGATGGATGGATAGGTGTTGACAGACGTTGTAGTAAAGTTTTATGCGCGGACTAAAGTTCTCCAACAAAAGATCTCAAGGAACCTTCGATTAATGTATATAATGGTTGTGGACTGGGATTCCGGAGTTCCCAGACCTGCATTATTTTAGTATATTTGAGGTTTTGAGGAAAAAACAACAAACGAAAAAGGAAAAGACAATGGAGGACAACAGCACAACACAACAAGGGACCAGCAAGGGGCAAAAAGAAAACAAGGGGCAGGTACAAGTACTAGCTAACTTTAATATTTTCATTTCAGCAATTTCCAAGGATTTGAGGATGTTATACTATCCTGATATTTACAACAATCCATTAATGACTGAGCCCACCTATGGAAGTGACCGAGATCTAACTAAATATATAACTGGCGATATTTGTATTCAGCTGCTTTATTTACTTCAAACAATGTTACATGGTTACATGTTTGTGTTTCAGATCTGCTTACGTAGATATCTAAGCCAGTTGGTGTTTATTTGAAAAAATAGCACCATGCGGTTTGTGTATGATGTCATGCAGTTGGCGGGTTGGTTCAGTCACGGATCCCAGATGCTCTGCAAGGGATTTGGGTCTCAACGGTTTCATGGAAATCAGAGTGCTTCGTGACCATGGCTTTTTCAACACCTTCCTCAGTTTTGTATTGTCACAAATGCAAGGAACTTGGTACAAATAATCCGTCTTGGAAGTTATTGGTGCCAATTCAGTTGTGCACGAGCTGAACTCATTTTAGCTATTTATATCTTTCTCTCCAATAAAAACAAGAAAGAGACAGATATTAATAAGACCTGTCCATTTAAGTCTATCTGGAGTGTTCATGCAATTACAGCTGTCATGTCGGGGTGTATTGATTTAAAGCACGGCGAGGTTCAAGAAAAAACTGATTAACATCTCTGACTTGGTTCTTATCTGTCGCCCCCTTTTCTTCAGCTGCCTGGCGGTAGGAAATGCCATTTGTCTGGGTTGTGAACGAAGGCATTTGTGCTAGTATAACCCGATAACCTATTCTATCTCGAGTTTTATCGTACTGGTGATAGATAGGCCTATCTGTCGCTGGTTGAAACGTCCCGAAGATTTGTGAAAGATTATGGAATCATGCTGGCACGCGTTGTTTACCAACCCCATCATAGACCCCCTCTGATGATAACTATTTGTATGAAAGAGCCAAAGTACGTGTCCCAACGGCTATTTGTTTATTTGTTTGATAGAACGGTTACTAAAGACTAGATTTGGTTATCAGCCGAATTGTAGGGATACATTATATTCTAATAAAACATGTCCGACTCAAGTGAAAATAGGTACTGATTTTAGTTCGGTTAGTTATAGTAACAGAGTTATCCCCCTGGGAAAGTGCTTTAGAGGTTTAATCACATAGAACCAATAACAGAATTAAAATCGTATTTATAATATGAGTAAATTAACCTGTAATTAATTTACAAATAAACTCCATTTAAATAAATCAACAATAAGATAGTGACTCAACATAATTACTTCCTGAGTTTTAAACTGTCAATTATGTTTAATTCCTACACTCCAGCGCTACCGCTTTGCTTAGCAAAATGCAGTCAAATCTTGATGATTTACTACGTTAAACATACACAAGTTTTATAAAAATAATGATTGTTTATAGTGTCGTTGGTTGTAATAAAACGCATGGGACGGGGTATCCATTGTCCCCGTCAACGTTATTGATGACTGTGAGACAAACTGTCTATAATCAGTGGCGATCTGCCGGGATGGCGGAGCGCAACGGTGCGGTGCTATCGCGGAGGCTTGTAGGTGAACCCTGTGGTTGCGTCCAGGAAGTCCAGGCGGACACCTTGGGTCTCCGGAGGGTGATTTGATTAGGAAAATGATTTCTCAATCAATTTGTAGTAGTCGTAAGACGTCGGGTGGATGAGCAATGTATGTTTTTGGAAAAATACTGGTTGCGTCAATTAATTTGATAAAGGAGGGAGATATAGTGTATATAGGTGGGTACATACGCTGCCCGTGTCTTGTCTAGTGTCACTGAGTCGGTGTCACGAGGGCTGCCGGCGAGAGTGCGTAGTTAGGCGATTGGACAGTTGCAGTTGCTGGTCAAGTGGTAACATACAACTACGTTAAAACAAGGAAGGGATGTAGTGTATGTAGAGATATCAATATATCACGCTACAAACCGATAACAGTATTATGACGTTGTCTCGGGCGCATACGTCGCTCGGTTATAAATACCGGTGCGAGAGGTGGGGCGGCCAGCCCCTCCGACCCAAATTATTACCGACTGGAGGAAAGTAAGCGAAAGCCTACAATCCACCACGTCGCCTCACTTGGACACTATCCCCGACCACTTGGTGACAGTCGCGGACACGACGGGCGCGATCGACTCGTTCACAAATCATGTACAATCCGTCTTGAACGATTGTTCAAGGGAGGTTCCGGCGATGAGCGATCATCGCTGGAAACTGCCTGACGATGTGCGTGATCTGTTGACCGAGAAGAACGCGGCCGTCCGTGCGTACAGTGCCTTCCCCTGCGATGCGAACAAGGCTCACATGCGCTCTTTACAGCGTGCTGTAAAGAAACGCATCGAGGAGCTGCGCTCCAGCCGCTGGGACAAGACACTTAGCGAACTCGAGCCCACCCACCTAGCCTTCTGGGAACTCCAGAGGAAGCTCCGTTCTCCTAACGAGGCCTCCATGCCCCCTCTCATTCGTTCCGACAGTAGCGTCGCCTTCGACAACGATGAAAAGGCTGAATGTCTAGCCGACAGCCTAGAGTCTCAATGCACCCCCAGCTCTCAACCAGTAGACGAAGCTCACCTTTCTGAGGTCGACGCCGAAGTCGAACGTAGAGCCTCTCTCCCACCCGTTGAAGACCCTGATTATCCTCTGCCTCCTGTCACTCCCGACGAAGTGCACGATATTATCAAGAGGCTCAAACCCCGGAAAGCCCCCGGCTCTGACGGTATCACCAATAAGGTGTTCAAACTCCTCCCCGCCCATCTCATAATGCTAATGACCGCCATCTTCAATGGCGCTCTAAGCAACAACATTTTTCCTCAGGCATGGAAAGAGGCCACCGTTATCGGCATTCCGAAACCAGGCAAACCCAAGTCTGATCCCACCAGTTACCGTCCCATTAGTCTACTCAATGTTCTAGGCAAAATCTACGAGAGGCTTATTTATAAGCGACTCAAAGACTTTGCCGAAGCAAAGAGTCTCATTCCCGACGAGCAGTTTGGCTTTCGAACCGAACACAGCTGCGTCCAACAAGTCCACCGCATCGTCGAGCACATAAGCGCTGGTTTTCAGCGTGGCTTGATGACGGGTGCACTCTTCTTTGACATAGCGAAAGCATTCGACAAAGTCTGGCACAACGGCTTACTATACAAGCTTTACCAACTCGGAGTGCCAGATCGTCTCGTGCTCATCTTGCGTGACTTTTTGTCGAATCGCACCTTTCGCTATCGCATCGAGGGTGCGCTCTCTTCACCCCACCCGATACGCGCTGGCGTCCCTCAGGGCTCCGTAGTATCCCCCCTCATTTTCACGCTGTTCACCAGCGACATCCCCAAAGATAAAAAGGCTCAGTTGGCTCTATTCGCTGACGACACGGCCATCTATTACTCGGGTCGTAACCCAGACTGCATAGCTCGTACCCTCCAATCCGCGGCAAAAGCCTTAGGCGCTTATTTCCGGAAATGGAGAATCGAGGTAAACCCCATCAAGAGTCAGGCAGTACTCTTTTCCAAACCGCGTTCGTCCCCCTCTCTGCCCAGTCCGATAACCATGTTCGGTAAGCCTATCCCTTGGGAGAAGCAAGCCAAATACCTAGGTGTGATTCTGGACCACCATCTTACTTTCGGAGAGCACATAAAGACGGTGCGTTCGCGCGCCGCTTTCGCTCTCGGTAGGCTCTACTTCATGTTGAATGCACGCAGCAAATTGTCACTCAAGTGCAAATTGCGCATTTACACGGCGTGCATTCGTCCCATCATGACGTACGCCTGTGCTGTATTCGCACACGCGAAACCATACCGTCTCCATAGGATGCAGACCCTCCAAAACCGTTTCTTGCGAAGAATCACAGGAGCCCCTTTTTACCTTCGCAACGAGAACCTCCATCTCGATCTAAAAATACCTACCATCCAGCAGTTCATGAAACGCTCCGCCAAGCGCTTCTTCGACACTGCTGAGAAGCACTCTAACCCGTTAATCGTATCGGCCGCCCGGTACACTCCCTCCCGTATTAGTAAGACTCGACGACCGAGACATACTCTGACCGACCCTGACGATGCTATTACTCTCCTCCAGGAGAGCAATAAGGCCACCAGTACAGTTAAGAAACACAGACACAGACCGCCGTCATTCCGTCCTCGCCGCCGAGGCCCGCCGCGACGACCCCGTACGTCCCCTCCCCGACCCTTGCTCGTGCCAGCCCGCGCCGCTGAGCCTGTAGTTTTAAATTCGTCCCTAAATAATGGAAATCCGATCCAGCCTGTCCCTTTGCTGTCCTCTCCCAGCGACGCCCTAAGCCGAGGCTCGTACCCCACAGGGGGTGCCCTTAGCGTGTAGTCGCTTAGTTTGTAAGCTTTTATGCCCTGGCTGGAGGCCCTAAAAATAATAATTTTTAAGGCACCACAGGAAAGTCCGGTTAAGCAGCCGACAACCTCCTAGGTTGACCTGCGAGATGCCAATCCGAAAAAAAAAAAAAAAAAAAAAAAAAAAATGGGGCGGCCAGTCGTTGTCGGACTGCCGGCCTGGGCGGTGGTGCGTTGGCGAGCCAACTAGTGTGTTAGTGAGTGTGCATATTATATATTGTGAGTGTGCATATTATACAGATACTAAATATGCTTCAACAATACTTTGACATTATGTGATAAAACGCATACCTATAAGTTTGCATGCTGTATAAGTTTAGCAAAACATGTACGCACTAATTTAAATACCATTAATACCATGTTTTTATGCGAATAAATGAATTTGAATTTGAGAAAAAAAGCGTCTGCCCACTTTTGGTGTTTCAACTACGTCCACTTCGGTATTTCTAGTGTTGCCTCCACTTTTATCTATAAGCTCGGTCTATTGGTCGGGATCCAGTCTAACTGAATGCCGCTGAATGAGTTTTACACGGATCGACTGCCTGTCTGACCTCCACAACCCAGGTACTGGGTAACACGATACCCCTTAGTTAGAATGGTTAAACTTTCTGGCTTCTGACTACCCCTAACGTTAAAGATCTACGAATGACAACCGGGACCAATGGCTCTTCACGCTTTCTGCGGTACTGGTAGGGGGGGTATCGGTATGCAATGAATGGTCACCCATCCATGGACTGACCTTAACCTTGACCGATCAATCTGTATGAATGTTACTTAGCCACGAGTCCCTTTTGTCATAACCTGTCATTGCCAAAATAAAAACCACCTTCAAAAACTAAAAAGTGATAAATAACTTTAGCACAGAACACACATTACTTTACTTTCGGAAGTCGTTGGCGGTTTTGTGTTTGTGGTTTTGTATTGCCACCGACTTCCGAAAGTAAAGTAATGTGTGTTTTGTGCTAAAGTTATTTATCACTTTTTAGTTTTTGAAGGCGGTTCTCTTTTATTGAAAAAAAACTTTTTGTTTTTCGCTTTTTAGTATAGTAATAATAATAATATGTGGGGACATTTTCACACACGGCCATCTGACCCCAAACTACGGAGACCCTGTACTATGGGTGTCAGACAGCTGATATACATACACAAATACATTTTTTTTTTGTAAATACATACATATTATAGATAAAAGTATTGCATAAAAGTATTGCCTTAACATCCAAATCCATTAAGAAACGGCGACACATTTAAAAGAGATTGTAAGTTGTGGTTAAAAAAAAGGCTTATCCCATCTTTAATAGGTGCCTACCGAAACAAAACGTAAGAGCTCATCAATTGAATTGTAAAGAAACAAAATGTTCGCAAAAGCCCACTAATTCGTCATCTGAGTCTCAAAATATTTTACAAATAAAACGAAAGAGAAACGATGAAAGAAATAATTCAATGCATTCCTACTTGTGTTTGTTTGGCTTCTTTCTTGTTGAAACATACGGGGTCGCATTTGCACCGGCACCGCAGTGTTACGCACGGACACTGATAAGTGAATAATTATTTTGTATCATGAATTAATTACGCCGTTAACGGTGTTAAACCGGTGACCTTAATGACTATAATTATTTACGAGCTGGATATGATTGGATGTTGATGTGGAAATTAATTAACTCCGATAATATCAGGCGTCACCAGTCTCGTAGAATAACAGCGTAACTGCAGACTTGTAATTAAATAAATAGTAGTCTGATAACAGAAGTCATTTGTATGAGAGATTTTTGATGGGTAAACAACTAAGTATCTTAGCGCTCGGTACACGGTAGAGGCTAGCTGAGACTTCGAGCGTCAGACCGGTCAGATGACGTCACCGTAAAACTTGTAAGTCATGTGTACGTGAAACTGGTACTGATCCGAGCTCACTCATAATGTCATCTTTACACCTCAATTCTCGTAAGTACTTCGGCACTCATTAATTTTTTACACGTCACATAATACATGCTCAAGTCGTTATCTTAATTAAGATACGTTAATAACTGCATCTTTAACAGCATTTTTAAGAATTATCTTCATATTCTCATTGCTATCGCTTCGGGCTATAAAATTAAAAGACATTATAACCGCTTTAACCTCGTAGTTTGACGTATTTCTTTCGTAATAATGACGCAAATAATAATACTCTTATTAACTTTGATGACTGTAGCGGTTCCGCCTGTTACCCTCAGCCGTAATTCTAAGTCGGAGCGAGTGATTTATACGACCGGCGCGAATTTATTAAATCATTCATCATCGTTTGCTTTACGCCTCGTTTCGGTAGCGGGGGTGGTAGATGCAGAGGCTCGAGTGTAATATCAACTGGTAACCCTCTGGCTGCAGGGCATAAGACACTCACTTAAACCAAGCTTGCTCACTACACTTTGTATTTATTGTAGTACTTGTAGATGTTTTTATTTTAGGTAGATCGTCGTTATATTCGTAAAAATTGAATAAATTTAAAGAGTAAGTATAAAGTTTCTTGCGTCTCTATACGAAACTATGACCCTGGTAAGGGTCAACTAGATTCATTTCTATTTTTCTCTTGTAAATGACGTCAAAGCCGTTGATCCCGGCTGTCATTCGTAAATCTTTAACAGTCCTTATGGGTAGTCAGAAGCAAGAAAGCCTGACAACCAGTCTTACCAAGGTGTATCGTGTCACCCAGTAACTGGGTTTTGGAGATCAGATAGGCAGTCGTTCCATGTAAAACACTGGTATTCAGCTGAATCCTGTTAGACTGGAAACAGAGTCCAACATAGTTGGGAAGGGGCTACGCAAATGACGTCCTAAAGTGCCTTGAATGGTTGAACTGAAATTTAGACTTTGCGTCTTGCAGCTTCCAAGCCAAAAAGCTTAGATATTCTTGTAACATTTTCCTTTATAAGTCAATCATGCCTAAGATTGAGATATGCCAGGTATTGAAAGGGGTCGTAAACCTTCGGATCACAAAGACATTTTAATGTATCCCTTTTTATATTTATCTTTTCCCACATAACCTCACACTGTCCAGTCTAGGCTTTTGTGTTTTTCGTCCTTTTACCTATTAAATGGGGAATTGGTTTGTGTCCGTGTTATTTATTGTATGTCCTAGAAAGCGGTCACGCGTGCCATAATTAGGTTTATTGTGTGTAGGAATTGCTAAATTGAAATAAGATTAGCTTGGTTTTTTCAGGTATTTTGCTATATGCTTTACACATTTTGGGTCAATATTTATCATGAAAATGATATTTTTACAGTGGTAAGTGCTAAACTTTTTTCATTTTACAATCCTAACATAAAGATGTTGTAGCAGTTTTATCTGAAGGAAATACATATATACGAGTACAAAATATTCAACTAAATTAAAACATCATAAATATTAACCTAAAATCACTTAATTAAGATAATAAAATTTTCGCGCGTCGTTACGTTTTAACGGTGCGTCTGCGCAATTCTTCCGTCGTCATGTCATTGTCCGAATATTGTACATAAACACGGTCACCCAAATCCGCTGTGAACCATTCAATGATTATCATGTTTTTGGCACTTTGATGACTTTATTGTAACTGGTTACTTCGCCTTTTTTGGGGTTAAATTCCACTTTTGGAATGCCAAGTATATCATTATCGGTTTGACTTTTGTTTTGTCTTGGTTGTTGACCTGCTTAGCCGTGTGTGGGTGTGTGTGTGTGTGTTTGATAGACTATGGAGTGTTCCGTAGAGATAGGACTTATTTTACCTAATAAGGCAAGTGGTAATTACTTTACCAGTTTAAGAGTTAGAACCTCATAAGGTAATAGCGGGTGACGAGTACATTGCTTGCAGTACACTTTTGGGTTTCTGGAAAACGGTGGACGACCTTGTCTTACAGAAATTAATGAAAACAATACCTAGATATATCCTTCTGAACGAATGCAATTACTGTGATAACTACTGCTTCACCTAACGGAACAGTCGCAGGACCTTGACCGCCATTGGCTCCGGTTCAAACTGATCACGCGCAGCAATTTGATCAGCGAGCTCAATTTGATGATCACACTTAATAGCCCTGTGGACAGGATTTTATTTAGACTGTGTTGACTCTAGGTACCTATCTAGAGGTTTCCATTCTATAGTGATTGTTTAAAGGTTGATCTCATAATTGATGAATTTTCCATTCATCTACTCAACAAGTCGGCCATCTGAAAAATTATAATACACACAACTTCACATGTTCTCACACATTCTTCATTCTTATTCGTATATTGAAATTGAAAGACAATTTTCTAAAGAATCATTTAAAAAACATGCACAGTATTTTGTACTCTAATAGGAAATTAAATAAAATACTGAGGTATTTTTTTTAAAGACCCGTAGTAATAATCTTAACATTGTATTGTAAGGGGCTGGTCGGCTCTTCATGTGACCCGGAGGCTGGTCTATTCTTGGGTCAAACAATCAGCATTGCCATACAACGTGGCAATGCTGCCAGCTTGTTGGGCACGTGTCCCATTGATAGCGATGTGGACGAGTTTTGTAATGCCCTTTGAGCTCACCAATCCCCTTTTCTTGAATTGTACATAATTTTTATTTTTAAGATTAAAAAAAATAATTTCATACTTCAATCTGAAAAATAAAATTACATAACATTGTATTAAATTAGGATTACTTACTGATTATCCCTAGACAGTGTTGATGTGTGTTTTTTCTAAATATGCGACTATACAGCATCCTGAAACTATCAACTGACGTCGTAAAGAGCTGAATTCTACCCAACAAAACAAACAGACAAATACCTCTTGTTTATATTGCACAGCAATGAAATCCAAAACAAACTAATAATGCAGGCACACAACTTCAAATCGAATAGCTCTCGAATCGCGACAGAACAAAACGACTTGTACTCGTATACAAATCGATTATCTTCTCGATGTATGCTTCTCGATGGTGTAATCGATTCAACCCGCGCGTGGCCATAGGGGCCTTGTTAGCACGCGGTGGGCAAATTGATCGAGATCGTTCACACCTCGTGGCTTTGATGGCGTCAATGTTATGTGCCAATGGAGGGCCCTTTTAGTGACAATTGATGGGCGTTGTGTAGTTTTAATTGTGATAGAACATTTTCTAGGAAAATGTGAACGTAAACACCCCAGTTTTATTATACATTTGTTGCCAGTAATACAATGAACAGCGTTAGTGAAGACATTCAATAATTTATCTTTCATTATTTTCCCTCATACTCAACTCTTAATGACAATAAACATTGTGTTTCACTTTCAGGTGTGACAAAGGATCATAATTCACTTACCCTTCTCGCCGTCACAACAAAAACATCATGTAAAACATGTATCAACAGACAATTAAACTAAAACCTGGTGTAACCCCAGACGGCAGCACTTCCCGGTCGTCGCGACGTATCGACCGCGGGCGACGCCAGGTGAAGCTTCTATACTACGCTGGTATAACTAAACTGCACTACAGTGCACTTGCATAATTCGAAGCTAGAGCGACGCACGTAGGGTTGGCGAAGATTTTTATCTAGTCCCCGACACGTTATTTTGCTGGTGAGCTTATTTGGTGCCAGCCCACTCACCTTAGTCCACCGTTTCATTAAAAGTAAGCTGGATAATATTTTTTAACGCAAATTCGTTTACTGAACAATAATTCCATTACCTTATCTGATGCCGAGTCCCAAGCAGTATTTCAGCGAATTTACTAAGCTTTATTCAGCAATTTCAGATTAGATGAATTAGCACTCTCGGAACAGAAAATCTGAATCACTTTGTATTCCATTGCCTTTTACGAGTGGTTGTCCAACGATGAAATAGTCCAGTAAGGCAATGTACTGTGAAACGGAGCTAGGTGTCGCAATTTAAGTGCCTTTTCTAATGAACAGGACTTTTCAGGTTGAGTGCTGGTGGACCGTTGTAGTTAAATATTATTCACTTAAAAAGTTTTACCCGAGTTCTGGGTAAAACCTTGTCCGATGTGTTTCAAGTTTAGGTATGAGTGTGCTTTCAAAATGTTACAAACATTTCTGTTTAATATGATTTGTGAACACAAATAAAGCCCTGTAAGAGAAAATAGTTTAAGAACCGCAAATAGGCCATTACACGCGCTATTTTGGATTACGTTAGAAAAATATATACAAAACACAGACAAAGCACAATGATTTTATTGCACGTTTCAACAACGAATTACGCTATTATTGTGGCGAATCGCGATAACACATAAAATATGAGTACGACCTTCACTTGCCAGTTGTTACCCTGCTTTCACTTAGTGCCAGCCCTACAGATAACAGACCCGGATGCACTGGCGGACAGAAAAATGAACCACTCAAATATACTGCTTTATACTCCGCACTATTACTACGTTGTTAGTCTGAGCTCTGAGCGAACGCGACGTGTGTTTTTATATTTACATGCAAACCTTGTTATTCTAAGAAATATGCAGTTTTTTATGAGATTTAAAATTGAACGGAAAATAGAGTTTGCAAGTATTTTTAAAAGCTAGCTGTTGCAGAAAGAATGTGCGATTGTTGTAACTCTTAGAATCTTTATCAAAATATGGTTTGCCATAAATGCTCGCTCAAACCAATTTCACAGAGCACTCTTCTCGATTGAACACAGTACAACATTGCTCTCAGTAATCTCACAATAGCGTTGCGTCTCAAAGGACCAGAATCTCCTCTTTGCTCACTTGCATCAGAGCACTCGTGATATTTCCGAATTACAAATCGAATTGCAAGACGCACATGTTCCTTGAAGCAGTGATGCATATACAACAGACATTTCTACAAGTTTTCCATCTAAAAAGTAGAAAATAGTGCTAGAAAAATAGAGGAGAACTACAGATTTACGGTGTTTTCCGCTGAATACGTGAGTTCGCAGGAGAGCATAAATTACATAAGTTCCCGAGTCAGCTCGTCGGGTCAATAAAATTGGTTAACATAGTACCTATCCTGGGTTAATATCCCTATATAGCAATGCCTTTGTATAGCGTTAATAGGATAAACCTATGAGTGTTTAAGAAATGGATATAGATCACCAATTAAATTGTCTCGAAATGTACAATAAAATACTTTGTCATCAACCTACATCAATGGTGTCATCTTTGTCTCCAAAGTCATTCCTGTGTCCATTCACAAAACGTAAACAGTTGAAAATCATCGTGTCATCAATTCACGTGCCAACACTTATGGAGCCAAAAGACCAGTAATAAAAGAAAGTTAAACTGATTTAAGACCCTATCCGTTACTGTCAGTGTGCAGTGAGGTCGTAGTGAATTAATGTTATATAAGTGCAACTCGTTGCGATAGCTCCGCAGAACATCACAAGTGCTATGAGTGTTATGTAAGGCTTTGTAACCTTCAGCTTCTGTATGTATTCTGAAAGAATTGTCATGTATTAGATTTGAAACAAACACCTTCTTGAACGCTGTTGGTTGATCCATCAAAAGAGTTATGAATATAAATGATGAAGAGATAGATGAAAAGATAGATGAATTGTGAAATATTTAAACAAAAGTTTTATTGGTTCGTAATCATACACACTTGAGATCAATCGTACTATATCATAGAAGAGATCGTTAAGTAGTGTTGCAAACGTAAAAACTATAATAAATTGTTCCCAAAACATTGCCAGTTAACAATAATCTCTAATAGTCTCTTATTGCCAGACTGTGGAATTCACTGCCCGCTTCTCTGTTCCCCGATAAATATAATCTGGGTATCTTCAAGGCATGAGTGAACCGGTTTATCCTAGGCAAGCGTGCTCCACCTTATGCCGCAAGGTGAGTTGCGACCAAACACAACACTAAAAGAATATTAAATAAACTAGTAGTGTCTACTTCCTATACTTAGCCCGACGATCCATTTCTTCACAATATCTACTATACTAATACCATGTATTTATTCAGAAAGATAACCTTCAGAAGCTCTCTCTTGTCTAATAGAAATTTCTCGTAGACTATTCTGAATTGAATGAAGGTAATTGAATGTCTGAGCTCGATCCGTTCTTGTTACGTGTATGTACCCGGCGCAGTTGGCGATCTGTTCTCATTAACACTATTCTGTGCTCCTTAGAAGGATCTCTTTATTGTGTACTAGCGACTCGCCCAGGCTTCGCACGGCTGCAATGTAGACCAAACTATACGTATAAACCTTCGTCTTAAATCGCTCTTTATACATGCTGAAAAATCCGTTGCCGTTTAAAGATTTAACTTTTCAGACAGCGGGAACGACTTTGATTTATACTATCTAAAGATTAAAGTTATAGAAGATATGCAGATTCTGGATTGTCGCTTCCGTGTTGTTCGTATTTCAAGCTGCGATAAGCGATTTGCTAAGAAAACTATTATAATGTCACCAAACAGGTTTTTTCTTATGATTTCTAGATCTGATAAGATGACATTTATCTGAAGCCTGTTAAACGACTTGGATTATGAAGTGTTAAACATGTTTGAATTACCATTTGTTACAGTCATATAAATGGTACCATTTATGAGTCGCACAAGAGTATCCTTAATTGCATGTGTAATTGAAACGTTCTCATAAATAGCTGGTCTAACGGTGTTTAGCAAGTAGGTCAGGTTATGTGAAAGGTTTGAATACACACTTGTTTCGAAGAAAATGCGGATAAAATGTTCACAGACTTTGGCTTGTTCATAAAAATACACATTTTATGAAGTTCTTGCAACAAAGTCACTGGCAATTCTTGAGAAGTTTCCTTTTGTTGTAAAGGAGAGAAATGTGAAGCTTAAACATTTGAAGAACTTCTTTTTTGAACATGGATTGCATTGTGTGCTTATATTATTATCCTCTTATTTACTTGAAGCAAAATGTTTTCCTTTAATAATAAATGTAAGCTAATTATTTATTATAATAAATATAAATTACCTTTTGCCCGCAATTTTGTCTGTGTATTTTCCCCTAATTGTTTTGTTAATAAATTATGGCATAAAAACCTTCCTAGATAATTCTTCTTTCATTTGGTGAGAACTATATGAAAATTCGTGAAGTAGTTTATTTATGTATTTATTACTACTAATTACTAGCGACCCGCCTCGGTTTTGCACGTTTATTATTATCGTCATATTTCAACCAATTTACAGAAAATCTTAACAATTTATACACTCAACCTTCCTCTTAAATCAATCTATCTATTGCTGAAAACTGCATTAAAATCCGTTGCGTAGTTTAAAAGATCTAAGCGTATAGACAGCGAGAGTGACATTACCAAAATGTGTGAAGATTTGCAAGTGGGTGTAAATAATACACACCACCTATAACATATAAGGTGCTATAAAAATATCTGCCACGGCTTTAATGGGAGGTAGTATTGTGTTCAAAGATTACAATAGTGAAGAACTTTCGTACCCCAGAATAGTTAATTTAATTTGAGAAAATAAAGTAGTTTAATAAACATTGACTCTACTCTGCATAACGCGTTTCACAAATTACGCGCGATGTGTCGCTTCGTCAATGAAAACAACTGCTATCTCTTTCAATCTGTTCTGTGAATGAAAACTGAAATCAGCTGATTAGTTCGTCACTATCTAACCTACTAGGTACACAATAATACGCAGGGAAAAAAGTGTTTTAAAAGTGCAATTACTTACCAGCTACCGCATTCTTCCAAAAAACTGACGTAGGTAAATAAGATGATAAACTTCCCATCACACATAAAACAGGCTTTGGACTGACAAGTTAGTGTAAGAATCGCAATTTTTTTCTTATTATTTTTAAACAGTAGGTGCTTAGATTAATACTTAGGTATCAAATAACGATAAATTATAGTAACTTGGCGTGTTTAAAAGTTAATCATCTTATTTACAATAATTGCATCGTATTTACAGTTATTTACACACTCCCTACCTACTTATCTACAAAACTGTTGCACGAGTCCGCCTTCGCGTTGCACACAAATGTAGGCAAATGTAGTTCGGCAGAATATGGAGGCCTGCCTGCGTCAACCGGAGGCGGGTCAAAGCGGCCGTGTTCACGAAATCTGTACACGGCATCCAGAATGGTATGATGACTCACTCGCACACCAAACCTCTGCTGGTATAAGTTTACTGCATGCGCAGTTATGGAGTTACACTCGGTCACTCGCGGTAGCACAACACCATTTCAAGATATTCTTGATTGGAATACCGTCGTCTGGGAGGCATTTTTAAAGGAAGCGCGAGCGATTATCCCGTCGCTAACCGCTAATTAAAACTAACTTCCGAGCGGGCGGGGAGCGACCGGGCGACTGGCGAGCGGGCCGCGGGCGGTCGGCTTGCGCGTGCGACGAACGGGGTAGTGCGGGTCAGGCAGGGTGGGGGCGCGCGGCTCTTTGACGACGCGACGTCCCGACGAGTGCCGATGCGCAGCGCTCGGCATCGTTTGATAAATGTTAAGAATGGCAACAGTGTATGAACGGCGCCGGCGTTTTGCGAAACGATTGAATTGTACCTATTCGGTGCGGTCTGGCAACAGCAAGTCTACGTGATGGTTTTATGCGAATAAATCAATTCAAATTTATACGTACAATTTTTTGTATGAAAAAAAATATGACAAATGATTAATAATTTATCTTTACTATTGTAATCTATAAACACAATACTGTCTCCCATTGCAGCCGTGGCAGATATTTTTATAGCACCTTATATACACCCACTTGTTATACAGAAGTTATTAATAGTTTCTTGAATATGGCTTTTTTGGAGTTAACTATATCAAGATGAGATCATTTCTTCTTAAAATGACTTAGCATCCTACCAATGACTGAATTTTGATTGTAATTTGTACCTCTGTGTGGTACATCGAAAAACTGCTTGTCAATGTTCTCACTTAGTTTAGTTTTCAGATTAGCCTGAACATACAGTAATTCAGCGCAGGTTTAGGGTCCGTTCACACAGACCGGCTCGGAGAGGAGAGCAGATTTTTTATCACGACAATTTTTTGAAACAGAAATTTGAATTATTCTAATAAGGTTTATTTTTACATGTCATTTCTTTTATTATTGAGAAAGCTTAAAAGTAAACCTAACGCGCTTAGTGTGAAATAATAAGAGGAGTCGACCAGCTGCCTCTGATGACGTACTATTCCCCGCTCGCGCAGCCGAATGGCTCCGTTTGCATGCTGTTTCGCGCTCGCGCGGCCGACCGGCTCCGATTGCGTGCTCTATCCCACTCGCGCGGCCGACCAACTGCCGAATATTTTTAACCCACATTTTCTCTCCGCTTGCGTTTCCGTTTTTGTTTCAAATAATTTTGCTAACAAATATATTTCTTCATCGGAGCTATCTAAATCCATGACTCAATTTTAAAACACACGTTTATAACACATTGAAAACAACAGTTGGACGCGCTGAACTGGAGGTACACCGCCCTTGTGGAGCACCCGCTCGGCTCCGAGCGTATCCGTCCGGCTCCGAGTGCATCCGCTCAAAAACAGTGCTCTTCCAGCCGGTCTGTGTGAAACGGTCGTCTAACTCGTATAACTCGCGCCGGTCTATGTGAAAAGAACAGCGCCGGCCGATGCTCTCCCAGCCGGTCTGTGTGAACGGACCCTTAGTCCCATCTCGGCACCCATGAATGGATTTATCATGCCCATGAAACATTTTCATTCAAGGGGGCCGAGATGGGAAGTTGCCGAGATAGGACCAAACCTCAGCGCGGCGGGGGATTTTAATTTATAACATGTAGTGTATCGAAGTGAAGTTGTATCACTAGCAGTTGACCACAAAACTACAGACAATAGTTATTTTCCGTCGTAAGACAACACAAACTAATAATGACAGACTTAACAGATAAACGTAATTACGTTATTATCTTAATGAAGTAACGACACTGTAATAGTGCTCATTTAATCTTGGCTTATTCGGCTGTCTTCGACGTTCCGTTTTCATAAAGAATCGGATTTAGAAAAAGATTAGGATAGACAAATAATCTTATTTCTTTAAGACACAGGTCAGCAAAATAATACACCTTGAAACTAAGCAGATTATACCGAAAATCCATGCTTTATATTATAAATTCGAAAGTGAAGTTGTTTGTAACGCTTTCACGGGTAAACTACTGGAACGATTTTGATGAAATTTGGTACAAACTAAGCTTAAATCCCAAGAAAGGATATAGGCCATTTTTTTCCGTGACTTCATCTGCTTTCGCGATAAGCAACATACACGCGGACGGAATCGCGGGCCATTTTTATTATGTCAACCTTTACGCCCACTGCTGGGCATTGGTCTAGGATCTGCCGTAATCGCCATGCTTGGTCGATGCATGTTGGCGATCGCAGTAGGTGTTATGGTACTCAGAAGGACGCCGCTGCCCATCCTCTGGTCAATATCCCTCTGTCGCCTTCTACGACACCCACGGGTAGAAATGGAGTGAGTGATGCTCTTCGCGACCGGCAACACACGATTTGTCGCGGGTCAAAGCTAGTTAATATTATTTTCTTTGCGTGGTGACCCTTGAAATTGCTCATGAATTTTACACAATGTATCTCCAATTCAATTTGCTAGTTGTTTCGGACGAATAAATGAACTGACCCAATACTCATTGACCCATTTCCTTTTAGTTTCCAAAAATGAGGGAATCGGTTCCAATAAATACAAAACTGTTTTGTTTGGATACAAATACATTGAGTTTAATTGATAAACACGAAACGATGAAAACTGAAAATACGTTATTCATTCTAGTTAGCGTGGCAAGTTAAAAAGTACGACTCATTTAATTTGCAAGCAAACGTACGAACTGGAAAACAAGAAGATTATAGATACTTCAACTCATCTGTGCACACAGATGAGTTGAACTCGACGACACGGTTGGCGCAGTGGTTGAGCGATTGACTGCTGCCGGCTGCGCTGCGTGTCGCGGGTTCGATTCCCGCACGGCACAAATATTTGTATAGCCTACAGACAGTTGTTCCGGGTCTCGCTGTTTGTGTATGTGATTTTGTATGTTTGTCAACGCACCCACGACATACGAGAAATTCCTAGTGTGGGGCAAAGTTATTTTTTTTTAACAATAGAACTATCTGTACTAACGTTGCGTGCACAAGCACTTGGTTGTACATGTACAGTACGCAAAAGAGATAAGTATCCATGTCGTCGGGAATAGTTGAAGATTTCTTAGAAACCAATGGGGGCTTTCAAATGAAATTTTATTAAATCATTGAACTGTTTATTCTCTATACATTGTATTTTATTTTATTCATAAAAACCTATCGGTTTCTAAGTAAATTCAACTGTTTCCGGCGACATGGATACTTATTTCCTTTGGTGACCGTACCTACCTACTTGAACGGTTTGGCACCGAAGTGAGTGCTGCCGAGACCGGTGAGTGTAAACAGGTCACTCTCTACTCACTTTGTATAATCTTTCATTGCTATGAAGTTTTGTTTAAACTCTTAGCATTAGGAGTTAGTCTTTTTGCGATGAAAAAATGAGGTTTGAGATGACTTTATTCTCATAATTACTTCACTTACATGAGAATATTAAAATTATGCATAAATTCTTTTGGTAATAAACATTATAATGAATGTTGCAATCACGGTTGCAATGTTGGCTCAAATACGAGAAAGCAAACAAGTGCTCGTGAAAATGCCTCAAAAGACCAATCCCAATTTTACTGCAAACACCAACATTAACTTAATTTATCTGCTTTCGATTCTGCATTGTCTTTGATATTTGTAATAATATCATATTATTGACACATAACCTTAATTTCGCATCTACATTTATAACAGTAAGTACCTACACGGGCTACATGCGATAATACAAAGACCAAACCTTTCGTACAAACGACGAAGATTGATGTAAGCGTGCAAGATTAATCTGTTGCACTCAATTTTTTACCTCAGTTTTTTGAACCATCGACCCGATCGAGTAAGTACCAGTCTACCAGTACTACCCGTACGTGTGGATACAGCTCCGCAAACCGATAGCTCTGACGTCACTGCACAAATGCATCGCGTTCGCACACAATGTGTTATGGCCACTCCTGTTGAAATAAGGCGCGACGCAGATGCGAGACTTTTACCTCTTGCGATTTTTTTTGGGACATCGACATTCCTACCGCGCTATTTCCAAACCTAAAATTCCTGAAAGCCAGAGTTTACATTGGCGACCAGCAGAAAAGTATCGAGGTAATGAAGCTCGACGCGTCCCAAAGAAACATTACAACTACATATATTGGAACCTGCAACGAAATTAATCGGAAAAGAACAACGAAGGAGTAAGAAAAACAAAAGTGTTTTGCAACTCGTTTAATTTTGGGCAGTTCTTATAGTGGTCAAACGTATGCCTATCAATAGATAAAAAAAAAAAGTTCTGTTTCTATCGTGTGGATGGCTAAATACTGACATTTCGTAGGTTTAATAAGTAATTTCCTTGATAGCGCATTGTAGATGGATATAGCTCTAAAATCACGTCAATTCAGCGCAAAAAAATCACTTCTAGTACTTTGCCCGTGACTTCGTTCGCGTGAATTTTCTTACGGATCCCTAATATTTTACTAAATATAATGCCTTTCTGCACTCAGGGATAACTTAGCCTGCTATTGGTAAAACAATTTTTGAAATTAGATATGCATTTTCCAAGACTACCCTCCACATACAAACTTTCAAACAAAAAAAAAGCTTCTTTATAATATGTATTAGTATAGATACAAGCCTCATTGTAACAGCAGCACTACTTCGTGAAAAGCAGAGATTAAAAATCTGTTTATACAGGGCGGGGACGACGATACGACAAAAAATTAAAATACTGGTAATACTATGTAGTTCATAAGAATATTTTGAAACTATCAAATAAATCCTAAAAACGAAATTAAAAAAAAAGTTCAGATATACTAAAGAGCATATAAATGTAACCAAAATAAAATACCATATATGAAATATTGGTTTTCTAACTTGTGAGAAGAGCGGCAACTTGTGGCGTCATAATTTAATATTAATGCTCAATAAAATAAAATGCTCAATTACACCAAATTCTACCATGATCATTTTTTGTGCTATTGCCATCCCCACCCTAGATACTTAGCTGTGTAGCTTAATAACAGAAATTAACAATGAAAATGAGCGTTGTCTAACTCAAACTAGAAATTCATGAGCAACTCTTCCGATCACAGACCACAGCTGCTAAAATTCGCTCGTGTGCTGAAGCCCTAACGACCGCTCCCGTATCCAATGAGTAAGTCATCACGTTTGCGTAGTTATTTTTATCCAGATGGGTGTTGCCGTCCGTTGGTTTAAATTTAACAAACTAACCATCAATTCCAGGAAATTATTAAGGAAAATTACCTTTAGTTAACTAGGAAAATGTCTTAGAAATTTTGACAAAAACCGTTGGTTTATTTAGCCAAAAAAATAGTTTTATACAGAATTTTTTAAATGTAGGTTTACAAACAAAGTTCATGCTGTAAATCTAATCTGTACAATAATAGTTATCACTATATTTGTTAAACTAGGTTGTAATTGTACCTGTATCTTAAGAGGTAGTGTGCTGGCTGGAGTAAAACAACATGAATACGATCTTGTTACATTAATGTTTTGTATGATTGACATAGACGACTATCCACCAGCCAGCCTATAATAGTCCCACTGCTGGGCAAAGGCCTCTTCTCATACAGAGAAGGTACGAGCATTGATCACCACGTGCGCTCAAGGTGAATTGGAGATTTCAGACTTATCTTATTTAATATTCCAGGTCTTCACGATGGTTTCCTTAGGTCAGACCAGACCTACTGAATATACACACAAAATTTCATAAGAATTGGTCAAGCCGTTTCGAAGGAGGTGTCAAACACTGTGACACGAGAATTTTATGTATTAGATTAGGTATTTTGTTACTAATTTAATTACCTATATGAAGATTGTGGGTTGGCTCGCTTTGGCAGTAGGTATAAAACTCAAATAAAGAAAATCCAGTCTTGTTCGATGTTTCAATATTTAAGAAACTTTTTTTTTTTTTTTTTAACGTGGGTAAATCCTCATGGACTGTCTCCCGTCTGGGGAAGACGGCGGGGTGTGCCGGACTCTCCGGCTAAAACCACCACGGTGTTCCTCGACTGACCTATGGGCGGGGGTACGGGGTAATGTTAATGTTTGTGATAACCTAATAACAAAATGTTCACACTTCTAATGAACCACGGATATATGTAGTGAACCAATTGTATTGACAGTAGTCGTCATAAAATTCGCCGAATTTAAGTTGTACAAATAATTT
The DNA here is from genome assembly GCA_947361185.1 of Charanyca ferruginea. Classification (NCBI taxonomy): domain Eukaryota; kingdom Metazoa; phylum Arthropoda; class Insecta; order Lepidoptera; family Noctuidae; genus Charanyca; species Charanyca ferruginea. The sequence goes on along the minus strand of OX376071.1, from coordinate 925,785 downwards.
CCTGTTCGTCATACAGATATTGAACATCCTAAAAATGGGCTTATATTAGGAGAAAATATGCGTTATTGTCATGGCACAAAGGACCATGGGGTTGTGTACACTTCTAGCATTTTCCAGTTCCAGTGTTAAACCACAAGTGTAATAGTAAAATACCGAGACCGCACCCTACCGCTTCATAAAACGTCTCTCTATAACCCTCATGATATTTACGACCAAGTTACTACTTATACAAGTTTAAATATTAAATTATAAACGGAAACTTGAAACTGAAGTTCTGGACTACATTAGCATATAGTACCTCACACCTCGGCACCTAGGTTCCAAACTTTGAGCCTAAGTTCGTCGCTTGAGACACTGAGTTTGAGTACTACTCTGATAATGTAATAATAGGTGCCAAAGACTAAGAGTTAGTTTAGTCAACTAATTTAAATTAGGGTATTGATACACCTAACTTCTGCCATTATTCATGCATTAAAGAGTAAACTATCTATCGGAAAACTCAGAAGACTAAGTTTCAAAATAAAACATTATAATAATAATGGACTCATTTTCAAGAGCCTCGACCAACACCTAAGAAGGCTCTCGTTGGGCAGCTGGATCAAGGGTTTGATACAGAAAGCGGTACTCCTGGACACGGCGCGTATAGTCAGGAGATTCCTCTCTCAGGAGCCCTGACCACCGGTAGCTTGGACCCTGTTCCCGATATTTTTTATATTTTTAAATGTTTTTTTTTACTAATATTTAAAAATATAATATAATATGTGTAAGAATCGAATAAATGTGAATAATAATAATATATGCGGACATTTCACACATGGCCATCTGGCCCCAAACTAGGGAGACCCTGTACTATGGGTGTCAGACAGCTGATATACATACACAAATACATACATAGATAAACAACACCCAGACTCAAGGCAACCACAAGTGCTCATCATACAAATATTTACCCTGGGCGGGAATCGAACCCGCAACACGCTGCGCAGCAGTCGATCGCTCAGCCACTGCGCCAACCGTGTTGTCATCATATTGTCCTTAAATGTCAATTTTTGGTCCTTCGGCCCCTGTAAGGGCTCGTGGCTAAGTAAAAGCCGTACGAATTCATCTGTCTTGGTTAAGCTACGCTTTCCGCGGTCTATCCGTGGATGGGTGACCATCCATTTCATATCGAAACCCCTCCGTGCCTCGGAAAGCACGTAAAGCTGTTGGTCTCGACTGTCATTCGTAGATCTTTGACAGTCGTTATGGATAGACAGAAGCCAGAAAGTCTGACAACCAGTCTTACCAAGGAGTATCGTGTTACTTGGTAATTGGTTGTGGAGATCAGCCAGGCAGTGGGTCATGTAAAACACTGGTATTCAGGTGCTTTCGGTTAGACTAGACACCGATTTCTAGGCATTGATGATGTCCTTCTGTACAGTTCCTACAAAAATTTAAAGGAAATTTACCTATTAACCCTATAGTCTAACGTGTGAGTGCGGTGGTCCTGACCAGACAATGGCCCACTTATTACAGTGCCCAAAGTGCCCCTACACCTGCACCTTAGATTACACTAAAAACGCCACTAATGCTGCGATAAATGTGGCTACCTACTGGGCCCAAGGAGTCTAGCATAAAGGAAAACCATCGATTCGAAAAGAAGAAGAAGAACCCTAGTCTTAACGCCACGACTCGAATAATGAAGAAATATGCTGCAAAGGATAGAAAATGTTTAACACAAATTTCCAGGATTATTCTTAGAATATTCATTAATTAAGCTTTACTCTACTGTAAATAAGCAGGTATTCCTTTATTTACGTAAAGCTAAAGATAACAGTTATTACATCATTTTCCTCCATTGTTTTCTTATTGCGATGTTCATTTATCCTGTTTTTCATTTCCTTAATGTTTAATTGTATTTTGTTACAGGTAAGAAATATCTCACATTACAGAAAGTTGAAAACAGGAAGCGTAAGTACCGAGACGATTAATTTAACGACATTCATATCTCATGAAGTGTTCAACATAATTACTTCTCCGTAATAAAACTGTTCTTTAGACGATTCGTCTTAATTATGTAAGTGCCTTACGACTGCAATTATTGACAATTTAAAGCTTACTTACCACATCCTTTTGAAAAGACTGAAAAAGAAAAGTCTTTCCAGAAATTGACAGTGACTAGGGTATTTTACTCTATACGAGAAAAAATCTATAAATATGTTATTGAGACAGTTTAGGCATAAAGCAGTCGGAAAATGTAAGTTTTAGTTCATAAAATAACAAAACAAATTTTTAAATTCAATTCAAAGTTTTCAGTATTTTTAATCTGTTATAAAACACTGTGAAATAGTAGCGGCCATGTTATTACGCCATACGGCTGTGTAAACAAAAAATTGTCAACTGTCAGTGAACCGATTGGCGTAATATAGGCTTTGTACTTTTATTATTTTTGTAACCAACGTAATTTTTTCATTACTACACCTATTACAAAATATGCTTTTAATTATTTTTAAATGATATACAATTATCATATTTAATATCAGCTCATTTGATACAAAACGAACTGACGTCATTTACGCTGAGCAATATGGCGTCCAGTAAGAGGCGTTTTCGTCAAACTACGCGCGAAATTTGAAAATTGAAAATTTTGATGCATTTTTATGGCACTTATCGATTGAATAAAAATTTTGTGTTTTTTTTGGTGGCATATTAGCACTACAGAATTTTATTGAGACACTTTTCAAAAATGGGTGTAATACCCTATTGAAATATTTTTAGTAAGTTCCTGCTAAAGTTTTCGCAAACTGGTGCAGCAAACTTAAGTTATAAAAATGCTTTCAGCATAATATCCTAAGATAGCCGCTGAGATAGAATTCTACAAAGAAGCAGAGTTTAAAACTTACCCGTAAAGCCCATACATCAGTTTCGCAGTTTATTGTTAAACGACGCAGACCGTAACTGAGGCACGCGGCGTAGCACCCCTCAAACTCAGCAGGGTATCGAACCCTGGTGGCGCGTTGGCAAGAGACTGCGACAGTTTGGCGGGATGCCTGCTCGCCGTGCCAGCCCTAGCCTCGCTTATTGCATTCCCAACTATGACCTGATGTGACGTAGATGACGTAATCACGTAACTGATGCATCGTTTAAAAATGGAAGGTAATACCCGCCACATCGGTTATTACCTTCCATTTTTAAACTTTGAATATGGTATTTTGAAGTTGACAGTTACCAAGTTCTCTTTTTTTCCTTCGCCCTACTCGGGCAGGCTAAGGTCTTGGACCATACCGCCTCGTCTTCAGTGCTTATTAAGTATCCTTCTTGTCTAAAAATGAGGCCAAAGCTTCGTCTCCAGTTTCATCGTTCTTGTCCAAAAGTAAGTAAAGCCGAAGCCTCGTCTTCAGTTTCATCCTTCTTGTCCATTACAAGTTCTCAATCTAAAGTAGTTGACAGTTGCGATCTTTTTACTTTTAAATGGCTTCAAAATTAGGTTAATGACGTTCGGATTAGTTGAAGTAACTTGACAATACTTTATCTATCATGGCAGACAGTGACAAACTGTCATTGACTGTGCTATCATCAGCCAATAACATAGTTACAGTCTACTACTATACCTTTTGACATGACAATGAGCCCAAGTGGCTGTTAAATTCGATACAAAAACGAACACGCAACCGTTTGATAAGGAAAGTAGGTTGCCTATACCCTATTCAAGTCATCAATACTCTTCATTATGTCATCTAAACGGGGTCCTTGGCCATCAGAAATAATATATAAACTTACATTATAATAAGGAAAAGCTCATTAATTGAACCCAACGTGGACAGAAGCACACATCCCCCATTACAGTTGTCAGTACACGTAGAACCAGTGAGATTAGCGTCAGTTATCCTAGTTGATTACATCCAGGTGGATGGTAGCCATTAATCTTGGTGTCAAGCCAATGGAGTCTTCCTCGCAATTAAGTTTGATAATCGCACCACCTGACGCGTGGAAGCCTGATAAATCATGGACAAGGTCGTTGGTGATGCCGGTTACAGAACGTCTAGGATTAGTGTGTGGAGTGTGTATGGTTCTGAAGTTAAGGAGGAACTTAGCAGGTTCTGTTCCCCGATAAATATAATCTGGGTATTTTCAAGGCACAAGTGAACCAGTTCATCCTAGGCAAGCGTGCTCCATCTTAGGCCGCATCATTAGGTACTTAAGATCAGGTGTGTTGCGACGAAACGCAAGCCTATTTGTATCTAAAAAAGAGGTCCTGCCCGCAGGAATAAGAATTAATTTGTGGGTTTGTGTAAAATTTTATTTGTCCCCTCTTTTTCGTCGAGTATTAAAAATACAGTAAACTGGTCAGGCTCATTCACAAGGCTGAACCAGTCATACTACAGATGTGAACAGGAAATTACCTTACAATGCACCGGTGCATGTTCGGACTGAAATATTGCACCGGAAACAGCAATGTATATTGATCGTGCCCTTTCACAGTTCCGTACATGCCCCAAATACTTGCTGCTGCTACTTTGTGCGCATATTGACTACATTGACGGATTCCTTAAAGTATTCAGAGGTACCTAATAATCCTGAAGCTTTAAATATGATATCACTAGCTACTACAGGCGACTTCGTTAATACGTCCAATATTTCCAGACATTACCTCGCACAGTTAATAAAATAAAATAAAAAAAGACTGTCACCTCTTAATAATATTATAGGATACAATTCACACAAAAGAATTTAATTAATAACTCGTCATCATCACCAACCACCGCAGCTATGGTAAAAGCACTATAATTCGCAGTTTGCCGAACCATTAAATCGAAAAACAACGTCCAAACTCCGCCAAAATTATAGAAAAATAACAGCCATTACGGAACAGGCCTTAATTGAATCAGGGAACGGTACACCGTTGATAGGGGCAGTTCATCATCCTACCCTCACACCAGGGCATTATTTTTAAGTTTTCCCCTTATTTGTCTTTTCGCAGTCTCTCAGGATTTACGAGCTTGTCCGTTCGTTTGGAAATCTGTAAATAATCTAACTTTTTGGCCGGAGCTTCGCTGTCATTCGGCGGACTTATTAAAAAAGTTTAAGGCTCTCTTTATTGTTAAAGAATTAAGTATGTTGCCTTTTTGTTGTTCGCCTTTGTTGACTTGACGGCGTACACAACTTCTTTATGTACTACCCTTTGATAAGTAGTTATTAAAGGTTTGGGCCTCGTTATTTCTAAAGTTTTTGAGATATTTATTTCATTTGGGAAAATAAACAGTTACATAGAAGTCATAAGTACATAAAAGTATGATAAATATTTAAAAAGTGTGTACATGCGTAGATCAAATACAGAGTTTTAAGCAACTCTTTCTTGGGAGAAAAACCGAAGTAAAATGATAAGAGGAAAAACTTTAGAGGTATAAATATAAAAACACATTCCTCAAGGATGTATATTCATAATAACCTACTTACTATTATAGACGTGAAAGTTTGTAAGGATGAATAGATGTTTGTTATTCTTACACGCAAAAACTACTAATCGGATTTTGATGATATGCTACAGTAACATAACTTATAGATCATAATAACACATAGGTTATACTTTACTGAAGATATTGTATAATATGGAGGTGAAATCGGGGAAGTACAAAATCCATGCGGGGAGAAACTGCGAGCGGCAGCTAGTAATGATATATGATTACTACCGTTTTCATAAGAAACTCTTTCTCTACTTTGAGCAAATCTAACATCAGTGCTTAAGTCAATCCTATCTCGACACAATCATAACAATGCTACCTTGATATTTTTGCACAAGCTTCACCATCACCTTTCTCTCACAGTCATCATGTCAGCTTATTGTCGTTCACTGCTGAACGTAGGCCTCCCCCCAGAGATCGCTAACCAACCCGGTTTTGGACAGCCCGCATCAATCCGCTGCCAGCCATCTTCTTCAAATCGTTGGTCCATCGTGCCGCAGGGCGCCTCAAAGTACGCTTGCCCAAACGTGGTCTCCACTCTAAAGCGTGTCTGCTCCATCTACCGTCTGTTCGTCTGGAGATATGGCCAGCCCACTTCCACTTCAGTGTGCTGATTCGACCTGCACTTCGAATTAACACGCTGAAGTGGTAGTCTTCCTTATCAAAATCCTCCTCTATTTCGTTCATATTACCATCACATTCAGTTATCTTCTTACATCACGCTGGGTAGGTGCGGTCTAGAATAGCAACATCTTCAGCTAACTTTGTATTTGCTTAATAATTATGTCTGGTCTCGCTAATGGTACAGAGATGTGATGTTAAAGTAAATATTTGCTTCTACTCCCGGGATAGGGCTGCCAGCTTCGGATGTACTGTAATAGTCTTGCCTCCTCGGTCATTTAGCAGGATACTTGGTTCATGAAGCAGGATTCTATCATTTATCTATCGTTTAGACGGAGGAGGTGGTGACAGTTCTCCGTTTGACATAAGTATTCCCGTTTTTTTTTTTTGCGGTGTTGGAGAATTGATCCTACTTTACCCAAAAAGGATGGAACAATTTTTAGCTAAGGGTCAGAAGCCAGAAAGTCTGGCAGCCAGTTTTACCAAGGCGTATCGTGTTACCAAGTGACTAGGTTGTGGAGGTTCGACATGCAGTCGCTCCATGTAGAACACTGGTAATCAGCAGCACCCGGTTATACAGGAAGGGCTAGGCCGGCAGATGATTTTCACAGATATTCTTCCACTTATTAAATAAGCATGCTGATAAGTGGTTGAACAGGCTGTAGGCAAAACGTGACAGCCCTATCCCGTAGTAGGGTACATGTGTGCAATGACGTCACCACATCGACACTCAGCGTGTTGTTGTTCGCAAACAAACCAATTTGTTTGCAGACATGTCGAACAGAACCGATTATGGCTCTCACCATACCATATAACTGCTATAGCAACCACGGCTTGTTATAAATGTAAATTGGAGAACTAAACCACGTATTTGTGCTTTCATGTTTTGTGGGTTATCGATAAAATTAAAGACGCTGTCGTTAATGCGACGGTGAATTAAATTCTAGATTTCATTTCGTAGGTGAGGCAAGATAGTCGGATTTAGCTGATACAACAACATACTTGATATATACCCATAGCAGTTATTTCGACATTTTTATTCTGTTACCTATAATAATAATAAAGAGCCTCGGTCAACATCTGAGGAGGCTCTCGTTGGGCAGCTGGATCAAGGGCTTGATTCAGAAAGCGGTACTCCTGGACACGGCGCGTATTGTTAGGAGATTTCTCTCTCAATTACCACCCACCGGTAGCTTGGACCCTGTTCCCGATACCGGTGTGCTACTATTTTTTATATTTTTTGAAGTTTTTTTTTCTAACATTTAAAAATATAATATAATATGTGGGCACATTTCACACACGGCCACCTGACTCCAAACTAGGGAGATCCTGTACTATGGGTGTTAGGCAAGGCAGACACAAATCAAATTCAAAGTCAAAGCATTTATTTCAATTAAACAATTTACAGGCACTTTAGAATTGTCAAAGAGTCAGTTAGTTAGTCAGAAAAATGAAGCTAGTTGCTCGTTCCAAAACGTAGCGTAGGTCTCTATGGAACGAGCAAGAAACTCCACGGACACTCTTTTAAATGAAGTTTTTACAAAATACTGATTACATTATTCACGTTGCTTCTATATGTGAAAACAATGCAAAAAAAGAACCAACATAAAAGCCATGGCAGTTATCAGTTGACCCATCTCTACTGACAGCGCCCGTTCATAATCAAATACATTTAAATACATACGTATGTAGATACACAACACCCAGACCAACTATGAGTGTACCATAGAGTATTCCACTACTGACTCCACAAAGATCACAGTGGTGTCACCTCTGTCGGTTCAATGTCAGTCAGCGTTGTTACAAATGCAAAGCACGTCATCGAATGTCAGAATATCTTCAAGTATACGCCGGGAATGGAACGTCTTGCTGACGTCTGGGAGAACATTCCGATTTGTATTACTCAGAAAAAGCAAACCTCAAAGCCTGTGTTTATTTACGGTTTCAGACTGTTATTGGTTCTTATAAACAATGATAATTTTACCAGAATATGCGCTATACTAAGGACTATTTAAACCACTAACTTTGTACGGCAGCTACAACTACTATTCAAAGTGCTACGGGAAAAGCTTCAGCGAAGAAATATAGCTGAACGGAGAAAACATTCTGTTGTTTATGTCTGCGAAGTATCCCTTGTACCTTTCTCCTTATTCAAGATAAAAGCGTTCAGTGCGCATCCAACAATTACGAAAACACAGAATGTTTCTGAATAAGATATGATATGAAACTTACTTCATATTAAAAGTAATATTATTTTAGACCCTGTGCCAAGCCAACAAACAAAATATAACAAACTAATTAGACGGTAGATAAATCCTCGACGGTCATTATTCCATAAATTCTCGCTAACTGCACCTTTGTTTTAATTAAATATTATTCTCAGAGAAAAACGCGTCTTGTTTCGCCTCCTATATTTTATCCGTACCTGTTTCCTGGGTTTTCCATATTTTCTGGTCCCTGCTCGCCGGGGACGGTGGGAGGCACGGCACTTCACGGCAGTCGCCGACGGGCGCCAGTCGCGGCCGGTCGCGTCGCCGCGCTCTCCTCTTTGTTCCGACATACAAACATCTTAAATAACTGATGTGGTCCAAATTATCTTTAATCGTGATTCTTCACTATTCTATAATAAACTTTTAGTGGGTCGTCTTTGACTATTCACATAATTTAGCTGACTGTGGTTTCATGAATCGTTAAACAGTTAAGTGCCAGGTATAAAGGTACTTATTAATCACTACATTAGGTTGTAAAAGGCATCATTTAGTTGAGAATCTAGTAATGTGACTTTGATTAACAATGGCATAGCAACAATACAAAGACACTGGTCTTCCACTCGAGGAGTTGTGAACAAGTTTTGATTAATTTTGGCTCGACGGTGTACTTTGTATTAAGTTAGTCTATTTAATGCCTTGATTGATGCCATACGTCTTCATAAAGTCAAGGATTTCACGACTTGGCGTGATTCGGTTTATTTAATAAGAATATTAAGTACTCACGTAATAACAGCGTTATTACACAAAATAATACTAAGCCTCGCTGTGACCTTAAGACATACCGTAAGAAACACAATTATATTTAATTAAAACCCCCACAATGTAAAATTGTGTAAACATTTTCTTAAAAAGTATATCAAGGGAAATTCTTGGAGCGAGCAAAAAAATGTATAGCGAATATTTCGTTTGGTTGTGTTATTGCAGAAATTTCCTCAATGCGTCCTTCCCGGGACGTTTATTCGCAGTAAAATCTTCGATATTCGCTCCGAGACGCTTTATTGATGCATAAAGGAACCGATTGTTGCTTTTACAAAGACATCTATTATTTATTTTTATACGTTTTGCTTCTACGTATTTTACGGGAATTACTCTTATTAGATCCTGGTCTATTACCTCTGAAATTAAAACTATAAATGAATATACTAATGATACAAAGTGCTGCTTAATCACAATCAGCGATCTCCTTCAGACAACCTTAAAATAAAAATACGTAGTAGGCGCCAAGCACTCCTGTAGCGAAGCAGTAAATTATGCTCCACGATATGTTTAACTAGCGACCCGCCTGGATTCGCACGAGTGCAATTTAATAAGAAAAGAAATGAGAACCAGAGGATGTTCAAAAAAAAACTTTCATTCAAACTTTGTCCTGACAATGTATTACGAGCACAACAAAAAATTGCCAAAACGGTCGAATCGTTCTCAAGCAATGATCTTTGACATGTGGCAATTGATTTTATTTATATAGAAGAAGATAGATTTTTCACGGTTATAACCTATAACCAAAAATAAGCTAAAAATCCAATTATGCAATATTTTACATTCCCTGACTTGCAGGACAAAGGGCGATAGTCTCGTGAGGTTTGTGAGTCTTTACACTTTTTAACCGACTTCAAAAAGGAGGAGGTTTTCAATTGGGATGTTTATATATAAATATTTTTTTATGTATGTTCGGGCATAACTCTGTCATATATACACGGATTTACAAATTTTTCTTTTTGTTCGAAAATCGTTTGTTCCGAAATGGTCCCATATAAATTTAATCAAAATTGATTCACCTCTTTTTGAGAAAATCAACAAAATCCCAAAAAAATACATAAATGACGTTTGAGTTTCTTCAATCTTTGGAGGAATTGTAAGTCCTCCAAAGATTGAAGATCTCTGTTTTAAGTGTGTCGCCGTTTCTTAATGGATTTGGATGTTAAGGTGCAGCGCAGACGGCACACTTTTTGTGCGATCGAGTCTGCGGCGCACAAAAAGTCTACATGGCGCGCAAAAAGTCGGTCGCGGATTTTTCACAGACTCAACGCACACGACGCACATCTTCGATCATTCTGTCGGCAGAGCTAGACGCTATGGAAATCGTGCAGAGATCGCGAAGTATTATTTTGTACATGAAGTACAGAAAAAGAAGAAGAAATAGATAATTTTTTGTGCGCCGGACTTTTTGCGCGTCGTGTGCGTTACTGCATATAATTGCATAGGTTCTATTTTCACAGACTAAAAAGTGCGTCACGAATAGTTTGTCGTCTGCGCTGCACCTATAGCAATACTCAAAAGCGGAAAATAATAAGTTATTTCAAAAAGAAACTTTAGCACAGAACACACATTACTTTAGTTTCGGAAGTCGGTAGCAATATAAAACAACACCAGAAAGCCACCGCCACCGACTTCCGAAACTAAAGTAATGTGTGTTCTGTGCTTAAGTATTTATCACTTTTTAGTTTTTGAAGCCGGTTTTCTTTTTTTTTTTTTAAAGACTTTTTATTATTCTGAAATGTTTACTCCCACAGTTTCTTAGAAAGTAGATTCTATTAAATAGTAATAAACCCAGACGGACCCTTTTCTTTTATTTCATTCCTCCGTTCCAAGTTGTTTAATTTTTTTGCTTCTAAACGTCAGATCTTTAAACATTTCCTGTTGGATTCTTCCGTAGTGTTTAAGACAAAGTTTTCTTTTAACTGACTGTGAAGTTACCCTTTAAGAGAAACCTCTTAACGGGTACATTAAATTAAACCGCGATAGACTTGACTGCGGTCATTACCCTCGATTCTTGTAAGGCTGTGTCCAGGAATGGATTCTGAAAGGTTCATTCGTATAATTATGCTCGTTGCTTCTTACATAAACATGGGAACTATGACAATCTTCCAATAACGTCACTGTACAATTTCGTCGAATACTTTGGAAACAAACGCAGCACGACATCCATACTTTTCCATACTATACAAAATTATAAAATTTACAAAATCCATACCTCTGTCTGTTACGCTTTCACAATGAAACGGCTGAACCGATTTTGATGAAATTTGTCACTAAGATAGCTTGAACCCCGGGGAAGGACATAGGCTACTTTATATCCGGGAATTCGACTGCATTCGCTATAACCAACATTCACGCGGACATACGCGTCCCTTCCTTCCATACTTAATATTGTAAATATGAAAGTAACTCTGTCTGTTACGCTTTCACGTGAAACGGCTGAGCCGATTTTGATGAAATTTGGTATGAAAATGGCTTGAACCCTGGGGAAGGACATAGGCTACTTTGTAATCAGCAACGTCGTCAGCATCCACGATAACCGACATTCACGCGGACGAAGTCGCGTTCAGAAGCTAGTATCATATATATGTAGAACAGGCTATCATCATCTGCCTAGCCTTTTCCCAACATTGTTGGGGCCAGCTTCCAGTCTAACTTGATGCTGCTGAATACCAGTGTTTTACATGCAGCGACTGCTCGTCTGACCTCCACAACTCAGTTCTTCGGTAAGACTGGTTGTCAGATTTCTGACTTCTGTCTACCCATAACGACTGTCAAAGATCTACGAATGACAGCCGAGAGCAACGGCTTTACGTGCTTTCCGAGGCACGGAGGGGTTTCAGCACAAAATATAAAGGGTACAGCTTAGAAGGACCGCTCCCGCCATCTTCAAAAATAATTACCTAAACTTGCCAGACTCACTAGGGTTGCTACTGTATTGACTCTGTAGGTTTTATTTGTGACAATATGAAATTTTATTGGCACTGGTTGGAACTCTTTTGCAATTTTTTATATCATTTTTTTTTGTTCGTCGTGAAATGTCAATGCCTCTCATTTATTCATTTAGACAATACGTGACAGTCGAGTCTGAAGTCTGCTTGAAACTGCTTGAGAATGCCTATAAACGTAATGTCAATGTGTGCGTGGTAAAAATGGCGGTTTGTTCTGAGTGGTCTCTCTGCTCGGGCGCGACGCGACGCAGCCATACGTACTTTGTGGTCTCAGTAGGAAATGAATGGCTACCCATCCACGGACCGACCGCGTCAATCCGTGCTTTTACTTATCTACGAGCCCCCCCTGAACAGTCCATGTGGCAGAAATAATACTCCACACAGACAGAAAAACAAATGTCTGCAACATAGCTACCCCTTTCAACAGAAGTCATTAAAAGCTTTAAAAAAAACTTTTTTGAAAAAAGAGAACCGCCTACAAAAAAAAACTAAAAAGTGATAAATAACTTTAGCACGGAACACACATGGTGGCAATACAAACCAACAAACAGAACAAAGCCACCGAATTCCGAAATTAAAGTCATGTGTGTTCTGTGCTAAAGTTCTTTATCACGTTTTAGTTTTTTTTTGAAGGCGGTTCTCTTTTTTCAAAAAAGGATTTATTTTCCACTTTTCAGTGCCTCATTATCACCCAAATTCATTAAGGAACGGCAACACTGTTAAAACACACACACACACACACACACACACACATCACACTTACGATGAAAAAAAAACAGAGATTGAAAGTCCTCTAAAGATGGAAATTACGAAAATGTCTTCTCGGTTTTTGTTGTTTTTTTTCAAAAAGCGCTGAATAAATTACTGTTTGTTGTATACTAAAACCTTCTCCAGAATGTAACATTTTTTTTCTAAAATCCGCATCAAAATCGGTTCAGCTAAACGGGAGATAATCGCGGACAAACATACATACATACAAACAGATACCGGTCGAACTGATAACCTCTTCTTTTTTTTGAAGTCGGTTAAAAAGAAACAAACCAGTTGAAACTTGAAGTAACAAGTGAGTAGTACGCATACTCGAGTATTGTCGAACGCAGGTCGTTACCCGAAGGTGTCGCTCGGTGTCTTTATTTCCGTTTCCGGTGGCGCTAGGCGGGCGGGAGTGAGGGCGGGCGGGACTGCATCCGGCGCCGGATAGTTTCCGCCTTTTATCACCACAAACCGCTCTGAATTATATTAAAAATAAGAGAGGGAGACCCTTTTTTTATGAGGTTCCATAGTTTGATGTGAATACTTGAATAGTGCTCGTTATGAACTTATGACTGATGAAAAATATTACTTTTTTTGTTTTTGCAAAATGAAAATGAAAAGCCACGTTGGTTTAGGTTTAGTTAATGGACCAAAAGTAATTCATATTGTATTAAAAATGAGCTTTATTTTTAATGAAAAGAAGTTCAAATTAAAACTGACGTTATTATTTTATACAAACGCTATTTGCATGAAAGAAAGATAATTTGATAATGAAATGTTATTCAAAACACAAATATCTGAACCTGGGCTTCTACGAGGTTAAAAAAGTGGATCTGGGCTGATCATACCTGTCGTGTATCGGAGGTACATTGGACTAAAATAACTTCTCAGAAAAACAAGCGTTACCATTGAACTGAAATATTCATAGGAATTTAATAACTAACTTAGAAAATACTTAAGGCTTTCTCAACTGTCTGTCTTGAAAAAAGCTTCTTTATGTTCTTCTATGAAATAAGCTGGTTGTATTTTATTAAGACAACATTTAAACTGCAGTGAAAAATTACTAAAAGATTGATACTTCGTCATTCAAACGTAAGAACTAAAATTTGGTTGCTTTTTGTCTGTACTTGTATGCCTTGTCTTGTTTGTGCAACTGTTGATCTAAATATTAGGTTGGGGAAAAAGTTTCTTCGCATTTTTTAAGAAAATTCAAAACATTTTTTAAATTAGTTTATTTACATTTAACTAAAGTATGTAGGTACCATTTTGTTCGATAACTTTTTGCCATCTTGTAGGTAGGGACATGATCCCATTGCTATATAAATTTTGGGACTTCTGATCAAAATACCGCGACAAGTGGTTTTGGCAGTCCTCTCGTGATGTTAACCTGACACTGCCTAAAGAATTCTGAAGAGACCGAAACAGGTGGAAATCTGAAGGTGCAGGGTCAGGACTATACGGCGGATGCATTAACACCTCCCAGCCAAACTCTCTTAATTTTTGCTGAGTGGCTAAAGATGTGTGAGGTCTAGCGTTATCATGATGAAAAACCACACCCCTTCTGTTGATTAATTCCGGCCGCTTTCTCTCAACTTCTTGCTTTAATCTCATCAGTTGTTCGCAGTAGAGTTCAGAATCGATGGTCCTGCCTGGTGGTAACAGCTCATAATGAATAATGCCCTTCCAATCCCACCACACACACAGCATCACCTTGTTGCGAGTTAACCCGGGTTTCGCCACAGTCTGTGAAGCCTGACCGGCCTTTGACCACGACCTTTTTCGCACGTTCTTGTCGTACGTGATCCACTTTTCATCACCAGTTATCAGCTTCTTCAAAAATGGTTCGGTTTCATTACGTCGTAATAAAGAATCACAAATGAGTACACGGTTCATTAGGTTTCTTTCAGTGAGCTCGTGAGGTACCCAAATATCGAACTTTTTTGTGTACCCAGTTTTTTTCAAATGCGCCAAAACTGTTTTGTGGTCAATTCCCAGTTCTTCAGCTATGTCGTAACTACTGATATTAATTTAGGCAGGTAGGAATTATGTTCTTTAAAATTTAAACTTTCAATGATACCAAAACCAGCCAGATTCAAATAGTATAGCCAAAGAGATTTTATTACAAGTTCATACATACTATAATGCGAAAAGACTTTTTCCCCAACCTATTATTAAAACTTATTTAAGTATTTTCAGCAAACAAAGACAACAAACCTACTTTTCAGCAAACCTTCCCCAACATAGTTACACATAGGTACAAATGATGATGATGTTGATGAAAGGCAAAACCATTTAGATTGCATTTAATGTTATACGTGTTATTAAAATCATTTATATGTTGAGAGATTTGATATCAATGCTATTGAAAAGTTCAGTATGAGAGAATCATAGCCACAGCAAATAAAATACATTACCAAATCATTACGATTTATTGCCAATATTGGTAATAGAATTGTATCGATGCAGGCTGCTCGCCACCCAGATGATACAATTTGCATAAGAACCTAGATAGAATTTGATTTATTGGCAAATAAGCTGCCAATCCGGCAAACTAAATTGTAGAAATTGATATCTTCTAAATCTAATTTGCAAACAGTTTGTGTCTGTTGCGATATTTCTCAAGCATTTGTAATGAGAACGTCAGTGTCTCCGTCAATTTCCATTTGCGTCTAGAGATATCTTTGTTTTGTAAGCTCGAAGAAATTGTCGGGATTATTCTTGAATAGTTGTCGGGTGCTCGTCTTAAGCTTTACCTACTCAGAGTCTACTCTGATTACTTAAGCTAAGCTGTAGCGCCGTCTGAGATTTCCCAAGCCGCAGTTTGTTTGTTTGTGTAAACAGCGGGACTCTTGCTTGGACAAACAAAATGCATCGTAGACGAAGAGACAGCTGACAGCCTTAGAGTCTCAACTTGCTTTGAATTTTTTAACAGCACGTGTGGCCTTGGTTCCATTTCTAATATTATTGAACCCTTGTTGATTTACGCACACACAAACACAGGATATAACTATAAATATATGGCCGTGTATCGTAATTTGTTTGTATCGATCGCCGGCGACTGCGCGATTACGATACTATCGGATGGTTTCATAGCTGGCTGTATACAGCGGCTTAGATAATATTGTTTGCGTTGTTGCTATTGGTTTCCCCAACATTATGAGTTTCAGAAGGTTGTAGCTCTGTGTGAAAATCAAATTCAGCTGCATCTGGTCTAGAAACCTTGGTCTCAGGCTGGATTGATAAGATAATGTTTTCATAAGCAGCGTTTTCACACAGTATATTTGTTTTATTTTCAGCAGAATATTAACAATAGTGTATTTTGTTAATCTCACTTTAATGTAAGTGTTCCACTTTCAGCTTTTGTTATTGTAATTCAATTTTTAAAACTGCACATTGTTAACGATGGCCTCGGTGGCATTGTTAACATTCTGTTGTTCTGACCTATGTTGTACCATTCGTACTGGAGACCTTTGTTATTGCTCGGCATTTCCAGTAACCTTGTTATTGCAGCCAATATTTCTGGATATAATATTGCCTGCACTATCAATACCGTAAACATCTCATCCATGGCCTCCTTGGATGTGAAAGAGTGTGATTTGACGCCATCTTTAACTCATCGTTCGCCAACGACAGTGTTAAGCCCCATGACCCGATAAATGGCGGTCCTTTCGCTATCCAATCTCCAAATAAAACGTGATTTCTTTCGTCCGAAAAACACTATCACACTTTTTGGCCGTCGGGAAATCGAAAGCTAAACTTCAAGATACTCTTAACCTTTTACAAAACCAATAAGGTGTCACCTTTCCAGTAGCTACCCTCTTAGACAAAGGCTGTGTAAGGGTCAAATGGAAAAGGGAATTTTAAAAATACAGGTGAAATAATCCGTGAAAGCGGTTTAATTATGCTGATTGTTCTCATTTCACTTCAATGTTAATCCACGACTTTGAGGACAAATCAATAAGTCTTTTTAAATAGAACAGAATTAACCCGCCGCATTGTGGTATAAAATCAACTGATCCTGTTAAGTAGTGAGAAACCTTTGTCAGAAATAAAACCAAAATTAAATAAACCAACCAATTAGACTGATATCAAACTTTCATTATCAGAAAAGTTTATAACGTTCAGATTTAATAAAACCGCAAGAGGATTCAAAAAGCGGTCCCATCAAATTATATTTGACGTGTAAAACGTGAAAACTTTTGTGAAATATGACATAATATGAAGCGAAGCCAGGCCTACATGACGCTACTGGTTAAGCCGGTGAAATGAAGTCGCACGTACGAGCGTTTTGCGGGATTCTCCTCCTCGCATTAGCGTGTGCTCCAATGTGTTTCAATTACATCGACTTACTAACTGGCGTGTGTCATGTTTTAATGTCGCACAATTTACACTTCTACGCTGGATTGTGATGGATTTTGGAAGCAATTCGGTTTTAGCAGACTGTAATTTTAATTTAGAATGTATTGCTGTTTTTGAGGTCTCTCTTGTCTTGAGTTTAACAACATATCTTAAAGGCGACACAGATGTGCTTCTTTTCTGTTGTCCTTTATTCACAACCGCATCGATATTATTTTCTCTTGTGTTATAACTTAAACCTCTGTCAACTCAAATTTCAACATGCTCTAAATTAGCTACACGTTTTACGTTTTGTATTTAGTCTTCCACTATAAAAGGAGGCGTTGATGTCTGTAATGTTTTAATTGGAGCAAGTGACCCGAGAGCTGCCTGCACGGCCCGCTGACTCCCACCACTCCTTTTTGCAATAAACGCTGATCAATATCGCCCATGAGTTATTAGTCTTTTGTACTAGGTATTCGTTCTGATCAATGGGCTTGCGTAGTTTGAAGACCAGTTAAGGTTAATGATCACAAACTTTGTACAGTGAACTCGACACGTAGGCGAAATCAGAAAAAGTAATTAATTTTAATGATGCGGGTTTTATCTCTAAGAAATATTTTAAATCCAAATGCTGGTTAAAAATAGGTACACGAGAAAAACATGACAGTAAATATATCCAAATGTACGAGATCCAGGTCATAGTTAAGTGGTAATGACTTCCGACTTCCCGAAATATATCGAGTTGTTTGAACTCCGCTATTATTTGTTTCTGATTTGACTTATGCGTGTTCGTTCATGTTAATTTCACCTATCGCAAGTGAAAGGTTACAATCTTTTGCAGGTGTGGATTTCAGGCCTATTTTACTTAAGATTATAATTAAAATGCTTTTAACAAACTTTCTTCCTTCACGTCTTTGTTGATTATAATTAATATTCATACTTTTAGCCTTGTTTTACTTGAATATTTTTTCGTTAACTCCCTTTTTACATCAAACATTACATTTTAAAAAAATATTGCGAGTAATCAAAACTTTTAAAGTTGGTTTGTTCTTATTTACTGATGGGAATATAGTTTTACTCCTATTTTGTTTTTCCTATTTATCTGACTACATGTTTCATTGACCATGCTTTTTTATACGTAAAATTGTTCCAAGTCTAGTTCAGTGCCCTTAAGGTCGATCTATATTAAGACGAGAATGACTCTCACGCATGTCTTTTTGCACGCATATCGTCATGCGCAGGAGTCTGTGTGTACAATGACACATAGCTGTCACTGTGTAAATGGGCCAATTTTCGTTCATTGACATAACTACGTCACTGCTCTTTTACACAATTTATCTAAACTTGTGAAACTCGTGAGAGGAGAGGAGAGAAGCTCGTGGCTAAGTAAAGTCCGTACAGAGCGATCGGTGCAAGGTTAAGCTACGATTGCCGCGGCGGTCTGTGGATGGGTGACCATCCATTTTCAAACCGCCTCCGTGCCTTGGAAAGCACGTAAAGCCGTTGGTCCCGGCTGTCATTTGTAGATCTTTGGCAGTCGTTAAGGGTAGTCAGAAGCCAGAATGTCTGACGACCAGTCTTATCAAGGGGTATCGTGTTACCCAGTGACTGGGTTGTCCAAAAGCTGAATCCGGTTAGACTGGAAGCCACCCAACATAGTTGGGCTAGGCAGATGACGATCTAAACTAGTGAAACTGTTTATTTGGATGTTGAAATGTTTTTAGAATTAAAGATTGCTAAGTTTTAACACTACTTCAGAAAATGTTTGAGATATTTCGGTGTTATTTCTTTGTGCTGTCAGTTAAGTTCTGAGTTTCAGTTTGCGTAGTCGTTGAGATGTCGCGTCAAGACTCAAGACTATATGAATACGTAATCAATGAGGAAAAGCTTAAGAATGGTACTTTATCTTTGTGTGTTTATTCATGTAGGTCGTTTCTTTTTCCTTATAAACCCATTAAATTTTCATACTGACTGAATTCTTAAAGTGTCATGAATTTATCAGGAGCTGGTATTAAGGCTGCTTCTGTAATTAAATATTCCTCCTTATCAACCGCTACATTCGTTGTTTCCTGTATCTACTTTGTTTCTAGGTAATTCCTTGCTTACTCATCACATTTTCACCTTTTAATCAAAAGGCGTTTCCACATTTTGCAAGAACATCTAAATTATAATTATGTTGTTTACACGCTTCATGTTACGCACTTAGATATTAATAAACCACATTAGTGATGACTGGAACTTTGTTGTTAGTACAATTGTAGCTAACGAATCACTTGTCATCTTTGTGGGTATTTTCACATAATTCTCTTTCTACAAAGCGACCTAATCATCTCATTGAAGATCTTCATGATATAGTTCAACGACGCGTAATAGAGCTCCATTCATGTTCACTATCGATAAGTTCTCGCTTGGAGAAACAATGCGAGCATTCGCGTTATCGAGTATCGATATAATTCGAATTTAGTTTCCATAAAATGTTACAAGTGAATATATCGAGTATTGGCTGTTATGTGAATATCGCTTGTGTTAGAAATATTCATTTTTAAGGCTTACGAGAAGCACGTAAAGTGATTATATAGTATTTAAAGAGTCAAAAAAATACTACAAGCTATCTAACTAATACTACTGTATATTTGTTTTGTATGTATGTTCGTCTATAACTTTGCCAGCTGTAAACTGATTTTAATGATTCCTTTTTGGTTCGATAGTAGATACACACACACACACACACACACACAATCAACTCTGGACTTCAAATAATGAACTGACATAATATCTTGCATGCTCTTGTATGTGTACACATGTTTAACAAATCTATTCTATTCAGCAAATTGGCCTCTCATATTTTTTTAAATCAAAATAACTGCAAAAAATCTGTCATAAAAGTAAATGAAATTGCGTATTTTTGCTTTCCTCTAGCTTTTTAGTGGTGTTTTCATGTTAGTTTCTTAATTGTTTTCGATGATAAGACGTAGGCACAAGAAACGAAAAATGCAAATCTTTTTCAAAAAGAGGCCTAAAAAAGCAACAAAAAAACATAAGTTTCTTCGTTTCATTTCGATTTTGAAGGCGGTTGCCTATTTTTAAAAGTAAGTAATTCTACTAATGCTACTTCTAACTTGTAGTCATAGTGACACAAGTGATTACTTAGCCTTACAACTCTTGTAACATCTGACTTGTGCCACTCCAAACATAAATTACATACATATAATATTACTTGGAAAAAATATAAAGAAACTTTAGCGAACATAGACAATACGCCTTTCTTTGATTCACTTCCCCAGATTGTAGTAATTTGTCCCTTTTAGGGTTCCGTAAGCCAAATGGATCGTTCTGACTTCCGTGTGACAGGCGCGTCATTCCTCGATGGTTCCATATTAATCTTTCGACGCACACTTGGGGCCAATGAAAATCGCCCAGTCGAAATACAATTTTCATCTTTGTATTCGTTTTATTTATGGTCTTTATTTTGTCATACAATTGTGCTTTCCGAATGAATTATGGCAAATAACGTTTGCTCAAAGATGAAAACGTAATTGAAATGTAATACGGATGATTCATAACCAAAATTACGCAGTAGCGAATGATTGCTTTTATCAGCGTACCGTCTTTTGCTTCGGTCTATAATAGATTATTTGAATGGTTTGTATAAGAGATCTCGGATTTGATTTCGATAGAACTATTTGCACATTATAATAGATTGTTATTCTGATAAAACCGATGAATGGAATTGCTTTGATTGAAATGCTTTCAGTTAAACCTATTTCCATCAAAAAATATGAAGAAATAATATACACAAATCTAGTTTCAGGGTTACACTCGTAAAAACAAATAACTATTATTATCGGTAAAAAGAAGGACTCCTTGGTCCTAAATAAAGTAAACACTTATGTGGATATTTCTTCAGGATCTAGAGCTGAGCTATAAGATTGTTCCGTGGTATATTTACTTTTAGTTTGTCCATGAAAAACTTGTCTCTGTGGCGTTGCGTGTCGAAGTAGACGTAGCCTCATCCACGGCTCCGCAAATGACAGCGGTGCCTTAAGGTAATCATTATGTTGTACTTAACTTGATAGCGGGTAACAAGCGCTGCTTCTACTCGAGGACTTGTAATCTTTATTAAGAGTGGTCTTGTTTCTGGTGTACGTAGAGGAGGACGTAATATTAAAGTTTAATGTTCACTTTCTGTACATTTCTGTAAAAAATTAAGAAATCCTACAGTGACTGACTGCGACTGATGTTTTGTTTTAATTTTAAGTCTTCTCGAATCTTTTTCGTACATTGTCTGTATTTCGGCTGCTATTCAATTCTGGTTTCATTGTTCGAAAGAGATATTCAGCATGTAACTAGCGCAGACTGTTTTGTTTCATCGTTCAGTGAGGTCACATGCATGCCAGTCTATTTAGAAGACAAAACTTCTGTAAAATTGAATGGCATTCCAGTTTCTGCCTTCAAAAACGTTGAATAGCTACTTGTATAAATTACAAGGGTATCAGATCTGTGCCAGGTCGCAGTCAGCAGGCATTAACTGCACGCAATGCCTTCACACCTAACCTTTCCTTGTTAAGGCTGTTTGTTTAACAACCGCTTTCACCAAGTTTTACCTCTTCAACATCAATTTTGTTATACAACAAACAAAATTATTATCGCAAATGAATGTAACTTTGATTTCATATTTTATGCAATATGCATAATTTTTTTGTTGATTCAAGTTTTGTAATTTCATGCGTCAGAGGTTAACTGTAAGTATGTAAGTAAAGTAGCAAATCGAAGAATAAGTCGAGACAAATGATTCGACTCGCTTTTATGTCATCAGTTCATTGCCTGTCTTATTTGCACAAGTTTTTGTGTGGATGGCATAACATTAAGTAACATAATAAACATTGACACCGTTATTGTTGAAACCTTTTTTCCAACACACAAAGTCCATGACAAGGTGGAACCGGTACCCAACATTAGGCTTACGTATTTTCCAACTATTCATTTTAATTGTAGTAAGTATAGTGCCGTGTGGTGCCTGTTGCGAATAGCACCACCCCATTTCTATCCGTAGGAGTCGGTAGAAGGCGACAGAAGGATTTTGAACAGAGGAAGGGCAGCAGCGTCCTTCTGAGTACCATAACACCTACTGCAATCGCCAACATGCATCGGCCAAGCATGGCGATTACGACTAAACCCCTCCTTGGGGAAGACCTATGCCCAGCAGTGGGCTTCTAAAGGTTGACATGATGAAGTATAGTGTATCCAATACACAGTAAATAAGGAAAGTACGCAAATAGGGCAGCTTTTTCCTCTCATCAAAATTAAAAGCTAAAATTTTTGTCTAGTTACATTAGGTAAACCTACCAGCAATAGGTATACATACCAGTACTTTTATATTTTAGTTGTTTTTTTAATATTAATAATTTAATAATAATTTATTGTCTATTTTAGTGTATATTTTATATATTCGACAAAAACAAGTACTATTTAACTTTATTCTTTCATTATTCGGTGACCATTTCAAAAGTTCCTACGTCACAAATTAAATTACTGATATCCGTTTCTATTTTCGTCGGCACCAGCCTTTATTCGTTTATGAATCTTGATTAGTACAGTCAGGGACACTCTCGTTTCATAAGTTGCTGGCTGTCAGGACTTTGCCGTATATGCGCGTGACATATCATGTTGCGACATACATAATTCATGAAGTTGTAATACCAATAAGAATTGTATTAAACTTAATTTGATAAAAAAGTACGATACTCATATTAATACACGTTTTTTTAATTAAGCTTTTTTATATTATAACATTATATATTTACACTTTGACGTACGCCGCAAATAAAAAACCATGTAAATCCAGAAATAGTCATGCCAAGTCGTGAAATGTGGACCCTTGGTTGACTTAAAAAACGAACTACGTCAGAAAGGTAGTTTTTCCGCATATATACTGGCTCTATTAATGTCGCCTTATTTGCACGCTCAAGGTAGGATTTTCCAAACAGTCCTGGGTAAGTGACGCGCACTGGCCGGTGGTGACGTCACGAGTTGCGTGCTAAAGGTGACGAGAACCTCGCGACCTAGCACACCGGTCACCAACCAGTCAGTTACATTTCAACACTGACGACGAACGCACGTTTTTGTATACAATTTTCTATAACAACTTTGTCGTTGACAACACAGTTTAAAAATAATAAAACTTTATCATAATTATTTTGTGTACAGTTATTGAATAATGTGTGGTGTGACATTTTTTTGTCCTCGAGTGTAATGTTTAATGTGAGGTGATAGTGGATGTTCTAATGTGTGTGCGGACTAGTGGTATGGTGGCGATGGGTATTATAATAGGAACGTGTGTGCCTGATGCTGAGCAGGACTCCGCCTATGGGGCTCAGGTGCGGCGCCCTCCCAGGAGGATCTTATATGGTATGCATTTCATGGTGTTTTCATTTAGCTCATATAAAATATCTAATTGTTTAAGAGTAACAAACAGCAATTAATATCGGTTTAATTATTTTCCTTGTAGGCAATAGATTATGTAAGTAGTTATAATGAAATTAACTGAAGGGAATTCCTGTAATATTGACAGTTGGTATTCGAATTAATGAGTCGAGAATTAAGCCTTTTATATACTTAAGTTAATTGTAGGGATTCGAAACTCAAGTCCGTTGTTAAGGCTTCTTGCAAAGAGATCCTTGTGGTCGTTTTAAAGTCCATCAGAACTTAACGAGTTACTTACCTTTCGAGTATACTTAATACCTAAATAAATATTTTATACTATTTAGGCGCAATATTCACGGGCGAGAGAATCGCCGCGATAATCCCGCTATGAAATTTAACAACAACTTTACACACGGCGATACATCGCGGCGAGAATTTGACGGCACCACGAAAATACCGCCGCGATTATCTCGCTAGTGGAAATGGCACCTTAGCAATCATAATATGAAACATGATTTATTAGAAAGCTACTATACTATGATGATACAAGTTGATTAAGACGCGTTTTCCATCATCGATCATTTACCTACGGCCTATGGGAAGTAGTTACTGCCTCATACCATCAACGTGTGGTGTCGGACGTAAAGAATAGCACCATCCCATATCTTCCCGTCGGTGTCGTAAGAGGCGACTAAGGGACTTACCAGAGAATGGGCAGCAGCGTTCTCTGTGCTTTTGTAACAACCATACTGCGATCGCCAATCCGCCTGCCAAGCGTGGCGATTATGGCAAAACCCCCCCTTGAGGAGGCCTATGTCCCGCAGTGGACGTCTTTCGGCTGAAATGATGACCATCAACGAAGCTCTAGAGGCCAATTTTCTAATTCGGAACAAAGCAATACTCTGTCAATTCTTCGACCTGTGTTGGCAGTAGCACATAGGAGTAAACATGACTCGTCGATCTATAGAAAAAGACTGCATAATTAACAGAGAAATCTAAAACGCCTCTCTTTTCCTAAAATACATTTTGACCAGGTTCCTACATAATTTGATAGCGTTGTCCGATAAATCGGTTGCTCTGTACACGAGTATCGATCCAAATAAAACAATAATGGAGAAAGTAATAAAAAACTTTCTGTTATGTACTAGCCTTAGGTACGTCGTTTGTGTAAACATAGGAATATATCAATTTTGTTCAGTAAGGTCATTGTGGATTAATGTTCTTTTTTTATATTCTACCTTTTCTGTTTATTTTTATGTGATTAATTGAGTTCATTTATTAATTTGTGATTAATTGGTTTACGGAACGTTTGAACCGTGCTCTCCGTTTGATTGGTATTCAATCATTTTATTTCTGGACGATAAAAGTTTTTATTTATTTGTACTTTATTCTCCATGTTGGATGCGTGGTTGTGTAATTTGCACTGCTATTAGCTAGATCCAATCACTCAACGTCCCCACTTATCGACGAAGTCCTAAGTCCTGATATGCCACCCCTCCAAGATCGGTCTTTCCGATAAGTTGTTCAATTAAAACGTCTGTCGTCCTATTTCAAACTATAATTTTATTTGTTTTTTTCTTTCTAAAACTAGCTTTCGTTTGAAAGACCACGGTATTTCAAAGATATTGATAGAATATGGACTGAGTGTGTTGTGACTTATGTGACTGAAAGCGGCCCCGTCGTGGCGAGCTGGTGGAGCCTTAGTACCTCCAATCACGAACCATATCGGAGGCATAACTTTTTATTGATGACTATTGTTTGCCTTTAAAGTATTCTTCATCGATTATAGTTACGTGTGCTCATTGGCTAGACCACGGTTGATACTATGAATTGTTGGAGTAATCATTTTTATATCCAACAGTTTCCTAATAATTTTTGGTTAGATTTGATTAAATATTTTGCGCCTAAATGAAAACATTGTGACGAAAGAATAACAGCTAGTGTTATTTTAGTTTTTAGGTATTCATAAGAATTAATAATATCCACAAGCAATACATACGCTCGCCGAATTTATATGGTCCAATAAGGTAGCTCAAATAACCGCAATCCTGTTGAAAGATTTAACTCTTAAGTGGGGTTGTACGATTTTCCTTGAAACTACGCTAGAGTCACCTCTATGTCGAGTCTCGTTACGTCGAAACTCAGAACGCTTGATGCATCGTCGATGACCTACATATCAGAGCCGACATCCCTATCCGATCACTCTCAACACATGTAGAAGAAGTCCGCGACACTGATCGATATCCGACACTCTACAAAGTGATCGGACCTCTAGAGAGACTTGTAGACCTGTGCCCCGCAAGGCCGCACCCGCATCCCGACGAATACTAACTGGTTCGAGATTTTTTAGGGATACATGAAATCACGAATCATTGCTTTTGTAGCGTGCATAGCATTTAAATACCTGTAGATGAAAACCAAAGAAATTATGGTTGGAGTTTGTGGAAGATGATAATACAAGAAAGGAGGTAATTATTAATTATGGGAATTATGACGGGTTGTAGAGAATTCCCTTTTGTTTTTATCGATACATGCGCCACGCATTCTATTACTTGCTGTTTTGCACTTACTTACCTAGTTTATGTTGAAGGGTAAAAGTATTTATTTGTAATATTATAAACAACGGTGCTATTGGTCACGAATTAACGGTTACATGTGCTAACGCACAGTGTTAAGCTATATCTTTATCAGCTTAATGTATGCCAATTTCCAATAGTTCTGAAATGAGAGTTCGCTTTATATTCATATTAGTATATTACTATTTATTTCAAGTCATACAAAATGACAGTGGTATCTTTGTACAGCATTTAACCCTCTCTAAGATTACAGTGATTGTGCTTCGATTACAAGTTATTCAATGTACCTATCAATCGTAACAACTACGTAAACACGAATACATCTAAATAATATTATAAACACTGTCTCCATTTAAATCTTCGAAAACTTTATTTAATTCACGAAACCCGTAAAAAAATCGCATATGATTTTAAAGTCATATCAAGCTCATTGTAAGCTGTGTTCTTTATAAGCAATAAAAATTATGAAACATGGTAAATGGAGCAACTCAGTGGCGGACTCAAGTCAGAGGCTCGCGGCAGAAAAACTAAATGAGCTCCTGGTATTAGAAGTAAATGTATTTTTAGAGTCAAATTCGTAAAAAAATATATTATTGTAAACATGTTGAATGTCGGACGGTTCAGGCCGCGGCCAATACATTGTTGAAACGTATGCTTTACACCTTTTCAAAGTGCAAAATAAATGTTAATGAAACAGTTGATTGTATAGCGAAGAGGCGTGTATACTCAGCAGGGTGTGTATTGTAGGTATATATCGACTGAAGAGATATTACAACGATAGGTAGCAGTAGAAGTTATTTTTATTTTGTATTTGTGTCTATGAGGCTTCCAATCAACTCCAAACTTCCTTTTAGCCTTATTTAGGATTTGATTAAAAGAACTTGTCAAGATAGAGGTCCTACCCTTAGTACAGCTGTGAAACATGTAATTCTTTTATTTCTCTTTTCGGTATTCCTATATACACATAATGATATTCTTGGATCGTGGTACTCGGCGTATTTATCGCTTGTATCACTTGGGGGTGCACCGTTTGTGTCAACTGTAAAATTGGATAGTTCGTCTGTGGGTCCATACCCGGCAACGTTGGATGCACACCCGGCGGTACCATTGGGTACATGTACGGACATGGACACATGGGCGGAACCATACAGGGATTCATGCATGGTGGATTTGTGTCATGCTTCTGCTTGCATTTAGGCACTGGCGGGCACGTCGTCGGCGTTGTGGTCGTGGCGGCACTGAGAGCTGGCTTGTCCACAACATGCAACAGCTTCTCTTTGGAGTTGGCATCAGCCTCACTGTCTGAGCATATTGGCGGCGTCGGACAACCATACGGATACTCCACCCCTAATCATCAGACAATATTAGAAAACAGATATTTACCAAAGGACACAAGTAAAAGTTAATGTCAAAAATAAAATGAGTTTATTTACTCATTGAGTTTATTAACTTTCTGGAATAACCCAGATCTAGCATGTTCCGGACATGTTTTTGGTACACTTCATTCTTACAGACTCCACTTTTACAGTTTCCATACGAACCTCGTAGTGCTTTTTTCGTCGGATTTGGCAGTCGAAGCTGTTGTGGCTCCGACGGCTTCTGCGGTTCCTGCGGTGACTCAAACTGCTCCGGAGGCTCCAACGAGTCCGATGGCGGAACCGGCTCCGGAGGTGGCAACTCCGGCTCCGATTGCTGAGGCGGCTCTTGTTGTTCCAGATATTGTGGCTGCAAATCCTGCTCACCATCTTTTAGGTGTAATGCTTCCTGTGGTCTCATCATCAGCGCTTCGTTATCAGTACTGACTTCTATGCCGTCCCTCATTCTGACCAAAGGTGATATTTTCTTCCTAACCTTTGTAGTGCGTCCTAAAATCCTTGAAAATCAAGAAATTAACACTGTTATTGTTATTTCATTTATTAATTTAGGAATAAAAATAGTACAATAATGTAGGTAATAAGTACACAAACGTAATAAAAAAGATAATAATAATATTTTCGCTACCGACATTCAGTGACATCGTAGCCAAGTACCACAAGTATGTGCACAAACACTTGTGCACTTCCTCTACCATCATATAGTCCACACTACCGGCTTTTACTGTGCTACCGGGGTGAGATCAGGCGCAGGACCAACGGCTTTACGTGCTTTCCGAGGCACGGTAGTGTCAAACCACCAATTACCAAACTATGGGTTGCTACTGAGAAATTGAAAAATACTTATCATACCACTAACACCATTCTGAACTTTTTACCAAATTGTTTTATTCATGCTATTGAGATAAAACACAGAGAAGAAGTGAAACATTTCGGACGTTCAATTATAAAGAGGAAAAAGGTAAACTATGAGGATGGGACTTATACTTTTATCCCTCTGAAATTTAATTATAGCTTCTGTGGAAATGAAAGTACGTAGAGCCTGTAGGTATAAAAGATGTCTACTGAATGAAAGAGAATACAAGTCGTTATAGGTTCGACTTCAGTTGCATAACTGATTGACTTCTACGCGGACGAGAGGACCGAATCTGGTATTATATTATTAAGATAACAATCGAATTCAAGACTTGTCCAAACTAAACTCAGTATCGTTTTAAACTGACAATGAATCTTACCGATCTTACTCCTAAGACAGTCCTCTGTCTATCCCGTTGTAGATAATAATTAGCAAAAAACGATAACAATTCAAAAAAATCATAATGAAATAATAATACCTTTCTCGTCGTCTCTGCTTGCACTCCTTGCACATAGCGCAGTACACTTCCAGTACTGCTGGATGCTCCGTGTTCTTCTGGCAGCGCCTGCAGGATATCTTACAGTCTATGTAGCCGGTGCTGGACGGTATGATGATAAGCAATGCCAGTGTTATGAGAACTGGTGAACTGCAACAGAATACATCAAGGAATCATTTTTTCCCAATGGCGTTCAGTTTCTATGTCTTTCTAGTCACAACAGAAATGATTTCGAAAAATGAAAATATAATGAACTAACCAGATTGTCATCATCTGCCTTGCCTTTTCCCAACTATGCTGGGGTCGGCTTCCAGTCTAACCAGATGCAGCTGAGTACCAGTGTTTTACATGGAGCGACTGCCTATCGGCCCTCCACAACCCAGTTACGAGCTAACACGATACCCCTTGGTAAAAGACTGGTTGTCAGACTTTCTGGCTTCTGACTACCCTTAACGACTGTCAAAGATCTACAAATGACAGGAGGGACCAAAGGCTTTACGTGCTTTCCGAGGCACGGAAGAAACTCAGTATGAAATGGATGGTCACCCATCCATAGAGCGACCGCGGCAAGCGTACCTTAACCTTTGACCAATCAATATGTACGGCTTTTACTTAGCCACGAGCTCCTCTTGTCTGAACTAATCAGATTATATGAACGGTAAATGATCTGGAAACCGCACCACAATAAAGATCATTCGCTTCAGAGGAGCAACGATCTTTTTGGATTCAATGCTTCTGTTTCCCGTGCCTCGGAAAGCACGTAAAGCCGTTGGTCCTGCGCCTGATCTTTCTCCGGTCTTGTCGGATTGCCGTCCTATGAAGAGGGAGTGCATTTGTGTTTACGCACACACTTGTGCACTGTAACATCTCCTCCTCCGCACTTACTACGCTAGTCTTCATCGAGGTTAGCCAGCGTGGTGTTTGCAGTAGTAGCATTACTTTTATCATAAATCATCATCATCAGGGGTCGGCTTCCAAAATAACTGGATGCAGCTGAATACCAGAGTTTTTTACATGAAGCGACTGGCTGTCTGAACTCCAACACCTAAGGTTGACACGATACCCCATGGCAAGTCTAGTGGTCAGACTTTCCAGTTTCTGATTAGGTACCACGGATATCTATGCTAGGTACCCATAGCAACCGTAAAAGATCTACGCGTTCGCAAGGGTGCAATGTTGTCTAACTATACGTATAAACTTTCTTCTTGAATCACTTTATTTTCTTATTGATAAAAACCGCATTAAAATCCGTTGGGAAGTTTAAAAGATCTAAGCGTAGAGTCGGCGGGAACAACTTTTTTTATATTATGTAAAGATGTATGTACTACTTCAATTTGATTACCCATTTCAAATTAATAGCTTCAGATTTTCGACACCCTTCAGTTTCTACTTTACTCCTCGACAAAATGATGATAAAATAATCCATACTCACCCGAATTTCAAATCACGTTTCTCAATATCCATTCGAAAAGCGTAGGTTTTTGGACTGTATTAAAGTGAACACTAGATCGTTTGTTCGGAGCAAGTCGCTACTGATGTATTCTAGGTGTAATAGTTATTTCAGCGCTGTGTTTCGCAAACATTGCGAAAGAGATTTATGTGCCGAGAAGTTATTTGTTTTAGTTATCGTTATCGAGGTATCGGGTGTTTAGTGTTTATGAGTTGACGACTGGGACACACCTTCAAGTGTTGCGAACACAGTAACAGTATGGAGTTAGTTAATTAGTTATATTGAGTATCTTGAGATGTCAATTCTCATGGACTCCTAAACTTCATTAGTTCTAAGCCATAATATAATTCTGTTCTAAAATTACTGTAATTATTATACACATACCCGTTATTATGTAAGCTTAACTGATTTATTGTTTTCTGAATTATTTATTCCCAACAGTATTCGAAATTTTCCTGTTTCCATCGTCGTCGGGGAACCAAAGCCCTTTAAGTATTTGCTACGATTACTATTGCTACTGTTGTAAACGAAACAGTTAACACCAAGTATAATGTTATTTAATATTTTGCAGAATACTGTCAACCACAATTTTGCCTAGAAAATCGTCTAAGGGGGGGGGGGGGGAGGAGGCAGACCGCAAAATTCAAGTTTTCTTACGTTCTTTTTAGGTTGTATTGTAATCAAAAAATTATTCGCGGGAGTAACAACAGAATTATAATAATTAAAATCATCAACATAACTCTCAAAGTTATTACATAGCTCCTAAATGTAATATTTTCATTAAATACGCACTTACGCACATTTACGAGGTTTTCTATTTTTCATTTTCTTTTTTATTATCATACTAGCGCACTTTGCCCGCGACTTAAGGATCCCTAATTTTTAATTCAATTCAATATACTGGGCTGAAAATTGCAAAAAACATAAGAATTAAGAACATAAGAAAATTATGAATTTGGCGGGCTACCCTTTGGCTTTCACCTTAAGGCGACTATATACGCCGGCGACCTTGAGCGACCAGAGAATCGTATGCGCTGCGTCCAAAACTCTCAAAGTTTAGTCGAAAAAATTAAATAAAAGATAGAGTATTCTTTAACTTAAAAAAAGGCGTATAAGTACTAAAACATATACCTATAATAAAATTGTCTGTAAGATGGTGTAAGTTTCGTTTAATTATACCTGGTAAATTTTGTGTGATTGTCAATGTTTTGTCCGCGTCAGACACAATTTCACGAGTTAATATTAAACTATTTAATATGAATATAATCAAAAATATTCACATACTATGATTAAGAGAATGTTCTAGTTTAACATATATTTTTTCAAATCATTTACACTACACATTTTGACGTGCTTGTCAGTTTAAAATCTGTAAAAGTCGCTAATAGCCCCATAACATGAAATATTGAGTCGAATCGATACATTTTGACTTATTGTTAGAGGTTTAGCCGACTTTAGTTCGACCCAGACAGACTATAATCTATTCCAATACAAGTTTTTTTAGCTAAACTAAATTCATCTTTTTACTTATCTCTGAATCTGAATCTGTCTCTCTGGATCTGTTGGAAATGATGAGTCCAGTTTGACAGTACATTTAGCAGTACAAGTAAAGTTAATCATAAAACCCGTAGAACAATGATCAATTGAAGAGGACGGCGCGCCCGTAGCCGGTCGTTAGTCCGGGCCGGGCCGTAACCGGCACAAAGAGCCGGCGGCCGTCACTCTCGGCCGGACGTGTGTGGACTACGGATGAGGTGGGCTTACACCACCATACATGGATTTACAGCAGGGCAACTACTTGACTAAATGTTTGAGCAACAGTACTTGATCGAACAGATATAGAGATACACTAGTAGTAATGTAAGTTAATTACAAAGGAGTTACGGAAACTATTGAGGCCTAAAACAACAACCTGTTCATAGTGTGTAATTCATAATACTATTATTAATGCGAAAGTGGGTTTCAAGAACTGTTAAACCGATTTTGATTAAAGTTAGTACACACACTCTAAGCTTGAACCCCGAGAAAGGGGCTACTTTTAAATCCGCGGCGATGTAAACATCGTCACGGGCAAGGCTAGTGTGTCAACATTTAGAACAATTTTATTTTAATTGTCGCTAGACAAAAAATAGTATGCCAAGCTTAACTAAACTTAAATTAGCACAATACTTAGAAATACAGTTATACGTAATCTATTCCACATTTATGTTATTACACATGTAACCCACACGAATTCACGTCCACGAATTCACAAAAAAGAAATTAAAAGAAAATTGGAAAACAAACACAAAAAATATAATCCATGTAATTTACTCTCAAATAAAGAAAATAAAACCTTAAAACTCATTCAATCCTAATCAGGTTTTTGGTTTTATGAAATTCAATAACCGCACGAAATAACGCAGCTTTATGCTTTGTCTGTTTGCATTAGTAGAACTTCTGTATCTAGCTGTACTGTGGCTCAGCTGACGTGTGTTGTGAACGGGTCACTTAGTTTGTTTTTATTCGGCAAATATAGGATTAGGGATTTAGTACCAAGTGTTTGCTGGTGAAGGAAAAAGGTACTACTTATTATTTCGCTCTTTTCAACAACCTTCGGATAAAGTTTGTTTTATGAAATGGAACTTTGAAACTATTGTTACTTTTTACATAGGATAAAATAGTCTTTTGTGTTGTCAGAAACCAGACAACCAGTTTTATTAAGGGATAGTTATCGTGTTACCCAGTAACTGGGTTGCGTAGGAACAGATAGGCATGCAGTCGCTCCATGTAAAACACTAGTTGCAGAGTCAAGTCAAAGTCGTTACATTAATTATTTCAATGAAACCATAACAAGCACTTTTGTCAAGGAGTTAGTCAGAATGTTGAAGCTAGTTGCTCGTTCCAAAACGTTGGTAGGTATCTATGGAAAAGAACGAGAAAGAAACTCCACAGAAACTCCTTTAATCCTGGTTATCTGGTTCCTGCAGGCGTAGCATGACAATTCTATCTCTACTCTACGTAGAATAGACATAGTTCTTTCTATTCTACTTGACATCTCTACATAACCGAGCATGATCCGATCGGTAGACTCGCGTTTCTACGTAGAGTAAGACATATCTTTTCTTTCCATAGCAACGGCGGGGTGCTGTGTTGTAGCTAGACGTTAAAAATTTTACGATAAAATTGCGTTTCGTTGTCGACAAAAATGTGTTAATCGTTTCGATTTATCACCTTTTGAACGATTATTTATTTACTTAGAGACAACAAACAGTATATTAAAAGTACACATAGGTTAGAACTTAAGAATAAAGGTAACAAATAAATATTATGTACACTACTCATACCATACATTGTAATGTTATTCAAAGCAACAACGAAACGTTTTTTTTATTGTGACGGGTGACGTGACGGCTGTCGGATCAATCAATTCGGATTTGCAAAATAATAGAATACATATTATCAAAATATTTAAAATATTGTATAGATCTATGTGTCAAAAAACTATATTAACAATTTAATTGTCCAAATGTTTCGATTTTGGAAAATAAACAGACTTGGGACAGCGGCAAAAAAAGTAAGTACGAGTAAATATAAGTAAGTGAATGAAATTACTAAATAATTAGCATTGTGCATTGGTGTATTGTGTGTGATTAATTGAGAATGTAGTCCTCGATTAGTTGAAAATCGCATTTGAGGAATAAAAGAAGATTGTCTCATCGTCTGATAAAAATTCTTGATTTACAAAGGCAAATTCTTCACTTTTATCTCCTTGCTATGATATGATAGGTACCTTGGTCATGCTTTTTTTTCTTTATTACTTATCGTCAGTGTTCTTTCCTCATTCACATACATACTAAAACTGATTTATTTATTTATTTGCAGCATGCGAAGTACCAACCCACAGATTGAGATGTTGTTGGTGGACTACAATTTCCAAAGGAACTATTAGTTAGGTCAGTGGGTAGTCTTAGGGGCGGAGTATTAGTTAATCTGTGACAATAAGTTTATTTAAAACAAACTAACTGAAAGGAAAATAAGACAAAGCCATTTACAAAGGTACAATTTTTATTTACTTAAAATAAATTTCTTATACGAGTAATGTCAGTTCTTCCATGAGTTGCGACTTGTAGAACCTCTACCTATGTGCCTCCGTAAAGGGCTACCTCTGTGCCTCTGTGCTTCTGGGTGTACCATGATAAGCATTCAAGTCATGAGCCGGTTCCAAAGTTTAGCCCTAACCTCCTGAAAAACAAAATAAATAATTAATTTTGTGTTTTGTTATTACAGATAACATAGTTCCCGAATGGTGAAACATATATGAGGCCCAAAAATGAATTACCTAGTTGTACATACAATAATTATATTAATAAATAAAACTATATACCTATTGACTTTTTATTACTTCAAATTATTAATCTGTCCGGTTTCGGACAAATAAATTAAATACAATATACCTAGTATAAATAGTCTCTTATATAAATATTTTCTACTTTTTTACTTGTTTGCCAAGCACTCTGGCCTTGCATGCTTCCTTTGCCTTTTATTATATTCTTGTTCTAAATATAAGAGAGTGCCTTGACTTCCATAGTACAAGTTTAGTATAGTACTTAGTTTGGAAGTCCAGTTTCAAAAATAAGTACAACCCTATTATGTGCAATATACTTTTTTTTTTAATTGGTAAGTACCTAGGTACAGTAAGAAATCTATCCTATACTAAACGGCTACTCACTTCAGCAATCAAAGAACTAGCAAATGATTAGACATGGTTGGATCCACGGTACCTAGGTAATATTTCTGACCTATTTGTATTAGAAGCAGTTGGAAGGCGTGGGTTCCTAATCTTCAAATAGATTGAACTTACTTTAACAGTTCCTGAGATTTTCTAGGAGACAGATTCTTGCTCAGCTCCCGGCACAGATTCTGCAATCTCTTTACTAACTTCATAATTTTCCAAAACCTCGTTTTCGGGAAGAACGAGAGCCCCGGTTTAATGCATTCTTCTTTGCAAAAAAACAGAAGATGCTGACGGTAGTCCTCCAACATGTTTTCAAAATCAACTTCAAGTCGGCTTTTGTGGAAGAGTCGCCACAATTTTGCCAATATCACGTAGGTACTTATCAAGATTGGCCATTATATGAAGGTGATTGTTCAATAACAACAAATTTGGATGGTAAAAAATATTAAATTGAGTTTTAAAATCAATATAAGTACATCCTTGTCTACATAGAAATAAACTTGTCTAGGTCAATTGTGATGTAGACTATTTGACACTTGTTGGAAGAAATGTTTCTACACCCAAATGTCAAAAGTAGAGAAAAAAATGGTTGTCATGCTTGGCATTGTAGACTTTTGTCTACTGTAGAGTAGAAACATTTCTTCTCTTCATCGCCATACTCGCAACGAAAGAAATCTTTCTACAACCGGCATTTTGTCTATTCTTCCTGTCAGTATGTCTATTCTTCCGTAGACATAGCGGTGGTCATGCTACGCGTGCTGGTGAAAACATTTTAGGCGAAGAGAAATACAAAAAAAAAATAAAAAAAAGAACAAGACCAACCCCAACTGACAGCGCCCGTTGCTAGCTCGCGTAGCTCAACCGCTTTGAAAGGAACCAAATGATCCAACACACGCTCCACCATCAGCGAGTCATTTGCATTCGGTTAGAATAGAAGTCGACCCCAACAAAGTTGGGAAAAAACAGTTTTTATACGCTTTTTAGTGCCTACTTATTATCATACAAATTAATTACGAAACGGTGACACAAAAAAAAAAATCCCTTAAGTTTCCACCCTTAAGGCAGGAATATTTTCATGATATTATATGCGACCAACTTCGAGTTATACACTATCAACAAAAAAAAATATCATCGAAATCGGACGACACTGAAAAAAGTTTTTTTTATTGAGGCAGGAGTGGGAAACAGTCTGGGCAGTGCCGGACTCTTACCGGCTAAAACCACACTCCTGCCTAAGCGTGAGCCCCTGCTATTGACTTTGCAGGGATTTTAATCGGGCCGTGTTTTTTGCTTATTGTTTTCGTTTTTGTTTCTGCTCGTAAGTTTAATAATAGTTTTTTTTTTTTTAAAGTTGTAGTCAAACATGATAAATAAAAATATACGTGTCGAATTGAGAACCAGTAGCGGGACCTTCATACAAGCCGAAAAGCCGGGCTTGCCTTGCACTAATAAGCAAAACATGAGTTAATCAGTAATTGGGCAAGTTGCTGATGGTAAAAAAAACTATCGGGCTTGTCCTAACCTTGACCCCTAGGCACGCCACTGTTGAGAACCTCTTTTTGTTGAAGTCGGTTAAGGCTAGGAGTTGTTAATTCACAAATAGATCCTATTTTTACTTTATCAAATACTAGCAACCCGACCCGGCTTCGCATGGGCCAATAGCCTTCCTCGATAAATGGACTATCCAACACAAAAATATTTTTTCAATTCGAACCAGTAGATCCTGAGATTAGCGCGTTCGACCAAACAAACAAACTCTTCAGCTTTATAATATTAAGTATAGATTTTGCAAAGACCATAGACTATTTTTATCTAACTACAAAGTAAGACAGAAGAAGGCTTAATACCGTCTCAAGGATGTACCTCTGCGTCCAATTTAATCTTGTAATGTCACACGTGGTAAAAACGGTCGGTATTTTCTCCTGGTAGTGTGCTAAAAGTAATAGATGAAACCAATTAAATGGGTTGTGTTGGCTATTTTGTGTGACAGTGTAACAAAGTAAGTAGTGTTATGTTACACCCACGACACTCCATATAAACGAAACGATATAATTGCCTACACTACTACCAAAATAACAGACTGTACAAATACGTGCGTGTGTGTGCGTGTCTACGCGCCACTCAAATTAAAAGCAGTTCCGAGAGCACGTTCCACGCGAGAAGAGGTGAAAGACAGTGTTACGGAGGGGGGCGGAGCGTGTCGCTACTGTACGGTAGTTAGTACTAATACTTATACCAAAGACTATCTTTGACTTATACTGTGGTTATGTACAGTACGATGTGGTGTACGAGTCCATGTAACTGCCACGGCATATGGCTGAAAGGTTCGCCTGCCTCTTGTTGTTCACAACAACGTATATGGTTATACGTATAATACAAGTTTTAGTGTACAGGTTGTTTCGTGGAAGGACCGACAGACACGTTTTATTCAGGGTTTGGTGTTGACATAAAACCACTGCTCAAGACAGTGGTTTTTATGTCAACACCAATGATGAGATAAATGTTATTTTTTAATTACGCAAAACCACCTCAATGTCGTCATATCTTTGATCTACTAAGTACATTTTAAATACCAATTGGTTTTAAAAAACATACAAATATAAGTACTTCTTGTCTTAAAATAAGTCCCAAAAAAAACATCAATTCTGGGTTAGCAAATTACCCCTACAATTTCTCAAAGAATGTAGCAGTTCTATCAAACAGCCGTGTATATAATACAAAAAATTGAAACTGGAACGAACAAAGATTTACTTAGCATCTGCATCAGCCAATCAACTAGCTAGTGGCTGAATGCCTCAGTGTGCTGAGTGCCTACCTTCCTTCCTTGTCGATTACTCTTGGCAGAGAGGGCGTGGTCATCATATTTTGGCAATAAGATTTCGGGCAGCCGTAATCCGCTTCAGGATGCGAGGATGCTTTCTCTATTGGCTGTGCTTTGGGCAATCGAGATTAAACCTGATCGGTCCATCGCATGGGTGTAGTTATTAGTATTATAATAACCGGGATGACTATATACTATAAATCAAACGTAGGAGAACCGTTTTAACTCTATATTGGAGATAAAATATTACTTATAGGAAATACATGATCGTGCCCACGGATATCGACCGTGCCTGATGGCGGGTGGTCTGACAGTCCCTGTCATAGTATAAAAACTATATTCTAAATCATTCATATATATTCCAATGACCTATCTTTCTAGAAGAATCCAGAGTGTTCTAATCCAGAGACCAAATAGTTATTGTTTTACTACATAAAGCCTCCCTAACATAAAACCTCTACAGTATTTAGCGTAGGCATAAACATAGTTCAACATAATATCATGGTCTTGGCTATAGACAAAAAAAAATACCTAAGTAAGTGCACCTATTCAAACGAGTTGGATTTGTTATTAAAAAAAAAACTAGTTTAATAATACTAAAAACACCAGTACCAACTGGTGTAAACGTAAACAAGTACACAACAGAACCACATGTTTTCCATGGTAATGGGAACTTGAATCACGTAGGTATGTGCCGGTGGGTGCGGCAGCGCACGTGATCGGACTTTTAACGCACGGCACAGGGTTCAGGCGAGTCCGTGCTTTTGTTGTGACGACCGTCGCCGAGGGAATGCCTTAGTAATGTGGTTCTTTGTTGAAATATGATTTTGGAATATATTGGTGATACTTCCTCATATCATCTGCCTAGCCTTTTCCCGGTCAGCTTTTAGTCTGCAAGTGAATACCAGTGTTCTACATGAAGGGACTGCTTGTCTGAACAACCGAGATATTAGGGGTAACACGATACCCCTTGGTAAGATTGGTTGTCAGACTTTCTGACTATCCATAACGACTGTCAAAGATCTACGAATAACGATTTTAAAAATAATATTGCTTATTTTTATTCCTGCATATTTCGGCTTTCGTGATTCATGGACTTTTTGTGATATTAATCATTTTCATCATCTTGGTAACCTTTAGACGCCCATTGCTGGGCATAGACCTCCCCCGACGGGGGGAGGGGGGGGGGGGTAGGCAGTAGGTGTTATGGAAGGAGAAGGACGCTTCTGCCCATCCTCTGGTCAATATCCCTCTGTCGCCTATGTTCGACACCCTCGGGAAGAAATGGGTTGGTGCTATTCGCGGCACCACACGGCTAGTCATGTTCATCAGTCAAAAACGCGTCATATTCCGCTGTCATACTATCGGATTAAAAAATCCAGTATCGGAGCATACAACGAAACAAGTACCCTCTGACCCGTTGCCTAGTAACGTCGTAGTACTATTAACCACAGTCTAGTGCTCTCGCCGACGAGGTCCAACATCACACAGACACATACAGAAGGTATATTTATTTACACAAACACTGTGAATAGATCAGCCGTTGTCCATTATATGGGAGCCAATATCAAGTTCATAACCTTAGCAGAAACTTCTGAACTTTCACTGAAAAAAAAAGTGAGAAATTAAAAAGTCTCCCAAAACTCTTACCTGAGAACATAATAGTCCAAGGAAACTAATCGGTCTGTTGAGGACTTCTATAGTTTTTGAGTACGAAATGTTTTATTTTATCCCACAATTGGCAGTGGGTCTTCTGTCTGTTGATATATTCTGCGGCGATGCTACGCGGCGCGTGGTAATTGACTTGTTACGATGCCTGAGGAACGTAGTAATGCTTTTAGAATATTGATAGATAATATATTGATATATTGATTAATATTGATATTGTTTCTTTTTAGGAAGGGATTTTTGTCCAGTAAAATAACATTAATCATTTTTATCTGCCACCAGTACTACAAAACAATTGATTTCAACAAGCATGGCGTGATATTATTCTAGTTAAACATCTACTCAAATGGAATTCTACAACTTGCCCGCATGACGCGTAACACGTTCCATTTCGTTAATGACTGGACACGTACGTGTAATTACATAATGTACACACACGTATTACCTAACTAGATTCACTATCGCTTTATTAACATGGTACCTATGTAGCTATGCCCTCATACATAGCTTTTGGTAGCCATCCTCGATCAGATAGATTGGGCAGGCACGTCTTAGCGTGGAGACCGCGTTTGGGCAAGCGTAGTGTGGGACACCCTGTGGCACGATAGACCGATGATTTGAAGAAGTTGGCTGGCAGCGGATGGATGTTGTCGAGCTGTCCAAACAACCGGGTGTTTGGTGAGCTCTGGGGGTGCCTACGTTCAGCCGTGGACGGCAAACAACTTAACTCTTGGATTAAGTAATCTTTCTCGTATCTCGTGTCGGCTGAAATGAAATAGGAAAAGCCACCATGTCGTGGTTGAAATGTTATCCGGTCAGCTTAGCGAT
Source organism: Charanyca ferruginea (assembly GCA_947361185.1). Taxonomy (NCBI): domain Eukaryota; kingdom Metazoa; phylum Arthropoda; class Insecta; order Lepidoptera; family Noctuidae; genus Charanyca; species Charanyca ferruginea. The sequence continues at coordinate 885,447 of OX376071.1, read as the reverse complement.
GGTAAAGGGAGGCTGAGTTATATCAGTTCCAATAATATTACATAGGTACATACGTGTTGAATTGATAACCTCCTTTTTTTGTAGTGGTTAATAATGACGATCGTCAGTTCTGTATTATCGATTGTCTGACACTCGGTACTTCCCATTAATTGTCGACTATGCCTAATTGCATAGACGATATGCTCCGTGGCCTCTATTATTATACGTACTTGACTTCATATGGATAATTGTCGATCAATACTATTGTGTTAAATTACGATGCCTACAGCACGCGGTAAGGATACTAAACGATGTTTTAACTGTACTTGATGCAGAGGTATATCAATTCAAACATGGCTGCATAAGCAACGGCAATGTAGTTCCACTAAACCAGTGGTACTCCGCTTTCCGAATCCAGTATATCACAAGTCTCCTATGCAAGTCTACAAAAAAGAGAGTACACTTCTTTTAATTATTAAAAAGGTATTTAATTTTTTACCGTCTTCAAAAAGAAGGAGGTTCTCAATTCGGTTGGTTTTTTTTTATGTATGTACATCGATTACTCCGAGATTTATGATCCGATTTAGGTGATTCTTCTTTAGTTTGATGCGGAATTGTTGCCATTTGGTCCCATAAAAAATTAACATTATTTAGCTCAGTAGTTTTCATTTTATGTTTTTTTTTAATTTTTATATATTTATTTTTATGTTTGACCATGCATAACTTTTTTCAGTGTAGTCCGATTGCGATGATTCTTTTTTTAATTGATAGTGTGTACTTCAAATTTGGTCCCATAAAAATTTCAAGAAAATATTCCACCCCTAAGGGTTGAAAATTAAGGGATGACAGACTTTTTTGTGTCGCCGTTTCGTAATTAATTTCTAGAAGTAGACACTAAAAGCGAAAAAAAACATTTTTTAACAAAAAAGACAACCGCCTTCAAAAAGTATAAAATAACTTTCAATTCGCAAGTCGGCGGCAATACAAAACAACATGCAAAACCAAAGCCGCCGACTTGCGAATTGAAAGTTATTTTATACTTTTTGAAGGCGGTTGTCTTTTTTGTTAATTTTTTTTTTTTAATTATACTACCTCACAATTTTTTTATATAAAATGTGTGTCCCTTTCTTCTGAATAAAAGGTTTTTCTTTCTTTCTTTTCACCACAACTTGTGACGTTGACATTGACTGCCATTACATTTTGACGTGACTGATGGTGGCTGCGCTCAGAAACGTCCGAGTTTGGCTTGGGGATACCAACATATTAACATAAAACAGTAAAGTTTGTGAGTTATTACAATGGACGAATGGTATGAAAAAAGAGTATTTTAGCGTACCTACTCTATTAGTATTACAGATTGTAAAGTACACCTACATGAAATAGAGTACAAGTATCTTAGAGTACGGTTGGTAACCCTAAATACAATGTGCTTTCTTTGAATGTGATCGTTTTCCAAACTCCAGTAACCTAAAACCCAATAGATATTCACTCTCATATCTGTTGAATTTTCGGACCTATGTCATTACCACGGTTTTGAAACTGTCCTCAACAGTAAAGGATAAACCCCTGTCCATAGAATTCCACTTTTCTCACGACGACGTCATCTTGTTTGCTTTTCAATAAATTGCCGCCTATCTATTATGGTCCAAGATCCAGGAGCGGACAGCCTTACCTACAACGTTTTAGAAAAGCTGGAATTTGGTGAATATTTAGAGAAAGACGATATTCATTGGATAAATGGAACCACCTATCAATTGACATTATGTACTTTTTATGAGCTGTCAAAACGCGATGCCACCATAGATTTTGTATGGAAATGTATACTTATGACGTCACTTGTAGGTTGTCATTTGGCAACTCAATTGATGAGCTATTTATTGATTTAACAGTAACTAAAACTCAAATTTTACATTAAATTGAAAATTAATCGGATGTTCAGGGCTGTTATCTATTATTTTTTTAGAGGAGTTCGGCTCTGGAATTGTTAATACCTATATAGTATAAAGCACTAAGGGATAACTTACTTTTGGTAAAAGATTTCTTTTTAATCGGTTGAGTATTTTTTGAGTTTATCCTTAACAAACAAACAATCGAGACATTTGACGACACGGTTGGCGCAGTGGTTGAGCGATTGACTGCTGCGCTGCGTGTTGCAGGTTCGATTTCCCGGAACAAATATTTGTATGGCCTACAGATAGTTGTTCCGGGTCTGGCTGTTTGTGTATGTGAGTTTAAATGTTTGTAAACGCACCCACGACACAAGAGGAATTCAAAGTGTGGAGCAACGTTTTAAAAAAACAACAATCTTTTCTCTTTATAATATTAGTATTAGTATTTATTGTACACAAGTAAATACACCAATGATACAGCGTTAAATTGGTTTTACTCTTACCGGATTACCTAATGCTGCGGATTGACACACAGAATTTTACATCACACTCCCACCCGGGGATAAGCTCCGTATAAAAAGTTCAGCTGATTATATATTAACGTATTGACACTAACATGTTATTTATTATTCAGTAAACATGTTTATGTGTCATATTTTATGCAAACGTGTTTGATAATCTTGATGGATTAGGTTATTAGTAATAACTCTGCTCTGGTAGTAACAGCTGTAACGTGTCGATTAAGTTTGTTTGATTTAGAATCAAATATTGACGTCCATTTGGTACCTAAGCGTAGACGTAATAGTAATAATGGTTTTACAAATACCAATACACTCTGTATGATTACTATTTAGTACTTACGTAAGTATTGTCATTTATCATCAGTCTTACATTTAAGTAAAAGCTTTTCTGAAGACTTACGGTAATTACTATCGCTAATCAAGCATCTTCATTGAAATTGCAAATTATTTTTATTTAATCACTTCGTATTTTTATTTCATCAAGCCGTGGATCGATAGGTCATGGTTGCCATTTTATAGCGGGATTCCTCCGTGCCTCGAAAAGCACGAGAAACCGTTGGTCCCGGCTGTCATTCTTTCAGTTCTTGGACAGCCGTTATTGTCAGAAGGCAGAAAGTCAGATAACAAGTCTCACCAAGGGGTAGTTGGGGGTGAAGGTTAGACAGGCAGCCGCTCCATGTAAAACCCTGGCATTCAGCTGCATCCCCATATTTAGGAAAAGGCTAGGCAGATCTCTAGAGGTACCTACACATATTCGTTGCAACTATGATGTCTAGTTTCACCATCGAATACTATTTACCTACATCCAACACGACGAAGCTTTTTCTCACGAGGATGAAGAATTTGAACTTCAACATCACTGCACAATAATTAGGCTGATGCCACACGGGCGTTGACGCGGTGACGCTCCGTCGTTCATGCAACAAAATGAGGAAGCGTCACCGCTCAGTCGACGCAACGACAACGCCCGTGTGGTATCAGCCTTATTTGTGTCCCAAGAAGCAAGTAACCAGAATGTATGCGTATGCTAACGTTTGTGTTTTGTTATGTTCCAGGTATAAAATGTCCGGTATGCAGCAAGTTTGTGTTGCCGGACGACATAGAGTGCCATCTCGTCATGTGTCTCACCAGGCCCAGACTCTCCTATAATGGTTAGTAAATGTTATTTGTTATGAGTTCAATTAAGAATGAGTTATATTCGAGAATTAGCCAGATGCGTGTAGCACAGCACTGCAGTGCAATTCTGTAAGAAACCTCCCACGATTTCTCTTACCTGAAGTGTATTTAGTAACATAGTTATGTAAAAATAGTTCGCTTCAGCTACGTATGGCGGTAGCGTAATTTTCATCGAGTTACAAAATACCGAATACAGTTTTCATCGCGGAATCAGAAGTGAGCACTAAAGTAAAAACTTACAGAAAAGCATTGCTGATCGCTGTGGAAAGCTTATTTCCAGCAGTGGATGTCCTTTGTGTGAATGATGGTGATAAATTCGGAAGAGAACTCGAATTGGAAAGGATTTACAATTCAAAATTTAATGAGTTCAGTTTTATGCTACGGGTATTTTTAAACCCGGGAAAATAATACTGCAATGAGTCAATAGGTGCATGCTTGCATGGGTTAGTCAGCTTCTTAGTATTGAGTGTAAACATAGACGACGTGCGGGAGTTGCAACAAACACCAGTAAACTATTTTGATAGCCACATTAAATGATACCGAAACTTTGTGCTAAAACTGTGGTTCATGTATTGCATTGTTCTCCTGAAGTAATCAATACAGAAACAACTTACCTACTGTAATAAGTAACTACTTTACTACCAGGACATAATAATTAGGACACGTTGGGCTTTGGAAAGACACTGTAAACACAGGTTGGAGTGAAACAACGCTCTACAAAGCTTCTAAAACCTGATAGGCCGGCTTCTGCTACTGTATTCCACTATTTACACGAAACCTTTTACTATTTGCCCGCTTCCTTGTTTAAAACTAATTAGCCATCAAGTTAAATTACCACGGTAAGTCCCAACGAGATTTGCGAAGCAGCACAACATAATTCACAATGCGATCCTCCAAGATATAGTGGAAGTAAGCACTTTAGACCGGGACAGAGGCTTCCCCGGTAATTACGAACAAGACTTTGAGTGAAACACCTCATTAACCATTTATGCAGAGCCCGACAAGACTAGTAGTCGAATTATGCTTGTCTTAGCATTACAGTTCTTACTATTTTCTCTGTAAGTTGTAAGGAGAAAATGTATTAGTATTTGGTAAATTACTAGTCTACCGTAGAAAGGGAAGCGTTTGTCTTGGTATGGTATGTGAAGAGGGATGAAAGGTATGTGAGCAAAAGAGTTATGAATATAAATGTGGATGGGTGGATTGTGTGCAGAATGATATGAATGAGAAATGAGTAAGTTTTTTTCTTCCTTCTCGTCCTGTCACGACCAGCAGCTAATTGTGTCACCTTGTAAACACGTAAAAAATACTAAAATAGAGCAGTGCAATTCTGTAAGAAATCACCTGCAATTCAATCTACTCGATTATCTCATATCCGATTACACTTACATGAAGTGAAAAGTAGCGGCGCCAGCGTAGTTTTCATTGAGTTACAGAATACCTAATACGATTTTCACTGCAGGATCAGAAGTAAAAAGTAAAAGTAAAGTAAAAAATCGTTTATTTTCCACACTAATTTAAACAGTACAGACATTATTAAAATAAATGGAGTAGACTGGAGCCTAAACTAGGGCAGCCCTGTATTTCAGGACTCCAGGTCTTCCTCCCGCGGCGAGTGAGTACAATTTATTAATGAATGACAAGTACGGGTGTTAATTAATATAATTATATTGTGTCTGTTTGTGTGAGTGCGTGTGTGTGTTGTATGTTTGTGTGTGTGTGTGTATGTTTGTGTGAGTGTGTGTGTGAGCACTGAAGTGAGTTCTTACAGAATAGCATTGCAGTACCCGCTCTTCTTTAAAGTCGATTACTACTTTATGAATAGGTGTAATATTGATATCGTGTCTACTATTACCAGCGTCTTCGTGTAAATGATTATATCTGATGATATTGTTGTATATTTCCAGAGGATGTGCTGAGTGATTCGAAGGGCGAGTGTGTGATCTGCCTGGAGGAGCTTTCCACCGGAGACACCATAGCCCGCCTGCCCTGCCTTTGCATCTACCACAAGGGGTGAGTCACCGTTGTTTACTAATTATGATTATTAGTTGTAGACCCTGGATGTCAGGTTTCCTATACTTGATCCTCAAGTGAGAACGCTACGCTTTAGTGGAGTTTAGCTCCTAGTACTTGTGGCTAAGAAAAAGCAATATAGATTAATTTTTCATGGTCAAGCTACGCTTACCGCGGTCAGTCAGTGGATGGGTGACCAGCCACTTCAAATCGAGACACCTCTGTGCTTCGGAAAGCACGTAAAGCCGTTGGTCCCGGCTGTCATTCGTATATGAGCTCAACTGTCCAATTAGCAGACACAATAGTTAAACAATTGGTAGGCACAAGCTTACCAAACGTATAGTGTTACCCAGTAACTGGGTTGTGGGGTTCAGATAGGCAGTCGCTCCATGTAAAACACTGTTATCCAGCTGCATCCGGATATACTAGAAGCCGACCCCAAAGTAGTTGGGAAAAGTATAGGCAGATGATGAGCCTATAGCGAAGTTTAGTGACTATAGGTGTTGCAATTTTATGCTATGCAGTAGTGTACTGTGATAAGATAAGTATGCACTGTGCATGAGTCGCGAACATGACAGGCCACTTCATTGGGTACTTCGGCGTGTTTCTATACGGATACAGGAAGAGATTAGATAAGAAATACCTACCTTATCAAACATTTATAAGAACTGCTCTGATGGAAAAAAGGAGCAAGCTCATTTTAGCACATGTCATACTGCTACATACTGTACGTAACCCTTGTATCACAAATAAACGATTTGATTTGATTTACATGTGTTCAGCATACTGCTGATCTTGTTACACATGACACAAGTACTTTGGTAACGATAGAATTTGACCACTCGGTTAGCCGTGCTTGAGTGATTCGCTGCGGCGCTGCGGGTCGCGTGTTCGATTCCCGCACGGAGCAAATATTTGTTGTATGACCTACAGATAATAGTTCCGGGTCTGACTGAGTTTATATGTTTGTAATCGCACTCACGATACAGAAGAAATAGGTACCTAATGAGGGGCAACGTTTTTTCTACAACAAAAAAAGTATAAACAGACAGTTTTATATTTTTCTAGATACGCACAAAACGTTTGCGCAGTAACTTTTAATACCTACCTAAGTAATAAGAATTAGTTTTTGCTGATGACACATGCAACAAGTCATCAGTAATAGCCCCGCGTCAGTAAATGACTGGGATCAAATGACTTGAGTCACGACTATCGTGATTATTCATTGTTACGTCGCTTAAAATGTTTTATTTGTTTACTAACACTGGTAATTATCTCGACTTAACTGATTTTTATTAGCAGCGATTATGATGGACGTATCAGAGACTGCTATTTGCCTTTATCACCATCCTTAGCAGACACTTTGCTGAGGGCTGTTGCTGTATATTTACAATACTGCTGAATTCTATGGTATTCTTTTATATGCAAGCAAAACAAAAACCCGACTGTGTTTCAAATCAAATGAAAATGCAAAAAAAGAACCGAACTTCTAAAAACATGGAAACAAAATATCCCTATCAAAATCACAGTGCGTTGTTGTTTCGTGTGAGTTTTCGTGAATAACTAATCCTTATATACATGTTATTATGATATATATACATAGTTGGAATTAGCTATTTATTAATTTTCTTTTGATACCCTTATTGTTACTAGGTAGGTACTCTAAATGTTTGTGTTTTAATCAGCCCTCTATTTGTTTCGGCGGACGCCATCTTTAAATATTATAGCCTATGTCACTCACAATTAAGACGAATCGAATGCCACCTGATTAGTTAAAATCCGTTAACCTGTTTAGGCTACATACCCTCGAAAAACAACCCTCCTTCTCCGGAAGTCGGGTAAAAAGAAAGATATTATTAGGTAGGTATAATTCTAGCTTGCATAACACCAACTTGTTCAATTTCATGTAAGTGATACTAAAGTCAGATAGCACAAAATGAAGGTTCACAATCAATTTACCGATAACGCGGCGTTATCTGATGATACCGACAGATAGTCTTTGTACATTGATTATATATTGAAACACCGCGATTACAGGCGACTGAATAACATGCAGCTATTAACTTACACTGCAATATTATTTATATGATCAATTTATCATGAAATTGATATTGCTACCTAGCTATTATGTAGATTATTCATAGGTTTATAACTTAACTAGCTTTTGCCCGCGACTTCGTCCGCGTGAATGTCGGTTATTGCGGATGCAAACGAAGTCGTGGATTAAAAAGTAGCATATGTCCTCCCCCAGGGTTCAAGCTAATTTCATTACAAATTTCATCAAAATCAGTTCAGCCGTTTCATCGTGAAAGCGTAGCAGACAGAGTTACTTTCTCATTTATAATAATAGGATGGATATTATAGATTTACGCGTTTTAGTAAAGAATTACTGAAGAATACCACCACCTACCAACATAGGCCTTTTGTTATTATTAGGACCGCCATTGTATTCTTACATTTATCGATAATAATACACTATGAGCCGTGTTTGAGTGTACTAATTGTACTATAGAAATATAAAAAAACTGATAGTAGGTACATACAATTTATTATTAAAGTACATATTCTTTATTATTAAAGAATCGATTAGATTTCAATTAGTTATTAAAACTGGTTTTAATTGAGGCTGTAATTAAAATGCAGTAATAACTGAACACAAATCTTAGTAGATTTAAAATCTTGCTTTTCTTGCCACTATTACAAGGCCCAGGAAATTCCCTCACGCTAGTTTCAATCCTTACTTTTTTATATTAGCTATGCTCTTAAATTCCCCTTAAAAGCATCGCTGCTGCCTCTTCAGCCCTCTCTAGGTCTCAAAGGCCGGTACCTAGACAAAGCTCCGATAAGACCCTCAGCGATCTAGGTCGGCCGATACTTTCGTCGAGAACTTTTGACCTGAACCATGCTACTACCCTAGTACTCTACCTAGCCTGTGTTTACAGATAGTTAAGTCATTATGTGCCGCTATTTGTAAGGTGGATGAGTACGTGAGGGTGTGGGATTTGAGACACTTGTGGCTGGTAGCGCCATCTGTTGAGTGCATTGTTTATCCTGACCGGTAGATGGCGTTATTACCTAGTTGTTTTAAAACCTCAAACTCTGAATTATATGCCCTAGCTGCCCGCCCGGCTTCGCACGGGTGCAATGTAGATCAAACTATACGTACCTATACACCTTCCTCTTGAATCACTATCTATTGATAGAAATCGCATTAAAATCGCGTAGTTTTTAAGGTCCAAGCGAACAGAGGGACGGACGCCGGGAAGCGACATTGTTTTATACTATGTAAAGATAGTATAACATGACGCAAAGCTTATATATGTTACAGTCAAAACTACAAACCGGCCTAACTACTTTTGATTGGTTTCAGTCAAAACCATCATTGTGTAAAAACCCGTTTACGCTACAAAAATTATTTTTAGGGTACGCCAGTTATAAGCATCACTACAAAATAAAAGTAAAAAATAATAATAATAATAATATGTGGGGACATTTTCACACACGGCCATCTGACCCCAAACTAGGGAGACCCTGTACTATGGGTGTCAGACAGCTGATATACATACACAAATACATTTTTTTTTTGTAAATACATACATATATAGATAAACAACACCCAGACACAAGGCAAACACCAGTGCTCATCACACAAATGTTTACCCTGGGCGGGAATCGAACCCGCAACACGCTGCGCAGCAGTCGATCGCTCAGCCACTGCGCTCAGTTATACAAAGGGTCACAAAAAAAAACATACCAACCTAATAACGTTTTTAGTAGTAAGGATAAAGAACCATTCAAAAGTACCTACTATTGACCGATTTTTGAAGTCAGAAGTAGTTTTAACCGGTTCAGAGTTTTGACTGTGATATGTATACATCAGCCTATTTGCCGTCCACTGCTGAACGTAGGCCTCCAAGCTTATATGATTCAAAAAATATTGGTAGTACCCACAAAGCCCTTTTAAATGATTATGAGGGGTTGGACGACACGGTTGGCGCAGTGGCTGAGCGATCGACTGCTGCGCAGCGTGTTGCGGGTTCGATTCCCGCCCAGGGTAAACATTTGTGTGATGAGCACTTGTGTTTGGCTTGTGTCTGGGTGTTGTTTATCTATATATGTTATCTGTGTATGTAGCATAATGTAACATTATTAAAACTACTACTATAGTAGTGGTTGTAATGTTATATTGTGCCAAGTTATAGTGTAATAATACTGTAATAATGTAATTGATTTTGTTTTTATTATTTGTTTTAATAGGGTATTACACCCATTTTTGAAAAGTGGCCCAATGAAATTCTGTATTGCTAATATGCCACCAAAAAAAAACAAAAAATTTTTATTCAATCGATAAGTGCCATAAAAATGCATCTTAATTTTAAATTTTCAAATTTCGCGCGTAGTTTGACGAAAACGCCTCTTACTGGACGCCATATTGCTCAGCGTAAATGACGTCAGTTCGTTTTGTATCAAATGAGCTCATATTAAATATGATAATCGTATATCATTTAAAAATAATTAGAAGCATATTTTGTAATAGGTGTAATAATGAAAAAATTACGTTGGTTACGAAAATAATAAAAGTACAAAGCCTATATTACGCCAATCGGTTGACTGACAGTTGTCAATTTTTTGTTTACACAGCCGTACGGCGTAATAACATGGCCGCTACTATTTCAAGGTGTTTTATAACAGATTAAATATACTGAAAACTTTGAATTGAATTTAAAAAATTGTTTTGTCTTTTTATGAACTAAAACTTACATTTTCCGACTGCTTTATGCCTAAACTGTCTCAATAATGTATTTATAGATTTTTTCTCATACAGAGTAAAATACCCTATTGTTGTTATTTTAAGTGTATAGTTTAATTAGTATTTATAAGGTCTTAACTGTCGCATTAGGGTAAACCCTGTAATGATAGTTTAAGTTGGTACAAATAAATAAATATATGTATGTATTTACAAAAAAAAAAAAATATTTGTGTATGTATATCAGCTGTCTGACACCCATAGTACAGGGTCTCCCTAGTTTGGGGTCATATGGCCGTGTGTGAAAATGTCCCCACATTTATTATTATTATTATTATTCTAATGTGTATTTAATGTGTAAAATATTAACATGTATCCTTTTCCCGTTCCAGATGTATAGACCAATGGTTCGAAGTGAACAGATCGTGCCCTGAGCACCCCGGAGACTAGTAGTGCGGAGTGCGGCGCGCGAGCCATGTGCGAGTGATACTTTTATACTGAACTGACTGTGCCCTCGGGCCGTGTAAATATAAACTTATGCTAGTGAGATGTTTTACCGTTTAATGATTAAAACAAAATAAGAAAAAAAACAAAGACAATTATAGTAAACGAAACGCTATGGGAAATTCTCGGTGGAGTATTAATAATACTTATAATTATAAATTTTACAACGTTACTCTTTAGTTCAGACGCGGAAATGATAGTTTGTTTTTATTTGATGATAATATGTATAATGTAAATTATAATATACCTGTATGTATAGTGAACGCTCGTTTTGTTTTGCAGTAAGTATATAAAGCAGGGGTTATGTTAGTGCGACTGTGATTGTCGCGGGTAACATATCTGTTTCTTAAGCTTATATATTATAATATATGATTTGATCTTTTTCATCTTGATAATAAAGTTGATTTGTTTCTAAATTTTCTAAAGTTGTTTTATTAGTGTTTCTATCTCAGTTTAGAACTGGAAGATCGCTGCTGGTGCATTGTCGATCGAACGAACAGGAAAAGCGGTATTAGTAAGTATTTTCTGGGTTTGATTATATACCACCTACCTACGGCGTAGGTGTAGGCGTAGGTAGGATCACTAAGGAATGAGAAAAGTAGCTGTACCCAGAAGACGAAGATGTTATTCATGAAGATGGAAATAAATAAAATGTTTGCCTAGAATAATAATATATTTACTTATTGACTTTTAGGCCTACTTAAAGAACATAATATATAACATATAGAATCTGTCACGAGAACTTATGAATAGAGATCAAATACACAGTAAGTACTAAATATCAATAAAAATGCATGTTTAATCATTCATTAAATAACTTAGGGTTGCATGACTGCTTCCCATAAAGGACAAATATTGACGAGCTATTTATATTGGATTTGATATAAAAAAAACACGTCTTCTGAAAGCGCTAGGTTGGTCCACTAAATTCAAATATTTTTACGTGTTTTGCAATTTTCAGCTTATAGGTAATAAACAATCTTGGGCGCGACAGTAATGAATACGTAATTAGAGAATTATAAAAATTCAAATGATCAAAATCACTCTCAAAGTTACAATAATCCCATGTCTTAAATAGGCACAATGATTAATCTAGCTGGGAGAGTTATGTAGAAACGTATAAATATTAGTATTTCGCGGCCCACCCTAGCGTTTTCACCTTGATACATAGAGTATAGTAATTATGTTAGTTAGGAAAGAAAATTTGTATGTTTGTAACATTCAAAGATTCTTTTTATCATAATATCATACGTACATTTATGGAGGAAACATCAAGTTGGTTATAACACAAGTCAGTTTTGTATGATTGCTCAGAGGAGATTTGTTCCAGCACATTTTGTCACAACAAAAGAGTATTAAAAGTTAATATTGATGATGATAGACACTAAGCACGAACATAGAGCAAAGTCACTGCTATTATATTACCATCGACAAACTATAGTTTGCCAAAACCACGCGAACAAAATTGAGGCTTGAGACTATCACGTACGTATTTCATTTAGTTTTCCCGAAATGAACTTCCATTTTTGTGAAGTAATTATTGATTTCAGATATCGAACACTGATTAATTTTAAATGTATACTAAGCATCAGTTTTGGATGTGTGTATCTTCACCAAAAGAGATTGGTAACCAGGGTCGTCGGATATAGTTAGTGAAGAGCTACCTAGCTTCAACTTTGTAACTGACCGGCTCCTTGACAAGTCAAAAGTGTCTGTAAATGGTTTAATAGGGTATTACACCCATTTTTGAAAAGTGTCTCAATGAAATTCTGTAGTGCTAATATGCCACCAAAAAAAAACACAATGCATTTTTATGGCACTTATCGATTGAATAAAAATTTTCAATCGATAAGTGCCATAAAAATGCATCTAAATTTTACATTTTCAAATTTCGCGCGTAGTTTGACAAAAACGCCTCTTACTGGACGCCATATTGCTCAGCGTAAATGACGTCAGTTCGTTTTGTATCAAATGAGCTCATATTAAATATGATAATTGTATATCATTTAAAAAAAAAAAAAATATATTTTGTAATAGGTGTAATAATGAAAAAATTACGTTGGTTACGAAAATAATATGAGTACGAAGCCTATATTACGCCAATCGGTTGACTGACAGTTGTCAATTTTTTGTTTACACAGCCGTACGACGTAATAACATGGCCGCTACTGTTTCACGGTGTTTTATAACATATTAAAAATACTGAAAACAATGAATTGAATTTAAAAAATTGTTTTGTTATTTTATTTTAACTTACATTTTCCGACTGCTTTATGCCTAAACTGTCTCAATAACATATTTATAGATTTTTTCTCGTATAGAGTAAAATACCCTATTGAAATAAATGCTTTGACTTTGACTACATACAAAATAGTGGATGTTTTCGAATGAAACTTATTTGAATTATTAAGAAACATCATCGGTTTTTAAGTCAACTTCAACTATATCCAATGACTATGGTTACCAATTCTCTTCTGGTGACGGTACATTGAAATATAAGTTGGCTCAATTTGGTAAAACTAAGAAGAAATAAATCCCCATTTCATCCCGAGGGTGTTGTCGAAGGGGAAAATCCGGAAGTCGGGCAGCAGCGGCTTCCGTGTACTTAACAACTTCACTGCGATCCCCAAGACGCCTGTCAAGCGTGGGGATTATGGCAACCCCTTTCCCCTGGGGAGGCCTTTGTTCAACAGTGGACGTTTTCCGGCTAATGATGATGATGATGAAGAAGAAATAATATGTAACATCGTTGCATCTTCAGTGTGGGTAGGCTTCAAGGTAGACCGAAGACATGTTGAGGGTCACGAGATTGTCTGTGAGCAGTACTGCTTGTGTACTGCTGTCTGCAGGTGCTCATGCTGGGTGTTGGGTGAGGTGAGCGTGTCACACGTGTGTGTGCAGGGTCACGCGGGTGAGCTGCTGACGTCATCGCATGAAGGAGCGGTGTCGCGGCCCGCGCGACATGCGACCCGCGCCTCCCCACCCCATGCCACCTGCGGACAGGAGACTCAGTTATATTATCATTTGTACTATAAAGGTTGTATGCTTTTGATATGTAACTGGCACCTGTATATCGATGGAACACTCCGGAAAGTGTCATTCCAATACCTACATTACTTGTTGCTTGTTAAACCTTAAACTTTTTGCAATGTAACATTACTTCACGTGGGAGCCTGGAGATCCGTAACACAGGGTTTCTCTAGTACGAACTCCAGTCTCTCGCAAAGGTGCTTTTGTTTGCATTATCATATTGTATAGTCCTAAGGTATTAATAACCTAACCTTTGTGGAGAGAGAAATAAATTTTATTTAATATTATTATTATTTATTTATTATTTGAATGAAGTAGAACATAATTGTTTTATATTGACATAAGAACTGACTGAACCCGTATATCAAGGGGCATCCCTTGTTAAACGGGTGTATTATTGTTTGCTTGAAATAATAGCTACAGCAAGTTAATATATCATCCCCGTAAACGCGCCTCATAAGAATACATAGTCTTAGCAGTTCTCTAGTTTATAAAATAATTTTAAAAACATTATAAGTGATCTTTCTTAAAAAATAATTAATATACATTGTTTAGTAATACCTGTGAACGTTATTCACTAATAAAAATCAAGTTCAAGAAGTGATTTTAAAGACATTATCGTAAATAGTTTGAGTTTGTGCAAATCACGGTGGACATTGTGACTCAACGGCCGTACGGCTAGTGCACGCGAGTATCACGGTTGTGCGGACAGCGTAAATACGAAAACAGCGCGCGCGCAAGTCGGTGACGTATCGAGTGGTGAATTGGCACTACCCGGCGTGTTTACGAAGACCGCGTCAAGAATTATACCGTGGGTGTGTTGTGATTGTGAGGCGAACCGTGTTTACATAAAAAACACAGATAGTAGTCATTCCTGCGCACCAAGATTCCCAATATGCTCTCCGGTATTAGACGCACTCCTCCACCTGCTTCGCCTCACTCGGCATCTGAACCAAACCTGACATCGAATACTGATACAAAAAATGATAACAATATAAATATAACCCATAGGAAAAAGTTACGCAGTACAGATGACATGACGAGAATGGAGAAGATGATGGAGGATATGAAGAAAATGTTCTCTGAACTAGTTACTAAACAGAATGAACAAAATGAAAAAATGAATTCGTTACAATTGGCTCTCGAGGGTATACGGTCCCAAAATACTGCGATCAGCTTGCAAAACTCTGAAATACGAACCCAGAATGAAAAAATCAGAGAGACAATAGATTTCCTATCAGAAAAATATGATGATGCTCTGGTGGAAATTAACGATTTAAGGGCGGAATGTAGCAGTAACAAAAAGGTTATACAAGCGCTTGAAAGCAGGGTAGACTTCCTAGAAAAGCAACAAAAAGCGGCTTCGCTTGAAATTAAAAACCTACCATTATCAACTCTTGAAACTCGTGACACCCTTGCGGGTGCAGTGCAGAAATTGGGTAAAATTATCAGTCAACCCGTGTGTTCAACAGAGATAAAAAATATCTTCCGTTTCAAGAGCAAGTCTGACGCGGTGGGACCTGTCTTAGTGGAATTCTCATCGGCAACCATTAAAGATCAGTTTCTAAAGTCGACCAAAGACTTTAACAAGCACAACCAGCAAAATCGCCTGAACACATCCCATCTAGTAGAAAATGGACCTAGGCAACCCTTATACGTAAATGAAGTGCTTACGGCTATGACGAGACGTATACATTATCTCGCCCGTCAACTTACGAAAGAATTCGGCTACCATCAATGTTGGGTCGCAAACGGCAAGGTGTATATTCGTGAAAAAGACGGAATGTCAAGCCGCCTCATCAAAACTGACGAAGACCTCGCGAAACTCCGTAAGGAAAAATGACTAACTGTGTACCTGCCACTACATGCTACCTTTTTCATTACAGTTTTGTTAACCCTAGTCCAAACTTATTCTATTCCATTACTTATTAACACTAAAACAAAGTCTAATCAATTACACATACACTGCTTAGTGCAAATAATCTTGTTACCAACATTAACTATACATACACAATACAATACTCATATCATATATACAATTACGTTACTTGCACTTCACATCCATAACGCACACAAACTTAATCGACCGACATACTTTATAAACAAATGCCAGCTATATGAACTATCGTATCTGCCCTGTACCATTATATTGAACTTTGATGTTATGTCATTAAACAGCGCTCAAAACATAAATGTCTCAATGGAAATTATTATCATTAATATTCGATAACACACAAAACAACCTAAACAGCTTGGATGCTGTCTCGGTGTCAGATGCTTCAACTTGTGACCTGGAAAACTGTTCTCCACCAAATTTCATACCTAATCAAACACTTAAAGTTATTACACAAAACATAAGAAGTATAAATAAAAACATAACGGGCTTTATGACTACCCTTGCTCGGACAAAAGTTGACTGGGACATAATCGTATTAACCGAGTGTTGGCTCCCTAACACCCATAATATTCCTGAGCTGACGAACTACAACTATTACACTACCAACAATAATCATACACAAAATGAAGGTGTAGTCCTGTATGTGCATAAAAAACTGCAAGTAGTTACAGAGGAGCCGTCATTCTTAGATGCAAATTGTCTCCAAGTAAAAATCGATAGAAAAACTGTTCTCTTAGCGATATACCGCCCGCCAGGTTACAAAGACTTAGAGAATTTTCTTAACTCTCTTAATAGTACCCTAAGTAGGCTATCCAAATACGATACAATAATTATTACGGGAGACATAAATATAAATATATATGAACACTTCCAGGATTCCGCTAAACATTCCTACCTAAACTTACTAGCTACCCATGGTCTTTTACCTGCTCATACAATACCCACGCGACAACAAGCCTGTCTTGACCACGTTATACTGAAAACTCGACTACCTGCTTCTACTTCAGTCGCACACTCTGCTCTAACTGACCATGAGACAGTAATGCTATTCTTGTCAAAACGAATGCCTAAAGTAATCACAAAAAAATGTATTCGTTTTAATTATGTTAAGATAGACACAGACCTAAAACAGCTAGACTTTAGTGAAGTATACAACACCCAAGATCCTCATGTGGCAGGGGAAACAATGACCAGATTAATAAAACACGTGATAGACTCAAACTCCAACTCTTGTAAAATTCCAAACCGTAAACAAATATTAAAGCCATGGATTACTCCTGGTTTACTTCGCTGTATGCGGCATCGAGACACCTTGCATAGGAAATTTAAACAGGCGCCAAATAATGAGACTTTAAAAATTACTTTTACTAGATACAGAAACTATTGTAATAAACTATTAAGAAAATTAAAAATAGAATTTGAAAAAAATGAGATCAAAAAAGCTGGAAAAAACACTAAACAATTATGGTCGGCTATAAATAATATTTCAAATAGGTCGACAAGGAAAACCAACACATCATCACAGTTATTAGCCACATCAAGTACACCACAAATATCTGTAAACCATGTCAATGAATTTTTTTCCAAAATAGGTGAAAAGCTTGCTAAAAACATAATGAGTACACAAACAAAAACTACAAAGGGAAACCTAACTAACGGACCGCAATCCATGGTAATGCTGCCTACAGATGAGAAAGAGGTAGTCGGAATATTAATGTCACTCCGCAATAACTGTGCCGCGGGATGGGATGGGATATCCGGTGACCTCTTGAAAAAGCATGCGGCTGTGATTGTGCCTCCGTTCACATACATATGTAACCTTGCTCTTTCCACAGGTAAATTTCCTAACGTATTTAAACAAGCCATAATTCATCCGATCTACAAGAGTGGGGACAGGAGCCGTGTTGATAACTACAGACCCATATCTGTGCTAACTGCTCTTTCCAAAATACTGGAACGGGTAATGAACAGCAGGCTTGTGAGCTATTTGGAAAGCAATAACCTTGTCACACCAGCGCAATTTGGGTTTCGCTCAGGCAAATCCACCTCTGACGCGGTCCATGAGTTGACAGAGTATGTGGTTACAAGCATGGATAGTGGGGATAAGGTTATGGCCATATTTATAGATCTCGCTAAAGCTTTCGACACGGTTTCTGTCCCAATTCTTATACGTAAGATGGAAAGCTTGGGAATCAGAGGACTTCCACTGGACCTCTTTAAAGACTACCTGAGTGAGCGTACCCAGAGAGTAAAAATAGATGAATTTATCAGTGAGGAACAAATAGTTAACTACGGCACGCCGCAAGGTAGTGTTCTCGGACCTACATTGTTCCTCATTTACATCAACGATCTGGGGACGCTCACTATCCCCAATGGCAAAATCATTAGCTTTGCTGATGACACTGCACTTTTGTTCCGCGCAAGCTCGTGGAAAGATGTCTATGAGCGTGCACAACTAGGCTTTAATATGGTATCCAACTGGCTGCGCGACAATCTGTTGACCCTTAATATAACCAAAACTAATTACATAACATTCTCTATGAAAAACAATGGATCCTCCCAAACAGTACCTAATAGTATTGTAGCTCACTCTTGCACAAACGCACTAGCCCGTAGTTGTAACTGCGAACCACTCACCAAGGCCGAGAATGTAAAATACCTGGGAATAATAATCGACAAAAACCTAAAATTTCAAGACCACATAACCACTCTTAGTAACAGATTACGGAAACTAATATATGTGTTCAAAACGCTTAGACTTGTTGCTGATAAAAATATTATAAAATCAGTGTACTTTACCCTTGCTCAATCTATAATAAGTTACTGCATCACCTCTTGGGGGGGAGCTTCAAAAACTACCCTAATAGAAATTGAAAGGACCCAAAGAGCGATTCTGAAAGTGTCGTCTTTTCGACCGTATCGCTACCCAACTGAACAGTTGTACAAAGAAAATGAAGTCCTGACAGTACGTCAACTATTTATATTGAACACTCTGCTGAAACAGCATACTCTTTTGGTTTATAACCCAACGCTGTCCAGGGGAAAAAGACGATATGACCCAGTGGAGCGCCGCCATCATCTACGTCACAAAACTATTTTTGCAAGGCGTTTCTTTTGCTATCTAGGTGGCTACTTATACAATAAAGTTCATAAGCAGTTACATATCTATAGTCTCACAAAGAATAAATGCAAAAAGAGGCTAACTGACTGGCTACTAAAATTAAACTATAATGATACAGAAGACATCCTTATAATGACCTAAACACACAATCACACACTCTCACACACTCACACACCCACACAATCACCCATACTACACATCTACTAACATCCGTCTCGCATAGGTAAATAACCTAGATTTAAAGCAAAATAAATTAAAACTATGAAATGTCTTAAGATTCCTTACTACATTCTGTCAGTTTAATAAGTACATAATTTAAGAAATGAAAATGTAAAGGGGTGGGATCCTGGTGTCCTGAAACACAGGCCGCGAGCCTAGCTTAGGCACCAGTCTCCCACAATATATACGTACTTACCTGAATTGTGTGTATTATCTGAACAATTTGAATTGATGTATATTGTGGTGAGAAAATAAAGTTGATTGATTGATTGATTGATTGATATCTTTCAGTTTTAGTATTTAGTTCCCGTACACAAATACCTCTTAAGTACGATGGAGGTTCGAGGTAAAGAGCACGATCTCTATGAAAGTGTCCATTAAAATGTGCCACTTAAGGGGCTATTAAACGACTTTAACAGATTTTAAACTGACAATCACGTCAAAATGTGCAGTGTAAATGATTTGAAAAAAATTCTGCCGTTCTGCATCAGTTCTGCAATCGCGACCGGGTAAATATTTTCTAACTCGGCTTACTTCACTCCGTCAACAACTGCTACATTCACACCATACCCTGTGCCTACGCTAGCGCCATTTTGGCGGGTTTTGGAACTGTTTACTTGCTGTATAAAGCTGGTAAGTTTTTCAACCTTCCCCTTTAGGAGATAGAGCTCATTACATATACCCTCCATAATAGGTACACAAAGAATACAGATGTTACGTTAGTTGAAACAGTGCACTATGTTATGCCAAGAGGCGAACAAATATGTAATTTAAAAGAAATATGAAAATTGTGATTTAAAAATAAATATTTCGTCATTGAAGTATTTGTCGATAGATTAATAACATTTATAAGTTAAAAATGGTTTCATTTGTTTTTTAACTGATATAACATTCGAATTATACGCATTGTAAACCTTAGAAGAGAAAGGTTTCAACCATTTTAACAAGAATATGTACAGAGGACAGCACATCAAGCTATCTAATTTCGTTGATAGACAACGAAATTTTGTTGATAGATAACGAAATTTGACAGATTATTTCAACTATTTGACTACTACTACTGACTATTTTCAACTTTATCACAGACAAAAGAATAAGCTTCATATTCAATTGGGGAAATTTGACAGTTTGATATGACTTGATGTGCTGGCGTCTGTACATTATTACAAATACGAGATTTTAATAATAATAATATAGTTTATTTCTCTCATAAATTTGATTCAATCATCTCAGTGATCATCATTCAATGATCTCAGAGATTAATTGATTGTGAGATAGTACAATTACAACACAATTACAATTCAATTAAAGAACAATTTAAGAAAGACCTAGTTCCTTTATATTTTCTTTGCTGTGTGTGTAAAAGGAACACCTTTTACACATGTTTACTGGCCACCTAAGCATGTACAGTGTAAATTGGGGAATACCATAAATGATTGGGTATTGAGAGATCAGAACACTGTGAACAAATTCATAGTTATGTTCTTAAACCCTGGTCTGCACTATAATAGAGTAACTTACCCATCATGTATTGTGATGCTGGTGGGAAGTGTCCGAAATGCGAGGCTCCCATCTCCCAAGCGCCGCGCCCGCGACTGGCGAAATAAAACAAATAAAATAAGCTTCTTGTTCGTACTTAGTCAAGTCAACTTTATAAAGTAAGTTAATAACAGAGGGCGTTCCCTTAAACTCGTTAATCTACATAATTATTAAAAAAAAAAAAACATATTAGCATAAACAAATTCAAACATGTATAGAGTGTTTCTTTTACGTATTCCGTTTTGTATGAAAATTAAAAAATAAAAACTTTCGTTTGGCTGGGAATATTTTTTTAATTATCTGTGGTCATACTGTCTATTCTAATCCTGGTTACGTAGTAGACAAAATCAATCGATTGACATAGACGTTTAACGATCTGTCAAAATGCGATTCCTAAACAGATGTTGTATGAAAATAGCAAGCTGTGACCTTATTTATTTGCAAACTAAATTGAGTAACTGTTTGTATAGTTTAAAGCAATTTAAAACCTAATATTACAGTTATTTAAAACTTTATCGCGTTTTGAAGCTTAAAATAAAGTGTTTCTATATCGAAGTAGTTGTAAGGTTGGTGGTGACTCAGTGGTTAAGGCGCCCGTTTCTCATACACGGGGTTGTGGGTACGCAGCCGGACAGAAGCAAGTGCTTCTTCAAATTCATATGAACTTTCTTCTTCCGCATCCTATCATTTCATACATGTGTTTCCTATCATGCGGGCAGCACGCGGATTGCTTGCGGGCGGCGTTCTTCTGCCTTCAGTGTTGTTTTTATTGTGATGCGGGTCGCACGCATGGTCATAGTACGCACAAGTTTAGTCACTGGCGACACGCACGACACTGTAGCTTCAAACGCAATCTTTTTCCTGCGTATGGCCAGGAGCGTGCTATCACCCGCATGCGAACCAGTGGTATTATTCACAATCATTCGATTCGATTCCGTACCGAATCAAAAGTCAAAAGATATCGAAGATGTCCTTCAAATGCAATTCACAAATCCGAAACCGAATAATTTTGACAGTTCATATTCGATACGAAGACTGAAGTCGGAAATGAGATTGTCGAATATGGTCCCTTACCTACACGGAAACGTTGGAATGGTTGTGAATAAGGGGCCAGATCTGGCGCGGACGAAAATACGCATGACAGGAAAAGGCAAGAAACTTATAGGTAAAAGTGGAGGCAACACTCCGAACATCTAGGTGAAACCAACTGTGGGCAGACGCTCTCTTTCTAAATGCATACATAAGATAAAGAAAACACATATCACTGTCTCTTCTTATGTATGCATTTAGAAAGAGAGCGTCTGCGCACAGTTGGCTTCACTTAGGTATTTAGAGTGTTGCCGCCACTTTTACCTATAAGCTTCTTGGGGAAAGGTCCCTAAGGGAGGTATACTCACAGATGCCTGTAGTGCGCGTGCATGGGCGCGGCAGACGCGAACCGTCCGCGGTCCGCCACCGCGATGCCGCGCCGCATGCCTCGGTGTGCGTGCATTTGTGGGTTACTATAACAATAATACATTTCCTTTGACTCAACGTGTTAGAACTTAAGAACTATGTTAGTTTATTTTATTTAAATTTATTTCATACCATGGGCGGTGGTTTGAAGTGATTGATGTACCTACACATATGCAATCGAGCCAGCTCACGATCATTTACAGCAGGGTTTCTTAAACTTTTTGTAGTCACGGACCACTTTCACAATTTAAACAATTCCACGGACCCCTGTACACAACAGTATATGTTGTGTATGCATACTTAGCAATGGGAAAATTAGTTGGCACACAAGTTAAAATAAGAGCTTTATAAGTATGATGGTCATTGACGTCGAAAGTACCCAGAACGTGATTTAACAGCAGACAGAAGTCAAAAACATCTTTTGGATCAGTTTAGTTTTGGGCAGTTTAAGCGATCCCTCATTCATCTGCCTAGCTTTTTTCCAACTTTATAGGGGTCGGCTTCTAATACCAGTGTTTTACATAGAGCAACTCCACAACCCAGTTACTAGGCAACACTATACCTCTTGGTACGATTGTTCGTCAGATTTTCTGACTACCCATAACGACTGTCAAAGGTTTACAATTGACAGACGAGACCAACGGATTCACGTGCTTTCTGAGACACGGAAGAGTCTCTACATGAAATGGATGGTCGTGGTCATCCTTCGTGGCAAGCATAGCTTAACTATGACCAAACGATTTATACAAAAAAATAAAGACGTTTAGAGAAGTTGAAATTCTATTTCTTATACTCTTGGGTACCTAAAGAGTATCTTCAGGCATTAACAATAGTTTTTAAAACCCCGCAATAATAATGGATGATGAAAGTGAATAGTTTAACGAAAAGCTCATTATTTCAGAACGAAACGGCGCTGACACTAACAGCGACACTGACAGCCGCCGTTTCGCAGTACTTACACTGAAATTGTTTCATTTTATGGGAAATAATGTCACAAATAATGATTATTCTTTTCGGGTATAAATATAATGATCACCAAAAAATACTTTAGGATCTTAAGCTCCCTTACCAAAAAAATATAGTAAATAGTAAATTATACCAAATGTACTATATGGTCACCAAATCTTAGTGTGTAAAATAACAAAAATCTTTTACACCCCCCTGGGGCGGATCCGACATGGTTAGGTTAGAACTGTGACCGCCGAGTGCCAGAATCAAATCGCTTTTTACAGTGAAACTCATACATTTCTACAATACTTTAGGAAACACCATTTTGGTGACCATTTACTATTTTCGGTTTTATTTTATTTACTATTATTGGTGATCATTTAGTAGATCTGGAGGTTCGTTAAACATAAGCCATTTTTTTCCACACACTTGTCACATCACTGAACTTGTCTACCAATTTGATAGATACATTAATGTCACTTTCTTTTTTTATAAACAAAAAATGGGCAACGAGATGAAACGAAAAAGTGTTTTTTTCATTTCGTAATATTTTAATTATGCGGGGGTTTCAAAATATGGTAAGTATATCAATCTACTCCTGGTAATGTATTCTCCACATTGGAAAATATTTTAAACCCTCTAAATGTTTTTTATTTTTCATCTCGCCATGATTAGCCTAAAAGCACACCCGCGACACTCTATAGAAACGAAACGATATAATTGCCTATACTCAATGATATTCTAATAAACAGATATGTTATACACTCACAAATCAAACGAAAAAAGTGTTCCGCGCAGCAGCGGCTGCACACATTTACACTTTTCATTCATTTTACAATACACTACAAGTCAAAATGTTGAAAAGGGATGGCTTGAAAAAACCAACAAGAAAAAAAGAGACAGTTAGTGTTGTCAATTGCACGTGAATGTAAAGGGGCATTATCCTGGCCACCAATCACTGCGTCTTGGCATCACAGACTAGCAAAATTTAACGAGACAGAAGGTACAAATCGCGAGTACATTTATACACGCGGTTTGTACCTATAACAAGTAATAAACAGGACTAAATGTAAAATAGAATATATAATTATAATAATATACAGAGTAGAAAATATTTATTTTGTAATACAATTAATTTCTTTGTTTACGAACAAATGCGATCCATTCTTGAAGCCAGATCTCATTGGATAACCTTAACGAAGAAAGGATAAAAAAATATCTGTTGTCATATTGTTTAATTTCTAATTAGGTATATAAATGATTGAATAAAACAAAATGATTAAATATTACAAGGTTAGAAAAAAGAAAAACAGAACTGTGGGTAAACAATTACTTTACTGCCTACGATATCGCATCTGTACTTTTATTCTATGTCCGGAGTGAACGCGTCCTTGTCTTACTCACGTGAAACAATGTACTTCCATTTCTTTCTATTTTCTAACCTCCAAATATAAGAATATTAGGAAAATAATTGAAATATATAAACAAATCGATGTATATTGCGTAGTTACATGTGGTATGAGATCCCTTGTGCTTTATTAAATTGGGTATCATAATTGGGTACACTTTCTAAATACACAAAATAGCATTTTTTTATTTTTTTAGCTGCTTTAACAAAGCGTACCATTCGTCGCCATGCGTGACGCAGACTAAAGGCAATACGTCCCAATTAGGACGTTTTTGAATCTTCAAAATTGGGCGCTCATAACATATCTGTTTAATATAATATCATTGCCTATACTAATACTAAAATAATAGACTGTACAGATACGTGCGTGAGTGTGCGTGTCTACGCGCCGCGCGAACTAAAACGCCGTTTCCAGAGCTAGTTGTTCGACGCGGGCAGAGGTGAGGAACGGTTGCAGAGGGAGGCGGAGCGTGTCGCTACTGTACGGTAGTACTAATGAGTACTTATACTGTGCTAAAAGTAAGAAATAGCGTCGTTGTCTAACTTTCTGAATAAAAGAATGGCAGGCTTGCTTACCTGGTGACTTGTGCGGCGGTGTAGGGCTGGTGCAGCGCGGTGAAGTCGTCCACGTGCAGCGAGGGGGGGCGCGACGTGTTGGGGGGGCGCGAGCGGAACGCGTCCGCGCCACCCTCCGCGCGCGGACGAGACAGCGCCACTACACGACATGACATTATCATTTTTTACTTCGATACTTTCTGAGCACCACGGTCGGCCGAAGCCGATAAGATAACGTTACACGGAACATTTTTACTCTGGCTTTTGAAAAGTTAATACAATAAAAAGAACATAGTCGATGACATGTAGATACAGCGAGACGAAGTACAATGCCATCTCTCACAAAAAGACATTACAGTTTGGAAACCACTGAAACTTAATGGTACTCAATGTTAAAGAAAATAAACATACATTGGTGCCGATTCCCTTGTTCACAAACGAAACTCTTACTACCAGGAAGCTGAAGAAAAGGACGGTGTCAGATAAGAACTAAGTTAGAGATGTCAAATTAGATTTTTCCTTGAATTTCGCCGCGTTTTAATTAATACGTTCTGAAATGATAACTGTAATTGTATGAACATTTTAGATAAACTTAAATTGACAGCTTTTATTAATATATGTCTCTTTCTTGTCTTATTGGAAAGAAAGAGATATCATTATCATCATCATTTCAGCCGAAAGACGTCCACTGCTGGACATAGGCCTCCCCCAAGAAATGGGGGGTTTTGCCATAGAGAAAGAGATATAAATAGCTTAAAATTAATTTAGTTCGTGCACAACAGAATTGGCACCAATACAGACCCTTCGTCTCTGTTTTGTTAGGAAGTCCTAAGAAAATAAAGAAACAATATATTCCGTTTTATTGAACTCTCTCGGTAGATCAGCTGCTATGTCATAAGACGCTAGTACATGTGTTACCGGGCGGGCGCTTGTCGTCCGGGGGCGCGGGCTCGTCGGCGGCGCGGCCCATGCCGGCCAGCCGCCGCACCGCGCCGCCCAGCGCCGCGGCGCCGCCCGGCACGTACGCGCCCGCTACCTCCATGATGTCGCACGACACCTGGGGATTATGACGAAATCATGGTAAACTAAGGATCCATTATAGGCATAATTGGATAGATAACACCATTAAGCATTAAGTCCGCCTTTGTACCTTTGTGCATGAAGTGTAAATAAATAAATAAACACCATTTACTAATAATTTCTAGACAGAACTTCTCTAGAAAAACAATTGATTTTAGTCCTGAAAATTCGACATATTCAATCTTCTTTACATAGTATAAAACAAAGTCACTACCGCTTAGATCTTTTAAACTACGCAACGGATTTTAATGCGGTTTTCATCAATATACAACCTTATTTTTTATATCCCTTAACTCTATATATAAAAAAAACAGGTTGTATAGAGTGATTAAAAAAAAGGTTTGTAATTGTATAGTTTGATATTAATTTGTGTGACACCATATTAGTATCAATATTACAACCGTGCAAAGCCGGGGCGGATCGTTAGTTTACTATAAAATTACATTTTAGCTGCTTTGAAATCAATAAATCATTTGAGTTGTCAAATGACTAACTAGAAGTGACGTCATCAGTATTTAATTGCCATAATCTATGGAGGAATCGCGTTATGAGAACTCAGAAAAGTATTACAATTGACTGGTGATGTCATCTAACCAGCACAATTTGTTCATAAGGTTTATGAAGGAGATTGCTTTAAATTAGAAAATCAAAAAAATAATCAACAACCAAACCAAGCTAGTTAGTCGCCAACTTCTATCTAAACCTTGATTTGACTGGGCTTTAAATGGAAAATTCCGATAGGAAACACAAAATCACAGTTCCATTAAAAACAAAACTGAAACTTGAAATGTGACTGAAATGTTTATAAATAGTCTGTAATAAGCACAAGTATCTCGACTCACCAGCTCACTATCATTGACGTCATCTTCCCCTCCCGCTGCAGGGACATTCAACCAATAGCTGGAAGTCAGCCTTTCATCATTAGCCTCCCCTATAGCGTATATTATCCTAGCCTGGAACTGTGCCACCAGGCTCTCAGGACCTGGCAGCACCAACTCTTGCACCTCAGGCGGAGTAGCTGGCTCATCTAACACCTTCAGCTTCTGAAGGTGGCTGGCCAAGAAGCTGGCGTTGGCAAGAGCATCTTCGTCGGAGTTCCTTTCCTGAAAACGGTGATTAAAATTGCTGTTCTGTTCTCTTGGCTGTGGAAGGAAAGTCTACTCTTAATATTTACCTACAAGTAATGTGTTGGTTAGGAGCATGCAGCAGGAATTGATCAGTGCAAAATGTTTGGAGTCTACAGGTGGATTTGTTCTAACGAAGCTCAATTTGGAACTCAAATTAGAAGTCTGATGAGCACTGTGAAGTACCTCAAATCAATAAAAAAAAGCAGTAAGATGTTCAACAAGCCTTTGACCTTGATTCGAAATTGACCTTCGTTAAAATGACAGGACATTACAAGCTTTCGTAACATAAACAACATTATACTCACTCTCAAAATCTTATCCAATTTCAAGACAGGATGGTCTTCATCAGAAGGCGAGAACCCTACCATGTCAGCCATCTCTCCGACCGTCAACATGGTCTTCCGACCCACTACACCCTCACCTTCCTCCATCTTGAGGATCCTGATCAGATCTATGAACAAACTCAAACACTCTGCCTTATCCTCTCCTTGCCCTTCCAACGCCCATTTGAAGAACTTCCCCAAACTTTCACGTCTCTTAGAAACAAATTTCCTGAACTGCTGGAAACCGTATTCATGTTCCGTTAAAACGAAGTAAGCTCGAAGTATAGACGATGCGACAGAACAGGTTTTAGTTGTAGATTCAAGGCAGTCGGCCGTTGCATCCAAAAATGAAACCAAAGCATCTTTATTTGGCAAGGAATCCGATAAAATTATATCCGAAGCTCCGTTAAGAGGAGTCAGGGTAATCTCAGCATCACAAAAGGCTGCTAATGCGTGTGCAGCATATTCTTGTGCGGCGGCGTGTTCGTTGGATGCATTGGCGAGACCTAGCACCGAACACAGTGCAGTCTGGACATCAGTTGCCCGAGGTCCTCCGCTATTCATGGCATGGAGGACCGCGCATTTGACTGGCGCGTGTGACACTAAGCAAGCCAAAAAGCCTAAAACTCTAGCAATACTGGCTGTCGCCGGTTCTCCTGGCTTCAATTCTCTAGTCACAGCCCCGACAGCAGCTCTTGCCACGGTAGCAGCCGTGTTAGGAGCTAGATCAGCTATTTGCACACAAACCCGACGCAGCATATGAACTACTGGCCTGTATGTTGACATACAAATAATCTGAATCATGTCTGTCAAATCGTTCGATAACGCGTGAAGATGCGCCGACCACAAACGTCTCTCATTCGATGCATCAGCTAATTCACGGTCCGTAGGCGGCGCTTTAGTCTGCATCGGTAACGGTAGAGGCAACAGCTCCGAAAAAACTAGTAGACCAGGGACAAATGTGTATGGAGCTGTCGTGATGTATGATATGACCTCGGAACAGAGCGAAGTCCAAGGTCCTCGACGTATGGAGTCTCCATCGTTTGCGTCATCAGCTATCGGTTGAGCATATGCTAGCAATGCTCTTACTGAAGCTTCCGCGGCTTTGGCTGCAGTTCTATACCCTACCGAGCCCACTGGGAACGCCTTTGCTATGCCGTAAGTCTTGAGTAAAACTGGGGCTGCGGTCAAGTCTCGGAACCTTGGTCCTCGACATCGGACAACTCTAGCCAGCATCGCGTCCAGCAATCTGAGGCAAGGCAGTAATATCTGGGCAAGTTGTAACCCCTTTACTGATGCGAATAACGACGTGTGCATGCTTGGCTGGTCGAAATGTATGGCTAAGCGGTCTAGAACTCCCGCCAAATGAGCCACACCGTCTAACGAAAACAATTGAAGCACATTGTATTTATATTTCAATTCTACGTACTCCTCAATCGCCGACTCACAAGCAATCGTCACGTTGTTCTCATAGTCCGATATACAGTAGTGTCGCAAGATTCTCAAACACGTCATCAGCTCTCCTGGCAAGTCAGGAGCATGTTCTGAGCTAGCCTTCAGTATTTCGACACACTCTGCCATGTCTTCTCCTGATAATACCGTCGGTTTTTCGACAGGTTTTAAATAAGGTATCACTTCTTGCAACACACTCGACACACTTGGCTCAAATCTATCATGTTCCCTCGATACGTTGATCAATCTTTGCCCGTATTTCTTCAAGAATGGTACATTGGCTGCGAATCGTACTGCAGAAACTATCAACTCAATCGCGTATCCTTTCGCTGGCGATTTTTGTTTTAACGGCGAGTCATTTTTGGTTTTCGCCCTCAAGTCATTTTCAAAAACTTCCATGAGACATTCTGCGTTGTCCCCCATGACTATTACGTCTGGCACGGCGGTTCTACCGATGCTACCGAAACTGAGACAGTACAGCGATTGTAGACGATCAATTAGTTCATTTTCATCAGGTTTGCCTGCTTGTTGATCACAGATCGATTGCAAGTAATACAGAGCTTTTAACCTATACGCCAGTTCTAGGCCCAGAATCTGTAAATCGCTGTAGTTACTCAAATCGTGAGGGTAAAGAAACTCCTCACTATTTTGCTGGCTGTACGGCACGGTCAAAGTCTTGAACAGCAGTCCGCTCATCTCCATGTTCTTGTAAAGGAAGTTCAGTCCATTTTGGGAATTTATCAACTCGTAAATCAAATCGTGAATCGGACTGACGACTACAAGATTATTACATGTCTGAGGGCAAGTTAACAAATATAAACAAACTTCTAAAGTGTTATGAATATTAAAGAATTCCAGCAAAGTTTCGTTGGAGCACTCCTTATTGATCTCGAATTGAGCGGACACTGGTAGAAAACGCTTCGGTTGCGATAAATGGAAACACTGCGACCGATACATAAACAGTAGCTCTTCTAGAGAATTCGTAATGAAATGTGCGTCAGCTTCCGAAAGCTCAGAATCATCATTACTTCCCGGCTTGCTGAAGTTAATCACCAATTCACGAATTTTGTTTAACAGTTCATATATATTTAGTTTCTTTATCAATGCGCTGATAGAAAACTTCAGTCTCGCAAGAGGATTCGATTGCATCATTGTGATCAAAGCCTGGTAACCATTCCTAGGTTTTCTATCATCATTCTTATCAAACTTCGGAAACACTGTTTCTTTCATAAAATGGTTGATAGATTCCTTTGATGATAGACATGCGTTTAAAGCTTTCAGAATCATGAGACGTATGCTCAAAGACATGTATTCTTTGGAATACATTTCTAGTAGTAACATGGACACATCTATGCCAGATGCAAGGAGTGATTTGATCACTTCTCCATTATGTCGGTGACCCAATAAAGCTTCAGCGAGCCGTATACCGCACTTCATGTGTCGGATCTTATATGTGGGTTGTTGTTGAGCTAACGCAAACTCAAAGTTCAATCCGATCTTGCAAAAAGCTATCAACAAATGACAAATGTCATTAAATTCATCAGTTACATCATTCTTATTGGAATTCTTGAAGATTCTCAGCATAATATCGGTATTCTTGCAAAGGGTTGTGATTGATACGTAAAGTTGTTCACATTGGTGCACCCATTCCTCTCTAGCAGTGTTGTCGATATCAGCGAAAGTGTTCGCAAAGTATTTTTGGTCCAATTTCTTGTTGGATTTGGCCATCTCAGATATCTTAAATAATTCTGGACTAGCATCGCACAGCTCGTCAAATGTAGCGTTCAGTACATCCTTGACACCTTCCCTTTTAGGTCCTAACAAATGAATTTTATTTACATGTTCATACTTATTCCAGTCACATTTAAAAGGATTGTAGTATTTGATGATGTCATCAACGCCGCAGTAATCATTCACGTCGTAATCAACTTCCATATACGCTGGTCCTTCCAGATCATCGCAGATGTCTTCGTCAGATAGAATCGGCTCGAATTGCTCAGCATCTATAGACCTGTCTTCTTCTAGGTTTCTATTTGGCGACTCAATCGGTTTAGTCGTCGCATTGTCAACTATTTGGACAGTCACCAAGCTAGTATGTTGTTGTTCGACGTAGGCTGCATTCTCGGCCTCTTGAGAAGGACTGCGTATAGAGGTTTTGTGACGATAACTCTGGTGATAAAAGTCCACTCTTGGGATTTGTTTGCTACTTCTATCATACTCTCCACCTTCCTCAGATCTGATGGAGTTAATAGGGCTAGACACGTCCACTTCTCGTGGCGATATAGGTCGTCGACTACTCTCCCCTGGTGGAGTCCTAGGTCTCTTCCTTGGATCATCGCGACTAGGAGACCGGCTGCCGTAACTAGATCCTCTAATGCGACTGTAAGGTGAATGACGCTTCCTGTCATACGAAGATTGCTTCTCATAAGAAGGCGCACGTCTTTCATACGAGGATGCGCGTTTCTCGTACGGCGACAGACGTTTTTCGTATGGAATTTTCCTTTCGTACGAAGGACCTCTCTTGTCATACGGAGACCGACGTTCATACGGACCGGCTTCTTTATCGTATGAGCCACCGCGGGACCTGTCGTATGATGGTTCGCGATGACGGCGGTAGTCATCTTTCTTGTAGGAACCCCTATCCCAGTCGCGGTCGCGGTCGGTGGATATCGCGCGCAATCTGTCGATACTGCGGGACCTCGAGCGGCTTACCGGACGATATTCTCCCTTTACGACGTAATCTCTATCGCGGCTCCTCGATCGAGACCGCAGTCTATCCATTCTGTCAATCTCCCGACTTCTATCGCGAAGTCTGGATGATTCCCGACTTCGTCCCCTATCCAGGGAACGCCTGCGACTGCGCGTGTCTCTCCTATCCCTGTCATGGTCGATGGACCGGGGACTGTGACGCAACCTATCAGCATCTCTTTCGATGCTGATATCTCGTTTCTCCCAAGTGCTTTCTTCAATGTGCTGATAAGTCCGAGGATCTTTGGGTTGGTCAGGGTCATAGTATTCAGGTCTGTACATCTGCCCATCATAGTTCTCAGGATAGTTGGTAGGTCCATAGGCATCAGGGTTGGCTGTGGCTACATTGCCGGTGTAAGCCGGTATTGGCACCATAGGCTCTTGGGTCCATTCTGGGTTTGGAGGGACAGTAGGTGGTGGAGCTGGTGGGACTTCCCGGGCCACTACAGGTCTTTGGACTATAGGAGGAGGATTAACACCCACTGGGGTTTCCGACAGCACTTGAGTTAGGTTGCCATAAACAGCCAAGGTGATTGTAGTGTACCATCCTGGAAAATACATACATTCAATTTAAAGTTTATCATGAATTTAAATCTTAATTCAAAGTTGTTGTCCTTACCACCGTTCGAGCAAGAGACTGCACATACAGGGAAACACTTCTAAGGAAAAATATGAGCAAATACTTATTCAAAATGTTACATTATTTTCCTATTAACCTTTCGAGTGTTTGAAATGTGGATCCACACAAGCCACAATAACTTTTTAATTGTGTTTCTAATTAAGACATACAAAGGGTTCAGCAGTAAACACTAAAAACTACTAAACCAGTAAGGACATTCCCCTTACTGGATAAGTAGTTTTTTGTTTTTAGCAATTTTTCAAATTAATTTAATTATGAGTTTATGAAATGTATTCATGAATCTATTACATACACATGTGGTGTTCAGAACAATACCGCTGTAACTGAATGAATCATCATAAAAATAGGCACAGCTTGTTTTACAAAATTAAAACCCTCCCAGGTGAATTTTGAGAGGTGGAAGGCGTCCTACATATGCAGCAGCATTCCTGTATGTACTGTTGGTTAACCTATTCAAGACAGTATAGATAGCCTATCTAACTGCTGAGCAACTACTAAATAATTACAACATTTACATGAAATTTAGTTTGTAAATAAAGTAACTAAATAAGTGGCAACAGACCTAGAATATAATTGACTTAAAAGATGTTAAAAGGTAATAGATGATTAACAGAGTACGAACTTAAGTGTAGTACTTACCCAGATGGTAAACAAAAACTTCCACAATACAGACAAGTCTATGACTTTCTAAATTATAATCTAACAGGATTAAGTAACAAGAGACTAAAAATTTAAACATTTTAATTATTTGTTTCATATCTTTTTACATTGCCATTTATCAGATAGCAAAAGGTCCACTGGAAGAAATTTCAGCCAGTTGGTCGTCTGATGAAATAAGTACTTACCTTTATGCTATTCCATCTTTTCAATAGCAATAGTTATAATTATAATGCAAACTAACCTCTAAGAACAAGTCCGTCTGTAGGGATTCTGGGCTGATCCAGTCCGCTACCACACTCCATATGTATCTGTCCATTCTGGCAGTAGTCCAGGCTGCCGAGAGCCTCAAACGTAGATGCTCCAGGCTTGCTCAGGTCGTTCACAAAGAAGTCTATGTGGAACTTAGTGGGATTCGTAGCGCCTAAACGCACACCGCCCGGAAAGTCTCCTTCCACGCGCGCCCCCAGAGGGATTATACGTATTTCCCTCACATAAACTGACTTCGGAAACTGCACCAAGTCTAAATTAAGCTCCTGGAATAGGAAATTCAAATATTTAGATAAACTTATCACAGATTACGGTAAACTATCGTTGTATGCAACTCGAAAATTATATGTTTTTCTGTACCTCACTGGTGTCGTGGGAGAATGTATCGAAAAATAAAAGGTCCGGCTGCTCGTTTGCCGACATTTTAGCTGTTTTATTGTAGGCCTTTCCCAGAATTTGTTGATTAAAGCATTTCGTAATCGCACAAACAAAGTCGCGTCGTCCACTTTCGCAGGCGCGTTTACAACACGGATTAAAATAGGTTATAAATAGAGCATGACTTTGACACACGTCAAATGTTCGGTGTAGAAAAAAGATGCAAATAAATTCATGCTTAATATTATGTGGGTTTTTATTTATTGGACTGGAACTTAAATTGATTTACGATTTTAATGTTGCCATTATAAATATTACAAAAGTGATGAAGCCTTGGTCGAAGTTTATCATAAACCAACCGACCAAGTGCGAGTCCATCAAGTCCGACTCGCATACAGGACTCGCACAGGAAGGATTCTGTACCACCGTACAATATTTAACACTACATACAAAATCACCCAAGAACAAACTTAACATGAATTGTAGTTAAAACCTGCTCGAAGAGTCAAAACACATGTTTTCCCGTATATTAATCCTTAGAATTAAAACTACAACATTGAAAGATTTACCAGATTGTGTTCAGAAAAAACCATGAAAGCTTCTTGGAAAAAACTAATGCCCGTTTTCACCATTGTGTTGGTGAAAACGGGCATTTATTTTTTTATTTGCTTTTTGCGGCTGTGATATCACTGCGACCAGAGTTGGTCTATTGTGATCGCCGCTTGTATTGGTTAGAGATCGCCGCCAAACCCTGCAGCTGTTATGAACTGCAGGATCTGCTTTGGGGCGATCTCCATTAGTTCATCCGGGCTTAACAGGTATTTGCCCAGATGATTGTTGCGCTTGTGCATTAGTGCTCCGCATTCCCCCAGAAGGTGAAGTGGCGTTTCATCAGCCTCATTACAGCGTCTGCAGGTTTGCGTAGCACTCAACCCCAGGTGGAACATGTGCTTGTTTAAGCAACAATGTCCTGTAGTGGCTCTAGCTACAATGCGCAAGTTGTTCCTACTGAGTGCTAGGACTTGGTTACTAAGCCTTCTGTCATAGGCTTTGATAAGTGCTTTCGAGTGTAACATGCCCGGAGACTCCTTCCATAACTTTCTGGAAGCTTCGAGGCATGCTTTAAACAGGGTGCTCTGAGCTAGGCTTTTCGGTATACCACAGAAGGGCTCCGGACCCTGTTGCGTGATATGCGCCCCCGCCCTTGCAAGCTCATCGGCACGTTCATTGCCAATAATGCCAGCATGCCCAGGCACCCATCTTAAAACTACTCTATTCTTATTGCCTAGAGAGTTGAGTTTAGCCATGCATTCCTCTACCAGTTTCGATGAGACTAAATTCGAGTCCAGCGCTAGTAGAGCAGCTTGGCTATCTGAATTAATGTGTATGGTTAGGTTGACGTATTGCCTTTGCAGATTTATTTCCGCACATTCTAGGATGGCGTACACCTCTGCTTGGAAAATGGAGGCGTACTGTCCCAGGTTTACACTTTTGCTGAACCTTGGCCGCACTCCATTTATCCCACAACCTACTTTGGATCCTATTTTGGAACCGTCCGTGTACCAGATCATGCAGCCTGCCACCTAAAGTGGCTGACTTTTGGTCCAGTAGTCCCTTGAAGGAATTTCCACGGAATATCGCTTCTCAAATACATGCCGCACTAGCATGACATCAGTTGTCATGCCGAGAACTGGCATTTCCAATATTGAGTCCTGTAAGGTCCTCATTTTCTGCGAGAGCCAGCAACCACTGCCCCGGACCTTGGCCCTGTACATGCTTGCTTTCGCCTCCTTGTGTATATATAAATGTAGAGGCGGTAGTCCAAGCAGGGCGTTCAGTGCCATTCCCGGACTTGTTGACATAGCTCCTGCAGCCATTTTACTGACAGTTCTCTGAAGACTGTCTAGTTTCTTTATAGTGGTGATCTGATGTGCTTTATCGTGCCACACTACTGATGCGTACGTTATGATCGGCCGCACAATAGCTGTGTACGTCCACAGAGTGTTTTTGGGGTTAATACCCCAGTTGCTACCCATCATTCGTCCACTAATACCAATTGCCATCTTGGCTTTTTTTAACACATTGTCTATGTGAGGGTTCCACGTCAGCTTTTGGTCGATTGTTACGCCCAAATATTTAACCTCCGTGGAGAAAGCTATCTCCTTCCCATTCAGCTTTGGCATTGCCAGTTTGTCCAAACGCCGTTTTTTCGTGAAGGGTACAATAGATGTTTTGTCAGGATTAACAGAGAGGCCACTTCTGTTACACCAATCACTGACAATGCTAAGGCCTTTTTGCATTCTACTGGAGATAGTAGTTTAGCAAAAGCCTCTCACAATGATTACCAAGTCATCCGCATAGCCTTGCGCATCAATGCGAGATTCTGCCAATTTATGCAAAAGTTCGTCCACTGCAAGGGTCCACAGAAGTGGCGACAGGACACCACCCTGTGGACAACCCTTTGCTGTGGGTACCTGGATTGAAGTCTGATGAAGGGACATTTTTACTCCTCTGCTGGTGAGCATGGATTCTACCCACCTTACCGTAGTCGGGTCGACACTCTTGCTTATCAGCCCATTGACTAGCAAAGGAGTCGGTGAGTTATCAAAAGCCCCTTCAATGTCTAGGAATGCACATAGCGCTATTTCCTTGTCTTCTGTAGCTCTTTCCACTTTGTCTATCAGGCTCGTGAGGGCAGTCTCCGTAGATTTGCCCTTACGATACGCATGTTGACTGTCGTGGATTGGTTTACTTACCAGAGCTACATTTCTAATATACCTATCAAGCACCTTCTCCATCGTCTTGAGGAGGAATGAAGAGAGGCTTATTGGTCTGAAGGACTTTGGCTGGCTGTAATCCTTCTTGCCAGCTTTAGGTATAAAAAGGACTTTGGCTATAGTCCATCGTTCTGGTACATGTCCCCAGGCAAAACTTGCTCTGAAGATTTCGACCAGATGGGGAAGAAGGATATTTACCCCTTGTTGTAACAAGGCTGGTGTTATCCTATCCTCCCCGCAGGCTTTGTTAGGTTTGAAAGAGTCAACGGCCCACTTAACCTGATTGGGTCTTATGATTTTGGCAGCCCTGCGCCAGTCCTCGTTCCGAGGTCTATTGAACGCTGGCTGTTGTTGGGGCAAGTCTATGCTCAGAGACCCGGGAAAGTGAGTCGCGGCCAGCAACATTAAGGTCTCCTTTTCATTGTTCGTAAAGGAGCCATCATCCTTTTTAAAGAGTCCAATCTGATTAGTCTTGGTTTTGGAGAGCAACTTGTGAAGTCTGGCTGTTTGAGGAAGGCTTTTTAGCTCCCCACAAAGCTTCCTCCACGATGCTCTCTTCGCCTTCCTAATCAGTTTACTATATTCAGTTAATTCTTTCAAGTAGACCTACCATTCGCGAGTCTTTTTAGCCTTATTGAATAATTTCCTGGTTTTTACCCTAAATTTTCAAGTCCAGGGCTCCACCAGGGTACTTCTCTAGTTGAGGTCTTTGTTTTCTCCGGGCAATTCTCCTCAAAGGCTTGATTCAGTCCTTTGGTTAGAATTTCCACAGCTATTTCTAGGCTCTCAATTGTTCTGATTGTTTTTGGAAAGGTGTCAAGATTTTGTCTGAGTTGGTTCCTGAAACCCACCCAGTCAGTTGATCTTGTGTCCCTATAAGTTATGGTTTGGGCGTCCAGAGCGGCCCTAACCTCAAAAGCAATATGTCTGTGGTCCGACATTGAATTTTCACTGCTGACATGCCAGTCATTTATGTGTCTGGCCAGGTTAGTAGTGGCGATCGTAATATCTAATACCTCCTGCCTTGCTCGAGTCACAAAAGTTGGCTCACAGCCTACATTTAGTGTAATTAGGTTATTAGTTAGTAAAAAGTCAAAGAGTAACTCACCCCTTCTGTTGGTGTCTGTACTCCCCCATGAGGAGTGATGGGCGTTGGCGTCACATCCTATAAGAAGCTCAGCGTTGTGTCGGGCGGCGTATTCCACCACCCTCACCAAGTCTTCCGTCGGGTTGTCCCTCTCTCCAGGAAGATATGCGGAGCACACAATCACCCTGGCCCCGCACCACCCTTTGAGGTTGACAAAGGCCGCTACCAAGTCGTCATTGCAAACTTCTGTAATTGGCAAGAAATCAACACAATTGTTAAATAATATACATGCTCTGGGTCTTATACCAGTACCGTTACTAAGGATCTTACCGGCACCGTTCAGTCCCAGAACCTGGATGTTGGCTACCCAAGGCTCTTGGATCAGGGCGAGGTTGGCTATGCCCTTCGCAATACAGCGCTCCATTATCGCAGCCGCTGCCGCAGCATGATGGAGGTTTGCTTGCAGGACCCTCACCATTCCCACCTGGGTAGCCCCCCCTAGTTTCCCGAGCGTGCAGGCTTGGGACGTGCTCGTCCCCGACCTGTACGCCAGGCGTCCCTCTTCTGCCCCGCGGACCCCGCCCCTCCTGCCACCGGCTCGCGAGGCACCGCGCTCTGAGCCCTTCCGCCCGCAGCGAAGTGCGGCCAGGCTCTCCCAGAGCCACGCCCCCGCATTGCAGGGAGCCCTCTGGAGGTGGAAGGCTGAGGTTCCGCGTGTCCAGGGTCGCTCCGAGGCACTGGCGTGGGAGTCACCTCAGCCGCGACTGGTCGCGGAACAGGTTCCTCTCCACGCCGCCTCTCCGAGCCCCCCGACGTAGAATGTTGCGGTTCCCTCACCGGTCCCGCAGCTGTCGTTGAAGGGCCAACCTTTGGGTCGCTCTTGATTTTAAAATAGAGCACTTTAAAACCAAGCACGACCTCAAAGTTCTTAGCCCTAAGGGCCGCGACAGAAGGATCGTCAAGGAAAAAGGACACCACATGCCCATTCCCCTCCGCCCTGCTGTGCGCGACTCTCCAGAGCCCCGTGTTGAGCCCTTCATTCTGTAACCCCAGCAAATGTACAGCTTCGTCAATCGACTCTGCCTCGTTGCTGGGGATAAAGATGGTCCCTACGGCGGGTTTCGGCAAATCACTTTCCGGAATAACGGAAAGCGATGCCCCGCTCCAGGGTTTGATAGAGGGGACCCTTTCGGACAGCCATTTTAGGCTGGCCTGGTCCCCGCAGGTAATAATAACGAACCCAGGTCTGTGCGTGAAGCCCGTGAATCTCGGCCCCTTACCCATATCGTTGAGGCTGAGCATCGCCAGAGTAAGGGAGCGGTGCAGCAGCTTCATTTGGTCCTCGCTCATGGGGATCACATTTCTAATCCCCACGCGCGTTTGCTCCACGAGCTGTTTGAAGCTGGCCTGCACTACGGGCTTTTCCACCCTAGGAGCCTTCCTGGGTTGCTCCTTTGGGGATTCATCCTCTGACCTTATACGCTTCTTAGCCTTCGGGTCCGGAGGAAGGTTGGAGAGCGGGATCTCGCTCCAAGGCTTTTTAGCCAACGCACGGGCCTCTTCGGCCTGTACATTGGCTGCTAACAGCCTTCGGAGCCTTTTCCGCGCTGCACCACCTAATCTCTCATGGGGATGAGAGGACTTTTCCGTCCTTTGGGCAGAGTCACAGGAGCCTCCTGCCCTGGCCGGACTAATCCCCTCACCCGCCACCACGGTTGTCCTATCCGGAGAGGCTAGTAAAACCTCCTCCATTAGGCTTATCGTCTCCCCTAAAAGGGGAGAGAACTGTGCTCCTACTGGAGACGACGATCTAGATTTTAATTGATTTTTATTACCTTCCATTACTAATCCCACGAAAAGCTAGGGAACTAAATATACCCATCAGCAGAGCCCCGCATGCCAATGGGAGGACTAAAAATACTACCCGATTCGTCCAGGTGTCGGATAGCCACCGTTAGCGACTGAGCTCCCCCTCAGCCACGCATCCCTCGGCACGGTACGGATAACACCTTGGATTGGGTGATATATATGAATAATATAAAATAAACCTTACATAGATATATAAAGCGATACAAAAAGCGCT
This sequence comes from Charanyca ferruginea, assembly GCA_947361185.1. NCBI lineage: Eukaryota > Metazoa > Arthropoda > Insecta > Lepidoptera > Noctuidae > Charanyca > Charanyca ferruginea. The sequence goes on along the minus strand of OX376071.1, from coordinate 845,827 downwards.
CGGTGTTTTCTGTTTTGAGTCTATTTCCTAATGAGCTAGACCCAGTAACAGGGCTGGCAACCTCGAGAAGGCTAGATCCGCCGAACTTGCCTTGGGGATCTTTGCGACCAACTTGTCACTCTCCCCCAAGACCAACGCCCCCCCATCACCTCTGAAGGAGGTGATAGGTTAGGCCTGCACCTATGCTAACATGTTAAGCATGCCGTACGGGAACCGTTAAAGCATAGACCCAGACCCGCCCCGAAAACGGGCATAAGACTTCTTGTAGGTTTTCCTGTAAGTATACCATTATGTGCTAAATTCTGCATATTTAAAAAAAAATAATCAATAAATTTTAAACATTGTTATTTGTGGGGGAAAATTAGGAAACTACAAAAAAAATTGCATGTAGGTACTGTGACGTACCGTATTACAATATCAAATGAAAGGCCTTTGGGCTTGTAAAGGTATAATTCTTTTTTAATAATTAAAAAATAAGTAAGTAAGTGTAACGTCCCCTAAATACTGATCATTGTAATTTCTTGATTTTGGTTTTCATTTTTAACCAGACTTTTAGTTAAACACTTCACACAGACAGGACACTGGCTGGATTTGTAGTCGCAGCACTTACAGCAACTCATTAGCAGTCTTTTATCAACTAATAGGTACGCACATACATAGATAGGTACGAGTATTTAGTATGTCTGTGTTTGCAATCAATAGTTGATATCTGCTACTAGGTAGGTACACACGGCTACACATCAAGTTATAAATTTCCAGTATAAGCTGATCTCGCCTTGTATAGAATATCCATACAGTGAGAGGTCAGCTTAAACAAGAAATGTATAGCTTGATGTGTAACCGTGCGTACGTCTGGGAGCATTTTGTAGTCTGGATTTTAATGTAGGTACCTAGTTAATGGCCATGTATTGAAGGTAGGTTGGTAGGTACAGACGACAGTAGGATCAAGCCAGCAATACCAAACAATCAAAGTTTCCCAATTGAAAATTAACCTTACACATTTACTATAAAGTTGAAAATCTATCAAAGAAATTTGACAGATTGTAGTAGAATAATGTGCTGGCCTCTGTAAGTACGTACTATTATCTCATTGTGCTCCATCGAGGAATACAGGTGTTCAATAATAATAATAGTATGTAATAATACGTGGAGACATTTCACACACGGCTATCTGACCCCAAACTAGGGAGACCCTGTACTATAATAATAATAATTCTTTAATAGCAGGCTTCTAAGACCCATAGAAAAAATACACAAAATAAACACACAAAACATAGACTAATACATAATTATTAACGTCCCTTTTCAATGGAGGATGAGAACCTTTTTGTCCTGTTCCTCATACCTCTAAAGTATGTTAGTGATCCGCCCTGGTTTTGCTTGGAAGATTAAATCTATACTAATATTAAATAAATGTTCACAAAATGAAAACCTCGTTTACAATAATCTATTTACTACGTTGGATCGGCGACGTATTGCGCTGAGTCGTGGTATCAGGTAACCTTCCGCGAAAACGCCGATATAAGACACCCGACGGCCAAAATTCTTCCTTCAAGAAGGTCTGTAGGTGATGATTTGGTACCCGCACCACAAAAGACTTGAAGTTAATTTTGTGACGCGACTCCAACCACTCCACTCTTAAGGTGAATTTGGTCTTCATCCTTATATACTCCACAACGTCCTCTACCTTCGTAGTGTGGGGCAGACGTGACACGTACAGCTGCGTCGACGGAATAGCGGGACGCAACAACATGTTCGGTTCGGTCAACGCGGTACCGCACTGATTACGACGAGTAGGCTTCTTCTTCTTCTTCTCCACACGAATGAAGCCTCCTTCATCGGCCTGTCCTTGGCTTGGTCCCACTGGTACTGCGCTTCGGACGAGATCGGAGGGAACCTGGGCATCCCTCGCTAGTTTTGATTGCCGCTGCTATAGGTGTCAGACAGCTGATATACATACACAAATACATACATTATATAGATAAACAAGACCCAGACACTTGAGGCAAACACAAGTGCTCATCACACAAATATTTACTCTGCGCGGGAATCGAACCCGCAACACGCTGCGCAGCAGTCGATCGCTCAGCCACTGCGCCAACCGTGTCGTCACATGTCAAATTAATATGTTATGTGTTGAGTAAGCAAGTAGGCCAGTAGCTGCGGGAGAGGCTCAAATAATTGATTGATCGTACCATAAGCTTAACATTTCGTTTCATTAAAATGTAAGTATCGAAAAAGAAAATTAATACAAAATCACTTTCAATATCATCAAACGAAAACGGCAGGAAAACACGGAGATACAGGAAAAAGGTCTTCAATACCTTTAATTATTATGAATTAGATAACATCAAAGAAATAATATTATTATTTCGATTTCAATCTGCTTAGCAATTTCCTCAAGGATCGGTGCTTGGTCGTACCATGGCAGTATCTTACGTACTCGTACGTGCGTCAGTAAACGAGGAAAACCACAGAAGGTATAATAACATAATCGAAATAATATTATTCTATAAATCACGTGAGATAGTGTTAAGTAATAAAGTATCGGCACACAATGAAAATGAACTCAGTTATCGACAACAACAATGATTTAATTAGAACAAAAATAAATTATTACCTAAAGATGATCGTCATATGATTCATCATCATCATCATATCAGCCCATTCTCAGTTCAGTTCTCCCACGCTCAGTTTTGCACTATCGACCACTATGCCAACGAGGCTGTCTGTAGGTAAAGTATTGTTTCGCATTTTGAGAAAAACTTACAGTTATAATCAGAGTTGTTTACAAGTAATATTTGGGCATCCTTGCGCAAATGACTTCTTCAAGGAAATCAACAACTAAAACTAAATAAATCACATCCTCCTCCTTGTTGATTTGACTGTTTTTTGAAGCTGGGTTTTACCGTCTTACCTAGAATAATCGGGTAACTGAGTTCTAGCAAGAATGATAATAAATGCGCCGATGCTCTTATTATGACTATATATTTGGTAATTAATTTTTGTTATTTTGAATTTAGTGCCTGTAGAATCTAAATATCTTTACGGACAAGGCAATCCGTGTGCGTGTAATTTCAATCACAGATGATTTGGTGTAGGCGTTTCAAGTTCGCTATAACTTTACCTAGATCTAAGCACCAAATAGTCTATTAGACCTACCTTTTTTTCATGGGGAAATCTTCATGGATAGGTACCCTCTGTCTATGGAAAGTAGAATATAGTTTATATATTATATACTTACCTAGCTACATATTGAAAAATAAGAAGTAACTAGGTATTCATAATAAACTCTTGTTTGACCATGTTCACTTGCCTCAAAATTTGATAGTAAATCTTGATAACTATCCGAGATTTCTAATCGCAATCACGAATTCTGAGTCCGTACATCGGAAAACGAGATTGACTGTCAACGGACTGCCGGACTGTTTTAACACCAACAATCTATGTGAACATTGAGTTGATCACGATCACTTATATAGCAACGAATGTTTAATATTACCCTTTTGTACGCCAGCGCCTTTTTACGTTACTTCACCCCGACGCCAAACCTTGTAAAATTCATTAACAGTCAGTATGCCAATAACAGTCAGTATGGAGTCTCACAAAATTAAAATATTGTTTTAAAAATAGCAAAATTTCGACAAATTTTGTTGTTGGTGGCGTCTGAGCCACGCGACCGTCTTGCAACTAAAGTGGTCAATGGCGTTCAATTTTCAATAGGTTAAGGGATAAACCACAAAAAAGGAGGCAGTGTTGCCTAAATAAATAATTTTTTTCGGTGTTATAGTCTAGATTATCATGAGAGCTAAAGGTAGATTATTAGTACAAGAGCAGACTGCCATTAATGGCGTGATCAAGCTGAGCGCCTGATTGCTTTCAATAGCTAATGCTTCTAACGTTGGTAGCGACAAATCTCGTCCGAAGGTAAGTAGTTACTTTACGTGTGATTGGACAACTTGGAATTAAAAGTTAACTTAATTAACTTCTATGGAATTCCTATGGAGTGGTCAGTGAATGCTACTCTTTTGCTTTTATTTGTATTGAACTGTTAAGACAGCAGTTACAATAATGAAGGACAGAGAAATATGAGAGAAAAGTAAAGCGTTTAGATAGATTTAATAAGTCTAACAAAGTTTAGATATCACTTTCATAATTTCCTCTCAATAATACCAATAAAATCTTCGTCTATTCGTGAATGATAGTGGATGAATCAGATAAACCTTAACTTAGTCTAGAACTTATAAAATTACTGATAACTTACCTGTCGTAAAGAGCTGAAATCCAGATTCGAACCATGTAGTGATGATGATGGAGTTCAACTGTTTAATTAGCAGATACAATAGTTAATTTTTTGCCCGCTACAGTCATGTACAGATGACAAACTAAAATGTGCCCCCAACACGCCACGGTTGGACTACATGACAGACTTATAAACATTACTAAGTTTTGCCCGCGACTTCGTGTGAATGTCGGTTAGCGGATGCAGACGAAGCCGCGGATTAAAAAGTATAACCTATGTCCTTCCCCAGGGTAAAAGCTACAAAATCGGTTCAACCTATGGTTTCGCTTGCACGATGAAACTGTTAAACCATTGATATTGTTTCATCGTGCAAGCGAAACAGACAGAGTTACTTTTGCATTTATAAAATTTTGTATGAATAATATATACCTACCTACTTAATATAGTATGGATACGTAGCTCGGCTTCTGTTTTTTTGACGCGGCGCGGGCGGTCAAAAGGTTAAACAATGACAATATGACTCCATAAGTCATGTCAACAGTCAAGCGGTTGCGAAGACCTGTACAAAATTACATCGCTTTTTAGCTGCAACGAGCAGTGAAGAAGTTGCAGGAACTGTTAGTTAGTTACCTAACAGTTCCTGCAACAAGTTTTTGTTATATTATTGCAGTGTTCAATATTGTAATTACCGGCAGCCGTGGCGATGCGTCGTAATACCTAACTATCGACAGTCGTGATTAAGGCCTATTCTTAGGGCCTTTTTAGGTGCCTTTTTTACGAGCTAAAAGTTAATATTGTTTGTTGCTAAAAGTCAATGTTTTTGGTGTTTCTTTTTATGGATAACTTTATATGATATATGAGTTGCACAATTCCTCATATGATACCTTCTAGGCGATTTCGGCCCTCGGTATTGTTCTGGAAATAGCTTTTAATTTCTCTACAAAAATGCACTAAGTATACCATGATAATGTATAATAATAATATAATATGTGGAGACATTTCACTTATGATATGGTATGAACAGTCTATGTGGTTCAGCCTGTAGGGATAGGTAAAAAACAGTTTTTTTTTCGGATTGGCATCTCGCAGGTCAACCTAGGAGGTTGTCGGCTGCTTAACCGGACTTTCCTGTGGTGCCTTAAAAAATATTATTTTTAGGGCCTCCAGCCAGGGCAAAATATCTTACAAACTAAGCGACTACACGCTAAGGGCACCCCTTGTGGGGTACGAGCCTCGGCTTAGGCCGTCGCTGGGAGAGCACAGCAAAGGGACAGGCTGAATCGGATTACATAAAATACATATTTTTATGTTACTTAAGTACATTACTTACCTGCGAAGGTATGCAGACAGTATTTAAATTCATTTCAGAACATTCCTCTGTTCATTATTTAACGATATTACATATGATAGTTTCTTTAGAAAGATTATTTATTTATTTATTTAACACGCACACACTATTTATTTGTCATTACATGTCTAAACACACAAATAAAAGCATGCAAGATCTTAACAACAAGTACCTACCTACCTAAGTAAATTAGTAAAACCATAGTTTGTTTACGTAAAGACAGCCAGCACATCAAACCATATCAAACTGTCAAAATTTAATAAAAAACCTTATCTTTTTGTAATAAAGTTGAAAATCTATCAAAGACATGTCAAGTTCAAGTTATTTATTTCATAACTAGATAGATATAATATATAGATTCTCTGCATGAAATTAAATGAACCTTATTCTGCAAAGTCAAAGCATTTATTTCAATTAAACCATTTACAGGCACTTTTTAATTTTCAAAGAGTCAGTTAGTTAGTCAGAAAGTTGAAGCTAGTTGTTCGTTCCAAAAAACTCTACGGACACTCTTTTAAAATCATGTTTTTACAAAAAACTGCTTACATTATTCTTGTTGCTTCTATATTTGAAAACAATGAAGGTAATCTAGCAATACAAAATATAAAAAAATAATCAAGATAAAAACAAAAAAAAAAATAATCAAGATACAAAATATAAGAAAATAATCAAGATAAAAACCATGGCAGATAGGAGTTGACCAATCTCTACTGACAGCGCCCGTTCACGAACATGACGCGTGAATCAGCATCATAGATATCTGTTTTTTAGATTTCTGTGATCAGCACCATTGAGCTCAACCATTTTAGAGGGAGCTGAATGATCCAACACACGCGCCACCACCAGCGAGACATTTTAGTGAGCATGACAATTCTCTCAACCGCCATGCTCATTTATGTCAAACACATAATAATTTACTTAGTATATGGCTCCATGGTACTCACATTTATTTAATGTAGACTAGCAGCCTCGGTGACAACCGAAAGGAACAAACTGCAACAGCGTCCCTGTTATCTCAAATCATAAGGATAAAGACACACGAGTCACGATTACGACTAATTAGGCCGTCGGTAGTGTGCACCAGTTATATCTCACCTGAAGCAATCTAAAGCACATGTCTTTTGTCTTTTCTAAACAAACAAACAGGTAAAGGTTTATGCTTTGGGTTTATGACTGGACTCGTTATTTTAACAATGATACCTAAGCATGGGCTCTCGGAGTACGTAAGACAGGGATGGGGAATCTTCACGGCACGCAAATTAAAAATTCGTAGATGAATAAAAAGTCGTACAGACGCCAGCACATCAAGCCATACCTAACTGTCAAATTTTCCCAATTAAATATGAACTTTATTCTTATGTAATAACGTCGAAAATCTATCAAAGAAATTTGACAGATTGTAGTTAATAATTAATGTTTCTCCTGCCATGGGGTATCCGGGCTAGAATAGCATCCCCCCATTTCATCCCGAGGGTATCGTCAAAGGCGACTATCCGGAAGTCGGGCAGCAGCGGTTTCCATGTACATAACAACTTCACTGCGATCCCCAAGATGTGGCCAAGACGCCTGCCAAGAGTGGGGCTTTGTTCAAAAGTGGACGTCTTTCGGCTGTTGATGATGAATGTTTCTCCCATTAACAAACCAGTAGGTACCTTCCTTATAATACCTATTTAATATTTTTTATTTTTTAGTCTGGCTTTTCCCGCTGCAGGGCAAAGGCCTGTCCACTCTCCTTCCAACTCTCTCTATTAAGTCAGGTAGTCTATACTATAATATTGTCTAGAGGTAAAATTGGTTTGTTAGTTTGTATATGTAGGGGGCTCCCGGTACATACAAACTTACAGCTATATTGCAGTACCATAAAATTAGGGATCCTTGAGAAATATTACGCGGACGAAGTCGCGGGCTTAGTGCTAGTTATAGATATTTTGAACTATACCCTGTTCACAATAAGATTAGACATTTACTCAAACCTTTTTTACAGTCCGTTCAACCGATTTTGACTTATATTGCGTTGGTAGCATGACAAATGGCAACTGCAGTAAACAGTTGTTATTGTAACCACCTTTTTGCCTCTAATGTCATCCTTAAGCCTACGGAATAAAAGTCTAAATCGGTTGAAGGGACTGTAAAAAAGGTTTGTGTTTATGTCTAATCTTATTGTGAACAGGGTATAAGTATTTATATTACAGATTGAGAAAAAACGGATTAACTCACTCTGTTGCCGGGTTCGTCCGACTAGTTTCGTCTCACGTTCCGTTTAATGATAAGTATTTATATTGGAACCAATGATATTCTAATAAAATAGGTATCATTGATTGGAATGACGTTCCCTAACGCGGCTTACGGGAAGTGAAAATTAGTAGAAATCGTCACGTAACGAAATGCGTGTGTGAATGTATGCGTGCATCGAGTCTACTGAGCACAAGAGCAGGCGAGTGCGCAGTGTATATACCTATATATGTATTCATTATTATTTACTAGTGGGCCTGGCAGACGCTATCCTGCCCTTAAAATAAAAAAAAACCACTACAACTCGACTGCAGCGCCACCTACCGCGTCCAATTGTGAATCTAAACCATTCTCGAATCCATTGAAACAGACAAAATTTCATCAAAATCGGTACAGCCGTTTAGGAGCAGTTCACTTTCATACACACGCACAGAAGATTTTTATGTTATAAGATACCCTCAGACCAATAAAACAGTTTTTTATTGGTCTGAGAAGATACCTATATAATTTTTTTATTGCACAGAGTACAGACACGTACGTAAGGAACGAGAACTTCGTTCCTTATGCTGGGACCACACTAACGGGAAATGCCATTAATTATCGCGATAATGGACGTTAACCATAGGTGTAGCCACAACTTAACGGGATAATTTGACAATGGCATTAACAATGCCGGTCGGCGGTAAGGCGATAGCTCAAGTGGCGGTACATCAAAGAGATTAACGCGAGAATTGATGCGATGAAGTGGCCACACTACGTATTGTCAGTGTGCGTCGAGAGCGCAACGGGAGCGGACGTGTAGGTTTTTTGTACGACGAATTTACCTCCGACGGATTTCCTGTACGATTCCTGTACATTTGTATCATCCACCACCTTCTTTTTCTTTGTTTCCGTTTTCTCTTTATTCGGTAATGATTCAATAAAGTCAAATAATATAAATTTACACTCATGAAATATAGAGCTCTGTCGACGTCCATCTTGCTTGAATTGAAGTAAATTCAACGCCGTTTTTATCGCCAATAATGAGCATTCATGTTGACCGTTGAAGTGTAGCCACCCACTTTAATGCGGTAAAAATTATTGCAATAACTATCGCGATAATGGGCATTGACGTTAAACGCTAGTGTGGCCCCAGCATTACGGGAATCCCCCGACCGCACGAGTTCTTTTATTACAAAACCGATTTTAGAACATTGAACTAATAATTACTAATAATAACTCAGTGTTTTAGAATTTTTATATGCATTGTAGATAATTATCAATTTCAATCCTGGGCCCAGAAGTGTCTGTCACACGGCGCGGCAGTGCTAGCCGTGAGTTGAATCGCGTGCCATGTTCATTATTCATGTTGTAGGGCTCCCGGGGGCTTCAGGCCCGCAGGGGCAGTTGGCAGTGCGGCGAGTCTGTTTACCCGCTACCGCCTACCTGCATCCCTGCGAGCTTGCGAGCTTGCGACCACCTGTGCGAGTGCGTGGGGTTACTAGCATAGAAATCGGACCCACGACTCGGGGAGTTATTTTTTCAATGAGGGTTTCATTATTATCATTTATTTTTAAAATATCTAAGTAAAAAATAATAATCACCGTAAGGTCATAGTAATTTATTTCATAACAAAATGCATTGTGTAGAAAGTTAAAAAGGTGTAAATTCTTTCTTCTCCTGCGTAGGTATGTCTCACGATTCGATGTCGGTCGATTAAATTTATTTTTTCTCTTCCATACGCCCCTGTCAACCGTCACCGTATCAGTTTTAAATTTCTAAAGTACCATCTTTACAAGACAAGCAAAGAAATAAGTTAAAATTTTCATAACTAAAGCAATTAAGTATGTAAAGCCGTTTGTCTAATGCAACTAGCTAATTCTTTACTAATAACCTCCATGCAACTTTTAAGCAACCCCACAGTACAATGCAAAAATAAAAAATGCAATGTTTACGCAAACTTGCGTGAAAAATACATGTTTTGTGCAATTTCGTGTCGCGTAGCTTGCCACCCTGAGCTGAACTGGTAGAAGCCGGCCAGCGGTATCAGTCGCTAGTTCGCGCCCGTCTCGAGTTCACGTCTGTCGTCGCGCGGTGCGCATCGACACGTCACCAAAACTTTCCAACCCGAACTAAACTTTCTTCACGTCCCACTAAACGAATATTGAATAATAACGCGAGTGCCAAATTTTATTGATATTATTGTGAGTGCTTGTATGTGTTGATGTGGTTTGAGGTGAAGTGAAGATGCGGAGCGCCTGGGAGGCGTTCTGCCTCCTGTTGTTGGCTGTAGCAGCCGCAGCACAGATCGACACGAGACACTTATCAGGTCAGAATTAAAAAAGAAATACTGAGTGTATAAAAACACACAATTTACTTTAAAAAATGCAACACACTGCATACCAGTTTAACTTAGTTTGATTTTGCAACGCTACTTTTAAAAACTTTTTATTCATAACAGTCAACTTTTTCTTTTTCTTTTATTCAAAACTACCGCTCAAATATATATTTTTAGCTCACGATTCATTGGATGAAAAACTGTAAATATCAAAGATTCATAGTTCGAAGGTAACGGTACATTAAATGTCAGAGATATTTTGTCGTGAAAGACAACCTACTTAGCAACTTTTATATCGAAACAGTATTCTTCTGATAGGTACCTACCTACATAAAGTTTCACGTTACTGATATTTTTGAAATAAGAACAGATTTTAATATAATAAACTTAATATAAAATTTTATAGAATAAACGAACAATTTATTCGAATTGAAAGGTAGACGAAGACGTGACAATAATTTATTCGTAGGTAAAAAACGTTAAAAAAATAAACAGTTTTGTAAGTAGGTAGGTACATAGTCCGAGATATCTTTTGAAATGTAAACAACTAGGCACTTAGGTATTTTAATTATCAAGTTGACTTATTCCTGTTGTTGATCTGGGTTAAATTATTCTAAAAATTAAATATACGTGTGATTCCGCATAATCAAAATTCAATTGGAACAGCAGTAGAATAGTAGTAATAGTAAAATTCTTGAGACTAGACTGAGAACTTAATATTCCACTTCACTATATATAAGCATGTCATATATTTGAGAGTTGTGGAAGTAGGTACCTACATGCCAACTACCTATTTAAGTATTGCCTGCAAAGAACTTTTTCTTACACCTGTAATTTGAAGAAAGTTTCGATACCTACACTGATTTAGCAATTCTATAAACGGGGTTTGAAGTTTCTTTAATTAGTGATGTTGATCGTAGGTACCTACCTACTAAACAACGGTGTTTGCATCACAAAAGCCATAGACAATGGTCTATGGTACGTGATCGTGGAATGAAATGAATGGCGGCTGACTTGTGTTCGTTGAACTGCCGCGTTTTTTGTCCGCCATCTTTTGTGAATATTAAATAACTGTTGAATGCCTCAAAATCGCGGATATTTTTCATCTGATAAAGTTGGGAAAATGTATTATTAAAAAACAAAAGTTAAAAAAATAAAAAATAATAAAGTAGAAGTAGGTACCTATTTCGTCTCCGTGTTAGACAACTTTGTCTTATCACTTCTTATCTAAACGGAAGATTTCTCCCTCTGCTCCAAGTTAGGTTAGGTCAGTAGGGTTAAATTATCTTATCAGTATCACAAATTAAAGAATTTTGTCGAGAAAATAACTCACTTCAAAGATTTTTCTGATTTTACAACAATACCTACCAGTAGGTAGCATTAACATCTAGTGTAATTATTTTAAAACATTGTTGTGCATGGTATTACTACAATATAGAAAAAAAATAACATAAAAAAATTACATGACAAACGTATTATAACAAAATATTAAAAAAATTAGAGGCGCGCTCGTTGAAATCTTTTCCACTGAACTGCCTGTATTTGCGTTCAAGCAGAAACACTGCTTGAATTATAATAGTAAACAGTTTTTTTTTACTCGTGGAATGGAGTTTTTTATGGAAGTTACTACAAGGCTATAGAATTTGCGAGAAGTTTATAGACAGAAACCTATTAAACTCAGCGAATGTATTGAAAGACGGACAAAACTATGTTTTGTTGAAATGTTTGAGCCAGCTTTAAGTAGGACAATTTATTCTGACGACGTTCAATGTTTTTCGAAGGTGTTGTAAACTTTGTTTTTTTTTTTATTATTAACACTAATTACCTATTATCTAACATAAAATTTGGTCTTGCTACGTCTCTGAATGTCTACTCAAAGTCCAACAATCTTTTTACGAGGGAGTAATAATTAAATTATGAAATGGTTATTTAAGTACGAAAACGATTTATCAACAACTAACAAGTATGACCAGTGTAAAAAAAGCTAATACGTTCACGATTGTACCCTCTAACTAACCCCTAAATTGCGTCGACATTTTCCACGACAAATAAGCTAAAGTTATTTTTACCAGATCCAAATGTCAAATGGACAATCGTAATGTAATCTTAAACGGATCTATCATCTACCGTTCATTGCAAATTGGTGTACAATTTTAGTGTCATTTTGACATTTAAAGCGAAAGCTTCAATCCCATGTTCTTTTGAGGTCGTCGCTGTGATACGGGTTAATGACCCTAAGGATGACGTCACGGTCAAATTGGCCATTTGTTTTAGGGGCCGACTTTTATTTATTTATTAACACTTCAAGCACAAAGTACAGAGGCGGACTTAACGCCATAGGCATTTTCTACCATTCAAACTTTGGGTGATGCAGAGACATGCAGTTTTAAAACTTTTGTACTTGAATCCTATTATTTTTTTATGATTATTTTGCCATAATCGCCACGCTTGGCAGGAGGTTTGGCGATCGCAGTATGGTTGTTACAAAGGCACAGAGAACGCTGCTGCCGAGTGCTGCCCATTCTCTGGTAAGTCCCTTAGTCGCCTCTTACGACACCCACGGGAAGATTTGGGATGGTGCTATTCTTTACGTCCGACACCACACGGACAATTTTTCTCTCTATCGCTTGTAAATGTGACTCTTTTATTAAATAAACGATTATTATTAATTTTTCATTACTGTATACAGTTTTGACTAAGAAACGTTTGATATAATATGTAATTAGTAGTACCTTACCAGTCAAAAGGATTCGTAAGAATGTGGCAAAAGTTTGTCAAACGAGACGTGCCTAGCAGATCAGATTCAGACGCGCCTCCATGCGAATAAACCCACAAATTAAATAGAATGGCCCAAAATGAATACAAATGTACAGGTACAGAAGTTCTAGGTGAAGCAATGCCCCAACACGTCTTCAAACGAACGGGCGAGATACAAGCATCGTGTGGAGTAGAATCGTCAGGAGCGAGCGAGGAGGAGTGCCGAGCGGTATAGTACATCGTCAGGACTATAGGCGTTCCCATTATCCCATTAGGGATGAACAAGACCTGTAAAAACAATTACACACTATTAGTAAAGAAAACATAAAACAAATGGTAATCAGTAACAAGAATAAAGTAAGTTAAAGTTACAGCAACAATACAGTTAATCGAACAGACCATTAAGGTCCTACAGTTCGTACAGTGGCCAAGCCACCCAATGATTTTCGAACGTTCATAGTCTATGGTATGGTATACCGGGCTGGGCCTCAAGTCTGCTATTACAGTAGTGTCAGAATGGTCTATCATTGTTTTCACAATTGTTGATTTTGACAAGTTTGGTAATCTACTAATATAATGGCGTCATTATGACTTTCCAATGGTCAGCCACTGACACGCCATTGAAAGAAATGATATAGAATGGTAATCTCGTACAAAATGACAACTGAATGACTGACTTTAGGCGGTAATCTGCTAAAATTTTGACAGTTCCTTTGATCAGTGACTTACAATTATAACGTCATTGTGCAGTCATTGCTTTTAATTCGACCGACCAATGATCGACCATTATGAATTTAGCAGATTACGAACTTTTAGCAAAATGACAATGGGATCGTGTTGGAATGACGAAATTATAAAAATAGCAGACTTGGCCCCCTGGTATCTGTAACTTCATATCTCAGTGCGTATTTTGAGTACACGTTAGTAGATCGTTAGAACCAGCGCAGCTCACTAAGAAAGGCCAGCACCTCCATGGCGTTACTGGCGATCTCTTGGAAGGCTGAGACTGACAGATTAGATTGTGTATAGATTTTTAATCACGGAAATCGGCCTTCGGGTGCTGTGTGTCTGTATTTACCTAGAAACTTATATTTAGGGAAAACTTTAAAAGTGAAAGCGGCTATTAATTGCTCGAATTTTCGAATGAGACTTCTGTAAGTCATTGTGTTGCGGGATGACGTCGGCATACAAACGTGAGTTTCGAACTACTCGAGTAGTCGGCAGCCAACGACATTGACCACCGGAAGACGATTCGTCGCGACGATGTGTTGTCCGCTCAATAAGTCACTTCCGGTAGTACGACCCAATAGGTCAGCATGACATGCGAGATCAGACCTTACCGTTATACAAATAATGTACTATTTGGTCTGGATGCAACATGTTTAGTCTCCAAAACGCTGATGCGTCTGAAATTTCATACGAGTCGCAACTTCGGAATTGGCACAAGCGAATTTGTTGCTTAAAACACATGTTGTAGAGTACAGAGTTGCATTAGGCAGTTAAAAGTTGCATTGCTGTATGGCTGACCGCAATCGGGTGAATTTAGGTTACGTGGTTATTTCTTTTTATTTACAATTGATTCTTTTTTGCTTTTTTGCGTTAATTGATTTCACGGTCGCCGCCTGATACCTCTCACTTGGTAAAAGTAGGCTTTGTAATAAAAAGTTCATGGTTCAAAGAGTTTCCGTCGAAGGAGGCTATTTTGGGCACAAACTTTTAGGTAACTCCTTTCAACAAAAGTTATCTTTTAAGCACACTTTCTGTTGCGTAACCAATTGTGCAGAAATCTTAGACCAACAATAGCAAATACTTATTTCATAATTAGGCAAGTAATCAAATAATCTCAGAAATAAAAATAACTATAGAAAGAAAATTACAATTGAAACATACTTGCCCGCACAAACAATATCGTTTCTCGTAGAGATGGCGAAATTAAAAAATAACTTCAAAAACTCTCTCGATGAGCGTTTTTATGAAAAAAAGCGGTCGAAATTACAATAGACACGGACGGAGGCACTTTCACCTGCGCCCATTGCGCTCCACAAGCAACGTAATCGCTTTTTTAGGAGTTCAACAACACCTTCCGAGGTTTACAGATTCTGTGTGAATTCTGACGTTTCCAGACTCTTCAATTGAACTAAGAAAGTAGAAACTTAGGTGATTGTTTGCTTGTATTATCTGCTTTGTTGGGTTGGCAGATGTTTTTAACAGTTTTTGAGGTGTTTTGAGGTTATACTCATTACAATAGACACCAAAGCGCGTGTTTTTACCTGATGTTGGATACGGGTGTTCCCCGAGACGATTTTAGAAGAATTGTCGCCATATTGTTAAAATCAACATGCTTTATACATCCAAATACGGCGTTTTGAAACAAATTGTTAATTTTATTTTCAAACTATGTTTAGATTCTGCCGTTGGTCCCAGCTGTCATTCATAGATCTTTGATAGGTGTTATGGGTAGTCAGAAGCCAGAAAGTCTGACCAATGTTACCAAAGAGTATCGTTTTTCCCTGTACCTGGGTTGCGGAGGTTACACCGGCGAGTCGCTCTATCTAAAATATAAAGTTTAAAAACTAAAACCCGACCACAACAAAAAGTGATCTAAAAAGTACAAAACAAGAAAATATTTCACACAGAAATCAAGACATAGGTACAAAATGGTCAAGGTAAGCCGTGGTTGCATGCCTGTATCCCATATGAGTGCGATGAACATGAATATAATGGCATGCAACCACGGCTTACCTTGACCATTTTGTACCTATGTCTTGATTTCTGTGTGAAATATTTTCTTGTTTTGTACTTTTTAGATCACTTTTTGTTGTGGTCGGGTTTTAGTTTTTAAACTTTATATTTTTATTTAAACCATTTTGGAGTCACAGCTAAGTATTATATATTTAATAGGTACTAGTGAACCCCTTTCCAATGATACTAAACACGGTATGCGTATCTTACTTTATTTGGTAGGTAATCTTTCCTTTTTTTACAATAATTTGTGACAAATTACCACTAAATATTATATAAATTTGAAATGTACTAGTGAACCCCTTTCCAATGATACCAAACACGGTATGATTGTCTTAATTTTTTTTTTTAATATTGTTTTTTTTGTCCGCCAGAGGGCGCCACATTGGATTCGGTGATACGTCATATAGCCTATAACCAGCGGACGATCAAGACGCTTCTAACGATACCTCATTTGTTCAGTTCTGATAAGTAGTTTAGGAGCTATGCGCGTACAGATGAACATACATACATACATACATACATACATACATACATACATACATACATACATACATAGCCTGTCAAACTCATAACCCTCCTTTGGCTTTGCCGTAGTCGGGTAAAAACACTGGTTTTCCGCTGCATCCGGTTAGACTGGAAACCGACCCCAAGATAGTCAGAAAAAGGCTTAGCAGATTATGATATTTAGATTGTGTTACTGGGGTCTCATAAAGGAAAATACTTCGTTTTACAGTTTTTTTCCATAAATTGACTTACAAGGCATGATCATCAGCACGCAGCAATTACTCTATCGTTCTTGCAGATATTCCGTACAAAACTTGGTCCAATTTGACAAATAATTCAGTTTTCTCTCAAACAAGTATTAACAAAATTGAAGACACAAAGACCACGCCAAGCTCAATCAATGAAAACATTAACCTACCATTAGAACGTCATTGTGCAGTCATTGCTTTTAATTCGACCGACCAATGATCGACCATTATGAATTTAGCAGATTACGAACTTTTAGCAAAATGACAATGGTATCGTATTGGAATGACGAAATTATAAAAATATCAGACTTGGCCTCCTGGTCAATATCCCTCTGTCGCCTTTTACGACATCCACGGACAGAAATTGGGTGGTGCTATTCACGACCGGCACCACACATCTTGCCGAATTATTTACTCATTGTACTTAACTAATATTTGAAGCTAGTTTTGGGCCAGCTTCTGTTTCGTGCAAATGTTTTATAAGGTTGACTTGCAAGGCAATTGCATTTTGAGAATCGATTAGACTTGAAATTGTTAAAGCATAATTTTTCTCACTTCTAACTTTAGAAGATAGTGGCGTGATTCCCTTGTTCACCAAACTAAACTAAAATTAGACAATTTGCCAATTGTCTAATTTTAGTTTGGTTTCTCTTACTGCCAAGCAGCTAAAGAAAAGTAAGGCGACCGACAGATAGAAACTAAGTTACAGATGTCAATTTAGTTTTTCTTGAAGTTCGCCGTGTTTTTAATCAATACGTTCTGATATGGCAACTATAATTGATCGGATTGGCCGGACACATTCCATGTAGAAAATTATGCTTTATGATGAAGAAAATATCATCACCCGACTGTGAGGTGTGTGGAATGATGGAAGATCTACACCACTTGCTGATGGAATGTGTCCGATATGATTCAATAAGAAGAGATATACTACCTACTCAGGACTTTGAATTTGAACAAGACTTACAAGGCACCTTTCACCAAATTTTAAGTAATCAGAATTGTGACGATGCAAGGAACTTGTTTCAGTTCATGGTCCAGATCATTTAGTTTAGGGTATATTATAAGTTTAGGTTATGATGGGACTGTCATAGTCAGTCAAGTAGCTCTTACTAATATCTGTCTCTTTCTTGTTTTATTGAAGGGAAATCCGTCTATATATGACAGAGTTATGCCCGAACATACATAAAAAAAAAAAATATATAAACATTCGAATTGATAACCTCCTCCTTTTTGAAATCGGTAAAAAAAAAAGTTTAGTTCGTGAACAACAGAATTGACACCAATATCTATCTTTGAATAGAATTAAGTTCAGTGTCAAATACAAATGTATACTGTTCTCTGTCACTTATCAGCACTTATCATGTGAGTGAACATATTCCAGCTCAATTAATTGCCACCGACTTTGCTAAGACCGGTCCAAGATACTGAAGATTTTACATCAAATTACTACGAGTTAGTTCAAAACATTCTAAAGTGGTATCTAAACATGCGGCGTCTTGCTCTTTCTTTGCACTAGTGAAAGAGAGGGAGAGCAAAACCAGTTTGGCAAGCATTCGCCTTGAACTTGTATAACCGCTAGGCCAAGTGGTACAGTCAAGCGTACGTCCATGGTACCAATTAAAATTTTGACGGGCGGTTTTTGTAGTGCACGCGAAACTAGTGTCGCGGTTGACCGTACCCGGTTGTAGGCTGTTATAACTCACTGTTTTGTGGGTTTGCTTGCCAATTTGTATCCATACGCTATTTAGTAGTATGTTATAAGTCCTAAGTAAATTGTAATTTGAATGATCTGGCTAAGCAACCTACGAGAGGTCTGGTATCTCGAGCGCCGCGAAATTATTGCACCTAACTAAAGAAAAGCTTTTTTACAAAAAAGACAACCGCCTTCAAAATCTAAAAAGTGATAAATAACTAACTAAATAACACATAACACACATGACTTTAGTTTCGGAAGTCGGTGGCTTTGTTCTGTTTGATGTTTTGTATTGCCACGCCACCGACTTCCGAAACTAAAGTCATGTGTGTTATGTCTTATGTGCTAAAGTTATTTATCACTTTTTAGATTTTGAAGGTGGTTGTCTTTTTTGTAAAAATGCTTTTTATTTTTGGCTTTTTAGTACTTACTTATCATCCAAATCAACACAGTCAAAACAGATATTGAAAGTACAAGGTTGGAGAACATTACAACATCATCCATGTATATTTCATGTATTGCTTTCTGTCGATTTTTTCAAAAAGTGCTGAATCAATTTCGATAAAATTTATATGGGACCCTTGAGGCATACCCTATCCATCAAAAAAAGAATTTAAAAAACCGCTTTACATTTGCCGGCGAAATCGCGTAATAAATATACAAAACCTCCTGAGAACCTTCTTCTTTTTGATGTCGGTTGAAAATGAAAGGTATACAGAGCTGACTCCCAACCTTCATAGTTCGGAGAGGCACCAGAAGAAGAAGAAGAAGGATAAGCTTCCGAAAACGTCTGGAAATAAAAACAGGAACGATTGGTAGGTACTTAAAATGCACCAATAAGTAATTTTGATTCATTTCAGGCCTTGGTAATCGATTCCAAGTGTGAGTTTATTACAAACAGACACCCCAATTTTTTTTTTTTTCTGTAGATATTTTAAGATCAAACGTGTACAATTTTAATTTGCAAATAACAAGAAGCTCTTCTTACTGGTAAATAGTGTGTAGTAGTACTATAAAAAGTTATAGTACGACGCTTGAACATTTTAGGAAACAAAACCTTCTTTTACCACTTGCAAAAGTTTTTCTGCGCCTAAGTTACTTTCACTTGGTCGACAAAATAACAATCTCGTCATATTTTTTCAGTCATTAACGGTCGGTTTCTTCATTGAATTCAATAGGTATGTTTCATGAAAGTTTTGCATAACAGGAAGCGTGTTGTCAGCAATTAAATGAAAAGTTGTGAAGTGGTTGCGCACGCGATTACGTCGCCGCGCTGCGCCAATCGCGTGCGCAAGATATTGGTGATGGATAAATAATGACGAGCTGTCAAATTATGATGGATATAATGTCAGGCTTTTTTTGATGACAAGTGTCTGAAGAATAGCGCACTTTTAAGTAGCGAATTTTGGCTTTTGCAATGTTTTTTTTAATCAAAATACTTCTATACTAATGTTATAAAGCTGAAGAGTTTGTTTGTTTGGTTGAACGCGCTAATCTCAGGACCTACTGGTTCGAATCGAAAAAATCTTTTTGTGTTGGATAGTCCATTTATCGAGGAAGGGTATAGGCCCAGGCGAAGCCGGGTCGGGTCGCTACTATAGAATATTTTAATGCAAATAATAATAAGAACATAAGTACCTATGTATTTCATTCCGGGGGTGTAGTAGAAGGCGACTAAGGGAAATTCTGGAAATCGGGCAGCAGCGGCTTCCGTGTAACTTATGGCGACGATATACGCCGGCGACCTTGAGCGACCAGATAATCGTATGCGCTGCGTCCAAAACTCTCAGTTTAGTCGAAAAAATTAAATAAAAGATAGTATTCTTTAACTTTTAAAAAAGGCGTAGGTATACTAAAAGATCTATAGTAAAATTGTCTGTAAGATAGTAAAAGTTTCGTTGAAATATTCCTGGTAGATTTTGTGTTTTGTCCGCGTCAGAGACAACTTCACGATTTAATTAAACTATTTAATATGAACTTAATCAAAAATATTCACATACTAAATGATTAAGAGAATGTTCTAGTTTAACATACTTATATTTTTTTACACACTACACATTTTGACGTGATTGTCAGTTTAAAATCTGCAAAAGTCGCTAACAATTCCAACCTAACCAAGCCACCAACCAAGCGCTTAGACTCCACATTTATTGTGCGAACTGCCAGACTGTGGAATTCCCTGCCCGCCTCTCTGTTCCCTGATAAGTATAATCTGGGTATCTTTAAGGCACGAGTGAACCGGTTCATCTTAGGCAAGCGTGTTCGAACTCAAAAATATTCACATACTAAATGATTAAGAGAATGTTCTAGTTTAACATACTTATATTTTTTTACACACTACACATTTTGACGTGATTGTCAGTTTAAAATCTGCAAAAGTCGCTAACAATTCCAACCTAACCAAGCCACCAACCAAGCGCTTAGACTCCACATTTATTGTGCGAACTGCCAGACTGTGGAATTCCCTGCCCGCCTCTCTGTTCCCTGATAAGTATAATCTGGGTATCTTTAAGGCACGAGTGAACCGGTTCATCTTAGGCAAGCGTGTTCGAACTTAGGCAAGCGTGTTCGAACTTAGGCAAGCGTGTTCGAACTTAGGCCGCATTATCACTTACGATCAGGTGAATTGCAGTCAAACGCAAGCCTATTTAATAGTAAAAAAAAAAAAAAAAAACAAATAACAATGTCACTGCGATCCAGAAGACTTCTGCCAAGCGTGGGGATTATGGCAAAAATTGGGGGATCCTTTATCTGTGGACTTCTTCCAGCTGATGATGATAAGTATTTACGTATTGGGTAAACCGTTTAAAATAAGTAGGCTTTAGAATATACCTGTTTTACGGACTGTGACGACCAGTCATCTTTACTACTACCCCAAATTAAGCCAACAACTTCAAAAATATAGGGTAAAACCAAAGTTGTACTGTTGATTAATGACGCGTCAACGAGGTTAATGTGACACCCAATTAAGTTCTGTGCCCATATTCGTCTATTGAAAAAACCTATGAAAAATGCTCAAACGGCGAAAGTATGATAACCTTGGTGATGGCGATATTTTCGAGCCGTTTGGGGTTGAAACCTCTCGGGTCGTGGGGTCCGAGTGCTCATCTTAAGGAAAAGAAGGTTCTCTCTTTTTAAGTCCAAAAGTTTGTTGACACTTCCCGTGATCCAAGAGCTGGTTTTTACCTTGGCAACGTGGCAATGCCACCAGTCTCTTGGGCACATTCCGAGAGAGAGCGATGTGGGGGAATTTTTTGATGCCCTATTATACAAATTAGTTTAGTAGTTACCGGTTTACTTTTTTATTATTCGTGTAAATATTGTACATAGATAAGTAATTATAATTAACACATACCACTTTGCAATTTCATTAAACGCGCGTGCGCATTTAACCTTCAGCCACCATAAACATACAATAAAACCTACATTATCTGTGCATTGTCAATGTCAAAAAACAGCCTCGCAGTGAACGACGACCGCTTACCAATGCGCGGGCGCAAAAGAAAGAATGTCAACGCGCCCCCCCCACCTATCTCCCACTTAATTGAAACATCACAATGTATCACGTCTGTTGACGGGTGTGCACGATGTTCGGTGTTCGTCATGCGAATATAGTCAGCAATGTATAGGAGGTGAAATGAAAGTGTTGTCAGAGTAGGTCATTGACTCGCATGCATCGATGGGTATGGTGGAAAATCGTCGGCAGTTAGTAACTGAGGCGGTGATAGGCTTTCAAGGGCATGGGGTTAGGTTTGTACGCATCCTTCATGGCTGCTAAACGTTCTAAATGGTAAATGTTGAACGGAATACGGAAATTTTGCAAATTAGTTTTCGACCTGGTTTATAGTTACTAGTTACTAGCCGCATTGACCACGACTTTAAGAACTTAGATCTGAGTAGGTATCGATGTACTTGTGATTTAATAGATACACAGAGTCTTGGATTGTCTGTATGCGTGTCTTTTTACCGTTGGTCCGAAGTTTAATACCAACTGTTATAGGTACCTAGTTATCATTATGTAAATATGTAGGTAGTATGTAGCTGACTGAGGCAATTTGAGCATGGAATGCTTCAACAGCAAAATTGTATGAATAGTTTCAGACCTTTTATTATAATTTCCATTTTGACATCAAGAGCGTTAAAGTTCAAACTCACGTAACCTAAACCTTACAGTATTTATTACTGTTACAGTGTGTTACAGTGTTACAGTATCTCATGAAGTACGTATTGGGATAGGTACCTACTCATAAGAATTTGATAAAGTCTGAACGAAGCGACTAACTAAATTAGCATACCTACAGGTAACCTGTCCTGTTCACCTTTAAACCCTGTACATTACTGCTGGTACCTGTCAACTGATTTTCCTGTAAGTGAGGAGTTGGACATCCCTAGGTTACATGTTCACTGAACTAACACACAACTTTGCTCGCGACTTATCATAATTTATCATAAAATACCTCTACAGCTTAGAGTACTCAGGGATAACTATTGGTGTAAGAATTTTTAAAATCGGTTTAGAATTTTTTAATTTCATTTGTTACAAAAAAGTAAAATCTATAACTATTAAATTAAAAAGACAATTAAAAAAAAACTGGTTTTCCTTTTTTATTTTTTCGTTTAAGTAAATATTGTACGTATATGTATAAAAATAAAAAAAAAATTGTTTGTTACAAAGAAACATTAGTTAAGTTGTGATTGATTCCAAAGTGTAGAACTATTTTCAGAAGAGAATTGACCTAATATTACTTTGAAATATGGTCTTTTAAATGACACTGAAAGTGCAAACGAGGTAGATTTCGATATGATATTGCACCATTTGGCAGCAAAACCGGTTACTGTCGAAAATACAGTCCTAAATTGAAGTTCCTTCCTTCAAAGTAAGTTCCAATCACCCGTACTGGATTATCGTAAATCTCGATATCTGCACAAACGTATAACTATCGGCTACCACAACTTGAAACCCACAGGCCCCATAGTTAATAGTTCGACACTTAGTGAGCCAGACTAATTTAACTTTCAAAAGGGGTGATTGATGGAAAAAACTTCGCTCATTGAAAAAACTGGCTCAGTGGGCCGCCATTGTTGCCTCAACTTGCGTAGGAGTTGAATATTACCGAGAAACCTTATACAATGATTTAGATTGATTCAGAAAACTTCTATACCCGCGGCCGCCGATTTCAGAGAAAATAAAATCGCTCTTTTCCAAGGTTATCGTTAAAGGGATGGTATTATTATTTATCTGTTTACGTATTCATTATGCTGTTCTCCTGAAACAAGGTTAATCAGTCATCATCTGAATGAGGCAGGCCGATATGGACCTCAGACGATGGATGATGTGCATAGTGTGTAAGATAAACAAATACTTAGATAAAATTGACGACTATAGTTATTTGGGCACGGTAAAAGACGTTCTCTATGCTTTTGTAACAAACATACTGCGATCGCCAATCCGTCTGCCGAGCGTGGCGATTATGGCAACCTCCCCCCTCTTGGGGAGGCCTATGTCCAGCAGTGGACGTCTTTCGGCTGGAATGATGAAAAGATGTCTTTACTGTGATTTGGGGTTACGGTTTTCAGGGAGGTAATAATAAAAGTATCAAGTTATCTCTAACTAGGCGTCCGGATAAAGGGACACAGGTTATTCGGTTGCGTATCCAGCCAAATATTACAGTGTCCACGATCCCGGTTTTGATATGCTTTTTAAATTTGTCAATTTTTTTACAGTTGTCATTTGGTTTCTCTTCGCCCGCCTCACCTTGTATCGCTAGTGCAAGCGAGCGGACTCGCACTGTCCTCCACCGTCCGGCCATTTTTCCCAAATGTTCGGCTATGTCCAGCTTATCGGTTTTAAGACCTGGCAACCCTATGCCTTATGTATGGGATTTATTAAACAGATGTGGTGATTATCTAGGCTATTTATGTACAATATTTACACGAATAACAAAAAAGGAAAACCTATAAAGTTAAACTAAAAAGCTAATAATAATAAGGCATTAAAAATTTCGGGGCCCAAAAGACTGGCGGCATTACCACGTTGGATGGCAATGCTTATCGTCTGAACAAGGTAAAAACCAGCTCTTGGATCACGGGAAGTGTCAACCAACCTTTTGGACATGTCCTTAAAAGGGAGATGAGCACTCGGACCCTACAACCCAAGAGTTTCAACCCCAAACGGCTCGATAAAAAAGTTATCACTATACTCTCGCTGTTTGAGGAGCTGACTATACTTTTGAGGTTTTAATTGTAGTGATTTAATCGATAACATAGAAAAGCTTTTCTGTCTACGACACACTGACCTTTGCGTACAATGTCCTGTCAACTAAACTGCCTCGTTCATATCGAGTTCAATATCGGTCACCAACTCGTAACGCCGTACAATCAGCCATGATGGCCGACTATGATTGTCCGCAGCCACAATACTTGCCAATAGTAATAATAACTATTTATCTTCTAATGTTTTCTGTACTTCTAGAAGAATACGTGCCTTTGTTTGGTGGAACTACGCTCGTTTGAAATTACGGCTCAAATGTTGGTATATTCGCTCTTTGTCTTCATGATATTAAGATCATTTACGATTAATTAACTAGAATCCATACTAATATCTAAAATGCGAAAGTAACTTTGTCTGTCTGTCACGCTTTAACGACTGAACCGATTTTGATGAAATTTGGTACGAAGTAAGCTTGGACCTCAAAGGTCATAGAATCCGACATACGAAATCGCAGGTAAAAGCTTGTAACGCCTAGAAGTAAAAGAGATGCTTATTCAAGTTTCGGACACAATATATTTCGGACACTGAAACAATTTTTTTTTTTTTCAATTTCAATTCCAATTCGGACTCCAATAAAAAAGCTTTTTATACAGTCAGATAAAAAACTTCCAACGAACGAAATCCCTCTTCCGATTGTTTCGGACACTGTGTCCAAAAATATTGTGTCCGAATTTTTAGTAAATCAAAGAGATGTAGGTAGATCTGACTGTCTCTTTTTCTGCTCATATAATGGAAGCAATTCTTTTTAAGTTTTTACTTTGACACCATTCTATCTTCATGTGTCATTCAGGTCATCAATAACAAAACAAAAGACTGTGCCAGCCCTTTTCAACTTAGCACACCAATCCATTATTACGATAATAGCGAGCGTCCCCGGCGCAATAGTATAGCGAATTAAAGAACTGTTAGCCGACCTCTGACACGCAGCACGCGAGCGAGGCTAGAGAAACTCTTGCGCATGTACCTACCACTGTTTGAATATATGGAATAATATGTAGGTTTATTGTTTGGTTACTCACGATAGGAGATTATGCCGTTAGGTAAAGAATATAGATGTTTGAGCTGAAAGAAATGTATGGTCAAGGTTACTTGATCAGGGAAGGTATTAGATACATATTACAACATTATTATTTACAACTTAATCAGAACTATAATGTATCCAACACTTACAAATAATAATATTAGGTATGTACAACCATCTATGTCGGCTCTTCCTAGGTATGCACAAATAAATAAATTATAGGGCATCTGGCAACTTGTCCACATCGCTGTCAACGGGACATGTGCCCAACAGGCTGGCACTGCTGGCAGCATTGCCATGTTGTATGGCTGATTCTTTGGCCAAAGAATAGGCTAGCCCTCGGAAGAGTCTTACGTGAAGAGTCGACCAGCCGCTTGGCGATGTCCCAAAAAACAAGATTTATTTATTTACTAGCTTCTGCCCGCGGCTTCGCCCGCGTTAAAAGAACGATTATCCCAAGGGAACACTTTACGGGGATAAAAAGTATCCTATATGTTAATCCAGGAAATGGTCTATCTATGTGCCAATTTAGATGCAAATCTGTTCAACGGTTTACGCGTGATTGAGTAACAAACATCCAAACATCTTCACAAACTTTCGCATTTTTAATATTAGTAGGATTATATATAATAATAATATAATAATAGTAGGATAGTAGGATTTATTTATTGGACTCGGACCCCGGCCGTAGTGTTTTCACCACAGAACACCCCAAACGGATGAAACAGAGCTCCCAAGAAGGATTTAGATTATCGAACTATCTTTATTCTGAACCCGCTCTAACTTTCGAAATCTCAAAATACCACTAATAAACACCATGTATATTATACAGCGTGTCCATAAAGCGTGTCGTTGAATTATTAAACGCAGGTAGTACCTGGACGGTGCAACCCTTAAATATTGAGTGGTCTAGATTGGTAATAATCCTGCAACGTTTGTATGCCTACAGCAGTTTACAGTATTTCGGTTGCATGGTTTTCTTAATTGAAATAATTCTCTCTAGGCAAGGAATTTCGATCACGGTAGCTAATAATAAGGAAGATTGACTAGCCAAGGTCGCATGAGATATTATAGTGCACCAGCGCAAAAAGTGGTGCACACCCCCTTCCTTCTCTCTTATAGACCGGTGGGACGGCAAGTCGGCGATCCGACTCGACCGGAGAGGGATAAGGCGCAATGCTGTTGCAGTGCAGTTGCAGTTAAGTATCGATCAAAACAACGCTTTTCGTATTCTCTGCCGTTGTCAGACACGTTCGTTCACATCGGGCATCGAACCCAGTACCCCACGCTCAGCATTTGCGCTTGCGAATACGTGATCAGGCAGTCAATTGTCTAATGGCCAAATTCTCAAACGCTACTCAATTTTAGCGGTCTCTATCACATTTGCATTAGCATTTGCATGTGACAATTCTATTGTAATATTATTATGTACCTACTTAGTTCTACACAATGTTTGTTGTTTGAATAAATATAAATACAAATTACATTATGTCAAAGTCACTGTCGCAGTTCCTAGGAGACTTATCTAACGGCATCTTAAAATTGAATAGAGTTTAAGTATTAGGCCTTCAAGCTTTTATTGTTAGATACTCAATTGTGCACATTATATAATATACATAATACTTAGGTAAAACGACCAACCACGACCAAAAAATACGTAAGTATTTGTTTTTCCCCTCACACCTCCTGCCAAGTCACTGATTGGCAGGTTTAACTGCGCTATATTTATACTAACACAACAAATACATCAGTAGGTACATTACATACGTCTATGTATTAGTTATGGTCGTAATACGTGATTAGCATGGCGGTACACAACGATGGGGCGTTGTGGTAAGACGTAGTTTGATTTATAGGGCCTCATACTGTACTTATGAGGTTATGATCATGTGGAAAGACACGTGTACATAATGGGCGATGCTGGGCACTGGGAACATCACAGACTGTTGTTAACCACATTGAACGTGAGGAGATAAAAAACAATTGACGATTACTTTTTAGTTTCTGTTCAATAATGGTGTAGAAGATACCAAGGCAGAAGGTCATTTACGACCTATGTTGATTTAAAACGGCTGAAATTAAGATAGTAGTGGGAATAAGTAGTCACTATAATGTGTGTTGTTTCTGGCTAATCTTCTCCATACAAAACTACCTTTTGGAATAGGCAACTAGAATTTTTTTTTTCTCATTTTGACGTTCAAAAGTGCCTTATAATGGTCTAATTGAAATAAATGATTTGACTTTGACTTTGACTTTAATCTTGGAAACTCCTATACGGATTTTCATATGGATTTCACTAATAGAAAAAGGAATTGAATATCACCGCACCGTTGCCAGCCTATCGGTCTTTTATCGGGTACATTTCGGAGAGCGTGCTTTGGAATTGCACAACTTAATTCCCCCATCTCCATTCCATTATCCGACGAGCAGATATACGGTTGAAGTTCCACCGTCCTGAACCAAGCGGTTTGCTTCCACATTTATTGTGCGAACTGCCGGACTGTGGAATTCACTGCCTGCCTCTCTATTCCCCGATACATACATAAAATCTGGGTATCTTCAAGGCACGAGTGAACCGGTCTATCCTAGACAAGCGTGCTCCACCTTAGGCCGCATCGTCACTTAAGATCAGGTGAGTTGCGACCAAACACAAGACTATAAAAAAAAGTTTCAGTCATGATTCAATGACGTGTGATGTAGATCTGGCGACGCTGTGAACTCAGTCCATAAAAAACATTATTTTATTGTTATTTCAAACTGCAAACTGCAGGGCAAAGATCTCCCTATCTCCTTTCCAATCCTCTCTGTCTAGAGATGTGCGGACCAATCCCTCCTGCGGTGTGATTCTGTAAGACCTTATTCTAAACTTCGAATCTGAATCCGCTGTGAGTTTCTTGATTGGCATTCTAAAAACTCGGTTGATAATTCGAATTTACACTAGCGCCACCCTTGCGAGCGAGTCAGCGAGTTGAACTAAATTGACAGGGAGATTTTGACAGCTATAGTATGAGATGACGTAAGAAGTGGCATTCTGTAAGGTAATTTCCCGTCACTTCGCACTCGAACCCGATTCAAAGTGTCAAATATATCAAGGTCATTTTGAACCTTATGCTAAGTGAGAGTGAATAGCGATGTGAGATGCGAGTTGTTGTTTGAATTTTACAGAATCGACCTTTTGTAAGCGTCAAGCTCATCCCGCTATCTTTGCCTGGGTCTGCCACAAAGTCGCTGGACGTTTTCCGAGACTCACAAACCTCAAGAAACATACAACAAACATAAGAAACATTTCTAAAGAATAATTCCATAGACACAATAGTGCATTATACTAAAATAATGACCACATAAGTCTTAAGCCTATTCTGTTGTTACCTACACCCTGAAACTACAATACTCCTATATTATTGTTATAAAGAAAATAATAATCTCTATAATGAGACTTAGCATTATTCTGTAAAATAATGACGCCAATTAATATCTTTTGAAGTTTAATAATATTAATTCTTTTAAATAAATAATGAAGAAAATATAAGTACATGTTCAAGGATGGTCAGTGACCTTTGGGTATCAATTATAGATTCTCATTGTAATAAACTAGGCCAAGCAAATTAAATCTAATGGAAATTAAGGCAGTTGTTGTGATTAGTGTAATCTCAAGAGTTGATGTGGATTTAATAATATTATTGATGAGCAATTTGTATCGCAATAAGATTGTTCCCCTGAGCCAATCCAATAACGCTCTGTCAGATTGGCTTAAAACTTATACTCGTCTTGTCGTCAGAAGGGAATAAAAGTTATTGAGCAAATAATAAAATCTATATTGCTTATTTTCGTGTCTAACCCGCACAGATATGTATAAAAAATCTTACTACTTGAGTTGGTATATTTGGTACGCTTTCACGGCTTAACTACTGAAACGATTTTGATGAAATTAGGTACAGGCACGTACAGGCTAAGCTCGAAGCCCAAGAAAGGATATAGGTACCTAGGCTACTTATTAATCTGCGAATTTATCAGTATTCGCGCTAACCGATACGTACGACATCGCGGGCAAAAGTTAGTAATCTTATAAATGTGAAAGTTGATATTAAGTTTGTAACTCAATCACGCTTAAACGGCTGAAATAAATTAGCTGAAATTTGGCACACACAGGACAGATCATTTATTTGCCATATTTACACAAATAATAAGAAAAGGTAAACCCTAAAAAACCTAATACAATAAGGCATCAAAAATTTCCTCCACAGCGCCGTCATCTGGGAATGGGCCCAAGAGACTGGCGACATTTTCACGTTGGATAGCAATTCTTAACCTCTGACCAAGGTAAAAACCAGCTCTTGGGTCACGGGAAGTGTCAACCAACCGTTCGGACATTTCCTTAAAAAGTAGATGAGCACTCGGACCCCACGAACCGAGGGTTTCAACCCCAAACGGCTCGAAAATAAAGTTATCTCCAAGGTTTTTTGCAGCCGCAGCACACTGAACTAGAAAGATGATAGGATACACGTATAGCATAATTATCCCGTCTTTGTATTCCTGAGGAGTAATTTAGGACTTAATTCTGACCTCTTTGCAGACAAGGTCGCGGTCTGAGTCTAGTTTTAGATAAGTGCTTAATTATTGAACGTTCAATCAATCCAATCATGAAAATGTCAGATTAAATTACTTGATTTGGACTTAAACGTTGATTATTATTTTACGCGAGCTGTACGCTTTACGTGCTTTCGGAGGCACGAAGGGAAGTCAGTATGAAATAAATGGTCACCCATCCACGGACCAGCCGCGGTAAGCGTAGCTTAACCTTGACTGATCGAATTCCGTAGCCATGAGCCCCTCCTCGACCCACTTACTATCACACTGTTACTCTCCAATTATGATCTATTGCAAATATGAAGAGCTGATCTACCCAAAGTTGCAAAATACACCAACCTAAGTTAACTAAAGGTAGTTATTATAACTTTCGAATAACAAACATGACCTGGCCAATTAGAAAATAGTTCAACCTATCACGACTGCGCGGTTAACTGCGCTCTGTTCGTTTCTTTGGCCGGTTACCACTTACTGTTCAACCTTACTATAGATAAAAGGATTGACTTTTAGAATACTTTCCATTTTAGGGGTTAAAAGTACGATCAACCTTCACATAGACAAATCATTTATTTCAAATAGACCATTAGAAGGCACTTTTCATGAAAAATATTTTTGCTCTCGAGTCATACTCTACTTTTCATCTCCATCTATGAGAAAATGTTTCTCCCGGGATTTTGGAGTTATTAAGTTTTGTATGACGTTATTAGCTTCTATTTTTATTGTTTCAGGAGATAATGCACTATCACTTTCAGAACTCGACGTAGAACTCATTTTTTTGCAAAATACATTAAAGTCCGTACTGATTACAAGAACAGTGAAGTACTTAAATCGCGCGCTTTTGTTTTTTTTTTCAGTTACCGCGCCTCCTTATAGCCGACACTTACAGCCAGTAATTTATACAATTTGCGTTCGATTTCAATGAACGATTCATGTTCCAAATTCAAATCTCATTACTGCCCGCTAAAAAGTCTAGTGCAGAAGAGCAAGCTCTTTTCTTCTTCTTTTCGAATAAAAGGGACGAAAAGGTCCGACTCAAGAAGGGCCCTAGAGTTTGGTGTAGGCATGGTGTTTTGGCACGTTCCTTCCCATAGGAACGTACTGTTTGAAATGAGCAACTAGCTTCAACTTTAAAACTGACCGACTTCCTGACGTTTTAAAAGTTTATTTCTTTATTTGAAATAAGAGGTGTGAGTTTGAATATGGGGATGTTATCTAGTAAATTCCTGAGTTGTATTTCTTTTGTTTTACTGAAGAAATGTTATTGTGTTATATTTGTGTGCACAAGTGCTGAGCTCCAATAAATAACCTAAGACATTTGCTACAAATAAAACCTACTTGCCTGCCTATCGTATTTCAA
The DNA here is from genome assembly GCA_947361185.1 of Charanyca ferruginea. Lineage (NCBI taxonomy): Eukaryota > Metazoa > Arthropoda > Insecta > Lepidoptera > Noctuidae > Charanyca > Charanyca ferruginea. The sequence continues at coordinate 814,501 of OX376071.1, read as the reverse complement.
GTCGCAGTTTAGCTGCTTAACTTCGTGCGTAATGACATTATATATATGTGTGCTTAAGTTTCAACAGGTTATTTTAGCCACGGTGGACACCCATCATATTCTAAAGCGCGGTGCGATTGCTGCTTAATCTCTCATTAACCTTCCATTGGCACAGTATTTTGTATACACAAGTGTCGGATCTCAATGGCGCGGGTTATTTTTCTAAAGAACCAACTCAAACAACTACCTACTTGTGTTGTGTTTTTAAAACGACCTCCGTTTTAATAGGGCTGTTATTCGACTGATTTAATTAATTTGAAAAAAAGCAAGATTTTGTCAAAACCTGTTATAGAGGAAAATTAACTCAATGAAATGATCCTAAATTACAGACAATTTATTTATATATTTTATTTATTTAGAAAATAACGATGTATACTCTTTGTTTGGTGTTATTTGCCGATGACACCTCTTTAATTTTTAAGATAAATAGACGGGCTAATAATCTCGACAATGTAAATAACGCCTTACTTCAGGTCGAAAATTGGTTCACAGCCAATAACTTAGTATTAAATGGAAAAAAAACGAAATGCATCAGATTTGCTTTACCTAATGTCAAAAGTAGTGATTGCGATATAGTATTGAATAAAGAGAAACTGGAATTCGTTGATGAAACTGTTTTCCTGGGAATCACGCTCGACTCAAGGCTACAATGGGGTCCTCATTTAACATCTCCCGCAGGACGACTAAGTTCGGCAGCATATGCTGTCAGAAAGATCCGGCAATTTACTGATGTGGATACCGCGAGACTGGTCTATTTTAGTTACTTTCATAGTATTATGTCTTACGGTATTTTACTTTGGGGGCGAGCTGCAGACATCGAGTCTATCTTTATTCTGCAGAAAAGAGCAATCAGAGCCATTTACAATCTACGTATGCGCGATTCTCTAAGGGAACTGTTTAAGGAAATTAACATAATGACGGTACCTTGTCAATACATTTATGAAAACATTATGTACGCTAGAAAAAATCTGCATCTTTTTGGTAAAAGAAGTGACAGACATAACTATAGTACTAGAAACAGGGACCAACTAGTTCAACCAGGTTTCAGGCTGGCTAAAGTAGATTCTTCTTTCATGGGGTTCTGTCTAAAGTGTTACAATAAAATACCTCCCCACATTGTTCAACTAAATGAGACAAAATTTAAGTCCTATATTAAACGCACACTATGCAGCCGAGCATATTATAAATTGGATGATTACATCACTGATAAAAATGCTTGGCTGGATGCTGGTCTAGCTCCACAGCCATAAGGGTTCATAGATTTATTGATTAGCATTGGTGACAATTTTTTTGGAGCTGCTGAAGATGTAGAACTACATTATCTTTGCATTGTATAAACTCAAACTATTAGTATTATATAATTTTGCATAGCACATACATGTGAGCACTATGTACTTTAAAGCCACCATTTACGAGATGTCTTTCGTTGACTTGAATATGCCCTGGCGGTTGAGTGTTTGTCATGCTCACTTGAATGTCTCGCTGATGGTGGCGCATGTGTTGGATCATTTGGTTCCCTTCAAAATGGTTGAACTAAATGGTGCCGATCCGTGCGTCATGTTCGTGAACGGGCGCCGTCAGTTGAGACTGGTCATCTCTTAGCTGCCTCGGTTATTTTAAATTTTAAATTTATTTTGAATTGTCTAATTTCATTGCCACTGGGACCTCTTTTAACGTTACATTGTTCTCACATTGTACCTCTAGATTCAACATGAATGATGTAACCTAAATTTGTAATATTCTATTGATTTTAAAAGAGTGTTCATGGAGTTTCTTCCTCGTTCTTCTCCATAGAAACCTACTGTTTGGAACGAACAACTAGCTGCAACTTTTTGACTGACTGACTCCTTGACAATTCAAAAGTGCCTGTAAATGGTTTATTTGAAATAAATGATTTGAGTTTGAGTTTGAGTTTGAGTTTGAGTTTTCCATATAAGATTCTTCCAGTGAAGTGTACTTCAGTCTTTGGGCTTAATTATTCATAACCGATGATGTAATTATCCCAGACACTTCAATTCTAGTGGCCACCTTTCACAATAAAAAAACTATCCCACTGTCAATTGGTTTATTTTACACAAACGTTTATTTTTCACCGGGCAGCCCTACGAGCTGCGCGCGCGCCGACTGGCACGGCCCGGCACCGCTAATGCACGCGGATCATTGTCAACCGTCCATTGTGTGTAAAGCTATTGCCACGTTGACAGTATCACAATATTATTACTGGTTTTTTTTTTCAAAAGAGTCCAGTTTTGAGTTCGTATGTACTTGTTCTTCCTGAGATATTAGTTTGTAGGATTCTTTTATTGAAGCGTGCTTCATTAACGACCCTTTTTTTTGCGTTGTTTAAATCTACTGGCATTCCTGCCTCGTGGATATGACGGAGGGGCAAGCCGGACTCTTACCGGTTGACCGGGGGTGCGAATTCGCATAAGCATTCACCGCTCCCATCATTATTGACTCTAACACTTTGGCGATATAGTACCTATATTAGTCAAACCTAGGCCTTGTATTATCATTTCATCAATATAAATAAAAAAGAAAACATCAGTTTCCTTTGCTTGCTGTTTCGAGAACCGTCCGTGTCTTCGAAAACACGTAAAGCCGTGGGTCCCGGCTGTCATTCGTTGATTTTTATCAGTCGATATAGTTAGTCAGAAGCCAGAAAATCGGACAACCAGTCTTACTAAGGGGTATCGTCTTACCTAATAACTGGGCTGTTGAGGTCGGATAGGCAGTCTCTCCATGTAAAACACTGGTATTCAGCTGCATCCGATTAGACTAGAACACAGATGATATAATACTCCGACCCCATCATAGTTAGGAAGAGGCTAGACAGATGATGACTGAGTCCTTTTCTTGACTGACTGCTTGTGAAGAGAACTACTTCATGGGATATGAATGGCATTACAAAATTGTCATCATCATCATTTCAGCCGAAAGACGTCCACTGCTCGACATAGGCCTCCCCCGCCTGTCGCCACATTGACCGGTCCCGTGCGACTTGCATCCAGCGGATCCTTTACCAGGTCATCGGTCCACCTAGTGGGAGGCCTTCCAACGCAAGGTCTTTCGGTTCGCGGTCGCCACTCTAGAACTTTTCGGCCCCATCGGCCATCCGTTCTGCGAGCAATATGCCCTGCCCACTGCCACTTAAGTTTGGCAATTCTTCGGGCTACGTCGGTAACCTTAGCTCTCTTGCCGATGTCCTCATTTCTGATTTTATCACGCAAGGAAACTCCGAGCATAGCCCTCTCCATTGCCCTTTGGGTGACTTTAAGTCTTCTGTAGAGGCCGATTGTAACCAACTAACATAATTATGTATTTAAACGAAACTAGTTTTACCTTTAAGTAACAAATATCAGTACTTAGTTTAGTCACGTTAAGACGTGAGATGCTTCATCGTCGTCAACAATGGATGAAACTGGGGCACGTACTGATAACTGATAATAACTAACGACCCCTTAAATGTTTATGACTTCTTTGTTTTTAAGATTTAAAGATTACCTACTAAGAAATGTTTGTGGCACTGTGTCACCCTTGCTTATCAATCTATTCTGGGTCATCGCAGCCCGTCTTTCTTTTCAAACACCTCGATTAATCGCTATCTCAGATTTAATTTTAGAAATATCATATTTCACGCAATTCAACTATGTCGGTCTTCTTTCATCTTTTATTATTTATTTATTTACACTTCATGCACAAAGGCGGACTTAATGCGCGGCCTTAGGCATTCTCTACCAGTCAACCCAGGGTGGTGAAGAGATAACACGGCAGGTGCATATAAAAAATATAACAAAATAGATAAACTACCCCCAGTATGTTAGGGTTGGTTTCCAGTCTAACCGTACGCAGCTGAATACCAGGACCAATAGCTTTACGTGCTTCCCGAGGCACGAGGGGTCTCGAGTCTCGATATGAAATAGATGGTGACACATCCACTAACCGACCGCGGCAAGTGTATGTTACCCATCATTACCGGTCGATCCGTTCGGCTTACTTAGCCTCGAGCTCCTCCAAGCTTTCGTAATAGTAGTAGTGTAGTATAGTATTATAACGGTCTGGTGTCCGCAAGTTCACGTCTCAGAGCGTATTTTGGGTACAGATCTTTCGTAATATACCAGTTTATATTATGCACTATTTAATATTTGAACCTCAGATTATGAAACAAAAGGCAGATAGACCGCGTGGAACACTGAGAGTGAAGCCAAAAAAGCGAATACAAACTAAAAAACGAATACCTACGCTTTTGAATTTGTTTTTGTTTTTTTTAACGATGCAGCGTTTTAGGTATTCGCTTTTGAATTTGTATTTGCTTTCTTGGCTTCACTCTCAGTGTTCCGCGCGGTCTATCTGCCTTTTGTTTCATAATCTGAGGTTTGAAAGATGTCATTATTGCTGTCTGCTTGGTGTAGGGTATCAGAGTCCTGCAGGTATTAAGTTATAAAGTTAGCTTAGGTCATAATGACCGGTATAATGTAACAAACAAAAGGGAAAACAAGGAGACGGCTGACGGCTTGGTCATAGCAGTTTAGTGTATAACGTTACAGTCAAAACACTTAACCGGTCCAAACTACTTTTGACTGATTTCAGTCAAGTCAAAACCCTCATTGAGATAAAATGCGTTTTCGCTACAAACCGCCTTAGTTACAAGAATCACTACAAAATAAAAGTTTTTAAAAGGGTACCTACAAAAAACTTACCAACCTAATAGGTTTTAAGGATAATATTAAACCGATCAAAAGTATTGTTGACTGATTTTTGAAGTCAAAAGTAGTTTTGACCGGTTCAGTGGTTTGACTGTGACTTATTAGTCACAAAAGTAGTCTTATTACCAGGAATGACATAAGGAACTCAACCAGCATTTATGTAACATGCAAATAACATACAAAATCACGGGGGAATTGGTGGGAAAACCCAAAAAGTAGTTCTAAGAAAAATGTGGTATTAATATTTCAGCCGTACCTAATGTAAATTCGCCACACATAGTTTCGAATGGAAGCAAAATAAACGCCTTCGTATTTTTGACCGGTAACTGAGTGTACTTGAAGTAATTTAAACAAAAATACATACAATGCAAATCTTAAAACAAGCATGTGTTTATAAAATGCACAAGTTGACAGACTCAGCAAAATTAATGTTACATTGTTTTTGACCTAGTTAGCGGCACGTATTGTCACGGTCACATTTAAGATGGGTATGCACTTTTGTCGCGAACGCAGCGATTTGATGTTAAATGCCTTAGAAGTAGGAAGTGAGGTATTGTTATTGATGGTTCTAAATCAAGGTTTCTTAAAGAGGGGTCCACGGACCCCTTGTGGGTCCGTAGCATGTGTGTCTGACGTCCGCAGTAGGTGAGTTAACTCACAACATATTTATTAGGTAATTGTATTGTGTCGTGTGTGCTTTTCTCGGCCAAGCTGAAATAAGGCTTGTTTACTTTTCCTAAAATATCCTCCCCGCCCCTGCCAAAGGGGTCCGTGGAATTGTTTAAATTGTGAAAGTGATCCCTGACTATAAAAAGTTTTAGAAATCCTGTTCTAAATACATACTTTTTCGGACACTTGGTTGGCAGGGGAATATGTCAGGAGAAAAATGTTTTGATCTGTGAACGGACTATAACACTGAACCAATTTTAATGAAATTTGGCATAAAGATAGCTTGGACCTTGTGGAAGAACATAGGCTACTTTTACGCTTTCACGATGAAACGGCCAAACCGATTTTAATGAAATTTGGCATGGAGGTAGCTTGAAGCCTGAAGAAGGACATAGGCTACTTTTTACCCGACTACGGCAAAGCCAAAGGAGGGTTATGAGTTTGACAGGCTATGTATGTATGTATGTATGTTCATCTGTACGCTCATAGCTCCTAAACTACTTATCAGAACTGAACAAATGAGGTATCGTTAGAAGCGTCTTGATCGTCCGCTGGTTATAGGCTATATGACGTATCACCGAATCCAATGTGGCGCCCTCTGGCAGACAAAAAAACCAGTATTAAACCAATGAAGACAAGCATACCGTGTTTGGTATCATTGGAAAGGGGTTCACAAGTACCTTTTAAATTTATATAATATTTAGTGGTAATTTGTCACAAATTATTGTAAAAAAAGGAAAGATTGCCAAATAAAGTAAGATACGCATACCGTGTTTAGTATCATTGGAAAGGGGTTCACTAGTACCTATTAAATATATAATACTTAGCTGTGACTCCAAAATGGTTTAAATAAAAATATAAAGTTTAAAAACTAAAACCCGACCACAACAAAAAGTGATCTAAAAAGTACAAAACAAGAAAATATTTCACACAGAAATCAAGACATAGGTACAAAATGGTCAAGGTAAGCCGTGGTTGCATGCCATTATATTCATGTTCATCGCACTCATATGGGATACAGCCATGCAACCACGGCTTACCTTGACCATTTTGTATGTCTTGATTTCTGTGTGAAATATTTTCTTGTTTTGTACTTTTTAGATCACTTTTTGTTGTGATCGGGTTTTAGTTTTTAAACTTTATATTTTTAATCCACGACTTCGTCTGCATCCGCGATAACCGACATTTACGCGGACGAAGTCGCGGGCAAAAGCTATAGTCATCCTATAAAGGGTGGAATTTGTAACTGCTATTACTGCTTCAACATTTGTTTTCTCACGGCGAATACTTTCAACTTTATTAAACTAACAGAAACTCACAAAATTACATTAAATTAGCACCCACTTCATTTCTAACATTCAAAACATTTTCATTTGCACACAAAATGTCGAAATGTATTGTGTTGACTCCAAATGCCGGAATTGAGACACTCTATGGGAAAACAACAGCGGATTATAGACAATGGCAATGTACTGACTGTACTCAGTTATTACTGAGTTATTTTCTGAAATGATTGTTCCACATCTGATGTTGAGATATGGTCTATAATTCTATGAATAGAGTGGCGATTACGGTAATTTTTTGGCATGACGTAGTGGATTTTCGAGCGGAAAAATAAATGACGAGATTCGGCTAAGCGTTGGGCACGTTTTAGAATTACGTCGTAAACCTGTACTGTTTATGTCTTATTAAGTTTCAACGTCTAACTTTGAAAAAGACCAATTGCCCAGTCTATTGTCGTCCACTACTGAATGTAGGCCTTCCCCAGAGATCGCCAGCCAGCTCGGTCTTGGGTAGCCCAAATCCATCCGCTGGCAACCACGTTCTTCGGTCTATCGTGCAGCAGTGCGCCCCACATTCACAAAGACCTCTCATGCAGATGATTAATAGATCGATGGTAGCCAAAACCGATCCCTTGCTCAAAATTATCCGCCGCCGCTCCAGCCGAAACCGTCATACTTATCCTCGCGCAATAAATACAGTGGTTACAAACAAAGTGCAGCGGCTGCAAACGTAGCGCATTACAGTTATCAGTCGCTTGCAGCCGCCGCGCTCCCGTTTACCTTATGTAATTGGACTGTTTGCCGCGGAAGGCTTTTAGCCAATTATTTTCATTGGGAGTTGTCATTTTGTTGAATTTGCTTATCAGTAGAATATTTGTGTCGTTAACTAGAGTGACGTTTTCAGCTACGTTCTAATTACAGTTTTATTGCTGGCTTGCTTCCTCTTAGATCATGGACGAAATACGATTGTCGTACGGATTAATGGGTGTTTTCAAATCTAATAACTTGATTCTGTGGATTCGAAATTGACAATAATGTAGTACTATTATTTTCTTCTACTCCGCATTACTTTTTGAAAGATTTGTTTTCAGCGTCTGTCACGATAAAGCAATAAGATGGCTGGTTACGTGCGTTTTGACCCAGAATATATCAAATACCGTTTCATCATCATATTAGCCTTTTGCTAAAATATTGTTTAGGTTATCTAAACTGAGAAGGCTACTGTACATTTGAAGGGCTTTTACAAAATTCAGAGAAAGAGGGCTTTAAGCATTGCACATAATATAGACGACCTGAATTTTACTGTTCTCACAACAAGAACTGGCTTCTAAGCACACACCATGACTCACGTACCAGAACAGTGCAAACAAAGTGAGGTATTGTTATTGAAACACCTGGCTATTATGTATATAGAAGTAAATAACTGTTTTAATGTTAATTACGATAGCTGTTCCAATATAACCTCGTACGACCTTGAGAGTTTGATATTCATCATTATGTTGTACAACGTGTCACATTTATTGTCCTGCTTTTAGAGTAATGTCGTTTTCAACTTTGTGTCCATTTTCTAGGACATCATTCTCGTTTAACTCAAATAGTTTGAGGCTAGGTCATTCAATCAATCAATCAATCAATCAGTTTATTTGTGAAACATAGGTGTTTACATAGATTTTTTTATACAAATTGTGGGTGCGCTATGTTTTGTCATAATTAAGACATACAAATTTATAAGTGACCCATTAGGTGTCATTAGGTACATTATTACCCAATTATTATTGTTCAATTGTTATTGTTGTTGTTGGGTTCATTGCCCAATTATTATTGTTCTATTTGATGCTGAGCTGCTGAATTAATGCCACTCTTAATGTAAGATCCAGTTGATATATATGTGAGACAATTTCACTAGCAATTAGAGACTACTCCGATTTCGCTAAAAAGATCCATCTTTTTTGCTGGTAAATTATTTCGACGTTGCTGAAACCTTTGCATGACCATCTAATCTAAAGTTTTATATGTTTATATCATCATCATCTTGCCTTTGTCCTACTATGTTACTTGGCGTTAGGGTTGCCAACTCTTTGTCGGTCAAATATAGTAGTTCTCAAAATTTTACCCACAAAAATATAGTAGATTACGAAAAGATGAAAAAAAATAGTAGGTTCCAAAAATTAGGTAGGTGCTTTATTTTTTTGAAGAATATTTTGTGAATTTTTGAACGCATCTGTCAACTTGACATTCCAGAATCGTTAACAATAGGTATTGACGTTTTATTTTACGCTTACACGTTTTGATACGAATATTATTGCTAAGATTTTGATGCCTTTAAAATATAGTAGTATCGCCTACTATATCTTTTGATCCGTGTGATGTCGGACGTAAAGAATAGCACCATCCCATATCTTCCCGTGGGTGTCGTAAGAGGCGACTAAGGGACGTACCAGAGAATGGGCAGCAGCGTTCTCTGTGCATTTGTAACAACCATACTGCGATCGCCAACCCGCCTGCCAAGCGTGGCGATTATGGCAAAGCCCCCCTTGGGGGAGGCCTATGTCCAGCAGTGGACGACTTTCGGCTGAAATGATGATGATGATCTTTTTTTCAAAAATATAGTATTCGGGCCTCTAATATAGTAGGATACTATATTATATAGTAGGGTTGGCAACCCTACTTGGCGTCGGCGTAAAACGTTTTCTTCTTCCATTCTGTCCTGTCAAGCGTCAAGATATCATTGCCTTCCTTCTCTTTCACATCGTTGATCTCACAACACAATCCATCCATTTTTACGTAGATACTTAAAATGAAAACCTTTCCCTTATTAGATAAATTGTTGCGAATAATGCTCGAGTTCACCGGCACCGAACCGGACGGTATATCGGATGGCGTGCAGCTGCTCCGGACACTTCGTTACCCCGGACGCCCGGACGGTATTCATTGATTGCGTTAGTCTTTTATTAGTTGCCCGATGGACTGGATGCGATAGTTTTTGATATAGTTAGGTTTTTTTGGAAAAAGTAGTGGTGTTTTTTAGCCTTTCATTGTAGTTGCTACGAAGTATCGACTTGTGCCAGGTTTATTAATTGTCACTATATTTTGGCAATGTTACGGGTCGATCTGACACTGAATAGTAGTAACCGTTTTAGTAATATTGCATTGGCTACGGTGTATAGAATGGGTGGGTGATGTAAGTAAATATGATGGTACGCAATGTGTATTTGAGACACATACCAATTTCTTAGTCTTTCTTTATTAATGCGCTGGTGTTATACCCTGCTGTTAAAACCTAATAAAATAAATGTTTTGTGTTGCTACATTGTTTTCACATATCTATAGAAGCAACATGAATAATGTAACCAAGATTTTAATAACCTTGACGAAAAGAGTATCCGTGGTGAGACCTCCCTACGTTTCTGCACCTACCATGTACTCTTCACCACCCTTGGTTGTCTGGTAAAGAGAGGCCTTAGGCATAAAGTCCTCGTTTGTACCTTCGTGCATAAAGTATAAATAAATAAATAACTAGCTTCAACTCTCCAACTAGCCGACTCTTTGACAATTCAAAAGTGCCTTTGAATGGTTATTGATATAAATGCTTTGTCTTTGACTTTCAATAAAAAGTCTGAATATAACATCTCTCTCTGATAGGCTTTTGTAAAAAAAATATCAGTTTGTTATATGGCTCATGTTTCGTTACATACTAAACCCCCCTCCCTAGCAGTAAAAAACATTGTCCCACTTGACAGAGTTGCCAGTGTGTCCACTAGCCGGTGTGTCCAGTGTCCACAACAAACGCGCGGACGTGCCGACTGTCTGCTAACATTTGCGCGTGCGCGGTTCTGTTTGTGTTGCTCTTGTATTTGCGTATTATTTCAGCTAAACACCGCTTGGAGTGTCTGTTATAAACTGTTTTAGTTAAAAAGTTTTAATGTAGTTACATTTAAAAGGTCTAGGCTATCTTATTCAGTTACATTTATTTAGACAGAATATCAAATAGGTTTTATTTGAAAATATACAGTTCTGCATAAAATTATTTTTTTATTGAACAGTTTTAAAGTGTGTCGTTTCGGACTTAGGTAAAAACTCCATACTCTTTTAAAATATTAAAAGATAATTACAGGAATTATATAATTATACGTGAATACGACGTTGTTGCATAAAAACCACTTTATGTAGAGTATGTACAAAGTGTTACAAAGTTATGGTCATTGAAACTGTAAACGACTACTCCTTATATTTCAACGAACCATGAAATATTGTGTGAGCCATAATGTCTATCATTATCTATGTATAAGTATAAAAAAATAAGCTTTAGTTTTATCATCATCATTTCAGCCGAAATACGTCCACTGCTGGACATAGGCCTCCCCTAAGTGTCGCCACATTGACCGGTCCTGTGCGAGTCGCATCCAGCGGATCCCCGCAACCTTTACCAGGTCATCGGTCCCAGCTTTAGTTTATGGATATTAAATTAGCAATCAGTTTGATTTTGTCTAGGTACTTATAAATACATACATTACCAGCAACATCCAAACTTACAACTCTGTTTAAAATATTAGTGTAGATACATAAACTTAATGTTACTATTTACATGTAATGAAAAGATTCTTAATCAGGTAACAGAGTACCTACCTACCTATCATCTTGCAATAAAACATTGCAAATATTGTAGTTTTCCATGGCGGTTCAGGAAGTAATACCTACCCCATGATTTCACCATTACATTAGCATTACAAGAAATTATTGCGTCGTATCATCTTAATTAATAATTAATATCGCATTTGCTCACGTGTTTAGCATTGAAATGCGCAGGAGTGGAAATCTGTGCGATTTACTTAGAAAATGCGATGTGTGGATAGTTTATGTTAATGAGAATGTTACTTAATATGCTGTGGTTTGTATGGGTATGGTTGATTTATTTTGTTCATGTTTGTTGTTCCCCAAAGGGTGGGGTTAGGGTGCTAAGTGTTCATTAATAAACTGTAGCATAATGAGAAAACAAGTTTCGCTGTCTGCAAAATCGAATCAATGATTAATTATCACTTTGTTGATTGAAGCTGTCTGTTCGCTGTTTGTGTATGTGACTTTAAAGCTATGCAGCTGGTTGATAAGGTTGGAATTTACTTAGAAACCAATGACACCAGAATAAACAATTAATTAAAAATTATTAAATTTAATTTAATTCGAATACATCTATCTGGTAATCCATTCGCTCCGACCCTGTATCTCTTTTGGTGACAGTACATACTTATGACAATAACACCTACGTGGATATGCCTCAATAATAACCTACCCTGACAATGAATTGATTAATCTAGTTAATCAATCAACCCAGCTTACCCGGCATTTTGGCCTATAACGCCCTTACGCACGGACAAACCTATACTTACCAGCGAAGCAATTTTAACCTAAGTACACATTATAACTGAACCTAAGAACTAAGGTCACGGATATAGCTCTCAAAATATGCAAGTTAAAGTGGCAATGGGCAGGCCACATCGCTCAAAGAACCGATAACCGATGGGGAAGATAGGTTCTCGAGTGGCGGCCACAAATTGGAAGACGCAGCGTTGTTAGGCCTGCCACCAGATGGACCGACGACATCGTCAAGGTCGCGGGTAACCGGTGGATGCACGCGGCAGGTTGCAAGACTTGTGGCGTTCTATGGGAGAGGCCTTTGTTCAACAGTGGACGTCTTCCGACTGATGATGATTGAACGCCCTAATTGGATTGACAAACACATTTGAACGACTGCCTATCTGATCCCCATAATTACTGGGTAACACGATACCCCACTATTAGTTAATCTGTGCCCTTGGTAAGACTGGTTGTCAGACTTTCTGGTTTGTGAAGGACTATCCATAACGACTGTCAAAGATCTACAAATGACAGCCGGGACCAAAGGTTTTATGTGCTTTCCGAAGCAGGGAGTGGTCTCGGTTTGAAATGGATGGTCACCGCACCCATTACAGTCTCTTAGCCATGAGCCCCCTTTCTCAAAGTACACATTGCACCGATAACAGCAATTACTAGACGCCACTGAGCGAAGCAATTTGGCAACAAACAGTGCAGTAATTAAATGTTGCTGAGTGTTGTGCTGTTTGGTGTATTGCTTATGAGAGCTTCTATTGCTCTTAGGATCATGCTAAGATGCTGTACTTATATTAGGTACAGCTTAGGATGTTCCTATGTAGACCTGCAAAACTCAAACTCAAACTCAAACTCAAAATCATTTATTTCAAATAAACCATTTACAGGTACTTTTGAATTGTCAGAGTCAGTCAGTCAGAAAGTTGAAGCTAGTTGCTCGTTCCAAACAGTAGGTTTCTATGGAGAAGAACGAGCAAGAAACTCCATGAACAACACTCTTTTAAAATCAATAATATGTTACAAATTTCGGTTACATCATTCATATTGAATCTAGGGTACAATGTGAGAACAATGTAACAAGTCGTGTACGTTAAAAGAGGTTTAGATAAAAATATAATCATAATAAACAATTCAAAATAAAATTAGAATAACCGAGGCAGCTAAGAGATGACCAGTCCCAACTAACGGCGCCCGTTCACGAACATGACGCACGGATCGGCATCATTCGACTCAACCATTTTGAAGGGAACCGAATGATCCAACACGCGCGCCACCGTCAGCGAGACATTCCAGTGAGCATGACATACTCCCAACCGCCAGGGCACATTCAAGTCAATGAAAGACATACCTCGTAAATGGTAGCTTTAAATAACATAGTGCTCACATGTATGTGCTATGAAAAATTTATATAATACTAACACATTGAGTTTATACAATGCAAAGATAATGTAGATCTATATCTTCAGCAGCTCCAAAAATAATTAAAAATGAATCTATGAACCCTTATGGCTGTGGAGCTAGACCAGCATCCAGCCAAGCATTTTTATCAGTGATGTATTCACCCAATGAATAATATGCTCGGCTGCATAGTGTGCGTTTTATATAAGACTTAAATTTTGTCTCATTTAGTTGAACAATGTGGGGAGGTATTTTATTGTAACATTTTAAACAGTACCCCATGAAAGAAGTATCTACTTTAGCCAGTCTGAAACTCGGTTGAACTAGTTGGTCCCTATTTCTAGTGTTATAATTATGTCTTTCACCCCTTTTACTAAAAAGATGCAGATTTTTTTTAGCGTACATTATGCAAAGGTGGAGCTCCGCTTATCTTGTTAGAAAGAGGCAAAGTCTGCTTACTGTGAGAATAAAATTAATGGTTTGAACGCATTAAGAGCAGATTACAGAGTAAGTTGATTGTCAGCCACATTCATACTTCCATACTTACTTCCATACTATAATATTATAAATGCAAAAGTAACAAAGTCAAAGTCAAATCATTTATTTCAATTAGACCATTAAAAAGGCACTTTTGAACGTCATAATAAAAAAAATATAAAGTTGATTCTAGTTGCCCATTCCAAAAGGTAGTTTCGTATGGAGAAGAATGGGCAAGAAACTCCATACTTACTCTTTTAAAAATAAATGTGTACAACATTTTGCATTTACAGTTTACAGTTATATAACTATACGTGAATACGATGGACGTTTAGTTTGATCTACATTGCAGTCGTGCAAAGCCGGGGCGGGTCGCTAGTACTTGTATAGATTAGGGCTGATTACTGTCCACCACCACCCACCATGTCAACCACTGCTAAGCAACGGTCTCCCCCAAAGCGGCGTTTAGCCGTAATCGCCATGCTTGGCCGATGCATATTGGCGATCGCAGTAAGGTGTTATGGTAATCAGAAGGACGCTGCTGCCCATCCTCTGATCAATATCAATGAAATGGGGTGGTGCTATACGCGGCCGGCACCTCACGGCTGCTGTCACCCGGGATTAAATCCAAATTCCAGGCTGCTACTGAAAGTTTCCTAATATAAACATCTTCTAACTCTATCCGATGGTAATGGAACCTCGGACTACACCCTCGGTTGTCGCATGTCACAAACGTGCCATACAAGATGTTTCTTTTTACTTTACTGAATGTAATGAATAATGTATTATGATTAATATTAAACGTTACTCAGTACAAATACACCTAAAAGTAATCTGCAAAGGGTCTGATATAAGATGTAAGGTACACTGTTCACTTCGGTGGGTCCAGATAAGGTGGGGTGGTAATGATAGCGGTATGACAAAAACATTTGATAAAATCTAATCTTATTGATGATTATAGAATTGTCAACTAAAGCTTTTACCATTTTCATTTTTGGTACTTTATTAAACCGGCAATTTGCAGATACATTGAGTAAATGAGTAAAACTGCATACCATTTTTTTTTTTTTGGGTTTTTCAAGATTTATTTTAAGTTCATTAAAATTTAGCCAATTAATAAAAACATAGTACCTAGGTAATATACAAAACTTAAATCTAAATACCATTGAATCTAAACACACAATGCTTGTCAAGCATGACTCACTTATTTCGTGGTTTATGATCATGCGTATATGGAAAATATTTGAAACTAATATTATATGATTGGTCCTTTGGTCCAAGTTCAGTTATATTCTTCGCAGGTAATAAAGTAGTTAAATGACAGTAAGGCTTTCATTTCATCATCATTTAATTGATCGCCGAGCGATTTGACTGCCCCTATAGTCGACAATGCTGTAACAGACATTTATAGACACTTACTTAATTTTTGATTGACATTGACAATTACATGTATTTATAATGAGAATGACTTGTGTGTCTTGTATTGTTTTTATGTGAAAATTTTAATTAATTAGTAATCAATCAGGGATAATTTTATGATTTGTTTTATTTTTAATTTTATTGACACTTTTATTCTAATTCTGTGACCTTTTTAATTGATAGGACTTTTGACATTGCATTTCGATTTATTGTGGCAGTATTGTGTTTTTTATTTGTATGTTCTCTAATATGGGTCTTGCCTGAATCAAATGAATTTTATTTTTATTTATTTCACGTTATCAGCGGCTTTATTTAACGTATTAACTACGTATGGTCCTAAGTTCTCACTCAGCCACTTGGTTCTACAACCGCTGCGAGTGGCACTATACCCAACCCCAGTGCTTTGACCATCGATGCATGCTTATCCATACGATCAGGGTCCGAGCCGTATTAATTCGGGGCACACACAATCGCTTTTTTAATGTACAAACACGGAGCAGTGGGTTCACGAAAATTACAAATTCCTTTGTTAGAAAGTCTTTTGGGTAAAACTTTGATGAAAGGTCTGGAGGATTAAAATTTTAGTTCAATGAAAAAAGTTGTAGGTAATACGTTTATTTGTTTTTTGAGGGCCAGTATTTGTATAGATATTGCACTAAGGATCTTGAATAGGTATTTTACTAAAAACTTAAACGAATTTACGTTTCCTCTATTAATGACTGGTTCTTAAGAAAGCGTTGTAATCAAACGATTCTTGAAAAGCGATTTTATTTCAAACTATGATTGAAGAAAAAAACATAAAATTATTTACAAGTTTTGTTAGGTTTTAGCAAACCCTACAATTAACATAACGAAAGCCCAATTACTACCAGTTTGTTTAAAAATTGAAAATCGGAGATTGTGCATAAACAGCAAGAATTCTCAATTGATAAAGCAAATTGAACTCTCATAATGCTGAGGTCATCAATATAAATTCTAGAATAAAATGCTTGGGTAAGATAAAAAAAACAGTCGGTTATTTGCCTGAAAATAATATTTAAGTTTCATTTAAGCCATTATTAAGTCTGTAGATATAATCTGTAAGCACGATATTTAACTTCATCGTTTATTTCATTGAACGTTCACTTTTGACCTGTAGGTAAGTGACCCGACACTCAACATTATCACGAGATAATAGTTATTTTAATACTCAAGTGCTTTAATAAATATTGTTTACATTATATTATCACTTCATTGATATGACACACAACTGAGGTAGAACTTCTTGTTGTTCAGATGTCCTCAAAAATGGCGCAGTTTGTAATGTTCTGACTCATACATAACACTTGTTCCTGGGATCCTTATGACTCAAAGGACAATGTGCAACATTATCAACAAAGGACCAGTGTATCATTTGAGACAGAACATGACAACAGACAGAGGTTTTCTTTTTTTAATGTTGTTATAGGCTTGCGTTTGGCCGCAACTCACCTCGCTGCGTGGTGTCGCGTAGCCTTCCGTGAAATCGCCGAAATACGTCACCCCTCGGCTAAAACTCTTCCTTGAGGAAGGTCTCTAAGGAGTCGGAAGTCGTACCACGAACGACTTGAAGTTCGTGTTGTGGCGCGACTCCAACTTCTCGACCCTTAAGGTCAAGCTGGTCTTAATAAACACTTAGCTAAAGTTAGCACATTGCAAGTTAGCACATTGCCTCAAGCTCAGCATCAATGTAGATTACAAATAAATTGTATCAATACTTACGTATGCCACACGCCGTGCTCGATCGACTCGACCGGAAAACGCGTCACGGAAGAGTGGACGGGCTTCCGCTGCGCACACGCATACGATCGAAAAAATCTAGTTAAACTCATGTTTGAACCGAACAGGGCTCTAGAAAGTGCTTAGATAACTGATTGGTTAAGTAAAAGTGGTTAAGTAAATAAGTTTAACTCTGAAATGTATTTATTTAATTGGGTTTATGCAAGAGCTTACACCAGAAATATTGTTTTATTAAAACTTTGATTAGTCTGATTAAAAACTGATATCTTTAACGTTGTTATGAGGTTATGATTTGATGTTAAAATCTAAAAGTGAGTTCATTTCATCAAGATTAGAGTAAGTTTACTAAGTAAACGAAAATAACAAAAAGATCTGCTATTTCCTAGGTTAAACCTAGACCCCAACTAAAATTATTAGAAGACTAGGTATAATTCCAGAATTCTTATTCATTGTGATGGACTATGATAATAAGAAAAGTCATTCATATCGGCTGTTTCGTATGAATAAAAGGTGATCTTGTCAGAATGTTTGGAGTACCGTGAGAAGAATGCATGATAGGCTCTAATCACTTGTGGATGCAATAAATGTATTGAGTATTGAGTAATTGCTTTATTTTATTATTAAAATTGTTTACTGGGATTAGTTTAACCGTGGTAAATATAAATAAATAAATATTCTATAACAATACAACAAGATTTCATGTTCTTACATGTTCACATTCTGATATAAATCATGAAACAAGGCATATTGTTGAGACTATCTACCATCTTGTAATTACTTCGGGTGAATAGAGAAGATTAATTGCATATTATTATGAATACTGAACACTATTTACATAAGTATAACTTGTTCAGCTGGATTACATAAGAATGGCGAATTCTTATAATAATGGTCCTAGGTTACGCAGTACGAGTATTACTGTTACAATTTTGGTCCTTAGAGTCGCAAGTCCTATTTTCGTGTCGAGTTCATTACCGACGTCCTTACACCCATTAAATAGATTTGTTTAACAATTTTTTTTAAGAATAATGGAAGTGTCCTAATTTTATGGGATTGTGCCTAAGTAATAAGTTGAAGAATATCGACTGGTATATGCTGGCAATAGATTTGTGGAGCTCATCGTTCTTTTATATATGTTTGTAAAGCTACAGCCATATCTCCCTGTATATATGCAGACGGCACCGGTGTTACAGCATATAACTGTAGTCCGATCTCGATAACCGTCCGGCACATTAGCGAGGCGAGCCCCGGACGCTCCGGACGCACGTGGACCTTCCGACCGCAGTTGACAGTGTCCGGAATGCGGTGTTTAATGTTTATGCGGATTTTGTAAAGTAACGCTTTTTAGTATCATCAATTTTTATTATTGTTGAATTGGAATGTTATTTAGATATGTATGAAATAATTTCAAAGCTGAATATTTGAAGTTAAATTAAAAAATAGTATGTATCATGTACTTAAATGTTACGTTTAGTCGTGTGGTCTATCAGGTCTTTGACAAACGATCAGCGGTACTACTGACTCACTAGTAGGTATCATCACTAAAGCATAAGCATGAAACAAGTGGCGATGCGAGACAAGGAAAATATCTATACTGTATCGGCATACAATAAGTACAACACACCTACGTCTAAAGCTTTTACCGTCAATTCGATAACGCTTAACCTGCACTACCATTATCACCTTATATCTTTACAAACAAACCTCTACGTATTACCGATATCTCAGCCACCAACATCGCGAACAGGTGGAACAGTATCGGGTATTAACCCCTCGCCTGCTATTAGGTAGGCGGCACACGACCCGGATGTGTCGGCGCTTGCTCCACGGCGCGAACGGGTTACAAAGCGGAGCTAGTAGTGTAAAGTGTAGCTACATTTTGCACCTGCTTGGCTGCTTCGAAAAAATGTTGTGGGGTAAAATAGTACTGCAAATTCTGGTTTACATAAAGGATGGTTTTTAAGGCGCTTTCCTGAGCAAATAACCTTGACCATACATTTCCTCTTTGCCGCAGAATGGAAATTCGCACAATTTACGGTTTTTTTTTGTTATAAAAAAAGAGAAACGATCTTTTTAAATAAAATAAAACGTGAATTTGTAATTCTAAAGATTTTAGGTTACCTATCTATTAGTGTAATCCTCAAATTAATAGCACGTCAGCTTTAGCAAAAGATACAAGTTTTCAATTATTTTAGTCATTTTTTTATAGGGAGATTTAGATGTATATAGGGTACATAAATAAAAAATACGAACGTGGAATGTGATAATAGGATATTGAACATGAATAATGTGCTTTTAGATGTTGTTTGTTTCTAATATATTAATAAGTTAACGAACGAAGAAAAACGCACTTTTGGTCGGGGTAGCGCCTTATAAGGTTACTTTCGAAAGATTTGAGAATAGGATGAATGGAACCGCTCCAACTATCAAATGTTACTTTAGTAGTTATACCTTAAGCCTATTTAAACAATAACTTCTTCCTTTTCTTCTTATTAAATAGTAACATAAACCAACATTAAAACAATAAGTAGGTTAATAAACGACACAATTTCTGGAACACTATTACTATTTACCTTGCATGTAATATCTAATACCATATTATTATAATAAGGTGCAAACCTATATTGTTATTGACGTACACTTTGTAATCTAAATAGACAGCACGAGACTTAACGGCATCTTACAATTGAGTAGCGTTTGAGTATTTAGGCATTTCTATCAAAAGATCACGCGTTATACTTATCCAATCTAAGTCGTATCACAAAACAAATGTTTTGCGTCATATAATGCATTGAAATGTCAGATCAATAATAAATAACATGAAGACATCATAGATGTCACCAAGTTTGTTGATTGTGTTGCGTGTTGTGTCTTGTAATCCCTGACCTACGATATAATAATCATTTTTTTTATTTTCAAGTTAGTGTCTAGACTTCTACCTATCCCACTACAATAGCACAATCATCAAGCACCACATTCCTACCCGCATGCTTGCACGATAATCACTTAACTACAATTGGAGAGATTACCTAGTTATCTCAAGGGACGCTCGACGCGGAACTTAGGACCAGTCTTCTGACTGTTTCCTCATCATAAACAAAGGACCAACCTTGCATGTACCCAAGGCTGTAAAGACCTGCATTTTTCCTTTACAATGATTTCTTGTTATATTAGCTTGCAGTCACGTATTGGCTGCAGAGAGATAATATTTATGGGTAATGTGTTCGTGACGATAGCTAGAATATTTTTCTGTTTAGATTTATTTTGTTAGTTGGTGCTACGTAATAAGATATAGGACAACCTGTTATTAAGTTAGTTAGTTAGTTATTATCAGGCTAGTGTATATTTTTTTCTAAAATACCAGGGGAGCAATTCTACTAACAAATCTTTGTCAGTCTGTTAAAAGTGCCTATATTTTACCTACGTTTGGATATTGAGAGGGAGCGCAGTGCATTGGCAGTCAGGGGGAACATGGTTGCACGAAGGTTGGCTCGCTGCTGGAAGTAAAGTTAACTCTTTTCAAGGCATTTTGCCAGCCTTTTACTTCAGTAGTTTGTGGGTAAATTACATTCTTCGGGCTGCCAATGCTCTGGTACATAAATAAACAAAAAAATTAATAATAATAATAATATATGGGGGGACATTTCACACACGGCCATCTGACCCCAAACTAGGGAGACCCTGTACTATGGGTGTAGATAGCTGATATACATACACAAACATATATATAAATATATTTTTAATTACAATTGTCGAACCTCTGTCAAAGCTAATAACCATTCCTGTCCTGCCTCCCATGCTGTGGCCAATTATAACACTTTTCTTGATTGAAAATTTAGATATAAGTTGAGAAACGTCAGCAGCTAAGTCGAAGTAACTGTGGTCATCACTATGAGGACTGTCTCCATGATTGCGAGCATCCACTGCTATCACGGGTATGTTCGTTCACTGGTATATTTGCTAAGACGCGAACGGACGGATTTCATGCGATCATGCGCAAGAGGGTAGCCTTCTTGTCGCAGCGTGTGCGAGGCAGTAGCAACGGCATCCTACAGATGATTGTGGCTAACGCGGATTGCCCTATCCAAGAGAAATGGATGCGTATTGTGTTGGGCGCTCACTAACAATGTTATAAGTGGGCTACTAACACAATTTTGATGATTATTTTACTGTGTAGGTATGTTTTAATTTTATTGATAATTTTATTTTGTACATTATTATTTTAATAAATTAATGGATTAACGAATGAATGAATTAATTAATGTAAATTTTAATATTAATACAATGTTATGTTAATGTTTTTGTGTATTTTATGGATTATTATTATCTGAAATAAAGTAATTAATAATAATAATTAAGAATTAACCTTTTGGTACCAAAAAGATTTAGATTTCGTGTAAATTCTATGATGTCAGCTTAAATTAAGGCAATGAAGGCTTCTGTTATACAAATAGAACCACAGACTATACCTGCGTACATTGTATACTCGCATGGTGCCTCTAAATCGGATCGCACGCAATGCCCAGCACATACGCTTTTCTACCACAATTTCGTTTACCCAAACTACCCACTAACACATTTAGTCCAACAATAACGCAATATATTCACGCCTTCTCACTCGAGGTACCGGCAGTAAAGCCGCTATTATGCCTCAACAAAGGAGGAGGAACGTAAGAGGATTTAGAAGGACTCTGTCCACAATGGCTGGTTAATGTTGCCAGATTATTAGCGTTTATCTTGATGCAATGTTCCTTTACCTTCATGTGTTTTTGTATATACACTTATAATACCCTCCTTCTGGCGTAGTCGGGTAAAAAATGATACTCACTGGGTAAAAAAATTACACACAATAGATACCTGATTGTGTAGTTTTCCCGGCCGGCAAGAAGCCGGCGACTCTGCGGCAGATTTTGCAGCGGCCTTTAAAAATAGAGGGGTACTAGTATTATTTAGTAAGGACATGTGGCAAATGATTAATCAGTTTTGTATTGAACGTTTTACCTGACCTTCTCAAAGTATTTAACGATAGCAATTCCAGTCGAATTGTCTTAAAATAAAGAATTTTCTTTACTAATCACTTTTTTTCTTCATTTTCCGTTTCTTGTGGTTAATAAGTAACATCGTTAACATACTAATTTAGTACCTACCTACTTGATAATTTAATTACGTCATATCTCGCCTGGCACATGGTGGTACAAGACATCGTAACTCAAATCTGAAATATCTGTATAAACTAATAAAGTTTGTTTTTCTTTGCAGGTAATAACACACTAGAATTCTTGGGATCCACTGCGGAAAGACTTGTAAGTTTTATTAGATGAAGGTTTTGTTTTTCTGGTTTCATACCAGATTTTTATGAGATATTTCTGAGAATAAGTATTGTGTATTATATAAATTCTTATTATAAATAGACATCGGTTTAACAGTTTCTAAGAATAGAAGCATACACGTACCTAGTAACATTACTAGAGGACAATACACAACACAACTGACTTTGGAATGTGACACAGTCGAAGAAAATTGAGGAAGATCGGAAGGGGGCAGATTTATTACTTCCGTTTAAACTGCAATTTACAACATTTCAGATTTAACCTTATTATGTAGTCTCCAATCGCCAACCGTTAAAGACGAGGAAAATTTATTACTTACTTAAAACATTCTTGAACGATTTTCTCAGAAAACGATCCGTGGTTGGTATTGGTAATACGGATTCCGTTTATGCTAGCAAATTAAATAATTAATGAGATTCTGATTAAAATACACCTATAAGTGTTTCTACTTTTCGCTGAACTAATTTCAAATCTTCAATGATTTACTTGTATAATTGTGTGAAAATATTAAATGAGTTCAATAATTAAATTATGTATTTAAAAAGAAAACATAGCTAGTACTTATCATAGAGGTTCGCTTCTAATTAAAATCAAATTATCATGTTATCCTACTTCCCTTTAAACGAATAGTCCTTCCTTATCCGTTAATCAGAACAACTAACTGAGCGTAGTGCCTTTAGAGAAACGTGGAAGATTTAACTTAATCCCAAGATGACAGCGTATGTGACAGTCATGAGGGATTGTCAATTTGTCATGTACTGAGTATGGTGGAGCCCTGATGGATTGGAGACGCCTGTCATGATGTAGGCGGTGGTCCAATGTATAGGGTAAGCGGTAACCAGTCACGCCTTTTGCAGTACTTAATTAGCTTACGATCGAAAACCAGGGTTAATATTAATTCACAGAGAATAATAATATCTTCATTAAAAAAAAAAATGTTTAATGATAATCTCAGAATCATCATCCTAGCGACTCGAAGGACCAATATCTGACTTTACATTTTCTAGTAATTGGGCTTTACTTTTTATTAACCGACTTCAACAAGGAGGAGGTTCTCAATTCGATTGGTTTTTTTATGTATGTACATCGATTACTCTGAGATTTATGATCCGATTTACGTGACTCTTCTTTAGTTCAAGAAAATATTTAACCCCTAAGGGTTGAAAATTAAGGGATGACAGTTTTTATTTTGTGTCACCGTTTCGTAATTAATTTCTATGATGAGAAGTAGGCACTAAAAACCGAAATAAAGAATTTTTCACAAAAAGGACAACCGCCTTCAAAAAGTAATAAAATAACTTTCAATTCGCAAGTCGGCGGCTTTGGTTTAGCTTGTTGTTTTGTATTGCCAGTGCCGCCGACTTGCGAATTAAAAGTTATTTTTTTTACTTTTTGAAGGCGGTTGTCTTCTTTGTGTTTTTTTTTAATGAATGACGGTTTAAAAAATCTTTTATCTTTACATAGTATATATGTAACAAAGACGCTCCCGCTGTCCGTACGCTTAAATCTTTTAAACCTTGACTACTTCTATTTCTACTACTAGTTATAAAAACTCTTAGTTCTAGTGTAGTCTTTGATTATAAATCAAAGCACTTTGTCATCCTCTGAAACCACAGTATTCCCGTCAAAACCTCCCGCCTATACCTTGCAACAGACAGACACATCCTCTCTCAGTGATTAGTCTGTGGCGGCCATTATTTAAATTTGACACCCCCTGCGTCCCCCCACCCACCTTGTCGACGACCCATCGGTATCAGTCACCACAGACGCCATGATTAAAAAGTGCCTATTGATTGGAGATTAAGATATCTATTAGGAACAAGAATGTCATGTTCTGAAGTAAAATACTTACTCATTATCTGAATGAGGGAACGTTGGGAAAATAGCGATTCGGAGACAAAAGCGTAACTGTGAATTTTGTTACTTCATTTTTAATGAGCTAGGTAGGAAGTTACATTATTTTGTCAGTTTAATGCCTGTAGAATAGACAGTAAGTATTCGTTATTATTATTAATTTCATCCTTGTCGTTATACAAATAAAAAACTTGAGAGGTGTCAAGGGACACCCGGATGGAACGAAGTTCCTTTCGATTAATTTATATATGATAAATTAGTGAAGGAATTGTAATAAAATTTTATTACAATTCCTTCACTAATTAATGTGATGCGTTAAAGTGAATTTAAGTGGCTTTAAGCCAGGGCAAAAAAAAAAAGCGAGGAATGAAGAGTTATTATGGCTGCTTACATTGTAAGTAAGTAATTTTAAAGATTAATATTTTCTAACATGTTAGTACAATGCGTAGTTATTTAGATAGAAAGACCAATAAATTATTTCTGCGCCATCTATTGGCCGTTCGTAATTCGAACTCGAAGAGCACAGTTGCGCCAATAACGTTAATAGATGGCTCTTAAATCAAATATACAAAAGTGTCGTGACAACTTTTCGTAAGAATTTTTTCCGTCTAGCCCCCTTTCACAACGCGCGATAAGGAACTTCGTTCCAATAACTATTAGTATTAAATAATTAATTAACTTATTTTTTATTAATAATAATTAATTAGTTAAATTATTTTTATTAATAATAATTAATTAATTATTAAATCATTATTAATTAATTATTATACAAATAAATAATGATTAGAAGTTAATGTCGCTACCACGAAACATGATAATTTATGATTATTCATGAAATTTTTTTTTATAATCAAATAGGCTTGCGTTTGACCGCAATTCACCTAATCTTAAGTGATAATGCGGCCTAAGTTGGAACACGCTTGCCTAGGATGAACCGGTTCAATCGTGCCTTGAAGATATCCAGATTATACTTATCAGGGAAGAGAAAGGCGGGCAGCCAAAAAGGCAACATTTGGAAGGTTATGGGGATCTGTGACACAGTAGGTACAGAGTTAAAAAATGGTAGGTATATGTATTAATAAAATGTCTTTCTAACTAAGGGATTCGCTGCGTTCATCATAGGTGGCATTTTCGAGGTGTTAATGTCCTCAGGGTATAGGTGCTAACGATCTGTCACTCGCTATCATTTATCAACCAAATGTGTCAATTGATAAATGTAGGTTTTATATAAACAGCAGCTAGACGGTAAACATAATTTATACGTTAGAACCTGTACAATATATGTGCATACATATATTTTATCTTTTACTTATTGAACGGTTTAAATTGTCGAACAATAAAATAAAAAGCTGTCAAGTTTTTAATATCGACGTTACTACCTTTCATCACAATTATTGTCTTGATACTTTCATCTTAATACAATAAAATCGAAATAGTCTTAGCGAACCTTTATTATGAAAAGGTTAGCTTAAAACCGACAACAAAGTTGCTTAATTTTGCTTATCCCTTAGTCTAAATAATGTTGTAAGTATGTACCTACTCGTTAGCTTAAATTACGAAACCAACAAAAAACTGAGAGGTTTGGCACTGTATGCAGAGATACAGGTTTCACCTAGTTCGGCTGCAGATGCTCCTATTTTGTTTTGTATTCAAAATAGATTACTAGTTTTTAAGTTAATTGGTTGTGTACAATCTTTTTACAATAAATAAATTATTATTATTATTATTACTGTTAAAACCATTCCAATCGCTATGAACATTCAACAAAGCTCTTGAATTAGCGGAATAAATCTCTACAAGACATGAGTCAATGGGGAAAGCAACGCTTAGATTAATACGAGAGTCCATAAAATAATAAAAACTAGTGTTATCGGTCTGTGAACATTACAAGTTGCATGTATAATAGAAAGTATTTGACGGGGCCGAGAAAAGATAGCGAAATAATGGAAAAGGTTCTAGTGGTATAACAGCAAGCCCATGATAATGTAGGTTAGAAGATCTAAAACTTTTGTAAGCATAACACTGTGTTCAAGAAATACGAACTCTTTTGTGTGATAGATAGATGGATAGATAAATCATTTATTTAGTGCACCCAAAAGATATATCCAACACAAAAAAAAAAACAAATCAAATAAGGGTTAAACAACGTGCGGTGTGCGTCTCAAGGTTGCACCAAATGGGAGTTCAGCTCAGCATGTGTCAGGCAAATATACCTGACGCTGATATTCTGCTGAATCCCTGTAGTGACATACGGACGTCGAGCAGATAAGATAAATTGATCTTGACGGGTGTTGTGGCAAAGTTTTATGCAAAGTTCTGTCGATGTACCCACGATCGATGTGTGCTGTCATTTAACTATTATATTTACGTTCTTTTTAATTGTTCTTTTGTTTTATTCTACCTCTGTCTACGGAGGGTAGGTAGAGGTAAAGGGCACTATCTCATATAGGCGGAAAGGTGCAAAAGTGTCCAGCTTCATGCAGCCAGTAACAGTTCCAAAATCCGCCAAAACGGTGCTAACGTACTCACAGGGTATGAATGTAGCCATAGATCTGTGAATGTCGCAGTTGTTGACAGATTGACGTAGGTATGCCGAACCTGAGAGAGTAGAGATTGGTCAACTCTTTAAATGCCATGGTTTTTATCTTGATTATTTTTTATATTTTGTATTGCTAGATTACCTTCATTGTTTTCACATATAGAACAACAAGAATTATGTGAGCAGTATTTTGTAAAAACTTGATTTTAAAAGAGTGTCCGTGGAGTTTCTTGCTCGTTCTTCTCCATAGAGACCTACCTACGTTTTGGAACGAGCAACTAGCTTCAACTTTCTGACTAACTGACCGACACCTTGACAATTCAAAAGTACCTGTAAAAGGTTTAAGTGAAATATATGCTTTGACTTTGACCTGGTCGCTATTGTAGCGCCACGCTTATATGAAGTTATACACAGATATCGTGTTCCTTACCTCTCCATACTTCTCTAAGTATAACTAACTGTCTTTGACTTTTTCTATATAGTATATTTTATTTAGTTTTTTGATGGCTTATGATCTTCCCCTCCCATTTGCACATAATTTAATAATTAAAGCACTTTCCCCGCGACTTCCTTCGCGTGGTTTCTCTTTTTGATAATAAATAATAGACTCTAGCACTCAGTGATAACGTAGCTTCTAATTGGCGAAAGAATTTTCAGAATCGTACGTGTAGTTCCGAAGATTAGCGCGTTCAAACAAACAAACTCTTCAGCTTTATTATATTAGTAAAGATTATTTGTAAGTTTGTATATATTTAACTAGCAACCCGCCCCGGCTTTGCTCGGGTATATAGATACCAACTATACGTATAAACCTTCCTCTTGAATCACTCTATCTATTGCTGGAAACTGCATTAAAATCCGTAGCGAAGTTTAAGAGATCTAAGTGTACCTACAGACACCGGGAGCGAATTTGTTTACTATGTAAACAAGATTATGTACTTAGACGTAATAAAGGAGATTTTTGTACCTAATATACCTGCTCCGCCCATACTAAGTGATACAAATGACCCCAAAGCCACCCAAGAAAGTTTGTCCCGATGTCTAGACGAATTCAGAAAGATGAATGTCACATAAAAGCATTCTAAAATTGAATATTGAGATGAATTTATAGTGAGCAATAAAGGTAGAGAAAGCTTCTACCTTTATATTGCAAAGTGCAGAGCAAGAAATTGTGAGTCAAAAGATGATCTCAGTCGTGTTTAGTATTCTTTCAATGTGTTCTTCCAAGTAGGTATATGACCTTGTACGGGGACAAATGTAATTCACCAAGGTACTTGACTTCTTGGATGCCATGTGAGGGTTTGAATAAAATACTTTTAGGTAGGTATATGAAATATACAAAAAAAAAAACCACACTTTATAATAGCCATTACTACATGTGAATGAGAGTTGAGTAACTACCAAAATGGTCTGAATACCTCTTCGGGTTATACAACTAAGGTATTGTTAAAATCAACTGTTTTTGTTTAACTTTCATCAAAGAGCAAGATATTTCTAACCTTTCCTTAGTATGTAGTATCACATTTGCATGCCATGTTAAGTTAGAATGTACAAGGATTCTTTATGTATTGTACCTAACAACTGATTTGTATGTTGAACCTACATTCTGAGCAAATAAAGACTTTTTTTTTTTACTTATATTTTATTTTAAACCGTTGCTCTTGCCTGTGTAAAATAAGAACTGTTTTGTGAATAATATAAAACATAGACGTCTTTTTAAAGCACAATCAATCAAGCTTACAATTCAAACACTTCATTATTTTCATTTTATTAAGACTTCTCAGTAAACCCTCAAACGTCTACAAATCCACTTGTTTCCGTCTGTAATCACAGACCTTCATCAGAAAACGACACACACTCATCTATATTTAGCTCCAAATTAAGTATGTTACCGGATCGTGCCACTTCAAGTCCTGACAGCATCGGATTACACGTCTGCCCTGATTGATGGTCCAAGCCAGAATGGTGGATTGTTACACCACTCCTGAGGATTTTTGGGAACGTGCCTATTTGGCCAATCCGGAGGCTTGATCGAGTATGTGCTTTGAAAGTTCAAGGACGATCGTCATTTGAATATTTCTCGTCTGTTTGCGCAGTGGTGCAAAAAACGAGGTGTACAATAATAAAGGTAAACACTTAACGTCTACTTAACATTTTAAAGTAGTGTCGTGATTTATCAAGACTACTCAATCCTACTATGACAAGTTTCGATAGACACTACACGTAAAATCCGTACGTTACTGAACATGTGACTTTTGATTTTTAAATTCTGGTTTTTTCAACAATAATATAATTAATTCAGACAACATGGAAACAATATTTTTCTTTTATAAGACTGTTCAAGGCCTTGCGAAGGATAAAGGCACGGCACGACAAGGGATTTTTATACGAAACATAACATACCTTAACGTCATGACATTATAGTTGACATTTTAAACCAGTACTGAGACGGCATTTGATTTTGTAGCTACAACGATTTTATCATTGTAATTTCAACTGTAAATCTATGACTTTAAGATGTATTAAGCTCCATTACATAAAAATCCCTTGTATAAACTTTGCTAGAAGGATCGAGTAAGGTCTTGCAGCTTTCTAGATTTTCTTGTAAAATGCATAAGGCCTCCTGTAACTTCAAACTATAACATTTCTGCTCGTTATCAGCACCATCTTAATCCACTATCACATACCACACGTCATCATCCCATCTGCGACAGTGATGCTAGTAGGCACAAAGAGACATCGGGCGTCGACTCCGCTATGCAAACTTGAGAGGCACATTGTTTTGGGTCAATCACTCGTCGCGGCGGGCGAATGCTAATCATATAAATGTACATAATGTCACGGGTTTTTGACGTGTTTATTTACTTTGTATGTTAATTGACGAAAATTGTAGATGTAGCTATAATGGTAGGTGTAACAAACAAACAAAAATAAAGAAGGGGCTTATAGGGCATCAAAACTCGTCCACATCGTTGTCAACGGGACACGTGTCAGCAGGCTGGCAGCATTGCCACGTTGCTGATTCTTTGACCCAAAAATAGACCAGCCTTCGGGTCACGTGAAGAGTCAACCAGCCACATGGCGATGTCTCAAAAACAAGATAAGCATTAGAGGTATAGCTTTGTCATTTTGTCGAAATTGTCTTAATAACATAAAGATATCGTGACGGTTTCGAACCCACTTCTTGAACAGGGTGCAAAAAACCTGGACGTATAAATATATGAGTTTTTCAAAGCCATAAATTAGGTTTGGCACCTTGCTTTTCAAGTTTTGGTAGTTTGGTTTTCAAACTATTATCCACTCTAATGTGAACGCCGGCTCCTGGGGCCCTTAGCCATTGTTCAGCTAAGTCTGCTAAGTGCTAATATACATACCAAATTCGGTTCAGCCGTTTTATCGTGAAAAAGTAATGATTACTACTAGCACAGTATAAGTGTTAGTACTACCGTACAGTAGCGACACACTCCGTCTCCCTCTGAAACTGTTCCTCACCTCTCCCCGCGTCGAACGACTAGCTCTGGAAATTGCGTTTTTGTTCGCGCGACGCGTGGACACGCACACTCACGCACGTATCTGTAGTCTATTGTTTTAGTATTAGTGTAGGAATGAATCACTATCTACGTCTGAAGCTGTCCGACGAGATATTAGTCCTACCTACTCTTACCTATAAATCATTCGAATACACCAACCTTGCCTGGTCTCCATTCATAAACAATAAGCCAACATGCACAGCTCAACTTCCAATGGACCTTCCCTATAGATGACATCACATATAATGTACCGGTCCTGCACCATATTGTATGGTAATGTAGAAAGATTAGCTATTATGATTATTCTCTGTACATATCGGATGAGCGAGTTAAACTCTTCACATTGTCCTGTGGGAGGGGTAATAATAGTAAGAATGGTCACAAATTCCTATTCTTTAAATACGACCACCTTGGTCTTCTTCTTGGCAAACACATAATTATATACAGAGGCCAGCACACTAAGCTATACCCCTGTATGTCAAATTTCTTTGATACATTTTCAACTTTAATACAAATGGATAAGGTTCATGTTCAATTGGGAAAATTTGACAGTTTGGGACAGCTTGATGTGCTCTCGTCTGTACATGGTTGTCAAATTCCTTGTTTGGTCCTTTGGTCCAGTATTCAGACCACAGAAACGCAACGTAGTCATTAGGTCCTTGCTAATCTTCAGTCTTGGTCAGTTCAGTTCAGCCTATAGGTACGGCGTCTCTCCGAAGACCATGGTCTAACTTTTATCTTCCGTCGCATGCTGTGACCACCATGGTGGCTTTAGGAATTACCATAGAGGTGTTAATTAATGAAGAATACTACTTGATTGTCCATTTACACACTGACCTCGGCTAGTGCTGCTTAACCGCATAAATCAATCGACACAGTTGGCATTTTTTTGCCTGGAAGCTTGCTTTTCCTCTTTAGTATTCCATTCCAATTCAAGGTGATACGCCTGTGTGCATATTTGAATTAGCGAGAGCGATTCCGCGTAAAATTTAATTTCCCTGAACGTGAAGACATGACGCTGA
This sequence comes from Charanyca ferruginea, assembly GCA_947361185.1. Classification (NCBI taxonomy): domain Eukaryota; kingdom Metazoa; phylum Arthropoda; class Insecta; order Lepidoptera; family Noctuidae; genus Charanyca; species Charanyca ferruginea. The sequence continues at coordinate 783,113 of OX376071.1, read as the reverse complement.
GCGATTGGGTAGTTGCCCAGCTGTGTAATTGTGCAGTCTGGTTCGCGACTCGGCGCATCACCACAGAATAGATACAGACAGAAGGCCAGTCCCCTTGGCACACAAATCATCATCTGCTGCAGTAGCTGAATACTGTTGTTTTACATGGAATATAGTGTTTCGGTTCAACTCGTGTTTCGGTTCAACTCGAAAAACTATATTTACTTTTCATAGGCATGAAATCATTCATCGCACGATATGTCTACATTTTATAATATTTGTTGTATGGATTCTTGGAATCTTATAAGTAATATATAATGTACCCACAGTTTTATATGTGCTGGTTTTGTCTGTGTTGTAATTGTATTCCTGTATCATCTTCATTTCATAATTATCATTCATTGTTTAATATTTACAAACCCTTACGCTTTTTTATGCTGTTCCTGTCGTCATCCTTTGTAATTTATTCCTGTATAATTGGATCAAATTTATATTTACAAACCTGAAAAATAAATAATGTTTTGCTTTGACATGTCTGTCAGTGACAGTCGTCAAATTGACGACCGGCCAACATTTCTTCTAAAATAAGTTTTCGGCTACTAACGTAAAACCTCTATGTTGTATATCTTGTAAGCTTGTTTGTCTGTGTTAGATAGTAAACGGCTGAACACCCGCTGTATTATCGTGTGTTCCTATAGATCTGATTCGCACTAATATTATAATAAAAATTACTAAAATAAATGGCATTCGACAATTATTGAGTCTGGCCGTTGCTATATAAAAAACGATTTGACCGTTCTAGAAAGAAGATTCATAATTGGATTTTTTATGAATTTTGGAAGAGCGGTCAGAAAAGGAACCTGTCAAATGGGTCAGTCTGGATTTCGGAGCCGTTTGTTGAACACGCTGATTGTTCATACGCTTACGTTGCTGGAGTCTGGATTTCGGAGCCGTTTGGTAAACACGCGGATTGCTCATACGCATACGTTGCTGGAGTCTAGTTCTTGGAGCCGTTAGTTGAACACGCTGATTGTTCATACGCTTACGTTGCTGCAGTCTAGTTCTTGGAGCCGTTTAATGAACACGCTGATTGTTCATACGCTTACGTTGCTGGAGTCTACTTACTGAAGTCTACCAGTCTGCAACCGAGAGTCGGTTTACTAGGATAAGTCGAGCTGTCGCGTGCCTCTTGCTGCCCAGGGCTGGTCCTACTGACCGCCTGGGGGGGCCTCCGTCCCCGAGCTGACCGTCAGACTTCTCTTCGGCTGATCCTGTACGCCGGCCAGGCTGGGGATCATAATCCTCCTGGATACTGCCTAACCATAGTGCGTTTAGGTCAGTCCTTATTTTTATACTTACTTGTTTTTGATACTCATCACATTTTAACTTTCGTGTGAGAGCTATTAAATTCAATACGTACAATTCTGCATAGCCTTTTATTTCTCTTAAACTATCAGAATTGTTACAGGAACGACTTCCTATCTGAGCACCACAACCCAGTCACTGGATAACACGATATCCCCTGGTAATTGTTGTCAGTTGTCTAGCTTTATATTGCAAAAAGTTCTAGCTTCTGACTACCAAAAGCGACAGTCAAAGATCTACGAAGGATAAGTAGCCGGGACCAGCGACTTTACGTGATAACGCTTTTTTTCGAGGCACGGAGGGTTCTCGGTATTAAATGGATGGTCACCCATCTACAGACCAAGCGTGGCAAGCGTAGCCATGACCGATTCATCCGTACGACTTTTACTTAGCTACAAGCGCCTCAAAAAAGACAAAAGGACTTTGTACACACAAATGCCAAATGAAATTTAAAAAAAAATGTGAAAGTGCGTGCAAATGATGGTCGCTAAGGTTCCTGATTGTTAGCCTAACCTTCAGATATTTGTATTCTGATTATAATGTTCGGTTTAAAGAACTTTATTTCTCATTAAGACATTTAGACAAGTTGCTTCCAGTTACAAGTAAAAACCAATTATGCAAGATTAATTGAATAATATAGACTTCTTTGGATCTTCTTTCTTTGGGAAAAGAAGATCCAAAGACAACTAACTGTTAAACAAAGTTAGCTTTCTGTTACTTGTTATGTTGTGGTAATTGTGCAGTCTGTTTAGAATCGGCGTATCAGTGATCAATGATTTGTAATACTACGCATAGTGAATCTATTTCGAGTGATGGTTTGCAGAGCCTGAAATAGATCATTAATGACAGCCATTTTAAGTCAAATTATGGAACGAAGGAAGACAGAAAGGGGTCGATGATTTATGTCAACAATCATTCGGACGTCGTTATTTCGACAAGCTGAACTATGGTTAATGAATGTGTTCTCATGAAAACAAAGCGAATAATTATGTAAATGAGACCAGACTTGAGCCAGCTGAGGGTTGATGGAAAACTTCAACTTGTCTAATTATTCTAGGATTATGATTCATGACAAAGCGAGATTTTGTTCGTAACAGGATTATAGTTATGCATGGTTTTACGGTGAAATCCACGGGAATACTAGGCACTAATTACTAACCGAAAATTCCAGGACGTCGTGTCCTGGAATTCATATCTAAAATTACACTTTATTTTGTCCCTGAAGACATGGTTACTTTTCAATAAACTGGAAAATAAGATTTTGAATTGCTTTGAAATCAATATATAAGTCAATTGAGTTAGCAAATAGTGGCGTCATACTTAATCATAATCATTTATTCATTTACGAATATGGGTACAAAAGAAAAGGTCTAATACTAACAATAACGTCCATTAGCCATATTATAGTCACACTAAATATTAGTGGGAATTAGGGGATATTTTTTACAACTTATATGTCAATTGATAGGTGATGTCCGTAATTAGGTACTGGATGCGAGAACCACATTCCAAGTGACGGCGCTTAGTGGACGTCATTCGGGTGAAATAAAGAAGGTGGTTGTTTTACGGAACCAAAAACTTTTCTCCCCTCTTCATTATTATTATCGGTCGCCCCCAAGATGGGGGTTCAGCCATAATCGCCATGCTTGGCTGATGCATGTTGGCGATCGCAGTAGGTGTTATGGTACTCAGAAGAACGCTGCTGCCCATCCTCTGGTCAATATCCCTCTGTCGCCTTCTAAGACACCCACGGGTAGAAATGGGGTGGTGCTATTCGGGGCCGGCACCACATGGTCAACCCTCTCTTCGTAATAAGGCTCGACCGAGATCTCGGTCTCGGTCTCGGTCTCGGCATTCTCGGCTACAAATCCAACCGAGAAATTTGTCTCGGTTCTCGGCTAGTTATAGCCGAGTTTCTCGGTCATGGCCGAGATTGTAACTTTGTTCGGATCGGCATTCAAATTTTGCCGCGCGCGGCCATGCGCCGCAGCGCGAAGTCGATTGGTGTAAGTGCGTGAGAGAGCTGAATTGTGATTGGTTGAAGTCTCGGTTGCCATACTGCGGCCGACCGCCTTCGCTCCGTTCGTGCAGTATTCGAAATAATAATTTGTTGTTTATGTTTACAATAGTAACATGATGAAAGTTTGTTAATGCAGTAAATTAAAATAAGTTCTTTTTTAAGGGTTGTGTTGCTAGTTGCTGTGATTTCTTGTTGTTGATACAGTTGATAAAGTTTTCTTAAAGAGCCAAGACTGCAAAGAAATGCTAATATTTTTGAGTAGGTATTGGTTTTCGTCACCATATAAGGTGCTTAGGCCTGCAGCAAATAAGTTTTTATCTGCGCCGCCTACTAGCGTAGCAAGTGAACAACTATTTACGAGAGACGAGAGGCGCCACTCTTTGAAAGGCGAAAATGCCGAGAAATTGCTTTTTTTTATGTTATAATATAATGTTATTTAACTTTGATTATTAATAAATTAAATAGTTAGTGCTGTATTAAAAAGTTATTTTTTTTTCACGCTTTGTCTATTCTCGGTCTCGGCCGAGATAGTATTATATTCTCGGTCTCGGTCTCGGTCTCGGCCGAGAACGAAAAACCCATCTCGGTCGAGCCTTACTTCGTAATGATAATAATAATTCCAATAACAAAGACAATCCCGCCCACCCGTTTAACCTCTTAGTCACTACTAACACCTACGAGAACACTGTGGATGTTTATCTTTAGTTATCGACTACCTAGTTCAGTAGTCCAGTCTATAAAAATAATGTCTGTATCAGTGGGCCACGCTGGTGGTGCGTGGGTGATAATAGTACCGTTTAAACTTAGACCTAGAGGCTATTTATAAAACTGTTACTTACCGTGAATAGATCGAGTCATTAATAGGTTGTACACACGCTAGTTATTGCGTAAGCTAGGGTTAAAGGCTTTTCGACACGGTTGACGCAGTGGCTGAGCGATCGACTGCTGCGCAGTGTGTTGCGGGTTCGATTCCCGCCCAGGGTAAATATTTGTGTGATGAGCACTTGTGTTTGCCTTGGGTCTGGGTGTTGTTTCTCTATATATGTATGTATTTAAAAATGTATTTGTGTATGTATATCAGCTGTCTGACACCCATAGTACAGGGTCTCCCTAGTTTGGGGTCAGATGGCCGTGTGTGTAATGTTTTAATAAGGATTATTTTGCAAAATTATATGTTGTAGATATTTTAAAAAGAAAAGTATGTTATTGCAGAAAGAAAAGATGCAAATGGTTTAGGATGCGTTTACATGTAGTGTGATGCGTGTTTAATATAACATTCTTAAAAAAACAGTTTATTTAAACAATACTTAAACTACAATGTACCTATCATAAAAGCATAGGTCAGTCCTGAAGCCAGCAGTAAAAGCCAGACGTCTGTCTTCAACAGCTGTCGAGGAGGTCTGCGTCCACTCCCTGAAGCATTGGAAACTGTTAAGACAAGTGGCGTCTTACTGCTTTTATTGCTGGGATGAGGGCTTCAAGTGGTACCTACCATAATGCTACCACATTTGGTGTGTTCGGGAAAGTTAAATTCATGAGGTACATAGTATGGTATTGAGTACTTATTAATCGACTTCAAAACAGGAGGAGCATCTCAATTGGACCGAATGTTATTTTTCTGTTTGTTACGAGATTTTTCGGCAACTGTAGATCGATTTTGAAAATTCTTTTAATGGTTAGTGTATGTCTCAGGGAAAATTTCCATGGGACCCCATGGAAATTTCATGAAAATATTCCACATTTAAGGGTGGACGATAAGGAAATGACTTTAGTGTTACCGTTTGGTAATGGATTTGAATGATAGGAAGCAGGCACTAAAATGCGAAAAACTCCGTTTAAAAAAATACGATCGCTTTCAAAAATTTTGGAATAAAAAGTTTTTTCAAAAAAAAGAAAACCGCCTTCAAAAACTAAAAAGTGATAAATAACTTTAGCACAGAACACACATTACTTTACTTTCGGAAGACTTCACTTTTTAGTTATTGAAGGCGGTTTTCTTTTTTTTGAAAAAGCTTTTTATTTTTCGCTTTTTAGTGTTGCCCTAACAACCAAATCCATTAAGAAACGGCGACGCACTTGAAGAGTAGTAAGTCCTCCAAAGATTGAAGAAACTAAAACGTCGTCCTAAGTAATTTATTAGGGAATTTGTTGATTTTCTCAAAAAGGGCTGCATCAATTATGATAAAATTTATATGGGACCATTTCGAAATAAACCCCTTTCGAACAAAAAAATAATTTTGCAAATCCGTCTATATATGACAGAGTTATGCCCGAACAAACATAAAATAAAAATAAAAAAAAACAAACATTCGAATTGATAACCTCCTCCTTTTTGAAGTCGGTTAAAAAATAACTTTCATTTCAGAAGTCGATGGCAATACAAGACAACAAACAGAACCAAAGCCGCCGACTTCCGAAATCAGTTATTTTTTCCTTCGTAGTTTTCGAAGGCGGTTTTTTAAAATACCTTAGAAAAGAAGGTAACCAGGTGATGGCGCTGTCCATCATAACTACCTACCTAGAAATTCTGTGTTCTTTGGTTAGCGATAAAAATCACCATCATTTTTTATGCGTCCGCGTTATTAATGGCGATTAAGAATCGGCAATTCATCCGTTAAGAGTGGTTATTGTCTCATTGGCCTTTCACTGTAGTGTTTATTGTAATATTCATCAGTAGAACACTTCTGTTACTTAAATCAAATAATTTATTTATTTGTAAACATAGGCAAATTAGATCATTAGGTGTTTCACATTTTTGTTTCAAGTTTTCCTTGTTCAGAGCAAGGGAATGCTTGAATGTTTTTATATATTACTATCATTATGATAACAAAGGGGGTCTTACGAGGTGCCATTATTTCTGCCTATTCCTAAAGGAAAAAAATATGATGGTTTTAGGTAGTGTTGCTGTTAAAACATTCAGTCATCATCTGCCTAGCCTTTTTCCAAGTATATTGGGGTCGGCTTCTAGTCTAACCGGATGCAGCTGAATACCAGTGTTTCACACGGAGCGACTGCCTATCGGAACTCCACAACCCAGTTACTGGGTAACACGATACCCCTTGGTAAGACTGGTTGTCAGACTTTCTGGCTTCTGACTACCCATAACGACTGCCAAAGATCTTCAAATGACAGCCGAGGCCAACGGCTTTACGTGCTTTCCGAGGCACGGAGGAAACTCAGTATGAAAGGGATGGTCACCCATCCACATTCCGACCGCGGCTAGCGTAGCTTAACCTCTGACCGATCGATCTGTACGGCTTCAACTTAGCCATAAGCTCCTCAAAGCTCCTCCTGTTAAAACATTCAGTAAATAATTTAATATTCCAAACCCTTGTGATCCAGATAGTTCCATCATCTGCCTAGTCTTTTCCCAACTATATTAGGGTCGGCTTCCAGTCTAACCGGTTGCAGCTGAATACCAGTATTTTACATGGAGGGACTGTCTTTCTGACCATAGCCCAGTTACTAGGTAACATGATATCCCTTGTTAGGACTGTTTGTCAGAGTTCCTGGCTTCTGACTACTTATAGATAGAAGAAGACTGTCAAAGATTTTACGTGGGGACCAACGGTTTTACGTGTTACATGTAATTATATCGTTTCGTTTCTATGGAGTGTCGCGGGTGTGGTAAAACCGTAGGTCAATATTATAACAAGGTTAATAATATATAGTGTTAGTGAAGTGATGATTCACAAGCATTTCTGGACTCTACACTTATGATATAAAACAGGGTAAAAACCCCATTAAACCCGTAGGTCAATATTATAACAAATGTTATCTAGGTACCAAAGATTGTCTGCTTTGCATCATTACGTCAAAAGATTTTGAAACATTCTAAGTTTCTTGAGAACGTTTCAATATTTGTGTTAAAAATTTCATTTTCGTGCGCATCTCATTTTGTACAGATAATAAATGAAACATTACTAATGCTGCGGTTTTCATCAAGTGGTAGTTACTTTGATGTTTTGTGTGTAGACGATGTTATGATTACTTTCATATCCATATCAGGCTATTGCTGAACGTAGGCCTCTCCCAGAGATTGTCAACCAACCCCGGTCTTAGTTAGCCCGCATCCATGACCGGCCCACTTCCATTTCAGCGTGCTGATTCGACGCGCAATGTTGGTGACTTTAGCTAATCTATAATTTATTTATTGTAAAAATATTGTACTAGTAAAAACTAGTAGTCTATTTTGAATACAAAACAAAATAGGAGCATCTGCAGCCGAACTAGGTGAAACCTGTATCTCGGCATGCAGCGCCAATCCTCTCAGTTTTTTGTTGGTGTCGTAATTTAAGCTAACGAGTAAAACAATATTTAGATTAAGGTGAAAAGAAAATAAATTAAGTTAAAAACTAAGTGAGTGTGTGGTGTATGTTTTACATGCACTAACACATTCTAACATTCATATACCCCCCGTATATGAATGTTAGAATGTGTTAGTGCATGTAATGATGTATGAAATAATGTGTGTGTGGGGGTGTAATGTTATAGTTATACTGTGCTTTGGTTCTCTGGCGATTGTCTTCAATGCGATTACTATCATTGGAATATTTCGACAAATTATCGTTATTAATCGTTGGATGAAAAAAATCTGGGGCTCGTGTCGTATGTGGGTATGTTTCGCTGGATAGGTTATTGTGCTACATATCTTAGGTAAGGTTAAAACAATAAAAATGTGGTAGCCTTCTTGGAAGCTATATGTTTGAGCCGTTTAGGACTATGGGGTCCTGGTGCTAATCTTGTTTTGCGGGACACCGCCAAGCGGCTGGTCGACTGTGACCCAAAGACTGGTGTATTTTCGGGCTAAAGATATTTCTGATGCCGTATGAGCTTTTTCTTAAAATTGTTCATAATATTATTTTAAAGTTTTGTATTATATTTAAATCGATTAAGTTGTAAAAAAATAAATAAAGAATGAAATGCTGAGTGATAAATACGATCAACTTATTCTTACCGTCATATTTCGTCAGAAGTTTGCACCACGTAAACCACCACTACAACCATACTACAACGCTGAAAGTAATTCAGTGATTAGCAATTAGAGATTCATGTTAAGAGTTAAAATGGAGAGGATTCGAAGGCGAGGCACACTTAAACTTGAAATGACGCGACGACGCTCTGCTCGATTGACCAACGAGGTTAAGCGTCGTTCGTCTTGGATGGGTGAGCGATTGGGACCGTTCCATTCTACCGAGAGAATGTAAATGGCTTGCAGTACCATACAGTCAAGACAAGAATAAATATTTTTCATAATACTTTTTACTGAAATATTCCTAAAAATATACTTATTGTTTTTACAGTTTATTCTTCTCTCTTTTTACCGTATTCATAATTGTTATACAAATAAACAGCCTCCGACAATCTAACTGTACCACGCGAATCACAGATGAAAAGTTTCATTTTACCTGTATATTGTGCAAAACACAAAAATTGTCGGCCTTAATCAAATATCCGTTTACAATAACCTAAAAAGTATATTACAATGGACTTCAACATTTAATTAATCATTTAAACACATAATCACTATTAAATCTGTCGCTTACTGTCAGACGGTCTGTCTCCCACAACTTCAATGGCGAATGTTCTTCTGTCTCGCTCACACGTGTGGCTTTAGTATGGGTGTGAAAGAGATGGGTGTTAGTTGTCAGTGTGGATGCAGTGAATCACGGTGCGCGTGCGCCGCGGACCGTTAACTGTGATTGCTGGCGGTTAAGTCGTAAGCTTGCAGCGATGGCGGCTCTGATTACATTTTTTTATTTAATTAATCGTAAGATTTAAATATAACTGAACACGTTATTTATGTGATGCAGTTGCAACTCTCAGTTTTTAAATGGTTTTAGCCCGTAATTAACATGGGAAGAAGCCAAAGTCCACATTTCAATCTGTTTTGCTTTCAAAATCATCTGCCTAGCCTTTTTCAACTATATTGAGGTCGGCTTCCAGTCTAACCAGATGTAGCTGAATATCAGTGTTTAACCCATTTACCAGGCAACATGATACCCCTTAGTACAACTGATTGTCAGACTTTCTGGCTTCTGATTACCCATTACTGATAACGACTGTCTAAGATGTACAAATGACAGTCGTGAGAAACGGCTTTATGTGCTTTTTGAGGCACAGAGGGTCTCGGTATGAATGGTTCAAAATATGGTGATTATTAAAATCACCCGACAAAGATTTTCGGAGAACTCAACCACTTAGCAGCAGTTGATATACTAACTCTTCTCTTAGAGATCGTTTCACTGCCCTGGTCAAATGCATGTTGCTCTTCTCACCAGGTCCGTCAGAGCAAGTAGTGGTTCTTAACCTTTTAGTGTTGACAAGGCACAAATTTTGTAAAATGGTCCTTCCATTAGATTTGATTTTGGTTTTGTCCATGGACCACCGACGTTTTGGTGCACTTTTTAAATATTCGTAAGGTTGTTCTTTAAATACAACACGTATTCGTAAAATTATTCGAAACCAAGAGTATTAGGAAAATTAATATTCGCATCGCACCGATTCACAGTTTTGTGTTTTGGCCCCTAAGGCGCGTCGTCTACTCGTTGTTATTTAATAAATATATCATGGCGTCGCGGACTATTTCTGGTGCTTCCAGGGACCACTAGCGGTTAAGTTAAGAACAGTGGTTCTGAACTATTGGTCCCTGGAAGCACCAAACTCGGAACAACTATCTGTGGGTCATACAACAATTTGAGTAGTGGCTCTAAAGCCTCCTAGGCTTCAGACTACTCCTCGCTGTTGCTTGATACTTGGACGTCTGTCGGTACCGTTACGACGTGTCGCTGGGCGAACGGCAGCTCAGCTTTTATTTGCTCTGAGCTCGGCTGCGGGTCAGTGATGTGGGTCACAGTCAGTTTGTCCAGTAACTGATAGAGAGATATTGTTAGTACGATTGTCTGTGAAAAAATTGGGGGTTATTAACTTTGGATAAGTGAGGTGTAAGTTAGTTTTCGTTTTTAGGTGGGCTGATTAGTGATCCAAATCATGCAATCATTGAAAGGAGTGTTTATGGAGTTTCTTGCTTGTTCTTCTCCATAGAACCCTAGTGTTTCGAACGAGCATCTGGCTTCAACTTTCTCACTGACTGACTTTTTGACAATCATTCAAAAGTACTTAAGTACCTGTAAATGTTTTATTTGAAATAAATAGTTTAGAGTTTAAGTTGGAAAGCTCTTTATGATGACTGTTGATTGTGGAGTCTGCATCTACATAATTTTAGACGTGTTGAAAAAGAATTCACAACATTATTTTTCACCTATCGCCATTGTCACATTATAATAAAATTATCCTATTTTCCTGGCAAAACTCGAGGAGACCCCAGCAGTGAGACATTCCAGCTTAGTAGAAAAAATGCTTTTAAATCTATGGTCAACCGCAGTCGCGACAATATTCAATGGCATTCGGAAGCAGTTCCACATCAGACGCCACAGAATCTTCGCCACCAAAATTTGAAATTCGGAACTCTGCTTGATATTCGAGGCACTGCGTTCGATGTATACTCGTTCTTATTTTACGATAGTCTCATTATATTTAATTATATGTCTCTGCATGTCACTCAGTGATGTATCTGACACAAATTAAATTATCTGTGAGATTAGTTCGTTTATCTACAACAAACAATTAGTGCTTTGACGTTGTTGGCAAAGGAGATACTTTGACATTGAGATTTGGGTCTAATTAGTTGAGATTAACTTACATTGAGGGCAATTAATTTGTGTTAAAAGAAATGACTGGCTTCTTCTTCTTCTTTTCGAATCGATGGTTTTCCTTTATGCTAGACTACTTGGGCCCAGTAGGTAGACACATTTATCGCAGCATCAGTGGCGTTTTTAATGTCCTCTAAGGTGCAGGTGTAGGGGCACTTTGGGCACTGTAATAAGTGGGCCATTGTCTGTTCAGGATCACCGCACTCACACTGGGTGTCGGTGGGATCTATTATGCCCCATTTTGCTAGATTGTGTTTGCAGCGGCCTACCTGGGTGCGCAGTCTATTGAGCGCTTTCCATACAGGCCACTGCAAATCACTTCCGAGTGGCAGGTGTTCCTGACTGGCTGGAGACTTATATCAAGTACCTACAAAAAAGGTCCGATGTCCACAGGAAAAGATTGTCGAGTAAGGACTCGACAATCTATTCCTGTGAACATCGGACCTTACTTATTTGCTGACACACGAAGGTGTGTCAGTAAGGAAACATAAAGACCTGACTGCCTCGTTGGTATCGTGGTCAGAAGCGCGACTGCTGACCGTGCGGTATTGGGTTCGATTCCCAGGCATGCAGAAGGCACGAGTTCTGATCACCACGATTGCTCCAAGCGGATTTCAGACTATTTTAGAATACATCCAGGTTTCGTTATGATATTTTATAAACTTTGAAAGTACTTATGAAATAGAAAATTCACATTGGGACTTTGTACCCGGTTGCAAAGTTACAACCTGGTGCTTGAAAAGCGGGCATGTAAACCACTGGGCTATCACGACACAAATACATAAAATATCGTATCGTATATTAACAATCATTTGACATTTTCGTAATACCTACTCGTGCTAAGAGGATTACTAAAATAACAATGTGTTTTAGGTACATGTGTTGTTCCTATTTGGTCTTTGTATTCATAAGTTAATCTTCTAGTGATTGACATCTTATGTAGACGGATTAATTTAGTCAATTACTAGAAATAATTAGGTAGCGACTAGCGATACGTAGTAATATCTTATAAGTTTGGGATAGACTTATGTTCGACAAGGTTTTTCCTTAGCGATTAGTTTTGGAATCACATTGTTTTGATCCGATCGAACAAATTATTTTGTGAGAATTGGACAACAAATGAGTTGATTTGAACAATTCCAAATAAATGTTAATTTTGGGATAGATTCCTATAAACTTAGTAAATATCAACGGGAATCGTGTACCACGTAGTGTCCTGGTATATCTGAATATTCATAATAGTGATTCCAATACTATGAACCAAAAATACAGATTTTTAGAGAGCATTTTTAATAATAATAATGATCTTGATTTTAATTTTGCTTTTGATTTTGACTTAATTTTGACTTTAATTTATATTTTATTTGAGTTTTAGTGTTGATTTTTAACTTAAGTCTTGCATTGATTTTTATTTCTATTTTAATAATCATGTCGATTTTAATTTTGATTTTGATTATGATTGTAATTTAATTTTAATCGTAGTTTAATTTTGATTCTGGTTTAATCTCGATCTCTATTTAGAATTTGGTCGACAACATGCTTATGTTCGGTAAGAGTACAGTCAACAGCAAAAGTAGATGATGAAAATCAGAAATACAATGCTAATGAACGGAGTTCACATCAGAACTGTGTGGCGTCGAAGTGATTTAAAAGCGTGTGTGACAATCACATACTTTTAATTAATAAACTAGTCATAAATTATTTAAATTAGTGTTAGTAAATTAGTATTGAATTTCTGATTTTGATCATCTACTTTTGCTGTTGACTGTACTCATATAATTTAAGTAGGCGCCCAATACCAATCCACAAATAAGTAATGCATGATGTGCTTACCTGTAAGAAATTGGTACACTTGTCTATAAGCATATTGGATGTATCTCTATTCTCATATATTTGTATCAGTGTACTCCATTGTTTGTAAGCCAAATAAATAAAATAAAACAAAACGCGAGGTCTCTAGAAAGCGGTTTACAAACATCCAATTTCCGGATTGTGTTCATTATTAGTGCAATTACTAATTAACATTTGAAGGAAGTTTAATCAACAACAGATCAGTAATTTCTGCGCTGTTTATTAGCAAACAAACACACAAAATTGTATTAAATGATTAAAACAAGAAATATAGTTGTTACTTTCGCAGATCCAGACCAAATCTAGACCGAATTGAATGGTTGTCTGATTTTTTCAGGTTCAGACCTTTGTTAGAGACAGAGTCCGTTCCGGTGTAGTGAACGGTACATTTCTCATATTTTTTGTTACTTTCAGATCATTTCGAGCGTAAACTTTTGTAGGCACAGACTTTTTGTGTAGCGCGGTAATCGGTACAGTTTCTTGACAATGGTGATGATAATAGTGCCTATTGTGATTAGAATCATTTGTATGCTGATTTGGGGAAATGTACGTTAGGTATTAATAATAATAAAACGTTTAATTCGACTAACAATCACATGTAATAAAATAATAACAAAAACAATTAAATAGACCACATACAGATAATTCAAATACGATTTCGATTGCTCAGTAAGTGAACCATACAGCAGACCATTGCTGTATGGTTCACTTACTGAGCAACTCACTCACAGCAATTCACGTACTGGCAATCGAACCTCTGCGTGAATGCCCTCAGGATGCTGTTGGAGCTAGCCCGAACCCTGCGCACCAGGGATGTGCACCGCCTTCGCATAGTAGAATAGAAACAGTCTACTAGCGACCCGACGAACATCCCTGACGCGCTGAAGAATCGGGGTAGCCCCATCAGCACCCTGAACGCATTATTATACTGCCCGCGCGTGTACGAGACCCACAGGCTGCTCGTGTAGAAAGATGTACAAAATGCTTTGAACAATGTGGTTTTTACTTCGGTGGTACAACGAACAAACCTGCTGGCAATTATATTCGCCCTTACAGTCAACGCCCCGCGTTCTCGCTCTATGTCTGCATCGTCTTTTAGATCCGAGGTCATCATATGTTGAAGGTATTTAAAATGTTCCACCCTCTTCAGAGGTGTTCCACTTAGCCGGACACAGGCGGAAATGTAATTTTAGACTAGACATTGAAGATTTATGAGTGTATTTTTTTATCATTCGATAGGCATACGTTTGACCACTACTAACGTTTTGTGCGAGTGGGTGGGATGTCCACCATGTACCGGTGGCGCATCGCCGTACATCTTGTGGTCCGATGATGGAACGGGCTCGGCGGAATCAAATTATGCAATGTGGTAATGTTACTATAAGTATGTTACCTATTACACTATGCTAAGCCACGAATGGTTTTGTTATTAGTAAAAGATTTGCCAGTAGTCGGGATATTATGTATACATAATAGCTAGACGGCTAAAACTGGAAATTTATTTTTAATGCTGCCAATCAATATTGCTGATATTACAGACTTCAAAAATGAAGGTCTGTGTTTGACGGGTCACAGCTGGAAACCGGATATTACTGGTTTTGCTGAAAGACGAGGTGGAAGGTATTTCATATGGTAATAATGATAATAATAATTCATTTATTTCAGGCTGCTTAGTGCTTAGGCCCACATACATCTTATATATAAAAGAAAGTCGTGTTAGTTACACTATTTATAAGTCAAGAACGGCTGAACCGATTTGGATGAAAATTGGTGGGGAGGTAGCTTAGAACCAGGAGACGGACATAGGATACTTTTTTTTTTTTTTTTTTTTTAGGTGTAGGGTAGGTAAATAGGCAGGTAGTAGATAGCGACAGGACAACGTCTGTCGGGTCAGCTAGTATTTTATAATACAAACTTGTTGACAGATAAGACTTAAAAGTAGGTAGGTATGTTAGTAGCACTTCACTTTGCACTAAGTTGTCTTTGTGCTGTCCTGTGGCACTTGTCCGCGGAAGCGACGGAATACCACGTCCTGCGGCCAAAACTCTTCTTCCATGACGAGGGGCAGGAAACAATTCGGTAGGACTCGCACCAGGAACGCCTTGAAGTTGACGTTGCGGTGCGACTCCAGTAACTGCACCCTCGGCGTGTACCTCTTCTTTCGGCGCACGTACTCCACGATGTCCTCCGCCTTAGGGGCTGTCTCCACGAGCGAGAGATTCGCGATTATCGTCGTGCCACGTATTTCTATACACTCTCTTAGAACCGCGTCTACACACGGCGATGTTATCGCGGCGATGCGAAGAGTGGCTGAGTGCGAACGAAATGTCATCGTATCGCCGTCTATTAAGACCGAGACTACCCGACGATAAAAGCGCGAAATCGTCGCGATTCTCTCGTTCGTGGCGACGGCCCCTTAGTAGTGTAGTGCAGGCGGGAGATATACACCGGTGTGTTCGGCTTAGCGGCACGCAGACTTACATCGGGCTCCGTTGGTCCGGCGACGGTTCTCGTTCTTTCGTGACCGGCGTTTCCTACATTCGACACGGACATTTTATTTTTCATTTTTTTGATATCCACTTGTTTCAGTTTTAGATTTTGTAACTATGTGTATGTAACTAATATGTGCGTCGCTTTCGCAAGAATTCGATTTCTATATTGTATGGGACAATGATATATATGTATTACACTGCTGGGCAAATACTACCGAGAATTAGCTGACTTTCGTCTTTTAAATTGCTCTCTTTCGAACAATTAAACATCCGTATAACATTCTCTTCGTACCATAATTGCAGTATTGTTTGAAAATGAAGAATGCGTTCTTATGCAAATAGCACAGATGCTCCTTAATGTGGGCAAACTATTCGGTGTGCTGATAACGTGTTTGTTTGTCTGTGTGCTTGTTTGTCGTGTGATAACAGTCGCTTTTGTTTCTACGAGATAGGATAATTAGGTGATGCGTCTGGATTCTTTGTCATAGTTTTGTTCAAGAATATGAGTGTCTGAAGTAAAACAGGTAACAAAAATAAAACAAGTAAAATAAAGTGAGAACCTGTTTTCAATTGCTATTTAAAATCTAAAGCAAACGTCTTCAGATCTCGCTTTGACTTTGGTTTGCTTAAGGATATTGGGATTAAAATTAGAGATAAGTAATACATCTGCCTAGACATTTCCCAAATAAGTTCGGGTCGAATTCCAGTCTAACCGCATGTAGTCGAATGTCAGTGTTTTAGATGGTGCGACTGCCTATTTCACCTCCACAATCCAGTTACTGAATAACATGATTCGATACCTCTTCGTAAGACTGGTTGTCAGACTTCTGGGCACCAAAAGCGACTCTTAAAGATCTACGAATGACAGCCGGGACCAACGGCTTTACGTGCTTGCCTGGTCATTTACAGAATAGATGGTCACCCATCCGCCGTCTGACCGTGGCAAGCGTACCGATCAATCCGTCTTTTACCTTGCCACGAACTTCTTAGATAAGTTAGTGACCTAGTTACTCTCCATTTGAAATTGCTTAAATCGGGTGAATGGCTAAAATTGGACCGATTTAACGTTTCGGATTAAGAAAATTGATACGTTAGTGACTGCACTAACATATCAATTTTCTTAATCCGAAACGTTTGTACGATATATTTTGTTGTGAAAGTTACATTGGAGACGCGAGGAATTTCAACTAGCATGTGTGCACTTGTATGTACAAAGTACACATACATACAAACAAACTTCTAACACATTATTATAAGAAATTGTGGTATCTAACGAGAGGTTCGCGTGTCCAATGCTCGTCAACTATAAATTGCTCATTAAATGCTCGCTAATTAAGGGATGCATTCAAGACTCCTATGATGGATATGGTTGAAATCTACCTGATGGTCCAAATGACTGATCATTGTGGGCTGTAAATGATTGATCATTGAGACGTTGAAGGTGTAATGTACGCGGTATTGTTAGATGTTGTGATATGTTGGTATAACTAATAATGTTATAGATAAAAGTGGAGGCATCACTCTAAATACCTAAGTGAAACCAACTGCTGGCATATGCTCTCTTCCTGAATGCATACATAAGAACGAGACAGTGATATGAGAACCAAACGATTGGAATCCTAATTAAAACAATGAGAAATGAATCGAAATGTTTATAACAGACCTACTTTAAGACTTTGAATTTAAACCGGATGCTATAGAAATATAAATAAATGGGTAGGCATATTTGTAATTCTCTAGATTCTGGCGAAAATAAACGTGTTCTCCTACGTATGAATGAATACAAAACCGACCGGTGTAATACTAGGTTTGTTTGTCATATAAGGCCGGCCCACGATAAGTTTGAGTCGGAATTACGACAAAAATTCCCAACTGGAAAAAAAATGTGTTTTCTTTATCTTATGTATGCATTCAGAAAGAGAGCATCTGCCCACAGTTCATTTCACTTAGGTGTTTATTGTTGCCTCCACTTTTACCTATAAGCTTCTTGTTACTTCGTGGTAATAACTAACTTGGGTGCTTTAATACGCCAGCACTTTAAGTCATACGAAACTGTCAACTTTTCCAATTGAATACAAACCTTATACTTTTGTAATAAAGTTGAAAGAAAGTCAGATTGTTGTAACTTGATGTGCTGGCCTCTGTACCTAGAATGAGTTCGTGGCTACTTAGCCACGAGCCGTACAGATTGATCGGTCATGGTCAAGCTACGCTTGCCGCGGTCGGTTTGTGGATGGGTGACCATCTACATATTTGATACCGAGACCCCTCCGTGCCCCGAAAAGCACGTAAAGCCGTTGGTCCCTGCTGTCATTCGTAGATCTTTGACAGTCGTTATGGATAGTCAGAAGCCAGAAACTCTGACAACCAGCCTTACTAAGGATTGTCGTGTTACCCAGTAACTGGGTTGTGAAGGTCAGATAGGCAGTCGCTCCATGTACTGTTCTTTTCTGATTCATTTCGTTGCGGGGTCCATGACAGTTGAAGCAATTCTCCGGGACACTTTTTTTTTGCTGGCCACACTGGTAGCCGGTCGTAAAAAAACGACCTCTTAGTTATAATATTTTGTAAAATGTTTAAAAGTCCTTAATTTACGATAAATTAGTGTAATATAACTAGATCTAAGTGATAAGTTTTACGTAAACTACCTTTTGTAAGGGTCAACTAGAATCAACTTTTTCAAAAGTGCCTTTTAATGGTCTAATTGATTTGACTCGTTGAGGTAATAAAATCTTCGATTACCACTTGATTCCATGAACTTTTTACCCAAACACAAACATGTCATATCGTGTTTCTATCGAGGGCCGTATCTACCACTGTCACGCTGTTTGTAAACAGCGAATCGTGTGTCCGTTTGTGGCGTTCCATATTCATTCAGTTTTGGGTCAGATGTCTTTGTAAACACTATCAGAGTGCTAAGTACGAGTTTATACACGTACTCGACCGCGCTAACGTAAGCTTCAATTAGTGTTGAAACTGGAACAGCGCCATCTAGTGGCAACGTTCAGAAATACAATTATTCCATATGAATTGACCGTATAAATTAAAAATACTCACACTAGAAGCCTAGTGTGAGTATTTTGAACTTATACGGTTTCGGTTTCGGCTTCTATGTTAGAAAGTAATAAAATATGTTATATAAAGCTTTTATTAATAACAAGTAATAAAATAATAATTCAAATTAAATTATCTAAATAATAATATTATGTACAATTCCAAGAAAAGCAAGCTCAAAGGGCATAAAAAAGTCGTCCACATCGCTGTCAATGGGGCACGTGCCCAACAGGCTGGCAGCATTGCCATGTTGTATGGCAATGCTGATTGTTTGACCCAAGAATAGACCAGCCTTCGGGTCGAGTGAAGAGTCGACCAGCCGCTTGGCGATGTAACGATTCACGAAAAACAATATGGGCACTCGGACCCCATGAAAGTACTTGAATTTTACGTTCTGAATGACGTAACTTACTATATTGTTGTAGGATGATGGCAGCTGAATTATAAAATCTGAAAAGGTAAACGTAAATGTACGCGCGCGTGCGTGTACATATCATATCATAGCGTGTATATATCAATGATTGAAAGTACTTTGCTGTCATCATGCCAAACGAAATGCATTTGTATTTGGCAATTCAAAACAACAAACACATCCAAAGTCGCCGACTTCCGTAATTAAAGTTATTGCTTGTTTAATTCGTAGTTTTTGAAGTCGGTTGTCCTTTAAAAAAAAAACTTTTTGCTTTTAGCTTTTTAAAGCTTACTTCTTATCACCCAAATTCATTAACTAACGGTAACACTAAACAATGGATAGAAACATTTCATCAACCATTTGTATCACTGATTAATGGATGTTTTACTGCCTTACTCCTATGTTTTAGTTTAGAGCTTTTGTGTATTCTAGGACAACGTTGTATACATTAAAACCTTCCTAGGAAAATATGCAGTCGATAACGAAAAGTCCATCCAAATTGGATCAGTCGTTTTTGAGAAAATCTAACTTTGAAGTCGTTTAGAAATAAGTAGGTACCTACCTGCCGTCATTTGCCTGGATGGAGGGAGAGTAAAAAAGCAGAATTATTAAGCTCCAGTAATAATCGTTTACAGTCTAAAAAATTCAATGGTTGAGGAAAAACGCTAAGAAAAACCCAAAGAAAAAGTGAGTTTTTAAGGATAAATGAAAAGTTAACAATTCCATGAAAATGCACCACAATAAGTAATGTCAAAATTGCTGAATCACATTGAAGTGTCATTTTCTCAGTATTCAGGCAATAAACTTTGTGTTTATCGAGGAGTTTTCCTTAGTTTTTCATGATAAATATTAACGTAGTGATGTCAATTAACCGCGACAGTCACTGAACTGTTATTTACTTGTAAATTAACGTCATCATTAGCCCATCTCTGTTAATGACAAGTTTTAGGTAAATCAATAATTCGAGTCATGGTGGTTCTAAAGACAACTGTAATGAATCAGATCATACTTGGAGGTCTTGTCTGGAGTTAAGAGGTTATGATTACGTAACCCCTAAGACATTTTAGGTGAAGGAATCGCAAAGGATTCCGTAACCTAAAGTTTCTTAGGGGTTAATCTGTGTTGAAAAATAAATGTACAACATGCAAGAAAACTTATTTCTAAAAGGGCAAAGTAACTTTAATTTCAGAAGTCGGAGGCCTTCGTTCTGTTAGTTGTTGCCACCAACTTCCAAAACTAAAGTATTTTTTTAATTAGTAGTTTTTGAAGGCGATTGTCTTTTAAGAAAGTTTTTATTTTTTTTGCTTTTTAGTGCCTACTTCTTATCCAAATCCATTAGGGAAAAGTAACACTAAAAAATTAAGTCTTCCCCTGTTTTCCTACCTACAGAACTCAGAAGTAAAATATTTTCGAAATCGAAATTCGTAAAAAAGGAATTTAAAGATCGAAATCGATACTTATATACCTATATACTTATATATCGATACAGACTTAAAGAATTTATAAGCGTACAGACAGCTTCATCAACTGCTTACCCCCTATCCGAAGAAATGTTAATGAAATTGTAAGCAGATACAGCTGTCTGTACTTAAAAAAAAATGCATTCGAATTTAGAATCTCTTACTTTTTTTTAAGTCTGTTAAAAAGCTTAGTTTCTGATGTCGCTCATGTATGCTCTATAATATTTCTCTGGTCTAACTGTTCAGTGCCGAACGAAAAAGCAGCGTGACTTATAAGTTTATCTCAATACTTAAGTCACGTTGTTATAAAGTTACTGAACTTAAGATCGTATCATGTTCAAAAGTTGTGGCTTCTCGTACGTATTGCACGTAAAGTGAAGAAGGGCAGAAGGACCACTAGACATTAGTTCCAATGAACACGCACTTTAGGGAAGAATAATGCTTTGTCATATAACCTTTTGACGGCCACAGTCCCGTATAGATGACAAACCAATATGAGCCCAGCACGCCTAGTTCACGACTACATGACAGACTTCTATACGTAATATCATCATCATCTGCCTAGGCTTTTCCCAACTACAGTGGGGTCGGCTTCCAGTCTAACCGGATGCAGCTGAATACCAGTGTTTTACATGGAGCGACTGCCTATCGGACCTCCACAACCCAGTCACCGGGTAACACGATACCCCTTGGTAAGACTGGTTGTCAGATTTTCTGGCTTCTGAGTACCCATAACGACTGTCAAAGATCTACAAATGACAGCAGGGACCAACGGCTTTACGTGCTTTCCGAGGCACGGAGGGAACTCGGTATGAAAGGGATGGTCACCCATCCACAGACCGACCGCGGCTAGCGTAGCTTAACCTTTGACCGATCGATCTGTACGGCTTCAACTTAGCCACGAGCTCCTCCCCTCTCTCCTCCCTCCTTCTATACGTAAGACCATAGAGTAGTAATTCGTAGCGTGACGCGAGGGCACCTTTTTGCTTTTTTGACGTGGCGAACAAAAATTTAAATCACTAGAACATTACAATTTTAAGCCTACACAAGATTTTAGATTGGGATATCTCTTGCATGGCTTTAATACTAGCTTTTGTCTGCAGCTTCGTCTGAATGGAAATCAAGTATACCATACCTCGGCAATAGTGTGGCTTTCAATTAGTGAAAGAATTTCTGCAACTTCCTGACTTCCAGAGATTACATCTTCATATAAGTGTGGATTCGGTAGTCGCCCAACCTATCGTATGCAGATGCAGGCTGATTACAATAAGCCTCTTATCTCCTTCCACAGGGACCTTCAGTCCTTCCAGGAATTTCATTTATCGCTTTTGGAGCCATTTTCTTAGAAAAGACTCCAGTTCATCCCGCCATCTCCTGGGCCTCCCGCGCTGTTGTATCACTGACTTTGCTTTGCTAGGCTTGGGCCACTAGCGGCCATTTTGGGAATTAGTGCACGGGAAGGTGGGACCTGCTGAGGAAGAGCGGGTCAAGACCTGTCGGGGGAGCGGTGAACGCTTATGGGTAGCCTGTACCACCAGCTATGCCCCTGCGTCACGCCACGATAGAGGAAGTCCATGAGGATTGCCAACGTGAA
This sequence comes from Charanyca ferruginea, assembly GCA_947361185.1. Lineage (NCBI taxonomy): Eukaryota > Metazoa > Arthropoda > Insecta > Lepidoptera > Noctuidae > Charanyca > Charanyca ferruginea. Next base: position 761,174 of record OX376071.1, on the reverse strand, counting down.
AAGGCTTGTGCCACTAACCTTGTCTTCCCCTGGTACGGTTTCTTTACTTGTTAAGATGTAGACCTTCTGTTGTCATCTGGTGGTATCACCCCTGTTGTCAGATTTTATATGACGCGATGTGCATGAAGCATAACTCCGTGAAATAAAGACGTAGTGATACGCTATGCGCCGCATGAGCATATTACAAGTTATGTTCGCCGACACTGTTAAACAGTATGAGTTCTTTTAAGAACAACGTTTTCTTTTATGAGCCATGCGTGTTTTATACTAATGCTTGGCTTTATTTGAGAATTTTCTAGATTATTGCGAAGATCTGCGTTGTTGATTTGGTTTGACGATTATTTTGTAAGATGAAAGTTATAATGCGGAGGATGATGAAGTCGAAGGATAATAGCAGTCCGATTTATAAGGACATGATTCGAGGAATGCTACTGACGAAAACTAAATGACACATGGGACGAAAGTGATAGGGAAGTTGTTTCATTTGTGTGTAGACCAAGGGGTTTTCCCGGATCTAATGAAGTTCAGCAAAGTTATACCACTTTTTAAATCCGGCGACTGCAAAGACTCTAATAATTACAGACCCGTTTCAGTTTTGCCGGTTTTTAGCAAAGTGTTTGAAAAAGTAATGCTTGATCAAATGCTCAGTCATTTTAACTGTCACAAAATTTTACATGATCAACAGTATGGTTTCACCAAAGGACGTTGCACTACTGACGCCGGTGTCACCTTAATCAAGCATATATTTAAGGCTTGGGAGGAATCTCAAGATGCTATTGGTATCTTTTGCGACCTCTCCAAAGCATTTGATTGCGTGAATCACGAAACACTACTCTTAAAGCTTGAGCATTACGGACTGGGTAAACTAGCGCTTGGCTTAGTAAAATCATATTTGACTGATAGACTGCAACAAGTTCAAGTAAACGGTGTAAATTCATCGGGCTTAAAAGTAAAAATGGGGGTACCGCAGGGCTCAATATTGGGTCCGTTCCTCTTTTTAGTTTATATAAACGATTTACCTTATTTGCTGAAAAATCAACCACAAATGGTGTTATTTGCTGATGATACTTCCTTGATATTTAGAGTTAATAGACGGGCACAGCACCATGACGACGTAAATGACGCTATGCTTAAGGTTCATAATTGGTTTACTGTAAATAATTTAGTATTAAATGAGAAGAAAACTAAATGCATAAGATTCGCTTTACCGAATGTTAAAAGTAGTGAATGTAACGTTGTATTGAATAAGGATGTACTTGAATTCGTCGAAAATACTGTTTTCCTAGGGATTACGCTTGACTCAAAGCTGCAATGGGGTCCTCACTTAACATCTCTTGCAGGGCGGTTGAGTTCGGCCGCTTACGCTGTCAGAAAAATCCGGCATTTGACAGACGTGGATACCGCTAGGCTTGTATATTTTAGTTATTTTCATAGCATCATGTCCTACGGTATCTTGCTTTGGGGGCGGGCTGCAGATATTGATTCTATTTTTATTCTGCAAAAGCGGGCTGTCAGAGCCATCTATAATCTCAGCAGTCGCGAGTCTCTAAGAGAATTGTTTAAACAGATTAACATCTTGACGGTACCTTGTCAATACATATATGAAAACATTATGCATGTTCGAAAAAACCTTCATCTTTTTAATAAAATAAGTGACAGACATAGTGTTTATACTAGAAATAGGAATAAATTAGATCAGCCAAGATTCAGATTGTCAAAAGTTCATACTTCTTTTATGGGGTACTGTGTAAAATTTTATAATAAAATACCTCTTGATATTCTACAACTAAATGAAAGACAATTTAAAACATGTATTAAACGCACACTGTGTAGACAAGCATATTATAAATTAGATGACTACATCAATGATAAAAATGCTTGGCTAAATGCTGGTCCTGCTCCACAGGCAGTTTAGGGAATTTCCTAATTGGAGGAATGTTGTTTCCTACCCCTTTTTTTTTTTATTGACATGAGTAACGAGTATCGTTATTATTATACACAAATATATATTTTAATTACTTTTTCGACATTTTAGAAACATTGGAAACCTTAGTTTTGTATAATTTAGCAGCATTATTTCAATTTTGTAAATGTGAGTACCATGGAGCCATATTTTAAGTAAATTATTATGTGTTTGACTTAAATGAGCATGGCGGTTGAGAGAATTGTCATGCTCACTCAAATGTCTCGCTGGTGGTGGCGCGTGTGTTGGGTCATTCGGCTCCCTCTAAAATGGTTGAGCTAAATGGTGCTGATTCACGCGTCATGTTCGTGAACGGGCGCTGTCAGTAGAGATTGGTCAACTCTTAACTGCCATGGTTTTTATCTTGATTATTTTTTATATTTTGTATTTCTAGATTACCTTCATTGTTTTCACATATAGAAGCAACAAGAATAATGTAAGCAGTATTTTGTAAAAACCTGAGTTTAAAAGAGTGTCCGTGGAGTTTCTTGCTCGTTCTTCTCCATAGAGACCTACCTACGTTTTGGAACGAGCAACTAGCTTCAACTTTCTGTCTAACTGACCGACTCCTTGACAATTCAAAAGTGCCTGTAAATGGTTTAATTGAAATAAATGCTTTGACTTTGACTTTGACTTTGACTTTGTTTGTTGGATCCTGGTGTTGGAACATGGTGAAGTTTTAGCCTATTGTGAGGTTGATGAGGACGAAAATTAAATTTAGACAAGAAATTTTAAAGTTCTTTCTTGCTTACGCTTATTCCACCATAGCACATAAATATCTATAGGAACAAAAAGCCAATACAATCATAAAACGCAACTATTGTACCTTCCATCCGAAGCCAACCAACTATCAATTGTATTCGACTTTTTGTCGCACGATTCTTTTTGAGTAACTGCCGGCGTGCGAGTGTGCGAACGGTACAATTGTGCGAATGATGCATGGTTGCTGTGTGATGTTCCGCAGTCGTTTGTCATCGCTATTTTATTTGGCCCAGCTTCAGAACAGGTCGGCAGGAGAACAGGTGGAAAAGGATAGTAACGGATTTTAGTTTCAATTTCATTATGAAGATCCTCTCTTCATAATTAAATTGAAACTAAAATAGCTTTAACCTTTTTACCGCCACGTCAAAAATCGTGGTCTCGACGCCAAACTAATGAATTACTACTCTATGGAATTATGAATAGAACACGTCGGCGACGTATTACGCGTCTCTGTCATTTTGTCGTGCTGGGTATATTTTGGTTTTACATTTATACATGGCGGTCAAAAGGTGCATAGGCGTAGGTCTCCCCCATAGGGGGGTTCAGCTATAATCGCCATGCTTGGCCGATGCATGTTGGCGATCGCAGTAGGCGTAGTGCTGGTGAATATCCTTTTGTCGCCTTCTAAGAGACTGAAGGGTAGAAATGGGGTGATGCTATTCGCGGCCGGCAACACACAGCATATTTTAATACTCTTCTTCTTTTCGTATTTATGGAAGTTGTTCCTTTTCTTGGAATGTTTATCTATATATGTATGTATGTACAAAAAAAAAATGTATTTGTGTATGTATATTAGCTGTCTGACACCCATAGTACAGGGTCTCCCTAGTTTGGGGTCAGATGGCCGTGTGTGAAAATGTCCCCACATATTATAATAATTATTTTTTATTTATTATCTGTCGCGTTTTTAACGTTCTCTAAAGTGCAGCTGTAGGGACGTCTTTTGTACTGAAGTAACTGGCCATTGTCTGGCACCGCACTCGCACAGAATATTAAGAGGTTTTACCAAACATGGTTTTTCTTTAATACATCCATCCAATATATCTTCTTCTTACGACCACATAATGCGAAGGAGCGGTAGCAGCCTCGAAAAGCTAATAATTGTTGACAATACCAAAGGAAAGAGAGCACGAGGCTGGTCGCGCGTCTGACTAAGTAAAAGAAGCTATGTCCTCAAGAGCAAATTCCATACAGCGAAGCGTCACCGCTATATTGTTGAAATTCCACGGTGTCGAACCAAGCGCTTTGATTCCAAATTTATTGTGCGAACTGCCAGACTGTGGAATTTACTACCCGCCCCTCTGTTCCCTGCTAAGTATAATCTGGGTATCTTCAAGGCACGAGTGACTGGTTCATCCTAGGCAAGTCTGTTCCACCTTAGGCTGCATCATCACTTAACATCAGGCGAGTTGCTGTCAAACACACGCAAGCATATTAGAATATAAAAAAAAAAAAAAACATTAGGTAGGGATGGTAACTTTGGACCCGGAGTCGATGGAGACAGATTGTCCGCTTAAAACGGTCCGGTGACCATGATCCTCATTATTGGAAGAAAAGAGAAATTATATCTTAGTATCCCCTATTTAGCTAGATTAAAGATGGAGTGAGTGTTTTTTTCGAGTGGTTGTTTTTTGATTTCTGTCTAGATGTTAGATTGAAGATCTTTTATTTCTTTTTTTTCCCTTTCGCTTGCCTAATGGTAAAATGTGGCTGAACTGTATAATTGTATTTGACATCATGTACTGTACTGTAGGTACCCATATTTGCGAAATAAATTATCATATCTTCAAAGTTATGTTTAGACTTGGAGCTAGCAGCAATGGTTATCCTGTGGCCTGCAATGGGTACCTACTAAGTTAAGAGTAGTTCTCATCTTTTAGAAAATTAGCTTCCGTATTGCTCAAACACGAGCGAGTGACTCATCAGCTCGTCTTTGTTGCCTAACGTTCATTCTTTTCTTGTTACTTTTGATATAACTTCTTAACTCACGAAACTATCAAACTAGACACTGCTTTGTTGTTTCAAATTTGAACTTCTGACCTTGCACTTCCTCGTCATTTCTGTAACAATTCTACCAAGTTATTTAAATCACTTTACTCATGCGATTTCATACTCTAATTCGTCTGATTATGGATCCAAGTATTAGTTAGTGTAAGTTTGTCAAATACGAGTATAGTAGGTACAAGTTAATCCCGTCTTGTGAGTTTGTAATTATTTAGTTAAGTGATGTTACTGTTCATATACCTAATTAATGTTAACTGTCAATGGTGATAGTATGTGTTGGCACAAAGACGTCTTTGTCTTGATATGGTCTCGGTCTTCAAAATGGAGGCGTCCGTACTTACTAAGTAAGTAGTATATTAATGCGAATGTGAGTTTGTGTGTTTGTTACACTTTCACGGGTAAACTGCCGAACCGATTTTGATGAAATTTGGTACAGGTTAAGCTTGAACCCTAAGAAAGGACATAGGTTACTTTTCAACAACAATAACATCACTAATTAACAACAACAACATTCGACAACAAAACAACGTATTTTCCAGCAACATTCTTTGATTTGTGTATTTTTTTTTTGTCAATCTTACGTTTTTTCTACGGATTTTGATAAATTATATTATTTCATGACCGTTACCAATAATTCCTCATTTTGGCAGATGATTAAAACAGTACATATTATGTCGTATTATTTGAGATAGTTACGTTTGCCTTGTGTCTGCTTGTTGTTTATCTATATACGTATGTATTTAAATGTATTTGTGTTTGTATATCAGCTGTCTGATATCCATAGTACAGGTACAGATTAACTAATAGTTCCTTTGGTACAGGGACTCCCTAGTTTGGGGTCAGATGGCCGTATGTGAAATAAATGTCCTATAATAATATTATTATTATCTCTCTCTTCGTAGATTATTACGGAATTGTAGTCTTCTCTTCTTCTCAACCTGTGGTAGGTTGAAGCATATTTATACTTATGGAAAAGCAATGAAGTTATTGAGTACCTACTGGGTAATTAGTAATAATTAAAATGTATAATGAGCAGAACAATAATATTGTACACCTAATTATTTAAGCCTATAGTAAACACTCAGTATCAGCGCGATCTCACGCCAATTCAATGAACTCTGATAATGACATAACTACGTATACTCGGTTCAATCAATGCATTGTTATCAGTGAACATGTCATCAATGCAACTTAACGATTGTACGAACGATTTACCTCTTAGTTATAAAGTGGACAATACATGTCTGAGCAAGTAGGTACGAGGAATTATAACCCTGTGACCATTTTCACCTATGTTCTACTCAAGTATGAAAACTTTTAGGGTAGCATGTTGGCAAAAACCCCTTACCACACACGAATCCGTTTCTTGAATAGGGACCCAGTTGTTACAGGTACAGTCGAACAAGCTATTTGGTATACACGCAAAAATATTCATATTTCTACTACACACACAACATTTTATTTTATTTCATTTTTTTAACTCGAGTACGTAGGTATCCCTGGTAGCTACCTACATGCTCAATATAAAGAAAATAAATTAAATATTGTTATTGTAGTAGAAAGATGAATATTTTTGCCTGTATACCAAATAGCTTGTTCGACTGTACATTATGTAACGATAGGTTTTAGGAAATTTTCAGAAGCAGTCTGAATTTGTTCCCTGTTAATACATAGTTTCGCCTACTATTACACGAAATGCTGAAATTTGGGTGTACCCGTGTGTGTACACATTTGAGGTGTCAGTAAATACCATCTGCTTACCCCGGGATTGTTTACTGACACCTATAAACATATAATAGATGCTTGATGTTTTATATGGAATTAGAAGAAAAATACTCGTAATTAAAAACGTTCAAAATCTTGATGCATTCTCATCTCATCTCAGGGACAATCAATGTCAAAATTTTGTGGTAAAATAGACGCATTTTTGATAGATCGTGACTGAAATTGGGAGGCTACCGTTCTAAAACTTAATAGAGTGAAATATTAAAAAAAAACAACAAAAAAATACAATGTTAAATCAGGTATATGTAAGTGGCTTATCGAATCAGGAATGAGGAGATCCGCAGGAAACCTAGACTCCTAGAATCACCGTCATAGCAAAAAGAATGGCCAAGCTCAAGTGGCAGTCGGCTGGGTATACCTATTGCCCGATGGGGCACAGAGGTCATGGAGTGGCGGCCTCGCACTGGCAGACGCAGTGTCGGTAGACCGAAGGTGGACCGACGACATGGTCCGAGCCGCGGGAAGCAGCTGAATGAACGCTGCGTGGGACCGACACAGGAGATCTTTGAGAAAGACCTATGCCCAGCAGTGGGCGCCTAAAGCACAGTATAAGTATTAGTACTACCGTACAGTAGCGACACGCTCCGCCTCCCTCTGAAACTGTTCCTCACCTCTCCCCGCGTCGAACGACTAGCTCTGGAAATTGCGATTTTGTTGACACGCACACTCACGCACGTATCTGTATATTATTTTAGTATTAGTGTAGGCAATTATATCGTTTCGTTTCTATGGAGTGTCGCGGGTGTGCCTAAAAGGTTGACATGATGAAGTGGCTTAGGCTATGCGCAATAAATTGAAACCTTGATCTCTAAACTAGGGGTGTCCCTGTATCCTAAAGATCAGTGTTCCTATTGCAACATCCCCATACAATCATTCCCAACAGGACTCGGACTATCTGTTCCCTGTATCGTTGTTTGTCTGACTGTATGTTAGCATGTGTGAAAGTGATTCTATTTTATTTTATTACTACTATTAGGTTAAATAAGAATGTATGTCATGTTAACTGGTAACGCTTTGTGCTCGCTATTCATCGATGACGGCTCATTGATTGGACGATAGAATTCTGACGGGTGTCATACGATCCATGAAATTGAACTTTGAATCAATTTCACATGTCATTTTCTAAACTAGTATCTATTCTGTAGAGAAAATTTCAACATCATCTCATTTTGTATGTAATGAAACGAAAAAATACTCAACCGATTTTAAAAATTCTTTCTTCAAGAGCAAGCTACTTTAATCCTGAGTGCTATAAGCTATATTTTATCATCAGAAAACTGGGGTTCCGTAAGAAAATGTCAAAAATGAAAATATGTAGTGCTTCTTCTTCGTGACACTGTTATCAGAGCGATCGTAGTCATCATGAGCTATTTGTAGGGGCTGATGTTATGCGCCTCACGATTTCTCGCCATTTGTCGTGACATTTGGTGTTTCTGGAGCACTCATGCAATGGATCGCCCACTGCGGATTTAATTTGGTCGGTCCATCGCATGGGGGATCTTCCTCTTGATCTGGTGCCTTCCACTCTACCTTGAACGACTAGACGCTCAATGGACTCATCATTTCGTCTTGAGACATGTCCATGTCATATGTATAGTTACGATGGTTTTATTATTGCTTGGTATGGATCACGATGAACATTCCCATTTCAGCTTTTATTTAGTCTAATTTATTAAATCAAAGGATTTCAAGTTATAATTTAATGTATGTTACATTATTAATTATTAACCTATATTAAGCTAAAATCTACAGAGAACTGTTACAAAATAGTTATTTGTAGTCAAATAATTTTGTTTCTATTATTAAGATTGAAAGGAAAATTAATTAATGCCGTTCGTACGAATTTACAATAATTAAAATTGATTTATGTTATTCTTTAAAGAAATTAACTACAAGGTATTCGGTACTATTGGCGCCATTTTGAAATCGTGACCAACTGAGCTTGTTGTATGGTCCACCATGCTGACAGATGATAGGAAATTCTCTTTGCAGACCCATAGTGAGTGCCGGTATTAGCTAAGGATCTTCTTGAACCTAAAGGGTCTACACGAAGCAAACAGATATAGGTTCAAAACCTATTTATTTATTTTCAGCCTGTATTATCCCACTGCATGGACAAAGGCCTCCCTTTCTCCTTTTTAATCCTCTCTGTCTAGAGTTAGTGTGGACCAATCCCTCCTGTAATAAGAGTCAAGCTCATCCCGCCATCTTCCCCTAGGTCCGCCACGATGTCGCTATTCCGCGACATTTTTTATTTCCTACTCAATATTTTGTAACCTACATACATTTCCAACAATAAAAGAGAGTCTCTATTAATATGCTCCAACCCCCCACTTGTCGGTGGTCCAGCTCGGCCCGCGCGGCGTGCTAATCGGATTGTCGATTTACCTGTACGTACCTACCTACCTACCTATCGACGAAACGCGCGGATTACTAAAGGGTTAAATTATCGATTTGTAATACTGGGCCAGGAAATTTTTGAAGCGGAATTTTCATGAGAAGGGGTAGGGAAATTAATTTTGATACACATGTAGGTACCACAGCTATGTGTATTTTTGAAAGGGTGAGCAGAGTGGTGTTGTCTGTTTACATCAATTTAGGCTTTGATGTTAAGTGGACGAGAAACGGCAAATGGGGTAAGCTTATGTTCATTTATCGGATACAATTGAAAACTTTGAAATCAAAATAATTATCCTACTTTTTGACCCATTGGGGTTTAATTTTATTCACAACGTCCAAAAGAGCTATGAATTTAAATGTTTATGGATGGAGAGGATTAAGGCGCCGGCGACCTTGAGCGACCAGAGAATCGTATGCGCTGCGTCCAAAACTCAAAGTCTGGTCGAAAAAATTAATAAAATAGAGTATTCTTTAACTTTAAAAAAAGGCGTATACTAAAAGATAGATAATAAAATTGTCTGTAAGATAGTAAAAGTTTCGCTTAAATATTCCCGGTAGATTTTGTGTGATTATCAATGTTTTGTCCGCGTCAGACACAACTTCACGATTTAATTAAACTATTTTATGTAAAGTTAATCAAAAATATTCATATATTAAATGATTAAGAGAATGTTCTAGTTTAACATATATTTTTTTCAAATCATTTACACTACACATTTGGACGTGATTGTCAGTTTAAAAAAAAGTCTGCAAACGTCTGCAACTCTGCAAAAGTCGCTTGTTAGCTAGAAAAGAAGAGACGGAATGGAAGAAGAAAACGTTTTGCGTCGACCCCAAGTAACATGGAAGACGATGATGAGGATGAATTTTAATTACAATATCATTGTTTCTCTGCCGTTACTTGGTCCTTTTATCCTGACTTATTGATGATGATGCGATGCGCTGTAGCTCTCGTTCGTGAGCTCGTATTTGGCTTATGTAACCAATCTTCTTTGTGAAGATTCTCGCATACTGCGGGCATGTGAACTCACCATCTATGTAATTACATCTGACTTATCATTAATTACTTGTTACAGGTACGTCTACAATACGTTTCACATCAAAGGAGTTCGTAAGTAAGACAATATTAATGCCCAAACACGCGTGTCGCGAGTTCGATTCCCGCACGGAACAAATATGTGTATGGCCTACAGATAGTTGTTCCGGGTCTGGCTGTTTGTGTATGTGAGTTTATATGTTTGTAAACGCACCCACGACACAGGAGAAATTCCTAGTGTGAAGAAACCTTTAAAAAAAAAGTAAAAAAAAAAGAAAACCGCCTTGAAAAACTAAAAAGTGATAAATAACTTTAGCACAGAACACATATTACTTTACTTTCGGAAGTCGGTGGCGGTGGCTTTGTGTTTGTTGTTTTTAGTGTTGCCTTAACATCCAAATCCATTTCCAAAAGTTACAAATAAGAGATTGAAAATCCTAAAAAGATTGAAGAAACTAAAACGTCGTTCCAAGTATTTTTTTTGGGAATTTGTTAAATTTCTCAAAAAGGGCTGTATCAATTTTGGTAAAATTTATATGGGACCATTTCGGAATGAGCCCCTTTCGAACAAAAAGAATTTTGCAAATCCGTCTATATATGACAGAGTTATGCCCCAAAATACATTAAAAAAAAACATTCGAATTGATAACCTCCTCCTTTTTGAAGTAGGTTAAAAAAAGAAAAGAAACAAAGACTATATATATATATCACATTAGGTTGATCGGTATGTTACTGCATAATCGAATCATATCAAAATTAGGTAGGTATTTTTTTACGATTTCCCGCAAAAATTCAATAATTTCGTCTGAAAGAGAATTTTAAAATAAAACGTTTCTTCATAGAAGTTGCATTCTAAGCACTCCGGTGTACTGCAGTAACTATTTAAGGACACTTGTCAATACATTAGCATTCTTACAGTCTATTTTTAATTGCAAATGCAGTTGAGAATGAACTTTATTTTTGAAGTATTGCAAGTTTTATTTGCGAATGTTCTAGTGGATTTCAACTGAAGTACTGACGTGTTTCAATTACTTAGGCAAAAGCTTTTTATTGGCATATCAGAGGAAAAAATATGGTTGTTTTTTTATTGAGTACGTTTTGTCAACAAAGATAAAGTGGTTATTACCTTCAGCGTTACTACAAGCTTACTCTCGGGTGTAAAAGTACCTATCCATTTTGTAAAAAAATCCTTCCAGTGTGAGAATAAAAAAACAAAATTTAAAAAAAAATACTTTTGTTGTTTTGTTGTTAATTTGGAATCGGGTTGCCGGAAAATGTTTTTTGTTTTTTAATAAGCTGTAGTGTAGGTCGGATTTTAACCTTCTAAAACATGATCTGCATACACATTTAATATTGCAGACTTTCAGTCTTAAAGCCTTATTCTTGCCTCGAAGGACCAAATTCAACGTCGCTACTGCACACGAAAGAGTAAAAAAAATAAAAACAGTAAGATATATTAACATGTAAGCAGGATCCTCTGCATCATTTTAAGAGTCAGTGAGCTCTGCTTCACAGACCTCAGCTAATCAGTGTTGGGAGTGATCGGAACAAGCGAATACGTTCATTAGTATACGTTAGAGAGTAGTCAGTTAAAAGCTTGCCAAGCTAAAGTGCTGTGTTTGTTGTAACTTACGTTTTAGCGGTTAGTTTGGTGTTTAAGTTGTTTTCATATTTACATGGAGCTATAGGTTAGTTGTGTTGTTAAAGTTGATCGTGATTCTGCGAGCAGTTTCGTTCATTATACTATTTCAGTTTAAAACAGTAAAACATAATCTTTTTTATATTGCACGACTCGAAATTTTCTCTTGTTTTATTTTTCTTTTGTCTTTACTGAATGTGAATAAAGACGTGTATTTTTTTATTTATATGTGAAATGTTGTAATTAACAATTATATTACCCAAGTTTGCTACGTACATTGATATTGGTCTGTAAGCTTTCTTTTGAAATAGGTAAAATAAATTCTACTCTTATTTCTACTTCTCTATTGAGTTTAGCAGAAAAAGTAAATAAACACAGAATCTTTTACCCTTAATGATTATGATTTTTATCTTAGCAAAATATTCTGTCGAAATTTCTTCTTAGGAAAATCAACAGATGATCTGTTTACTGTGTATAGTTTCCAGCTGAAATTCTATACCCTATATTCTATATCCTATAATCCTATATTCTATATCCTATTCCTTTGTTTTGATTATTTCTCGATGCCATTCCAAACCAGTACAATAATGTGACATAATGTAACTCAAGGAATATGCTCGGTAATCAAAGACTTAAAGTCTTTGATTACCGAGCCAAAAATTTTGATGGTGAAACCTCCACTAGCGTCCCTCATGGTGTTCAACGTGTTAAAGTGAGTAAGGTACTTTTTACATGAAAAAGAAGCATTAAATCTTCTTCATCATGTCAACCTTTAGATGCTCACTGTTGGGCATCTAAAGGTCTCCCCCAAAGACCTCCACCTCAGCATCAGCATCCAGCATATCTTTTTATTTATATAATATATTCCTCTACCAACATAATATATACATAATTATAAATCTTATAAATCTAAATAATAATAGTATGCACAAATACAAGAAAAAGGCAGGGGAGCTCAAAGGGCATCAAAAAAGTCCTGCAAACCGCTGTCAACAGAACACGTGCCCAACAAGCTGGCAGCATTGCCACGCTGTATGGCAATGCTGATTCTTTGATCCAAGAATAGACCAGCATTCCTCTACCTATTTTCAAAATTTCAGTCATTATTAAAGCATATAGATCTGGTGACTTTGGAATCTTGGACCATGATATATAACTGTCAGTGACTAAGCTTACAATATACAACGTATGAAAGCAGACGCGACATTTCATTGCGCCGCCACATGTCACTCGTGCTGACACCCGGCTATAAAGTTGAGTGAGTGACAGCATGGCTTTATATTTTTATATTTGTTTTGAGGATTGCTGGCTTTCAAAGATTTGGGTTGAAATAATGGAGGAATCAGCCTTTTATTTCAGTGTAATAAAAACAATATTCTTCCGACCGTATTTCAGAAAATGCTTTCGGAGGCACGGAGGTGTCCACCAACATCCGAACTCTGGACTGCTACTGACAAATACCTAATGGATAAACCAAATAACACATTTTACCCGACTTGAGAATCGAAACCAGGACTACAGGCTCATCAGTCGTGATTGTGACAGCGAGAACAACAGGGCAGTTAAACTGCACTGGACTGTATCGGCACTTATGCAGAATAGAGTAAAAATGTGTTCAACCATGTTTATTTTTGGTTATCGGTTAGATAACGGCATATTCTTCGGTATAAACCTGCGACAATCAAACAATAGGTCGTACCAGCGCGTCTTGCCTACAGTAGCTTAAACTCCAAACATTTTGAATTGTTAATATCCTATTCAGGACCTCAAAAACACAAAATAAACACGAGCACAAAGTCAAACATCAACACAGTCCCTGAAAAGTCGATTAAAGTCCAGTTCTCATTTTTTACCTCCCCACAAATTGCCCAGTTCTATAAAATTCTCACATAAACCTCACTTCTAGCTCACAAACTCAGTAATTTACGTAGCGAGCCTTCCCTGACCGGTTCCATGTTAATTCCTCAAATTGCTACGGAGGCCATCCAGGAGCAATTATGTCCATTTTGCTCTACAATCAAGATCTACCGCTTTTATAAATTCTAGTTTTTGCATCAGTAACTAACTAGTCTGGCTCGTAAAATGGAGGTGATTTTGTTAAAAATTAACCGCGAAGTATATTTTAATTAATAGTTATGGTGTGATTACGCATAGTTATCATGACTTACGAATGACGTCAAAAGATTTTATTTAATATCCTTGTGTCCATTTGGCTTCCTGCTTTTTATAGTCGAGAGGATTGTGCAGATGACTATAATATTTGGTCGCTAAGCAGAATTTTAAATCAGTTTTCGTAAATATTTGTGATGTTATTTGGATAGTCCAGTATAAAACAAAATTACTAGATATACTTTATTTAGGTTTTTAAAAACTTACTTATTTCCATTCCATTTCAGCAATGATAACCAAATATTTAGAAAAAATATTTCAGTGTTAAATTGTCAGCTAATATTAGCACACAAATAAAAGCACGAATAGAAGCGGATATTCCATACGTAATAAAACGGATTCTAAGGTACATACGAACTCTTCGTTTGAGCAGCTCGATGACAAGATTATTGAGTCAATTAGAGTGGAGTGTTTGAGCCAGTGTTTTCGCCTTTTGTAGCTCTCGTGTCCAGATCCTGTACAGTGTACAGTTTATTATGTTAGTATTTGAAACAGACGAGACCGGCCCGTGTTTCGTAGTTCTAGCGTTGCTAGTTGCTCGGTCAAACGAGCCGGAAAATTAAGTTATTTCTGATTACGTATTTTGTCGATTGCGACAAAATTCTAAATCAAATAATGTTGTATCACATATCTTTCTCAATTTCTATATTTACATCACTGCGACTCAAAGGACCAGTTTTTAAAATGCCTATGCCTAAACCTTGAATATTTTATGAATTTTAATATCTACTAGCTGCCCTACGTTAATCCCACCCCTTTCTTTGCCAAGCAAACTCAGTAGCCGATCATCGAACCGGCAATTAATATCGGCTTGCTTGTCACTGTATTTGGTACCTCCTGTATCTATTGGTGTATTTGGCTCCTGGGCCACGGGAATGTTTGTATGGGGCGTTTGATTACATGGGTCCAATTAACAACATTTCGGTTTAACGCCTCTAATCACTTTGGGGTCGAAAAGGTCATGTATGTTGATTTTGGATAATTTCCATTAGAGTTTTAAGGAAAATAAATACGGATATTTTTTTGAAAAAAGGGCTTGGGAAGAACAATGAATACAGACTAATGATTCAAATTATTTTCAATTGTTTCTTTGTCTGACTTATTATAACTTTTATCTTTCCATTGACCTTTGACCGCTTTGAAATTAAATGTGTATGTCCCCATGGAGCATGTTAAATAAATACCATACAACTAGTCCATTGAACTGATAGACTTGCATGTCAGTAAATTATTTATCTATTAACACTGAAAGGGCTGAGTGATATGATTTATGCCACAATGGCAGCCAATTGTGGTGAACCGTTCACGCATAGTTACTGTAATTGAGTGACAAAGAATTTATTATACGTATTGTTTCTTCTTGAATATTGTGTTAATATACATTAGTGTTTGGTTTTTTTTTAAAGAATCAAAGTATGGAATGTGTTATTTTTTTCATTTTTTTTTTACTATTAAATAGGCTTGCGTTTGACCGCAATTCACCTGATCGTAAGTTATGATGACATGGCTAGGGAGGGGTACTGAAACGGTGTCTATGTGTGATACAAAATCACACGTAGACCGATCCGACCGGTCCGATCTTTTTGTGTATGTGAGTTTAAATGTTTGTAAACGGACTCACAATACAGGAGAAATTTCTAGTGTGGAGCAAGGTTTAAAAAAAACTTAACAGGAATACGAATACTGATAAAATTAACTTATATTGTTTAGCTCTCAGGGTTATTTAAGTTCTGTTTCTAATGCCTGTGCCATTTCTATATGCCCTGTTGAGGTCAATGTACAATTAATCACTGTTACAACACAACCTCAAACAAATGAGCACAAAATGAAAACCTCGTTTCATTTCCTGAAAATTTTCAGTTCTCAACAATATTTACTTCTCCGTTTATCACCTATTGTTTTCAAAACACTTTTTTCACCTCTCAAACAATTTCCAACTCTGCCGTGTAGAATTTAAAGTAGATTTTCGTGAAGTAGAAAGGTATAGTGCTAAGCCCAATGGCGTTTATCAGAATGTAAACTAAGTTCTCGTGTCGATAAACACTATAAACAGTTTACCGGGTGCGGAGACTGTAAAACAGTTCTGTGTTTGTTACCCAGATTTAGGTACAAGTTAGTTTGGCAGTAGTTAATTCAATGCATCGATACGAATATATTACTGGAGATTTAGTAACGACTTAACTTTGACGTTTTACCTTGGTTTAAAGGAACGGTCGATTTCCATGTGGAGAGAACTCCTTTACCAACTCGTGGGTGAAGTAAGGGTAATTGGAGAATGGGCAGCAGTGCCAGCATGTTAAGTGAAGGAATAAATTGATAAAGAAATATCCCTTTAATTATTGGATCAGTCTATTAGATCTTTCTCCGATACGATTCATCACGTCACGTGATACAAAACCCCGAAGCTATAAAAGCGATTAAATCTTAACACTCCATCAACATTTTCACGTTACTCCATTTATTTTGCCCATAAAACGTTTTAACAAAACACTTTATTTAATTACTCAGAAAAAAATATATAAAATACAGAAGTACCGTCCGTTTGTGCGCAATAAACCATTCAGATCGTAGCAACCGCATCTCAATTGCATCTCCTTTTAAAAAACTTTTTAATTTAAAGCGCTGCGTCGCTTTCATGTATTTTCTGTTGAAGCGCTTTTTATGAGGAATACCACGGTTTAATTATGCGAGATTAGTGAGATTAAACGGGATTTTGATGTTCAATGAATGCTAGATTTAACTTTTTAATTAAGGCTTTATTGCATATTTACTGGTATGGTATAAAGTTAATTGATACGTTAAAATAATACCAATATTTTGTTGTCAAGAATTACCAAGGGGATCTCGTAATTGCTTCCCGTATTCAAACCAAGTGTCACTTGAGTATAATACAACCACTCACGATTCCCAATCTCCGCCAAAGTATGACAGTAACAACCCTCAAACCGCGGCTCCACTCGCCAAACCGAGTGCTGAGCCGTTCCCGGGCTGCGGTCTCCGGAATTAGCCACCGGGTCCCGGGATTAGCTCGAGTGCTCCACATTAATTGAAGCACTAGCTAGGTAAGTACTTATTTAAAGAGATTTACGTGCCCGAAATTTTTGTTTCAAAGTTTAACATATAATACTGATTAATTAATTTGTGCGATTAACTTTTATTTTTACTGATAAGGTAGGTCTTTTTATAACTTAACAAAGGACTGTGAGACAACAATATGATGTACATAATCATACAGTGAATTACAAAAAGAACTAAATCTACATTTAATTCCTTTCACTCTATTTACTGTAAAATACACACAAACAACGACAAAACCAGCCCGCTACACTATTCCTAAACCACGGTCACTCCTGAAAACCAGAATCGACAATGGCGACCACCAGTAAAACGCCGAGGCAATCAAAGTCGACGAATACAGATACAGACAGCAAAAACAAATAATTCATTAAAGCATACAGCAATAGAAAAATGCAAAGCTAAACTTCAGACCTTTAATCTTGGATTTACCAATTTTGGAGCCAAGTGCCTCTCAGAGCCGCAGATACACTTGACACATCGAACGTCGCCACCGCTGCGGTGTACCGGAATTAGTTCCCGTGTTCCCGGGGATACTCCACATTAGTTCTGAAGTTAAAGGTCTTAATCATAATCAGGCGAACTTTTTGAGCTTTAAGAGTGAAGTACATCTGCTCCAACAGTGATGTGGAACCGTAAGACCATCAAACATCGAGGGTGCTTCAGAACGGGGGACCATAGGACCACAATATAATGATGATCCTCAGATTTGTTCAAAACAAAATACTATTTTTTTTTTTAATAATGAGCAGTAATTATGTTGTTATGTCTAATGCATACTTCATCAATCAGTTTGTAAAAACTTTATTTAGTGTCTTCATTATTAGTAAATTAAGCTATGTAGTTTGCTCCTACACGTGTCATGGGGTAGAATTCAACCTTAAATTAAACCTTCCTCAGACTCCTTTATGTTCTCAACTAATTCCTTAATTACCATGTAGGCTTCTAATTTTAGACGCATTTGCAGTTATTTCGTGGTACCGGCCAAGGAGTAACCGCAAACTTGGCTGGACCCTTATAATTCAACCCGTTCTATTAACTCGGAGCACAGTAGTCACGGACCACGGCCACAGTTAGACGAAAGTTTTTGTTCGTCAGTTTTTGCCACAGCCATGCCAAGTTACAAGTGGCTTCTTTGACAGTTCACGGTTTTTGCTTCGGGTTGAGTCGTCGAAGTTCGGGTGGACTCGGCCTTTTAGAGGATTTAGACATTGTTTCTTTGAGACATTTCGGTTTGTTAGCATTGTAAGTTTATTGTGTTAGCTTGAACAGTTGCTATTTCATTATTTTTTGCGGTTAAAAGCATGATTTTACTTTCACTTCCTGTTTTTGACGATAAATTAAAGATAAATGTGACATTTCTTCTCACAAGCGAGACGGATCATCGCTTCTGATGTACTAACTCTGTCGTACAATAGTTTAATGATGACGTGTCAATGTCAATAAGCAACTGGTGGACGGCCTCAAAGAACCAGTTCAGCTGCATAAACATGGTCATTAATTGCCCTCATAAAACTCACGCCTCATCGTCCCTTTCTTGCCCAAAGTAAAAGTAGCGGAAATGGACGAAATATGGAAAAGAGTAAAATACAAGAACAAGTTTCGGAATGGTCCACTAAAGGTACAACTTTCACTGACACTTGGACCAGTTCTGTTCTGTACCGATGTTTCTTATTTTTAAAAGACCGGGAAGTAGGTTGTTTGTTAATAAGCTTGTAATATTATAAAAGGGACTCGCGAATATCTAATAGGTAGGTACTTATATAATAATCTCGTGTCATAATATTTGCTATCGAACTCCTCTGAAACGCTTGACTGATTTTTATGTTTTTTTAGGGTTCCTCACTAGGAAAAAACGGAACCCTTATAGGATCACTTTGTTGTCCGTCTGTCTGTCTGTCTGTCAAGACCCTTTATCTCGGGAACGTGTGGAGGTATCGAGTTCAAATTAAAACCATGTACTTAGGTCCACGGTCCCTTGAAGCTGTGAAAAAAATCGACAATGTTAACGTGAAAAAAAAATACGGCTGCTGTTTATGCCGCAAAAAAGGTATATTTTGTTGACACTATCAAGGGAATCAACATTTATAGGGTACCCGTTGACCTAGAACTATGAAATTTGGCTAGTAATATCGTCTTATACTACAAGTACAGGGAAAAGTCTCAAAACGATACATTTGTATTTAAATCATAAAAAATATATTCTTTATTTATAACGAGCTATTGTCCGCGATTTGGTCCGTGTCAATGTCGATTATCGCGGATGCAGAAGTCCCGGATTAAAAAGTACACTATGTGCTTGTAAACCTAATACACTGGAGTTTTCTCCTGTATCAAGGGTGGTATACAAACAAATGTATAAACTCATATAAACGCCACATATTCTGCCTTGGCACTTGTACAATGCCTTCAGCAGCGCTATTCTGTTACGATCTCCCTCGGTGAACACCTAGGTGAAGTGAGCTGTAATCCTATTATAGTGTTTTCTAAATCCCTAGCATCGGAACAGATGACAGCTCACTTCACCTAGGTGTTCACTGAGGGAGATTGTAACAGAATAGACATACAGATCGTGATTTCCATATTTTAATTAGTCCCAAAAAGTCGCCTAAAATTGTTACAAACATCAACCTTTACAGCCTAAACTCAACCTCATCTGGCCAGAAATAAAAAAAAAGAAATTAAGTCAGTGAAATAAAGTACAGAACTTAATTACCGTATCCATCTGGTGTAAGTAAAGGACTTAAGATTAAACCAGCATTAAGGCCAGGTGGTCACCGGCTGACCTTCGAAGAACTTGCTAACTTGAACTGCCCAAGTTTTGTATCGAATAATGCTAGTTTGTGCTAAGTTGAGCGTGATGTCGGCAAGCCTATGGGGCTGAGTTAGTGAGACTAATGTAATGAACAAGGAAACATTCATCATCTGTGTCTGACTTACACGACCCAGTTACTTTTTTTTTTTTTAATTTATTTAATACTGGCAACTCGATCCAGCTTCGCATGGGCCTATAGCCTTCCTCGGTAAATGGACTATCCAACACAAAAAAAAAATTCAATTCGAACCAGTAGATCCTGAGATTAGCTCGTTCAACCAAACAAACAAAGAAACTCTTCAGCTTTTTAATATTAGTATAGATTAAGTACAAAGTTTTTCCATACATTAAAACAAGGCACACAATTAGACCTCTGGGGTCTGTCTTAGCATGCCATGGCCTGAGATTAGATCAACGCGCTAATTATCAATTAAGTATTAATCAAGTTAATGTAATAATTTTTTAGCTTATACTTGATGTTTTTAATGTTTAGTGAATCTCTAATGTCAACAGGTACTTGGTAACACAATACCCCTTAATAAGACTGGTTGTTAGACTTCCTGGCTTCTGACTACCCATAACGGGCAGGGATACGGCGAAGCGTCACCGCTATACGGTTGAAGTTCCACGGTCTCGAACCAAGCGCTTTGACTCCACATTTATTGTGCGAACTGCCAGACTGTGGAATTCACTGCCCGCCTCTCTATTCCCCGATACATATAATCTGGGTATCTTCAAGGCACGAGTGAACCGGTTTATTCTAGGCAAGCGTGCTCCACCCTAGGCCGCATCATCACTTAAGATCAGGTGAGTTGCGGTCAAACGCAAGCCGGTAACAATATGAAAAAAAATAATAAAAAAAAACGACTGTCAAAGATCTACAGACAGTTCTACGTGCTTTCCGAGGTACGGAGGAGTCTCGGTAAGAATTAGATGGTCACCCATCCACAGACTGACCGCAGCTAGCGTAGCTTAACCTTTGACCAATCGACCTGTACGGCTTTAACTTAGCTCCTCACTAACTCTAGAGTAATTTATTTATTTATTTATTTATTAGGTTCACCAACAATTGTTTACACACACATACAGCTACGCATATTTGATGCATAAAATAAATTAACAGTGCAACAATTAATTAAAGGCAAACACCACATTCACAATTCAAATAATCAAAAATAAAGCTAACTTACAAAGTGATAAGCGCTAATTATTTACAACTAATAACAATTGCATGAATATAAAATATGAGATTGATAAAAAAATAAAAAAAATTACAACATTGAAAATATTGGTAAAATTGATAATATTGATACAACTGTAATGTAATGAGTGATTTTATTCCTAGAATAAGACTAACAAGTTTGGTCTAAACCATCTTTATTTACCTAAATGTGTACGTGTTACGTGCTTTCGGAGGCACGGAGGAGTCTCGGTATGAAATAGATGGTTGCCCATCCACAGACCGACCGCGGCAAGCGTATCTTAACTATGATCGATCGATCCACACGGCTTTTACTTTTACACGGAGGGCCACGAGTCCCTCTCCAAATGTGTATGGAAACATTGTGTTGGCAAATGACAATGCCAGATCCTGCCCCACCCATGTACAGAAAAGTAAATTAATGAAAATAATTGTAATGAATATAGAATCTTTCTATACTAAATTGTTTTTCTTTAGAACTTGCGGATTACGAAATACCTACCCACAAAATACAAACTCATTTTACCTAAAATACAATTTAACCTATAATCAATGTCATTATTGTTTTTAGATTTAAACGGAAACCGACAGTCACTAAGACCAATGTTTAGTTATCAGCAATAAATAAACAGTAAGATGCTACATATTGCACATGACTTTTATTGAGTGGGGCAAAGTTCTATAGAGTTTCTGGCATTGTCCTTTAAATACATACTTGTCAACTTGCCAAAATGCTCTGAGCATAATCCTGGAAAACCAAGTAATAATTCTGAAGTCATTTTCAACAATCGTACTTAATTGTTACTTACTGTGCCTTATACTAGATGAAATTAAATTCATAAGCAAATTATTAAGCAGTAACTCAGACCACGAACCTGAACAACTTTCATTATGGAGCCAACTTAAAACTGCGCGAACAAAAAACAGCTGTTCTATACATTTTGGCCGAGTACCTATTGCACTTCTGTATGGAACAGCTGTTTTTTTCGCGCTGTTTGAGTTGGCTCCATAATGAAAGTTGGTCAGGTTCGTGGTCTGAGTCACTCCTTAAAAAAATTCTAATGAATTCAATTTCATCCTGTATTTTAAGGCAAGTATGTGCTATTATCAATATTTACAGAAAACGATAATTCTCATTCACATTAACCACCTTGGAATGGTCCTATTATAAAGAAAAGATTCTTAAAAAAATAGGAATCAAATATAAAACAATTGTCCCTCAAAGTGACAAGCATTGCCCATTCTCACAAGTTCCCTCCCTCCTCCCTGACCACGAACGGCGGTGACTTCAAACTGTGATTAGGGCAGTTTCACGCACGCGGCTTCGCTTAAACTTACATTAAGTGTCGGCAAAAGTTTGCCTTAGGTCTACTCTTATTTATAGAGTGGTTGCGATTGGACTTGCATGTTTGTTCTCGCTTTTGCGGTCAGTGTTTAGGTGGCTTTATTTTGTTAGAAAATTTGATGGAATTGTAGTAGTGATTGTGCAGTGTAATATGTTTTTAGTCTTTTGGTACGATTTTATGAAGTCGTGTTCGTACATAAGGACCAATAATTTTATATCTTGTTTTTTTTTAATGTTGTGTACTTATTTGTGTTATAAAATATTTCCGTTTGTTTACAAATCACATTAAGTCTAATACTACTTTTCATTACATGACCAAAACCCGTCACAATTACCTACAAAAACAGAAACGTGAAAACAAGGAAAAGCTTAGCTAAAATATAAAACGTAGCATGAAAAACGAGTAAGAAGCAATAAAGCTAATTGCAAAGTAAGGAAGAATAATATCTCACAAAGGTGCATTTTATCAAATCTGGGACGTTTATACAATAATGAAATTGCCATAGCAAAGCGTTGCCATTTGTTGCTGTCGGCTTACTACCCTCATTTGCTAACTACTTGAGAATAATTTAAAGTTCCCCAGGATGAGGTGCGCGTACACTAAGGCCTGACGTCTGTGATTTGTGTTCTTGGCTTTTCTGTTTCGAATGAGTTTTCATCTTTAAGCGGAAATCAAATGACGTGCTGGTAATGGTTCTTACTTCCCCTATTATTTTGTAGTGTTATTTTATTGGTTTTTGTGCTCATGAGGAGCTCGTGGCTAAGTTAAAGCCGTACAGATCGATTGGTCAAAGGTTAAGCTACGCTAACCGCGGTCGGTCTGTGGATTGATGACCATCCCATTCATACCGAGTTCGCTCCGTGCCTCAGAAAGCACGTAAAGCCGTTGGTACCGGCTGTCATTTGTAGATCTTTGGCAGTCGTTATAGGTATAGTCAGAAGACAGAAAGTCTGACAACCTTACCAAGGTCTTACCAAGGGGTATAGTGTTACCCAGTAACTGGGTTGTGGAGGTCCGATAGGCAGTCGCTCCATGTAAAACACTGGTATTCAGCTGCTCCGATTAGACTGGAAAACGACCCCAATATACTTGGGCAGATGATGTTATTGGTTTTTGAAAAATGTAATGTTTATATTTTTGTTTTTAATAATAAGCCATGCTTAGGTAAGTATAATATATAGTAACCATTCAGTAAGGTGCCAGTCAGACCATTACCACGACAGCTTAGAGCTGAAGTTAATTCAGCAACGATCCAACTTTAAAGTTAGTTCACCGTGTCGGACATGTCCCAGCGTCACGGCACGTTACACCACAGTGACCACGAACCCTAAACTAAATAACGCCAATGAGAGACTTTAGTTTGGTATTTAAATCGTATCGCAGCACTACGTATGTACGTTAAATCTCACTCGGTTTATACAGAGTCTAACTTTGACGACTAATTAACTGAATTTCACTGTTTTACTCAACTCCAGGAACACTCTTTACATAATATCAAAGTACTTTTATAGTTAGGTGGATAGTGGGTTTAAGAGATAATTTTGATATATAGGGTGACTGGTAATTAGTGTACGATACTTAAACACGTGATTGTGTTCATGATAACAAACAACTTTCCTGAAGAAAAAATGTTTTTTGTACTGGTTCACTTTTATCACAATAACACAACAGCCGTATGAAATTCACGCGCGCGCACGCCTGTGACCTAAAGTGAACCAGTACAAAAAAACATTTTTTCTTCGGGAAAGTTGTTTGTTATCATGAACGCAATCACGTGTTTAAGTATCGTACACTAATTACCAGTCAGGCAGTCACCCTATATAAGTCTATGTCTTTAGGTGTCTAGTTATTTCTAGTTTAAATTTTGGAAGGGACAACTAGATTACATTTTTCTTATATTACGTTCAAAAGATCCTTTTAGTGGCCTTTTGAAATAAATGATTTGATTTGACTTTAACTTTTGTTGTGAGTTACAGTGTAATAGGTTGATTTGATGTTGAAATTACCCAGATTGCGGCGAACTAAAGGCATATATGCACACCACGTTTTTAAACGCGCCGTCGACGCGCGTTTTTGGAATGTGCTTCGTTAATTTATGTATTAAAATAATAAAGTTTATTATTTTTAATAAATTAACAAAGCACATTCCTCATACGCGCGTCGATGGCGCGTTTAAAAAACGTGGTGTGCATAGGCCCTACGAGGTCACTGTAAGCAAACATACATTTTCAGACGACTATTTACTAAATTTGCCCATTCGTGTGATGTCTATAATCATTATTATAAGTGGGAATTACTACACCCTGAAATTCAGGCGCGTGCTATATAAAACATTTCCCGATGTTTCCAAAGATTTCTGAATGAAATAGCATTTGTTTTATCAATAATTTGGTATTTACTTACTTTCCTGTACCTAAGAATCTGTAAGGAATATCTCGAATTGCTTATATTTCCAACTTTCTTCGTCTTTCGCTGAGCTCTATTAAATTTGAGCGCTTGAATAAATTTTATACGAAAACAAGCGATTATGAACCTTAAAGACTCTTAAATAAATATTAGAATAGTAAAATTGAAGTCCATAAACTATTTACATCCATCTCCGTCCGTACACTATTTAAATATTTTCGAGGTAGATCCTAGGATAGAGTGATTGCTGAAAAATTACGTAAGTTAACTTTATGCCACTGACCAAAATGTAGAAAGTAATCAGTTCAAATAAATGTTTTAGTAAAGTTATGGTGTAAAGGCTAGAAATTGCTCTGATCTGTGCTAGATAATTATGCATTTTGTTGTTTAACTGTGATTCACCTAAAAAATCATAATTAAAGACTAAATGAAGACAACGTGCTCAAATTACTGAGTTTTAAAATGTACCTATTTTCGCTTTGGTCCTTTGAGCCTTCGCGCTGAAATTATGAAACCACTTCCTTCTATCCTAGGAACCCCTTTATTCCCTCAGGTAGCTCGCTTATAATCCCAACATGAACGTGAACACAAATATTCTGGCAATTTGACTAATATAATTAAATTCCCTCCGTAACGCAAATCCGGTCGGTAGTGCATTACCATTGTTACGTCGACATGATCCCGTCTGCTGTCAGATTTGTACCGCACTACTACATTTTGATTCGTTTATATTAAAATAATGGTTTTCCCATTAATATTTCTTGTCTTTGAACGTTTACGAGTGAAGTTGGCTACACCGAAGAAATACGAACTGAATTAGGAGCAATTATGACTGTTTTAAACATGAATTTAGTATCAAACCGCCTAGAATATTTCCACTAAATTGTGAACGCTCAAAATAATAATTATTATGTAAATTAGCGTCACCGGAAAAAAGAAACATTTTTACCAGCGTCATATTTATTCAATTGGAATTATAGATTGGGCGTTGAACACAATACGAAAAGAACTTCGGAAGACTGGTAGCAAATGCCCAAGGCGTTAAGAGGAAATACCACGGGCTAGAGAATTGAAAATTAGGTATTTGTAAAATCTATTGCTGTCGCGCGATGCCCGAACACGAACCGCAGAGCGCGATAGAGACAACTGCAGCTTTGACCGAAAATACCTATTAAAAGTACACAAAATCAATGATTCGTAGTCTGATTTCTTCTCCAAAACTTAACCGATTTAACTGCTTTTTTCATTAAAAAATAAAGAAAGGCTTTTGCCGTGTTCCTATGTTTTCTATTTTTTATATAATCAAGTCAAATTTGTTTTCTGAATGTTTGAACACAGCGGAAAATCATGCCAATTTTTTAGGTTTTTGGATATTTAAAAAAAAAAAAAAATTGATCTACTGGCATTATCCAGGGAGGAAACAGGGGACTAAGTTTGTATGGAAAAACGGCCCTTGTGTTTCCTCTTAAGTCCGCCCTTGTACAGTGTTTATTAGATTTTGTGCATAAAGTTTTAATAAATATTTAAATAAATAATTAAACTTAGAGCCAACGGCTTAGTTTACCTTATAACTACGTCCTATATGGCTAATTTAACTTCTCGGACAGCTGCATAATGCAATCTTAACAGTGGTAAAGTAAACCGCTCCCCAAACTGTCGACCTGTGAACTTGTGAGTCAACACACCGTTCCTCACACGTGCACTATGCAAATGGCCGCCCCCCCTTGATAATAAGTCTTCGTGAGTTCGCGTCTACTTGCCAACTTTGAGCCATGTGGGAAAGATTCTAAATGTGAGTTACACCTCTGTTGTCGTAAAGGCTGTATAGGGACGTATCTTTGCCAAAACACCGTGAAAAAATTAAGTTGTCATTTTTATGTCACGTTTGGGAGACGATGGATTTTTTTTTCGATTATTATGAAAATTGCAAGTTTTGGGTTCGCTATCAGGCACTTTTTATGTACTTTCTAGATTAATCTTGGACATGACTAACATCGGTGAATCAAATCAAATCATTTATTTCTTTGCAAACATGGGTAAATTGGTACATAGATGTTGTCATAAAGTTAGTTCTCCATGTTCTGCCGTCACATGGGCATGCAAATCATAATCAATTAATATAACATTAGAATAGTATTATAATAATAATAAATAATAATAATAATATGTGGGGACATTTTCACACACGGCCATCTGACCCCAAACTAGACTAGGGAGACCCTGTACTATGGGTGTCAGACAGCTGATATACATACACAAATACATATTTTTTTTTGTAAATACATACATATATAGATAAACAACACCCAGACACAAGGCAAACACAAGTGCTCATCACACAAATGTTTACCCTGGGCGGGAATCGAACCCGCAACACGCTGCGCAGCAGTCGATCGCTCAGCCACTGCGCCAACCGTGTCGTCAGTCATTATAATCCCCATTTTACCAATTTACAATAATAATGTCAAATAATTTAAATTAAAATAAATAGAAGATGTCATAATATTACATCAAATATCATGTCAATGGATACAATACAAACATGTCAATTTAAATAAGTACAAATAAAAAAAAATAATAAAAAAAGTCAATAAAATAACATTTAGATTTTTTCCGATAAGAACTCCGAGATATTATGATACGATTTACTTAAGAGAAAGCTTTTTAGTTGTATTTTAAACAAATTAACATTCAAGATTTTAATTGACTCTGGTATGTGATCATATAGATATAATTGGCGCCATGCAGAAAACACTTTTATGCATCAGAGTTGTCTTAGACTGTCTTGCACATAACATGTTGGGGTGTCGTCGACTCCGGGTATTCGAGTCAGATAGTTTGGGAAACAATTTATTGTTGGTTTTCACAAATACCGTAACCTCAAATATGTACAGAGAGGGCAGTGTCAGTATTTTATATTTCATAAAAAATGGTTTACATGTGTCTGTTCACTTCAAGCCGAACATTGCCCTAATACATTTTTTTTGGGATTTAAATATGATGTGATGTGTGATGTGATGTGAAGGAAAACATCTTGAGGAAGCCTGGAACTTATAACCAATACAAGTCTGAAATCTCCAATCCGCCTTGAGCGCACGTGGTGATCATTGCTCGTGCCTTCTCTGTATGAGAAGAGGGCTTTGCCCTGCAGTGGGACAATAAAAGGCTTGTATTATAATTATAAGAATTAGCCAATAGGGAAAGCTTTTAAGAAATAGATTTTACTTTTAACAGAAACTTTTTCGAAAGAACTAGACTGATTGTTGATTTTCACGGAATTACGGTTGTAGCACTTAGTCCCAGCGAGGCAGTGATCTAGTGCTACGTTCCTAATTGGTGACAGATTGAGGTCAATCTTTTCACACTGAGACCACTTTCATTAAATAATTTATTGGCCGAGTTTTCATGAAGTCAACTTCGGTTTTGAAGTGTAAACAGACAAATGAGAACGAACTGTTAAGTATTTCCATTTGTACCGAAGGACCAGCATTTAAAACGGACGTCAAATGAACAGTCAACTCATAAAGCTTTTCAAAAATAAAAATCAAAGGATTGCTATAACTTCTCTCCTTTCCATACAGCCTTTTAGTACTTTTTAGTGGTATAATACGACCAAATAGAAACGTCTCGCCGTCGTCCAGTGGGGACGGCTCTCGATGTCGTTTTCAATTAACTCGGCTTATAACTCCAGTGAGATACATTCAGAATCCCATTTGTGCATTCGTTAGGCGGGTTTTTGTAGAGAATACCTCTTTATTGCTGTTTTCTGGCTGTGAGTTACTTTGAAGTGGATTGAGGAGGGTTATTCTGTTGCTGGAAATTGGACTGTAATGGACAGAGAGTTTTAGATTGTGTCTGACGGTTTTTGTTCTGACTGATTTTGGAATTTTGGTTATTTTTCTCTAAATGTGTGTGGTGGCTGTCTGTATCCTTGTGTATTCAAAGAGTGGTAATATTATAAAACGAGGAATTTACAATTCTAATCTTTTGTTTCTTTGTGATATTGTTAGTTCTACTTTTATTTTTGCGACAGAATAAAGTACCAATATAATCTTTTTAAATCTTCGCTAATGAAATAAACTCAATACCTACCTACTAAGATCACGAGCTCAAACCGGTAATAGCTAGATAAAACTAGTAATATCCGGTTTGTGTTCAACATTTACACGTTATTCTACTATGAAAAACGGAAACAGAAACAAGCGGAAACGTCAGTCGCCTATTAATGTTTTTTTTTAAAGAAGACTTAATTTCCGGCACCTTGTATAATATTGTAATACGTATACATGAATAAATGCCCATTATTATGTCCTTTTAAACGTACCAGCCTCACTGAGACCGCGGTATATCTTCTCATTCTCTTGCCATACCTTAGCCTGTTGTCTTTTATCTTTCATTAGTCCCAAGGGATGAGGAAGGTGGCCGAAACCGCACATTACAACTCGCTTTAGTAACCACATTTTTAAATTAATTACTTCAAAGGGATCTTCAACCATCCTGCGGTTGCCATGGACCTGTTAAAATAAATGTTATTACACAATTATATCTCTGCTTAATAAGGAAACTTTGATCCTTCATGATTAGGTATATTTAATTCTATCACAACTGAGATTCTCTGCAAATATTTTCCCATTCAAATTGAAATGGGTTAGATACCGTTAGAATAATAAACTTTACAATTTCACGACGTAATATAAATATTTTAAGTTGCGTTTAGAAACAAAAGTTCCTTAGTTGTATTCATTTGATAACATTCGTATTTTCTTAACACAGAAAAACAGTGTGCTGTGTTTTATCTTGGTCAGCTACAGTTGTAAGACTAACGAACAAAACTAACTACGAATATTGCTTTAGAATATTTACGGGTAGAGCGAATTAGTAGAAATCGTCACGTAACGAAATGCGTGTGTGTGTGTGTGCGTGTATCGAGGCGCTGCGGCGCACTCGCCTGCTCTTGATATAATATTATTTTTATATATATAAATACATATTTGTTTTGTACAGAGACACGTACGTAAGGAACCTTAGGGGGTCCCCCGACCGCACAAGTTTTTTAAACTCAAGTTGTCATTTATTTTGATGGCATTCTTGAATTGGGTAACTAACACCAAACACTTAATAGGTTTGATTAAGCAAAGCTAATCTCAGAGGGCGCCACCGGACTATAACGTAAACAGTAGTAGCGCGGTAAAATTCCTATTTTCTACCGACTTCAAAAAAGGAGGAGGTTATCAATTCGTCTGTATTTTTTTTTTTATGTTTGTTACCTGAGAACTTTGGACTGCGTGAACCGATTTTTTTATTTGAAAGGTGGTGCTTCCCGTGTGGTCCCATTTTCATTTGGTCCAGTTCTGACAATGGCATCCATGAGAAAACCGTATAAGTCTTAAATTTGCATTAAGTATGTGCGCGATTTGTTACGCGATTTCTCCGGCAAACGTAACCCGATTTTGAAAATTATTTTTTTTATGGACAGGGTATGCTTTAGGAGTGGTCCCATATACATTTTATCCAAATTGATTTAGCACTTTTTGAAGAATCAGCAAATACCCAAAGATTTTACATAGACGACGTTTTAGTTTCTTCAATCTTTGGAGTAGTTAACTTTCAATCTCTTCTTAATAGATTTGGATGAGAAGGAGGTACTAAAAAGCGGAAAATAAAAAGCTTTTTACTAAAAAGACAACCGCCTTCAAAAACAAAAAAGTGAAAAATAACTTTAGCACAGAACACACATTGACTTTAGTTTCGGAAGTCGGTGGCAATACAAAACAACAAACAGAACAAAGCCACCGAATTTCAAAGCTAAAGTCATGTGTGTCCTGTGCTAAAGTTATTTTTCACTTTTTAGTTTTTGAAGGCGGTTGTCTTTT
The DNA here is from genome assembly GCA_947361185.1 of Charanyca ferruginea. Classification (NCBI taxonomy): domain Eukaryota; kingdom Metazoa; phylum Arthropoda; class Insecta; order Lepidoptera; family Noctuidae; genus Charanyca; species Charanyca ferruginea. The sequence goes on along the minus strand of OX376071.1, from coordinate 730,700 downwards.
TTGTAAAAAGCTTTTTATAGAAGTTGCGTTACGAGTGTTAGGTAGAACCCAGAACAAGATAAATTACTCCTCACAGTTACTCATTGGAAAAAATTGGATTAGAGTCATCTATACTCTATACTTAATATTATAAAGACGACAAATTTCTTTGTTAGTTTGTATGTAGGGGGTAACGTCCGAAACTATTGCTCCGATTAAAACAAAATCTTTCAACAATAAGAAGCTATTTTATCCCAGAGTGCTAAATGCTAAAGGCTATACTATACTTAGTCTATACTTATAATATCTATACTAATATTATAAAGCTGAAGAGTTTGTTTGTTTGTTTGTTTGGTTGAACGCGCTAATCTCAGGATCTACTGGTTCGAATTGAAAAATTATTTTTGTGTTGGACAGTGCATTTATCGAGGATGCGAAGCCGGGCTGGGTTGCTAGTTACATTATCAAAATATTAGGGATCCTTGAGAAACAGGGCGCGGACGAAGTCGCTGGCAAAGTGCTAGATAAAGATAATACGTAAAGAAAAGATTCGTTCCAATAAAATATAACGTAGACAAATCTAGTCGAACATGTCTCCGAAATCCCGGTTCACAGTTTGTAAGTCCCCCGCTCGTGTTCAAAGTATAACATATATTTTTGTAGACGCTGGTCCTAATGCGAGTTCTATGTATGTCGTCGCCGCCGGCAGCGGAGTGCACCGACAAATGTACCAATAACTGTTCTCGAGGCTTTGCTTTTTGTGTTCCACAAATGTTCTCCTTTTTTGGTTTTGGTTACCAGTTTTATCTGGGAGGGAAATAAAAGAAATCTGTGTGGAAAGTTATAAATAAAAGGGTTAGTGTATCGGACACTAGCACATTCCCCGCGACTTCAGACTCCAATTTTTATGATAATTTAATATAGCATTCAGTGATAATGTAGCGTTCAATTGATCAGTATCCGGATCAGTAGTTCCGGATATTAGAGCGTTCAAACGAACAAACAAACTTTTCATCTTTATTATATTAACACTTTGCCCGCGACTTTGTCCGCGTGAAACTTCTTAAGGACCCCTAATTTTTTAATAATGCAATATAGCCTATGTTACTCAGGGTTAATGTAGCTTTCGATTGGTGAAAGAATTTTTTAAATCGGACCAGTAGTTTTTGAGTTACATCGTAACAAACAAACAAATCTTTCCTCTTTGTAGTTGCATATTAATAAAATAGTATAGATTTAATTATTTCCACTAGCTTCCGTAGCTGAACATTGTATGAACAGCGGCTTACTTGAAGCCAATTAAATGATATTTTTGTAACAGTTTTTCATGTAAACCTAACCACTTTTCCCACAGTCCAGTAGAAGATCATGTAAAGCCAAACTTAAATCTTTTCGATCCGACCTTTTTCGCTTATACCTTCCACCTTTTCAAAACAATAACAATATCCCCGAATATTCTCGAAGCAATAATCCGCCTATAACGAGACAATACGTGAACGTGGCTCAATGTAACAAATGTTTCGAATCTGTTACAGGTACGATACCAGAGATACATCATACGTTTCATTACACGCCCGATTTGTTACATCGCTAAAAGCAGTTACATAGGTAAGGTGTTTTTACGGTATTTATTTAGATTTGGTTGTCATTAACTATTATGGTTTTTGGAACGATTGTAATCATAATCATCATCATCATGTCAACTTTAAGACGCCCACTGATGGGCATAGTCTCCTCCAAGGGGGGTTCAGCCGTAATCGCCATGCTTGGCCGGTGCATGTTGGCGATCGCAGTAGGTGTTATGGTACTCAGAAGGACGCTGCTGCACATCCTCTGGTCAATATCCTTCTGTCGCCTTTTGCGTGGGTGGGTGTTGTAAAAGGCGACATTTATCTACATATGAGGTGGTAATAGTGACTGTTGTTGTTGTTCATTAGTGACATTCAAAGTCAAAGCATTTATTTTAATTGAACTGGTCAAAGAGTTAATTAGTTAGTCATTAAGTTGAAGCTAGTTGCTCATTCCGAAACGTAGGATAGGTCTCTATGGAGAAGACGGAGTAAGAAACTCCAGGGGTACTCTTTTTAATCTAGTTTTTTGAAATTCCTGGTTACATTATTCTTGTTGCTTCTATATGTGAAAACTATGAAGGTAATCTAGCAATACCAAACATTAAAAAGAAGCAAGATAAAGTCCATGGCAGATGAGAGCTCACCAATCTCTACTGACAGCGCCCGTTCATGAACATGACGCGTGAATCAGCACCATTCAGCTCAAATATTTTGAAGGGGACCGAATGATGTGGTCTGATGGTCACGCGCGGGTTCCACGCTTCCATCAGCGAGACATTTGAGTGAGCACGAAGATACTCTCAACCGCCATGCTTATTTATGTCAAACACATATAATTTACTTAATGTCACGTCACTTAATAACATTATTAACGTAATGATAATTTCAAATCAAAGTATGTCAGTTAAAAATAATAATATCGAAGTTAATCGTGTAAATATTACAATATAATTAGTACCACTTATAATCTTTTCAACAAGAAGTCAACAAGAGGTTAAACGTTTTGACAAAATTACTCCAAATGTCCCGGTTGCTTTTCTTCCTTTCTAGCTAACGGTTGCAATTCGGTTTGCCCCACTAGACAGGAGACCGAGGAGGGTTGTGACAATTTTTACTTAAAAGAACATATCTCAGTAAAAAAACTTACTACGACCATGAACTTTTTGCCTAAATGTAGCTCAATCCTTACTCTTTTGAAAGCAATCATCAGAGTCAATGAAAGTAATAAGGATTCTGAGAAAATCCACGAAAATAGAAACTACTCCCTTTGTCACAACTCTCCTAACACCGAGGTAAGTTGTGACAGGTACCAAGGTAAGTTGTGACAGCTGTATATCTAGACTATATTTGAAAGATAAAATACTTTTATAGGAATTATGAACAAACTACACGACTTTTTTGCATAAAAGTACTTTAATTATCAGTTGGTATAATTGTAGGAACTACAGTAACATAACAAGTATTAAATCTTTTGTAAGTAATTATGGCATCATTACGAGATCAGTCGTTTTAAAGTCCGTCAAATATCTTATTCTAATCTGATAAACAATTATGACATACAAATTGCAGCTCACCCCCAGTGCAATCTTCGTGAGACCAGCCTCTGCATTCTAGGCACTGAACCTACTTCTCATTTGATCTGCTACTGCCATAGGATTCAAGGCAGCACAAGCAAAAGCAATAATTTTCTGCGTCTTCTTCGGCATCACCTGCACTTTTCTTGTTAGTCTTCTTCTTGGTTTTTTAGGTTTATTCTTTTCTTCGGTTAAAACACGCTTTTTCACACTTTTTAACTTTCTACTGGCTTCTATGGGGGCTATTTCATCCTTGGTAGGTGTCGGTGAGCACAGCTGATTTGATCTTGCTCCTATTAGGTTGGTTATTTTTTCTTGGTGGAGCTTTTGGCAATGACCTTACTGATTCTGGCGAGAACACATCAGAAGTAGTGGCAAGAGGAATTCGAGCTGTAGACGTGGAGGCAACGGGTTCATTGGCGATATTGCTTGGTAAAGATGAATTGCTAGATGTCGTGGTCAGGTCTGTGGATATAACTGCAATAAGGGCTCTTGTCTCATCGTTTTCAACTGGTCCGATAGTATAGTTTGGCGTAACAAATCTAGCTTCATTGTTTTCTACTGTACTAATTGTAGGATTTGTAATATGGCGTGGGCTGGGCTGTTTTCTACAGTGGCCGTAGTTTCTTGAACACTTGACGATTGCTCTGGTTCTGGATTGGGCAAAATACGATCAGTGACTTAACTAGGCAGGAAATCAGCTTCTCCAAAGATATCTGTATTATTTATTTATTTATTTATTTACACTTCATGCACAAAGGTACAAAGGCGGACTTAATGCCATAACCCGGCCTGTTGGCCTGTTTATTAACAGGCCATGTTCCAGTTGCAGCAAAACCAGCACTCATATTCCTTGCAGTGATCGCCACATCAAATGCTGATTTTGTTATTTTGTTTCTGTTTGTCTTGTCTTACTCTATGGACTTAAGCATAGAAACGTAATTCCATAGTGTAATTATTCGTAGCTCGGCGCCGATTTTTGCTTCTTTGACGTGGTGGTCAAATGATAAGACAGACTTTAATTGCCGAATACTTTTTATGTCAAACTTAGGTACCTAGTAAGAATTGACTAAAATAAACGAACACACATGTAAACATAAGAACATTGCAAAAAGCATTTAAAATAAGCAAACAAAAAATAAACTTAAAAAGGAGAGTTGTGACAGCGTGTCACAACTCTCCTAGGTGCCAAAAATCACGACCAGTACCCCTAGCACGAATATTTGTAGGTTTCGTATCGCAAACGTATCGAGTTCTCGATACGATAACGGAGTATAACGAAAGTAGGAAGCACGAAGCACTTTCGAAATAGTATCGAGAGCTCGATACGATAACGTTGGTGACGTCATACTAACGTAAGTAAAGATGGGCAAAATAGAACGAATGATCTTAAATTGAATGAATGTTTCGTACAGAAACTGGATAATTTAGTGATTTTAGGGCTTTTAAAACTTTAATACTGTTCAATTTATGACGCAATACGAAGAAACTGCAGAAAAAGTTAATATTGAGTTAGATAAATGGTATAATAATTTAACTTATTACTAAAACGTTGTGTTTGGTTTGACTGTATTCCTAAACGAACGACACGGGTGCTCGAAGCTCATTCAAGGTCAACTTTGTTTTAAAGTGAACTTGTGTTTTGTTGTGATTTTGGTGAAAATTTTGAAACTATTTTATTCTGTTAAAATGAGAACCAGCCACCCGCAGTACACCATTATGATAGAATTTATGGAAAAGTAAGTGTATTACATTTAAGATTTTATTGTCTTAAGCAATGTTGATTTTAATAGTGTTTCAATGGGATATTTGGAATATGTTTTTGTAAAGTTTAAAAGAGCTAAAGTTTATTTGTACTTATACTCAAGTCAAATAAAGAATTAGGCTAGTCATGTGAAATAGGTATGTAAAAACAAAGTATTGTCAATTATGTCAGTATAAAATAGGAAGATAACATACTTACTATTATTATAATCAATCGCGCTTCAAGATAATAGTACAATGCACTACGTCGTGGGGTGCTTCTTCTGAACATTTTCTAACAAAATATATCCACACAATCACTTAAATTATAATTTTATACTTAAAATAAACTCCGACGAAAGTTTTCTCACTGTCAAATTTACAGTGAATAAACATTCGTGAAACTCGCAAGCCAGCCTTCGACAATTACGATACTATCCGTCATTTTATGCCTTCGTGCTAGCTATCTTCATACAAACGGCTCAAGTTACCTTACGAATTCGATACGATGACGATACGAAACTTACATGTATTTGTTCGTGCTCTTAAAATTAGTTTAATTTACGGACACCAGAGGCGCTGTTCAAGTTTCCATACTAAATGCTTACGTTGACGATACGAATGTTTTTTCGATAGTGATTCGTGCTAGGGGTACAGTACCCCTAGCACGAATATTTGTAGGTTTCGTATCGCAAACGTATCGAGTTCTCGATACGATAACGGAGTACAACGAAAGTAGGAAGCACGAAACACTTTCGAAATAGTATCGAGAGCTCGATACGATAACGTTGGTGACGTCATACTAACGTAAGTAAAGATGGGCAAAATAGAACGAATGATCTTAAATTGAATGAATGTTTCGTACAGAAACTGGATAATTTAGTGATTTTAGGGCTTTTAAAACTTTAATACTGTTCAATTTATGACGCAATACGAAGAAACTGCAGAAAAAGTTAATATTGAGTTAGATAAATGGTATAATAATTTAACTTATTACTAAAACGTTGTGTTTGGTTTGACTGTATTCCTAAACGAACGACGAGTGCTCGAAGCAGTCGAACCTCATTCAAGGTCAACTTTGTTTTAAAGTGAACTTGTGTTTTGTTGTGATTTTGGTGAAAATTTTGAAACTATTTTATTCTGTTAAAATGAGAACCAGCCACCCGCAGTACACCATTATGATAGAATTTATGGAAAAGTAAGTGTATTACATTTAAGATTTTATTGTCTTAAGCAATGTTGATTTTAATAGTGTTTCAATGGGATATTTGGAATATGTTTTTGTAAAGTTTATAAGAGCTAAAGTTTATTTGTACTTATACTCAAGGCAAATAAAGAATTAGGCTAGTCATGTGAAATAGGTATGTAAAAACAAAGTATTGTCAATTATGTCAGTATAAAATAGAAAGATAACATACTTACTATTATTATAATCAATCGCGCTGCAAGATAATAGTACAATGCACTACGTCGTGGGGTGCTTCTTCTGAACATTTTCTAACCAAATATATCCACACAATCACTTAAATTATAATTTTATACTTAAAATAAACTCCGACGAAAGTTTTCTCACTGTCAAATTTACAGTGAATAAACATTCGTGAAACTCGCAAGCCAGCCTTCGACAATTACGATACTATCCGTCATTTTATGCCTTCGTGCTAGCTATCTTCATACAAACGGCTCAAGTTACCTTACGAATTCGATACGATGACGATACGAAACTTACATGTATTTGTTCGTGCTCTTAAAATTAGTTTAATTTACGGACACCAGAGGCGCTGTTCAAGTTTCCATACTAAATGCTTACGTTGGCGATACGAATGTTTTTTCGATAGTGATTCGTGCTAGGGGTACAGGTCAGAATAATAATTCGTAATTTCGAAACAAGATGCAAACACAGCAAGACAATGCCACACTTTGAAACTTCAAAAACCACACAATATAAGCAAAAATAGAATAATACCGTGAATTTAATATGTCACGATATAAATTCAATCAAAATTTTGATAAAAAACATACTTTTCGGTTTTTTTCCCATGCAGGCGTCGTATTTACGCAACCGCTTGTCGTGTGCCTCTGACGCGTACTGCGTCAAGTAGCGCGTCGCTAAAGAAACAATCGTGCGCAGTTACCAGATCGCTCGCGGTCATAGGTTCCTAAAAATCGTCTTTGTCACAACTCTCCTCTGTCACAACTCACCTCGGTCTCCCTATGTTATCGGCTTAAGTATTACTGATATTGGCATTTTATTGAGCATGTAACGTCAGCAGCCCATCTGCGTTTATATTTATATTCTTTGGAAACGTTTTCTGAATTGATCTAACATTGATGTGGATGAAATCTTTCGGGAGATGAGTATCATAGTATCTTTGCTACTTTTATATGTAGGTATTATTGCTATTATGTATAGTAAAGTCGACTTTTAAAAACAATATTTCTGACTGTAACTATAATAGTTTTAAAATGAACGATTACAAAAAGAAAAGCAATTCTAAATACACAATCTCTTAAAATTCAAATATATTCAAACATGATTTCGAGCCGTGTAGTGACGGCCGCGAGTAGCACCACCCCAAGGCGACAGAGGGATATTGACCAGAGGATGGGCAGCAGCGTCCCTCTGAGTATCATAACACCTACTGCGATCGCCAACATACATCGGCCAAGCATTAGCGATAACGGCTGAAACTCTCCTTGGGGGACACCTATGCCCAGCAGTTGGCGTCTTAAGGTTGACTGATGATGATGATGATTCTTACATGATTGTCGTTTTAAATATTATTTGTAAAACATCTAGCTCTGCCTGTATCTTCTAGATTTTAATAGGCGGGTTTTTACCTAAATTTTTATTAGTGACAGACGTATCCTATCTGATATCTTTTGTTTTTAACCGGCTTCAAAAAGGAGGAGGTTATCAATTCGGATGTTTCTATTTTTTTTTTATTTTATGTGTGTTCGGGCAGACGGATTCGCAAAATTCTTTTTTGTTCGAAAAGGGTTTATTCCGAAATGGTCCCATAAAAATTTTACTAAAATTGATCCAGCCCTTTTTGAGAAAATCAACAAAATCCCAAAAAAAAATACTTGATGACGTTTTAGTTTCTTCAATCTTTGGAGGACTTACAATCTCTTTTAAGTGTGTCGCCGTTTCTCAATGGATTCGAATGCTAAGGCAATACTAAAAAGCTAAAAAAAAAAAAAAAAAAAAAGAAACCGCCTTCAAAAACTAAAAAGTGATAAATAACTTTAGCTCAGAACACACATTACTTTACTTTCGGAAGTCGATGGAGGTGGCTTTGTGTTTGTTGTTTTGTTGTCAGCTGTCTGACACCCATAGTACAGGGTCTCCCTAGTTTGGGGTCAGATGGCCGTGTGTGAAATGTCCTCACATATTATTATTATTATTGCCACCGACTTCCGAAAGTAAGTAAGAAAAAACTTTTGTAATGTGTGTTCTGTGCTAAAGTTATGTATCACTTTTTAGTTATTGAAGGCGGTTTCTTTTTTTTTTTTAACTTTTATTAATCAATACTTAATATTACAAAAACACAAAAATAAGTTTGTTTGTTTGTAACGTTTTCACGGGTAAACTACTGAAACGATTTTATCGATATTTGGCACAAACTAAGCTTGAAACCCACGAAAGCACAAATAAGCAGAATCATCTCATAATACTCTTTTATTTATGTATCTTATATAATTATGTGATATACCAGATATACATATAATTATGTGAAGTATATATTCGTAAGTTTATCTCTTTTTAACTTTTTTAATACTTTTTTCTTAAGCACCTGCCATGTTATCTCTTCACCACCCTTGGTTGACTGATAGAGAATGCCTAAGGCGTTAAGTCCGCCTTTGTACCTTTGTGCATGAAGTATTAATAAATAAATAATAGTCTACTTTTGTCTGAACGTGCGATAAACGACATTGTTGTAAAAAAAACGCTAGTTTTCATATAACTTTCTTAAACAGAATTGAAAAAAATAATATTTCACAATAATACACTCGGCGTCACAAAAATCGCACCTTTTCGAAAATAAGTTTAAAACATGTCCCGCCAGTAACGAATACATTAAACCCAATTAATATTGGTATCAATTAAAAGTATGTTTAACGACCTTTAAATTAACAACAGTTAGAATTCCTAAACACAACAGATCTCATTAGCACGTAACGTTAAAAAAAATGTTGTCAAAATACGCATTACAACGGCCACTAATTGCACCTCCCTACAAGGGTATAAAACGGGCGACCCGGGTTAAATGTGGGTCATTCGCTATTCAACCTTTGAAGTGAACACACGTGAACAGCTACAGCAAGAAAAATACCCCAGAAGATGGATACCACTGTAGATGAAGCCGCTCAAGTCATTGCACTACTGCAATCAGGGATGCGGCAATGTGATGTTGTTCGGCAACTGAACTTGAGTCGTTTTGCCGTTCGACTAGTGTTCCAACGTTTCCAAGAGACTGGTGGCTATATCCGAAGACGTGGATCTGGAAGACAACGGTGCACATCCGAAAGAGACGATCGCTTCATTGTTTCGACGTCTTTACGTAATCGGTTCTCCAATGCTGTTGAGCTGCAACAACAACTGCGATCAGCTCGCAGAACTTCTGTAAGCGTCTCCACGATTAGAAGAAGAATGCGGGAGAAGAAAATTGCAGCTCATAGGGCTGCTACAGGGCCCAAATTGACTGCACAGCATAGGAGAGACCGGTTGCAATTTGCCCGTGACCATGTGGATTGGACAATAGACCAATGGAGGGCTGTGCTCTTCTCGGATGAGACGAGGGTGTGTCTTTTCTGCAACGACAGGCGTCGAAGAGTGTATAGGAGGCAAGGGGAACGATTCGCACAAGCCTGTATTCAAGAGACAGTGGAATACGGGGGTGGCTCGTGCATGTTCTGGGGCGGCATGTCAATCGACGGTAAAACGAACCTTGTGTGTGTTTCTCGGACTGGAAGTGCTCGCGGGCAAGGGTCGCTGACTACTGCTCGGTACATAACAGAGATCTTAGAGGAGCAGGTTGTCCCTTATGCGGGTTTTGTTGGCAGTGGGTTCACGTTAATGCACGATAACGCCCGTTGTCACACCGCTTTAATTGTAAGAGACTACCTGCAAGAAGTTGGCTTACCTGTTATGCGCTGGCCGGCGCGAAGTCCAGACCTGAACCCTATTGAGCACCTTTGGGATGAACTGAAACGGCGAGTACGGGCACGAAATCCTGCCCCTACCACTCTCCAAGACCTTCAAGATGCCGTCGTTGCAGAATGGGACAACATTCCACAAGAGACTGTTGTCACATTAATAAGGTCCATGAGAGAACGCATGGAAGCAGTCATCAGGGCTAGGGGGGGTAACACTAGGTTTTAAGTTAGTTTTAAGGACTTTGTTGTAATTTTTGCTGATAAAATAAAATTTAACTTTTTAATCATTTGCATTAGCTTGCTTTTTTTTATTCCCTGGTAAACAAAAAACCAAATCCATTGATTTATTCTGAAATTTAAATAAATTGCCTTTCCAATTATACCTTATAGTCATATGTATACCATTGATTAATAGGGTTAAAATGACTTTGAAGGGAATTCTTAAAGAGGTGCGATTTTTGTGACGCCGAGTGTATTATAGGTAGTAAATATGTATTCTTGCATCAAGATAAAGGTCAAATATGCACTAGCGAATGGCATGTACGTGTGGTGAGTCACTGAACCTACTTAGATATTTGATCTTTTATTGGAGGTTGAGGAGGTAAGGTAAGGGATTTTGACGCGAGTTCGATACTTACACGGTCTGTAGGTCATACAAATATTTGTATAACCTACAGATAGTTGTTCTGGGTCTGGCTGTTTGTGTATGAGAGTTGACGTTTGTAAATGCAGTTACGGTTCAGGAGAAGTTCCTAGTGTGGAGCAACGATTATAAAAAAAGAAACAAAAAAAAAATGATGGAAAGTAATGCTGCAATACCAAAGTTTTGTTTAATATTTAATCCTCTCCTGTTCACTCAGTTCCCCAGCATGGTCACTGCGGTACCCATAGGTACAGACGCCAGTACATCAAGTCATACCAAACTGACAAATTTTCCCAATTGAATAATTATGAACCTTATCTTTTTGTAAGATCATCATCTGCCTAGCCTTTTTCCAAATTATGTTTGGGTCGGTTTCCAGTCTAACCGGATGCAGCTGAATACCAGTGTGTTACATGGAGCGACTGCCTATCGGACCTCCACAACCCAGTTACTAGGTAACACTATACCCCTTCGTAAGACTGGTTGTCAGACTTTCTGGCTTCTGACTACCCATAACGACTGCCAAAGATCTACAAATGACGGCCGGGACCAACGGCTTTACGTGCTTTCCAAAGCATGAACAAAACTCGGTATGCAAGGGATAGTCACCCATCCATAGGCCGACCGCGGCTAGCGTAGCTTAACCTTTGACCGATCGATCTGTACGGCTTTAACTTAGCCACGAGCTAGTCCTTTTTTAGTAGTTAGTCCTTATCTTTTTGTAATAAAGTTGAAAATCTATCAAAGATATTTGACAGATTGTTGTAGATTGATGTGCTGGCATCTGTACCATGCCATTTCAACATTCTAGTAGGAGGGTTCTAATATAAATATTGATACGTCGTGCAGGGTGCTGTCCTGGTACCATTGTTACATTTCCTTAGACTTATTGTGCTCGTGAGACCTGTCACTAATTGTGTATACCTTCTTGAAAATATTTATTATGTATAAGGTACTGTTTATTATACAATTGTTCAAGATACAGACGTCAAAGATTGTTTTTCTTTAAAATGCCTATTGCAAGATGCAACGCAATTATGCAAGCATTGTGCAAGCTAAAAATGGTGATGTTCGCTCTATTCGAGCAGAAATTAAAATTGCAGAAGAATCCAAATTGCACTAACATTATCTTAAAAAGGATAATGGATCAGTCTTCGAAAATGTTGCCAAGATAAAAAAAAACATCGGGATCATAAACTTTGGCTAAATCGTCCAGTGTTGTTATATATAACCTGATCAAAATAAATAATAATAAGAGCACAACACAAACCTGCTAAAACTTTCTCATTCACACCTATGTGTAATGGTGTCTCTATATTATGCGGTAGGTAATGAAACTGCTGGGCGCAAAAAATCCCGCCATTATTGCATACTAGCGCCATTGTCTTTTTGTGGCATTATTCAGAAACACCGTACCGCATAATGGCTATGTAGGAAGGTGGTATTTTTTTTCAAACTGACTTAAAATACTAGTATGTTCAGAAATTCAGGATTTTGCAGTAGTAGCAAAACTAAAAAAGGAGGGCGATTCTATTTACTTTTGCATTCAAATCTCGGTCTTGATCCGTCAAGAAAAATGCCTCCATTTACCTAAATTTTTGGCCAGATTTTAATATTGATTGTAGCTGAGATGAGATCCCGACTAGATTTTGAACGATTTTAACTAAGAGAATTGATCTTTTGGTCCAAAATATAGAATCGAGTCCGTCTAGTAATAAAGTCGTCGGTTTAGTAATAAAAATCCTTTGAGTATCTAACACCACCGTAGTATTTCTAGACTTTGCATTTTTAGCCAAACAAAACAACCCAGGTCTTAAGGTGAAAGCGCTAGGGTATTTCTTTTTTGGTTTATTAGCTTTGTGCGGCTGTGGGTGGTATCACTGCGACCAGAGCTGGTCTATTGTAATCGCCGCATGTGTTGGTTAGAGATCGCCACCAAACCTTGCAGCTGTGATGAACTGCAGGATCTGCTTTGGGGCGATCTTCATTAATTCATCCGGGCTTAACAGGTATTTGCCCAGATGTTTTTTGCGTGTGTTCATTAGTGCTCCGCATTCCCCCAGAAGGTGAAGTTGCGTTTCATCAGCCTCATTACAGCGTCTGCAGGTTTGCGTATCACTTAACCCCAGCTGGAACATGTGCTTGTTTAAGCAGCAATTGTTTACTAGCAATTGGTTACCCTAGCGCTTAGAGCCACTACAGGAGTGGGTAGAGTGGGTAGCCCGCGAAGTACAAATATTCTTACGTTTTATGCAATTTTTAGCTCAGTGTCTAGGTTAATGGTAAAAAAATAATAATCGCGGAAGTAACACACGAGGCAATCTGAATTAGGGTCGCGTCTCTCTAGAATATGCCGTCAACCAGAACAATCCCGAGATGATGTGTATGTGCTGGCTTTGTGAAACCAGTATTGTGGTGTATCGGGTCCTTTGGTACGCAAGTTTACTCAGTGTTCTAGCTTAAGGCGTAGATCAAAATGCACGTGTTTTGCAAACACTGCAGGTTAATAAAACATAAAAACATACATGTCGAATTTTATATTTCCTGACATAGAGATGTTATGAGAATGAGTTGTATCTACTTAAACAAGTTGTGCTTAGTTAGAAATTATAAAATATGTATGTTTAGGTTAAGGTATTCATCTATGGGTATGTAGTACTATTAAGTATTCTGTGCTATGGGCCTATGCAGCCTGAAATAAATTAATTATTTTTATTATTAGGTATTATTATTAGCACACTCCAAGTAATGTTATGAATCCTCAATGTAATAAGGGGAGATCTTATTGCTTCATCATCATCTCAACCTTTAGAAGCCTACTATTGGGCATAAGTCTTCTCCAAAGACCTCCACCTGTGTTGGTCCCGGGCCGCGTTCATCCGGCGGTTTGAACCAGGTCGTCGGTCCACCTTGTGAGAGGCCTGCCGAAACTGACCTTTGTGCCTCATCGGTCTTCGGCTCTACGGGCAGCACAATCTTATAGCTTATTGAGCATCAATAATATTTCTCCTGAATTGAGGATCAAAACCTTGTGACCCACGAGACATTAATTTTAAATCAAATTAGACTTTATATAAAGTCCTCTTTGAGACAGTTTTCTATGAGACACGCGTGTACGTAATTTAAACCTGACAACTTTATAAACAACGTGTTCTATGCTTAAATGTGTGTTAAGTTTTTAGAAAATACAAAGCTTTTCATGTTGCTCTCCGCATAATACCGCAAGCATACGATATATAGCGTTCCTTTGTGATACTCACGTTCCAAGGTACTAACTCATTCTGCAAGTAACGTTATATGAAAATATAAAGCTTCACTAATTAACGCATTACAGGTTCATACTTTCCTAAAGGTATTTCTCGATTCAATTAATATTCCGTGCAAGATGCAACATGGCGCCTTGTTCAAGGAACACGGGTGTGCCGCCCAGGATTGCCACGTCTTTCTGCTAGCACGTACTATAGTAATTACTTAAAGTAATTGTTACACTTATTACATGTGCTTTTAACAACTTAATACGTGTACAGAGGCCAACACACCAAGCTACAACAATCTGTCAAATTTCTTTGATAGATTTTCATCTTTATTACAAAAAGTTAAGGTTCATATTCAATTGGTTAAATCTGACAGTTTGGTATGACTTGATGTGATGGCGTCTGTACAGTCAACAGCAAAAGGAGATTATCAAAATCAGAAATTCAATACTAATGAACGGAGTTCGCGTCGGAACTGTGTGGCGTCGAAGTGATTACAAAGTATGTGTGTGACAATCACATACTTTAAATAAATAAACTAGTAATAAATTATATAAATTAGTGTTAGTAAATTAGTATTGAATTTCTGATTTTGTTCATCTACTTTTGCTGTTGACTGTACATTACAACTACTTGTTTTACAAATAACTTAACTATCATCATCATCACTACATAGGTATTATAAATTAAAGCTGAGTGAGTGTTCGTTTAGAATAATATCCGAAACAGCTGGTCCAATTCTGAAAAAGCTTTCGTTTGGTTACGATATCTCTGAATGCCATAAATACAAATGTTACTTAGTATGCACTTAGCACTCTGACAAAACTTAAAACGAAGTTTTCTCCACTCAACCAAATAATGGAGTCTGACTAACCGAGAAATAACACTAACCCAAACTGGTGACATGGCAGTTCCTCTTAGCATCCACATTTATATTTATTCCATCATCATAAATTACCAGTTCCACCAGAAATTCCTTACAATATAAGTACTACACAAAATATCGCCTTGGTATACGCATCCGTCTGTTTATTCCCGCGAGACAGCACAACGGCACTACGGCACTACAGCCTGGCTTTGTAACGTATCTAGTTATTTATGCCCCTTTCAGCATCCTTCGAAGATGCACTTTTAAACCAGTCGTGTATCGAAGTTTTGTAGTCGTGTTTAATATCATATTACTAGCTCGAAGCATCCGTGCCGCTATGCGCCGCAGAATAACTAATTTTGTGGTGTTCTGTTGCGGATTTTATGAAAATTATGTTCATAGCAGTTTTAGGTCATGATATTAACGGGTAGATGTTAGTGGGCTTACTGTTTCTTTCCTTATTTTTGACTGATTCAAATACAAAGGTTTCAGTTTCAACCATGGTTTCTGTTAGAGCTACATCGTCACATCCAGTCGATCCAGATGGCTGTGCTTTGAGGAGAGCCCATTCCAGCAGCTGACTAAAAACTGTTGTTATTTTTCCGTCACTATACCCTGTTCACAATAAGAACCTTTTTTACAGTCCGTTCAACCGATTTTGACTTATATTGCGTTGGTGGCATGACAAATGGCAACTGCAGTAAACAGTTGTTATTGTAACCACTTTTTTGCCTCTAATGTCATCCTTAAGCTTACGGAATAGAAGTCAAAATCGGTTGAAGGGACTGTAAAAAAGGTTTATGTCTAATCTTATTGTGAACAGGGTATAGCATTATGTTAGCCTTGCCTGACAGCGGCAAGAAACGTTAGCATGCATGAAAGTGAAAGGTCGAAATAGTGGAGACCGGTGCATTTATTAACTATACGCAAAGTTTTTTGAAAACGTTGTATCTTATCAACTATTCATTTAATTAAATCTCAAAAATGTTTGCGAAATGAGATGTTGTTGCAACGACTCCGGATGGTGAACGAAGTGCATTATGCGAGAATACAGACGGCTTCAGACTTGCTCTGTTTACTTAATGATCTGTTTAGCATTGCTTATTCAACTTACAAGTTTCTGGTATGAACTTATTACTAATTGCTATACGTACCTAAATATTGACTATAAAGTTTCTTGAAGGAGATCCTGCAATACCTATAAATGTTATAATGTTTATCCAGAGAACTTTCATCAGTAGCAAGCAAGCCTATTAATATATTGAAGAAAAAAAAGGTATTTTGTGTGCATTTATTGTTTTATTTCTTTTTAATTTTCACAGTTTATTTATTTCATGAATATTGTACAATATTTACACGTATATACAAAAGAGAAAAACCTATAACTATTAAATTTAAAAACTATAGTGATGCATCCTAAAATTCTTTATATTCGCCGTCGTCTGGGATTGAGCCCAAGAGACTGGCGGCATTGCCACGTTGAATGGCAATGCTGAACCTAAGTTTAATTATACATATGGGACAAACATATTGCTTGCCTGTAATATATAATGTAAAGGGATAAAATCCCTGTTTATTTTTAAATCTAAGCGCGCCCTTCTTGGTTGGTATCTCACTCAACCTTATTCATGGCGGTAACTGACGGATGGCGGTCTGATGGATGGCTGTCATAAAATATAACAAATAATGAAAACATTTAATATTTTAATTTGCACTTTTTAAAAGGGAATCGACAAAACGTATAATAAACTTGAAATGTCGTTTCTTTGATTTTCAGAGCAACACATTTTTATTTTGCGGTTCCAAAATAACCGTACTTATAGTGAACTGAAATAAAACATCCGTTCACTGCGTACATAAGACTAATTGTCTTATATATATATAAAATCCAACCAAGCCAGAGTGGGTAAGTGAACTCTTTCCTCGTGTTCCAAAGAAGGTAGAAACGTGGGCTCTGATCATCACAGCTGTTTCTCAACTTAACACCCTACTGCGTACTCGTAAATATAGCACAATATCTCACTTGGAACAGTCTTAAATGATTAGAAAATTAAAACTTTTTTTGTATCACCGTATGCAGTTCCCGCTTACCTCAACGAAAGATTTAGAATGTACTGAATTTAGTTTTAATAAATAGCTTTTTAGTCTAGTTACATGTTATCAGGTTATCAGGCTTCTAGGTCGCAACTCCATTTAATTTTTAGCACTAGGTACTCAGAACGTGACTGCCACAATCACCCGGATCTGATTCGCCAATTTTGGTCGCTTAAACACTAATTTGTGACCATTTTCATCTCATTATTTATTTTTTTACAATGTCAAATGATTGACCATTTACGGGTTTCAAGGTTATTTCGCAAATAAAAGAAATGAAAACCAAAGTTTACTGGGTTGTAAACGTGGCTGTAAACGTGTTGCTGAAAGTAGGCAACTTTTGCTGAATGAATAGTTTACTGACTGTAGATCCAGCCTATGGTAGACCAAGGACGAATCCAGTCTGCAGTCAGAAGCATCACCATTTACTTAATTGCAATCCATACTTCCGTACTTTATATCCATACTCCATACTTTATTTAATATTATAAATGCGAAAGTAACTCTGTCTGTTACGCTTTCACCATGAAATGACTGAACCGATTTTGATGAAATTTGGAATGAAGATAGCTTGAACCCAGGGGAAGGACATAGGCTACTTTTTAAACCGCGACTTCGCCTGCATCCGCGATAACCGACATTCACGCAGACGAGGTCGCGGGTAACAGCCAGCTTATTTTATACAACCATCACAATTCACAAAGTATTGGTATTAGGAGTATTAAAAGTTGAAAGTCGTTTTAAATGGGTTAAACCGACCTCCAGTCGAAACTTACAAAAGTTGGTACATGCATTACAGCTGCAGGGTGATCTTAAGATAGCATCTGCGATATGAGACGGGTTCCGCTGAAAAATGCGATGTTTCACCGGGATAATGTCGGCTGCAGGCTACTGTGTTAGTGCATTAGTGTAATGGAACCTACGAGCTCTGGGTTAGGAGTAGGGCTGTCTGTTGTCTAATGTTTGGTAGTTCACGACAGTATTCGTAAGACCTCTCAAATCATTTATTCCAATTAAACTATTAAAAGGCACTTAAAAAAAAATAATCTAGTTGCCCCTTCCAAAAGGTAGTTTCGGATTGAGAAGAGTGCATTAAACTCTATACTTACTATTTAAAATAATTGATACCATTATTTTGTATAATTACACTAATGATATAATTATCACTATTTAAGAGTAGGTATGTACAAAATATTACAAATTAAGACATGGCAGCTAAGCTATGTTCATAGATACATCAGTGTTGACATATTTACAAAGATTGAAACTGAAGACGACCACTCCTTTAATTTCAAGAAACAATAAAATAGTTTATGAACCAAAGTATAATCTATAAAATCAAAAAGAAAAAAATAATAAATATTACTAACATAAATGGCCGAAAAAAGAAATGTAACATTATAAAAGTTCTCAGCCTTAGCGCTTGTAACACAGTCGAGATAACCTCCAACGAATAACCTGAAATTTATAGATAAGTACTTTAGATTGTTATTATTTCTGCATATATTTATTTCTGTCACCGCGCGAAATTAGCGTGTTCTTCGATGCAATTTCCAGGGACTGTATGTCTATTCTGTTACAATCTCCCTCGGTGAACACCTAGATGAAGTGAGCTGTCATCCATCCGTCTTCTTTGTCAATCCCTAGCTTCAGGACGGATGACAGCTCACTTCACCTAGGTGTTCACCGATATATATGGGAGTGTATTCTTTGGCAGAAAGAACGCAATATTATGTTGGATAGTGTTCAGGCTACATCCGGAGCAGTTTATTATGCGGGCCGTGCGTTCAAGCGATTTTGCCATACCTATTATTGGAATCAAATTTATTGTAACAGCTCACTTTTTAGGGCCCATTAATTATGTCAATTATAATCCGTGGTGCTTAGCAACTGGGTTTCTCCCAGTTGTAAACTAACTTGTCCCTTTGTGCCTATTGGCCTAGTTCTGTTCTGTCTCCTGCTTGATTTGGAGGGAAGTGGAAAATATGTTTTTCTTACTCCTCCGCTGTTCTTTTCTGATTAATTTCGTTGCGGGATCCAAGACAGTTGAATCGTTTCTCTGGGACTCGTCGAGCTTCATTGCTCTGGCGCTTTTCTGGTGGTCGCCACTGTTGAATCTGGCTTACAGGAGTTACAGTGGTTAGGGAATAGTGTGGCGGGCTTGTCCCATATAAAAAAAAAAACAAAAAAAAAAGGTGTTCACCGAGGGAGATTGTAACAGAATAGCACTGCTGTTCGTAGGGTTAGCAATCACGTCGTCTCTTCTCATGGTATCCTCTCACCTGATGTTTTGCGGGTCCTTTGTAGACAGCCCTGATATAATATAATTCTCCTGTATGCAGCCACTGTTCTTGGATTGCGTTTGTTGAGTATAAAGCTTTTTAAGTGGTATGTTTCTTGAATGTTTGTGATTTATTTGTTACGACCTTCGTGGTTACGACTATCATAAGAGTAGAGTGGCTCATCTGGTTCTTAGACGTGCTTACTTGTATGTCTACTTGTCTGAGACTGGTTTCGATACTGATGGGTAATGTTGTCTGTATTTCTGCAATAAACATTCTTTTTTCCTTTCAAATTAGGCGTTTTTGTGTTGGTGGTATTATTAATGTTAACGAAAAAAAGATAATGAGATGAGAAGTATTTTTGCTGACACAATCACGTGTAACTATAGCCTACATTTATCGCTTTGGTGACGTTAATATGCTCATATATGAGTAGCTACTAGATTATTTATTTATGGATGTACCGTGAGAATGCAATATTACTTATTTCCTATTAAATTACATATTACTGATTGTGCTACATTAGTCAATCTATTAAACAACACTTTCACTATATTACTTAAAAACTATTGTATCGTTACCAAACATTGAGAATGCAAGCAATAATTAGTCAATTAAACGAACAGTCCGAAAAACTGTCCAACCGAAATAATTAATGAACCGGAACGTGTTAACACTGCCACAGAATAAATAGTTAAGCACAGAAGTACAACTCCAATAAATGTCATTAAGACGGTGTTCAAAAACGGCAAGGCAAGGTATTTTTATGTTGACGTTAGTTGGCTTGTTTGTCATTGTTATGACATTTAACATCTATGTGCTTTCTTAAGATTTAATTGTGGATATTTTTGGAATGTTTCATTGATTTATTACCTATAATATACGGAAATAAATAACTAAGTAAACATTGTCATTCTTTTTCTTTTTATAACTTATATAAATCATTTATTGTTAAAGTACTTAATTATTTGAATTTGAAATTAAGAATCATATATTTGTACGCCTAATGGCAAAGCATAGACACTGTATAACTCTACCTGTTTACATATAAAGATTTTGATTCTTACCGGAATGATTTTGATTGAAATCTGGAAAATAAAATCAAATATTCAGCCAGAAAACTAAGCCAATATATAAGTAGATTGATGTGTTTGTAAATTTTGTTCAAAAGTATTGATGGCGTGTGAAAAAGAACTTCTGCGTTTTTTTTATCACCGGCTCTGTGGAACTACGGAATGAATGTTTTATTTATTTATAGTGAAAATTTATTCAATCAGCTTTTCCGTCCCGCGTGCACTTTATATTGTATTTTATTGTTATTTTGTGTTAACCTTATTATTTGCAGTGTTAAAAACATTTGGGTCACTGTCGAGTTCAACCTCGGGATTAAGCTAAGATGAGACTGTCTAATCAAAAGGTCCTTAAAAGGTAGTCCTTAGGTAAATCAGAAAGCTGATAAGGGATTCTCAGTAATGTTCAGAAGGCATTATCGCTAGAAAGATTGATATTAGAGGTTATATTTTTATCAGAGTGGAATTTTATTTTCTAAACTATGTGTGCCTTAAATATAGATATACCTATACAACATGTTAATTAACGAAAAGCGTTTCCTTTAGCGGGTAATACAGCGTCGTCCATACATACTAAAAAAAGTAATTATATCCATAATAAAAAAGATTTATTTTATAAAATGTCATATAAAATTGGAAACGTAAACGACAACACTACATTATGGATGTTTTTTTTTATGCTGATCATTTTTTTTTATCTTTTGATGAGGTAGATTGACTAGTTTAAGGGAACGCCCTCTATTCTTTAACTTACTGTATTATTACTAGCACTTTACCTGCGATTTCATCAGCGTGAATATTCTTACGAACTTCTATTTTTTTAATAACAAATTATCACCCAGGGATACCGTACAAAAAAAATCAGACCTTTTCTCTTTACAATATTAGTTTTGGAATGTTAATAGTAAATATTTGCCAGGTATTCATCATTTCAGCCGAAAGACGTCCACTGCTGGCCATAGGTCTCCCCGAGGGTTTTGCCATAATCACCACACTTGGCAGGCGGTTTGGCGATCGCAGTATGGTTGTTACAAAGGCACAGAGAACGCTGCTGCCCATTCTCTGGTAAGTCCCTTAGTCGCCTCTTACTACACCCACGGGAAGATATGGGATGGTGTTATTCTTTACGTCCGACACCACACGGACTACCTACCTTGCCAGGTATTATTAGTATTGAAACTTAATAATTACGCGCGTTTAGCGAAGTGGACTAAAGTAGAATAGGTCTTGAGTCAATGAAAATCCTTGTAACTCTTGAAAGAGATTGTACTGTTACCTGTTTAAAAAACGAACCTTGGTGATTGAATAACATACAAAAATATAATTGATTGCCTACTTGACAAAATAATAACTTAGTATATTAAATTCAACAAATGTTCTTTTGTCAAAAGCAAATCAATATCATTTCAGTGAAGTGCACTCACAAATGATTTCGCAGGTCGTTATATTGAAATGTCAACAACAACAATTATTTGGCATGATGTCACTAAATAGATAGATACAAAGGCACAGTTTGCACAAAATGCCCGGGTGACATTTGCATCAGTTCTTTTCTTACTTTTTACCGAATTAAAAAAAAGGAAGTGATTATCAAGTTTCAGTTGTATCTTTTAAGTACTTTATTTAAAAACCAATTTGGTTTTCTTTTTTTAAGGATATTCCTACTTTTAGATTGGTCCCATAGAAATTTTATCAAAATCGTTTCAGTAGATTAGATTTTAAATCTAAGTTACTGAAAAAGAAATGTCTTCCAAGTATATCATAATAAACGGAATTGTGTATTTTTGCTTTCCTGTGGGTTTTTAATGTTACCGTTTCCTAATTGATTTGGATGATAAGAAGTAGGCACTAAAAAGTGAAAAATAATAATACAAAACCACACACAGAACCAAAGGCCGTCTTCTGAAATTAAAGTTGTTTTTACTTTGTAACTTTTGAAAGTGACAGCCAGTTTATCATATAGAGACATGATAAACTGGCTATCACCTCTGGAAACGCTTTGCTTTATGAAAAATCCTTCATCTGCAATAAATTTTGCTGGAATCATGATAATCATTACCACTTTTTGCATTAACGTTTTTAACCGACTTCTTCTATCTTCAATTTAACGCCTACTTACCTGATACCTTATTATTCATTAGTGTAGGTGAGCCTTCTGTTGACTCTGTGCTGTGCTGCTAAATATGTCGCTATAACCCTCTAGTATTCCTCTTTATATAATTCGCAACACCGGTGGTGGGTACTTTTGATCTCCGTCACCAGATAACAATGAGCCGTGCGGTTCTGTTGTCCAAATGCAGCGGCAGGGTTCACACACATGAATTTATTGAAATATGTATCTCAAAGTCATCATATTTCATTTAAATAAAATGTATGATTCATACTGAGGGGCCCGTGGCTAGGTAAAAGCTGTCCGGGTTGAAAGCTCACGGTTAAGTTACGCTTGCCGAGGTCTGCCAGTGGATGGGTGATCTGGATGGTCACCCATCCCCGGACCGATTCTCTCTTCGTATAGAAATATTTCCGTGCCTTGGAAAACACTTAATGCCGTTGGTCCCGGCTGTCATTTGTAGATTTGACAGTTGTTATAGATAGTCAGAAGCCAGAAAGTCTGACAACCAGTCTTACCAAGGTTACCAGGTTAGACAGGCAGTCTCTCTTTGTAAAACCCTTGTATTCAGTTGCATCCAGTTAGAGGCAGCTGTCTAGGCTGGTTCAGATGATGAGTCATACTGAAATATGCCAGTAAAGGGATCTCTCTACACTGAAGTGACAGCAGCAAATATTTTGAATGGTTTCTGTCATAATATAGAAGATCATTAACAATAGAAAGAAAGAAAGAAAAAGCCTTTATTGGCCCGCACAGGACAAAACACAAAAAAAAAAATACCAAGATTGAATTATTATTATAAAATAAAAAGAAAAAAATAAGAAACGAAATTGGTCCTGTACGATGCCAAAAGGCCTCTATCTCAGCATGGTGCTGTAACATTTAAAAAACGTCACAGCGCTGATTATAATAGGACTTAGTTTATTGACGTACCTTGGAATACTGTGTGTTTTATAAGGCGATAGATGGGTAGATATGTATCATGTATTATAAGCTCGGTTTACGTTGCAATGCAGGTTCCTAATCGCTTGCATCCAACTAAAATTCGTGCAATGTACACCGCGAAATTCGTAGAGGCAACCCTACACAGATACCGGCCAATTATCGGCCAGGCTTTTCATCGCGCGACTATCGCGAATTTATTTCGCGCGGAAACGATTGCCCGATGCGATTCGGCCGAAATTTGGACGAGCGCGTAATCGTTCGAAGAGCTGCTATTGTGAACGAGTTTATTATATTTCGCGTACGTTTGTTTTAGTTGGACGTAATTGGTTGGCAGTTGAGTGCGATCGAGTGGAATGAGTGCTGTTGTGGCGAATAGTTGGTATAATATTGACGAATTAGTGTGCACTGGGCTTGAAATCTATTAAAATGGAGCCACGACAACCATACGACCACACAGATCATTAAAAGGTACTTTGTGTTAGTTTATGAAGCATCAAATCATGGCTTATTTTAGCGCCAAGTTGAAAAAGCGTCTCTAAGACTCCTGACTGAGTTATCCGGTTTGCCGACTATCATTTGGTTTCCATCACCAGGGGCCCATGTAATGACGTCCTAAACAATTTTTTTTAAGTTGCCTTACTGTTTATTCTGCGATTTTTTACGAAGGTTCACTGTTTGGTTCTAAGTTGCGTCTATAGCCATAACAATAATCGTAAAGATGCCAACTGTCATTAAGTTTCGTCATAATTATATCTTATTTATGTTCGCCGGACTGCCCCAGACGTCTTCGTTCATTCCCTTCACCGAAACACGTGTCAGGTTAAAGGGCACCTCTCTGTGGAAAGTCGTAGACTCATAGATAATATGGAAATGAGAGAAAATTGGCTCATAAAGCATCATTAAGTATTATGATAGTTAGTCGTTTCTTCGTCTATAAATGCATGGCATGTGCATGCTGTCTACCAGCTTTGTCTGTTTCCGAAGTTGAAGCACCCAACCGATTTAATCAGTGAGTGTAGAGAGAAGGAAAATAAACGTGCTAAATATCTACACCTCATATAAGGCCGATGATCCGTGTGGTGTCGGACGTAAAGAATAGCACCATCCCATATCTTCCCGTGTGTGTCGTAGGAGGCGACTAAGGAACTCACCACCAGATAATGGGCAGCAGCGTTCTCTGTGCCTTTATAACAACCATACTGCGATCGCCAACCCGCCTGCCAAGCGTGGCGATTATGGCAAAACCCCCCCATTTTGGGGGAGACCTATGTCCAGCAGTGGACGTCTTTCGGCCGAAATGATGATGATGAATGATAATATAAGGCCACCAAGGCGAACTCCGTAGAGGAGTACGTGCACCGAAAGACGGTACACGCTGAGGGAGCCGTTGCTAGAGTCACGCAAGGCGTTCGTAGTGCGAGTACCAAATTGTTATTTGCCCATCGTCATGAAACAAGACTTGGCCGCAGCACGAGGTGTTCTGTCGCCTCCGCGGAAAAGTGCCACAGGACAGCATAGAGACAATTGATACATTGATGAATTGATAGTGCAAAGTGATGTACTACTAACGTACTCTGAAGTCTTATCTATTAACACATTTTAAGTTATAAAATATGTATGTTCAGGTTATAAGGTATGGGCCTAGTATCACTAATTTCCACCTGCGACTTCCTCTGCGTAATGTAAGAAAAACCATAACCTATGACATTCAGTAATAGGGTAGCTTTCACTCCGTGAAATATATTTTATTATTTGACCATTGCCTACTTCCAAATATTAGCTCTTACAATCAAAAAACTTAACAACTTTATCTCCATCACAATGCACTCGTATGAAAATTGTGCGTCAAATCAAATCTACTCTCTCTTCAGTCATTTTACTTTCTTCCAATTACAATTATACATAGAAAACCTTTCCCTGACAAATATCTACTAAAGTGTCACACCAATCAAGATTATACTTCTGCCCCATCACGCGACAATCACCTTTAATTCTTATCCACCGTAAACAATAGCCGAAAATAGATCATATTATGATAATGAAGACATACATTGCTCTAGTAATTGTGTCATTATGAACTGATGCAGCTTCTAACGGCTCTATAGCACTAACTTGGAGGCTAGAGCTAACATTAAGTAGCGCAAGTAGTGGGTACACTAACGCGCTGCACGTTGCGTGACGAAACAATCGTACAAACCGAATTGAGGATGACCCGGAAACCTCCGCGACACGACAGCATCACTGAGCAAGTTATAAGAGGAATTGATTTTTCAATTCCTCTTATAACTTGCTCAGTGATGCTGTCGTGATGATACTTCTGATAGTTCGGAAATTCCATATATATCCTTCTTCTTTGGACACTAAGACACTAAGCCAAGGGAGCGTATTCTTCACCAGAATTGTTGAGTTGTGATACACAATTCTGGTGAAGAATATGCTTCCTTGAACTATTAGAAGTATCATCAACTTGATAGGAAGATGAAGCAGAATGAGGTGAAGACTATCCTATTTCCAAAAGGGTTACAAATCGAAGTTCCCTTTACACGAATATGACTATTCACTAGTTGCGTTACTTCTGTTCGCTACTTGAAATAAACATTATTTCCTGTCATGATGGACCATGACGAGATATCCACCTTCTGATAAGTGAAATAATGATCCTGATTTCCAATGAAGGTCTTTCCTATGTCGAATCATTGTGTTTGCATCTCCATGTTCGCTTCACGATGGACCAACAATTTGAAGAAGGCAGTGGATGGATGCGCGTTGCCTAAGACCGGGTTGGTTGGCGATTTCTGGGGGAAATGTACGTTCAGCAGTTAACGGCAACAGGCTGATTTGGATGGATGTTTGCTTCAGCACGCTATCAGCTTGCACCGTGCGCCACTCGCTCCGTCGTCGTGTAGTATGCGCGCACGCACTCGTGGGAACACTTTCACTGCGCCACGCGAACCGCGATGAGTTGCTTTTTGTCAGACTGACCTGCTTTGTGAAACTGAGCCAGCTAGTGTTCCTGGATGTCTTTGTTTTGAAACCGATACCGGTTTTTGTTGCACGGTCGTTTCTATGCAGTGTTGGAGAACAAAGTTTTGGTACACAGACAAGTACAAAAATAAAGGAATGATGGGCATATGCCTTTTTTGGAGGTCTTGAAGCGCCATTTAATCTTTTCTATATAATTTAGTTGGAATATTCTGTAGAGTCCATTTTAGAGGGAAGTGGTCTAAAATTATAAGCAGAAATGTATAAAAACCGGTTCGAAACTTGTCTGCTACTTCATATTTGCTTCATAGACTCGTTATAACTGTACAGGCAGTAAACAGTGCAAAAACTTCCAATTTTAGACAAAAAATACTAGTGGGCAGGCGTGTTGAATATATGGACTTTACCAAAATCTTGCTTTCGAGACAATCTGTTTAAGGTCAACGACATCTCATGAATCTATGACTTAATATATCTACGTACTTTTTTTTCTTCCTGGGGTGGAAAATCCTCATGGATGTCCTCCGTCCTGGGGCGGGCGGGATCTGTCGGACTTTTACTGACTAAAAACCACCCCGGTGTTCCATGCATGCAATGAAATAAAACGAAAAAGTGTTATTTTCATTTCTAAATATTTTAATTATGGGGGTTTTACAAATATGGTAAGTATATCAATCTACTCCTGGTAATGTATTCTCCACATTGGAAAATATTTTGAAATGATTTTTATTTTTCATACAAATGAATGTATGGATCTCGCCATGATTCTTTAGAAAGTAGATATGAATTTAAAAAGTCACAATAGTACTTGCCCGGTTTCGAACCATCACAATTTAGAAAAAAAAAATTGGAAGAAAGGATATACCTAGTCTACTTTTAATCCGCGACTGCGTCTACAACATTCAACAAAAACTTATTATTAACTAATTACAATTACAGTAGATGAAATTATCTTTATATGAGATTATGAAATATTGCTTTATTGTCTCGGACAGTTAATGTAATTAAGTTTCGCTGTTATAGAAGTAACATCAAGTGCGTCAAACAGTCTGCGTTGTTTTATGGCCGAAACAGATGCTACCTCCAAATGGCTTTCTTAGAAGTTAACCTCGTTTTTCAAAACTCGTAATAATAATCTCATTTCTCTGTTACTGAAGGAAATATGGATGTTAGACTTAAATTAGACTACATAATATTCAAAGAAAGCTGTCATGTTTTGAGATCGTTCCACCTCTTGTTTTAACATCCTCAAATGGATGTTAAAACAGAAGTTCCTTCGTAAGTACTTTACGATATATAAAAGTCTGATACAAAAAAAATCTACTTATGTAAATTATTCAGCATAATCTACAGGCTATCTGCAAACTGGCCACTAGTCGTCCAACTAGTGGGCCGACCGGTCGTACAACTTACCAGGTCAACGAACCCTGCTAAATGTCATGAGAAGATGTCTGTGTTACGTTCTATGGCTACCTATAGTAGGTAAATGCTATGTTTATTGACGCGAACCAATCGATTTGAAATCGAATGTTTTGTCTTGATTGGTGATGTACCGTTCCGATTGGAAATTGTCGAGTTAGTTCTACCTTGTACTTGACCTCAAAGGCTTTGGCTAAAGTCTAGGCATAATTGGATATACAGCTTTTTATTTCCTTGTAAAAACTGATCGAATTGCAGTTATATCAAGCTAGTCTAAAATAGTCACGGTTCAGAGTCCAATAAGTTACCATCGGCATCGGGGTGTAAGTACTTACCAGCGGAATGTAAGTACTTACCGTCGGAATGTAAGTACTTCCCTACCGTCGAATGTAAGTACTTCCCTACCGTCGAATGTAAGTACTTCCCTACCGTCAGAATGTAAGTACTTCCCTACCGTCGGAATGTAAGTACTTCCCTACCGTCGAATGTAAGTACTTCCCTACCGTCAGAATGTAAGTACTTCCCTACCGTCGAATGTAAGTACTTCCCTACCGTCAGAATGTAAGTACTTCCCTACCGTCGGAATGTAAGTACTTCCCTACCGTCGGAATGTAAGTACGGAAAGTACTTACATTCCGACGGTAGGGGTGAAATCGGGGTGTAAGTACTTACCAGTAACCGCTATCAAACTTGTTTTCTGAAGGAACGCAATAGCACTAAGAGTTACCGACAGACATTATGCACCAATGCAAAAATAGGCATTACGGTTCTATATTCAATTTACTTCTAGAAGAATCTAGAGTTCAGAAGAAACATTTAGTGATTGTTTTCGAGCAGGTTGCAGTTTGCATACAACCTTTACAGTACTGACTATAGAGAAGTACCCGCAATCTTCATTGGCCAAAGGCATAAACCATGAAGAAATGTGAATATTATTTACTTCAGCATGGCAGAGTTACATGCTAAAAGAGTCGTTTCGTTACCATGTCCGTTTATAAACAGGGAAAAAACAAGTGAAAACAGCTATTTATAAAGTCAGCTTAATGCTCCCCAGACGATGAAGAAACACCACAAAAAGATAAATGACAGAAGATTTACTTCATGTCCAACTACACAAGGAGCTGCAGACGGGTATTTATTCTGAGATTCTGAAGTTGACGGTCGACGTAATGTGTCTGTAAAATACACACAGACAAACAAGATTTTCAAAGTTTTTTTTTAATTTCTTGCTCCACACTAGGAATTTATCTTGTATCGTGGGTGCGTTAACAAACATAAAAAATCACACACATTAGCACTAGCATGTAGATATGAAGACACAAAACATTCTACATGATACAGGCAGATTTTATTGACTTCTTAGTCAATAAAAAATCTGCCTAGCCTTTTCGCAACTATATGTGTTGAGGTCGGCTTCTCTCGACTCCAGTACTACATTTTGGCTTCCAGTATTACCGAATGCATCTGAATACCAGTGCTTTACATGTAACGACTGTCTGTCTGACCTTCACTACCCAGTTACTGGGTAATACGATACCCCTTGGCAAGACTGGTTGTCAGCCTTTCGAGCTACTGACTACCAGTAACGACTGTCAAAGATTTACGAATGACGGCCGGGACCAACAGCTTTACGTGCTTTCCGAGGTGCGGAGGGGTCTCGGTATGAAATAGATGGTCACCCATCCACCGACCGACCTCGGCAGGCGTAACTTAACCATGACTTACTAAGCCACGCGCCCTCCTATGTTTAGTAAGAAGTATACCTCTGAATTCCTTGCAAATGCTGTTTTGTAATGCAATCCGTGTCTAAAAGTCTACCACTTACCGCCTGTCTGCGTAAGCTCTAATTTAGGCGTTATGTGGAGTTGTACTTCTGTTCCTTTCGTAGTGTCAATTTCAGGAGACGTGTAGATGCCATGATTTAGCGAGCGACGCCATAGCACAAGCCTACACTTGACGCGTTATCAAACGATGGGAGTTTTATGCAAAAATAAAATATTTCAGTTTTTATGAAATGCGTTTTACGTTCATTTTTATTTTTAAGTTGGTTTTTTTACGGAGTTTTCTTTTATTTTATTGCACAAACCTCCATAAATAAACGTAAACAGTCATAAAAGTCTGCTTAAATTGTTTTTGAAGCAGAAGTGAATAATGTTGCAAAGTTTCTCTTTAAATGTATTTTTAGTGTAAAGTTAATTGTCTATGCCATAAAGCTGTACGTATATCAAACCGCCCCATCACACGACCACTACCCACAATACAGTTTGACCAGATCCATGAGAACTCCAACCATTTGGCAACATGCACTACAATTTGGCGCCCAACGTGCGACTTGTTCATTCGCTAATATTCGCAAAATAAAGGCTACCGTCGACCGTGTCGGCTGGAATCCACAGCTGAGAACTTGTGGGAATAGTATTAGTGAACATAATAGTAGTTCTCAGCTATTTAGCACTTCTGCCATTGTTCTGTGATGTTTATTGTAAAGTGGATTTGTTGAATGTTAGAAATAAACTGATTTTTGAAGGCGAAAACTTTAGCACTAAACAGATTTTCGATATATAGCATTCACGAACAAAGGTATTCGCCTAATTGAGTCTGAATAGTTAATTAAGCGTTACTAATTTATTAGTTCATATAAACCCTGATGGTATTGGTTCGTCTTTAATTATGAAAGTGATTAATATTGCTCAATTAATCTCAGTGTTCAGTCTAATGATCTAATCTATTGTCAAATTCTACAATAGATCTATTGGATTTGTTACCTCTTTATTTTAAAGCTTCATATTGCCTTTCTCAGTTCAATAAACTGGACTCTTGTAACATTTTCAGCCTTTCTATGTTCGCATTTGCAAGAGCAATTGAACGCTTCTATTAAGTGGTATTTTCTATAACCGGCGAGGAGTGGTTGTGACATTTCCATTAAATTTTGTCGACTACCCTCTGCATTATCTCGCCCATCAGTCTTTGTGTAGCATTCAATTCTTATTTGTACTTCGCTTAATGACTCACTTCTATTGTCATTAGAGTTGAAGGGTGGAATTTAGTGATTGTGTTATCTTGCTCCAAAATTGAGAGGAGTTTGATAATAATCTTGGAAGATTTGTGATGTTTCTATCAAGTCCTACACGAAGTTATTCTATTCAGCAGGCTCTTCGCTTCGAAAAGATTTATTATTAAAACTGTTAGAATTAGGATTATCTGGTGACAAGTATGTGTTTGTCAAACGGACGACATCCAACTTTTAAAATCCAGCAGTTTTTTACAGCTCATTACCGCGTATATTTGTTCATGTTATTAATTATTCAAATGGCGGACGCCAAGTAATTACAGCGCGTCATTAAAATGCACTTCATTACCGAATGCATGTTTGAGTGGAATCTATTCATTATAAATTTTAGTTTTTTTTGTTTCTTACTTGTTGAGGAACAGGTACATTGTCTTTGATTCTAAGAACTGGTAACGTGTGAATATAAAAAACCTACTGGAGCTCGTGTATCCTCCTAGTAAATGCAAGCAATGTTAGCTTTTGTTCATTGTAGTCAAAAACTGTTTTAGAAGTTTGTTAACCAAAACACATATATAGGGTGACTGGTAATTAGTGTACGATACTTAAACACGTGATTGTGTTCATGATAACAAACAACTTTCCCGAAGAAAAAATGTTTTTTGTATTGGTTCACTTTTATCACAATAACACAACAGCCGTATGAAATTCACGCGCGCGCACGCCTGTGACCTAAAGTGAATCAGTACAAAAAACATTTTTTCTTCGGGAATGTTGTTTGTTATCATGAACACAATCACGTGTTTAAGTATCGTACACTAATTACCAGTCACCCTATATATGTTTCGCCAGAAATTCCGATTATAAGTCTGGTAAACAAACGATATCTAAAAGGTTAAATTGCTGTCATCTTCATTATTACTCATTAGAAATGGAAATCCCCCGCCGCACTAACTGCCACACTCAGAGACGTCACTTAATAATAATGAATCATTAACTTTAAGTGACCAACAGAACTTGGCACATGTCAACAACAATATTTTAGACTGACAGCGTTCCAAGTTATGTTGGTCAATTAAAGTTAATGATTCATTATTATTAAGTGATGTCTCTGAGTGTGGCAGTAAGTCTATGTTTGTTTGTGCTTATCTCAGAAACGATTGCTCCGATTCTGATAATTGTTTCACCAATAGGAAGCTACGTTGTCCCTTAGTGCAAATTTTTGATCATAAAATATAGCCTGTACTATATTTTATGATCAAAAATTTGGGATCTGTAGATAAATTTAAGCAGATGAAGTCGCGGCAAAAGTTACCTAGTAGCCTAGTACAGTCGAACAAGCTAATTTACAGTTTACAGACAAAAATATTCATCTGTCTACTCCATTATATTTTTTTTTTTTATCTTTAGTACGTAGGTACCAGGGATACCTACGTGCTCGAAATAAGAAAATGGAAAAAAATAAAATAATGTGAGTGTAGTAGATTTCAGCTATTCTCTTTTGCTTCATTCCAAAAATTACTTCCCATGAAAACAATAATCCAAAAATTTAGATAGGTATCTATTCTAAGGTAATTAATAACGTAATTATTCAATTACTTACTTATTACTTAGCTATATATTTGAGCCGTTTGGGGTGGAAACTCTAGGGCCATGGGGTCCGAGTGCCCATATTGTTTTTCGTGACATCGCCAAGCGGCTGGTCGACTCTTCACGTGACCCGAAGGCTGGTATATTCTTAGGTCAAAGAATCAGTATTGCCATACAACGTGGCAATGCTGCCAGCCTGTTGGGCACGTTTCCCGTTGACAGCGATGTGGACGAGTTTTTTGATGCCCTTTGAGCTCCCTGCCTTTTTCTTACAATTGTACATAATATTATTATTTAGATTTAAGTTTTGTATGTATATTCCTAGGTACTAAGTTTTTATTGAAATAAAGATAAATATTACTTATGTTTATCGAATAAAGACGTCAGTCGGGATTGCCAGACATTATTCATTTTAATGCTGATTAAATATTGATATCAATATTTCTCTATAAATAGGTATTAAATACCTAGACCTAGAGCTAGACAAATACTTAGAGCTAGACGTGTAGGATTAGACTGTTGGTCCAAACGTTAGAAAAACTAGAATATTGCATAATAGGTAAGTAGTATAGGTGCTCTATTATCCCAACAGCTTTTAGTATTGAAGCTTACTCTCGGAAAGTACCTATGTATATTATGAAATAGATTATACTGAAGTAACAATACGATCCAGTTAGCAGCAAAGTCTAAGTGAGCTCAGCGTAACACTTCTGTTGCAGCTAATGCAATTTTTTGTTTAAATTACCTTTCACAGATGTTTAGATTAAACCAGATTAATACATCCATTAACCTTTATTTTCGTATTGGTTCTTCCGCTCTTTCATAAAACGATATTTCATAATATCCTAACCGTACTCAACAAAAACAGTAATAATAATAACTCAAAATAGAATCTGTTGAAAACTGCGATTAAATTCCGGTTTATTTACGTAATTTACAGCCAATTTATTTGTTGAAGTACAAACTTAATCTTGCGATTCATAAAATGAAGATTTTAATGTTTTTGTATGAAAAATATTAGTTGAAAGGTCGTGAGGCTGGTAAAATGGTGTTTGCGGGTGTGTAAACCTGCTGATTTGTCATAATGGCGGTGCCAGCCGGTGCCTTGCGCGCGCGCAGTGTGTCTAGGCTGTTGCCGTCTCGCTCACACACACCACGTGACATATCTTGGGCGCACAACCTTGATCGACGAACGTATGAACTTTTTATGTGTCTACAAAGTTCTATCTTGCACGTTTTGCGAAGATTCCCAGAATTTAATTGTGCGAAGTTTTGAAAGGGAAGTGCTTAGAATTACCTACGTAAGGTTGGTGATTAGTTCTGGACAAGTACCTTTCTGAAGCATTTTGCTTTATTTAATACTAGCTTTTACCCGCGGCTTCGTCCGCTAAAGGTCGGTTATCACGGATGCAGACGAAAGTAACCCATGTCGCTCCTCAGGGTTCATGCTATCTTCATACCAAATTTCTTCAAATTGGTTCAGCCGTTTCGTCGTGAAAACGTAACAAAAGACAAGCAGACATACCTAGTTACTTTCGAATTTGTATTATCACTATGCTATGGATAGACGTCGTATCCAAGTTATTTAAGAATATCAGAAACATCTGTCTCTCCAAATCTTACTTTCTGATTCAAAATGATATCTTTCTACTTTTCTTTAAGCTAGAAATCTTTAGGGTCCATCTGTTCCACATGATCGTAAAACGCACGTCGCTGAAATGTTCTCAATTCTACACGGACTAGATAAAGGTCACCTGTCAAGTACAGTACCTACAGTAGCAAAAACACACAATCTGGGAATTTATATGACACTATGTAGGTATTTTTCGTGTAAATAATAGTCTTGTAGTGGTCGGTAGCAGTCATTCATGTCAAAATCCATTTTTTTTTGCCGTAGGAACTCTGAATTATATTTTAGGGATAGAAGGATCAAATTCTTCTTCCGCATTGTATCAGTTGCATTTGTTGTTGTTTTGTATAAATAACCCGTATCAATATATAACTTCATGTTCCTTGGATTGGGTCGCATTTCTAGTTATGTCATATTTCGAAATATCATAGTCTGTGGCTATATTTAGTTTAACCACTAACGCCTAAATATTTTATTTGAACACCCTTGTAACTGATCTCTCTTCATCGTCAGGGTCAATTAAACAAGCTTAAAGCGAGCCATTATTTCAGAAATTAGAAATCCAAATTTTTCCAAAAGGACCAAATGGCCGCCATGAATACAAAATTTAATAAATCTTAACTTGTTTCAAATTTCCGTCATCCCAAATGGCAATTAAAGTAATGAAAACTTTTTTGTTTCAGGTACGTTGTCCGAAGTTTTCTTCGCTATGGAGTCAGGGGTAAAAAAATGTACAAAACTCTACCCCAAAAGTACGAGTGCGACAATCTGCATGAATAATATTTTTTGAATTATTTAAACTGAGCCCTGTCTTGGTGGATTAACGAAAAGTACCTTGATAATGACAGATTTACATAAATTTGCATTAAACGTTACCATTTCTTTCGCATTATCCTGAGGGAATAAAGGTCTTGAGACCTCGAATCGGCTCGGAGAAAAGTAAGTAATGCATGCGGATATTGTTAATTTCTTTCATGTAAGTAGACTGCAATCAAATACAAGCCTATAAATCAGGAATTATAAAGATTAACCTTTCTAAAGGTCGTCGTATCATTTCGTCTTAAAATCCTTGTTGTGTAATTTCTTGATTCCTTAAAATAGTATCCAAGGAGCTTTCATTGCTCTGTAACTTAGTATAGGTTATAGATAGAACATGGCGGTTGGGAGTATTGTCATGCTCGCTCAAATGTCTCGCTGATGGTGGCGCGTGTTTTGGATCATTCGGCTCCCTTGGTTGAACCGTTGAACTGAATGGTGCTGATTCACGCGTCGTGTTCGTGAACGGGCGCTGTCAGTAGAGATTGGTCAGCTCTTATCTGCCCTGGACGTTATCTTGCTTCTTTTTTATGTTTTGTATTGCTAGATTACCTTCATAGTTTTCACATATAGAAGCAACAAGAATCATGTAACCAGTACTCTGTAAAAAACTTGATTTAAAAGAGTGTCCGTGGAGTTTCTTGCTCGTTCTTCTCCATAGAGATCTACCTACGTTTTGGAACGAGCAACTAGCTTCAACTCTCTGACTAACTGACCGACTCCTTGACAATTCAAAAGTGCCTGTAAATGGTTTACTTAATTTAAATAAATGCTTTGGCTTTGACTTTGACAACACCAAATATTTTGATATGCGAAAATAACCATTATCATGACAAAATACAAAATCGATTTCACAACAATGATGATTACTTGCAACATTTACATAAATAACTGGTCTGTTCACGTGGATCTCTATCATTGGATTGATGGAGTCATCGAGTGTTTATTAATATTTATAACTGATGCACTGGAATCGTTGTAATTGGATTTTCCCGATGAACGCGAAACCAGTCTCGTTTCGTAAAAACTTTTATTTGATTCATCTGCCCATGTTATGGTCGGGCTGAAAGTATGATTACTCTGTCACTTTACTTACTCGATTTTCAATTAAAACTCAAAACAAATACCATTACTAATGGTAATTTTTCGCACTAAATACATGTCGTCCAAATAGTCGGCTCAAGTCTGAACAGATTCTGCTGTAGGTGTGTAATAGCGTAAATATTCCGCGAACATGCAGCGGTGAGCGGATTCATGGGATCCAGGTAAATATTTGATTTGTCCCGTGCGCTGTAACATGCCGCGCAACTCAAATACGTGGTCCTTGGTGGCGTAAGTGACAAATGACGAGCGTATAGTTTGTTATTAATCAGCTGAAAAAAATACTAACTCAGTAAAATACCTATTGAAAGTAATTGGATGACCATGACATAAAATTTATTTAACATCCGTAAAAATAAAAAAATGTGAGCCGTCACGGGACGCCTGGCAGATGAAACATCGACATTATTTTGTAAAAGTAATATGCAGAAAAGAACAGATTGTGATAGGAACTAAATATGTCATAATGGTAAAATAAAATATTACGATTCTTTTTCCAGATAACGATGACTATAATAAACATTTATTTTCATTAAATACAAAAATTTACGAATTTATTTCAAATCGTGACTACTTAATTGGTTTAATCAGTGACTTCGGTAATCGCACTGTCGATTGCGCATGGCGACGCGTCGCCACACCGTACACACTACTGCATATAGACTGTATATATTTTTACTATCATATAGCGTGGCGACGACGCGTCGCCATGGCATGCGTCGCCACGCCAGAAATCGGTTTTACGTGCGGCTATAGATGTTTCACATCAAAAACATCGTAGTCGTGACTTTATAATAATAGACAGAATATAACAAACGTTTTGAATGAGTCATATACTTACTATTTTATAAATAGTTCTTTTAATTCTCCACTTGTACCATACACTAAAATTCTTTTCTCAATCACGTTACCGTATCGCTCGTGACTTGGGCCGGAGGGTAAACGCACTAATCATCTGTCTACTGTGGAGGGCAGTCGCGGTCACCCTTTGATCGTTTGACCTGACCTGACACAAATAAAGTTATGTTCATCAAATACTAACAATTTTCTTATATATTGAGCTACACTTTAAGCAAGCGATTTTTTTAGTTCGTCTGTTGCGTGGTTATACTAGTTATACATAGATGATATGCTGCTTATGTGTTACTTGATTTAATAAGAAAATGAAGTCGCAAAATAATATATAAGGTAATAAAATTCCATAGCTTCTAGTCATAGACTGCCTGCCTTTTTTCTTTAGACAACTATTATGTTTTTTTTATGAGCTACGTATTTTTCTAAGACTGTAGTTATTTTAGGGGTTAAAATTAAAACACTTCATGTACTTAACTGACACTATCTGAATATTTTACGAAGGTAATTTTCAATTAATGTAAATAAATATACGCTATCAATTGGAAAAGCATCAAATTAATTAGTCTGCGTAATTTATTTACGTATGTATAATTCTCAAAATCGCGGAAAATATGAATCGATTAAACTAATTGAAGTTACTGACAAACAGATGTTTTTAATTAATAATTAAATTTCGTTAACAAATTATAATATGTTTCGCTATAACTTCTGTCTTGGGATGTTGGACTATCTGCGCACAAACATACTAATTACTGGCCTTTCGGTCCGCGGTTGGTCCTTTGAGCCGAACGAGAGGCGACCTTTTCTTGTGGCCAGATTTGTTTTACGCGTTTTTTATGGCCCCATCAGCGTAAAGAGGATTTTGTTAAATAACCAACTTTGTAATGAGTGTTAGCGTTTTTGAAAGCGTTGAATTAGGGAAAGTACTTCACTTTGACACTTACGCATTTTGGCAGTTACATTGCTGTTTTTGAAAATTAAAATAGGGTTTATCACATAATAAATAAATGCGTTTATTTGATCGTTTGAAGAAATACAATGGTATAGACTTAACGTGATGTGATAGGGTAGCATTTAGTGAACAACATCATCCTATCTGTAACATAGACAGACAAGTATGTGTGTGCAAGACTGCAACATTAGATTTACACACTACCCTTTCATTCGTTTTCTTCTCTGCGATGTTATTAGTTCTACCACACATTTCCACAAGCAGCCCAGAATAATGACATGATGAATAAAAGATACGATTACTGACGTCACTCGCCATGACGCCCCGTCGGGCTGCTGATTGATTTAATTTCCGTTCTCCCGTCTTTTGTGCTTCTTCCTTAATGTTCATAGACAACCACTGAGATGCTTTTAGAGCTGAAGATGTCTTCCTTACAATGTACCTAATAATAAGGTTTGAAGATGAACTGAAGAATTTGGTCCTTAGTGACAAAGAACTGTAAGACCACTTTAACTGTTGTTGATTGATAGTACTATGGATATCAGGAAAATTATATTGCTGTGGAACAATCAACAGTAATGAAGAAGACTATACACCTTATCAATTCTATACTTTTTCAACGATTTCATGCTTTAAAATGTTTACCTAAACCAATGATATATCTTCATTTTATCGCCCCAAATAAATTCAGCTTTCCTCATATCAATTTATATCACTCCACGTAATTTTCCTTTTTTATCACAAAACATGTTCATCATAATGACGAGTTTGTATTATTATGTAAGCATCGCAGAAGCGAATAATATTGTAATTTGTACTAAAGTGCCGGCTGAATGAATACCTCTCCTCACTTAGAATGTGTTGTCGGGTTCTTGCCTAACATTTTTAGAATATTTCCATCTATTATGTGCTTCTTGCTAAGGATGTATTAGAATGGATTAGATGTGTATTTTTGAGTTTTCTATTTCCATTTCAGGCTTCGGGTCCAAGATTCTGTTGGTGTTAATCTGATTGATAATCGATTTAATTTCATAAATTAAAGGAATTCTGAAATAGGTATGGTAGTTTATGTAAACTACTAGCTACCTTATATATAAGGTTTTTTTTTGTCTCCTGATTTATAACTAAACAGATTTACAGCCATCTGTTTTTGATAACTTATTTCTCAAGCAAAACCATCGTGAATCTCTCAATTGTGGCAACAAGTTCCTACGTCTTGAAATAATTTCATTTTATCCTAAATTTATTCCCCGCCACGGACCTTTGATTCGTTTAAGAGATATTTGATTAATGAAAACATCATTATTTCACAAGTATGTAAAAGCTCTGAATTTATTTGTTGGCCCTTATTTCAAGAAGACTAAAGTGTCGAACCGGAGTTACGATATGAATTACTTCGCTCGGAAAATGGAAGTTGATATCTGAGTCTGCGAGATCAAATTTCTCGGGCACAGGGCAAAATCTTGCGATTTATGATAATATTGGCAGAAGAAATGAATAGCAGTGCTTCGAAAAAAGGACTGGAACATTAAAAAATGTTTGTATTATTGTTGATTTTAAGTCCTTCGGTACGCAAAAAGTATCAGACTCTTTTTTTGATAATATCAAATTGTTTCTTTTTCATTCTGTCCCCAGATAGTTTAGGCATTGCTGGTTAATCGCTCTTGTAGACATCTGTAAAGATATATAATTCCCAACAAAATTCAGTATTAAATATTAACAATTCTCTTCTAAGTTCTAAAATGTTATCATTGACCCGTTTGTCACGTCGGCGCGCGGGAAGCTCGTCCGATGATGGACAGCAATTGGATTGATTGGACATCCGCTGGGGGACGGACACTTCACACGGACTCGTTTGAGGAAATCTTCGGCTGGTGATTTCTCGTACTCTCTGGATTTTTGTCACCTAATATTTGGTGAAGCGAAGTCTTGACATTTGGAAAAGGTACTATAAACATACCTTGCACAACTTCTTAGAGATGCGATTGCATTTGCAAATACCTTATTTGTGTATCGATCACAAGAAGGCAGAAGTTCAATCTCGAAGGACCACACGCTCGGGGCAAATGCTTCCTTATTCCTGTCGAGATAACTTCCAAGATAAACAATTTCTAGGATAATATTTGTTTCTTATTAAACTTAGTGGTTTTATAACGACCTCGGCTATCGTTTCAAATGAAATGAAATATTTTATTGAGGTATTTATACAAATTGTGTCGGATCTGCTTTAAGATTATTTGAATATCCATTAAAATTATTAAAACTGACAGGAGATGTGCCACCGTGTCTTATTGAACACGGGTAGTGAATTATTGATAGAACCAATTTCCATCGATGTCCTAAAAAATTTCACCTGTGAAGTATTAAACCTCCGTTGTCAAACCCAATCACAGCAAGACCCTTGAACCAAGATCTTCGATAACCTTCTCACCTTAGATATTTATCACAGGCAGGCGACCCCGCGGTTTACGCCTAGCATTTCATATGGAAATTAACGTGCTTATAAATCATTCGGGTTGGCAGCTTTTTCATTTGGCGTCTTCACGTAATCACGTGTTATCATCCGAGAAATATGAGCTCGCGATCGTTTTAAACGTGACGACAAGAAATTAAGGTTTTTTGGATACAATCTGTCATCGGTGAAGGTTGAATTTTTATTGGATTTGAATCCTTGGTGTGTGATATGTGACTACAAAAAAACACGTGTGACTAGAACGTTACTTCGCCGATCTCTGATACAAGAATAAGCAGTTACCTACGATTTACTAATTGATACGAATAATGAACCCTAAGTTGTTACTCTCTAAAGGTAGGTACTTAACTACACGTAATCAACATGGTGATTTTTTTTCTCAAATATCAACAAAACACAATCGAATACCTAGATACTCTTCTTAAAGAAACTCGTGATCAAATTCTCAAAACATAATTATGTATTGAGCATCAAAGATCCTTATTTATCACCGTACAATGTGTTAAGTAGATAGCTAACAATCCGGTATCATTGTGCTGTATCGTCAATTTGTCACGCGTAGAAACATTAGTCATGCCGCAAACTTGAGGAGGCTCACTTTAGCAAACAATAGTAAGTATTGTGTAAAGATTATTTGTTATATCAGTCGCTAAGATGCTTATGGCCATTATTTCTGTTATTAGATGAGCTAATGTAATAGTTATGTCATTATTAATATTTTATAAGGAGAAGATTTCTCTAAAGGTCCAAACGCAACGAGGTGATTGAAAGAATATTTACCGCCTCAAAGGACCAATTCAAAGCCTCATTTTTTTACTCTATATCGGAGGAACCAGGTTATCAATAAGATATCTTCTGCCACTAGATTAAATTTTGTTTTTAAAATGTCTTAGACTATCTTCAAACTATTCTAAATACATACTATAACATCCTCACAGAGTATCGTTGAAGCCAACATCTCCCATCGTGTACACAACCCATAACACTTACACCAGTCAGCTGAACATATTAATATGGCGCAAATAAATGACGCGTGCACATCGCTGGCTACAACACCCGTCTCCTCCCAGCTCTAGATGTCTAAACCGCAATGGATGGCTCTAAGCAGTATCTTCGTCGCCCAGCCCCCAGATGCATCCCCCTTGATAACTGCAAACAATTATCGTTAGCTTGCTTCCGAGACACTGCTGATCATTTTAGTGTTATTGCTAAGGGAATGGAGTACTGTTTCATGTGTTGTTCGTTGTACGGGACAGCTAATTAATTAATTTTTTTTTCGTAGATTAATGAGGATAATGTGTATGACCCGAATAGCGTTTTTCGAATAGTTAGGTATATCTTTAATCTATTAACACGTCTTCAGAGATTTTAAAACATATACATTTCTAATCATTACTCACTATACAATTAAATATGTACAATTAAATGTATGTTTGTAATGTAAAAATAAAAGATTTTTACTAAATGCATACGAATGGTTACATGTCTGCACTTAACCAAAAAATACGTCTTTTGTTTGCTTATTCCGGGTAATCTCCGAAACGGCTGTACTGACTTTGACAGGGCCTACTTTTATTGGACAGAGAGGTAAAATCCATAACATTGTAAACGAAATTCCACGCGTACAAAGTCACGGGTAACACCTAGTTTTTAGATAAAAAATACAAATAAACCAGGCAATTTCCCCGCTTTATTTGCAATGTTAACAGAAAAAACGCTTAAAATAAAACCTTGGAAACTCTGCCACGTTTAACATCTGACCTCAGCGAAAGAACTTCTCCTTTTAACCTGTAAAAGCACAGTTCAAACAGCTGAACTGACAGTTTGAATACCAGTTAGTTCCTGAGTAAATAGTCCGTTTAATTAAGACGTTTGTGCAGGGTGATGTAGCTTGCTATTGAGAAGGTCGTCAGCATCAGTTTGTGATTAGAGTGCAATCAGATAGGCCTCTGGCACCTAATTTGATCTTGATGGAAATGTACATAGAAAATTGGACTTCATATGGACTGTCTTAGGTATAACTTTGACTGTACCTATAATATTGTATGCGGAGTTACGCGTGCTCAAATATAAATATATATATATATATTTATACGTGGCGAATTGAGAATGTGCAAATTTTTATGAAATCGGTTGAAAATTTAAATTTCTGTTGCCATTTTCAACTTGTTGCATTGCTGGACTGCTGGTTCTTTAAAATACAGCAGCATGGAATAGACGCTGGAGAGTAATTCAACATCTCTTGGAGAATTGCAGACATGTTTATCAAATTACTTAGAAATATAGTTTTATTCCATCTCCCTTGAAATCAAATCAATCATTAGTTATATTAAATTCTGTAATAACATTTCAGCAACAGAGTTAATAGAATCGTGATTGACACAACATCAATTAAATATTAAACCGGTGAGGTATTTGATGAAACATGCGATTAATTACCTCGCTGCATTATTTATCAGCGGATTGTGTGCGGTTTTCCTTTGGTTGGCTTTTGGACAGGGAGGGTGTACCCGTTGTGGAGTTTAAAGTAGTATATTTTCAAATGCTAGTATCACATTTAAATAACTTTTGACGTGATAACGTCTTATAAATCGATGAAAACCGGCTGCACGCACGAAAAAGTGTCACGTTCCGAAGTAACGTGGCAAGCGAAAGCGCGGATCAAGATAGAGAGGCACGACCGGCCCAAGCAATAAGCTCCGCCCACCTCGACGGAAGCCATAATTTGCTTATGTTAACCATTATGTTTCTTTATGACGTTATCACGTAAAACTATCGTCCGTTTTACAGACAACCAATTTTTTGTTTAACTTTAGTTTTCTCATAACGTTCAAAAAGCCAACTTATTATCGTCGCTAAAGTCATCATCTTCCTGCCCGTGTCCTATGTTACTTAGAGTCGGCGCAACACGTCCTTCTTCCATTCCATCCTGTCAACCATCATGTTATCACTGCCTCCATTTTCTTTCATATCATTCTTCACACAATCCATCCATCTTTTCTTTGGCCTTCCTCTCCCTCTCCATCCTTCTCTTTTGGTCACATGCATTTCATCCCTCGTCTTCACGTACTCCTACCAAGAAAAACGATTTCCCTTCAAGTTTTCTATCACTGGCCGTTTTTGTTTCACACTGTTTCGCCGCTAAAGTAAAACAAATAAATAAAATGAAAACATATATTTTCCTCTTTTAATTTCAAAATGATTCTGCAGTAGCATGATGAAAAGGATATACCTACTACTGAAAGAGAAACAGTAAACAAAACTTACATTTCAATATTCACCGAAAAACTCGGTACAAACAAGCATACGTCCCAAACTCTCATTTAGAAACAACAAAAGTAGCGTCAACAAAAACTAGCCAAGGTCGACAGCGGGGAAAAACGACAATTAAACGCGCCATTAACTTTTTGTGCGGACCGTACCGTACCGTGTTGTCGCCACTTTTTGTTGAACCTCCGACCGGTTCGGACGTCGTACGCGCGTGATTAGCCCTATTTACAATGAGGTAATTGATAATTTTACACGCGTAACTTGACCTTTATCTCCTTGGCGATGCGAGGAGGAAAACTGAATGACAAAAACCTGCTTGTATTATAAAATGCTTTAATGATTTTTAAGGGGAAATGTAAATCATTCAAAATTAAATTGCGTAGTTAGGCAGGTGATGTGCTTAAGCTATATTTAGCTTATGTTCCTAAAAGCTAATTTGCTCATTGGTGTTTCTGGCGCTGAATAAACTTCTTAGTACCTAGTGGTTAGTAATACAGTACGATTTTTCTGTTGGTTGACTTTCACGATTTCGTTTATCCGTTCAATTCTCAGCACAGAACACACATGACTTTAGTTTCGAAAGTCGGCGGCTTTGTTCTGTTTGTTGTTTTGTATTGCCACCGACTTCCGAGTTATTTATCACATTTTAGTTTTTTTATGAAGGCGGTTCTCTTTTTTCAAAAACGTTTTTTTCCACTTTTTAGTGGCTCCCTATCACCCAAAATCTATTAAGGAACGGCACAATCTACGGTTCCGGCCCTCTAAAGATGGAAAGATTGAAGAAACGAAAACGTCTTCTCGGTTTTTGTTGTTTTTTAGGGTTCCGTACCTCAAAAGGAAAAAACGGAACCCTTATAGAATCACTTTGTTGTCCGTCTGTCTCTCAAGAATTTTTATCTCGGGAACGCGTGGAGGTATCGAGTTGAAATTAAAACCGTATACTCAAGTCTACGGTCCCTTGATGCTGTAAAAAAAATCTACCCTCTTATGTTAACGTGAAAAAAAGATACGCCGTTTATGTCGCAAAAAACGCATTTATAATATTAAGTAGATTAAAGTATGGATAGTAGGTATGGATTAGTATAGAAGTATGGATATGTACTTACCTACTAATATGTACCGAACCCTCGGTGGGCGAGTCCGAAAAGAGCTAAATAAATTGTGTATACTAAACCTTCTCCAGAATATAACAAACACTTTTCTGAAAACCGCATCAAAATCGGTTCAGCCAAACGGGAGATAATCGCGGACATACA
The DNA here is from genome assembly GCA_947361185.1 of Charanyca ferruginea. Lineage (NCBI taxonomy): Eukaryota > Metazoa > Arthropoda > Insecta > Lepidoptera > Noctuidae > Charanyca > Charanyca ferruginea. Next base: position 686,056 of record OX376071.1, on the reverse strand, counting down.
TTCATGCATACATGCATACATAAATACATACATACATACAAACATACGGGTCGAACTGAGAACCTCCATTTTTTGTTGAAGTCGGTTAAAAATCGACTATAGTTCACATTTTCAATGATTATACTACTTCACCGTGTGGTTGTGAAATATATATCGGCGGTTATCAACTTTTTTACTATCCTTGCCTGCTTGGTTTCCTTTAGTTTTTTTCTACTTATCAAACTGATTAAAACACCCCTATATATTAATAAGAATCAACTTATTCTATCACCACTTCACTTGAGTTTAGTGTCCTACCAATACCACTGCAGTGTATAACAATACAACATCAATGCTGACACCCTAACCCAAATGCAACACACGCCTCATAACTTTGTTCTACTCACAAATAATTTTAAATTGCAAATGCAATTATCCGAACTGACCGCGTCGCGGGCAATGCTATGCAAGTTTTAATTACCAGCTCTTGCATAATTGCACGAATCGGAACGGAGTGCTCGTCTCGATGTGGATGTGCTATAGGATAGCATAAGGGTAGATTTATTAATTATTGTGTTCCTATGTTTTAATTAAGGGGTATTGTGTCTAGGGACCTTGGGGTCGGGGTTAGAAGGGATCAGCATACTCTATAGGTAGGTGTATCATTAGACTTCCGACGTTCGACTTGCATTTTCATTAGGTTTATTACCTAAGGGCACTCTTTTTTATTTAAAGTCTGTTACTAGCATAGGATCAGGTTTTTTATTTTTCTGACCACGTGTTGTTTCAAAAGACCAAATCCCGACTCTTAGATATACATTGCACCCAGACATGACTTTTCGGAACAAAATTAATCTTACTTTGAACTTCAAAAGCTTTCCATTGATTTCCCAGCTGCAATCCTCCTCTGAATATCAACTATCATCATTCGCACATAACGAGCTCGTCTGATGCACTACCTATAAAAAATAACAACGTTAGACAGAGCTGCAGATATCTGAGCTTCAGGAAGTGAGAAAGGGATGGAAAACGGGGGCGTTGAAGCTCCAATTGCGGTGTTCCCATTGACATTACGACACGGTAACGCCATTCGTTTTTATGTAATGAAAATGAGCTTGTAACATGAAATTTAATGATGAATAATAATTTCACACTTTATTTGGAACGAGGAGTTTGATGTATAAAGAATGTACGTTTGAAAACTCACTTTCAGTAGCGTTTTATTTTGTATTGTCATGACTGTCAGATAGTGTGGCTTGCAATTGAAGAATACCATGTCCAGTAGGGGGTTGTTATCATAAGGGTCACAAGGTGATAATGATGAAGAATAATCTTCAAAAGATTTTTCAACTCAAATCAAAATACTAATTTGAGAAAAAAAGGTGTGATACTTCCATTTTGCAGACGTTTACAACCAAATATATATTATATTTTTTATTCTACTTGTATAAACCTACTGCTAGGCAAAAGTCTCCTCCATAAACTACCACTCATCTTTTTGTGTTGCCTTGTCAGTCAAGTCTTGCATAAACATCTCTAGATCATTACACCAGCGTTTCGTAGACACCTGTCGAAAAAAATATAGATACCTAGTAAGTTTTTTAATTATAATAAGGCAAATATACCTTTCAGTTAATACAATGGAATTAAGGAAGTAACAAAAAGTTCGCTCGGAAGGTTAATTTAATTAAATATGTACAGACTACCGTCTATCGCATGGCAAGAGTTTCGGCAACTTTTCCTGAACCAAGGTTCGTCTGTTTCATATATTTGATTTCAGTCAAATGTGTTTGGTGGCTTCGATGGTTACAATCCCGATCTTTCGGAGAAAATTGGTGTCTTCTTCATTACCCTCACCTGTTCCCGTAACACGGGGTATGCTTTCTACAATCTTTCGGCGCCATTCCCTTTGCTAATAAGCATCGTCATCAGTAAGGCTAAGCTTTTGCATGTCCTTCCGGACATTTGTCATCCAGGTAGTTTCCGGTCTACCTGACCCTCTCTTTTTTGTAGCCATAGAAAGGCACTTTTTCACGATATACTCTTCATAATATGTCTGTACCATCTTAGTCTGGTCTGGGCCTGCAGACATAATCCCTTGTCTGTTAGCGTTAACGCCAACGGAAAAATCAAATTGTATGCAGTTGACATATTTGCATCACGTGACATCTGGTAAGCAAACGTCAACTGCGTACACTTTGATTTTTCCGTTGACGCTAACGCTAACAGAAAGGAATTTTGTCTACAGGCCCTGGACTCGTCTCAGTAATAGGCGTTACTTGTACAGACAGCGTTATCAACTGGTTCATCATCATCAGCTGGCCGGCATCATAGCGCCTTTGTGCACTGTTGAACAAAGGCCTCCCCCATAAACGGGGGTTCACCATACTCCCCACTCTTAGTAGGCAGGCCTTTTACTACGCATTATAGATTGAGAACAACTGATTAACTCACTGTGTTGTCGGGTTCGTCCGACTAGTTTCGATGGCATACGGCCACCTTTTTCAAGGAGTTCCACAGGATGACACACCGCCCGTCGTGTTCCTGCGGACACTGCGGGACAACTGCGGCGGTGGCGGGGGTGGCGCGGGCGAGGGTAGAGGTGGTAAAAGTGGCGGAAGAGTATCTTGCTTGAAACTCATACACACTGAGCTGACCACATCATCACTTTTTAGTTCCTCCTCTGTAACGGGTCTCACCATATTAAGCAGTGGCTTCCATGATGGAGATATGGACCAACCCCCGTCTCTATTAAAGTTAGGGCGTCGACTTATTTCAATAGCCTCACGTATTTTCCGCGGAACAAAGAACTTCTCTTACTACTCATTAAAATTTCTTAGCATGTTTAAAACCTATAGCAAGAATTATTTAAACGTGTTCGAGATCCCAAGTAGACTCTGTAGACTCATCTCGCCTCGTGGTACATACGAGCGTGAGGGATACGACACGACGAAGATTAGTTACGTGATGTTAGTAAATAACAACTACTCTATCTGCTTGATCTCTTTGAATGGACTGTTTTATACGTACTGTAAGAGATATGCTGTTTCTTATTATACGAATGTATAAAAAGCACACACCATTCTCTTTGGCCAGTTGTGTTAGTACCATCATGGACACGCGTGTCTATTGTCATCAATACACAGTTTACAGGATCCTCCAATTGATTTTGGTCTCCATTCTGTTTGTATGTAATTTAATTTAACCGTCTTCGAAAAAAGGGTAGGTGATCAATTCGGCCCTTATGTTTTTGACCATTTTGTACTGCTTATTAGAAGGGTATAATAAAGCAGTTCTTTAATAAAAACTGAAAAGGCCATTCCACTCCAAGAATTTCAATTGACGCTGATGTTTTTGTCCACCATTTCCTTCATCAATACTACAATGCCTTAAAATGCAAAGTACCCATTTGTGTCTAAAAATGAGCAGTGAATAGTCTCAGAATATTGTGAAGAGGAAGGTAGTCGAATAATTCTTTTATATTCAAACAAGATCATTACTGTTGTCAATGGGTGACATAATTTATTTTTCGCCTCTCCACGAGCTTGCAAAAGACTGACAAAGGGGCAGTGAAAGAGCGGCCGAGAATGGTGCAAGGTAAGAGCAAATATTAGATGACTTTTTAATGCAATTGAAAAAAGAAAAACGTTAGGATCCAAAGATTTCAATCGGTAGATGGCCTTTTCGCGTTGAATGATGGTCACATTCTGTTACATTTTTATTTTGTCATGAAAACATTACCTCATCAATTGTGGGTATGTACGTCAGAATTATATAGTTTGCCACATCGCCAGTAATGCCACTGGATTTACATCGAAATGGACAAGGCTTACATTCTTTTTGGAATCTACGATGTACTTTACAACGAGGTAAAAATGGCTAATTTTATCGGTTTAGCTACTCGCTGTCGCTTGTAATTTAGCCAACAACGTAGCAGCATAAGAGGGCGGGATAAAGTCCCATTGAGTGTAGGCATAGAATAGCGGTGTAAGCCCCGCAGCACTCACTCAATGAACTCACTGCATCCTTTATTACTTATCATCTACTTTGCTACTCACACTGAGTTTTGACATCCCTTCATTGGGTCTTGAAGGACCAAAAATAACGCTTTCGCTTTTTAATTCCAACTTACTGATTTGAATGAAAAATATAACCTTAGATAGTAAAAGGTTATATAAATCAAAATTTATTTATTTACTAGCTTCTGCCCGCGGCTTCGCCCGCGTAAAAATAACGATTATCCCAAGGGAACACATTACCGGGATAAAAAGTATTCTATGTATTAATCCAGGAAATGGTCTACCTATGTGCCAATTTTCATTCAAATCTGTTCAGCGGTTTACGCGTGATTGAGTAACAAACTTCCAAACATCTTCACAAACTTTCACATTTATAATATTAGTAGGATATTTATCTAAAATCACAATGAATCAAAGGACCAAAATATTGACGCCACTAATATTATTATAACTGTTAACATAAATAGCTGCTTACTATGATATTTATTAAAATTCAAACAAAACTAAATATAAAAAAAAATACTACATAGATAGAATAGTTATTTATTTGCACATAAGTAGTATACATTAAAGATGTTTAGATAAACTGCAATACCATGAATATCCTCCATCAATACCTTACATCTCATTTCCTTCGTCTGATTCTTTCAACAACAGCATTCTTGGTCCTTATGGAGCCGTAGTACCATACCTATCTAATGTTCCGGAAATCTTTTCATAAGCGATACAAAGTTCTTTTCAACATGTTTATGGGTTCCATAAGGAGGATCTCATAAGAAACGGAAACATAATGTGCTGTCATGTAAGCAGGAATCAAGGGTTTTGTTTTCTTGATGATGATTATAGGGGTCTTGAAACATATAATATGATTATATATTTCAATATAATTAATATAATTTAAGAGTATGTATGAAGCAGGTTACAATAAGCAGGATACGGTGTTAAAGAAATTGATTGGAGGATTTCACAGTTCTTTCACTTTGTTGTGCAGTTTTGATTCATAGAACATTATGTATAGACAATAGGTTTTAAATCTTCACATTTAAGTCTTCAGGTTTACTTGCACTGTTGTTTTACTACTTGGGTTATAAAAATTACTAAAACTTCTAAGCGTTCTATTTATAATACTATACATTAAACTGCCTGTAAATTATTTATTAACTGTACCTATCATGTCCACTGGTTCTAATTATTACCATTTACACCAAGAGCAAATTCCACTCATCGCCCAATTTAGCGTCGTTATACAAAGACAAACAAGACGTGTTTACACTATTATCAAAGCCTAATGATTCGTAATCGAAGACACTTCGTACTACACAATCCCTTTACCAAATGAAAGGCAAAAGACCAATTTCCCACGAGCCGGCGTGTACGCACGGGTCGTCGACCTCGCACCTCCGTAACCTAGCAACGGTACCCGAGCCTTCACCTCCTTGAACTATATTGCACACACAAAAACAAACCCCAATGTCTTTCAAACAACGTTCAATTTTCTTCGCATTAGGACTGCCGTATCATGCGTAACTAAATCACCTGTGTTGTTTTCAAAGACTCTATAATCATTGGAGTAAAGGGGATTTTGGTTTGTGTTAGTAATGCGACCAGTCCATTGAGTAAATGCGTGATTGACAGACTTATAGTTTATGGTTTCACTTTATTGTTTTAAAGATGGATTGCGTTCGTGTTTCAAATACTCATTCATACAAGCACAGTGGTATACTGTGTCAGATAATAGTGGTTAATGATCTAGGAGTATTTGTTTTTTAAATATCTCTCTTTTAAATACAAAAACATGTTTTACGGCTTAAAACATTATTGTCCTCATTCTAACATAGTTATTATAGTAGCCCTTTAATAAGTCAATTTATTTCCTAACAAAGCTTGGCTTAAGTGTCTGCGGAAAATGTAGTTATATTGAAGCTTGCTGTGAGCTCCAATCGGGCTGGAGAAGCTCTGTAGCAATTATTAGGCAATCTGTACCGTAGGACCAGTTTTAACCGTTGAAATGATACTGCATAGTCAACTCACAATACTATGCCTTTTTTAGCTCGGTGTGCAGCGCCCGCGCCATCATCTTAATCTACTTTAAAAGGATTTACCATAATTAAATATTTTTTATGAGGATTTTGTTTGTTCAATGTTTTCGTTGTCAGAGGACTTAATGCAAAGTTTTCCTTTCACTTCGGCCTCATAATGAACATATTAAACTGTAAAGTCATAAGTTACGTGGATCTGAATATTATCATAAACGTGTTAACGTCAGCTCCGCAATTCATTAGCCACTTTAGCAAACCAAGAGAACATACACAATAGACAAATGTACCGTCCGTTAGTATGCACAAACATTAGGTAGGTGCTAGGTACAACCGGATAGATATCCTTATGAAGATTTTGAGCAGGAAGAGTTATTCATCATTATTTTGATAAATGCACGTATAATACCGATTTTTGCAGACCACTTACCAACTGTCTATTTATACCTAGATGGAAACAAACTATAATGGAAGCAAACATTCGTATCAAAATTATAATATTATGTAGCATTGTCTACGGATTTTAGTTTTATTAGCATTGTTCCGATTTTAAATAATTTGTGCGCGTGCTGATGCAGCCTGGTGAATAATTCAAATTTGCTTATAGTCCGTCAATTTTGTTTTTAACTTCTTGTGCTATGTAATTGATTGGTCATAAGTACTTGAGGAATTTAATGAAGCGTAAATGAATAACTATGTTTTGATTGACATAATTTATGAATGAATGCAGGAAACATGCAGTATTTTTACTAATTAGTATGTGGTTTTTAAGGCCGAGGTAAATCAGTAATCAAATACACATCTATAAACTAAAGGATGAGAGCTATGCATCTTCAAACACTTTTTCAAAATTCTTTATTTTATCTTTTCATTTTTGTAAATAAATGTTTTATCTATCTATCTATCTATCTATCTATCTACCCGCGACAAGTAGTTCCATTTCTGCGACTGCGACAAAATTATGTCACACTTTGTTGTCACAGAACATTTTCTAAACTCTAGATTTCTCGCTCGAATAGTCTAAAGGCAGCTTAACAGTGACGACAATTAGTGTGGCGTACATTAGTTGTCGCGGTGTCGCGTTGACGCGGCGACGTGTTCGCGACATAATTCACAGCGCTCATTGCTTGATAGCTGTACAATATTCATGGCTGCGCGTCATGGAGTCAGCAGAAACAGTTGAACATCAATCATTGTAGGTACTGTGTGTTTTGGTGTCATTGAATATACTGAAAATTTTAAATGAGAGAGCATAGATTCTCTGAATTAAATTAAATGAACCTTGTTCTGCATTTCTAGCAAAAGAGAAGTCAGAAATGTCAAAAAAAAAGCCAGCAAAGAAAGACAACAAAAGTCAAAGTCAGCGAAAGTCAGCATTATAGGAAACTAGTATAATAATATTTATTCACAAGTAAAATTACAACATTGTCACTGAATTTTGGTAAACAATACTTCGAGCATTACATAGATAATGAACGATGGTACCTGTACTAATGTAAACTATAATGTATAATGTACTAGTGTCCATTAGCACCATTTTCTAAAGGCTAAAATTTTACGTACACTGCTTTAATTGGCCCCAATCGCTGATTCCCAACTGGCTACAATATCTGCTTATCCGGCATTCACATCAAATTCACTTCAGACACCTAAAATCAACTAAACGCAGTTTAAAATCAAGATATCTGTAATTATATGTAAATGCAGCTAATATTGATCTCGATTTATTCAAGATTATGGTAAACTAGTCGTGTTACGATGGCATTAGCATAGCAGCCTGTGGGCCTTGGACCAGTCGTGATCGCCTGCGCTTATCATTCAGAACACCATGCAGAAATTATTAGTTACCTATCGGTTTTATATGTATCGGATGTTAGCCACCAATGTAATAAATTATGTATTAATTTCATAATAATGTTATAATTAACGTTTTTTATTTAAATAGCAAACTGGTCCTTAGGTACGGATGGTTCAATTAGCGCAGAAAAGACCAAGAAAGTAATTTTATTCCATTGATTAGCCATTTATGTGTCACTTGCGTGTGTGGTTAGGTTATTTTGCAAATTAAATATCTGTAGTTTGATAGATTTCAGTAGCTTTTATTGTATTGAAGGACTGTAAGTTCTGCTAAAGTTTCTGCTACTCCTCTAAAGCTGAAAATAATGCACGCAAAATTGGAAATTATCACAGTCGTGAAAATTTGCATTTGCGTATACCAACCATAGTACTCGGCACAAAAAGTACGTTTAAGTATACTAATTTACATATAAACCTCAACATCAAAGATTTTTTTGGACTTTCTCGTTAAAGCTTTCTGCGTGGTTCGAAATATACAATTAGGAGAGCTTTTGGTCGATTATGTTTATGATGAAAATTCTATGGTAAATAACCAAAACAAATTTTGAATTAGATACTTGTTTTCGATCTACGTATCCACATTTATGATCTTTAACCTTTAACGAATGGGTACCTAGTACAAAACGAAATCCATGTGTAGATCTATCATTGCTGTCACAATAGTAATGCTTGTTCTGTCACAGGTAAACTCTTGCGCAGACACGCACACAAGTTCCGTTAGTTCACACATGCACGTTAATTCAATAACTGTGGCACCTGAGTGTTGTAGTGACACCATTTCTTATTACATCAAAACCAACTTTAAGTTAACAGAACAAAGTTGAATGTCGAACGAAACAGAACTGAGTTTTAGGTGTGTGAGTGCGGAGCTTATGTAAACCCGTCTCATGGTCATTCCTTTTTAGATCTTATCGTTCCAATTTTAAAGTTCAATTTCAGTGTACCCACACATGTCAATTCAAGTGCTGGTTTAGATCGGACGCAAAAGATTTCCGACTTTATTTGATGCAGTGTACGATTCGTTTTTCGTCGTACCGTGTCGTTACCGGCCGTACCACCCGGTGCCAGGCGTCGTAAGAATGCGTTCGAACACCGAGTAGGTACAGTTACCTATCGTTCGTCTGTTTACAACAACTTGTTTGTCTAATTTTTTAGTTAATTCTCGACCTTGGGGGATTCACTCATAATTTTCCATCAGAACATTTTGGAAAGACGTTTCTTGCAACCGGTTCCACAATAGTGTTTAAGTCATCATTCATGGCTATAATAGATGATCAAACGAACTTACCTATGTGAAGTTCGATCATTATTATACGAAGTGCTTCGTTCGAAGATATATTTATAACAATGCAGCATCTTCGTGTTACTCGGCAACTAAACGCAATTTTCAGAGCTAAAACTAAACGTAAGTATTAGTGTGCGTTATCTGTGTCCTAAATGGGAAATGTCATTAATTTTAGATTCTTGTAAGGTCATCTCAATTTTACCTGGGGTGGGGTGGGTAGGGAACATATATCTTCGAACGAAGCACTTCGTATAATAATGATCGAACTTCACATAGGTAAGTTCGTTTGATCATCTATTATACTGCGTGCTTCGTTCTCGATATATTTATAACAATGCAGATGTTTAGAGAAATAGTAGGTAAACTTGAGATGACCCTGACCCAAATGTCCTTCAAAACAGATGTTTAAAAAATAATAATAAACATAGTTTTATAATAAAACATTTTCATTTTTTTCTAATATTAAACTTAATTACCGGCAGGCATCATATTAGTAATAATCAATTACCTATTCAGCCTTATTCAGTAAAATAACCATCTTATCATACCATGCTTTGTCTTGATCACCCATTATTCTTGATGGCCCAGTGGTTAAGGCAGTTCTTATGCACGAGGTTGCAGGGTCGCAGCCGGGCACAAGCAAGTACCAATGTGAGTTTCTCAATTCCACATGTACTTTTTAAGTTTATCTTGGACATCACTGACATTGATGAAGGAAAGACATCCGTGAGTAAACCTGGACTTACAGTAGGTAAATATAAGTTTAAAATCACCAATCTACCTTGAGCAAGCGTGGTAATCACAGCTCGTACCTTCTCTGTATGAGAAGAGGCCTTTGCCCTGCAGTGGGACAACTATAGGCGGGCATTATTTATTAATATTAACCGTTAGTAATTTATCATATTAATAATAAGTATTCAATTAATCAGCCTCATTTGGTACATAACCTCAGGCTTACAAAGTCATTTATGAGGTTACGTTTTAAATCACAATACCAGTGACAATAGTGTAAACTAAAATATTTATAAATTTACTATTATTCAGCATTAAGCACAGCATAGGCAACCTTTCCTGAATTAAGAATTGGTTGGCTCTACAATTTTGCAAATGCTCATATTTGTCCAATCAGCCATCTGTCTGATGATCAATACCGCAGCCTGAGAGAATATTTTTAATCCAACTACCAGTAGGTAGAAGCCGGTATATGGGGTTTTCAAGTGACAAAAAACAACATTATGACCTTATATATCTCTAATAAATCTCATGTTATCACATAATATCCAAGCTGGACAAATCTCAGACTTTGTTTTTTTTTTTTTTTTTTTTTTTAAACCTTTGTATATGATTAGGCCGAAATGATTAGTAGTAGTAGACAATATTAACAAAACTTCCACTCGATGTTATAATAGATATTTAACACGTTGACTGTGTGTCAAGTAGGCACAATAATTAAACAATCACAATGACCCACCCCTGGGTCATTGCACAGGGAAAGGGTTAAATAAATTATGACTATTACAAGGTTTGTGCTCATTGTGCTGTGCTTAGTGCAAACAAAATCATTAGTTTCTTTGAAATTTTAGTCCAAACTTAATGTCATATTGGGAGTTCACTTAGAACATTATTTGGATAACGTGTTTTTAGAAATTTTAGTAATGGTGGTTTCAACTTATAGAATCCTTTATAGAGCCTCTTAATACGATCATCCCCCCCCAATTTTAGAGCCTATTATTGGAGATAGAGCTGACTTAAAGAGATTCAGGGTTCAATAGGCAGCTCCAGAGTCAAATAATTTAGTTAGGAAATACATAACAATTGGTATAGATGTAGTGAATGTGTTTAAAATATGTTCCTAACAGAAGGTTCACCAAATTTTATGTCACATTATGTTGCTTTACTGTATTACCTAATGTGATAGGGGGTGCCAAGTGCCAACATGGCATCCATTGATGTGAGGGAAATAGCCCTTTTTTGGCCAAGCTTGCCTGATAATAATCCTGCAATCAAAGTTAATTGAAGGTAAGAGGGTGATGGTCCCTCAAAGGAAAATGGTAAAGATATTTTGAGGTTTAAAATATATCAGCTTCAGGCAAGCATAGTATGCATTATAGGATACCAAGTTTGTAAAGGCCAGTGGGACATGACTATGATACCTGTTGCCTTCTCATTTGAAATATTTTTATTTTTATATTAACTGAATGGAGGAAAAGCATGAAAGAAATTTTCTGTCCAGGACAAATTAGAAGCATCAAAACTGATTGCCTTTGGATTTTCTTATTTGGTTTCCAGGAGGTATAGGAAATATGTTTAGAATTAGTGTGGGATGAAAATAAATCTATTTCAGGTGCAACCTGTTCAGATACAATTTGTAGAAATGCAATGTTTAATTCCCATTCTGTGTCTGAAATGATTTTAAGGGACATTTTTATCAACCTATTTATTTTTACTAGACTTAATGTAGGAGGCAAAGAGTTAACTAAGTCTCTCTTTGCACCACTGCCGTTTGAATCTGGCAAAGTTATTTAATTGTGGGTACTGAATACCACCCATTCTGTTTATATAAGATATTGCTGTATTATTATCTGCAGAAAACAGGATGTTAGGGTATTGCTTATAGTTTACAAAATACCTGTAATGCCATAAATATTGCAAGCAATAAATAGTTTATATGGCGTTTTTTCTCATATTTGCTCCAGAAGCCATAGGCTCTTTTCTTTCATTCTGTAAACATCACCCCATCCAGTCATGGAGGCGTCAGTCAACTGTTCAATATCATGTTTATGGTAAGCAGTACTTAGACATACCTACTGTACTAATAATAATTATTAGCCCACCGTAGCAGATCTGAACATGTTATAATTATTGATATTACATATACTTATGATGCTCTAAAAGTTTGGTGTAAAGCCAGCCATAATATGTGGTAGCTGGGCAGGCTGAAATTTATAGTACAATTAATTTTGCCAGATGTCTTGTAAAACCACTATCTAGATGTAATTACCTTGAAATGATGTTTTAATATTTGATACTTTATCTTTGAAGAGATGGTCATTTCTTTTTTTTTTTTTTTTTTTTGTGTCAATTGCAAAGCAGGGCTGTGATAGTACTATTATATTTTTATCAAAATTTATAATGAATCTCCAGAACTTAAAGAGAACTATTGTTTCTTGAACATTCTGCAAACATGATTCATACTGGATCCTATACATAATAGGTCCTCTAGGATTGAACAGACTTGTTACCTTTTCCTCTTGGATATGTTACTACAAACTTATAATATTTGTGAAAATATTAGGTGCAGAGCACAGGCCACAAGGCAGGGCATTAAAATCGTACAATTCACCATATTGAAAATGTAGGTATTTTCTATACTGTGGATTTATATCTATTAATAAGTATGATTCTTAAATATTTTTTTTTTTTTTTTGTTTTCTTTTTCTATAAACACCTGGAAAAGTACAGCCATTGCTGTCCTTTAGTTCTCCATTTTTTAAATGAAAGTTTTCTACATACTTAATCAATGACTTTAAGTTTAATAAGAGTCTTTACATGGCTTGCGAGGGAATATAGCTCCCAATTTTAATAAATTGCTAATAGCAGTATGCATGTCAGTATTATCCTCAGCTGATATTACTGAAGGAGGGTGTGGCACCTAATTCTGGTGCGGTTTCGATACAAAGGTATCTTGTGATTAATTAAGTATGGATCTTATATCTAAGTACATTTTGTTCCATCAAGATTAAGAATGTGTCAGCCTTCCAGCATGACTTACCTCTATGTGCAAGCAGGATCCTCTGAGGCTTTGGATTTGTTGGCAGTGGACTGATAATAGTGGCTATAATATTTCCATGCCTGATTAGAGCATTGGGTCTTCTTGTGTCCGTACCTTGCTGTTGTCCTCGGGTTGTAGCGAGGAGAACCTTGTGAGTTTCCTTTAGGTTTTTGATGGACAGGCCACTTTGTTGTCAAGTTTTCAATAATTTGATCTTCTCACTAAGATTAACTTCATATATATATACTTCACTATAGCACTTCACTATATTTGCTTCACTTAAAACTTTTAAGTATCCATAACCAGGAAGATTAAGTTTCTCCTTGGTTTTGTTATAGACAGACCAATGCCTAGCTGGTTGTTTTCCAACTATCTTTTTGTCTTTGTTGACAATAATATAGCTAACCAAAGCAAAAATCCCAGGATTAAGCTTCGGTGCATTCATTAAAGGGTCATTTTCTGGAATCAATTGTTCCATAAATTTTTTGTTTGTCTCTTTAAGAAGGCCATTATCGCTCCAAATATGAGCCAAGTCACTGTTTTTAGTGGAATCGTAATTATGCAGGCTTATCTGGTATGAGATCGCCTAGTGCTAAAAGTACCACCGAACTTATAGTTGGTGTTATTATAATTTTTCCAGGTTCTTTTGGAATCGTATCTGTCATAGGTCCTGGTGACATATATATCTCGTGGTAGGTACCATTGCAATGAAATCGACTTTCTTTCGAATTGTTATCAGTAGGTACTGTAATCTGAAAAGCTATACTTACCACTGGAAGATGTGTACAAGTGATTGGTAAAAACTGCTTATTGGGGCCTCGCAGGCTTCACATAAGAGTAAAGATATCGTCCGTACATCACGTGTACGACCCGAGTCTAAGGATCTCGTCCGTACATCACGTGTACGACCCGAGTCCAGTGAGCACGTCGATGTATCTCGTACACCACCCGTCTCAACCGGTACAAAGGTTATTAAAACCTTGCGGCTTTAACTGCTATGAAAGTCAGTAGCCGTACCGGTAAAATACCAATCACATCACAAGACATTTTATTACCTGGAACCTGGAATACTAGAAAGTGGTCGGTATCACTTTTTCTCTATGTAGGTATGTAGTAATGTAAATATTTTTCTTCATAACGCCTTTTAGGCACACTTGTGATTGAAATATCCACAATTTAACTTTCAAACAATAAAATTTACTCAAATAACTACAGAACACAGTGTTAGTTGCCGCGCAAACGAAAACAATGACATTTCCCATTTAGGACACAGATAACGCACACTAATACTTACGTTTAGTTTTAGCTCTGAAAATTGCGTTTAGTTGCCGAGTAACACGAAGATGCTGCATTGTTATAAATATATCGAGAACGAAGCACGCAGTATAATATGTAATTTAAAATTAATGTTTTTATTGCATTTATAAGCACCAGACATTATACAATGTGAACTTAATTGATTCTCCAAGCAATTCAGGAAAATAAATAAAAGACAGCTCTTCCATTATTGTCGTCATTTACATTTGTGGGTCTCTTAGGTAGGTATTTTTATCGCAAATTCTTGGATCTTTATTTTTATCGGTCACATTTAAATTGGGCTTGACATTCAAAAAACCTGAATCTTAAGTTTCGGGTATCTCCGGTCAGTCGGTAATGTCCCACATAAGGCTGTTGACACACTTTTCGGCTTCAAAGCACATTTATTTTGTGCACGGTTAGGTATTATTAAGGTGTTTTGAAACCTCTTTTTTATTTTCTTACCAATTAATTCCAACATATTCAATTAGAATTAATTTTTTTGTGTACCCAGGTAGAAAATTATTTAAGTAGTTTGAGCATAATCTTGTATTATGATTAGTAAATAGTATCATTTCAAGACTTGTGGTCTTGTCTTTTTGGGAAAATTTAGCACCCTTAGGTACCCATAATTGGTTTCCTTTTATCTTTTTCCAGACCATACACAAACCCTTTTCGTCATCAATAACTCTCCCAACATTTTCTCATTATCATCATCTGCATTATTTACTATTATTTAACTTTACTTTCCTGTCTTTGGTCACTTTCGTCATCTTCGAGTTTCACCAGACAGTTCGATAACTATCGGTTTGTAGTTTACCCTAACTCTCGAAGACGTCACATATTTACATATTCCCAAACTTGATTTCAATTAGTTAAAGAGTACCATACTGTTTCTGAACGAGCATCAAGTAAATTTAATTAACTGGCAAGGATTATTTATGCGAGATTCGGACCTCAGCCCAGGAAGTGCCCTGAGGGACTCCGCGGGAAGATTGAAGTCGATTCATGCACTGATAAGAGATATTGTTGATATGTTAAAATTCAAATGTCACACTTAACTGCCACACTCAGAGACGTCACTTAATAATAATGAATCATTAACTTTAATTGACCAACATAACTTGGCACATTAATTATTATTAAGTGACGTCTCTGAGTGTGGCAGTTAGCCAATGTAGTATTATTAGTTAGCAAGCAAAACTAGCTCAATTTAACATGCCATTCCCGCAATGGCGACCAATGTTCAATTCAAATGTAGACCCGACACAACACATCCACATTGCAAAATCAATGCACACTTCACCAAATAAAAAATAAACAATGTCTCACCAAACATGACTATACAGTCTGCACCAATGTATTCAGAATATTAATGCGCTGCTAGCACTCCAAACGAACTCGGAATTAGTACTCTTCTAACCCTCGCCTCTTTGCTAATTGGACGTTCAGACTTGTCCGAGCCCTAACTGCCTCCGTCCAGCCTGTCAAAGCCTGTTTGATACTCTATAGCTTTGATAGAATATTTTCTCGTAGAGAAGGTTGTGGAGGCTTTAGTGAAACATATTCTTGTAACTAGATTTTTTTTGTTAGTGATCCACGTCAAAGTATAGTTCATTGTATGATAAAAACACTTCTTCAGGAGTTTATAGGTATATTCTGATCGAACGAACGAAACGAACGAACGAGAGAATGGTGTAATTTTTTCATTGTATTATTGGATACAAATTCTCCGCCATTAAGGACCATTGTAGTGATTTTTATTCACAGGATTTGTATGTTTTGTCTTTGCAAATCTTTTCTCGTTAATCGCGCCATGCGCCATATCAGATCCTATGTTATTCCAAGCCTTCAGTTGTAATATTGCCATTCATAACCTCCCAGTGTTGATATTAAATAACTTATTTCAAAATCGAATGAATAAAAACAAAACCTGTTACCATAGTAATATGCCGTCCAACAACATGTTGCATGCATTATCTAACACTAGCTTCTGCCCGCGACTTCATATGCGTGAATGTCGGTTATCGCGGATGCAGACTAAGTCGCGGATTAAAAAGTAGCCTCTGACCTTCCAAAAGGTTTAAGCTACATTTATACCGAATTTTTGCAAAAACGGTTCAGTCGTTTCAACGTGAAAACGTAACAGACAGAGTTACTTTCACATTTATAATATTAGAATGGAAATATGGATTATTTATAGTTACTATCTATAATTTAATTTCTTAAAACAATTTCCACATGTCACGCCTTCTACAGGCGTGACATGTGGAAATTGTTTTTCTTATTATATTGCACTGAAACATGTTGTATAACTGAGTGTTTCTATGGTTATAAAATTCTTAGAATTAACTAACGGGATTTTTGAATTAATGAATGCTGAGGAAGCAGCAATTTTATTATATGTTTATAAAATATATATTGTAGCGTTAAGTTGTGTGAGAAGTATTTGCAAAATGTGTAAGACTAGAATGCTGAATTTTGTTACCTTGAAACCTACAGATCATTCTTCCGGGTGATTGACTAGCAGATTGTTGTCAATGTCATTTTTAAAGCCTTTATGATCGGTTTAGTTTAGAAGAATTCCTTATGTGGGACACGGTACGGGTCTTACCCAAAAACAAATAAATAATATATCTTTACTCGATGTCACTTTTATCGAAGATCGGGGACCAATTGACATTGCGTTTATACTAATCTACTTAAAAATAAGCTATTAACACCTTATTATTTGAAATTGATTTTTTTATTAAGTACTTGTTTTTCTTTATTTCCAGGTATGTACCAAAAGACCAAAATAGAAGCATCGTTCGGACGTCGAGTTGGGTATTATAATTATTTTATTTAACGAGTCGAGTAAAAATAAACGGTTGCTCAAGTAGGTAATCGCCTTAATTATGTACTTACCTATCAAAAATATTACTCAAGGTTTACCTTGTTAGTTGCATCTAAAACTGATATTTATTAAAATATTATTAAGATTAGCAGGAAAATATTTATTTCTTTTGGACTTTTTTACAAAAGCAATATAAGTGTTTTAAGATAATACCTCTTAGAAAGAAAGAATGGAGCACCTCCTTTTTTCTGTAAGAATTTCGTAAAAGGCTACTAAAGGACGATTATGATACATCAAGCGAAAGGAAAGTGACTTTGTACCTATTACCAACTCATAACTACAATTTGCCTATTATGCGTGGTTACTAATTTATTTATAAATTTTGTAAGTTGATTTTAAGGTCCATACTTATATTTCAGATTAAATTATGATGATTCGTGTGGTCTTAAAAGCCTTACCATTTTTTGGTCTTTGTAGATTAAAGTAACTACCAATCCAAATAACCACGTTTTCCCTTTTTTACGCAGGGGAGAAACCAACGACGTCCATCTTAAAAGGTAAATAAATAAATTATTTACACTTATTTGACTTTTTCCTCTTGAAAAGGTATTTTCTATCAGTCGGATGGAAGGACCAAAGACAGCACTGCATTCATTTTACTTAAGTTTATCGGGTCCTATGAAAATACTGAAAGAGCAATTTAAAATTAAAAAAAAAAGTTTTAATAATTAAGTCTCCCCAATGAAAACTATCTTCCTTCTAGCAAAAACACTAGAATAAATTGATTAACTAATATAATTATAATGATACCAACAACGAACGGTAAGATATAGGGAGCTAGGCGCGATCTTCCGTAACCATTGCGTCTCTCGCTGTCAGTCCAAGGTCATGTCGTTGGCATTCGCTCGGCGTCACCAATTCAAGGTCACGTTACAATGTCAAGGTTACTTGACATATTTACCAACTCAATGTCCTTGTCGTAGCGGTCGTAAACTGGGTAAATTGTTTAATTAATGGCTTATTTACGTTTAGAAAACAAGGATTTTTAAATTAATCTGCATACCAAATAGATTTTTGCGCAGAGGCTATAATAAACTAGTTATGGCCATTTCTGGGTATCGTCAAAGATGTGTATCTATTTTCAAGAAGAGGGAAGGAAAGGTCATCTCGTCCAAATGTCAACAAAGTTCCTGCTTGCTAAGCGTGGTGATTGTTACAATGTCTCCTTAACACGTTTGATGAACTGGTCATTAGAAGTTCCTTGTTTAGCAGATAACGATTACGAGCTGATATACTAATGGTAATAGGTTATTTTCAGTAAATTGCAGGCCCCATTATTACCAATGCTACTTTTTTGGTAAGTATGACATAGCGTGACAAAAGAAAATTACATAATTTTCATGCATTTTCACTATTATGAATTTCCTCTTCCAAAAAATCATAATGGGTTTTTCAACAATAACTTAGCATAGTTAAGTGATTATTGTAATTCCGTAAATAATTTATGTATTGTCGAGAATATCAACAGTTTCCGACCTTGCTCTTGACAATAGTTGATGGAACTAGAACTCGCGTTGTAAACTTGTGACTCGATTCGTGAATGTTCTAAAATAATCAGCAATTTAGTATCTTTACGTTTACGCGATGTGTTTGAAGTGATGGAACAAGGAAAATATTACAACATGTGACCAAAAGAAAGTCAAAACAGTGTTGCCTAATAAATACCATTTTACATACATTAAAAACATAGGAAAATCCGTGTTTAAAATACTTCATCCCCTTTGCCTGAAATCACACACGAAACGGAATAGAAGCGATGTTATTTATACAAAAGATTACTCATTCAACCCTCTTGATGTCATGATTATGTACAAACTCGCACATTTCCACAGATTCAACATGACCATTATAAAGATCACTTTTACACCTCAGATTTTCCGATCGCGTCTGTAACCTCCGCCTACCCCAATTTCCTGTAACGATGCTTAATATATCTTCGAGACCTTTATAGGATCCATTTGGACCTTCGGGTCAACAAGTAGACCCCAATTTGTGGAGGTAATGACGTGTTCCGGAGTGATGCTTCGTCGGTTTGATTCCAGAGTAGTGAAATTTCATTTTAATGGGTAAGTTGACGTGAATATTTTTATCCTTTTGATGGCTGTTCGTCTATTTCGTGATTACAATGTGAGATCTCTTTGGGAAAATGGCAGTAATTTTAACACAATGCGGCGCTTTCCGTTAATCGAGGTTTTGCAATAAATGTATTCAGGTTTCACTGGTTAAATCAGTGTGTGTTAGCCAATATTATAACTGCTGTTATGAATACGTACGAGTACATTTCTTGCAAGTAAGTACAGGTATCACCGCATGCATGTATGATCGCATCTTCTCTTATTGTTGTGAGACTCAAAATGTATTTAAATTTTTCGTCAGACAGAACGTGCAATCTATTGTAGTTTCATAAATAAAGTATTTATTAAATAGCAAACAAGGAATGTTCATTTTTATTTATTTTTATGTAAGTAGTATTTTCAAAGCACATGATATACCTAACAATAGATAGAAAGAAAAAGATATAATCCGCCATCCTAACTTACCCCACCCATCCTCTCCCCCCGTAAATACTAATGGTTTCAAATGAATGTATTTATACCTTTTGTAGTTTTTAAAGATTATTTCGAGGTGGAAGTTCTTTTCTATTCAATTAGTGATCGAGTCGTAGATATTATAATTTTATTAAAGTAAGTATTTCTGGATTCTTGATCCTTTGCGGGTTATTTCTACTGAATAACATTAACTTGTAAGAGGCTGCCAAAATATTGTCTTTTGTTAAATGGCTCCTATTTATTCTGAGCTTAGTTTAAAATGAATACAATTAGTCTTTGTGCGTAATTTTCTCGAAGCTTTTGGGGTAACGAACTAAAATGTTTAATGTATACTAATATAGCAGTTATAATTAATGCTTTTCAAAATTGGTTGAAGAATTTGATTAAATGAACAAAAGTCTTGTTTTTTTTTACCCTGAAAAATCAAACTTTTGAAGAAGTATTGACTACCAAGTTTGTAATCTATGCTAGGATCGTCTGCGACTCCTAGGACCATTCCATTTATTATCAAATGCTCTTTCAATCAAAATTCAAACTTCATTCCACCTTCCAATTATCAGGCGCCATCTTACAAAGTCCGTCTCGTAGATAATTCAGGCTGCACCGGAGATGACGTAGTCGGTCCATTCCTCTTGGGATGCTGACTAGCTGCTACAGATCTCACATGTGATTAGCACACTCGGTGATTGCGTCTGGATTAGAGGTTTGGTTTAGTTATTAGTCAGTTGATTGTACAATTTGTGTTAGATGTGTGTGGTGTTGAACATAAACTTATATTTAATTGTCCTAAGTGGCTTTTCCTCCAATTTCAATATCATGCTACAGATTTCCAAAAACTGTTCATGAAAATTTATAATGGAAACAGGCGAACATGCGAGTATTGTATCATTTAGTCGCAACGCCGCGGTGTCCGTCAGTATACATATTACTCTGCGTACAAAAAGCAATATTTCAGTCCGTCGGTACTCGGTAGATATCAGCATGGTATTGCCATGGTATTGCCGAATGACAATAACTCAGCTGCAGCGCTGCTGTCCGATACAACATGCTGGCTAACCGTTGCACCATGCTCTATAAGCCATGGAAGCCGTAAGGACCAAAAGTTGTAATAAAACTTTTTGGTCCTTGTGTACGAATCCCGTTAGATTGTCTCGTGTCGTAAGTACCTTCCTTCTTACGTTTTGAACACTTACATCAATATGTGGGTACTTTAAGACCGTAAAACTGCATTTAAATCTAGAAATAAGAGCTCGCATTATGGTTTTCCATTTGTTTGTTGATATCGGTGTTTAATAAACCGTGGACATGTTTGTGATTGTTTTCCTATCGCGATCTCAAGTACCGGGAAGTGTGTCAAGGATTATTTTTATGCGTAAATTGATTCAGTCGAGAAAATTGATTTTTCGTTGTTTGTACTTCAATTACTTTGAATAGTAAATTAAATACTGTTACTGTATTACTTGGAAAGGGAATTGCGTATTATTTTTCCCTATTTCGTTTCCGATATCTCAGTTTTCAAATTAAATGTAAAGGAGAAATTAGATAAGTAAACTGTTTTTATCGTAAGACTTAAGGTGTTTTATTCGACACCTTTTATTGCCTATTTGGTACTTAATTAAAATATAAAAGTCACTTTATTTCGAGCATCAAAGAGGAGGTGGAGTTTAACTAGATTGTCATGCAACAGTCTCTTCTAGGACCCTACCTCTGTGTCCAGATGTTAGACGCATCTGCAGCAGATTTATCCTCGGCGCGGTTCCCGCTGGATGCGGTACTAATGCACTTTTCTTACTACCCGCACTTTTTGTGCACAGCTAAGAAAATGATTTATGGCCTAGTGTACTGGGGATTCCGTTTCGTGTTTGGTTTAGATAGTAAGTTGTGTTGTGAAGAAAAAAGTAGAATTGGTAGGTACTTCATATTCTTATAAAGCGGGTAAAACTGGTCCTTTACTTTACTCATCAGAATAATTATTTCCAATAGAGTAATTATTGGAGTAAGAAAACCAAATAATGAGTATCCTTTAATAATCGTGTCGAAATATCGCGGTGTTGTTAATTAAATCACCAAAAATGATATTGTCATCGTGTATAATCTCTTACTTCGTCTTTGATGACTAATGATCATCAAAGACGAAGTAAGAGATGGTGCGTTTGCAAATATGCGCAATAATTTTAAAGAAAGTTTCCAACAAAAGAAGATCACTAGCAGCATCGCATATGTCTACTTATACAATTACTAGCTTTTGCCCGCGACTTCGTCCGCGTGAATGTCGGTTATCGCGGATGCAGACAAAGTCGCGAATTAAAAAGTAGCCTATGTCCTTTCCTAGGGTTCAAGCTATCTTCGTACCAAATTTCATCAAAATCGGATTAGCAGTTTCATCATGACAGCGTAACAGACGGAGTTACTATCAGATTTATAATATTAAAATATGGATTAATCATACAAACAAGTATGATTCAGCAAGAAGTCTGTACGACAAACATCGCTACGCCATAGGTATTGGACGCAATTCCACGAAACACTTGGAATAGGACAATTTTAAAAATTGCGCGCCGCCACACCGCATTTTGCTAACATTTTCTTCATGGATGGGTTTTAATATTCGCTCCTTGTGCTTGGATGGCAGTGGACTTAGTGACGACAGGAAAGCGGACGAGGGAAATTGTACAGGTGTTCGCTAGTTAAAAGAAGTTAGGCAATTAGTAGAAGACAAAGACGACATAATTTTTAAAAAGAATACTTGTTGAAGTTTTAATTTACTTGGAATCACAATAAATTATGATAACAAGTTTTCTACCATTTATCAACACAACTTAGGTATTTATTTTGCGATAACAATAAACTGTATACCTACTATCAAAGTAAATTAACAAGTACTTCTTAGTAAAACGGTTGAAGTTAATATTTTCTCAAAATTTCTTCAGCGAGTAGGAGGCGTATTTCTTTTGATATTCCTTGAATAGAAAATAGATAATATAGATTCAAAAACTTGTCTAGACGCTTATAAAACACAAATACAAATACCTAGAACTTGAACGTTAATTTGGACATAACAACTTGTCTGCATAAACCGCTGTCGCTTATGAAAGGTTAACCACTGTCGTTTATCAAAGTGTTACCTCCGCGACATAGCCGTGTCTCGTCGACTCGTTCGTAAAGCCATTCCACTCACTGCGACGCTATGCATTGTGCATTCTTTTGTCCTATCATTCATTACCATGTCACCGTGTCTACCATGGAATGCATAATGGAAAATTGTAAGTATTTTTCTAACACCTTTCATACCTACTAACCTAGCTGGCAATGTTGACATACGATTACAAATATTGAATTCTGTAAACTTTGATTATGACAAAATACAGGCAGTCTCTTCTGAATGCATATTTAAAGAGATTAATTGACAGTCTTCAGGAGATTTATGACAATTATTTTCTAGTATGCCATCTCTGTGCCAAATATCGCTCTCGCTTTTGTTATTCGCTGCAGTTCATCACTGTGGTACATCCCTTCGTTTAGACATATTCGGCAAAAGTCGCGCGTCTCTTGGCGGGTAGCGGGTGCAATGCATTCTTCTGTCGCGTCATTCATTACTGTTACTGTGAAGTAATGGCAATTCCTTACTATTCTCTGATTTTTGGAGCGGAAAAATATTGTTTGAAGTATGTTTTCCACTTTCTGTAGGAATGCCTAACGAGCATACCTACATAATAATAATGATGCTGGATGGAACGAGATGTTTTTCTATGGTTATAAAAATGTGATCCTTTTTTGGTCCTTACGGGTTTCAAATTCTGTTCGATATAATAAGTCTTCTCAGTATGTATCTTGTCCCTATTTTGTGTAAGTTTAAAAGTAAAACAACTGTCTAGTACAGTATACCGTTTGCTAATGGACAAAAAACACCATTATTTTCCAGAGATTTTCCAACTTCATATTTCACTAAAGCAACAATTTATAGCAGAATTACCATAGGCATTATTATAATTAAAATATGTCTCGATCCTTGGATAACTGACACTTATTTCATCAGCAATGCTATTCTCTCACTTCTGATTGCGCGGTAAAAACTCTATGCAATGGCAATGATATTCTAGTATTAGGTATTCTGAAACTGTATGAAAACTACGCTATCGCCACTAAGTTTGAACATAGTTGAGGCAAAATATTTTTACGTAACTATTTTACAAATACTTTAGGTAAGTGAAATCGAAAATGAGATAGGACTTCTTACAGAATTGCACTGCTGATCATAATTCCAAAAGCCAGTATTTCACGGTCACCTCCAACCTGTTTACTGGTTACGATACGATAATTATCGTCGTATTTATCGGGACATTTATCGGTAATTGATACTGACGAGTTTCCGTTCACGTGTACAGATGACACGGATGCGATTCGCTTCCTGTTTCCATTGTTGTAAGATTTGTTATTTACTTACATTGTTGGTGGAGACGTACTTTTCCTTGTGAAATTTCCTGCGATAGACTTATTTTCCTGACACAGAAACGCGGATTGATGGCTCGCTTTATGTTACTATCGATGTAAACATTTGTAGGAATTGAATATCTACATGATAATTAGGTTTTTTTTTTACTATCTTAAAGGCTTACGTTTGACCGCAATTCACCTGATCTTAAGTGATAATGCGGCCTAAGTTGGAACACGCTTGCCTAGGATGAACCGGTCCACTCGTGCCTTGAAGATACCCAGATTATACTTATCAGGGAACAGAGAGGCGGGCAGCGAATTCCACAGTCTGGCATTTCGCACAATAAATGTGGAGTCAAAGCGCTTGGTTCGAGACCGTGGAACTTCAACCATATAGCGGTGACGTTTCGCCGTATCTCTGCTCGTCCGATGATGGAATGGGGATGGGGGAATTAAATTGTGCAATTCCAAAGCACACTTTCCGAAATGTACCCGATAAAAGACCGATAGGCTAGCACCGCCTAAATGAACCAACACAGGTACAATTTTTCCCTTTTTGCACAATATTTATTTTATAAAGAAAGACCGTGTTAGTATTAATCTAAAAAACAAATACAATAAATAAGGCATCAAAACATTCCTCCACATGTTATTTACATTACATGTTTTTTTACAATGTAAGGTAAACAACATGTGTACAATAACCTTTAAAGGTTCACGTTTCAAAATTAATCTGCCACTAACATCTTTCAATACATCTTCATTCATAATTTCTGCGGCAACAGCCCGTCAGTCACACGGGAAGTTCCATCTCTATGGTTCTCTACCACGGCGCAGTACAACGTGAACGTGATGGCTGCTATCATACAATCACGCTAATTTGCTATGATTGCATCTGTTATTATTTACCGTCACGCTCGCTGATCAAGGACGTGCATTATGAGGCGATGACATGATATTAGCTGCTATTTGTCGTGGAAATTTCCTTCAAAATGGGATTGCTATTTATTTTTTTGGTTTTTTCCTGTTGCATGCAGTGTGGTGGAAATCCAAAACAGACTAAATGTCCTAAATCATGGAAATACAATCCTATAACATTTTTTGTTTCCCTGTAGGAAGATATATTATCAAATATGTTTATTCGTACCCAAGGACCAGCAGACTTCTATTATATATATAGGCACTTACTGATAATAAACCCTCGCAAAGCACAATATAAATCCGCCCGATAATACCCTAATAAACAAATGCGAACAAAAGCAGTACCGATCAATCACAGACGAGAATTAACGTTGCAGCCGCATCGAATGTAACGCGGCGCGGATAATGGCGCGTGCGTCGGAGCGGAAGTGACGTCGACGTGTGACGTAGCGCCAGCTCATTTCCGGTCGAGACGTCGATACCCACGAGTGATTACTCGAGCCTGATTTGCTTGAAGCTCTCACTGGAGAGGCTGTGCCGATTGATGGCAGATGACGTTACTTTGTAATAAGAAATAAAAATGATAATAATTTGTTAATCGTAAAACTTTTCTTAATCATAAAACAACCAATAATAATAATAATAATATGTGAGGACATTTTTACACACGGCCATCTGACCCCAAACTAGGGAGACCCTGTACTATGGGTGTCAGACAGCTGATATTTATTTATTTATTTATTATTTCAATTACTCTCTGCACTCACAGTTAACACCAACACGTGCAGAGAGTCAACAATTACAATAATAAATTATCATTATGAGATCAAAAACAGAATAATAAAAAAATAATAATTAAATATAAATTCAGATTTAAAAAAATAATAGAAATAAAATACAATCATATCATGAATCACAGAATTAAAAATTAAACAATAAATAAAACATTAGAATTGAGAATAGGTCAGGTGGGCTACAGTGAGCCAGTGGTACACAGAGAATCGGTATTATTATATTCAAAACTAATAGTTACCGGATCATGAAACCGACACGTAGCAACGTGTTTCGTTACGTCTCCCTCACTCCCCAGTTGAGGGCGAGCGCCCGTTGTAAGCGGTCGTGTGGTACGACGACTTATGTTTTCCCGCGCAAAAAGTAGAAAATATTCCTTGCCCTATATTATTTCTTGCCTTTACCTCGGGACCCAAAAGTAGGAGATTATGTATTAATTTTACTTGAAACAGAAGAAAAATAAATTATTTTATATTGCTAGGATTATAGAAGAACCTGATGAAAATGACTGTGATTATTATGTGTCGTTTTTAAAATTAAAAAGTAAAGTATAACATAAGTTTTCCGAGCCTCTTGAACCAGATTGTGCAGGAGTCCGGAAAACTGATATCAAATATCCTATTTTACCTAAACCAAAAGTGGATTTAGTGGAGTGGACGTTTAAATTCCCCGTCAATATTTCACTTCTGAAGTTCACTTATTAGGTTTTTTTTTTAAAGAATTATTAGGATTTTTTTTATTGAGGCTGTTACCGCAACTTTGAGACTGATTTTATAGTAGGGTAGCTAATAAGTTGATTACATGGATCTCAATTAATAAAAACCGCTTTGATTGTTTTTTTTGGAATATTATATTTTATGTTACGTTACTGTTCTACAGAAATTTAAAGGTTTTGTATACCAACTTAACAATTATTTCTAAATACATGTGCTGTCTACGATAACGTGATTAAGTTATAATTCTATTTTTGGTTTTTTCTTGACATTATAAGCAATAAACCTTCTTGAATAAATGAAAAAACTTTGTTTTAATGATGAATTTTTGATTGAGGGCCGATTTACCCCAATTAGTCCAGTTAAAATATAACTTAACGTCGTTTTATTCTGATATGGTTCACTGTGTCCAACGGTAGTTCACTGTGAACTTCATCATGGATCAGTGTGTACCAAAGAGTGTACACAGTGAACCAATTCCCATTTTTTTAAAAACACTTAATAATGTCTAACCTGTCAGTTTTTGAGCTTAAATTTGTAAAGAAACCTTAAGTCCATTAGACACTAAATGGTATGTAAGAGAAAAGAAAACGATAACTTTGAATTTGAGTACATGACACAACTTTGAATTTTCTGTGGTTCACTGTTGCCCAGCTGACCCTACACAACAGCAACTAATTCAAACACTTATTCAATATTAATAATAATCAGTAAGTACTGTCTTACGCGGAAAAGCAATCCTTACAGTTTTGCAAAAATAGTCGCACATTGGAGTGGAATACGTCTACATCCGGTGTCTGAGCAGTCAGTGTGTTGAGCAAAGCCACCGCCTGGTGTGTTGCTGCGTATTGTGCGGTTCGAGTCCGGACTCTGGGAGCTAACGCAGAGAGCGCGATCGCAGTCGCGTGTATTGAGCCGGTGCGGATAGCCCACAGCGCGACAGAGCCGTAGGGTTATCAATTTTGCCGTTAAGCAGCAGGAAGTAGTGCAAAAGTAGTGCACATTTGCGTCTTAGCTCGAGGGTATCAATACCCACCATTCCTGATACAAACAGAGACGGGTACAAGTAGGGATAATACCCATATAGTTTTTTATACAGGTACCTGCAAAACTTACGCTGTACTCGCTCCAATAGGAGTTTGTACTTTCCCTCGTGTGGATCCCACACAATCGAATTAAATTCGAGCTTGCTGCGGACAAACGCAAAGTATAGCGCCACAATTGCGTGTTTGCTGGTGAATCGAGCCGACTGCCTCAGGACGAACCCGAGGGATTGGTGCGCCCGCTTACACAGCTCGGTAATGTGGTCATTGAAGGTTAGCTCGGTGTCCAACACAACACCCAGATCGCGGATTGTTGTGACGCAATATACATACACAAATACATATATATATAAACAACACCCAGACACAAGGCGAACATAAGTGCTTATCACACAAATGTTTACCCTGGGCGGGAATGGAACCCGCAACACGCTGCGCAGCAGTCGATCGCTCAGCCACTGCGCCAACCGTGTCGTCAACCAAGAAGGTTGCAAGTATAAACAGCAGTAGATAAAAACTTAACAAAGATAACAAGTATTTATGAGTCACTACATTAGATTAAATATTGACGCAAAACGGTACAAAGACACACTATTTAATAAAAACGCCACCAGTCCATAGCCACTAAAACAAATGGTTTGAAAAAAGTGATAACACAAGATAAGTGCGCGGACAATGTTAGTGTCTTCACATAAACACGTAGCAACACAGGTAAATCATCCTGGTAACAAAAGTTGCCGAGCTGCATTTATAAAAGACACAATTTCGTGAGCTCACGTACCATCGTATATTGTGCCGTGTATTGAATAACGTGCAGGGATGGAGCGGGGATGCATATTTCAGGACTGATTTTGGAGAAAAGGGCAGGGGTTTGGCGTTAGTGTCCCTTGTGGTGACTGAGTAATGTAACCTTGTGAAATCCTCTTCGGAATACGCATTGTTTTAAAAATCGGCAAATCATACTGCCGTGTGCTAATTCTGTAAAACATATCCCATGCAGATACCACAGAGTGTTTTCTGCCGCATCCATCCACATTACCATACTATCTAATATCTTCAACAGAACTAGTCCAAAACTTGTAATCCATCCCTGCTCCGTTATTGTCTAGGGCCGGACCGAGACGAATAGTTGTTATAAACTCAGTCGGACTGTAATGTCACCTTAGTTTATTTGCTCCGTGACAAATGTGTGTTTCTGTCTCACTTGTTGCGCGTGGCCTTGTTACTTTACACTATTTATTTAACTTAGAATTATTGTAAGTTTAACATTATTCAGGAAATAAGGACAGTTATAACTGGTCCTTTTTCGAGCTTGCGCCTCAAAGGACCAAGGTTTTTGTTGTATCGTCAAATGTGATTATTGAACATTAAGATTCAAAGTAAATTAATGGAAAAGAATTACGAACTCATATCGATAAATCGTAAGTCATACAACACTTTTGATTTAGATATCCTATCTAAAGAGATATATTAGCAATAAGGGTTCCGAAACAACTTTGTCCAAATTCACAAACTTTAGACGGATTAACTAATAGGGATTTTGTGCCTAATGAACAAACTACTCTCCATTATTCAACGAGATGCCTAATATATTCAATCTACGAAGGAATTTGGCATGTCACATTGAAGAGTTACAACTAAATCATTTGTACAAAATGTAATAGATTTTATAGTGGTGAAAAGTTGGTGTAAGTTGTAAGTCCGCAAACGGTTGCGGATAATTTGAAACGACTCGTCACTATGTTTCTGTAGCATTAGGATTTCCAGTAAACTTTTAAATTCTCTGCAGAGTTGTCTAAAAGCTTGGAAACTAAATATTGCAGTTGAAATAGAATTGAATTTCTCCTAACAGTCCATTAACGATACAAACTTTTTATGAACATGGCAGATGTTGTTAGATTCCATCTTAACAGTGAAGTACAATTATGATCGTTATGACTTTTTTATTTTATTTGGTACAACAAACAAATACGTAAAAAAGGATCCAAGCAACTAAACTAAAACTGATATTAGGGTATTTTACCAAAAAAATCTAATTAGTCCGTCAGTTAGATTATCGAAAAATATTGGTTACGTATTTTTTGTTTTATCAAATCAATTAAAACTGACGAAGATAAAACGCACCAAATATCATGAGTGGGGGTCTGTGACGTCACTTCGCCAGTAATAGTGTACTGACATAGTGACGTCACACGAGTTTTCGACGCACTGTATCGTCTTCATTTTTTGTTTACGTGAAAAAAGAAAAAACACGTGTCCAATATTTTTTGGAAATCTATCTGACGGACTAATTAGATTTTTTTGGTAAAATACCCTATTATGTAATTAACAGCTTTACTCACATAGTACCTATACAAAAAATAATTAATAAATACGCGCTTCAACATAAATATAATATAAAAGTATAAGATAAGTAATGAGACTTTTTGGTGCTAAATATGTAACTAGGAGGTAGAAATGGACAACCTATTTATAGTCTTACGATGTTGAAGAGGACAAGAGTAAACTGTCTTGATTCCTTGATTGCTTTGAGGACAGAACTTTGAAATTTCGGGGAGATTTCACAGAACAAATCAATGTCGTGAAAGTACTCATTGTAATAATGACTACTTTGAAGAGCAGAAAAAGATTTATATTCTAAAAAACGGACTTTTAAACGTAAGAGATCCAAAGAAAATGTATTAAAGACTTAAAAAAATAACTGCTAAAAGCAATACAAATCAACACACACTACACATTTTCCAGGGAACATTAACCACAGCACAACTCACCTCAAAAACATCATTGAATCTGAAACAAAGCCGTCAAACCGCACCTCAGTTTGATAACGTTGTCAGCTACCTGTCTGATTTGCATGAGAAGCCAGGCCAGAACAATGGCTGTCGATGATCACACTGCTGATACGCTTTGGGGACTGGCGATATGAACCTAATATGGAATAAAGGCACTGGCGTACCTATGTGAAATGCTTTAGCGATGCTTTCCTGATTATGGTGGTTTTACTTTTGGAAGACTCTTAACACAAATTAACACGTGTTTTGGATTTTGTAAACTGGCAGGTACAGTCAGTGTTAATCTACTTGTGTTGCTGAACGTACGACGTCAAAACCAGACCTGACTTGCTTTTAGGTAAACTGAATTGTAGTAGCAGTTTCATTCAATTTTTCTTTTGTATTTAGAGGTTTTTGTGTCTCTAATCTTTCCTAAACTATAAGTCGCGACTCGCTCTTAGGTCGCAATTCAATATAAGATGGCCCTGAAAATTGATATGAGCATGTACTTACAAACAATAGGACTAAAGAATAGGACACTCCTTGTGTTTTGGTTAAGTATTACAATTTGCGAATTGTAACTGAATGTTTTAATGGTAACAGTTAGTGTAAATGAATACCACTCTCTAAGATATTGCTAATATTGTCTTAACAAAACCCTCATCCACTTGTTACACTGCTATCCTCGACGCGAAAAGTTGTCTCGGGCCCGTGGAACAGCGACTTTAAAGACCAAAAATATGTACTGCAATTTCCTCGCTCATCCTAGCAAATATTTGCGAACAATTAACAATCGGGTGCTCGCAAATAGAACAATATCTTTGGCAAATAGAGCCGTATCTCAAGTGAGATAACTGGATCCGTGGAGTGCAACGTGCCACCGGAAGTGTACGTGTCCATTGTCCGCTTCCGGCGCCACGGAACCTTTGTTAGCCAGTTTTCTGTTGCTCTGTGTTTACTGGGATTTGATGAAGTTAAAAGGTGATAAAATATAACTTATTTTATATTGCTTTGTACATTCTTTGAATAGTTTACTATCTGACATAAAACAATAATGTGACAAATTGACAACAGTGAGTTGCTATGATTGGTTGACTGAAGTATAAGCAACCAATTACGGCAGCTAACGTATGCTTGACATTTTCATATCAATATAAACTTTCGAGAAACGAGGTATAAGTGTCTGATCGATTTCTATATTTAGGCCATGCTAAAGTAATTGGTCCTTAGGGGCGCAGCTGCCACCAATGTGTGTTACTCAATCCGTAGAACTTGTATATGGCTATAGGATCTTATGGTAACATTTACTGCAGGTATTCCAAAAAGAGCTCAATTAAACAAAGCAATTTATACATAATAAAGATACTAAAATCTGTAAACAATGGAGCTGAATTACAGCACACTGCTCCCAAGTGGGTCAACAGCGTACTAACTTAGACCACCTGTCGTGGACAGAATGCTAAACAAGACTCAGCTCAAAACGTAGCTAACGCAAACGTACCGGCTTGATGGCTGTACATTGTCTAAATGAGACAGCTCAACAAGTATACTGGTTCAACACTTACCAAATTAGGAGTTGAAATGTAGATGAAGAATCAGAAACACACGTAGCAGATACCGAAAAAAACAGAGTGTTTATTAGATCATAGATGCCAAAATGAATAAGTACGACAGTAATTGAAATAAAACATCTAACGTTTTAAACACTATTGTCATAATTTAATTCATGTATTTACATCGAAAAGTGATCCGCTAAGAATCGCCAGGAGGAGGGGCTTGCCGCGGTCAGTCTGGTTTCTGGATTCATTTGTGCACATCATTCTATTTGCTTACAA
This sequence comes from Charanyca ferruginea, assembly GCA_947361185.1. Classification (NCBI taxonomy): domain Eukaryota; kingdom Metazoa; phylum Arthropoda; class Insecta; order Lepidoptera; family Noctuidae; genus Charanyca; species Charanyca ferruginea. Next base: position 653,858 of record OX376071.1, on the reverse strand, counting down.
TAACAATTAGTAAGAAAGTTTCTACAGTGTGAGCCGGACAATATTATACAATCTGCGCACAACCACGTGGAATCTAATATTTCCATACCCGCACTTAACCCAACTGATGAGCACTTGGCTTAGGCCCGTGCCACCAGAACTTCCCGGGTAGCCGGAGGAACAAAAATAATAATAATAATAATTTATTTCAAGTAAATTCTTGTACGATTTATCAAACTATGTGTTGGTGATCTATACTAACATTGCAAAGAGGTTTTTGTTAATTTAAATGTAGGAGGTAATCTACTAAACTAGGTCCTCATCAGACTTCAAAAATTATTTCACTAATAGAAAACTACATTATTTCCGTTTTTAGGATATGTTTTATTTGACTTCGGTAGATTTAGCAGACACGCTTTAGAGTGGAGACTCCGTTTGAGCAAGCGTAGTGTTGGACGCCCTGCGGCACGATGGACCGACGATTTAAAGAAGGTAGCTGGCAGCGGATGGATGCGAGCTGCCTAGGATCGCGTTGGTTGACGATCTCTTATGGTGATCTACGTTCAGCAGTGGACGGCAATAGGCTAATATCAGCCTATTGCCCGTATTCCGTAGGCTGATTATAATTTTTGACTTTGTGACTTTTTATAAATTGACCCAGTCTTCTTTCAAGCTGCCTATTTTTCCCAGCAAGCTAACATTCCGTCCAGAGCTGCTGCGCTCCAATTTAAACTTCACCAAAAGCTATCGTATTAAGTTATACACATAAAAGAAGTTTAAATTATATTCTAATTCGAATCCTAATGTTAGCTTTATTCAATAAACCTTCCGAATTAAGTTTTGGTTGCCTGGTAACCAAATCGTATGGAAAGGTCTGAGAAATCTGAATATCATGATCCTAAATAGGATTATTGTTTAGGTTGTTTAATAAAATATTATAATATTTTGTTGAAATTAGTATTCTAAATAAATAACTCCAACATAGTGTAAAAACCATGTCGGTAAAACGTGTTTTATTATATTATATTTTAATGTATAATTCTGTCGTAACAGCTGTGTCAATAAAAGTGTTTGCGTCAGTTGCCTTTATTATAAAAAATAAGGCTTTTAAAATATTCATAATCAACAATAACAACTAACACTTGACTGTCAATAAGAAACAGGTCCTACTAATAGACTAGAAGAATGACATAGCAGACTTATTACTCATACACAAAGAAGAAATGAAAACAACACGTCATTAGGTGCAATAAACAAGCTTTTTCAAAAAAAGACAACCGGCTTCAAAAACCACGTACAAAATAACAAACAGAACAAAAGCCGGCGACTTCCGTAACTAAAATCATATACATGTTCTAAGCTAAAGTTATTTATCACTTTTTAGTTTTGCAAGCGGTTGTATTTTAGTTTAAAAAGGATTTAATTTTCCGCTTTGTAGTACCTTCTTGGCATCCAAATCCATTACGAAACGGCAACATAGTTCAATCAGAGATTGAACGTCTTTATGAAAAGTTTTCAGTCCACAATTGGCGGAGAAATCTGTAAACATACATAAACAAATACATGCAGTCGAACATAGAACGGCCTTCTTTTTGAAGTCGGTTAATAAAGCGGTTCAAGCGAACAGTATGTCGTTTATTACCAGCCTCCAAAAGTTTGACTCAAATAGCTCATAGTCCTTTGCACCTAAAGATTTAAATCGTTTGCACCCACTAATCCCTTTATCAATGCAATGATAATCCCTGCATCCAAGAGCGTGGGACGCTAGTATTAAAGTTGATACTTATTTAGGTGCCGACAGCGGCTTACGGCAAAATTATGGGCGCTTTTGTTTCTGGTCGAATTTTTAATATCTCTTGGATCCGGCGCCTGTGTTGTGTCCCCGGGCCTTTATGTTTCGTTATCCGAGGTTTACATTAAGCTCAGGTAACTTAGTAGTATTAAGATCTTAGATATTGTTCGGGATGTTGTTAGAAATAAATGTTGGTTACAGTTGTGGTTGGAAAGGCATTTTAGGTAATTCTAACTCAGTAGGCTTGCGTTTGGACGCAACTCACCTGATTTAAGTGATGATGCCTAAGGTGGAGCACACTTGCCTAGGATGATCCGGTTCACTTGTGCCTTGAAGATACCCAGATTATATTTATCATGGAACAGAAGGGCGAGCAGTTAATTCCACAGTCTGGTAGTTTGTACAATAAATGTGGGAACAATGTGGTTGCTAATGAGAAAACGCCAGAACGTTTCGATAAAATATCGTAAATTTATTACTCAATACAAAATTCCAACATTCAACATTCAACATTTTTAAATGTCCTCTTATTAAATCGCTTACAACTCTGCCTACCCCTCGGAGGAAACTCTCAAACTACATCAACACCAGATTCTTTAACAAAAAGGAAAATATTCTTACCATCATAAAAATGATTTAAGCGGGTTACGTCAAACCCTTAAATTTTATGACGGACCAAAGTTCGATTCCCGTGCGACGCTAAAATGTAATGTACAGATATAAGGGAAATAGTCTGCGTTCGTAAACGACAGGTGTTCTCTCTGTGTTCGTTATTTTCGAAGCAAAACGTGCAACTATTACCGCGGAGACGAGATTTTATGAAAAAACTTCAAGCGCGGTCGAGGTCCGTGCTCTAATAACGCCATCTAGTGGCATTTCCTTGAACTATGATAATGTAAGCTACAACCTATTGGTTTAAATTTGCATGATAGCTCTTAGTATGCATCTGAAGCCGATATCTCTGTTAATAATACAAAAGATTGTGTAGAACTAAAGGAAGCACTTTCTGCTGAGGTGGGCTGCCCAAGACCGGGTTGTTTGACAATCTCTGGGGGAGGCCTACGTTCAGCAGTGGACGGTAATAGGCTGAAATCATGATGAAGTGATGAAAATAGTTCCTCATTTATATAAACAGAGATACATCAATCCCATTCCATATCAAACCATTTCAGTCGATAGCTAAATAAACTGAAATAAAATATCAGACAACCGAGGCCTATGGAGTAATTGTGTGATAGGCACGATCTATGGTGATAGGTAATAAACACAAAACCGTACAAATAAATGGCGAGTGGGTTCTGAATACATTGCCTCGTCTCTCCCTTGGGCGCCGTGAGAGCCGACAGACAACGTTTACGACAAAGAAATATTACTGAAAAGCTCCTGTGTTCCTTGCAGAGGTATTAGAAAACAGCCTTCTTTTAAATCTCTCATAGTCCACTGGCTGCTAAATATCAGGGTCTCCAAGAAACATTTCCTAATCCAAGGAAATGAAAATTTATTTTACCATCATCACTTGAATAGGTGACAGTAACCCTTGGCAGGTTTCCGCTCGTTGTGGCGTTCTATGGGCCTTTGTTTAACTGTGGAAGTCTTTCGGGTGCTGATGATGATGATGAACCCTTAGTTGCTTAAACGAAAAATTCGGTTGGTTCCTTATATGTCGAGTCCCTTTACGTCGGGACCCTTTACGTCGAGTCCCGTTACGTCAAGCCGAGAACCTTACCTCGCTTCTACTACCCCTACGTCGAGCTACGATTTCTGTCCCGTTTCTACTACCACTGGTCATATGCCTTCGTCTTGAGTGACTACAGTTGTAATCATCATGGATTGTTGTGACAGGACTCCCACGTCCCTTTCCACTGTCACCGACCTCGGGAATTTCGCCGGTGGGATCATAAGGCGAGGTAGAAAATGTTACATAAAAATCAAATAAGGATAGGCACTTAAGGTGGGAGATTACTACCTCTGGGCCCGGCGGCAGCCCTTAACACAGGAAGCCCGAGCACTCGCTCCCCGACTCAGTCGGCTTGGGTAGTCAAGCGATTAAAACGTGTCCAGTTCATGTGCGAACCTCTCAGAACCAAGGACGGGATGCCGACCAACACTCCCTCTTCCAACCCGATGGACCTTTTCTGCTCCTTATGGGAAGCCAGGCTCCACACACCTCTCCAAGACAATGTGCAGGAGGTCGAATGAACGCTCTCCTTACAAGGCAGTCCTAGTATACCAGCAACCTTCTCGACAAGCTCCACGTGATTCCCGTAACCCCCGCCCCGTCCCGTTCCGTGTTAACGTCGAGTTTCTTTATCCCGCTTTTACTACTTTTACGTCGAGTTTGATAATAGGTATCATGTTTTCAAGTACAGTCAAGTTCACATTTTTTATGTGTTGTTATTGTATTTGAATCTACTGAATTACTGATAATAACATATTATCTTTTAAAATTTAAATAAAAAGTGTATTATACATTTTAGACTACTGATTGCAACATACTTACTGAAAATCAATGGCGCATTAGTGATTTTACATAAATTAAGTATAGCAGTATTTAGACATTGCGTCGATGTATCGACTCGATGCGTCGGTGTTTAGTTATTTTTTACTTTTTGAAGGCGGTTGTCTTTTTTGTAAAAAGCTTTTTATTTTCCGGTTTTTAATACCTTCTCCTCATCCTAATCTATTAAGAAACGGCAACACGGTTAAAACAGAGATTGAAAGTTAACTACGCCAGAGATTGAAGAAACTAAAACGTCGTCTATGTAAAATATTTGCGTATTTGTTGATTTTTCAAAAACTGCTGAATTTATTTCGATAAAATTTATATGGAACTACCTCTGAGGCATATCCTATCCATAAAAAGAAGAATTTTCAAAATCGGTTTACGTTTGCCGGAGTAATCGCGTAACTAATCGCGCACATACTTAATGCAAATTTAAGACTTCTTTGGTTTTCTCATAGATGCCATTATCAAAACTGGATCAAATTCAAATTAAAACGGGACACGAGAAGCATCAGCTTTCAAATAAAAAAAGAATCATCAAAATCGGTTCACCCAGTCCAAATTTCTCAGGTAACAAACATTAAAAAAAACAGACGAATTGATAACCTCCTCCTTTTTTGAAGTCGGTTGTAAATATTTTTTGCGAACCCACTACCTTCTACTGTGATTGGCTGATGATAAGTCAGAAACCAGGTAAGATCAAAAAGAATGTGACGGGAATTATAAGTACGATCTTTACCCCTCCTAAAACAAGTTGTTTATTTTCTACTGTAAATAAAGTGTAAAAATACTGTTGGTGTAGAAAAAGGGTCTTTGGCAACAAATATCTTACCCAGCTTTACGTGCAACGATTTTTGTATTAATTTTCCGTATGATGTCGGTACCATGTACAATGACCACAGGACAGTTAGATACAAAAGGATCACTTGGCGTCGTAGGTTTTTAAGAGGACAAGCAATTGCTACTGACATCATTATTATCAATATAGTAAAAGCGGTCTCATAAATGTTTAGTAGCAGATTTTCTAGCACTTGGTGGTCAGCAGAGGGACTCCTATGATGGGATATTTGGTTACGATGAGGATTAGCCTGTTTAACATTCAAAAGAAACTTCGTATTAAGGCAAAATAAATGACTGGAAATGTGTGCGTTGGATTGTTAACCTGTAGGTAAATGCGTAGCCTGGACCTTCTGATCTCTCTGTTTACTGCAAACCGCCGGAAGCAAGTGTAATGTTAATTATTTTAACAGAAACACAGACTAGAGGATTTGCTTCACAGTTCAAATACATAATTATCTTGCTTATGTAGTATGTAGCTGAAATTTATAATAATGAATCTCTATCTCTTCTTGTACGTTAGAATTTGTAAAAGTCACGTATTCGGAAAGCAAGCTTGTCTTTCATTTGGGATAAATATATCTGAGAAGGAATGGAATTTGTCTGCCTGAGTCTGTGTTTCCTGATTGCTTAACCATTGAGTCTTTAAGTCAAGAGTGAATAGGTTACTTCTAGGCAAGCGTGCTCCATCTTAGACCGCATCATCGCTTTCCATCAGGTGAGATAGTGGTCAAACGTATGCCTATCAAATGATTTAAAAAAAAACGTAAAAAATCTTTGACGATAAAAGTACATAATTATACTGCAAGAGAAATAGGATGACACCTACCAGAAATTTTCCAATTAACCTACTCTGCCCCCAATTCAATTTTAGAACAATGTTCTTTCCCAAAAATCATCACGCCAGTAAATTGGAAAAAGTAAAAACTTCCCAATTTTCACGAAAATATTTCCGGACCACATTCTTCGGCACACAAATTAATAGTCCGACACACAAGCTTTTGAAAATAGACGTAAACGTCATTACGATATTATAATTGGTTCCCGGCTCCTCTTTGTCATCGGGTTGCTGTAACCTGTGGAGGTTGCCGCATGATCGACGGTAACAGTTACGCGTTACAAGCCGTTTATTGGAAACGTGCTGCTCAATAGGGCTCGAAGATTTCCACTATTTAATTATTTTCTATAGAGTTGGAAGTGTGAGAGTGGGATGCGCCGCTTTTCGGGCTGTTTTGTTTTGACTGTAATAAGTTACAGTATGATGCTTTATTCCCGTCTGTCGACTGTTGTTTTGCTTGAAAATGTTCGAACTTTTTACACATAAAGTGCCCAAGAGAGAATCTTCGACAGTCGTTATTTATGGACAATCAGAATCGAGAAAGTCTGACAACCAGTCTTACCAAGGAGTATCGTGTTACCCAGCAATGAGAATGTGTAGGTCCTCCAGACCCTAGTTGCTGGGTAAGTATACCTTGGCCATAACTGACATCGGTAAAGGAAAAATATCTTGAGGAAACCTGAACTTTATAATTAATATAAGACTGAAATCGCCGATCCGCCTTGAGCGCACGGGGTGATCAATGCTCGTGCCTTATCTGTATGAGAAGAGGACTTTGCCCAGCAGTGGGACAATTATAGGTTGGGATATTTTTATTGATACTTACTTTATTACCAGAATAATAAAAAAGAAAACCTAAAATATTAAACTAAAAAAAACTAACACAATAAGGCATCATAGAATTCGTCCACATCGCCGTCATCTGGAAATGTACCCAAGAGACTGGACGCACTTGGATCACGGGAAGTGTCAACCAACCTTTTGGACATTTCCTTAAAAAGAAGATGAGTACTCGGACCCCACGACCCGAGGGTTTCAAACCCAAACGGCTCGAAAATAATGTTCACACCAAGGTTACTATACTTACGCCGTTTGAGGTCTTCTGCAGCCGCTGCCGCAGCACCAGCACAGCACGCTGACCTAGGAAGATGGGATGGCGCAAGAGTACCGACGCACATAGCGTCCCACTCTAAAGGCCTACCCAACTTCCTGGGGAATAGAGACATTCCGTCCGGTCTCTTGCCATTGTCGCGTGCCAAGCCGTTGGGTTCTAAGACAGCCGGAACGCCGACAGCGACAAGAGCACGACGAATAATTTCATTAATATTCGCGTGCCGCGCTATGCGACCCGCACTCCGGCTGCACGACAGGCCATGATGTCCGAGGCTGTTGACAGCTTCCCCACAGCGACAGCGATGAGGAGAACAGCACGAAGCTCCTAAGCGAAGGGATATCTTTATTACCGATTGCCGTAAACTACCTATGTTTTATGACCTACAGTGCTATTCTGTTACAATCTCCCTCGGCGAACACCTAGGTGAAGTGAGCTGTCATTCGATTGTAGTACTTTCTAAATCCCTAGCATCGGGACAGATGACAGCTCACTTCACCTAGGGTGTTCACCGAGGGAGATTGTAACAGAATAAACATACCGACCTCCATGCAGACGAAGTTGCGAACAAAAAGTAGTACCTCACAAATAAAAATCTGTTTGTTAGCCAATTACTATTGTCTGAATAATGTCAAATATCCCATCGTACCTTCCTACGACCTAAGAAGAACTTTAAACTTAGTTATTCTACGATGCAATTAAGAAAACTAGTAAGACGTAGCAAATGGTAATGTATTTGTAGAGACTTCGCTCTCTAGGTAGAGTTGTAGAGCGCCTAGAGACGAACATCCGGCTTACTCAGGCTCTACTGAGGACCAAACACTTGCACTTTGTACTGTAAGAATAAGTGGAACTTCAATAAGTACGTACCTAAGTTTAAGCTATTCTCATGTATTTTTAATGGGAAATAAAAAAAATACAAATTTCAGTTTGATGATATTTAAAAGCAGAATATTCGAAGATAATAAGGGTGATATCTGGAAGCTGGTACCTCGAGTACACCCTCGTGATGCAAACACTAGATTTTAGTACAGTTTCAGATCATATAGATCATGCTGCAGCATTCAGTATTTATCGGATAAAGAAGAACTATCCACAGTTAGTTGTTGCTGGCACTGAAAAATTAATGACCAGCAGTAACCTATTCTGTGGTAGAAAAGCCGGTCAATTGTGAGACGGGCTCGCGCACTGAGGGTCCCGCACAAAACTACTTTACAGTTTTCGGATTTGCTCCTTCACTTGTGCTACATGACATTGCCTCTTTGCAAAATTGTATGATTCTTGGTCAACGAACGGAATCAAAACTTGTAAGGGACTCCCCCTTACACGTTTTAATTCCCTGGAGTGTCAAAATATGCGGTATAAACGACCATATCTGTCGATAGCGTTGACTTTTTTACCGCTGTAAGGGATTGCAGAACTTAGGTTTTCTTCTTCCATTCCGTCCTGTCCAACGTCATGCTTTCACTGACTCTTTGAATGACTTTCTGATTGCAGACTTTAGTATTTGATATTAATTTCAGTTTGACAGCTCCAGCCACCCTTAAGGGGCTATTAAACGACTTTTACAGATTTTAAACTGACAATCACGTCAAAATGTGCAGTGTAAATGATTTGAAAAAAATATATGTTTAACTAGAACATTCTCTTAACCACTTAGTAAGTGAATATTTTTAATTATATTCATATTATATAGTTTAATTAACACGTGAAGTTGTGTCTGACAAAACATTGACAATCACACAAAATCTACCAGGTATAATTAAACGAAACTTACACCATCTTACAGACAATTTTATTATCTATCTTTTAGTATACGCCTTTTTTTTAATTTTGAAAGAATATTACTTTTATTTAATTTTTTCGACTAAACTTTGAGAGTTTTGGACGCAAAACTGATGCAGAACGGACAAAGTCTGGGTCCAAAACTTTCAAAATAATTTAAAAAATAATAAGCAGCGATCCACAATGCAGATCACCTGCATTTTCATATCGTTAATAATGAATGTCGGAGCCGCATGGCCGCCGCGCCGGCTGTCTAGTTTCCATTGTAAATGAAGATATTTGCTTACAGGAGTAAGCTGCTGATCAAATTAAGGGACTATCCAATGTTGTACGTGTTTGTATGTACAAAAGTGACGGGATTGGGGTTATATTTTGTAGGTAGGTGTATCCGCAAAATGAGACTAGTTCAACAACCAAACAAAATTATTTCACAGTATGTCTATTCTGTTACAATCTCCCTCGGTGAACGCCTAGGTGAAGTGAGCTGTCATCTGTCCCGATGCTAGGGATATATAGAGCACTATACAATCGGACGACAGCTCACTTCACCTAGATGTTCACCAAGGGAGGTTGTAACAGAATAGCACTGCTAATAGCCAATGTAATGTGATGTGATGTGTAATTTCGCGATGGCTCTGTGGTTAAGGCTTTTGCCCTCAGATTATAAAACAAATGGCAGAGAGACCACGCGGAACACTCGTTTTTGAATTTGTATCTCTCATGTTCCGCTTGGTCTATCTACCTTTTGTTTCATAATCTGGTGGCTCGGCTGGTGTATTAAAACCTAGGCTCACAAATAAAGTCTAGACAGCTTATAATATCAAAGATTTAAATATAGCTTCGCGATTTAATAACTTGTATTTCCACTCCTAGTACCTCCTACATTGTATTAACCTTATTACCCAAAACAATGCCGATCCCATTCAAACCAGAATAGTTACAAAAGCTTTTAACGTTATTATCGAGGGATTCCATTCAATCTCGACGGCGCGAGATATACTAAGTTATAATTAAGTACAAAGCTAAGAACACACTAATTACAGATCATGATGGCAGTGCACAGTATAAAGATAGGCGCAGAAGGTCAGCTGCGTGCAGACAACGAAAAGGCATAATACACGCGATAGTACAACGATTTTAGGCTCAAATACAAACAGATCAAATTTAAGAGTCTGTTTGTAATGTAAAGCTTTTTACTAAATGCGTATTAATGTTTACTAGGTGCACTTTACCAAAGATCAATTTTTAAAATTGTTGTCTTTCTGTCTGATTTTGATGGAACTTTCACTGACAGATGGCTGATGTTATAAGGAGAAAGCATTGGCAAACAATTAGGGTACCGCGCATTAAAAATTAAAACCAAAACCCAAAGAAATGATCGCAATGATTGAAATAACACTTTCGGCTTCGTTAAGTGTCTTTTTATGTAAGCAGAGGGGTGTGGTTTGACGTGTGTAGGTGTCTGTGTACAAATCTGTATAACGCCCAAACGGCTGAACCGATTTCAATGTAGTTTTTTTTTGTTTGAAAGGTAATTAGATCGAAAGTGTTTTTAGCTAGGATTCAAGAAAAACAGCTCAGCCGTTTGAGCATTATCAGCTCTTTTCTAGTTTATGAATGGATTTGAGCATCCTCCATAGGTCTGATCGAGTCGAAATTTGGTATTCTCTTACTTCAATGATATTAGAAAAATATTGTACCCTTGAACTGAGACTTTTTGTTTGTCACGGGGGAATTTTTACGCCGTTTAGGTATATGCCTATGTTTGGCTCACTGTACGGAGTTGAGCTTCTGTACCATTCTACTCAGTGGCAGCAGTGCACGCGGTTGATTGTGTTACCGTTTAACTTGTACTTAGCCAACTTAACTCGATGAGGCGAGCTGGAGCAATAACTTAGTATAAAGCTTACATACTCGTATATACTCGTACAGCTTAGCTGAGAATAGGATCTAGATCTTCAACTGTAGTGCACATAGGTTTAATTTGGGTCTGTGTGTATTTTGGCAATTATGTCCAAAACTACTTGGCGGGTTCTGGTATAGCTTTGCTGTCTTATCGTCTGGTAATCCTTAAAAAAAATATCCCCTTTTGAAGTTTATCCATACTTACTTCACTATCACTTCACTACATATTATAAAACAAAGTCCCCCGCCGCGTCTGTCCCTATGTATGCTTAGATCTTTAAAACTACGCAACGGATTTTGATGCGGGTTTTTTAATAGATAGAGTGATTCAAGAGGAAGGTTTATAGGTATAATACATGCATATTATAGTAGAAGAAAACCGAGAAATTCCAAGAGTGATGTGAGGTCGTAATAAACATCTTTTTGTGCGCTTACACTGCAAACGCTGGCTAAACCTTACGAGACATATCAAATTGTACTCCGGAATTGTATATCTTAAAAATATCGATGAAATATCTGCGATGGTATATGTTTATCTCTTAAGGATAACCCACAGTAACCATTTTTATCTTTTACATATTACAAATAAGATATGGGTTACTTACCAAGCTATTTTAAACAATACAGTTTTATTCCTTACCAAATTAAATGTCTTAGATACGTTGTGCATTTCATGTAGATCAAAATTGCCCTTTATAGCATATCATTAAAATCAATATATTAGAAGATATCACAGTGTTAAAAAGCGGGGGTAGAGCGGCTGGCGCTTAGATTTGTTGTTTACATGTTTGTGTTTGTGTTGTCTAGTGACAAAAAAGCTGTGAACGTTGTAGGTATATAACTAAAGACATTCTGTAGTAGATTTAGCATCATCACCATTGCACCCGTGCGAAGCCGGGGCGGGTCGCTAGTAATATTATAAATGCGCAAGTAACTCTGTCTGTTACGCTTCCACGATGAAACGGCTGAACCGATTTTGATGAAATTTGGTATGAAAACGTCTTGAACCCTGGGGAAGGACATAGGCTACTTTTTAATCCGCGACTTCGTCTGCATCCGCGATAACCGACATTCACGCGAAGTCGCGGGCAAAAGCAAGTTGTAAATAAAACTATGGTTGTGTAGGTGAATGTTTCTAAAGGTGCTTCAAAATGAATGAAAATATAAGTAATTATTGTCTCTTCACCAATCCGCGGTGATCAATGCTAGTGTCTTCTCTTATGAGAAGAGGGCTTTGTCCTGCAGAGGAACAGTAACAGGCTGCTATTAACATTCATTATTTTTGATTGTCCCACAACAAATCCGCATTCCCAATTTCAAAACCATTGTAAACTTACCTCCATTAATGTCAATCGTTTTACATGCGCGCCTGTAGGTGTCATGTACGCGCCGAGCCTACAATGCCCTGCGTGTTCAATTTAATAATGCATTCAGAAGGCTAATTCACGTAATTTTATGACGCGCCGATGAAGTTGCAGTTCAGTTCAAGTTTGAGTGTTAATCGGTATTCTTGTAATCTTTGAACTGCGCGTAAGCTGCGCGTGAACTGCACGTCAACTGTACGACAACCTAACTCTACCAAACTTACTTATGGTGTAGCCACATGAGAGAAAAGATATTACTTCATCGAATCGATTACATTTCAATAAATATGATGTTATTATAATATTAAAATAATACCCCCGTACAGATTTTACTTGCTTTTTAACTGTCATTTTGAGACATCAAACGAATAGTAGAATACTGATCATGTTGCGTTCCGAAGCACCAAAGACGCGCAACAGTAGAATGCCGTTATTGTGCTCGCGTGACGTGAACTTGAAGCGAGCGTGTCTGACTGCGGTAGAGAATACGAAAAGCGTTGTTTTGATCGAAACTTAACTGCAACTGCACTGCAACAGCACTTCGTTACGTGAATTAGCCCACAGGATGCTGTTGGGACTGCCGTGGCGCTGTAGCGCGTCGGGGATGTTCGCGGAGGCTCGCACAGATGGTTTTCACGCCATCATGCGGAACAAAGCGGCCTCCTTACTGCAGCGCCTGCATGATAGTGACAAAAGCATTTTTAAAATGATTACCGCCAGACCGGACTGCCCCTTCCAGAGCCACTGGGTGGGGACTGTCTTAGGTCTGAAATTGTAATTAAGTAAGTAATTACGAAAACTAAAAATACTAACCTATTTACTTAAGTAATATTGTTACTAACACCAAAATACTAACACACACAACTATGGACTTTACTCTGAAATAAAGGTTTACTTATTTATTAATTTATTTTATTAAAGAAACACCCAGTAAAAACTAAATGACTCCAGCGGATCTACCCAGCCGAGTCGTTTACAACAAAACCGTCTCAGGCGAGCATCGAATCCGAGACAATCCCTACTGGCTACGTAAGCCGACAACAGACACGCTAAGTCTCACAAAATTACTCGTAGCAAGTTTAAATTGCATTGGTTTGATATTCTACACCAGAATCCTGGCTGGACATGACTGAGGAAGCCTATCACTGTAGCACTAACTGTTATTTCTTGTACATACAGCCAGCAAGCAACATCAAGCTACCCCAATCTGTAATTTTTTTTTATAGTTTGTCAACTTTATTACAAACTAGCTTCTGCCCGCAACTTCGTACGCGGATCCTGTTGCTTTTGCCAGCGACAACGGGGTCGGCAAAATCGAAGATCTGAAACTGTTACCGCCCTCACCGCGTGGAGGTACTCCCAGCTTATGTTATTTTGTAAGATACAGTGAAATTAGTGATAGCTTTGATTTTGACAACAGATGTTTCTGATCTTCGATTTTTAGAAGTCAACAGGAAATGCCCATCAGACCGAACACCTTTTGCTAAGACGTCATTCCTATATGTGTCATGGTGTAGCTGGGCTCTTGGAGTTCCACATCAGGTGTTCCAGATCTTCAAATTTATTCTCTCAGCAGAAAATGTTCATCACGTGGAACAATTTTTGCTATGGTACCATTTTTGTATCTCTTATAGTTTAGCTGGTCTGTTGCGGTTCTGCATCTGGTGTTCAAGTTTCCAAGATAAATTATAGCCTATATGTTGCCCAGACTTAATACCTATACAACAAAAGAAAAATCATTCAAATCCGCCCAGTAGTTCCGAAGATTAGCGTGAACAAACAAACAGACAGAATTTTTTTTTTGGAATCGTGTTCTATTTCTGTTCCTAAACCCCCCTCAATTATTTATTTTTTAATATATTCAATGTACAGACACAGTTTTGTTACTGTTTTATTATATGTATATAATATAATATATAATATAATATATAGAAGAATAAGGTTCATGTTCAATTGGGAAAATTTGACAGAATAGCATGATCTGTACATTAATTTCTCGTAGTAGCACACTTTATTAATCTACAGCTCTAAGGGGGCTACTTTTTACTTCGTCTGCGTCCGCGGTAATCGACATTCGCGTGGCCGAAGTCACGGGCAAAAATAAATGGTAATAAAAACTTTAATTTTACATTTTCATATCGAGCCCCCGACGGCAAGCACATGAAGTCGTTGGTCCCGGTTGTCATTCGTAGATCTGTGACAATCGTTATGGATAATCAGAAGCCAGAATGTCTGACAACCAGTACTACCAAGGGGTAACGTGTTATTCAGCGACTGGATTGTGGCGGTCAGATAAGACAGTAGCTAAATGAAAACCACTGTTATTCAGCATCCGGAAGCCGACCCCAATAAATAGTTGGGGCTATGCAGAAGAATTAATTTATATTTTATGATGACAGAAAGTGGATCCCACGTGTGATGTGGAGGGGAAATCCACTCAAAACACTTTTATTCATCAAACATCCCTTTTTCTTCGTTTCACAGATTATAATCAAAGTAAAATAATTAAATACGCGCTGAACGTATTCATGTTATCAAGCACATTAGCTGTCAGTCGACTGCTCTGAGCATTACTGAGCAAGGCGTTGGTATTGACACGCTTGCACCTTAATAATACAGTATGTATCACGAAGTGAGTATATTATAATGTGATGTTAAGTTTTATCACGCAAAGTGCAAGAGACTTGGTTTTCGTCTTTTGTAATGGTAATTAAGACTCATTATCTGCCTAGCTTTTTCCGACCTACGATGGGGTTCAACTAACCTGATGCGACTGAATAACAGTGTTGTACCTACACAACCCAGTTACCGGGTAATGTAATACCCTGTAGCGACATCTATCGCACATGATACGTAATACAACCGACGTTTCCTACATCACGCAAGCAGAGTTATCCGCGACATTAGGATATATACAAAATCCCGACTACAACCGTCGGGCAGTAGCCCACCAGACATCACACCCGTCTGGTCGGAGGATCCTCCCTTTTCTATGGAGGATGAGGAACTTTCCACTCTGTCCCTCATACCTCTAAACCCTTTGGTAGTCAGACTATCTAACTTCTGACCCATAACGACTGTTAAATATCTACAAGTGACCGCCAGGACCATGGCTTTACGTGCTTTCCGAGGCACGAAGGGGTCTCGGTATGAAATGGTTACCATTCACCACTGACCGCGGCAAGCGTACCTTAACCATTGATGACTGATCGATCCTTACGGTTTTCATTTAGTTTCATTTCAGTAGCATTTAAATAATACATCGATATTAGCACAGGATTTTTAAATGGTTAGGCATTGACATCATCATCATCATTTCAACCGAAAGACGTCCACTGCTGGACATAGGCCTCCCCAAGAGGGGGTTTTGCCATAATCGCCACGTTTAGCAGGCGGGTTGGCGATCGCAGTATGGTTGTTACAAAGGCACAGAGAACGCTGCTGCCGATTCTCTGGTAAGTCCCTTAGTCGCCTCTTACGACACCCACGGGAAGATATGGGATGGTGCTATTCTTTACGTCCGACACCACACGGACAGACACGGATAGGTATTGAAAGCCATACCAAATTGTAAAATTTTCCTAATTAAATATGAACCTTATCCTTTTGTAATAAAGTTGAAAAACTATCAAACAAAATTGACAGATTCCTAGATTGTGCTGACCTCAGTACTTAAAACCATTAAAAAAGTACGGATTGAATCGTCGCTGTTTGACTTCTCAGTTGATTACTTCCTGGTTTGGTAATTGATGAGCAGAAAAAAGCTGAAGAAATCAATTAGTACCCGCAGAAACATGCTACGATAAGAGTGTGTTTGTAAATCCCACAGTTGATTCGATTTATACAAAGGAAAATCAAACCATTGCTATTTCTTTTTAAAGTCCAAAACTTCCCTTTAAAAACTACAATTAAAAATAACTTCTTCAAACCAGCTCCACTAAAATACAAACTCCACAATATTCCATCAAATTGTCGTTGCAAGCCCGTCCTTAACTCCGTATCACTAAACAAGCGCTTTATCTCGAATCACGGCGTCTAAGCTATAAATTCGTTAGTTCTCGCACGTTCTAGAAAGTTCTAGACTTGTCTGGAACTAGTTGCGAGTGGATCACGGCGCGTCACAGCCGGGAGCCGAGCAACTTGCTAATGCTATGCGCGTCGGAACAGTGGCGCTGTAGACTGATGCCTGAGTTTATATTGTTGTCAAGTTATTGTATGCTGATTGCAGTTCTTGACTATAGTTTGTATAGAAATGGAGGATATTGTGAGAGATAATAGACTGAGAAAAAAGGATAAACTCACTTTGTTGCCGGGTTCGTCGAATAGTTTCGATGGCATACGGCCACCTTTCGGCAACACTTAGGGTAGGTTGCTTCAACTAGACATTACTGACCGGTAATAGTTAAAAATGTCGCTATCTATAGTCAAATCAAAAAAATGGGTTGTTTCACAAAATCGTACGTCAAAAGTTACTATTACCATAACCGACCAGTCAACGTAATTTTGTGTTGTCAAACAGCTACTTCAAACACCAAAATATTATGGAATCTCTTTTTGAATAACTTTAACTGACGGATTTTTATGTCATGAAACAACCCGTTACATTTAACGTACGTTAAACATCTCACGTCATAGTAACTTTTTAACCGTCCGTATGTAACGTTAACCGACTGGTTGAAACAACCCGCCCTTAGACTGAGAAAGACTGCTAATCCGTTTTTCTCAGTCTATAAATGTGTAAAATACTCACGTTTCGTTTGTTGTGAGAGATTATAGTTGGCTTATATCTTGGATAATTAAAAGGTTTTGGAAACAATCTTCTTACGACATTTGCCGAATAGAATTCCGACGCCTTAATTTTCATCTGGTGGTAATTTCATTCGATTCCAAGGGTTTTGCATTTGCACTGACATAAATTGGGTTGTTGACACCATTAACCAATAATTCCAAAATACAACTTATCTTAAAATGCACTTTATTTGAGCCCCGAAAACCCGATTAATTTTCAATTAACTGTAAAATTCGATTTTGAGTTGCTTTGAAATCAATTAATAGTTAGTCAATTGAGTTCGTAAGTAAGTGACGTCACTGGCCGCTATTGTCATACAAAATCTATGGGGGAATCTCGTTTTGACAGCTCATAAAAAGTATGTCAATTGATTGACTGTCAAGTACCCAATTATTGTCATTACCGTTACTATTTGGAATTGCGTATAATTTCAGCTATTCGCTCTATAGTTTCTTCTGAATTATTGATAAAATCGCGTTAGGCATTCTCTATTTATATTTCTTAGCCTTCTTGGTTTTCTTTTCGGTACTTAGGTATCCTTTAGGAACGTAAGCTAACTAAATAGTTATATTTATTTAGGGATATGTCATCTATTTACATTATCTTGCCAAGTTTCGGGTGCCTAATTAGGATAACGATGGCGTAAAGTAAACGGATAAATCATTGTCTCTATTCTGTGACCTGACTAACATCACCAACATAGAAGTTATAGGAAAACAACAAAGAATGTTACAGGTTTCATCGCAATACCAGTGTCCGCAGGTTAGTCTGGCAACTTTTCACTACCTGCACAGACTATAAATGAAACTCTTTCCACCGGTGTTGCCAACTTATTGCTTGCCAAACAACTAACCAAACTAAAAATAGGATTGTCGTGACGTCATTAAACTTGGCGACGACAGTGGCGACTATAATGGGAGTTAGTAGCGGGAGGTATGGGAACTAATTTAATTCGTGAACTTGGACTGTCTCTGCCATGTGTCTCGGGTTTAATTAGTGGCTATCTATTGTTGGGTTATGTTCATGAAATGGCAGTTTTTAGAACGAATACTTTGTAATAGACATAAGATCGTCTTTTGTTTAAGGGGGTACCGAGCAAAATCATTCAAAACAGTCGTCACTGTTAAAGTGATTTAATCAATACTTTTACCATAATTGCCATAAAAAATATGTAATGAATACCACAGTGAATGTGTTAACCGATTATCGTTGGCAAAAAATAAGAATACTGTTTAATTTAATAAACAAAAATACGTAAAGTTGTACAAAAATCTTTAAAAAAATCTCGTATTTTGGTTGAGTTTTGTTAGTAAACTGTATTTTTTTTACAAACTTCAATTCATATTAATCTTTAACATTCATACTACAATTTGTAGTTTTTACATTTTCGAAATGTCGCTTAGTTATTTTATTATTAATTTTTCGCGCTGTTTTGAATCATACGCAACGTATGTATGTATGATTCAAAACAGCGCGTCAATTAAAACAAAAATCTATATAATAAAAATGAATCGCAAAATGTGTTGGTAAGCGCATAACTCAACAACGCCTGGACCAATTTGGCCAATTCTTTTTTTAAAATGTTCGTTGAAGTTCAAGGATGGTTTTTACGGCGAGAAAAAATTCGAATAATTGCCGGAAAAACCCTAAAAACAGCCCTTTTCTTTTTCCCATACAAACGTTTTCTAACTAAAACGAGCTTTATTGCTATTGTATAAAGTTCATATTGAATTACAAGCAGTCACTGTTGTTTAAACAATGTAGGTATGTTCCTAACGTCAAAGAGTCAATTTTGCACTTAGGGTGTAGGGTGTAGGGTAGGTGTAGGGTAGGTGTAGGGTAGGTGTAGGGTAGGTGTAGGGTAGGTGTAGGGTAGGTGTAGGGTAGGTGTAGGGTAGGTGTAGGGTAGGTGTAGGGTATGTGTAGGGTAGGTGTAGGGTAGGTGTAGGGTAGGTGTAGGGTAGGTGTAGGGTAGGTGTAGGGTAGGTGTAGGGTAGGTGTAGGGTAGGTGTAGGGTAGGTGTAGGGTAGGTGTAGGGTAGGTGTAGGGTAGGTGTAGGGTAGGTGTAGGGTAGGTGTAGGGTAGGTGTAGGGTAGGTGTAGGGTAGGTGTAGGGTAGGTGTAGGGTAGGTGTAGGGTAGGTGTAGGGTAGGTGTAGGGTCGGTGTAGGGTAGGTGTAGGTGTAGGGTAGGTGTAGGGTAGGTGTAGGTAAATAGGCAGGTAAGTAGGTAGATCGGGACAGGACAACGTCTGTCGGGTCAGCTAGTTAATAATAAAATAACTAAGCGACATTTCAACTTCTGGTCTTTTTTTCTAAAAGTAACATAGATAAATGTTAAAGTAGCAAATTTCCTAATAAAACAATTGAGCTCATTTCTAATAATACAAATTACTCCAAACAATCCCTTGGGATCCAAATCCAATAGTAAGATTATCCGCATTATGGGGGGCATTCATCATAATTTGCTGTCAATGAGCCCGATGAGATAAAGGGAAATGATGCCCTTACCGCCTCCGGAAAATGAAACGAGAAGATATTAGTCAGAAAACCAACTCTGTGCGGATCTTAGCAACCATTTTCGACATAACATTATTTGGTACGGTAGACTTTTTGTTCAGCCGTATTTTAGAGTAAGTAGGAATAAGTAATTCGGTTTGTCTAATGTAGCTGATTACTCCACTTTTTGAGATAATAAAAGTAGAAAATAAACTCTGCAAGTAACGCCCAATTTTTAAATCACAAGAAATCTTAACGACCTAGTTATTGACGCCGATTGCCTTGTTCAGAAACTAAGCTAAAATTAGACAACTGGCATCTCTTACTGCCAGGCAGCTGAAGAAAAGGACGACGACAGATAAGAACTAAGTTAGAGATGTCAAATTAGCTTTTTCTTGAACTTCGCCGTGTTTTTAATCAATACGTTCTGTAATGACAACAGAACTATTAATTGTATGAACATTTTAGATTAACTTAAATTGACAGCTATTGTTAATATCTGTCTCTTTCTTGTTTTATTAGAGAAAAAGAGATATAAATAGCTTAAAATAAGTTTAGGTCATACACAAAAGAATTGGTACCATTGGCGTCTTATCGGTATCTTATAGATTCTGTAAGCAAATATCATTCTGTAATGCTGGCGCTTTATCTAAATAAGGCGAATGTTTGCATAGATACGCCATGTGAAGTGCCAGCATAAAGTTTTACGAACATAACTCACTGGAACTTCTGTATGTTAGTTCATGTTATATTCTATTAAGCTGGTTATTTATCCCGTCAGCGGCGTACTCGTAATCTAGCCTAAAACGTTTCATTAATTCGTCTTCTATTGTTTCAGGTAATTTACTTACGTTCTAACTTGGCCCATTATGTTGGTACTTACATCGGCTTCCTGTTGGTAAGTAGATCTTTAAGCTAATTGATATGAAGAATATTTGGCAAAATTTGCTAAAAGTGTTGAATTTTGTGAAAATTAATGGATACTTGTCTAAAGTACTGGTTCTTTAATTACTTATTTTGAAATATGAAACTTACCCGCGAATTAATTGGTGCAATAGTATATGAGAATGATAACAAAGGTAGATGAATGGTGTTCACAACTTAGAACATTTTCTAATTAATGATAGATCGTAATTAAAGAGCTGAACAACGCCGTGGCTCCGCTCTGTTGTGTCAGTTCGAGACCACAGCCTGATTGCTTGCGGTGGATGGGGCTGACACACACCTGATACGTTATTTTCAACCGACTTCAAAAAGAAGGAGGTTCTCAATTCGTCTGTATGTTTTTTTTTTTTTTTTTTGTATATTTGTTACGCGATTTCTCCGGCAAACGTAAAGCGATGTTAAAAATTCTTTTTTTGATGGATAGGGTATGCCTCAAGGGTGGTCCTATATAAACTTTATCGAAATTGATTCTGCACTTTTTGAAAAAATCGACAGAAAGCAAAAAAATATACCTGGATGATGTTGTAATGTTCTCACCTTGTACTTTCAATCTCTGTTTTGACTGTGTTGCCATTTCTTAATGAATTTGGATGATAAGGAAGTACTAAAAAGCGAAAAATAAAAAAGTTTTTTTTACAAAAAAGACAACCGCCTTCAAAAACCAAAAAGTGAAAAATAACTTTGAAACAGTCAACAGAACACACATGGCTTTAGTTTCGGAAGTCGGTGGCAATACAAAACAACAAATAGAACAGCCAAGCCACCGACTTCCGAAACTAAAGTCATGTGTGTTCTGTTTCAAAGTTATTTTTCACTTTTTGGTTTTTGAAGGCGGTTGTCTTTTTTGTAAAAAAGCTTTTTCTTCTTGAAAGATAGAGAGTAAAGTAGCATGTACTTACGAAGTATCTTACATGAATATTCAGAAAATAATGAAATATTTCCTAACGACTATTTATAGGGTTGGGTATTCGTAGATAAATTTGTTCTTACATAATATTAAAAGTCAATAACAACAATGGATAAAATTCATTGATTTAGCTTATGGACAAGAAAGTGTTGAAAATTAATTGACCGTTCATCATCATCATTATCATTTCAGCCGAAAGACGTCCACTGCTGGACATAGGCCTCCCCCAGAGGGGGGGTTTTGCCATAATCGCCACGCTTGGCAGGCGGGTTGGCGATCGCAGTATGGTTGTTACAAAGGCACAGAGAACGCTGCTGCCCATTCTCTGGTGAGTCCCTTAGTCGCCTCTTACGACACCCACGGGAAGATATGGGATGGTGCTATTCTTTACGTCCGACACCATACGGACGAATTGACCGTTGCGAATGATTTACTATCAGTAATTTTGTCGAATGTGGATAGCCTTTTCCATGTAAATGTGCTAATAGATTAGGTACAATTCATAGTCTTGGTATCTTTACAACATGACTAATTGTGACTGGAGATTTACGTTAGACCAAAAATACAGTTACACCACGAAGTCAGTAACAGAGAGATACACTATTGAAGTATCCAAACAATAAGTTTACAGACTCTATACACCTAATTATTGGTCCCAGTGTTACCTAAACCGAACCAAAAGTACCGTGTTTAAACCATTTAGGTACTCGGCCGTGCTTTAAACAATGTTACGCCATAAAGGTCGTATCTATAGTTCTCACTATGATAGGTGTCAATTCGAAAGCGAACGATAAAATGTCGGCAGGTGATTGTCTATCGGTAGCACTTTGAGCAATTTGTCGGAGGCTGCGCAAACGGACTACGCGTTTTGAAACTCGCAAATTGACTTTGGCGCTAAAAGTTGATTGAAAGTGCTACCCTTATCGTTAAGAATAAAGTGATAGAATCTCAATGGTGAGTTGGAAAAGATTTTAGAATAACTTTTTAACATACGTACTAACTATTATTCTGTGAAAAATATTGTGTTTGGTTTTGAATGCTTGACCAGTCCAGTAATGCTTATGAAACATCATTTCCAGTTAGACATTTTTGTTGTCTTCCTATCCGCAATCAGACATTTTCGTCATCAATGTAATTTAAAACCGAAATTCTTCTTCCTCAAAATAAACGTTTTTAATAAAACGAAAGCCATTATGTCTACAGACATCTGTACATCTGTGTCTATCTGTCGATGGCACTTCGAGCAATTTGTTCCAAGAGTTCTGCGAGTACCGGAACCATTAACTGCCTCCCACACCTTCCACTCTTGACACAATTTGACTTCACAAAAATATTCTACATAGCTTATAACTACAATATCATAATATCATTTTAAAACCATTTTAACTGAGTGATTGGATGGAACTTGGTTCTTTTGGTCCTTTGTGGCGAAGTTTATGAAAGCGACGTATTTATCTATATTGTTGTGATACATACTCTAAGTCAGTTTTTTTATATTAGTCCTGAAATTGAACGACTGAATGAATTAAATGAATGAATGAAAATTGTTGAAATGAATTGAATTGAAAATGAAATTGTACTAATTATACAAGTGCTACCAAAATACAAAAAAGTATTTGAATGAAACATTGGAATGAAAACCGAAAAGATTCCTTCAAAATAAATGATTACTAAAGTTAATTAAAAGCTGCTATTTTCGATTCAAAATAACTTCGGTTCCAAAAAACAGATATATACTCGTAAAACTTTATCCCGGAAAACATTTTGACATTCCCTTGTGGTGTCATAATATCTAAATTTCTCATATTAATATGTGACTTAAAGGGAGCTGAATGACGCGAAGTGGCGTTAAATTAAAACGTAGGATATGAGACACGTGGGATCCCGAGATACTTCATAATCATGTTGAAAGAGTAAAAGTGGTGAAGGAGAAAAGTGGTTACAACAAAATGAAAAGTCTGCAATTACGGTAACCTCAGAGTAGTATCATAAATATGTGTGTAGTAAATATAGATTAGAAGAGCAAACTGAAGTGTGAGTGTGTGTGAACTGTATCTTGTAGTCATACTCACGAGCAGCTAAAAAAGTTATGAAAATTATAACATGACAAGCATAACAACTTCAATGCAATTGAATCATTACTAAATTGGTCCAAAAATGGATATTCCGGTAAACTGGAAGCGACGTTAAAAATATTACTTATAAATAAGAGTGATGATGAGTCAATTAGTAATTCTTTTCCTGTACCTACTCTAAGTAGGAGACAATAACCTTAATAGTCTTGCAAATAAAACGAAGCCGTGGCCTCTAACCCCATGTCTTTGTCACACAACTGCACATATTCAAAGGCCTCGGTAATCAATCACCGAGAGAATCGATGGCATTTCTATGTTAAATCGTTTTGGGACGATCCGTTTGGTTATGAACGAAACGGGACGAGTAATGGAGGCTCGAGAATTTACAAACCTGCGTCTGTCAGCCAATTGTCGACATGATCCTCTCGATAAAAGGGTTGTTGGACCGATTATTCATAAAAATTATGAGAATTATAAGATGACTAGTTGAGATATTTTTTTTCTTGCCTAATTTTAACGCAGAATAGTGGTCGTCTCATTATGGTTACTTAATTGAAGGTTTGAGTCAT
Source organism: Charanyca ferruginea (assembly GCA_947361185.1). NCBI lineage: Eukaryota > Metazoa > Arthropoda > Insecta > Lepidoptera > Noctuidae > Charanyca > Charanyca ferruginea. Next base: position 629,963 of record OX376071.1, on the reverse strand, counting down.
TAAAACTTCGAGAGGCGTGGATGATGTTGTACCAATTTTTAAAGCGATAGGTTTTTGAAGGTTTTAAGAATCCGGAAGAAAGTTTTTATACCCCATTTAGTCATACCTACAAGAATAAGTCACATAAAAGTTCCACAGAACGCATAAAAGCAATAAATGCGACTTTTGTAAAAGTAGTTTCCGCAGATGGATGTTAGTACGCGAGTAACATTAGTTTAAAGCTTAACGTTCGCTGAGCAGAAATACGGGATAAAGAAGAGCGCACTGTTTTGTAACAGTTTTAATTATCTCCGAGTGTTCATAATACAGCTGTTTTAAGAAGTTACAAGTTATCTTCCGAAGTCCGGCTCGAAGGACCAACATGACCACAGTTGTAAGTCGCGTCTCGTTGAACAGCTTTCTGTCGTCTTCATTAATATTAAATGGTGTCAGTTAATTATAAGTGGTATATTATTCTTCGTGCGATCCGTATGATAATGGTTTCCTAGAGAAATTTATGTTTGTTTGAATAATTTGTGTAGCTATGTACCTACCAATAGTTAACATAGAGCTATATAAACGAAGAATGATAATAATCAGTTTCGGAATGAGAAATAATGATAGAGTTTCGAGTACTTGCGGCGAAAACTAAAACACAGCGTCATCTTCTGCCTAACCTATTCTCAAGTATATTGGGGTCAACTTCCAGTCTAACCGTATATAGCTGAATACATGGAGCGATTGCCTGTATGATCGCCACAACCCAGTAACTGGATAACACGGTTCTCCTTGGCAAAACTGTTTTTTAGAGTTTATGGCCTATGACTACCGATCGCATCGGCCAAGCAATTACGACTGAATACCCCCTTCGGGGAGATCTATGCCCAACAGTGGGCGTCTAAAGGTTAACGTGATGATGATGATTACCGATCATTACGTCTATCAAGGATCTACGAATGGCAGCTGAGACCAACGACTTTACGTGCTGTCCGCGGTTCAGAGAGGTCTCGGTATAAACTGGATGCGCAGCCATTTAAAGACCGACTGCGGCAAGCGTAACGCGTAGCGTGAAATGTAACACACCATTATTAATTCAAAAAATAGATCCATTAAATAACTACCTTTCTTTAAAACTTCTTTAATAAATATCAATTTAAAACTTTCAGCTAAGTACCGCTTTGTTTCAAAACTCGTGATTATTAAGTTGGAACGTAGCTGAATTTTTCAGGTGCAAACTTAGCCTGGAGTTTACCCTAGGTCTGAACTTTGCTTGAGTGTAGTTGGGGCCTAAGCACAGTTGATTAAGTTTCAACAACAAATACTACTAAAGCCGCGGATCCAACTAAACAAAACTAATCAGTTTACCTCAAGCGATTAATTGCTTTAAAAGCTTTTTATTTTTCAAAAGCTGTGTCTTCAATTGTTTTAAGAGTTTCTGTATTATCGTGCTACGCTTGTGCAGACAGTACATTCTTAAACAAATCATCATTAAATAAATATTTTACACTTTAAATTACTATAATCTAGTCCTATTTAATGCTACCCGTCTTCATTACTCGCTACAATGTTAAATAGCTTCATTACCAGCTCCAAAATGATGCTGTGTTTAGACGGTACTAGTTAAGATCATAATATTAAGTTGTAAGTTGAAGGTAAACAGCGCAACTGGCGTCAATCGGTCGTAATTCGCGAGTCGAGGGCCTGTATAAATCTCTGTGTAACTGCTTCAGACCCGCGGGGCCGATTTGATGTGCGTTTGTTTTACTGACTGGAGAGTAGACGGAACAGTAGGTACTTGAAAGATGTAAAGTTTTATATTTTATATTGGTGGAACTGGTAACTTGTTTATGGCGTTTAATTAATTGTCAGTCTATTCATAAAATTATCAATGAATGTAAATCTTCCACCTGTACCTAATATATTCAAATAAATACCAAAGTCTTTTATGTTAATTACTTAGCAAAACGTTATTCAGCTTAAGGTAAAAACTTTTAATACTTATAAAACCAGATTCAGAATTAAAATATTTATAGTATACCTACATAATTTTTGGGCATAAAATATAATATTCCATTTGAAACTTTAGAAATGTGTTAAATATTTTATGCTTGACATTAAAACATTGTCTTTTATAAGTCATCAACCTGATAGAATGAAATGGTACAGTTATAATAGGACAGCTAAATGCAAAACCAGCATTCCAGTGTTTGACTAGCGTGCTATGTAACTGCTATTAATAGAGTATTACTAGATACTAGAGACTACGGTGCTTTCCCGCTAACTAACGATAGTGAATGCTACATTTTTAGAAGAAATAGTAGAATGTAGTTGTAGACTTATTTATAATGCGTATAAAAAGTCAAAACAAAACTACAATTATTTAATGGAATTTTCTTATCTTGACAGCCCCAGACTGTATTAATTAGTAGATCTCTATTCCACTATACTGGCGTATGTAAACACAGCTCCGAGAATTTCAATGAGAAACCCTTTGGTCGTGGCAGAGGTTGCGCGGGGCGAATCCTAATGAAACTGCTTTGTTGTTTATCGTATACGAATCGAATGTATCAGCCGATCGGACGGGAGCAGCGATTTTACGTGAATTACTGATTTTGGTCTTTTGAGGCGTGTTTGCTTTCATCAGTTATTTTTTTAAATATAACCTAGTATGTAGATATCAAGTCACAATGTAATATTATAGTGATTGTTTGAATAGACATGATTGGTTACTGGTAGGTACTTCTAAGGCAATTTATTCAGCCAAATGTAGATAGTTTATACATATCTACTATGAAAGCGGAATATGACGAAATGAGCCACGATCTCACGACTCACGACAAAATCAATTTAATATCGAACGCTGAACTTTCCGTTATTATTCGACATTTTGATTAGCACTCGAGTCTCGACACCTCTTCCGTTCCTATGCAATCTGATTGGCTCACCACTCTTCGACCAATTTTATTAAAACGAAGATGGCGACTAAGATAAAACTGTATAAAACTGCCATCAATGCCCAGTCCTAGAAAGAAACGTTGCATTTTATATACGTAGGGGACACGGGGGAAAAGCGATGATAGTGTAGGAATAGTTCACTAGATAGCGCAAATATTTTAAATCCAGCAAGTTTCGAACTCGTTTCCGAAGTTAGCCGAAGTTCCACGGAGTTTGCCGAAGTATGTACGAGGCACACTTAATTCTTAACAGGGTGAACCAATTAAAGTATTTCTTTCGGACTGATACGGACAACAATTTTAGAATATAATTATTATTGTAGTTGTAATATGATCGATTGGACCAAGTGGTTTTACTGTTTGTATAAAAATACATTGTACTTCCTTGAATAGGTACCTTTTTCACCTTAGTCCTTTGAGTACTTACTTGTAAATCCTATGTGTTATTGCCTTTGTAGTTTCGTAAATCTACGTGGATTTAGTTTAGTATTGCTACGATCAATTCAAGAAAAAAAAAACAGAACATTCGTCTGAGATTTCCTTTATGTACACAACAAAATAAAAGATATTTCAATAAAGTTACGTGTTCTGTTGATTTCGCTTCCAGATATTTCGACAAGCAATATGTTCCTTTAAAACCGAAAATGAAATTGCAAATGGCGTATGTTTCCCATGTAAAGGCAGCTTTTCTTTTTATTCCCCAACGTCGAATTTTTCGAACAATTGTTCTACAAATCGGAGTTTAAACATTCCTGTAGTAAATCTCTTAAATGTGGTTACTGAAGCCCTTTTATTTTAACGACTGGTAGCTAGTTAAGGCTATACTCAGCTTGCTCTGAGAGCTATCTCCTTTATATTAGACATAAATACTTAGCTCCTTACTTTATTTAATATGGCAGTTAACCGATTATTACTCACAATTTTGTAACTTAACGTTTACTTTGTATGTTTTGGTTACTTTGAGAAATTAAACAAAGTCCTTAATTGAGCGTCAATCACGACGAGGCATTCTTGTTTTTAGCTTGGATCGGTACCTAATTAACGTTAATGCTATGTATGCAGAATGTCTTATGATTGTAATTTCATGTTGTCTACTTTATATAGCAAATATGTTGTAGTCACCACTGTTTTCTTCATCTAGGTACATCACTGTTGTTTTTCCCACAATCATCATACATATGCTGGTAATGGCGCAACCAATACATTTGCCATTTTATTCGTCATTGCGACGCCACGCGAAATATTTCAAGCGTGGTTGAGTTATGCCGCGTCTCCCCTTTTCATGCTAAATGAGTATGTTCGAAGTATGACACATTGGTAGGATGCTACCGGGTTGGTACCGAGATGGTACTTCGGTACTTTTAGTACTCGGTTCTGGTTCGTTGAAGCGTTTTGCTGTTTAAGTAAATGAGTGGAATGATGATGTTGCCTTTACTTTCTTGGTGTCTTTTCAGTTTATATTAACAAAAGTGGCACATTTTTTTACTTTATTCTTCTTTCATGTTATAATTTAGTTGATTGTGTGTACTTTATTAAAGTTCTAACAATGGTTTAGGGCATAAAAGTTAAGTAATATTTTAGAAGACGATAGTAAATCCTATTTCTACGCAATCACTGGAATTTCATCTTATGAGATAAAATAGACGTAGTTTACCTTGCAACTACGCTGCGTAACACTAAAGATAGTATCACAACCCCATCATTCACTTCTTCCCCATAGCTCGGTGGGTATAAATTTTCCTCCCCATAGAATATGTTAAACTCCCCGTTTCCAATACTATACCCCATATAGCCCATAAATATTGTCCATATTTTTGCTTAACCCATTCTGTTTGAGACACAGTTTCACACTCAATTTGCTAAGTACTTCAGATGTGCTTTTTATGGGAAGAAAGAAAATTTAACTTGCACTGATTTCGTTGAGTTTAGCTGCTAGTTCTGTTAAGACGATGATGGTAACACTAAATTTACATGATTGTTTCTTACGACACACAAATTACCTATCTTGAAGGCGATGTCATTTTCTAGCCGATTCTTTTTGGCGAGTTATACCTGATCATTAGGTGTGTTGTCCTGTACACGTGCTTCTGGGTAACAGAAACTCCTCTCTTTAATATGGCTACTTTTTGCCATTCTTCTCTTGTTAAATAGTCCATTGCCTGCAATTCATAGTAGCACCACAAAAACATTTGTCCACATTTCGCCTCCTGTTACCAAAAGTATTTAGAAGCAACAATTTACTACCCTAAGTTTATAATGTAGGCTGGACGGACATAATTCTTGAGCTTACACACGACACGAGCAAACTACCTCGCAGCACTACGTCAGGAAGGCATGCTCTGGATAATATAGTGGCAAGTACCTAAGCATAGGTACTCGTTTGTCTGGTTGTACAAATGACCGTTTATTTGGTTGTACATTTTGTATAATCCATCTTTGAACCCAGAGTAGACTAGAATGAGAATATATTAATCTTCCTATACCTACTACTTCATCATCTGCTTTGCCTTTTTCCAAGTTTGTTGGGGTCGGCTTTCAGTCTAACCGGATGCAGCTGAATACCAGTGTTTTACATGAAGTGATTGCCTATCAGACCTCTACAACCCAGTAACTGGGTAACACGATATTCTTTGGTAAGACTGGTTGTCAGACTTTCTACCTTCTGACTGACGATGACTGTCAAAGATGTAGATCTTTACAGTTCGTAGGAATGACACCCGAAACCAACAGCTGTACGTGCTTTTCGAGGCACGCAGGGATCTCGGTATGAAATAGATGACCACCCATCCACAGACCGACCGCGGCAAGCGTAGCTTAACCAAGACCAAATCCGTATCCGTAAGGCTTAGCTACGAGCTTCTCAATATTGGGTTCTTACGCGTCTAGTGTAAATAATATAATAGCATTTATAGTTCTGTTACAGGTACCTACACCAATCCTAATTATGTTTACCGATAACGCACCATAAAATCGTACCACCCAAGGCTGTAAAGTAGTTACCTAGATAACCATTCAGCCGATAAAGCTAAGTGGCTTTTTATGACATAGCATTGCAGTAAAGATGGCCTGTAAGATGGTTTCATTCACTTCTATAAGAGGCTCATTATCATGAAGACGATATGGTAATTCTTAGGCTTAAGACACTATTGCATAGTAACAAAATGCCATAGCAGGCCTGTAACACGTCTATAGCGCGCTTGTAACACGCTTGTAACACTGCAATATCGCGGCAAGCAATCTTCTTTTATATTCTAGAGCACCTTTTATTGTCATTAACGTTAGTTGAATGTGTCTCTAGACGTGATAGTTTAATTTCACGTCGCCGTAAGGAGAATGTTATGTTTTAAAATGTAGAACAAAATGTACAACAATTCATTGGGATTATAAAAGAGCTCAGCTATTTACTAAAACTATTATTTTAATTTTTTCTTCGTTTCTATTTTATCATGTCAATACTTAAACCATTTTGATAACCTACTTTGTGTAGCAACGCAGGTTAATATCACTATCTAAACGTCAACGGCCTGGACAAACAGCAATTCTTTTTGACTGGAGCATTAGACTTAAATGTGGGCTATATAAGAAGGATTTTAATCACTCAATCACTCTTTTTTAAGCTAACATTATGTAGGTATTTGCCTTTATATTTTATTGTTGGTTTTGTGATTTCAGCTGCTTATATATAACATTGCACCAATTGTCAACCATACCTAGTGATAATAACATTTCTAATTGACTGTTCAATATTCCAGTCGTTGCGAGGTTTTACAGTTCTAATCAGCGATTTCACTCTAATAATACTGCAATCACTACAAAGTCTGCTTATCTTGCTGTTATAAAAAGTTAGACGGAAAAAATTAACCGAATGCAAAAGCGGATCGAAGGACCAATCCAAATTACTGGTCCTCACATCCGACTGAAGCCCCGGAAAACTCAGCCTACTCTCCGGGAAGCTATTCCGTCATATAATAGCTCAGCCATCGGCCAGTCTCAGACGTGCACGGCTCAATTATAGACGCCTCGCCTCCCGGGACGATCCAGCGATTGCTTTCGACGTGGCTTAGACGGGAATATTTTTTTATTTGTCCCATTTCAAAGAGAAGTTTGTGACATTACTTGGAAGCTCTTTTTCTAAAGAATCGATTGACTTGCATAAAATTGTGGATTTAATTACGTATTAAATAATGTTTTATTAATGGTTTTAGTTAATTTAGGTTGGTATTCGCATGATAATTATAAGGTCAGTGTATGCAACCTTTAAGAAAATAATTAAGAGCTCACAGATGTATTACGATTGACATTTTTATTCCACATTATTAGTTGCCAAGATCTACCAACACCTGCTTACAGTACAGATGACTCTAAAGTAATATTATTACCTTTGATTATATAATGTCTAGAAGTCAAGTGCGTCAAGTGCACGCAAACGTGTCAAAAAGTGTCAGCCAACTATTGGCTGACAAGTGCTTATATAGTCAAAGCCCAAATGCGTAATAATAAAAATATATGATTAATATATGTATAATAATATTAATTTATGTATAATTATATACATAATTGCTTATACCTATAATCATTATTTACGCACACAGAGACGTAGATGCACAGTGTAAAACGACGCCTGCACGCACACATACTTGAAATTGTTGACTCGTTTTCTTTGTTATGATTGTAGGGCGACGCTCCATCTAGACATTATATAATCAAAGATTATTACGAACTATCCTTTTAGGACTTAAAATGCAGTCTGCAAATCCTCGTCTCCTTCGCTTATTAAGACTCCTAAAAGACAAAAGCCGCCGCAATCAAGACATTTCTAAAACCAGATTAAAACGATGGCTGGGGAACAAAATATTATAATATGACAGAGGGTATTATGTCTTTAGGTTCTCTGTTCGTCGTCGCGTTTAATTTAGATGGCGTTCGGTGCACTCTCATAAAAATGTAAATAGCTTTCGTCGCGCTCAGCCAGAGATGCTAATTATTGCGAATGCCCAGTTTTGTGTTTTTAGTTTTAAAACTTGTCATTTTATGCTATTTAGCATGGAGGAATAAAATGCTAGTACTTGTGTTACATTCGATCTTACTTTAGTTAGCCAAGTAATACAGTAACCCTTATCGAGTTTATAATTTAATAATAATAAGTAGTTTTCATAAATAGCAGGTTTTAAAAACATTTTAGAGGTCTTCTTTTAAGTATGGAGATAATTGTAGCAAAATACCTCCCCCGTCTATGTTTGTTTGGTAAAACAATGATGAAGACCCAAAAAATTTAAAGTAAGAGGTCTATTCAATTTGTACCATTTGTATGTGTGTGTGGTAGGTAGTCAATGTTGGTAGTGTAGGAGTAGTGGTCATTGGTTCAGGAGTATCTGTGTGTGTGTGAGGGTGAGTGAGTGAGTGGAGTGGGCCATTGTGTGTGAAAGTCTATATTTAGGTTTATTCTAATTCATATATTTAAGTTATTCATATTATCTCAACCAAGAGTTGCACTGAGCATTTTGTATAAATAAAAACACTCCACATAATTTGGAGTAGTACAATTAATTTCCTAAATGTCTGTGAATTATTTGCGCGAAACACTATTACAATAAAATAAGAAACCTGTTAACTACTCAGTCCAATATATTATCGTCTAGGTAGTCATTATCGCTTACAGTTAAGCAAGCTTCAACCGCTTTTGATTCAGCCATTTAGCCGCACCACATTTACGCGATATATCACTCTAAATAGTTACATACATTATTTAGGGCCCGGTATAATGTGAGTACATTTGTACCGAGTAAGTTATGATAGAGTACCAATAACAGTATACATATATGTAATGGGGTTTCGCGATTGAAATATCGAGTGGTACGGAATATGGAATTATAGGTAATGCCTAAAATCAGCGCAAAACTGGAACATCTATGTTATATGATACTTACGTTTGCAGAAAAACCTTTGTATTGCCTTTCTTCTGTTAGCAATATCTCGCACATTTCTAAAGACGTTTTCGACATCGCTACAATGTCTTTTATTATTCAATCGTCGCAGCTTTGATCACACGTTATGTAGACAGACATCATGTACTTGTATTCGTATATAATTATAAAGATGCTTGAAACTAGCCCCATACGACCAACGATCTTTAGAGACAACAACTCCTGAACGTTTTGTACCAAGTCAACAAAGTAATGGCGCTCGGCACGCCACCGCCACGCAGCCGTGGCGTGGCGCTGAAACAAGCGTGCCGGTGGAACAAGCGTGTCAGTAATTGCACGCCCTCGCGTGTGACGTCATCGCCTCGCGGGGCTTGAGGCGGCCTCGCACACAGCACCGTGCTCCTATTTTAAAATGCAGTGCCTCGAAAAATGCTGGAGTATGGGTACGGATTTATGTAGATATGCTGATGAGATAGTTCGGTGAGACGCCTCGATGTTTTTGACAGAAGTTAAAAATTGAGCTGAGAGTATCAAGACTGTCTGCGAAGCCTCCTGTTACAGGAAACTGGATAGACTCATGAAATAAATTATTTATGGCAATAATGGCAAGGTCTTAATTCAAACCTAATATTTGAAGTCTGTATGGTGACGGACGTAAAGAATAGCACCATCCCATATCTTCCCGTGGGTGTCGTAAGAGGCGACTAAGGGCCCAGAGAATGAGCAGCAGCGTTCTCTGTGCCTTTGTAACAACCATACTGCGATCGCCAACTCGCCTGCCAAGCGTGGCGATTATAGCAAGACCCCCCCTTTGGGGGAGGCCTACGTCTAGCAGTGGACGTCTTTCGGCTGAAATGATGATGATGATGATGATTTGAAGTAGAATAGATAAAAAGCTATCAATTATTTCTAAAAGCAGAACGACTGATATTGACAAGTCAGTAAGGAAAAGCCAGCATGGCCTGGTCGTTCACAGGCACAGACCAATCTACATAATATAATTAGAACGCCTCACCAGTCCCGAATTGATAAAACGTACCCTTTTTTAGGAAAAAAAGTGCCGAATCTCGGGAAACACGAAATTTTCCAATAGAATTTAAAGTGGATTCCGGTACCCAATTCATTAGTGTGGTCCACTCAGTAACATGTACATGTACCAATGTCTAGGTACCAATTTGTGAATGTATTAGCTTCATAGTGGATGTTTATTGGAATTGCGAGGTTCTACTTTGTTCTATCAATCGAGTCAGCTTATGTTTGTCGTATCTCTTGAACTTCTGATGAGCCTTTAAGCTTTACGTAATCCAGTTTGTCTTTTAAATGTCCGAGTTCTAATCAGATTTAATTTCTTACCGGGTAGGGTAAGCGGTTGCTTACAAAAAAAAACATTACCAGTGTAGGTACTAGAGGTGTTGATCTGTGTACAAGTACATATCAATCATACATACATTAAGCATGTTATATTTTCTTCTCGAAGTACCCAGGTACAACGGAATACAAAACAGATTTGCAAAAAAATTATCACAAAATACGCAAAACGTTTTTTCTATGTTAAACCAAAAATAGCTTTTTTTTTTTTTTTTTTTTTATCTATTGATAGGCATACGTTTGACCACTATCTCACCACTAGCTTTTGGTTAACCCTTATGATCCTTAAGATAATGCCTAGCAATGTGCTCCCGAGTCTGCAGAGGCTCTGTCAGGGTCCATCTACAAGCTAACCACACTAAACTTAGTATAAAGCTATTCCTTTTTGCGGTTAAATTGACCACTAAGTTTAAGGAATATTTTGTAACAAACAGTATGAAAGGCAAAAAGTTGGAAGAATTTGCGCTGAGGCTTTTGTTGAAATATTTTAGACATTCTAGGTTTCGGCAGTCTAGTAGAAAATTTAATACTGGTTATTAAAACCTTTTTCAACTTTAAAATATATGATGTTTCCCCGCCTTATCCCCTCGCCTTACCTACAAGTCTTTCGCCTAACTAGAATGTTCGATGACGTTACAATTTTTATTTGTATTTCTGGCAAACCAACTATAATTTGAATAATTTTATACACTTTTTGGTTCATTAGTTAAGAATCGAACCTAATAATTTATCCACGCTTCGGCTTCAGCTTCTTTACTTTAGCAGTATTTGTCAGCAACATCACCATCGGTATTTGTTTAGAACTGCCGGAACACAAAGCAACTCCACGCGAGCTAATGTTGCGGAAACATCGAACGGTTTTTGATCTGCTCAGCCCTCTTTATCGTCTCCGTGATGTCGTTTGTTATTATCATTCTGTGCTTTATGGACGTTATTTAGGAGGTTGTCGGGGACAATGTTTTAAAAATGTTACACGAATTTAAAATGTGATTTTGGAAAGATTAATACAGATAAATAAATTGATAAGCGCACGAACTTCCACTTTAGCTGCTTAATTTAAAAGTAAATCAATAAATAATAGTTCCCAATATTATTTGAATTGGTCGAAAATAGACCACTTTTCCTATAATTTCTTACTAAAATAGCAGCGACATATTCCGTCGTATAAGAGTGTAATTTGGTCCTCCGAGTCGGTATTATGCCTGCTCTCAAATTGCGGGCCAGCTTGAGACGTCGCGTCGAGTGTCTGTCATATTGCGTCTTGTTGCACTTTCATGTCTTCTACTATCTATTTATTGTTGGAAGATTTTTACTTGCAATGAAAGATGTCTTTTGACCACTGTCAGTCACCAATAAATTAGAAATTATTCTGTTCCATTTTATTTAAATGGTTTCTTGTGGACTACAATTAGCCAAAGATGATATTCATGAAATTCAACACTTTTAAAGTCTGAAACCAAAAGTGACTAAAAGTTTTGGTTGTATTTATATAATAATATGCACCGGTCCGACTGTCAACTAATGTTATTCTGAATTTTGTTTCAGGTACGCGCCAGAGAGTCGCAGCTTACGGTCAAATAATTTTAAGGACTAGCCACCGCGAATATGTAAATATTGTGTGCTTTAATATTCATTTTATTTACAATTTCTGACAGCGGCAACCAAATGGACGGTTCCCAGAATATTCTGGAATGTTTGAAGTACTAACTTGCTCGTCCTAAGTTACGCAGCGGGAACATAATAATATTGTTGTACAGAAACATTTACAAGCTGCTAACATTTTGGTTCTATTGTGATAATTTAAAATCGTTTGGCTTTGTAAAAACAAACGTGAAAGTTTTCTGCTAAAATAGTAATTGCTCACAGTTTAAGGTGAAACATAAAAACTGGATTTTCATAAATACTGTATTTGAGAAGCATTATGGACCATTCAGAGGATTTATCTACTAAATTATTTTTATGTTTGGCTTTAGAGGAGTTTTGTTCTTTAATTAGCATTTGCTCGATACAGGAGAACGCCTGGGAGCAGTGGAAACTCGTGAATTTAATTGAATTCGAAACGTATGCCCATCGTATTTTTTCTCATACAAAACGAACTGAAAGTTTCTATGAATCTCGAAAACGAATTATCAAATAACCAGCCTAAATTCAAGCAACTCTAGGTATCTGCAATTGACGATGAATATTCAACATTTGGAACAACAATAGCTGGCATCATACGTATTCATACAATTCACATCTGAAAACGAGAGGAGATTAGAGCATTATTATTAAGCGAGGAGACGCGGCTAATTCGACGGCGTCGTTAATATTGAACGCTACCATTCCGCCTTAACGCAAGGATTTGAATGCTTAATTATTTGCTTATTAATTAAACAAGTCGCTATTCTTCGCAGAGTTTGTGCCAAGTTAATCTGCAAGACTGTAGCTATTGAGAAGATCTCGACAAGATTTGCAAAGAAAAAGTTGCTGTTAATAATAAAGTGGTATTTGATTTCATTTTCGTGTCGCGTAGCCAGGGGTTTAAAAGACAAAATGATGAAATGGCGTCGCTTGCTAACATTACAAGTTAAAGATGAAGTCTTGGAATAGAGATAATATTATCGCAATATGAATGATATCGATAATGTATTTGCGGTACTGTTATTACGAATCTTATACCGGCAGGTTTTTGCGGAGTAGGAAAAACCATATGATTTGGAGGGATAAATGGAAATACGTCGGAAAATGGTTGCTCTTAGCAAGCGGCTCGTAATCCGATTCTGAACGAAGATGTTCGTAAGCATGTTTTTTCTACATTAAAGCTTCGGTACAGTAACTACAGCTGAAAAGGAAAAAAATCAACATGAAAATTTAGAAGCTGTAGTCCTAAAATATTTTAATGAAAACATTGTTTCACAAATATTTATATCCCTTGTTAACACGCTACGTATTAACAAATCGAGTTTGGTCCTTTTATTCTCATAACACTCTCCATGTAACACAAAATTATAAAGTTACGTTGACAAAGCAAAAATAAATTCAATTTTCACAAGGAAATTGCTTATGAAATTGTGTAATTATATTAAAATTTGTCTCGGCACGTCGCTCGGTGCGTGAGTCAGAGTCCGCTTTTAAATATTTCGTAGGATCATCGGCTTTCACATAAAACTAGGAGTTTATGCTCCTTTGAGAATATTAAGAGCTGCACAAGGGTCGGTTTAACCGTAACATGTTTTACATACATTTTAGCAATACGAACACGATAAAATTGAAGATATGTAGTGAGCCACGCTCCACGAGTAGAAGAGGGGAAGTGGGTTATTTGAGAGAAACATTTAATATCATTTCTTATTAATGAAACCTAGTAATACGTGTTGTAGTTAGTAATACCTTTTCTAAAATATGAAGACAAGTTTTCATTTACCTAATTGTGATTATTTCTTGGTAAATTATTACTTACTTTCAAATGCGGGAACCAAGACAGTTGAAATGTTTCTCCGGGACTCGTCGAGCTTCAGTGTCTCGACGCTTTTTAAGTGGTCTCGCCACTGATGATTCTGACTTTCAGAAATTTCAATGATTTGGGAATAGTGTGGCGGGCTTGTCACATTACTTTCATATGTTTTTTAGGGTTCCGTACCTCAAAAGAAAAAAACGGAACCCTTATAGGATCACTTTGTTGTCCGTCTGTCTGTCTGTCTGTCTGTCTGTCTGTCAAGACCCTTTATCTCGGGAACGCATGGAGGTATCGAGTTGAAATTAAAACCATATATTCAAATCTACGGTCCCTTGATGCTTTAAAAACATCAACCCTCTATCACAGAATACTTAATAGTACTACGTACAGAAGGGACACTCCCTTCCCCGCGCTATATCAGATACCGCACCCTCACCCCGCACTTACATGGGCTAACCGCCGACTCTTTAGCCAGGGCGCTCAAAATCGTAAGAACTGCAGCGCTGTAGGTACTGCTGACACAAACACACAATTTTGCGATTTATTTTGTTTTAAGTTTTATTTATTAGTTTTAATCTCGATGATTCATTTATTTTCCAAGTTTTCGTCGTTTTATAATAATACAATTCAAACTTCCGTAATAATAACATACCAACATTACCAGCTATTAATATTGCTCTCTCTCTTTATTGTCTTTGTTATGTACTTATGTCCCTTTCTTTCACGTTCTATTCATTCTTGGAATTGAAAAGTAGTACCTACCCTACGCACTAACTTTGTCGCGTCGCCCCATTGCGTTGCCGCGTAATGGTACGGGGCGATCGTGAATTCCATATTTTGTAATTAGGTACCTTAATTTACCATTATTGATGAATAAATAAACATGTTTACATAATAAATATTATAATATTACTTTTATGTCATTACAAATCCGAGTATTCATAATCAAATATCATTTATTTTATTTATTAGAAATAAATAATTGACCGCTCGGACAAGATCACTTCATAATAAGGCTCGAAACGTTCGGATAGTTCCGTCGTCGTTCGGTTCGCCCGACGCAAAGCGCACGACATCCAACTGATTCAACCCTACTAAAATTCACGCACACATTTGCACGTGTACAGACGTCATTTGGTTTTGTAGTAGTAATAGGTAATTATTTTGCAAGTTTTGTATGAAGTGTCCGAGGTGTGCCTCTATGTTAACGTAAAAAAAAGATACGGCCGTTTATGTCGCAAGAAACGCATTTATAATATTAAGTAGATTAAAGTATGGATAGTAGGTATGGATTAGTATGGATATGTACCTACAAATATGTACGGAACCCTCGGTGGGCGAGTCCTACTCGCACTTGTCCGGTTTTTTATAAGCAGTCCCTAGTACAATAAGTAAGTTGTAAAACTACAAAAGCTTGCATACCAAAGACCAAAGAGCTGAGAACAAACTGAGACAAGAAATGAAATTAAGAACTCAATGCTCGGAACAAAATCTAAATAACGTAAATAAAGGCTCAAGTCAGTTCCTTCTTTAATTCCCGGATTATCATGAGGCGCATTCGATCTCGCGACTCGGCTCGATTAGATTAAACTTAAATCGTCTTCCGATTCCTCGGCTTAGAGCATTACTCTTTAATCTTCGCCAGTTGACGTCTTAATTCTTAACGTCATTTTAAATCTCGCATTTGGTTTCACGTATGTTTTGAAATATGAGATACCAACTGTTTACAACTCACATGTATTTACAATAGAGATAAAGCTACGGGCTTTTGTGTTTGTTTTTATTATGTTTTCAGCAATCTAATGTTTTTGACAGCTCTGCATTTAGAGAAATAAATGTAACATTACGGTTTTATTAAAATGTTGTGGTTTTAACAAAGCCTGGCTTCATATTAATGTTATGTTTCGTGAATAATGTTGACGTGAACATTATAGAATATTCTTGAAGCACTTATGGAATAGCAACCCTACGTAATCTTTTTTACAGAAAAATATTACAAGAACTCTAAAACTAATAAAAAGACACAGTGAACCCAAAATATAGTATCTACTGTTAGTCGACACTGCAAAATAAAACCCCTATTTTATTATAGTTTGATATTTAAGGGATGGCGTCTGTTTTCAGGGCGCACAGGGCGTATGAAACCTCGCCTGCCAAAGCAATTCCTTAAAAAGATTCGTTTCAAAGGTACGTCAGTAGTGGGCGCTTCTAGTAGGACCGTGTTGGTGTTTCTTTTCCCTTTTTTTAGCACGCCTTTGTACTGTTGACTGTACTTGTACTGTACTTTATTATGCGATGAATTTTTTTTTGGTCTTTGCGAACTTAATTTTTGTGTCTTGCTGATTTTTTAATAAAGTATTCTGTAGCTTTCTTTTTTCTGGTCTTGCTCTTCAAATTTTAATTTATTATAATATTATTTAGAGGAGTAAGAAAATGCAAATAAAGCTATTAATCGTCCATTCTTCCGGAGTGATCTTGCGACTGTGGAGAAATTAAATTATGGACAATAAAACAGTTTTGTTTGAGTGTTTCAAAGCGCATTTGATGATCTGCAAAAATTGAACGTGTGAAAGTAATGCTTTGAATAATTCAATATGAACGTTTGGCAGCTGCACATACATTTGAAACTCGCGGGTTTGCGCAACTTCCGGACATCAGCACTTTTGCTCCTGTTAGTTTTATATTTCCATACAAATGAGTTTCATTTGAAACTCCCACTGTTTGTCTAGTTTGGGATATTTTTTTTGTATTGTATTTCTAAATTACTTAGTTTGTGTTGTAGATTTCATGTGTGACCTTAATCTATTGTGTGGTAGATTTTATAGCTTTTAATTCTAGTTTTAGTCTTTTGAATTAATAATTAATCGGTAAGACATTTTATTGCGGGATCTTTTGTGCCATTGTGTTTTACTAAGGTCGGGAGAACTAAGCCAATAATTCATTACTTTAATTTCATTCTTTTCTTTTGAATATTTTTTTATGTATTATAAATTCTTTCAATTTGACGCTACATAAACAATCTATAATGTAAATTAAAGATTTATCTCAAAGAACACAAAGTACTTTATATTTATTTTTCTTTCTATTACCGTGGTGTTAAACTATAGGCAATTTATCACCGAAACAAAATATTACTGGTAAGACCTTACGATTTATGGAGTAGAAAAGTGCCGTAATTTATGCAGACCTTAGGGTCTGGCTTATCTTCGGACGTCACGTAATCGCCACATAATAAAGTGTTACTCTTAGGGTAGATTGGTCCTTTTGTTCCTTATCGCACCTCCGGCTTAAGACTTGTTTACTCACTGTTATTGTCGGTGCAGTGGGTTCACAGTCAATGTGATTGCGGGAACACGCTCCGAGCTTCTCTTTTGGACAAAATGTTTGCGTAAAACCCAAATAAATTTGGTTTGAAATGGTTCTACTCACGTAATTCGTATGATGCAGTTCTAAAAACTGTCACATCCACAGACAACTAAAACAAAACTAGATAAGTTAAAAACAAATTTCTACATAAAATACATTGTGTGTAAAAAAATCACCAATCAAAATGTCAATAATACCTTACGTACGAGTACGAAAATATACCTATAATTCTGTCGTTTGTCATTTGTTAACTTATCGACATCTCTCTTCAATAAATATGTCCTTGATTTGTTACTAAACAAATATGTGCGACAAACACTTTTAAATTCTAAACACAGCAACTCACTAGCATACATTAAAAATATATAGTTAGTTGCTAAAAAATCAATATAGTGACCACTATGAGCGGTGAGAGGGTTAACTCGGTAAGCAAATATTGGCGGTCCCATCGACGGCATGCACGGACCCGTGCCGTGTTTCGTGTGGACGTATGTTCACTTTTCTGGTCGTTGAAATTGCATGAAAAAATAGCTAAAGATTTTGGTCCTTTGAGTCGAATAACTGTAAAAACCTAAGATTATGCAGAAAATAGTTTCAATTTGATTTAATTATAGGAAATTGATGATGGCAATTAAATAATCAAAACAGAAATGTCTTATCTTAAATATATATATCGGGTTTACTGGGAACTGCTGTTTTTGATCTGTTGATTATTCCGGAATACACGGATCTACCCTTTTCCCGGAGAGAATCGTATTATGTATTTTCCTGTATTATGTAAACGAACCTTCAATTATTACTTGAAGAGATATTTTCTCCAAATTTAAACAGCCTTGTTTGTACTACGCAAACAAGCTCGTCAGAACATTTACAACAGCCTTTATAAACACGTAGACAAAAATAAATAGAGCATGTGTAATAAATGTGAAAGTGCTCAGTTGTTGCATTCGACGAGCCCAAGTTGTGAGCGAATACTCAATTCATACAAGATACAGAAACGACGAGTGCTTTGACAAATAATTTGAATATTGTTGACTTAGAAAAATTAAATTTAAATATGATGTATTCGCCTCACAAACCGCCTTGTGAGGCTACATGTCAAGCAACTAAAACAGATTGTTTTTAAATCTGGATAAAATCTTCATAAAAAATTGAAGCGTCATTTCTTCTAAAAGAAAATGTCCTTTTTTAAACTGTTACATGCAAATTTTTGTTATTTTGCGATGTATTTAATTTATTCAACCATTTACTCAAATAATTACAAATAATTTTATTCACGAAAAATCAAATTCAAAGATATACAATTGTATATCTTTGAAATTGATTTTTGTGTTGTATGTTATTTTAATGCTTATTTTATTTGAATTTTTATAATTCTATGTTAATTAATGTAATTGGACCTGTGCCGTTTTAATTAACTATAAATAAATAATTAAAAAGCCTTATAAAAATGTAAAATTCCCATGCACTATACACATCGACCCCGTAGATCACAGCATCCTAGTCAAGATATATGGGGTGATCTAAATACTTTTTATGGCTATTTTCTCGTTCAAGATCCCTCACTTAATATACGGCGATGGGATGGTTCAGTCGAGTTATGGGCTTAAATGTCGTCCATAATAGATTGAAATTGTCACTTTTATTGATGGGCCCTTTTCAATTTTACATTACCACCCTATTGGGGACAGGTAAATGGAAGTCCAATGACCGGTAATGATGATAGAATGAACTAAATATTTTTGACCTCAAAAAGTAGAGGAAATTACTCGTAAATGTTCATCAGATATTCATGATAGATACTGAACCTGTGTTAGTAAGAAACACAAACAATGAAAGTGTGTTATTTGAATTTGCGACCAATTTTCTCAGTTCCTATACGAAATTCACAATCCAATGCATTCAATTATACAAAGAAAGCCCCACAAAGTGAGCTGAAGTCCGTTTGCTCCAATTATTCATCCACATCGATAGCTTCTTATTGTCCCAGTATTTGGAAACGATGATTTCATACGCTGAAAATTTTAACTGTTCATTAAAAATGCAAAACCCGGTCGCAGATGGAACCGCTCGGTTTTGTCAACATTTGTAATTTAAAAGTTTGTTAATAAATGCTTCTCTGCTGTTTGCTGCGGCCGTTGGCGACACATTTTAATTAATCAAATGTTTTGCAATCAGTCGATTCCTACGGATGCTCATATTTTATTACGTGATCATTGCTTTTGATGAATAGAAATCGAAACAAAAATTACAATAATTTTTCTCTACTTTGTAAAACATTGTCTAGGTACAAAAGTACGATTTTCTATATTTGAGGTCGGTTGTTTCGAGTTGTTTCTTGCGCAAAACTTGTGTCAGCAATGGTCTTTTCTTTGCGGCGTCGAAGTTTTTCAAGTTTACTTTTCAGAATTCAGACCAAACGTTTGGGCTCGTGAAGACAGACACTTGAAATAGGTACCTATATATATTCTAAGACTTGCTCTCAAAGCATTTTCAGACTACATTCACAAACTTTTTAGAACATCCACAAGTTTTTTCCTCTACATTGTTATAAAGAAAATGTGGTCCTTTTAAAACTTAATTTATAAAATGTGATAATGTGATGACTTTCTTAAAAATAAGTGACAGGCAAGTCTTAAAACAGTGATTTTTATTATAGTCATCTAACTTTGGCACTTGCTTTGTCACTGTAAAAATGGAACAGCAAACCAATGTGCTAATATATTTTGTTTAGGTCTTTGTTCTAGGTTAATGTCTGATTTGACTCATGACTGTGAGAAATATTTTAAGAAGTCAAATAATAAATAATTATCCCGACCAATCTCAACAAAGAGTAGCCAAGTATGCAGCAGATATAATATAAGTATGCAGCATAAGTGTTTGCGCAAACACAGGTGCACTCCTTCCACTCACTCTCACAGTCCGAATGGACGGCAATCCACAACACGGGAGACGACCGGGGAGAGAAGAGTCGCAGGACAGAGGACTTTACGTGCTTTCCGAGGCATGGGTGTGTTACATAGCCGACTTCCAGACTCCGGGCTGTTACTGAAAAACTCCTAATGGACTTTATGTGACCTGGTAATCGAACCTCAGACCGACCACAAGATCAACGGGGCAGTAGTCAAAATATTGCTATTAGATAATTTAGAAAAATCTGTTCTATCCAATAAACGTCAATTTATAACAGTACCTATCGTTAAATAAAATTCTTAATATTCTTATTAAATTTCCTAAATCAGTTTAACTAACGTTGGTAATAAATCGACTAAATGTTTTTGTACTGTGGCAACGCGCTATTAAATTTGTGATCGATGAACGAACTTGAGTCGCGGCGCGCGGCGTCACCGCAGATCGAATTATCCAGAGACGAGATGCCCGATATCATTAACTTATGACACGGAGTCAACGACTTTTTAGAACGATTTTTAAAATTGAGTAGAAATCTAGTCACTTATAGAGTAGGTACACTATAATTAGTTACATTGAGCTTATTTTCTATTGCGTTATCTTTTCATGTGTCAAAAACAAATGAAAATTGAAAACACAGCGCCGATCTGACTCTAACGAGCACAAAAATCAGAAAACAAATCTCCGTCCAAACAAAAGGGAAAGCCGTGCCTGCTCATCAAACGTACATTCATTTAGAATGCAAATTCACTGGAAATATCAATGTGTATGAATCAAAAACAAATTGAAAAGCCCCATCCCGTCGCATCAGCTTTGACACGGCGCTTAACTACTGTAATGCAAAATTACGTTCGTCGACGCTTTTAACCCGTGATTTACAAAAGAAATGCTGTCTCTCTTTCTTCCACGCGACTTTTGGTATATGACCATCTCTTTCTCATATAGCGTGAGACACAGAGCCGGTGTTTGTGTAACGAAATTTAAAAACAATCCCCACGAGACGCGCGCACCAATTTATTTTGTTGTCTACGAGATTGTTTCACCACTCTCTTTGTACGCCAGGTGGCGTAATATATGAGAGGCGGCGGAGCCATGAATAGCATCTCAATACCTCTTTCAAAGCGCGATGGAAAAGACTAAAGGACCAGCGTCATACGTGTTTGGTCCTTTGAGCACAGACACATTAAATTCTTGTGTAACATATATCCTTGTTAAGTGGTATCTCAACCGAGCCCCGCTACATGTTCCCGTGGGTACCACACCCCTTCCTCTCCCCCTCAGCTTGCTGAACAACGAAATCATAACTCGGCCGCACTCGAGCGGATTGAAAACACAGATAACGTTGACATCTCCGGTTGCCACCTGATAAAACCCCGGCGTCGAGTTCCCGAGACTGATCTGGCAGATTTTTCACATTTTCATATATTTTTCTTCAAAATCAGCCTCTGCGGACCGTCTGTAGCCATGAACTTCGTAATAAGATTGAACCTGAATTTTAACCTTTTTTTGCTATGTGGATATCACCAAATTAAAGAAACACCTATTTATATTTTCTGATACTGCTTTCGTTTTACATATTTAAATAAAATCAGCTTAATATACTCTGCCAAATATCTGTGTATCGAAAATCTTTTGATGTGTAAATTGTCATAGTACTTAGACGTATACAAAGAGAGGTACTTGAGTCCCACGCTGGGCGCCATTTACGTTGTCAACATTATTATACGTCGAAATGCTCCAATAATAAAATTAATGTGCTGAATTTTCAAAATTACCTTACTTTATATGTAAGGCCTTAATACGAAAATAATGAGAGTGTCCTAGAACGAAACGCTGGTCCCACGTTGGGGCGCCATTACTTCTCATTCTTACATTATTATATCTGTGCAATATGAGTAACGCAACCAGCGCTACTTATTTCTCATTTATTTGAGTGAGTTATTTCTACGTTCCCCCTTGTCTTCAATTTTATTTTGAGTAGGTATTCAGCAAAGTTATTGAATTTATGTCTGTTGATTGTTCTACTCCTTATCAGAATTATATTTCATACAAAAATGAAGATACGGTCTATAAGTAAAACATGAAGGGGTTGCAGTTAAATTGTGACATCAATTTAACGTGTTATTAAATAACTTCTGGCTTATTATTCTCAATTACTCAAATCGTTATTACCATCACGTTCATTACCTCTTATCTTTCCTGAGAGAACTTCCTCAGACCATATAACTAGCCAGCAAGATGGCGCGAGCGTCTGGCGCGAAACGACACTCGGAAATTAGGTGCTCTATTACTGTCCTTATCTCGGCCACCTGAGAGCCCACGATACTCTGCCAGAGATATAAACTGCTTTATAAACATCCAGCGCTGGGCAATTCGAGTGGAGTGCAAAATTGAGGCCAATGATAATATTGAGTCGTCAAAGTAATTAGGTCTGATTTTGCGTGAGAGTTTCTTGGATTCAGGTAAGGGCTAAGTGCGGGCTGGATCGAGAGCCCTTGTCAGTTTAATTACATCGCTGTTGCTGTCTATCTTCATTTTAATATCTTTGAATCACTGTGATATAACTTATATTTTTCCCACGAATTCTTCCGCGTAGTTATTCTTACGAGTCTCATTTGTTTTGGTAAATAACTTAGTATAGCCTACTTACCTTGGAATTTAGTCCGTTCCAAATTTCATTAAAATCGGTTCAGTAGTTTAACCGTCAAAGCGTAACAATCAAACTTACTTTTACATTTATTTATTTTAGTTTAGTTTAAAATTTGCGAAATATTTTTCAGAGCCGGACTAGTAGCTCAGGAGTGCGTTCAAACATAATAAACAAACAAACTCAGCTTTATAATAATAGTATAGACGTGTAGTTTAGTAAAACGCAGGACGTATCTACATACCCTAACATTAGATAAAAACTTTAGCAAAATCCAAAGTATTTTGGTATTTACCACAAGCTTTTTAACCTACTTACGAATAGAGGGATATAAATTAAAAGGAAGTGAACTCTTTCAACGCAGTGTATTTATATTTGGCACGAGTGGAAATCACGCGGATATCGCGCCGGCGAACAATCGCACATAAATTAGCATCCTTGCCGGCGACGCGCGGCGCTTGGCGGAGTGGGCGCGGCGCGAGCTATAAGCGACAGAGATGATACATTCTACATCACTTCATCATTATCATCATCAGCCAGAAGACGTCCACTGTTCAACAAAGGTTTCCCCCATAGAACGCCACAATTGTAAAAAAATCTTTGATTCTTTAGCTACCGAGTGGTGTAATAAAATTTTAGATTTAGATGGTAGATATGTAGCTACAACACCTGTATCTCCCGATTTTGTTACTATCAGTTCTTTCAATTGCCTCTCACTATGGAATCGAAAAGGGCGTATTCACGTCAAAAGTAGAGTATCCATGTGTCAATATTAAACCACGTCTTAGAGAACAAGTACACCAGAGTAATAAGCAAGTATACGTGGCTGCTGTCTGCATCGAGCACAATATATAGGAGACAAATGTTACTGATGAACTGCTTTTGCGTATTCTAGGTAACTCTCTCAAATCCATTATAAAAATAAACAAGAGAGAAATCAATACGTACTCGTTATTTTCCTCGCTTGATGGAAACGCATGAAGTCGATCCAACACATTAAAGTCATCCGTACGACTATAATCTCAGTAATAACCCTTCGCCCTTGTACCATCTGGTGATAACGAGTGCAGGCCGGAAGTGCGTCGGCGCGGAAGCCGGTAACGCTTGCCGCGCTTCCTGAACTTCCGCCAACATGGCGGGTTGCACTGGTTTTACTTCGAAAATGTGCTGAAATGCTGTCAATGTGTTGGGAATTTGGTACCTCTATAAATTTCAAATCCAGGGCAGTTTAGATTTTGCGAAAAATTGCTCAAACTGACCGAAAAATTGTGTTTTAATCTTGCTTCACTTGTTAAAGTAAATCCTTTAGTCGCCGGTGTAGTAATACCGCTTTCGATTTAACCTCCTCCTTCGTTCGATTTAACTTTACTGTTAATACGAACCTACTTATTTATAGAAGCTTATTTTTTCTTATATATCATGTAGCTTATAAATACATATATACACGCGAGACCCATTATTACGATATTATTTGTTTGTTGCTGTGTATGTATTTTGTTAGTAAGCCCCTAAATAAATACCTAAATAAACCGATCTTCTCTGAATCTATTTATAAGTTACACAATAAAAAATTTGCCCTTTTGGAAAACTTGTACACAAAGATAGTAAAATTATTAATAGAAAATGTTAATTAATAGGAATAAATTTAATAACAACGCTGTCAACTTGGTCTCGACACTCGGGTCGCGGTGATCTTCGTCGCCACCTGTGGCGCGCTTCCTAATGTTTATATGCCTCATTTATCAGGCCGACGAGTGCCGTGTCATCAACTATATACCTTCACTGCTGTCTACAGGATCCGTGTTTTTGACAGTTCAGGGAAATATGCTCAGCATTTTGAATTAATGACAGTTGGAAAACTCCTTTGATCTCTGACGGCACAATAATTTTCAAATATGTCAAGTATTTCGATCTCAAATGCTCAACAGCTAGTCTTTCTTAGTAAAATGTAAAGGAACTCAAGTTGAGACGCGATTGTCGATAGCCTGGGGCTCTGACACGAATTGAGCACTTCTGCAATCTTTTACATTTTATTTCTTGGTCCATTCCATACGGTACTTACAACATATTCCTCGGAAAATGTGATCCTTTCGCATTCAGAACGTCAGTAAAATCAACGTCACAGCTTCAACTTGAAAAATATAATAGATTTGTTGTGTATTTGTAATCTTCTCTTGAAGGTCGTGAATAACAGAGTGTAGAAAAGTATTCTTGTTCACAAATACAGTTAACGCAACACCTCAGAAACAATTGAATGTGCTCGAAACAAAGCCAACAGTTGCAGGTCATTACAGAAAGCGCATAAAGAGAGGATTCAATACGATAGAAATCAGGAGCTGAGGGGAGGGGCCATTAAGTGCAAAGTGGTAATTAGTGTCCCCAGTCACGATGCTTATCGGTGACCGCTGCAGGAGTTCCACGTAAATGGATTATTCAATCTAGGGATATAATTAGGAACAGTTTTAGAAGTCGAAAGTTTTCTCCGCTTTTGGCTTCCTCGTTAAGGCTAAGAGTATTGTTTGGTAAATCTTTAATGACGACTTTTTATACTTAGTCCGCTGAGATCTAAGGAATCCTGCGTGAGTTAATTAAATGGGCAGAAATATTTAGATATTGTAATTTCCTTGCTAAATTAAACGTCGCGGGCAGAAGATTGAGGGTACATAATATCCTATCTATACAAAAAAATAAAATGGAAGTGTCGGTTTGTAATAATTGTTCAAGATGTCAGAAGAAATCATGCCGACTGAGAGCTTTTATCGAAAATGCTGATTTATTCTTTTAAAATTAATTACTCCACACACACACAGAAACCACATTATTAAATATCTACATTGCACAAGGGCGAAACCTGGGCGGGTCGCTAGTCAATCGAATAAGTCTGTAATAATTATGACTGCATTTGTATAAGTTCTGAGTGTTTGTTCGTCTCAGATTAACTGCCTTAAGTATTTCATTGTATTTCATTTCAACGCCTACCCTTCGACTTCCTCAACTATCTCCATCTGTAAGTTTATAAACAGTGCTAACAATCCGTGTCCGATTGCAGGATCTGAATTAGTACTTAGTGCTTATAGGTTAACTACTGCCGCGATTAACCAAAATACCGACCTTACTGCTATAGGATTAAGTTCCTTTTGATTCAGCAAGTTAGGATTTTAAAACCCATTATTAGTACTTTATGGTTTGAAGTCTTAACGATAGCATTACAATAGCTTTGTTTGTGAAAAAGCTTAAACTTGTAATAAAATTAAGAGCAGCCTACATTTTTGTCAAGATAATGATATTTCTATAAGTAAGATAAAGAATATTTTACATACAAAGACCGGCGCGAAAAACATAACCCTTTCCTTGCAGTCGGGGTAAAAAGATTTTTAATCTTTTGACCGCCTCGTCAAAAAATCCAAAACGTACTACTTTAAAGAATTACGGATAGAAGTCCGTCATGTAGTCATTACCCTGGCGTGCTAGCTACATTTTAGATTTTCATCTATCCATGGTTAAAGAAAAATTTGAGGTTGTAGAATAAAAATACAAGAATCCGGAATTTGTAGTTCCATGAAGCACATGATTCCGTATTGATTCGATTCTCTTGTGGGGACCTCCTTTAATTTAGAACTTACTTTTATAATATGTTATCGCTACCATAGTAATATACATTCTGAGAAGTTCATGTATCTACCTATTATGGTTCACAAGATACATCCCGCTGACAGACGGACGGACAGGAGAGGCTTAGTAATAGGTACCCGATGGGCACCCTTCGGGTACGCAATTCTAAAACACATAAAAATATCCAAATAGATTTTTATGATCTACCATAAGGGACTTTTCCTTTCAAATAACTATTTTTGTATTTTCGCAGATTTATAAATGATGGTATAGGCATATATAGAAAATATGGAAATACTGACGCAATAAAATTGCCTAAAGACGACGTTAACATGTAATAAAAAGTTTGATGTCTCACTCGTAAAACCGTTTAACATGACGAACATTTGTTCAGTCATGTTTAGGGACTTTCTACGAATTAATTATGGTTTTAAAATTGACGATAAAAAGATTTAAACGTTACCCCCCTCCCGACCCGACTTTCAAAACAAGTAATCCTTGCGAAGATGCCTAATTATATTATCTGAAGAAGTAAACCTTTGATGATGAATGTGAGTACTTCCTAAGCTCGCTATTATCCAGCTCAGGAACGTTTGACAATAGAAAATCCCTTTGTCGACTTTAGAATTTGCATGGGATCATAGATAGTTAGAATAACTAGAGCTATCCTCTGATTTCCATAAAGTTTGATATTTTAGTACATATCCAGAAACCCCTTATTCAAATGCACACTGCTAAATTGGTACCTTCTACATTTGACTTCTCAAATACTGATTCGATTTACATCTTTACCAAATTCAATAGACTGGCCATAAAGTCAACTAAACCATTCACACTCCTTTAAACATAAATAAAACTACTTCGAGTCTTCGCTCATCAAAATTGGCAACCCTATTTCTGTGTGAATTCACTCAAAAATCAACCTTATGCAACCCTCCTAGGGTTGATTTAACTTAAAGGTGATAGTTATGTAGGGTTGTGACGCTCGTCAATCCGCACCCGTTCATTCGTTCACATAGAGTCGTTCAACGGTCTGTTGAATAAAAGATGGCGATGGTCCCGCCAAGCTAACGAGCCAGCAAAATGGCGGTGTTAAGGTAAATATACACTACTTACATTGATACTCGCTCTATTATTGAATTAATGGCAAGTTAGTTGGTGCCTAGATAACTAGGGAATGGCTTAAGGCATCTGTCGTTTAGTGAGGGTACTATCATTTTATTAGTGCTTATTTACATTGAATGTTTTGAGGCGGCCAGAAATTGTTAGTGGAGGAATTTAATTATCTTACGCATACATTTTTGAGTAGATAAGCGAAGTTATTAATGACTTTAATTACATCAATACATATTACATGAGAGATTGTAACTAAGCTACGTGTATTTCGGATCCATACAGAGTAAAACTTTTATTACAAAGGTAATATTGTATGAATGCCATGAGGAAACATTATATACATTTCTTTGCCATAATGGAAATATGTCAGTATCATGTCTAATTTACTCCAAATAAAGCCTGTTCTTTGACTGCGAATGCTACAATACACCAATTTGGCCGACCATGTGTCATAATGTACCACATAACACACTTTATTGCTTCCATGTGTGTACGTGCGCGCGCGTACGTGTGTTTGAGGGTACGTTTCATTATGTCAGGTAACTACGATTGATATGTATTACTTAGTAATGTTTTTTCTTTCGTCCCGTTTCGGGTACCCCATTTTCTTGGGGAAATTCTGTTATGTGATATAGGACGTGCTTAAGAAACTTACTTGCTATTGTTGCTATTGGGTTATTCATGTTATACATACGCCATATATTACTGTTGGAAGAATTGCGACTACTTTTCTTAGTCCCACGTTGGGCGCCAATAAAAAAACTTCCCGCAAGAAATCCGATGCAAAAATTAAATCAGCGCAATGAATTTCATTTAACTGGAAGACAACTCGGCGACGTTACAAGGAAGACGGTAAAGAAGTTAATTTTCAAGTTCTCTGAGGAGCGGAATTGTTTCAGTATAAATGCTCTCGGGTTCGGCCCAACCTGAGAGCAATAACGGTTGTGTTAGCCGAGACCTGTTTTAATAACGATATTTTACAATGATGCTTTTGGGAAGCTAGATATTGTGTTCGGGTTTAAATTTCGTTGTACTGCGGCAATGTGAATGTTTTAACATTTACATAATTTGTATATCTTTGAGATTTTTTTGGAGAAGGACTTATCAAAAAAAGGTTGAATAAGTCGCATTTAACTTTTTGAAAATAGAGTATTTGTCAAGTTTACATACGTAATAAAAGTATTTTTACGTAAGCAGACCAACAAATAAAGACTACACACCATTTCCCATAAATCACTGATCTAATCCTGAAATACCGGAGCTTTTGTGGACTTTTTGTATCTTTTTAAAACACGCGTTTTAAAAGCCGTTAGAAAACGTTACTGGCTGTAAATCAATCAGTGTTTTCTCCGTTCTAAATTCAAATCTGCGTGGCGCGCGAACAGCGTGAGATTGGCGCCATTTTTCAACGTTGGCCACGCCGCGCCGCCGACATCGCTGAGTCGACCTTTCACCTTTGCGGACGTGTGCTATACGCTTGTACGCGTGGATTTACTTCTCGTGCTGAAATAAAGGTTAGATGGTTCAAAGATTCTCAAAAAGTCATAAAAATATTATGAACTACCTTCTGCCCGAGACTTCGTGCACGTGAATGTCGGTTATCGCGGATGCAGACGAAGTCGAGGATTAAAAAGTAGTTTATGTCCTTTCCCAGGGTTCAAGCTGTTTTCATACTCTATTTCATCAAAATCGTTTCAGCCATTTCATCGTGAAAGCGTAACAGACAGACTTACTTTCGCATTTATAGTAATAGTATGGATATTCGTATGAAAGTATGGATTGTATTTAAACAATTATAAAAATTGTGAATAAATGAGATGGTCGTTTATTTTCCTATACCTATCGCTACGAACATATCTAAAAGCTTTATTGCAGCTGTCAAAATGTCGGTACCAATGACGTATATCTATTAAATATTCATCAATATAGTTTATATTATAGAAATTGTTAGTAGCTACATTTGTGTAAATCTAGTATAAAAATCTCGTGTTATAGTGTTTGTTATCGAACTCCTACGAAACGGCTTGACTGATTTTTGTGTTTTTTTTTTGTGTAAGTACATATTTGGTAGGCCTGAGAATAATTCTGTATATAAACATATTTTTTTTATATACAGAAACCTCATTATATTTCCTATACAACCTCGAGACACATCAATATGCAACGTCCTTCACCGTTTTCCCGCCTTTCCACTCCAGGTCGGTCATTATTATTCTCTCAACGCGTTCCGTTACACGCACTAAACAGTATCATGTTCTCTTTACAAGCTTTGTAAAGCGCCTGCTACAAGAAAATGCTGTAACACTCAACTTTTAAGTTAAACATTTGTGGTTTCAGCAGTTATCTCAAACCTAATTAGCTTGAGTAAGTTAGAGAATGCGTTCCTAATGATTTAATTTTGTCTGATATTACTGATATTGATTTGATGCAGCCCATTTAACATAATGATTGCTTTATTA
The DNA here is from genome assembly GCA_947361185.1 of Charanyca ferruginea. NCBI lineage: Eukaryota > Metazoa > Arthropoda > Insecta > Lepidoptera > Noctuidae > Charanyca > Charanyca ferruginea. The sequence continues at coordinate 600,189 of OX376071.1, read as the reverse complement.
TCTATATTATTATCATGCTTAGACTACTTATAGAATCTTATAAATAGGTTTATGGAAGAACTAGCCACGAAAAATTACTGTAAAAAGTACAAAAGTTAAGATGGCGCGTATGTTCCTACCTACTAAAGTGGGATAAGTAATCCAATAGGCAAGAGATTTAACTTTTTTTGAGTACCAGATATTAGGTATGGACGTAAATGTAATTTTAATTTCCGGGCCCACAAAACTCGTAAAAACGTTCGGATGTACGACTATCTGTTACAAAGGAAGTGAGTTCGTAAGAAATCTTCAACTTTGTTATCTTCAAGTTAATTTCCTTAATGTTGGGGAATCTTATAATAATTTCGACGGTTTGTGTGACTCGCTAAAATAAATTATTGTCTGTCTCGTAAACATTGGTCCTTTGTAGTTTTATTTCTTGTTTTGAGTGCTTTTGTTTCAATGAAATTATCATTAGATAATTAATCCTATTTAGTAATATTGTAAAAGGACACACTTACACCACGGTCTTTTACGAATCTTTGTTGGGCTAAACTGACTGACTCCTAGTCTTGACATAGGGAAATATTAAATACTAGCGACCCGACCCTGCTTCGCATGGGCCTATAGCCTTCCTCGATAAATGGACTATCCAACACAAAAATAATTTTTCAATTGGAACCAGTAGATCCTGAGATTAGCGCGTTCAAACAAACAAACAAACAAACTCTTCATAATATTAGTATAGATTTGGTAGGTAATTTTATTCTGTGACTTTATTTAAAACACTCTCCTACTTTGCTTTTGCTTTCGTACTACAAGACACATTTTAATATTATTAGCAAACGTTTTTGCACATTTCCTATAAATCATGACAAGTAATTAACCAAAATGTTTAACTACCTGTTTTAAATTGTTAATTACTAACATAATTTATAATGTACCTAAGGGACCATGGGCATTGATGTATAAACCCTGGGCTCACTTTTATTTATTTATTTATTTACACTTCATGCACAAAGGTACAAAGGCGGACTTAATGCCTTAGGCATTCTCTACCAATTATGAGTCAACCCAAGGTGGTGAAGAGATAACACAGCAGGTGCATATAAAAAATACAACAAAATAGGTAAAGTACTTAAACAAAAATATATAACTAATAAAATATATAGGTAGTTACCTAAATAAATATATTTATGTGTATATATATATATGTTAGGGTAAACAGCTTCATCCTTAAAACCAGTGGTTTGGTTTCATATAAAGATCGTAAAATCATGAAAATCAGCAACTTTTTTTTTTCATAAGAAAATCTACATTTTACCTGAAGAACATGTCACCCTTTAGGTACGTAAGTGCAACAAGCTTACGTTGTCACGTGAGGAGGCGCGTGGCCCAAGGGTCGCCGGCGCGATGGGTCGCGACTCTAGCACAACACATAGGCACAATACACAATTACACATAACCTGTGATGCATCTTTCCCTTCATAGTTTTCCTGACTTAGGAAACGCAAAAATACTACTTTAGGTACGGTTATGTGACAGATCTAAAAGTAAATTTGAATTGAAATGAACCAACAAAGAAAATTAACAAAAAGTAAGCAAGCGAATGTGTAGGTATTCTTGGCATATTTAAAAAGTTCACCACAATTTTATGTATGTACAGTTCAATTAAAAATAATAAATAAACAATCCACTGACAGTCGCTGTTCTGTCAGTCGTTGCCATCGCGATATTTAGAAACATTTTCGGTTGAAATACCAGCCAAAATCACTGCCACTGATTAAAAGAGGCTTTATACCCTGTAGCCTGTATTCTCGTTTAAAAATTATTATTTTCTTACTTTGTTTCGATCCTAGCAGATTATGAATAGGTTAATGTTTAAAAATTAAAAAATAATTCATGCTTATGTTCGTTTAATGTTTATGATAAACGTTTAGAAATGTCCTCAATTACAAAGCGGTACGGTAACTGTTTCATTTTTATCTACGTGTAACGCGAACGCATCCGTTTGACGGAACGCCTCCTTTATTTGTATGGAGGGTAGACAAGAGAACAATCTCAAATGGGGAGAAAGTTGAAAAGATGTTCAGGTTTAAGCAGAAAATAACAGTGCCAAAACCCGCCAAAATGGCGCCGGCGTAGGCATAGGGGTATGATACGAAACTAGCAGTTGTTGACGGATTGAAGTATGCAGTGGTAGAAATTTTTTACCCGGTCACGATTGTAGCGTCCCCCTTATTTGACACATTTTTTGTTACACAGAGACGGTTCTCCTTAGCTTCCATACTTATTTGATTAAAAAAAATCAGTTTGACATAATTTAACTTATTATTATGGTAACCTAGGTGACAGCGAAGCAACGTAAACTACAATAATTTTCAGTATCGTTTTTCCGTAAACGTTTCTTGGACCCTATTTTATTGAAGGTCCTTTAAATGCACAGTTGTACATGGTTATTTTACGACGACCCTAAGAACCCGACTAGGTACCAAGACGACGGTGCCACTGCACATTTTCAGCTGCAAGTCAGAGGTATCCTAGATGTGGAGTTTTCTGAGCGATGGATTGATCGTGGACTTCTTGATCTTTGGGGGGAAATGAAGCGCCAGGCGTATGCCACTGGTTCCGAAATGCGTCGGAGCTCAAAAGGTGGATTCGTAGTGAGTTTAGTAACATAAAAAAGGACAGTGCTGTGCGATCTCGAGTGCGAAACAACCTGTGCAAACGTGCAGGCATGCGTGGCCGTAAATGAATCCTATTTTGAACAGTATTTTGTTGAGATTAATGTAAGTGTAGATCTGATTCAATCAGTGTAAATTCAATTGGTAATTTTAGTTTGACTGTGCATAAAATTGTGATGATGTTTTTAAATAGTTTTGTGTATTTATTCGTGTTTTATTTATTTATGTCATTGATAGTAAGACGAATATCGATGCTGACATTACGTCACTCGGGCGTATGTCCATGATTTTACGGACGGTGTCGGATGAAAAGCTTTTATTTATTTATTAAGAAAGTAACGTATTTCTTCTTCTTAACTCGGTCTTATATTGTTGTATTTAAGTCAACTACCCGTAGTTTGAGTGTCAAACGTGTTTACCCCGGCACACTGTATAATTATATTATAAGAAAAGTAAAGACGTTTATGACGTTTATGTTCACTTTTCAACATTGTCTCTTGAGGTATACTTTATTTCATTGTTTGACGTTCATATCCAGGGCGAAAATGGTGTTTTGGTACGCTTTTAAAATGAAAATGTGCATATGACATCATATTTACTATTTATGTTAGTTGAAAAGCAAAATAACTAAAAGGATTACTTTTAATTCGCATTAAACTCATCAACATATTTATAATTCCCGGTTTAAAATTGACAGGTACAATACCGTGCAATGCCAACAGTGTTGCCATTTAATTACCCAATCATGTATCCATAATCAGTGACCTAAGCCGAAATTAAAACCACCAATTTGCAGATCGTATTTTGTAGTTATAACGTAACTGTAATAATTTAGTATAGACTAGGGATCCGCCCTGACTTCGTACGGATAACAGAGCATACCCATCAACATAGTTCCCAGTCGCCATGATATTTTCCACCACCTTCAACAGACATTGTCATTTTTCGGTCAATTTACACAATACCTTAACAAATTATACACGTAAGTGTTTCTCATAAATCACTCTGTCTATTCGCAAAAAATGCATGAAAATTCAGTAGCTTTTGAGTTTACACAAACGTTATATTTTTCAAATTTTTGCTTTGTAAACAAAGTCAAAGTCAAAGCATTTATTTCAATTAAACCATTTACAGGCACTTTTGAATTGTCAAAGTGTCGGTCAGTTAGTCAGAAAGTTGAAGCTAGTTGCTCGTTCCAAACGTAGGTAGGTCTCTATGGAGAAGAACGAGTAAGAATATCCACGGACACTCTTTTAAATCAAGTTTTTACATAATATTGGTTACATTATTCTTGTTGCTTCTATATGTGAAAACAATACAAGTAAAGAACAATACAAAACATAAAAAAAGAATGAAGATAAAAGCCATGGCAGCTAAGAGATGACCAATCTCTACTGACAGCGCCCGTTCACGAACATGACGCGTGGATCAGCACCGTTCAACTCAACCATTTTGAAGGGAGCTGAATGATCCAACCACGAAGTAAGTATAACTACTTCGTGGATCCAACACACACGCCACCATCAGCGAGATATTTGAGTGAGCATGACAATGCTCTCAACCGCCATGTTTATGTCAAACACATAAGTATATGTAATTATATATATACTTCGTGTGTAAGAGCGAAAATAGTAAAATGCTATTTATCTATTAATATTAATACTAATATACTATCGGACATTTTTATCATTAGTCCTAAACTATTGAACTTAAGTAAAATACATTTTACAATATGTAAATTATGGTCAAATGTTTCATACCTCATTCGGCTTCTACAGTAATGAAATGCGCTCCTACTGTGTTGAAATAAGTAGCTCTAACGTACAAACAGACATACAGACGAAGACACCATTACAATTCCTTTTATACCAATTTTGACACGTAACCATTAAAACCAGTACAGAAAATGATAACCGTGCACTTACTGTCAAATACGTCCAGTCCTCTTACCCCCTGCACTCCCTCTACCCGGCGCCCCCCACCGGCGCCGGCGACCACCTCACGTGAGCTCGTTAGTTCCGGTAAATCGACACTCGTATTAATTAATAGCAGCGTTGTTTCCATCGACGATGAGCGAGGAATTATCTGCTCCGCGCTGGGAATGCCGAAATGTGGGGAGTCGGGAAATAGCCGACTGCAGCTGTGCGGTATTTCAATCTGGTGGCGATTATAAATGCAGATAGCTTTGAGCTGGTCCTTGCAGTCGCATTGTTATGAAATAACAATATGGATTTTTAATTACAATCAAAGTAAGTAGATACTGTTTATCTATACAGGGTGGTGATGGCAATAGCACAAAAAAGGATCATTGTAGGATTTGATAATTTGGTGTAATTGTTTATTGAGTATTCAAAATTTAATATTAAATTATGACGCCATAAGTTGCCGCTCTTCTCACAAGTTAAAAAATCAATATTTCATATGGTGTTTTATTTTGGTTACATTTATATGCTCTTTAGTATATCAGATTGCGTGGGTCGATTTTACTAAGGATTTTCAGCATTTTCAACATCGAATATCTTTTTTCCCCTGCAAGCTACAAAGTTGCCCCCTACAACAAATATATATATTTTCAAAGACCTTTCGAATGGTGCCAATTTCAACTTGCTACAAAGTGGGTACGGGGTCCATACAAAATCACCTATTGTTCTTTAAACATTACGTCTACGGTCTAGATCATGATTGATTTCCTCTCCATGTTTTTTTACGGTCGCTTTACTAAAAGGCAAACTTTTTCTAGTCATTCTATCGTGTTGTATCAAATAACCAAATTATTTTACAAAGGACAAAGATGAAACAGTTCTTGTCTGTGAACTAAGTCACTTAATTCTATTCCCAACATTAACTTTACAATGTTTGACCACAATCGAATTTCTTTGAGAACAAATACTTGGTAAAAGTTTTACCGTTAATTGGTGTTCAAAGACTGAAGATTTATGAGAGACGAAGATAATTTAGAAAGCAGACCCTTCTGTGATAACGTAGCAGAGAAATAAGGAAAACGACAAAAAACTTATTCAAAAAGACAACTGCCTTGAAAAACTGCAAAGTAAAAAATAACTTTAAACGGAAGTCGACTGTTTTGAGTCGGTTTTGTATTGCCATCAACTTCCGTTAGCCAACACAAAAAAAAATTAAGTCATGCCCTAATTTCTACTAAACCTCAACAAACAACACCTCTAAGGGTGGACCCCTTAGAGGTGGAATATTCATGAATTTTATATGGGACCACTCCAGAGAATTTTCGAAATTGCTGGAGATATCGCGTAACACACATTCAAAAAATTACAGTAGAATTAAGAATCTTTCTCCTTTTCTGAAGTTGGTTGAAAAACAATCGAAAGGAGAATCTTTTCGACTTGTCAGATAAGGGCCACCGCAGACCAACTAATTTTAGCATCGGCGATCGGCAATTTAACCACTTTTTAGAAGCTTAATGCAGTGACCAAACATTCCACACCGCGTACTTAAAAACGCCGAACGCGGCGATTGACCACTACACTTCGCACACATTCGGATGCCGGTCGCATCGATTTGGCATGCTTTATCGATAGTCGATTCAGAATCGGAGCAGTAAAACGCGCAATTCCCATACCGCGTCGCGATGAAGCATCGATAGCATCTCTAAAACGCGCGATTTTAATACTACGATGGAACGCAGATAATCGCCAAAACGCGACGCAGCATCGATACAATCGCAAAATCACAGATTGCCGATACTAAAAGTAGCGCGTGTGCTATGGCCCTCAAAACATCAAACGACTTTTACTGCCTGTAATGAGAATACTACGCCTTGTTTACAGTCCTAAACACAGGTGTATTACTGTCAACATACTCTTGCACTATTCCTTGTGGTCTAGACAAGTTTCTCTACAAATTCTGCTTAAAATTTCCCAACCACAACAATGTTGCGCCACACACCTCTACCGCAACTGTTCGTATTCTGGCAAAACCGGTTTGTATCCTCGGTTCTTATACATCCGTCATGACTCATGACTATTTCGTGCGGCGCGTATCTCTATTCTGACGGTAACACGACAAATTGACGTAAGCTGATTACATTACCTGAGCCACGGCTTGAGCATACGGTGCGATTGCGAGAGGTTCTCGCTACAGATGCGATTTGTCGTGCGACTGATAACCCGTAACTGCTTGGGAAAGCGTTTGTTTGTAAATGATGTAGATTGTTGTTTTTGTGTGTTGTGTTTTTGGACGTTCTTAATTAGTTATGTATCTTATTTTTCTGCGATAATTGCATACTTTTATTTTTAGTTTATTATTATTTTTGGAGCTCACTGCTTTATATTTGTAATCCTTTGTTTTTACATTTTCGAACTTTTCTAGTGCTACCTACTTGGGACGTTAACATTTACCTTTATTCATGAAGTGTTTAACAAACTATCTTTATCTCACGTTGAGTTGCACAAAACAACATTAGTTTAACGGAGATTTTAAAATTATGTCATCCTTTACATTTTGTATCAAAAAGAAAGTGACAGCATGAGTTGAAAATCTCCGGTTTCGTGCAACTCACCGTCAGTCTTCAGACAAGTAATATGTGTTACTCATACTGTCTCTATTTCCACAGGCGACACAATATGTCCGAGCGGCATGTTCAGATGTCCAGAGGGCAAGTGCATACCAGCGCTGTGGGTGTGCAACTACCAGCGCGACTGCGAGAAGGGCGAGGACGAGTTCCAGTCCTGTCGTGAGTACACAGCCTTATTTTATTGACTGTGGTTTTTCATAGTATGTTATTCTTAACTTTTACAACACCATAGCATAAATCACCGCAAATACTTACAAATAAAAATAGGGAAATAATAATAACAAATGGATATGTCTTTGGGCCTTTTTACAATATTTCATTAATGTAGTTTAAATATTAGGTAATAATATGTAAAACACAGAAAACTTAATTTTGTTTATTTATTTTGTGCTTAAATGTTCCGTGTAACGTTTTCTCGTCGGCTTTAGGCGACGGACGGTGTTGGGGACGTTCATACGCCGACCGTCGCACTCAAAAGGTTATACGAGCTGAATGTCTACATTATATATTATGTTTACGTATAACATAGTAGTCATACAATGTTTTGGAGAAAACTCCTGAGTATCTAACTTCTGTTTTGGAAGGTACACGCTAGTTTTAACTTTTAAAGTACCTACGTAAGTCGAAAGTTAGCAATTTTGCTATTGTAATGTTATGAAAATTTTCTACTTATTTCAAAAAACGACCATCAACTTTTCAAATGCACATATTACCGAAACTTTCTTTCTTCAAATGCAAATAAAAAAATAATAATAGTTAAAAAAAAACTAAAAACACGCTTTTTACAGAAAACCAAACTAAAAAATTGAAAATAAATTTTAATAAATTTAAATTAAGAAAAGTGTTAAAAATTTCAATAAATATAAATTAATAATAGTGTGAATAAAAAAAAAATAGTATTTTAAAGAAAGCGTGGGGTGCATGGTGTCAATAGTTATAAATATTTTATTGACAGATATGAGTAGAGTGATTATCATTATGATAATATCTTAAAAAGCACCCCACGCTTTATTTTTTTAATTTTTTTTTATTTTTTTCACACTTTTATTAATTTATATTTATTGAATTTTTTAACACTTTTCTTAATTTAAATTTATTAAAATTTATTTTCTATTTTTTAGTTTGGTTTTCTGTAAAAAGTGTTTTTAGTTTTTTTTTAACTAGGTATTATTTATTTTTTACTTTTTAGTTTGAACAATGGAATAATTTTATCAAATTAGTGTATTGTCATCGGTCCTCGATAAATCTACAAAGTTTGAACGAAATCTGGCCGTTTAAAGTGGGTCAAAATCGCGCCCAAAGAAGACTGTTACAAACAAACATACAAACATACAGGTGAAGCTAATAAAAAGCGTGTAAAAATAACTTAAATCAATTTAAAATGTCATATCGAGATTCTCCTTCCTTTCATATCGAGTGAAAACATTCTTGTGTAGAAGGTAGTGGTACCTCCTGCACAGGAATGTTGTCATGTCCTCCAATTCCTCCACGTCCTCATACCGGCGCGTGCTAAGTGAGGTCGCGTGTTAGTGCACTAGGCAATATGTCCCTAGGCGGGTTAGGTGCAACTTGCAAGCGATTCAACAACGTGACTGAACATTCTTGAATTATCTACATGCTCGTGCATTTTTCGTATGAGAGGTCCGTTTGCCCTGTAGTGAGACCATAATATGCAGGTGGTACGGGTGGCGCAGTGCCTGAGATTGCTACTGTACTGCGTGTCGCGGATTCGATTCCCGCACGGAACAAATATTTGTATGGCCTACAGGTATTTGTTTCGGGTCTGGCTGTTTATGTTTATAACCGTACCCACGATATAGGAGAAATTCCAGATAAGAAGGGCAATATTATGCTACCACTTCACATGGCGTTTTTGTATAAATATTCGCCTTATTTGGATAATACAAAATGTACCCTATGGTTATTAAAATAAAGTCCATTTTGGATTATACAAACAAGGCGAATATTTGGACAAATACGCCATGTGAAGTGCTGGCATTAAAAAGAAAAAAAATTACGTAGTAGTTTATCTCGATTGGTCGGTTGGTGGTCGGATTCTGATAATTCTCTCATTAATAAAAAGCTTCGTTATCCCTGACTAGGTACCACATTTTATTATCAAAAAATTTAGTGACCTGTAAGTAAATTCATGTTAACCAAGTCGCGCGAAAAAGCTACTCATTATTTATTAAAAAAAAATAAAGAAATGAAAATAATAATCGAGTTTAGGAAATACTTTTTCCCAGCAGTAGGACACAAAAATAGGCTAATTAAAAAAATATTTTTATGTACTCTCACGACTTTTGTCAGAGGTATCCATATGGTGTAGTAATAATACTTTAATTTGCAGCAGGGTATCAAAAGGTTCTTGGAGAGTCGGCAAAGCGCGTAACGTGTGATATCTCTGGTGTTGTAAGCATTCGTAAGCTGCGGTGGTAACTTAATATTAGGTGGGCCCTATGCCTGTTGTCTTAAAAAACAAATTAATTATTCTTTAAAAATCGAAGTCCCTTTACCTAGCTACAAATACTATTTGCAGATCTCACAGTAAGACGCACTTAGATAGGAGTATAAGAAAATCTGACCTATTTTTATTTCAATCGCCAATTTCAATAGCCTTTTTAATCTTCGACCCTTCGCTTTGACAATACCCAGCTATTACAACCCCCTAGGTCTTAGATGAATGCACCCACCGCCCTCTCACCTATATTCCCCCCCTCTTTACCTGAGTTGCACGTCGCGTCCTCGCCACACGGATCTTTGACGGCCACCTCGGAATTCTATTAAAACAATAGTGAGGAGAAATATTGATTTATTAAGGAGAGAAAATTATAGACTTAATTGAAAGCACGTTGCAGAAAATCGAATTAGGTAAAACAGAAAATTTGTTTTAATTTTGCTCCTATGAAATAAAAATCTCAATTTTCTCAATTAGCCTTTAAAAGCTAGCTAAATATTAGAAAAAAGAAGCGATACCTGAAATCAAATATCGTATAAAATGGTACAAACATGTTTAGCCAGGTATGGCATACTTAGCATGCAATTTTTTTTATTTTAATTGGGTGCCCTTAGCGTGTAGTCATTTAGTTTGTAATTTTTTTGCCCTGGTTGGAGGCCTTAAAATAATATTTTTAAGGCACCACAAAAAAGTCCGGTTAAGCACCCGACAACCTCCTAGGCAGACCTGCGAAATGCCAATTAAAAAAAAAACTAAATGCCTTACATTTGATCGTGAACACAAACACGTGTGCACGTGTACACGTGTGCATCAATAAAACAAATCACGCTGCCGCTATCGATGATATTTGGATCACTCGCATGCTTTACGGAGCGTGACAGTACGAATATTACATTACCAAATAATTCATCGTTATTGTAATGATATAACCTCTTAGACGTACACAGCATCATCAATAACTTACCCCCCATGCCGCGGGATGACGCGGTCTGTGCCAATAATAACATACTTGATAGCATTAAAACCCCGGCCAGACTGTTGTAAACAAGCCTTCCACATCGGTCTCTACCGGCGGTTTACAACAGTGTAAACACTTGTTTGCAACAAAAAATCGTTTGACCTTCAACAACCTCTGTGGACGGACGCGCGTTGTAAACCGCGTGTAGATACCGCCGTTATTAACAAAGAGTCGACAACACACTAAGGTGGGAGCCTTGTTGTAAACCAGTGTGGCCGCAAACACCAACCGTGGGCTCCACAAGCCTCCCACCAAGGTGACCCCTGTTGGAAGCTTGTTTATAACAGTCTGGCCTGGCCTTTACTTACGACTGACGTGAAACTTGACAATATTCATCATCATTATCTGCCTTTTCCAAACTATATTGGGGTCGGCTTCCAGTCTAACCGCAGCTGAATAGCAGTGTTTTACAACCACTGCCTATCTACCTCCACAGCCCAGTTATTGGGTAACACGATACCCCTTATTAAGATTGGTTGTCAGACTGGAGTCTGACTACCCATAACGACAGTCAATGATCTACGAATGACAGCTGAGACCAAGGGCTTTACGTGCTTTCAGAGGCACAGAAGGGTCTCGGTATGAAATGGATGGTCACCCATCTACGAACCGACCGCGGCAAGAGTAGGTAGCTTACTTTATAAAAAATAATTTTTAAAACACGCTTTCAAAACCCAACACCGTCATTTGCCTATATGATTGCTTTTGCAATCATATAACCAAATGACGGTGCATCATGATTGCTTTTGACGACACGGTTCGATTCCCGCCCAGGGTAAATATTTGTGTGATGAGCACTTGTGTTTGCCTTGTGTCTGGGCGTTGTTTATATATATATGTATTTAAAATGTATTTGTGTATGTATATTAGCTGTCTGACACCCATAGTACAGGGTCTCCCTAGTTTGGGGTCAGATGGCCGTGTGTGAAATGTCCCCACATATTATTATTATTATTTTTATATAAGTACCAGTGTTTACCATGTAGAACTGATAAACACGCCATTTGCATCATGATTGCTTTCAATTGCTTAATCAATTCACGTCACGAATATTTGCGTGTGTTCTAACAGCGTGACAGTTGTCACTCCGGTTTTAGATATAAGGCCAATGCAGTGTTAGGGATTGGCATATAATGTGTGTAGGTACGTATAATTGACTTATGTGAATTTTAAGAACGTAAAAATATAAAGACAAAATCAAATCATTCATCGTCACTTTCATATATTATTATTGTGTACAGTCGACTACAATAAGATGTAAGTATACATTTGAAAGTTTATGCTGATGTTTTCATTGTTTGCTACAAATACTAGTAGACATGATGTATGCCAGATTTATGTTCCAATCAAATGTGCCAAATTTATGTACACAACTAAAATTACACTGTAATGTGTACGCTCTGAAACGAATTAATGTGTTCGTATTTGGTTACAATGATATGTACAATACGGTCAACGTAACTTGGCGCGTCTGAAGTTAGCTGTTTGGCTGCGCAATGGAACTTTTAGGAACGAAATTGTCTACTGCGCAGCTAATCGGCTAACTTCAGACGCGCCAAGTTACGTTGACCGTACTGTATACAGGTCTGATATTCTCACTGAATTGTCTCTTTGGACTGTACAACCAGTCTTACCAAGGAGTATCGTGTTACCCAGTAACTCGGTTATAGAGGCTAAACTGGCAGTCGCTTCATGTACAGAGTCCAGCACATCAAACTACTACAATCTGTCAAATTTCTTTGATAGATTTTCAACTTTATTACAAAAGCATAAGGTTCATATTTAATTGGGAAAATTTGACAGTTAGGTATGGCTTGATGTGCTGCGTCTGTACAAGGCCGGTATTCAGCCGCATTCGGGGTAGTCGATGCAAACATACATAGTTGGGATAAGGCTAGGCAGATGATGAGAATGGATATTAGCAAGTCTGATGTTGTGAGTACTTATGCATAGGTTTTGTTACTAAGTAAACGCTGTCAAGTATGTTATTACTTTTCAACCGACTTCAAAAAAGGAGGAGGTTATCAATTTTTTTTTTTTTTTTTTTATGTTTGTTACCTGATTTCTTTGGACTGGGTGAACCGATTTTGATGATTCTTTTTTTGTTTGAAAGCTAGTGCTTCCCGTGTGGTTCCATTTGGTCCGGTTCTGACAATGGCATCCATGAGAAAACCGTATAAGTCTTAAATTTACATTAAGTATGTGCGCGATTTGTTACGCGATCCGGCAAACGTAAACCGATTTTGAAAATTATTCTTTTAACGGATAGGGTATGCTTCAGGGGTGGTCCCATATAAATTTTATCGAAATTGATTCAGCACTTTTTGAAAAATCAACAAATACCCAAAAATTTTACATAGTTGACGTTTTAGCTTCATCAATCTTTGTAGTAGTTAACTTTCATACTCTTCTTAATAGATTTGGATGAGAAGGAGGTACTAAAAAGCGGAAAATAAAAAGCTTTTTACAAAAAAGACAACCGCCTTCAAAAACTAATGTGGTGGCAATACAAAACAACAAACAGAACAAAGCCACCGAATTTCGAAACTAAAGTCAATGTGTGTTCTGTGCTAAAGTTATTTTTCACTTTTTAGTTTTTGAAGGCGGTTGTCTTTTTTGTAAAAAGCTTTTTTATTTTATAAAAATAATAAGGGTTCCGCGCAAAAAAATTAAAGCTTACACCTTTAAGCTTGCACCATTTCCATTGTTGAAATGACGATTTATGAGCGTGTATGCAGTTCACGCGATTAATAATCACGCTGTTAGAACAATCCTTAGTCACGCTGCGTATTAATTCGCGTCACGATCAGTCGCGTGCCTCGGGCGCGCATCCGAATTGTTATTTGTAGAACCGGTGGAAAACCAGCACAGGACTGTGTTAGACATCTATTAAGTCAATAATTGAGGATGTTGTGAATTAGGTATTTAGTAGTGTATCTATTTTTTCAGGAATCCAGGTTAATATTATCAATGCGAAAGTCCTATCTGTCTGTATGTTTGTTACCTCGTTACTGTAAAACCGCCGAACCGATCGTAATGAAATTTGACAGAAAAGTTCCTTGGAAACTGGAAAAGGTTATTCCGATATTCACACAGACGAAGTCTCAAGCAAAGGCTTGTACTTCATGATTAAAACTATTTTCCAAAAACATACCATACATTAGGGATTCAATATATGAAAGAGTTGGCAAAAATTTAAAATAAATGAACAAACTGCTAGTAGTCATTATTGGCAAATGGCAGTAAGGTTCTAAGTAGTTTTTTTTATTTTTTTTATTTTTTATCTATTGATAGGCATACGTTTGACCACTATCTCACCTGATGGGAAGCGATAATGCGGTCTAAGATGGAGCACGCTTGCCTAGAAGTAACCTATTCACTCTTACCTTAAATACTCCCAGGTTCTTCAGGTATCTTGAATAATAAAAGATGATGGCGTGTGAGTTAGATCATACGGTTCCCTTTAAAATTGTTGAGCTAAATGGTGCTGATCCGTACGTCATGTTCGTGAACAGGCACTATCAGTTAAGATTGTTCATCTTGTAATTGCCGTGGCTTTTATCTTTATTAAATGTATTTTATGTGTATTATTAAATGTTTTGTATTGCTCTTCGCCTGCATGTTTTCACCTAAAAAGTAACAAGAACAATGTAACCTTTTTTTTTTTTTTTTTTCTTTTGATTTCCACCGCGCAAAAAAAAAAAAAAAAAGAACAATGTAACCTAGATTTTGTAAAAACTTTACTTAAAAGAGTGTCCGTGGAGTAACTTTCTCGTTCTTTTCCATAAAGCGTAGGGTAGGTACGCTTTGAAACGAGCAACTAGTTTCAACTATGACGACACGGTTGGCGCAGTGGCCGAGCGATCGATTGCTGCTCAGCGTGTTGCGGGTTCGATTCCCGCCCAGGGTAACATTTGTGTGATGAGCACTTGTGTTTGCCTTGTGTCTGGGTGTTGTTTATCTATATATGTATGTATTTACAAAAAAAAATGTATTTGTGTATGTATATCAGCTGTCTGACACCCATAGTACAGGGTCTCCCTAGTTTGGGGTCAGATGGCCGTGTGTGAAAATGCCACTACATATATATATATATTATATTATAACTTTCTGACAAACTAACTGACTCTGACAATGCAAGAGTGCCTGTAAATGGTTTCATTGAAATAAAAGCTTTGACTTCGACTTGTGTTGTTGATGTGTCTATCGTGGTTATCGTAAAGCTAATCAACACCAAAGATACGGCAGCGTAAAAGGTTGCTAGCATATTACACCAGTTTTAAATTTGAAACACAAATATCTCTGATCTCGACACATGTACACAATGGTCCAGTAAACTTGGAATGTATTTATCTTGCTTCCAGTCGTCGCATAGAGCACAAGCGTCGCCGTGCGCTCCAATATATCTTGCGCGCAGTTTTTCACTGATGTCGTTACTAGCTAGATATATGTACCTAGGTAGGTACTCGTAATGGATCGACGACAGTTAGCGTCACTGGTTTATTGTCGTCTGTGCTGGATTAATGGTAAATGGACTAGATTACGTTTTTATAGAGAAGAGGAGATTTTTGGAGATGGAAAATAAAATTATTTATTATCAGCTTTATTAGCTCAGCGATGTTGGTTATCGCGGAATAAAAAGTAGCCTTTTCCCTTTGTTAGGGTTCAGCCTTAGTCTGTTCCAAATTCCATCAAAATCGGTTCAGTACTTTAGCCGTGAAACCGTAACTAAAAAGCAAACAATTAAAGTCACTTTTGCATTAGTAAGTATAGCTAGATTAAAAAAAAAACAAGTAAAAGTAGCAGAAAGGTAGGTTTCAAGATGTAGTTTATTAACAGTATCAGTGTATTAACAATTAATTACTATATTTAAACCATGTACATTTCTATGGATTATACAGAGTGAGTAGAAATATCTACTCTCAAACAGAACAGCGAAACACACTTCATTCTCTGTCATTACAAATAAAATATTAATGAGACACCAATTCTCTATCCGAATCCATGTAGTATTTTCTGTTCTCTTAGCCAAGAGCTGTACAAAGCTGAGCGGAGCTGATTTGTACGTTTAGCAGACACACAATCGCAAATGAGCTTATTAAGATCATTAAACGGTTAGGGGGTCAAAACAACAAACTTATTTCCATCACTCTTAGATCTGATTCAGCCATCCTTAGATCTCCACAAAGTAAGCCATTTTCCTCGGCAGTGCTGCCAACCTTAGAATGTTGCATGAGCATATCAACCTTATGGGCGGCATTTGGCATTTGTCTGCATAAGAAGGTGGATGCGAGCCAGCTCAGATCTCTATCGGCAACAATTTAAAATAAATCACATATTTACGAGAGCGTAGATAAGTATGTATTTATGTGGCATTCGAGAATGGGAGGTTTCCTTTGTTGCATCTGTGCTTTAATAGTAGGGAGAACTGAAATGGAAGGTTTCCAGGGCAGCGATGTGTTATATTCACAATATAAATACAGCTCATCATTTCATTTACTTTTCGAAACAATGGTAAGTAATTTAAAAATATTTTTAACACTACGTGCTTGCCGCGGTCGGTCTTTGGATGGGTGACCATCCATTTCAAACCGAGACCCCTCGGAAAGCATGTAAAGACATTGGTCCCAGCTGTCATTCGTAGATCTTTGACAGTTGTTATAGGTAGTCAGAAGATAGAAAATCTCTGGCGTATCGTGTTACCCAGTAATTGGGTTGTGGAGGTCAGATAGACAGTCGCTCCATGTGAAACACTGGAGTTCAGCTGCATCCGGTTAGACTAGAAACCGACCCCAACATAGCAACGCATTTGCAGAACGTTTTGACTGTCAGTACGTGAACCACTGCTGCATGGTTCACTTACAGACTAGGGTTCATTTATTATTTTAATTTTGTGTTTTATTAATAATATGTAGAATTTCCAATTTCAATTTAAATGTATTATGATCCATAGTTGATTGAAATAAATTATTATTATTATTATTATTATTATTATAGTAGGGAAAAAGCTAGGCAGATGATGGTGGCTACCATCACACCGCGACATTGTTTAGTTCAGAATAAAGCCAAAATCACAGGGACACTTTCTGCGACAATTTCAGTTGATTCCGTTCAGTCGTTTAAGCGTGAAAGAGTTACAATCATCCATCCTAACAAACTTTCGTGTTCACAATAGGACATACAACTTGTAATGCACGTTTAAAACACAACACTCTTCAAACAATCAAATAATTTAATGTCACTTATTACATACATTACATACATTACAATACAATCCACTTCATCGCAAAAACAGCTGTAACGACATTCCCAATTAAGTAAAACATTCCACGATTGCAAAAGAAGTGATAATTAAGAGGGGCACGGACATAATAATTGGCATTCCCGGACAGAGGCGATCGCAATGAACGCACTCGCGACTGTACCGGCACAATCAATCAGCGTCGACACACGCGACAGAAGTAATTGTCGGGACGTAAAGAGAGCTGCCATTCGCGACAAATCGACAAAAATTACTGGGGTCAGGGATGGAACAGTTTTCTGTTAGATATCTTTAGATTTAAACCGTAAAGTTGATCCTTTTGCTTTTTTTTAACCAACTTCAAAAAATAAGGAGGTTCTCAGTTCTCGACCCGTATGTATGTATGTATGTTTGTCCGCGATTATCTCCCGTTTGGCTGAATTGATATTGATGCGGTTTTTAAAAAAAGGGTTTATTACATTCTGGAGAAAGTTTTAGTATGTAGGTACAACAAATTGAAATTTATTCAGCGCTAGTTGGAAAAATCAACAAAAACCAAAAAATTACACATAGAAGACGTTTTCGTTTCTTTCATCTTTGGAGGACTTTCAATCTCTGGTTTAACTGTGTTGCCGTTTCTTAATGAATTTAGGTGATAAGGAGGCACTAAAAAGTGGAAAATGGCAATACAAAACCACAAACAGAGCAAAACCACCGACTTCCGAAACTAAAGTAATGTGTGTTCTGTGCTAAAGTCACATCACTTTTTAGTTTTTGAAGGCGGTTCCGTTTTTTGTTTTTTTAATATTCTGATACCTTTCCGCTTGACCACAACTCACCTGATCTTATATAATGATACGGCCTAAGGTGGAGCACGCTTGCTTAGGATAAAACGGTTCACTCGTGCCTTGAAGATATCCAGATTATACACATCGGGGAACAGAGAGGTGGGCAGTGAATTCCACAGTCTTGCAGTTCGCACAATAAATGTGGAAGCAAACCGCTTGGTTCGAGACCGTGGAACTTCAACCATATAGCGGTGACGCTTCGCCGTGTCTCTTTAAACGCAAATATTTGTGATGATGGATGGGTCAATGAATGCTTGTTATTCTTTACCTGACCTCTTAACCACAGAACGACCGCGACAAGTGTAGCTTTACCACAGTATAAATACTATTACTACAGTATAGTAGCGATACGCCCCGCCTCCCCGCGAAACACTGTTCCACACCTCTTCCCGTGTTGAACGTGCTCTTGAAACTGCTTTTAGTTCAAACGGCGCGTGAACACGCACACACACGCATATTTACAGTCTGTTATTTTGGTAGTATTGTAGGCATTAAATCGTTTCGTTTGTATGCAGTGTCGTAGGTGTGGCTTTACTATGACCGATCGATCCTAGGAGGATCTAGGAGCTAGGAGCCCCGTAGCCCCCTCATCGTGTACCGTTTCGAGATAATTATTACTAAAGTCAAGCAGCAACTTGTTCTTGTCGCTGCATGTGTATTGTGTACGACAGTGAAGTTTTCCGCGACCTTCTGTAGATTTCCCGAGTGTCTGTAGTGTCGGCAGTTAGTTAATGTCCGCTGACATAGTACTGAACTGCATTTTTATTATAACTTGCAAGGAAACGTGACTACAGCTGTTAGTTATTAGGCGTAAAGTGTGTGGTAAAATAGTGGTTCATATGCAAATAATTGTTATTGTTATTTATTTATTTACTGAGCAGCTTTTGCCCGGGTGAATGTCGGTTATCATGGATGCAGATGAAGTCGCGGATTAAAAAGTAGATTTGATTCTTTTTTGGGGTTCAAGCTTAGTTCGTACGAAATTTCACTAAAATCGGTTCAATAGTTAAACCGTGGAAGCGTAATAAACAAAAAAGCTCACTTTCGCATTTATAATGTTAGTTCGTATTATAACAATTTGCAATACCTACAATTTACGTGCAAAAAAGGAACAATTAAATAAAAACTCAAGAGGCCATTATATTGAGAACATTCAAACATAAGATTTCTCGTTTGGTATATAATTTTCAGGCTATTGCAAATCTAAAGGATTGTTCAATCGATGTCGAATGCTAGGAAAGTAAAATTAAATGTTAAGTGCCGTAGCACTGGCGTAGCACCCGCGTAGCACTGGCGTAGCATGTCGTAGCCATCGTAGACGTAACAAAAGACACTGGTCGACTTATTACAAGTTCAGGAATTCATGATCAGCGACTTCCAAGATTGACTTTAAGGGCGCGTATTTGATTTAGTGCAACTCAAAATCAAAACGATTGCTAGAACGGCGTAGCAGCATTGACACACACTAGTACAATACAATAGCCTGTTTGTGTGCATCAGAAAAAAAAAATACCCACGAAATAAGCACGAATCGTTGAAATTGATCGGCAAACGACAGCGCGCGATGTTTTACAGTGCTTTTTAAAATAATTGTCTAAATTAAATGAGTTCGTATAACGGACTTAAAAATATTCTGTATATTAAGCATAACCTTAATTTTCATAAAATAAATATATCAGTTATGTTTTTATTCAAATACTGGTGAAAAAGATTTTTAAAGTGAACCGATTTTGTACTTTTTCAACATTGTTTTTTAATACATAATAGTAATATTTTCGTAATTTTGGCTCTGTAATACACTTTAAGACTGTATATCCTGTTGGAAAAACGCATAAAACGTTATATTTTGGTATACTGTAAAGGTTGTATTCGTCCTGAAATTTAACTCTGACGTCTATTTTCGTAAAACGCTATGAAAGGATTGTCTTCGCTTTAAAAACCATAATTAATAATTATACTTTCACTCTGTAGCTCCCTAAATCAAGACTTAATTTTTCTAAAACTGTCATTGTCTTCTAATAATCTACTCACATCATTACGATATTGCTCTGGGCAAAACGCGAAAACATGAAGTTTTCGTCACGAATCGAATACACGCTCTTAACATAATATTTGTTTAAATTCCTGTAAAATATAATAAAGTATATTATTTGTGTACAATTATGTAATTTACCAATTTGTGTTATGTTCTTTATTATGAGGTTTGTGATCGTTTATTCTCACAATTATGCACCTGCCATGTTATCTCTTCACCACCCTTGGTTGACTGGTAGAGAATGCCTAAGGCATTAAGTTAGCTTTTGTTCCTTTGTTTATGAAGTACAAATAAATAATAAATAAATAAATAGGTCAAACATTTAGCATACGACAACTGAGACCATCCACAAACCTGTGCGGTCGTTCACCGCTGGCCAAACATACGACAAATGATTCTATTTTCACTACTGTTGTTCAATCTTGTGAGTCCCTGGTTTAGCGCTGTGACATGATGTCACTGTACTGTCAAACGCGAGTTCTTTGTAACATTTCAACATTGCCCAGACCTTTATTTCATAGTAGTAAGGACGCTTTTCGCAATTCAAGTGTTTATCATACGCTGTGCTTCCCGTCTCTGTGTCATCAAATATGCTTTTGTGTATTTGATTACAATTTTGATTGCTTGTTTAGTTGTTTTATTAGAATATATAATCAACTCATAATTAAGCCAAATTATTATTATATCTTTCTTTCTTTATTTGTGGTTTGTGCAACAGATTTTCTTCTTCCATTCCGTCCTGTCAAACGTCATGATTATTACCCTTTTCTTTCAAACAATTCTTCACACAATCCATCTATCTATTCCTTCTTTCCTCTTTCTCTTCTTTTATATTTATTTTCATAATTCTGGTCTTCTTGATTCTTTCTCTTCACATGACCATACCAAGAAAAACGATGCCCATTCACCTCTTCATACTTCCTCTAATATACTAATTTCTGACTTTTGGATGATTGGCGAGAGAACCGATACTGTTCTGCTCAGTAGGTTCACTGAACTCTATGTATTGCAAGACCGATGAGCCTACTGTGCAGTGCTACACGGTGTGTCCAGTTTCTTCTTTTTACTTTTTACTCGTAATTACTAACATTAGGTATAAGCAAAATTCTTGTTACTAACAACCTTTCTTGGTTTAAGGACTCTTCTGTCTGAAAGAAATGTTTTTTTTTTATCCCTTCTGATCACTCGAAACATTCATCTGAACGTTCTCATGTGCGCTACATGCAATCTTTATTAATCCGTTTATATCCAAATTGATAACGACTACTATATGAATACTATTATTAAATTATTATAATGTCAAAATCAAAAGTTTATTTGTGAAACATAGGTATAAAAAGGTCACAAAGTTAAAATAGTATGCTATGTTTTATCATAAGACATACAAATATTTAAATATGCAAAATAAATATAAGTAGGTACTACAAAATTTTGCATTAATAAAGATAACATCACAACGGAAAGTTACTATAACAAAATGACCATTAACAATTCAATCACTCAACAATTCTACTATTAATATAAAATTCAATAATACAACATTAAATTGAGAGACTCAAATCTGCTCAATACAATAATAACGGACTCGTTTCGATACAATCGTCCCCAATCAAACTATTTGAGCGTTTGAGCGGAAACTCGATTTGCACCTCGGCCTCAATTATAGGCGGGTTATACACCCGCCGCCTCGGGAGCGCCTCGGAGACGCCTCGAGGCGATCGACTGGGGAGTACCTCGACAGGATATGGACAGAAGGCTTAGGCACTAATAACGTGCTACATTATATCCACGGCGTGCATGACGTGTTATTATAATATTGGTATAGAAGTATAAACTATGATTTAACTAAATGTATGGGCTCCGACGCGTCCAGACCGGCGTAAATAGTATTATATATACCACGTACTATGTGACGTAATATGTGAAAAAAAAAGTGTATTTACAGAAATATTTCATTTTACATGCTATATTTACCTCTGCCAAACTGCAAAGCACCTTCCTACCTTGATAATATACTCATCAAACTACCCACAGCAGTAGTTTTTCGTGGATAACTAAAACGGACTTTCTGCTCCTTTCTCAATACGTGCACATCTTGATGGATAGCTGCGCTGATTGCGGGAACCTTCTTCTAATGACCGAATTGATTCCGTTTGAGATTGTAACCTTTGTAAGACACTCCTTCGGAGGGACTGGCTGCTTTAAGAGAGGTATGGGTATATGAGGTAGTTAGCAGGTTTTGTTTGGTTTGTCGAATAATCTTGCAAATTCAAATTATAACTTTAACAAAAATGTAAACGTATTTTTCAAAAGTTAAGGAACTACATATAGTATAACCAAAACTTGAAAACAATATGTACAACTAAAGATATTTGATGCCTTAAAAGTTCCCACTCAGGGCATCAAAAATCTGGTCCACATCGCTGTCAACGGGACACGTCCCAACAGGCTGGCAGCATTGCCACGTTTTACGGCAATGCATCTTTAGCCAGTCAAATTAATAATAATATAATAATATGTGGGGACATTTCACACACGGCCATCTGATCCCAAACTAGGGAGACCCTGTACTATGGGTGTCAGACAGCTGATATACATACACAAATACATTTTTTTTAATAATAACAAAACAAAAACGTGTGGGACTCGGGGACTGCCGCGGTAAAGCTATTGCATATACATACATACACATTAAGCGAACGCTCGGCCGAGCTACATGGTAGGCGTAGTGGGGGTGGTCGATCGACTTCTAGTGAGAACGGTCGCGTCACATACGCTCTTGCACAAGTCCGCGCTCGTGCAAAAGTGTTGACGCAGCAGCCTATTCCGACGCGTTTTGACGACACGGTCGTCGCGATGACCTACATTCCACCGTAAGTGAATCATGTATAATTGTGCAAATAAATGGTAAGTTATAGTTTTTAAAATTATAACTTGTACTCAATTATGGCCTCACCAAACAAAGTAGTCCTCGTAACTGAGCTCGAGCATCAGTTGTTCACTCGGTTCAAAGAGGAACAAAATGAGCGCATACAACTGCAACAGCTAGTAAAAGACCTCAGTAGTCAGATAGAAGCGCTACAACACCAACTGAAAGTCATTCAGGAGCAAAAGAATGTTACCTCAGAGAGGGAACATTCAACGATCGATAAACCTCAGAAGGCAGTCGAATATGGGACTGACGAAGAGGAGCTTGCCAGAGAAACAGAGTGGGTACGGCAAAAAAGTAGGAAAAAAAGGAAGTTAAACACTTCACTGTCTCCTCTTTCTCAGGGAGGAATCTTGAATGAATCTCAGGCCAGTACAAAGCCCGAGAAAACAAAAGAAAAAAGAGTACCACAACCTCCACCAGTCATAGTCGAAAATATTAAGAACTACCAGCAGTTCTACGACCTTCTTTTGGCTAGCTTAAATAGAGATTCATTCATGGTAAAAATGATGAACGGAGATACCGTCAAAATAAACGCCAAGGACGAAGACTCATATAGAGGGATAACCAAATTATTGTTGCAAAATAATTGTCTCTGGCACTCGTATGAGAATAAGCAAGACAGACCGATAAGGGTAATGGCCAAAAATCTGCATTCGTCATGTTTGCCGAACAGAATAGTCGAAGACCTAAATGCTAAAGGCTATAAAATCCAGGAAGCGGTAAACAAATTAAGTTGGAGGACTAAGGAACCTCTAAACATGTTTATGTTATCATTCCAAAAAGATGAAGACATAAACCATATCTATGGTATTAAGACCATACTAGGTTGTAAGGTAGATGTACAGCCTTTAAAAACATCTAAATTAATCCCACAGTGCAAAAGATGTCAAGCATATGGCCATACCCAAAAATATTGCTCAAAGGAACCTAGGTGTGTGAAGTGCACTGGTAAACACCTCACAAAGGACTGCACAAAGTCGTTAGCTACAAAACCTAAATGTGTTCACTGTGGCGAACCCCACCCGGCTAATTATAGAGGGTGTATAGTAGCTAAAGAACTGCAAAATTTAAAAAATAAAGCTTGCAAAAAAAAGGTAACCACACCTAACATCCTGGCCTCTGGTGCTGAGAGACAACAACCGTTACGTTCTACTCACCAAAAAGTAACAAATAGTGTGTCTTACGCGCAAATAACAAAAGCATCGCAGCCACAGTCACAGCCTCCGTTGCCCATCAAGTCTAGAAATACAACTACAGATGAAAATATCAGTAAGATTTTGAACATGTTAACCTCCTTTGACCAAAGGTTGAGGAACATAGAAAATACACAACCATCTATTTATTCCAAACAAAAATGACTAACACACTAAAAATTATGACGTGGAATGCAAACGGACTCCTAAAGCACCGAAACGAGTTGCAGGCAGTCTTATCAACAGAGCAAATTGATGTGTGTCTCATATCAGAATCCCACTTTACGAGAGAAACCTTTACTCATATAAAAGGCTATAAAATATATCATGCACTGCATCCCAACAACACTGCGACTGGAGGAAGTGCCATCATTATTAAAGAGAATATCTACCATTATTTAGAACACAAATGCGAAGAACAATCTGTACAAACTGTAGCTGTTGTGGTCAGAACCAAACTTCAGGATATTACCATAGCAGCTATATACATTCCACCTAAGTATGCGCTAAAAACAGAGCAGTACAAAAATATATTGAAAGTTCTTGGTAACACATTCATATTAGGAGGTGATTTTAATGCTAAGAATACACATTGGGGGTCCAGAATAACTAACACCAAGGGCAAAGAATTGCTATGTGCTATCAGAGAAATCAAGTGCAATGTGATTTCAACAGGGAAACCCACTTACTGGCCTACCGATATTCGAAGAAAACCAGATCTGATTGACTTCTTCATTTACAAGAATCTGTCAGCTCCATACCTTAATATAGATGAAGGATATGATATGCATTCAGATCATTCACCTATTATATTAACTCTAAGCGAGAAAATAATACAAAAAGATAGCAATCCAAGTCTAGTAAACAAAAACACGGACTGGGAGGGCTTTCAATTTGATTTAAACAATAGTATAAACCTGAAAGTACCACTCAAAAACAAACAGCAGGTAGATGAAGAAGTAGCAAAATTCATTACCGACATACAAAGCTGCGCCTGGCGAAATACACCTGACATGAAAAGAAAAGTTGCAACGCACAGATATCCAGTAGAAATAAGAAATCTTATAGCCATAAAGCGAGTCCAGAGACAAAGGTGGCAACAATTTAGATATCCGCCTGATAAAACATTGCTAAATAAACTCACAAAAAGATTAAGTAGAGCAATTCAGGAATTTCATGATGATACCACAAATGCTTACCTTAGCCAACTTTCAAGTAATGGTACATCAGATTACTCGCTATGGAAAGCCACTAAAAGCCTAAATAAGCCCATTACTCACATTCCCCCTATTCAAAAAATAGATGGCAAATGGGCCACAAGTAATGAACAGAAAGCAACTGTATTTGCAGACTACTTGGAACAAATTTTTCAAATGAACAATGAGGAAAGCTCTGAAAACATAGCATTGGATACGACTTACTATGATGACTTGGAAATAAAACTCGTCACCCCAAAAGAAGTTAACAGCATGATCAAAAATTTAACCAAAAAGAAATCGCCTGGATACGACCTGATCACTGGCGAACTGCTCCAAAATCTCCCACGTAAAGCCATAGTAAAACTAACAACCCTCATCAATGCCACATTTCGACTAAAACATGTGCCTAATATGTGGAAAGTTGCTGAAGTTATCATGATCCCTAAGCCAGGAAAACCACCTCGTGAAGTAACATCATATAGACCCATATCACTCTTACCAATCATAGCGAAATTATTTGAAAAACTGCTACTCAGGCGTTTAAAACCTATTATAGAAGACAGAGAACTGATTCCTAATTACCAATTCGGTTTTAGAGAAAAACATTCTACAATAGACCAAATTCACAGAATTACCAATGTTATTGAAAAAGCATTAGAAGAAAAGAAAGTTTGTTCTACAGTATTTCTAGATGTAGCTCAGGCGTTTGATAAGGTGTGGCATAGAGGCCTTATATATAAACTAGGTAAAATGCTCCCAAAACAATTTGTGGACCTTTTAGAATCCTATTTAACAGAGAGGACATTTAGAGTGAGACATGAGGATGCCTATTCAGATATCAAACTAATAAAAGCTGGAGTACCACAGGGAAGTGTTCTTGGACCTATCCTGTACCTACTGTACACCTGCGATATCCCTGAAACTAAAAACAGCATCATTGCTACCTTTGCAGATGACACGGCTATCATGGCTACAGGTGTCACTCATAAAGAAGCAGTGGAGAAGGTACAAATTGCCATCAATGCCATCACCGATTGGACGAAAAAATGGCGAATCAAATTAAATGAGTCAAAATCCACTCATATAGATTTCACAAACCAAAGACCTAATCATACACCGGTATACATTAACAGTCGTGTAATACCATATGAAAATACGGCAAAATACTTGGGCATGACGCTAGATGCAAAACTTCGCTGGAAGGCTCACGTCAAAAAGAAACGCCAAGCATTAGACCTACGCTACAAAAATATGTACTGGCTACTTGGCAGACATTCTACTTTGTCAGTGTACAACAAAGTGCTTTTATACAAGCAAGTACTCATGCCTGTATGGACATACGGCATTCAACTTTGGGGCTGTACAAAACGAACTAACGTTGAAATCATTCAAAGATTCCAAAATAAGGTACTTCGGAGTATAGTAAATGCTCCTTGGTACGCTAGAAATGATGACATCCACCGAGATCTAGGAGTGGATCTAGTTACTGTAGTTATAAAAAAACACGCAGAAGCACATGAACGAAGGCTTCTCCAACATGTGAATGTCGAAGCTATACAGCTCCTTGACACCACGGACATAGTAAGAAGACTCAAGAGAACTAAGCCCTTTGAGTTAGTTTAGTGAAGTGAGTGTTACGTAGTGCAGTGAGTGCTACTCTTAAAGAACACAAGAACAAAGTGTCTTTCCATCATAATAGAGACAATAAGAAAAGTGCCAATGGACACATTCTTAACCATGTAAGATTTTAGCAAATTAAGTTAAATTTAAATTACTTATTAGCCTCAAGGTCTAGATTGTAATTGTTATGAGTAACCGTATAATTACGAGTACATCATAAACGAAAAAAAAAAAAAAAAAAAAATCTGATCCCAAACTAGGGAAACCCCTGTACTATGGGTGTCAGACAGCTGATATACATACACAAATACATTTATTTTGTAAATACATACATGTATAGATAAACAACACCCAGACACAAGGCAAACACAAGTGCTCATCACACAAATGTTTACCCTGGGCGGGAATCGAACCCGCAACACGCTGCGCAGCAGTCGATCGCTCAGCCACTGCGCCAACCGTGTCGTCAAATTATAACTGTGAACTAAATTTTGTTTCTACTACAAATAGATACATCTCTAGCTCGAGTAATATGTGTTCCCAGATGTATTCTGTCCTAGAATTGACTAAGCAACTTATGATATTTTACCCAGTATATTTACCATCAATGTGTTCTTTTGCAGCGCCTCCAGAATGCGAAGCCGGTCAGCTGACCTGCGGGCAGTACGTGTGGAACAAGACGTACTGCATCCCGCCGCACTACCGCTGTGACATGCAGGTGGACTGCGTCGACGGGACCGACGAAGCCGACTGCAGTGAGTACTTCTCTTTATAATAAGTCAAACGATAACAATCAACACAAATACAATCGTTCGATTTTTTTTTTGTTTTTTTAATCTGTTTTTATTTAGGGGTTTTTATCTCAGATATGTCAACCCCATCGTACCCTTTTACAAGATATCTTCATACAATTTTTATTTATCTTAAGATCTATCAATATAATGCTTATCTACTAACAACAACAACAAAAGAAAATTGAATCACTCAACAAGGGCTGTCATTAACTCACAAAAAAATATTGTGGTCTCACATGGTAAAGATAAAATTGACTGTATTATTCCTACATCTAACCTATTTAATTTTAGCTCAATCATGAGTAATTCCCTTTCATCTTTATTTCGGACACAATCCATCAGCAAATGTTGTACATCCTCTACTTTATTGCACGCTGTGCAATTCGGAGATTCGTTCTTTTTCATAAGGAATGCAAACTTTGCTGACGGATAGTGTCCGGAGCGGAGCCTTTTGTAGTTAGATGTTGAGGTAGAACGAGTACGACTGTTCATTCTACATTGAATAAATTCGTTAAATTTTAGCTTGCATAAAAAAAATAAAATAAATAGCCCCGTTTCTACTCGTGGGTGTCGTAGAAGGCGACAGAGGAATATTGACTAGAGGATGGGCAGCAGCGTCCTTCTGAGTACCATAACACCTACTGCGATCGCCAACATGTATCGGCCAAGCATGGCGATTACGGCTGAACCCCCTATGAGACCTATGCCCAGCAGTGGGCGTCTAGAGGTTGATATGATGATGAAATTAAAGAGCAACTTTGGCTACTATAATTTATTATTATTATATTTTAAATTAAGTAATTGAATATTGAAATGTTTGCAAAACTCCAAGCGTTTGAGACTAATCATGAAGAAATATATATATAAAACTAATGATTGAGCCAAAAATTGTATTTAGCTGTGAGTAAATAAAGACTTTGTCAGACTATGCAGTAAAGTAATACAATAATTAATATAACCCTTATATTAGTTAACTACATGCTACCAGCACTGTATCATGTTTGTACGGGATTAAGGCTATATTACAAGAGAACGTATATGTAGGTATGTATGTCCGTACATCCTCGACAATAGCTTGACCAACAATAGGGATCAGCGGTGCAAGAGATTATAGAAGATTTTGCTACTTTATATTATAATCCTGGTCTAGATAATTAAGTTTACAAAGCGTTAATACTTTTGTTGTTGTTAGTTATAAAGTTGTGGAAATTTAAATTTTTGGGATCAGCGCTTCTGTCGAGTTTAAGCAGGGGTTTTTAAAACAAGACTGGAAGATCACTTTGAAGTTTATCATTAAATTTTGTACTAGCTTTTGCCCGCGACTTCGTCCGCGTGAATGTCGGTTATAGTGGATGCTGACGAAATTGTCGATTAAAAGGTAGCCTATGTCCTTCCCCAGGGTTTAAGCTATTTTCATACCAAATTTCACCAAAATCGGTTCAGCCGTTCTGCTAGCCTTCTGGGCACTTGTCCCATTGTGAGCAATGCGGACGAGTTTTTTGATGCCCTGTGAGCCCTCCGTTGTACATAATATATATATCTTTTAATTTATTTTTAAGCTTTGTACATATTTAATTCTTTTAAGTGTTTAAAATAATTGTTTACTAATAAAATTAAAATTAAAAGTTGGAACTAGTTACGTGTGCGACTGCGAACCGGATCGGACGGTCCCGTGCGGCTAACACTGTTTCATTTAACACTACCTAATTGTACAACATAGACAAAACTAGTATTTACGTCAAACTACGAATTTGATAAAAGCAAAACAAAATCAATCGACGACACAGTTGGCGCATTGGTTGAGCGATTCTGCGGTGCGTGTCGCGAGTTGATTCCCGCACGGAGCTAATATCTGTTATGGGCTGCAAATAGTTGTTACAGGCCTGGGGGCCAAGTCTGCTATTTTTATTATAATTTCGTCATTCCAACCCGATCCCATTGTCATTTTGCTAAAAGTTCGTAATCTGCTAAATTCATAATGGTCGATCATTGGTCGGTCGAATTAAAAGCAATGACTGCACAATGACGTTCTAATGGTAGGTCACTGATCAAAGAAACTGTCAACATTTTAGCAGATTACCGCCTAAGTCAGTCATTCATTTGTCATTTTGTACGAAATTACCATTCTATATCATTTCTTTCAATGGCGTGTCAGTGGTTGACCAATGGAGAGTCATAATGACGCCATTATGATAGTAGATTATGAAACTTGTCAAAATCAACAATTATGAAATCAATGATAGACCATTCTGACACTATTGTAATAGCAGACTTGAGGCCCTGGGCCTCAAGTTTTCATTGATTTCATACTTGTTGATTTTGACAAGTTTCATAATCTACTAATATAATGGCGTCATTATGAAAATCAATGATAAACCATTCTGACACTATTGTAATAGCAGACTTGAGGCTCTGGTTGTTTGTGTATGTGAGTGTTTGTACATTACTAGTGCGGGGCAATTTTTTTTTTTTAAATAGAATCATCGTTATTTCCCTGCACATATCTAACATTTTTGAACCAAATACAGGTTTGATATTATAATAGACATGTCTGCCAACCAGAGGTTCCCAGGTGTGTCGCAGTTACTTACACTGTATGTAAAGTAAACCAAGGGCGCGTTCGTTAGTTGTCATGTATGCCAAATATTTCAAGGACCACACACCCTTGGTACAGACCTGTTAGGAGTACCAATTTCCGTGAAAGCGTGCGTATTTCACATGCTTTACACAACCCACATTTATTTCGCCCGCTTTAAAGGTTGTAAGAAAAATATTTTCATTCGCATTCTCGTGCCTACGTACCATCTATTACCGAGCAATACTTAAATAAACATGGTACCGAAATACACCGTCCTATTTCTTTTAAAGAGAACTCTTGTAAACGAAGTACCATGGCCAATTTGTTTAGACCCTTCGTCCCCCTTACACGGGAGTGTCGCGGGTGACAGTGGGGTAACTGACTGAGATTCCGGGGGTCTTACTTAGTTGGTCGCAAGTACGGAAAGTCTCAACAAGTGGGCAAGTTTTAATGGTGTGGAAATTGCGTTTTTGTTTGGTGTTCGTATCTGTGATGTGCCTGTTTTCATGTAAATCTGTTGTCCCTCAAGTTTCTAGATGATGTCGCGATATCCTGGAGAGAGATCAATTATTTTCTCACAATTAGGTAAAATGTTATTTAGTTTCACAAACTCATTAATATCAAGCAAGCTGTTTTTTTTAAGCAATAGAATATATAGTCTATTACTAAAACTAAAAGACCATTCAATTCTTCTTATTCTAGCCTCTATTCCTTCTTCTCTTATAAATACAAAGTCTACCAGTTTCAACATTTCAAGGCAAAAGAAAAACTAGACATCCAGTTTTTCTTCAGTTAACATAATAGCGTCTATTAAGTCAGTGCATTTGAATAAAGTTTTAAAAGAAAAGTGCTCCATGGCGGTAATTCCGCTCGACTTGCTCTCAGCTGCTACTTCCCCGTTGCCATGGTAATTAGTCCTCCCCCCCATTCCTCCGTTTCCTGGCAGACCTTTATCAACACCTTTGAAGTTCTTCTTAAGATATTACGAGAAGAACGAATAGATAGTTTGTGTTGACTTGTATCCGGATCTTTACTTTTTGACCGGCTTCAAAAAAGATGAAGGTTCTCATTTCGACTGTATGTTTTTTGTATAATTGTCATGCAATTTCTCCGGCAAATAGGTATAAATCGATTTTGTAAATTCTTTTTTTTTATGGATATGGTATGCCTCAGGGGTGGTCCCATATAAGTTTTATCGAAATTGATTCAGGGCTTTTTGAATAAATCAACAAAAACCCAAAAAAATATACATATAGATGACGTTTTACTTTCTTTCTTCCGTTAATGGATTTGGATGATAAGGAGGTACTAAAAAGCGGAAAACAAAAAACTTTTTTTTTCAAATATGTCAACCGCTTTCAAGAACTAAAAAGTGTCAAAAATCTTTAGAACGGAACACACATGACTTTAGTTTCGGAAGTCGGTGGCTAGTTTCGGAAGTCGGTGGCAATACAAAACAACAAATAGAACAAAGCCAGCTTGTAAATGGTGTTCGAAACGCCAGAGTATCAAAATCTGTTATGTTTATTAGGATTAAAATATAAAAACCGATTTAGATCATTACCAAGTGTTCAGAAACTCCCGTCTCCCACTAAAAGACTTATCACCAACAATTTCTTGTTTTTTTTTGGTTCATAACAAATTCCAAAACTTTCAACGGTCCAAAAATTCGCCCTGGAATCTGCAAAAAGTATTTATTTCACCTGTAGAAACACTAAACTTCTTAAAATAAGCCAACATCGCAATTTTTAAGTCTCAGATCTACGTTGAGAAGTTGTACAAAGTTGCCAGTCTCATCTCAATGGTAAAGTTTTAATGCTTACACCGCTATTATTACATTCTTTCTTTTTATTTGGACACTCTTTAGCTTGTCTATGGTACGGTACTTTGTTACAACGTAAACATTTTACACTTTGAAAACTGAAAGAGATTTGTGTTGAGATGTTTTTATGGATTTTTAATGTGTAAGTTGAATGTCATTTACTGGATAATAAAAATCCCTTTCGAAAACGACTGTCGAGAATCTATGAATGACAACTGCGTAAAACCACCACGGTGTTCCTCGACTGACCTATGGGCGGGGGTACGGGATTCGCTCGCGCATGCACCGCGCCCCCGCCTGGCTATGATCCGCCTACATGGCGGATCCCGTCGACCTCGGCGGTCTGAACGCCGCCGAATCCTCTAGTGTGGCGCGCGCGGAACACGGCGCGCCGCCTACACGGGCCTGCATCTGGTCGGGTGGTGGACTGCCCCTAAGTCGACCACCCGCAGGCCGGCAACTCATGGAGGCCGGAGGTCATTAAGCGCCCTCCGGCACCCGGTGCGTCTTCTCCTGGAGGGAAGCGAGGCAGTTGCTTCCCTCACCCTCTCTGCCGCCTCTTTTGCGTGCATGACATGCTCGCAAAAAGAGGCGACAGCCTCCCACGCACTCTCGCTCCGAACCATCGAAAGAACGATGTTCGGGAGCGAGAGGTCACCTACTGCTGCGGAGAGTTCACGGCGCTGCTCTGCCCAAGCTGGGGACTCTGCCAGCGTGTGCTGCGCCGTGTCCTCCAGGCAATCTCCGCAGTGGTGACCGGGCGATTGTTCGCGGCCAATGCGACACAGATACTTCCCGAAACAGCCATGTCCGGTCAGTATCTGCGTCAGCCGGAACGTAAGGGCGCCGTGTTGGCGCCCTAACCAATCCTCCATGATGGGCCTTACCGCCGAAATTACGGCGTGCCCTAGCTTAGCTTAACCCTGACCGATTTGAACAGCTTTTACTTTGCTGCGATCCCTTATTACTACAACATCAGCTGAAAATGCCCAGCTGTTCAAGTATGAAGTGAGCATAAAATGAAACCTATTTCTATAGTTGTAACCACGTGTTTGCTAAGTACACGCTCGACTAACAACTGGTTTTGATCAGGACATCCTCTGAGCAAATGATTGAGTTATTCGGATGTATTTTGATTTTTTAATTTCCAGTGGAAATATGAATCACGATAAAATGTACGATAATTTTCGAAGGACTGATTCCCACGGATTAAACACAGCGAAAATAATATTTTTTATTCAAAAAATTTGAATAAATTTCACTGGAATACGACGATGGATGGATTGGTTGTTTAACAACTAATGTTTGATTAGGTATTAGTACCTATTACGCTTTTACGGCTCAACTATTAAACCGATTTTTATTAAATTTGATTAAAAATTTAATCTGCGATTTCAGTCTGCATCCACGATAATCGACGTTTGCGCGGACGAAGTGGCGAGCAAAACCTATTTGGTATAATAAATATCTAGGTAGGCTAGATACTGTGGAACTATGTTATCTATGTTTAGTATGTAGATATGTGAAGTAATCCTTTGATCTCCATAGAAATATATCTTACATAGAATAGCATCCGGAACAACGATCATGTTCCGTTTGCTGGATGCGAAACGTCAGACACGTCAGTTTTGGTTTCAAAGAGTATAAAACAGACACGTCAATGCGCCATTCTCGCGGTATACTGCCTAAGTAAGTCTGTTTAACATACCTAAGTAAGTCTGTTTCCCCAGCATAATGTGAAAATTTAATAAAACACATTAAAAACTTAACAATATTTAGTATTAAACTAAAAACTAAATACTTATATTTTATTTTGACGTGATAACGTCTTATAAATTGATGTACACCGGCTACACGCACTAAAAAGTAAAACGTTCCGCCTGAACCTGAGCGTGCAAGCGAGAGCGCTGAACAAGCGATAGAGAGGCACGATCGGCCCAAGCAATAAGTTCCACCCACCTCGACGGAAGCCATTATTTGCTTATGTTATGTGTTATGTTTCTTCATGACGTTATCACGTAAAACTATCGTTCGTAAACCGACTTTACAGACCACCAATTTTTTTTCAAACACGAATGCCAAATGTCACGATGCACCGCTCTTTTAAAACGACAATGTCATACTGAATGACTTGTTGATACCTATCTACAGTTCAGTGAAACTAAGTGATGATTTGAAGCGCTCTATCTAGTGCGTAGTACATATATATCGATGTTGATCTCTGTATATATATTGTACTCTTTGCCCTCCTGTATAGGTATATTATATTACTCTGTGTCTTTGCCTTTGATATGGACACAAATACAGCCCGTCCAAATGCTGAACAGCATAGCAGCGACATAATAAGGAGAACTTTTAATGGATTATCAAGTATATCCAGGAAGATGATGATGACTTCTAGTAAGCCGCGAAGTAGTGAAGATATACGAGTAAGCGAACCTCTGAATATACAAACATAACCTGCTAAAACTGACTTTGCTGTAATCGAGTCAAACATTACAGTATTTAAAGAAACGAACTGCTTCCAGACACCCGACCACGTCCAAAAATGTCGGACAATGTCGGACAATGCTGAACACAAATGTCCATTGTCGGCTATGACACTTAATATTTATTGCGGTCAGCCCCAAAAGATATCGTTAACGTGTACGTGGGAATTAACGTGCACTGAATAGACCTGTCGCCATGTGAATGGGATGGTTGACATGCCCCTGTTAATGTATGGTCATTTGTATGGATGGAGAAAGTATGGTATGTATCGAGTGTGTTCTTCGCAGGCTGTCGTACAATAGGACCAAGAAATGTATGTGACATTGGCAATTATACCTATCTAGTGTTCTGTAAACTTCCTGTGCTCAAAATTGTACAGGAAGTTTACAGGGTCGAAACAATAAATCACTAGCCAAATTCTTTATTTAAAGTTAGTAACAATTTTACCTCAAACATATATATTCAATAAAAGCAATATTGGTAAAATTATAAAACAACGAAACATTACAAACATAGCAATCCAAAACGTTCCTTCACTTCGTTACTTCTTCGTCAATATGGCGTCTGTAAAGGCAATAAAGGAAATATAGTTATTATAGCAATTAGCAGCAACAATTTATGGATCAGCAGTAGCACCTTAAAACGATATATATAATATATAATAAATAAATAAATAGCAAATTACTTTTCCTCTTAAACTTTTAAACGTAATCCACAAAACTGATCAAAGTTTTCATAATATTCAACCGTATTAAAAACAAGCTTACTAACAAAACAAATACTGAAGTCACAAAGAACTTGGTCACACCTCAGACACACTTTACTCCGAGAAACTGTTTAAACAGACTTACTGCGAGACTTATAAACTGTATCGGCTCTGCCGTGGTCGAGGCACTTCGCTCCGAGCGCCCTCTATCGCTGGATTTTTACATAACTTTATATGAAAATCGCATTATCTCGACAAGTGCGGACTAGGAACACATAAGTTAACAGAAGTTTCAGTACCTTGGTAATTGCTCTTAGAAGTCAACATAATTCGTGTGATGGTGTCTGACATACAGGAATGCGAACCGGATTGTAATGAATTCCCTTTAAATATACGGTATTCCACCTTGTCCGTACAAGCTACAGAAGGGCACCTAAAGAGACTACATTCGGAAGGTCTTGCTGGTGTCTGCACTAGGTAATCAGCAGTAGGTAGTCAGCAGCCTTAGTGTTTTAAGGTCATGGGAGAATCTGCACTGAACTGTTGAACTTGTGAATAAGAATATAAACTCCCAAAAGTGTCAGGTCAATTAATGTTAGACACAAGTTGACAAAAGTGACGCGTGCTTTACACATGATTATGTCATGGCCTCTTGCCTTCCAATATAGTAGCGAAGATAATTTCTGTCTCTTAAACTGGTTGCACTTCTGTTGTATACTTCTTGTCGGAACGTTTTTGTCGTAAAAAGCCGCACACAGCCGTTTTTGCATCTCATTACCAATACGGAGCGGATTAGATTAGCTGTCGCGAGCCTGCCTGGGAGGCTGGGTGTCTGAGCTGAACAAACATTGCGTAAGCAACACGTTGCGGAGACAAACAACAGAATTAGGGAGACGGGTTTTTATGACCAGGCTTATACAGTGTGGGTGGATGTTTTGAACAGACAGGTCTATATTGTAATACTGTGAAAACAAGGTACTATAAACTGGTCGAGCCGGATGTCTCTTTGTTTTTGCATGTTATAATTTTTAAGTTGGCATTCATATTTCAGCATTTCAATATGAGATGAGAGGAGTGGTAGATGTCTACTGTTTGAATCATTATTTTTTCTTTAATTTGTAATGAATCTTCTGTTTGTTGCAGCATATCGCAAATGTCAGCCAGACGACTTCCAGTGCGGCATGGAAGGCGCCGGGCCTGCCAAGATCTCATTACAGGGACCATGTATACCTAAGGAGAAGAAATGTGACGGGTGAGAAAACTGCATTCTTTTTTATGCATCTGTAGTAAAACGAAATGATAACTCTTAAAATTGAATATCCTCTGTTCTTTTAGGTACTTAGACTGTAGAACAGGCCGTGACGAGCAAGACTGTCCTGGACAGTCGCTGTCGTGTCGACTTGACCAGTTCCGATGCGAGACCGGCAACAAGTGCGTGGACTTGTCCGTCAAGTGCGACCACAAGGACGACTGCGGGGACAACTCTGATGAAGCACACTGCAGTGAGTACACCTCTAGTGTCACGCCGTGTTCGTAATAGTTCATATCAAACTTCTTCATAAGTACAACGTCGACTTCCAGTTTCAACATGTTCGACTTTACAGTACCTTGAATTTGGTCAGAGCGACTTCTAATCGATCTGTTTAATCTTCTGATATCATTTCATCTGGACTTTACTTGGCGTATTTATACTAATACCTTACTTGGCCGTAAATACACAAATATTTGTGCAAATTAACCAAGTGAAGAGTCAGCCGATTTAAAACAAAACCACGTCATTGCTCCATTTTTTGCTCACTCAATAGAACAACCCTCTTTTTTAAAACGGATCCATTTATTTACCCCTCAGCCCCTCATCAATCGCAGCAATTGCATAAAAGCTCTGTTTCATAACTTCCAGGTTTCCCACCTTGCCACATCGGGCAGTTCCGCTGTAGTAACGCGCTCTGCATTCCTGCAACATACCACTGTGACGGCTACAAGGACTGCTCGGATGGATCGGATGAAGCCAACTGCACTGCAATAGCCTGCCCGGATAACAAGTACCTGTGTCCGAAGGGTGGGCCGGGAGGAACTCACAGATGCATCGCCAGGTCACAGCTCTGCGATGGAAAGAAAGACTGCGAGGACAATGCTGATGAGGAGACGGCTTGCTGTGAGTATTCTTTATGGCTTCACTGATAAAAAATATACATTATTATAAAACCTATATGGCAATCTTACCCAGTCTAGGCGTTCCCAACTTCCAGATCGGTCCGTTCCATGAGCTTGCCTTAAGAATAATGTGTACAAACGAAGTACGGCGTAAAGTACTAAATTTAACTCAATTATATTCTCCATACTCCACATGACACTTCGTAATAAGCAATGAATATAACGCAAGCACGTGACAGTATTACAAAATATGTGCTGTGACTACATACGACCTCATTTTTAGACTAATCCACAGAGAAATAACTGTTTGTAACCAAAACTGGTACGAATTTAGTTTTCTTTAAATGCGTGAAAATGTATAATGCTCCTTAGACATACTTGTGATGGATTAATTTTACGTCTAGGTGATAATGTTTTAACATGCAGCTCGGCATTTGATTACAGAAGGGATTGAATAGGCTTTGTACTTGTATCAAGAGTTGTTTTCCATCTAAACTTCGTACTTACATGAAGGATTGCCGATCATACTTATTAAAGAGGGAACCATCAAGAGGTGTCATTTATCATTGTATTGGCTCGGTCGCAAAATTTCCCTTTTTCCTATTAAAAAAGGGACATTCTGCGAAAGGGACATTTTGCGAAAGAGACATTCTGAGAAAGGGACATTTTGCGAAAGAGACGTTCTGAAAACAGGACATTTTGCGAAAGAGACATTTTGAGAAAGGGACATTTT
The DNA here is from genome assembly GCA_947361185.1 of Charanyca ferruginea. NCBI lineage: Eukaryota > Metazoa > Arthropoda > Insecta > Lepidoptera > Noctuidae > Charanyca > Charanyca ferruginea. Next base: position 562,156 of record OX376071.1, on the reverse strand, counting down.
GCGAAAGAGACGTTCTGAGAAAGGGACATTTTGCGAAAGATATTCCCAGAAAGAGACATTTTGCGACCAATAGACATTTTATTTGGTTCTCTGTTGAAACATTATGACTTCCACAGCGATGGCGTCGTGCCCGGCTCTGGAGTGCGAGTACAAGTGCGTGGCGTCCCCCGCGGGCGGCGCCTGCGCATGCGCGGCCGGCCTCACGCTGGCGCGCGACAACCGCACGTGCGTGGACCGCGACGAGTGCAGGGAGTGGGGCTACTGCCACCAGCTGTGTGTCAACGTGCCGGGATGTAAGTACTCACCAGTATATTTATACCAGCCTATAATTGTTCACCGACTTCCGAAACTAAAGTAATGTGTGTTCTGTGCCAAAGTTATTTTTCTTTTTAGTTTTTGAAGTTGGTTTTCTTCTTTTTTGAAAAATCTTTTAATTTTCCACTTTCTAATATTGTCTAACATCCAAATCCATTAAGAAACGGCGACACACTTAAAACAGTGATTGTAAATCCTCCAAAGATTGAAGAAACTAAAACATTATGTATTTTGGCATTTTGTTTATTTTCTCAAAAAGAGCTGAATCAATTTTGATAGAATTCTGAAACTTTGACGACACACGCACGAACGGACTCAGAATGCGTCCGTTCTGCGTCAGTTCTGCGTCCAAAACTCTCAAAGTTTAGTAGAAAAAATTAAATAAAACGTAGTATTCTTTAATTAAAAAAATGCGTATTCTAAAAGATAGATAATAAAATTGTCTGTAAGATAGTGAAAGTTTCGTTTAAATATACCTGATAGATTTTGCGTGATTATCAATGTTATGTCCGCGTTAGACACAACTTCACTATTTAATAAAACTATTTAATATTAAAATCTGCAAAAGTCGATTGTTAGCGCCTTAAGAATATAGGTCGGGCTAGACTTTTATAAACAAGCTTCCAACAGGGGTCACCTTGGTGGGAGGCTTGTGGAGCCCACGGTTGGTGTTTGCGTCCACACTGGTTTACAACAAGGCTCCCACCTCAGTGTGTTGTCGACTCTTTGTTTACTACGGCGGTATCCACACTCGGTTTGCAACGCGCGTCCGAATTACGAAGGCTGTAGCCGGAGGATGTAAAAAAATACAAAATTATTTAAACTAATTTATTTTATAATTATTACAATATTACTTAAAGGCTAAAAATAGTCTACAGTTGACCGATGCTGTGTCAAAAGTGAACGATTCACACGGTCCCGATGTCCGGTGTCGAGCTACATCACGTTGTGCTGCATCGGCGCTTCGTACCTGTGGCTCTTGTATCTATGTGGTAACGCGGTGAATGCTTGTCAGCAGTTTACGTGTTATGCAGCTATGTAACACCTCCCCCCAAAGATTAGCAACTATTTCGAAATCTGGTGTGAGAGGGATGATGAAATATTGCTGTGCTCAACTCTTATCCCGCTGGGGTTGGTTCTGTTGGAATCCTGGATTTCAGCATAATTTCCTGAAGGTGTGACGTCATTCATTTCAGTTGATTGATTTTCATGAAGACGTTTGACTCGTCGCCGGCGGTACATCACAGTGATAACGAGTGCACTTGCACCGGATAGCATTAGGTAAATTGGAATCGTCGTATGATAGAGACTTGTATCAATTGCTTCTTCGAGTTTGATTGGAGTCTGCAACATGATTTTCGTATTTGCAGAGTGCAGGTTTTCTAAATTAGCAGAGTTTAGAATGATTGGTGTTTCCTTTGATGCTTCTGAATCTTCGAAATACGTAGGCAATTGTATAATTTCCAAAGCGAATCCTTTAATGTGATTGTTAGAGTTCGCTATAGTGAATTCGGGTGTCTTAATGTGGCAGTTGTATGGGATGATAGCCAGATAACTTCCTTCAAGGGTTTTGTATGTTTCTTGTCTGCATGATATCTTCACTTTAGTTGGGTATGGAAAACTTATGGTGTAATGTTTCTCGTCGAGTTGCTCCATGGCTTCTTTCTTCAAGGCGACTGATGATAGCTTGCAAGATGGTAGAAGTTCCTGCTGGGAGATCAGGTGCTGGATACAATCCGAGTCATCTTGAGTCTTGTACTTTGATTTTGCTTCGCAGAGGTACAGGGAATCTACCTTCGGGCATTCAGCCTCCGTGTACATAGAATCTTGTCCAGAAATCGCAATAAAAGGTGAGTTGGTTAAAAGGATTTTGTTATGTTTGTTAGGGACAAGGGACAGTTTATAGAGGTTATAGATTGGAGGAAAGGCAATCGGTACCTTAAATACTAAAACTATTTGATTATCTAAGTAGAAATATCCTAGCTTAATTACGTCATAATAGTTTCTTAATTCTATGTTAAGAATTTCACTATTTGAATATAAAATCCTTAGTTTATCTAACATATTTCTTATCTCTACTAAACTAACTACTGTATGCGGTGTGCTTAATGCACGTATAAAAGCTAATGTGTACTCTAGTTTCTGGAGTTCTTCAAATAAGTTATCTATGTTATCGCTAAGGATAATTAGATATTGAGTCATATGGGCGTAGTGAATAAAATCGAAGTCTGCCGTGCTATTAATTATACGATTAAGGACATTGCCTATTCTTTCTTGATTTTTAGTTATGTTAGTTAATAAGTTGGCATTACGTAAAACCCAAGTTTGAGATAGACTGACATGCTGATTGATTTGGGACTCTATTTTATGTTCGTTTTCTTGAAGAATTTTTATAGCGTTATTATACTTGATTGCGTCAGTTTGATCTAAGTTACCGGATATGCTCTTAATAACGGAACCGAGTCCATCAATAAGTCCTCTTTTATGTCGAGTATGTTCAAATGATTTTAGCTGTGTGGATATTTTAGTTAACTTAGATGTTAAATAATTTAAATGCGGTTCAAATAGTAGGGATGTCTTATTATTTAGTTTAGGTCTAAAATCAGATAGTTGTTTGCTAACTACATCTATTTGAGATTGTATGCCATCGAGATTAACGTAATTAAGGAACGAATGATAGTGAGAAACGATACGCGTCGTTCCTAAATTAAACGGGAGAATACCAGGGCCGTTTCCTAAGGAATCAATCGTTACTTCTTGTCCTCGAGTCATTCGGAGTAGTAGCAGCAGTAGCATCCTGTAACAATGTAGAATCCTTAGGGCTACGTTTTAGACGTGACTTCGCAACTGGACCACGTTTCTTCCTAGTGTAGATGTGAATGGGAAGATCGGCTAAGACTATGTCTTGAGTAAAACGCGGGGCTAATTTTTGTCTGTTAGCAAGAGGATTACGGACAAATACTTGTTGGTCAGGGCTATATTCTTTTTCAGGCTCGCGATCTTTATTTCTATTTTCAGTTAATTCGGTCCTATGGTGAAGAGAAGTTTCGTTTATTATTTCGTAGACTTGAGTTAGACGCTTTTTATGATCTTGTAGGTATTGTTGTAATAAATGTTCGGATAAGTTTAAATCTAAGGTGTCGCGAGGATCAAAGTGTCCCGTGATCAAATCTATAGGTCTGCATTTAGTGAAGCTGTGAATAGAGCTATTATAACCTAAGACTGCGTAGGGCATAAGATTTATAGCAGGTTCATTATGTTTTTCTAATTTCAGGATTCTAAGATGTTCGAGAATGGTAGAGTGAAAGCGCTCTACTATACCGTTGTCGTTTGGAGTGTGTGCGAGTATCTTATGATGCTGTATTTTATGAAGACGGGTAAATTCTGAGAATAGTGCGTTAGTGAATTCAGGTCCTTGGTCCGTTATTATAGTGTAGGGAACGCCATGATGGGTGCAAAACGTCAGAAGAGCTTGAACGACACTTAACGCTGTACCATCTCTGAGATGATATGCTTGCGCATATTTTGAGAAAGCGTCAACTAGCGTAAGGAATTTCTCATTTTGGGCTGTAAAAAGGTCTAGATGTATTGTTTCAAAGGGTTTAGTTGGAGGTGGAACTATGGAAAATCTTTGCTTAATCGGGTTTCGGTCGTATTTTGCTTGACCGCAAATATTACATTCGTTAATATATTTTGATATGCTTTCTTTCATCTTAGGCCAATAGTAACGGTGGGATAAAGCAAGGAAACATTCAGTAATACCTCGGTGATTGGTTTTTCCTTCGTGGTAATTACGAATTATTTCTTGTTGTCTTAAGTAGTCTTTAACGTTCTCTGCTTCTTTTTTTGTTAGGACCATATTCAAGGCGGAACTTTTAAATTTGTCTTGGATTATCGGAATTATTTTGTACATAGCTAAAGGAGGGTGAATAAGAATTCCTGTTTTCACTTTTGGGTTTACATATTCTTTTACAGCGTTAATTACATCTTCCTCCAGGTTGGAATCTGATAGTTGTATAGTAGTTTTAGTGTGGGTTTCAAACGGTTTAGATACAGTTGGGCGTTTTTTGATATCTCCTACGACTACAAAAGATATTTGGCGGTGGAATTTATTTAAGGGTTCGTCAGATATAGGTACCTCTAATATAGGACTTTCAGCACTGGTGTGAGCTGTTACTGTTGTAGAACCTGTCATTGAAGGGGGTTTTTCAGATGTGTTAACTGCTATAGAATTTGCGTCTTCATTGTTTATTTCAATACGAGATAGGGCGTCTGCGTTCGTGTTCAATTTACCGGGTTTATAGATTGTGGTGAAATTATACTCGCTTAACTTTAATCTCCAGCGAGTAAGGCGTGAATTGGGTTCTTTTAAATTCATGACCCATTGTAAGGGCCTATGATCTGTGATAATTTTGAATTTTCTGCCAAATAGGTAGGGACGGAAATATTTAGTTGCCCACACGATTGCTAACAATTCTTTTTCAATTGTGCTGTAATTAATTTCACTAGTATTTAATGTGCGAGACGCGTAGGCAATAGGTTTATCGCTACCTATCTGTCCCTGTGAGAGAACGGCACCAATGGCAAGATTAGATGCGTCAGTAGTCAATATAAAGTCTTTAGAAAAGTCTGGGTACTGTAAAATCGGGTCGTTAATTAAAAGGGTTTTGCACTTCTCAAAACAGCTGATATATATTGGGTCAGTTATAACAATCTTTGAACCTTTCTTAAGACATTGCGTCATGGGTTTCGTTATACGAGCGAAATCAGGAATGAATTTCCTGTAGTACCCTATCAAACCTAGAAATCGTTTAATTTCAGTTGGTGTTATGGGCAGTGGAAATTTCTGGATGGCCATGATTTTATCCGGGTTAGGTTTAATACCGTCTTTACTTATGATATGTCCTAGATATGCGGTCTCTAATTTTAAAAATTCAGATTTGTTCATTTGAATTTTAAAATTGGATTTTCTGAGTCTTTGAAACACCTTTTCTAAATTTATCATATGTTCCTGAAGGGAAACTGAAAACACGATGATATCGTCAAGATATACTAAGCACACGACATTTTGGAGGTCCCGTAAGACATTGTCCATCACCCGTTGAAAGGTTGAAGGGGAATTCTTTAAACCCATCGGCATGCGAAGAAATTCAAAGTGTCCGTGCTCGACAGTAAACGCAGTTTTGTGAATATCATCAGGATTCATTTCTACCTGATGAAACCCACTTGCAAGGTCAAGGGTGGTGAAGTAATGGCAGTTACCTAGCTTGTCAAGGACGTCCGAAATGTTGGGTATGGGGTAACGGTCATCAATAGTTTTTTCATTCAGTTTTCTGAAGTCTATAACCAAACGCCATTTGGTTTCTCCGCTAGCGTCGGTTTTTTTGGGAACAACCCAGATGGGGGAGCTCCACGCAGACTGTGAGGGACGTATAATATTTTGTTCTAACATTTTAGAGATTTGATCCTGAACTTCTTGTTTGTGAATAAACGGATATCGATAACTTTTTGTGTATACTGGTAATTCATCTGTAGTACGAATGGAATGTTTTACTTGATTTGTGAAAGACAATGGCTCGTCATCCATATAAAATACATCGGCGTATTGAGAACATAGTGTTTCTAAATTAGCTTTTTCTTCAGGGTTTAGATGGTCTGTACGTAGACGGGATAAAACCTTTTTTACGCGGTCAGACTGTTGTTCGGTGCGCGTGCACTGAACATTAAACAACTCTGCACTAACGGGGCGATCCATAGAAAAGACTACGTCATGACATGACGTATTCGTTACTTCTATTATACCTCTGCTATTACTAACCGTTGTTACGCAATCACCTATTAAACAGTTAGAAAGGCATTGTTTAGGAATTAAAACGTCACCGTCCTTAGAGTTTATAGGAACTTTAATTAATTTAGATGAATTAGCCGGTATTATATCTTCGTATAAGTTATTATTGCGAGAGTCGTACATTAATAAAGGGTTACTAGAATTGCGAGTGACCAACAGTCTATTTTTAAGGTCTATTTTAGATTCCAATTTTTCTAACAAGTCATAGCCAATCAATCCATCGAAAAAGTTATGGAACGCGTAAACGAAAAGAGTTATATCACCTGGTTCATTAAATTCCTGAAAACACGGTAAAGTAATAGAATAATCACTTCTAGTGGTGGCATGGATGTTCGTCACTTCAAAAGGATCATAATTACATGGTATATGAGATAAAAACCTTTGAACAACTGCGGGGCTAACAAAGGACATGTTTGCACCTGTATCAATTAGTATGTGGCGGCTTAGTAGATAGTTGCGATGATTACGTCATCTATATAACAGGATAGGTATGAACATTCCCCTTTCCGCTCGCCGCTTACGTATTCTAGTCCCTGTAACACTGTGTTGTTCATGAACCTCTGGAATGTTTGCGCTGCATTACGCAAACCGAATGACATTCTCGGAAATTCGAACAGTCCGAATGGTGTAATAATTGCTGTTTTTTCTATGTCCTGCGGTGCTACGCGAATATTATGATAGGCCCTATTTATGTCTAGGCGTGCAAAAATTTTCTTACCTGCTAGTCCATAGGTGAGGACGAGACCGCAAAATTTTTTAGAAAATAAGGTTCATAGAAGCTATATTTAGCGATAGGAATAAAACAATAGGCAGCATTCAACTGTTGGAATGCTGACAGGATAGAATGTTATCGTAAGCAACAATGTAACTTAGGAGACTTCTTAGCACGGTAATAGTGATGTAAGCATGTACTTTACGTTAAGAATAAAATTTTATTGTGTAAAATTTTGGGAAAGGGGGGGTGTGATGTGGCGGCTTAGTAATCGGAATATGCTGAGTTGCATTATTGACGAAGTACGTGGCAGCGGGCAATCGGCTCGCCAGTCGCCTACATACCACCGCCCTGCCTCGTCGCATACATTGTACGTAGTTAGCTATAACGAAGTATTGTGGAACTTGAATTAAAGACAATTTGTTTCCTCGGAGTCGGATTCTTTATTTATCTCACCAACAACCTAACACGCACAACAAGTAATTTAAGCGGAGGGTTTGAGATTTGAATATATGGTAGTTGCCTTTGTGATTGCAAATTAATCTCTATTTTGACTTGTCTGATATGGGTGCCTTCTGAAAATCCTCCTTTTCAGGTGACTGAACATCTTTTACTTCTTCTATAACATATGAATCCGTAAATTGCGGTTGTTCATATTCACTCGGATAAACATAGTTATTATAGTCAAAGTATTCATGGGGGTAATATTCAACATTATTAAAATAATCATTATAATATTCATACTGCAATTGGTCATTAAAATCATTATAATTAAATTCACGAACTCTAAAATAATTTGAAGGTGGTGGGTTGCCAGCCCTGGACCAGTCATGAGGTGCACGTGGCGCGAATGGTCTTGCCACGTAATGACTTACGCCACTCATCGGTTGTGGAGTGCTACTGGTGGTTGGTCTAGGATTAGGCGTTTTAGATTCCTGAGCCTGGGGTCTATTTTCGGGCACAGGCGAGCCAAACATTTGCTGCGTACGTGTGGGACCGCGATATTGAGGAGGCTGATTCCTCCATATTGGAACAGGCTGCTGAACCTGATGCGTAAACGGTCGCGACTGTCCTGGCATATTAAAAGGCCTGGGTGGTAAGTTAAACGAGCGCGGCGCGGTTGGTGCAGCGAAAAAGGGTGGCTTAAAACCATAAAAAGGTTTAGGACTAACCTGATGCTGAGGCTGCGGCTTCTTTTCAGGACCATGATCGTTGCGTTGCTGCAAATATAATGTATTGATTTCCTCATGCACGAACTCTAGCGCTTTTTCAATTGTATCAGGCCGCATGCACCGAATGCGAGAACCCAGCGGGTCACGTAAGCCACGTAAGTATGATTGTAATGTGAGTTTTTTATATAACGTGCGTTTCGATTCGATGGTACTCGCTATCGTTTCATGCAGACTGATATAGGTCATAATGGTGCTAAAAAGATTTTGACACTGTTCATAAAATTCCTGTGGGGTTGCAGATCCTTGTTTTAGAAGCGCCAAGTCATTATACAATGACGTCTCGTCGCGTTGATCGGCGAAATTATTTACTAAAGCGCTCCTAATTCCTTCCCAAGTTTCTGGGATACCGTTCGAATTAATAGTACGCGATGCGGGTCCTACAATCCTATTTAAAATCCCATTAAGTAATGCCAAATTAGTTAACTGATATTCCGGTCCATTTCTTATAAACTGTAGTACTAGTTGATCACATAATTTTATGAATCGAGTTAATACGTTCGAGTTTCCGTCGAACTCTGGAACCAATCGTAGGGCCTTGTAAACTTGATCCACTGAGTCAGCCATATTCGATATAAATGAACTACTACTATCCTCCTGAACTGCTTCTAAATTTCTATTAGCGTCTAATGTACTAATTCTACTATTAATACTATCTAACCTAGGTGACCGAGATTGCCGTGGATGGAAAATCTTGGATAATTAAAGGAAATACTAAAAATAAAAAGGAAGCGACTCTAGAGCGATTCTAAAGTACTTACTTGAATTAATCCTGTACCTCTACCGTATCGATGTCTGGATACTCCTCTGGACTGCAGCTCTTGTAGGTTCTGGATACTCTTTTGGTGCCCGACAGCCACCCGGGTGACTCGCGATTTTTAGCAATTTTACTCTCGCGAACCGGCCCGCGAGTATCCTACCGACTGCGCCAATTACGAAGGCTGTAGCCGGAGGATGTAAAAAAATACAAAATTATTTAAACTAATTTATTTTATAATTATTACAATATTACTTAAAGGCTAAAAATAGTCTACAGTTGACCGATGCTGTGTCAAAAGTGAACGATTCACACGGTCCCGATGTCCGGTGTCGAGCTACATCACGTTGTGCTGCATCGGCGCTTCGTACCTGTGGCTCTTGTATCTATGTGGTAACGCGGTGAATGCTTGTCAGCAGTTTACGTGTTATGCAGCTATGTAACATCCGTATACAGAGGTCGTTGAAGGTCAAACGAATTTTTGTTGCAAACAAGTGTTTACACTGTTGTAAACTGCCGGTGGAGACAGATGTGGAAGGGTTGTCTACAACAGTTTGGCCGGGGTCTTAAAATCAAAAATCAAAATCATTTATTATTTGTAATGAATGCGGGTACAAAATAAGGTGTAGATATTGAAAAATTAGTTCCAACACATTCTACCGTACCGACCGTACGGCACGCAAAACTAAAAAAAAAAAAAAACTATTTATCCATACACCAAATAAACAAAAATATGTACATACACAAGTGGATCTACTTCTACAACCTTCCTACTTAAACTAAACATCTAAAACAACAATCTTAATTCTATTGATTGAAATTGATTAACTTACATTAGTATCAACATTAATAATAAACAAGGGATGTAATAGGATCTGAATAAAATTGAAACAAAATAAAAACAATAAATGAAGCTCTCACGTTTGTATGTGCTTGTTCCTAGCATACAAGTGCGCCTGCGCGCCGGGCTACACTCTAGCGGAGGGGGGCCGGTGCGCGGGCGGCGCGGGGGGCCCCGCCCCCTGGCTGCTGCTGGCCCACGCGGGCGCGGTGCTGCGCATGGACCTGCACGGCCGCACGCCGACAGTGGTCGCCAACGCCACGGCGGCTGCCGGCCTCGACTTCCACTACAGGAAGAATCTCCTGTTCTGGTCTGATCTCAAGACGAGGAAGGTGAGGAGCTTTTAACTGATTGATTTAGTTGTAAACATGTATATTACTAAAGAGGTGAAGTGGAAGTGGGCCGGCCACTTCTGGAGACGTACAGACGGTAGTTGGAGCAGACATGCTTTACAGTGGAGACCACGTTTAGGCAAGCGTAGTGTGGGAGGCCCTGCTGCACAACGGACCGACGATTTGAAGAAGGTGGCTGGCAGCGGATGTCTGCAGAAAACAGTGTTGGTTGGCGATCTCTGGGAGAGGCCTTCGATCAGCAGTGAACGGCAATAATGATGATGATTTTTATTTATTTTTAGCCTGTATTGTCCCACTTTCAAGGCAAAGGCCTCCCGTTCTCCTTTCCAACCCTCTCTGTCTAGAGCTACTGTTGACCAATTCCTCCTGTAAGCGTCAAGGTCATCCCGCGATTTTCACCTGGATCTACCACGATGTCGCTGGTCGTTTTCCGGGACCCACATTGTGGTTGTTTAGGCCTATGATCCTTTCGACATGCGGGTGATGTGGCAGGTCCAGTCCCACTTAAGCTTGACTGCTTTGTATATGTCACAGTCAAAATTCTTAATTCAATCAGTCAAAACAATTTTTTATTATAAAAATCAGTCAGAATACTTTTGACTAGTTTCAAATCCTTACCACTTAGTAACCCATTAGGTTGGTAGATTTATTTGTGAAAGAAAAATAATTCAAAATAATTGTTTTGTAGTGATTATTATAACAAGGGCGTTCCAAAAAAAAAATGGTTGCGAAAACTTATCTTAATAAGGGCTTTGACAGAATCATTGAAACCAGTCAAAAGTAGTTTTATCCGATTAAGAGTTTTGACCATCGAACAGTTGTAGTTACACAACCTTCTTCTCTCTGATCTTTGACAAATATGGTATTACTATAGTTAACATTGACTAAGAAGTCGTGTGGCCATAACATTATGAGCTCAACTGTTAATTAGGAGACACAATAGTTAAACAATGACAAGCGACCAATATTTGGCTAGGATCAACAATGGCGACCACTAGAATAGCGTCGATTATTTCAGAATACATTACTAAATCAAACACCATGTCGCTCCAGATCCACTCGCAGCAGCTGAGCGTGCCGGCGGGCGTGAGCAGCTACGTAGGCACGGACATCTCGGTGGCCGGCACGTGGGCCCCGGTGGCGCTGGCGGTGGACTGGGTGGGCGACAAGCTGTACGTGGCGGACTCCGTGGGACAGAAGGTGGACGTGTTCGAGCTGGACGGGCGCTGGCACGCCGTGGTGCTGGGCTCCAACCTCACCAGCCCGGCCGACCTGGCGCTGGACCCTACGCTGGGGCTCATGTTCGTGGCTGATAGTAGTCAGGTATGCGTTTGATGGTATATTCGTTTTTTGACGAATCGATGAACACCGGCTGCACGCACGAAAAAGTGACACGTTCCGCCTGAGCCTGAGCGTGCAAACGAGAGCGCGGAACAAGCGATAGAGAGGCACGGTCGGCCCAAGCAATAAGCTGCGCCCACCTCGACGGAAGCGTTTATTTGCTTATGTTATCTTTATGAAGTTATCACGTAAAATTATCGTCCGTAAACCGATTATACAGAAAATCATTTTTTTTATTTAAATCCCAGAAGAGGATTTCAGATGCACATGGACATACATTGGATTTAAAAAAACTTTCATCATTATCATAATTCGATCACGCCTATGCAAGATGCTCACAACAACTATAAAAAAGCTGATAATCTTCAAATGGCTGAAAAGATTTTCTTAAATCATAGCTAAGAACAGTTTAATTTGCATTTGACCACTACGATGCCACATATAGGCACAGATCTGTAAGTGTACACAGGTACTCAAGTTGAACCCTCTGTTTTCGTGTCAATTCGCATTCAGTATCAAACATTTGATTTAATTTGAAGAAAATAAGCTCTACTCCTATAAAAACAAACAAACGAATCAGCAATACGATACTAGTACAGCGAAATAATTAAAAATAACTGACTTCCAGAAAACGATGCAAGCATGCAAAAATTCAAAACACTGTATCCCCCGAATTTGTTATCATCAGGTTTTTGAATTGCCTTCCACAATGGAAGCATATTTTAAAGATTTATACACGTTAAAAATCTCTCTCATATGAACCATTTACCCAAGTATTGAAGAGCTTTTCCTCTTACTAACCTGTTACTTGTTACTTACAGATCATCAGAGCAAACATGGACGGAACACACGCAAGGTCAATAGTTTCTGAAGCAACTTACAAGGCTTCCGGCATTGCAGTGGACATCATCGCCAGAAGGGTGTTCTGGTGCGACTCTTTGCTGGACTACATTGAAACCGTTGACTATGATGGAAACCATCGGTTCCTGGTCCTCAGAGGCCAGCAAGTACCCAGCCCGTCGAGACTCGCGCTCATAGAAGACCGCGTCTACTGGTCAGACAACACCAAGCAAGGCATTAGCTCCGTCAACAAATACGAGGGACCTTCCAGCATACAGGCCATCTACAAGATGAAAGACATCCGAGAACCTAAGGCTATCACTGTGATACATTCGCTCAAACAGACTTCTGTGAACAACCCGTGCGGGACAAACAACGGAGGATGCTCCCAGATGTGCATCGTCACTGCTCTGCAGAATGGAGGCCTCGGCTACCGCTGCGCCTGCAACATCGGCTACAGGCTAGAAACTGACCTAAGGAACTGCGATCTTGTCAAGGAATTCCTCATGTATTCCCAGCAGAGGTTTATCAAAGGAAAGGTTTTGGACCCCGTTATAGAAGGCTTCAGTGACGCCATACTACCAGTTGTCTCAAAACGAGCCAGATTTGTAGGTCTAGACTTTGATGCTCGTGATGAACACATTTACTATTCGGATGTTTTACAAGACGTGATACACAGGGTTCATAGAAATGGAACCACCAAAGAAATCGTTTTGGCATCGCAGAACGAAGGAGTCGAAGGTTTAGCAGTAGACTGGGCGTCGAAGAACCTTTATTACATTGACTCTAGGAAGGGAACGCTGAACGTCCTGTCGACAAGAAATGTAGCGTATAAGAGAACTTTACTGAAGGATTTGAAAAGACCGCGAGCTATTGTAGTGCATCCTAACAAAGGGTTCATCTTCTTCTCCGAATGGGACCGACCTGCTAACATCAGCCGAGCATACACCGACGGTAGCAATTTGTTGGTCTTCGAGAACGTGACCCTGGGCTGGCCGAACGGCTTGTCCATAGACTTTGACGCGAACCGGCTGTACTGGTGCGACGCCTTGCTGGACCACGTCCAACACTCCAAACTCGACGGCACTGACGTTAAGACTGTGAACTCGAGGCTCATCAGGCATCCCTTCTCCATCGTCATCTACGGCGACTTTATGTACATCACTGACTGGAGATTAGACGCGATTGTAAGGCTACATAAACTGACTGGAGAACAAGAAGAGATCATGGTCCGGGAACCACAAACGAACAGGCTCTACGGCGTCAAAGTGTACAGTGAGGAGATCCAACGGATAGATCCTATGCAGCCGTGTTCGAGAGATAATGGGAACTGTCAAAAACTATGCTTCGCTGTGCCTAGGAACAATACGGAGTTGTTAACGGTGAAATGTGGGTGTCCTTATGGAGAGAAGTTAGCGGCAGATGGTACCAGCTGTATCGCTGACCCTAACTCGGAGCCTCCCGTGCAGGCGTGTCCTCACTCGTGGGACTTCACCTGTAACAATCAGAGATGCATTCCGAAGAGCTGGGTGTGCGACGGTGATGATGATTGCTTGGATAACAGCGATGAAGAACAGAATTGTACCAGTGAGTAGTTTTTGATTTTGTTATTGTATTTTATGATGTGACGTTAAGAACTAAAATGACGTAACGTCCTACTCGTTTTCTGTATGTAAATAAAAACATAAAGCATTTAAAAAAATTTACTCCTATTGAGGGGTAGTTATGAAATACTAATGTCTAACTTTATTATTTTAGTTATGTACAGTCAGCAAAAGAGATAGGTATCCAGGGTCGTCAGATATAGTTAAAGTTTAATGAAGTAAAATTAATATAAAATAAACATTTCAATGATATAATTCGAAAACATCCATCGGTTTCTAAGTAAACTTCAATCATTTTCTGACTGTACATATACATTCTTGTTAAGTTTCAAGTATATCAACAATAGGAATCAGATTTATGATATAAACGAGTTTCCCATTTTCAAATGAGTAAACTAAACAATATTGCGTTTTTTTTCTAGAAACAACATGCAGCGCATCAGAATTCATGTGCAAGTCGGGTCGCTGTATCCCAGCGACTTTCAAATGCGACTCGGAGAACGACTGCGGCGACTTCTCGGACGAGACCGGCTGCGTCAACGTGACGTGCTCCTCGTCGCAGTTCCAGTGCGACAACGGGCGCTGCGTGCCCAACACCTGGAAGTGCGACTCCGAGAACGACTGCGGCGACGGCTCCGACGAGGGCGTCCACTGCGCCGAGAAGACTTGCGCTTACTTCCAGGTCGGTCGTTATCCGACTGCTTTAGTACGTCTGTGTTACTGTTCAGTATTATAACTATCGTATACTGGCACAATTTTGACTTGTGGTCGGAAGAGCTACTGTTGAGCGTGGTGTACTGGATTAGATTCCCAGGTTTCCCCATTAAGACACGCTTGGCGCAGTGGTTGAGCAATTGACTGCTGCGCAGCGTGTTGCGGGTTCGAATCCCGCCCAGGGCAAACATTTGTGTGATAAGCACTTGTGTTTGCCTTGTTTCTGGTTGTTGTTTATCTATATACGTATGTATTTAAATGTATAGGTATTTTGTGTATTTATATCGACTGTCTGACACCCATAGCACAGGGTCTTCCTAGTTTGGGGTCAGATGGCCGTGTGTGAAATGTCCCCACATACAAGGGCGTCGCCAAGGGGGGGTAGGTAGGGGCAGTTGCCTCGCCCCCCCCCCCCCCCCTGGAGATTCCAAAAGCTTCATGTGCCTTGGACTGTATTTAAAATTCATACTTTTCCTATCCGCCATATTTCACCTTGTCTACAGGCCTTTATGTCTTATCGTCGACATCCATATATATAATAATATCATTAGCGATCAGAAGGGGAAAACATCAAGAAAGGACAATTATAAACAATCCAAATCTCTTTTATTTCATAATGGACTCAACTGTAACAATATTTCAATCAATAATCAAAACTCGAGCGAACACAAACATCCGTTCGCATTTATAACAAGAAACACAAATACATGAAGAACTACACAATATATGGAACGAACTCACTGTAAAGTAGTGTAGGTACCAAACCCTTACTGTCCGACGGCTCAACGACAAGTGGAGTTCAATCTTATCGAGCGCACACTTTTATAGGACGCAGGTACCCTCACTACCAAATATATTTAGTTCAGCTAATAATATTGTCTTATATTGTTGACAGTTCACATGTCCCCGGACGGGCCACTGCATCCCCGCGTCGTGGGTGTGCGACGGCGACGACGACTGCTTCGACAAGCAGGACGAAGCCGACTGCCCGCCCGTGTCCTGCCTCGCCAGCCAGTTCAAGTGCGCCGACCTCAAGCAGTGTGTGCAGGTACGTCACGGGGTGGCACAGCAATAGATTAAGAATACATTTTAAATTAGTATTAACCCCTGGTTATTGCAAAACTGGAAAGTTGGAAACCCAGTTGTGCTGGGTAGGTGAAAGATGAAGAAACACAGATGTGTATCTTAAAAGTATTATTTCATTAAATTCGTCATTGTGTGAGCCTTGTGACTCGGAGCAGTCGGAGCTATCTAGCGAATAGCTATATAGCTTTGGCAATAAAATTTAAAGATTTTTTTTTGCATTTGTAAAACATAGGTGTACAAGAAAATATATGACACAGCTGACATATCTTAGTTCGTAACTTCGTGACCAACGAATACTGTAAAGGTTACAGAAGGACCGCTCCCGCCATCCTCGAAAATAATTACCTAAACTTACCTGACTCACTAGGGCTGCTACTGTATTGGAGTGATTCCGCCGTTTCGTCCAAATCGTCTATCCAGTGAAAAGTCATCATGAATATTTAAATTATAATCAAAATGGGATAATTAAATAAGTTTACATTTAGTTAAAGCTCAAAGGTGCGTATTTTATACTAGGTCTATTAACCATAATCAAAAAAATCTTAGAACAAAAACATGCCTAGGTTTCATTCCACTCCTTATCCAGATGGTCACCCAAAATGTTTTTTGTTACAAGTTATTTGTGCCTATTTTCTTAGTTATTTAATATCGATTATTCATATAAAATAAAGTTTTTAAATAGTGCGTATCATAGAAAGAATCAGCGTAAAAATATTGTCAAACGAAAAACTTCATTGGAATGAAGTTTTTCGTTTGACAATATTTTATGGAATCGATTCCATAAAAATTGCAATCGATATTATTTTGAAGTACAACCCTATCGGTGCATTATAGTCAGCTGCCTACGTCTTCCGCACCCTAGTCTACCAAAATAGTTCGTCACGGACACTTACGTGCGGCCCTAACGGCAAATAATTTCGAAAATAGTTTTATAAATCACTTTTGTCACTCATTACATTCCATTAATTTACTAAGTAGGTGTATGATAAAAAATATAGTTGTTATATAAAATTATAGTTTATAGTTAGGTTATGCCACATTATATTTGAATACAGTTGGTTTCCTATTTTATTCTAAGTAAAATACAAATTTCATTACCCTCCATTTCATTACATTCCGTTTCCCCTAATTTTTATATGGATGGGAATGAAGCGTTATGGAAGGTAATGAACATTTTTAAAATTTGCGAAATGTTTAGGCAATGCGCATGTCGAGCACCAGTGTATGAGATACAAATTCGTTGCTATTATTGTATCATAAATACCTATCTATATACAGTTACACTTACCTACATTTTTTATATATTAGACCGTATTTCATTACCTTCCGTATCCTCATTACACTCCATCGATTTTCTTGAAAAGGAAATCATTTTCATCAACGCTTTTAATGATAACCCACATCTAGAAGGTATACGAATAATTTAATTGATTAATGTTTCGAAACCATAAATTAAAAATACATTCCACGAAATTACTCCGATTTGGACGAAACGGCGGAATCACAATTGACTCTGTAAGGTTCTATTTGTGACATTATGGAATTTTATTGACACTGGTTGAAACTCTTTGCAAATTGTTTATAACAAAATTTTCCTGTTTGTCATGAAACGTCAATTACATCATTTTAATTATTATCATCATTTTTTTTATTATCAGGCAACTGTGGCCCATACATAAAATACACAAAATAATAATAAACAATAACAAACTAATACATATTAAAAACTTATCAACTATAATTAAAAATATCTTTTTTCACACGTAAAGTTGGCGTCGTGTGTCGCGCGGTGTCAGCAGGTAGCCGGCCTCGGAAGCGCCGGAACATAACACCTTTCGGCCAAAATTCTTCCTTCGTGAAGGTCGACAGATGCTCAGTTGGTACTCTCACCACAAAGGAGTTGAAGTTCACATTGTGGCTAGAGGCCAACCGCTCGACCCTCAGAGTAAAATTTGACTTAATTCGGATGTACTCTACAACCTCCTCTACCTTTGTAGAGTAGTGCAGCCGAGACACATACAGCAGCGTCACTGGAACAGCAGGACGCAGCAGGTAGTTCGGTCCGGTCGGTGCGGTCCCACACTTGTTCGGACAAGCTGGTTTCTTCATCCCACCAAAAAATTTACAACACGTGTCGCTAGTCGAAACTGAAATCTGCTTGAAACTGCCTGAGAACGCGCCCAGCCTTTTTGTGACCGTGATAAATCTTTTGTCAAATTGGACGGCTGTTTGAAAAGACTAGTTATTAGAGTTCTACTGACTGTCGTAACACTGCTCAGTTAGCTTGTCTACTGACGTAACCAATCCCACATGTAATGAACTTCCTCTCCTCAGGAGGCGTACAAGTGCGACGGCATCCCGGACTGCAACGACGGCAGCGACGAGGCGGGCTGTCCCTCCCTCGCGCCGCACCAGTGTCAGCCCGACAAGCAGTTCCAGTGCCGGTCCTCCGGCATCTGCATACCTACCACCTGGTATTGTGACGGTAAGCATCTGCATACCTACCACCTGGTATTGTGACGGTAAGCATCTGCATACCTACCACCTGGTATTGTGACGGTAAGCATCTGCATACCTACCACCTGGTATTGTGACGGTAAGCATCTGCATACCTACCACCTGGTATTGTGACGGTAAGCATCTGCATACCTACCACCTGGTATTGTGACGGTAAGCATCTGCATACCTACCACCTGGTATTGTGACGGTAAGCATCTGCATACCTACCACCTGGTATTGTGACGGTAAGCATCTGCATACCTACCACCTGGTATTGTGACGGTAAGAATTCAACCGACTAAGAAACTCATTGTAACAAATCGAATTTAACATGTTTTTTGTAGAACATCGGTCAAGACCTGACCTAAATATGGAACGACCATCAATGATCGATACATCAAAATGTAGTCTTAGGTGTATATTAATTTACTGGGTTCAGCTTATTTTATTAATAATAATAATAATAATAATAAATTCATTTATTTCGGAACCAGTCCATATCCATACATGTAAAATTGAGAATTAATTAAAATATTACAATAATAATAATAACAATAATTACAATAACACAACAATCATTAAATAAAACATTTAAAAACATTATAACTTACAAAATAACATTAAAATACAGAGATTGAATACACTAAATAAAAAACTTATCTTAATCTAAATTTAGGTTTGGATCCGGAGTGCTCAATATGCAGCCTGGTCCAGTACCGCATTATTGGGCAATCCAGAACCAGATCTGAGCTGAAGAAAAAAAAAATAATTAATAATTCTAACTTTGTTTTAAAATTTTCATTTTCTTACCATTTTTATAGGTTTTAGCTGGTTGAATTATTAAGTACACATAACCAAAACGTTACGAAATACTTAACCTCGGCTTTAAAATTTTTTTTTTATTATTTGGGTAGGATTGATAATATGAATAAGCCATCGCATTAATCCATACATTTTTCATGTTCGCCATATTTTTTAGTCAGGTCACAGCATTTTATTCTTCATTTATTTAAGCGACGTTCTTTATAAGTTTAATAAACTTTAATTGCAAAATGGCAAATGAAAAGAGTAACATGGTATTCTAAACGGACTATAACAATGTTTTGTATGCAGCTGCCAATTTTATACAAAATTATCCCATTTCTGTCTGTCACCATAACAAGTGTCACCGTCCCCGCAGGCACCCCGGACTGCGAGGACCTGTCAGACGAGCCGGCCACGTGCGGCTCCGTGTCGTGTGCCACTAACTACTACCGCTGCCACAACGGTCGCTGCGTGTTCAAGGCGTACGTGTGTGACGGCCAGGACGACTGCGGCGACGGCTCCGACGAGGGGCTCGAACACGCCTGCAAGCCGCCCGCCTTCAGGTCTGATCATTACTTCATCAACATCTGCCTTGTCTTTTCCCAACGATGTTGGCGTCGACTTCCAGTCTAACCGGATGCAGCTGAATACGAGGGTTTTACATGGAGCGACTGCCTATCGGACCTCCACAATTTGGGTAACACGATACCCCTTACCCCCCTTACCCCTGGGGTCTGTGTGGTGTCGGACGTAAAGAATAGCCCGTGGGTGTCGTAAGAGGCGACTAAGGGACTTACCAAAGAATGGGCAGCAGCGTTCTCTGTGCCTTTGTAACAACTATACTGCGATCGCCAACCCGCCTGCCAAGCGTGGCGATTATGGCAAACCCCCCCCCTTGGGAGGCCTATGTCCAGCAGTGGACGGCCTTCGGCTGAAATGATGATACCCCTTAGACAGTAAGACTGGTTGTCAGACTTTTTGGCTTTTCACTACCCATAACGACTGCCAAAGATGTATGAATGACAGCTGGGACCAACGGCTTTACGTGCTTTCCGAGGCACGGAGGGAACTCTGTATGAAATTAATGGTCACCCATCCACAGACCGACCGCGGTAAGCGTACCGCTTAATAATTTACTTATTTTATCAAAATGGACATCTTCCACTCCCACTATTATTAAGACTCAAATATCGTACGTAGACTCTTCTCAATTAATAAGTATCCTTAATCTCATCATCATCTAGAACACAGACATAGATAGACCTAGATAACGCAAGAGCAACTACTTCGCGTACCTATTTTCGTGCCTAACTTACGACAAAAAAATCGTAAGTTAAAAAATAAAGTAAACGTTTCCTTCCTTCGGTAAGGCATTTTGTGATTATTATTATGCGTAATTAATCTAAAAATAAAACAATTATTTTTAATCTAATACCCTTAGTATAATACCCGGGAATACCAAATTTAGGAAAAACAAAACATTCGTATTACATTGTGACGTCCAAAAAATGGCACGCTTGGTTTTCATACAGATCGTGATACTTGCGTTATCTAGGTCTATCTACATCTGTAATCTAGAAAGATATCATTGGAGTTCTCAGTAATTATATTTTCTTCTTTTTCTCGTCTAAAATATTGTAATGCTTATAAGTACTTACGGCGAACAGTAACCTTGCTGGTAACCATATTTTGGGTTGAAACCATTGTTCCGGTCCATATCCCTAAGTCGACGGAGGGGTAGGGGCGGAGGGGGGCGACGCCATTACACTACACTAGAAGTTTTACCAGCGCGCGCGCGCTCGCCACTAGACCATACGTGATTAATATTTTTACTGAAGAAAGTTAAAAAGTTATTATAATTTAATGTTGATTCCTCAACAACCATCGCACCATGTGGTTCGAGTATCCGTTTCCTTTATAATGAAATGTCCAAACGGTTGGTTCACACTTTCCGTGACCTAAGAGCTAGCTTTTACCTCGGCCAGACGCTAAGCATTGCCAGCCGACGTGGCAGTGTCACCAGTCTCTTGGGCACATTTCCAGTTGACGGCGATGCAGAGGAACTTTTGACGCCTTTTTATTTTAGTTTAATAATAATAGGTTTTCTTATTTAATATAAATCTATCGCTACATTAAACGTTATGCTTTAAATTAAGGGTTAACGTAATTCTCATGTGATTTATCGTTGGTATATTCTAGGTGCCCCGCTCACCAGTGGCAATGCCCCGGAGTCACCGGCAGGTGTGTCAACTTAACTCAAGTTTGTGACAGCAAATTCGATTGCCCGAATGGCGCCGACGAAGGTAACATCCAACCCAGGAATAAAACCCGTACTGCCATATTTATTAAGTTCATTATTGATTTCAAAATCGTTATTACAGGTGCAAGTTGTGATTTTGCTGAATGTGAACACCAAGATGGTCTTTGCTCGAACGGGTGCAAACAGACTCCAAATGGACCATTGTGTCTGTGTCCACCGGGAGAAGAGCTGGACACCGACGGCTCCAACTGCAAAGACATCAATGAATGTGATCCTCCCGGTCTGTGCTCACAGACCTGCACCAACACCAAGGGTTCCTACGTGTGCTCCTGTATGGACGGATACTTACTGACCATTAACAACCACACGTGCAAAGCAAACAACCACTCCAGCGCCTTCCTCATCATATCCAACAGACATTCCATCTTAGTAGCAGATCTCAATGAACAAGGTCTCGAAAGAGTCCCAATCAACGTCGAAAATGTAGTCGCGACAGCCTCCAACATGCATACTGGCACCATATTCTGGTCTGACATGAAACTAAAGAAGATCTCACGGTTAGACCGCGGCAGTGAGCCTCAGGTCCTCATCTCCACCGGACTGGACCTCGTTGAAGGGCTGGCGTACGACTGGGTGGGAGGAAACATTTACTGGTTAGACAGCAAACTGAATACTATCGAGGTAGCGCGAGAAGACGGCACAGCAAGAACAGCTTTGTTGAGCGGTAATATAACGCAGCCGAGAGGAATGTGTCTGGATCCTGCTCCAAACGCAAGATGGCTGTTCTGGACCGACTGGGGAGAGAACCCTCGAATTGAAAGAGTTGGAATGGACGGCACGCAAAGATCCGCCATCATTACCACAAAGATCTACTGGCCTAACGGTCTGACATTAGACACGGCAACACAGAGAGTGTACTTCGCTGATTCCAAGTTGGACTTTATCGACTTTTGTTACTACAACGGCACGGGAAGGCAGCAAGTGTTGGCTGGTAGTCACTACCTGCTGCATCCTCATTCGCTGACATTATTCGAGGACACGTTGTACTGGACAGATCGGCAACTGAACAGGGTGTTGTCAGCTCACAAGTTCAAGGGTTCCAACCAAACAGTGGTGTCTCATCTGATATCGCAGCCTCTGTCGATCCACGTGCATCATCCGTCTTTACAGCCGCAGTACACGTCTCCTTGCAAAAAAGATGTATGCCAGCATCTCTGTCTACTTAGCCCTAACAAGACTGTGGGATATACTTGCATGTGCAAGCCTGGCTTCAAGCTGTTACCTGATGGCAAATGTGTGGAAGAGGAATCTGCGTACTTGATGGTGCTAAAGGGAAGCCAAGTCATTGATTTATCACTGGATGGCTCAGGTCGAGCTGGACAACTTGCTCCTATCGTTGGCATTCAAGGTATGATACGACATTGTCTTCTCTTCTGTAAACTTCCAAGCTTAATTATTTTGTACTAGCTGACCCGACAGACGTTGTCCTGTCCCTGTCTATCTACCCTACCAAACTACCTACCTACCCTACCCTACCTTATCTACCTACCTACCTGCCCTACTTACCTACCTACTCTACCTACCTACCCAACCTACCTACCCGACCCAACCGTACCATACCCTACCTAACTACCTACCCTACCTAACTACCTACCCTACCCAACCAACTTACCTACCCTACCTACCTAAAATTTTCTTTTATACAAACCTCCTGACAATAACAAACACGAAAAATGAATTATCCAATTTAGTCTAGCCGTTCGAAAGTTATGCGCTCACATACATTTCGGCGATTCATTTTTATATATATAGAAGATTTCATACAAATTTGCGTATTCTGTATTTCAGGTGGAGTACAACTAGATTACGATCGTCAAGGACACATGTTATACTGGCTACAATCCATCACAAGTGACAGCGATGACGACGAAAACTGTACAATCTATAGTATGCCTTATGGTGGTGGCAATAAGATCGAGTTCTTCGGATCAGACACCGGCATTGTTGGAGCGCCTTCATCTATAGCTTTCGACTGGCTCGGCAGGAACTTGTACATGGCTAACAGGGTTGCCAGTAACATCGAGCTGATCAGGGTTGACGGCAAAGTGAAATACAGGTCCATTGTTATGGCTAATGATGGCAGCAAGACTTCTGTTGCTAAACCTAAAGGAATTTGTTTGGACCCCACTGAAGGGTAAGTTTGACTTATTTGTAAAGTTACTTAATGCTCGCCATCATATCAGTCTGAAGGTCTATTTGAGCATAACATTAATATTTTAAAACTGTAATTTTGCGGAGGTTTGTCCTAACTGGATAAAACTACCTTCCTATATATTCGTAACCGCTGAATAAAATACTTTAGTTACATTCAAATGGTGACCTTTGTTTCGACCTATTTTGAAAATAATCAAATAGATACATATTGATATTCACTTTTATTTCCAGAAAAATGTACTGGTCCGACGAAGGAGGTTTCGGAGTTCCAGCGAAAATTGGAAAAGCTAACATGGACGGCACCAATTCCATCATCCTGGTGGACATTATTGAAAGACCAGAAGCTGTCACTATCGACATCGAAAAGAAGATCATCTACTTCAGTACCCAGTTCCCGCCTAGCATCAACAGTGTCAATACTGAAGGAAATGACAGGAAAACCATATTATCTGAAAGCAATGCCATCTCTTACCCCAAAGTCATCGCCATACTTGACTCAAGGCTATACGTCTTGGATCCTCAGCATGAAAAGATCATCAAGGCAGATCTACCAAATGGAGATAACATCAAAACTATATTAGACAACGAGAGTGACTTGAAATCGTTTACTATATTCCAGAAAAGAAAGATGGTCCACCATCCTTGTTCACAAAACAATGGAGGCTGCGAACAGATCTGTATCCCAGGTGACGGAGGGTCTCGCATCTGTGCGTGTTCGGTCGGTTATAAGAAGGAGAACGAAGTCAACTGTGTGCCGTACAAGACATTCGCTGTCGTCTCTCAGCTGGACCTGATCCGAGGATACAGTCTGGACTCGAGCGCAGAAGCTATGGTGCCGGTCACTGGTGTAGGACACCATATCCTTCACGTAGATGTCCACTTCGCTGAAAACTACATCTACTGGGTCGAATTTAATCGCGGACAATGGAACGGTATATTCCGCATCAGACCCAATGGCACAGAACTGCAACATATTGTTAAAGACGGTATCGGCAGCAATGGCATCCGAGGTTTAGCCGTGGACTGGGTAGCTGGAAACCTTTACTTTACGAACGTCTTCCCTCATGAAAATTACGTAGAAATGTGCTGGCTCGACGGTTCAAATAGAAAGGTCTTAGTCAAAACTACAATGGATGCTCCAAGAGAGTTAGCTGTGAACCCTATCAAGAGACTGTTGTACTGGATTGATTATGGTCAGTACCCAAGAATTGGTAAGTCGTACTTAGACGGTAGTAAGTGGCAGACTGTCGTTAGCTCCGGTATATCGAACCCGAGGGACTTGACGATCGATATGTTGACACACGATGTCTACTGGGTTGACTCCAAACTTGACCAAATACAAAAGATCTCCTTCAATGGCGGTAACAGACAACTCATCCGGTCGAACTTACCGAACCCGATGGGCGTCGCCATACACACGGGCAACGTCTACTGGGTCGATAGAAACCTGCAAACTATCTACAAAGCGTCGAAGTTACCCGGCAATATGTCAATGCCAGAAAAAGTTAGAATAAACCTACCAAAGCTTAGAGATATTGTTATATTTGATGTTAACAATCAACCTACGGACGAAAATAACCCTTGCAGAAAGCTAGGTAATGGCGGATGTGACCAACTTTGCTTCAGTTTCCCGCCGGATGCAAACAAAGGCTACACACACAAGTGCGAATGCGCCACTGGACAAGTCTCTGCCACTAATCCTAAGAAATGCGATGTGGTCGACGAATACCTGGTATTCACCACAAGAACCGAAATCCGGGCTATTAACTTGGACCCGAAGTCTACAGGAGTTCCATTCAAACCTGTCGTAAACCTTACGAATGTCGTGGGTGTTGAATTCGATTACGCCGACAATAAACTGTTCTTTACACAAATCAGGCCGTGGGCTAGAATAGGTTGGATGTCCGCTAACAACCCAGACCCTACGACCATTCAAAACATCATCAGCAAGGGCATCAATCCTGAAGGTATATCTTACGACTGGACACAGAAGAAGGTCTACTGGACGGACAGTTCAAACAACTCCATCTATGCTATGAATCTTGACGGCACAGAACTTGTTATGATCGCTAGAGTCGAACGGCCAAGGGCCATTGTTGTCGATCCTTGCAATGGAACCCTATACTACACCGATTGGGGAAGATTCGGAACCTCGGGCAAGATCTACAGAACTACCATGGCGGGATCATTGAAGAAAGCTATCATCGATAAGGACTTGTCGCAGCCTAGTGGCTTGACCATTGACTTTGATGAGAACATGTTATATTGGACTGATGCCGTCAGAGAGAAAATAGAACGATCCAAACTGGACGGTTCCGACAGGGAAATCCTCATCAGCGCAACCATCTATCCATTTGCTATCACAGTGTTCGGTAACTACATTTACTGGACAGATCTTCAGCTTCGAGGCGTGTACAGAGCGGAGAAACACACGGGCGCTAACATGGTTGAGATGGTGAAGCGGCTGGAAGACTCGCCTCGAGACATCCACATATACAGTCCGAGCAGACAGAAGTGTCAGGTGAACCCCTGCAAGATAAGCAACGGAGGCTGCGCACAGAGCTGTCACCCCGCGCCTAACAACACGGTCGAGTGTAAGTGCGACGATAACACCAAACTGGTAAACGAAGGACGGATGTGTGTAGCTAAAAACATCACCTGTGATGCAAGCAGGTTCTTTTGTGCCAACGGGAAGTGCATCAGTAAGATGTGGTCGTGTGACGGTGACGATGACTGTGGCGATAGTTCAGACGAAGACAAGAACTACTGCACCTACCACTCATGCTCGCCCAGCGAGTTCCGTTGTAACAATGGCAGATGCATCTTCCAATCTTGGAAGTGTGACCACGAGAATGATTGCAAAGATGGATCTGACGAAGAAGGCTGCATATATCCACCATGCGCTGAAGGAGAGTTTACCTGCCTAAACTCGCGTTGCATACCCATGACGCAAGTCTGTAACGGTATCAACGATTGTAAAGACAACGTCACATCGGACGAAACACATGAACGTTGCCCGATGAACACAACTTGCCCGACAAATCATCTCAAATGCGAGAAAACGAATATTTGTGTTGAACCCTACTGGCTCTGCGATGGAGATAATGACTGTGGTGATAATTCTGATGAGGATCCTCTACATTGCGCGCAGAGAACGTGTCCGCAAAACAGCTTCCGCTGTCCAAACCACCGATGTATTCCTGCCACTTGGTACTGCGATGGTGACGACGATTGCGGAGATGGTGCTGATGAACCTCCAGAGTACTGCCGATCGGAAGGTCGTACATGTTTTGGCGACCTTTTCACTTGTGACAATGGTAATTGTATACCGAGGATCTACATTTGCGATGGTGACAACGACTGTTTAGATAACAGCGACGAAGACGATCGTCATCAATGCAATGAACGCAAGTGTGATGCTGAAACAGAATACACTTGTGAAGAAAACAAATTCTGGCAACGAGCACAATGTATTCCGAAAAAATGGATCTGTGACGGTGACCCCGACTGTATCGATGGAGCGGATGAGAACTCTACCATCCATCACTGCGCTACTCCCACGCCATGCTCTGAGGACCAGTTCCAATGTAACAACGGCCGCTGTATCAACGAAGGTTGGGTGTGTGATCACGACAACGACTGCGGTGACGGTTCGGACGAAGGAAAACGTTGTAACACGCAGTACAAGCAATGTACCGATCAGGAGTTCAAGTGCCAGAACTTTAAATGTATTAGAAATCACTTTAGATGTGACGGCGAAGATGATTGCGGTGACCATTCTGATGAGGTCGGTTGTGTTAAAGAGAATAAGACATGTCCCGCTGGACAGTTTAAGTGTAACAACGATCAGTGCATTGACAACAGGTTAGTCTGCAACAAGGTGTCAGACTGTACCGACGACTCTGATGAACCTGCGCATTGTAATATCGATGAGTGTGCTAAATTGGAAATTAATCAATGTGGCCACAAATGTATCGACACTCTAACAAGCTATTACTGCGACTGTAATCAGGGCTACAAGCTCCTCGCAGATCAAAAAGCATGTGCAGATATAGACGAGTGTATAGAAACGCCTGGAGTTTGCTCGCAGTACTGCTCCAACACTCCTGGTTCCTACTACTGTAAATGCAATGATCAATATTATGAAAGAGAGCCTGATGAGCATACTTGTAAACGAAAGGATAACACCACCGCCTGGATTATATTCACGAACAAGTACTACGTGAGGAACATGTCAACTGACGCCAGTTTATACAACCTGATGCACCAAGATCTGATGAACGTCGTTGCTATCGACTTTGACTTCAAAGAACAGAGGATGTATTTCGCTGATGTATCCGCTAAGACCATCTACAGATCAAACTACACAGATACCAACCCCACTAAAGAAGTGGTCATCAGACATGACTCTCACGGTCTTGAAGGTATAGCAGTTGATTGGATTGGAAGGAAACTGTATTGGCTTGATAGACATTCCAAGAACTTGGATGTGTCAGAACTGGATGGAACCAGAAGAAAGACCTTAAAAACTGGTGTTACGGATCCACGAGCAATAGTCGTGCACCCCGGAACAGGTTACCTATACTTCACTTCGTGGCACCTACAGGCTTACATTGGCAAATTGGGAATGGACGGTTCTAATTTCACTTCTATCCTAAACTGGGAAGATGACATCGCTTGGCCAAATGCCCTGACGATAGATTACTTTACTGACAGAATATATTGGGCTGATGCACATTTGGACTACATCGGTTCTGCCGACTTGGAAGGTAGACACAGGCATGTTGTTTTATCTGGCGCAAAAGTACCTCACGTTTTCGCTCTCAGTCTTTTTGACGATGAGATCTTTTGGACTGACTGGAATCTCAAAGCGATTAGCAAAGCAAACAAGCATTCTGGAGAAAATTTGATGATACTTAGAAATACTACACATAGGCCTTATGATATTCACGTAGTCCATCCATTAAGGCAGCTGTCCTATCCCAACCCTTGTGGTGATAATAATGGAGGATGCTCACATCTTTGTCTCATAGCACCACCTCATGCATCCAGCTATTTGAACATCGAGGGTTACGGAGAAGAAGGAGCAACGACATACAAATGTGGTTGTCCAAACCAATTCTTCTTAGCACGAGATATGAAGACTTGCATCGCCAACTGTA
Source organism: Charanyca ferruginea (assembly GCA_947361185.1). Taxonomy (NCBI): domain Eukaryota; kingdom Metazoa; phylum Arthropoda; class Insecta; order Lepidoptera; family Noctuidae; genus Charanyca; species Charanyca ferruginea. Next base: position 533,577 of record OX376071.1, on the reverse strand, counting down.
CTGATGGACAACATAGATGTAACGGGCGTGATGAGAAGTGTATACCGTGGTTCTGGAAGTGTGACGGTGAGAAAGACTGTATGGACGGTTCTGATGAGCCTGAAACTTGTCCAGTGCGTCACTGCAGAGCTGGCTCGTTCCAGTGCAAGAACACCAACTGCACACCTGCTGCCACTATCTGTGACGGCACTGACGATTGCGGAGACGGAAGTGACGAGGCCGAGTGCGCTCACGAGTGTCCACTCCTCGAGTTCAAGTGCAAATCTAGCGGCAGATGTATCCTCGATAGCTGGAAGTGTGACGGTGACACAGATTGTAAGGATAACAGCGATGAAGACCCCGCAATGTGTCACAACAGACCTTGTATCGCCGACACTGAATTCGCATGCAAGAATGGGCGGTGTATACCGAAACTGTGGATGTGCGACTTTGATAATGACTGTGGAGATGATTCTGACGAGCCAGCGTACATGTGCAGACAAAAGAACTGTACTACAGGGTGGAGAAGATGTCCAGGACAAGCAAACTACAGGTGTATTCCAAAATGGTTGTTCTGCGACGGCAAAGACGACTGCAGAGACGGATCTGACGAATTACCAGAGAACTGCCCCTCATGCAGCGCAGAAACTGACTTCACTTGCGACAACAAGCGTTGTATACCGAAACAATGGCTCTGTGACTTTACCGACGACTGTGGCGATGGAAGCGACGAGACGGAAAATGTCTGCCAGCACAAGTACCGGGAATGTTCTGAATCAGAATTTAAGTGTGGAAATGGAAAGTGTATCTCATCGAGATGGCGTTGTGATCACGAGGATGATTGCGGAGACAACACGGACGAAGCTGACTGTGGCGGCTTCAAATGCAAGAACGGAACCTTCCAGTGTAAATCGGGACACTGCATCGCTGCGTACTTCAGATGTGATGGCGACAGAGATTGTAGAGACTTGTCAGACGAGATCGGATGTCCACCGCGTTACCCTGGCGGCAGATACTGTCCTGAGAGCAGGTAAACATTACTTCATTGACAGTCAACATAAAATTTGTGCAAAGAGTTTTACTAACAATCACGGTACTTTTACAGATTCCAGTGCGCAAATAACCTGTGTGTCTCGCAGTCGGACCTGTGCGACGGAACTGATGACTGTGGAGACGGTTCCGATGAGGCGTCGTCTATCTGCTCCAACTTTAACTGCGATACGCTGAGACGATTCCACTGCGACAACCACAGATGTGTGCCTAGGTAAGAGATATTTTTGAAGAACAATGTATTTGCAGGACGTGAGAGCAACGATCGATAAGCGAATCGTATTAATCGTATCATAAATGCGGTATATAAGTAATAAACCACTACTGCTTCTGTAGTACTACTTATTACTTTTTCATCATAAAAAAACGATGTATGCCACATCATCAAAAATATCCGTAAAAAAAATAAAATCTTCCACCTTGTATCCGAAGTTTGATAAACAAAATACTTATCTGCAATAAATGGAGTTAGAAGTTTTGTGTAATTATTACTGAAAAGATATAACGATGTTTCAAAATCAGCAAAATCCTTTTACAAACAAACTTAGTTAAGCTCTTCTAAGTAATTAAAATTGACCTTTGAAACATAAAAACCTACGGAGCGAAAGTCCAACACACAGTTCAGATACTATCATTATCATCATATTAGTCTATTGCCGTCCACTGCTGAACACAGGCCTCCCCCAGAGATCGCCAACAAACCCGTGGTTTAGATACTATACTAATGAAATTGAGCATTCTTTTTTTTAAAAGAGTATGTATGGAGTTTCTACCCCATTCTTCTCCATTACGAAACTACCATTTAGAATGGGCAACTAGATTTAAATTTTATAAAATGACGTTTACGACGATTGACGTTTTATTAAAAGTGCCTTTTAATGGTCTAAATTTAGACCATTAACGCCTTAAGTACTGACGCGTTTGTATGCGGAAGTGAATCACTGCGCAACTACTGCGTAACGAAATATCTGCTGTGTTAGTACACTGCAGTTTTTTCGCAAAGAAATGTCATTGTAATTTTCCCGTTTTTTCTTGAACTTCCCTCCATGCCACCTCTTTTTTGTACGCATTTTTATAATCTGCGTGACCAACTGCATATAATTCGGGATAATTTGTAATTGTATTCAAAAATATTTTAATATTTTCGACTTTTATGGTGCGAATTTCTGTCCTCACCGACAGAACACTTGCGATGCGAAACACCACTAGCGAAACATCTGCGTTTGTGTAACAAAGATTACCGCAGTTCCTTGCGAAACAATACCGACAAGGACACAACTATTCCATGTAGCTAGTGCTAGAGTGAGACATAGTGTATGTGAAATTCTACCATACTACTGACAGTTTTTTCGTTGTTTCGCTGCCGCATACGAACGCGTCTGTGTACATATGGCGTAAAGGCGTTTATGGCACTTTTAGATGTCATTTTATAAAACGTTCGTGATTTATTTTAATAATAACGTCAAGTCATTTATTTCAATTTGGACTCTAAATTGAAATAAATGATTTGACTTTTTTTTGAGCCCAAGTACGTCAATATATTTTTAAAATTATAAATTATTCTCAGATATCAAGTATGTGACGGCGTAGACAACTGCGGCGACGGCTCCGACGAGAACAACATGACGCTGTGCGCGTCGCGGACGAAGCCCTGCGAGCCCTACGCGCAGTACCAGTGCGCCAACAGGCGCTGTGTGGAGCGGACGCAGCTGTGCGACCTCGCCGACGACTGCGGCGACGCCTCCGACGAGCGGGGCTGCCACCACGCGCACACCTGCTCCCTCCGAGACAAGGGTATGTAACTATACCGACGAGCTGCCACCACGCGCACACCTGCTCCCTCCGAGACAAGGGTATGTAACTATACCGACGAGCTGCCACCACGCGCACACCTGCTCCCTCCGAGACAAGGGTATGTAACTATACCGACGAGCTGCCACCACGCGCACACCTGCTCCCTCCGAGACAAGGGTATGTAACTATACCGACGAGCTGCCACCACGCGCACACCTGCTCCCTCCGAGACAAGGGTATGTAACTATACCGACGAGCTGCCACCACGCGCACACCTGCTCCCTCCGAGACAAGGGTATGTAACTATACCGACGAGCTGCCACCACGCGCACACCTGCTCCCTCCGAGACAAGGGTATGTAACTATACCGACGAGCTGCCACCACGCGCACACCTGCTCCCTCCGAGACAAGGGTATGTAACTATACCGACGAGCTGCCACCACGCGCACACCTGCTCCCTCCGAGACAAGGGTATGTAACTATACCGACGAGCTGCCACCACGCGCACACCTGCTCCCTCCGAGACAAGGGTATGTAACTATACCGACGAGCTGCCACCACGCGCACACCTGCTCCCTCCGAGACAAGGGTATGTAACTATACCGACGAGCTGCCACCACGCGCACACCTGCTCCCTCCGAGACAAGGGTATGTAACTATACCGACGAGCTGCCACCACGCGCACACCTGCTCCCTCCGAGACAAGGGTATGTAACTATACCGACGAGCTGCCACCACGCGCACACCTGCTCCCTCCGAGACAAGGGTATGTAACTATACCGACGAGCTGCCACCACGCGCACACCTGCTCCCTCCGAGACAAGGGTATGTAACTATACCGACGAGCTGCCACCACGCGCACACCTGCTCCCTCCGAGACAAGGGTATGTAACTATACCGACGAGCTGCCACCACGCGCACACCTGCTCCCTCCGAGACAAGGGTATGTAACTATACCGACGAGCTGCCACCACGCGCACACCTGCTCCCTCCGAGACAAGGGTATGTAACTATACCGACGAGCTGCCACCACGCGCACACCTGCTCCCTCCGAGACAAGGGTATGCACTCCAAATAAGCTGTAACACAAACCTGTAAAAAAAGGTTTGAGTAAATGTCAAAATCTTATTGTGAACAGTGTGAATTTCATCATAGTTATCAGCTTATTGTCGCCCACTGCTGGACGTGACCTACGTTCAGCAGTCGACGGCAACTACAAGCAGTGATACGGCGTACCCCCAGAGATCGCCAACCAAACTGAAGATTTGTTACAACCGGTCTTGGTTAACCCGCGTCCATCCACTGCCAGCCACTTTCATCAAATTGTCAGTCCATCGTGCGGCAGTGCGTCCCACACTACGCTCTCCCAAATGCGTTCTCCACTTTAAAACTTGTCTGCTCCATCTACCATCTACCGAAATTACGTCGCCGTTACTCATCTGCAAAATATACTTTTGCATATTCGGTTGCCGAAAATTACGCGTCGTGATTCCTATACCAAAAGGAAGAGTGTTCTGGTGAACTTCCACCCAACGGACTCTAACGCTTACGCTAAAACACGAATTACATGTATTTCATGTATTCACTTGATAAAACAGTAACTAGTCATTTCAAAAGCATTTTAGATGTGAGCACGTCAAACTTCCGTGGCGTTTAATTTGTACATAAATGATAGACTTGATTATAGACAAAAATAAACATGAAAGGCCAAGAGGGTTCCAGAACATTACCGTGAAATAGAAGGATCGAGACATAACTAGTTTCTCTTTTGTAACAAACAGAAAAGTGACTTGACAGAAAGGCTTCAACGACAGTTGTAGGTTTTTATCTTCGTATCTTAAAATTAGTTGAACTTACCGAACCAATGTTTTGTCCTTCAGGTGGCTGCGAGCACTTCTGTACGAACCTGACAGCGATCGACGCCGCAGGCGGCTACATATGTTCGTGCTTCCAAGGATGGATCATCTCACCCGTCGACAAGAAGAAGTGCGTGGACGTCGACGAGTGTGCTGCGGGCACGCATCACTGCTCGCAGATCTGTAACAACCTCAACGGAAGCTACAGCTGCGATTGTAGAGAAGGATTCAAGTTAGTAACTTATTTTATAAAAATGTTTCTTAATCTACTCGAGCATTCATAAAAATGATCTTTGTCTTCATTACAGACTGGCAGACAGTTTATCAGGCGTTTGCAAAGTTGTAGAAGATGAAGTTATTCTACTATTCGCTAATGGACCAGAAATACACGCTTTCGCTCAAGATAAAAATGAAGAATTCGACGTCATCACAGCAGAGAAGAGAATAGAAGCTATCGACTACGATCCTAAGCACGAGATGATCTTCTGGGCGGACAGCTACGACAAGACCATCAAGCGGTCGTACATGATCAACGCGCTCAACGGACAAGTCAAGAGCGGGTTCGCTCAGGACCTCAACATGAAGGGCAACTCTAAGCCAACCGCCTTAGCTGTAGACTACATAGGAGACAATTTATACTGGACGGAAACGGACCGGACAGGCTCCAAACCTCGAGGCCGTGTCATGGTAGCGAGAACCGACGGAAGATACCGAAGAGCACTCGTCTCAGCCGGAATCGAAAGTCCCACATCACTGGTCCTCGACCCACAAATGGGAAGGATGTTCTGGGCAGACGCGGGCTCCGCTCCTAAGATCGAGATATCGTGGATGGACGGCTCGAAGAGAAGACCGATCGTCACAGAGAACATTAGACATCCTACTGGATTAGCTATCGATCATTTGATGGATCATTCCATATACTGGGCTGACACCAAGCTGAATACTATTGAGATGATGAGGCACGACGGTTCGAACAGGAAGGTGATTCTGAAGGGTGATCTACTGAAGCATCCGCTATCGCTGGATGTGTTCGAGTCCTCGCTGTACTGGGTCACCAGGGATACGGGCGAACTTGTGAGGCAAGATAAGTTCGGAAGAGGAGTGCCATTCGTTATATCTAAGGATCTAGTCAACCCATCGGCTGTGAAAGGTGAGTTGACATAAACTTGATTGTTATTTTACATTATACATTTAGACGTCCAGCAGTGGACGTCTTTCGGCTGAAATGATGATGATGATGATGATACATTTAGTTTACATTACTTCAAATTATTTTATTCAACTATAAATATTTATATATTTTATAATTTATTATTCTTATAATTTATATCACATGTTTGATTTATCTAAAGTGGAGGCCGCGTAGACATATAGAGCAGGGAGGGTTAATATCTTGAGGTTTATGAAGTGAGGTTTACATGAGTCTGTTTGCTGTATTCCACATACTGATCTAGTACACTTTTTTGTGCCTTGAACGCAATTTCTTTATCAGTTGAGTATCCCCAATATCCCATAAGATAAAGTGAATCTCACATAGGCATAATAAGCACTAAGTAGTGTGGTTTGGTTAGATATTTAATTTTAGTTTATTTATTATAAGCCAATTTATTAATTTAGATAAGGAGTCTTTTATTTTTAGCTCATGATTTTTATTTGTGAAACGAGCCGTACTGTCATCTGCAAATAAAACCATAGGGTGCCGAATAGCGTTAAGTAAATCATTTATATTAATGAGAAAAAGTAGTGGTTCTAGTATCGACCCTTGCGGTACACCATATTTTATAGATCTTGGGCTCGATGTATATTTAATTTCTGTTTTTGTGAATGGACATAATTGTGTTATTTCAGTGAGTTGTATTCTATTACTGAGTTTATTTCTAGTGCTTTACCCCGAACTCCGTATATTTCTAGTCTTTGTAGTAGTAGTCCATGGTCAACATAATCAAACGCTTTTGTCATGTCCATGTATAGGGCTGTAACCTGATTTTTTTTAAATCTAATGAGTTATATGTTTATGTAAAAAAATGCTAAATTAACTGATTTCCCTTTTCTAAATCCTACTTGAATGTCTATTATTTTTTTTTTTCGAAATATTCACGAATGTTATTAAAAAGTAGTCTTTCAAATTTTTTTGCCATTATTGGAATGAGAGCGATTGGTCATAACATCGTACATCTTCATTATTTTCCTTGTTGAATATGGTACCACCCCATTTGTATCCGTGGGTGCCGAAAGTTATAAAGTGATATTAACTAGAGGATGGGCAGCAGTGTCCTAAGTATCATAATACCTACTGTGACCGCCAACATGCATCGGTCAAGCATTGGCAACCCCTCCCCTACTTGGGGCAGATCTATGCCCAGATGATGATGATGTGCACAACATTAGGTTAAAGCATCAGTAACACCGCTCGCTCTGTCGCACAGTGTACCACCCGCGCCGCTACAACGCCACGTCTCGTGGGGGCTGCGCGGCGTCTCCGTGCTCGCACGTGTGCCTGAGCGTGCCGGGCGGCCGGCGCTGCGCCTGTCCCGACCAGCAGCAGCCGCCCAAGCGCGTCACGCAGGAACTGGCGTGCGATGCAGGTATGCCACGGATACTACCTTACTGAACAGTGCATAAAGCCATAAGAAAATGAATGGGATCTTTAGGACTAACATTAAGTGTTTTTTGAGAGGTTCTTTCTTGGATTTTGTATTCATTGGTGTCATCTCTCCAATTTATTGTTCTAGTGTTGAGTGACCATTTGACAAAATTCTTGTCTTGCCATGGACCATCAACTGTGGCGGTAATTTATTCGAAAGGTTGTTCTATAAAAATAACACGCATAAAATTATTTGAAACCAAGAGTATTAAACCTATTTAATATGTATTTAAAAAAATTGTACCGGTAAAACGGGGCTATTCGGGACATATTTTGAGTCACTTTACCAAATATCTTGTTTATTTCACATAAAATACTATGGTGAAAAAATTGTACGGGTGTCGGAGAACTCCTTACTTCTGCAGACATACTTTTGAAGTAGCTACATGTAACAGGAACAGAAAAATAAAAAAATAATGAGGCTGTCCCAAATATCGCATATTTGGGGCTATTATGGACAGCACTGAAAAACCGATATAAAATGCATATTTTGAGACAAAACAGCCACTTTCAACAAGTCTATCGATATTTAGGACAAAGACTGACAAAAACTACATAAAATAATGTTTTAGTTTTAGGGATTGGTAGAATTTTAAGAAAAAAATTTTTTTTTCAAAAACTATTCAGGATTTTGCTCTGTGCGAGAAGTTTTGCCGCCTAAATTTTGACGTAAAAAACGGTCTCTGACTCTTTCACCAAAATTTGTTACTAAACTGTTTAATATACTGACATTGACAGTTGACAATTATGACGTTAACTATAAATGTGTTGCTAGAGTTCATAAAACAAATCCTACAAAACAGCAAACGAAAGTTATCAATATTTTTGTACGAAATCCTGGGTTGTCCCAAATACCCCCCCGAAACCCAAATAGCCCCGTTTTACGGTACATTAATTATTATACTTTTAGTGCAATTTTTGTGCCTGCATATTGGTCACCAGCTGCTAAAACTTTGGTTCAGTGCTTCTCAAAGGCAAATGCATATTCGATAATGACTTCACGGACCACTTCTGGTGCTTCAAGGGAGCAACAGTGGTCCGCGGATCCCCGGTTAAGAACCACTATGTAACGTCCCCCCCCCCACAGCGGTGGAGGCCCCCCGCCCCCTGCCCCGCGCGTGTCCGTGTGAGAACGGCGGCACGTGTGAGGAGGACGGCGCGGGCGGCGTGCGCTGCGTGTGCCGCGCGCCGCTGTCCCCACCCCACTGCGCGCAGTCGGCGGCCGCTACGTCGGCACGCGCCGCCACGGCTGCTGCCGTGCTGGTGCCGCTGCTGCTGGTGCTATTACTGGCGCTGGCCGGAGCCGCCGCATGGTTCGTCATTAGGAAGAGGCCGTTGTGAGTACACTTATTAAAAAAAAGGTTTTTTTTTCACTCTTCGTCATCATCTATATTACTTGGGGTCACTGACTCCCTTCATCATTTTCATTATCATTCTTCACACAATCCATCCATCTTTTCTTTAGCCTTTCTCGTCGACTCCAATTATTCACATTTATATTCAGAACTCTTTTAGTGACATGCGTTTTATCCCTCCTCTTCACTTACATTCATATCACAGTGACGTGCGGTTCATAAAGAAAGAAAGACATTGCCTACCCTCCGCTCCTAAGAAACCCACCTAATGGGAAAGACAGACTATTTGTTCCTGGATGTTGGATGTTTATATGTGTGCCTCGTGATAGATTCGTAGTCACGCGTATACAATGGTGTGCTTATTCTATGAAAACCTGTCACACTATGTCACAAATTACGCACACAAAAGTAAAACGAAGATATTGCCTTTTAATATTTACTACACGACGAAAAACGACAATTGCCAAAGTCATTCAAACTGCAGTCAACTCCGTAACTATTTTAAAAATAGCATCTTTTGATTTTATTATTTTTATGACATTGACGATGACAGCAATGATTATGATGACGACAGTGATGATGATGACGACGACAATGATGATGATGACGGTGATGGTAAAGATGACGGTGATGATGATGATGATGACGATGACGGTGATGATGATTATTACGACGGTGAAGTTGATTATGATTATCACGACGACGGTGATGATGACGACAATGACGACGATGATGATGATGATGATGACGATTATGAAAACGACGATGACGATAACGACGGTGATGATGATGATGACGGTGATGGTAATGATGACAGGTTTGTCATCATTATCATCATCACCGTCATTTTCAATGAAGATGATGATTATGGAAGCGACGACGGTGATGATGAAGATGACAAATCTGTCATCATTATCATCATCACCGTCATCTTCAATGAAGATGATGATTATGGAAGCGACGACGGTGATGATGAAGATGATGATGACGACAATGATGAAGACGATGATGACGACAATGATGAAGACGATGATGACGACAATGATGATGATGATGACTACGACGATAATGACGACGACGGTGATGATGAAAATAAGCCTAACGCTAAAATCAAAATAGGTACTTTCTAGAGCGAATTCAGAACACTCGGAAACATTTTATCAAATGCGTCGTCCAGCATGCCATATGCATGCAACCTTTACACTACTTATTATGTATATTTATAGCTGATTTAATCGTCATACTCCTATTTTTTTTTTATATATTTTTATTCTCTATGTTTTTTGGATCGCCAGCATACCTTTTTTTTCACAAATCTCTAATATAGCACTGAAATCGGTAGTCACATTTTTTGACTCCCCATAACTGTTATTTATATTTTTTATATTATAATCGTGTTTGTCCCCATAGCGGTAAGGGCGGCGGCCTGAGCAGCCTGGCGTCGTCGCAGAGCGTGTCGTTCCGTCAGGGCTCCAACGTGGAGTTCGGCGGAGTGGGGGGCGCGGGGGGCGAGCCCGCCTACACGCTGGAGGACGCGCCGCGCAAGGGGCGGGACTTCAGCAACCCCATGTACGACGCCGTCACCCGGGCTGTGGCCGCCGGGGAGCCCGAGCCGCCCATACGTGAGTGATGACACTACTGGAGATCGTTTTCTTTTTTTTTATTTGTTCCCTGGTGAAAAATCCTCATGGATGTCCTCAGCCCAAATGTCTGTCAGGCTCCTACTGACTAAAAACCACCCCGGTATTCCATCTCACACCTACGTCGGGGGTTGCGGGAACTGGAGATACTTCCGCAACCCCCGACTAGTGCCGGCTCGCTAGTGCGGACCACTTCTCGGGTCAGGGGGCGGAGTGAGGTGCTAAACTTCCCGCCGGACGTCTTAGAGGGGCGCGCGTGGAACACTATGCGCCGCCACCTCAGATCCTGATGTATATTGAGGGCGACGGACGTCCCCAAGTCTGCCACCCCTGGACCCATTTAGGGGGGCCGGAAGAGGGCGTTGTTCGCCCTCCGCCGACGCCCGGTGCGCCTGCTGCGGGCCCGGTGGGAGGTAGAGTTCTCCCTTTCCCTTTCCGCAGCCTCCTTCTGCGACATGACAGTTTCGCAGAAGGAAACCACCGCGTCCCAGGACTCTGCGCTGTCAACCATCGACTCGACCACCCCACGAAGAAATTCACCACAGCCAATACCCTCTCCGACTTGGAGAGACTATTGACCGTGCCCAGGATGCACCGGCCCGATCACTGCTCTTTCCCCCGAACGTATTCGAAAGGAACCAGCAGCAATCAGGCACACGAGGAGGTTTTCTGCACGCACCCCACACTACTGGAGACCTACCACGAGGTCTTAACGCGATCCATTTTAGGACCTAAATTGACAGAAACAAAATACAGAAGGTCCTAAAATGGATCGCGTTTGGATCGCGTTAAGAGCTTGTGGTAGGTCTCCTGTTATACGAACATATTGAAACCTATCTAATAAAATAAAAGCATTCCACAACTTCACCCAAGACACTTCACAACAAAATATATATTGCAAAAGATATTATTATATTTACCATTTGTTTCTTATATGACTATTTTTTACTTGTTTGCCAAGTAGGTACTCTGGCTTTGCATGCCGTTTATTGTATTCTAGTTATAGATATAAGAGAGCGCCTTGACTTCCATAGTACAAGATTTACTTAGTTTGGAAGTCAAGAGTTTCAAAAATATGTACAGCCCTAATAATCATTAGTCATTTATTCATTAACAAGAAAATTGTACCTGAATTTACATTACACAATTGCAGAATATACAATAAAATATTTACATTTGAATTTTAAATAATAATTACATCAATAATTTAAAAATAATAAATAATTATACATTTCGTCAATACCATGTCAACAACCATTTCTACACATAAATTAAACAATATGGTCAACCTTAAAATTTTAAATTATAACAATAGAATAATAATTGAAACATAAATTAGCAATGATTGATAGAATTAATTAAAAATAATGATATTGAATTTATAGTTTTATTAATAAATCAGTATGAATGAACATTTAATAAAATTTTGCAACCCAAGATTATTTCAATAAAATGTATATTTTCTGTCAAATAAAATTACAGTTCTTCTACAGCATATAGATACTTGTTCAATAGGTATGTTTTTAGTTTTAATTTGAAAGCGCTACAGTAGACTGCACTTTTAGGCCGGCTTTCACCAAATCTCGTTTAAATAACTCGTAAATACATTTAGCAAAATTGATTCAAATCCTTAAACGCGTTTAGCTTAAATTCGTTTAGGTACGTATTTCACCAAGCAGTTTGTCAGAGAATTTAGTTAATTATGATTTGCGCGTCGGTAAAACAGTCGATGGTGTTCCGTTGTACCTAATTGTATCTTGGAACAATCAACGCTATTACTTTTTTTTTGAAATAAGGGATTTCCGATTGACGTAAAATGCATGAAAAGAAACGACGCTAACTTTAACATCGGTTGTAGTTTGTAGTCTGTGGTTTAAACCATCCGAATGGAATGATTGTTTTACATTAGAGATGTTTTGGGTCCCATATCTACCCAATTCAGAATATACTAGATAAAAACTAGGTACTAATACATAACTTACTTGTTTGTTTTAAAAGTTAGTTGATGTTCAATTTCTTGCAATAACAACAAGTAGTCAAAATCAAAATCAAGTCAAAATTTTGTATCAGACAATGTTTCAAACATATTGGTCCTTGAACCAATTCAGTGCACGAGACATATTTAATTAGGCAATTATCTCTTCGTCGTCATTTGATAAATCCCACAAATCCTTTATGTTATGATTAATTGATCTTCTTCTTCTTCTTTTCGAATCGATGGTTTTCCTTTATGCTAGACTACTTGGGCCCAGTAGGTAGACACATTTATCGCAGCATCAGTGGCGTTTTTAATGTCCTCTAAGGTGCAGGTGTAGGGGCACTTTGGGCACTGTAGTAAGTGGGCCATTGTCTGTTCAGGGTCACCGCACTCACACTGGGTGTCGGTGGGATCTATTATGCCCCATTTTGCTAGATTGTGTTTGCAGCGGCCTACCTGGGTGCGCAGTCTATTGAGCGCTTTCCATACAGGCCACTGCAAATCACTTCCGAGTGGCAGGTGTTCCTTGGGTTGAACGAAGTTGGGTGGTGGTGGATGGAGGTTCTCCCACAACTTACGCCTCACCGTACGCGGACGGTCCTGAATGGCCTGTGTGCTTCGAAGAAAACTCTTCCGACTCTTAAGTCTGCCCGGAGCTGTTGTGTAATTGTAGAGGGGATGTCGGGAATCGGATTCTTGGTAATGTTTCTCAAGCGCGCATGCGACATCCCTACGGACGACGGGTGGTGCGATACCAGCCAACGGGTAGAGCTTGTTGAGCGGAGTCGGTCTTAGGCAGCCCGATATAATGCGACACGTCTCGTTCAGGGCGATGTCAACTTGCTTTGCATGAGCGGATCGATGCCACACTGGGCATGCAAATTCGCCAGCAGAGAAGCATAAGGACATGCCGGTTGTGCGAAGGACCACAGGTGCAGCTCCCCAGTTGGTAGAAATAAGGCGTCGTAGTAAATTATTGCGGGTTTCGACTTTCCGCTTGGTGTTGTGGCAATGTACATTAAATGTTAATGCTCTGTCCAATACAACACCGAGGTATCTGGGGTTAATTAACAAATTATAATAGATGAGAAACTGGCAAAACCTGAGTTATCCTCAAAATTATCACAAGTAACAATGACCACGTGACGCCTTAAACGTATTTAGCGCCGCTAAATAGCCGATTGTGAGTGATTAACTTTGACAGTTCACTAAACGCGTTTAAGTCGTGGTGAAAGACATTTTTTGGATTCAAACACAATTTTGTGTTAAACGAAATTTTCAAACTCATTTAAAGCTTTGGTGAAAGCCTCCCTTAATGTCTAAAGGCAACCTGTTGAATAATTTTACAGACTGGTATCGTGGACTGTGTTTAACAATTCTTAGGCTATGATTATTAAAAAAAATATTCTTAAGGTCCAGTCTACGGGTGCCTTTCCTTATTTGCCGTTCTTCTACTGTCTCATGGTCCTGTATATTTTTGGCCATATTACTAAGTAGTACCAGTACATAATGACTTGGTACTGTAAGTATGCCTAAATTAATAAAATGTTGTCGGCAACTTTCCCTTTGTGAGATGCGGGACCATGGTACGAATTGCACGTTTTTGTAGTAGGTACGAAAGCCCTTCTACTATTATATTCATAGCTATTCCCCCAAAATAATATGCTATATCTAATTTTGGACTCCACTCACTAGCGCAAAGCAAAATATACCATTTTTAACTGTTCTATGCTGATATCATTTCTCAGGGCTCTCAGAGCGTAACATGCAGATGATACCGAGGCATCAATTGCTTTTAATTCCTTTTTCCAGTTTAATAGTTGGTCAATATGTATACCTAAAAATTTTACTTCGGCCACAAGCTCAATTTTAACTTCATTTAAGGCAACACTTAAATTGACTGTGAAATAAAAACACTTGAATTGACTTAAAGAAACTGTTTTACGGGCTGTAGTTTTAAATAACATGATTTGAGTTTTTTTACTATTAATGACTAATTTATTTGCCGTAAACCACACATAAAATGCTTGTAACGTAGCATTCACCCTTTCTGTCAACTCTACCATGTCCTTAGCTACCACTATGGCATTTGTGTCATCCGCGAAAATTACTAATTTAATGTCCGGTAAAATAATTGTATTGAAATAATTAATCAAGTCATTTATAAATATTAAAAATAAAATAGGTCCGAGTATAGATCCCTGTGGAACACCTGTTGATATGCGTACAATTTTTGATTTATACATTTTCTTACAATTATTCTGAGTTTTGTCAATTTCAACGTACATCCGCCTGTTTTTTTAAGTAGGAAGAGAATAGTTGCAAAGCATTTCCTCTTATTCCGTAATGTTTCAATTTAGTCAGAAGTAATTCATGGTCAATTGTGTCAAATGCGGAGCTTAAATCTAGGAATATACCTGCAACTCTCATTTTATTATTAATTTTGCTTATCACATCGTCCAATAACGTATAGGTCAGCGTCTGAAGTGCCAACGCCCTTTTGATACCCAAATTGTCTTTTAATTAAAACTTTATTTACTCGTAAGTGTGCTAATAGTCGAATTTTAAGTATTTTTTCAAACACTTTTGACAGCACTGGTAATAGAAAGATGGGTCTTTAGTTTTTAGGATCAGACTTACTTCCCTTCCTATAAACAGGTATGACCTTAGCCATATTTAGCTGTTCTGGGAAAATAGCCTTTTTTATACAGAAGTCAGATAGAGGCTCGGCTAATATTACAATGTGCTCCTTGAACAGGCAAATTGGAACTTCGTCATCCCACACGAATGTTTGTTTTCCATTCTTTCAATTATAGTAGGGGAGCCGTAGTGGGGATTTTTGGATTTACTCGAGCGCGGCAGAATAACATATGGGGAGCAGCCTTGTGACTTGTGAAGTGCTCCCACCATACCTGAGCCTTTTATGTAGCGTCGAATGTCCAGGACAGCCGATCAGATTAGTAAAAAAAAAATCGATCATCAGAAAAACTCGAACGCGTCAGATTAAAGCAATGTAAGTTAATTACATGCAGACAAGTGTGCATTTTAATAATCTGACAATTTGAGCGTGACGTAAAGAAATGGGAGAGTCACAAAGTTGCAAAAAAAAGTCACATGGACATCCTCGAGCGCGGTTAGTTTATTTTTTATTTTGAAGGAAATTAGTTACGGATCACGGAAATAATCTGCCGATTTGCACAAGCCGAAGTAGCTAAAACCATCAATAAAGTGTGGTGCATGTAAGCTTATTTTTGCCCTGGCCGGAGGCCTTAAATTCATTTGGCACCACAGGAAAGTCCGGTTAAGCACCGAACAACCTCCCTAGGTTAACTTGCGAGATGCCATTTCTAAAAAATAAAGATGAAGATGAAGAAAAGATAAGATAACGACCAAGTCGAACCGAACTTCCAATGTGAAGATGATTCCACTGTCGATGGTTTCGTTTTTCTTTTCAGTACACTTTTTTATTTTCTAAAGGATAGAATATTACGGTTTTCTATTAATTTGGATAAAATTTTAAGACCTAATATAACTTAGCTTATTAGGAGAAACTGTATGTTTCTCCTAATTAAATTTTCGCATAACATTAATTTCGCGTAACAGCTTACGCATATTTTTTTAAGCATAGTTTCTCTAATTGTAATAATGATTAAGCATAACATACAGCATACATTTATTTACGCATAATTATATTAAAACATATTTTTACCATGCATGCACCAAGTATGCAAACACGTAAACAAGCATATGCAGCTGCATACATGGCGTATGCTTAACGGTAAAAATATGTTTGCATGCAAGCAAGCATGCAGCAAGCAATTGAATGTGAAAATTAATTAATACATTCCAAAAATTACAAAAAGATATGTTTTTTTTTCTAACCGTCAGATTAAGGAAATTCCTCCACATAATTGTCAGATTATGGGTCAGTACGATAAGGGCATCAAGATGAAGCGTCTGTATAAAAACCTGACGCGCTTGAGTATTTCGAGGTCTCGTTTTTTTTTGCGTTTTCAAAAATCGGCCATGACCTTCGGGCGCGTCCAAATCGCCAGTCTTTTGAATGGGAGCTACATGAGGCTTCACTTAACATCCCTTTTCAATATCTGACGCGCTCGACAATTTTTTTTTTCCTACTTTTTACCCCTTCGTACGGCCACCCCCCATGCAAACCGGCAGATTAACATTTTTCCGTTACCAGAAACACGTGGGGCGCATACACTATTAATATCTGACGCGCTCGAGTATTTCCATGTGACGGTTTTTTTTTACATTTTTGAAAACCTGTACACGCTTCCCCCACCACTGAAAGTGCATACATGCCATAACCTTTTTTCTTTTTAGCATCTAACCGTCACAATCCAATAGATCTCCACGACGCTCGAGTAAATCCCGATTTAGCCTCTTGGGCTCCCCTACTATTATGGTACAAATCTCGTTTGGGGTGGTAGGAGAAATATGCATGTCACTACTAACCTTGTCTGTATGTGAATAGAGACCTGCCGTTGCCTGGTCTCCTTCATTTATGTCAGTAGCACCTTTGTAGTCAAAGTATGTTGGTTATTTCCTCTGGATCCACTACAATTTGTCCATCAACCTTAAGCCTAAGGTCCCGCTGAATCACATTTTCTTTGTTATTGCACTGATTTACAATTTTCCAAATTTCCTTACCCATATTTTTAGATTTGTGACATTATAGCAATATTACGTGTAATAAACGATTATTTTTTAATTATTATTTATTCAAGAAGCGCACGTATTTGCGTCATATAGATCTGCGTTAAGTAAGGCTAAGAACTCACAGAACCATACGAGTACTTACCCGCGCCCGCAACCTAGTATAGTTTCAAAGGTTTATGGCTTCCGCCGATGACCCGCACCGTGCGGGTCGCACTTCTCTACAAAGCTGAGTGCGTGCATGTGTGTCGATACAACAATAAAACAACAATAAAACACACTAAACAATACAACGATACGATACGATATGACGACGACATTACGACGACGACGATATTTTTACAATAAAACATACTAAATGTTGCAAAAATACATCCGACCTAAAAATAAAATTTTTGTACATCTAGGTATTCGTGTAGGTTTGCAGAAACTCGAAATGTAAAAAAAGCAATTTTCAAATTAGTAAAACACATAATTTTAATGTTTGTCATCACCGCCGCACAACACGAGCCAACAAAGTAATGACGAGGTGGCAAATAATATTCCTTAATCAAAATAATGATGGTTCTGGAATTTCAGAAGACCGTTATTTTATTTATTCAGTGTGCAAAACAGTAAAAACTTTAACAATATTTATTTTATTTCTACAGCCGGCATTTACGAAGTACCAGACGAGTTGAAAGACAAGGTTGTATCAGCTGTAATCTCCCCATCGTCGACGGAGACCCGCGGCGCGGGCGCGCGGGGGGCGGGCGCGGGTCGCGCGCTGGACCCGGCGGCCGACACGGGCACCGACACGGCGGCGCTGGTGCGCGAGGACGCCGCCTGCTAGCGCGGGCCGCGCGGGTCGCGCCCCGACCCGCCCCGCGTGCGTCTGTGGCTCCACCCCAGCAATCTGTACTGCAATCGATCCGAATCTTTAGTGAAATAAGTCTTGACTTTTGGGCGTCCTTCGCCCGTGACGCGGCGACACTCGACAGAACGATTGAACGGTTACATTTTACTGTTTCAAAACTAATACGAAAGCCCAGATATTTTTTAGCAAAAATCTGTCATTTAAAAATAAATGTAAAAATACTGTAAAAATGACGTAATACCAACTAAGTGTTTTGTATTTGTTTTCGTGTAGGCACCCCGACAAGGTAAGGTTGTGTCGCACATGTCGCAGTGTGCGCGACACCTAACAGACCCGCGAGTGATCATGTTTCTGTTAAACTCGCTAAGAAAGTGACGTTGCGACCTCTCTTTTTAAAGTAGGTACCTACCTAATTCTTATATCTTCCCCCGATTCTATCCGTCCTTCTAGGTTTAGCTAATAATTTATTTTCGTATTGTTACTGTGAAACATTCCAATTACTTAATATTTATATTACTTTCTATCGTTTCATATTTCTGTATAACTTCTATACAAAGAGTATTGTAGTAATCCCAGTTAGTTCTGGTTGTACTTATATGTCAGTATTTTCCTTTTAAGTTATCTGTTGCTTTTCTATATATTTTATGGTAAAATATATTACTTATTTCAAATCTAAATGAATCATATCATAGCGTGATACGTATGTTATTATGTGAAAAGATTTCTAAAACGTAGCGTAGAACTTGTACATTCCATTCGTTTGAGACTAAAGACTAAAGTTTCACCCTAGCAGCTAGCTGTATCTATGTATTGGATATTATCTGTTATATTTGGTTGCGCTAAGCGTTTTAGGCCCGAACTATTACTATATTCCTAATATCTGTATAAATGATGTTGACTTAGTAATAAATGAATAATTAGTACATAAATAAGGAACTAGGAATTGTTGTTGGTAACGGTAAAGAGCGCCATTTTGTAGGCTTTTAAATTGATTTGACAATAAGCAATACACTATATTAGAGAATAATTTATTTATTTAGGTTTAAGACTATGTAAAATAACTATGTTGTGTTTTATAATTGTCTATTTGAATCATTACGAAAGATTATAATTTTGTGGGACTCTGACGATTTGCCATAAATATGTGAGATAATGTTTCTGTTGTTTTCAATGTGTTGTCATCACTTTTTTAAATTACAAAACTTCTTAAATTTGTAAATACAAGCGTTCTGATTGTGATGTACATTTTGGTAGGTCGAATTGTAATGTTCTATTTCTATAATAATAGGTATTGTATTTATTGGAAACATTATAAATATGTACTATACCTACTTATAAAACGATTCTGTGAATATAAAAACATCACGTTATGACTAAATAATTTGAATTGATAAAGTGTAAAAAGTAAAGGTGTCAATATTATAAATATATATATAATTACAATGTTACGGATAAGGAGAGGAAATATTTTTATATCGGGACTATTATAGTTATTAGACAATCGTCTGAGGTTAGTTGATGAAGATATTGTGTAAAAATAAATTGATAATGAAATATGTCACTCTTTTATTTACGTACTTACTATTGCTAATCGATGTAAGTATGTCGTTCCATTTTCATTATACTTTGGGGAAAAAGTATTTACTTTTTCATACTCGATATTTTTAAACGCAAAAGTTTCGCGACCTGTCTGTCTGTTTCAACATTTTACGACGAAAAGGCTGAACCGATATGTATATAATTTGGTATGAAGTTACCTTGAACCCTGAGGAAGGACATAGGGTACTTTTAATTATGCGACTTCGTGTACATCTGCGTTAAGTGACATACACGCGGACACAGCCGCGGGGAAATACTAGTTTGTAACATTGGTGTAAGCTGCAGTGCTATTATCTAAGTAACACATCCTAAAACTCGACGCTGCGGCAGCGGCGAGCTACATTTTCGTATTCACTAACCTTTGTTCACGCAGCACTAGCGCCACGAGAACAAACTGCTCTTGGTGGAACTACACAAGGTTGAATAATTCGACGCTTTGAACAGATCTTACCTATACGAAAAAGATATTGTGCTGAGGAGAAACTCATTTCTAAATATGAATTGACTTGACACCTTGACCAAAGAGTACAATATATTATAATCTTGACAAATGTTGAAAGTTATTTGGAAACTTTTACATTTCTCTTTCAGAAATTCCAGATTAGAAAATTTTAACAGAAATACAATTATCAGAAAAGACATTTGCACTGAATGCACTGATCAAGAGTTGAAGTGAGTGAGGACCTATAATATATTGCACGTAGCTATTCATGTTTGGTTTATTTGAAAGTGCTTGATGCATAGAGACATTTGTTAAAACTCCATCAACATTCTGTTCTAGATGAATGATAACAGGCACATAAAACGGCTTGTCCAGTGTCGCATGTGTTCCTAGTATTTCCTTAAACCATGGGTAGGTAGGTTTGACAGTTTTGCCACATTTGCATGTAATGCTCAGATCAAGTACAATCTGAGATGTAATGAATAAATTATTTTATTGCCTCGTGAAAATATCTGAAAATGCCATGAAAGACCCCAGGGCTTCTTCCACTGTGTAGAGACACTAATCATTATGGACCTGTGTCCGTGTTGCCGGCTTTCAGCAAGGTTTTTGAAAAGATTATGCTTGATCAGATGCTCAATCATTTTAATATTAATGGCATTTAACACGATCAACAGTATGGTTTCACAAAAGGACGTTGTACGACTGACGCCGGTGTCACTATTAAAACACATATTTACCGCGTGGGAAGAGGCACAAGATGCCATAGGAATCTTTTGTGAACACTGCAAGGCAATTGATTGCGTAAATCATGTCACGCTACTTTTGAAACTTGAGCATTACGGTCTACGTAGACCTGCGCTTAGTTTAGTAAAATCTTATTTTTATATAATAGACCGCAGCAAGTCCAAATAAATGGGATGAATTCACATGGTTTAAATGTAGAAATGGGGGTCCCACAAGGCTCAATTTTAGGTCCTTTCCTCTTTTTAGTGTATATTAATGATCTTCCGCATTTGTTGAAAAACCAACCACAAATGGTGTTATTTGCTGATGACACTTCCTTAATATTTAAGATAGATAGACGGGCCCAGAATCTTGACCATGTAAATATCGCCTTACAGCAGGTCCAAAATTTGTTTAGGTACGGCTAATAATTAAGTATTAAATGAAAAAAAAAACTAAGTGCATCAGATTTACTTTACCAAATGTCAAAAGTAGGTAGTGCCTGTGACATAGTAGTGAAAAAAGAGAAGCTGGAATTCGTTAATAAAACTGTTTTCCTGGGGATCACGCTCGACTCAAGGCTTCAATGGGGTCCTCATTTAACATCTCTCGCAGGACGGCTAAGTTCGGCAGCATATGCTGTCAGAAATATTCTGTAATTTACTGATGTGGATACCGCGAGACTGGTCTACTTTAGTTACTTTCATAGTATAATGTCACTGTATTTTACTGTGGGGACGAGCTGCAGACATCGAGTCTATTTTCATTCTGCAGAATGAGAGCTATCAGAGCCATTTACAATCTGCGTATGCGCGATTCTCTAAGGGAACTGTTTAAGGAAATTAACATAATGACGGACGGACGGAATACCTTGTCAATACATCTATAAAAATATCATGTACGCTAGAAAAAGTCTGCATGTTTTTAGTAAAAGAGGTGAAAGACATAATTATAACACTAGGAATTCACTAGTTCAACCAAGTTTCCGGCTGGCTAAAGTAGATACATCTTTCATGGGGTACTGTTTAAAATGGGTACACTACATAAATACGAAAAACTTTATTCCGAAAGTCAAAAAATTTCAAAATACCAATTTTCATAATTCCGAATGGTTCAAAATTCCTAATATAACAACTCCGATTTATCATTCATCCTATTTTTATAATACTAAAATTTCAAAATTCCGAACGTTTATAATTACTATTCTCAAAATACCGAGTTTCAAAAGATCGAATAACAAAAAATCCGACATAATGAAAATTCGAAACATCAAAAATACGAATTCCGATTATTAAAATTCCGATTATCTTTATCGTTATCGTGCAATCGTTTATCGTGTAAGCACAAGCAAGCATGCAGCATGCAAGCAAGCATGCATCATGCAAGCGAGCATGCAACATGCAAGCGAGCATGCAACATGCAACATGCAGCAGGCATGGTTTCTGTCACGGCTCCGGCGTCGCGGGGCTACGGCGGTACCACGCGAGCTTATCGTCGCAGATGGTATTCACGCTCACCACCGCAGCTTCGGCTTACTGGCCGGCTTCGCCGGCCAGCCTCAGCCGCGGCGGCGGGCGTTAAAACCACCTGCTCCTCAGCTCGATGGCCGCCTCGCCCCTCCGCGCCTACGCGAATTTAAATTACACTCTAGGGGTAGGGCAGACAAGACTACGTGGAGTCGGTTTCGCAGCAATTCGTTTCTGTCATTAACTTTTGTAGCACAACATATTGACTTTTTAAGATTATTTTTGTTATTGTCTTTCTATTTATACCTATATATTTTTGTTGAAATAAATTGCATGGAAAAATACACCGAATAAACAATATTTGTTTAAAAGTAATTCTACTGTTTGATGAGATTGTTAAACAAAAAAATGTTATTAAAAATTCTTTGATTTTGTCATTGTGTTTCTGTGAAATATGTTTCATTCAAGTAAATAGTCTTTGAAACAATAATAGTCGAAATAAAAATACAAGAACCAAATATTATATGAAACATTTTCTGGGAAACGAAATTCTATGAAATTTCTGTCTGCGAAACAACGGGACACCATTTTGAATATATATGCGTAGCTGAATTGAATCAGAATGCAAATTTTAACAGTTTATTCGAAGTATTGAAATTCGGAATTTCGTTTTTCGGACCGAAAACCCATCGAGCATATTTTGATTCTTCGAACATATGAAAATCAGAAAACAAACAAATCGGATTTACGACATTCGGTAAAATAACTTTTGTGATTTTAAATAATAGAGATTATAATTTTTATGTATTATGAAATTCGGACTTTTGAATATCGGAATATCGAAATTCGGAATAAAATATTTCGGAATATTTCAGTGTTCCCGTTTAAAATGTTACAATAAATAAAGTAGTTACCTCCCCACATTGTTCAACTAAATAAGCCAAATTTAAGTCATACATAAAACGCACACTATGCAGCCGAGCATATTATACATTGGGTGAGTTCATCACTGATAAAAATGATTGGCTGGATGCTGTTCCTGCTCCACAGCTATAATAAGGGTTCATAGATTAATTGATTAGCATTTGTAACTATTCCTGAAGCTGCTAAAGATGTAGATCTACATTATCTTTGCATTGTATGAACTCAATGTGTTAGTATTATATATTTTTTTATAACACATACATGTGAGCACTAGGTTCTTTAAAACTACCATTTACGGGGTATGTCTTTCATTGACTTGTCCCCTGTGCCCTGGTGCCCTGGCGGTTGGGAGTATGTCGAATCATGCTCACTTGAATGTCCCACTGACCGTGGCGCAGCATGTGTTGGATCATTTGGTTCCCTTCAAAGTGATTGAGCTAAATGATACCGATCCGTACGTCATGTTCGTGAATGGGCGCCGTTAGTTGGGATTGGTCATCTCGTAGCTGCCTCGGTTATTCTAAATTTATGATGAGTTGTTTAATATGATTATATTTTCATCTACACCTCTTTTAGCGTACACGACTTGTTACATTGTTCTCACATTGTACCCCTAGATTCAATATGAATGATGTAACCGAAATTTGTAACATAACTTTTATTGGTTTTAAAATAGTGTTCATGGAGTTTCTTTTCCTGTTCTTCTCCATAGAAACCTACTGTTTGGAACGAGCAACTAGCTTCAACTTTCTGACTGACTGACTCTGACAATTCAAAAGTACCTGTAAATGGTTTTGAGTTTGAGTTTGAGTCTCATAAGAGAAGACTCGTCGATTTGTGTAAACCTATGCTTCCAATCTTCGCATATAATGGTTCTCAAACACGGTCTTTGAAAGATCCGCAGGCACCCACGCTTGCGGTTTGCCAAAGAGCTATTAAAAACACTATATTATTGTGTGAAGAATGATATAAAAGAAAAGGTAGTCTGTGATAGCATGACGGTGGATAGGGTGAAATGGAAGAAGAAATCGCGCCAACCCCCAGTAAAATCGGACAAAGGCCGGAAGTCGTTGATTCACTAATTTTTAACCGACTTCAAAAAGAAGGACGTTATCAATTCGGATGTTTACCTATTTTTATTTTATGTATGTTCGGGCATAACTCCGTCCTATAAAGACTTATCCGAATGTTTTTTTTATCCGAAATGGTCTCGTATTAATTTTATCTAAATTGATTCAGGGCTTTTTGAAAAATCAACAAAATCCCAAAAAAAATACATACTTAGATGATGTTTACTTCAATCTTTGGAGGACTTTTACAATCTCTGTCTTACCTGTGTCGCCGTTTCGGATTTGGATGTTAAGGCGATACTCATCATCTGCCTAGCCTTTCCCAACTACTTATATTGGGCGGCTTCCAGTCTAACCGGATGCAGCTGAATACCAGGGTTTTACATGAACCGACTGCTTATCTGACCTCTTCAATCCAGTTGCTGGGTTAAACGATACCCCTTGATAAGACTGGTTGTCAGACTTTCTGGCTTCTGACTTAAGGACTGCCAAAGATTTACAAATAACAGCCGGGACCAACGGCTTTACGTGCTTTACGAGGCACGGAGGGAACTCGGTATGTAAGGGATGGTCACCCATCCACAGACCGACCGCAGCTAGTGTAGCTTAACCTCTGACCGATCGATTTGTACAGCTTTACTTAGCCACGAGCTCCTCCTCTTTTTAAAAAAAAAAAGACAACCGCCTTCAAAAACTAAAAAGTGAAAAATAACTTTAGCACAGAACACACATTAGTTTACTACTACTTTACTACTTTAGTTTCGCAAGTCGGTGGCGGTGGCTTTGTTCTGTTTATTGTTTTGCATTGCCACCGACTTCCGAAAGTACCTAAAGTAGGGTTTTGTGCTAAACTTATTTATATTTAAAAAAGGTTTTTCGAGTTCCACTTCCATAAAGCGAAATTGCGGGTAGAAGCTAGTGTTACACTTTGTCAGTTGCTGACTCCACCTTCTCTAATTGCCCTTGGTCACTAGCACAGCTCTTTAAACCAAGGTAGTTGGATGGTCAAACGAAATTTGGTCGTAAACCACCATCTACTCGGTTGTAAACCAGCAACCTGTCGAGACGGGATTGACGACCGTGTAACAGTCGCTTTAACATTTCTGGCACAACCGCAGGAAAATCACACAAGAAACCACCATGGCGTCACATGAAAAATCTCTTACATTGGAAACTATGAACCCCCACATTAAAACATTGGAATATGCCGTACGTGGACCTATCGCCAGGCGCGCGCTAGACATCCAAAAAGAGCTTGAAAAGGTAGGTACCTTCTTATTTACTAAGTATATGGCTTAGGTTTAACGAACCTCCAGATATAGTAAATTACCTCGAAAAATAGTAAATGATCACCAATATTTAACCAAAGTATTGTAGAAATGTATGAGTTTGACTGTCAAAAGCGATTTGGTTCTGTAGGGGGTCGTAGGGGGTCACAGTTCTAACCTAACCTAACCGTGCCGTATCCGCCCCAGGGGGGACTGGTCCTAAGATTTGGTGATCATTTACTATTTTTGGTGGTCATTTGGTGACTAATGGGCCTACCACACGCGCAAGCCCGGCCTGCGCGTACTTGCCTGTGCGTGTGGTTGGGCGTACAGTGTTCAAGCCTCAGTCTAGACTCTAGGTCGAGGCTCGCGCGAGCTTGTTGAAAATAATCCATACTATATTTTGCTATAATGTATTTTTGGGAGCTTGTAATTAGCAATTTAGTTATATTTTATTACTAGCAACCCGGCCAGCCTTCGCATGGGCCTATAGCCTTCCTCGATAAATGAACTATCCAACACAAAAAGATTTTTTCAATTCGAACCAGTAGATCCTGAGATTAACGCGCGTTCAACCAAACAAACAAACGCTTCAGCTTTATAATATTAGTATAGATTATTATAATGTTATTAGTCTGTAAGCTTTCCTAAAATAAAATAAATAAATAAATATTATAAATGTGAAAGTAATTCGAGAAGAGCTCCTGGACGGACTTGGGGGAGGCCTTTGCCCAGCAGTGGGACAGTACAGGCTAAACAAAAAAAAATGTGAAAGTAACTCTGTCTCTTAGCTCTGTCTGTTACGCTTTCACGATGAAACGGCTGAACCGATTTTGATGAAATTTGGTATGAAAATAGCACCCTGGGGAAGGACATAGGGTCGTACTTTTTAATTCGCGACTTCGCCTGCATCCGCGATAACCGACATTCACGCGGACGAAGTCGGGGCAAAAGCTAGTATAAAATCATGAAAATCGTTTTGAACATCTCGTAGATTTATATTTGTATGACTTTTGTCCATTAAAAAGCCATTTTTTTTCACTTTGATTGCTTACGTTTTAACTTTTGCATTGTCTTTTAACTTGAAAAATAATAGCATAAGAAATGTTTCTTGCTGCGCGTGTGGTAAGCGCTTCTTCAAATTAGTCGCGCGCCAGTAGCGCGACAGCAGCGCGATAGCAGCGCTGCTTTGTAAATCCATATAAATATAGTCGCGCGACTGCAGTGCGACTACTACGCTATAAGTCGCGCTGCAGTCGCGCGACATTATTTGAAGGCGCCCTAAGATTTGGTGATCATTTACTATTTTTGGTGGTCATTTGGTGACTAAGATTTGGTGATCATTTACCATTTTTGGTGGTCATTATATTTATTCCCTTACTATATTGAACATGTTAAGTATGACCTAAAGGTTCGATTCTTGTTTCGTTTCCGTGTTTTGTTTTTTCCGCACTTATGAATTCGGCTATCAGGCGCAAGGTGGGGGACAACTCAACGTAGAAGGTTTCTCTGGGAGACGATATACGTCGCAGAGTTCGACTTCGGGTGCGGGCTGTACTCTGACTGTATTCTGTAATCATTGGGGGCGATGAGAATATAATGATTTGTAGAATTGGGTCGCTATTTCCATGATCTTATATATTTACTGTAGTGTGTAATTCCCTCATTGTCTTTTAAACTATTGCTCCAGGCTCTTGTTTTTGTGACTCCATGTTTCAGAACCCTTAGACATAGAGTTTTTTTCTAGAGCTGTTTTAACTAGGTGTCTATCTATATTTCTCAAATGTTTAGTGATACTTCTTTAACTTTTGTTTTTATTCCTGTCCTTAATCCTTCCTTTATTCGTTCTTCAATTCAATCTATACTAGTTATGGGCTGTTTGTGTGTTAGGTGCATTTTCATGTATAGTTTTTTTTTTAATGTTTTTACTGCTTTTGAATATTGCGGTAACTAAAGCATTATAATATAACTTAAAATAGTTGAATAGGTATTTCGAAGTTAAAATAGTTCAAGTTGTCGATGAGTAACTCTTTTGAACGCCTCTTAATTTGTTTGGTGAATCATTTGGTTCTCTGGATTTTGAAATCAAATCTAAATTTTACGCAGATTGTTCTATGATTGGAATTGGATTTAATTCTTTTATAATACCTATTGATAGATATATAAAAAGTCCCAAGTTAGTAACATGGGCTGTTCCGAAAATATTGTTAATGAAATAAAGTTAGAATATGAAAGAAGTTTATGGTACTTATAGTTTTTTTTTTTGCATTTTTTTTTTCAATTTATTCCCCGCCAACCCAAACGCAGCGAGATGAACCAGCTTTCGAAACATTTAAAAAATGTATCTTGCACTCGCTAAATCTAGGCTGTACGTAGGATTGGGTACCATTTGAAGTAGGTACTCCCTAAGTATTCTAATAATCCATGGTTTTAGCAGCTGTGTGAGCGGGCGCGTCTATCTTGGTGAAAACGAATATCACGGACACACTACTTGGTCGCTCGCTATTCAAAATTATTTAAAAAAAACTGGCCTAGTGCGATTTGGACTCCTGCATGAAGGGTTCCGTACCATTATCTATACAACATTAGACATCGAACCAAATAACCGGCAATAAGTCACGTCACGTTTGTTGTACGGGAGCCCCCCTTCAAAATATTTATTTTATTCTGTTTTTAGTATTTGTTGTTAAAGCGGCAACAGAAATACATCATCTGTGAAAATTTCAACTAGCTACCACTCAGAGATACAGATTGGTGACATACAGCCAGACAGACAGACAGACAGACAGACAGACAGACAGACAGACGGACAGTGGAGTTTTAATAGGGTCCTGTTTTTACCCTTTGGGTACGGAACCCTGATAAACCCCTTAAAGGTGACCAATGATTTTTACCAAGGAGATTTGTATTGAAATTAGCCGTCAATTCAAAATTGTTTCAAAATAGTTTTTCTTTTTTCTTGAAACTATGCATTTTGAATTGACGGCTAATTTCAATACAAATCTCCTTGGTAAAAGTCATTGGCCACTGGGGTTATTAATTCTGTGCCTAACTATTTTCGACCAAAGTACAGAGACAGAAACTTACAGCGGGCGCCACGATAAAGACACTCGACAGCTCTCTTCTTAAGAACTGAACTATTCCTCATTCCATGCTTTATCATTCTTGTTGTTTGTCGCTAGGGAGTCGAGAAGCCTTTCAAGAGGGTCATCAATGCAAACATCGGAGATGCACACGCCATGGGGCAGCAACCTATCACCTTCATCAGACAGGTACGAATATGTTAACCAACTGCTTTCTCTTTGTAATTACACTATGTTGCCGGCCAGTGGTTATGTAGGTACTGTTTGTCGTGAGTAAAAAGAAAGAAGAAGAAGAAGAATAATTAATAAGTAGATCTCTGTTTGAGACGCCTGAATCAGTCTGTTGTCAAATGTCATGATATCTTGTATGATTGGCTTTGTATTGTCATTTGCTAATCAGAAGATAGGTAATGTTTCAAACTTTTCAAAATAATGTTTTTGTAGTTGTTTCATTTCTGAAAAGTCTCATTTTGTCCTTTACGACTTTAACAGAGGTATCGATATAGCTACTAGCTGGTGTTGTATAGGCCTGTGACTAATAAACGAGATAGTATCTGCAAAGCTGCTAAGAAGATGTAGATCTACATTATCTTTGCATTGTATAAACGCGATGTGTTAGTATTATATAATTTTTCGGGTTAAAATCTAGAACACGGAAACGCGAATTTGGGGGTGTGCGGGGGAGAGGGAGGGGGGGGAACCCATTTTTCGTAGCACATATAGTTCGCATCAAATAACTTTGCCGCTCTGAAGTAGGCAACAAATCACCGCGCAGTAGTTAATCTTAGGAATAAAACAGCAGCGCGCATGCGCGGTTAGCGAAGCAAGGGTTGGGTTGGGGGGGGTTTTTCCGTCTCAGTCGCCCTCATACGTCCGATGCTTACATGTGTTTCTCTCGCACATTACGGTAGACTGTCGATGCCAAAAGTGTGACGCGTTTTTAGTTTGTTGTTTATTGTTATTGTTGCGTTTCCTTTGTTATTGTTACTATTGACGTTGTACTTTAAGTTTTGTGAAAGAAATGCCGAAACGGAGCACAGTTTTACGCCGTCAGGCGAGAAAATTAATTCATAATATGGTGAATTATACGCAAAAAAATTTTTTTTTTCTTCCTTCTTCTTTTTTTAGGTACATCAAAATGAAATAAGAGTACCTATTTTAATTTTAGATAACATATTTAATCTTACGTATACACTTAAAATATTTTTTCGTAAGCGAAATCTTTTTTACGCGATAGTACCTGCGCGGTCGTTCGGAAAGCCTAACTTCAGAGCGGCAAAGTTATTTGACGCGAACTGTACATGTGAGTACTGTTCTTTAAAGCTACCATACCATTTACGAGGTATGCCTATCATTGAATAGGAGTGTGGAGTGCCAATCATGGAGTTGGGAGAGTCATGCTCACTTGAATGTCTCGCTGACGGTGGCGCATGTGTTGTATCATTCGGTTCCCTTCAAAATGGTTGAGCTAAATGGTGCCGATCCATTCGTCATGTTCGTGAACAGACGCCGTCATTTGAGACTGGTCATCTCTTAGCTGCCTCGGTTATTTTAAATTTTGGTTTGAATTTTTTCTATATTTTTTCTATATTTTTCTCTAGACCTCTTTTAACATGCAATACTTGTTACATTGTTCTCACATTGTACCCCTAGATTCAACACGAATGATGTAACCTAAATTTGTAAAATATTATTGATTTTAAAAGAGTGATCATGGAGTTACTTGCTCGTTCTTCTCCATAGAAACCTACTGTTCGGAACGAGCAACTAGCTTCAACTTTCTGACTGACTGACTCTGACAATTCAAAAGTACACCTGTAAATGGTTTAATTGAAATACCTAAATGGTTTTGAGTTTGAGTTATGGTTTTGAGTTTGAGTTATTGATTATGTGTTTTTTGCGCAGGTTTTGGCCTGCATTGTCCAACCTGATCTGATTGGAGGAGAATGCGTTTGCCCACCTAAAATGCCTGAATCGTCAAGTATTCCTCCCGACGTAAAGGAAAGGGCCCGTGCGATATTGGAAGGTTGTAGGTAAGTAAGTGAGTTTACATTGATTGATGTGATTTACTCATAAATTCATGAACTTTAATCTTATTTGAAGAAAACTAGGGTTGCTACAAACATGCACTAATAATTTCTTTGTTAAAGTTCAAATTAGAATGTAGAAATTCTTTTTTTTTTATTTCCATATTAAGTAGGCACCTACATAAAAATACAAACAAATAATTGCACTTAATATAAATTACTTGTAAGTAGGTAATGGTTGACTAACATTTTGGTTAATGGATTCATTGTGATCCGGTTTAGGCTACGTTAGTGTAAATGTGCGAGGATCTGTAGCGAGGGATATGTGTAAAATTAGCCAATTACAGCGCTCCCTTAGTACAAGATATGAGAATGGAGCGGTATCATTGGTCATTATCAAACACATCCCTCACAAAGTCGCAACACATCCTCGCAGGTCATTTCTGGTGGAAGCGCCTAAGGTTTTTTGGCACTCTGTCATTAATCATTGTATGTACCTACCTTAAGGGCGCTTTCAATTTAGACGGTTGGTGCCAGACTGCTGCAGTCCGGTTATCGTACTGCGTACGGGCGATTATGATTTTTCATACAAAAGGACTCTACGCAAGATCGTGCGGGAGTAGTACGACGCACGTCCGTTGGCGGGACGGCAACAATGCATATACCTACGTGCCTCAGTCGTTGTTCACTAGTGCGGTGAACGCATCGTGTTCCTTCGTAACGTGGACGTTTTTATGCGTACCTACCTAGTTATGGACGATTTAAATACAGAAGATTTTATAAATGAAATAGAGTTGCAGCCCGCTGTTTGGAATTCTAAAAGTGACAAAGTATTCTAATCGCTTGAAGAAAAAAAAGCTTGGGATGTCATTTGTGAAAAATTTACATTTACACATTAACATTTATTTACACATTTACATTTTTTTTTCACATTCTCTAGACAATCTAAAATAGTTAAAAAAATCAGCTGACTTTTCTTTCCATCTTGGGTAAAGTGTATAAAAATCACCGGCTTTATATGTTAAACAAAACATTGGCGACGATCTAGTACGGCGTCGTCGTTTATATTTCTTTCGTAGCAAGAGAACTAACAACAACGCTTCCTGGTCAGAATCCATGGCACCGACTGAAGTTGGGTTAGATGGAAATCACGGACGAATCAATCGATCGGACTGCAGCCGCATACCTCTTCAAATAAGACGATTCGCGTCGTACTGCTGCCGTCCGGCAGTAGTACTGCTCACGGTCGTGACAACCGTCCGGCGGCAGTCCGACATCAAACGTCTAATTTGAAAGCGCCCTAATAATGATTATCTAGGTACAGTCACGGGCATAAATATGTTACATACAGATAGCAAAATTCAAAAGCAATTTTCTCGTGAAATAACTATTTCAACTTATAGATAAAACCTATTTTATAGTAGTTTGGGATCGAAGATACCCTATTCGTAACCCTATTCGTACACCTATAAAAATGGAAACACACAGTTAGTAAATAAATCACCTTGATTATTTATTAAATCCAAATAAATCTTTTTTTAAATTGCCATTTCGTGAGCATGGTAAATAAATTCATGGATGCCGAGATGGGACTAAACCGCTCTCTGGCTCCCGCATCCGGTGGAAGTGGGCAGCTCATGAGATACCAAATTCCAATTCAACAAAATTATAGATAAACCTACTTAGTTTCATGTAGCCTACCAATCGATGATTTATTGTAAGTCCAGATCACCACACGATGTTTTTCTTTTATTGATGTCAGTGATGTCCAAGATAAACTTGGAAACTATATACGGAACTGGGCAAGTACCAGTATAAGTTTTGCTTCAAAAGTTATATTGGTACTTGCCCAGTTCCGGACTTACAACCTAACCGAGCCGTCACGACATGAAAAACTCAGCAAAAAAAAAACGATTTTAGACCTACATACCTACTCATATGCATACGCACGCGTCCGCATTTGGAGATCAAATTTAATGCGGACGCGTGCGTATGCGTAATTACCGTGTGATTCCGAGAATTACAATGTAGTGGTAATAGTTCAAATTGTTCAGTCATCAGTCAACAGTTTTGGTAGCGATACTACCCCAAGGTTCCTTTGTCAATGTGAATTCCGGGAGAAATTAGAAGTATTTAATTTTAATAAGGTGTCTTTGTTCGAATATATTCTAAGTAACTACACCTGTTTACATTAACCTAGCATAACGTTGCAGAGGGAAATCAGTAGGCGCATACACGATGTCGCACGGCATCGAGCTGATCCGACGCCACGTCGCCGAGTACATCGAGCGGCGCGACGGACACGCGGCCACGTGGCAGAACATCTGCCTCGTCGGGGGAGCCTCCAACGGCATCAAGAACTGCCTGCAGCTGCTCTGCAACCAGGTTGATGGGAAGGACACAGGTTCGTATGTGCATGAAGTATAAATAAATTTGTTAGGCTCTCTGGTTCTGATCCTCGACTTTAATGCTAAACTTAGCTCAATATTCACACTCTAAGACGAATTATGGACGAGGTTTAAATTTCGAATTCCATGCGAATGTTTTAACATGAACTGGTTGGTTTTCGCTGCACTTTGGTGTTAATATGTCAGCTTGCATGATAGTATTCAGATTCAGCCCATAGATATAAGAAACAGATTCAACCCTATAGTGTTTCGGTTCAACTCGAAAAACTATATTTACTTTTCATAGGCATGAAATCATTAATCGCACGATATGTCTACATTTTATAATATTTGTTGTATGGATTCTTGGAATCTTATAAGTAATATATAATGTACCCACAGTTATATGTGCTGGTTTTGTCTGTGTTATAATTGTATTCCTGTATCATCTTCATTTCATAATTATCATTCATTGTTTAATATTTGTTTGTTATTTGTAACTTGGAATCTTATGAATAGAATGTGTTTATGTACTTACGCTTTTTTATGCGGTTCCTGTCGTCATCCTTTGTAATTTATTCCTGTATAATTGGATCAAATTAATATTTACAAACCTGAAAAATAAATAATGTTTTGCTTTGACATGTCTGTCAGTGACAGTCGTCAAATTGACGACCGGCCAACATTTCTTCTAAAATAAGTTTTCGGCTACTAACGTAAAACCTCTATGTTGTATATCTTGTAAGCTTGTTTGTCTGTGTTAGATAGTAAACGGCTGAACACCCGCTGTATTATCGTGTGTTCCTTTAGATCTGATTCGCACTAATATTATAATAAAAATTAGGTACTAAAATAAATGGCATTCAACAATTATTGAGCCTGGCCGTTGCTATATAAAAAACGATTTGACCGTTCTAGAAAGAAGATTCATAATTGGATTTTTTATGAATTTTGGAAGAGCGGTCAGAAAAGGAACCTGTCAAATGAGTCAGTCTGGATTTCGGAGCCGTTTGATAAACACGCGGATTGCTCATACGCATACGTTGCTGGAGTCTAGTTCTTGGAGCCGTTAGTTGAACACGCTGATTGTTCATACGCTTACGTTGCTGCAGTCTAGTTCTTGGAGCCGTTTAATGAACACGCTGATTGTTCATACGCTTACGTTGCTGGAGTCTACTTACTGAAGTCTACCAGTCTGCAACCGAGAGTCGGTTTACTAGGATAAGTCGAGCTGTCGCGTGCCTCTTGCTGCCCAGGGCTGGTCCTACTGACCGCCTGGGGGGGCCTCCGTCCCCGAGCTGATCGCGTCAGACTTCTCTTCGGCTGATCCTGTACGCCGGCCAGGCTGGGGATCATAATCCTCCTGGATACTGCCTTACCTTAGTGCGTTTAGGTCAGTGTTAACTTTTATACTTACAATTGTTTTTGATACTCATCACATTTTAACTTTCGTGTGAGAGCTATTAAATTCAATACGTACAATTCTGCATAGCCTTTTATTTCTCTTAAACTATCAGAATTGTTACAACCCTTACTGCGCCTGCATTGTATCGCGTCGAGTTTTAGACACGCGATGTAACAGGTCAGGTGTTTGATAAAACACACTGCAATGCACCTGCATTCATTAAACATTCAACTACGTCATTACTGTAAATAAATAACAAGGTTGGTTTACTACTACCGTGCACTAGTACAAACTTACAACCTAGATGATACGCACTGATGAACCTATAACTTCAATTGAATATAATGACAGCTGCGATTGCTATGAATATGAGTTTATTATCATTGCTGTGATGCATCATACGATCGCTGAATCGTAACGGTTATCGGTTTTAATCGTGCCATGCACGAACGATAAGTAAGTAGCTGTTCAGCTATAATTAAGTATTGAATTTGTATAGTTGTCATTTTTATCTTACTTTTAAAATGGAGATGGAGGGACCTGATGGCCATAAAAGCCTGGTCCGGTAAATTTGGTGTGGCAGTAAACCCGAATAAATGTCAGGCCATCATCGTTGGGAGTTCTCACAGTCTGAGCAAGCTGGATAGTGCAACCTTGCCACCAGTTCTTTTTGACGGTACGGTCGTTCCGTTTAGCACTAATGTATAAAATCTTGGCTTGCACATCGACATCACTATGAAGTGGCATACTCAAGTCGCTCGTGTCAGCCAGAAGGTTACTGGTTCGTTGCGAGCTCTGTACCGTTTGAGAAACTTTTTACCCTCAAATACGAAAACAATGCTTGTACAGTCCTTAATTTTTCCTATCATCGATTATGGTGATGTGTGCTACTTTGACCTGAATGCAGATCTCCTCGACAAACTTGACCATCTTCTAAATAACTGTATTCGATTCGTTTTCAATCTGCGTAAATATGATCATGTCTCCGAACACCGGTCTCTTCTTAAGTGGTTGCCCATACGTCAGCGTAGGGAGCAAAGGGCGCTAACCACCTTGTTTTCTTTACTTGTTTCTCCCACTTCCCTTAATAACCTTGCTCCCCACTTTCAGTACATATGTGCCAACCATAATAGGAGTCTACGATCATCGCAAAACTGTGTTTTTCATTGTCCCTCTCACCGCACTGACTTCATTCACCGGTCATTCTTTGTGCAATCCATTTCTCTGTGGAATGCGCTTCCCCAGGAAATCAGGATGGCAACCAATCGCGTAGCGTTCAAAATTAAAGTTCGAGAGTACATTCACAAGAAGTTGGCAGTTTCATCACAACGGTAATGTTTTCTCCGTTGTTTGTCTTTTTATTTTTGTATATCCGTGTAAATATCTATTTACAGTAGTATAATGTAGTCTGATGTTATATTTATATATATATTTATAGTATTTTTTTTATATCCTTGTAGTTTAGCTTAGTCTTAATTTAATTATTTTTTCTGTTACACCTACCACTGCTTGTCTCTGCATCACCCAAAGGTTGACTGGTAGAAAATGCCTATGGCATTAAGTCCGCCCCTGTACATTGTGCTTGAAGTGTTAATAAATAAATTATGTAAACTACCAAAAACCGGAAGTTCTAGTTTTTAACTTTTTCGGTCAAGATAAATTCATACAAGTATTCTAAAAGTACACATCGCAAAACCGTTGACTTCATTTAATGCCCACCGAATTATATAACATTGATCTTTTTGATTGTTGGGAAACTTTTGGTATGAACACGGTCATTTGCAGCACAGGGCTCTCCAAATGGCCATGTTCGAATAATGCGAGGCATGGTTAGTCAAAACTTAAAAAAAGTCCGACGACTGGGCAGTTGATAGAGGTCAACTAATTTGAGCCAGTTGACTAGTTGGTCTGTAGTGCACAAGGACTGATAACCGGCCGTCGAAAAGGTGTGAGTTCACGTCACGCCCGTTCGTATGCAAAACTTTTTGTGAGTCTTTCTTGAAAGATTTTAAACTTGTCACACAAAGTGTGAGCTCACTGAAATCTTGTCACACTTCAACTCCACCCACGGGCGAAGAAGACCGCACGTAACAGCACCTCAAGAGCGACAAGAAATCGCAAATAAGAGCAACGAGCAACAGCCAATAGGAGCACAAAAAGTCACACAAATTAAAAATCAGAACGCGGTGCGACACGCTTCTGAATACAGGAGTTAACTGATTGAGGATTGACTGACTAAAGATTAAGAGCGACAACGCATTTGCAGCTGACCGCAATGCGGCCAGCCGCATACGGCACGCCGCATATCAATTTGTAAGTGAAACCGCATGATAAATGATAACTGCATGCCGTTGCGGCGCTGAGGCGCATTGCAGCCAGCCACAAGTGCGTGGTTGCTCTTACAGACTATGACCTATTCACAACAGGTGTGATGATCCCGATCCCGCAGTACCCGCTGTACTCCGCCACCCTAGCGGAGTACGGGCTGGGCCAGGTGGGCTACTACCTGGACGAGGACAAGAACTGGGCGCTCGACCTCGCCGAGCTGGAGCGAGCCTTCACCCAGGGGAGCGAGACCCACGCCGTGCGCGCGCTCGTCGTCATCAACCCCGGCAACCCCACGGGGCAGGTCAGCATACACTCGGCACGGGCTGCAGACACTATTGCGCATTCAATTATATTTTATACAGCTAAAGATCACACAAATTAATTTAGTCGACTCATTTTCATCATCGAACAGCCAGTCCTATGGAACTGGTCAAACTAGATTTAAAAACCATTCCAAAATCAATCTTAA
This sequence comes from Charanyca ferruginea, assembly GCA_947361185.1. Classification (NCBI taxonomy): domain Eukaryota; kingdom Metazoa; phylum Arthropoda; class Insecta; order Lepidoptera; family Noctuidae; genus Charanyca; species Charanyca ferruginea. Next base: position 496,553 of record OX376071.1, on the reverse strand, counting down.
TTAGTTGCTAAAATAAGCAACTATGGTACGGAACTAGCACTGTGACTAAGTAGCATATAAGAGTATTGATAACGAGTCAGTTCATACAGAATCGTGTCGTGTCCGTCAGGTGCTGAAGCGACGTAACATCGAGGGCATCATCAAGTTCGCGCACAAGCACAGCCTGTTCGTGTTCGCGGACGAGGTGTATCAGGACAACGTGTACGACAAGGACAGCGAGTTCTCCTCCTTCAAAAAGGTAAGCTTGCTTTACCCCAGTCACAACACTCCCAATATAAGGAACAAGTCCCGCGAAGTAGATATATATAATGACTGTAAGGTGAAGTTTAAGTCAAGAATCATGGCATTCCTACACAATAATGAAATGTAATTAATAAATTATTTGTTGTGTTTTCTCTGTCTAGTATTTTATTTTATTTTTTGTTTTCTCTATTAAGTATTTTAAATTAACTGTAATCCTAAACTTAAGTTAGCAACTAAGCGGAAATCTGGCGTCTCTTAGGTCAATGTAGTGTTTGCCTATAATTGGCATATTATTAGAATGTAACTCTAGAATGTATTTTGTGTTTGTGTATATATGTGCTGTGGGCGAACCTTTATGTAAATAAATAATTTATATGAACCTATCAGTATTATGCAAAATGTAAAGAATCGTGGAACGGTGAGCAATTTGTGGCTTATGCGGTGCTGACAAACTGTGAACATGGACATACGTTAACTTTACTCAAACCATCAGGCACGGAAGACATTGATTAGGTACTTATTTCAAATCATTTATTTCAATTAAACCACCAAGCTTGATGTCCGTTACAAAAAGTTGGTAGGTCTCTATTAAATTTAATCTCTATGACCGTAGAGAAAGAATAATGACCCTCCCAGACCGATTATTATGTATGGCAAGTCGATCCCTTGGGAAAAAGCGAGTCAAATACTGGGTGTGATCCTAAAGTATCACTTTACTTTCGGAGAGCACAAGAGGACGTTGCGCTCGCGCGTCTACTTTACTCCCGGTAGGTTCCACTTTGCACAATTGCACTCAAGTGCAAATTGCGCATTTATCTCACGTACGTTCGTCTGTCCATGACCTATGTATGCCTGTATCGTATTCACACGATCAAAGTCACTCCGTCTCCATAAGATGCAAATCCTCCAAAACAGATTCTTGGGAAGAATTACAGGAGCCCCGTTCTATGTTCGCAATGAGAACCTCGTATCTCGATCTCAAAGCCCCACCATTGAGCAGTTCATGAAAAACACTTCCAAGCGCTTCTTTGACTCTGCTGAAAAGCATTCCAACCCTTTGATCGTATCGGTCGCCCGATACACTCCCTTCTGTATCAGTAAACGAAATGAGCCTCCTCATGATAGGAGCCTCCCCGAGCGATGTACTTTCCGACTTTTGTTACGTCCGGCGCACCCTGGGTAATTGACTTCTGTCGATAATCCTTTCTCCACGATGGCAAAAATACCAGCTCTAATCGGCCCTTCTCCGGGCCAAACAGTCCTCTGACAAAATCAGTAAGAGACATACCCTGGCCGACCCCTATGAAGCGATAACTCTCCTCCAGGAGATTAGTAGGGCTACTAGCATGTTTTTTTTTATTGTAAAATAGGCTTGCGTTTGACCGCAATTCACCTGATCTTAAGTGATGATGCGGCCTAAGTTGGAACACGCTTGCCTAGGATGAACCGGTTCACTCGTGCCTTGAAGATACCCAGAATATACTTATCAGGGAACAGAGAGGCGGGCAGCGAATTCCACAGTCTGGCAGTTCGCACAATAAATGTGGAATCAAAGCGCTTGGTTTGAGACCGTGGAACTTCAACCATATAGCGGTGACGCTTCGCCGTATCTCTGCTCGTCCGATGATGGAATGGGGATGGGGGAATTAAATCGTGCAATTCCAAAGCACACTCTCCGCGATAAAAGACCGATAGGCTAGCAACGGTGCGGCGATGTTCAAGGCTCTGGAGCTTAGCCCTAACCAGGGAGTCGTTCTTAATGAGCCTCTTGGCACGTCTATCAATCTTCCAAAGCCTTCTGTTTGTATTTTGCTGATCCATTCCAAAGGTGCGAACAGGACTCCATGCACGATCGAATTTGTGCTTGGTATAAGTTGAGCAGCTGTTCCGACGTGAAGTACTTTCGCACCTTTGAGAGGACTATCAATTTTGGCAGCTAGTTTGGCCTTGGATTCAATGAATGATCCAAAGTTAAGATTCAACGTCAAAGTAACGCCATGAAGCGCAAGCTGGTCAGTGATCGGAACGGATACATGTCGGAAAGTAGGGGCCAGATGAAACGGCCTCTTCTTGGCAGAGAATAGACATGCCTGGGTCTTAGCTGCATTGAACCTGACCAGATTGGCATCACCCCAATCGGAGACTGCCTTGAAGGACAAGTTCAAGCGCTCGACCATGGACTCTCTGGAAGACTGGATTTCAGCCGCACTGGCACGTGCGCTGGATGTATAACTCTCTACAACCGTGCTGTCATCTGCGTACCCAAAGGTACCGGGTTTCAGCAGATCGTTGATATGCAGCAAAAAAAAAGGTTTGCAGAGAGTACAGAGCCCTGAGGAACCCCGGCATTTGAGCATTTATTGCCATTTGATCTGACGAGCAGCCATCGATGACTACGCGGGCAAGCCATATGCTGGAAGCTTGCTAATAAGGCCATCATGCCATACCCTATCAAAGGCTTTCGAGATGTCCAGGGAGACGGTAAGTGCTTCCCCATATTTCTCGATGGCCTCACTCCAGATGTGAGAGGCGTACGCGAGAAGATCCCCAGTGGACCGATTTCGGCGAAAGCCATATTGACAATCACTGAGGAGGTCATTAGCTTCAAGGTACGCCAGAAGCCTGGCTTCTGGCGTATAATAACAATTGAGGACACGTTCCATTGTCTTGCAGATAATGGACGTGACCGAGATGGGCCTGTAGTTGGTAGGATCGGCATGAGCACAGACCACCGTATTCTGTCCTCACCGCCCGCGACGTTTCCATACGTTTTAGCCGCCACCCGTGTTCAAGTCAGCCCGTGCCGCTGAGCTGAATTCATCCCAAAATAATTAAGATCTTATGTCACATGTACCTTTCCTGCTCTCCCCCATGCGAGTACTACCGCACAGGAGGTACACTAAGTATATAGTCGCTTAGTATATAATTTTTTTAAGACCGATCAAGCAGGCGACAACCCTCTAGGTTGACTTGCGAGATGCCATTAGGTAGTAGTAGTAACGTAGTAGTTAGGTGTCGTTTATTAGCGTCGCATTTCAATTAAACAAATAGGCGCATAAAGGATCAATGTTGACTTGACTATCTCACAGAAGCAGAACGTTGTTTAAAAGTAGATGCAAGTTCTGCTACTGGTTTCTGACTCCTCTCCATGGGCAGGTGATGACGGAGATGGGCGCTCCGTACGTAAAGGAGCTGGAGCTGGCGTCGTTCATGTCCATCAGCAAGGGCTATATGGGCGAGTGCGGGCTGCGCGGCGGCTGGATGGAGCTGGTGAACCTGGAGTACGACGTGCAGGTGCACCTGTACAAGGCTATCTCCGCCATGTTGTGCCCTAACTCGCTCGGACAGGCCGCTGTGGACTGTGTCGTGAGTATTTTTTAAACTGTGTGTGTAGGGTGTACCTAGTAGAAACTAGAGCAAATTTCCGTGCGTTCAAGCGTTTCTGCCTACCTGTTATTTGGAATCAAATATTATATAACAGCTCACGTTTTAGAACCCCTTAAATAATTAATAATGTTAATTTGTATTCCGTAGTGTTTGGCAACTGGGCCTCCCCCAGTTGTAAACGTCCCTTTGATCCTATTGGCCTAGTTCTGTTCTCTCTCCTGCTTAATTTGGAGGGAGCTGGAAAATTTGTTTTTCTTACTCCTCCACTATTATTTACTGATTCATTTCGTTGCGGGATCCAAGACAGTTGTAATGTTTCTCCGGGACTCGTCTAGTTTTATTTCCTCAACGCTTTTCTAGTGGTCGCCACTGTTGATTCCGGCTTTCAGGAGTTGCATTGGTTTGGGAATAGTGTAGCGGGCATACTGTGTGTGTGTTGGCAACCCTATTTGACCTTCTCTATTACCAGTGTTCATGATTTTTGATTACTTACAACTTAAGAGGCAATCCTCGCAATATCAACAAGCTTTTCACATTGACTAGTTTTCAACGTTTTTAATTATTAACGTTTTTAACTATTGACCTTCTGACATCATTATTGTGAATGATTCTCCTTCAACACTTCATTTTCGGTAGATACGTAACGATATTAATAACATTAATTAGCACCACGCTGTGCGCAAAGCACTGTTTTCAGTACATATTTTAACAAAATCTATTTTTGCAATTTCATCATCATAGCCTATTGCCGTCCACTGCTGAACGTAGGCCCTCCTCCCCAGAGAACATCACGTAACCCGGTTTTGGTCAGCTTACATCCATCCACTGCCAGCCACCTTCTTCAAATCATCGGTCCATCGTGCCGCAGGGCGTCCCACACTACGCTTGCCCAAACGCGGTCTGCGGGCTCTCTAAAGCGTGTCTGCTCCATCGTCTTTCTGTCTGCAGACATCTCTCTGCCGACCCACTTCCACTGCGTGCTGATTCGACGTGCAATGTCGGTAACTTTAGTTCTCTGGAGAATGACTTTATGGCGAATTCTATTCACCTCTCCATAGCACGCTGAGCAACCTTGAATTTGTGAACCAGGCCCACGGTGATTGTCCTTATGTTTCGGCTCCGTAAGTCATTATAGGTATGGGGTAGGGCGCACTGGTTAAAGACTCTGGGTTTTAAGGGAATGTGGGATCGACGATTAAAAGATATCACGTAGCTTCCCGAATGTTGCCCAGTCTAACCGTATCCTTCTCATAACCTCCTCACAGTTGTGCAGCCCAAGTTGTATAGTTTGCAAGCAAGATATAATTAAGTATTCTTGCACAACTTCGACAATAGCGCCATTTACAACTATTTTGCAATATATACTACTACTATACCTACTGCAGAAGCAGTTGATAGTAGGTTCTATATAGTAAGTTTAGGGAACTGAGGATGTGGTGAAGCTGGTATTGCTCCTGTTCAAGATAACAATTGCATTTTCTACATGTTTTCTGTTGAGGTACGGACGCTAAAAATAGGTAGGTACGTACACCGTCTTCTCATTCTTATAAAAACCACTATCAGATAGCTAAATTGATGATGTTTGTAGATACTTAGTGCACGCACACAAATTTACAAAATTGTGTTCGCAGTTACCGCCTGGTATTGAAAATAAAATTGAATATTTTTTAATATAAAACAACAATTACTGTAAGTTTTTGACAAAAAAAAAACAAATAATTTGCTCAAACAAAATGTACTTATGTTTATCGTATTTTTTTATTATTAACTAACCGGTACTGACTTCATTTACTCACAAAAATTAAGTCATAAAAACAAACCACACCACTGACATTTAAAAAAGAAAGTATGCGATTAGCCCTTCAGGAACAAAGTTAAAAACACAAACACGCTAGAAAGAGAATGAAAGAGGGAGCGCGGTGTGCGTCTGCGTGAACGCCTGCTCATAGAAAGATAAGATACACTGAGAGAAAGAGAACGACGTATGGAAGGAGTATAATGCAAAAATCTTACGTTACATTTTCTACCGAATCACAACTTTTTTTAATGTGTCAACACATTAAAAAAAGTTGTGATTCGGTTCCGCCATACTATTTCCAAACCATTTCAACTCCTGTACGCCAGAATCAACAGTGGCGACCACCAGAAAAGCACCAAAGCAATGAAGCTCGACGAGTCCCAGAGAAACGATTCAACTGTCTTGGATACCGCAACGAAATTAATCAGAAAAGAACAGCGGAGGAGTAATAATTTACAAACATATTTTCCACTTCCCTCCAAATCAAGCAGGAGACAGAAGAGAACTAGGCCAATAGGCACAAAGGGACGTTTACATCCCACCTACACTGCCACTCGGATAAAAGTTCCTCCCAGACAGACGTCACTCTGCGGTTTAAATAATCTAGAGATCTTAGCACGGTCACGTTTAGTTAGAAAGTTTTCGTCCATGGTCTCTCGAGCGGAATAGTACATTGCAGCACGTCGTTGCACTTTAAGATGGACTGGAAGCACACCTGCTAGTAACGGAAGGGCTTCAGTACTACAGTGCTATATGCTGTACATAACAACATCAAAGCTAATTAAACGTTGACTTTGAAGTAATTTACGTCGTACCGCTCTATGGTAGCTCTATCAGCCCAAACAGGTGCTCCGTAGCATATACTATCGCAGATTTTCCGCCTGCTCAGTTAAAAAAAAAATCCCTTGGCGCCTGCGAAGTCAACGGGGCGGGCTAGAGAGCGCTTCCATCTTTTGAGTGCAAGCAAAAATGAACTTAGTGGTGGTCAAACGGGTGTGTCCACGATAGTACATCCCCAATAGGTAGCCTTAAATGGTTTTTAAACATACGGGTCGAACCAAGAAGCTTATAGATAAAAGTGGAGGCAACACTCTAAATACCTAAGTGAAGCCAACTGTGGGCAGACGCTCTCTTTCTGAATGCATACATAAGATAAAGATAACACATATCACTGTCTCGTTCTTATGTATGCATTCAGAAAGAGAGCATCAGCCCACAGTTGGTTTCAAGCTTTTGTTCTAAGTGTTGGCTCCATTTATACCTATATCTTCATGGGTCGAACTGAGAACCTATTTTTTTTTTACGATTCATGTCATAACTGTTGCAAGCCGCAGTAGGCGCCGTTAAGCCGCTTTTACTCAAATCGAAAGATTTTTGACACAATATGTTGAACCAGCCGCTGCCCATGCTCCTACTCTTATGACAAACATGGATTACTCTAAAGCCCTTACGGGATAATTGGGTAGATATTTTGGTTTTTTAATGCAATATCTTCAAAATCGTGTAATTTTTTTTGTTGTGAGAATCCTAACAAGCCCAAAAGAGACTAGAATAAGTTGATCCGTTATAGAGGTCCAGTGCCTATCTTCCGGCTCCATCATCAGACCTTAAAAACCTGTCAAGCTATAGTAGATGCTAGTAGTTTGTCGACATTTAGTGCCGCGTCAAAGGAGTTGACCCACTGTATGTAATTACTCTACGCTAAGACTACCTATCTATTATTTATGACCTATTTTAAATTAAGAATGCCCAACAACTGGGCCAATAGACAAAATCCATTTTTGTCAGCGTTAACGCCAAAGGAAAAATCAAATTGTATGCAGTTGACGTTTGCTTACCAGCTGTCACGTGATACAAATATGTCAACTGCATATAATTTGATTTTTCCGTTGGCGTTAACGGTAACAGAAAAGGGATTTTGTTGACCTAGGCCCTCGTCTGCTAGTCAGTACATCGACATATTGTTAATAGTAGTGTGTATGCAGGCGCTGCCCCCGATGCCCGGCGAGCCCTCCTACGAGCTGTGGCTCAAGGAGAAGACCAACGTACTGGACACTTTCGCGCACCGCGCTCACATGATCGTGCAGACCTTCAACAGCATGCACGGCTTCAATTGCAACCCTGTGCAGGTGAGCACCAGCTTGTGAATAGGACATGCAATTGTCCGAATAAATTTACTATCCGAATAATTCGGATTTTATGAATATTATAGATATCACTGTCGAAATGTAAATCAAAGGCTTATGCATAGTACTTATACAATCTTTTTTTTTTCAAAAAAGACAACTGCTTTCAAAATCTAAAAAGTAATAAGTAAATAACTTTAATTTTGCATGTTTGTTACTGCCACCGACTTTCGAAATTATAGTAGTAATTTTTGTTTTTTTCTTAGTTTTGGCGGTTGTCTTTGTGTAAAATAGGTATTTTCATCCCACCATCTCGGAAAGAGTATTTTTAATCTTCAATATCTGAGTGGAAAAGCCGTTTTTATTCTCTAGAGGATAAAGTAAATTTATCTTCAATATCTGAGTGGAAAAGCCGTTTTTATTCTCTAGAGGATAAAGTAAATTGAATTTAGAACATCGTGTGCACTAAGTTTGTGAATTAAAAAAAAACATTAAACCTATTTACTGCTACCTCTATGGTGCCGAATAGGTATATCATACAACTTTTTTTTAATTTGTTAAAAACTCAGACTTTGTAAACGTTTTTTTTTTGCATTTAGTCATTTCCTCGCTGAGGTGGAATGAAAAGTTACGTGTTGCACTCGAGTGCAAAGATTTTTCACCTCGTGCTCTTTTGATTCCCTCGCTAACGCTCAGGATTAATTCAAAATTAGAATCCTGAACACGTAACTTTTCATTCCACCTCAGCGAGGAAATGACTAAATGCAAAAAAAAAAACGTTTACAAAGTCTGAGTTTTTAACAAATTAAAAAAAAGTTGTATGATATATTCGGCACCATAGAGGTAGCAGTAAATAGGTTTAATGTTTTTTTTTAATTCACAAACTTAGTGCACACGATGTTCTAAATTCAATTTACTTTATCCTCTAGAGAATAAAAACGGCTTTTCCACTCAGATATTGAAGATAAATTTACTTTATCCTCTAGAGAATAAAAACGGCTTTTCCACTCAGATATTGAAGATTAAAAATACTCTTTCCGAGATGGTGGGATGAAAAAAGTATTTTTCGCTTTTTAGTGCCTATTTCAGCCATACCAGGCTGGACTAAAAGTATCGGGAATGGAATATTTCCACTGTTCCTGTCATATTCAAATCTTTTTAATTGAAAACTCCTTGGTTTTAAAAATCGAATACCATTTATTTATTTAAAAAAAGATTCTCGGTCTTGTCACAAGGTTTTGTCAAACTTGTTTAGTCGTTGAGAAAATGGAATTGACTCGAGAAAATTCAAGAGCGATGATTTATTATGACTTTCGAAGTGGTTTATCACAAAAACAGTGTGTTGACCGGATGATTTCTGCATTTGGTGATGAAGCCCCATCCAAAATCACAATTTATCGCTGGTTTGCTGAATTTCAACGTGGAAGTGTCAAGCTCAGTGATGATCCCCGTCAAGGTCGTCCAAAAACTGCAGTCACCCAAGAAAACGTTGATGCAGTGCGTAAGCTGATTGAGGAAGATCGACATGTGACATACCGCGAAATTCAGGCAACTTTAGACATTGGCATGAGTCAAATACAAATAATCTTGCATGAACAATTAGGTGTAAAAAAGTTGTTTTCCCGATGGATACCCCATTCGCTCTGTGAAAAGCAAAAAGCGGCTCGCATTACTTGGTGCGTCAGAACTCTCGAAAGATTCCACGCAGGATTCTCAAATGCTGTATACAACATCGTATCAGGTAACGAATCCTGGATATGTTATACGCGTACGAACCCGAAACAAAAAACCAGTCACGAGTTTGGGTGTTCGAAAATGAGCCAACAAAAATTGTTCGTTCACGGAGTGTTGCAAAAAAAATGGTGGCCAAAACCGGCCATGTTGCGACTATTGAGACAAAGAACGGTTAATGCAGAATGGTATGCTAGCATTTGTTTGCCACAGGTCGTTTCTGAACTCCGTAAAGAGAACTGCAACCGCCGCATCATCCTCCATCACGACAATGCGAGTTCTCACACCGCGCACAGAACAAAAGAGTTTTTAGAGCAAGAAAACATAGAATTATTAGACCATCCGCCGTACAGCCCCGACCTAAGCCCTAATGATTTCTATACTTTCCCTAAAATAAAGAATAAATTGCGTGGTCAGAGATTTTCATCACCTGAAGAAGCTGTGGACGCCTACAAAACGGCCATTTTGGAAACCCCAACTTGCGAATGGAATGGTTGCTTCAATGATTGGAAAAAATGTGTCAAATTTCGCGGAGAATACTTCGAAAAGCAATAAATACATTTTTAAATAGTAATGTTGTGTCACTTCCTTGATTCCCGAAATTTTCAGTGCCGCCCTCGTATAAATTAGAAACAGTAACACCGAAAAAAATTAATGCCATCCCATCCCATAACTTTTCATATTACAGTAATATAATATCATTATATCTTGTGCACAAAAACGCTCCTAAATTACAAAAATCGCTTTGGAAAGCCCATGATGATAAAAAGATAAAAGATATTTTATTTGTAAAAACATGAGTATCTATACTAATATTATAAAGCTGAAGAGTTTGTTTGTTTGGTTTAACGCGCTAATCTCAGGATCTACTGGTCCGAATTGAATAATTCTTTTTGTGTTGGATAGTCCATTTATCGAGGAAGGCTGTAGGCCCGTGCGAAGCCGGGTCGGGTCGCTAGTACAATAGAAAAGTTTATAGTGTTAGATGTTTGGGTATACCTAGGCCTACATGTTTTGCCATACAACAGGGTGTACAGAGTAAAAAGTTGTTTACGCGAGTAGTAGTAAAAAGTTACCTTTGTCACAGATGAATACTAACGCCTTTGTGTATTATCATCAGATTAAAGTTGTATTGAGATCAGAGTTTTCTTACATTAGTTATAGTCATTTATTCATGAACAAGTAACTTCAATCTGAATTTACACATAAAATTACACAATTAGAGTAACATATACATTTGAATTTATAAATACACATCTTTTCGTATACAACTGCCGTGGTTCTACTTTCTCTCTCAAGTACCTACTAGAACCTAGAACCTAGTACCAGTATAAAAGACTTGCCTAAATTAAGAAAATGTGGTCGGCAAGTTTTCCTTTGTGAGATACGGACTATGGGATAGGTAAGGGGGGGGGGGGTGGGGGGTATGGGGAAGGTGGTATAAAAAATATATAATATAATATTCAGATAATTTGAATATCCGAATAGCATGCCGTACTTGTGACACAACCGCACGTCATGCTTGTACATATTCCCAGAGGACCACTAGACAGATGTATTGTACTGTATATGTCGACAATATTGTACGAAGTTTATAAAAACACGGCGATACTATTGCCACTAAACACACAGGCACAAATCCAGCCACATTTGGCCGATTTTGCAATTTTGGTTAAAAAAATATTAATTGTCGGCATAACTTCTATGATATTAGCATGTAATGCTTGTGTGTGTTCAGGGCGCGATGTATGCTTTCCCGAGCATCGAGTTGCCTCCGAAAGCGATCGAGGCCGCGAGGACTGAAAACAAGCAACCCGACGTGTTCTACGCTTTTAAGCTACTCGAGGAGACCGGTGAGTTTAGTATACACTGTAATTTTTACTTCGTTGCAACGTACAGTGTCAACAAAAGCTATAAGCTGATGTCACATACCTGTCTATTTACAAAAAACATCTAAAAACTTATTTAAACAAAATTGTGAAATAGCTTATCTGTAGTTAATAGTGGTAGGTGACCCCCAGGCGTGTCTCCCATGCGCAGGTATCTGCGTGGTGGCGGGCTCGGGCTTCGGTCAGCGCCCGGGCACGTACCACTTCCGATAGGACTACTAACTAGGCTCAGCCTCCCCCTGACGTGTCTCCCGTGCGCAGGTATCTGCGTGGTGGCGGGCTCGGGCTTCGGTCAGCGCCCGGGCACGTACCACTTCCGATAGGACTACTAACTAGGCTCAGCCTCCCCCTGACGTGTCTCCCGTGCGCAGGTATCTGCGTGGTGGCGGGCTCGGGCTTCGGTCAGCGCCCGGGCACGTACCACTTCCGATAGGACTACTAACTAGGCTCAGCCTCCCCCTGACGTGTCTCCCGTGCGCAGGTATCTGCGTGGTGGCGGGCTCGGGCTTCGGTCAGCGCCCGGGCACGTACCACTTCCGATAGTGCTACTAACTAGGCTCAGTCTCCCCCTGATGTGTCTCCCGTGCGCAGGTATCTGCGTGGTGGCGGGCTCGGGCTTCGGTCAGCGCCCGGGTACGTACCACTTCCGATAGTACTGCTAACTAGGCTCAGCCTCCCCCTGACGTGTCTCCCGTGCGCAGGTATCTGCGTGGTGGCGGGCTCGGGCTTCGGTCAGCGCCCGGGCACGTACCACTTCCGATAGTACTGCTAACTAGGCTCAGCCTCCCCCTGACGTGTCTCCCGTGCGCAGGTATCTGCGTGGTGGCGGGCTCGGGCTTCGGTCAGCGCCCGGGCACGTACCACTTCCGCACCACGATCCTGCCGCAGACGCAGCTGCTGCAGGAGATGCTGGACATCTTCAAGACCTTCCACGAGAAGTTCACAAAGGAGTACTCGTAAACGTTCGACGACTATGACTCGTATTACCTACTATAGTTATTGTAAGAAGTTTGTAGCTGCGAAGTATGATATTATATTATCTTCTGATGAGATCGGTAACACTACTACAGGCGAAGGCCAATCTGTGATGACTTCGCCTTTATTTCGTAGCAATAAAGGGTTTGACACTTTTAGCGTCACTACAGACGTGTGTTTGACTGTACCTACTTGTTAATACAGTCAGTCGTTTATATTGTAATACTTATTTACCATATTGCCTCGATACTCATTAACATTATCAAGAAAAGACATAGCATAGTATTTCCACAAAATGGCGTCCGTCAAGATGTTGTCGACGAACGCCGAACGATTTGGTATTTATCTTCTAAAAGTCATTACTAAGGCGATAGCTACAATCATGTAATTTATAAAACAAATCGCAACGTTGGTCACCGTCAGCGCTCGGTTCAGCGCCGACAGTTATTATACTCTTTGGCGCCGACTGTTGATATATCCAACCCTCCAATAGTGTATGCGTTATGTTCTACATGTACAGTACGCAAAGGAGATAAGTATCCATGTCGTCGGGAATAGTTGAAGATTTCTTAGAAACCAATGGGGGCTTTCAAATGAAATTTTATTAAATCATTGAACTGTTTATTCTCTATTAATTGTATTTTATTTTATTCATAAAAACCTATCGGTTTCTAAGTAAACTTCAACTGTTTCCGACGACATGGATACTTATCTCCTTTGCGTACTGTACCTAGGTATGTGTCACAAGTTTGTCTCCATCGTTTAACACGGCGCGGCGCGGGCTAGTTGTAAATGCAAGAAATCTTATATCTATGTGAGAATGATTGTTGTTGGGTGAATGTGTTTCGTAGGCAAAGTTTCTTGTTCACAACAAAAACTCCTAGGTAGGTACTTGAACATAGTAGGTAATGTTATGTTATGAGTATCTATGTCAAAGTATTTTCTGAACAAAAAAAGCATTTAAGGTGTGCTTAGTTTGTCCGACAGTCCAGCGCCTGTTCTGGTGTTTATGTTATGTTATGGTTTGTTATGGTCTCCACTTCGTCGTCGGGGTGTGCCAAGGTCGGGGCGTAGACCTGTATGACCTTCAGCGAATATCTTGAGGATATTCTGAGTATTCGTGTGGTGTCGGACGTAAAGAATAGCACCATCCCATATCTTCCCGTGGGTGTCGTAAGAGGCGACTAAGGGACTTACCAGAGAATGGGCAGCAGCGTTTTCTGTGCCTTTGTAACAACCTTACTGCGATCGCCAATCCGCCTGCCAAGCGTGGCGATTATGGCAAACCCCCCCCGCCCCTCGGGGAGGCCTATGTCCAGCAGTGGACGTCTTTAGGCTGAAATGATGATGATGATGATTCTGAGTATAAGGTACTCCACCCTGGTCAACACACTCGATCTTCACCACGTTGTTTGCGAAGGACCTGTGGACGATAAACCCAACACCACCCTGGGACTGCCGGTCATCCTCTCGGAAATAGAGCAGGTTGCCGGATTTCAGGGTTATCGTGTTTTCCCCCTCTCTTCGGACTTCAGATAATCCCACAATACTCCATCGCAGCCTGCTCAATTCCTCTTCGAGTTCCGTTATCTTCTCGTCGGTCCGGAGTGTACGCGTGTTGTATGTTGCCAGGTCAAGTCGTCGGTGTATGCAGCCGGATCCCTTCCGGAGATTCTTCGCACCCCTTGCCACGCCGTAACCTCGACCGCTACCGTAGTCGAGACTAGACGGGCTGCCGGGTACTAGGGGCCATTATTGTGTTTCGCTATTCATATTGGGGGGGTTTTGCCATAATCGCCACGATTGGCACGCGGGTTGGCGATCGCAGTATGGTTGTTACAAAGGCACAGCGAACACTGCTGCCCATTCTCTGGTGAGTCCCTTAGTCGCCTCTTACGACACCCACGGGAATATATGGGATAATATAAGATATGTCATATAGGATGGGATGATATTATAAGATATGGGAAAATTATTCACTAACATGATAAACACCAACTGTTGTTCTATGAATTCAAATAATTGGAAAAACAATAATAAAATATAATATTGCCGTTTTTTTTTGTTTTTTTGTTTCTTAAACTAAATTTTCTTCTTTACAAAGATGCCAAGCAAACTTACAATGGTTTATGGTGATTGATAGTGGCACATAGACGAATGGTTTGTTATTTGCCTGCCACGTTATCACGTTACCTCTCCAGCACCTGCGGTTGACGGGTAGGTACGTAATGTCCAACCCATACAGCACTTTTCGGTCACAGAATCTTCAAAGCAGTAACAAGTTGTCGCAGTTTCGTAACTGCTACGAAACATGGTGACTGTGTGGGGTTTGGTCTCTATGTGTGGTATTAGTTCGCACACAATTTGACCAGAGATCATTTCAGTAACTATATGTAGTCTTTGTGTTCACACGTTACGTAGTCATGTGTGTAGACTTATTTTTAAACACTTAGTGTTCAGTTTGTAACTTGCGTACAATCGAGTGAAAATGTGTAGTAGCGGTGTGGTCACCATGTTACTAGAATAATAACTTAGAATTTATATTTACACGAGGTGTCGTAATGTTACATCATTGTTACTAAACAATATATTGCTAAAATGTGGAAAAAAAATCATCATTAGATACCGTTTCTCAAACTGTTTCGACAAGTGATCAAATGAGTGCAGTTAAATACGAAAGTTGGTTGAATACGGGTGAAAAAGTATTTACTACTGTAAAAATTAGAGAGAAATCCTCACTCATTTTTACAGCTGGTAATTCTTACTAAAAATTACCAGCTGTCAAAATACATTAAAGATAATTGGTTTTTAATTAACCACCGATAATAATATCGAAGAAATGAAATTCACAACTTTTGATCAGGAAAACAAAAATCGTTGGAAGGAATATAAAAAACAAATGTAATTTCTTTGAGCGATCATTTATTTCTTCCCATAAAAAAAATTGCAAAAGTAAGTAAGTAAGTACCTAGTTTAGTCCTTCAGCGTTAGCTATGCCTTTTAGTTTCATGACACATTTTAATTTTCTCCAGTTCTTCGAAGGCACACCTATTTTTATTTCAGTTCAAAGTCGCTGTGTTTTCTCGTCCTTGGCCAAAACAGGATAGAGTTAGACTTTGTTGATGCATCTACCTACTAGGCACAACCGATATAAGGTGGGACGTACCATCTTTAGTTAGTACTATAGAAAACATTTTGATATTAAATATGGCCTCCGGGTTCTCCTCCTCCGATTGAAAATCGCTGGAAACAAAAAACCATTATGTTAATTCGGTAACTTTGTGACTACTTTTCGTTTCACGTCGACATCTGTCGACACAATCTAGTAACTTCCAGACCAGTTGTGACTAGAATAATTTATTTAAATAAAAATACATTTTTTAATTATTAACCAATGTTACGGTTCATTTTTTGTTCTATTATATATAGTTAGTTAATATTAACTATAAAAATGCTTGGAAGCTTTTGCTCTGGGAATGTAAAGTCTTGTTAGTCAAAAGTATTGTTTACATACTACTAAGGTAAAATTAAAATTTTATGGTGGCGCATTAATAAATTTCAAACTATTTGAACAAATTACACAATGAAATTCTTTTCCTATTTAGGTAAACTACTAGTGATTGGACGTTACGAGTTATTGGACAGTTCAGTGATTATATGTCAATAATAAGGATATTGTTGAACTTCAACGCAATCTATGATGATTTTTCTGTACTTTAATCAATGACCATCCTTAGTGATTCACGATATTTTGGATAGATGGCAGTAATAATTCGAAAATATTTAGTTGCATTTGACATTGGCGCGATACGGTGACATTTGGCAGAAAATTAAGAAATTTGTAAAGTAACCGACGTCGTTCGTAAGTCACAGTGTTGAGAGAACAAATCTTTGGTGTTTACCTCATTGAAGATAGGTAAGGTACAGTATTCTTTTTAGTAATTTATAAGTTTTAAACAATTTGGATGTTATGTTTAGGTTATTTGTGCTTGTCCAATGACTACCGTTATTAATCTCTCAAAATTGAGTTATTGGACACGTGTCCAATAACTGAGTTTTTGTTCCTTTATTATTTTAGCAAAATTGTACTCTAAAATTATGCAGTTAAAACATATTGCACCATTTTTTGAGTTTTAGGCAGTTTAGACGATTCTTACTAGTATTTGGACAAGGTGTCCAATGACTTGTAATGAAGTGTCCAATAATTCATTGTTGCAGTTTCGAGTTATTTTATGGAGAAATAAAAATGCCTAAAGGAAAGAAAAGAGATTATGATGTCTCTGTTTTAAATTTAGCATTAAAAGAAATTAATGAAGGTGGCAAAATTCGAGAAATCGCTCGAAAATATGGCATTCCCAAGTCAACGTTACATTTTAAACTGAAAAATCCTACCCATAAAACAACCTTTGGTCCAGCACCTATTTTAACCGTAGAAGAAGAACAATTGTTAGTGTTTTGGATCAAAGAAATGATGCGAAAGGGTTTTCCATTAAACATAGAAGACTTAAAATAAAGTGTCTATAAGTTCTTGACAGAAAACCCCCGTCCTAATAAATTTAAAAATAATTAACCCGCAGACGGATGGGTTAGAGGATTTTTGAAAAGACACCCGGCAATTGTCCAACGTACTAGTGAGGGTGTGACACAATCAAGTGCTTGTGTATCAGAACCGAACATTCGCAAATGGTTTGCCGAGATCCACAGCTATTTATCGGATAAAAATTTACTGAACATTTTAAATGATCCGAGAAGGGTGTTTAATGGTGATGAAAGTGGATTCCAGCTTTGTCCTAAAACAGGGAAAGTGTTAGCAGCCAAGGGGACAAAAAATGTTTACCACGTAGAGACAAGTAATGCGAAAGAATCGATCACAGTCATGTTTACGTTCTCCGCTGCTGGATATGCCTGTCCACCTATGGTTGTATACAATTATCAACGTATTCCACAAAAAATTGTGGATGGAGTTCCAAAAGAATGGGGAATCGGTCGAAGCGATAACGGATGGATGACATCGGAATTATTTTTCGAATATATTGCGAATGTATATCATCCCTACCTAATTCAAAAAGGTATTAATTTGCCTGTCATATATTTTTTAGATGGTCACAAAAGTCATCTTACTTACAACGTAAGCAAGCTTTGTAAGGAGTTGGGCATCGAAGTTATTGCATTGTACCCTAATGCCACGCGTATCTTGCAGCCAGCTGATGTAGCTGTTTTTAGGCCTGTAAAAGCAGCCTGGAAAGACGCAACACGTTTGTGGTACCTAGAAAATCAAGGAGAGCCTATTACGAAAGTTAATTTTGCAAAAGTACTAGAAATTGCTCTAGAAAAATCATTAAAACCCGAAACTCTCATTAATGGATTTAAAACTTGTGGATTAGTACCTTTTGATCCAGATGCTATTGATTACACTAAATGCTTGGGTGGTACCACTAATAATCAGGATGAAAATGTCCCACCTAATTTGTCTCGACCAATTGAAACAAACTCTCAAAATGTAATAACACTGTCAAAGTTTTCGGAAATAGTTGGACCATCGAAAATGTCAGAATTAAAGTCAATGATCGAACCCAGATTAGACACAGATCAAAACTCCCAAATTTTATACCAACTTTACTCTGTATTTTATGTTAACAATTCTCCTGATTTAGATTCATATCTTATTAACACATCAGACAATAATATACAAAATATTGTTTCTCTAGAACCACATTCAAATACTACTGAACAAATGGACCATGAACCGCCATCGTACGATCCTAGACTAGATGATTTACAGTTTCTTAATGAGGATATTGGTTTTGGTACGACACAACACGTAACTCCAGCAAAACAAGTATTCAAGACTGCACTTAATGCATCACAAGGAAATGAACCACATTCAAATACATTTGAACATATTGACCATGAACTGACATCTTATGAACCTAGAACAGATGAATTACAGTTTACTTCACTTAATGCATCACAAGCAAATGCTAACACAGAGAATGTCGAGAAAAGTCCTGCTTTTAAAGTTATATCAAATAGTCTTTTTGGAAGATTTTTGACACTACCCAAAACCCCAGAAAGGAAAGGTAAAAAAAATACAGTTAAAATGCCATTTGCGATTACCTCAGCTAAGTATAGAGCGATGTTCCAAGAACAGAAACAAAAGAAGGAAATAGAAATAAAAACAAAGGAAGAAAGAAAGAAAACAAGAGAGAGAAGAGAATAAAATAAAAAAGGCAAAGGCGAAAAAAGAAAAAAAATGTGTAAATAAAGAAACACCACAAACCACAAATGCATGTAAAGTGTGCACAATGTCAACAAAGACGACTAATCGAGTAGTATGTGACATGTGTTCGTCAATATTTCATATTAGATGTGTGCCAGCAAAGCATCAAAAACACGTACCAGAGGATATTGCAATAGACATGTTTGTATGTCATCATTGCTACAAAGAAGATGATAATGACACAATTGAAGATATAAGTTCCGAAAAGGACAGTGAAGATGATTTAACAAATTTGATGCAGAATACTAACGATACAGAAGACTCAGAAGTTGGGATTTTATATGATATGGTCATGCAACAGAAAAAGGATAATAAATTGTGAAAAGAATTCTTTTTATGTTCTTTTGTTGTTTGTAAGAGTAACTTTCTTTAGATTTTTAGTTTACATTAGTTTACATTGAAAGATCTCCACATTAAGACTGATTCGAAGTTGTACCAAAATAATAACTAGGTAATTAAGTGTAAGTGTTATAAGATGTTTATGTTTTTATAAAAGTAAATAAGTTTTGTTTATGTTTTACTTATAAAATAATTCCTATTAAGACTAAACTGTGTTGTGCCAAGTTAAAGTAAGTAATTTTGTTACTCAAAGATAATAGTGATAGTATAACTGAGATATTTTTAATAATGTTGCAATAAATATGATTGAAAATTACTCTCATTTAGCCTTTTACTAACATAGCTCAAGCATTGGCGGCTATTTAAACATGTTTTTTATTCTTAAAGCAGTGTCAGAATATCTGTCCATTGACTAGTATTGTGTGTCCAATATTAGAATTTCTGTCCAATAACTGTACGTTTTAGTATCTTTTTCATTTTATTTTTTATTTCCTATATATCATTAAACTACATTTTACACAAAGGTAACTATGATAGAATAAAACATTTACTAATAAAATTTTAGTACCTAACAAGTTTAGCTTCAAAAACAAACCCACAAAATAATTATTACTATTTAAAGTCACTTAAGTGTCCAATCACTAGTAGTTTACCCTATATTTGAACAATAAAAACCAAATTATTATAGAAATAAAAACTTATGTTGACAAAACAGTAATGGCTGCTAGAATGTTTTCATATTATTCGTTTTTCATTTTGAAACTTCACCTCGCAGAACATAGGTACAGCTAACGAACAAATGAACAAACGAATGATTTCTGAGAAGTGGTTGCAAACTAAGAACAATGTTACCACACAGTAACGTAACTTTAAAACCAAATGTTACTGTGTCGACTGTTCCCCATTTTTAGTAGTAGCGACGGAACTAAGTCGACTCACCGACCAAAAAATGTTTCTAGAACAAATTGGTGTCGACACGATTAATTCAAATCAAACTTAAATTACCTAATATTTTTTTTTATCTCTTTTTTTATGATCTGATTTTACAAAAGGAGGAAAAATTGTGTTTGATTTATTATTTTGCCGCCAAATTATACAATTATTGTATTGTTATATTTCGTAGGACATACCTACCTATGTTTTTTTTTACAAAATTACCTTGCTTTATTTTTCAGTAGATTCCAACATACAATAATATCATAGGTTTAAAGAATAATAGCATAAATTTTAAGACAAAGCGCGATTCCACAGAAATCTGATGATTAAAAAAAAATGTAATCATGCATAGGGTTGCCATTCGTCCCGATATATCGGGACTGTCACCGTCATTGGGGCCTAGGTCCCGACGTCCTGACAAAGCACTATTACGTCCCGATTTTTCGCGTGGTCACAGCAATTAACATACGCGCGCCAAATTCTACTCGGACGATCTATTTTAACGCTGAAGAGAGACCACCTAAAATGTTTTTTTATAAGCCCGATCAGGGTTTATTTCCTATTTCTGCAATCAAATCTGAATTTGTTTCAAAAAAATTTAGAAAGCTTGGATTTAATGGATGTACCTATTTTTCAAACTGGCTATCATTTGCTACTACTTAACTGCAATATTTTGGGTCTTGTCATCAAAAATCATTAAAATTTTGCTAGAAAAAAAATGTCACACGTTCGTCTGAGACAAGTTCGGTTCAAATGGTTATAAATAGTCTATACTAGCTCCACTTTACGGCTTTGCATCGATCTACCAAACACCCTGTATTTTTTTTTCTTTTTGCGTCCCGAAACGAGGCTTGCCAAGTATGGCAACCCTAATCATGCATGACATCATGCTGTAAACTTCTATTCTATTCTATTTTTATATTATGGCAAGCAATGCCGATGTCGACAATTCTGCCAATGTCAAAGTGACAGGGAAATCAAGTGTGCAGAAAAGAAAAACTGTCTTTAAGTGTATACATAGCAAAGAAATTAAAATATGATTAATTTGTTGAAGTGATGTAGATCTTGTTTTGTTGGGTTAGTACGGTACTGAAACAAACAAACAAAATAAAGTTACTTAAATATTATATATGGTTAGAACACAGAATATACATACAGGTATACCACACCCACAGGCCACACGGACTCTCATAGTTTTATATTATTGTGACGGATGAAAGTCATCAGCGCCACAAGCAGTTCTGGACAGGGATATGTTAAGAGAGAAGGGAAATTAGTCGGTAGAGGAATCTTGAATTTTGGGAGACGGCTATATAGATCGAGAGGTGGAATATTATTGGGGCATTCAAAAAATATGTGATCTAGAGTACCCTCTTCCAATCCGCATTCGCAAAGAGAGGAGTCGCGGATTCTGATTTTATGCAAAAAGACGGGGGTACAACAAAAACGCGGATTCTGCAAATAACTGAGACTACAGTTTTGGAAACTTTTTTGTAAGAGTAGAACCAAGGTTTTGGTTTTATGGTTGGTTGGACTGCATAGAAAAAACTGCCTTTCTTTCTGCTGGACACATTCCATTGCTCCTGCCATGAACACTGAAGATTCAATTTTGGGAGAGACAATAAGTCATAACTGTAACGAGTGGACTGTATTAATGAAATTCGGAAGTACACAAGATGGTTTTATTTCTAGTAAATACACACAACATACATATTTTAGGGAATACACATTAGGTAGAGAATTTTTGGTCGACTGTGTCGCGCATTGCCAGGGTCCGCGCTTTTATATACACCCCGCGGGGGGCGCGAATCGGCCATATTTTCTTTTTGGCGTTGACCAATGGCAACGCGCGAAGCGACGGAGCGGCGTGAACAAGTTTATACTTGTTGCCAGGCACGTGGCTCCGTCGGCTTTCATAATATAAGTACCTAACTAACTAACATTAGCAGGCGGCGCTAAATTACACTGCTGTCGTGCACATTTCTCCCGCCGTCGCCATCAGGCGACTCCGTGGGGAGCACGACAATTCGTTTCGTTGGTCTTCGGAGTACATGTCCTTTGGTCATCACGTCTACCACTCGTACCTCTCCGTCTGCACCTGGCAACACCTTCGTCACCCTTCCCTTGGGCCAAGTGTTGCGTGGGAGGTTAGGGTCGCAGATTACAACGACGTCTCCGACCTTGGGTGGGGTGCCTCTGCCGTAGGGCTCCCGCCGGTTTTGTAGGAGCGGTAGGTATTCACGTACCCATCTTCGCCAGAAGACGTCTGCGAGTGCCTGGGCGCGCCGCCATTGGTGCCGTGCTGTGACGTCTGCTGCGGTGAAATTACCCGGTGAGGGTACATGTGGGTTGGGCCCGATCAGTATGTGATTAGGCGTGAGAGCTTCGGGCTCGTCTGGTGACACGTTGACATGTGTGAGTGGCCTGGAGTTCACCGTATTTTCGACTTCCACGAGTAGCGTAGCGAGGGTCTCGTCTGATGGGTGAACTTCTTTCAGGGTGACGTACAATGCTTCCTTGACTGCCCTCACCATCCTCTCCCATGCTCCGCCCATAAACGGTGACGCGGGAGGTATGTATCTCCAGCTTATGGACCGCGCATTGGACTCACTACCTAAAGCACTTAAGGCGCTTTCTCCTAGTTCCCTATCAGCCGCTTTGAAGCAAGTAGCGTTGTCGCTCCATATTTCCTTTGGACAACCTCTCCTACCTATAAATCGCCTGAGAGCGGCGATAGCTGAATCTGCACTAAGTGAATTTGCTATTTCTATATGTATAGCTCTACAAGTTAAGCATGTAAATAAGGCTCCATACCTTTTTTCTTTATGTCTACCTACAGAAACAGATATGGGGCCAAAATAATCTAAACCAGTGAAAGTAAAAGGTCTTACATGATGAGCTAAACGGGGGTACGGTAGGTTTCCCGTAGAGGGGTTGGCTGGCTTTGCCTTTTTTATTTTGCAATGTAAACAGCCCTTTATAACATTCTTTACCGACGGACGTAGTCTCGTTATCCAAAGACGCTGTCTTAACTCGTTTACCGTTATCTCAGTTCCACCATGATGTAAACTTTCATGCACATATGCTATATATAGCCTCGTATATCTGTGCTTACCCTCGAGTACAATTGGGTTTTTAATTTCTTCATTTACGTCTTGTACCGCTGTGATTCTCCCGCGCAAACGTAAAACGCCCCCGCTGTCTAGGTATGTACTTAATACCGATAATGGGCTGTCGCCGGGCGCCGCTTTGTTATCCTTTATGGCGGCAATTTCTTTTGAGAAGCTTTCGGCTTGTGCGCCCTTGACCCATTGTTCTTCGGCGCGTAGAGTATACGTAGCAGGTATAGGTATGTAGTTTACTGTTTTATTCCTTGTAATTTTTTGCGTAACTTTTTTAACGGGTTTGCTTTTGTGTATTATTTTCCACGATGGATCTTTTGATGCCTTTTTCTTAGTACACTTATATTCGACAGTGTGTTTACTTTGTCTACACAGGTCAATGAACTGAAGTACTCTTGCAGTTGTCCTTATCAGCCGTGTCCATTTAGAAAAACGTGTAATAATTGGGAGATGATCGTTTACTTTTGTGTCGGTGATTACATGACATTTGACGCGTTCTTCGCCCGTGTTCGTGGGGGCAATGACCCTTTTGTCCTGTGGCCATTCATCTCTGCCTTTTCTAAGGAACTCGGGACCGTTAAACCATCTGTGTTTCGAGTTAAAATGTTCCGGCGTGCTGCGTGTCGCGTCGTCTGCCACATTATCTTTTGAGGATAGCCACCTCCATTCGTTTTTCTTTGTGAGTTCCTCAATTTCAGCGACACGATGCGCCACGAAAGTCTTGAATGTACGTGGTTCGGCTCGAATCCAGGCCAGAGCGGTGGTAGAGTCGCTCCAGTATGTTAGGTCGCTCACTTCGTAGTCATGTTCTTGAACGACCGTCCGGGCTAGGCGCGCCCCTAATAGTGCAGCTTGCAGCTCTAGCCTAGGTATTGATACCGGTTTAAGTGGGGCTACCCTGCTCTTGGCTGCCGCCAGGGTCACTTGTACGCTGCCGTCTGACCTTTCAGTTCGCCAGTATACCGCTGCGGCGTACGCCTCCTCGCTCGCGTCTACGAACGTATGTACTTCTCTGGCTGTGACATCACCGTAATCGTAGCAACGTGGGATCAGTAGCGTTTCTATAGTACTTAGTGACTTCATCCATTCTTTCCAGTTTGGTTGTAGCTCCTCGGGTAGTGGCTTGTCCCACTCCGTTTTGTACTTCCATGTGTTTTGAAGTATCCTTTTAGCTGGAATAGTGATAGGTGATATAATTCCTAGTGGGTCGAATATAGACATAATTATGCTAAGCGCCTCTCGTTTGGTGGGTGGGCGTGTGTTGTTTAATAATACAATAGGTGTTTTGTTTTTGTTAATTTGAAATATAAAGCAATCTTTCCTAGTATCCCATCGTAGTCCGAGGGCTTTCTCGGTGTCGTCGCCGCCTAATACTTTTATGTTTTGTGAAGGCGCGAGGTTATTGTTTAACACATTTTTATTGTTTGATATCCAACCACATAAAACAAAGTTGGCTTTTTTATGAATGTAATCTACTTGCGTTGTTATTCTCTTGGCTTCCTCTTCGTTGGAAAAGCTCTGAAGATAATCATCCATGTAATGATTGTTTATTATTGCTGACGTCGCGGCTGGGTATCTATCGGCAAAGTCCCTAGCGTTGCGATCCTTTATGTATAGCGCTGTACATGGGGATGACGTCGCGCCAAATATAACAGACGTCATGCGATATTCACCAGGCGGTCCTTCTCGTTGATCGCCGCGCCATAAAAATCTCAACGCATCGCGATCTTCTTCCCTTATTTTTATTCTCATAAACATTTCTTTAATATCCGCTGACACAGCTATTTTATTTTGACGGAAACGCATTAAAATACCGGGTAATGATTGTAATAGGTCAGGTCCTGATAGAAGTAGGTCGTTTAGGCACAGACCCGCTGTCTTTGCTGCTGCATCGTGTACGAGTCGTGGCGGCTTATGTGGCTTGGCTGGGTTGACTACTGGGAAGTGAGGTAGGTACCAGGTTTTATTGGTCGTGCAGGTATCGGGTGCCTTTTCTGCATAGCCTGAGTTGAATAGATTGTCAAGGCGTTGCAAGTACTGGGTCTTGAGGTTTTCTTCTTTATCTAGGCGTCGTTCTAAATTTTCTAGCCGTTTTAGGGCACCTAGGTAGTTGTTTGGTATTTTAGGTACCTCTTGTTTCCATAATAGTCCGGTCTCGAAGCTGCCATCGGGTAATCGTCGACTCTTTTGTTCTAGGATGTCCAAGGCTCGCTGTTGCGGGTCATCTCTAGGTATCCTAGGTTCTATACCTAGTGATTCTAATTTGAAAAAGTTTTTCATGGTTTCTTCTATTGGTTCCAGATTTTCTTTAATTTTAATGTTGCCGCAAAATGTAGCTATAACTTTATTTACTGAGTACTGACATCCATGCAATACCCATCCAAGTTTTGTGTACGATGCTACCGGTTGATCACGCGCACCTGTTCGTGTTTCTGTGGCTACTAATAAATGCCAGTTATCTTGGCCTATTAAGATCATTGGTCGCGCGTGTTCATAAACAAGAGTGCTATGAATGTCGTTCAAATGTTCACAATTACTTATGTCCTTAGTTTGTACAGTTTGCGGCATAATTTTAAGCCTAGTCACGGTACGCGCCGCCTCTATCTTCTGTGAGACGTTATGGTGCTTGCCTTGTATGTGGAGGCTCACGATTCGGCTTTGCTCATGCTTAACCTCCGTGCCTATGCCTTGTATCCACATAGGACTGGTTGGCCCATCTGCACCTAGGATATCTGCTACTGACGCGTCTAACAAGGTGACTGTACTTCCATCGTCTAACAAGGCATATGTATCTACACATGTATGTGGTCCGCTCAATGTGACAGGTACTATTTTTAAATACGCGCGGCGATTCTGAGGCGCAATTGTTGATACAGTTTCCCGCGCCGACGTAACGGTTTCGTGTGTGATAACGGGCGGCGTCGCCGCCGCCGGCGTCTGGGCCACGTTGTGTGTCGCCTCAACTTTACGCTCTTTATGCAACAGTTTGTGATGTTTCATGTTGCATTCTTTTATGTCACAAATAGGCGCTTTACACATAAACCTTCTATGTTTGTTTCGTAGGCATCTAAAGCATATGTTGGAGGTTTTTGCTATATCCCATCGTGTATCTATGTCTAGCTGTTTATATTCACTGCAGTCTGGTAATTTGTGGCCGTGTTGCTTGCACGCCGGGCATTGCTCGTTAGATGTTTCCTTATTCACGTTGAACGTGCGCTCTACTCTGCGCCGTTGTCGTAATCCGTTGGAGTCGTCATTACTACGTTCTGGCTGCGCATACGCGCCACACTTATCTGCCTCTTCATTCATAAACATAGATAAGCGCTTTAACTCGGGAATATCTTCAACCTTTCTATTAGCCGCGTAATCATACCATTTGTTTCTTAGTATTGGCGTTAACTTTTCTACGATACAACGCGACATTTCGGGGCTATGTAAATACTGGATTCTTTTTAGTGCTTCTACCGTACCCACCGTATTTGCTATACGGCTAGCGAAAATACATATGTCCCTAGGGTTATCATTTAATTTAGGTAATAATTTTATGTGATCTAACTCGGCTATAATCAAGGCCTCGGGCCTACCGAAACGTCTTTCTAGTGCGTCGAGAATAACCTGAGGGTCGGATTGACTAAATAATAAACAACCTACAGCTTCCTTTGCGGCGCCTCTGAGGCTCATCCTGATCCTAGCGACATTTTCTACACAGGAAAAATACGTGTGTGAGTCACAATACGCGGCCTTATAGGCTATCCACTCACCGGGTTTTCCGTCGAAGATTGGTAGCTGCTGGACGTACCTGGGGGGCTCTCTCGTGCTGCGCGCGGCTTGTGCTAGGGCCGCGGCGAGTGTCCCTACGTCTATCACTTTATCACTCACATTACCGTGTAACACTTCACTCGCGATATTGCCCTTGTTTGATTTCGCACACACACTTTCCTCGTAACCGTCGTCGTCTCGCAGCGGTTGAGCGCCTGTCGCGGCGCCGGTGTCCTTCGCTGCGTCCCTGCTGTTCCTCCCGCCGCTAACGTCGTGTGGCGGCGGTCGAGCCTCACCTCCGGGTGGCGGCGCCGGTCGCGCTAGCCACGTTCCAATCCTTACGGAGGCGAGGTCGTCCACCATGTCGTCTTCTTCACTCGAGTCAGCTTCGGCTCTGATGCGCTGGAGCTGTATTTCTTGCAGCTCTAGCTCTGCCTTCGCTTGCCTGACCTTCACTTCAGCCAGCCGCTCTCTGGCCTCCAGCTCTGCGAGGAGCTTCTTTCTCGAAGCTGTAGAACGGCGTGACCTGGTATCGCCGGGCTTGAGCGTACCATGTGTCTGCGTGGCGTCGGTGTTGGTAGTCGCAGACGACCCACTGACCGTCGCCGTAGATCCGCTTCCTTTGTCTATCACAGCGACCGAGCTCGTGTCGGATTCTGGTGCCGGGTTGCTGGCACCCGGTCCGGCGGTCACTGACGGTTCTTGCTGGGTCAGTTCTCTCCTAGAGTCTCCACTACGGCTGCGTGTTAAAACCATCCTGCTGGATCTTGAAGATTCGGCTCTCGAAGGACCAGTATGTGTAACGAGTGGACTGTATTAATGAAATTCGGAAGTACACAAGATGGTTTTATTTCTAGTAAATACACACAACATACATATTTTAGGGAATACACATTAGGTAGAGAATTTTTGGTCGACTGTGTCGCGCATTGCCAGGGTCCGCGCTTTTATATACACCCCGCGGGGGGCGCGAATCGGCCATATTTTCTTTTTGGCGTTGACCAATGGCAACGCGCGAAGCGACGGAGCGGCGTGAACAAGTTTATACTTGTTGCCAGGCACGTGGCTCCGTCGGCTTTCATAATATAAGTACCTAACTAACTAACATTAGCAGGCGGCGCTAAATTACACTGCTGTCGTGCACAATAACCCTGATGGGTATTATGTGTGTTATCAGCCAATGCAGATGAACAGGCATCCTTGGCTAAGGCATCAACGCATTCGTTACCCTTAATGCCACAATGACTAGGTATCCAAACTAACTGAACATCCTTTTGACTGTTGGTACAAGACAGTAAAGAAGTTTTAATTTTAAGTATAAGGGGACTACAAAGTTTACTTTTAAAAGGGTTTTGGGTTAGGGCTTGTAGACAACTAAGGGAGTCAGTAAATATAACAGCCTTCTCAATATTGGTGTGTGATTCAATAAAACGGCAGGCTTCTAATATAGCTACACATTCACCAGTAAATACAGAAGACTCCTTAGGGCATTTATATTGTAATATAATACGAGAGTTTTGGTAATATACCGCGGCACCGGTGTAATCAGACTCGGTTGATTTAGAGGCATCTGTAAAGAATAATTGATACCCATTCCATCGTTCGCCTACCACCGCATTGAAAGTCGAGTTTGCTGTCAGGGACTTTTTGGATATTCCAATATTAAAAACAATTTTTGGGGTAAAACCTAAAGCTTCGTAGGCGAAGTTAAAAAGGGGAATTCTGGGATACTGCACAATCGGATTCACTAAATTTTGGATTTGTCGAAATGACTTTAATATTAGGGGGATTTCTTTATTTTTCCAATAGTTGGAGCTTCTGCATAAGGCATCTAACTCGTTTAACCTTTCTTTGAGGGGATGGGAAGAACTACATATAACTTTAGACAGAAAGCGGGAGGCCAAATACTGGCGTCTTAGGGCTAGGGGTGGCTCAGCACACTCGACCTGCAATGCGTTAATGGGAGAGGACTTCATACAGCCTGAGATGATCCGAAGGCAATTAGACTGAACCCTATCCAGCCCAGCCAGAGCACCTTTGTTGCAAGGAACTAAGTGGAACGTACCATAGTCTAACACACTACGGACTAAGGCGTTATAAACTAATTTCAAGGTGTAGGGGTGAGCACCCCACCAAACACCTGCTAGAACTTTTAAAATTGAAACAATACGTTCACATTTACTAATTAAAAAATTTAAGTGGGGTTTACCTGTTAATTTTGAATCAAGAAAGACGCCTAAAAACTTTACTTTGCTTGCCAAAGGAATATTATTACTTGAAATCCCCACCGAGATTTGAGGGATGCGTCTCTTTCGAGTGAAAATTACTGCCGAGCTTTTCGGAGCGGACAATGAAAGGCCATGGTTTAAAAGCCAATGGTTCAAAGAGTCCAGAGAGAGGCCGAGAGATGACGCGGCATCGCTAATATTGGGATCTGACACGTACAGGACTAAGTCATCGGCATATTGTAAAATATGGCAGTTACTGTTTATGCAAGACCCAATATCAGCGGTATATAAGTTATAAAGAAGGGGACTGAGGACGAAGCCCTGTGGGAGACCCCTCCAAGATTGTCTTTTATCGAAGACCTCGCCCTGGACCCTCAGGACCAAAGAACGGGATGATATTAGTTCACATATACATTCGATCATCTTGACCGGGAGACTCAGCTGTTGCAGTTTCTGCCTGAGAACGGGAAGAAGAACATTGTCATATGCAGAGGAAATGTCGAGGAAGGCGGCAACAACCGACTCGTTTTTGGAAAATGCCAATCGAATGTCCGCAACTAAAACGCCAACACTGTCCATTGTACTCAACCCTTTCCTGAAACCAAATTGGTACCTCGGCAGTAGGTCCCTTGATTCTACAATCCACTCTAGTCGGTTTTTAATAAGGTGTTCCAGTAATTTGGCTAGAACTGAAGAAAGAGCAATCGGTCTATAGCTGTTCGGATCATCTACATGTTTGCCTGGTTTGAGCAACGGAATAATCAACTGTATCTTCCACTGATCAGGGACCCAACCACAGTTGTAACAAAAATTTATAATATTAAGGAAATAATGTTTGGCCTTATCTCCAGAATGGGCAATAAAAGAATATGGCACACCATCAATACCAGGGGCTGAGTCCCGGACATATTTAAGAACCGCATTCAATTCCTCTAAAGAGAAGGGAGCATCTAAAGGGTCCATGGAAACATTATGCAGAGGTACATTAAGTATCTCAGAAGGGAGTGGGACATAAGGAGGAGCTATTTTGTCAAAGAAGAAGTCAGCTGTTTCCCTAGTCATTGGCGAGGAGATTGATGGGGAACAACCACGTCTGTACCTGTTAATATTTTTCCAAACTACTGATGGTGGGGTAGAGGGAGATAAAGAAGTACAAAATTTAACCCAACCTGCACGTTTCTTTTTACGGAGCAGTCGCTTGGTCCTGGCATTGATTTGCAAATATGCTAGGAGATTTTGGGTGTTCATCTCAGCGTTGTAACACTCTTCAGCCTCGTTCCTTTGCCTAATTAGTGAAGTGCATTCTGGATCCCACCACGGAGGTGATGGGATTTTATTACGGGCACTGTTTTTAATAGGAAAAGAGGAATCTGCGCTAGAGGTGACAGCGGTAACAAAACCTTCGTAACAGCTCTTGGCATGATGGTGGCCAACAGGATCTAATAAACTTGAATTTAAATTTGGAAGATTATCAATTTTGTCCTCCAGTAAAGAAACAAACTTAGCCCAGTCAGGTTTGGACAAGTTATATTTCAGAAGTGGAGGAGAAGTTTTTTCTAAATAAGTCTTATTAATTAAGGATATAACAATAGGGTAATGGTCACTACCATGCGACAAGGTTGTACATTCCCAATGGGTTGAAGCTGCTAACTCGACCGAACAAAATGTTAAGTCAACACAACTTTTTTGTTGTCCGGGAGTAGGCCTTCGGGTTGGGCAGCCATTATTTAGTATACAGAGATTTAGGTCATCCAACATCTCAACCAGAGCAACACCAAAGGTATCACAGCGTTCAGACCCCCATCTGAAATGGTGGCAGTTGAAGTCGCCCATGACCAATATTGGTCCATGAATATTTGAAATGATATTTTTTATGATAGTAAAAAAATCATGATGTGGGTGAGCAATGTAAATCGAAAACACTGTGATACCTTCAACCATACCAGCAACAATACTCATATTGCCTGTAAGTGAAGGCAAAGATAGGGGTGAAAGTGGGACACGATTGTTGACACAGAGGGCTGACCCTCCATAGCCATCAGATCTGTCACATCTGAGGATGTTGTAGTGTGGTATACGGAAGCTTAGACTTGGGGTAAGCCAAGTCTCAGCTATGGAACAAGCCAATGGCTTGTATTTATTTAGAAGGAGTATGAGGTCGTGTTTCTTATGCCACACGCTCCTCACATTCCACTGAAGAAACATTTGGCGGGACGCCATTTTTAATTTTTAGAAGTAAAGATATAAGTTGATCGGCAACGTTGGACGGTAATTGAGAGTTATTAGAAGAGATTATAGTCGGTAAGAGTTTAATGAAAAGATCAATAAAAGAAGTAGAGTTATCAGGGGTAGGATTATTATTAGGGTTAAGAGCACAGCCATTAGGTTGTGAGGGTTGGGGGGAAGTAATTATGTACTGGTGAGCAGCTTTATCGTATGATGGGGAGAGAGGGGCATGGGTTTTGGGCTTAAGTGTGACAGTCTTACGATATGACTGAGAAATGGGGGTTTTGGCAACAGTTGCATAATTGCGAGAAACTGATGGGATCATCTTGGTAGCCTCAGCATAAGAAATGGATTTTTCAGCCATAATCGTCTTAATAGTCTTTTGCCTACCATGCTCGGGGCATGACCTGCTATTGGCAAAGTGATTCCCCGAACAGAGTATGCAAAAGGCCTCGCCCTCAGAAGTGTTGCAACCATCACCAGGGTGATCGTGGCCACACTTACTGCAGCGTGGTTTAGATCTGCACAGATTCGCCACATGACCGAACCTGCAACATTTACGACATTGGATTGTGGGGTAAATGTACTGTTCAACCGGAAGAGACGTGTAGCAACAGAAAACACGTTTAGGTAAAACCTGGCCATTAAAAGTGATGACGCAGGTTTCTGTAGGTTTCCACTCAGGGATCCCGTCTTTTTGGATTTTTCGATTTATACGGCGAACTTTAAGGATCTTTCCACATCCTGTGGGAACAGTCAGATAGGACATAGCCTCCTCTTCAGTAATGTCAGAGGGAACTCCAGTCACAACTCCCATTCTAGTGATGTTAAATGAGGGGATTGACGATACATAGCCATATTTCAAGAGAAGAGGGTTTACCTGGAAAGCATTGGCATCTTGGGGGGAGGTAAACTCAACAGATACGCGATTACGACCTACTCTGTTAACACCACCGCGAACAATATTCGCAATGTTGTTAATCATTAAAAACTTACCAAAATTTACTGGGTGTAGAGTAGTACCTGCATTTATCTGGGACTCCATTCGGGATACGTGGATGATGTAGGGAGCTTTATCTAGCGCCGAATATTTGGTACGACCGATCTGGCTTTTTAATTGTTTACTAGGAGGGGTGGGAGTTAAGGAATCATCATCACTGGGGCGTTTTCTTGAAGAATGGGAAACATCCATTTCCGTAATACTGCAGACAACATCCGCAAATTGAGACAGAGGGTTCTGGGACAGAGGGCTTGGGAGAGATGGGATAATTGGGCTATCTGGAGGATCAGGGGGTTTGTTTTTATCCATTTTGAAGGATGTTTTTAAGAAAAGAACGGGACAAACACTGTACAAACCTGATAACAAACACAAAAACGACACACTAACAATAACTAGTCACAAAAGCTTCAACAAACACTAAAAAAACAATTATTAACTTAAAAAATTCTGAGCACACGTGCTAACCAAAACACTCAACCTGACAGCTGCTGTAAACTTACATCTTCATCAAACTTATTTCTTACATCAAACTGAATTGAAAGTTACTGGGACATCCTCCTCACAGTTCAAATTGTAAAAAAAAAACGAGTCAAAGTTAAAAAATTAAAAAATAAACAAAATTTTGAATAAAAAAAAGCTTACGTTACAATGTATGTAGGTACTGACCTACATACTTTATTTATTTTTTATTAATCATAATTATAACAGTGCAACACGTCTACATATTGCTCTCTCACTGTAGCACAGAATACCTAATAGTACTACACTGTAGACTAGTGTAGAGTTAACTAGCAATTTGCCCGCGACTTCTTCCGCGTGAATTTCTCAAGGATCCCTATTTTTGCAATATTGATACCTACCTAAATATAGGTAATGTTAAGATTTTTTGAAATCGGACCTGGAGATTTTCAGTTTATTCGTTACAAACATATATTTCTTAATTTAATATGATATTATTATTAATGCAGATTAATAAATTCGTTTTTCTTAGTTGTATTTTTTAGTTTGATAAATAAAGGCGCAGGTTCAAGATAGCCAATGAAAATAGAAGACCAAAGTATGTTAATCCTGTCAAAATCGATTTATTTGCGAATCATACGTACATTTATTTAATAACTTATGTACGAAATACATAGGTACATACCTACATCGCTACAGGATTTGCTAAACAAACAGTGAAACTATTTAATTTTTTAAGTGTTCTACAATATCGCATTGGGCTGCCTAGATGTTTTAGCCTGTAAAGATATTTGTATGTTGATTGAATAAATAAATAATACATAAATAAACATGTTTCTTTTTTTACATTTTCAGTTTTCTACAGTTTTTTCTTACAGTCCTGCAATTTTACTGTGCGTCGGGGTTGGCAACACTGTTCTTAACCGTGTGATTAAAGACCTAGACAAACTGACAAACTAGACAATAATTATACTCTGTGGTCTGTGATATAATCGTATTTTTAGGTAGCCTAATATGTTATGTGTAGATAAGTTTTAAATTCTTTACGTAACGTTAATAATTAGATAGTAGGACGAAGTATTGAACGTAATCATTTTATCTAGGTTAGTTTGTACAGTTTCAGTAGTGAATATTTCTAAGAAAATTACAATTCGGAAGTAAATACCCTATTTACTTGTTGTTCTGGTATCTGATAACGCCGGTTGATAATGATAACCTACGGGGGGTCATCGAAACAAGTGTACTATCAACTCTTCAAGTCGTCAGTCGTCTAATCACAATTTTATTCATAATACCTAATTACTAATCGCAAACAGTATCGGTTTCGCTTTTCAGTGGAACTCACATCTTTGTTTATACATTTTCATAGCCGAGCTCACCTTGTACGTGACGATATTGATCGAACTTCACGATAATAAAAATCAGTATTTGTGCAGCGTTTGCGAGTTCAGAGAGTTAAATGTCTACACTGTGCATTCATAATTTAATTCTGAGATATTAATCGCCGGTATTCGCCTTTTTTGTGCAGTGCGCAACATCGGTAACGTTCATAGAGTAGTTAGATTGATTAGGTAGGTACCCCGTACGACATGTCGCAGATAAAGTTGATAAACCGCGCTAGTCGCGTTTTGTCCGGCGCAGCAGTGCGGTCGGAGTTGACGTTTTCGGCACAACCGCAAGGAAATCACACGAGTGTGCGAACCATGGCGTCACAGAAAAAAACCCTGACATTGGAAACTTTGAACCCCCGCATTAAAACATTGGAATATGCCGTACGTGGACCTCTTGTCATCCGCGCCGCTGAAATCCAAAAGGAGCTTGAGAAGGTAGGTACCTTCTCATTTAGCAATAAGGAAACATTTTGTGCAATAAGAATGACCTAAAGCTTCGTTTTATTACAAACAATCATAGCCCACTGTATTTCATTAATTCTGTCGCTAAAGAGCAGCTGTCAATTGTTTTTTGTAACAACCATGCATGATACACAGTACATGTACAGTGAATATTTTGTAATGTCATATGTTAAAAATTAAACTTGCTTACTTGAATATTGGAACAAGTGATGAAAACAAGGTCACCTAGCACACAGTACCATACTGCTAATTTGTTACCTTGCAAAACATAATGTAGGTAGGTACATAAGTGACATCTTGTTATTATTGTAATGTGTCTGTCACTGAACATGCACACATGCACACTGTTTTAGCATAACAATAATAGTTACTCATCTAGCTAATTACTTTAAACTGCAGGGTTTTAATGAAGAGTATTCATATATTTGAGAGATAAGAGTAGAACTATAGTCATAATATTAGGCATTATGACTAATATCTTGAAGCCATTTGAAACAATCAATTTATGAATTATGAATGTTATTCAGGACACAATAAGCAATTTAACTCTCTGTTAAATAGTGCTTAAAGTTTAAAACCTTGGTTGTTGATTGGTAAAATTTGCATTCTAAGGTCAAGCTAAGCCGTTGAACACTTGAAAAATAACTACTTTCTGTTTATTATGCAGTATTATGTATAGCTTGTCCTTGCCTGTACAATATGCAAAGTCAGCTAACTAGAACAAATTAAATGTTGGCAGTCAAGCTACTCTGAAACAATGTCTAGGTAGTTCCATAAACATACTAAAACATGATAATAATAAAGAGTTACATAAATTGTTAACAATTGAGTAAGTATTGCTTAATGTTACTTGGCAAATAGTGTTGTAGATTAAATGTAGCATGGTTGCAAGTAGAAAATATTAGGCTGTTATTTATAAATTGAGTTTATATGGCGTATTACACTATACAATTAGTAGAAAATCTATTTAGGAAATCGGCAGGTGTAATCGCAGTTAGAACAGATTGGATCCGTTTTAGTGTAAATTGGTGTTTTACTGAATTTAATTCTAAATTGGTCCAGTTTAGAATTCAATTTAGTGTATAGATTTTCTACAAATTGTATAGTGTAATAAGCCTTGAAGGAGGGAGTCACACAGATATAAATGAACAAAACTCATTCTCTGTTTCCTTACTGTCAAGTAGTGTGTATATTACAAAAAAGCAGGAAAGTAATTAAGATTAGTTACTTTTTGCTTTTTAAAATGTACCTACATTACACAGATGTCACATGTTATTGCCAAGGTCAAACAAGACTGGTAAAAATTAATTGAGAAGTGTGAAATTGACATAGGAACCTACTTAACTACCTAATTTAATCTTGTCAACCTCTTTCCATTGATTTGAAATGGTTTTTCTTGAGTACATCTTTCGCAGCAATGTGATCATTTACAGTGAAAGAAATGCATAAGTACATACATTCTTTTAATACTCGCATTTAAATTTTCTGTAGTATGACGACATAACACAGGACATAATGTCAGATGTCCTTTGAATTAATGCCACATTAGGGATGAATCTACTCATTCAAAATTTAATAATGTAAGAATTCTTTGCTAAGATTAAAATAGAAACTGTCTGGGCTAGCTCTAAGTTTATTTGTAGGTGATAATTTAAAATATTTTTAACTAACCTTTCTCAATTTCTTGAACAAACTAATCTTGAGTAATTCAATTAAAACTTACAATTGAGTGGAGAACAATGAACAAAAATTGTTTATAAATACTTGAAACATGTTGAAACACTAAGTTTTAATTATAAAAGTCTTTAAATATGCCAGATATCTGAAATTTGATAATAAACAATTTTATAAACCTCCTAGAATGTTATGAAAAATTCCACACTATAATAAAACCGATGTGGCTTATCTACAACAAACAAATATTTATCTAAATGCATGTTGTTGAGATAATAGTTAATGCAATCACTTTTACATAATGTTTAAGTGTCATATTGTTTGTGCGTTATCTATGCACTCTAGTTTTGATGGTCCAATGTAATGTAGAGTGCCGCTGAGTAAATCAAAAGCTTAGAAATATACCTCCCTAACTTAGTGGGTACAGTCACCAAAAGAGATAAGTATCCATGTCGCCGGGAATAGATGAAGTTTTCTTAGAAACCAATGGAGGCTTTCAAATGAAATTTAATTAAATGATTCAACTGTTTATTTTGTATTAATTGTATTTTATTTTATTCATAAACTCCCATCGTTTTCTAAGTAAACTTCAACTATTCCCGGCGACATGGATACTTATCTCTTTTGGTGACCGTACATAATATATTTCCAAATTTTTGACTTTTTGAATTTTTTTTTCTTGAATGTTTGTAATAATGTACATACCTACATTAGGTACCTACCTAATGTAGGTATTTATTTAACCTATATTATGGCATGAGACCAAGTTAAAGAAAATAATTTAATATAATTTTTAATTTTTCTTTTTAAAATAAATTGTGGTCTCACGTTAGAAATTTCTCACGTATCGAAGGTGCGTTTACAAACAAAAACTTACATATACAAACAATCAGTCTATAACTAAAAAATATCCAGATTATATAGGTACTTACCTACCTAATGTGTAGAAATAATAAAAAATACATTATTGTCTTGAAGTCCTGAAAATAATAATTAAGTACCTGCATTATAAAAACTGCAGTATAATTTTCTAAATGATTGCATGAGTGCCGACGTCGCAGCCCCGCGCCCGCACTCCCTCCATACACCATGCTCACTTTACCACTAAATAA
Organism: Charanyca ferruginea; assembly: GCA_947361185.1. NCBI lineage: Eukaryota > Metazoa > Arthropoda > Insecta > Lepidoptera > Noctuidae > Charanyca > Charanyca ferruginea. The sequence continues at coordinate 459,416 of OX376071.1, read as the reverse complement.
TGCTTTCGTATCGATTTTACGCCATTCTAACGTTTTTAATTTTCAGCTGTGTTTAAGAAACGTTTCAAATTGTATACCTACATTAGCCTTTCTAATGACCTGGTGACTTTCCATGCAACGTATAAAAAACTACTCTGTATACAGTATGTTATTTACGAAAGGCGATCCCTCTAACCGGCAACACTACATCGTCCATCTTTCAAAAAATAAATATTCCCAAAAAAAAAAAAAAGTTTCATTATCATCATCCTAAAGACGTCCACTATGGAACAAAGGCCTCCCCCATAAGGGGGGGGGGGGTTGCCATAATCCCCACGCTTGGCAGGCGTCTTGGGGATCGCAGTGAAGTTGTTAAGCACACGGAAGCCGCTGCTGCCCGACTTCCGGATTCTTCCGGTGCGCGGCCGCCACTCCAGAACCTTTGTGCCCCATCGGTAATCAGCTCTACAGGCAATGTGCCCAGCCCACTGCCACTTGAGCTTGGCCATTCTTTTTTACTATGTCGGTGACTGTTGTTCTCCTGCGGATCTTCTCATTCCTGATTCGATCCCGCAGAGAAACTCCGAGCATAGCTCTTTCCATTGCCCTTTGAGCGACCTTTAAGCGTGATACGAGGCCTGAAGTGAGTGACTATGTTTCCGAGCCATAAGTCATCACTGGCAACACACACTGGTCAAAAACTTTCGTCTTGAGACACTGCGGTATATTGGACAAGAAGGTGTTTCGCAGCTTCCCGAACGCTGCCCATCCGAGTAGGATACGGCGACAGACCTCTTTTTCAAAGTTGGCCCTACCTAACTGGACCGTTTGTCTTAGGTAAACATAGCTGGCTGGTATTATACATAATTTTTGTTTTCTCCATATCCATCCTGAGACCCACTCGTCGGGAGACTCTACTGAGGTCACTCAGTATAGTGCCAGCCATAATTAATATATCGTCGGCAAAACTAAGGTGAGTGATGTAATCACCGTTGTTGATATTGATGCCAAGTCCTTTCCAGTCCAGGAGTTTGAAGACATCTTCCAATGCAGCAGTGAACCGTTTCGTAGATATTAGGTTTCGAACTCTGATTCTGTAGTTGGACTGACATGGTGGCATTTTTACACAAACACTTCGATATACCGATAGTTGATTTGGCACCGTTGAAGAGACTGTAGTACGGCCCATGTTTCGATCGAATCAAAAGGGTCGTCACTATCCATTCTATCAAATCCAACCATGATCAAGGCCATTTTCTGCATAGTCGCGATTCGACCGCAAACTGTTTTCCTTACCAACCGAGTGTGAAAAGTGTCTGGTTGTGTAGTGGCGTCAAATGTAACACCTCTTCGCAACACTGCATAGACAAGAAAGTGTAATGTTACACACTCCGTGGTTACACACAACACGTACGACCTTGTCATAACACTGACCCAGTGTAACTGAGAAGTGGCGGGCTAGGGTTTTCGAGGTGCTAGGTCGCGGTTAAGACTGGAGGATGATTTCAAACAAACTGTTGCGTTTACTTTTGGGACTCTGTTTATCAGCTATCTATTTCACAGGCAATTTAACCTTTGCCCCGCCACAGCCATGTATATGACAAACCAATTGTGCCCAGCACGCCAACATGACAGGCTTCTATACGTAATTCCATAGAGTAGTCATTCGTAGTTTCGCGCTGAGGGCACATTTTGGCTTTTTGACGTTTTCTGCCGATCCTGAACTCGGCTGGAATGACCTCTAAAGGAAATGGTAAATTGGTTTGTGAAACAGGCAGGCAGGATGCACTCCTGGGTATTAAATACTAGAGATGCTTAAAGTATTTGATACCTAAGTGTGCATCCAAGTACCTACTAAGAATTGTTTAAGTATTGGCTGTGTTCCGAAAAGGATAGTCGTGGTCGTCTGTATAGGTACCTACCTAGTAAGAACAATACCTACACAAGTTTCAGAGCCGGAAATACGTTGTTAACGATTCTGTGCTAACTTATCAAGTGAATGTCCTTAAAACAGGTCATGTGCACAAGCGTCGATCCCGACAGAGCTATTCAGAATATGCAGGAAAGTGCAATCGGTAGTGCAAACAGCGTTTGTTGTTTGATTTTCAATGCTCAACGGAGAAATGCGCCGAATTGCTACTGGATGTTGAGATAAGCTAAAAATGACACTGTCTCGCCTCTTAGATAGACCGGTATGATAAGAGTATTCAGTCATATTTTTATAATAATTATTATGTCTGATATCCATACAAAAATTGTAGTATCTTTTTGATCGGGGATCCAAAGACTGTGGTTTTATTCTCTTTGGATGTATCTGTACATTATTTTTTAAACTAAGTACAAAGTACGACAACTGGTGATAAGGAACTCACGTGCTATTGAATATCGTTTGATTGTATTAATCTACCTACTTGTCTGTTACAGTTTTCATCGTAAATCATCATTTATTCAGTTCTCATCTACAAAATTACCAAAAATAGGTGCATGGCTTAAATTTAGTAGGTATGTCAAACCTAACTAAACTAGTTACAGATAGGCCCGGACTCTACCGAAGCGGAGAGGAGAGATGTCTCGTAAATAACCAATGGGACACTGTATTGCGAAACTAAGCGGTAAGATGTGAAAATAACGCAAGCCGATTGATTGGTTGTTTAAGACATCTCCTATCCTCTCCGCTTTGGTGGAGTCCGGCCCATAGGTTTGCCAGCGGGCAGTCTTATCAGCTTTGGGTAGGTACCTACCTACGTAAGAAGCTTTTCGCTTTTCTCTAAATATTCGCAGCACACACAATGCGGAGATTGTGGAACTAAAGTCATGGTTTAAAATAATATTATTAGTTAGGCACAGCTATCATGTTCTGTTGAAAAGTAAATAGGTACCTAGTTAGGTGAATACCTACTTCTAAATAATGGCTAGGTCAATATAACTGTGATAGTGACACTCAAGGTCCTCACGACATCGTAAATTCGAAGCGCTCAGTTTTAGATAAATAAGTCGGCGCAGAGATAGCTGTATGTATATTATTATTGCTATTGATATCCACGCACGTGTGCTGTCAATTGAAGTGCGCCACGCACACATAAAAAAAACACAAACATAGGCACGGTTGTTTTAAAACAAATATCTTATCTGCCTAGCCTTTTCCCAACTACCGACGTTGGGGTCGGCGTCCAGTCTAACCAGATTATCTTTTACTTGGAGCGCCTGCCCGTCTGACCTCCACAACCAAGATACGGGGTAACACGATAGGTACTCCTTGGTAAGACTGGTTGTCACTTTCTGGCCCCTGCCCATGGACTTAACAATACAAACTGTTAAGTCCATGCCCCTGCCTGACTGCCCATAACGACTGTCAATGATCTTCGATTGACAGCCAGGATCAAAGGCTTTACGTGCATTCCCAGGCATGGAGGGGTCTTGGTACCTATGATACCCATCTAGTCACCCATCGGATCGACTGTGGTAAGCCATGATCCGATGGGTCATGACATGACATATACAATGTACCTACGACTTTTTTAGTCATGTCTTCATGAGCCCCACACGGATACCTACAAGTTGCAATATTTTTGTGATTACTCTTTGAAACCCTTCATTGTGATAGGTATCCTAATCGATTGAGTTGGAAGAAAAAAAATCAAAGCACACATTATGGCATGACCCCCAGAAATCGCAAAAAAAAACAACCTGTTAGGATGACATTTCTTTGTCGTGGTTTCTGGGTTGGTCCTGTACCTATACCCTGTCCATTGGGTTATTGGTTTTTTGACAGCTGCCTCATAAAGTTATAAGTTATAATGTAATTATTCCCGATTACCCTACGTTAACTTTAAAATGTGTTATAAAATAAATATGTAAACTGCCTAATCTTGTTGGATTATCTTATTTATGACCTCTTACAGACATTATGGTATGCTTATCAGTTTTTACAAAAAACATAATATTGTTCACTAGTTGCAGCTGTCAAAAAACGATTAAACCAGTGGACAGAGTGTAATAAAAGTTGTTCAATAATAAGTAAGTATGGATGTACAATACAATGGTGGTACAATGACACTATTTCAGGTTTATGGTAAACAAAAACTAAGGTTATTCAAGGTGTGCGTAGGATTATGGCGTGACGTGTTTTTCCAGTAACTGTACAGTTTGCACTGTACATATTACTTCGAAAACTACTAAACCGATTTTAATATAATTTGCATTGTTTTCTAAGCTAAACTAAGCTAAGAGGTACTTAACTCGACGACTGTCGGGCGAAAAATGTGAAGGTCAAACCTCCGACTGTGTAACATAAGACATTCGAGAGGTTAAGGGCGCGTATTCGATTTAGCGCAACTCAAAATCTAAACGATTGCTACTATTGCTAGAATGGCGTAGCAGCATTGACACAAACTAGTACAATACAATGGTCTGTTTGTGTGCATCAGAAAAAAAAATATGCACGAAATAAGCACGATTCATTGAAATTGATCGGCAAACGACAGCGCGCGATGTTTTACAGTGCTTTTTAAAATGATTGTCTTAAATAAATGAGCTCGTATAACGGACTGAAAAATATTCTGTATATTAAGCATAACATTTACTTTCATAAAATAAATATATCAGTTATATTTTTATTCAAATACTGGTGAAAAAAAATTGACAAAGTGAACCGATTTTCTACTTTTTCAACATTGATTTTTAATACATAATAGTAATATTTTCGTAATTTTTGCTCCGTAGTTGTCTTTATGACTGTATATACTGTTAGAAAAACGCATAAAACAAAATATTTTGGCATATTGTAATGGTTGTATTCGTCCTGAAAGTTAACTCTGACGTCTATTTTCGCAAAACGATATGAAAGAATTGTCTTCGCTTTAAAAAAACCATAATTAAAAATTATACTTTTACTCTGTAGCTGTCTACTGTAAATTGTCTTTAAATAATCTGCTCACATAATTACGATATTGCTCTGAGCAAAACGCAAAAACATGAAGTTTTCGTCACGAATCCAATAAGCGCTCTTAATAATATATTCACAAAATGCCTGACAAAAAAATAACTTACTTGCAAATAATCAGTTTGGCTTTAGAGCTAATAGAAAGTAATCCAATAAAAAGTAGCGATTGCTATTCGATTTCTTCTTTCTGAGAAATCAACATCATCATCATCACTCACACATCATTTGCAAAAAATAAATGATTTTGATTTTCACTTCAGCTTACTTATTAATAAGTCTTACTGCCACATCACACTGCCATGCCACAATCATTAACTTTAATTGACCAACATAACTTGGCACATGTCAACAACAATATTTTTGACTGACAGTGTTCCAAGTTATGTTGGTCAATTAAAGTTAATTATTCATTATTATTAAGTGACGTTTCTGAGTATGGCAGTTAGCCTGCAAACGTAAATTTTATCCTAAGGAAAAAAACTACCTAACTTATACTACCTTACGAATAAAAATTTGGTGAAATTTGCCCTAAGTCGGTCAAAAATTCACCTTCAGTGTTGTGTTTATTCTTAACTTTCAGTAGTTTAAAATTACCTATTGTAATATCTTAGTTTCTATGAATAAGATACGCGACGTTATTACGAATGTTGATTAAAGTGTATGCAACATGGAAAACATCTACAATTTTTACGGTTTCTGTCCTCAGACTTATTGGTCTGAGTTTCTGTCAATGAATGGCTGCTTAAATTCGACATTTTATTTTCCAATTTTCCATATCTATACTTACCTACATATTTCAATTTTGTGTAATAAACTAGAATCAATCGAGACCGACATACCGCATACGGCATACCGCACCGCGCGTACCGTAGGACCTACCATATACAGTCAACAGCAAAAGTAGATGATCAAAATCAGAAATTCAATACTAATGAACGGAGTTCGCGTCAGAACTGTGTGGCGTCGAAGTGATTCAAAAGTATGTGTGTGACAATCATAAACTTTTGAATCACTTTTGCTGTTGACTGTACCGCATTTCTAAAAATTCTAAAAATCAATTCCCGCGTTTATCATTAAGGGGAAACATAAAGGGGTCGTTTGTGTATCTGAGTTTACGTGTGTTTGTAGTCATCTAAGTACAGCCAGCACATCAAGCCATACCATACCAAACTGTCAAATTTTGAACCTTATCCTTGTGTAATAAAGTTGTAAATCTATCAAAGAAATTTGACAGATTGTTGTGCCTGGCCTCTCTACACACCTTAAAGACACATTAAAGTTTTTCTAAAAAAACTTGTCTTCATACAACTTTTAGTATCGTAAAGCTAAAAAAAATATAATAAAGCGATGCCCTGTTCGTAAGGTCATACTCGTGTTACGTAACTTTCTTCACTGGGTCGATACTCGACGATACCAACCAACCACGATAAAAACCAGTTCAGCACAGTTCAGGTCGTTTCACGTCCGACCTGTTTCTGTTATGCCAACAATAACCTCGCTAGACCAGTTTGATTTAAAAACTAGATTTGAGTAAAGAATGCTAGTTACTTAAAATTAATAATATGGTGGTACTTAAACGTTTTTAATTCTGGGCCATAAGTATTGTCCTACTTAAATAAATTCATGTTAAGTAGGTATACAAACTTGATAACACCGAAACAAGAAAAGTTTATGGTCTAATCGAGACTAGACACGGTGAAACTGAGGTCAATTTTAATCCAGTTTCATTGTGGTATCGCAAACATTGACAAAAGTACATGATTTAAAAGACGTAGTACAGTTGACGACAAAATACTGAGCATACGTCATGTTCACCGTACTCTTGGATTTGGTTTTCGCTCTCATTTTGGGTACCTATCAGCGCCCTCAAAAACTATCGATACAATCCGCCATCATGTTCTAAACTTCTAATCTAATGCCTTATTTGAATAATACAAAATTTACCCTAGGAGTTATTGAAATAAAGTCGATTTTGTGTTATCCAAATAACTCGAATATTTGCACAAATATGCCATGTGCAGTGCCAGCATAAAGATGGTACCTACTTATAAACAGGCCAACAAAATGACATTGAAAATATCAATTCAACTGAAGTCTCGTAAGCAGAACTATAATTATTAATTTTGCATTTTGTAGCATTGACGTGTGCAGTTCATATTTTAAGCTGATCACTAATATATTTTATATTAGGTACTTACTTAAATGATATTCACCGTAAGCTATTCAGCGACATTTGCTGCATAAGGTGATAATGGATTGTTTGATAATGTATTTTAAAAAATCATTGCCCCCGCACTAGGATTTTTTCCTGTGTCGTTGGCACTCGTGGGTGCGTTAAAAAACATACACATACACAAACAAACAATATCAATCTGAGCGATTGATATTGATTGTTGTGTTATTGAAGTTCAATTGATCAATCAATTTTCCCACTTTTGTTTCGGAAGTCTGTGGCAATACAAATAACAAAATCTACGACATCCAACATCCGAAACAAGGTCATATGTGTTCTGTGCTAAAGTTATACTTTTTAGTTTTTGAATGCAGTTGTCTTTTTCGTATAAAGGTTTTTCTAAAAGACTAGACAACTCTGTGTCATAACACTTATATGTCAGATGTTCAAGGGTCATAAAATAAATGTTTCCTTTTAATTGTAACCATAGTTTTTAATAAAACCATTCAAATTAGTTTAATAATTAATTTTCGATAACTTTGGCTTACCCAACAAGCCAATAGCTGGCGTTGATCTCATAAATTAATTAATCAATACCCTCGCACATTGAGGTGACGTGTGATAGTTGTAACTGAATCCTACAGAATGCATTATTACCAAATTTATGATGAATAGGGATTTAAGTATTAGTAGGTATGTAAATAAAAGAGGCCCAATTTAGCAGTACCTCTGTCAGCACAGAGGTCTTACTGCTAACTTGGGTCTCTCAATGCAACGCGGCGCGCGCACTCACTCTGCAAGTTGCAGAGTCTAACAGTGAGCGCCGCGTTGATGACACTTGACAGCTGCCGGCGACTTCTGATGAGTGAACTTTTCCCCATCCTAATACTCGATTTATAATTCATGTTGTTTGTCGCTAGGGAGCCCAGAAACCTTTCAAGAGGGTCATCAATGCAAACATCGGAGATGCACACGCCATGGGACAGCAACCTATCACCTTCATCAGACAGGTACGAATATGTTAAGCAACTGCTTTCATTTTTATTTGCTGTTCATTTTGAAACCCCTCAAATTAATTAATTAGTAGATAACTCTGTTTATGATGCCTGAATCAGTCTGTTGTCAAATGTCATATTGCATTGGCTATTGTCATTTGTTAATCAGAGCTTAGTCCCAATATGTAATTTTTTTGGTTGTTTTTTTTTTTAAAGTCCTATTTTGTCCTTTACGACCTTTAGGACCAGGTATCGATATAGATACTAGCTGGTGTTGTATAGGCCTGTAATTATGAATATACGAGAAAGTACCTGATTACTGATGATGTGTCTTTTTGCGCAGGTTTTGGCCTGCATTGTCCAGCCTGAACTTATTGAAACGTCAAGTTTTCCTTCCGACGTAAAGGAGAGGGCCCGTGCGATATTGGGCGGTTGTGGGTGAGTTTTAACATATATACTTAAGATTTCATGAAAATTAATGTTATTTGAAGAAAACTAATTGCCAAGAGCCTTGACCCACACCTCAGGAGGGTCTCGTTGGGCAGTTGGATCACGGGATTGATTCAGAAAGCGGTACTGCTAGACACGGCGCGTATATTTAGGAGATTCCTCTCTCAGAAGGTAGCTTGGACTTTGCTCCTGATACCAGTGGGCTACTCATAACGTTTCAGTGGCAAGTCAGTGGGCTCATACACGACGTCGCACGGCATCGAGCTGATCCGACGCCACGTCGCCGAGTACATCGAGCGGCGCGACGGACACGCGGCCACGTGGCAGAACATCTGCCTCGTCGGGGGAGCCTCCAACGGCATCAAGAACTGCCTGCAGCTGCTCTGCAACCAGGTTGATGGGAAGGACACAGGTTCGTATGTTAGATTAGCGTCGTATAGTAGAGCAGCTTATTGACAGGTCCTTGCGGAGAATGTAGTTTTCTATAGTGCGACTAGATTGCTTGATCGATCCAGTGCGGTACACGGCAGCCGGATTATGTTCGTCAGTAATGATTTTAAGGCATAATTTTCATGACATGCTCGCTTTGTTCTCGGTTTCTAATTCTCGAGTGTAACGCTAATCTTAGCTCACTTATAAGAGAATACGAATCTTTTTACCATTAACCGATTGGTTTTCGTTCGCTGCACGTAGTATGACATTAGCATTCAGCCCTTACGGCTCCTGCATGGTATCGCGTCTATTTTTAGATACACGATGCGATGGGCAGGTTTTTGATAAAACAGTGCAATGCCTCTGCATTCATTCAACATGGAATAACGTTATTACTGTAAATGACAGGTTTTGTTTACTTACCACTGCCGTGCATTAGTTCAATCTTAACACTTAGAGAATTTCTTCGCACTGAAGTGCCTCACTTCACTTCCCGATCGATAGGCTTTATGAACATGATTTTAGTAACATTTATTTCAATTAGAAAGAACACTAAAATGGAAGGATTGAAAGACACTTTTGAAAGGTACTTTCATATGGAGAAAATTTCGGAAGTCAGATCGTCTTTGGTTCTGTTTGTAGTTTTATATTGACAACGACTTCCGAAATTTTAGTAACTTTTTCCTTACGAGTTTTTGATTGTCATTAAAAAAAAAAAACGTTTTGCCGTTCCGCTTTTTTGTGCCTACCATTCACATCAATTAAGAACGGTAACTTTAAAATACATAAATCATACCCTAATTTTGCTCCTCAAGAGGTGAAATATTTTCATAAAATCTGTATTGAACCGTGGTCCAATACAGAAAAAAATACCAAAAAAAATAATTGTTTTTTAATGGACATGGCATATCCATTAAAAACATAATTTTCAAAATTGATCCACAATTGCTGGAGATATGAACCAACATACTTATCTAATACCGTATCTGTTTGCTATTAATAGCTGTAAGTCTTCCATCATCTTTAAATAAGATGAAGAATAGAGAACATCCCCATCCTTTTTTTGAAATCGGTTAAAAATAAATGTTTGTTGCGATCGTTGAATCGTAACGGTTATCGGTTTTAATCGTACCATGAACGATAAGTAAATAGCTGTTCAGCGATAAGTACAGAATTTATATAGTTTTCATTTATATGTTACTGTTAAAACGGAGATTGCCTGCTCCACAGCCAGTTTAGGGAATTTCTAAATTTTAAGAAAAGGATGTTTCCTACCCCTTTTTCTATTGACATGAGTAACGAGTATCGTTATTATTATACATAGATATTTTTAAATTATTTACTTATTACACTTCATATGATACAATAATATACGTTGGAAACCTTAGTTTTGTATAATTTAGCAGCATTATTTAAATTTTGTAAATGTGAATACCATGGAGCCGTTTACTAAGTATATTAATACCTATATGTTTGACAAAAATGAACATGGCGATTGGGAGTATTGTCACAGAATACTTAATAGTACTACATAGTATTGTCATGCTCGCTCAAATGTCTCGCTGATGGTGGCGCGTGTGTTGGATCATTCGGCTCCCTTCAAAATGGTTGAGCTGAATGGTGCTGATTCACGCGTCATGTTCGTGAACGGGCGCTGTCAGTAGAGATTGGTCAGCTCATTATCTGCCATGGATTAGATGCCACTTTATCTTGCTTCTTTTTTGTGTTTTGTATTGTTAGATTGCCTTCATAGTTTTCACATATAGAAGCAACAAGAATCATGTAACCAGACTTTGTAAAAAACTTGATTTAAAAGAGTGTCCGTGGAGTTTCTTGCTCGTTCTTCTCCATAGAGACCTACCTACGTTTTGGAACAAGCAACTAGCTTCAACTCTCTGACTAACTGACCAACTCCTTGACAATTCAAAAGTGCCTGTAAATGGTTTAATTAAAATAAATGCTTTGACTTTGATTATTAATGGGAACTCTGATAATTGGAAATCCTCCTCAAGACTTTTAGATGTTCATTTAATTTTTTTGTCAAGATACTTTAGTTTAAAGTTATTAAAAGGGTAGGTATAAAAAGACTACGGATACTGTCCACCAAACTATGTGACATTGAACGAAAGATGTGAAATTACGAGAAAATGAACAAATAACGAGAAGAACACAGAACTTTCGACTGCACTTTAGTGTTTTTATTACACTTATTATAGATAAATTTAAAAAATGCATTTAAAAATGGGTCAATAGCATTATTAGGGTTTGACACATTTAATAACCATGATGAGAAACCAACGCGAACATTCAAAACACTCAGAGGAGAACATTCATAAACTGAAAAAGAGATCTTACTTTGATTTATAGAGGGTAGAGATAAGGAGCATGATTTCTGTGTATGAAAGTGTCCGTTAAAATGTGCCACATAAGGGTGGTGCTACGATCGTGACTGGGTAAAATCTTTCTAAATCTGCATACTTCAATCCGTCACCAACTGCTACGTTCACGGATCTATGGCTACATTCATACCATACCGTGACTACGCTAGCGCTATTTTGGCGGGTTTTGGAACTGTTTACTTGCTGCATAAAACTGGACACTTTTTCAACTTATCCCTCATATGAGATAGTGCAGTGCTCCTTACCACTTCCCTGCATACTTTGATTGAACCAATGATTAATAAATGTCCCATTCTCAACAGGTGTGCTGATCCCGATCCCGCAGTACCCGCTGTACTCCGCCACCCTAGCGGAGTACGGGCTGGGCCAGGTGGGCTACTACCTGGACGAGGACAAGAACTGGGCGCTCGACCTCGCCGAGCTGGAGCGAGCCTTCACCCAGGGGAGCGAGACCCACGCCGTGCGCGCGCTCGTCGTCATCAACCCCGGCAACCCCACGGGGCAGGTCAGTCATCAACCCCGGCAACCCCACGAGGCAGGTCAGTCATCAACCCCGGCAACCCCACGGGGCAGGTCAGTCATCAACCCCGGCAACCCCACGGGGCAGGTCAGTCATCAACCCCGGCAACCCCACGGGGCAGGTCAGTCATCAACCCCGGCAACCCCACGGGGCAGGTCAGTCATCAACCCCGGCAACCCCACGGGGCAGGTCAGTCATCAACCCTGGCAACCCCACGGGGCAGGTCAGTCATCAACCCCGGCAACCCCACGGGGCAGGTCAGTCATCAACCCCGGCAACCCCACGGGGCAGGTCAGTCATCAACCCCGGCAACCCCACGGGGCAGGTCAGTCATCAACCCCGGCAACCCCACGGGGCAGGTCAGTCATCAACCCTGGCAACCCCACGGGGCAGGTCAGTCATCAACCCCGGCAACCCCACGGGGCAGGTCAGTCATCAACCCTGGCAACCCCACGGGGCAGGTCAGTCATCAACCCCGGCAACCCCACGGGGCAGGTCAGTCATCAACCCCGGCAACCCCACGGGGCAGGTCAGTCATCAACCCCGGCAACCCCACGGGGCAGGTCAGTCATCAACCCCGGCAACCCCACGGGGCAGGTCAGTCATCAACCCTGGCAACCCCACGGGGCAGGTCAGTCATCAACCCCGGCAACCCCACGGGGCAGGTCAGTCATCAACCCCGGCAACCCCACGGGGCAGGTCAGTCATCAACCCCGGCAACCCCACGGGGCAGGTCAGTCATCAACCCCGGCAACCCCACGGGGCAGGTCAGTCATCAACCCCGGCAACCCCACGGGGCAGGTCAGTCATCAACCCCGGCAACCCCACGGGGCAGGTCAGCACACGCGGGCTTACGGCTAATGCCGGAGCACTTTATTATGCGGAAACTAGAACTAATTTCCGTGCGTTTAAGCGATTTTGCCATACCTATTATTGGAATCAAAGTTCAAAGCTCACTTTTTAGGGCCCATTCATTATGTCAATTATAATCCATGGTGCTTAGTAACTGGGCTTTTCCCAGTTGTAAACGTCCCTTGGTGCCTATTGGCCTAGTTGTGTTCTGTCTCCTGCTTGATTTTTTTTTCTTACTCCTCCACTATTCTTTTCTGATTAATTTCGTTGCGGGATCCAAGACAGTTGAATCGTTTCTCTGGGACTCGTCGAGCTTCATTGCTCTGGCGCTTTTTCTGGTGGTCGCCACTGTTGATTCTGGCTTACAGGAGTTACAGTGGTTTGGGAATAGTGTGGCGGGCTTGTCCCAAATTATAATGATCGCATTAATTAATTCAGCCAACCTATTTTCATTACCGAACAGCCAATCCTATGCATATAGACAGACTAGATATAAAAACGAATTCTAAATCGATCTGGAGCAGTGGCGTGCGATTAATAAAGACATTGCCCTACATAATTCAGATAAATATTTATTATCTTGTCTTATTTTATTCTGATATCTAAAATTATATCCACAAGCAATTACTATCAATAAACAAAAAAATCTTTAATCAGCTCCACCTATCGAATAACGATGGTATCATGAAGTATCATTGTTAATTCTTGAGTAAGTACTTGCTGAAATAACTAACTGTGACGGACAGACAGAAGAAGTGCCACCCTAGGGGTGCCTTTTTACCATTTTGGTACGGAACCTTACAATTATATACTACTCAGAACAAAATAAGGGCCACGAGGTATTTTTTAATTTTGGTGTAATTTATTAAACATTTACATATTGAAAGTAGTAAAATATTGAGTATACAAACTCTTTGATACCTAAACTTTTTAATATTGTAGTATTCATCTAATGCTGGCAACAATTTTAAATAAAATTTGATTTAAAATTCTTTTTGAAAATTTTGATTCCATTTTCTTTGACGTTTTGCTTTCCTTAGCTTCTTGGTTTATTAGAAATTATCAGAATTCATTGATATCTCGAGTCAGAAACATCTTTTGCAACATGCCACAAGCACGCAGGCGTCATATGGACTCGCTGACAGCAACCAGAGCCGTTACGATGATTGAAGAAGGTCATTCGCAGCGATCTGTGGGTTTGCAATTGGGATTTTCTCGAAGAGCTATTCAAAATCTATGGAATCGTTTCCAAGAGACCGGCAGTGTTAGAAGAAGACCTGGTTCGGGCAGAGTTCGCATTACAACAGCTCAAGAGGATCGTTACATTCGATTAAGTGCGCGCCGAGATCGCACAACGACGGCCCGCAAGCTGCAAACTCGTTTACGGCTGACAACGGGTACTCGTGTCAGTGACCAAACTATTCGCAATCGATTGCATGAAGACCAGCAGGCATCAAGAAGGCGAGTTGTCCTTGTTCCATTAACCAGAAATCATCGTGCAAATCGTTTAAGATTTTCCCGTCAACATTTGGACTGGGACATAAACCAATGGGGCATGGTGCTCTTCACAGACGAATGCAAAGTTAATTTTTTTAACGACGATCGGTGTATTAGAGTATGGAGAAGACGCGGCGAGAGATTTTCAGAAGCCTGCATCCATGAAGTCGATCGTTCTGGTGGTCCAAATGTAATGATTTGGGGCGGGATAAGCTTACACGGCAAAACTGAGCTCGCTATTTTAAATGAGGGTACTGTTACTGCTCAGCGGTATATTGAGGAAGTTGTCAGACCACATGTATTGTGACTTTTTAGGGCCCATTAATTATGTCAATTATAATCCGTGGTGCTTAGCAACTGGGTTTCTCCCAGTTGTAAACGTCCCTTTGTGCCTATTGGCCTAGTTCTGTTCTGTCTCCTGCTTGATTTGGAGGGAAGTGGAAAATATGTTTTTCTTACTCCTCCGCTGTTCTTTTCTGATTAATTTCGTTGCGGGATCCAAGACAGATGAATCGTTTCTCTGGGACTCGTCGAGCTTCATTGCTCTGGCGCTTTTCTGGTGGTCGCCACTGTTGATTCTGGCTTACAGGAGTTACAGTGGTTAGGGAATAGTGTGGCGGGCTTGTCCCAAAAAAAAAAAAAAAAAAAAAAGACATGTGATCCCATTTGCACAGCGAGCGGGTCCTGGATTCATCTTGATGCAAGACAATGCTCGTGCACACACGGCTCAAGCGACTCATTCTGATAGAAGAGTATTGACAACCAATCAGTTAATACAAAATCGTGTCGTGTCCGTCAGGTGCTGAAGCGTCAAAACATCGAGGGCATCATCAAGTTCGCACACAAGCACAGCCTGTTCTTGTTCGCGGACGAAGTGTATCAGGACAACGTGTACGACAAGGAGAGCAACTTCTTCTCCTTCAAAAAGGTAAGCTTGCTTTACCCCAGTCACAACACTCCACATATGAACAAAACCACCAAACACTTATAAATATTATGCAAAATGTAAAATATCGTGCAAATTGTGCGATCCCGACCGGCGCTTAGCGTTGTTGTTGACAATCTGTAAAATGGACATGCGGTTTACTTTACTCAAACCATTAGGCATGGAACACATTATAATAAAAAAGTAATGTATACAAAATACCGGCAACAGTTACTAGTGTTAAAACCATGAAGACAGATTATGTATATGTAAAGTATTAACGTTTAGAGGCGATGAGTCCTCTAGTATAAAGTTTACGAGTAAATGACAACATCGAGCGAGTGTAGAAAATGGAATGATTTATTAAAATAAAATGAGCCCTATTATATTACAAACTTAAACCTATGCATAGTGATATACCTAAATGCTAAAATATGTACAACCAATCAGAGCGCAGGATTCTGAAGTATTTAGATCGATCGCGGTCGCGATTCACTCCGCGGGTCAAACCATAAATATCCCGCGCTTCTAAGGGGCGCTTTAGTCTGCGTTCGCGCTCCGTGGCGGAAGGGCGCATGTGTATGCTTTCAGGATGGCGGCGCGCGGAGGTCGCGCTACCGCTACATGGCTCCCCCTCAAGCGAAGCGTACGTTATTTTTCACTCTGCGGCCGGATCTTGTGACGTAGGTGTTGTTGCGCGTTGAACTCGATGGATGAAGTGCAGCTGATGAGTTGGAATTAGCTTGAGTCGACGTCGGTGCGATCGGTGGCGGTGTTGCTGGCGCTGTCGGTGCCGGCGGTGGTGGCGACGGCGGCGACGAGCGTGGCGTTACTGTAGTCTGTGTGTTGTCACTGTTGTCTTCGTTGTATAGATGTGCTGGTTTTAATCTGTCGACTGACACAACGGCGGTACGTAACGGTAGTTGCAGTGTGAATAGTTTTCCATCTTCGCTGCGGTGTAGTACTTCAAACGGACCGTCGTAGGGTGGCGTGAGCGGTCTGCGCACGGTGTCGTTGCGCAGAAACACATGTGTACAGGTTGCGAGATCTTTGTACACGAATGTGTTCGCGTTCGTTGAGTGCGTTCTTCTCACAGGCGACAACGACGACATTGTTTCAGTCAGCTGGCGAACAAACTCGGCGTCTTCGATATTCGGCGTTGTAGGCACGAAGAAATCAGACGGGATGCGTATTGTTGTACCGTATGTCATCTGGGCCGGGCTGACGGAGGTGTTCTCATTAAGTGCTGTGCGAAGTCCTAGGAGAACTGTGGGTAATTCTTCACTCCAGCGTGCCATCAACGCGGACTTTAGTGTTCGGTGCCATCGCTCGACTTGACCATTCGCCTGCGGGTGAAATGCAGTGGGTCCGAATGGTCCGAATGCGAGTGACACCAAACTTCTTCATCAGCGACGTAAACAGTGCAGACTCAAACTGTCGTCCTTGGTCCGTAGTAATACGTAGCGGGCAGCCGAATCGCGATATCCATCCGTCGTACACAGCTTTCGCTACTGTTTCAGAAGTGATGTCACGCGTAGGTATCGCCTCGGGCCATTTGGTGCAGCGGTCGATCATCGTGACTAGGAATCTATAGTCATTAGATAGCGGCAGTGGCCCGACGAGGTCCAGATGAGTATGCGCGAACCTAGTAGATTCTTGGAATTCACCGAGTGGGCTTTTCACGTGTCGATGAACTTTAGCGCGCTGACACCTGATGCAGGCCCTTGCCCATGTAGCTATGTCCCGGTTCATAGAAGGCCAGAAGTACTTCGTTGCTATGATTTTTCTTGATGTTCGAACTCCGGGATGACTTAATTCATGTTGCGCTTTGAAGGCGGCAAGACGATAAGTTGATGGTAAATAAGGTCGAATGTTCGCTGTAGATGTTTCGCATAGTATAGGTCGTTGAACTCCGGGCATAGTCAGTCGGGTAAAGTTGAGTTTGGGGTTGTTCAGGCAAGATTGTAACTCAGCATCGTTTTCATATTCTTGAACGAGTTTGTTGTAGTCGATAGTTGAGTTCAGTAGTTCGACTTCTGATATCCGTGATAACGCGTCAGCTGCTTCGTTTTTATCGCCATGAATGTACTTGATGTTTGTGCAGAATTGACTTATGTAGTGAAGTTGTCGCTCTCTTCTTGGTGTGTCGGTACTGCTCGGCGTTCTTGTAAGCGCGTACGTTAGAGGTTTGTGATCGGTGCAGATCGTGAGGTCATTGCCCTCTATCAGTCGACGTAAATTCTTAACAGCTGTGTACATCGCAAGTAGTTCGCGGTCGTACACACTATCTTCGCTGCGTCTCGCTCATTGTCTTGGAGTAGTAGGCGAGTGGTTTCCACACGTTGTCAACCTTCTGTTGAAGTACGGCGCCGGGACTGGTATCAGATGCGTCGGTAAGTAAACAAAGCGGAGCGTTTTGTATTGGATGCGTCAGAACGGTCGCCTCGAGTATGCTTTGGCGGCATTGTTCGAAGGCTTGTTCGGCTTCAGGCGTCCAGGCGATTGGTGATTTGTCGTTCTTTTTGCTATTGTGTAGGTACTTGGTTAGTAGGTTTTGATGTTCGGCTTGATGAGGTAGGCAGCTGCGGTAAAAGTGGATCATGCCTAAAAATCTTCTGAGTTCTTGTATTGTAGTTGGTTTCGGATAGGTGATTATTGCTTGAATGCGATCTTCAGTGGGTTTGATTCCGTCTTGCGTGACTTCGTATCCGAGAAATTGTATTTTGTTCGTGCCGAATTCACACTTATCGATGTTGAGTGTGACGCCATAGTTGTTCAATCGTTCAAGTACTTGATGTAGGTGGCGCTGGTGTTCTTCTTCATTCGTAGAGTAAACAAGTAAATCGTCGACGAAACAAAATACTATGTCATCGAGTCCACGTAATACTTCGTGCATGAAACGTTGAAACGTTTGACCTGAGTTGCGTAGGCCAAACGTCATGCAGTTAAACTCGAAGAGACCGAATGGTGTTATAATGGCGGTCTTCGCAGCGTCTTTTTCATCGATTGGTATAGAAAAATATGCCATCTTCATGTCCAGTTTTGAAAAGACTTTTTTCCCGTGTAGTTTGTACGTAAAGTCTTGAATTCTCGGAATTGGATAGCGGTCGGGTACAGTCACGGCGTTAAGTCTTCGGTAATCGCCGCATACACGTAGTGAACCATCTTTTTTCTTGACGACGTGTAGTGGACTGGCCCATGGACTCTTCGAAGGTTTGCAGATACCCATCTCCATCATCTTTTCGAATTCGAGTTTTGCGGCGTTGTATTTGTTCGGAGGAAGGGGGCGTGGCCTCGAGTAAATAGGTTGTCCTGTTGTTTCTATGCGGTGTGTTACGTCGTGTTTAGCCGGAGTCTTGAGTGACATGGGTCGCAGAATGTCTGGATATTTCTTCAGGATGTCATGATAGGCGTGGTTACGGTCGATTATGTAGACGGTTTCTTCAGTTGACTGTACTTGGACGGCGTTAACGCTGAGATCGGTAACGCGGTCGATTAGTCTTCGGTGATGTAAGTCGACTAGTAATTTGTGATTTACTAGAAAATCTGCGCCCAGTATCGATGTCTTCACGTCAGCGACGACGAATGTCCATCTGAATTTTCTACGTAAACCTAAGTTGAGCTCGAGTGTACGCTCTCCGTAGGTACATATTTCTGTGCCGTTCGCTGCGAATAATTTGTAGGTGTTTTCTGTCGGCTTCAAATATTGTTTGTTTCTTGCTGCTAACACAGATATGTCGGCTCCGGTGTCGACAAGAAACTTCTCTCTGTTGTTAATGTCGGT
Source organism: Charanyca ferruginea (assembly GCA_947361185.1). Lineage (NCBI taxonomy): Eukaryota > Metazoa > Arthropoda > Insecta > Lepidoptera > Noctuidae > Charanyca > Charanyca ferruginea. The sequence goes on along the minus strand of OX376071.1, from coordinate 440,468 downwards.
GATGCATAGGCGGTGGCTTCGTTGATTAACATCGACTCCCGCCACAGTCGATGTATATTCTAGTTTTCCCGCTTCTTTGTTGCACACGGGGACTCACACCTGCGAGCTTCTTCTCCGAATCGGTGGTGATACCAACACAGCCAATCAGCGTCGCCCGGCTTGCTTGGCGCGCGGGAATTTTGGCGCGAACCGCTGCGGTGCCGCGACGCGGACTGGTGGCGGGAACGGGGGCGAGGGCGGCGGGGGTACGCCGCGCGCTGTTGTTGACTCGTGCGTAGGTCAGCGATCTCGAGTGATCATTTTTCGATTTGTTTTGATAACAAATCGACTTGTAGGTTCGTCATGGATGCAGCATTCTGTTGACTTTCGCGTTGACTTGGCGTGGTTGCAGTGGAGACTGCGGCGACTGATGCTGGCTCGAAGTGCTCCATCATTTTGTCGGCCATTGCAGCTAGTATCTCGAGCGTGGATTCGGTGTTCACAGAGAGCACGGCGCGGACTTGCGTGGGCAGCTGGTTGAGCCACATGACTTGGAGCGCTTCATCTGTTAGGAGTTTCCCGCTCAAATCACGCATCTTGCGGAGTAGCTGGCTAGGTTTCTGGTCGCCGAGTTCGAGGCCGCCGAGTAATTTCTGTAGCTGGCGATGGTCTGATTCCTGGTATGTTGATATCAGCCTGTTCTTGAGTGCGGTGTACTTACCAGAACTAGGTGGATTGAGGATGATATCGCCAATTTGTTCTAGATCGTTGTAGCCCAGCTGTGTGACGACAAGGTTGAATCTCTGTTCCTCTCCGACTTTACTGGCAGCGATGGCGGCTTCAAATTGTGCGAACCAGAGACGGGGGTTTTGGCGCCAAAATGGTAGTATACGTGCTGGTAGTGATACCGTAGCCACGTCGCTCTTCGCTGTCACGGTACCTTGGGCGTCACAGAAATCTTCGGCATTATCCCTTGACATGATGCTGTTTCACTTGATCTCGACGGTTCTTCACTATCACTATTAGAAGTATCTGAAGGTAGGCGTCTTGATTCAGGATTGTCGGGTCACCAATTTAGAGGCGATGAGTCCTCTAGTATAAAGTTTACGGGTAAATGACAACACCGAGCGAGTGTTGAAAATGGAATGATTTATTAAAATAAAATGAGCCCTATTATATTACAAACTTAAACCTATGCGTAGTGATATACCTAAATGCTAAAATATGTACAACCAATCAGAGCGCAGGATTCTGAAGTATTTAGATCGATCGCGGTCGCGATTCACTCCGCGGGTCAAACCATAAATATCCCGCGCTTCTAAGGGGCGCTTTAGTCTGCGTTCGCGCTCCGTGGCGGAAGGGCGCATGTGTATGCTTTCAGGATGGCGGCGCGCGGAGGTCGCGCTACCGCTACAAACGTATAAATAAATCAATTGGTGGCTATCAATATCACATTCATATAAAATGTAAAACGTAAAACGGCAACTGTAAAACGGCATCCATTGTAATATCTCCACATGTACTCCGCTGTTTGTTGATTACTTATTTCAGAACATTTATTTTAATCAAACCACCACTAAGTTTGCTGTCGGTTCCAAAACGTTGGTAGATTAAATTTAATTTGCATGACCGTATAGAATGAAGACTATTAAAATCAAAGTCTTAGAAGTAATAAATACATAGGTAGATGACGTTTATTTGCGTCGCATTTCAATTGAACAATGTTGACTTGACTATCTCACAGAAGCAGATCGTTGTTTAAAAGTAGATGCTAGTTCTGCTACTCGTTTCTGAGCCCACTTCTGTGGCAGGTGATGACAGAGATGGGCGCTCCGTACAACGAGCTGGAGCTGGCGTCGTTCATGTCCATCAGCAAGGGCTACATGGGCGAGTGCGGGCTGCGCGGCGGCTGGATGGAGCTGCTGAACCTGCAGCCGGACGTGCAGGCTCACCTGTACAAGGCTATCTCCGCCATGCTGTGCCCCAGCTCGCTCGGCCAGGCCGCTGTGGACTGCGTCGTGAGTATTTTCTTATATTAACTCATCCTGATTAATTCAGTAGACAACCCTTGACGAGGTTCTCTCAAACCAGTGTGCCTCAATTTTTTGGTAAAGATTGATTCTGAAATAAGATTGCGACTAGACTTGAACGTTTCAAGTTATGACAATTGACTTTCTGATCGAAAGTATGTATCAGTATGGTTCACCAAAAGACGTTGTGCGACTGACGCTGGTGTCACTTTATTAGAACACATATTTACCGCGTGGAAAGAGGCACAAGCTGCCATAGGAATCTTTTGCGACCTCTCTAAGGCATTTGATTGAGCCAATCATGACACATTACTACTAAAACTGAAGCATTACGGACTAGGTAAACTCGCGCTTAGTTTAGTAAAATCTTATTTAAATGATTGACAACAGCAAGTTCAAATAATTGTCGTGAATTTACATGGTTTAAAAGAGAAATAGGGGTTCCACAAGGCTCAGTTTTGGGTCCTTTCTTATTTTTAGTGCATTTTAATGAAATGTTTGCCAGTGTAGGGTGTGTTATTTAAGAAAATGGATGTGAATGAAATTATGTTTTTATAGCCTTGGTATTTATTTGATAAACCAGCTTCAAAATAACTAAGTTCCACAGCAACAAAAATGTTACCAATAAGTGTTGAAAATAAATTAGTTTGGAAATGAAACAGACCATAGTTGTCAATAAGAACAGATTTACCTGTTTCTTTATGCTGGTTAATCCTGCACTGATCGGTACCGTTCCGCACGGGTTTGTCTATTTCGGCAACCTGTTTCTTGATGTAAGCACCCTAAAGAGAAACTGGAATTTGTCGATAAAACTGTTTTCCTAGACATCACGCTCGACCCAAGGCTACAATGGGTCCTCATTTAACATTTCTCGCAGGAACTCTTCATGTATTAAGTTATTTTCATGAAGAGTACCCAACGACCGCGTCGTTGATCAGTACATCGTCATGTGGTAATAGTGGTGTATGTGTAGGCGCGGCCCCCGATGCCTGGCGAGCCCTCCTACTCGCTGTGGCTGCAGGAGAAGACCGGCGTGCTGCAGTCCCTCTCGCAGCGCGCCGACATGATCGCGCAGACCTTCAACAGCATGCAGGGCTTCAAGTGCAACACCGTGCAGGTGAGCACCTCGGCACCCTCAGAGGGGTCGGTACTGGGCAGCAGTGACGACGACGCCACACAACTCGATTCCTACCCGCTCCCCTCCGGAAATTACGAACAACAGTTACACTACCGCCATTGAAAAATGGTACAGACAATATGTCTACTGTTTATTATTGCCGCTATAGTCATCACGCAGCAAACATTTTAAATAAAAAAGCTTTTTACAAAAAAGACAACCACCTTCAAAAAATAAAAAGTGAAAAATAACTTTAGCACAGAACACACATTGACTTTAGTTTCAAAGTTCGGTGACTTTGTTCTGTTTGTTGTTTTGTATTGCCACCGACTTCTTGAAGGCGGTTGTCTTTTTTGTAAAAAGCTTTTTATTTTCCGCTTTTTAATACCTCCTTCTCATCCAAATCTATTAAGAAGAGATTGAAAGTTAACTACTCCAAAGATTGAAGAAACTAAAACGTCGTCTATGTAAAATTTTTGGGTATTTGTTGATTTTTTCAAAAAGTGCTGGATCAATTTCAATAAAATTTATATGGGACCACCCCAGAAGCATACCCTATCCATAAAAAAAGAATTTTCAAAATTGGGTTACGTTTGCCGGAGAAATGGCGTAACAAATCACGCACATACATAATGCAAATTTAAGACTTATACGGTTTTCTCATGGATGCCATTGTCAGAACTGGACGAAATTAATGGGACAGAAATGGGACCGCACGGGAAGCACCAGCTTTCAAATAAAAAAAGAATCATCAAAATCGGTTCACGCAGTCCAAAGTTCTCAGGTAACTAACATAAAAAAAAATCAGACGAATTGATAACCTGCTCCTTTTTTGAAGTCGGTTGAAAACAAAACCAGTTTTTGTTGCCTTTTAATGTGACAATAGATGGTGTTAAATTAAAAAATCTGCTGCACTGATGAGGCGGGCCTCGTTGCATATCATTACAATGTGATAATAAGTCCGAGGCGCGTGTCTGGTGCAACTCTGCGTACGAAGTGGTACCATGTGGCCCACTACGGGCCCTGACCTTTTCATTTTTTTTTTTTTCAAAAGTCACAATTTCCGGCATCATTTCTATGATATTAGCATGTACTTAATGCTGTTGTGTGTTCAGGGCGCGATGTACGCTTTCCCGAGCATCGAGATGCCTCCGAAGGCGATCGAGGCCGCGAAGGCTGAAAACAAGCAACCCGACGTGTTCTACGCTTTCAAACTACTCGAGGAGACCGGTGAGCTGATACCTTTAAATACTACACCTGTTGTACACATAAGTTTATCTCCCCACGACACTCGTCTGTTAATGTCCTGTGTTGGTCTTTACATTTTATAGAAGATTCTGATACATTTACGCCAAAGACATTTTCGCGATAGGACATTTGCGCGATATAAATACACTTCTGCGAAAAGACACTTGCGCGATATTTATTTTCGCAAAAGATGTTGGGCAAAATCCGAGAAATGAGATTCCAGACGTGTTCTCCAAAGAGTAACTCTGAGGTGTATACTAAGTATGTATAGTAAGTATGTATCCATTTATACTAACTAGATAACATTCATAATGACAAGTTGAAGTTTTATTTTTCAAAAGTTGTTGAAAAGATTCGCCCAAGGGAGCTTGGGCGGGGAGGTCGAAATCAAACAACGTCAAGTAAATTTATGGGTATCGTCATTTGACGATGTTGATGGTTTTCAGTGACGCTGATACCGACAATGCAGCCATTTTGAATTTTGATTTCGACTTCATTTTTTTTTGTTTTTCTCATAAGCGCCCCCGAAAACCATGGAAACGACATCCATGACGCATATTTGTAACATTTCAGAGTCGCCATCTTGGATTTCTCCTTGATCTCATTTTCATCAGCGCCCCCTAAAACCAAGAAAACGACACCCACGGCTTGATGATTTTGATTTCGCCCTCCCCCGCCCTTGGGATGGAAAACTTTCAAAAATTAAGCTGTAATTATTAATGTTATCTATACCCTGTTCACAATAAGATTAGACATGAACACAAACCTTTTTTACAGTCCCTTCAACCGATTTTGACTTCTATTCCGTAGGCTTAAGGGTCATCCTTCCATCATTAGAGGCAAAAAAGTGGTTACAATAACAACTGTTTACTGCAGTTGCCATTTGTCATGCTAACAACACAATATGAGTCAAAATCGATTGAACGGACTGTAAAAAAGGTTTGTGTATATGACTAATCTTATTGTAAACGGAGTAGTCCGTTCAACCGATTTATTGCGTTACCAACGCAATATAAGTCAAAATCGGTTGAACGGACTGTAAAAAAGGTTTGAGTAAATGTCTAATCTTATTGTGAACAGGGTATAGATAATAAAAAAGGTCTACTATACATGCTTAGTATACACCTCTGCCCTTTCTTCCGGAGAATACAGGCCTGATGTCACGTCTGTTTGGAATCTCATTTCATGTATTTTGCAGAAGTGTATCGCTCTAATGTCTCGCGGAATTGTTTAGCCGTGCAAGTGTCTTTCGCGGAAAGGTCTTTGGCGCATGTGTCCTGTAAGTAACCTCTGCAGAGTTTATCGATAGTACTACTAACTAGGCTCAGCCTCCTCCTGACGTGTCTCCCGTGCGCAGGTATCTGCGTGGTGGCGGGCTCGGGCTTCGGTCAGCGCCCGGGCACGTACCACTTCCGATAGTACTACTAACTAGGCTCAGCCTCCCCCTGACGTGTCTCCCGTGCGCAGGTATCTGCGTGGTGGCGGGCTCGGGCTTCGGTCAGCGCCCGGGCACGTACCACTTCCGATAGTACTACTAACTAGGCTCAGCCTCCCCCTGACGTGTCTCCCGTGCGCAGGTATCTGCGTGGTGGCGGGCTCGGGCTTCGGTCAGCGCCCGGGCACGTACCACTTCCGATAGTACTACTAACTAGGCTCAGCCTCCCCCTGACGTGTCTCCCGTGCGCAGGTATCTGCGTGGTGGCGGGCTCGGGCTTCGGTCAGCGCCCGGGCACGTACCACTTCCGATAGTACTACTAACTAGGCTCAGCCTCCCCCTGACGTGTCTCCCGTGCGCAGGTATCTGCGTGGTGGCGGGCTCGGGCTTCGGTCAGCGCCCGGGCACGTACCACTTCCGATAGTACTACTAACTAGGCTCAGCCTCCCCCTGACGTGTCTCCCGTGCGCAGGTATCTGCGTGGTGGCGGGCTCGGGCTTCGGTCAGCGCCCGGGCACGTACCACTTCCGATAGTACTACTAACTAGGCTCAGCCTCCCCCTGACGTGTCTCCCGTGCGCAGGTATCTGCGTGGTGGCGGGCTCGGGCTTCGGTCAGCGCCCGGGCACGTACCACTTCCGATAGTACTACTAACTAGGCTCAGCCTCCCCCTGACGTGTCTCCCGTGCGCAGGTATCTGCGTGGTGGCGGGCTCGGGCTTCGGTCAGCGCCCGGGCACGTACCACTTCCGATAGTACTACTAACTAGGCTCAGCCTCCCCCTGACGTGTCTCCCGTGCGCAGGTATCTGCGTGGTGGCGGGCTCGGGCTTCGGTCAGCGCCCGGGCACGTACCACTTCCGATAGTACTACTAACTAGGCTCAGCCTCCCCCTGACGTGTCTCCCGTGCGCAGGTATCTGCGTGGTGGCGGGCTCGGGCTTCGGTCAGCGCCCGGGCACGTACCACTTCCGATAGTACTACTAACTAGGCTCAGCCTCCCCCTGACGTGTCTCCCGTGCGCAGGTATCTGCGTGGTGGCGGGCTCGGGCTTCGGTCAGCGCCCGGGCACGTACCACTTCCGATAGTACTACTAACTAGGCTCAGCCTCCCCCTGACGTGTCTCCCGTGCGCAGGTATCTGCGTGGTGGCGGGCTCGGGCTTCGGTCAGCGCCCGGGCACGTACCACTTCCGATAGTACTACTAACTAGGCTCAGCCTCCCCCTGACGTGTCTCCCGTGCGCAGGTATCTGCGTGGTGGCGGGCTCGGGCTTCGGTCAGCGCCCGGGCACGTACCACTTCCGATAGTACTACTAACTAGGCTCAGCCTCCCCCTGACGTGTCTCCCGTGCGCAGGTATCTGCGTGGTGGCGGGCTCGGGCTTCGGTCAGCGCCCGGGCACGTACCACTTCCGCACCACGATCCTGCCGCAGACGCAGCTGCTGCAGGAGATGCTGGACATCTTCAAGGCCTTCCACGAGAAGTTCACAAAGGAGTACTCGTAAACGTTCGACGATATGACTCGTATTACCTACTATAGTTATTGTGAGTAGTTTGTAGCTGCGAAGTACGATATTATATCTTCTGATGAGATCGGTAACACTAGTAAACGCGCCGGCACGTCCGTGGTGACAGCTTGATGTCGCCGTAGCAGTGATGGCGGTTTCAATACGGACATGTTTGACTGTAGGTACTTGTTAATACAGTCAGTCGTTTATATATTGCCGCCACACTTATTATCGTAATGTTATCATGAAAAAGACATAGTATAGCATTTCCACAAAATGGCGTTTGTCGACAACCTCTTTCTCAGTCTTATCAATGTAATTGTAATTGTTTGCGTATGAAATTCAATATTTATTTTCTTAGCATCATCATTAATATCTAATCACATTATGTGATGTGTGAAGATATGTCAATGCTATTCCGCAGCTTCAAACTCGTTAAACAAACTGTCACTGTGTGCAAACGTATGATTATGTTCGTACTACAAGTATAACTCGGTGCGATTTGACACGTCATTGTAGATATATAGCAATAGTCATTTAACAATTGGAGACTATCCTAGATTATAACTTTGAGATTATCTGTAGCGCAGCTACCGCGCATGTCTATGTTCATTTGAATACTCCTTGTAAGTATAATATCAGTATCACTAACAGATTATAAAGCAAGTCATCGTGTTTTGTGCCATTACGTGACTAGTCTCACTCGGTAGTCAGTTTAATTCAACTTTGTTACCTTTCGTAACACACTACTTTTTTGACGGTACAATTGTGTATTTATTAACTTTTTTTATAACTATAAATGACTGTTTTCACTGCCACTAAACGATACCTACATGTAATGTATAAATCAAATCGAAACATTGGCTCGACTCAGCGCCGACTGGTTATATCCAACAGTGCAATAGTGTTTAGGCGTTACGTACATTTAGGTGTCGCTTAGTGGTAGTGACACGCGGGCTAGTTGTGAATGGTTGTTGTTGAGTGAATATGTCGGTGAATGTGTTTCGTAAGAAAAGTTTCTGTTCACAGTAACTACTAGTTAGAGAACATAGGAATGTTATGAGTATGTCAAAGTATTTTCTGAACAATGAAAAAAGGCATTTAAGGTGTGCTAGTTTGTCCAACAGTCCCGCGCCTGTTGTTATATAACAAGTATGGAAATAAGTTACTGCATCTCAGTTTTATCATAATGTATTTAAAAAAACTGATATGCAAATTGATCCAAAACAAATCAAGGAAAGAATCAATGCATTTTATTGTTATTTCTGATATATTTTTTTAGAGTAATTTAGTCATTTTTTGTAATCTTGCATTTGCGTTGTTTATTTATTTTAAAATATTTGAAATTATGTTTTTTTTTTAAATAAGTATAATGTTTATTTGTTGCTTATACACTAACTTTTTTTCTTCTTTACAAAGATGCCAAGCGATCTATTGTGGCACTCGTCGAATCGTTTTAATTGTGATATCATATTATTATATATTTTTTTGTTTTCTACACTACACCTGCCACGTTACCTCTCCACCATCCTCGGTTGACTGGTAGAGAATGTCCAAGGCATTTGGTCTGTTTTTGAACCTTTTCATACTGTTTAAACACACAAATATTGGTGCAACAAATGTGACTTTGTGGCATTCCGTGTAGGAATAATGCTAATATGTTACTATTACTACACATGCGTTGTTTTAATGTGTTGTTATAAATCAAATATAGTGAAAAGCAAAGTGTTGTTTTATTATAATTTGAATACCTACCCTTACGTATCGCTAAAGGTACACACAAGTACACGCCGGCGCGCAGCGGCCGCTAATGAGGAGATTTAAAAATTTTGCACAACTGATGAAAATATGACTAAAAAATGTTTTGTCACCGTACGGTATTCGGACTAATTAAAATAGCATAACTATATTCTCTAGTTATATTTCATGTAGAAATAATATTTATTTGTAAAAATGTGAGGGGTGAGTATGAATTTATGTCAGTTTTGTTATCATACATAGTCAGACAATTTTAATTCAAAAATAGTCTTAATATATTACATAACGAATCAACAAGTTCAAAAACATTTTAGAAAACCGTTTAAAATACAATTCTCTGTCGGTTTTTTACCATAGTCTCCAAATTAACAATAGTTTTTCAACCTTAAAATGAACATGTTCAGAAGTTGTTAAATACAAATAACCAAAATCAAGTAGGGAACCCTGGGGAAGGTCATAGGCTACTTTTTCATCCGCGACTTCGTCTGCATCCGCGATAATCGACATTCACGAGGATGAAGTCGCGGGCAAAAGCTAGTATTTAATTATCAAAAAAATACGGCTACGCTACGTAACAAAATTCAAATGGACAATGTTGCGAGATCTCCACAGGTCTTCATACGACACGGAACTGCTTTCTGCTTAGATGTTCAACTACATTTTGACATCAATCGAATATGGCAATAACTCGCCATGAAAAGTAGAGAGTTTTACGACAAAATTAAATAAAATCTTTCAAACAAGACACAGTAACAAAACCGACGGTAGGTAACAAAATTGTTAGGCTCAGTTTACATTGCTGCTCTTTTAATATTATTTTAATATTAATATTATTATTATATTAATATTATTTAATAATATATTATTGCCCCAACCTTCAACACAACAATTAAACATTAGGTATTCATAAAATATTTTGATCTCGCCGTCTTTGAGTTAAAAATTATAATATTAACGCTCGTAGATTATTGCTTCACATGACGTAAATGTCAGAACAGGTGGTGATATATTCCTCTCCCTCCCAATACAAAGCACGCCTACCCGAAATTGGTCGAGGCGTAAGATACTTCTACTTCGCTTATGGAAAACGCGTCGACTCCCACGTAATTGGCAGCCGCGCGAGCGTAGCGCTTCTGGCCAACCGCCTTTGCTGAACCGCGATTTATCCCATTCCTGGGGTGTGAACAGTGTATTGGTGCACCAGAGACTAAAAACTGGTGTTTTTCGAACCCGCGTCATCGCCGACTCCATCTCCGCGATCAAGCACGTGGCAGAGAAGAACGTGAAGGAGCGTGGGCTTGCATTCCAAATATGTCGCCTATCAACCGTCCTGTTCAACATCAATCTAGGTTCTTTCAAGACGATTACCAGAATCCTATATAATAATTTCAAATCGTCTTATAAATTGGTGAATTTCTGCATCATATTAAGCTTATATCTTTTTTGACGTGACAACGTCTTATAATTCGATAGAGCCGGCAGCACGCACGAAAAAACATGACGTCATGCGGCGTTACGGCGTCACATGACGTCATGCGGCGTTACCTCGCTCTGAGGCGTTCCCTAGTGAAAAGTGAATGTGGTGTCAATTGTTTATAGCAACGATAATTACAGCGATAAAGGTAATGATTCTTTCGCGTTGTCACGTTCAACTATCGTCAGTAAACCGACTTTACAGACAACCAAATTTTTTTTTATGAGATCTTTAGGTAGTGAGGAACACAGTAATTAGTTGTTTATCTATTTATTACAAATTATTAGCTGCCTATTTTATACATATTACATACTCTAACACGAAGTTAAATTGACGATAATGTATGACAAACTAAACACAACCTTCTAGTTTCCTATAAATCTTAACAGTCTCTCGTCTCAGTTAAAACCGCTATGTAAACTTAGCTTTAAGCTGTCGGTTTTGTTACTTTTCGGTCCAACTATAGGCATGTTAACTTAAAAAAGTATATATATGTCGGAGACAGTTTATTAATCACATTGTGGGTGTTAACTAAATTTGTTATGATTTGTGTTTCTTATTGTTAATTTATGTGATTTTACTATCAATTATTGTCTATTAATTCGAAACATGATTTATTGTGTGTGCACACTGATTGGTGGTTACTTTATTTCGATAATTATTATCGATGGTTTTATTCAAAACAATAGGGTATTACACCCATTTTTGAAGTGTCTCAATGAAATTCTGTAGTGCTAATATGCCACCAAAAAAACACAAAATTTTTATTCAATCGATAAGTGCTATAAAAGTACATCTAAATTTTAAATTTTCAAATTTCGCGCGTAGTTTGACGAAAACGCCTCTTACTGGACGCCATATTGCTCAGCGTAAATGACGTCAATTCGTTGTGTATCAAATGAGCTCATATTAAATATGATAATTGTACATCATTTAAAAATAATTAAAAGCATATTTTGTATTAGGTGTAATAATTAAAAAATTACGTTGGTTACGAAAATAATAAAAGTACAAAGCCTTTATTACGCCAATCGGTTGACTGACAGTTGACAATTTTTTGTTTACACAGCCGTACGGCGTAAGAACATGGCCGCTACTATTTCACGGTGTTTTATAACAGATTAAAAATACTGAAAACTTTGAATTGAATTTAAAAAATTGTTTTGTTATTTTATGAACTAAAACTTACATTTTCCTACTGCTTTAAGCTTAAACTGTCTCAATAACATATTTATAGATTTTTTCTCGTATAGAGTAAAATACCCTATTGTTGACACGTTATTTTGAATGTAAAACGAATTACTTTATGAAATCACTATTATTTATTCTTGACAATTATTATTGTGTTATTTGATTATGTACAGATCTTATTAGATTCAGCACATTTTAGTGTTTTGTATCAAGTAAACGCGTGACGCACTTCCGTGCGCATGGACAGACTTGTATGGAGAGGTTGCAAGGTGGGGGGTATCGCCTTATAAAAGAGCGTGCACTCCGTAAGTATGGCAGTCCATCCTCGGATTCGACTCAGTAAAGAGTTCCTGCTCCCGACAATACTGTCGGTTTACCTGGTACAGCGCTGCTGTATATTCACATAGCTGTATAGGCTTGCTGCTAGCGAGCGATACACTTTGTATTTGGGTGGCTTATGCTACTGTACGAACTATAGAATCTTAAGGGTTTGTTCGTTTATCATTGGGTGGCTTGGCCACTGTACGAACTGTGGGACCCGAATGGTCGGTTCGATTAACTGTATTGTTGCTGTACCTTTAACTTACTTTATTCTTGTTACTGATTACCATTTGTATTATGTTTTGTTTACTAATAGTGTGTAATTGTTTTTACAGGTCTTGTTTATCGATAATGGGATAATGGGAACGCCTATAGTCCTGACGATGTACTATACCGCTCGGCGCTCCTCCTCGATCGCTCACTAACGATCCGACATCAGAAGTGGGATAGCCTCTTAATGCTTCCGCATGGCTTCCCTAATTATCGTATGTCTTTTCCACTCTTGTTATGACAGCTTCCTCTCTTGGGATTACCTAGCGCAGAGCTAAGGCTGTTTTAATGGCATTCATAAATCACCTACCCACATTAATTCCATTGTTTGATTTTACATACTTCAACAGTTACCGCTACCCTTATTAACCTACCTAAGTGTCAAACAAATTGCTGTTTGTACTGTACAGGCCCATGTTTCCAAATTTCATTTCCCGTGCTCATCTACTAGCATTTACTACCGAAGTACATGAGGTTTAAGAGAAAGTCTCATTTTCCTCTGACCTACACGATTCTTCTCAACCCTCTTAGGTTCAAACCAGGTACAATAGTATGTCACTTTAGTGACTACCGGAGAACAGCCGGGAGGTTCGAGTAAAGATACTGTGAGTCAGTTTTCGAGCAACTAATCATCCGTGATAAGTTGAAGTCCGTGATAAGATAAGTGTGATGTACCCACCACTGATGTTCTACAACTATCTGGTGAGACGCTTCCATTTTGTTATGACTCTGGGTTTGAATGTACTTTCACTACTGATACATGTGTGGCAAACTTACTTGTATGGTCAATATAAAGTGAAGTTTCATGTAATACCGAATGCTTATTCAAATCATAGTAGCATATTTTGCCGTGAGATATTTAATTTAGATTTTGGGGTTATTATAACCGAAAGTATTGTTACCATTACAAAAGTTGAGATTGTAACAGCTATGCTCTATTCCTGAAACTCCGAATAAAATTGATACTGATATTCCATCAGAATATAAATCAGTGATAATACAACTATGTCAAAAAGTTGGCTTTTAGCTAAACAAATAGCGTGATTTTGAGGTTTGAGGAATAGTTTATCTGAAAAGTAACTGTGTACCCCCTGATTGTTAACATGTGTTGTGAGGTAAGGTAATTACATGTGTTGTGAGGTAAGGTAATTACATGTGTTGTGAGGTAAGGTAATTACATGTGTTGTGAGGTAAGGTAATTACATGTGTTGTGAGGTGTAAGAATTCTGATAGTTTAAGAGAAATAAAAGGCTATGCAGAATTGTACGTATTGAATTTAATAGCTCTCACACGAAAGTTAAAATGTGATGAGTATCAAAAACAATTGTAAGTATAAAAGTTAGCACTGACCTAAACGCACTAAGGTTAGGCAGTATCCAGGAGGATTATGATCCCCAGCCTGGCCGGCGTACAGGATCAGCCGAAGAGAAGTCTGACGCGATCAGCTCGGGGACGGAGGCCCCCCCAGGCGGTCAGTAGGACCAGCCCTGGGCAGCAAGAGGCACGCGACAGCTCGACTTAGCCTCTAAACCGACTCTCGGTTGCAGACTGGTAGACTTCAGTAAGTAGACTGGTAGACTTCAGTAAGGTACGCGTATGGGTAATCAGCGTGTTACCCAAGCGACTCCGAGATCTAGACTCCAGCAACGTAAGCGTATGGGGAATCAGCGTGTTCACCCAACGGCTCCGAGATCTAGACTGACCCATTTGACAGGTTCCTTTTCTGACCGCTCTTCCAAAATTCATAAAAAATCCAATTATGAATCTTCTTTCTAGAACGGTCAAATCGTTTTTTATATAGCAACGGCCAGACTCAATAATTGTCGAATGCCATTTATTTTAATAATTTTTATTATAATATTGCGATTCAGATCTAAAGGAACACACGATAATACAGCGGGTGTTCAGCCGTTTACTATCTAACACAGACAAACAAGCTTACAAGATATACAACATAGAGGTTTTACGTTAGTAGCCGAAAACTTATTTTAGAAGAAATGTTGGCGGTCGTCAATTTGACGACTGTCACTGACAGACATGTCAAAGCAAAACATTATTTATTTTTCAGGTTTGTAAATATTAATTTGATCCAATTATACAGGAATAAATTACATAGGATGACGACAGGAACAGCATAAAAAAAACGTAAGTAGATAAACACATTCTACATAACGTGCGATGAATGATTTTATGCTTATGAAAAGTAAGTATAGTTTTCGAGTTGAACCGAAACACTATAGAGGTAAGGTAATTACATGTGTTGTGAGGTAAGGTAATTACATGTGTTGTGAGGTAAGGTAATTACATGTGTGGTAATAGTGTAATTACATGTGTGGTAAGATACTAAACTTGTTTTGTGTTATCAGGTCTGTAGTGTTTGATTTAAATTGATCAGAATGACCGAACGTTAAGCTGTTTACTTGAGCTCTTTTCTGATTGTTTACAGATGATGTGATAAACTATTCACCCAAGGACGTGTGAAGATGCAGGGCGACCGTAACGGCGCGTAGCGTGATTTAGCAATGAAAATCAGTTAATTTTGAGGGTTATGGTTTATTGTTTATTGTTATTTTTTTAATCATTGAGAATATTCTCACAATCCTGAGACATTTGCTGAAAAGTGGACTGGCAAACGTATTCTTGTACGGTTAATAATTGTGATTAACTATGGTTAACTGACTCTTGGACAATACAACAGTGCCTGTAGATGGTTTAATTGAAATGAATGCTGTGACTTTGATGGCATAATACACTCGGCGTCACAAAAATCGCACCTCTTTAAGAATTCCCTTCAAAGTCATTTTAACCCTATTAATCAATGGTATACATATGACTATAAGGTATAATTGGAAAGGCAATTTATTTAAATTTCAGAATAAATCAATGGATTTGGTTTTTTGTTTACCAGGGAATAAAAAAAGCAAGCTAATGCAAATGATTAAAAAGTTAAATTTTATTTTATCAGCAAAAATTACAACAAAGTCCTTAAAACTAACTTAAAACCTACTGTTACCCCCCCTAGCCCTGATGACTGCTTCCATGCGTTCTCTCATGGACCTTATTAATGTGACAACAGTCTCTTGTGGAATGTTGTCCCATTCTGCAACGACGGCATCTTGAAGGTCTTGGAGAGTGGTAGGGGCAGGATTTCGTGCCCGTACTCGCCGTTTCAGTTCATCCCAAAGGTGCTCAATAGGGTTCAGGTCTGGACTTCGCGCCGGCCAGCGCATAACAGGGATGCCAACTTCTTGCAGGTAGTCTCTTACAATTAAAGCGGTGTGACAACGGGCGTTATCGTGCATTAACGTGAACCCACTGCCAACAAAACCCGCATAAGGGACAACCTGCTCCTCTAAGATCTCTGTTATGTACCGAGCAGCAGTCAGCGACCCTTGCCCGCGAGCACTTCCAGTCCGAGAAACACACACAAGGTTCGTTTTACCGTCGATTGACATGCCGCCCCAGAACATGCACGAGCCACCCCCGTATTCCACTGTCTCTTGAATACAGGCTTGTGCGAATCGTTCCCGTTGCCTCCTATACACTCTTCGACGCCTGTCGTTGCAGAAAAGACACACCCTCGTCTCATCCGAGAAGAGCACAGCCCTCCATTGGTCTATTGTCCAATCCACATGGTCACGGGCAAATTGCAACCGGTCTCTCCTATGCTGTGCAGTCAATTTGGGCCCTGTAGCAGCCCTATGAGCTGCAATTTTCTTCTCCCGCATTCTTCTTCTAATCGTGGAGACGCTTACAGAAGTTCTGCGAGCTGATCGCAGTTGTTGTTGCAGCTCAACAGCATTGGAGAACCGATTACGTAAAGACGTCGAAACAATGAAGCGATCGTCTCTTTCGGATGTGCACCGTTGTCTTCCAGATCCACGTCTTCGGATATAGCCACCAGTCTCTTGGAAACGTTGGAACACTCGTCGAACGGCAAAACGACTCAAGTTCAGTTGCCGAGCAACATCACATTGCCGCATCCCTGATTGCAGTAGTGCAATGACTTGAGCGGCTTCATCTGCAGTGGTATCCATCTTCTGGGGTATTTTTCTTGCTGTAGCTGTTCACGTGTGTTCACTTCAAAGGTTGAATAGCGAATGACCCACATTTAACCCGGGTCGCCCGTTTTATACCCTTGTAGGGAGGTGCAATTAGTGGCCGTTGTAATGCGTATTTTGACAACATTTTTTTTAACGTTACGTGCTAATGAGATCTGTTGTGTTTAGGAATTCTAACTGTTGTTAATTTAAAGGTCGTTAAACATACTTTTAATTGATACCAATATTAATTGGGTTTAATGTATTCGTTACTGGCGGGACATGTTTTAAACTTATTTTCGAAAAGGTGCGATTTTTGTGACGCCGAGTGTATGTACCGAACAAATTCTAAGTGAAGTAGAAATAGTTGGTTGCTAGGGTTTAGAGCTTTCATGTGATACTGGATCAATCATAGGATGCTGTGAGATTTTTAATTTAATTTTTGCAGTTAATATGACCGAAAAAATAGTGCTATCATTACAAGAGTTAATGTTATTGACCAATTCAGTATTCCTTTGATAATACAACTGTTTAATAGTTTAAAATTCAAATTCATTTATTTGTCCGAATATGGTACATATGGTCTTAAATTTATTAGACAGTCTCATCACAACAACATATGTTTCAGCTGTTGACAGTGTGGAGATAGAAGTAAATCTGTCCCGTGCAAGAAAACAAGCAGCCCTGGGTGCCGAAAGTTTCAAGTTGGAGACTTCGTTGGAAACTTTGTACTTCTTGCAGATCCAACATGATATTTGTTGAAATCTTTGAGTGCCAGTAAAATTTAGTCTTGATCATGTATGAAAAAAAACCTGAATGTCCATTCAATTTTAATGATGTCAATGTTGACACTGATAATAATCATCTGCTGCTGACATACCATAGCTTAATTGACAAGATGTCTATGTTGACTCTTGTTTGGATGTCTATGTTGACTCCTGGGTTTGATTGTTGAACTTGACGCCTATGTTGGTTGTCTATTCGACTTCAAGCTACTTGTCGATTCCCATGGTGTGAATTCGGCTGGGAGACTATGTCTCTACTTTTATTTGGATGTCTATGTTGACTCCTGGGTTTGTTTGTTGAACTTGACGCCTATGTTGGTTGTCTATTCGACTTCAAGCTACTTGTCGATTCCCATGGTGTGAATTCGGCTGGGAGACTATGTCTCTACTTTTATTCGGATGTCTATGTTGACTCCTGGATTTGAATGTTGAACTTGACGCTTATGCGGGTTGTCTATGTTGACGCCTATGCGGGTTGTCTATTCGACTTCAAGTTACTTGTCGAATCCCATGGTGTGATTTCGGCTGGGAGACTACTTTTGTTGAGCTATGTATTGTCTGTAACAGTATGGTTATTTTGACTGGTTATGATGCAAATTTTGCTAATGATATTACTTCAGGACTAATTCAGGATTTTTCTTTACAACATACCTTTTGCTAATTAAAGCTTTTTGTCAGAAAGGCCGATCGATATTTACCAAGAACGTTATAACTACACAAGGACGTGTAGAATGTCAGTCTGGCCGTGTCGGAGACAGTTTATTAATCACATTGTGGGTGTTAACTCAATTTGTTATGATTTGTGTTTCTTATTGTTAATTTATGTGATTTTACTATCAATTATTGTCTATTAATTCGAAATATGATTTATTGTGTGTGCACACTGATTTGTGGTTACTTTATTTCGATAATTATTATCGATGGTTTTATTCAAAACAATTGTTGACACGTTACTTTGAATGTAAAACGAATTACTTTATGAAATCACTATTGTTTATTCATGACAAGTATTATTGTGTTATTTGATTACAGATCTTATTAGATTCAGCACATTTTAGTGTTTTGTATCAAGTAAACGCGTGACGCACTTCCGTGCGCATGGACAGACTTGTATGGAGAGGTTGCAAGGTGGGGGGCATCGCCTTATAAAAGAGCGTGCACTCCGTAAGTATGGCAGTCCATCCTCGGATTCGACTCAGTAAAGAGTTCCTGCTCCCGACAATACTGTCGGTTTACCTGGTACAGCGCTGCTGTATATTCACATAGCTGTATAGGCTTGCTGCTAGCGAGCGATACACTTTGTATTTGGGTGGCTTATGCTACTGTACGAACTATAGACCTTAAGGGTTTGTTCGTTTATCATTGGGTGGCTTAGGCTGCTGTACGAACTGTAAACCTTAAGGGTTTGTTCGTTTATCATTGGGTGGCTTAGGCTGCTTTCCGAACTGTAAACCTTAAGGGTTTGTTCGTTTATCATTGGGTGGCTTGGCCATTGTACGAACTGTGGGACCTTAATGGTCTGTTCGATTAACTGTATTGTTGCTGTACCTTTAACTTACTTTATTCTTGTTACTGATTACCATTTGTATTATGTTTTGTTTACTAATAGTGTGTAATTGTTTTTACAGGTCTTGTTTATCGATAATGGGATAATGGGAACGCGTATAGTCCTGACGATGTACTATACCGCTCGGCGCTCCTCCTCGATCGCTCACTAACGATCCGACATATATATTATCGGTTCAGTTTCTCGCTAAGTTTAAACTACATGCAACAAGTTGTTCAGTATAAAACCATGCATTTCTTTATTATAAGGAATGAATGAATGAATGTGCGTAAAAGTAATATTAATGGCGTTAGTACAAACCTGACGACGATTTTCTCAGTCCAATCGGTTACAAAACACTCACTGGCGCCTGGCGCTACGAAAATGATACCGGTTACCGGCGTAAATTTTTTAAAATGGCGGGTCTTTAAACTATGGTGATTGGTGTTGCCATATTTGGAAAACCAAAATGAAATCATTCGGTAGGATTTTTCAACCGACTTCTAAAAAGGAGGAGGTTCTCAATTCGACTGGTCTTTTTTATGTTTGTTACCTGTGAGCTTTCGACTGGGTGAACCGATTTTGATGATTCTTTTTTTATTTGAAAGCTATTGCTTCCCGTGTGGTCCAGTTCTGACAATGGCGTCCATGAAAAAACCATATAAGTCTTGCGTCAAGTATGTGCGCGATTTGTTACGCGATTTCTCCAGCAAACGTTCCCTATAAATTTTATCAAAATTGTAGAGCACTTATTGAAAAATCAACAACTACCCAACAATTTTACATAGACGACGTTTTAGTTTCTTCAATCTTTGGAATAGTTACTTTCAATCTCTGTTTTGACTGTTTTGCCGTTTCTTAATGGATTTGGATGAGGAGGAACTAGAAAGCGAAAAATAAAGCATTTTACAAAAACTAGTGCTTTTTACAAAAAGTAGTAGCTAAAAGTGAAAAATAATTTTAGAACACACATGACTTTAGTTTCGGAAGTCGGTGGCAAAACAAAAAGTATTTTTTTTTACAGATATTGACGTAACAAACCTGACTTGTCCGGAAGTAACAAAGAATCATGGCGAGATCCATATGTGGAGTATTCCAATGTGGTGAATACATTACCAAGAGATTAATTTACTTACCGTATTTTGAAACCCCCGCATAATTAAAAATTTTCGATATGAAACTAGCACATTTTCGTTTAATCTCGTTGCCCATTTTGTTTTTATAAAAAAAAAGAAAGTGACAAGTGTCTTACCTTCAGTTCTAAATGACCGAATGCAAATCCGTATCGTGTATGTTTAATGTGTCCTTAAGGTACGGTATGGTAAGGTAGGTGGCTCGCGTCAGTCGGCCGAAACGACTGAAGCAATCCGTTCACATCGGCCTGAACGAATCGTGTATTGACAGATCAGCTCAGTTGGCGCCTGAGCCGCGGCAGCGCCCTATTAATATTAATTATTCTCCCTAAACCCTGTGGTGATATGATGGTAGAATATTTTAAAACTTTATACGTACTTTCTTCCAGTTGCAAGGAATCTCAGACTTGCAGTCAATCGCTCATGAGGAGATATGGCTTCTCGCATATCTGTGTTCAATTTTTATATCAATATTGCTACGGTGACCTGTAAATATACTTCCTCGTTCATGCGAAGATAATTAAACCAGTCCTTTGGGTAAAGCTGTAGTTCTCGTATAATACTTCTTTATGTGGATTCCCATATGGTGTCCCTTTTCCTAAGCCACTAGCGACCCGACCCAGCTTCGCATAGGCCTATAGCCTTCCTCGATAAATGGAGTATCCAACACAAAAAGAATTTTTCAATTTGAACCAGTAGATCCTGAGATTAGCGCGTTCAACCAAACAAACAAACAAACTCTTCAGCTTTATAATAATTAGTATAGATATAGTATAGATTTTTTAACCCACAGTCCACAGTATTCTTCTTTTATTTTCTTTGTGTGTAATAATGCTAAGGCAGCATAACAGTAGCAGCAGCAGTAGTGCAGTGCAGTTTCGTCCATAATTCGCGACTGACTACGCACACCGAGTACTTGCAGCAAACCAGAATTCGAAAGAACTGAAGCGATATTTCTGTGTATGTGTACGAATCCGATCAAACCAAACTGTATCAGTTCGGCTTGATCCGATCGGCCTCGCCGTGTATGGCCTACTTAACGGATCTATCAAATTGGCAGACAAGTGAAGTGAATCGTTGGCAAAAAAACAATGGCGGAGTTGAAAAAGTACATTGATTAATCATTATTTGTGACATTATTTCCCTTAGACCGATGCAATTACAGTGTAAGACCTGCGAAATGGCGACTGTCAGTGTCACTGTTACTGGCAGCCACCGTTTCGTTCTCAAATAATGAACTTTTCGTAAAACTATTCACTTTTAACATCCATTTTTATTTTTATTGCGGGCTTTTAAAAATATTGTAAATGCCTTCTTTAGGTGCCCAAGAGTATAAGAATCAGAATTTGCATTTCGCCAAATATTTTTATTTTTTTTTGTACAAATTGTAGGTACTATATATTGCGGGCGTCCGCGGGTCAACTTGGAGAGGGGTAGCTAAAACACTGGATTGGTACCGAATCACAATGGACCTTATTAGTACTACTGCTCACACAAAAAAAAATATAAGTACCACAAAACTACTTAGCTCTAATTGCTTGCAACGAAACCATAGTTTTTTTGTACAAATTGTACTATATATTGTGGGCGTCCGCGGGTCGACTTGGAGAGGGGTAGCTAATTCAAACACTGGATTGGTACCGAATCACAATGGAACGTATTAGTACTACTGCTCACACAAAAAAAATATAAGTACCACAAAACTACTTAGCTCTAATTGTTTGCAACTGCAACGAAACAATAGCGCGATCTAATTCGACGCCAACGCCGAAAACAAGTGATGGCGCTATGTTCTCGTTGACTTGAACACAAATCCTGCCATAATCCTCTAGTGGACACTAGTTGTTTTAAAGTTTTTAATAGTTAAGAGTTTAGTTTTTAACAATTGTTTTAAATAAGTATAGGTACTTAGCATAAGCTCATTTTTTATGAAAACAACCAAACATGTCCAGCGCCTCCCTCCGAACACTGTTCCTCGCCTGATGCCTCACCTCTTCCCGGGTCGAATGTGCTCTCGAAACTGCTTTTAGTTCCCGCGGCGCGTAGACACGCGCTCACGCACATATTTGTACAGTTTGTAATTTTGGTAGTAGTGTAGGTAATTAGATCGTTTCGTTTGTATGGAGTGTCGTAGGTGAGCTTGTGGTGTGGATATATTCAATAGATATTACCCCTCTACAGATAATCTCCCTGGACTCTCTGGAATAATACTAACAAAATTCCAGTTGAAGATAATTTTGCTTTATTTTTGCAAGCATACATTAGGAATTTTAATAAAAGTGCTAACGCTAAAGCTAAGTGGGACGTAGTTGAACTGGTAAAGATAAAATTACTGCATTGACACTATATAAAAGGTCTCCCAGTTGCTACAGATTACTAAGGCGAATGTTTGGCCTTCCGGCTCCAACAACTTTAACAGTGCTATTGCAAAAATGCAAATTAAATGTTGCAATGCAACCTTTTACACATTGCTGGTAGAAACTGTGAGCTCGATATGTGTATTCAACGGTACAAGCGACGAGTGAAGCGGTTCACTCATAATCGCATATTCCAGAGTGATGACAGGTGGGTCTATAGGACTTGGTGGGGGGCTTGGTGGGGAGGAAGCGTTAGGCATCAATGCTACCGACATGAAACAATCGTTGAGGGAGCGCTTCATTGGCCGCCTGAATAAAGTGTTGAATAGTCTTTTATCAGGCGGAAACAAGGTGCCGCGCCTTCAACGGATGGGTCATGCCTGTTTTGATTTACTCTTTCGGGATACTCAAGTGAACTCAGATGAAACTTGACGCTCTGGGTAGGAGGGTCCGTACATTGCTGACCGCAAATCGGATGCATCACTCACGGTCATCGGTAATGAGACTGTATATCCCATGGAAGTGCAGAGGTCGAGGCTTTCTTAATGCTAAGTCCCTGCACAACCGTGAGGTATGCAGTCTCAGGGAGTAGGTACTTCTTTACCGAGATGGATGGGATGGGATGGATGGGATGGGATGCACCGAGATGTGCTCTCAGTGGACAAGGGCCTCACCCCGCTCTCTTTAGCGAACGAGAACTGGCGCAAACCTGTAGTACTAGATATGTGCGATTATGGACGAAGTTATGATGACGAACTACTACCGGAGGTATATTGTGAAAGACGGCACGGTTGACATTTGTCGGGCATGCCACCGACCGGGAGAATCAATCCGACACATTATCTCTGGGTGCTCTCGTCTGGCTAACGGAGACTAC
Source organism: Charanyca ferruginea (assembly GCA_947361185.1). Classification (NCBI taxonomy): domain Eukaryota; kingdom Metazoa; phylum Arthropoda; class Insecta; order Lepidoptera; family Noctuidae; genus Charanyca; species Charanyca ferruginea. The sequence continues at coordinate 417,403 of OX376071.1, read as the reverse complement.
TTGCATAGACACAACCTTGTAGCTAGGATTATCCACCAGCCACTTGCTCTAAAATACAAGCAGTTCTCGAAAATTACTGTTGTATTGGGATCGATCTATCATCACTGACAGGACTATTGTTGCCAATAAACCTGACATAGTGGTGATAGACCGATTAGAGCGTCGCGCAATGATTGTTGATATAGCGGTTCCGCATGACGAGAACCTCGTGAAAACTGAGGATGTCTTGGCTCGCGAGGTTGTCGACATGTGGAATGTGAATACAGCAGTTTTTCTGCCGATTGTCGTTACAGCCAATGGAATCATTTCCAAGAGCCTCGACCAACACCTAAGGTGGCTCTCGTTAGGCAGCTGGACCAAGGGCTTGATACAGAAAGCGGAACTCCTGGACACGGCGCGTATAGTGACGAGATTCCTCTCTCAGGAACCCTGACCACCGGTAGCTTGGACCCTGTTCCCGATACGGCGAGCATGCAACATGCAAGCGAACATGCAACATGCAGCAGGCATGGTTTCTGTCACGGCTCCGGCGTTGCGGGGCTCCGGCGGTACCACGCGAGCTTATCGTCGCAGATGGTATTCACGCTCACCACCGCAGCTTCGGCTTACTGGCCGGCTGGCCACCGGCGCGGCTGAGGCTGGCCGACCGGCCGGCCAGCCTCAGCCGCGCCGGCGGGCGTTAAAACCACCTGCTCCTCAGCTCGCTAGCCGCCTCGCCCCTCCACGCCTACGCGAATTTAAATTACACTCTAGGAGTAGGGCAGACAAGACTACGTGGAGTCGATTTCGCAGCAATTCGTTTCTGTCATTAACTTTTGTAGCACAACATATTGACTTTTTAAGATTATTTTTGTTATTGTCTTTCTTTTTATACCTATATATCTTAGTTGAAATAAATTCTATGGAAAAATACACCGAATTAACAATATTCGTTAAAAAGTAATTCTACTGTTTGATAAGTTTGTTAAACAAAAAAATGTGATTAAAAATTCTTTGAATTGTGTTTCTGTGAAATATGTTTCATTCAAGTAGTCTTTGAAACAATAATAGTCGAAATAAAAATACAAGAACCAAATATTATATGAAACATTTTCTGGGAAACGAAATTCTATGAAATTTCTGTCTGCGAAACAAGGGGACACCATTTTGAATATATATGCGTAGCTGAATTGAATCAGAATCCAAATTTTAACAGTTTATTCGAAGTATTGAAATTCGGAATTTCGTTTTTCGGACCGAGAACCCATCGAGCATTTGATTCTTCGAACATATGAAAATCGGAAAACAAACAAATCGGATTTACGACATTCGGTAAAATAACTTTCGTGATTTTAAATAATAGAGATTATAATTTTTAGGTATTTTGAAATTTGGACTTTTGAAAATCGGAATATCGAAATTCGGAATAAAATATTTCGGAATATTTGGGTGTTCCCCAAAAAAATATTTGAGATTCTCATAACGAGCCCTTATACGACACAGTAAGGTTTGCAAAACATTTCAAATAACAAATAAATAAATTGCATAGATCATAGAAGTATAGTGCGTAGTACATATAGGTATATCGATGGCATAGATAAATAAATAAAGTAGGTACTTCTGATGACATCTAATGTTCTGACATAAAAGACAAACCTCAGTTTTTATTTTTAAAATGCTAGTAGGTAAGGAGGTTTGACTTTTACACACACCTTTGGAACACCCCCCTTTTTGCGTCGGGGCCTAAAAAGGTCACAAACGAAGACATCCTGGGACGTGTGGGCAAGAAACGCGAACTTTGGGATACCATCAAAGTAAGGAAAGAACTAGGATACGTGATAAGACACGAAAGATACGCCCTATTAGGTACTACTTATCATGAAAGGCAAAGTAGGTACTTGAAATGCGAGGTGTCGGTCGCAGGAGAAAATCTTGGTTAAGGCACCTACGAGAGTGGACTGGTATCTCGAGCGCCGCGGAACTATATAACCTTGCGAAAGAAAAGGAAAAATATGGCAACGTTCGTAGTTCGGAGAGGCACTAGAAGAAGAAACAATAAGGCTGCTTGACCACCGAAGAAGAGCTGGAAAAATGTAACAATGAAACAACCTTTTAAAAAAAAAATGTTCCCGATTCGAGTTTTCGGGAGCATCCACTAGGGCGCGCCAAAACCGTTCCATTTTATTTGTACGTACCTAGTTGAGTCAATTTCAATAAAATTGTATGTAACGCAAAATAAACACAATAGAATTTGTTTCACAAAAGACGATAATATTACGCAACGGAATTTATAAAGTAGTATTCATATATGGGAAATCTATACTAATATTATTAAGCTGAAGAGTTTGTTTGTTTGTTTGGTTGAACGCGTTAATCTCAAGATCTGCTGGTTCGAATTGAACAAATCTTTTTGTGTTAAATAGTCCATTTAACGAGGAAGGCCATAGGCCCATGCGAAGCCGGGTCGGGTTGCTAGTGTGCTTAGAAAATAAAAACACATATTTTCATAATATTTTTAATGCAGATAAAATCAACGAAATTAATGAAGTATTAATATTACGTTAAAAAATATAAATGAATAACGTGACTTTAGATTGTAAAATTTCAGAATTTATTCATTTTTATATACTTTTTATATTGGTGTTGGGTTATTACCAAATCTTTTTTTTTAATTTTAAAATACTTCTCTCGGGATTATAAAATATACTCATTGTCGTCAATATCGAATTTGTCTTACGCATTCATATACTTTTGTTTTTGATGCATCCCGCTAATTCAATTAAATTGAACCAAATAAGTTTTATTACTAATTCAATACTTTTACGGGCGTACGCACAACATGTCACCAAAATTTTTACACTGCCGGATGCGTGGTATGGGAGGAATGCATACCGGGACAAACATACAGACATTATTTTTATATAGGAATATAGAAACAATATGTACAGACCTTAAGGTCAGTTTTTTGTGTAACGTAACATAATATCACCCAAAAGAACCAAAAAGACTTCTGACAAAACCAACAAAAAATTCTACGGAAAAAGTATAAGTAATGAATTTTACAAATTAAACTGTAGGAAATGTTCGAGATTTAAATTATCTACTATATAGTAAGAAATATAATAAAGCACTGAGCTTGCCAGAATTATTTGCGTCACTCGATTGGGAATTTGCAACTACGAAATCTGTGTTACGAGACTCACATTGTGACTGACAGTATAATAAGATGGCTGCCACATTTTCTTGATAATATGTTGGTGGTAGATCAAATGTTGCCAGATTTAAGAAAGTTACGAGTGCGTTAAAATTTTCTATATTAAGTTCATAGCATCGTCACACAAGCGTCGTTACACAAAGTATCAAATAATGGGACAACATTTTGAATTTAAATTTAATAATTAAAATACGTATAAATAACGTTTAAAATTGTTGTATTATACGACCGTGACACTGCCTGTTTTTTTTTGTTAGCTCTGAAAATAATAGTGTTATGTCACTTTAATCAACTAGTTCTGCGAACTGGACATCATATTTTTGTATGTGCGAAAAAAATATACCCTCACAGAATATTTTTATTGGTGGTAGTGTGAAAACATATAGCCACAGTAAAGATATCTAACAGTATTCTATCTTCATACAAACGGTCGGAACGCGAATCGTACCTACACGCCTCGAACTAGTAGGTAAATCAGTATAACGACAGTCTCGAATGTGCCGCGCTGTGGCGAATATATTGTGTTGTTTTTTGTTGCTTGAATTCGACAATAACGCACCCAGAGATAAAAAAAAATAATTTACCTGGAAACTCCGAAAGGCTATGTTCCTGAAACTTAATAGACTATAAAAATAAAACCAAAAAAACCCCCAACCAATAACATTAAAAAAAAAATATGAGTCTGAGGTACGGTCCCCAAAGGAGATAAGTATCCATGTTGCCGGAAACAGTTGAAGTTTACTTAGAAACCGATAGGTTTTTATGAATAAAATAAAATACAATTTATAGAGAATAAACAGTTTAATGATTTAATAAAATTTCATTTGAAAGCCCCCATTGGTTTCTAAGAAATCTTCAACTATTCCCGACCCTACTAGACTATTAAAAAAATGATATACCTACTAGGTATAGTACGTAATAAGTAATTTGTTCCTTTTTTTAAAAGGTTTGTATATCGCTTTTTCTACCGAGTAAAGTACCTGGATTAATAAACAAATAAGTGGATAGGGTGAAAAAGCGACCTACCTACGCTCGCGTTAAAACGAACTGGTAAGTAGGTACCTAGATACTTCTTGCTATCTACCTACTTATGTACTAGCTACTTTATTCATTAATATATGTAATATTACTGAATGAAACGAAATATCATTATAAAATGATTATGAGAGTAAATGATAGTTACAAACGCCAGCACATCAGGCCATTAAATATTGCCAAATTTCCCCAATTGAATATGAACCTTACGCTTTTGTAATAAAATTGAAAATCTATCAAATAAATTTGACAGATTGTTGTAGCTTGTACTGGACTCTGTATCTACCTATTTAGTAAGATTATTTACTTTTTAAGTAAGATTTTGTAGTAGGTAGTTAGAGGTTTTGTCAGCTGTTTTTTGCATTTTGGTTAAGTAAGAAGTAGGTGTTGAAGTTTGTAAGGATTGCAGAATAAACTGAAAATTTTTTTTTGAGACGCCTTGATGGTCTGCGACTGAGGCGCAAATATTTTTCAGTCTCAAATTTATAAGGGTGGTTTTTTTTTTATTAAATCTTCTAATCAAAAACATAACATGCATTTTTATTGAACACTTCCTATTTCATTTACGTATTTCATTTCTTTTTAATAAAAAAAAAGAAAATAAAACACACACTAGGAAGAAATTAAAACACTGTACGCGGGGCAACCCTATCGCATGTTATGGTGCTACGCGCCTGTAGGTAACTATTTCAAGGACAGGGCCGAGTCACAATACTGTTGAAATCTTTACTGTGACCTAGCATAAATATCAATGACACAAAAATATTGGATTTGTAAATTCAATAATGCAAAGATTTTTTGTACTCATTTAAAAACCGAGGACAGTTTTTTTTTCAAATGTACAGACGCCAGCAGGTCAACCTACCCGAAACTGTCACATTTTCCCAAACTATCTTGAACCTTATTTTTTAACCCTAAAGTTGAAAATCGATTAAAGAAATGTGACAGATTGTAGTAGCTTGTTGTGCTGGCGTCTGTACAATTTTTAGGGTTTCGTAGTCAACAAGAAACCCTTATAGTTTCGATATGTCCGTCCGTCCGTCCGCAGTGTAGCTCAAAGCCTATTAGAAATAGAAAGCTGTAATTTGGCATGGATATACATATTAGTCACGTCGACAAAGTGCTAAAATAATAATAATAATATTTTTTTTCAAGGTACCTGCTCCTCTACAAGTGATTGGTGATGGTTATTTTGTTTCTAGTGTAACAAATCGTGTGAGATATCGTTAGATAGCTTTTAAAAATATTAAGGGTTTGGAAAAACAATTTTTCGATTAAGGGATCGCTTTGTGGAATATTATACTTTAAAGTGCATTTTTTTGGTTACGTATTTAGTGCACTAAATGGTTCTTTTTGAATATCTGAAAAAAATCATGGTAGTAGTATATATAACGAAATTCATAGGAAAACTATCACAGCTAAGTTTGGCTTAACAAGTTTACGAGTAAAAGTCGATAAACTTGCAAAATGTAACAAATCGCTGCAGCCGCGCTCCTAAGCACGAGTATGCTTGCTACTCTTAAAACGTATATTGTAATCAAAATTTATTGTGTATAATAATAATTTATTTATTTAAATTGACAGCAAAGGTCCACTGGTTAGTAAAAAACTTATGAACTAAGGGTTAGTATTTAATAATAATACGACAATTTACATTTACCCCTGCCGCACGAGCAACCCGACAGCATGTTGGAATATAAGTGCATCATGCTGCTCGGCTATGGCTTTCAAAATGTTGTTGCTGCTTGCCCTCACTCTGCTAATTTTTATTTATAATTTTATATCAGAACATAAATTCCATACAAATTGTTAGTACCGCTTAAAACTATGTTAGTATCTTATAACTGCTTATCCTACTTATCCCACATTAAAAAGGGCACCACCAGAGCTGTGTAACTTATTCCAGTGCCTCACAATAGGACACTCGACTCTATCCATAATGGCACTAAGTAAGCCGTTGGAGCTGCCGCGGACACGACGCATCAGGGAGGCCACTCTCTTGCGCACTATTGCTCTAAAGCAGTCTGTGTTGGCCTCCGCAAACATCCCCGATGCACTACAGTACCGCGGCAACCCCATCAGCATCCTAAACCCGTTATTGTAGAGGACCCGCAGAGCATTAATAGCCCTCTGCGTATATCGGACCCACAGGCTGCAGGTGTACAATGACTGGCAGTACGCCTTAAACAAAGTAATTTTAACATTGTTTGTGCACCTTGCAAACCTGCGCGCCAGCATATTGCATCTGACTACCAATGCCCTGCGTTCCCTCTCTATATCCAAGTCATCAGAGAGATCCTCAGTGACCCAATGCCCCAGGTACTTGAATTTAGTGACCCTACTTATAGGAACTCCTCTAAGTCTGACCGGTGGAATGGTAGTGGGAGTTTTATTGCCCGCCTTAAACACAAGTAATTCACTTTTTTTGGAGTTATACCTGAGGCCATGTGACACTGCGTACCTCTCACATATGCATATAAAGGAGGCGGTCTTTTTTCTTAAAATGGCGTAAAAGTCGTCAGTTCGTGCAACAGCAAACATACTAGACGCGCTGCAGAACCGAGGCAACCGCAACTGCACCCTGAAGCCATTATTATATTGCACACGCAGAGCATCTAGAGCCCTCCGCGTACAGTTGAACCACAAACTGCCCGTGTAGAACGCTTGACAATAAGCTTTAATCAACGTTATTTATATAGCTGCAAATTTAACATTTAAAACTATTATCATCACGTTATACCTTCAAGGAGCTAAGCAGTGGAATGTGGATAATGCCAAACTAGAACAGCTATTTTAGACCTACTGTCATCGTTGTGCATTGTGCAGTGCGTAACAGTGCGGCAGTCACCTTGCAAGCTGCTGGTCGTGAGTTCAATCCCAGCGACAAACAATTTTTTTATATTTTTTTTCAATGCCAAATGGTAATAAAATAAAATTTTGCATGTTATCTTGATGTTGATTTGCTTATTTATTTTTTCAATATTTTTGCAGGAAATAATATATATACCGAAATACCTATTACCTATAATTATCTACCCGTTTGTACAGTTTTGTTTAGAAATTTGAAATAATTTTTCAATTAACTGAAAAGTGTAACGAATTCTTTGAGAGGATCAAAGAATTCGTTACACTTTACCTTACCTTACTATCGAGTGGTGAACCTACACACTACAACAACAAACTTTATCTCCATATTTTATTATCTGGAAATTTAAAGTCGTAAAGAAACACGTCTAAAAGAAACTGTGGTAACGAGAGTAAAGCGGTAAAAAATATTTTAAGAATTTTTGCCCGTTCCTATGTCTATTTCTATAAACCCTAGCTTCACGCAAAAACTATTGAATAGACTTTTCAAATTTTACAAAAATATTTCATAAAGGTCGGACCAACGTAAACGTCAATGGCTATATTTGTACATGATAACGCTATTTGTAATGGGGGGTAGGCCAATTCTACATATTACGCTCCAAAACTGTTTGACGATAAAAGCGATAATCGCATCAGTGACGCCTGCTATGACGCCCCAATTAATTTAATACTTTTCAAAACTGCGTGGGTAAGAATACCAACTACGGAACCCTACATTGCGCGTGGCCCCACACGCACTTGTCCGGTTTGTCTTTTTTTGAAATTGACTCAGTTGTCAGTTGACAATTTGACATTTGACATTATTTTCCTTGCTCTTGCATTCAACTCTTCAAGTCGTCAGTCGTCTACACAATTTAATTTTTAGTAGCTACATTACCTAATTACTAATCGCGAACAGTACCTACCTATCGGTTTCGCTTTTCAGTGGAACTCACATCTTTGTTTATACATTTTTACATCGTCGAGCTTTTGATCGAACTTCACGATAGGTACTAAAAATCCGTAGATACCTATTTATGCATCGTTTGCGAGTTCAGAGTCGTTCTACACTGTGCATTCATAATTGAATTCTGAGATATAAACCGGTATTCGCCGTTTTTGTGCGGTGCGCAACAATGGTAGGTGACGTTCATAGAGTAGTGAGAATGATTAGGTAGGTACGTATGTGCCGTACCGAACATGTCGCAGATAAAGTTAATAAACCGCGCTAGTCGCGTTTTGTCCGGCGCAGCAGTGCGGTCGGAGTTGAAGTTTTCGGCACGACTGCTAGGAAATCATTCGAGTGTGCAAACCACGGCGTTAAAGAAAAAAACCCTGACATTGGAAACTTTGAACCCCCACATTAAAACATTGGAATATGCCGTACGTGGACCTCTTACCATCCGCGCCGCTGAAATCGAAAAGGAGCTGGAGAAGGTAGGAACCTTCTTATTTAGTTACTGTGATGTTTCATCGTTTCATTACAATCATAGCTCACTCTGTTTTATTAATTGTGTCGCTAGAGCAGCTCTGTCAGTTTTTTTGAGGTAAATACAAATCGAGGGATGCAGGGCTATTTGTTTTAAGCGACATTTTGGGCTATATTGAGTATTTCAGACTAAGTCCATAACTTGTTAGTAATACAAAAGATACCTTACAAACTAGTGTTAGTAAAACAAAAATAAACACAAATTCAAAAAGTATACAGCACAGGAACAGAAGCCAACGCCAAGCCCAGGATGAGACCACCTGCAGTGTGCAGCCGCATCCAGTGCCGCCACATCGGCGAGTCCCAGCGGTCAACAAACACGCTCAGTGGGCTAATTCACGTAACTAAAGAAGTGCTGTTGCAGTGCAGTTGCAGTTAAGTTTCGATCAAAACAACGCTTTTCGTATTCACTGTCAGACACGCTCGCGTCACGCGATCGCAATAACGGCATTCTACTGTTGCGCGTCTTAGGTGCGTGCTTCGGAACGCAACATGATCGGTATTCTACTATTCGTATGACGTCTCAAAATGACAATTAAAAAGCCATAAAATCTGTAATGGGGTATTATTTTAATATTATAATAACGTCACATTCAGATTCTATTCAATTATTTAGTGAGTAATATTTTTTCTCTCATGTGGCTACACCATATGTACCTAAGTTTGGTAGAGTTTGGTTGTCGTACAGCTGACGTGCAGTTCACGCGCAGTTTAAAGATTACAAGAATACCGTTTATCACTCAAACTTGCAACTTATCGGCAACTGCACTACTCGGCGCGTCATAAAATTACGTGAATTAGCCCTCAGGATACTATTCGAGCTGACGCTCATGCGCACCAGCAGGGAGACACAACGCTTTTGCATGATGCCATGTAAGCCGTCTGCGCTTTTCTCCGCAAACATTGCTGAAGCTTAGGTATATACATTCGGAATCAGCGATTTTATTTTCTATACACAAAAATGGAAAATCTTAGCATAAAAGCCGTTATTCCCGTCCTAAATTTTCAGCTGAATGGCAGATAATACGTTTTTCGATATACTTTAGGTGAAAAGTCCCTTCATACATTTTGCTATCCACTACTAACACTATGCAATGTCACTAGAATCAATTTGCCGTCAGCTGAATTTGACATGTCGATTCAACCCTTTTTGCTACAACTGTTTTACACTCTATTTGCAACTTCAAACAATATTTATTTTCTTTAAACTATGGTCCTTAGACCCGAGTTCATTTTTATATATATAGACTAGCTGATGCCCGCGGTTTCGCCCGTTTTACAAATTATATGTACTAAAACCTTCCTCTTGAATCTATAAAAAAAAACCCGCATCAAAATCCGTTGCGTAGTTTTAAACATCTAAGCATACATAGGGACAGACAGACGCGGCGGGGGACCTTGTTTTATAATAATTATGTTGTGATGATGATTATACCAAAAAATAAAATAGAGGTTTTTATGCAATAAAAATAATTTTTATGCAATGATAATGATTTTAATGTACAGTCGAACGTAATTAGTTTACACATTGCACGCACACGCGGTATGAAGAGTTACATACACAAACGTTAAATAAAACGAACGAGTTCTGCTTTTTATTAGTGTGCGTATGTCGCGTCACTAAGCAGTAACTATAATATCAATGTATGTATCGTCATCAGTAATCTGTGTAATTGAATAAGTTATAATATTTCGCACCCAATCATTGTAACAGGTTTGGCGCAATGGCTAACGTATCAGGTTAGTTATTAAGAAGTCTTATGATCAAATCTTGATTGCAATACATTCTTTTTGTTTTGTAAACATAATTTTCGTAAAACTTTCATTAGGTACCTAGTTGAATTGCTAACAATTCAATTCCGTTCACAGATTAGTAAAAATAACGTTTGAGAAGTGCGCACGGAACTCTCAGTCAATTTATTTTGACCGTTAACGATATAACTACCCACAATTTTTGTTTATTTTTTTATACTTCCACCTTAGTTTATAAAAAATGAGCATTCTTAGTTGTCAGTCTACGAATATAAATTTTATTGCAATCTGTATATAGATGAACACTCATATTTCTGTGCGTTCTTTGTTTGTGATGCAATTGTGCTTGAACTTCTTCCAACCATGCAACAAGACGCAATTCATTGTTTTGCATGAGCAAAACGATTTCATTAGTGAAATTGCAAGGTGATTATTAATATCGGTGAGTAACAAAGCTACTCGTGACAATGTTTTCATTACGTTAGTAATATTCCAACTAAAATTCTTAACTTATCTCACCTTTGAACTATGACTAAATTAATGTAAAATAATATTTAAATATATCAGAATTTGATTCTGATAAAATTTACTTATGCCAGTCTGTTTTTGTCTAACATAAAACATTTAGTCGAAATAAAAAAAAACTTTTAAATTATGTAATTAAAATAATCATGAAACACGTTTATTATTTATCTAATAAATAAATAACGGTATTAAGTTTTATTACAATGAGGCAATATAAGACAGTCAGTTAATTTATCTATGATTAATTATCCACCAATTCACCATTGTTTATCTGCATTATTTTAAATATTATTTTGTTTTTATTTATTAAGGAGAACCGTGCAGTTATGTGTCCATCGCGAGTGCGTATTCTGAAGAAATAGACCATCATCGACGTGGGCCAAAACCGAAGGCGAATTCTTCGGCTCGTTACCACGACATCGTGGCAAGGCTGTTTACGGGGCTAATCCGTTTTTATCCACCCGCATAACTGCATCAACACATAATGACATGTGTGCTTACAAACAGTGCGATATCACCTGCTGACCGGCATGAAGCTGGTTTAAGTTGCAGTAAGCCACCACGGAAGATTTTTCTGTCCAACGCTCACCGGCAAAAACAAATTCTATTCGCTAGGTCATATTATTATATTTATTTTAATTTTATTATTTTATTGGTTTTATTTAACTACCTTTTTATTTTATTTTCTAAGTAATTTTATTTTACACAAAATATTAATGTTTTATAGGACAAAGGAAAAATAAAAACCCAAAACCATAACACCTGCCGGGGTTTGATCTTACGACACGAGGCTTATCTATGCCCAGTGCTTTCACCGACCGACTATCTGGTCCTTATTTATAAGGTTGAAATATTGGACTTGATTCAATTAAAATTGGTACGTGAGTATATCATACGCACACAAACAGTTTAACTTCATAACCGACCAACCGACTAGTTCATTTACACACACAGTGACAATATCCCGTATGTGTGGCCTGTAAATCAATTACGTTGGCCGAGTGTACCTACATGTCTTTTATATGTTTTGATCTTAATCTATGGACTATGTCTGAAATAAATGAATTAATAATAATAATATAACCTTTCACCCCTCGATATTTAGGTTAGGTCGTATTTTATTTAACCGATGGTCTGATTAATATAAATTAATATAAGACCCGAGTTCACCAACTACAACATAACAATTGATTACGTAACCGTTCTGTTAGTATTTAATAGTTGTTTAAACGAACCGCGTTTTTTTCGAGTTCACCATTTATTTCTAACCAACGGATAACCGAACGTTTTTTAATGAATGAGTCGAAAATGACCGAATAATCGAATGGTTTAACATTATTTTGTGAATGTTGAATGTCATCAATTGTCATTGTCAAACTCTGTGATCAAACAAAAACAAACTCAGTGTTAGGTTATTTAGTGCTACCGTTTCATAATGAATTTGGATGATAAGAAGTAGGTACAAAAAGCAAAAAAATAAAAATGATTTTAGTATAGAAAACACAAAACGAGTTTATTTTCGTACGTCACGACGCCACGGGTAATAGCAAGTCACTGCAAAGTGCAAAATGGCGTCGGATTTCTGTACCCCCCGCCTCGCTGGCCACTGCGGTGGCCTGCCAACCGATGACGACACTCGACAGCTCTGCTGTCGACAGTTCTCTTCTGATGACTGAACTTTTCCTCATTCCATGACTTGCTATATAATTTTATTGTTTGTCGCTAGGGAGCCCAGAAACCTTTCAAGAGGGTCATCCATGCAAACATCGGAGATGCACAAGCAATGGGGCAGCAACCCATCACCTTCATCAGACAGGTACGAATACGTTAACCAACTGCTTTCTCTTTGTAATTACACTGTGATGCTGGTGGAATTCGCAATGAAGCCAGAGAACTAAAGTCACCGACATTACACGCTGAATTAGCACGCTGAAGTGGAAGTGGGTCGGCCACGTCTGCAGATGGACAGACGGTAAATGGAGCAGACATGCCCTAGACTGGAGACCACATTTGGGCACGCTTAGTGTGGGACGCCCTGCGGCACGATGAACCGACGATTTGAAGAAGGTAGCTGGCAGCGGATGGATGCGGGCTGCCCAAGACCGGGTTGGTTGGCGATCTCTGGGGAAGGCTTACGTTCAGCAGTAGACGGCAATAGGTTGATATGATGATGATAATGATGTGATGCTGGTGACTAGGAATGTACTGTTCATTTTGACACCCCGTAAATAAATCATTTAGCTTGCAGCAGCTTGAATTAGTCTGTTATCAAATGTCATGTCATCTTAAATGCTATTAACATTTTACATTTGATAATCAGGGGCTTGGTAATGTTTCAAAATATATTTTTTATGTTTTTTTCTGATAGGTCTCATTGTGTCCTTGGCGATCTTTAGATCCAGAGGATCGATATATGTAGCTGCTAGCTGGTATTTCATAGGTCTGTGAATATTTATAAACGATTTAGTACCTGATTACTGATGATGTGTCTTTATGCGCAGGTTCTGGCCTGCATTGTCCAGCCTGAACTGATTGAATCGTCAAGTTTTCCTGACGACGTGAAGAAGAGGGCCCGTGCGATATTGGGCGTTTGTGAGTGAGTTTACATAGATATTTTCAAGCAAGAGCGTCGTTAGCCGGTAGCCCAGGGATGGGGGGGGGGGTCACTAGATATAAGGAGGACTAGCACTTTTCCTGCGACTTCGTCTGCGTAAAAACTCGGTATGAAAGGGATGGTCACCCATCCACAGACCGACCGCGGCTAGCGTAGCTTAACCTATGACCAATCGATCTGTATGGCTTTAACTTAGCCACGAGTTCTTTAAAAATCTTCAGCATTTTTGTAAATTCAACACCAAAAGGGGAATTGAACGCTGAAGATTTTTGCAAATTCCAAAAGGGGTATGTGTGTACGAATAATCCTTTTTCTAAACATGTTTTCGTTCATTTCTACATCGAAATTCACAGCACTGCACACACTAACATAGATGGTTGATTTTTTTACAGCTTTAAAGGACCGTAGACTTATACGTTTACGTTTACGCGTACCGACCGTATACGTTTTTAATTTCAACTGGATACCTCCACGCGTTCCCGAGATAAAGGGTCTTTACAGAGAGACGGACAGACAGGCAGACAGACAGACGGACAACAAAGTGATCCTATAAAGGTTCAGTTTTTTTCCATTTGAGGTACGGAACCCTAAAAAGAATGTTGGTTCATATAACTTAAAAAAAAATGCCAATAGGCTTGACATAGTGGTGATAGGCCGATTAGAGCGACGCGCCAGGATTGCAGATAAAGCGGTCCCGAATGGTGAGAGTCACGCGAAAGATGGCATAGATAAGCAAATTAAGTATCTTGACTTGCGAGGTTGTCGACATGTGGGGTGTCAGAACAGCAATCATTGCGCCGATAGTCGTGACGGCCAATGAAATAGTTGGCTGGATGACACCATTGATCAATAATTACAAAACAGAACTCTTCTATAAAAACATTTGCTTATAACCCTGACAATCCCATTAATTTTCAATTTACTGTAAAATTACATTTTTAACCGACTTCAAGGTTATCAATTCGAATGTTTGTATTTTTTTTTATTATTTTTTTTATGTATGTTCGAGCATAACTCTGTCATATTATATAGACGGATTCGCAAAATTCTTTTTTTGTTCGAAAGGGGTTTATTCCGAAATGGTCCCATATAAATTTTACCACAATTGATCTAGCCCTTTTTGAGAAAATCAACAAATTCCCAAATACTATACTTAGACGACGTTTTAGTTTCTTCAATCTTTGGAGGATTTACAATCTCATTTAAGTGTGTCGCCGTTTCTAAATGGATTTAAATGTTAAGGCAACACTAATATAATAAGCGAAAAATAAAAAGTTTTTTCAAAAAAAAGAAAACCGCCTTGCCGCCGTGGCAATACAAAACAACAAACTCAAAGCCACCGCCACCGACTTCCGAAAGTAAAGTAATGTGTGTTCTGTGCTAAAGTTATTTATCAGTTTTTAGTTTTTGAAGGCGGTTTTCTTTTTTTTGAAAAAACTTTTTATTAGTTGCTTTAAAATCAATAAACAGATAATCAATTGAGTTGGCAAACGACAACCTACAAGTGACGTCATAACTATACATTGCTATACAAAATCTTTGGGGGAATCTTCTCTAACAACTCATAAAAAGTATGTCTATTGATTGGTAGTGGCATCTACTTAATTGCTAAAAGCCTTAACTAATACATCAGGGCTCAGGAGGTTCTCGTTGGGCAGTTAGATCACGGGGTTGACTCAGAGAGCGGCACTCCTGTACACAGCGCGTTTATTTAGGAGGAGCCCTGACCACAGCTATGTTATTCTGTAAGAACTCACTACACTTCTGATTCCGCGGTGAAAACTGTTTTAGGTAGTCTGTAATTCGATGAAAACCACGCTAGCGCCACTAAGTGACAACATAGGTGAAGCGAACTATTATTAATTTCGTTACTATTTAAACGAATACCAAATACTTTTCACTTCAGGCAAGTGAAATCGGAAATGAGATAGGATTCAAATGCGCGAGCGAATTCTCACAGAATTGCACTGCTGATAGCTTGGACCCTGCTCCTGATACCGGTGGGCTGCTACTTTTGACTACTTGTTGCAGAGGTAAGTCAGTGGGCGCATACACGATGTCGCACGGCATCGAGCTGATCCGACGCCACGTCGTCGAGTACATCAAGCGGCGCGACGGACACGCGGCCACGTGGCAGAACATCTGCCTCGTCGGGGGAGCCTCCAACGGCATCAAGAACTGCCTGCAGCTGCTCTGCAACCAGGTTGATGGGAAGGACACAGGTTCGTATGTTAGATTAGCGTCGTATAGTAGAGCAGCTTATAGATAGGTCCTTGTGGAGAAGGTAGTTTTCTATAGTGCGACTAGATTGATTGATCGCTTCAGTGCGGTACATAGCAGCCGGATTATGTTAATCAATAATAATTTTGTGATTCATAATGGTGGTGGTGATGGTGGTGGTGGTGGTTTGTTTTTTTTTATAATTGTCTAGTTAAGCCACATATCGACTGCCTAATAAAAATCTGGGGGCCGCATCTAAATCTAATGTAGAAATAATACAAATAGCACAAAATAGAATAATTAAAATTTTATAACTACAAGTTCTGAACACCAACTCGAAAAATTTACGAAGATACGAAAATAATGAATATTTCCGAAACATATGACATGTGTTCTAATACGCAAAATCCACACTAATATTATAATCCACGGTTACCTATCATAAGTTCGAAAAATATTTGACCGAATTTCATTTCAACTAAAACTTTTCAACTATTTTCGATTTGTATTTTTTTACTTCATCGAAGTCACGTCTGCCACTGTATCAGTTGACCTATTATCAATTCGATTATTTTCGTTGCTCTCATGTTTCATTCGGTCGAAAAAGTTTTTACCGAAGTAACACTTAGCCAAAATAACATTTGTTCGAACGTTCATGAAACCACAGTTTTAATTACCATATTTTCATTTCACCAAACGCCTAGAAGTAAAGTAAATATGTCTGATATTGAATCAATAATCAGCGGTAGTCCACTAAAAAAAACGTTGTTAAATAAAGAAACAAAAAATAAAAAACAATTGGAAATTAAAGATAATTTAAGTGAAATTAAATATTTGAAAAAGCTTCCAAACGTAATTATTACACTGGCGTTATAGATTAAGGCAACAGGAACTAATTTCAGATTAGTTTACAATACTATTTTGTTTAATTAATTATTTAAATGTAATGGCACTTAATAAAATAGTTCATTATGAACAATAGTGGTTTTAAGTGGTCTCCGTAAGATGCATGCAAGCAGGCATGCAGCATGCAAACAAGCATGCAACATGCAAGCAAGCATGCAACATGCATTGATTCTGCCACGGCTCCGGTGCTGCGGGGTTTGGGCGGCCCCATGCGAGCTTATCGTTGCAGATGGTTTTAACGCTCACCACCGCAGCTTCGGCTTGCTGGCCGGCTGGACCGGCCAGCCTCAGCCGCGGCGGCGGGCCTTCCAACCGCCTGCTCCTCAGCTCGCGGGCTGCCCTACCCCTCCGCGCCTACGCGGGCTTTAATTACACTCTAGTTGTAGGGCAGACAAGACTGCGTGAAGTTGATTTTGCTGCGATTCGTTTCTGTCACAAAATTTTGTAACATATTGACTTTTTATGACAGTATTTTAATTTAATATTGAAAAGCTACCAAGTAACTGGCTTTATATTTGTGATGAAATAATATTCCGTAAAATGTTGTTTTGGTGTGGTGAAAATATGGCTAATAAATAATTTGGCAAATGAAAAAGGTTCGAAAGAGGCTTCGATTAATAGCAAAAAGTTATTTTGTAAATCGGCGAAATATAGTTCGGTAAAATAATACTTATGACACGTGATACTTCGATGATATGAAAATATGTCAAATAATGCATATAGCAATAAAGACGTCGGTCAGACAAAAACTATTCGGAAAAGTGATCGGTTCCCATAATCCACACTTCCACCACAGTATAAGTTTAGTATGCTTCCACACAATACAGGATGAAATTGAATTCATTAGCAAAATTTTAAGGAGTGACTCAGACCACGGACCTGTACAACTTTCATTACGAAACCAACTCAAACAGCGCGAAAAAAAAACAGCTGTTCCATACATTTTGGCCGCGGAACAGGAGGAGCTAAGACATCCCGGAACTGTACTCGATTCGTTGTGTTTAAGTGTTAGGTACTATGTCTATTTTAATTCGAGCCTGTGTTTATTTTAAATTGAGTTTTTGTTAAATTGTGGTTTTAATAAACGCCGTCTATTTTACCCTATACCCAGTGTGTTTGTATTGCATGAAACCTAGCTTCTGCCAACATGATGACCGAATCTAACGGAGTAAATCCTGACGATCCGACATATATTTATCATCATTATCAACCGGAAGACGTCCACTGTTGAACAAAGACGTCCCACATAGAACGCCACAACGAGCGGAAACCTGCCGCTTGCATCCACCGGTTACCCGCAACTTTAGTGATGTCGTCTGTCCATCTGGTGAGAGGGCTACCAACGCTGCGTTTTCTGGTTCATAGTCGCCACTCGAGAACCTTTCTTCCGATGTGGCCTGCCCATTGCCACTTCAACTTGCGTATTCTGAGATCTATGTCAGTTATCTTAGTTCTTTGGCTTTACTCACAGAGACGTCCGCAACATTTCAAGCATCGGTTTGCCTGCATTTATATCGGCCCACGGCACTGAAAAATTAATCAGGAGTACTTTAGTTCCTACACTGGCTGATTTTGATGTGCTGTGCATGACCAAGGTCATAGATGCCTGCAAAATTGCTTACTGATCTACCTGAAAATCCGTCTTCTCAGAGACAGTGGGATGAGTTGGTCTGTACAGAATAATTTACTTACCACTGCTGTTATTACTGCTAAGCGAGCGCGTCTACTGGCTGTGGGTAAATGGGAGTCGGGTCTTTGGCTTCTGGCACTTCCGTCGTCGAACGTAGGTACTATGTTTGACGACACTTCTTTTCGCCTCGCTGCTTCCCTACGTTTAGGAGTTTCGTGCTGTTCTCCTCATCGCTGTCGGTGTGGGGAAGATGTCAACATCCTCGGACACCATGGCCTATCGTATAGCCGGAGTGCGGGTCGCATAGCGTGGCACGCGAATATTAATGACATTATTCGTCGTGCTCTCATCGCCGTCGGCGTTCCGGCTGTTTCCGGAATCCAACGCCTTAGCACGCGACGATGGCAAGAGGCCGGACGCTATGTCATTATTTCCGTGGAAGCTGGGTAGGCCTTTAGTGTGGGATGCTACGTGTGTCGATACTCTTGCACCATCCCATGTTCCTAGCTCAGCGTGCTGTGTTGGAGCTGCTGCTGCGGCTGCAGAAAACCTCAAACGACGATAGCATAGTATCCTAAGCAATAACTTTTTTCGAGCCGTTCGGGGTCGAAACCCTCGGGTCGTGGGGTTTCGAGTGCTCATCTACTTTTGAAGCAAATTTCCAAAAGGTTGGTTGTCACTTCCCGTGATGGCTGGGTTGGTTTTGACCTCCGACAGACGTTAAGCATTGCCATCCAACGTGGCAATGCCGCTAGTCTCTTGGGCACATTCTCAGTTGATGGTGATGTGGGGGATTTTTTTGATGCCTTATTGAATTCGATTTTTTTAGTTTAATAGTTATAGGTTTTTCTTTTTTCTTTTTATTTGTGTAAATATTGTGCATTGTCCTAACTAAAATAAATGTCACCCGTAAACACGTTATTCAAAACTTATTTTCGAAAAGATAATTTTGGAAATTAGACTTTTAAGGTCTTCGTAACCAAAGTTCTTAGTAAGAAGAAGTAAGTGTAAGTAAGAAATTACAGGAAAAACGCAACACTTTTGACTTCATTGTCTTTTTTACAGACGTTATAAAAGTTAAATAAATTGAGCTTAAAATAAGATTAATAGACATGTCCCATTCACAACAGGTGTGATGATCCCGATCCCGCAATACCCGCTGTACTCCGCCACCCTAGCGGAGTACGGGCTGGGCCAGGTGGGCTACTACCTGGACGAGGACAAGAACTGGGAGCTGGACCACGACGATCTAGAGCGCGCCTTCACACAGGGGAGTAAGACCCACGCCGTGCGCGCGCTTGTCGTCATCAACCCCGGCAACCCCACTGGGCAGGTCAGCACACGCGACACGGGCTGCAGACGGTCAAGTCCTATGTATATGGACAGACTAGATTTAAAAACCAATCCTCAATCGATCTTGAGTAGTAGCGTGCGGTTCACAAAGAGAAAAAAAGTAAAAAAAAAAAAGAAAACTGCCTTCAAAAACGAAAAAGTGATAAATAACTTCAGCACAGTACACACATTACTTTACTTTCGGAAGTCGGTGGCAATACAAAATAACAAACACAAAGCCACCGCCACCGACTTCTGAAAGTTCTGTGCTAAAGTTATTTATCACTTTTTAGTTATTGAAGGCGGTTTTCTTTTTTTTGAAAAAACTTTTAGTTTTTCGCTTTTTAGTGTTGCCTTAACATCCAAATCCATTAAGAAACGGCGACACACTTAAAAGAGATTGTAAGTCTTCCAAAGATTGAAGAAACTAAAACGTCGTCTAAGTAATTTTTTGGGGAATTTGTTGATTTTCTCAAAAAGGGTTGGATCAATTTTGATAAAGTTTATATGGGACCATTTCGGAATAAACCCCTTTCGAACAAAAAAAGAATTTTGCAAATCCTTCTATATATGACAGAGTTATGACCGAACATACCTTAAAATAAAATATATATGTCGGATCGTCAGGTGCGATCGAGGAGGAGTGCCGAGCGGTATAGTACATCGTCAGGACTATAGGCGTTCCCATTATCCCATTATCGATAAACAAGACCTGTAAAAACAATTACACACTATTAGTAAAGAAAACATAATACAAATGGTAATCAGTAACAAGAATAAAGTAAGTTAAAGGTACAGCAACAATACAGTTAATCGAACAGACCATTAAGGTCCCACAGTTCGTACAGTGGCGAAGCCACCCAATGATAAACGAACAAACCCTTAAGGTTTATAGTTCGTACAGCAGCCTAAGCCACCCAGTGATAAACGAACAAACCCTTAAGGTTCATAGTTCGTACAGTAGCATAAGCCACCCAAATACAAAGTGTATCGCTCGCTAGCAGCAAGCCTATACAGCTATGTGAATATACAGCAGCGCTGTACCAGGTAAACCGACAGTATTGTCGGGAGCAGGAACTCTTTACTGAGTCGAATCCGAGGATCGACTGCCATACTTACGGAGTGCACGCTCTTTTATAAGGCGATGCCCCCCACCTTGCAACCTCTCCATACAAGTCTGTCCATGCGCACGGAAGTGCGTCACGCGTTTACTTGATACAAAACACTAAAATGTGCTGAATCTAATAAGATCTGTAATCAAATAACACAATGATAATTGTCATGAATAAACAATAGTGATTTCATAAAGTAATTCGTTTTACATTCAAAGTAATGTGTCAACAATTGTTTTGAATAAAACCATCGATAATAATTATCGAAATAAAGTAACCACAAATCAGTGTGCACACACAATAAATCATGTTTCGAATTAATAGACAATAATTGATAGTAAAATCACATAAATTAACAATAAGAAACACAAATCATAACAAATTTAGTTAACACCCACAATGTGATTAATAAACTGTCTCCGACATATATATAAACATTCGAATTGATAACCTCCTCCTTTTTGAAGTCGGTTAAAAAGACACTGCCTACGCTACACAACTCAGATAAATATTTATTATCTTGTTTAAAATCTTAAATCAGCCCCACCTGTCGAATAACGGTGGTATCGTGGAGTATTATTGTTGCAACTGTGACAAATAGTAAGACGAAGTCATCAAGTCACCATAAGGGTGACTTGATGCCTTTTTACCATTTTGGTACCGAACCTTACAATCATATTTTTTCTATAATACGAGTAATAGTAGCACTCATAAAGAAGAGTATTGATAACAAGTCAGTTCATACAGAACCGTGTCGTGTCCGTCAGGTGCTGAAGCGACATAACATCGAGGGCATCATCAAGTTCGCACACAAGCACAGCCTGTTCGTGTTCGCGGACGAAGTGTATCAGGACAACGTGTACGACAAGGAGAGCAAGTTCTTCTCCTTCAAAAAGGTGTCCCAGTCACAACACTCCCAATATGAAATCTACAACTTGTTCAATATGCAAAAAGTAAAGCATTGTCGGTAAGCAATTTGTGGCATGTGCGGTGCCGATCGACGCGTAGTATTGTTGATGACAAACTGTGAACATGGACGTTTGTTTTACTTAAACCTTTAGGCACGGAACATATTCTATTTAAAAATTATTCTAATCAAAAAACACCGGCAACAGCTGCTAGCGTAAGAAACGTGACATGAAGATAGGTTACATAGGTAAAGTGTACAAAAAAACATTTTTCGACTATCAATATCATATTCATATATGGGGATCAATTGTAATATCTCCACATGTACTCCGCTGTTTGTTGATTATTTATTTTAAAGTATTTATTTCAATTATACCACCACCAAGCTTGTTGCTCGTTCCAAAACGTTCGCGTTAGTAGGTGACTCTAAGAATGACGACTCTATATTAAAAGCAGTCTTGAAACTAATGAATACACAAGTAGATGACGTTTATTTACTTCGCATTTCAATTGAACAAATTGGTGTTTAGGGGTGTGATTCTGTAAGATCTCATTGTAAACTTCGAATCTGAATCCGTTGTGAGTTTCTTGATTGGCATTCTAAAAACTCGGTTGATAATTCGAATTTACACGAGCGCCACCCTTGTGACGGTGTCAGCGAGCTGAACTAAATTGACAGGGAGATTTTGACAGATAAAGTATGCCCGTCACTTCGACGCTCGACGACGACGAAGGTCATTTTGAACCTTATGCGAAGTGAGAGTGAATAGTGAAGTGACATGCGAGTTGTTGTTTGAATTATACAGAATCGACCTACAGAAGACCAATGTGTACTTGACTATCTCACAGAGGCAGAACGTTGTTTAAAAGTAGATGCAAGTTCTGCTACTGGTTTCTGACTCCTCTCCATGGGCAGGTGATGACAGAGATGGGCGCTCCGTACAACGAGCTGGAGCTGGCGTCGTTCATGTCCATCAGCAAGGGCTACATGGGCGAGTGCGGGCTGCGCGGCGGCTGGATGGAGCTGGTGAACCTGCAGCCCGACGTGCAGGCACACTTGTACAAGGCCATCTGCGCCACACTGTGCCCCAGCTCGCTCGGACAGGCTGCTGTGGACTGTGTTGTGAGTATTTCTTATATTAGCATTCTCGTTCTCACTGGTAGAGAACGCATGATTTTGATTACTTACAGTTCAGGACAGGCAATTCTCGCATATTTTTTAAGTTTTTGATATTGTTTGTCGCTGAAAAAATTTGAACGTTTTAAGTTAAGGCTCTTGACCTTCTGATCGAAAGACATGACTATTGTGCATGCTACTCTATTAACACTTTATTTCAATTCCGGTAGAGACGTTACGATAATAATAACATTAAATTATCACCTCGCTGCACCCTCACACGATCCACAGTATGGTTTCACCCACGGATATCGAGAGATATGGCATGGAGGCGTGGCGGGAACCGATCACTTTTCCGATGTGTTTTTGTTCGAATTTTATTTTACCGAAAACTATTAACCGACGTCTTTTTTGTTATATGCATTACTTGACATATTTTTAGAACAGCGAAGTATCATGTGTTTTACCGAACTTTATTTCACCGAGTTACAAAATAACTTTTTGCTATTGGCCGAAGCCTCTTTTGAACTTTTTTCATTTGCCAAACGATTTATTTGCTATATTTTCACCACACCGAAACAACATTTATGTTGTGCTACCAAATTTAGTGACAGAAACGAATTGCTGCAAAACCGACTTACTTGCCCTACCCCTAGAGTGTAATTTAAGCACGCGTAGGCGTAGGAGGGGTGGGGCGACCCGCGTGCTGAGGAGCAGGTGGATTAAAGGCCCGCCGCCGCGGTGCGAAGCTGCGGTGGTGATCGTTAAAATCATCTGCGACGATAAGGTCGCGTGGGGCCGCCCAAACCCTGCAGCGCCGGAACCCTGACAGAAATAATGCTTGCTGCATGTTGCGTGCCTACTTGCATGTTTGCAAGTAGGCACGCAACATGCTTGTTTGCACGTTGCATGCTTATTTGCATGCTGCATGGTTGTTTGCATGCTGAAATGCTTTTTTTTCTTTTTTTTTTTTTTGCTGGCCACACTGGTAGCCGGTCGTCAAAAAACGACCTCTTCGTTAAAATAATTTGTAAAATGTTTAAAAGTCCTTAATTCGCGATAAATTAGTGTAATGTAACTAGAACTAAGTAATAAGTTTGACTTAAAAGTGTTTTGCAGTGTTTTGGTCGCGAGAACTTTGCAAAATAGACATAACAAAAACCGGCTGTCAAGTCACCAACGGGTGAAGGATTTGAAATATCATCGAACCCGGGGAGTATTTTGTTTTATCTAAGTTGTATTTACATAGGTACCACTGAACATCACGAAATACTGCTCAGGGCTCTGAGCTACGTCCATCACACACTGGCTCGGTTTATGTCTCCTTTTGCTTGACAAGTTGTGGAAGCAAAATCGACGACGAAACATTCGCCCAGACAGTAAACACTTCATAATTTACTACACAAAATAGGCTTTTTTATATATTTTTTTATTTCTGTGTAATTATAAATATATACTTTAGATAAAACTTCCAAACTTGTAATGTGCCTTAAACTTGTATACTTGTCCAAGTTTAAAATAGTGTTACTAAAGTAGTGTACCCGTTCTTTACTTTTCATGTTATTTTACTTATGTTTAACATTCCCTTTTATTGTACTTAACCTTATCTTGTTGTATTATATATCTGTTAGCAACTCCTCACTTAATTTTCATTTCATTTATTTTCCCTACTACCTACCTTCTTTTACTATAAATAAAAGAACATCTCTTGCACTATTATTGAGCTGCACAATTACACATATTCCAGGTGGCTGATATTTTGAACAAAATGATGACCCGCAGTGCTACAATCAAGGAGATGGAAGCAAAACTTAGAGCAACATTAAAGGACCTTGGGGCTTCCAAAGCCTTATGTAAACAGCTGCTCCAGGAAAGAGATGACAGTGAGGTGGAGGTGAAGAACATAGTCGACAAGAACACCTTTCTCAAAAATAAGCTGGCCGAGCTGCATATTCAACATATGGACTTAACTGACCAACATACTCAACTACTAAGTAAGGTGTCATCATTTCAAGAGTGCAGTGACATCCATGAACTGGCTTTAAACAGAATTTCAGAACTTGAACAGGAATTGTGTGATGCCCATAAGGCCCTATCTCACTCAGAGATAGTAAAAGTCAGCGAACAGGTTGCAAAGACCAATAACTTGTTTAAGGAGTTGGTAGGCAGTAGGTCAAAATCAGTGTGTGAACCAGGGGTAACAATAGATTTGACTGGTGACGATACCTTGCCATTATGTCCTGTTGTAATGAGCCACAACAAACTTAAAAAATACATTAAAATTAAGAAATTTATTAAACGGTCACAAAGATCTATTAAAAAACAAAATCTTCTAAAATTAAATCTTTCCCTTAGAAAACAACGTGTCACCCTTTCAAAAAACCTAAATAATTGTACTATGGAATTAGATAAATATAGGGAAAAATATGACACAGATATTCAACTACTCCATAATGATTTGCTATATAAGGAGTACTTGCTAAAGGATATTTTTGAAAAGTATGAGTTGTCACAACAACAGCTAAGTGAACGCTTGTTTGAGGCTGGGGAACTACTGGATTTGGTGAAGTACAATGCTGAGAGGTATGAGTCTTTGACTAATAATCTTTCATGCAGCAGTGCCAACCAACCACCATCGCCTCAGCCTCAGCTTGACTTGCCTTCACCGGTGTTGGCTCTTCCAGCAAACACCTGCGTTAATACACAGAAAAGTAATAAAATTATTTTATTTTCCGATGAGTTAGGTTCAGGCTTTGGGAAAATACTACACAATTACCTTAGCCATAGTTTTACTAATCATAGTTACCATAACATAAGTTTTAAACAAATTATTAAGAGAATTAAAAACACAAACCTAGACCAATACTCTACAATGGTCCTACTTTTCGGCAATAGTATTGGTATTAACAAAAAGGACATAGTGGATGGTGTGGAAGCCTTATTAAAGTTAAACATAGGAAGGCTAATGCTGTGTGCCTTTCCTTATTCTGACAATTTGTCAGATGAAGAGAACAATCATATTTACAAATTGAATAGTACTATTCATATGTTGACATGTCATAGTGACAAATTATTTTATTTTGACACTAATAACTTTGTTAGTGGTTTTAAGTTAACTCAGGGAACTTTATCTCTGTCTGGAGAATGTAGACATTTAATTGCTATGTTGATAGCATATAATATTAACAATGTTATAGCTAATAATATAACGAACTGTAGTGTAAGTGACGAATCTATGTTGTCTAGTCACACTAACAACATAGTGATTGATCTTTGTGAATCCTCATATTGTACGAAGGAGGGTCCACCTACAACACCAACATCCTTGGAGGCCGCTACCAGTCAGTTAGAGTATTCTCTTCCTGTTGGGATACATACAGACAGTTTGAACTCTTCACTTGTGGTTGTGGAGGGCACTCCGGATAACTGTTTAAACTAGTTGGTACGACAACAGAAGTTACCCCTTCAAATAATCATTTATTATTACTGAATAATAAAAAGGTATCTTCTGGCAACCTAACAAATAAAGGAAAGCAACTTTAAAGTTATTTAATCAAAATATTCAAGGTTGCTCTTCCAAATTACTTGAAATAGAAATGTTTTTAGAAAGAACCAAATATGATATTATATGTTTAACAGAACATTGGTTAAAAGATAATCAAGTGATGTCTATTAATTATGAAAATTATTGTGTAATTAGCCATTTCAGCCGGAAACATATGGTACACGGCGGGTCATTAATCTTAATTAAAAATTCTATTAAATGTAAAGCACGAAAAGACATTGTTAGATTATCAGTTGAACACATTATTGAATTGTCCTGTGTTGAGCTGGATAAGCATGTTATAGTATGCGTATACAGACCTCCAAATTACCAGAATTTATCTATATTTGATTCGGTAATGGAAGATGTGTTAAAAAAAATTAGTACTAGTAGTAAATCTATCATTATATGTGGTGACTTTAATATTAATTTGTTAGAAAACAACTCCAATAGTATCAGATTATTGAGTCTTTTTAGGTCATTTAATTTGTCCAATGTTTTCATGGAACCCACTCGAGTGACAGCTTCTTCTGCCACCTGTATTGATAATATATTTTGTAATTGTGATTACTTTCATAAAGAAATTATAAATAAACTGCCATCTGATCATAGTGGACAGACAATAACGTTTTGCGCCTACATACCTTTACAAAAAATTCAAATAAGGTTTAGGCCAATCACATGTAAAAACTTAGAGAAATTTGATAATTCATTGGAAAGTAAATTGAGTGTTCAGTGCTTTGATAATATAGGTGACCCAAATGAGTTCTACGCCGAGTTTTTTTCACTATTAAACATGCAATTTAATGAAGCTTTTCCACTAAGGAATAAAAGTATTTGCACGAAGTTCTTATTTAGCGACTGGGCGACTCCAGGTATTCGTAAAAGCAGGGAAAAACTATTTGAGCTTTATGGCCTAAAGCAACATATAATTAATACAAGCTTTCATCAGTATGTTGCGAAATATTCGAAACTTTTTAAAAGTGTCTGCAAAATAGCCAAATCTCTCTATATTAAAAATAAAATAAAATTAGCTGATGACAAAATAAAAACTACTTGGCAAATCATAAATAATGAAACAGGTAGGAAAAAGCAGCGTAGTACTGAATTTAATTTAGAGACGGCACATGGTCCCATAAATTCAGATATAGAAGTAGCTCAAGAATTTGAAACCTTTTTTGGCAACATTCCCATTAGAACCACTGAAGCCTTAAATTCCTCTCCCGCTCTCTCTGCTGCCTTACTTAGGAAAAATGTTAAGAAATGCCCTTTGGAGTTTAGGTTTCAACATACAAACCCCCAGGCTGTTATAAAAGCCTTTAAAGATCTTAAAATTAAATCAACAGAAGATCTTTGGGGAATGTCTGTAAAAGTCTGTAAATCTATTATCGAAACAATTGCGCCCTATTTAGCTCTCATATTTAACACCAGTGTAAACCAAGGAGTCTTTCCGGATCTGATGAAACACAGTAAAGTAGTACCATTGTTCAAATCCGGTGATAGTAAAGACCCCAACAATTATAGGCCTGTGTCGATTCTACCAGTTCTCAGTAAGGTGTTTGAAAAGTTAATGCTCAATCAAATGTTACATCACTTTAATAAAAATTCCATCTTTCATGAACAACAATACGGTTTCACCAAAGGGCGTTGTACAACTGACGCCGGTGTCACCCTAATAAAGAACATTTTTAGCGCTTGGGAGGAATCGCAAGATGCCATTGGAATCTTTTGCGACCTCTCAAAGGCGTTCGATTGCGTTGACCACGAGACACTATTGCTGAAACTGGAGCACTACGGGATTAGTGGAGTATCTCTTGATTTACTAAGGTCATACCTGAGGGATAGACAGGCAAAAGTTCAGGTTAACGGTGTGAACTCATTGGGGTCTAAAATGACTATGGGCGTTCCTCAAGGCTCAATATTAGGTCCATTTCTATTCTTAGTCTATATAAATGATTTACCCCAATTACTTCAAAACCAACCGAAGATGGTGTTATTTGCCGATGACACTTCATTGATTTTTAAAGTAGACAGACGGTCACAACATCTTGACGACGTAAATGACGCTATTCTTCAGGTTCAGAATTGGTTTACGGTAAACAATTTGGTACTTAATGAAAAAAAAACCAAATGTATTCGATTCATTTTACCAAATGTTAGGAATAGCAATTGTGACATCATTCTGAATGGAGAGAAACTGGAATTTAATAGTCAAACGGTTTTCCTGGGAATCACGCTAGACGAGAAGTTGCAATGGGGACCTCACATAACATCTATTGCGGGGCGACTAAGCTCCGCGGCTTATGCTGTTAGAAAGATAAGACAGTTGACAGATCTAGAAACTGCGCGTATGGTCTACTTTAGCTACTTTCACAGCATTATGTCGTATGGTATTTTACTGTGGGGTCGGGCTGCCGACATTGAATCCATTTTTATCTTACAAAAAAGAGCTGTTAGAGCCATTTATAATCTACGTCGCCGCGATTCTCTTAGGGAACTATTTAAAAATATTAATATAATGACAGTGCCTTGCCAATTTATCTATGAAAATATTATGTACGTAAGAAAAAACCTACATTTATTTAATAAGGTTAGTGATAGACATAATATTAATACTAGAAACAAAGACAAAATAGCTCAACCATATTTTAGATTGTCTAAAGTTCATAAATCTTTTATGGGGTTCTGTGTTAAGTGTTATAACAAAATTCCTAGTGATATATTGCAACTAAATGAAAGAAAATTTAAAACATATATTAAAAGTACACTCTGTAAACAAGCATATTACAGTTTAGAGGATTATATCCATGATAAGAATGCTTGGAAACATGCTGGTCCGGGCTCCATAGGACAATCTACAGTCTAGACAAAATCAAACGGATTGCTAATTAAACTACTTAATTTATACTTAGTATATACATTATATTTAATTCTTGCTTTGGGTCACACACTGGTTCATAGGTTCATAGTTTGTTGAAATGTATGGAGTGGTTGTCTACTTTTACAATAATTGTAAATAATAATATGTGAACACTATGTATCTATGTAGGTATACAACTTAGCTGTCATTCTTTATCTTGTAATACTTTGTACATACTTCAATATAGTGTTTTTATGCAAGGTCCATCGTATTCACGTATAGTTATATAACTGAAAACTGTAAATGCAAAATATTGTACACATTTTTTTTAAAAGAGTGAGTATGGAGTTTCTTGCCCATTCTTCTCCATACGAAGCTACCTTTTGGAATGGGCAACTAGAACTAGAATCAACTTTATATTTTTTTATTATGACGTTCAAAAGTGCCTTTTTAATGGTCTAATTGAAATAAATGATTTGACTTGACTTTGACTTTGAAAGCCTGCTTACATACTGCATGTCCACTTGCATGATGCATGCCTGCTTGCATGCTTCTTACTGGTACCACTTAAAATCACTTTTGTTCATAATCAACTGTTTTATTAAGTGCCATTACATAATTAATTAAACAAAATAGTAAGTTAAACTAATCTGAAATTAGCACGCCAGTGTAATTCGGTCAAATATTTTTCGAACATATGATAGGTAACCAGGCGGGGCACATGTCGCCTGCTTGCAGTCAAGCTGACTGTAAGCACGCGCGACGTCAGTCAGCACTGTTTAGTCGTTTGTTAACATCGTAACGTGTAATGTCATTTCGATTTTTACAAAATGCCGAATTGTTCCTTTCTTATTTGTAGAAATAGAACAATAACAACAAACCTTAAGACAAGTCGTGTGCCCTACAACCGGTAAGTAAAAGATCACTGCATTAATTATAATATTTTAGGATTTTACAAATTGTATTGTTGTGAAATGTATTAAATATATTGACGTATAGTGGTGTGCAGCATTGATATATCGATATTAATTGATAGCTGTTGTTCCTACAAAATTATGCGTATCATTATTACTAACATTTGCATAATAATATAAAATAATATTTTTATAATTGAAGAGCTTATAAAGTTAAGTTTTATTTTTATTTTACTAATCCATGTTGTTTGAAATTTAGTATTTGTTAACCTGTTTTACAAGAACTAATGAAAATTATTACAGATTCCCAAAAGGTCCTGAAATTAAAATTAAGTGGATAAATGCAACAGGCAGGGAAAATAATTGGTTTCCCACAAATCTAAGTGTAATTTGTTCGTCCCATTTTCAAGAGGATTGTTTTAAGGCATCTGCGAAAAGACGTCAGTTTTTTGAGTGGACAATTAAGATACATATTTGAAATCGTAAGTTAACTACGAGAATTATTGGTATAGCCATGTGCAAAAGTATTAGGTGCCATTCCGAAAAAAATAATATGCCAGGCAGTCGATCTTGGCATTCGATTCTATGAAGAGCTCCTGTTCCCGACAAAACTGTCAATTTACTGTGCTGATGTATGTTAACTCTGTATTTAGGTGGTTAAGGCCCCTGTACGAGTTGTCACCTTAGGGGTTTGTTCGAGTAACTGTATTGTTACTATTACTAACTTACTTTATCTTGTTACTAATTACCATTTGTATTGTGTTATTTTAATAGTGTAACTAGTACTGTAATAAACATGTAATTGTTTATAGTCCCAATAAAATAGGAACTCTAAACCCTGACGATATACCGCTCGGTTATCCTGTTGTTTGATGTTTATAATACCACATCGAAAACAGAAAGAGCATGTTCATAAATCCTTATTTAGGTATATAAATAGAGCATCTAGACATTACTGATTTTAGATTTTAAGTACGTCAGTTATATCAATTACCTGACCCACCTTTGCATAATATATAGTGGAGATATTTTAGAAAACGAATCGACAGAATTTTACAGTTCATTTCTATTTTTCTACCATTTGAGCAAAGTAAATAAAATATAAAATAATTTCAAATTCTATCGATTCGTATTCTAGAAAATCTCAACCATTTATGAAAAGGGTCAGCTTATTGCTACAACTGACGTACATGTGAGTGTGGTAATCTTGAAATGGCATAAGTACAAGATTATGTATTTCCATCGTTAAATTTCTAAAATAAAAAAAGAAGTCATCATCATCATCATCATTTCAGCCGAAAGGCGTCCACTGCTGGGCATAGGCCTCCCCCAAAGGGGGGGAGGCTCTTGACATAATCACCACGCTTGGCAGGCGGGTTGGCGATCGCAGTATGGTTGTTGCAAAGGCACAGAGAACGCTGTCAAAAGCGCTGTGTGTGTAAAAAGTAGTAATAATTGATAAATATTTACAGCCTACCAGACACCAATATGAGTCGATTGCTTTAACCCAAATTAGAATTCCCTGTACTACCTTACTTTCACATATTATTGACAAAGTACTAAAATTGATTTTTTGATTAGATTAGCCTTTCGTAGGGTATGTATAGGTAAAGCGATATTATAATAAACACTACAAATGACGCCCAAAATAGACTTTTGTTTTTTTTTGCACTCGGTTTTCATCGATGTTTTTATCGATAATATATTTATACGAACCCCTCTGCCCTATTTTAGACTAGTGTTGCGTGTGTGCATTCAGTGCTTGTACCTATACTTTCTAGTGCCCGCCCCTTTCGAGCATGTGTGCCATAAGATAGCACAGATGTGTTGCGCATATTTCAATGTTTGCGTGCGAAAATAGTATCATGTGTGGCGTATCAGTTTCTTATGTTTTAGTGTGAGTAAAAACAAAACACAAATTAGGCGACAATAGGCTTCGAACAATCATTCATGATAACATATCTCTCGGATATCTATGGTTTTACCAAAGGAACTTTTAACTCTAACGCCTGAGGCGCTTTTACCGCGTGAGATGAAAGACAAGATGCCATAAGGGTCTTTTGTGACCTCTCCAAGTCATTTAATTGCATAAATCGTGAATTAATTAATTAATATTCGTTACAAATCTATACTTATATTATAAAGCTGAAGAGTTTGTTTGTTTGGTTGGTTGTACGTTCTAATCTCAGGATCTAATGGTTCGAATTGAAAAATTATTTTTGTGTTGGATAGTCCATTTATCGAGGAAGGCTATAGGCCCATGCGAAGCTGGGTCCGGTTGCTAGTTAGTTATATTTAGCACAAAATAATGTAATTTTAAATATATCATTATATAATAAATAAATGCATACCTATTAAATACACTAAATGCAATATACAATAAAATAATTAATCTATCATAAAATAAAATTAATACAAATATAATTCAATTAAGTATAGGAAAAAGAAAATGTATAAAATATAATCATTTTGCAAGTTAAGAATTTTAATCATGTTTTTATTTAAGTACTACAATTTTGTAAAAGAATTGTAATTGGGTAGTAGAATAAATGGCTTTTTTATTTTATTTTTATTTTATTAGTCATTGGATACACGAAGTGGGCTGCTGTTGTAAGACGATTAAATGCCAAGTTGTATAATTATTATAGTAGGTACCTAATTTTTAATTTAATTGCCCAACAACTGAGCCGTTAATCAGTGCGTCGACATAAATATTGTTAATAGTAGTGTGTATGCAGGCGTTGCCCCCGATGCCCGGCGAGCCCTCCTACGAGCTGTGGCTCAAGGAGAAGACCAACGTGCTGAACTCCCTCGCGCATCGCGCTGACATGATCGCGCAGACCTTCAAGAGCATGCAGGGCTTCAAGTGCAACATCGTGCAGGTGAGCACCATCGACATGCTTGTCCCCCAGAGGGGTAGGCACTAGGCAGCAGTAGCGAGGACTTCACACATTGAAAAATGCTACAGGGATCCGAGTCGTGTTTATTGCCACCTACGAAAATTGGGGTCCGTATGGAGTCGAACGTAAAGAATAGCACCATCCCATATCTTCCCGTGGGAGTCGTAAGAGGCGACTAAGGGACTCACCAGAGAACGGGCAGCAGCGTTCTCTGTGCCTTTGTAACAACCATACTGCGATCGCCAACCCGCCTGCCAAGCGTGGCGATTATGGCAAAACCCCCCATTTACTGGCGAAGGCCTGTGTCCAACAGTGGGCGTCTTTCGGCTGAAATGATAATGATGATGATGACGAATATTGAGCCATCGTCATTGCCGGGTAAAGGTTCATATTTCGACAGTATCGTACGAGGCTCATGGAATATGTGGCGAGAGTATTGCCATTACCAGCTGCACCGATGAGCCAGGCCTCGTTGCGTATCATTACAACGTGAAGTGCCCCTAAGGAGCCCGAGCCGTGTGTCTGGTGCTGCTCTGCGTACGAAGTGGTACAGTGGTCACACTGTACCACTTCGACGCAGAGCAGCATTTTGAGGGGTTGTTTTTTTAAATTTTTGTTAAACGAGTGTTAATTGTCGTCATATTTTCTATGATATTAGCATCTAATGCTTTTGCACGTGTGTGGTCAGGGTGCGATGTATGCTTTCCCAAAAATCGAGTTGCCTCCGAAGGCGATCGAGGCCGCGAAGGCTGAAAATAAGCAACCCGACGTGTTCTACGCTTTCAAGCTACTCGAGGAGACCGGTGAGCTGCATACCTTTGAATACTACACCTTGTTGTATTTACTTTGTGACTACGCCTGTCAGCATAAGTTAATCTCTTAATGTCACACTTTTGTCCTATGATGATCGATGCATATATACATAATATTGTTTGTAGAAGGATCTGGTACATTTCCACGAAAGACACTTGCACGACTCCCGTTACGCGAATAGAATTGTCCGCAACTAAACATTTCTGCGACTAGACACTTGTGCAATTTGTCGTTTCTGTGTATAGATTATTGCGCAAACCAACTTGTGCGACTGTCACCTGCATGACTGACATTTCCACGAAATGACACTAGCGCGATATTTATTTTCTCAAAGGATATTGGGCTAAATCAGAAAAATGGGATTCCGTATGTAACATCACGTCTGTATTTTCCGAAGGGTATGGTAGAGGTGTACACTAAGTATGTATAGACGGGGAAGGTCGAAATAAATATCGTTGAGTCGTGGGTATCGTTTCTATGGTTTTGGGTGGTGCTGATGACTGCTGCCAAAACCATGACGCATTTTTTGCACACACAGATTTTGACTTTGACTTCATTCAAAGTCAAAGTCAAAGCATTTATTTCAATTAAACCATTTACTTTTGAATTGTCAAGGAGTCGGTCAGTTAGTCAGAGAGTTGAAGCTAGTTGCTTGTTCCAAAACGTAGGTAGATCTCTATGGAGAAGAACGAGCAAGAAACTCCACGGACACTCTTTTAAATAAAGTTTTTACAAAGTCTGGTTACATGATTCTTGTTGCTTCTATATGTGAAAACTATGAAGGTAATCTAACAATACAAAACACAAAAAAGAAGCATGATAAAGTGGCATCTAATCCATGGCAGATAAGAGCTGATCAATCTCTACTGACAGCGCCCGTTCACGAACATGACGCGTGAATCAGCACCATTCAGCTCAACCATTTTGAAGGGAGCCGAATGATCCAACACACGCGCCACCATCAGCGAGACATTTGAGCGAGCATGACAATACTCCCAACCGCCATGTTCATTTTTGTCAAACATAAAGGTATTAATATACTTAGTAAATGGCTCCATGGTATTCACATTTACAAAATTGAAATAATGCTGCTAAATTACACAAAACTAAGGTTTCCAATGTATATTATTTTATCATATGAAGTGTGATAAGTTAATAATTTAAAAATATCTTTATATAATAATAACGATACTCGTTACTCATGTCAATAGAAAAAGGGGTAGGAAACATCCTTTTCTTCCAATTTGGAAATACCCTAAACTGGCTCCACAGCCAGTTTAGGGTATTTCCAAAATGCTTGGCTGAATGCTGGTCCTGCTCCACAGCAGGACCAGCATTCAGCCAAGCATTTTTATCATTGATGTAATCTTCTAACTTATAATATGCTTGTCTACATAGTGTGCGTTTAATACATGTTTTAAATTGTTTTTCATTCAATTGTAGAATATCAAGTGGTATTTTATTATAGCATTTTACACAGTACCCCATAAAAGAAGTATGTACTTTTGACAATCTGAAGCTTGGCTGATCTAATTTGTTCCTATTTCTAGTATAAACATTATGTCTGTCACCTATTTTATTAAAAAGATGAAGATTTTTTCGAACATGCATAATGTTTTCATATATATATTGACAAGGTACCGTCATGATGTTAATCTGTTTAAACAATTCTCTTAGAGATTCGCGTTTGCGGAGATTATAGATTGCCCTGACAGCCCGCTTTTGCGAAATAAAAATAGAATCCATATCTGCAGCCCATCCCCATAGCAAAATACCGTAAGACATGATACTATGAAAATAGCTAAAATATACTAGCCTAGCGGTATCCACGTCTGTCAAATGCCGGATCTTTCTGACAGCGTAAGCGGCTGAACTTAACCGCCCTGCAAGAGATGTTAAGTGAGGACCCCACTGTAGCTTGGAATCAAGCGTAATCCCTAGGCAAACAGTCCTTTCGACGAATTCAAGTATGTCCTTATTCAATACAACGTTACATTCATTACTCTTAACATTCGGCAAAGCGAATCTTATGCATTTAGTTTTCTTCTCATTTAATACTAAATTATTTACAGTAAACCAATTATGAATCTTAAGCATGGCGTCATTTACGTCGTCAAGGTGCTGTGCCCGTCTATTTACTCTAAAAATCAATGAAGTATCATCAGCAAATAACACCATTTGTGGTTGATTTTTCAGTAAATGAGGTAAATCGTTTATATAAACTAAAAAGAGGAACGGACCCAATATGGAGCCCTGCGGTACCCCCCATTTTTACTTTTCTTTACTTTAAGCCCGATGAATTAACACCATTTATTTGAACTTACTGCAGTCTATCACTTAAATATGATTTTACTAAGCTAAGCGCTTGTTTACCCAGTCCGTAATGCTCAAGCTTTAAGAGCAGTGTTTCATTTTCGCCATCAACGCTCCCGAAAGCCATGAACATGACATACCTATGACGTTTATCGCTTTAAATGTCAAGAAGCCAAATATTGGACATTTGTCATATTTTAACTATTGTGTCTCCTAATTAACAGTTCAGCTCATATTATGTTAAATTCCGCTGTGACACAAAATGGATTTTGGCTTTGACTTAATTTTCGTCATCAGCGCCCCATAAAATCGTGAAAACGACACCTATGGCGCATATTTTGTAACATTTCGCAGCCAATCTTAGATTGTGACCGTGACCTCATTTTCGTCATCAGCGCCCCCATAGAACAATGGAATCGACACCCATGATTAAATGGGTATTTAATACATACTTAGTATACACCTCTGCCCTACCCTTCAAGGAATACAGATGTAATGTTGCGTATGGAATCAATATCCTTTGCGAAAATGATTTTCGCGCTATTGTCCTTTCGTGGAAACATCAGTCGTGCAAATGACGGTCGCGCAGGTTTGATCGCGCAACAGTCTATTCACATAAACGTTCAGTTGCACAAGTATCTAATCGCGAAAATGTCTTATGTCCTGATACCTTTGTAGAACACACTATCTAATAACCTACCTTGACAAAATTGTAAAATAGCTTAGCTATAGTTAGCCTCACCTTCGTGGCTCGTTCTGACGTGTCTCCTTTGCGCAGGTATCTGCGTAGTGGCGGGCTCGGGTTTCGGTCAGCGCCCGGGCACGTACCACTTCCGCACCACGATCCTGCCGCAGACGCAGCTGCTGCAGGAGATGCTGGACGTCTTCAAGACCTTCCACAAGAAGTTCACAAAGAAGTACTCGTAAACGTTCGTCTGTCTCGCTCGCTCGCTCGACGACTATGACTCGTATTACCTACTTATAGTTATTGTAAGTAGTTTGTAGCTGCGAAGTACGATATTATATCTGCTGATGAGATCGGTCACGACGGCAAGTCCTAGGTGACAGCTTGACTTCGCCTTTATTTCGTAGCTGTGAAAGCGGCTTGGCAGTTCTAGCGTCACTAAGGACGTGTCTTTGACTTTACTTGTTAATACAGTCAGTCGTTTATATTGCTCTCAAATATCGTAACGTTATCAAAAAAAAAGACAGCATAGTAATTTCTTTTTTCTTTTAATATGGCGTCTGCCGACAACATCTTTCTCAGTCCTATTAATGTAATTGTTTGTGTATAAAATTATTTTTTTATCTTCTTAACGACATCAATTAATATCTAATTAGATCATGAATGTGAGGTGTGAAGATATTTCATTACTATTCCGCAGCTTCAAACTCGTTAAACAAACTGTCAGTGTGCAAACGTAGGATTATGTTCGTACTACAAGTATAACTCTGTGCGATATGACACGTCATTGTAGATATATGTAGCAATTGGTGAATATCCTAGACTATAACTTTGAGATGATCTATAGCGCAGCTACCGCGCATGTCTATGTTCATTTGTATACAGCACGCTATAATATCAGTATCAGTAAAAGGTTATAATGTATGTTATCGAGTTTTGCACCATTAAGTAGTCACTCGCACTTCGTAGTCAATTTAATTCGGCTTATGTTTCCTTTCATAACACACTACTATCTTGACGATAAAATTGTGTAATAATTTACTCTTTTAGAACTAAATATATTTTTAATACCACTAGGCGACACCTACGTGTAATTTATAGATCAAATCGCAATGTTGGTGACCGCTCGGCTCAGCGCCGAGGGTTGATATCCAATGGCGCATTTTATTTTTTTTCGGAATGGCATCTCGCAGGTCAACCTAGGAGGTTGTCACTGGTGAACTGCGTGAAAATGAGGGGAGATATTACGGAGCCCTGAGGGAAGCCAGCGTGTTTTGGGTGGGGTGACGAGAGCGCACCCTCGACGAGATAGCGAAAGGTGCGATTCGACAAATAGTCATGTAAGATGAGCCGTCTCGTGTCTGGCGCTCCGAGTTTGTAAAGCTTGTATAATAAGCCGTTGTGCCAGACTTTGTCGAATGCTTTCGCTATGTCGAAAAAGAACGCACCAGTCATCAACAACCCAGCGCTGATATGCTCGACTGTGTGGTGGACTTGTTGGACGCAGCAGTGTACGGTTCAAAAGCCAAACTGCTCGTTGGGAATTAGGCCCTTCGGCATAGTCTTTGAGCCGCTTATAAATAAGCCTCTCGTAGATTTTGCCTAGAACATTGAGCAGACTAATGTGACGGTAACTGGAGGGATCAGACTTGGGTTTGCCTGGTTTCGGAATGCCGACAACGGTGGCCTCTTTCCATTTCTGAGGAAAAAGGGGGTTGCTTAGAGCGCCATTGCAGATGGCGGTCTTTAGCAATCTGAGAGAGGCATTTGAACACTTTGTTGGTGAGATACCGTCAGAGCCGGGGGCTTTCCAGAGTTTGAGCCTCTCAGTGCAATAGTGTTTAGGCGTTAAGTACATGTAGGTGTCGCCAAGTGGTAGTGACTGCGGGCACATGTTTGTCTACATCGTTACACATCACGGCGCGGGCTAGTTGTGAATGGTTGTTGTTGGGTAAATGTGTTTCGTAGGCAAAGCTTCTCTTTACAGGAACTCCTACTTAAACATAGTTATGGTTTGAGTATGTCAAAGTATTTTCTAAACTGAATCTTAGTGTAACGATATTATTAAAACAAACAATCGAAAAAACTGAGATGCAGAATTGATCAAAAACAAATCAAGGAAGGAGAATAAATGCATTTTATTGTTATTTCTGATATATGGTTTTTAGAGTAATTTTGTAGTTTTTTTAATCTTGCATTTTCATTGTTTATTTATTTTAAAATATTTGAAATTATAGCATTTTTATATTTTTGTTAATTTGTTGTTTACACTAACATTATTTTCTTCTTTACAAAGATGCCAAGTGATTTAACAATGGTTCGTGGCACTCGTCGAATCATTTTAATTGTAATATCATGTTCATTTTTTTTTGTTTTCTACGCTACTCCTGCCACGTTACCTATCCACCACCCTCAGGTGACTGGTAGAGAGTGGCCAAGGCATTTGGTCTACCAATGAACAATTTCATACAGTTTAAATGACACAAATATTGGTGCAACTAATGTGACTCCGTGGCATTCCGTGTAGGAACAGGCCGCGTATTGCAAATATGTGATTTGGTTGCTACACATGTGTTGTTTTAATGTGTTGTTATAAATCAAATAAAGCGAAAAGCAAAATGTTGTTTTATTACAATGTAAAGGTACACACAAGTGCACACCGGCAGCCGCTAATAAGCGTTCAATTGGTGCTACTTTCGAGGAAGGTCCTGAAGTATAGCTGTAGTTTGTTATTACGAGCGTGAAAACACATAATATATTAGAAACAAATAGTATTGTTTTGAGCAAAATGTGAATGGAGGGTTCCAGATTGTATTGTTGGTTTCTAGTAAACTACGGATGTTGGTATGCATTGTACAGTATGGTTATGTCTACTCGATTACTAAAAATATTTAGCCTGATTCAAGACGCAACGATTTTGCGGGACTTGTCGCAAGTCTTTATAATATGCTTGTTAAAAGGTAAACTGGGTCAAAGTAAGTAACTAGATTGCGCACATACAATACGCGTTTCAGGCGCATTAATGTTGCGTATGGGGTATACTTATGGCTTTTGAGAAGTTCAATCATCGTGTTACTGCTCTTGCCCTGAGTAATAAGAATAAGAATATTTATTAAACCAAAGCTTAACAGGGCAAACAAACAAGGAAGTTATTCTAGAAAGTGCAACTGGGCTTAAACTAGGAAAAACTTATGTGATAAGCACCAGTTATATTCATCACCAGCCTCGGCAGGTACAATCTGTTATAACCATAGGTACTTCATTGGTGGGTTGCTTGTTTTGGACTACCCTATATATAATGTACTCTGTGTTTTGGACTGTTAACAATTCGCGGCGGGCGGGCGGCCGCGCGGCGCAGTATACATGTTGCCTCCGTGAAAAGTGAAGTTTGCGCCATCTCTCCGCAGCCAAATGCAACACGTAAATGACGGCTTTACTTTGAGGTACAAACATTGCTAACAGCTAATATTGAAATGTCAAAATGTACATGTCACAATATAATTTACTACAATATTTATTTAATGGAGGGCGCTTGTTCTGTGTTACTATAGCATCTGATTTCTAAAATTATAAAATATGTTGACTTTCAAAACTGTTACTTGCCTACTTCATTTATTAGTAATCGCCATCATTAAATATTGGATATTTTATTTGTATTCAATTACAATTTGAAAAATACATGATTTTTAAACGCTTTCGATCGTACTCATCTTCAACATGTAGCGCTTGCTTATATTCACCATTGTATATCTTTGTAATGTAATCTACTCTTGTTACAGCAAATTGATCTTTATCTTTAGACACAAAGATTACATAACAAAACGTTTTTAATCTGAGTTTAGATACTAAACTTACTAAAATGCAGGTAGTTGTTGTGGTGTTTCCCCACTAGATGGCGCTGTGAGTATCGAAATTGTATCCAGCAAAATATAACAGTATCTACCTACCTACCTATGAAGGTATTTAGATTTACCTAGGTACTTTGTAGTATATCTAACTAGTCCACTTTTGTACATTTCCAAGTTTTTAATTGAAATTCAAATATCAGTGGATTATGAGGACTTTATCAAACGGTAATTTTGAGATTACCGAAGTTATTTGATGGAAAACTGACTTACCACTTGTCTAGATAATATTGCCTTCAGAATGAATCGAGTTTAATGACCAAGACATGACAAGACTACGTGTTGTATAAAGTGCACTGTCGGTACAGTCCCTTCAAACAAGGTTAAGAAACATCAAATTGTTTTATCGTATGTGTCTACTTATACCTACATTATTATAATAAGCGCGGGCGCCACTCGTTCCCCGATAACTGTAAACCCCCGGCCACTCGCCAGAGAACACTAAGTAGACATACTTGCTCGTAACGTATCGAGTACAGATGGGTTAGATCTAGGGTTACCACCTTTTTTGAATAAATATGTATGGAATTAAAAAAAAAAATGCAATAATATAGTAGAGTAGGGTATAAATATAGTAAGTACTTATGGGAAATTCAAGAAAAAAAGTAGGTACTTACTTATTTATTGTTAAACGATAACTCTTATACTTTTGATTTAATTAATATTTAAAAAACCGCGATTTCGTCACTGACTTACTCACTGATCATCATCAAAATTATTAGGGTACTTCCTGAAGTCCTAGAAAGCTGAAATTTGGTATTGAGTAGGTACACAAACAACAAAAAAAAAAAATTAAAACTTGGAACTTTTACCCCCCAACCCTTTAGACCAGGGGATGTCAGTTTGTATGAGACTTCCGCAATTTTTGATGCTAGAAGTCTGAAAATTGATATAGGGACTCCTTGTTATAAATAATACCCCGAAAGAAGAAGTAAAAAAATTAACAAATTAAAAAAAGTTATCTTAAGCAACTTACAAAAAGAAATGGAATATTAGCAAAAACATTTTTATGTAAAATATTGCGAAGACGATAGCATATGGCTTGCAATGTAAAAAAGTTATCAGATCTCATGTAGAGCCAAGCTTCTAATTCTACACGCTCTAACAGCTCTACAAGCCCTAACTTCACACACTCTACAAACTTCCAGTTCATCCTAGGCAAGCGTGTTCCTTTTTAGGCTGCATATTATAATAATAATAATAAATACTTCAGGATCTTAAGCTTCCTTACCAAAAAAATATACTAAATACCAAATGTAGTAAATGATCACCAAATCTTAGTGTGCACATTAATGCAATATATACTTCGTGGCTATTTAGAATAGCAAGATGTAAACTTTTTGGCTATAATTTAGTCGCTCGCCCGTGGTCCCTTCTCGTAATACTGGAAAATTACGTGGTCCCTTCTCGTATTCCCTGGAAGGGATCACGGAGGTTTTTTTCTTCGTAAATTAAACAAAACTAAATAGGTAAATCTTGCGAAGCTCCCGCCTTGGCTTTTTGTTTACCAAAATGGATACTTAACCAAAATATGAACGCTGAAAGTTACGTTGAAGGCGCTAACAAGCGACTTTTGCAGATTTTAAACTGACAATCACGTCAAAATGTGTAGTGTAAATGATTTGAAAAAAATATATGTTAAATTTGAACATTCTTTTAATCATTTAGTAAGTGAATATTTTTGATTATGTTTATATTAAATAGTTTAATTAAATCGTGAAGTTGTGTCTGACGCGGACAAAAAATTGATAGAGTTTTGGACGCAGCGCATACGATTCTCTGGTCGCTCAAGGTCGCCGGCGTATATCGTCGCCTGAAGAAGTCTTCGGGCTTATGAATGACAATACGCGTTCGCACAAAGCTCGGAGGGCCAGAGAGTACTTGGCAATGGAGAACATGCACAATTGCCAGACCTCAATCCCATCGAGCACGCATGGGACATGCTCTAGAGACGCGTTCTAGAGAACCTGGACAGAGTGGCGACAACCCAACAACTGAAAGACTTGTTTTAATTCCATTGGGAGCGATTGCCGCAGGATCAGATAAACAATGTTATAAATTCAATAATAATAAAAATGAGTATTTTATTTCTTACCACAATAAACATTGTAGATATTGATAATTTAGGTTTACGTGAGATTACAACTTTTAAGAGTCGATAGCTCAACATAATAAGTTTATATTTTAAGTTTAAAAATAATAAGCAAATTATTATTAAATTAAAAACAAAATCGAGAAAAAAATACTAAGTAAGTAGTATGGTTTGTTATAGTGGTAGTAAATATTTATTGTTAATGAAAAATCGTTGTCGACAAGTTTTAAACAACAGAGGCGGTCACACTTTGTATTGACCACCAAATAATAATAAAAAATGTTGTTATTTAATTTTGTAAAACATGAAAAGTTTAAATTCGTTTCAACTTTATTTTATACTACGTACATAAGTCACGGTACTTCGTGTATTTTTAACAATTGAACAATTTAATTAAGGATTTTGTTGCTATCCTAATCACTAATGCATTTAAAATGCTTAGTTATTATTGATAAAAGAATTATAACATATTGCAATAAATAGTAAAAATCGTTCAAAAGTTTAAAACGGTACATTATGTTGCTTAGTCTTTTTTGACGTGTGTATTAAATTACTAAAAGTTTCTTTTAAAAAAAAAAAATATTGGGTATGTATGTAGTTAGGTACCTACCGACTGAATGAAATCACACGAAGCGTCCTCTACAATGATTTCCTATAATATCACAATGATATGATTATTTTAATCGTTTTATTACGTTATTAATTTTGTTATAACATATAAATTTACTATGTTAAAAAAAATATATATATATATAATATTATATGTTATTATGTTAAATTTATTATGGTTATATTGTGTCAAAATAAAATATTATTTAAATCAAAAGCACTAAGGAGTGTTGATATCAACTTCGATGCAAATAACCCCCAAAATAACTTTCTACCCCTTTTCAACCCCGTTAGGCGATGGGTTTCAATAAAACACGAACAATCACGTCTTCCATCAATTTTGTTAAAGAATGTTAATGCAAAATTTGAAGTAGATTGGACCAAGGAATCACGTTGTCCCATACAAACTTTGCGCCCGTTCGTTCTTCACCCCCTTAGGGGTAGAATTTCGGAAAATCCTTTCTTATCGGATGCCTACGTCATACAAAGAACACACCCTCCAAGTTCCAGGTCTCTACGATCAGCGGTTTAGGCTGTGCGTTGATCCGTCAGTCAGTCATTCAGGACAAAGCATTTTATATATCTTAATAATCTGTTTCTATATCTATACTCTATACTAATATTATAAAGAAGAAAGATTTGTTTTTTTGTTTGTTCACTCTAAAATTACACGCCCGATTTTAAAATTCTTCTATATTTTGAAAAACAGGGATCCTTGAGAAAATAAATGCGGACGAAATCGCGAGTAAAGTGCTGTATATCTAATACGAATCGAATCGACATAATAGACTTTTGTGTCTGACCGTACTTACCTACTACAATTTTTTTCCAGTAGATTTTCGAAGAATTCAAGAATCGCTCTTACGACTATTAACGTTTCTATTAGCGTAAGTAGCTAGGTCTTTTTTCATTAGTTGAAAAAATGCCACGATTATCTTGAAAATCA
Source organism: Charanyca ferruginea (assembly GCA_947361185.1). Lineage (NCBI taxonomy): Eukaryota > Metazoa > Arthropoda > Insecta > Lepidoptera > Noctuidae > Charanyca > Charanyca ferruginea. The sequence continues at coordinate 373,141 of OX376071.1, read as the reverse complement.
CTGCCAAAAAATGCGGGGAACCCCAACGATGCACATGCAGTAGTTACTAATTGTCAGTAGATCATAACGTTCACAACGTGAGGAAAATCTTGTAGTTTTCCTCGTTGTCTGTTGCCAGGAGAAGGTGAATTACCGATCATCGTGACCCCTTTATCTTCAAGTCAAAGACTATCATAGTCCTAGGTAAGTCAATTGGGAATTACATAATCCAGGACCAAGTTTATATGATAAAGAAATTACCTAAACAATATCAGGGAATTACATTGTTTGCTGATAACACAGGGGTGTCTGTAAAGGTCTGCACGCACTGTGATTCACGAAGTTTGTTCATACTGAGCTAAATGGTCCCTAATTATATCGTTTATAATAGATTAGAATAATCATGGCAGGTAAGTTACTAAATATTATGTTATTCTTCAGAGAATAGGTATCAGTTGATTAATACGATAATTAAGTAAGTATCTAACTACTTAAAGATTAGTTTAAGGATTCTACTAACTTGGAATGTCTTGAAAAATTAGATGTAATACATTGCTACTTTGGGTGCTATTTAGTAAAAATGCCGCAGATCCCTTAATCTCGAAAGTGAGCGAGGATAGCGGCATACCACAGTCTGGTCAAAGTGTCCTCCGCCCAAATGAGCTCGAAAAATTCTATCATTTGCCTCAAATGTTCATAAGACTGGTTTTATGTGGGACGTATGTGTGTGTTATGAGAGTTTTATCTAAATAGGTTCTATTAGCAAATAGGTCATGATTTTTAATCTGTGATCAAGTACATACCTATTTCCAATCTAGGGGTATAATCGTACATCATTAGAAACATTACTGAATGACCTCAATAGTAGTAAAACCAATTTTGTCCAATTTCAAAACTATAATAGTAACCCGATACATAGCTATCGGGTTTATTTTATAGAAAATAAATAATTAAAATGATATAACTATGTTTTGCATAGTTTTATCATTTTAATTTATATTTAGTTAGTGTACTTTTGTAGACTCAACGACCGCGACATTCTGTACGGTCTTATGAAAGGATTTTAAATAAAACATAAAACGATATTCAAATAAAATAGAAAAATTTGTACAAAAATCCTCAAAATAAATAATTAAATATTATTATAATGATTATATCTGGGCAACCACAGCATTTTACCATTTCGAACAAAAAAAATAGGCATATCGGCTTGGAAATGTCAGAAAAATCAGTGTATACACATGTACATACTTACAACATAACAAATATAAATAAATGTGTGTTTTAGGAAGTCGGTTAAAAATTGGTATATCTATAGTAAAGAGATAGATGAAACCGTAAAGAAAGAAATAGGCTACATAAAATAATTATTCTACGCAGACAAAGCTGCGGGCACCAGCTATTAATATTGTAATTGTGAAAGTCGGCCTGTTTGATCACGGCAAAACCAATAAGCCCATCATAATGAAATTCAAAGAAGAGGTAGCTTGAAATCTGGGTACCTAAGTACCTACATAGGGTAGTTCTTTATCCGGGACTCCATCTGCATCCACGATAACCGACATTCTCGCGGCCAGAGTCGCGAGCAAAGAAACGAAGAAACTAGTTGTTCTATATTTTTACAAATAATCTGTGTTTTCTTTCCTTTCCTTTAAAATGATTTGCCATTCATAAAAAAAAACTGCATTTTTACTAATTACTTTGTATACTTATTATACCTAGTATAGGTTATTTGGGGGCGGAGATAGGAAATTATTTCTAACATGTTTAGAGAAAAAAAGAAGCAAGCACGACGTATCGTGGATATCGTAATACCCACACAAAAGAATTGTCAGCCACAGTGGGAGCAAACCTTAATCGCGCGCGGAGGTAAGTAGCGGCTACATTTAAACATAGCTGTTGGTTGCGCTTAGGCAGTGCATTCTGTCGTAGCGACCACTGCGCATGCGTTAACTGAACAACAGTAGCTAGAACAATATCACAGCACACACGATGAAGCTCGACAACAGTTTGACAGTAGAGAACATCAACCAGAACTTACTGAGCATACAGTATGCGGTGCGCGGACCCATCCTGCAGAGAGCCCTGCAGATTGAGAGGGAGCTGATCAAGGTAGGATTTAAGGAAATACTTACTGTTTATGCTCAGATTATAATTCAAAAGCCAGATATATCGTCGAGAGTAAGTCAAAAAAGCAAATACAAATTCAAAAGCGAATACCTACAATCTCATGATTGTAGGTATTCGCTTTTGAAGTTGTATTTGTATTTTTATTTGTTTTTTTTAACGATTCGGCGTTTCGTGCTATACTGATTCGAGTCGGTACAGCACAAAGCGTGTTGTAAGTAGGTATTCGCTTTTGAATTTGTATTTGCTTTTTTTGCTTCACTTTGTGTTCCGCGCGGTCTATCTACCTTTTGTTTCGTAATCTGAGTGTTTGTGTAATGTTTTAGGTATTTATAACACATTTGCTCGTAAAGTGTCTCTTATTACACCAATTTCAATATCGTAATGTATGTCATTACGTACTTGTGCGTTATTGTAATGTAAAACGCACGAGGTTCGTAAAACGTACAGTTTATCAAGATGCTCCGTCTAAAACGAACGGTACTTTTTTAAATCTTAGCAAAGAGTTCTTATGTCAGAAAAGTGGTCTACATTTTATGAATAAAATTAACTTTGGGAGATAAAATATAAAAAAATAACATTTAACATTTAACATTATTTAGTTTAATTCTTTTTGACAATAAATTACAACCATTCATCTGTAACAAAAACAAAAAAATATTAATTTACTTTATTAGTAATACTGGCTGTTTTTGTGCCTTTGCCTTAAAAAAAAGCGCTGATGCGCGCGCATCGCTAATTTGTGAACAAGTAAAAATTATTACACGCGCTTTTTCTTTTCGCTGTATTGTTTTTATTTGATTTATTTCCTCGCAAATATGTTATAAAACGTCGTATGACATACCTGCGCGTTCATAAATACAGCCTCTGCTTTCTTGTAGCCCTCGCCTGCGGCTCGGGTTAGCAATATCGCCTCGGCTGTAATTTTCAACCTACCGCACTTATATCATAATGTACTATTACCTAAGAGATCTATTTCATAAATAGTGCATGCTCGTTGATGCAAAAATAAATAACGTCCTTTAAGTACTACATTTAAAGATCGCGCGTACATAGTGCTGTAAGAAAAGACTGTTGGCGCAGTGATTGAGCGATTGACTCTGCGCAGCGTGTCGCGGGTTCGATTCCCGCACGGAACTAACATTTTTATGGCCTACAGATAGTTGTTCCGGGTCTAGCTGTTTGTGTGATTGCACCAACTTAAAAAAAAAACTGAAATTTGCGTAATTTTAAACGCGAATGATTTGCGTACCTAATTTTTTACTACGTTTATTTCAAAGTCAAAGTCAAATCATTTATTTCAATTAGACCATTATAAGGCACTTTTGAACGTCAAATGAGAAAAAAAAAAAAAAATTGCTTCTAGGTGCCCATATTTATTTGATCAAGCACTTGTTTTTAAAAATTGTCCGTCCAAATCTTTTGAAAGCATGCCTGTAGGTTTGCCTGCACTAACCCATGTATTATCCACTTCAATAAAACGTTGAAATATCGCGTAATAAGCAGCTAAGTAGTTAGGTACTGGCAATACGCTGCATCTAATGAACAATAAGTACACGTACATTTTCCTAGTTTAAAAATATTAACATCGCGTAAAAACAATTATAAGTAGTTTTATATAACAAAGCAAAGTATTCAATGGTAACACAAAATTCGATTAGGCAAAAATTACATAGGCACAAAATCTTGATAGACAAATTTTGCAACGCAAAACCAAAATAATTAAAAAAAACTGATTTATTTAACTTGTCAGTCTACAATGAAGACTTTTACCACAAATTAAAGTAAAGTTATCAGGATGGTCTGGGTATCTTATTACGAAGTATAGAAACGCCAATCTCAAAATGAACCGTTTTGATTTCAATAATTTAATGTAAAACAGACGTAAGTAAGTAAGTAAGTGTAAGTGGAATTCGCGCAATAGATTTAGTTGATGTTAAACGAGAAGGGAGGGGGTAATTAAATAAAACTATCTACGATATGAGATTTATATTCATATAGGTAAGAGTAAAATAAAACGACTATTTTATTTAACAAAATCACCGTTTGTCAATGTAGGTAATTTATTAGAAGGTTATCTCTTTTTGTATAAAATAAAGTCGCTTCCTCCGTCTGTCCCTCTACGCTTAGATCTTTTAAACTGCGCGACGGATCTTAACGCGGATTTCATGAATAGATACAGTGATTCCAGTGGTTTATAAGTATAGTTTGAATTATATTGAACCCGTGCGAAGCCGGAGTGGGCTACTAGTACACCTTAATTTTCAAATAATTAAAAAAATATGCATCAACTCCTCTTATAACGGTCCTAAACCCGTAAAAGTGTGAAGGGAATATTGGAATAACTTTTAGGTAAGTATTGTGGTTCGTTAAGGGCGCGTATTCGATTTAGCGCAACTCAAAATCTAAACAATTGCTAGAACGGCGTAGCAGCATTGACACGCGATAGTACAATACAATGGTCTGTTTGTGTGCATCAGAAAAAAAAAACATGCACGAAATAAGCACGAATCATTGAAATTGATCGGCAAACGACAGCGCGCGATGTTTTACAGTGCTTTTTAAAATAATTGTCTAAAATAAATGAGCTCGTATAACGAACTGAAAAATATTCTGTATATGCATAAAATTTACTTTTATAAAATAAATATATCTGTTATGTTTTTATTCAAATACTGGTGAAAAAAAATTGTCAAAATGATTTTCTACTTTTTCGACATTGTTTTTTAATACATACCTAATAGTAATATTTTCGTAATTTTGGCTCTGTAGCTGTCTTTATGACTGTCTGTTGGAAAAATGCATAAAACAAAATATTTTGGCATATTGTAATGGTTGTATTCGTCCTGAAAGTTAACTCCGTCTATTTTCGTAAAACGCTATGAAAGAACTGTCTTCGCTTCAAAAAACCATAATTAAAAATTATACTTTTACTCTGTAGCTGACTAAATCAAGACTTAATCTTTTAGAAAACTGTAATTGTCTTTAAATAATCTGCTCACATCATTACGATATTGCTCTGGGCAAAACGCGAAAACAAGAAGTTTTCGTCACGAATCGAATACGCGCTCTTAACAGTACAGGACCTCGCGCAGTCAACCGTTCGCGCTATATCACTATTGGTTCCGGGTCGCTAGTATTCCACAATTCTAAATCTGTCGTTTTTTAATAATTTATTTTAATTTTTTTATTAATCGATTGTACTACCAAGACAAAATAATTTCGCTTCGGGAAAATAACCACTAAAATCAGCGTATACACTAATTGCTAATTGCCAAATAGTTGTCTACGGTTGTCCCCTCTGACAGGAGTTACACTTAGTCTGCGACATTATGATTAAAATCGTTACTTAAAATTAAAGTAAAATTCATAAGTTTATGCACTTATGTAGTAATAATTATTAGTTAGAGTCACGATTTACTTTTATACCCAAGAACAATTCAACCCTAAAAAACCCCGCAGTGAAACTTAAACGCGTCTATTACCTTAACACTTCTATCACCATTCTCAAGCCCTTTATCTAATAATACATTGGAATAGCTTTTCGAAGTTAAACAGTTTCTTTACCAAAGGTCGCATAGTGGGCGTTTCACAAAAAATATAGCGTGAGATTGGGACCGTCATAAAGCCGGCAGGTACGGGTTACTGTGGATTACTGGGGACCCGGGGCCCAGGGTCGCGGGTCCCGTAGACCCCCAGCCTGTTCTATGCTCGGGAATGATAAAGGTTTATTTCTTATTGGATTCCTTATAAATAAGTATTACTGAGCTCGTATGCTGCCGTCGCTGCCAGTTTGGTGACATTTTTTTTTGTTTCGTGTAATAAAATAAACAAGGTGGAGTATCTCTAATGGAGGTAGCTTATCAATGACCTGCGTGAACTACAACACCTTTTTGTAATAAAGATGGCCCTTTTGACCATCAAAGTTTCATGAGAAATAAGTAAATGTATCTCAGTGACAGTTGCATGCTTGTTCACAAAGCATTGGCATTTACCAAAATTATTTATTACGCAGGTAATTATCTGCATTCACTGCGCAATGTAACAACGGCTACAAATCAGCTCATAAAACTTTCTCAAATGCATGAAAAAAAAAACCCTCTTTTCCAAAAGCGTAACTTATTTCACCAAAACTCAGATTACATGGCAACACCGAGAAACACTAGTGAACAGGCAATTTGAGCTGAAAAATAACAAAATTAACGTGACTGGCAACATTGTGAATCCTGTGATGTAATTTAATGATACCGCGGAAAACACGGAAGGGGTGAACCAGGGGTGCCCACGTGAGCCATGCTGCTAGCAATCAAAGAAGGTTCACTCGCGCAATACAAAACAAATTACTTAGGCATAGGTCACACTAGGCACTAGGCACTAGGTTTTACTAGGCATGAAACGTGAATAGCGTGAATAGTGTCATCATCTTGTTCATGGGTTGGTTTGGGCTGAATTGGTTCTATATACCTATTGTTCGGTGGCGAGATCTGTGGTGTCGTGTCAAGCCATTGTAGAAACTAAAGCATTGGTGCCAATTCTGTTGTGCACGAACTAAATTAATATTAAGCTATTTATATCTCTTTCTCTCCAATAAAACAAGAAAGAGACAGATGGTAATAAGAGCTGTCAATTATAGTTGTCATTTCAGGACGTACTGATTAAAAACACTGCGAAGTTCAAGGGAAAAACTAATTTGACATCTCTAACTTAGTCCTTGTCTGTTGCCGTCCTTTTCTTCAGCTGCCTGGTAGTAAGAGATGCCAAATGCCTAATTTTAATTTAGTTTGTGAACAAGGGAATCGGCACCAATATCTGCTTACACACAACCAACTTTCATGTATGGTAATTACAAAGAGGAACCCAATTGGTGACTGATTAGTTCATCGGCGCAACTTACACAAACTAGATTTGTCAGTTAATTTTTTTGATGTAGGAACCGAGAGTTAGGAAATAATGTAACCACGCGTGTTTCAGCTAAGTACCTTACCGTCGATGAGCTATCCTAACCTAAGTCTGGGCAAGGCCAGTCTACTGTACCCAGTTTCAGTCAAAAAGGAAAATCAATTCTTTAAAATCCGCTAGTTAATAAACTGTTGATGGAATTATTATAAGTGAGCCTTCTGAATGTGCATTTTCTGTGCATAAATGGTGGATGTAGGATTATTTTTTGCTCCATTGTTGGTCGTCAGGGTTGGCGGTGGGCAATAAAAACATATTTTCGTCCAGGGTTGTCTCGCATGTGTTCAGCAATAAGGGAGATTTATCGCACTGTTTGTTACTCTTGTTGCCGCACACCGAGCGGGCGCGGACTGATGCTTGATACTTAGGTACATTGTGGTTTAATCGGATCAAATCGACTGAAAAACAAGAAACCCTAAAAGGACAAAATATTATTATTATATTCTTGTTTTGCTTCGCTCTGTCTCATGCAACGAAATGTGGAAATTTTGCGAAAATTCGCGGAACTTTAAATTACTAAGAAAAGTGGTCAATAACTGGTGTCATTTGGGAGTTTATTAATAGTGTTAGTATTGAATATGATTGAGTCGGTTAGTGATGAGGTGGATACCGACTTCAGCACGTCCGACCACTGCGGGCCCGTCTCCAAAGACTACTATACCGTATACTTACACGGTCCGTCTGTATGGCTCGACGGCAGCGTCTGATCAATGTCTTTGAAGTTCCAAACGGCGATAGTTGGACACAATACATGTTTCATCATACCTTGCCCTGTGGATAAGGTTATCTATGCAAATACATACGTAACTTTCTTTCTTAAACAGGATGAAATTGACAACATGCTAGAAATCGAAATGGGAGGTTCAGAAACTGCCCACATTTGTTGTATTTTTACTAGAAATAATTAAGTTAAAACTTATATCGATTCGATCGATCGTTGATCCATTTTTTTTTCTTGTTTAATGGTTCGAGTTTGTAGCTGAAATAAATGTTTTAAGATTATAAATAACATCGACCATTACAACATAACTAGTGCGGTATATCCTCTAATGTCGTGTGTAGTAGGTAGGTATAAACCTGCTGCGTAACAGTAGGTGCGAAACACTTACGCCGCAATAACGGCACAAAAGGAAATGTGATCCAGTCCGCAGTCGCCACTTTCCTCAAGCGTAGGTACCAGTACAAATATAACATGCTTTCAATTTATTTGTATTGAGATTTCAGTAAGTACCTATATAAAATAAATCTTCAGTGATTCAGTGTGAAAGCTATTAAAGCCTTGAGCCGATTACCAGGCTGCACTAAAAGTATCGGGAATGGAATATTTCCACTGTTCCTGTCATATTAAAATCTTTTTAATTGAAAACTCCTTGGTTTTAAAAATCGAATACCATTTATTTATTTTAAAAAAGATTCTCGGCCTTGTCACAAGGTTTTGTCAAACTTGTTTAGTCGTTGAGAAAATGGAATTGACTCGAGAAAATTCAAGAGCGATGATTTATTATGACATTCGAAGTGATTTATCACAAAAACAGTGTGTTAACCGGATAATTTCTGCATTTGGTGATGAAGCCCCATCCAAAACCACAATTTATCGCTGGTTTGCTGAATTTCAACGTGGACGTGTCAAGCTCAGTGATGATCCCCGTCAAGATCGTCCAAAAACTGCAGTCATCCAAGAAAACGTTAATGCTGTGCGTAAGCTGATTGAGGAAGATCGACATGTGACATACCGCGAAATTCAGGCAACTTTAGACATTGGCATGAGTCAAATACAAATAGTCTTGCATGAACAATTAGGTGTAAAAAAGTGGTTTTCCCGATGGATACCGCATCCGCTCTGTGAAAAGCAAAAAGCGGCTCGCGTTGCTTGGTGCGTCAGAACTCTCGAAAGATTCCACGCAGGATCCTCAAATGCTGTATACAACATCGTATTAGGTGACGAATCCTGGATATACGCGTACGAACCTGAAACAAAAAACCAGTCACGAGTTTGGGTGTTTGAAAATGAGTTAAAATTGTTCGTTCACGGAGTGTTGCAAAAAAAATGGTGGCCACGTTTGTCTACAAAACCGGCCATGTTGCGACTATTCCTCTTGAGGGACAAATAACGGTTAATGCAGAATGGTATGCTAGCATTTGTTGGCCACAGGTCGTTTCTGAACTCCGTAAAGAGAACTGCAACCGCCGCATCATCCTCCATCACGACAATGCGAGTTCTCACACCGCGCACAGAACAAAAGAGTTTTTAGAGCAAGAAAACATAGAATTATTAGACCATCCGCCGTACAGCCCCGACCTAAGCCCTAATGATTTCTATACTTTCCCTAAAACAAAGAATAAATTGCATGCTCAGAGATTATTAGATTAACACCTACAAAACGGCCATTTTGGAAACCCCAACTTCCGAATGGAATGGTTGCTTCAATGATTGGTTCCATCGTATGGAAAACAGTGTCAAATTTCGCGGAGAATACTTCGAAAAGCAATAAATACATTTTTAAATAGTAATGTTGTGTCACTTCCTTGATTCCCGAAATTTTCAGTGCCGCCCTCGTAGTGAAGCGATTGGTGATGGGATAACTCGTAGGTATTTATAGTTATAATATGCAGAGTTGTACCATTTATTTAAGTTTTAGATACTTCATGGTAATAGGGTTACGTTGTAATATAAGTAGTAAAATTCGTTATCTTTTCTACTTAAAAAAAATACCAATCAAGTGTTTGCTCAAGGTAATATTATGACACTAATACGTACTACTAGGTAGTACTGCGTTTAAGTCCCCGTTGATTTCATATTTCACTCTACAAACAACACTCTAAAAAATAAAAAACTTCACTTGTTTTATATGGTTGTGTTTAAAATTTAATGATTACGATTTTTAATTTTCAGTTAAGTATTTGCGCTAAGTTTCAGTATCAAAACCGAAAGAATACTTATGATCTGTCAAACAAACTGTATACATAGGTACCCCATTTTCACTCGTCAGGGGTTGAATTTTAGAAAATGGTTTGATCCATTTTCATTATTTAACTTTAGGATTAAAACTAATTTACAAGTCAATCGAAGCAAGTTCCTAGTTAAATCCTCCCCTAAAACTTGTTCCCTTTTTCACCTACGTAGTTAGGTTGGGATATTTTTGAAAATAAACAAAAAAAACATAATTCGTTTTTGTAAAAAATATTGTTAGGTTACCGATTTTCAAGTTCACCCCGCCACGAGTTAGGAAGAATCTATAGAAATGTGAACCCTAAACATCTTTTCGGGTCTTTTTGGAAAAGCAATACTTACTGCCGCACTCAGAGACGTCACTTAATAATAATGAATCATTAACTTTAATTGACCAACATAACTTGGCCTCTCAATCTGTCATATTTTTGACTGACAGCGTTCCAATTTATGTTGGTCGATTAAAGTTAACGATTCATTATTATTAAATGACGTTTCTGAGTGCGGCAGTTAGCGTCAAACTTAATTATTTACTTAGGTATTTACTTTTGCCAAGTTTCAGTAGATTAACCCAAAGAGTAGGATTTTTCATATCAACGGAATCCCCCTGTTCATATTCCTTTAAGGCGCTGACAAAAGACAAAAACTTCAAATAGGCTTATTTCTAACACGTTTTTAGCTAAATCTATTGAGTTTGTGGCAGCGGGAAAATATGGAACATATTTCTGTGTGGGTGTATATTTATCTTTTAAACCTAAATGTTATATTATATATCTAAGTACGTAGGAAATAATAATAATAATATCATAGCACAACATAATGCGGATGGAATGTTTTATTTTTATTTTTATTAGTAAGTACTTAGCTTAGTTAGTTTATGTAACAAAAGGTAGATAGATCGTGCGGAACACTGAGAGTGAATGACACGGTTGGCGCAGTGGCTGAGCGATCAACTGCTGCGCAGCGTGTTGCGGGTTCGATTCCCGCCCAGGGTAAACATTTGTGTGATGAGCACTTGTGTTTGCCTTGTGTCTGGGTGTTGTTTATTCATATATGTATGTATTTACAAAAAAATGTATTTGTGTATGTATATCAGCTGTCTGACACCCATAGTACAGGGTCTCCCTAGTTTGGGGTCAGATGGCCGTGTGTGAAAAAATGTCCCCACATATTATTATTATTATCACCATTTATTAATTATATTTACCTATAAAATACATTTTTAAATATTAATAAAAAAAAAACTTGAGAGGTGTCAAGGAACACCCGGATGGAACGAAGTTCCTTTCGATTAATTAGTGAAGGAATTGTAATAAAATTTTATTTTTTTTAAGTTATAATAATATTTTTTTTATTATTAACAAATATAATGTAATTAAAAGACAATTTAATTAAACGTGCCCGTTTATGTATCGAGCGAAATGGACTCCATATTGAGCAGTTGCTTCGATACAGGGAAGTGTAAATTTTATACCTAATAGGTAAGTTTTTTAATTAAGCCAAAGTTGATTAAAACTGTGTTTGTGAATAGCTCTAATTTATTTAAATAGGTTACCTATAGCACCTATAGGTACCTACGCCTGCCTGCCTTTCTTTTTCTAGCAAAAGAGTACCTACTCACTTACCTACTTACAACTACAAATAATTCGCCAATGATAAAAGTAAGTACCACTACCTACCTAGGTACCCACCTAAGCTCCCACTGGCTTAATTTAAACCAAAACATTTTAATCAAATAAAAAAAAATATTATTGTCGCTAGTAAAACCTAGAGAAAAGTACTCTGTGACCTAGAGCGATAAGGTGCAGTGGTTACCTACTGACGACCGCGACCGATAGAAAGCTCATGATTACCAAACCCAAACTTTCAATAGGTACCTACTTAACAAAACATAGAAGTAGGTACAGTAACTACCTACCTACCTGACCTACGTATTCTATGGCTTAATTATCGACTTAAAATTTACACTCGTTTTCACAATCCACACAGTCTCACAGTGAAAGGTGGATTTATCTCGTAGGTCGTTATCATCGGAATTATCACGCAATGATAATTCCGATGTCATTGAGGTAGGTACCGCCACTATTTGAGCGAATAAACTTAAGTACTAAACATATCGCCGTAGGTACCTAGTTCAAAGAGTTCGCCGCGCCGCCTTTAAATACATAAACATATTCTACGAAAAGCGAATTCGGACTTTATTTTGTAAACGTAAACGGTTAAAAATTGAAATTTTACCAAACTAGGTATGATAAAATTATTCTGAGAAACGTATAGGCTGGTGCCCGACCGGACAATAGGAGCTATGTGCAACCGAATTTCACGGTTAATGTGTAAAAATAAGGTTTTAATTCGCTCCAATATTTTCATAGAAAAGCCGCCATTCAACTAATAATGAACTCTATTTGACAGTTCCAACGATTCAATTTTTCTGTTCGAATTGTCTGCGTTTGTGAAGTAATAAAATTAGCAAAAATAAGGTTTTAATTCGCTCCAATATTTTCATAGAAAAGCCGCCATTCAACTAATAATGAACTCTATTTGACAGTTCCAACGATTCAATTTAGCTTATTATAGCATGTCGTGACAACTTTTCGTAAGAATTTTTTCCGTCTAGCCCCCTTTCACAACGCGCGATAAGGAACTTCGTTCCAATAAAAACATTTAAAAATATAAAAAATAGTAGCCCATCGGTATCGGGAACAGGGTCCAAGCTACCGGCGGTCAGGGCTCCAGAGAGAGAAACCTTCTGACAATGCGGGCCGTGTCCAGAAGTACTGCCTTCTGAATCAAGCCCTTGATCCAGCCGCCTAACGAGAGCCTCCTTAGATGTTGGTCGAGGCTCTTGGCAATTAAGCCATTGGCAGTAACAACTATCGGCACAATGATCGCTGAGTCCACATCCCACATGTCGACAACCTCGCGGGCCAAGTCAAGATACTTTATTTGCTTGTCTTTCTCGACCTTCACGAGGTTCACGTTATGCGGAACTGCTATGTCAATAATCATTGCGCGCTTCTCCAATCGATCCACCACCACTACATCAGGTTTATTGGCTACAATAGTCCTGTCAGTGATGATGGATCGATCCCAGTACAATGTGACATTGCCATTTTCAAGAACTGGATCGGGCACATACCTGTAGTATGGTACTTCTGATTCCACGAGGTTGTATTTCAGAGCAAGTTGCTGATGGATAATCCTGGCCACAAGGTTGTGTCTATGCAAGTACTCTTCGTTAGCGAGACGAGAACATCCAGAGATAATGTGACGGATTGATTCTCCCGGTCGGTGACATGCCCGACAAATGTCAACAGTGCCATCCTTCACAATAAATCTCCGGTAGTTATTCGTCATAATAACTTCGTCCATAATTGCACAGACAAAACCTTCGGTTTCTCCAAATAGATCACCGAATCGTAGCCAGGATACGGACGCTAAGAAATCGACATCGGGCCCGTGTAGGGCCCGGAAAAAGCGTCCGTGAAGCTCCTTACTCTTCCAAACCTCCTCGCGATCATTAGTCTTGAGCACTACAGGTATGCACCAGTTCTCTTTCTCTTTTCGTCATCGCTTGACACACGGCCGTTCCCGCGCCCGGTTCAACTGACGCCTTAGGTCCTTCGACTACAGCGGCATCCTTTTCTGCGGATTCCATGCTGGCGGCAAGCTTATAAGCCTTAGCGAAATCCAGTTTAGGTTCTGCAAATAACCGTTGCCTAATATTTTCGCTTGCTATTCCACACACCAATTGATCTCTTAAACTCTCCTCAAGCCAACTTCCAAAGTCACAGGTTTTCGACATTTTTTTAAGTACCGCCACGTACTCTGCTATAGTCTCGCCCTCCTTCTGTTTCCTATGTCTGAATTTATACCTCTCGGCGAGTTCACTGGGTTTAGGTTGTAAATGTTTGCCCATTATCTCCGATAATTGTTCAAAAGTCTTCGACTTCGGCTTATTAGGCGTGCACAGGTTGACCAATAACTCATAACTCTCGGCTCCCATAACGGTTATTAATGTTGGCACATGTAAACTTTCCACGATATTGTTCACGACAAAGTATTGTTCCAACCGTTCGACATAAAGTTTCCAATCGTCTTTGTGCACGTTAAACTCTGATATTTTCCCGATAGACATTGTTCGTAAATAATATCACACGCGAGTTAAAATAACCCACTTCTCGTCGCCACTGACAAGTATGTTGCGGGGGTACCTCGATTACTGGGGATTTAATTAAACAAGGTGTCGATAGCACAGCGTATATTCGCAGACTGGGGCGCATTGACAAATAAACACAATTATAGATTTACTATGAACTACCCACTTAACCTAATTATTAATTGAATTGACATACATCACAGTCCACTGCAACTACATCTCGATTCATCCCCACGTCGGCTTCTAGGAAATATTCCCTGAGACTGCATATCTCACGGTTGTGCAGGGTCTTAGCATTTAAGAAGCCACGACCGCCACACTTCCGCGGGATATACAGTCTCATCACCGATGACCGTGGGTGATGCATCCGATATGCTGTCAACAATGTACGGACTCTCCTATCCAGGGCATCGAGTTCCGTTTGTGTCCATTTGAGTATGCCGAAAGAGTACATCAGAACTGGCATGACCCATCCGTTGAAGGCGCGCACCTTGTTTCCGCCTGACAAAACACTATTAAATACTTTCTTCAGGCGGCCAAAGAAGCGCTCCTTCAACGATTGTTTCATGTCAGAAGCATTGATGCCCAACGCTTCCGCCATACCCAAATATAAAGTCTCAATTGAAGAGAGGGATCTAAGGTTTACGGAATCCGAGAGCTGAATTCCCTCGGATTCCACAATCTCCCCTCGCTTGACATGCATGACTGCACATTTGTCCACACCAAATTCCATCCTGATGGCGCTACTGAAAGTTTCTGTTACTTTCAGTAGCTCCATCAGCTGTGAACAGTTGGGGGCAAAGAGTTTTAAGTCATCCATGTAAAGAAGGTGAGATATTACCTGACCTCCTCTCTTCAACCGATAGCCTAGACTTGAATTCTCCAGCAGTGTGCTTAGAGGATTCAAGGCTAAGCAGAACCAAAGCGGACTCAAACTGTCGCCCTGAAATATACCCCGCTCAATCCTTATCGGTTCACTATTCCTCTGGATTTGTCGACATCCTGGATAGCGAAGGACGGTCCTCCACTGCCCCATACACGACATCAGGAAGGTGCGCAGAGTGGCATCGATCTTATACAACTCTAGCACCCTCATGAGCCATGTATGCGGCACAGAGTCATAAGCCTTCTTGTAATCTATCTAACATGTCGACAGATCCTTACGGGATCGGCGAACCTGTTGACTGATGGCCATGTCAATCAGGAGCAACTCCTTAGTACCGCGAGACCCATTCCTACATCCATTTTGAGAGGGAGACATGATACCGTTACTGTCTACGTGGTGGTTAATTTTAGCTCTCAAAATGGATGTAAAAACTTTATAGACCGTCGCCAAACATGTGATCGGTCTATAATTTTTGGGTTCCGCAGTACTACCCGATTTATGGAGCAGGTGGGTTATTCCTGTCGTCAAAAACTGGGGCAACGATCCTGATTCCAAGCATGACTGGAACCACGACGCCAAACAAACGTGCGACCTTCTGAACCATTTGATCCAGAAGTTGTGCAGCCCGTCCGGCCCTGGAGACTTCCAATTAGGCAATGGACGGACTGCACAAGCTACATCTTGGGGGCTGATAGTGATTGCCCCCATTTCTGGTATTGCGTCGCACGCTCGTTCGACTTCCTGAGTCCAATCACCCTCAGTGTGACCGACAGGCACCGACCAGATGTTGCGCCAGAACAAATTCATGGCGTCGTCATCCGGCGGGCGCGTATCAGTCACACTTTGAATCGGTCGCTCCCAAGTTCTATAAACCCACCTTTCATCCCTCTGGAATGTGCGATTCTGAAAGTATCGTTCCGCCCGTCGCTTATACCTTCGAATACGGCTTGCCCATGCATACACCTTCTGCTTCAGGAAGTCGATGCGCTCTGTGACCCAGGACATATAGTCTCGAGGACTGATATCAGTCCCCGAGAATGCCCGCCTCACAAAGCGCATCACTCTTGGGCGAGTATTGCCCTCCCTAAAGCAGCTTAATTTGCCGATGAGCACTCTGGCCTCACTAATGCGGCGCTCAATTCTGCACTGCCACGCCGGTACGGCAGGTTTTGGTCGTGTAGCTCTGTCATCATTAGCAAATTTGACGTGAGCTACACGACATGCCGCAACAGCTGCACAGTACAGAATCGAATGCGCATCAGTGAGGTCTTCGCAACTATCAAAATAATTTGATAGTTGCGAATCCAGAGCACACACCAGCACCTTGTTTTTTTATGCATGGGCAAACGAGGTAAGCGTGGTCTAAGCTCAGGCGGCATGAATCGATACTCTCGAATCGCACCCTCCAAAGCGCTCCTCAATTCTTCATTGCACTGGGTACTTACATGTGTAGCCATGTCATCACTCCCATCAGTCACTTGACTAGATGTTGCAGTCGGCTGTGGTTGTGCCACTTCCACAATCTGCGGCAGGGGAGCAGTGATATGGCTTCTCTGCATTTCAGTTCGGAGGCGATCAAGTACAGTGTCATCCAACATACGGTTACGCTGGATGACCCGCACCTGATCCGATAGTCGTTGTGCTGAAACGTTGACAGCTGGCTCAAGCACCTGAAACAGAGAGAGCATCCGAACACGGTACGCGGTCAGATTACTTCCCCCCTCTGTAGCCCCATAGTATGCGCGCATGACATTTTCGTTGATAGTTTGTGTCCATCTCATGCGCTGCACACTTCCGCCGGGAGCTGGGACCCTATCAGAGACCGATGGGTCTCGCGGTCCTAAACAATCCGGCGGCCGGCGTCCTCCCCGTCGACGAGCAGGTGGTGGCGTCGTAGGCGGAGAGAAATACTCGTCGCTCGAGCTCGACGCAACTGCCGAGGCCGGTATCACAACACTCACGGTTGGACTGGGTTCCGGCGGCGGTGAGGCGGAGCTGAGCGACGGGTCCGGAGGTTGTAGGCGTGCTCGACGTACTGCTGCTCTCGTTATCATTCTTATCTATATATTTTCTTTATCTTGTACCTTTAATATTTTTGTGGAACAAATAAAATATTAGATAAGTGACACATAGTGTTGCCAGCTTATTATTATTATTATAAGTGAAGCCACAAAAGCAAATACAAATTCAATAAAGAAGCGAAGCATTGTTAAAAAAAAATATATACTAATAGTACTAATAAAAATTCAAAAGTGAATACAATCACGAGATTGTAGGCATTCGTTATTGATTTTGTATTTGCTTTTATGGCTTCACTCGCAGTGTCCCGCACAGTCTATCTACCTTTTATTTGATAATCTGAGAGTAAACCGATACAGTGTCTGAAAGTGTCTGCGTCTTAAAAGATATTTCCAACATATAACCAACACTATTTCCAAGCTCAACCTTCAGCGGTTTGGGCCGGGGATGATTACTCAATCGGGACCAGGCCTTGTAGATAATTGGATAAATAATAGAGATAGAATAAAGATGTAGAAGATATTGTTATTATTTGCCTTTATACGATATTTGGTAGAGCACGACCAGATAACGGTGTTATATCAACAAAAGAAAATGTATAAGTAGGGAAGAAATCAGCACATCTATGTATGTTAGTATTGTGACGTAACAAGCTATCGACCACCCTTGTCAGTCGGCGGATAGTATCAAAACAAGTAGTCAATCGAATTGATCTGAGCCCCACACTCTGCGGCCCTCGAGGGCTTCGAGGGGCTCGCTACACATATTTTATGTGTTATTCGTAAGAGAATAACCGTTTGCGAGTCAACTGTCAACATCGACACCACAGAGTAGAGATAGCGAGGGAATGCAGGTCACCCACTTAAAACATTGTCTATATCGGCACTACGGTAACTGAAGGAATGGTCATCCGAGGATATTGTTTTAAGTACAGGCACCAAAAGAGATAAGTATGTCGCAGGGAACAGTTGAAGTTTATTTAGAAACCGATGGGTGTCTATGAATAAATAATAATAAAAAACAATTAATAGAAAATAAACAGTTCAATGATTTAAATTTAAATTTAAAAGCCTCCATTGGTCATCATTGATCATTCTATTGTATTTGGAAACGATATGTTATCGTGGATTTTTCATTAAATGTGTGTTTTTACCCGACTTTAAAAAAGAAGGAAGATCTCAATTGGACTGTATGTTTGTTATGCGATTTCTCCGGCAATTATGGATCGATTTTAATGTAGAGTATGCCTTAAGGGTGGTTCCATATAATTGATTAAAAATTTTTGAAAAATCAACAAAATGCAAAAATATATACATAGATGACATGCTTTAGTTTGTGGCCCGTTTAGACAAAACAATGGATAAGGACGTCCAATCTCTGATTTAACTGTGTTGCCGTTTTGTAAAGGAATTGCATGATAAGAAAGTACTAAAAAGCGATAAATAAAAACCTTTTATTAAGAAAAAACAACCTCCTTTCAAAATCTATGATAATCCATTTGTTTAATCCATCAATTGTCGTATGTAGCAAGTGTTGTAGAAAGAGCTGTAACGTAGTGGACATTCTGTAACTTGCCTAGCTTGTCTGTAGTACATCGAGAGCGATAGAAGATGGCCGCATATTCCCTGATTTACATAGGTCCGGGGACGAGTCTATCGAGAAAATGTGTTGTCAAACGTTTGGGTCACAATATGTATCTTACGATAAACGTGTCTGTATACTTCGGAATGTCTTTTTTAGAGAGGGTAGACGTACTGTCCCTCCTTGTCATAGTATAATGTTGTAATAATAGATGTTTCGGATCTCAGTTGAATCCTAGGTATTATTTCTGTTACCACCCTGAATCCTTGAGGGCACAGTAGGTCGATTCTGTAAAATTCAAACAACAACTCGCATCTAACATCGCTATTCACTCTCACTTCGCATAAGTTTCAAAATGACCTTGATATATTTGACACTTTGAATCGGGTTTGAATGCGAAGTGAGCGTCGAAGTGACGGGGAAATTACCTAACAGAATGCCACTTCTTACGTCATCTCATACTTTATCTGTCAAAATCTCCCTGTCAATTTAGTTCAACTCGCTGACACGCTCGCAAGGGTGGCGCTGATGTAAATTCGAATTATCAACCGAGTTTTTAGAATACCAATCAAGAAACTCACAGCGGATTCAGATTCGAAGTTTAGAATGAGGTTTTACAGAATCGCACCCCTAGCGTAGGTCCTAATTCAGAGTTCTTGAGATTGCTAGTGATCTGAGAACAAACTACTATTGGGGATTTCTTTCTAATTTTGAGGAATTTGTTAATTATTTAGACATTTGTTCCACGTGTATGATCCGTTATAGTTTGTATTATCACCAGGAATTGTTATTGATCAATGGTTATCGGTGCAAGAAGATAAGATATACGGTCACGATGCTGAAAATAGTATTGTCTGTCACTGTTCAACCATTTCTATTTCCATTAAGCGTCGCAGTTATTTACTATTATTACTCACTCTTTTGTTGCTTTTTGCAAAAATTCAGTTTATATCTACGACTGCGACCCTCCGACCGGCGCGGCGGCGGCCAGATGCCGGGCCGGCTATATTTGGTGCCGGCACGTGTCCGAAACGTGTCCCGATGCTGTCAGGGCTAGTAAACACATACCTGACACGCACACAAGCTCGTAAAACTACACCTTTTGAGGATAGTTTGAGATGTAACATCTTGTAACTCGACGTTAACCCCAGTCAGCTTGTGCAATAAGTTCTTGTGTTTTGTAGCAATTCATATACTTATACTTACTTATGCTTTAATATTATAAATGCGAAAGTAACTCTGTCTGTTACGTTTTCACGACAAAACGGCTAAACCAATTTTCATGAAATTTGGAATGAATATAGTTTGAACCCTGAGGAAGGATATAGGCTACTTTTACCACGATAACCGACATCCACGCGAACGAAGTCGCGGGCAAAAGCTAGTAATCCATAACAACACGATTGGCGATAAATTAATAGATAGTGCATCTGGCCATACTGAACGAGTTAAATTTTTTTCATGGGCAGAGGCAAGAGAAGGGATGAAACGCTTTTAAGAGCGCGTATTCGATTCGTGACGAAAACTTCTTGTTTTCGCGTTTTGCCCAGAGTAATATCGTAATGATGTGAGCAGATTATTTAAAGACAATTTACAGTTTTAGAAAGATTAAGTCTTGATTTAGGTAGCTACAGAGTAAAAGTATAATTTTGAATTATGGTTTTTTAAAGCGAAGACAATCCTTTCATAGCGTTTTACGAAAATAGACGTCAGAGTTAACTTTCAGGACGAATACAACCATTACAGTTACAGTATGCCAAAATATTAGGTTTTATGCGTTTTTCCAACAGGATATAAAGACAGCTACAGAGCCAAAATTACGAAAATATTACTATTATGTATTAAAAAACAATGTTGAAAAAGTAGAAAATCGGTTCACTTTGACAATTTTTTTTCACCAGTATTTGATTAAAAACATAACTGATATATTTATTTTATGAAAGTAAATGTTATGCTTAATATTTCGAATATTTTTCAGTCCGTTATACGAGCTCATTTATTTTAGACAATTATTTTAAAAGCACTGTAAAACATCGCGCGCTTTCGTTTGCCGATCAATTTCAATGATTCCTGCTTATTTCGTGCATATTTTTTTTTCTGATGCGCACAAACAGACCGTTGTATTGTACTAGTGTGTGTCAATGCTGCTACGCCGTTCTAGCAATCGTTTAAATTTTGAGTTGCGCTAAATCGAATACGCGCCCTAAATTTTATTTTAATGAATTACTTATTTACTTTTTAATAAGAATGTTGTGCATGCCTATAAGTATTTACACAGTTCTGAAAATGTGTGATATGTTGTATTTGTAAGTATATCGTTGGTGTGCCTTCCATAAATAAATAAACTCCTAAGGTATCTCTTAAAATTATTCCAATTTAATGAGACTATCAAGTAGGTTAGGTAGGTAGGTAGGATTAAATATTCGTTACCTACTACATTTAATCCTACCTATCGCTACTAGAGAGGTCAGGTTGTAACTAATGCAGCCGTTATATGCTGGAGCATAAAAACGTTGAATTCAAAAATTCTAACGAGCGCAGCATTTCCCTCAGGTTTCGACTTCACAGCATTTTACAAGAATAAAGAGTAAACCAAAAAGAATGAACTCGTGTGTGTTCTGAAACAAATTGTCGGAACTAACTAACGAGACTCGTAGCGTTGAATATTTTGTGTGAGCATTTCACATTCGGAGGGCTGTTATGAATTCATTGCTGAGGACAACACTGATTCTAAACTCACATAGCATTTATATAAATATAAATAATAATTTATATAAATAACATAATTTATATATTTATATTTATTATTATATTTAAATTATTATTATTTATTATTATTTTATTTTATTTATATATTTTTTTTTTTTATTTATTTATATTTATATAATCTATATAAATATAAATGCTATCTGAGCTATTATAATCTACAAATTATAATAATCTAATCTACAAATATTATAATCTACAAATTATAATAATCTAATCTACAAATTTGTCGATTATAATAATAATAAGAATGATCGAGATTCAAGATTTAAGAAAATTTCATAAATCAACAAACATATTTACAAACATGTCATTGTATATGATGATGACTGATAACTACTTTATAAATACTCATCCAAAGTCAAAGTCAAAGTCAGTTCAGTAAGTCAGTTCTATATATCGCGCAGCAACTACGTTCAACAGTCTATAATAGGTACTATTAATAATAAAAAAATGCGGTAAATATAACAAAGTTTTTGACATTAATTGCCACAAACTAGACAAGCCTGTATCTTGGGTACCAATACAGAGGGTCTCCGCTAGGGTAGCCAGCTAAATTCAAAAATTCTTACGTTTTTTTGTAATTTTCAGCTCAGCATCTAGTTGTACGGTAATCAAAAATTGGTTCGCGGGAGTAACAAATATGTATTTACAGAATTATAATAATTTAAACCATGTATATAACTTTCCAATAACATTATCCGTAAACGTCATGTTTTCATTAAGGCGCTACCCCGACCAAAAGTGCGATTTTCTTCGTTATTCAGGGGCTTTTAACTCATTAATCAAGAGGAACAAACTACAAATAAAAACATAATTATTAATGTTCAATATCCTATCATCACATTCCACGTTCTTATTTTTTTTTTATGTACTCTATATACACCAAAATCTCCCTGTAAAAAAATGACTAAAATAATTGAAAAAGTGTATCTTTTGCTAAAATTGACGTGCTATTAATTTGAGGACTGAGTACACTAATAGATAGGTAACTAAAAATATTTATAATTCACGTTTTATTTTATTTCATAAGATCGTTTCACTTTTTTTATAACAAAAAAAAAACCCAAAAATTGTACGAATTTCGATTCTGCGGCAAAGAGGAAATGTATGGTCAAGGTTATTTGGTCAGGAAAGCGCCTTAAATAGGCACATTTACAGCTTATGCTAACAAGGAGAGCTAGGTATGTTGATGATTATAATTATTATAATTATTATAATTCAGTAAGAAAAAATAATATTAATGTAATAACATAATTGTTAGTCCCGCATCCCCCTTAAACATTTTCAAACACAGATGTTCGTGTTTTGTTTTTACATTTCAGTCTGTGGAATGACCTGTGACATACAAACAGGCTAGGTTGGCGAGCCCCCGTGCACCCGTGTTCCGTGTATTTCCATTATCGTATCTGGGTGTTCACAAAATTGGAGCTAAGGGGTAAGGGGGGGGGGAGGCAGCCTGTGTGTGGCAGCTTCGTAATGCGGTTTTTGCTTCACGCGCCCAAACCGCTCCGTATCTATAGTCGAATATTGTTGAGCGCTCCGACGACACAAACAATACTGTTATTTGTTACTGTGAAAACTTCTGATATTATAATAATTTAATAATTTATTTATTTCAACAATTATTTTGTTATTAGTATGCAATTATTTATTTGCATCACGTCTCATTAACGAACTTCCAAGAACCGTCCATTTGAACAAATTAACACTTGGTGAACTTATACTATTCATAGCCAGATTTTATTATATAAATTTAAAACCCGTAAAAATATAGTAGAAAGTAATGTAATGGTAAACCACCAGTCAATCCACTTACATAGTAATGTAATGGTAAACCACCAGTCAATCCACTTACATAGTAATGTAATGGTAAACCACCAGTCAATCCACTTACATAGTAATGTAATGGTAAACCACCAGTCAATCCACTTACATAGTAATGTAATGGTAAACCACCAGTCAATCCACTTACATAGTAATGTAATGGTAAACCACCAGTCAATCCACTTACATAGTAATGTAATGGTAAACCACCAGTCAATCCACTTACATAGTAGATAGTAATGTAATGGTAAACCACCAGTCAATCCACTTACATAGTCATTGTGTTTACATAATAGGAAAAAGAAAAGAGGCTCGTAGCTAACTGCCTAAAGCCCTACAGATCGATCGGTCAAGGTTAAACTACACTTACCGCGGTCGGTTTGTGGATGGGTGACCATCCATTTCATACTGAGACCCCTCCGTGCCTCGGACTACCCGGCCATAACGACTGTCAAAGATGTACGAATTCGATTCGATTTTGACGATCTTTGAGAGTCGTCCTAGGTACCAAGGGATATCGTGTGACCCAGTAACTGGGTTGTGGGGGTTGATAGGCAGTCGCTCCATGTAAAACACTGGTATTCAGCTGCATCCGGTTAGACTGGAAGCCGACCCCAATATAGTTGGGAAAAGGCGACGCAGATGAAGATGATGGACTACTGCTCTTTTGGACCTTTCAGTGTCAATGTCATCAATAAGTTCATAATCGTTAGTAAAATGTTTACATTGTGATAATAAACAACACGTAACATAATAGTAATAATACTTAAGGCTCTCGTTGGGCAGCTGGATCAAGGGCTTGATACAGAAAGTGGTACTCCTGGACACGGCGCGTATAGTCAGGAGATTCCTCTCTCAGGAGCCCTGACCACCGGTAGCTTGGACCCTGTTCCCGATACCGGTGGGCTACTATTTTTTATATTTTTAAATGTTTTTATATATTTTTTTACCAATATTTATCTAAAAATATAAAACAATTACATAAAATGAATAAATGAGAATAATACTTAATTCATAACATAACATACATAATACAGTAATAGATTCCCTGGCTCCCAAACTAGGTTTATTGCAATTAAAAACTATTTAATTCTTTGTTTAATATACAAGGTGTCCAAAAAGAGTATCGGGTATTTGTTTGCTCAATAAAAAAAAAACTACTAGTAATAAAGTATTTTTTTAATGTTCATTATTAGAATACAAAATGGAAAATTATTTCGAAAAGATAATGTTATCCAAATGGTGACCGTTACGCTGCTGGCACTCTTCTAATCTGGAACGAAGATTGGTGATAACACGCTGACACATAGCCCTCGATAGTGCTGCCATTTCTGACCTGATGTTTTATTTCAATTGCGTTAGGTTCGACGGATTATTCTCATAAACCTTACTTTTAAGGTATCCTCATACGAAATAGTCAAGTGGGCTAAGGTCGGGGCTTCTGGGAGGCCAGTTGATGTTACCTCTACGTGAAATGACCTTATTAGGGAATAATTCGTAAACAGCTTCAATTGATTGATTTGATGTATGGCAAGTGGCCCCGTCTTATTGGAACCACGTTCTTGAATTGAAACCTTGAAACTCCTGCCACTCTGGACCCAAAAAGTTTTGCAACATATCGCAATAACGGTCACTATTCACATTGAGCGCTCGGCCTCGTCGATCTTCATGAAAATACGGACCAATTATGCCTTTAGCAGACTTAGCGGCCCACACAACGACTTTTGGGCTGTGCAGGGGTCGTTCATGTTTTCGCCTCGGATTCTCCTCTGCCCAGTATCGCCAATTCTGCTAATTAACATGACCATTCACTCACTGTCACTTGGTGCATTGCGTGTACGATAGTTCGCACGATACAAACGTTGAGCAGTCACTATTGAATCACCGTTACGATAATACGCTCGTACGCAAAATGCGCGATGCGTCCCTGCGTACTGCTCCATTGCAGCTAAAATTGCAAAAAATAGCGGACTTGACAATCCCCTCCCCGCGCTCCCTCGTCGCTTCGTGTCAACTTCAGCGCTGAAACAAATACCCGATACTCTTTTTGGACACCTTGTATATATGTGGCTACCAGCGTCCTTACAACCACTTTTTTCAGCTTTGTCTCCAAAACAGCAAGAGATTGTTTTTTCAGCTTTGTCTCTAAGCAACAGATCTAGGTTCAATTCCTTTGTCATTGCATACAAACGAGCAGTGTCCAACCAGTGTTAACTGTCCGGTGGGCAGCCTGCAAGGCTTGCTTGTCAAAATACTAAATAAAACGATGATTGTAATTTGACATTCAGAAAAGAGAAATCCGTTCGTCTATACTTGGATACTTGTCGTCTTGATGTCCTCGGGTTGTGTCGATTCATTGTGACAACCTCAGATTATGAAAGTCATAAAAACAAATACAAATTTAAAAGCGAATACCTACAATCTCGTGCTGGTATTCGCTTTTGAACTTGTATTTGTATTTTTGTTTGTTTTTTTAACGATATACGGCGTGAGTACAGCACAAAGCGCGTTGTAGCCATTCGATTTTCAATTTATATTTGGTTTTTTGGCTTCACTCTCATGTTCCGCGCGGTCTTTCTGCCTTTTGTTTCATAACCATCACTTTTCATGGGCCCGGGGCCATACGTGCGAGCTAGTTGTTCCCGGTATTGGGCACCTATCCAAGATGGCGGCAGTTCGTTTAGAGTCCGCATCGTTTGGCTCGGATCTGTGACGTTCCTCGCAAACCTGCAGACTAATAACTTTTTACTGAAATGGGATAGATACTGTTACAGTTATGTTCTGGGATTTATTTTTATTGTTTTTGCTAAAGTTGTGGACAACGGATGCTGTGGCAGCCTAGGTCGCTTTTTTGGAAGACTGACATTACATAATTAGTTGTAACCTACGAAGATAGCAAGATATTAGTAGAATCGAGATTATCGGCATTTGTAACATGCTTTTGCGAAAAATTCAAAAATTATTATACCTTTGTCGGTGCTTATATTATTATAAAATTGAGAATATCATGACAAGAAAAGAATTCTCAGTGTTTAGTATAATATAAATACACAAGTTTTATTGCTTATTGCTTATTGTTTGAAAGCATAAAGAGTTTTATACAAAACGCGAAGCAATACAATTCCCTACGCTACACTCCTTCTACGTATTCAGATAGGTACCTATTACTTTATTGTTTTATTTACAAGATTAGAATACAATATCAACTTGTCGGTTGAAATATAAAACAAATTAGGTAGGTACCTGAATTCAATAAAAATAACACAATAAATATTATATTAGTATTTAAAAAAAGTTACTAAATAATATAATTAATATTAATAATACCTACCAGCCTATTGTTATCCCACTGCAGTGGGAAACAAAGCCCAAAGCCTCTTCTCATATAGAGAAGGCACTCTTGCTCGTGCTCGGTTGCGAACCCACAACCTCGTGCATGACAGGTGGACGCCTTAACAACTGCGCCATCGTGATTAATTTAGTCGTGTACTCAGATTATAAAACAAAAGGCAGATAGACCGTGAGGAACACTGCGAGTGACGCCACAAAAGCAAATACAAATTCAAAAACGAATACCTACTTATTAACGAATATTTGTGTGCTGTATTATGCTGTATTAACGAATAGTCTGTCCTGACGCTCTTCGGTAGATTCTTGGGATCTTATGATCCTCAATCTTTTAGCTCCTTTGGAACATTGGGAAAGATTTGACCTCTTTCTAGGCATATTTATAGTTTTATTGTAAAGATACCTAATCAATTAAAATCTAAGTAACTGCTCCCCGGCGTTACCGGGTAGGCTACCGTGTCACGAAGATAAATGGAAAAGGAAAATAAACACTCAAATAACATAAATAACCCGAAGGCATATTTATTCGATAAAAAAAAAGGTAAATGGGAATTTTGGCCAGTAGAGTCAAATTTTCAATGATATACCATCGTCATAAAAAATCAGTCCTAAACTGTTACCGCCTTCACCGCGTGGAGGTACTCCCAGCTTATGGTATTTTATAATATACAGTAAAATTAGTGAAAGCTTTACAGTAAAATTAGTGATAGCTTTGATTTCCACATCAGATGTTTCTTATCTTCGATTTTTATAAGTCAACAGGAAATGCCCATCAGACCGAACTACTTTTGTTAAGACGTCATTCCTATATGTGTTATGGTGTAGCTGGGCTCTTGAAGTTCCACATCAGGTGTTCCAGATCTTCAAATTTATTCTCTCAGCAGAAAATGCTCATCACGTAGAACAATTTTTGCTACAGTACCATTTTTGTATCTCTTATAGTTTAGCTGGTCTGTTGCGGTTCTGCATCAGGTGTTCAAGTTTCCAAGATAAATTATAGCCTATATGTTGCCCAGACTTAATACCTATAGAAAAAAGAAATCATTCAAATCCGTCCAGCAGTTCCGAAGATTAGCGTGTACAAACAAACAGACAAACAGACAGAATTTTTTTTTGGATTCGTGCTCTATTACTGTTTCTAAATCCCCCTCATTTTTTTTTTAAATATATTCAATGTACAGACAGTTTCTTTATTGTTTTATTATATGTTTATAGATAATGTTTCAATACTTATTGTGTCAAAATAAAATGTAATTCAAATCAAAAGCACTCAACTCACTCAACAATCGAAGTTGATATCAACACTCCTTGATTGATATTAACTTCGATGCAAATCACCCCCAAAATTACTTTCTACCCCTTTTTAACCCCGTTAGGCGATGGGTTTCAATAAAATATGAAACACGTCTTCCATCAATTCTGTTGAAAAATGTTTATTAAATGCGAAAGGAATCACGATGTCCCATACAAATTTTGCCCCCCATTTTTTACCCCCTTAGTAGAGTTTCGGAAAATCCTTTCTTATCGGATGCCTACGTCATACAAAGAACACACCCTCCAAGTTCCAGGTCTCTACGATCAGCGGTTAAGGCTGTGCGTTGATCCGTCAGTCAGTCATTCAGGACAAAGCATTTTATAATAATATATAGAAGATTAGTCTACAAAAAGGCTATCTTCAAAGAAGTCCATATCATTTGCCTTGTGCTACTTGGTCCACAGTGGGCCGGCTATTTTGTACGTGTCAGTGGTTTTCCTCTACTGCGTTTACATAGTGAACCACTCCAACGTTTTGTTCTAGCAGTCTAGTCTTGGCACATGGCCTACCCACTTCCATTTTAGTTTTTGGGGGTTTTGATGTATCCTATTTAGTTTAGTTTCTTTATGTTGGGAATAGGTAGTACGTTCTATTTCTTGTTGGCAGATGACGATTTAAGTTATCTCTTTATCAGTGCGGAATGTCCATGTCTTATTATCATAATGATGTGAAGTACAGTAAGAGGATTGAGTTCATGACTTTTGTATTGTTATTTGTTGTCATGATTCTTTTGAATATGTCAAGCTCCAGTACTTAATCCATGAGTATTTTATCTTTCTTTCGATTTCTAAATCGTTACTATTTCTATCAAAACTGATTATTTTCTCTAAGTTTCAAGGAGTTTGTCATTGCCATAGTCTTTTTGAGGTTTCTTTTAGAAACACACCTCGATACTATCTGAATGTAGTTAGTCGATCAGAGAAAATTACCCGCTTTTCTCTGATAACAAAACTATGAGGTCATCGCGAACCTCAGATGGTTCAAATACGTGCCTTGTATATTGAGTCGGGTTTATTTCCAATCTCGCTTGCTAATAATATATTCAAGTGTAAGTGTAATACCTAATACCTTACAATTAAAGGTTCTGATTCCAATTAAAAAAACATCACCATGTTTACAATGTGATACTATTAGAAATAAATGGCGATTTTCATAAAAGATGGTAATGTTGAAGCTTTCGCACAGAGGCCCTCGATGTTCTTGTCTTCGAAATATGCATGCAGTTTCAATCACGTGTCATAGTGTTTGTGTGATGATGATGTGTGTGACGCATTATACTTTTACCAGGTTATTATCAATCGAAATTTAGCGGATATTTTAACGTTGAACTAATAGATTGATAAAATGAAATCAGCACGCCTGGCAAATACCTAGGGAATCAGCTCGAGACAAGACTGCTTACAACAATACTTGGCAAGAGAGGCGAACATAGTCAAGCACAGTAGGGTACCTATTAATTTTACAAGGAAAAAATACACTTGATGTTATAATGATTCTTATTGTAATCCAATAGAATCTGTTAAAGCAAATTGCCTACATCCTATTACATTCCTAGAATTTTGTAATTATTAGTTACTGCTCTGATTTCCTCAAGATAAGATGAATATGTGCGATTTAATCTATACAATATGTGAGTTATAATTTTAAAAACTTATAAATCTAAGAAATATTTTTTTTATATTTCTCGGGTTTATCCCCATATCAACAACAATGATGTTTACTCCTTTATTGAAATTGTTAAAAATAATGTAGCTTTGTTGGCATACCATTAATATTACAGGAATCGTAGTAGCGTCCTATAATAGCGTAGTACGAAGGTAAACGATTACATCCAGTAAGTTAGGACGCAAATCTTCCCAAGTTATCCAACCGTACGACTTTCCCTGAGAGTAATTGCTGCCATATTAGTTCCGCTTCCATCGGTATCGTTCCTGAGCTGCCTCCACGACTCCCGCGGGACTCAGACACAGGGGTTGATCTTCACTCTAATTTATATTCTCCTTGTTTTTCCACTGCTTCGGTCAAAGTAACTTATGGCTGTCATTATTTTCCGTGCGTTGAATTTAAAACCTCAAAGATAAGGTGGTTTGAAAACGAACTAAGTTTTTCTCAAGAATTGTGTTCCAACGTTGGTGATATATTTACTTTCCTAAGGTGCTATGGATAAGAAGTGGTATACATATAATTTGGCTCAGTAATTACTGATTTAACGACAAATATAATAAATACTAATGAATATTATGTTGTTCAGGGCGTCCCGAAGCCGTTCAAGCGGGTAGTTCGCGCTAACATCGGAGACAGCCACGCTCTGGGACAGAAACCCATCACCTTTATTAGACAGGTAAGTTTACTTGACTTCAAACTTAAGTATAGGTGGAGAAAATCTTCAGACACTTGAAGAGAACTAGTTAAGTTCGGTCTGTTTACCCAAGCCATAGCTAATAATGGAATCAATACGTTCTTTGCTTCAAGATTTTTAACCACAACGAAACATTAAAAAGTTTTACGTAACATCATAGATTTCTCCACATCCGTTCCAAATTTTCTCTAAGCCATCAGCTATCAACCTACAAGAAATTGTAATAGGTAATTAATTCTCGGGCAAAAGGGCCTGTCCCAATCGCGACTCCCACGCGTGGACGTGGGCGATTTGCTTTTCTTGCGTCATTAACAGAGCTTTCTAATTATAATTGAGTACCTTTAGATTGCGATAATTAATACAGTAAAGGGCTAAATTGATACTTACATAACAACAATAATTTTCTCCTAAAGTATTGATTCGAATTAGAAGATTATACGAATGCGGCGTCTTCGTATTCAAGATTTTTTTAATTGTATTACATTTCAACTAATAAGTAACCGTTAACCGATAAGTAATTTACGAGAAACTCACTTTTGAATTTTGCTAAGTGATACATACCATTTGACTGTACCGTAGCTACCAGTGGTGGGTCGAATGAATACCATGATGAACCAGTATGTAATAGAAAGGGCATGTCGTGCGGTGCGACCAGCGGTTGTGTTAGCGGCTGCTACCGATTGATGTGGAAGGCAGAGGACCAGGTGCTGTGGTGCAGCTTGCCAGTTAAATAACTAATCTATCACATACCATTAAGTGTGTATATACCTTGCAGGTGGTGGCGCTAGCTGCATGCCCCGAACTGGCTGACTCCGCAGACGTACCCGAGGATGTGCGCCAGAGAGCGAAGGAGATACTGGCTGATTGCACGTGAGTACAGACCACAGTCGCTAGTAACACTTGAACTACCAAATGCAAATTTACTGCTACAGAATAAAGGCGCTATCATTAATAAGTTACTATGACGTACGGTTACAAGCGTACAAGCGAAATGTGTGTTCCCATCTATAGATGAAGATGTATACCTACTCTACTATACTACCCTATATAGGTTAGGTATGTTGAGTAGGTACTCAACATAGATTTCCTCAATCATGATGATTGTTTTATCTTCTTTAAGTAATTGGGTGAACATCTGATGAAAATATTCGGAGTTAGAAAGTGATGTTTCCTAATAAAAGTGAGAGGTACGATCACATCATCATGTGTGAAGTGCATCTCAAGACAAATGTAACAAGCTTAAAGACGACTATGATCCGTGGCTCCGTGATGGAGTTCCAGTGCCTACCTTTGGGGCTCTATCATCAGAGTAAGCACGACTTTATTCTTGTCTAGTCTTGGACAAGTCCCGCCTGGATTCAGATTTCAGAATAAATTCGAAACGGTTCTGAAACTAGTCGGAAGCTAGTCAAAATAGTCGGAAGTTGGTCAGGACTAGTCCAAAACTTGACCGACGTTTTTAGTCCATGCTGTTCGGGACTAGGTAGAAACTTTTGCATGAGAGAAACGTAACAGAACGATGAGATCACATGAAGAATTTCCTGGACACGAGGATTTTACATACTTAGTTATAGTTACAGCTGAATAAAATAAACAGATATTTTTTTCTGAACAACAACTTGATAACATTTCAGAACCGACTTATTAATGATAAAATGGGGATAATTAATTGTACATGTAATCAGCCCCTCTAGAACATGCGAGCCTACTCCACTAATGATTTAATTACCACATACGCATCATGAGGTGAACTACATATTCCTCTTGACACATCGCTACGGTAACACCCCAGCTACCTGCACTGATTGATTCCCACTGATTCCGATGATTGATTGATTGACATCTATATTCGATTTAGATTGATTCGCTCCGACGTTCATGGCAGCTGGTCGCATTAGCGTTTCAATACCATCAATTGATATTAATGCTCAAATAACAGAGACAGCTGTTATTGCGGGAAATTATATTGTTTCTCGTTGGATTATGTGAAATAAAATTTGTATAAAGGTCACATTTTGATTTGTTTTTAATAATCTTAATCTTTTTTTTCAATGTATTGTTCTGTTTGTTGAAACGAATTAATTATATATTAGCTTAGTAGGATGAATAATTAGAGTTATGTTTCATTAACCGAATATTTTTGGTCTTATGTGGTCTTATCTGCTTTTTCTGCCGAATTTGGACCGGTTATGTCGCTGCGCTGACATGACATTATGACTGTCTTTTCGTCCAAAGTATGTAATCTTCAGTCTAAGAATGTTTCACGATGAGGTGTACGGAATTCGTAAGGTGTCATTATAGTTAAGCGGTCTGTATCAATGTTTAAACCATTTGTTCTTCCTTCTACTCCCTTTGATGTGCCTTCCATAAATATATACGCGTATCATCAATACTATTCATTATGAATCAGTGTTCTATCTAATCTAAAGCATCTGTATATTTGTGGCATCAGTGAGCTCTCACGTCACTACACCCCTCCCGCACCGCGCAGCTATTTTGTTAGAACTAGAGATGGTATACAGTATGAAGATACTTTATATACTGCGCCAATGAGTAATCTTAATACTTATGTTTTGTGATATTCTGATATCACAAAACCTCCTCCCTCCTCCTCCTTATTAATAAAGTGGTTAGTAAGTCAGTGTCTGTCAGTTACATTAAGCGGACGTTTATTAGACCTTCGTCACCTGGACGTGACGTCATTATGTCAGCGGCCCTTAATAAATGTACACGCTCGATATCTACGCCTCTGTGGACGGAGCACGATGAATGATATGGGTGACAGTGATGGGTACAGCAGGATAATGCTACTATTAAATACATGGGTACTGCTCTTTCAGCTCGTGGCTAAGTAAAAGACATACAGATCGATAGGTCAAAGGTTAAGCTACGCTTGCCGCGGTCAGTCTGTGGATGGGTAACCAACCATTTCATACCGAGTTCCCTCCGTGCCTCGGAAAGCACGTAAAGCCGTTGGTCCCGGCTGTCTTTTGTAGATCTTTGGCAGTCGTTATGGGTCAGAAGCTAAAAAGTCTGACAAACAGCCTTACCAAGGGGTATCGTGTTACCCAGTAACTGGGTTGAGGAGGTCAGATAGGCAGTCGCTCCATGTAAAACACTGGTACTCAGCTGCATTCGGTTAGACTGAAAGGCTGGGCAGATGATGATGATGGACTATACATGCTCTTTTAGACCTTTCTAATGTCATCACTACGTTCATATGCGGTAGTAAAATGTTTACATGGTGGCCATGGTGGGTGATAATAAATAACACGTAAGATAATAATAATACTTTATTCATAACATACATTATACAGTCACAGATTCCCTGGCTCCTAAACTAGGTTTATTGCCTGTGACTTGGGAGTCAGTGTTCCTCCTGTAATACATATTCACATAATGTATGTTTGGTCCCCATTTCTACCCGTGGGTGCCGTAAAAGGCGACAGAGGGATATTGTCCACAGAGGATGGGCAGCAGCGTCCTTCTGAGTACCATAACACCTACTGCAATCGCCAACATGCATCGGCCAAGCATGGCTACTACGGCTGAACCCCCCCTTGGGGGAGACCTGTGCCCAACAGTGGGCGTTTAAAGGGTGACATGAGATGATGATGTTTAGAAAAGTGAATGGTTACAATGATAGTGATGCGTGTGTGTGTGATTGACTGGTGACCTAGGGGAATGAGGATGCAGTTACTTGTCTTGCTAAGATAGACGCCTAAAGCCCGTCACAGACGTAGCTATAATATATATTAATATACGTCAGACGTAAGGCAAATTACGATCAGCTCTAATATATATTTTTACTGCGTCACCAAAATATGTGGACAGATATAGCAAAGCATATTAATATAAATTTCAAAAATGTGAAACAAACAACGATCGCAGACAAGTGTAGATACATTAGGGCCTATGCACGCCGCGTTTTTTAAACGCACCGTCGACGCTCGTTTTATGTTTAAGTTACTTTAATTAATTAAAATAATAGAGATGTGCCTACTTTATAATAAAAATAGTAGCCTATTATTGTCCCACTGCTATTAATATTATTATTAAATAGGTATATCTCTATTATTTGAATAAATTAACGAAGATAGTTCCTAAACCGCGCGTCGACGGCGCGTTTAATAACGCGGTGTGCTAAGGCCCTCACAATACGTGTGTTTCTTTCCAGCCAGGGCTCAGTGGGCGCGTACTCGCCGTCGGCCGGGCTCAGCACGGTGCGCAGGCGCGTGGCTCAGTACCTGCAGGCGCGGGACGGCGGCGTGCCCGCCAGCCCTGACGACGTGTACCTTGGCTCTGGTGCCTCTGACGTCATCAAGGCGGTGCTCACCATGCTTGTTGAAGATGTCGACGGAAAACCACCAGGTATGTTAGATGAATATTGAAAAGGCACTGGCAGGAATCAGTACACACGTCATAATAATTGCTACGGTGTTTCCTATCCGCATACTCTGAGAAAAAACCCCAAGATAAACTTGAAGGTCAAAGCCTCTTTTAACGTTCAGTCATTGTAATGGTCAGGTCGTGTAGGTACGCACCCTGCAGGCTGACATGGTCTTTTGAGGACACGGATTGAAGGAGGAGTTGTCCAAAAAGTAGTACAATTGCGTGTGTCAGTCGACGTGTAGCTTAAGAGCTCTGCCTCACCAAGACGCCATGGCGACGTCGCCGGTTACGTATCCAAGCAGTTAATATTGAAATGTATGGTACCTAACTCACTTGGCGACGGTTTGGCGACGTCGCCAAGTTAGAAGCGTGGCCACGAGCTACAGCTCCCTACGTGGCGTCTGGATACTCTGGCGGCCTAGCGACGTTGCCACTATAATGTACACGAGTAAACTGAACCTCGCTCACTCAGTCGCCAGTCAGCCGCCATTTTGGACGCTCGATCGGAATATAGTACCTAGTTGATATTGTTGTAAATAATGAGTAGTGTGTAATGTGTAATGTGCAATATGTAATAATATATAATAATAATGATAAATAAGAATAATAAAAAAACAGGATATTTTCGTAAATCTCCATATACTTAGTTTAAAAAAAATACCACTTTGGCCAAGTTCTATCTGATATAAAAGGATGAACCCATAGTTTCCTTTTTTCTTCTTTTCTTTTTCCATTTTTCTGCGACGTAGATAACAAATAAGTGCGATTTCTTCTACATCCATTCCTGACGGTCGTAAACGAACTGACTGTCGACTTGTCGAGACGCCATGGCCACTCGACTTGGCGACCATCGGATGCCAGAAGTAGCCAGGCCTGCTCCGCTGACGTCGCCATGGCGTCTCAATGAGGCAGAGCTCTTACTCAGAACAATACCAAAATAAGACATTCAGTTTGATTACATTGCGGCCCACGCCAATGCGTGGGCCGCAATGTAATCAAACTGAATGAAATTAATCAATCAGAAATACAGATAGTCCTCAGATTCATAATAACTAAAACATAATATTTGACAAAAATTGAAAACCGTTAATATTATTGTGTATCTATATGAAATGAACATGTAAGTTTGTAGTGTAGTTTTGATTAAAGATTCAATTAGAGCAATTTAAACCCAATGTTATCTTCTCTATCTCGAAAATTAATTAGAGTGTATCACAAATTATAATTTACTAGCATTAGCCCGCGACTTCGTCCACGTGAATGTCGGTTATAGTGGATGCAGACGAAGTCGCGGATTAAAAAGTAGCCTATGTCCTTCCCCAGGGTTCAAGTTATTTCCAAACCAAATTTCACCAAAATCGGTTCTGCCGTTTCATCGTGAAAGCGTAACAGACAGAGTTACGTTCGCATTTATAATATAAGTACGGAAGTATGGATACCTACGTTCAAGACCGCCTAGATACGATATGACAGTATGTTATTACAATACCTTATAGTATCAATAAGATTAGAACTAACGCTTTGTAGGTACCTATCCCAGGACAAAAGCAAAAGGGTATAGAAGCTTTTAATACTGAATGTGGAGACAACAAAAGCAATCTATTTTAAAATTAGTATTCCCGAACAGATGTGCCGTGGTATGTAACCACAGCGGGATTGTTCCTTGCACTTTGTAATATTATTTCATTGACTGCTGCGCAGCGTGTTGCGGGTTCGATTCCCGCCCAGGGTAAACATTGGTGTGATGAGCACTTGTGTTTGCCTTGTGTCTAGGTGTTGTTCATCTATATATGTATGTATTTACAAAAAAAAATGTATTTGAGTATGTATATCAGCTGTCTGACACCCATAATACAGGGTCTCCCTAGTTTGGGGTCAGATGGCCGTGTGTGAAAATGTCCCCACATATTTATTTATTATTTATTATTATTATTATTGTGTTCCTTTGCTATTAAGTATAAGTTATGTTAAATTAAGTAAAATATACTTTTCGAATAAGATATTCAGGTATAAGTTTATCTTAGATCGGTGTATTTATTAGGTCTAGGTCCACGCTAGTCTATCACGCTGTTGCCCTCTGTTTTTCCTAATTAACATTCTTGTCTTCCGGCTATAGTGCGGCTGCTCCCTGTGGGCTCTTGGTTCAATTCCCAGGTCGTGCAAAGTGTTATTGGATATTTCTATCAGGTCTCGTTGGCAACTGGAGAGTCTGAGTTTGTGCACGGTTAGTGGCAATAAGGTCACCTTATGTAACTTGAGATGGAATTTAAAAAACTTAACTGGTAAAATATGGCTGTACTTAACCTTGCCCACCTCTTTAGGAAATACAAGTGTAGGTATAATGTTTGTTACTCATGGAATGTACGAGTAGTTGTAACTAATCAACATCATTACTCTGTTTCCAGCGGTAATGGTCCCGATCCCGCAGTACCCGCTGTTCTCCGGGACGCTGTCTGAGCTCGGCCTTCGCCAAGCGAACTATTACTTAGACGAGGAGCATGAGTGGGCGCTGCAGGCCAGCGAGTTGGAGCGGTGCTGGAGGGCAGCCAGCGAGGACTGTCACGTCCGAGCGCTGGTGGTCATCAACCCCGGGAACCCTACGGGACAGGTGAGAGACACGGATTCAATACGAATATTTAGAATGGGTATCACTTGGGGTATGGGCTTTAACTGTTGTGAGCGCCTTAGTACATTTCCATAGCAAGCGCCAGAAGGACGTACGGTGCGGCTGATATAGGAAACGCTCTCATGTTTATTCATGTATTTCCTACTGAAACAGTAGTATCTATATTGTTTGCTTCCTTAAAATAAAATTAATGTTGCATTATAAGGACCAATACTTCATTAAACTAATGTAAATTGACTCTGTAGGCTGGAAGAAAGCCCTCGAGAATAAATACGAAACATTCGTACTGGCATGTGCACTATAATATGAACATGACATTTCTATTACACAACAACATCCAAATTGAAAAACCGAAAAATAGTCGTGCAATGTAATAGTGAATAGTGTAGCCGATAGTTATACAATATCCGTGAACACGCCGGCAGTTTGTGGGTGACATGGTATTAATCAGCCGGCATTCAGGCCGGTTCGCGCGCAATTTGATCGACCGCCGCCATTGCAAATATTGAAAACTATTTCAAAGCCAGATGATTGTGACAATAAATGATATCTGGAAATTCGATACACGACAAATAGTAGTGATTTACGGTTTGTGGCGACCGTAATGACAGGTTGAAACACACACACACACACAGGTTGATAACTTGAAATAAGTTCATTGTCGTCATCATTATCTTCCGGCCCTTGTACCATTTAGTTTGGGGCCCTATCAACCGCTAGGCTATCACTGACTGCCTTTTCTTTCATATCATTCTTCACACAATCCATCTATATTTTCTTCTGGCTTCCTCTTCCTCTCCCTCAACCCATAGATCCATAGATCTACTATATTCATAACTCTTTTAGTCACAAGCGTTTCAACCCTCCTCTTTCATGCACAAAAAAGTAGATTGTGGTACATGATTATCAAATAACTTTTATCTGTTAGATAGTTAAACTGCTTGTCACTAGAAAAATCTTTAGTCTCGATAGAGTGGTAAAAAAGAGGTTATGTTGTACGCCATGTTACCTTCGACTGGATAGTAAAGAAAATAGCAGTTATTTTTCTTGAGACACTAAAGCGTCCTACTTCCGTGTGCAGTTCCATCGTCTGCATGTGGCCAGCCTACACGCTAGGGCTTAATATCTTGTGGCAGAAATCACTGTTAGCAATAAAACCGCCTTTACTGTTTAAGTTTTTGTTTTATTTTCCTGTTTTGTATGTACCTATGTATCCTGACTATTCCTTCGGTTGCAGGTGCTGACTCGCCAGAACATGGAGGAGATCATCAAGTTCGCATACGAGCACAACCTGTTCCTGATGGCAGACGAAGTGTATCAGGAGAATGTCGTCTGCAAGCCTTTCCACTCCTTTAAGAAGGTGAGAATTATGCGGTGTTGAGAGTTTTGCCATTTTTATAGAAGGACTGTGTAAAACCCACATACGATACCTACCTATGCCAACTTGTACAACTCTCTATGTGAAAGGGTTTAACACGTGGGTCTTGTCTTATCTGTACAATGGTACTTAAATTCACTTTGATCTGAATTAGTTGCTATTATATTGGTATGGTATTGGAATGGTATCCAGATATATAATTATGTATATGAGTTTACATCTTTTTAACTTTTTAATTATTACTTTTTGTTATGCACCCGCCATATTATCTCTTCATCACCCTTGGTTGACTGGTAGAGAATGCCTAAGGCATTAAGTCCGCCTTTGTACCTTTGTGCATGAAGTATAAATAAATAAATGTATTGCACTTACACAAAC
This sequence comes from Charanyca ferruginea, assembly GCA_947361185.1. Lineage (NCBI taxonomy): Eukaryota > Metazoa > Arthropoda > Insecta > Lepidoptera > Noctuidae > Charanyca > Charanyca ferruginea. The sequence continues at coordinate 334,095 of OX376071.1, read as the reverse complement.
ATAAAAGCGGTGCAATAATGGCCTTTTTAACGAACTCAGTTCAAACGTCCGTGGAGTTCTTTGCTTTTTCTTCTCCATAGAGATCTACCTACGTTTTGGAACAAGCAACTAGGTTCAACTTTCTGACTAACTGACTGACTCCTTGACTATTCAAAAGTGCCTGTAAATGGTATAATTAAAATAAATGTTTTGATTTTGACCTTGACGTCTTCGGACATCATGTCCATATTTTCGAAATTATCTGTAGGTCACGCAAACATTTTGCAAATTTCAAAAAATGATATCAATGTAGTCTACCGTGATTATAACTATTCGTTATAATTCAAGACCATAGAATATGGCAAAAACTGTTAAAAATTAAGACCCCATGCACCACAGCAAGATTGGACAGAAAACTGCGTAAAGGTTTGTTGATAGCCTTCTGTCATGTTTATTAATAGACATACCCGGGTAGGAAAACCTGTCTGTGGTTATCTCTTGAAGGTTTGCTATCACCCATGTAACGCTATGTTGTTCCTGCAGGTGATGCACGAGATGGGCTCGCCCTACTCCGGCATGGAGCTGGCTAGCTTCGTGACGAGCTCGAAGGGTTGGGCGGCGGAGTGCGGCATGCGCGCCGGCTTCGTGGAGCTGACACGCGTGTGTCCGCGCGTGCGCAGCGCCTACTGCACCGCGCGCGCCGTCATGCAGTGCCCCGCCGTGCTCGGGCAGTGCATACTCGACTGTGTGGTGAGTAGTGCCACAAAGTACGTAAGGCTGCGTCGCGCCCGAGCAGAGAGACCACTCAGAACTAACCGACATTTTACCACGCACACATTGACATTACGCTTATAGGCATTCTCAAGCAGTTTTAAGCAGACTACTACTTACGACTCGACTGTCACGTGTTGTCTAAATGAATAAATGAGAGACAGAGACATTGACATTTCACGACAAACGACAAAATTTTGTTATAAAAAATTGCAAAGAGTTCCAACCAGTGTCAATAAAATTTCATATTGTCACAAACAAAACCTACAAAGTCAAAACAGTAGCAGCCCTAGTGAGTCTGGCGATTTAGGTAATTATTTTTGAAGATGGCGGGAGCGGTCCTTCCGTATCCTCTATATTTTTAACCGACTTCAAAAAGGAGGAGGTTCTCAATTCGGTTGTTTTTTTTTATGTATGTACATCGATTACTCTGAGGTTTATGATTCGATTTACGTGATTCTTCTATAGTTTGATCTGGAATAGTTGCCATTTGGTCCCATAAAAATTTAACATTGTTTGGCCCAGTAGTTTTAATTTTATGAACATTTTTTATTTTTTAAATATTTATTTTTGTGTTTGTGCACGCATAACTTTTTTCAGTGTATTCCGATTTCGATGATTCTTTTTTTAATTGATAGTGTATAACTCAAATTTGGTCCCATATATTTAATTTTAAGAAAATATTCTACCCCTAAGGGTTGGAAATTAAGGGATGACAGATTTTTTTGTTGTCACCGTTTCGTAATTAATTTCTATGTAGGCACTAAAAAGCGATAAAAATAATATTAACACAAAAGACAACCGCCTTCAAAAAGTAAAAAATAACTTTCAATTCGCAAGTCGGTGGCAATACAAAACAACATGCAAAACCAAAGCCGCCGACTTGCGAAAAGTTATTTTTTACTTTTTGAAGGCGGTTGTCTTTTTTGTAAATTTTTTTTTGTGGTAGTGCTACTTCTCATCTAGTGTGTGATTCTCTAAGAACTTAATCTAAACTTCGAATCTGAATCCGCTGTGAGTTTCTTGATTGCCATTCTAAAAACTCGGTTGATAATTCGAATTTACACTAGCGCCACCCTTGCGAGCGTGACAGCGAGTTGAACTAAATTGACAGGGAGATTTTGACAAATAAAGTATGAGATGACGTAAGAAGTGGCATTCTGTAAGGTAATTTCCCTGTCACTTCGACGCTCACTTCGCACTCGAATCCGATTCAAAGTGGCAAATATATATATCAAGGTCATTCTGAACCAGCGAAGTGAGAGTGAATAGCGATGTGAGATTCGACTTGTTGTTTGAATTATACAGAATCGACCTACTGAACTCGTTGGAGTATTCAGCGCTTTCCGAACGTGGCAAGTTGCAACCTTCACCATTGTCTAGTGTTTAACTACATACGAGCACACGAATAGTTTACACTCTACAATATTTACTCTTACATAGACAATGGTTTTGACCATCTTGAACCAGCATGGTAGGTACTTAGGTACTTGAAAAAGAGCAAAAGACACAAAATTTAATAACACGTTATTTTAAACAAACAAAGGAAAAAGGAAAGGAAAGGAAAAAACAAAAAGCGACACACGAACTTCCCTTCATAAAGGCGTAAGTTTGATCTCACACTGTGTAATAATTTTAAATTCAGTATTTTATACTGCATTTAATATACTCTTGTGTAATAATTTTATATTCAGTATTTTATACTGAATTTAAAATTATTACAGTGTGAGATCAAACTTATGCCTTTATGAAGGGAAATTCGTGTGTCGCTTTTTGTTATTTACAGATAACACTGCAAAGTTAACTTCTGTACCATAGAGCCCTAAAAAGCCGCCCATAATCCATAATGTAGTAAAGTAAAACGCGTAATTGTGTCTGATGTCCTGTGAGAAACAGTATGCCAGGGTGTCCACTGTTCCATATTGATAAGTAGCGAGTGATTGTTTAAGACACAATTGTCTGCATAACTAATTTTATTAAATTGAGTGTTTCTATGTTAATTAATGTAAGTGGTATTGTACCGTGTTAATTAACTATAAATAAATAACTTATGATAATTATGGTTACACTAACCGTAACTTGACAACAAGATGGCAAAATATTTAGATATGATATCAAAATTATAATTTAACAAATGAGCAATCTCCCGCATTCAGATGAAGCCCCCATCTCCCGGCGAGCCTTCATACCGGCAGTTCGCGCAAGAGCTCAGCGACATCCAGCAACTGCTGGCCGACAGAACGGAGGCTGCCTACGACACCTTCAACTCTATTCCTGGATACTTCTGCAACCCTATTGATGTAAGTAAACATGTTGTGGGAAGCAGATAGAAAACTGAAAGTAACATAAGATATTACGAGTAACAGAAAAAACTGAAAGGTCTGCGTACAAAGGTGAACTTTTATGATGGCTTTATGTTAGAATGGTCGACTGTCGACATCGTAATTGTAGGTTTTGACCCTGTTTTGTCTAAAGATTTAAATCGTTTTGATAGTTTCTTATCAGTTTATTATACGATCGTTTTGTTGGGATTGTAGTACATTAAGGTTTCCATAATGATGTCATTGACAAATTAGTATACTTGCTCCTTTCGTGTTTGTATCGTGATAGGAACTTATTTTTGTTTTCGAGTATTGTTTAGGTGATTATACAGGATAATTTTTTTACCAGTGTGGAAATTCTAGAGACTGATTCTGGTGCTCAACACTAACAACTTTTTCTATGGGACCAACATCGAAATCTCAAAAATAAATTTCACTTCTTCATAAAAATCGCAACAAATGATTGATCACTTAGTATGAAAACGTTAATTTTTTTTTGAGATTTCGATGTTTGTCAAGAAAAAGTTATTGTTTTTGAGGACCAAAATCAGTCCCTAGAATTTACGCACTGGTTAAAAATGTATCTTAGGTTGATTATTGCATGAGGGGCACGAAGTAACTGATAAAGGTACTTTGTGATGAGGGGTTTTTTTTTAACAGAAATAACGTCCTTTCTTTATGCTCCATATTTAGCACAAAAAAATCAACTACTTCTAACGTGTGAACTGTATATGCATAGATGTAATTAGTGATAGATAGGTGTACACATCGGTAAAGCAGCTCACAATATTCGCATAGTGATTATATTAAATCTTTTTGAACATGTATAACTGTCCTTTGTGTCTAAGACTCGAAAATTTGCTAGCACAATTTAATATGATGCTTGCTATATTCAGGGTGCAATGTTTGCATTCCCACGCGTGGACATCCCGGAGGCGGCACAGGCGGCGGCGCGCGACCTCGCCATGAGTCCCGACGAGTTCTACTGCCTCCGACTGCTTGAAGAAACAGGTACCTACTACATACTATTGATACACCTTCTACCTTCAAAGCAAAAGTGAACAGGGACCAAAAGAGCTTAATCGTAAAAAAATAATTCAGCCGGAGACGAAGAGAGGCCCAACTATTAAAAATAAAATGATTTTTCTATACACGGATGACATCGGGATGGTGGCTGGTAGCTTACTGGTACCGACAGCGTAATAAACTGGGTACCCCCTTTTCGAAGGAATTATAATGCGTGAGGGGTAACCAGTTGATGACGCTGTCTGTACCAGCGCAAAGGAAATTAGTCTTGTCCATTAAGTTGACAAAATGGTAACGTTAGCGTCAGATTTACTCAAAGTTTCCACATGTTTACTACCAGAACCAGTGTCAGTTAACATAAACCAATTACGGAAGGAGTTCGCAAGTCACATCAGATCCACTATAAAGCCAAATAGTTTCACGGCACGTGGAAGTTCGTCAGAGCTGTCACTAATGAGTCACACGTCAACTAGCGTCTCATGCCGGTGAGCGGCTCCTGGCAATGTGTTGTAGCGTCAAGTTGTATGCTTCACAACTTGTGTGAGCTCCAACTTCCAGTGCATAACTTAGAAGTTCCTGCTTCCACTTGTAGCCAACTTATACATTACTATTTAGGCAGCTATTATTTGGTAGGGTAAGCTTTGGTCAAGCTTTATTGTTAAAGATGGATGGTGTGGTATTTGTAAAGGCCAACGCATTCTTTCAGGCCTCATCGCTCGAAGAACCGATAACCGATGGGAAAGAAAGGTTCTCGAGTGGCCACCACGAACCGGTAGATGCGGCGTTGGTAGGCCTCCCACCAGATGGACCGACGACATCGTCAAGGTCGCGGGTAACCGGTGGATGCAAGAGTTGTGGCGTTCTATGGAGGAGGCCTTGGTTCAACAATGGACGTCTTTCGGCTGATGATGATGATGAACGAAATTTTTCATGCATTAAAACTTTCTGTTTCCAGGAGTGTGTGTGGTCCCGGGCACTGGGTTCGGCCAACTGCCGGGCACGTTCCACTTCCGCACAACCATCCTGCATACTCGCGAGGAGTTCCAGTACATGATGGACAGCATTCGAAGGTTCCATCACAACTTCTTGGAGCTGTACTCGTAGTGTAGTAATTACAGTGTACTTGTTTTTATGTTAATACGTGGAGAGGACTAGAATATTTGATTAATTAACAATTAATTTATTAATTAAGGCAACTTATTACTATAGCTATTATTAATTACATACTATAATTATAATTTCCACTGTGATCAGAATCTCAAAAAGAGTTGTTAGTAAAATATCAGTTGAGATTCAGGCATTTAGACAGTAATATACATAAGTATTATAGATAATCAGCTGAAGTGAGGACTAAACTATGTATTACTGTGGATATAATAGTATTTTGTTACGATATTCTCGTTTTTACAAAAGTTATGAATAAATAATATTGGTTTTAAGAACTACGTGGTGTTTTTATTTTGAACTAGCTTCTGCCCGCGACTTCGTCCGCGTCAATGTCGGTTATCGCGAAAGCAGACGAAGTCGCGGATTAAAACGTAGCCAAGGTTCAAGCTATCTTAATACCAAATTTCTTCAAAATCGATTAAGCCGTTTCAGCGTGTAAGCGTAATATACAGAGTTACTTTCGCATTTACAATATTAGTATGGAAGTAGGGAAAACAAAGTGCACCTGCCTTAGAAGGACTTCGGCTTGCTTACATTCGCTGACCTTTCATAATAAGTTAACAAATGAAAAAGCCGGAACGAATTTCGCAGAACAGACCGGGTCCAAGCCTTTCATACCACAATACAATGTGGTAGTAGTGTCGTGTGCCTGATTGCCCTACCACAACAACTTCTCCTAAACTGCGGCGCTATTTCTTTGGACATATTATTAATCATTATTTTGCTTAACGAGGCACGACCGCTGCCCGCACCCCCTTCCTCTACCCTCGAAGTAGACAGGAGCAGAAGGTTCACTTGATGTGACGTGCGAGCACACTCAAGCGCGCAGATCTTGAAACGTATACGTGCTATTACTGACTTGCGAAGACTTCATAATGTACTGCTAAACTTCATACTATTTCCAGCGGTATCCCTGATCAAAAGGGCCAAAACAGCGGACCTTTTGTTTGATCTGTGATGTGCAGTCAGTCACGCGATTCAACACTGTTTATTACTCGGGAAGCGAACCCGCGCCACGCCACTGCGGCTAATTAATGTTACTACGAGCGCCATTTTTGTAAAAATGTTATTAACCAGCTCGTGAGATAAGGAAGTAGATATTGTTCAGTGTTGGCGTTAGACGAAGTGGTATTCAATTATGTTGTTATTATATTCAAAGAGCGGTTTGTTTGGCCTGGGGTCATGTTACAAATGAATGTAAAACATTTAGAAATAAAGCCATCATACTATTATTTACTTTGGACAAGTTGCTGAACGTGTTGTGAATTATCATTGACGTTGACCAAAATCTGAATACACACACTAGCAGCCTGGAGTCTGGATGTGTACCAGTTGATGACAACGACTCGCTTCCTATTACGTGGCTAAATGTGGGCTAAAGGTGTATCTACACTATGACATGCGTGTTATGTTGAGATAGAGAGAGAGAACTGTGCCTCCAGTTCCACGGAAAGAATGAACCAAGCCGGGTGACGCACAGTACTCCGACGTGGACAATATTGAACCACCAGTAGATACTACACCTATAACTACTTATAGGTAAACAACGACCTCCAGACTTTATTATTTCTTTCCTGTGCTAGACATCAAACCCCTGTAAGTGGCAAAACGCTGAACTGCTCGACGAACGAATCGATTCTTCATTCACAGAAAGAAAATTTGTTAAAGGATTTTAGCTCAAAATATGAGCAAACTAAACTGGAGCGGAACCAATCAATGTAACGTTCAAACAAACTGTGCTTCACTGGATACATCTAGATTACTGCAGATAAACTCTCGCTGGAGAAAGATAAATCTTCTTTACAAATCTGTTTAACTCGGATTTTAGTAAATAGTATTTCAAATTGAATGAAAGTGCCGGAGTAAGCATTAAATTAATTTGCTGTTTGTCAATGTATTGAAATAATTTTATTTAACACATTAGTTATATTTCTCCAGTACGTCAAAGTCTAATCATTTATCTTATCTTATAATATAAAATAATCGTTGTTCGTTAGTCTCGCTAAAACTCAGGAACGGCTGGACCGATTTGTCTAATTTTGGTCTTGAAATATTTGTGGAAGTCCAGGGAAGGTTTAATCGTTTAGAAAATTGAAAAATCAATAAACAGGACAACGTCTGTCGGGTCAGCTAGTTTAAAATAAACCATTTACAGAAATTTTTGAATTATCAAAGAGTCAGTTAATTTGTCAGAAAGTTAAAGCTAGTTGCTCGTACCAAAACTTAGGATAGGTCTCTATGGAGAAGAACGAGCAAGAAACTCCACGGACACTCTTTTTAATCAAGTTTTACAAAATCCTAAAGGGATTTTGTAAAACAGGAACAGGAAACGATGTAAGTGAAGAGAAATCAAAAACAGTCACTTATTAAAAATAAATTAATATGAAATACTAAAATCAATCAAATCATTTATTTCAGATAAAAATCCATAAAAACCAAACACGTCATAATAAAATCACAAAATTGTAAAAATTAAATTAAAAATAAGTTACAAAATTCATAAACAAAGAAGAGAAATTATTAAAAAAATAAAATATCATAAAATCAAAATTCAAAACAAAGTAATCAATAACATATAACATATAGTATACCTAGACATAACTCAATTTCGACCAAATGGCACCTGGAAACAATGTTGCTTTTCCATTGTAGGTATACACGCGGGCTGATAGGTCCTTGTACAGAGCACTCGAAGATCAGGAGATACAATCATGCTGCGAGAGGAGGGAATGATCAATTAAAACGAAAAGACCTTTTCTCGTGTCTGTGTGCATAATACTAAAAGAGGTACATTGTTGCTCCGGCAACACGCTATGCCGATATTCTTATAACTACAACAGTGCGAAATTAAGTTATAATGTAGTCTTTATCATCATCATCATCATGTCAACCTATAGACGCCCACTGCTGGGCATAGGTCTCCCCCAATTTGGGGTTTCGGCCGTAATCGCCATGCTTGGCCCAAGCATGTTGGCGATCGCAGTAGGTGTTATGGTACGCTGCTGCCCATCCTCTGGTCAATATCCCTCTGTCGCCTTCTACGACATCCACGAGTAGAAATGGGGTGGTGCTATTCGCGGCCGGCACCACACGGCTTAAGTACTAAGTCCTAAGTCTTCAATTACATGCAATCGGTGCCCTCTGGCGTTGGCATTGCGCTTCAGTGAGCGTTGCAGAGACCACACATACCAACGGCAAGCAACTTCTTGCTGAACACCTACGATGGCACACTACTTACGCAGTCGATGGCGTTTCTAAGAGGCTTCACTCGTTCATCAAATTATAAGGTTTATAAGCAGACCGTTCAATTGTTTCTTCTCAGAGTACCTGCTGGTAGACGTACTCCAGCACTGGTACGAGGAGCATTGTGCTTGTAATGTTTGTCACTCGTTCAATACCAGTCCACGTTAAACTAAACTACCCTCCAGTATCGCAGGCTGCCTCGCGTGCTCCACTTCTGCTCCATCGCAACAAATCTCAGCGCTATTTCAGGAATATTTCATTATGATTGTTTGCCGTAGTTTGCTCGTTCGAAGCGCGCCAACATTTTTAGCAAATAACCCCCGCCCAGAGTAACGAGTCATAAAAGAAATAGTACGCTCGTCGCTCACTGAAATGAAAATGTGGCGAAGTGTTCCTGCGAACTGCTCTGATACGAGATGAATGTAACAAGCTGTTTAGTTAACGTGCACTTGTGAATGTCGACACAAAATAAATGACGGAAAAATGTATCGAGTCTGTGATGTGTTCGTACGTCGCTGATTGCTATAATCTCTTGTAATTTGTATTAGTTTACTTAGAGAGAAGCTCCACGATCCTTGTTTAATAAAACGACTACGTTTAACAAACTGGAATGCTAAATTACTTTAGTGATGAAACTTCATAAAATATTATCTTCAAATACAAAACATTACCAGAACAGCTAAAGTCTAAACTAATATTATATGATCTATTTTATTATACTAATTTATATATATATAATCTATCTATAATAATAATAACAATATAGGAGGCTCTCGTTAGGCAGCTGGATCAAGGGCTTGATACAGAAAGCGGTACTCCTGGACACGGCGCGTATAGTCAGGAGGATCCTCTCTCAGGAGCCCTGACCACCGGTAGCTTGGACCCTGTTCCCGATACCGGTAGGCTACTAGTATTGTTTATATTTTTAAATGTTTTTTTTTACTAATTTTTAAAAATATATTACAATATGTAAATAAAATTAATAAATGATAATGACCATATTATAAAGAGAAAAGATTTGTTTGTTTGTTTGTTACGATTTAAATAAAAAAATATTGGTCCGATTTTATAAAAAAAAAAAAAAAAATGAAAATAATAAATAAATTCTTTCACCAATATATAGCTACGTTATCCCTGAGTAACATATGCTATACAATATATTATGTATTATTATATAAATAGGGCTCCTTAAGAAATTCACGCGGACAAAGTCGCGGGCAAAGTGCTAGTAAGATTATAAGCCGAACGGTAACATTAAAAATTAGGTACCAAAACGATAAATTATCACAGCAGTTAAGTACAGATAAGAGATTATAGTAAAATAAATGTTGATAGGTCGGCGGATTGCGTGCGACGTGATGTCGACGTGGTCAGACGCGCGAGAAGGCCTTCATACGGCAGGGGACCGACCTCCGACCGACGACCGGCCTCCGAGCGACCACAGACGACCCTTAACGACGCGAGAACACGTCAGATGACGGTTTATGGAGCACAGCGGGTGCGAACGGAATGGACGGAAGATTCTACTCATAATGCGGCCGCTTGAGCTATAACACGTTATTGCAAGTCGGGAAATTATTGGCAGTTAACCGAATAAAACAGTAATATAGTTTATTAGCAAGTAATACCGGTATCATGCAAGCGGATAGTGCACAATTTTTATAGCTTTATCACATTTTATTATCACAGGTAGCGATGTTCGCACAAGTATGTGAGACGTGTATTGATCGCTGCTCGGCCACTGCGCGACGGGAATAAATGTGTGATGTCTGCTACAGCCATTATACCGACGTGCTGACTCGCAGTAGTGACGCTCGACACTCTTCGTGAGCGGGCTCTCAGTGTTATGAGGAAACACAAGGGCCGTTTTTCCATACAAACTTAGTCCCCTGTTTCCTCCCTGGATAATGCCAGTAGATCAATTATTTTTTTTCTAAATATCCATGGCTACTATTGGCATGTCCCTATGTTTTCCGTTTTCTCATTTTAGTATTAAAAGAGATATGAATATTCAAAAACCTAAAAAATTGGCATGATTTTCCGCGAAAAATAGAAAACATAGGAACACGGCAAAAGCCTTTCTTTATTTTTTAATGAAAAAAGCAATTAAATCGGTTAAGTTTTGGAGAAGAAATCAAGGGACTACGAATCATTGATTTTGTGTACTTTTAATAGGTATATTCGGTCAAAGCTGCAGTTGTCTCTATCGCGCTCTGCGGTTCGTGTTCGGGCATCGCGCGACAGCAATAGACTTTACAAATACCTAATTTTCAATTCTCTAGCCCGTGGTATTTCCTCTTTATGACATTCTGATATTGAACCCACGTTGAAATGAAAAATAAAACGATTTTACTTATACATCAAGTTCATTACAGACACTACTCCTAATGTACGGACATGCGCTCAACAACCGCACCAATAGTTTAGCTGTTTATAATTGCGATGCAAAGTATTAGGCTGCCTGTCCACTGATGCGGAGCGGAGCGAGGTAGTGCGGAGCGGAGTTGTACCTGTGCAGAGCTAGACCACGTTCACGCGACGAGTACTATAGAGGTTTTTCTATATGGCGTATATTGTGGGATCACTATCTACGATAAATCAAACGTAAATTAACTGATAGAACTCTATATTAGGATAACATCAGAATAATTATGACGCATGGGGTAATCAGTTTAATCTTCTTACAATATTATTAAAAGAAAACAGAATATCATGACCGTACCTGAAGTTCTTGGCCTGATCCTGTCACGGGCACACGTAAAAGTATCTTGATTATAAATCAGCTCCAAATATCAGTGGGTTGATTCTAAGTATAATATAGAATAAACCTCTTACTTTACGCCACAACCCGGTACCAGTAAGAAGTCCTGCAGTTGGACTTCTTACAGTACCTACCCCGCAAATCACGGGTTATTCCCTGAGTACCCCGATCCCTGAGGCCCCCGTCCCGGAGGACCCTGATATATCGCGATCTATTATATATTGATAAATATTTGTAAATGTGACGTTGTATTAAATAAACGATTATTATTATTATTATTATATCTTTATCTGAAAAATTCAATTAAAAATCAGTTTAGCTTATAGTACTAAGTACTAAAATTATGGATAAGAAAAAAATCTTGCTTGGTTAAGGTAAATATTGTAATTATAGAATACAATATACAGTCTCCTAGAGCAGTCACAGGTTTTAAATTTTATCACATTATTGTGATAAAAATTAAAATCTGTAACATCCTTTTTCTATACAGAAAATCAAAATACCTACTCTAGCAAGAACAGTTTGACTTTCAGGAATTATTTTTTATAATTTAGCATAGTAAATAGTTAACTCTTAGTCAACTTCAGTCAACCACTTTATCAACAGAAGATACCAGCTCGTGCTAACTCAAACACAGACTCACACTCGACACCACCACATTGCATACTTAGGCACCACATATCTCACTCACACAACACAAACATTTCCCAGTCACACATGCATACTCACACAACACAAAACACAGGTCCAGTCACATATACCGAAACAACGTCTCAGTCATTTTAATTTTTATTAATTTCAACTTTAATTTGTTTTCTCTTTTATAACTACAATGTTCTTATTATATAATATCAGCCTACCAGCTCTTAATTTATAAGGGTAAATAGTGTTCCAAGTAGCAGTAGAACACTGACTCCTAAGTTACAGGTATTCCTAGTTTAGGAGGCAGGGTTTCATCTCTTGAACGCCTTTAATCATTGGAAACCATAGATATTAAGCTAGATATTAAGCATATTGTAAGGACTTGTATCAATAAATATTAAGTATATTGTAAGGACTTGTATCAATAAATATTATTATTATTATTATTACTCTTAAGTAACTTCAACATGCAAAATTAGTTTCACTTTCATATTTTTTTTACAGTACAGAAAATCAAAACTGCTTTTAAAAATTGATTAACTTTAAAATCTCAAATTTGAAATAATTATTGCTGCCATAAATTAGTACAATATTTTTTAAAGACAGTATGATTTGACAATTATTGTTATAGTTATTTTATATTTTGATACATTTTATTCTAACTGTAATGTCCTCTATTAAAACTATTTTCTATATTGTACAAAATTTTAAATAAACTACTATCTTTTTTTTTTTGTACTTCAAATACATGCATTTAATCACTTTTTATATCGACCATACAATTTGAAAACAATAGAAAAAAGAAATGTAATCATATTTATCGTATTCAGTGTTCTCCGGGACGGGGGCCTCGGAGATCGGGGTACTCAGGGAATAACTTCAATACACCGCGGCCGGTTTTTTTCGGCTTCCCCACTCCACTTCCCCGTTCCGCTTTCCCGCTGCGTTTCCTCTCCATTTCCCGGTTTTTTATGAATTTTAAAACTAGTTCGCAAATCCACATAGATATCTGTTTTTTTATATTTCTATGAGTTGAGCGGAGATTTTATGCACTTTCATTGGTTAATATTGGCCGAGCTCCGTTCCACTCCTCTCCACTCCACTCTAGTGGACAGTCAGCCTTAGCTTAGTGGAGCGTATGCGTTTACTTTGTCGATAAACATTGTGAAGTCAAGTTGGTTGGCACTTTCAGACAATATGACAGGAACCATGGTCGGGAACTTTAGTTGTTTGTGTGAGTTTTTGTAGACACTTCAAAACTTAGAGTTCGTTTAAACTCAAGCTGCAGTACTTGCGCCGAGACCAAGGTTTATGGCTGGCAGGAGAATCTTCTAGTTATGGTCTGTGAGATATATATATCATCTCTCACGTGAATGGTTCTTATTTCATATGAGTTGCAGTAGTTCGATAGTCTGGCAGCTTTTGACTGTAGGTATGTTTTTGATAATAAGGGCAATGTGTGTGGCAGGAAAATATTACTGTTTGAAAGCTTGAAATTCTTCTTTAAACTTTAGGAAATCTTCTGTTAGTTTTGATGTCTAAAGACAACATTTCAGTCAGGAATATTTTCTTGTTTCATGATGTTTAGTTAAATTTTTCATGTAGTCGGTTTACAGTTATTCATTTTTATATTTTTATCATGTTTGTGTGCTTATTATTATATTTACTCATTTCACCTTACGATTTGAATTTAAAATAATATCCACTGTATGTCAAAACATTTTCCTGTAACTCAACTTCACGCAAAGTTTTCCATGTTGTTCATATCTCGAACCTGTCTTAATGAGACAAGCTTAAACATGGAAAACTTTGGGCTGACGTCACAGGCGTGCCTCAACTCCGTGTCGTTACAGTGTGTGGAGATAATGATCTAACGCGATCACTTTGGAACAGCAACACTCTCTACCGCACATGGGACCCTTTGAACAAGTGACGTCACACGACTCAGTGTACAGTACCCGGGCACGCTTACGACTGTAATAGTTAAAATGTTGATGGTCCATACAAACGAAACGATTGAATTACCCACACTGCTACCATAATAACAAACTATACAAATAAGTGCGTGTGTGTACGTGTCTACGCGCCGCTCGAACTAAAAGCAGTTTCGAGAGCACTTTCGACGCGGGAAGAGGTGAGGAACAGTGTTTCGGAGGGAGGCGGAGAGTGTCGCTACTGTACGGTAGTACTTTAAATAGTTATACTGTGACCCAGGTGTACAGTCAGCAAAAGAGATAGGTATGCAGGTCAACGGAAATGGTTGAAGTTTACTTACAAACCGATGGATATTTCAGAATGAAATTTAATTAAATCATTGAAATGTTTATTCTCTATTAATTTTATTTTATTTTATTCAAAAACATCCATCGGTTTCTAAGTAAACTTTAACTATATCTGACGACCCTGCATACCTATCTCTTTTGCTGACTGTACATCACATCGAGCTAAGAAAGAGAATAGTTCACTCATATCCTCAGTGAGCTAACTTGCAATAAATAATAAATGTATTTGTAGCAAATATCCATAGCCGCGAAATGAGCACGTTTCTGCCGCGACAGCCGCGGGCTGCGACGTTCGCAAATCACATTTGTGGCGATGTGCCGGCGGCGACGCTACGGCGACGCGACGTGAACTATGCGGGCGGTGAACGTCGGCCAACCAATCTGTTTAACTTGATAGTTTACCGCTAGTTCGCACTTGTGAAACTGGGTTTTTATTTATTTTGTACTGCATGTGTCGGTTTGGGAGCACTAAGTAGCATCAGCCCCTCACTTATCCCCTCAATTAAAACTATCACGGAGGAAAACAATCATAATTGCTATCCCGTATTACGCACGCGTGCTTTTCATCTCCGCAAAGATATTTGATAGTTTTTGCTTACATATTTTATGATTAAATGAATTATTTTAATTAATAAAATATATTATGATAGATAAACAAACATTAGGTATTATTAAATCCAATCATTTATTTTTCTAAAATAAAATACCGTACAAATGTTCACTTTTATGTGAAAAATCAGGCAATCGTGCTCCAATCAAGGTTCGAAATTTGAATTAAGAAATCCGGGCGCCATTTTTCAGGAATCTGTGTGAAGATCTGTGTCGCTAATATTGAAGTTTGTTAAATGTTATTTAATTTTCCTCAAAAGTGTGTTTAAAAACGTCTAATTATTTTATCATTACAAGACTATTGCTACTACTATTATTATAATTATATTCTGGGTATCTTCAAGGCACGAGTGAACCGGGTCATCCTAGGCAAGCGTGCTCCACCTTAGGCCTTAAGATCAGATGAGTTGCGGCCAAACGCAAGCCTATAACAATATAAAAAGAAATACAATAAAGACGTAATGATAAACTTACCGCACTAGTGTCATAATTTACTGTTATCTGTAATTCTAGTATACTCTGATTTAGATATTTTTGCTTGTACCCTCAAAAGTGAAGACTTTCAAACTTATAAGTACGGCCGCGCTAATGATCGCGAGTTACTTACGTATTTGACTATCTAATATACTACGGAGACTGGCCGGTCAATGTCACGCCTATTGTTTGAATATTGATCGATGATTGTGCCCACGCGAATTATAAGTAGTTTTCTCGAGTGAAGTCTTGGTTGCGCTGAACCTGTGGTTGAAGTGAAAACAATTACCTCATCGTGAACCAGCATACTGCTTCGTTGAGGTACGCAAGTAAGTACTTAAGGTAAGTACTTATTTTAGCTCACTTAATTCATGTGATCAATAAATTCTATTCATTTGTCTCATTTAAATTACATGAGACCAATCTTCTTAATTTATAGGATTTATATCGCCGACACCGATCCCAGCTGCTTCACACATTGCTTATAACTTAATATATTATCGTAATTGGGGTAAGAGAGGTCGTGTACTCGTGTCTCTATTCCTCGCTGTAAATTCGGGGATTAATTAATCTGAGTTTAAATAGTTGGAGTATAAACTAAGTCTCGCAAATGTAACATCGTTTAAGTGCAACATTTATCTTGAGCCATACACCTTACGCGTATTAGGCGTATACCCGTGCGTATTCCGCGTACCGCGTAGTACGCGGCTCGTGTGACGTGCCCCAGTACGCGCGTAGTGCTCGGCTCACTGCGTACGCTCCGTAAAATGCCGCGTATTTGGTGAGCCGTGACGTCACCACGCACTTTATTGTTATGTTGCTATATTTTTGTGTTAATGTCTTGTAATATAGTTGGCTGTTGTTTCTTTATTGGTATATTTTTGTGTTGGATACAATGACATAACGTGTTTATTCCCTGGGAAGTTGTTAAGGCGCTAACAAGCGACTTTTGCAGATTTTAAACTGACAATCACGTCAAAATGTGTAGAGTAAATGATTTGAAAAAAAAATGTTAAACTAGAACATTGTCTTAATCATTTAGTATGTGAATATTTTTGATTAAGTTCATATTGAATAGTTTAATTAAATCTTGAAGTTGTGTCTGACGCGGACAAAACATTGATAATCATACAAAATCTACCAGGAATATTTAAACGAAACTTTTACTATCTTACAGACAATTTTATTATCTATCTTTTAGTATACGCCTTACGTTAAAGAATACTATCTTTTATTCAATATTTTCGACTAAACTTTGAGAGTTGTGGACGCAGCGCATAGGTACGATTCTCGCTCGTCGTTCAAGGTCGCCGGCGTATATCGTCGCCTTAAGAGATACACAAGCAGCTAACGGTAAAACTTTGTTAGTATTGTTACTGAAGGTTTTTTCGAGAGAGAAAATACCATCGCCAAGAATAAACGGAACCCACTGTCACTTGTTTAGAAGCTAAACTTTTGAGTGACAAGCACACGATGCATATTGTAATAACATTTAAATATTATGACGACATCACGACACAGACTAGCCATGTTGATTATTGTGGTTATGATAATGATACTGTATTCAATATTCCTCGTTTGTTTTACGTTGCTTACTAACGTCTGGAGCTTCTATTATTATATTATAGACACAGATATAGGTGAATCTGTTAAAAGTGTTGGCCAAAAAAAGTATTCAGGTGACCCGAACATCCTAACCCAATTTCGGGTTAGGTTAGGAACTTGAAAACAATTATAATATGATTTTAAAAGAAACTTGCTCTCTATACTTCGCAAGTAAAACAGCTTGATAAGCACCTTTTTTGGTTTATTCGGCTCAGGTTAGGAATATTATTAATTATAGGCTTTTTCTCTAACCAATTTTCCACATAGTATAAAAAAAAACAACGTTTGACGTCTCTGGTTTCCGTAAATCGACGAACGCTCTCGTCATCGAGTTCAGCCAAGAGAATTTAGGATGATATAATAATACCGGCTAACGTTGTTTTGCCATATAAATAAAAAAAAAAATTGCTTACGACCAATTCTCAGACCTACCCAAATATACACAAAAAATAATCTTAAAAATCGGTCAAGCAGTTTAGAAGGAGTTCGATAACAAACACGAGATTTTTGTACAATTAGATGTATGTACACACGGCTACACTTCAAGCTATACATTTCCAGTATAAGCTGAACTCACATTGTATAGAATTTTCAAACAATGAGAGGTCAGTTTAAATTGAAAATGTATAGCTTGATGTGTAGCCGTGTGTACAATCACCAAAAGAGATTACGACACGGTTAGCGCAGTGGTTGAGCGATTGACTGCTGCTCTGCGTGCCGCGGGTTCTATTCCCGCACGGAACAAATATTTGTATGGCCTACAGATAGTTGTTCCGGGTCTGGTTGGTTGTATATGTGAGTTTATATGTTTGTAAACGCATCCACGACACAGGAGAAATTCCTAGTGTGAAGAAACGTTTTTATTTAAAAAAAAAGAAAAAGTAAAAAAATAATAGTTGAAGTTTATTCAACTATTCCCGAAGACATGGCATGGCATAGAAACTGATGAGTGTTAATGAATAAAATATAAGTAGTGTATCATTGTACAGTTATAAGAGGATAAACAGTTCAATGATTTAATTGAATATCATTTGAAGGCTCCATTGGTTTCTAAGTAAACTTCAACTATTCCCGACGACATGGATAATATAAACACATGTACATAATATAAAGTATTCTTACTCATCTTACTGTTAATTCTTGTTGTGGGATAAAATCTGAGACTGTAGAGCAGTGACCGACAAACATATTCCAACACCAGAAGGTGTGTAGCCATTAAATATTTATAAAACAAAATGTCAAACTCATTTATAATGAACAAGGAGTGAGTCACTGAAGGAAGGAACATTTGATACACCCAGTTTTTGTAATATTGTTTTGAAGTTTATTTAGTTGCATTATTTTTCTAGTTCTTGTAAATAGAGAGTATTTTTTAAGTTTACATAATAAAAATAAATATTGTTCCCTGGCTGGGTAAAGCTACGTATCAAGTAGGTACCGTAAGAGATACTGGGCTGGTGTATACTAGGATCTATTATGAATTATACGTAGATAAACTTGAAATATTCACTTTATTTAGACAAACTAACAATACTACGTTTGTGTCTGAAAGAGGCGGGTCCGTCAGTCGTTGTGTCATATAATAACACCTATGTTCTTATCTATTCGAACTACGCATACATTTCTAGAAAGTTCCAGAGTGTTCCAACGATGTTAAAGGTACCATCATACTAAATGCATGCAACCTTTACAGTACCTAAGTGTCATATGTGCGAAATCTTGATAATTCATTCGCATCACTTTTAAGATACTTAGGTACGTTTTTAGAGTCTGTAAGATTAGTCATGCATTACCATTATCATGCACCCAGTTACTATGACTTCCAACTCAAAAGTCCATGTTTACAACACTTCCATACAGTGAGCCTCACACACCATCTCTCATGACGTACATATTAATGAGTCGACAGCGACTGCTCAAAGAGCAGTGGACACACGTACAGACGTACAGACGTACCTATGTACATACTATGTACTCGTACATTATTGATCGCCACTCGGAGCACTAAGGAGCCACATTTTCGCAATCAAGTCTTTGACTTACAACAACACTGTAGAACAAGATCCCAGATTTTCAGTCGCGTGTTGTACAAATAGAAAGGATTTCTTTTCAAATATAAGTAAGCCATACTTTTATACTTATTTTTACTTATCTATACTTAATATTATAAACCTGAAGAGTTTGTTTGTTTGTTTGGTTGAACGCGCTAATCTCGAGATCTACTGGTTCGAATTAATAATAATAATAATAATAATATGTGGGGACATTTTCACACACGGCCATCTGACCCCAAACTAGGGAGACCCTGTACTATGGGTGTCAGACAGCTGATATACATACACAAATATTTTTTTTTTTTGTAAATACATACATATATAGATAAAAAACACCCGGACACAAGGCAAACACAAGTGCTCATCACTCAAATGTTTACCCTGGGCGGGAATCGAACCCGCAACACGCTGCGCAGCAGTCGATCGCTCAGCCACTGCGCCAACCGCGTCGTCAAAAAAAAATTTAAAAATTCTTTTTGTGTCGGATAGTCCATTTACCGAGGAAAGCTATAGGCCCATGCGAAGCCGGGTCTGGTCGCTAGTTTTACTTATATACTTCTACACTTTTAATACTTTCCATACTTCCATACTTAATATTTTAAAAATGCGAAAGTAACTCTGTCTGTTACGCTTTCACAATGAAACGGCTGAACCGATTATGATGAAATTTGGTGTGAAAATAGCTTAAACCCTGGGGAAGGACATAGGTTACTTCAAGTTCGGCTGCATCCACGATAACCGACATTCACGCGGACGAAGTCACGGGCAGAAGCTAGTACATTTATAAACGAACATAGATACCGCGAATGTGTTCCCACTGTTGCCAGGCGGAATCAGGTCAAGGGTATCTATGATTTGTTTTCATTTTAACCTGTTATTTTTTATTATTCAATCATCGAAACTTCGAGAAGGAACAAGGAAACGCCAGTTAGCATTTTTATATTTTTGGTCGTTGTAATCAGGTTGACAGGAGCGTAATATGTCACTAAAAATGATTAAGTAAATGTTACGCAGTTTCTATATACCTTTATGTAGTTTAAATCCCGCCACGAAACTCTAGGTTTGAGTGCAGCATACAGCCCCGCGCTACCGTGCTCATAAATATGCCCACACAAAAGGTCCCACCAAAAAATAAACCACCTGTATATATAATGACTACTTAATAAGAAATACATATTTAAACATAAATGAGTGAATATCGTTGTAAGATATGATCTTAGCCTTATATCGTCCAGTGCTCATGGCACAAACACTTGAGTGCTTCGTTTAGTGTCCATTCATATGTCCAGGGCCTCAAGTCTGCTATTACAATAGTGTCAGAATGGTCTATCATTGATGTCATAATTGTCGATTTTGACAAGTTTGGTTATCTACTAATATAATGGCGTCATTATGACTTTCCAATGGTCAACCACTGACACTCCATTGAAGAAATGATATAGAATGGTAATCTCGTACATAATGACAAATTAATGACTGACTTAGTTTACGAATTTCTTACTACTTCAGATTGCTTATAACACTTATAAATAATATGTAAAAATATCTATAAATGAAATCTGGCATGAATAAATGTTCCATAACGGGTTTCATAATAATGGCAATACGACAATGTCATTATAACACAATTCTATTACGAGACAATTGACCGACCATTATGAATTTAGCAGATTACGAACTTTTAGCAAAATGACAATGGTATCGTGTTGGAATGGCGAAATTATTAAAATAGCAGACTTGGCCCCCTGGGGTTGTAAAGTAATCTCAGGTGCATCTAATAAAGTGAAATCCTAATGAGCGTCCGTTCATTTATGGCAAGCTTAAGGCGCAGCATATAAAGTGAACTCGGCCTGTGACGACATCAAGTAATCGTATGGAGTCAGTAGCAGCAGCAGGAGACAATATTTGTAAATATGGTGAACGCTATACATTCTATGAACATAACTTAGCTGTCATTTCTTAAGGGCGCGTATTCGATTTAGCGCAACTCAAAATCTATACGATTGCTAGAACGGCGTAGCAGCATTGACACACACTGGTACAATACAATGGTCTGCCCGTGTGCATCAGAAAAAAAAATATGCTTGTTTATGCTATGCTTATTTCGATAAGCACGAATCATTGAAATTGATCGGCAAACGACAGCGCGCGATGTTTTACAGTGCTTTTTATAAAAATTGTCTAAAATAAATGAGCTCGTATAACGGGCTGAAAAATATTTCGTATATAACTCATAACAATTACTTTCATAAAATAAATATATCAATTATGTTTTTATTCAAATACTGGTGAAAAAAATATTGATAAAGTGAACCGATTTTCTATTTTTTCAACACTGTTTTATAATACATAATAGTATATTTGCGTAATTTTGGCTCTGTAGCTGTCTTTATGACTGTATATTCTGTTGGAAAAACACATAAAACAAAATATTTTGGCATATTGTAATGGTTGTATTCGTCCTGAAAGTTAACTCTGACGTCTATTTTCGTAAAACGATATGAAAGAATTGTCTTCGCTTCAAAAAACCATAATTAAAAATTATACTTTTACTCTGTAGCTACCTAAATCAAGACTTAATCTTTTCGAAAACTGTAATTGTCTTTAAATAATCTGCTCACATCATTACGATATTGCTCTGGGAAAACGCGAAAACATGAAGTTTTCGTCACGAATCGAATACGCGCTCTTAAACTGAAACTACTTTTTGCAACTAGATTCAATTTTTCTTTTACGACGTTCAAAAGTGCTTTTTTACGTGGTAATTGAAAAAATAAATTGACTTTGGGTGGGTCTCATGATGCGGAGAGTTAGAGTACGGTTCGTGACGTCACCAAGTACGGCCTCCTCTTCCTCAACCATGTGGTAGGAGTAACCGACATGTTTTGTTTTCCTCTTATTCACAGTTAATTATCTGCTGTGATAAACGGTAGCAATTATTGTAACGAGTTAAAATATGTAAATAAAAAGGATAGTCACAGAGCGACGTGTTCAGCTGTCAATTATATTGATAGAGGATAGAAACGATCTCTCTGGTCGTTTCTAGTGAGTCACATACGTGAACAGATTTAGGGCAGTGAAACTCTAACGGTATCGCTACTTATTTAACTTAATCGAGGGAATTAGTTGTATAGCTAAAGTCAGTGTACAGATGGTAACTGTGAATACTGAGATAACGTTAAGTCACAGAAGACATGTTTATCTCACTCAGAGCGCGGTGAGCCACAACCACGACACGACACTTACTGATCTGCTCAAAGGGTTCAATAGCCCCAAAATATTACCAACATTGGCCTTGTAAAACATTGGCCAAATGTTTGCAACGAGCCAACTTGCCGGTTAATATCATAATAAAACCCGTCGACACCACAATTTGACAATGATGGCTTCCGCACGCTTCAGAACCTTCTGGAAAGGATCAATTGTTGAAATTACGTGGGAACGAGAAACGATGCTGTTAAATGTTATTATATTCCTTAGATTGTGTGCTCTTAAAGTTGAACAAGGAATAACAAGAGGTTTGATGGTTTCCTCTATGTTGGAATAAGAAATTATATTATATATTTTTTAAGTCGATTCAGGAAGTCCGGTTGTTGAGTACATTCCTTTGAACTTCTCCTTGAAATAAAACTCAATGATTAACTTCTCCTAAATATTATTGCCAAACTTTAGACAAAATGTACTTTAGAGCATTGCTTCATAGTTTTTTACTTTGTCTGTTTCCAGAAAAAACTGGGTAGGTACTTGCCTACTATCTAACAAGACTTTGTTATTGGTAGACCGTAGTTTAAGTGCTTTTGAAAACTATACTTTTCTGACAAGTAACAGTTTTAGCTTTAGTCTTTGGCTTTTCTTCTCTACTTTGTAAGTAGATATTTATTACTTTTACTCCCATCGTTATTATTAAAAACTATTAAAAGTATAGATTAAAGTGAGTGCATGCGGGTTGCACCGTCTCGCTAACCGTCACGTCCGTCACTCGGCGCGCAGTCGCCGGTGCTCCATCCTGTGCAAAACGCAGCGCTAGCCGTTTTTGTGCAGTTTTTCGGACCTATATACTCTATATCCAAAAGAAATATCAACAAATAAAAAACACATTACATTTCTACATAATCTTGACTCCAAAATAGTAGAACTTGTTTTTTTTACTTAACTCAACGACTGTCGGGCTAAAGTGTTGAAGGTCAAACCTCCGCTGCTTATGTCGGACTGTGTAACATAAGACATTCGAAAGGTTAATATAATGAAATGAGGAATAATTATTGAAAACATGCATCTCCTCGTCAAGTAACCATTATTTAGATTTTCTACTAACACTAATGGATAGGCAATTTATTTATGAACATTATGCTACATATGATTTTTTATATCAAAATAACAAAAGATTTTATTCTAAAATCTGAACGTATTTGCTACTGTATTTCTTGCGCTTCGCGGAGGGAACGAATGCTCAAGGTTATTTGGACAGGGTAGGGCCCTAATGACCTCGTCTGAACCGTGGTAAAGGTTGGACTCGTGCGATCCTCACTCGACGCGACCAAACTATGATGCGAAAAAACAAAAAGTTGAAGTCGAATGTGACTGATTTATATTTCATAGTAAGAGGTGGCTCGCGAGTCGTATTGTAGTCGAACGTGTGGTTTGCTGCGAATAGTGATGCTAAGGTGTGTCCGTACGTGTCCTCAACGTTTAAAAACATGATCTGAGAAGAGACCAAAAGAACTTGAAATAACTGCTGCGAGAGAAAAAGTATCTATACGTTTGATCAAAACAAATGTTACGACCACGTTGATATGACGATAAAGATGATTTGCGCAGAATTATCAACACAATAAATTCTTTTCAAATTTATTAAACATTGTTCCTTGATCCGCTTACTTCTCGTGCAACATCAAGCCTATTGTTTGGGGCATGAACAGAGCTTATTAAAACAACGTCCGGTCATAATAAACCGTGAGTGAGTGCTCCCTGACGTAGCCGGGAGCTCCGCTATTGTCCCGCGGCGCACTATTCACTGCACTATACATACTGGTATACTCCATGCTGCGCTGTAAACAACTGGTAATGCACCTCAGGCATTGTGTACACGCGGCTTGTGAATAAAGCCAGAATTGTAAGTTACAATGTAAGTAGGTACTGTTTAAACCGAGCTAGTTTAGTTATTTGTCTGGCATGGCATACAGGTCACCCGAGCGCGGGTCAACAACCTCTATGTGGTCAGGCGTGGAACTAACGCTGAGCGGAAGGTTTAACCCGGATAAGCGGTATTTCCAGCTGTCTCCCTAAACCTCGCTAGAAAGAAAACGAACGCTCCTAGCTATCTATCTCTAAGAGAAGACTATAATCTCCATCGTATCCTTAGTTGTCATCTATCGATACTATGGACAAGACAAGAGTATAAAACCGCAACAACTTGCTAAACGTATTTAATTTTATTACTTTCGGCCGTAAATTCCTAACGTACAAAGTAAGTAATAAATATTACCCTTCCTAATGAGAGTTTACAATATGTCCCTTAATTATCACAAGGACTGAGAAGTTCTGCCGTCGGGACATGTAAATGTTTGACCTTCTATTCAATCGTCCTCTCCTCACGCCGGTCCCGGGCCCCGGACACTCGGCTGCTAAGTTACTAATTCTATAACTAATGTAGTAACTCGTTCGCTTATAGCATAGTTTCCAGGCTGATAATTATTATGAGGGCCAATTCTGTGATCAAATGTCGAAAACTATTTTAATGTAGTCGTGTAAGCAAAATCTTTAACGCGTTCATGAACGTCTTAGTCGCGTCCTTCACTACTGAAGGTCGTGTCCCTGAAAGGCTTTTGTGACTTTAGATATGACGCTTAATCACTTCATTCGGTTCTCTCCTTTTCCCAGCGCGCTCCTAACAGAGATACTATACTGGACTCTCTGGGTGAGGGCGGTTACTTAGTCAGACTAATGTGTAGTTGAGTCTTGTCCTTCATCATCATGCTTGGCCGATGCATGTTGGCGATCGCAGTAGGTTTTATGGTACTCAGAAGGACGCTGCTGCCCACACTCTGGTCAATATTCCTCTGTCGCCTTCTACAACACCCACGGGTGGAAATGGGCTGGTGCTATTCGCGACCCGCACCACACAGGGGAGTCTCGTCGTTACTCTTTGGTAACAGATCGTGGACAGTCTATTTCTTATGCGTTTTTGTTTGTTCTCAAGGCGGTCCACGGTATGCGGATTCACCAACACCACGTCTCAAAACCTTTTATGTTTATCCGTTCTATTGCCCGAATCAAGCCGTAGAGGAATATTGACAAACCAGTATCCGGACTAGTCTCATCTTGATGACATCGGAGACCTGTCTGTCCTGCCAAATACATGTCAGTTTAGTTATAGCAGCTTTAGACATCTGAGTTCATTAAGATTCATAACGATTGGATTTAAAAGAAATGCATAATAAAAAACCGGTGACGTGCGTTCAGTCTCGCGTAGGTCGGTTGTTCCTTTGTAATTACAGACTATAAATCTTTCAGTACTCGACTAGCACTGGGCACTAAGGTCATTGTCTAAAAATGTTTCTGCTTTGACACCTTTCTTTAGTTGAGAAATCGATTTATTTTTCGTGTATTAGAATAGAACTCCACAAACTAATAATTATTCCACATTTTTCGCTTCGCAAACTTCGGAGATAAGGGGTGGGGGTGTGGAGGCGGGGGTGGTACCCTTACTCAATAGACTCTAATTTCAAGTCGATAGCTTTATTAGTTATTGAAAGAAGTAGCTGTGACAGAACGACAGCGCACCGTAAGGAATTCTTTTTTACTATTTTGAACACTTCTAAGATACGATTTAACTTTTTTACTGCGTTGAAGCTTTATTATAAGCTCTCTTTCACACGTTGTGTGTGAATTTGATTCGTATTGAATATCTTGTATTATTTACTTCGGCCGGCTTCGTAGGGAACTATTACATAACAAGTATTTAAGCTGGTATTGGTTTAACAAAAAGAAAAGCCTTCCAACACGCGACGAGCGCTCGACTCATAATTATACAAATAAAAGCGTGTTCCTCACAGACGGCTCGACGTGACGGCGCGGCTCAGTTTTAGAACATTTTACGACTTCTCTCGACGCAGACGTGACTTCATCGTAAACTTTATTTTTCCTAAACATATTAGCCTCACACACTTTATAGGGTAAGCAGGCACTACAATATATCTCTCCTTTATTTATTCTGTTTTAAGGCTAACCAATTTTGAATTCTTGTTCGGAGGAGCTTTTACGCACACGGTCTATATTGATGCCTAAACGGAACAATTCACAGTAGTTAGACCCCGAAGCAATTTTTATGTGGTAAGTAAGTAGGTACTTTTTATGCTAGATAGCTTGTTATATACCATATTAATTTGGGAGTATTGGATAAGTTTGATGCATTTAACTAGATTATGAAGATATTGTGGGTTGGTTCATTTTGGCACAGCTTGTGCTAGTCTATGTCTTAGACAAAGTGTCAATGTGCCAACGATATTGTTGTCGTCAGTCAGCAGACTAGGTCAGGAGTGGCGAGCTCAAGCACAGGACTAACTAGGAGAGAGGGACAACTTACTCGATAAATTCTAATCTCGACTGACTTATCGAGGGAAGTTCCGACGGCTAGCTACACTGATTGTGGGCGACCGAGGGGTTGCGGGAGGGGGGAGGGGAAACAGTCAACGCAAACAAAACTACGAAGAATAATATAGATAGATGTAGAAGGTTTACTGACATGTCGTAGCTATCATCGTTTTAAACAGGGACTTGTGTACCCACCAGGAAGGCGTCGCCTTGACATCATTGCAGGTTTGTTTTCAAACAATTTTTATAGTAAGCTCGAGCATACGAATGTGATACAGGCACTCGATGAACCTATCAATTCAGTCGATGATAGCTTCATTAAGCACCTGTTTCAGGTACATTGACTGTGCGATTCCATGGTCGTCATTAGGAGTTGGTCTTCTGTTCCTTCCCACTCTGTGGTATCATTGAGCGATGGCCTCCCGTCACTCCATGTATTGTCCGGCGGAGGTTTTGTGGGCGTCGGGACTCGAACGCAGAACCTTTTGCTTTTGTTATGGTAAGCAGCAGACCTGTCCACTATTCACTTCTCCGAGGGAATACCGAATTCTTCAGCAGTATTTTATGCTTAACGGAATATAAATGTTCCCGGTTTTATGAAAAAATGAAAAGGTCGACAAAGACGTAATTGCGGGTTCCTTATGTACCTCATCATGTTCGGAGGCGGTGAAATGTACATAAGAGGGTGCATAGGTAGGTATTGTTACGAGCTGTGGTTCGGGATAAATAATATCAATTTCAACCAAAAACAATAATACTTTATTTAAACAATCACATAATATGTGATTGTATATGTGACTGACTGTATATTATACAGTAATTGGAAACATATTAGAATCACTTAGGCCTTGATCTCTTCGTTCGTTTGCAGTAGTTTACAGTTTCGCATCCTAAACGTAACTAACTCGCCAACTTTTTTTTTTTTTTTTTTTTCGGATTGGCATCTCGCATGTCAACCTAGGAGGTTGTCGGCTGCTTAACCGGACTTTCCTGTGGTGCCTTAAAAAATATTATTTTTAGGGCCTCCAGCCAGGGCATAACTCGCCACCGTTTTTAGTTTCTAGATACCAGATACACCGAGTTTTAGTTTCTAGATAGTTCCAGGACATTCGAGAACATTCTAGCATGTACGGTAATGGTTCAAAATGTTGCAACACGACATTTGACACTAGATTCTAGATGGTTACATTCGGGACCCTTCTACATTGTTCTAGATTCTAGAAAAATGTGGCAGGTTACTCGATAATAGATGGCGCTAGGGTAGCGTTTTCGGTCGTACCAACCTATGTGACTTTACTAACACTTTCATTTTCGCATTATTTCCTTACTAATACTTTTGTCCCGTTTTCTTATACCTACAACGGCTACAACTTCCTTAACACTAGGGTGGATTTCGTCACTGCTCAGAATCAAATTATAAACTTTGTAGCCAACTTTCGCAACACAAACCTTTTACGAAACACAAATAAAAATAAACTGTGCAGATTTAATTCCAAGATATCCGAACACAGTAGGCTTGTAAAACTTGCTCCTGCAAATATCTAAAGGAAAAGCAAATCTTTTCACCGTTCAACGTTAATTGGCATCGGAGGGCGAGGGAACGGGTGTGGGGGGGGGGGGGGGGGTTAGGGGTACGAGGGGCGATGCTAACAAAACGCGCGTCGCCCCGACACCGCGCTACTAATTTGTGTACCGACGACAAATATAACTGGGACTTCCTTGTACCTGCAGTATGCAGGCAGGTTCCAAAATGTTGTAAATTTTGGTTGACTGTCTAGCGAAGTGCAACGTACCTCTTTGTCTTGATTGCCTCTCATAGCCTCTCATTGTGTCTCATGCATATTTAAAATGTAACAAATACTTTATACTTTTGTGCGTCCTCTACTGCTAATAATAAATGAAAACGGCAATCGTCTTCTAGAACAGTTTCATAAATATGAATTTCTTCTTCTTCTTTTTCTTTTTCCTGCCCTTATCCCATGTTACTTGTGGTCGGCGCAACAATTTTTCTTCTTCCATTCCATCCTGTCCAACGTCATGCTTTCACTGACTCCCTTTTTATTCTCACACAATCCACCCATCTTTTCTTTGGCTTTCCTCTCCCTCTCAAATTAATATTCATAGTTCTTTTGGTCACATGGGTTCTGTCACTGGCGCCACTTTCAAACTTCCTCTAATATATTCATTTCTCACCTTAACCATTCTGGTCACACCTCCATCCACACATCCATCTCAACATTCTCATTTCTGCTACGTGCAATCTTTTTTTATCCATCTTCTTCACGGCCCAACATACAGTACGACAGGTCTTATCACGGACTTGTAGATTTTCCCCTTTAATTTGAGGGGCATCCGTGGGTCACAAGTTGTTCTAGTGACCTGTCGCCATTTCATCCATCCTGCGTTGATCCGGTGCGTTACGTCTCGGTCTACATCGCCATCCCCTTGGACCAGCGACCCGAGGTACCGAAAGTCAGAGCAGGTCGGTTATGGGCGTTCCGTCTAGAGACATGGGCACAGGACTAGAGAGACCGCCGAAATTGCAAAACAAGTACTCCGTTTTGGTTCTGCTCAATTTCAGGCCAACACTCTCTAGTCTTTTCCACCACACCTCCAATCTGCTCTGGACCTCTAGGCCACTTTCGACTACCAGCACAATGTCACCGGCGAACAGCATACACCAGGGTGCCTCTTCCCAGATGTCCGACGTCAAAGCGTCCATTATAACCGGAAAGAGGTAAGGGCTGAGACTTGGTGCAAGCCGACGGCCATATTGAAGCTGCCAGTAGTGCCCACAGTAGATCGGACTTGGGTACTGCATCGACTGTTCATTGCTCGAATCAACCGCACATACTTCCCAGGCACACTTTTCTCCTGCAAGGCCCACCACAACACTTCCCGAGGCACCCGGTCGTATGCCTTTTCGAGGTCAACGAACACTATCTGCGAGTTCTTATGCACACTTCTGTATTTTTTACACAACTGGCGGATAGCAAAAATGGCGTCCGTTGTGCCTGATGAATTTAAAAGTTACAAATTATATTAGTCACTGCACTTACTACTTACTCAATCAATATTAAATGAGTTATGCCCGGTATCTGAGGTCTTCGGATAAACTTTCG
The DNA here is from genome assembly GCA_947361185.1 of Charanyca ferruginea. Taxonomy (NCBI): domain Eukaryota; kingdom Metazoa; phylum Arthropoda; class Insecta; order Lepidoptera; family Noctuidae; genus Charanyca; species Charanyca ferruginea. Next base: position 304,446 of record OX376071.1, on the reverse strand, counting down.
ATAGTTATTCCAGTTAAATCACCTCACAAACCGGGCATACCAATACAAGTAGATATTGTGTACGTCGTCAATAAATAAATAGACGCCCACGCCGCCGCCCGTAGGTACCCCACGGAGGGTGCCCTCAGTTTGTAGTCACTTAGATGTTTTATTCCTGGCTGGAGGCCTTAAATTCACTATAAGGCCGGTTAAGCACCCGACAGCCTCCTAGGTAAACCTGCGAGATGTAATTCCGAAGAAAAACATGTCGTGTCGGTCTGTCACCGCGCATTCAATGGGATCCCATCAGTGGTTGTTTTAGTTCTCTACGTGGTTGAAAATAGCATTTAATATAACAGGTAGGTATGTTTCACATCTCTGCAGTGCAATTCTGTAAGAATTCACCCGCGAATTCGAATCCTATCTCATTTCCGATTTCACTTCTCTGAAGTGAAAAGTATGTGGTATTCTCTAAAATAGTAACGTAATAATAGTTCGCTTCACCTATCTGGTCACTCAGTGGCGTTAGCGTAGTTTTTATCGAGTTACAGACTACCTAAAACAGTTTTCACCGCGGAATCAGAAGTGAGAACTGGAGTGAGTTCTTACAGAATAACAAAGCTGTTGTTTAAATAGAAATATTAGCGGCAGGTATAGTCTGCTGGAAACTGTGGAGTTACTTCAGCTCAATAGTAACAATTATCGCAAATTAAGCCTTCGTGAAATGTTAACGATTATTAGTAACGAGAGCATGTGTTGTGGTCTGTCGCCCCGCTCCCCGCCTCCCCCGCCACCCCGCACCGCTCGGCGCTGTGCCTATTCTAAAAATAATATATGTATAACTAGCGACCCGCCCCAGCTTCGCACACGGTTTTTTTCGGATTTCCGTTAACTTTCATTTATACACACCTTGTCCTGGCAATAGGTACCGATACCGAATACAACAAAAGAAGAATTATCCAATTTTGGTGCAGTTATTCAGAAGTTATGCGCGTACAGACCACGACCCGTGGAGTGTCCCCGTACCCGTGGCGTGTCTGGGCTAGAATAGCACCCTCCCATTTCATCCCGAGGGTGTCGTCAAAGGCGACTAAGGGAAAATCCGGAAGTCGGGCAGCAGCGGCTTCCGAGTACTTAACAACCTCACTACGATCCCCAAGACGATCGCCTGCCAAGCGTGGGGATTATGGCAACGCCCCCCATTTATGGGGGAGGCCTTTGTCCAACAGTGGACATTTCGGCGACTTTGTTTTATATTGTATCTGTTATGGCTACGCATGCTGGTAACACTTTATTTATGAATGTCACCCTTGCTATTACGACATAAAACCGCTTTCAAAGTTAAATTGTTACCATGGACGTGCAGTTTAACTGTACGAACGGTTTGCCCAATATTAACCAACTCAATTAAATTCCGTCCTAACGTTTATGACGTCACGGCGTCGATGCGGGCGTATTTCACGTTCCCAGATTTCTATTAAACAAATAATGTTGGCCTTCATCTTCCTCATGCGTTTAACTCAGAATCAGTCTCTTTTCCATTATTTCAGACTGTTCCTACTTCATGAGAATATGAAGAGACTCTAGATCGATAATGAACGCGCTGTTAAGAGCGTGTATTCGATTCGTGACGAAAACTTCATGTTTTCGCGTTTTTCCCAGAGCATTATCGTATTGATGTGAGCAGATTATTGGAAGAAATATTACGGCTATAGAAATAATAAGTCTTGATTTAGAGAACTACAGAGTAAAAGTATAATTTTTAATGATGGTTTTTCAAAGCGAAGACGATTCCTTCATAGCCTTTTACGAAAATAGACGTCAGAGTTAACTTTAGTTAACTAAAGAGTTAAGTTAGAGTTAAGTTTATTAAAAAAAAAAGAAAACCGTCTTCAAACGCAACACAAAACGACAAACACAAAGCCACCGCCACCGACTTCCGAAACTAAAGTAATGTGTGTTCTGTGCTAAAGTTATTTATCACTTTTTAGTTATTGAAGGCGGTTTTCTTTTTTTTTAAATAACTTTTTATTCTTCGCTTTTTAGTGTTGCCTTAACATCCAAATCCATTAAGAAACGGCGACACACTTTAAAGAGATTGTAAGTCCTCCAAAGATTGAAGAAACTAAAACGTCGTCTAAGTATTTTTTTTGGGAATTTGTTGATTTTCTCAAAAATGGCTGTATTAATAATTGATAAAATTTATATGGGACCATTTCGGAATAAACCCCTTTCGAACAAAAAAAGAATTTTGCAAATCCGTCTATACAAGGTGTAACGTTAAGCACGCAAAACCTCAGACACCCCAAATTATTTTTAATACAATTAACCTAATTCTGAGAGAGAAAAAAATCATAAAAAAATATTTAAAGGTTTTATGTGCTGTTTTAGTTTTACCAAGACTCGTATTTGCATTGAAATAAGAACTATTATTATCACGCGTATGAGAAAATTTAAATTGGACGAGGTCATAAGTTCTGATACGTACAACCGAAGCTAATAAAACAAGGGAACTAGGCACAAAGTCACAACTAGATTTTAGAATACAGAATCACAGCGCTGTCTGGAAAAGAAATAACATCTAAAAAGATTTCGGACTAAAAGTAATAGGTACAAGGAAATGGCTTTATTTACAAAGGTGCTCAATTATCCTGTCCGGGTATTCGTTCTGGGTAATTTCGTGATAAATTATTGTTATGTTATTGTTTGAAGCGTTTATATATGTTTTATTTATTCAATATTAAGGTCTATTTACGAAAGATTTTCATATTCATTTTTCTAAGTAAATAATATGATTATGAAAAAACTTATGATCTAAATTTCTAACAAAAGAGAGAATGGAGCTCATGGGGCATCGAAAATCTCGTCCGCATTGCTTCAATGGGACTAGTGCCGAAATAGGCTGGCAGCACTCTATGTTTTATGGTTATGCTGATTCTTTGGTCTAAGAATAGGCAATATATGCAAGATCAGGCTGGTTACGTGAACAGCGTTACAACCATAGAAATATAGAAAACAGAACACTGTTGGATACTCCCAACATGACGCCTGTATCCCTTGAAAGGGTTTGCCGAGGTGTGTCGTACATCATTTCGTCAGAGAAAGTTCCACAGCTGGCCATGAATCCAGATTCTGGGCTGCCACTGGAACATTGCTTCAGCACTGTAAAGGGTGTTGTAAAAGGTAAAATTTTAGTAAATGTTTCTTCTGAACACTGATTTATTCTAGAAGTATTTTGAATGTAGAAGCATTGTGTTTATTTTTATAATTATGAAGACAGTTGTTTGCCAGCGGAGAGCAGTCTTTCTGTTTTTTTTTTTTCGGATTTGCATCTTGCAGGTCAGCCTAGGAGGTTGTCGGCTGCTTAACCGGATTTTCCAGTGGTGCCTTAAAAATTATTATTTTTAGAACCTCCAGCCTGGGAAAAATAACTTACAAACTAAGCGCCTACAAACTAAGGGCACCCCCTGTGGGGTACGAGCCTCGGCTTAGGGCGTCGCTGGGAGAGGACAGCAAAGGGACAGGCTGGATCGGATTACAAAAGTCTTTCCTTCAGTTTCCCTCTTTTAAAAATAAAAACCCTCTTCTCCTCACACACCAGAGTTCATAAAGCTACGACTGGTACTCTTTCCTACAATATGGTGTTACTGGTGTACCACTACTTGAACCTAGCGCCGCATGTTGGTATCTGACTACTTGCGTCACGAAGCAACTCAACTAGCCTGTATCGCTTATTTCGTATCATCGTCATTTGTCATTGTCATATTGGCCATGATGTCGTTTATTTAGATGTTTCGGGTCTATTTAACTATTTCTCTTATGAATCTACTGAGTGTAACAGTATTTAAGTTTCCGACGTCTTGAATTCATCTTAACATAGCTATTGATGTTATACTTTGTGGCACATTTTTGTGCTTCAACAGCAGTCGAGTCTTTTTATACTCGACTGCTTTTGCCAGATAAAGCTTCTATAGGGTTAAACAAAAGGATGTGTTATCATTGTTTATATGTTAAAATAATCTGTTATGTAATCTGTACGAGCGAGTACAGTGGGAGCTTTTTGTGTGAATGTACGTGTGAGTCATACACAATGATAGTTACAGAAGGCCTATAACGAGCGAAAACGCACGCACACGTAGACAAGTTTACTTATACTCAGACCCTCAGATTCTGAATCTGCGGGCCTAATGTGAGTTTGTTAACCTATTCGATTCGATCGCCTTAACGTAAACGTTCGCTTATGTCAATTTGTATGGAATTGTGATTCCTAATGTTGCCACTAGATGGCGCTGTTCCAGTTTCAGTACAAATTGCAGTCTACGTTTACGAGTCGAGTACGTACTCGACTCGTAAACGCGCGCACGCGCGCGTATAAAAACTCGCACTTGGCATTCTGTACGCATAGTTTGAGAACGCTATTCGTGTTTGTGTGCGTCGATTGAACTTCTGAACGTATTTAGGTATTGTGTACGAGCGAGCACAGCGCGCACGTCTCTTCGTCGTCTGAGACGTTAATTAGTGGCTAATTGTATCCTCTCCCGCTGTACACGACGAGGTTGCTCCACCATGTTTATGAGATGCTTCACGAGGTCTCAGCGGGCGTAAGAGTGCTTGAGCGTCATGTCGTTGAGTCTTATGGTTCGCGAGTCACGGGAAATATTGCAAAATCGTAAATAATTATTCAGGGACGATGTACGATAAAGTCGTTAACATCAAAATTATTTTGTAAAGGTGACACGTTGCGTAAAGCTGGTTGCTAGTTTAGTCCTCGGTAGTTGGTTCTAGGTTGCTGTCGCAGCCATTGTGGCGGCTATGTTTGCTAGTAAGTATGTGATGATTAATGACTTGTCAGTAGTTGAGGATAATGCTTCATCTATCGATTTTATGCTTTGACATGTGTGTATACAGTCGTATCCAGTAAGTAGTGATATTCTTTCAAAAAGCAGAGCAGCAGAACCTCCTGTCTAGAATCTGTCTAGCAAAAGATTGTGGTAAATCCGCCTTATTGGACATCATTCAGTGAAGAAGTTTTATCGAGTGTTTAGACAGATATAGAGAAGTGCTATGTTTTGCGGTCCCTTTCAAAATGATTGAGCAAAATGGTGCTGATTCGCGCGTCATGTTCGTGATCGGGCACTGATAGTTGAGATTGGTCGTCTCTTAACTGCCATGGCTTTTATGTTAATTATTTTTAACTAGTGAATGTTTTGAATTTCTCTTCGCTTACGTTGTTTTTCACATACTATAATATGTAGAAGCAAAAAGGATAACCGGATTTTGTAAAAATTTGAATAAAAAGAGTGTCCGTAGAGTTTCCCCCTCGTTCTTTTCCATAGAGACTTACTTACCTTTTGGAACGAGCAACTAGCTTCAACTTTCTGATTAACTAACTGATTCTTCGATAATTCAAACGTGCCTGTAAATGTTTATATGAAATAAATACTTTGACATTGACTTTTGACATGACTCCACTTGACTTTGACTTTGACTTTGAAGTTTGTTTTGGATTATTACAGGCTAGTAAACTGACGTGACAAACTTTAATTTAATTAGTAAGTAAATATTACACTTCCAAGTTTATTAAGTCATAGGTACCTGCTACACTATGTGATAAACTATAGTTGGAAGCCGTCTGTGAAGCCCCGATAATGAGTGCCGCTTAGTGCTTGTCCTCAGTCGTGCGTGAAAGAGATCGGAAGACGCTCCGAACTGATAACGTTGAGATTTAATCTCCACCGGCTTATCACAGTAGCGTTACGAACAGAAGCCTCACTACAGTCACTGCCACTCCGTACAAAAGAGCGATAGTTTAGTCTAGTGATATAGTAAAGTACCTAGTTACTCAACTTTAGCACTAGTTAAGTAGCGAGTAAGTCGAGTGCGAGAGTTTTGCCGAGTGGTTTAGTCAAGGACTGGAGGCTGGAGCTAATTTTAGTGCTAGGGATTAGTGGACTAATTTAGTCAAGTTGTAGAATTTTGTCGATGGCGGATGTTTAGTGGACTAAATTTCTCAAACGCGCGAGCTTAGCTTAAGGCGATGATATACGCCGGCGACCTTGAGCGACCAGAGAATCGTATGCGCTGCGTAAAAAGCTCTCAAAGTTTATTCGAAAAATTTAAATAAAAGATAGTATTCGTTAACTAAAAAAAAGGCATATACTAAAAGATTGATAGTAAAATTGTCTGTAAGATGGTGTTAGTTTCGTTTAATTATACCTGGTAGATTTTGTGTGATTGTCAATGTTATGTCTGCGTCAGACACAACTTCACGAGTTAATTAAACTATTTAATATGAATATAATCAAAAATATTCACATACTAAATGATTAAGAGAATGTTCTAGTTTAACGTATATTTTCTTCAAATCAATTACACTATACATTTTGACGTGATTGTCAGTTTAAAATCTGTAAAAGTCGTTAATAGCCCCTTAATGTAAGTCAGAGAAGGCAGTTTGAAAGTTCTGATGAATAAAGTTGAGCTACTGTACCTCTCTATTCTGTAGCGCTGTGGGGCGGATCGCTATTCACTGCTTTACATATTAATATTAAAAGGCAACCAGTTTTATAGCCATAATGTCGGTACAAAATGTTGATTATTTTAAAGCATGTCGACTTTGCCTCTGAACAGCATCGCGATTACACCCAAACGGGGTAATGTACCGAGAAAAGCTTCCATAAAATATGAGGAATTTAAGATGAGTTTTATACTGAGGTGTTTGTAGATCTTTAGCTCAAAGAGGTGAGTGTGTAGTCACGTGAGGTCGACTCACTGAGCTTCGCTGGGGGAACCAATGGACGCATAAAATATGAATACAGTCCTTTGTTTAGAGCTTCTTTTCTATACCACAACAAGACCACACAGCGACTGTTAAATCGTGATCTAGCATCTCACAATCTCACAAAACGTAATCTGGCACTTAACATTAAAGCATGCCATCGACGTACCGCGGTATCATGTTTTAAATACCTATCGTTTTCCAGAGTTGTGCAATGTACTACATCTGTCTAGGTACACACACATCGTTAGCCATCACTTCAGACCCATGTAGGTTCCAGCGAACTGTGGAAATATTTACACTTTGAGCATCTCTCGAACGAGATGATTTTCCTGAAATATGCAAAGTTGTTTACCTTTTGTACGTTCCGCGCTACTTTGCATAACCGTTTTACAGAGCCGCCGGACTTACTGCGACAGAGTAACGGTTATGTTACTGCCTGCCCTCGCTTTATGTCATTGGAATGTCTTAACTGACGATGGTGAATTTATTAAAATATGCTCTCGAAACTGAAGGAGCTATCTAATGCACAGCGTTGTTGCTATTCGAAGAGCTTACAACCGTGTTGAATGGATATTAACACCGTTCTGTAATCATCCAGTCATCAATCTTTGATGAATGTTTCCTCCACATTCATTCGACAGCACACGGCGTCCCCTCTCTGCAAACATAATCATAATCATCGTCAAACAAAGCGGTTCTTTGTCAACTTGTGAAACCGTTCACGAGGCGAGCCCGGCGTGTCGGCTGCCGGCTACCTCAAAGAAACCAAGTTTATAGCGCTATTAACATTTTGAGATAGCTTTCGACTTCAGTACACAGCACTTACCCGTATCTAAACAGTTTTGGATATGCCACGGAATATATCGTTTCAGAAGACTCATATAGAAATACATCGATTCTAGAAATATGTACTTTGGTATTAAACGTTTTTTCACTTTAAATTAATTTTAAGTGAAATAGAACAGTTTCAAGCCGTCGTTGTTTTCTAAGATAAAACGTTTGGTCCTGAACAAGATGATGATGATGCTGGGTTTACAACAGAACATATCTACAATAACACTTTTGTGTGATACCTACTCCTTGTTCGTGGTGCTCCACGGCGTGAGGCTCGGCGAGGCGTGGCGCGAGGTGTCGTCTCGTGCCCGTAGGTATCGCGCATCAAGTCGTATCTCGTCTCGTGCCCGTGGGTGTCTCGAATCAAATCGTATCTCGTGTCGTGCCGCTCGTGATGAACGCGCTCCAGGACCGCTGTTAAGGGCAAGATGGATGGTAAGTGGCACCGCGTCCCGCCTGCCGTAACTTCTTACAAGATTTAGATTTGCCACACAAGTATATTGTTTTTAGGTGAGCCGACGTTTTCGCCTTAAGTGACTTCGTAAATTATTTATGTAGGTAGGTACAGAGAAGAGCTTGAAGGGGTTTGTAAAGTACTATGCTTGTGTGAGAGAGGTGAATTTTACTCAGTAAATTAAGGTTGTTGTAATGTTTTAATATTTACATGTTCATGTTAAAAACAAGGAACTTTGTAATCAGGGTGAACTGGTGAAGTCGGAAAGTAACAATGGCTTCCGGTAATAATTTAGGCAGAATAATAGGTAAGCTAATTCGATGACATTAATGTTTGAGCGTGTTCAAGTTCGTTTTGTGATCCAAGTCTGGTGTTTAGTTATATATCTAGAAAGTTTTTAAGTCGCCTCTTCTGTCCTAGTTGTATGTGAATCTAGGGCTTGTCTTGCCCTGGATTCAGCCGCCTAACGATAGCGGAGGCAGTCAAGAACGTCGCTAGGACTCGCCAGCTCATGGCCTAGGAGGGGGGGCAAGTTGATATATGGTGGATAGGAAAAGTATGAATTTTAAATACTATCAAAGGCACATGAAGCTTTTGGAATCTCTAGAGGGGGGGGGGGGGGCAGCTGCCCCTACCTACACCCCCTTGGCGACGCCCTTGGAGGCAGTACTTTTGGATACGGCATGCAATGCTAGGAGGTTTCTGTCTCTGGAGCTCCGGTAGCTTGGACCTTGTTCCCCATACAGGTGGGCTACTATTTTTTCATATTCTTATTTAAAAAAAAAAAACATTTCTTATAAGTTTAAATAAACTAAATTAATAATAAATTACGGGCACAACAGTCATTTCAGTTCTGTCCATGGGGTCGAAATTCGTCTTAGATGTTTCTGGTTTTGCAAAACAACAAAAAAAAAACTCGCAAAAAAATCGGTTGTCGTTTTAAACAAGTAGTAGCAAGTACTGAAAGTATAGTAGACTTTTTAATATGGAGCCCAACACACAAGTCTTTGTGAGTAGAGAGTTGACGCGGAAAGTAAAGTAAGGAAAGTACGTCGGCAGGTGAGCGCGTGAGTTACGGCCAGAGTCACGGCTTGTGGCGCTGATTTACTGCGGTCTGTGGGTGCCGCCGAGCGCGGCCTGTGGCGTGGCGCTGCCGAGCGCGGCCTGTGGCGCGGCTCAGTCGCAGGCGTGTCCACCTATGTGTACTGCTTTCATAATATATTAAAATAAGTATGATACGCAAAGAAGTTTTCTGGTACATAAGGTCCACCCCTCATCTCTTTGCCTCGTTGTAGTAGTCACAAGTGCTACTGCGGGCGTGTTGGGGTCTTTAGTACAAACCCCAAGTGAAACATAGCGATATTGCGCTTCTCAGATACCTGAACATAAACATAACTAGTGATTGTGAGTGATGCACTTACACTCTGCCTATCACTTCGACATCTCCTCGTGACGGTCTATAGTGTTGCACTCTGTCATCAATCAGGTAAATTCTTAAACGAAAGTATTATTGCAAACCATCTCCTGTGATTTCCATGCTAAGACATCGCACTAGGACGTCCCAGTCGACGAGTCCTTAAGGCTGTGTCTCACAACTCTTGTACAACTAACGAAGGTAACCTTCTTGTAAAGTGTTCTCCACACAAACTTGCGAGCGGACTTTGTTCTACAGTTTATACGCGAGGTGTTTGCTGAGAGAAATGTGGCTTAGAAGTCGCGCGGTACGACTTTGTAACTTATATTAAATTCTTACTACTTATGGTTCTTGTTATCTGTGTTTAAGTCATTCACGTCAAGTATAAGTCTTAAGTACCAGATGGACTGTCCTGAATCATACCTCGATTTGTTGATTGGATCCCTGACGTCTGTTTGTTTATTAATTTACTTAGGCATATTTGTGAAAAAAAATATTTTGAACATATCTCGTTTGTTAACTTACCGTAGTTTGCACATTTTGTTTTGTGAAACACCTGTACAAAGTACGCCTGGGTTTTTGGCAAATAAAACCACCAGTACAAACACTATTTTAAACTAGTCCCGAGTGGTTCGCAAAGAATCACAAAGCTGCCGGCACCGCACCGGTACCGGGTATCGAATTCATCGGGAAAATACATTGCGGACCGTACCCATCGTCACACTTTTTGCCCTATAATTGAATTCTACACAAAGGTTTGTCGTTTGCGCGTAAATCTTCCACTGGCATGCTTTGTGTGTGGTGGCGTGTCTGTCTGTATGTGCACATAACACTCTGTGTGTGCACACGGTACGTGCTCGTGTGTGCGCGCTGTAATACCTGGACTAGTGACTAATAGCTTCGCGGTTTTCGTTTCAGATCTGCAGAAGCGAATGCATGGCTACACGACGAGCATTCCAAATACTTGTTTTATTAATGTTACTACGACATGCACGGTTAGGTGCTGTATTTTAATTTAAATGGTTTCATACTTTAACGCTGGAGATAAAATTGAATTCTAGTCTCGTTTATGTATGCATACTATGCTGACTGTACATCGCAAGTTTTCACTTACGTTTCAAAACTGCATAAAGCAAAAGTTTCTGTATAGATTGATCCCGCTGATACGCCTGGAGCTACTCGTCGCTTCATCTGATGCGCTCTGAATAAATCTTAAAAAGCAATTAGTTAGTGATCAGACGCGGACTAAACTAGTGATCCGACAACATGAACAGAAGCTCTAGTGATGCTGTGTACGATGACAAGCTGATGATCTCCGGATCAATCACCAGTCGTAGACCGGTTTCTTATCTTCGTACTCTATCGGATTAGTTGTGCTACACCTAGCTCTTATAAGGGGGCCACAACAGATCCAAAAAACGACTATATTACTTAGATGTGATCATCTTGTGTAGATATAATTTATTTTAGCATTAGTGTCTAGTAAAGCGCTGCTGCTGGAGTTCATGGATGTAGCGTGCACACTACACCTACCAGTACTGTGCAGACATCCACAGGTATAAAGATACATCATACCGAGCGGTGGTTGCAAGTGCTCTAAAGAGCAGGGCTTTTGTAAGAGGAATGCTGCGCTGGCCGCCATCACGCCACCGAGCGAGTCTGCTCCCGGGCTCGATACAGCTATATCGAGCTCCCCCGGGACGTGCGGCGCCTGTACTTTGCTAACGCTAGTCGAAATACAGGCTGTGACACTTCCAACATTACAGGTACGCCAATTCTATAACCTTTAACCCCCACGTGGACTTATCAGAATATTTGGGCCCTATCAGAATATCAGCGCTGTGACGTTTTTTTAATGTTACGGCACCACGCTGAGATAGGAGCCTTTTGGCCTCATACTGGACCAACTTTCGTTTTCTTGTTTTTTTTTTTATATTTTACTGTGTTTCTGTCCTGGGGGGCGAATAAATTATTTTTCTTTCTTTCTTTCTTTCACGTCACAAAAACTTTTTTGAAAAAAGAGAACCTATAACCTACTTACTTTTTATTAGCATATGAAGGCGGTTGTCTTGTTTCAAAAAAGTATTTATTTTCACTTTTTAGTGCCTCCATAACACCCAAATCCATTAAGAAACGGCAACACAGTTAAAACAGAGATTGAAAGTCCTCCTAAGATGGAAAGATGGAAGAAACCTTTTTTTGTTGTTTTTTTTTCAAAAAGAGCTGAATAAATTTCTGTTTGTTGTATACTAACACCTTTTCCAGAATATAACATACACTTTTCTGAAAACCGCATCAAAATCGGTTCAGCCAAACGGGAGATAATTGCGGACAAACATACATACATACAAACATTTTTTGAAGTCGGTTAAAAAGCAAAAACGTGCCCTCGGCGCCAAGCTACGAGTTATATAGGTATATAGGTCTATCATGTAGTCGTGACCGTGGCGTGCTGATCACATTTTGTTTTGTCATCTATACATGACTGTGGCGGTTAAGGTTAAAAACGTTCACAATTTATTCGTCATCTTATCTCAGCGACAATCAATGTCAAACTCTTGTCAAAAATTACGTAAAAGTGTTTTATACGGGTTGATTTGAATGCGATCGTTCCTGTAAAATTATTTCCCCGATGATATTCATTCGCAACTAGTTCGACTGGGAATATTACTGGGTTTATTTACTTTGATTCCCGACAGACTCTGCGTAATGTTGTACTTACTTCAATTTAATGTTAAAAAGATAAAGTTACCTATAATATTTTATTGCTCAATACGTGAAGGAATCAGTCCTATCAAAGTTTTTATTGGTCAGAATTCCAATATCCGGCCAGTAATAAAAATGTCGATCTCGTGGTGCGATAATTAATTTGGTTTTCGAAAATTCAATTGAAGTTAAGATATAATTAATATTTTAATAGGATCTATTCAAATCTCTCTTAATACGTGTACTATCATTATGATCGTTTTGAAACAGTCCTTCAAACCCTCAAGCTCGCGGATGGGTCCCGTCCCTTCCCATGAAAGTTATAATAGCGTCTATGGCCCCAGGACCCCGCTCGTGGGGTTCTCGACGCCCGGCACGCGGGCACTAATATCACGTTAATGGTCCACAAACTGTCCTACCGAACGATCACGACAATATTGCCGCTATTGTGCGATATTATGTCGCCGAGGATCTATGGGCCTTCATAAACAACGATATTATGAGTCGTATCGAACCATATAACATGACTTATAAGCACTAATGAGCTATATCCGACATTATGACATGACTTATGAGCACCAACGAGTAGTATCCAACAGTATGACATGACTTATGAGCACCAATGAGCAGTATCCCATTAAATGACATAACTTATGAGCACCAATGAGCAGTATCCCACAATATGACATGACTTATGGGCACCAACGAGCATTATCCCACAATATGACATGACTTATGAGCACCAATGAGCAGTATCTCACAATATGACATGACTTATGAGCACCAATGAGCAGTATCCAACAATATGACATGACTTATGAGCACCAATAAGCAGTATCCAACAATATGACATGACTTATGAGCACTAATGAGCGGTATCCAACAATATGACATGACTTATGACCAGTATCCAACAATATGACATGACTTTTGAGCACCAATGAGCGAAACCCACAATATGACATTACATATGAGCACCAATGAGGAGTTTCTCACAATATGACATGACTTATGCGCACCAATGAGCAGTATCCAACAATAAAAAATGACTCATGAACATACATGTGTTAGATCCCCAGACCGGGTAAACTTTTATAGAGTTTTGCCAATATGGGAAAATCTCAGTAGAAAACCGAAACCGAACCGAATCTGGATTTGTGATCGGTTGACGGCAAAAGGTGATTTTCATTACGTTGGAAACATAAGTAGCAAAATGTGGTGTGTGTTGCAGGCATTTTATATATCTGCTGCACCCTACCGCGTGCACCGTTATGTAATACAAAATGTCTGAAGCTAGCTAGTTAGTCCAGTCAGTTACCTGTTAGGTGTAAATGACAGCTGCCAGGCAGAGCCGCCCGCTTTGTGTAGCTCGGTGTACCACTTGTGTTATCAGGAATGCTGCAACTCTTTTAAGTCATTTATGACTAATGTTCTCTAAAAAGGCACAGCTATGAATCATTGTCATCATGTCAACCAGGAGGGGTTCAGCCGTAATCGCCATGCTTGGTCGATGCATGTTGGCGCAGTAGGTAGTTATGATACTCAGAAGGACACTGCTGCCCATCCTTTGGTCAATATCTCTCTGTCGCCTTTTACGACACCGACGGGTAGAAATGGGGTGCTATTCGCGACCGGTACCACACGGCTCACGGCTCACAGCTATGAATAAAAACAAGAATTCCATGTAAAGTGTTCCCAGTCCTACTCTATTTAGTAAATGACTCTATAGTTCAATGAAATAGGTATAAATAGTTGTTCGTCGTACCAAATGACACTGAATATGAACACTGGTTGCTTTCCTACTATGCTCTTCCTGCGAGAGCTTGCCCCACGGATCACTAAAATATAGGTATTTATCGCTAAACGTATTTATAACATCACTGCATCCCTGTCCGACTGTTTGATATTGATTTTTAAATACGCTTAGCGCTAAATATGTTTAGTGGGTTGTGCATGTGGGCCTTAGTGTCTGTTTCATTTGTCATTCGGCACGTGAGTCGCGGGTCAGGCTGCGACCCGCCGCCCGCATGTGGCGCGGGTCACATTGCCGTTTGTCATCTAAATAATTCACAATGTGCCAGAAAGCCGCGTTTTTGTCGTATACGACGTGCATTTTATGAGCGGCTCACAATCGGATGTGTTCGGGTGTACTCGGGATGTATTCGGATTTAATATGTCAGTGAGCGATGGCATAGTATTTTCGCTTGTGTTTTGTTTATTTGCTTTTGAAGTAGGTCAACAACGGTTGGCACCGCAAGTGGAGTTTGTGACTCGACACTCACACACGGAATACATTTTTCTGAATTGTTGATTGTACAGTTATATCTCTTTAAGATGGCGTTATTCTCGGAGCTCATAAATGATCTGATCCAAGAACAATACCATGTATTCCCTTAGCGGTAATTACTATCGGTACGGAGCCGAGCACTCGCGTGCTAACGTGCACGTTAACGTTACCTCATCACCTATCGCCACGGGGACTACTTCAGCAAACTTTATGTGCCGTTCATTTTATATCGTGACTTGCGCTTTGCTGGTATTTTGATCGGAAATGTATCTATTAAATAGTGCTGATGTGTTCCGACAGGTCGAAACGAAAACATTCTACAGCGTAGGTATGTGAGTTTTGTTTAAAAATATATATTATTTTACTGCATAAGTGTAGGTTTCCAACTATTTTATTCAAATAAAAAAAGCATGATATATTTGCATACTTACATGTTTATAAATAGTTACAAAAGTAGGTATAGGAGGTACACTATATTATAACCTAATGAAGTGTGCAAATTCATATAGTCATCATCATACATTATCTGCCTACTGCCGTCCACTGCTAAACGTAGGCATCCCCCATATAATTCTAATCGCAATAATTAAGTCATATGTAAACTAGCTTTTGTCCGCGATTTCAACCGTGGACAAAGTCTCGGATTAATAAGTGCCTATGCTCATTCCTGGGGTTCAACGTTTCTTAATGTCGGCTAAGCTGTGATATTGTAACAAACAGAGCTGACAATCTCACTTTCAATTTATATAATTATTACAGCCATGTCACATAATATTAGGTATAGCCGCTTTCAGTGTTAGATTGATCTCTATAGCAAGAGATACGAAGTTTCCTTGTCACCATTGTGTCCGTAATTAGTTTGAACTAAGAAAACAGCGCGTTGAGGCAACCATAATGAGAGTCGTGTAACTCCGCGCCGATGATTAGTTAAAGTTTTCGCATCGGGAGCGATGACGAGCGTGAGCGTGACGAGAACTAATCACACAGCACTCGCGCTGAGTGACGCGTGCGGCTCGCAGATACACGTGTGATACACTTTTTTTGAAGTTATACTTCTTTAGGCGCGTTATGAAAAAATGATGAGAGTGAAATTTTACGATTCGCGCATGCGCGCGCACAGCGTCACACAAAATTCTCACGGGAGTAATTGTAAACAACGCCATCTCTGTCGTACATGCTCGCACGGCAGAGATGGCGTTGTTTACAATTCAAATTGTGCTTATATACTTTTTTAATAATGCCAAAGAAGTATAACTTCTCACGCTCGTACATAAGTACACGCACCCATTTTTTTATTCACATAGTGGTAGCTGTTGAATGAGTGCTAATATACCTGCAGCGCATCTCACTCCTAAAGTACTCCACGTTCAGTGGATGTCGTTCTAGCTAGGGCGTCACTTCTCGACGTGCCCACTAACATAGGGCAACCATTACTTACTTATAATTTTTTTCAACCTATCATATGGCTGTAAATCACGGTTAATTTCTGCAATATTGCTCTATTCGTTATTATAATAAAACTTCCTTTAGTTAATCACCTTGTATTTATTTTATCTTCACTATTAAAGGTCAAGGCTTGTAAGTATAACATTATTAATAATGTTTATACTCTTTTAAAACTGCTAAGTTGCCTTAATATGACGACACTCCTCAATCTATTTAAAGAGCTAGACTACGCAAGATCCGCTAACTTTTCTTGTCTCCCCCTAGTAACGCCCTAGGCCAAGGCCCGTGCCCCAGGGGATTTAGCGTGTAGTCGTTCAGTTTTTTAGCCCTGGCTGGAGGGTTTAAATTCTCTTTAAGGCACCACAGGAAAGCTGAAGAGATGCCATTCTGAAAAAAAAAATTGACTACACAATTTCCAAGATATTATATAATATTGATATTTCCAAAATATTTTAATTTGAATTTCCATGATAGGACTTTCGCTTGCTCGCATTAGGAATGTGTGTCCTCTGTGCCCTCCTACGTAGTGACGTCATTACGGCGCGTATAAAAGTGATGTAGTGAGTGTATGCGCGGACCTTTTGCTCGGTTTATGAGCATGTTCGAGCGCCGAGCATATTTCACGGAACACTATCCGATATGAACATTACAGCAAGAGTAATGCTTCGCAAACTGTTTAGTGAACACTTCCAGTATTAAAGGACGACGGTTGTGTGATTGGTTGGAGGAGTGGGTGGGGTAACATTATTTTTTTGTATTTCGGTACCTATAGGATGATTATTTTATTTTGTACATATAATTATGTATATGCATGTTTTGGAGATAACTTTGATAATTAAGTAAAATCAAGTAGGTAGTTTTTTGTTTACTTTGAAGGAACGGTAATGAGATTTTACGTCTACAGAAATGCCTTACCTTTATTTTTAAGAAAATGGAAAAATATTTGTATGTAATAATAGGGAAGTGTAACAGACATCTTTCAAAGTTGTATGAATTAAACCACTTTCATTGGTTTTTCCGTAAATATTTAGTATAGGAGGATTATATTAGAGGAGATTGTTACATTTCTACATGGCTTAAGGAATAAAAGGCTATGTAGAACTGTACGCATTGAATTTAATAACTCTCACACGAAAGATAAAAATGTGATGAGTATCAAAAACAATTGTTAGTATAAAATAAGCACTGACCTAAACTCACTGGGATTAGGCAGAGTTTTTCAGGAGGATTATGATCCACAGCCTGGCCGGCGTACAGGATCGGCCGAAGAGAAGACTGACGCGATCAGCTGGTGGTCACCCAGGCGGTCTCAGTAGGAGGACCCGCCCTGGGAACATAGGCACGCGACAGCTCGGCTTAACCCGCTTAACCGACTCTCGGTTGCAGGCTGGTAGACATGTAGTAAGTAGACTGGTAGACTTCAGTAAGGTAAGCGTATGGGTAATCAGCGTGTTACCCAAGCGGCTCTGGGATCTAGACTCCAGCAACGTAAGCGTATGGGTAATCAGCGTGTTACCCAAGCGACTCCGAGATCTAGACTCCAGCAACGTAAGCGTATGGGTAATCAGCGTGTTACCCAAGCGGCTCCGGGATCTAGACTCCAGCAACGTAAGCGTATGGGTAATCAGCGTGTTACCCAAGCGACTCCGAGATCTAGACTCCAGCAACGTAAGCGTATGGGTAATCAGCGTGTTACCCAAGCGGCTCCGGAATCTAGACTCCAGCAACGTAAGCGTATGGGTAATCAGCGTGTTACCCAAGCGGCTCTGGGATCTAGACTCCAGCAACGTAAGCGTATGGGTAATCATCAGCGTGTTACCCAAGCGACTCCGAGATCTAGACTCCAGCAACGTAAGCGTATGGGTAATCAGCGTGTTACCCAAGCGGCTCCGGGATCTAGACTCCAGCAACGTAAGCGTATGGGTAATCAGCGTGTTACCCAAGCGGCTCCGGGATCTAGACTCCAGCAACGTAAGCGTATGGGTAATCAGCGTGTTACCCAAGCGACTCCGAGATCTAGACTCCAGCAACGTAAGCGTATGGGTAATCAGCGTGTTACCCAAGCGGCTCCGGGATCTAGACTCCAGCAACGTAAGCGTATGGGTAATCAGCGTGTTACCCAAGCGGCTCCGAGATCTAGACTGCCTCTTTGACAGGTTTTGTTTTCTGACCGTTCTTCCGAAATTCGTAAAAAATCCAATTATGAATCTTCTTTCTAGAACGGTCATTGGTTTTCCACAGCGAGGTATTATAATACCGGCCAGACTTAATAATTGTCGAATGCCAATAATAATAATATTTTTTTATATAATATTAGTGCGAATTAGATCTAAAGAAAGACACGGTAATACAGCGGGTGTTCAGCCGTTTCATATATGACACTAACATACAAGCTTACAAGATCAACAACATAGAGGATTTACGTTAGTAGCCGAAAACTTATTAGAAGAAGTGTTGACGGTCGTCAAATTTGACGACTGTCACTGACAAACATGTCAAAGCAAAACATTATTTATTTTTCAGGTTTGTAAATATTAATTTGATTCAATTATACAGGAATATTATAATACATAGGATGCCGACAGGAACAGCATAAAAAAACGTAAGTAGATAATACACATTCTATTCATAAGATTCCAAGAATCTACAAAAACAAATATTATAAGAAGTAAACATAACGTGCGATGAATGATTTCATGCTTATAAAAAGTAAATATAGTTTTCAGATTAGACCGAAATACTATATAAGGGCTAGGATTATATTGGAGAGCAGAATAACCAATACCGTTATAAAAGTGACGTCCTCCAAGCATAGATCAAGATGTGTCAATTTACTAATGTCTGCAGAAAGAGACATTGATGGTAGTTATGATTTTAGGTTTTTGATTTTAATAAAAATCCTAATTTAACTTTGTAGTTCAGTATCAATGTTAGATTTCAAAGTCTTATACGTATATTCTGTACTATCGTCCGACATTTAATATGCGCGAAATGAAATAGTCACCATATTGTAGTTTATTGTCTAGGTACACTAAACTACAATTGTTACATTGTTATTCCTTATCATTGTCATAATTGTTATTTCTATTAAAAGTATTAGTCGTCAGCAAAATTTATAAGAATGATCTGTGAAGTGAAACAGAATTATGATTACTAATATTGAAAGGAGAAATGCGGATATATTTACCTATATCTGGAGAGGTCTTAAAGAAAATTGAATGTACTCTCAAACGTAGTCAGCGTTTGCTAACTAAAGTAATGAGAGGTCATTACTAGATGTTTGTGCGACCGCCGCCACACACACACAGCTGTGAGCGGATTTGTTTTTAAATTCTAATTGCGGTGGAATAGAGGGAGTTGTGGAAACATGCGGCGGAGAGCTATGAGAGAGTTACAGTGCAAAGCATGAAGATATAGGTATAAATGGAGTCAACACTTAGAACAAAAGCTTGAAACCAACTGTGGGCTGATGCATACATACATAAGAACGAGACAGTGATATGTGTTTTCTTTATCTTATGTATGCATTCAGAAAGAGAGCGTCTGCCCACAGTTGGTTTCACTTAGGTATTTAGAGTGTTGCCTCCACTTTTAGCTATAAGCTTCTTGGTGCAAAGTGGTCAGGCGAATAGTAGGGCGAGTAGCCGGGCGAGTGGTGGGGTCGGTGTGTTAACACGAGCAGTCGTTTCTCTTTAAAGTCAGCAACGATATCTTAACCCTTCAGCGCGTGAGCGCGGGGCGGGGGGACTGCTACAGGGTAAACATATCATATAATGAATATACAAATGTTTTGCGGCTCTATAAAAGAGATGACATGAACAAATATAATGTAAGGCATTGCAATCGCAACTTTACGAACGTTGCGCCTAAAGCTCGACAAGTATGGAGGACACTTGTTAGGTATAATTAGTGAACTTGTTGCGGCATCACCACAAGCATAACACTACTTGTTAGGGATACTCATTTATTACGTAAGTACTGTAAAGGTTGCATGCATATGGCATGCTAGTCGAAACCATTGACTAATGTTTCGTCTGAACACTCTGGATTCGTTCGAGAACCTTTTCATACTTAGAAACGTTAGTCTTATTTTTATATGGAAGGTATTGTTTGACCTGGAGCCCTCAGTGGCCGACGTGCTCGTTGAATATTACAGAAGTGCTAATTTACTTTGCCGTGTTTTATTCCAAGAACCACCAAAACGAATTGTTAAAGTTAACAGAAAATTAATTCGATATCGTGTGTAAAAAGTCGTCGAGTGTCGACTACCCGATTATGACCTCAAATAAAAAAATTGTGTATGTATATCAGCGGTCTGACACTCATAGTACAGAGCCTGCCTAGTTTGGGGTTAGACACAGTAAATTTATACATCGATCCAATACCGTAAGGGCTCAGCAGATTTGAGCTCTTACTGTTCTTTGAGTTTAACGTCAGCGTGTCGTGTGTGAGCAGAGTCAAACCGCTCACTGTTATGGATTCTTAGGCCGGCCATCATAACGGTTCACTACCTCTATAATACATACTAATACATACTGCTGACAAGCCCACAAACGTTCGCCGACTATCAAAATTGTAGAATTCATTTGTTTTGCCGTGTAAGCGTTTGTGAACTACTTCGCGCATGTTGTTTTAGCAAAAATGAAATTTTAAAATCACATTGTTATTATTTTATTTAATAATACGTTTCCTCACACTAAGGTGTTCTCCTGTACCGTGAACAGTGGACACAAACAACCAATAAGTAATTTGCAATGAATGCTTTATTACCTGGCATGTGTATTTCAGTCTTTAGAGACGTTGTCATAACAGCACGTGTCACTGATAGCCTTCAGTGGTTTAATTATAATTTTGATCAAAATCTATTAATGAAGAACATCAGAGGGTCGGCTTATCGCCCTCCCACGCTAAATGTAAATGTCAAGTGTGAGAAGTAGGTCGCTGCGGTCGACGCGCGGTCGACGCGCGGCCTCACATAAATAGTACGAGTATTGCCGAGTGCGAACCCACACGCCACACACGGCACACACGGCACACACGGCACATTCCTTACACTCGACATATTTTAGGAATTGATTTTTATGGTTTAACGACTTCTGTGCTACGCGGCTTCTATTCCCGCACCGCACCATGTTGTTGTACAGATTCAAATAATAGTATTGTTCGGTGCGGTAATATTATGGCTTACGGTTATTCCGGGGGTTCGTGTGATCATGTCACTGACAGACACGCACCACGACATTACAATCCCATAAATATTAAAAGAGGGCTTCTCCCAATCGGTTCAGCGTTTTCAAAGATTATTTTCTCTTTAATCAATAGAAACCTATACCGTTCCCGAGTGACGAGACGAGACTCTTATAAGTAACGTCCATGAGGCTGATTCTGCGGCTAGTGCTACGCTGCTTCCAATAAGTTAAGAGCAACGTGGAGCTTAGTGAGATACCGCCAATAGTGTAGTTAAACTTATTGTTGTTACTCTGAATGTCCGCTTGACATCAGAAGTGCACAACACACACATCGACATGAGGACGCCATAGCTGCACGTCCGCCAACAAGTATACGCGCTGTAACTGGGTCACTCTTTATTTCGTATTAGATTTACGAGCGCCGCCGCCGTGAGCCGCAATATCGGCACATCGTGACGCCTGGCGCCGCCGACTGCCGCCTAGTGCCGCCTAGAGCTCCGGCTCCACGCTACATTGTCGCAGATCAATGTCTCAGCGCCGCATTCTCACGACCACTGTTTGTTTGTTTCGTCCTCACTGATCATATTCACCGTTGTATTTACATAATTATATAATACGATACACAATGTCGCATCACTCGCGCGTGTTATAACATTCTGTCTGGTGTGTTCGCAATTGTCTTTCCATATTAAACACATTTCTGGCGACCTTTCTGCAGATTAGATTTGCTGCGAGGAGTGTCATCTTGGCACTGAAATAGAAAACAAATCTAAAAGCAAATAATAAACAGTTCTCGTCTGTCTTTGGTGTAGTCGTTTATACAAAAACGTAACGATTCAACAATTTTCAATGGCGACGCGACGTCGAACGTGAAACATTTTGCGACTGTTCAATAAAAATGTGTTCACAATATTAGTTTGAAACAAAACCACCCAACTGGGTAGCGAATACATAAGCAGAAAAAGTATTCCACACGGGCTCGCGGGTGTAGTGATGCTGAGTATAAACTGTTGGCGGCACTACACAGCTCTGCCTAGCCCTATTACTTATCTTCGTTACTTCACACGAGGTGCGTGCAGGCTCTGTAAGCCATTTTCCGTTATCTCATATCTAATTTACCTGTGAGTGTAAAGCCGGTAATCCCGGAATCCCCGCCGGCTCAGCATCAGTAAGCTGCCCCGCGGGGAGCTCGCGGCTCAGCGACACAAAGTGCGCGTCTGATGGAACTTACCGGTGATCAGCGTTACTAACTATCTGTTAATCTGATACTCTTATCCTGTATTAACAACTACCTAGCCAAGTTTCTGTTCATAGACCTTTATGTCGTGTATATGAAAAGAAACTTGCATGTTTTATTGCTAAGTAATCTTCTAAAGAGGAGATTTGCAGTTCCGAAACTACTCATTCGATTTCAAAAAATATTTTCGTGTATCAAAGGATATTATGTTTTAAGGTATGTTTAATAGTTTCGTTTCGTCCACGCGGACGAAGTCGCGGGAAAAAAGTAGTACCTAATAGCAGCTCGCTGGCGAAAAAGAATCTTTAGAACGGATGAGGATGAACCATGATAAAAGGAATAATTGAGTGCAAATCATAATCATGACGTTACAATAATTGTAGCTACTACTGTAGCTAATAATAATTATTATTATTCTTATAAATCATGTTTTATTCTAAAGTAAGGAAAATTGGTCGAACGCAACACAATTTAATAAAAATCTGTTCATCGCCAGCGTTCACTAGATGTTCAGAAGTAATGTCAGCGTCCGGTACAAGTGTACAAGTGCGCTCCGACAGCTTCCAACTAGTTGTACTCGAAGCTATTGAAATAGAATGCGCCGCGTCGGAGTCACAGCGTATTAGTAAACTTGGACCAACAGTCTTCAACTACTATTGCAGCTATTTTCACAAAGTGATCCACGCTTGTGAGGACATAATATGAGTGTTGATATATTAAAACGTACTTTGTGCGGGTACTAATGTGACGTCACAGCAAGCGAGTTTTAATGTGCATTACCATAAACTGAGCCTCGTCAAGTCCCGAAGGTTCTTGTTGCTCGGAGCCCTTCGAAACACTTCGGGAGCACTCGGCTAAGTTTGGGGAGTTTTTGCAAATTCTCAAACACGTCGCTCAGTTTTATAATGTGTCGGAATAATTCATAGTGCGCCGGGCGAGGCGCATGAATATGTAACGTGGTCGGTCCACCTGCCCCCCCTCCCCGCCGCACCCCTCGGCTACCCTTGCTCGCCCCTCTCGCCCCCGCCCGCCCCCGGTCGCCCCCGGCCGCCCCGGGCGCCCCGCGCCGGACCGACGCGCCTCGTGTATGGAGCGTGTACAGGGTGTGCTAACGACACTGCGGTTAATGTTGTGCACACATTAATATTAACAAGGTACAGTCTGTGTACCTGTGTACCTGTGTACCTGTGTACATGTGTGCCAGTTACCAATGATGCACTTGAACAAATTAACTTTCAAGCATTCAGTTAACAGAGTGTAATATTGTACACTCAGTTTATAGCAAAGCTTATACGTCGATAACATGATCAGGCACTCAAATAGTTTTATTAGTACAAGCATGTTCAAACATTTTTATGATAAAGATATTATCTTCCGTTCAATATACTCCAATAAACATTCAGACATAAACCCAATATTTTGCAACCGAATACATTTTGTCTTGTACAATAGATATTGTTATTCATATTGTATTCAACCATTGGAGAACATTTCAATACAACACTGAAGTAAATAAACGCTTCGTCTCACAAACGTAACCAGTGCTACGAGCTACGAGCTACGGGCTACGCAAGGTCAGCGCTACGAGGCTACGACATGCTACGAAACGCGACGCTGTCTTATCGAGTCATTTATATGAGTAGTGTTGAGAGACTTTTCTATTGAAGTGTATGATGTAAGAATAAGTGAGTGTTACTCTGAGAGCCGGGCGACGCGCGAGGTGTGTCCTCCGTCTAATTAGTCTTGCGACTTGTTACCGCGGCGCGCGCTCGGCGGCGAATCGTTTCGCATTCAGTTTGAGTCCGACTCACTTTCGTAATTAGTGTAAGGTGTGTGTAGTCGCGTCTTACTTGCGCTATATGTCATATGTATTTAGCGGTAGTACCTTGTAGCGCGGTGGTGCGTGCTGTCGGTATTGTAAGACAATTAGCACAACGAGAGATCTTAAGTTGATACAATATATCGAAACTTTAAAACATAACAGAAATTGATAAAGGACAAAATAAAGTTATTTAGTGAATTTTTTGTATCGGCTCTGTTTTTGGGGTTTAGTATTTAGTTCCGTGTTTTATTGTTATAACTTTTTAATAACAAATGACGGTTTTATGTCTCGTTTTGCTTGTGACACCGGAATATACAAACTATTGTAAAACAATCATTTTTATGAATAAGAATAGAGTTTCATTCATCTTCACACATTATTCTCCATACAATACTACTTTTAGAAGGGGCAATTAGATTAAATTCTATTACCATGTAAATGACATTCAAAAGTGGCATTTCAAGGTCAAGTTGAAACTACCTATCACCGGTCAACCGTACTTCAGTTTTCATTTGACATACGAACTGCTCCCATACCTACTGTAAGAAAATGCGCGGTCGAAGTCAAATGTGGCATGAAATACGTCTGGCTGAGTGTACCTCAGTATACTTAATATTACAAGTTCGCGGAGATACATCGTCATACCTTTATGTCAGACAAGCGGTTTGTTGTCAAACTAATATTGTTATGGTTTTTTTCTTTCCGTAGCTGCTTGTTTCAGGTATAAGAGCTACCTTACACACTCGCGCTAGTGTGACGGCTGCCTTTTATATATTTCACAGGCCTCGCATTGAAACTAGTAACTAGTAATCCTCACAAATTCCTCCATCTATTATCAAAATGTCCGTCATGCTGCAATCATGTAGGTCTGGGCACTCCGGGACCTCGGTGTGGTACTGTTTGGTTTCGTTTGCATGCACTGGACTATGGAAAGTTCTGTATGGAGCAAGATGTTAAATAATCACTTTACCATTGCGTCGGTACATTGAAAACAAAACATGTGTAATGTATGCAGACGCTAGGGTTAATTGTGTACCCCTCACGCACACCAACACAGGCGTGACTAATTAACGCAGGAGTTTTTAATTCATTAACGCAGCTCGGATTAGCATCAGAACCGAACAGGAATACATAGCAGCGCCGAGGAGGAACTTAATTGAATTCTCAAAAGATTTACCTGAAGCTAGAATACGGGCGCCGTGATTACCTGTGAATCTATTCGTAATACTTTTAGATTCCAATTGGAAGCTTCGTTAATTGCGAATGATTCATTAAAAGTTTTGCTCAAAGACGTCTCCGGGGCTGCTCGGAGCCTCGCCGCTCTAACGAAATGCGCAATGAATAGGATCCATCGATTGCCGGCTCATAAATACGCAACGATCATTCATTCCGCGCTCAATGCGCGCGGACAGCCAGGCTTTGCTCAAAAGACCGTCTTTCCTCTACACGTAACTCAACCCGAACCCTACTCACCACATCTTAAAGTATCTTTTCCCGTGTACGTTTTAGGTGGGTCGTTCGTCCGGGCTTGGCGTCTCATACATTATGTAGGGCCGCTATTGCCGTCGGATCGCGGCGCGTTTTCTTCGCGATGAGGCTCAAATCTTAAGTGGTGATATTTATTTAAGCAGACTCCTCTGTTACACCTCTCGTGCGCGCTCTAATGGAGGAGGCATTGTTGTGCAGCCTCCGGGTGCTTACCGGCTGTGAGAACTGTCTGCGGAGCACTCGAGTTGTAGATATACTATCCTCACTTACGTACATAAGTAGATATTTTTCTTACCAGTATAAGTCTAGCAGATATTAAGATTGTAAGTTTTAAAGAGAATTGATACCCGATTGATATAGATGACTGTTTTACTTAATAAGTCAATATTTTTTTTCCATTCAATGTTTGCTAATTTCAATACTTCGTGAACTCTCCCTCTAACACCGTTTGATCTTTCCACCCTTTGAATAAATAATTTAAATCTATATGTGCTATTAATAGAATGTGTTACATAATGTACTATGAAGTTAAATAAGTATTGTTGCGCGGTATGTAATGTTCAGTTTATGAAATCAGGTTCCGTTCGCTTCCACAGTTCGAGTTGACGTCAGTAGGTACATATAAATGGTTCTATAATTGTATCTTTATGAGCACATCAAGGCAGCCGTCCCTCACACACACTCACACACTCACACACACTCACCCGCACCTATATAATATTGAAGCGCGTATTATAAAACGTTTGGTTGAACTTACGAGCGCTCGTTATCCGCGCCAACTCGGCTCATGTAATAAAACAGTAGGATTCAATGCAATGCGGAAAACATTTTGCTGTTCGCATCGATTTCTCTATGTTTCCGGCGATACCGAGCCGCCGCCGCGCCGCGAGCGAATAGAGCGGAGCGAGCGCTGAATAAAATATAAAAGCGTCAATATTTGATAAAAACAACGGCTACCGGCTACCGGCTACCGGCTACCGGCTACCGGCTACCGGGCCGGCTCACCTCGTGCGCCGCCGCCGCGGATAGCGTGGGATTACTAACTGCTAGGATATTCATAGGAGCGACATTAAACTGTGACTGTGGCGGCAGTGTTGCAGCGTGTTCATGAATGTGGCTACATAATACATAATGATATGATATTGGATTGAGTAATGGCTGAGCAGCCGCATTCATCAGTATGTTATTATTTAGATAATAATACAACGGTTCTTATTCTAGTTACTAGCGTATTATTTGAATTTGAGGTGATAATAACAGGAGTGTTACATACTCCAGTAAATAATAATAATTCAGTTGAAGCAGCAGTTATTAAGAAGCAAAGAGGATGCATCGTGTGCTCGACGCAGACCTCTAATAAGTTCTTCATTATGAAAACTGACAACAAGGGGTCAAGTCTGCTATTTGTATAATTTCATCATTCCAACACGATCCCATTGTCATTTCGCTAAAAGTTCGTAATCTGCTAAATTCTTAATGGTCGATCATTGGTCGCACAATGACGTTGTAATGGTAGGTCACTGATCAAAGTAACTGTCAAAATTTTAGCAGAATACCGCCTAAGTCAGTCATTCAGTTGTCATTTAGTACGAGATTACCATTCTTTATCATTTCTTTCAATGGCGTGTCAGTGGTTGACCATTGGAAAGTCATAGTGACGCTATTATATTAGTAGATTACCAAACTTGTCAAAATCAACAATTATGAAATCAATGATAGACCATTCTGACACTATTGTAATAACAGACTTGAGGCCCAGGTGCTTATTGCTGCACTGATGCGTATGATCATTATATAAGAGACACATAAGTGTATTGTAGTGTCTGTTAAGGATTCATCATAGTTGATTGTGAGTGTGTATTGCTATGTAGTACATATATATGCCTATACCTAGTCCTCCTTATCAATTTTGATAACGGCGACCTTTTAAAAATTATTTCCTAGCGTGTGCCAGACCGAATCTAGTTTTGAATACCCATCCGGTCACAACTAATACAATAAACTATAGAGTAAATAGTAGGTATAGGTTTAGAAGGGTTTAGATGCTATGTAGTACCTAGTACTAGTTATGTATGTAATCGTAAACTCATGACTCAATCGCTATACATTGCCGAGTCTCGCGCCCACGCCCGGCCTGGCAGACAGTTTATATTCACTGCTTTATTTGATATCCTCCAGCGTCGGCGGATTTATGATAATAATTAGTTTTGACGAACAAACGAGCAAGGAGTTCTGACTTTAATGCAGAACTAATCGATGTGCGACCACTGTTATGCTTAATCCGACAATTAAAACAGATGGTTTAGCGATACGGTACAAGATTTTTTAACAATCGGTGTGACTGTCTGTATAGATAGCCTCAAAAGGCACACTTCCACCTGAGACCAGGCAGCATTTAGCGTGTTTTGTTATTAATGAGACACCTTAAAAGGCCGTGAGGGAGTGTGTTGCACTATTACTCACACGTTCTACGGCATGCGGAAATATAGATGATAACATGAACACAGCATGAATACCGACAGAGGATAATTATTCCGGTTTTAATTTTACATGTGAGATCATTTTGTTACAAATTATAGACATTGAAATGAGTACAGAACGTAGTCTCCCCCTACGCAGTGCGCCCCCCACAGGAGACAGTTTGGTATGCACGCATCGTCCCACGGTTACGAGCGCAAGTTTTTAACGACATCTGCCGAGTTAACCCCTGTCTCAGTAATTGCTTGTTCATAATGCTTACCATGTAAATATGACGCGTTATATTTCAGCGCGGTATATCAATTACTGTACAATTAATGAAACCTAGTTTGTTATGTTTGTATGTTATTATAAACGACGCGTAGTCATCGACACATCACAATGCCATTTTGGCATTTTCATTCATTTACATTGAACATAATAATAAGTTATAATAATAAACCTTTATTTCGGACAACAAAGATCCATAGAGTGTTAGTAGCATAGAACAACTTATCACCTAGTGTTAGTAAAAATTAAACTGCTGTATAATCGGAGAGCCAAAGCTCTCAGCAACAGTTTTCAGGATGCTGTTTTGACTGTCCCTCACTCTCCTCAGTAGCGACGCGGGTTTTTTGCGTATAATCGCATAGAAACCGTCGGTACGGGTCGGGGGTATAATAGCTGGGAAACGACTTTTATTTTAAGTGGGAGAGTTCGCAATCATTATGACATTATGACATGCATAGTTACAGGTGTTATGAAAGTCACCGACACCTTACGAAATTAAGGTCAAATAAGATTCACAATCGATGATCATTATGCAAACCTAAAGATTCATTAACAATAGGGCTTATTTTTGGAGTTGCAATCCGCTCGCGTTTAAAACCATTAATAAGATAAAGATATATCAAGGGATAGGCCTTGATCGATTATAATGTAGGCTTATTTAAAAAGAGTTATTATCCGCTCTTGAAGATACCTATGACTTTCAGAGTGAAACCATAGATATGGGGAAAAAGATCAAGGGGATAGCCCTTAAATAATATTAATATAGGCTTATTTAAGAAGAGTTATTAGCCGCTCTTAAAGATACACCTATGGCTTTCAGAGTACAGCCATAGATATAATAAAAGATCCATCAACCTCAATAGTTGACGGTGGCTAATTAGTCAGAAATCCATCAACATGCAGTCGTTGATGGTGCTAATTAGTCATAAACTAACGAAGAGTTAGTAAATAAGAAGGTTAGGTACCCTGTACCTAACAGTACTTCTTAAGTTCTTTAAAAAAAAGGAGATTAAAATAATCTTATTGGTTTCAGAACCGATGAATGAAGAAAATAAATATATATAGAGTTTTATTAAGCCAAGATTAAAACTCTATAATAAGAAGAAGGGAAAAACGATAGACATGAATAATGAATAAAACAATTTACAAGAAAAGGTAATATAAAACAATATAAATATCAAAAGAAAAGAAAATAAAAATAGTCATAGAGTTCCAGAGAGTGTCATGAAGTGACACTCGAAAAGATAAGTGAGGGAAATTAAGATTTAAGAAGCAAGAAGCAAAAGCTGAGAGAGTGACAAAGTTATAAAGAGTGGAAAAACTCCGGGAGGGTCAGAGTGACTAGCCTCAAAAAGGTCAAAGGTGACTAGCCTCAAAAAGGTCAAAGTGACTAGCCTCAGGAGGGTCAGAGTGACTAGCGTCAGAAGGGTCAGAGTGACTAGCCTTAAGAGGGTCAGAGTGACTAGCCTCCAGAGGTCAGGCGAGGGTAAATAAGATTCAAAAAGGTTAGAGAGTGACAACCCTCTGGGAGGTAAATGAGAGTAAATAAGATTCAAAAGGGTGAGAGAGTGACAACAATCTGAGAGGTAAATGTGGGTAAATAAGATTCAAGAAGATGAGAGAGCAACAACCCTCTGGGAGGTAAATGAGGGTAAATAAGATTCAAGAAGATGAGAGAGCGACAACCCTCTGGGAGGGTACATGAGTGACTAGGCCTCTTCATGAGAGATCAAGCAAGTAATACACCTCACCGAGAGGTTCAAATAGTAATACGCGCGTAAGAGTAAAACGAGTAATAAAAGGTGACCGCGCTTCGGGAGGATTAAACGTAATACGCCTCACCGAGCGGGTTTAAGCCGAGAGTGAAAAAAATATTTTAAAATCGAGCCCACGACATTGAGCCTATTCAATAAAAGAAAACATAAAGTACAGTAAAATGAAAGACAGTATTTGTTATTTTATTTATTGTTGTTAGACTCTGTTTAGTTTATATATTAGAGTAGGTATGTTCAAACAACTACAGGATATTGTCCTGAGCTATCGTAAAGTGTCTCAGTCCCCAACTCAGTAGTGACCACTAGGTGGTTTTAAAAACACACACAAGCGAAGACTGAGTGCGGTTACCATAGGGTAAACGCTGTGGTGTGCATGTGTGTGGGGTGCAGCGTAATGTGGTTAAGTTTAGAGTAAAAGTGCAGGTGAGAACGACTATAGGATATTGTCCAATAGCACGTTGTACAGTAAACCAAACCCCAACTTGTAAGTAACCAACGAGTGATTTAAAACTCACAAGCGAAGAATGGGTGCCAATTGCCAAAGGCAAGAGGATTGTGTGTGGGGATGTGGTGTAAGTTTTTGTACAGTATGTAAGTATGTTCAGTACAACGAAGCGGGCTGAGGAGAAAATATTAGTATTTTACACACACACACAAGAATCTAAGCCAAATTAAAATGTCGAAATAAAGAGTACTAATAAACTAGTAAGATTAGAATTTTGAAGAAGATCTAAATCTATCAAATTAAAATGTCGAAATAAAGAGTACTAAAGAATTAGTAAGATTAGAATTTTGAAGAAAAATGATAGAGCTAGCTTTGATTTCACGATTGGGCGCCAAATGTAGCAATTCTGATAATTTAAGAAATAAAAGACTATGCAGAATTGTACGAATTGAATTTAATAGCTCTCACAGAAAGATTAAAATGTGATGAGTATCAAAAACAGAAGTTAGTATAAAAATAAGGACTGACCTAAACGCACTAGGAATAGGCAGAGATTTCCAGGCTAAAGGGATCCACAGCCTGGCCGGCGAACGGGATCCGCCGAAGAGAAGACTGGCGCGGTCGGCTACGAGCTCTGGGACGGAGGTCCCCAGGCGGTCAGTAGTAGGACCCGCCCTGGGAGCAGCAGGCACGCGACAGCTCGACGGCTCGACTTAAGCGACTCTTGGTTGTGGACCGGTAGTCATGCAGTAAGTAGACTGGTAGACTTCAGTAACGTAAGCGTATGAGTAATCAGCGTGTTACCCAAGCGACAGCGAGATCTAGACTGACTCCTTGACAGGTTTTGTTTTCTGACCGCTCTTCCGAAATTCATAAAAGATCCAAGTATGAATCCTCTTTCTAGAACGGTCGTATCCGTTTTCTAAAGCGGGGTATTATAGTACCGGCCAGACTCAATTATTGCAGACTGCCAGTTATTTTTATTTATTAGTGCGAATAGGATTTAAAGGAACACGCGATACATCAGCGGGTGTTCAGCCGTTTAATATAAAATACAAACATACATGCTTACATAATCTACAGCATGGAGAATTTACGTAGTTAGCCGTAAACCTATTATAAGTAATATCGACAATCGTCAAGTTTGACGACTGTCATTGACAAACATGTCAACGCAAAACATTATTTATTTTTCAGGTTTGTAAAGTGATCTAATTTATATTAAACAGGAATAAAATGTAACGTAATACAGACAGGATCCGCATAAAAACTGTAAGTACATAATATATATTCTATTTAAAAGATTCCAAGAATCTATAAAAACAAATATTATAAAATGTAAACATCAAATGTTATGAATGATAGCATGCTTATGAAAAGTAAATATAGTTACCGTGTTAAACCGAATACTATAGTGTATGCAGTGGTACATGGAATGGCAGGAGGAGCAGTGGGGGGGGGGGGGTCGGGGGTGGGTGATGTGTTAGTTATACAGTGATTGGTATTTGCATAGAAAGGAACTAAACCTAATTTGCAACAAGTCAAATACTGAAATGATTTTGTAATTTTTTCTTCTTTAACAAAAATCTACTTGTTGTAAGAAATGAATTTACCAATTCAATAAAAAACTACCAACAACTTTGGAAAAAGAGGGTCGCAAAGTTTGTGTTCATGACAATATCTTGTTTAGAAGTTTTGTTTGAAAGTGAGTGTTGTCACTGACTGGGAGAGCGGTCTCGCTCGTCTCTCTCGGTAAAACAAACCCAAGCCCACAAAGGTTTGTATCTCAAATGTTAGAATTTGAATAATAGTAATTTGCATACAAAACTTCTCTGGAAAAAAAAAACAACCGCCTTCAAAATCTAAAAAGTGATAAATAACTTTAGTACAGTATACACATGACTTTAGATTTGGAAGTCGGTGGCTTTGTTCTGTTTGTTGTCTTTAATTGCCACCGACTTCCAAATCTAAAGCCATGTGTATACTGTGCTAAAGTTGTGTCTGTCTTTTTTGTAAAAAAAAGCTTTTTATTTATCACTTTTTAGTACCTTCTTATCATCCAAATCCATTAAGAACCGACAACACATTTAAAACAGAGGTACTCCAAAGATTGAAGAAACTATTAAAACGTTTTTTTGGGATTTAATCGATTTTTCAGTAAAATATTTAGAAACCCCTAACGCAAAAGAAGCATATATTTAAAAAGTCAAAAGTAATGCTTATTTTTGAGCCACCAAATTCGAATGAGTAACATCTACATATTATTTTTTTAATTATAGAAATTGATGGAAGGCACGATAATGTTTGTTCGTTGAAATGGCGCTATAATGTCGCGGCGGGGTACCGCTAGCCAGACCGTTCATTGGACTGACTATCTATTAATTAGCTAGCATTTCTTCGATACGTTCAGATTTTTGTTGCAAATCTTATTGGGTGTTCAATTGTTAAGTCTGGGAGCGCTATGAGTACCTATGCAATGTCGCTATTTTAGCTATTCAGTTATTGCTTTATAGTTAGCGGTACCTCGCGACACCCCTCTTTTTCGTCGGGGGTTAAAAAGTGCTGCATCAATTTCAATAAAATTTATGTGGGACCACCCCTGAAGCATACACTATACACAAAAAAAATAATTTTCAAAATCGATTCACATTTGCCGGAGAAATCGCGTAACAAATATACAAAAAAAAAACATACAATCGAATTAAGAACCTTTTTCTTTTTGAAGTCGGTGAAAACACACGTTAGCCACCCAGTAAAGCTCTCGTGATACGATACAATATTACTTTTCCTCTTAGTCTGAGATATACCAATCATTAGCGTGGGGCCCGGGTACATTTTATTCCTTGACCTTTGTTGTATATTACCTCTAGGTTATCCCCTTCTAAGAAATATTTCGAATTACCAAGAACCATGTTGTTAGAACATGTTTATGTTGTTCTTTTTTATTAAAAAGGTTGAACCTTTGACCTTCAATAACTCGGTAACCAAGATGTGGTCATGATGGCAATGTGTTAAGTACACCCGCCTCATATGTAGTTTTTCTTATTTTTGCACAATCGACAAGTATTATTGTCACCCATTAACCGTTACAGACATGCCTACACTATTGTTTCTGTAAGTTGTTTACTTCAGGTGCTTCCATAACTTCCTTATGATAGTATTTTTCCTTCTCAGCGATATCTGTCGCGTTATGTTGGAGATAAGTTATGTTGTAGATGCCTTAATGTTTCCGCCGAGTGTCTGCGCGCCATTGTTTGTGAGGAGCGGCCGGCGCGCGGGGAAGCCTGCCCGACAGGACGAGCACTTCACGGTGTACGCGGAATTAACTATTTTGTTATTGTTTTATCAATATTACTTACGTCTAACAGAAGCAGCAGTACTACAGTTACTTACGTAGTACAACATTAGTTCCTAATAGTTATTGTTTATCGAACAAATTGAGTTGTTGATATTCAGTAGTTACTCGATTCTCGTTTCAAGACTTGTGTAACAACAGGATAATTTATTGACCTGCTAATTACTTGATAATGTTGCATATTACATCACGCTAATATTCCCTGAAGGGGTGGGAGAGTTGTGGCTTAGTCCCACACCACGCCATAGAGGGTAAGCCTATTGTATAGCGATGTAGTCTAATTATTACAATACTCACAGTTAATACATTACATTCTGAGTTTACAACGAATTACGATAATGTTATAAAAAAAATACATGCTACTACAGCAATTTGTCTACATTAAGCTCTGCCATTTTGTTTTATTTGTGGCGATTCTTGGAAGCGAACAGTTCCTTCTTCATTTTCATTTAATTTGTCATCCGGTGAGCATCTCTCTTGCCTATCTCCACTGAGGGTTTAATATTAAAAGGTAATATTTATTTTACGACGAGGAAAGGTCAAGTTTTTATTACGACTGAACACAAATATGGCTAATGAAATGAAATGCGTAACACTTAATGGCAACGGTTACGTTCCGATACAGAAATGTTGTCATTAGTTAATTATAACCTGTCGAGCATTCCCCTGGAGTGTGGAGTGTGGCGCGAGTTCCGACCATGCCGGCGAATACTGTGTCAGTAGGGCAGTGCGCGTAGTGCGCGCCACAGGGGGACCGCGCGGGCACACGGCAGAAGGTACACACTCCACACTCCACTGTATTGAATGCCTAAATGATTGTATTGTTGTGTAAAAAAATTCAGCATCCAACTACAATTAAAAGGGACTGTTCTCATCTTGAACATCTCACTTTCGATTCAGTTTGTGATGTAGTGGTGACTGTTCATCGATGATCTTTTGCTTGTGCATCCAGCCGTTACAAGCGACGGCTGTACATACATGACTGGGGTCTGTAACGAGGTGACCGCCTGTTAAATACGCGGTCGATCAGGGGAACTAGTTATTGGAGATCAATTATACTCTGGTTACCCTTTTAATCTGGATTTTACAAGGTTAAGTTTAGACATACTAGATTAGATGATAATAGGCTCAGTCCATAGAACGGGCGTGGTAGGCTGAAGCGTGGTTCGTATTCCGGCGAGACACTTAAATTATCTCTGTCAGCTGCCGGCCGGTAAAGAAGGGCAGAGTCTAGTACGCAGAGGGTTCAATCTACTCGCGGGGTGTTGCCTGGGGAGTGCGGAGAAGGGTAACGCAGCCGCTCACCGCTCGCCACAATAACAAGCTGCATCGAGTTAAGTAGATCATGGTCTCCGTCACTGTCACTTGTGTGACAGTCTCTTTCTACCGCTCGATGAGCCTTGCTAACGTACAGGTACGGCAGCAGTTAGTAGTCCAGTTGTTTTGGTTCAGGGTGAACCTTCTGTACCTATTGACTTGTGGTAGAGACTTGCAGAGGGCACGAGCCGCGGTACAACGGGGAATAAAAGCCTCTCGAAGGGTAACCTCTCCCCCCGCCCCGCGCCCCGCGCCCGCTCGCCCCCGCCCTCCCCCGCACTGCCCCGCGCGCACACCCGCACACCTTTCAAACGATTTGTTTTACGAGCTAATTATTTTGTATAGTTTTCACAAGTTATGACTTTAATTGAAAAGGGGCAGTGAGCGGTTGTGAATGATACAAAAAGGTTCTTCTGACTTTTACCAATGATGACATTCTGTTCGACATAAAGGTTACAACGTAACTTATAAGACATGAATATTTTATACTAGCCACGTGTACGTACGAAAGAGTCTATTATTCAGTTTATTCGGGATACTTCGGGTCGTCATTTCATACATCCCATCAATATCTATTGAATGGCTGTACCTTACCTGGAACTCAGCGGCCTAACAACCGGTTCTATTAGAATAAACTCATAGAAACTGCTGTGACTAGGAGGGGTTTATGAAAAGATTCGTTCAGTAGTAACGTGTTACGAATCATTAGCGACGCTTTCTCTGATTTAAGGGACTAAAGGGGCGGGGAAAAGGAAGCAGGGGTTGGGGGGTGGAAGGTGCTCTAAGGATTATTTTGAAAAAGCTGCTCCTTCGGGAGTAGACCCGCGCTCATTACCCAGCCGGAGTGGCCCGGTACGATCCGGTGCGGCCCGGTGCGAACTGCCACGAACCGGAACGGACGGGAGCGGGTTAGCTCTTGTGCTTACAACTTTTAAGTACTCACGTAGTACAACTTTGGTGTTGTTATCCTTTCCCTGAAATTGAGCGTAAAGTTAAATATACTTAGTATTCCGTTGGTTTAGGTTAACAGTAGGTTTAATATGATTATGAGCTTTTGTCATCTTTTGTACAACTCACATAATTATCATTCTAGATACTAGCATAGCTGTTTCTGATGACGTCATCAAATTCAACATTTTTTTTCTGAATCCCCCTAAAACCCCTAAATATGGAATTTTATATGAACCTACATTTTCCTAAATTGTTTCTTAGCTCATAAAATAAAACGTTACATATTAAGTTAGTAAATTATTTTATTGAATAAATACAGTTTATTATGCAAAGTTTATTAGTTTAATAATTTCCAGAATCGCATCATCATCCCGTTACGTTTTGTTGTCATAAATGGAAGTTCGATGAAATATTTCCAAAACAGTTTTTAAATTGGGTCATTTTTAAACTGACCCTAAAAAAAAACCCAAAAAATTCCAGTCCCTAAAAATGTACCTTTTATTACTTCTGGACCCTAAATTTGGGGGCAAGACCCCTAAGTTGGCACCCGTGCTGGTACCCGGTTGTGAACCCACAACTTCGCCTTAACCACTGAGCCATCACAACATTTCACGAATCCCTTGCGTAACCCAAAATAAAAGAATGTCTTTGTCAAAGCACATATTTTGAAGTCGCGGTGTGGTTATCAACTGGCCGAGTTCGTTCACATCGAACCGTGCCCGTTTCATTCGAAGCAATTCCGCCGAGAGCTGACGGTACGGCCCGAAGCGGCACACTGTAAATATTTCGTGAAAGCTATTGCATTAAGGTGCTCTAACATACCTCTGACTTTGTACAAGCTATCTGAGAGTCTCTCAAAACGTATTTGTTTTTGTTCAAGGCTTTTCTTTGTATATTTGACCAGGGTACGTCTCTATGGAGAAGAACGAGCAAGAACTCCGGAGACACTCTTTTATTTAAAATCAAGTTTTTATTAAAAAGTTTGTGTGGATAGAGAGATGGATGAATGGAAAGGTTGATGTTTGTACTCTTTCACGACTGATTGGAATTAGCTAAAAGGCACATTTATAGATATTAGTTTTAACCCGCGACTTCGTCCGCGCGGCAGTCAAACCTGTTCTTACCTGATGTAATTCCACCTAATAACTGCATACAGGAGAAGCAGTAGTCGTTTGCAAGATTTCGTGATTAATCAGTAAGTGATATTTCGTTTGATTTATAAATTAATCTAGAGCTTAATACATAGGATAATAGTATTTTATATCAAATTATTGTATTCCCGTGGGACTATTTAGGACTTTAGCTTAATTGTGAAGACTACGCAGACCAAGTCAAGACAGAAGCTAGTAAGAGTAGCAGCACATCAATCTGAATACGTAGACCTGCGCCAGTTTAATTTTCAAAATCCTATTAATAGCACATCTAGTAGAACACAGAACTGATATAATTGCGAGCGCTAACAAGCGCGACAACCGCTGTCTATGATGATCATATCAAAGAGAATAGCTGACGTGACTCAACTAACTTCATCATCAAACATTATATGAGATATTGGTAGATTCTATACCCTGCAGCGCTGCAGCGCTGTTTGCAAACTACAACGTGGCAGCACAGCGCTGTTTGCGCTAGATTCTAATCTGAATAGACACGGTGCTCGGTGCGTCGATGCGCTCGCCTGTAATATTTGCATTCTGCGCAGATATGAGTGCCTAGTTCTGTGACACGTCTTATTTACACAAGCGACGTCTGAAGTGTCGATCAGAAGGACCACTCTATTTAATATGTGGTGAATATGACAAGACACAGTTATTCCTCCAGAAGCCCCTGAAGCCGCAGCTGTAATATAGCAATGAAATGAATGCATTGAGTTATATCGTGTTGTGCTGTTCCGTACGAGCGACGTCATTATTGGAGGTCGCATACTTATGTATGCACTGGCCTGTGAGAATAATCATATTTAACACATGTTTGTCACTGATTTTAACTTAGCATAGTTACGGTTTGTTTATGTTCTATACTTGGTTACCTGTAACTTGCATGTGAATTATTAACCACGAATATACTCTATTATCCCACTGCTGCTCTCATTATTCCAATAGGTTATGGGCCCAGATCCCGGAAGCACAAATACTAGAGCATAATTATTTATAAGTTGAGTGGTTTGAATGTTAATTGTGTGTTTGTGAAACTTACAAAATCTCAATTATGTCAACTGAAGTTGGCATAAGTGGTATTAAGAAGCTGAAAAGTTCGTCCGACTACCCAAACTGGAAATTCCTGGTGCGAAATTACTTGGAAAATAAAAATTGGTGGGGAGTAATTTCTACAGATATAGTAAATGCTGACGTAGACCGGCAGGCACGAACGACAATATGCTTGTTGTTAGAACCAGAGTGCTTTACCTATGTCTACAATGCGAAGACTGCGAAAGACGCCTGGAATAGCTAGGAAAGCGTATGAAGACAAAGGTTGGGGAAGACGCATACATATTCAGCGAGAGCTTTTCAACTGTAAGTTAGAGAATTTCGATTCTATGGATAGCTACATATCCAAAATTACGTTCCTGACACAACAATTGTCCGATATAGATGCTCAAATCCCTGATGATTGGATCATATCGATTTTGCTGGGTGGATTGACCGCTGTGTACAGCCCTCTCATAATGGCTGTAGATAATAGTGGACAAGAAATCACGTTAGAGCAAATTAAAATGAAATTGTTACAAGAAGGAAGTAGACAGAGCAAGTTGAACACAGAGTACGAAAAAGCCTTAGTTACACGTAAAGTACAGAACGATGCAAGATCTAACACTAAAACTAATGATCGTAAGCAGAAGTTCGTCTACAAGTGTTTTAAGTGCCACAAGCAAGGACACAAGGCGTCCGAATGCAAGGAGCGGATTAAAACCGCAAACATCTGCCTGAATACGAAGGGGGCGATAAATAAAGATACGTGGTATTTAGACAGTGGGTGCTCAAATCATATGACCCATGATAAAAACAAATTGTTGTCTTACACACATGTAAAGGGTAACATGAAGATCGCAGTAGCAAACGGAGAGAAGTTATTGGTGAAAGGACGAGGAAATGCTGAGCCACGAGTCAGCGAAAACGAAAAATTAATTTTAGAAAACGTTTTACATGTTCCTGATTTATCCATGAACCTAATTTCGGTGAGCGATTTGACCAAGAAGAATTATTGCATGAATTTTGACAATGGAGGTTGCATGATTCAAAATAAAAAATGTATTGTTGCAAGATGTAAAGAGGTCGGCGGAATTTATGAGTTGACAGAAAATCAAAATAACGTAGTGAATGTGACACTGTCAAAACAAAATGAAAATATTTCGAATATTTGGCATAAAAGGCTCATTTATCGCGTAATTATATGAATACAATGAAAGTTTTAGTAAGCGGTATGGAATTTAAGAGTACCGATTTATGTGAGCCGTGTATTCCGTGTATCGAAGGAAAGACATGCAAAAGTCCTTTTAAAAAGCATGGTACGAGAGCGAACGAGGTTTTACAGTTAGTTTTTAGCGACGTTTGTGGACCAATCGAGGAGCCGTCGTTCGGTGGTTCGAGGTATGTTCTTCTATTTATCGACGATTATACTCGAAAGACACATGTTTATTTTTTAAAGAACAAAAGTGAAACTTTCGATAAGTTCCGTGAATACAAGGTGGATGTTGAGAATGAGACAAGTAAATCTATTAAATGTCTGAGATCTGTCAACGGCATGGAGTACTGTAACGGTAAATTTAAATCATTTTTGAAGTCTGCAGGCATAAAACATCAGACGACTGTACCGTACACGCCAAAACAAAATTCTGTCGCAGAAAGATCGAATCGTACTATAATAGAAAAGGCAAGAACATTACTGTCAGAATCGAACCTGAGCAAGAAGTATTGGGCCGAGGCTGTAAAAACTGTTGTTTACTTAAAGAATAGAAGCCCCACAAAAGCATTGAATAATGCGGTACCAGAGAAGCTTTGGACTGGAAAAGATGTGGATGTCAGTCATCTGAAAATCTTTGGTTGTTTGGCATATAGATTGATACCAAAGCAAAAGAGACGCAAACTGGACATGAAGACGGAACCGATGATTTTTATTGGATATCCAGATAATCAGAAGGGTTATCGTCTGATGAATCCTAAGTCAGGTGAAGTGACGACTGCGAGAGATGTAAAATTTTTGGAAAACGTCTTTCTTCAAAAGGAAAACGTAGAAAAATCGTAAGTAATCATAAACCTGAATACAGATTCTGTTCCTTCCAGTTTACCAAACGGATCTACAAGCAGATCTGATCACTTGGAGGATCACGATGGTATGTATTGTGATACTTTAGACGAGAACGTAGAAGTATCGGAGGAGATAGAACCTGAACCTGTAGTACCAGAGCGAGTACCAGATGACGTATTGACTGAAGAAGTGAGAATACCTGAATCAGAAAGAAGGTATCCTGTAAGAGAACGCAGACAAGTCGATCGGTACGGATGCAATGTTATGTATGCTAAGGAGAGCAATCTTGGTGGTGATCCGTCGACTATTAATGAAGCGTTGGCGAGACCAGATGGTGATTTATGGCAAAAAGCAATAGATAATGAACTTATGTCACTAAAGGAGAACCATACTTGGACGTTGGTGGATCTTCCAGCTAATAAGAAGCCTATCCAATGCAAATGGGTGTTCAAAATCAAGAAAGATAGCGATGGCAAGATAACGAAGTACAAGGCTAGACTTGTAGCAAAGGGCTTTACACAGGTATGCGGTGTAGATTATACTGAGACTTATTCTCCTGTAGTTAGAAGTTCTACTTTAAGATTGTTGTTCTCGCTAGCTGTTGAATACGATTGGTTTATTGATCAGTGGGATGTCACAACTGCTTTTTTGTACGGCAAAATTAAAGAGGACATTTACATGCTCCAACCAAAAGGAGCAGTAGTCAAAGATCAAGAAACCAAGGTATGCAAACTGCAGCGTTCTTTGTATGGATTGAAACAAGCTTCAAATGCTTGGTTCAAAGAATTGGATAAAGAAATGTTGAATTTAGGCTTTGTACAATCAAAAATAGAACCGTGTTTGTATCAAAAGCGGCTTAAAAACAATAAGAAGTTGATTGTCGTTATTTACGTAGATGACCTTTTTATTTTTGGAAATTGTGAACAAGAAAAGCAAAAATTAAAAACCGATTTGCTTGACAAGTTTAAAGTGAAAGATTTAGGGCCGGCTAGGCATGTTTTAGGTATGTAGCTGAGGAGAGACAAAGATGTTATTTGTCTATATCAGCAACAGTTCATTTCAGACATTTTGAATGACTTTAACATGACAGACGCTAAGCCAGTTTTGACCCCAATGGAAGTCGGTATGAAATTAGAAAGATCGAAAAATTCCCATTGCGTTCTACCATATCAAAGCTTGATAGGGTGTCTAAACTATTTGGCCTGTAATACTAGACCAGACATAGCACATGCGGTAAGTGTACTTTCACAGTTCAATTCGTGTTATGATGAAATACACTTTAAATGTGCGGAACGGGTCGTAAGGTATTTAAAAGGTACGTCTAATCTTTGCCTCACTTTTAGGAAGTCGGGAGATTTAGACTTACGAGGCTACGTTGATGCAGATTGGGGAGGGGCACTTGATAGAAAGTCTTTTACAGGATTAATTTTCAAGATAGGTAAAAATACAGTGTCATGGGAGAGTCGGAAGCAAGCGACAGTATCCTTGTCCACCACAGAGGCAGAGTACGTAGGATTGAGTCAAGCTTCGAAGGAAGCTCTTTATTTACGTAGTTTACTGAACAGTTTGACAGCTGTGGATAGTAAAGCAGTAATAATTTATAGTGACAATCAGTCGGCGCATAAAATTGCAACTAACAAAATGATGCATAATAGGACAAAGCATATAGACATCAAGTATCATTTTATTCGTGAGTGTGTACTGACAAACAAAGTTCAAATAAGGTACATGTCAACTGATAAGATGATAGCGGACATCTTAACTAAAAGTGTTCACAGCCCGAAGCTTAGACAATTTTTAAAGGATTTATCCCTGTCAAATTATTCTATTAAGGGGGCGATGAGTAGTTAAATGTTTTGATGTTTTAGGTTTTTTAAAAGTGCTTTGTGTAATAGATAATTTTCTAAATGTAGTTTGGTTGTGCATACTTTATTTTGTTAGATTTCTTCTGTTTTTGTACTATATTTTTGGATGCAGCGTAGTACAGTTGAACACAGAAGTGTTTGTGATTTATTTCGTTTTATGTACCGATTACTGACAAGTACAGAAGTAATCATACGCATGTGTAATAGATTAAGGGGGCGTATTGGAGGTCGCATACTTATGTATGCACTGGCCTGTGAGAATAATCATATTTAACACATGTTTGTCACTGATTTGAACTTAGCATAGTTACGGTTTGTTTATGTTCTATACTTGGTTACCTGTAACTTGCATGTGAATAATTATTAACCACGAATATACTCTATTATCCCACTGCTGCTCTCATTATTCCAATAGTCATGAGGCCCAGCCGAGCGTCGCCCCGACTGAGCCTGCTGTCTCCTCTGCTCGTGCCAGCGCTCCTAGCGCGGTTCCTCCAGAATACGTAAGTTGGTTTGATTTAAAATATTCTCGTGTTCGGCGCACCGGCCGCGCAGACGTATTACTGAACTTTGTTCGATCACTATTCGATAGCGACGCGGTATTAACGACACTTTTACTACACTATGAATGCAGTTGGCGCTGGTATGGACGGAGCCCGTCCGCTCTATACATCAACTGGTTACAACCAATTTTAACCGGTTCCAGCCGGTTTGCGGCACACGTGACCCCCACACTAACTCGCATATTTTCTCAACTCTTTTATAAATTCATAGATTTATGAGATCGAGTCGCGAGATGTTGCGTGGAGGCGTAATGGGAGCATTATACCGGCTCCAACGGGAAATTGCCCAAATATGGACATTTGAGAACATTACGTATGAATTCATTATAGCGGCCCCTAACCAACCGCTCGACATGGGCTCGCAACAACGGAACAAGATGGCTGAGTGGAGTATGCCGCTTAGCACGTGCTTTGGTAACATAATGTAACTTATTGAATGATACGTCATGATCATGGCACAGCGCAGCATCATCAATTGCAAGTCACATTCACCAATAACAAATAATGTACAATGTGTATGCTATGTTGTTACTTGCGGAACCCTAAATTCCTGAGACAATGACTAACAGCGCGGCTCTTGAGATTCGCTGCCTCAGCAATTCGGCATCGTGGGACCGAAAATTGTGTAACAACAGTGAATAATATTAATTTAGTGTATCGGTGAATCACTCTTGTTTCTCACATCGAACATTTGTCACGCATCTTAGTTGTAATAATTACATTAATTAAATACTTTTAAGTAAATTGTATCGGTTTCTTTTGCACCCTCAACGGCAGTCGAACGTAATTTGTATAGTACTGAACATGCAGAAAAACGTCAACATAATTTAGAGTAAATTATAAAGTTGATTTGACGGTTTGTTCCTCAGCCTCACCGAGACCAGCGCTTCTACTCAGAGATATCTGTGAGCCACTGTGTCTAAGTCAGGTCAAAATCAATAGCGGGAGACCTTTTGAATAGAAATTGGACGTATGAATGTCTGAAATAGTGCAGCTTCATAGAGAGTCGGCCCCCGGGGCGCCGGGCGGGGCCGGGCGGGGCCGACTGATCGAAACCTCTCTTCCATTGCCAGCGAAGCTTTGTAATCTTGCAGCAGTTTTTGGCAAGAGATTCAAAATAAGCACAGGTGAATCTCAACCTTATGATTTTGTAGCAGAGTCGGTATTTGGACGGTTGAGGAAGCTATTGGAAGTGGCAGCCAAACGTAAGTCAGGTTGTCGGGTGGCGTCGGGTCACGTGACAGATAGGCGCAGAGAACTCACTCCGTGCAGTTAACGAACCGCACTTGTACAGTACTACGTACTTACTGAGATGTCGGTGATCTAACTACTAGTTATGTTCTCTACAAAATGGTC
The DNA here is from genome assembly GCA_947361185.1 of Charanyca ferruginea. NCBI lineage: Eukaryota > Metazoa > Arthropoda > Insecta > Lepidoptera > Noctuidae > Charanyca > Charanyca ferruginea. Next base: position 260,192 of record OX376071.1, on the reverse strand, counting down.
GGTAGATTGTGTGGATTAAGTCAGTAATAGAAACTTCTCTGCCTGTCACATTCATGGGGAAATTGACGACAATTTCTACACACAAAATATGGTATGTTGGGATGTAATTGCATTGTCACAATCATGGGTATTACGGTATGCCATGCAATTCGGTCGTCATCATGATTGTAGTTTAGCGACAAGTACCTAAACACGCGGCAGTCTTTATGTCACTGTATTGTTGTTGTCACTGTTTAGATTTAGTTATCTGATATAAATAACCAGCTGTACTTTGAGGGTCGACAAGTTGGAGTCGCGCCACAATACAAATGTCAAGTCATTTGTGGTGCGAGTCCTGACGCATTATATTGAGACCTTCCTCAAACAAGAGTTTTATTTATTTATTTGGAACAACTAACAATTACATAATAATGTTATACAAACAGTGAAACTTAAAACTAACAATCATGTAATCTAATGCGTTATTCACAGGATACCTACTAGTTATACAATTTTACGCTATAAAATATAGGAAATTAAAAAAAGTAGGTATATAGAATTAAATACAATATAAAATTAAAGTGCTTTAAAAAAAATAAGTTTTACACATGAGATGAATGACAAGAATATTAAAAATGTTTACAAAAAAATAAAAAAATAACTTTAAGACAGTCATTATTTTTAAATTATAAATGCTAATAAAATTAGAATTTAAGAAAGCGCGCCTTTCTGCTCAGAAAGGAGACAGAGCATCTAAATGCTTGATTGCCTCAAGAATAGATCCTCAATATTTATTATATGGCAAACAGAACAAGTCTATATCAGTAAAGTTAGAGTTGTGGCCGAAAGATACACGACACGTGTATCGGCGACTCCGCGGAAGGCTCCGCGACATCACGCAGCGCAACACGACGCCGTCTCTTCGTGTACAATAGTTTAGTCATATTTTTGTGGTATTTACAAATATGTATGATCATCTGTAAGGTATATATGTTATGGGTCTATTATTACCCGAAATAAATGATATTATTATTATGAATGTTTTTTTTTGTATTGTACAAGAGCGTTTAATGTAAGTGCATTGTAGCAGCCGTGGCGAGAGGAGGGCCCTCGCTGCTCCACTACTAACATGATGCACATGCAGCTCGATGTGGTTGAGTGCAAGTCATCGCCGACTACTGAACGTCATCATAGTTTTAATAGGTATTAACATCTGAAATCTTACTATTAATAATAATAATTCATTACATCCATTACATTTTCACATACAAATTCAATACTACTAAATATACAACAGTTTTTGATCAGATCTAGTAGATCTTGAATGTAGATCTGACCATGTATATGGAGCGAACCGTTTCCTCTAACTATCGCCCTCAGTCGATGATCGAACTTTCTGCGACACAACCGTGATTTACGCGCTCACACGCCCTCTCTATATGTTATCACAAACTTTAATTACTTGCTCACATGCTTACATGCTCACTTCGTGGGAGGCTGCGGCGGTTTGTGTGGAGATAGCCTTAGCTGACGGCTAGACACCCTGCCTTATAACAACACACGTTAATAGAAGGCCCGGAGTCTACCGTGGCGCAACAACTCACTTATTTAGCTAGCCTAGATATCTAGTTTCTGATGTTTACTAATGTCTCTGTGCCTATAAAGGTATGCTTACCTCTTATACACATCCCCGTAATATAGAACTTTAGGAACCTACCAGAAAACGTTGACTTTGGTATTTATATATATTTATGATCACATACATTACAATCCACAACATTCTACACGGATTAATATATATAATATTGTTATCCTTTATTAAAGTAAAATGTGCAAAGAGAACATCAACTTAAGCACAAAAACAAAGTTACGAACTTATGGCCGCGTCGTAGCGCCGCGCGCCCGGGGCACCTCGTACGTCTCTAGCGCTACGCCGGCGTTGCTACGGCGTAGCGACGTGCTACGAGGCGCGCTACGACTCTCTTTATTATAGTTGAATTTGTATAGTAAAAAAAAAATATTGTAATAAAATATATTGAAACATTATTAGTATTGTTAGTTAGGCATAATATTGTTTTATTACAGCTTACGATCTGCATTTTGTAATGTAGCACGCAGGTACATTGATCATAAATGCCACTGGACTAAAATATAATAGGTAATTAATTGCAAACAATTATTTAAAATCGCAGTAATAACAAGCCGCATGTTGCTGGCTCCATCGGACGCGGCGGCTGTCTCCGTGTACCGATACAGTGCAGCTCGATACCACTCCACACTATTTATTGTAGTCTCCAACAGGACGCTCGCGAACATATTGATAATATATCTCCCGGAAGCGGTATCGTTCGCTGGTAAATAACAGTTGTAGCATTGTCCGCTCTTTATCTATGGTTTGATAAATGTGCTCCGAACACAACAGCTCTTTTATTCAATGTTATGTTACAAATCGTCGTGGTTCTTGTTATTGTTTCCGTGGGCGTTGTGTTGCATTCCTCCAGCAAACCGCGTCTTCGAATAGAAAATATTCTTAAATGGTTTTATAGATAATATTATTATCGCACACATAGTAAACTTATATCCGTACCCTTTTGCAATAAAACAAAATGGATCAGTTACGTAACGCAGCAAAGTTGACGTTAAAGTGACTTCAAAACTTTATTTTATTGCCGACGTTAAAGCAATGCGAAAGGAACGTACATGGTGGACATCCCACCCACACGCACAAAACGTTTTGGGAACACATTCATTGTGCGTACTGCTAAGGAGTGGAATTCCCTGCCTGAGTCTGTGTTTCCTGATAGCTACAACCTGGGAGTCTTTAAGTCAAGAGTGAATAGGTTACTTCTAGGCAAGCGTACTCCGTCTTAGACCGCATCATCGCTTCCGATCAGGTGAGATAGTGGTCAAACGTATGCCTATCATTAAAAAAAAAAAAATGAGGCGCAAGCTATAAATGCGCCGGCTGGGTTAATGTGCTCGCATAGGTACTTGCACAGTGTGCACAGACTAGAACGTTAAAATGGACGGCGAACAGTTAATTATGACATGTCCGGGTAGAGTGTCCACGCTGCAGACGCACACAGAGTGACCACTGTGTGGGGCAGGCAGAGGTGTACGTACTGAGTGTGACCTACATACTACATGTCCTCAGTTATGTTTTAGCTCACGTACACATAACAACGATGTCAGTTTGGTGTCACTATTTTTAATTTCAACCAGCGATATCAAACAGCAGGTCAAACAGAATCAGCTCTGTTTAACCTGCGAGTATAACTACTAGGACGAAGAGGATTGTACCCGATAGTCATTTGTTTTTTTTTATTTTAAATTTAAAACAACATTGGTTCCTTAAAGACGCTGTCAACGTTCTGACAAGTTGTGAAATAATATCAATCAGTAGAGTAGTTCTGCAACCGTATATTGTTTATGAATGAAAATATATTCAGCTGTGACCACGAAGTAAGTATAGTGACTCAACTGTGAGATAAGGCCTCGCTCGGAGGCAGTGACGCGCGACGTGACGCGACAGGCGCGCGATGCACAGACGCGGCGCGGCGCCATCCATCATCACGCGACCTTCACGTCAAGACGCGTCACACGACAGGCATACGATCGCGTGGAAATATAAGCTTAAGTTTAAGCTTTACTACAAGTATAGAAGGCAATTCTCGTATTTATAAAAAACTGAAACCACTTTCAAACTTATATGAAGATGCAGTAACTTTTAAAATCATTAAATTAGTTAGCAGGCGTGCTCGATCCCCACACGCGTTACCGCGCGCTCTCCTCGTCCACGGAGTGATTATAAGGCCTCTGCCTCGAATATTGCGGGCAGCGGCGGCGGCGCGGCAGCGGCAGGATCTAATGCGTAAAATCAAATGGACCGGCCCTCGACAACAGCGGCGCGGGGGCGGCGCGGGGGCGGCGCGGGGGCGCGCAACGAGCGGTGCACTCCAGTCAAGCGGTGACCGCCCGCGCGTCTGTATTGCAGTGTTGTGCAATTTATTTTTGTGACGTGTCGAAATAAACTTGAAGCAAAAAGATGTTATCGCCGTTGTTTAAACATTTCGTTCGCGAATAAAATCAAATATCTCGACGACACAACCACGAACACAACACTACCCCGCTATAGTACCGCGCGATCTGCCCGCTCATTTCGAGAACGGGTCTGCGTTGCCCGAGCCGCCCCCGCCTCCGCCCCCCGCTGCCCGCAAGATTCGAGGCAGAGGCCTAACTGTCGACGCGCGCCGCACTCTCGGGGCAGGTGGCGCTTCTGCACTCACTTGCGTTGTACCTACGCGCGGCGACACGACACGCACCGACGTTCAAAGTGGATGGAAGTAGTACGACGATTCATCATTATTGATGGCTGCCGAGATGCCGCGCTATTGATGTTATAAAGTATTACATCAACTTATAGTTTCAGTTATATCCGCGCTTTTGCTACAAACTAAAGCTATTTGGAAGTTCTGATGAGGTTACATGACTTTGATATTTACTTTGTTTTTGATGGTTCGCCACTACACCACCACTAGACGGACGGTAACTGACTTACATACATGTTACTACTGACTTTACAAGCTTACATCAATAACTTATGGGACAACGTTCGGTGGCCGAGTTAGTTACAAATTGATTCTACTGCTTAACATTCAGAACCATATTCATGAAAACCCTTTTGTGATTTGACGTTTATGTGAAAAAGCTGTTACATAATAATATCATCATATGAATAGTATCATGTAAGAGTAAATAGTTATTGCGTCCACGTTACTGTTGGGTAGTGGGTACACTGAGCCGAACATGTTTGAGAAAGGCTACGATAATAATGATTTAGGAACAAGTTGCGTATTTGGTAGCAGATGTGTGCCGTCCGCCTCAAATAAATCAGTGGAGGGTATCTCTCATGTTCGGACAACACACATATATAACTCGCCAACTTATTCTATTAGGAGGGCCGGACGACACCGGACGACACCGGACGGCGCCGGACACCGCCCATGTGTGCACAATGGATCTTGTTTTTATCGCGAGTGCCGAATATAATGTTGTCCGAATAAATTGCGGACGTGAGCAGCGGAGAGGTGCGGGGAGCGGGGCGGTTGGGGGGGGGGGGTAAGCCCAGCTCGAGGAAACAGCGGTGCAGTCAATAGACAAAGTATTGACACGATCACCACCAGACTGTCCTGAAACACAGAATGTACTTGGAAGCCTACAACTTTGTTATTAATTTGAAACAGGGGTGTGATTCTGTAACACCTCATTCTATTTATTTATTCTAAACTTCGAATCTGAATCCGCTGTGAGATTCTTGATTGGCATTCTAAAAACTCGGTTGATAATTCGAATTTACACTAGCGCCACCCTTGCGAGCGTGTCAGCGAGTTGAACTAAATTGACAGGGAGATTTTGACAGATAAAGTATGAGACGACGTAAGAAGTGGCATTCTGTAAGGTAATTTCCCCGTTACTTCGACGCTCACTTCGCATTCGAACCCGATTCAAAGAGTCAAATGTATCAAGGTCATTTTGAACCTTATGCGAAATGAGAGTGAATAGCGATGTGAGATGCGAGTTGTTGTTTGAATTTTACAGAATCGACCTACAGGTCTCAGATAATTAATGAAATAATCTCGTTTTTCGCTTGTGAACGTAACATTTGCTTTCTGTAATAACATACTCCTGAACTGAATTAATTGCCCGGCCATTTTACCGCCTGCTTAATTAACCGTTCATTTTGATTACATTAATATTTCGCAGCAATTGCTTTATAAACAGCGTTGGCTTTTAAGTGATTGCTTCATAAACAAATCGAAGCTTACTTCTGCGCTTCGCTCCGAGTGCGAGTGCGGAGTTATTGCGGTCACGTCGCTAACTTTGTAAGGGCGAGGGTGTCGTAGGGGAGGGGGGCGGGGTGGAGGGGGCTCAGCTCCCGGTCCGTTTGCTCAGGCCTTCTCTACAAATGAAGATGACGCGATAATCGATAGCCACCTGCTAATTGACTGATTTGTACAAATTGTGAGTCGAAGAATAAACGAGATCAAAAATGGTAAAGTTTGCAACAGAAGGTACTTAAGTATCTAGTGTTGTACATCGATCGTCTCTTGTATGGTTGTCGAGGTGTACTATAGGGACCAGGAGCTAAATACTAAAAAATTAAACGTTGAGTACTTGAAATAATCTCTAATCTATTCAAACTACGCTTATATTTCTAGAAGGTTCCAGAGTGTTCGGACAATGCCATATAGTTAAAGGTACTAGCATGCTATGCTAAATGCATGCAACCTTTACAGTACCTACTGACGTCCATTGCTACAGTGGCTAACCCATCTCCTATAACATGTGCTGGGGTACGAGCCGAGCCCAGTCGCACGTGGCGGGCGGTAGGTGGCGCCACAACAATCATGTTACCACTGTATTAATGCCCGTATTACACGGCACAGAACACGCGCCAGCCACACTTACATTACGTATTTTCTTAATTTGTGTTCCACTTCGTTTGTGTTCCTACGTACTTGGTAACTTTACTGTCACTACACCAGTGATGCTGTGGTGATGGTATCTCATGACGTGTCCTTCACCTGAGATCGATGTTAGACCTGAGTATCACGCTTTCAGTCCCTAATGTCAATTCCAGGAAGATTAGAAAAATAATACTAAATATTATTGTTTTTAAATGTTTTATTTTTTTATTAATATTTAAAAATGTAATTTATGTTTATATAAGAATAATAAATAGTCATAATATTAATAATAAGTTTATTTATTTTCTGGCACAATAGTTTCGTAGCACTTAACAGTTTTGAACTATACAATGCTATACTATACAGATTCACATTTTGAGAGCTAGTGCCTGAGGTAAGTTTTAGAAAAAACCTGTATTCACTAATCACCAGGCCACACTTAGTGGCATCATAAATAAGCGGGCAGGTAACATGTTTCTCTACTAAACAATGTAAGACAAAGACCAATAATGAAAATAAATGAAAAGAAAGACATTAAATAACACAACAAAAGAAAAATGAAAAACAAGAATCTCAGTCGAGGCCTACCTTATCTCATGTTATTCAGCTAACCCCCCCCCCCCTCCCTTCTCTTCTCGACCCCCTCGCTCCGCACACGTGGCCTTATCAATATTACCCCCAATTAGTTCCGTTAACGAGCTTGTTACAGCACTCGAGACCTTCCGAGAAGCAAGCGTCGTACTGTTGTGAACCATGTTTGACTGTCAAACAGTTGCGGTACGTTTGTGTTGCGTAATGTTACTGAGCACCGGACTCATAAACTGATTATTATATTTTGTTATAATGAATATGAAGGTGATGTTAGTGCAGATGTACCTACTCGCTATCTAAGTGTTTTTAGAACTTCCAGAATTAGTGGGATCAATCCTTACAATCCTTCACAGATAGTGGTGTTTACAAGCTGTCGGGACCAAGATAACTAAATAAACTTGATTCGACTTTGAGTAAATGACGATGTCCATTCGGTGTTCGGCTTGTTCCACAAAATGTGTACAAACACGCAAAAGGTCAACTACAAAATAACATAACAATAGAATAGTGTAAAACAGCGAATTTTCAAGCAGTGTTGCAAAATAAATGTGGGGCAATAGAAAGAACGCATAGACCACTAGAAGTGTTCATAATGCAACTTGCGATGTGACCTTTAGGCTCAACGAACAAGAGTAGCCAGAGCTAGCGTCTGCGATGCGTGCGTGTGTGTGTGAGAGACCCTGTATGTTCGGCTGAGACAGTTGGTAGCTGCGCGGGTCTCTCCTTCATAGAACTGTGTTCAAGGGTGGACTTTCTGTAGCCAAATATCTGTCGTGTAAGAACAACGTTTTATGTGAATGTGTGATGCTATCCGTCACTTCACGCATTCAATTACAAGGATCACTTTCTCGGGCGAGTGCGTGAATATCGGCCATGATTGTATTACTGCGAGGATCACAAGCTGCCGCCGCCCGCGCCACACCCGCGCCACACCCGCGCCACACCCGCACCACATCCGCGCCGCTTTCGCACGAATAAATACACGCCGGCATTACATGCGGTCACTTTCACATTGACACGCGCCGACTGGTTCTAGCAAATTGTGTTCATTTTCTGTTATCGTGTATTTATTTTATCTTCGTGTTTGCGTTCGAACTTCCATGTTAATCGAATTTTGCAAAAAAAAGTTGTTTACATAATGGCGGTGTTTACATCGGAGCAAGTAACATCAGGGGACATTTCCTGTTCATTACACTGTCACTAATTCACAACCAAAGGGAAATGACAAAACTCTTAAAAGGAAAGCTGCGGCCGAACTAAAACTTATCAAGTTATCTTCACAATTGAGTGTGAACAAACTCAAACACAGCTCGGGAGGCCGGCCTCCTCGTGTTTGCTCAACAAACACGTCATAATTACTTTCGGTTCTATTTTACTGACGCTTATTTATCGAGAACCGTTTTTAATTTGATTTAACCAATCACCGAGTGTTTATCTTTCATTTTACGTTGAGTACGCAATTACTGATCTCAATCCTTGTGCCTACAATATCGTACAAGCTTATCATTGTGTTGGCTATGACACATGCACACATCCACACATAGGTCGCAGCTGAACGTCCTCGTGCACTGCTCTAATGCACGAATCATATCATAGCGTAAGTGTACTTACACTTAGCGTGGTGGTACTAGTAGTTGTTAACCTGTGCCTGATTCTCGTCCTCGTGACGTAAGCTAGTGGTGTATAGGGTCACCAACAAGCCTAAACATTTAATAACAGTTTATTGTAATTAAAGAATTAATTAGTATTCAGGACACAAGAGCAGCGCCGTTTTAAAAGTGGCCCTTACTTGTAAGTTGATGGCGACAGGCGATAGACTGTCCCATAGTGGCCCACTGTGGCCCACAGTGGCTCTTTGGTCACGACGACTTACACTGCGATGTTTTGTTATGATTTCCATCAATCGCCAGAGCTGTTTGTCCACGTAAAGAGCTTATTTATTGGGTCTCCTATCAAGTACGAAACTAGACAACACAATACAACTATGTCAAAGACAAAAGTGTATGAAAGTTTTGTGAGAACAATTTGTGGAATATCTGTGTATACCGAAATTTGGTGTTCCTGTAGCAAAGATAATTGAATTAGGATTATTATCGTGCTAGTTAGTACCCATTAGTGTGTCGGTTTGTGCTTGAACGTTTGGCTCGGTGACTGTCACTACTTGCTTGATGGAGATACTTAATGAGATTATTGCAATGTGTAGCGCCCAGTCCTACAGGCTAGTGACATCTATTGCGGAATATTGTTCAGTATTTCTATTAAAGTACACTGGTATTGTATGCTTGTTAATGCTATCAGAATGAGCGAGACTTACAACAACCGATGAGTCAAAACCAATTTTAAACGTAGAACAAATCAAAACTGTTTTATTTTTGTAGGTAACTAGAATTTAATGATGCGTGGGGAATCATAAAAACAAATGAGAACCGCTTCGCAACGTGTCGAATGAGAACCGCTTCCTATTTTTTCGTGTCTTCTATCGTCATGTTGTATTTAACGCGCAATGGTACACCACAACAACGAGCACCGCGCAGTGTTCCTACGGTGTGGAGGTGGAGGGGGGCGGGGGAGGGGGGTCGGTGGGGTGCGAGGGTGAGAGGTGGTCGCAGGTGCTGCTGTAACTCTCACAACACTACATACATTTGTTCAGCACACGGCGGCTCACATGTGGCCTCGCCACACACTGCGTTTGTCAACATCACAGTCCAAATATTATTAGCTAAGTTTGAATAAAATACCGTTAACTTACTAAGGGCTGATTTAAGACCACTTTAATCTGAGGACTAATAATAAATCAGCCCTAATGTTAATCTTTGCATGTATTTGTCGAATCTTCTTTGTCATTGAAGAAGACTCCCTGTCCTGTCCTGTCCTGTCTGACAGGGGAGGAGGTAATGCAGTGAAGTGAAATGTTTCATCAGACGGCTGTACGCCGAGGTACGGACAGTCTCCAGCATGAAGGTTGTAGAAGAAGACAGGGTCGGTGGTGCAAGGAGTCTATCTGACACTCATGCTCGTCGCAAGTACACTTGCATGCACTGTATATACGTACACGCGCGTCCTGTGATGTGTCGCTAAGCCCTTTTCCACTGGAGCTGCGTTGTACGAGGATAAGAAAGTGAAATAAACGTATTGGAGTATCGCACACATCCCTCGCTACACAACCTCAAATAGATCTGGTGGAAACGCATCCTTACTTTTTCAGATTCGACTGCTGTAAATCCCACTAATTGAGATTAATTTTCATTCAAATTTAATCTATTTTCGTTCAACCTCAACAAAAGCCGTCATTAAAATCTCGATGATAAACCAGCAGTCAATAAAACTGCACTCTGGCTTGATTGATGGCGGACTCAATTGCCAATAGCTATCATTGGCAGTGCCATCAGTTCCCGTCAATTGCCCCAGACCATTAGGGGGCAATTAAGTTGACAGATAATTGCTGAACAATCGCGATATAAATGATATACTACACAATTTTACGTCAACCGATATTATTACGACAGTACGTGTATATCCATATACATGAAGGTATCAACCATGAACAGAGTCACATTGTGCTCTCATGAACAGAACACGTTGTGTTCACACTTTTTAAATTTATAATTGGTATGATTAACGCTCGCGGGTTTACTAATGTTTGCCATAATTTAAAATGCCATAATTTTATATGTCATACTTTTATTTGCCATAATTTCATTAGAAATGATGCTTCAGTTGCTATAATCGTTAAATTACATAAAATCATTTTCACTAATTTTATTGGTCATAATCGATCAAGTGTCATAATAATGTTAATTCATAAAGAATCATGGCGAGATTTGTACAAAAAAAAATAAGATGTTTAGAGAAGTTGAAATTCAATTTTTTATATTCTTGGGTACCTAAGGAGTATCTTCAGGCATTTAGAATATTTTTAAAACCTCGCAAAAAGAAGTTAATAGTTTAACGAAAAGCTCATTATTTCAGTACGAAACTACGACTGACAGTAACAGTGACACTGACAGCCACCGTTTCGCAGTTCTTACATTGAAATTGCATCGTTTTACGGGAAATAATATCACAAAATAATGATTATTTTTTTCCACACACTTGTCATATCACTTGTCTGCCAATTTTATAGATCCGTTAACATTGCTTGTCACTTTCTTTTTTTTTATAAACACAAAATGGGCATCGATATGAAACGATAAAGTGTTATTTTCATTTCGTAATATTTTTAATTATGCGGGGGTTTAAAAATATGCTAAGTATATCAATCTACTCCTGGTAATGTATTCTTCACATTGGAAAATATTTTAAACCCTCTAAATTACTTTTTTTTTCATACAAATGAATGTATGAATCTCGACATGATTCTTTATTTGCTATAATTTTTATTTTTAATAATTTCGTTTTCCATAACATTTATTCACCATTGTCCATACTAGTACAACAATGCTAGTTCATTACAATCGCCTGCAATGTTGATGTTATGATCATGATAACAAATACAGATTTTTTAATCACAAGGAAACCTAAAAATAAACCTTCTCTATTCATTTGCATACAATTTTAAGACCTAATATAACTTAGCATACATTTGTTTCTTCCTAATGATATTTTCGTAATAACATTATTTACGTATAACAGCTTACGCATATTTTTTCTAATCATAATAATGATTAAGCTTAACATTCTAAAGCATCAATTTATTTACGCATAATGATATTAAAACATTTTTACCATGCATGCAGTAACCACGCAAACATGTAAACAAGCATACACCATGCATGCAGCAAGCAAGCATGCAGCATGTAACATGCAGCAGGCATGGTTTCTGTCACGGCTCCGGCGCTGCGGTACTCCGGCGGTCCCACGCGAGGTTATCGTCGCAGATGTGTTTTACGCTCACGACCGAAGCTTCGGCTTGCTCTTGAAGCCTCAGCCACGGTGGCGAGCGTTAAAACCACCTGCTCCTCAGCTCGCGGGCCGCCTCGCCCCTCCGCGCCTACGCGGGCTTAGATTACACTCTAGGTGTAGGGCAGACAAGACTACGTGGAGTCGGTTTTGCAGCGATTCGTTTCTATCACTAACTTTTGTAACACAACTTAATGTTTTTTTAAGACAATACTTTAGCGTGGCACAATAGATTTGCACATTATGCCTAGTAGCATTATGCGAATTTAATTTATGCCAAAACAAAAGGTCATCTGGCGCTAGGCGGCCGCTGCCGCGGCACGCTCGCTGCGCTCACTCGCCTACGCGCGTTGTGTGGTCACCACCTGACCTAATCTACCCGTTTCGATTTTTACTAACTTTTTATTGTCTAAAGATTGATTACTGTAATAAATCATTTGGTTGGTGGGTGGCCTTAATGACATAAATTTTTGTAAAAAACAATAAACGTTTCTAAATTATATTAAATGTTGCTTATGTCAAGTAACGATTATGTATTATACTATTATTATACTTTAATATATTATACTATTTTATCATACTATTATTATTTATATTATCTCAAACTCAAACTCAAATCATTTATTTCAAATAAACCATTTACAGGCACTTTTGAATTGTCAAGGAGTCAGTCAGTCAAAAAGTTGCAGCTAGTTGCTCGTTCCAAACAGTAGGTTTCTATGGAGAAGAACGAGCAAGAAACTCCATGAACACTCTTTTAAAATCAATAGAATATTACAAATTTAGGTTACATCATTCATGTTGAATCTAGACACAATTTGTTACATCGTTCTCACATTGTAACAAATTGTGCACGTTAAAAGAGGTCCTAGTGGCAATGAAATTAGACAATTCAAAATAAATTTAAAATAACCGAGGCAGCTAAGAGATGACCAGTCTCAACTGACGGCGCCCGTTCACGAACATGACGCACGGATCGGCACCATTTAGTTCAACCATTTTGAAGGGAACCAAATGATCCAACACATGCGCCACCATCAGCGAGACATTCAAGTGAGCATGACAAACACTCAACCGCCAGGGCATATTCAAGTCAACGAAAGACATCTCGTAAATGGTGGCTTTAAAGTACATAGTGCTCACATGTATGTGCTATGCAAAATTATATAATACTAATAGTTTAAGTTTATACAATGCAAAGATAATGTAGTTCTACATCTTCAGCAGCTCCAAAAAAATTGTCACCAATGCTAATCAATAAATCTATGAACCCTTATGGCTGTGGAGCTAGACCAGCATCCAGCCAAGCATTTTTATCAGTGATGTAATCATCCAATTTATAATATGCTCGGCTGCATAGTGTGCGTTTAATATAGGACTTAAATTTTGTCTCATTAAGTTGAACAATGTGGGGAGGTATTTTATTGTAACACTTTAGACAGAACCCCATGAAAGAAGAATCTACTTTAGCCAGCCTGAAACCTGGTTGAACTAGTTGGTCCCTGTTTCTAGTACTATAGTTATGTCTGTCACTTCTTTTACCAAAAAGATGCAGATTTTTCTAGCGTACATAATGTTTTCATAAATGTATTGACAAGGTACCGTCATTATGTTAATTTCCTTAAACAGTTCCCTTAGAGAATCGCGCATACGTAGATTGTAAATGGCTCTGATTGCTCTTTTCTGCAGAATAAAGATAGACTCGATGTCTGCAGCTCGCCCCCAAAGTAAAATACCGTAAGACATAATACTATGAAAGTAACTAAAATAGACCAGTCTCGCGGTATCCACATCAGTAAATTGCCGGATCTTTCTGACAGCATATGCTGCCGAACTTAGTCGTCCTGCGAGAGATGTTAAATGAGGACCCCATTGTAGCCTTGAGTCGAGCGTGATTCCCAGGAAAACAGTTTCATCAACGAATTCCAGTTTCTCTTTATTCAATACTATATCGCAATCACTACTTTTGACATTAGGTAAAGCAAATCTGATGCATTTCGTTTTTTTTCCATTTAATACTAAGTTATTGGCTGTGAACCAATTTTCGACCTGAAGTAAGGCGTTATTTACATTGTCGAGATTATTAGCCCGTCTATTTATCTTAAAAATTAAAGAGGTGTCATCGGCAAATAACACCATTTGTGGTTGGTTTTTGAATAAACGGGGAAGATCATTAATATAAACTAAAAAGAGGAAAGGACCTAATATTGACCCTTGTGGGACTCCCATTTCTACTTTTAAACCATATGAATTCACCCCATTTATTTGAACTTGCTGCTGTCTGTCATACAGATAAGATTTTATTAAACTAAGCGCAAGTTTACCCAGTCCGTAATGCTCAAGTTTCAAAAGTAACGTGTCGTGATTTACGCAATCAAATGCCTTGGAGAGGTCACAAAAAATTCCTATGGCATCTTGCGCCTCTTCCCACGCGGTAAATATATGTTTTAATAAAGTGACGCCGGCGTCAGTCGTACAACGTCCTTTGGTGAAACCATACTGATGCTCGTGTAAAATGCCATTTGTGTTAAAATGAACAAGCATCTGATTTAGCATTATCTTTTCAAATACCTTGCTGAAAACCGGCAACACGGACACGGGTCTATAATTATTGGTATCTTTACTGTCCCCGGATTTGAAAAGTGGTATGACCTTACTAAATTTCATTAGATCTTGGAAAACTCCCTGGTCTACGCACATATTAAATATTATAGCCAAATAAGGCGCTATTGTTTCAATTATAGATGTGCAAACTTTAATAGACATGCCCCACAAATCTTCAGTTAATTTTATTTTGATTTGCCGAAATGCTTTTAAGACTGTTACGGGGTTTATATGTTTAAATTGAAATTCTATCGGGCAGCCTGGAACGTTCGCTTTTAATAACGCAATTGAGACGTCAGGTGAGGAATTTAAAGCTTCCGTGGTTTTAGCTGGTATGCTAGTAAAGAAATTAACAAATTCATGAGCTACTTCTAGGTTAGAGCTTATGGGACCATGTGATGTCTCCAATGTATATTCAGTGTTACGAACTTTTTTCTTGTTAGTCTCGTTATTTATAACTTTCCAAACTGTCTTTATTTTATCGTCTGCCGATTTAATCTTATTGCTAATGTATAGGGCTTTAGCTACCTTGCAAGTATTTCTAAAAGTTTTAGAATAAGTAGTAACATACTTGTTGAAAGTATCTGTATTAATATAAGCCTTAAGGTCATACAGCTCAAACAATCTTTCCCTACTTTTTCTAATCCCCCTAGTTGCCCAGTCACTAAATATAAACTTAGGGCTAATATGTTTTACCTTTTTTTCGAAAGTATTATTAAATTCAGTCTCCACCACAGAAAAGAAATCATCATATAATTTATTTGCATTGTTATTATTATGGTCCAGAGAACTTAACTTATCATTTAGGGAACTATTGAATCTATTTAATTTACCAGTTGTAAATGGTCTAAATTGTATTTGCACTTTTGTCATAGACATTTTAAACATAATAGTTACCGTTTGTCCGCTGTGATCCGATGGCAGATAATTAACAATAGCATTATCCAAATAGTCACAATCGCAAAAAATATTATCGATGCAGGTAGCAGTAGTTGAAGTTACTCTAGTAGGTTCCATAAATACATTTGACAAATTGAATGACTTAAAAAGGCTTAATAATTGACTACTATTCAAATTATTTTCTAAAATATTAATATTAAAATCACCACAAATAATTATGTATTTGCTACACGGTGCGAGTTTCGCTAGGACATCTTCCATTACCGACTCAAATAAGGAATAGTTTTGGTAACTTGGGGGTCTGTACACGCACACTATAATATGCTTATCCAGCTCGACACAGGATAGTTCAATGCAATGTTCAACCGATAGGCCAACAATGTCATTCCTTTGTTTATATTTTAAACAATTTTTTATTAAGATTAATGAGCCTCCACGTGACTTAGCTTTACGATTAAAACAACTGCCCACAGTATAGTTTTCATAGTTAATTAGCATTTGGTAATCCTTCAACCAATGTTCAGTAAAACAAACAATGTCAAACATGGTTTTTTCTAAAAACAATTCAATTTCTAATAATTTGGATGAAATACCTTGAATATTTTGATGAAATAATTTCAAGGTATTCTGCTGTTTTTGCATCTTAACTTTTTGAGAGCAAGAAGGGACCTTGTTGTTTGTAGGTATAGCTATATTACTACCTTCTATTGTCTTACAAACTAGTTTAAATGATTATCCGGAGTGAAAGTCACATCAATAGATGGCTGGTCCATAATGACACATGGACCCTCCTTCGTACAGTTTGTATAATTATTTATAGCATGAGAGCTACAATTATTTAGGGTCACCACCTCATTATTAGTATCATTACTAATTGTTGTGGAGTTAATAATACAAGACTTCGACATACTACTTATGTCTGAGTTAATATTATAAGCTAATAGCCGCGCTATTTGATGTCTAAACCTAATGGGTAGATACACAGTATCCCTAGTCGATTTTAATTTTTCAACAAAGATGTTGGTGTCAAAAAACAAAAGTTTGTCACTATGTTGACTTACTAAAAAATGCACATGCTTATTTAACATGTGTATATAATTGTTTTGTCTGTTACTTATATGTTCAAAATATGGGAATGCACATAAAATTATTTTATTACAATTAATATTCAAAATCTCTGTAACACTGTCAGTAATATCCTCCTTTTTGACCCTTAAACTGTTACCTATAAATACAGAAATATTGGTAGAAGGATTATATTCATATTTATTTATTGATGACATTATATGTTTGTACGATGACCCAGGAGTACAGTGGTTTAAAGTGTAATAGGTGAGGTTATTACTAATCAATTTCCCTATACCTCTTCCTATGCTATCTGAAAACATCACTGAAATACTAGCTTGACTACTATTAAGGGAACAAGTACTAGATACTGGGTGTGGCACTTCTTTTACACTATTAGGGCTTTCTTGGTTGGGGATACAGCCCTGTGTACTCACAGCTTGAGATGGGTCCTCCCTCTGACAAGAACACTGGCTGTTGCTGAGAGTCAGCGAGTCTATTCTGTCTGCATTATAGTTACACAAATCCACCAACTCATTAGCGGCCAGAATGTGTTCCTTTATTTGGTTTTCAGATATTACATATTTACTATAAAGAGACTTTAGTGAGTCATCCAGAACCTTTATTTCTGATTGTAAGCGCTGAGTGTCTATTTCATAAATGTTCTTACTATCTTCTAATTTTATTTGATAATTATTCAATTTATTAATAAGAGCAACACGTTCTTTCCTAAGTTGAATATTTTTGGAATTGTGTTTTTGTTGTTTTTTGAACTATTATTATACTTTAAACTTCACTGCCCAATTAAATTATGTACAAAGTGATGGCCTGAAACACAGGTTTGAATTAAACTAGATCGGGCAGGTCGCTACCTAATATTGTTTTCCGAACCATCATTACTTGCACCAGTTATATAAATATCTTAGTTTTACTTTATTTTAAGGCATTATACTTGTATGGGAGTTATTCTTTTTGTTGAGTAAATGTACACATTTGTAAACGTTATTTTAATAAATAAATTATTATTATTATTAAATGTAATGTGTTACTTATAGAAACTAATGATTTTAACATATGTTATTATGGCAACTAATTTTATGGCAAATGAAAGTTATGACTAATAAGTTGATATGACAAACGTTATTAGTATAAATGATAACAGTGCAAGTAAATATTATGACGGGGGATGATTATGGAAAACAATAATAGTACAAATGATTTAATGGAAAACAAGACAATACCATTAAATCACCCTTTGTACCCTTTGTTTCATAAAGTTTAAATAAATAAATATCTCGACGAGCACCGGACGTCAAAAACTGCGACTACAGCAATATAATTAGAGCCAACATTAATTAAATGAGGAGTAAACCTTCTGCTAACTGCGTCTGCCGTACATAGTAGTGATGTGACCCCAATACTCCATTATCGTCGATATCGAGTGACGTCATCACTAGAGCCCACTCGTTCTCTGAGCTGTGTGCGCTGGTGTCTCGTTTCAAGGTCCACCATCTGCGACGCTCCGTGTGTTCAGTATCGGATGACGCGGCGATGACAAGTGGATCGTGTCAAGTGAGAGGTGACAGATTGACGTCAGCGTCCTTTTGTCTACACTTTGTATTGAAGCGAGTCGTTAGCGAGATTGGCTACGTAATCAATTCTGTAGGAATACACACTTACGACAGCAGAATCTCTTACCTAAAAATCAAACACATCTTTCGCAATTTCATCGACACAATCATAATACGACTCTAGTTTATGTAACTCATTCAAACATGAGTAGTAACTGGTTATTCTTTCGGGGTGCGTCTCATATCACATAAAGTTATTTGGTATATTTTCAGTTTAATAACGTTCACAAGATATAATAAACGTGACATATCCCTCTGTTGGTATAATTTCTTTACATATAACATTTTATATACTCTAAAACTTATTTCGTATAATGTTATTGGATATAACGTTTATTTAATCGAAAATCATTAAGTCTATCGTTTCAAATATATATTGATATCATAATAATATAATTTACACCCCGATTCAGAGCAATCCGACTCGGCAAGGTTAGGTTAGAAAGGGATCCCTTCTTTTAGCATAATGTTCTTTTTCTTAATATACTTTGGCATAACCAGTTTGGCAATTTGTTTTGTCATTTATTATATATATATTACTTTGCCATATATTTTTTTGGCAAATTTATATTGAAAGCTAATTTATTTTGGCATGAATTGAATTCGCATAATGTTACTAGGCGTGATCTGCAAATCTACTGCGCCACGCTAAAGTTTTGTCTTAAAAAATAAAATATGTTGTTCTTCAAAAGTTAGTGACAGAAACGAATCGCTGCAAAAACGACTCCACGCAGTCTTGTCTGCCCTACACCTAGAGTGTAATCTAAGCCCGCGTAGGCGTGGAGGGGCGAGGCGGCCCGCGAGCTGAGGAGCAGGTGGTTTTAACGCTCGCCGCCGTGGCTGGGGCTGGCTGGCCCAGCCGGCCAGCAAGCCGAAGCCGCGATGGTGAGCGTAAAACACATCTGCGACGATAAGCTCGCGTGGGACCGTCGGAGCCCCGCAGCGCCGGAGCCGTGACAGAAACCATGCCTGCTGCATGTTGCATGCTTGCTTGCATGCTGCATGTTTTTTTGCATGCTGTATGCTTGCTTGTATGCTGTATGCTTGTTTGCATGCTTGTCTGCATGCTGCATGCTTGCTTGCATGCTGCAAGCGTGGCGTATGCTTTTTTGCATGCTGCATGCTTGTTTGAATGCTTGCCTGCATACTGCATGATTGCTTGCATGCTGCATGCGTGGTGTATGCTTGTTCACATGTTTGCATGCTTGTAAAAATATTTTTTAATATCCGCCGTGACAGCGGCCACCGAGCGCCAAATCGCTCTACCGTTGGTGAATCATTTGGTTTAGGTTTGAATTGTGACCAACACAAGAAAATACTTTTAAAATCGTTTTCATATTTGAAGAGAGAAGTGTACCCAGCTTCAAGTTATCAATAATTAGACTAAGTTATAATATGTATTTATGCAATTTTGCTTTGTGTTTTTAACTAGGCGTCTTTATCATATTAGACTAAATAAGTTTTATGTCTTTTGAGTGGTATATCAAAAGATTTTATGTTGAATGTATAATATGCTTATAAAAATTAGTTATTTTAAAATTATATCAATCGTTTATTATATTAACTGATCATTATATGAAACAAAATTATAGAATCAGTTATTATATCTTGTAAATATTAGAGATTTTGTAATTATATCATATATTACTTACCCATTCTTTCGTGACCACATTTAAATTATGCGACATAATTACGGCCTGGAATCAAGTTGAATCATAACAGCAATGGTTAATTCCTGAATTTGACCACTAACAATACGTAGCGTACTGTTGTATAACTTCGCGCCGTATTCCCTGGAAGGGTGGAGAGAATCGCACGTAATCGAGGGCGAGCCTATTGCCAATTTCCGGACACAATTCAAATCCCCCGGGTATACTAAGTATTGAGCATTCCATGGAAAAGCCAGTTACACTTTCTACGAAATGGAATCCAGTAGCTTTGATCGATTTGAGATTGATTGTTTTTAATACTTCAGACGTACGAGAACGGCGATAGCCGCCGCTGCCAGTGCCGGAAGATCGGAACAAGAGAGAACAAGAGATCCGGAAAGCTTTTAGTGTCATAATCTATGATTCAGAAGTACGTAAGAGACATCCTCTCCGCGCGTTCGTTTTGAAACCTTTATATAAGTACATAATTATCCTGATGGAAGACTCTTGCAAACCACAAACTGCTGTAGATGAAAACTAACATTTTGGGAGCTGACGTGTTTCAAAAAAATTTACGATAAGTCTTATTCCCTTTTAAATGAATGTTTAAAGAAAGAAAGAAAAAGCATGGCTTGGTAGTTTATGTTGTTGTACCGATTTAAAACTTTGAAAATGTAAGTAAGGCCCATGACAATACAATGATAAGGTGCCATCAAACTGATCTGATGATGGAGCCGGAAGGTGGGCACTGGAAATTAATAACGGAACAACGTATTTTAATCGTGTTTCGGCTTGTTAGAATTGTCTTCAGATGCACTTTAACCATGATTGATTTTGAAGGTCTAATGATGGAGGGGCACGAGTGAACCGGTCACGTGTGCAACACTCGCTGTTCACAACACACACACGCGCTTTTCTCTAGGTACTTTGCACTCCACGTTGTACAGTGAATGTATGTATGTGAGTAATTATTGCAGTTATGAATTTATGAAGACTAGTCTATCGACGGCGTCGCGGCAGGCCAGGAAGGAGATGGCGGGATGAACTGGACGGATTCCTCCAAAAATGGTGGAAGGAAGCAAAGAATCGGGAAAGATGGAAGGCATGGAGGGAGGCCTTTGCCCAGGAGTGGGACAGAACAGGCTAACAAAAAAAAAAAAAAACTATCGTAAACGTATTGAGTAAACAATTGTACCCTAACCCTAATATATAAGCGTAGTGTGCGACTTAAATGAAAGCTCTGCATTACCAGACAACAATAACTATTGCTGATAATAATATTGTGTTCGTGCTCAATATAATTTATTATTGAGTGGCGGACAGTGTACGTCGGACAGTCGAGCGTGCGATTGCGAGGATTACAGCGTGATGGATGAGTGCGGACCGCGGGCGACGTGTACCGCGGCTAGGGGGGGGAGGACATAGTGTCACATGTGGGATATCATATCATTATCTTATGGCATCATACACTTACTAAAGACACTCGATAAACATTCAATACACATTTATTTTCCAAAAAATATGTCTCAGGAAAATATTATGCACGTACCGACATGCACCGAAATGTTAAGAGATATTTTCAGAACAGGAAGGTTTCAAAAGGTTGACTGGAGTTTAGGTATGTAAGTACTATATAATACTACTAGCAACCGCATGGCGCTAATCTCAGAATCTACTGGCTCGAAATGAAAAAATCTTTTTGTGTTGGACAGTCCATTTATCGAGGAAGGCTATAGGCCCATGCGAAGCCGGATCGGGTCGCTAGTATTTTACATTTCCCACAATCTCGTCAAAAACGTAACATTTTTCGTCTATTAAAATTTTAATGAATCCTATTTCGTATCCCACCGCGCGCCGTGCCGTCATTTCGCGCCTTTCCGTTTTCCTGTTCACACAATTTGGTAAACTTTTGTCCTCGAATTTATCCTAACTTGGTAATAGAAGTAATCAAACGCATGTTTTGTGTTTACCACTCGGAGTTTGGAACGATTCTCTGGTAAACAGTAATAAAGAAAGATTCCAATAAATAGGAATCGTAATGGATGCTCGGAGTAATGGATAGCTAAACATGTTTTAACATTTATTTGTGATATATACTAGATTTATTATCGTCCAGCGGGGGTCGTAACAACCGGCCGGCGGGCGGGGGCGGGTGCGGGGGGTAGCTCGCACTGTTACACAGACGTTATTATGTTACTGCGTGTAGATGTCAGCCGAGCAGGCGACAGTGACACACTTACACTCAGCTCATTGTTATGAAGCCCGAAACACTCATTGAACATGAACATGATAGGACATATAGATTTCAATTTTGATGAGAGTATGCTCACCCGCGAGATAACTAACAGTGGTTCCTCAGAGTGTCACCACACTTATTACCACCCGCAAGCTACCATAGTGTGCGTGGCGACACGGTTGGCGCAGTGGCTGAGCGATTGACTGCTGTGTAGCATGTTGCGGGTTCGATTTCCGCCCAGGGTAAACATTTGTGTGATGAGCACTTGTGTTTGCCTTGTGGCTGGGTGTTGTTTATCTATATATGTATGTATTTACAAAAAAAAATGTATTTGTGTATGTATATCAGCTGTCTGACACCCATAGTACAGGGTCTCCCTAATTTGGGGTCAGATGGCCGTGTGTGAAAATGTCTCCACATATTAGTATTATTTGTTGGTATATATTTTTATATCTCGGCCCTTACGTGCCAGTTTACAGGGCAACACCACCAGCCAAGTGCTACCCTAAAAATTCTAACCTATGTGGTAGATGATAATGTGTGGTGTAGTGATGTGATGAGATTTTGCGTTGCATGTCTGTCACCGTGTATGTGGGCGAATGACGATGGGTCTGTGTGTGTTCGTGTGGTGAATGATATTTGTGCGTCATTATCGTTTTGCAAGAATTTTCGAACAATTCTGCAAGTGTTTAGAATAGCAGCTTTCTGTAGGGTTTGGAAGGTGGAAGGAGCTAGGTCTAGGATGTTTAAAGATTGGTGCAGTTGCTTGGGAATGACACCCGTGGTTGAAAGCACTACAGGAATAATGGCAACGCTACTTAATCGCCACATTCGACTAATTTCTATTTTTAAGTCTGTATATTTTGACAGCTTTTCTGCTATAGTGCTTTGTAGGTTATGTGTATTTGGTACTGCAATGTCAATGATTTGTGCGGTTTTATTATTTTTTAACCCCCGACAAAAAAGAGGGGTGTTATAAGTTTGACGTGTCTGTGTGTCTGTGTGTCTATGTGTCTGTGTGTCTGTGTGTCTGTCTGTGGCACTGTAGCTCTTTAACGGGTGAACCGATTTGAATGCGGTTTTTTTTATTTGAAAGCAGGTTCTCTAGCGATGGTTCTTAGACATGTTTCATCGAAATCGGTTGAGCCGTTTTAAAGTTATCAGCTCTTTTGTTAGCTGCGGTAGGGATCGTAGACGCATACCGGATGTTTACTTTGCTTTCAAACATATTATTATAGGTGACCACACTGACCACCCATTGAAACACCCATTTTTGCTATAAAACTATGCAAGATTATAGAATTCTTGGTCTTATGCTGCAGCCAGATTATACAGCACACTAGTACCTAGTAGCAGATCGTATTTGGATTCGTTTTAATCAGTATTTTATTAACCCCCGACGCAAAAACGATGGGGTGTTATAAGTTTGACGTATCTGCGTGTGTGTGTGTGTGTGTGTGTGTGTGTGTGGGTGTGTGTCTGTATGTGTCTGTCTGTGGTATGGTAGCTCCCGAACGGATGAATCGATTTTGATTTTTTTATTTGAAAGGTAAATTAGTCGGAAATGTTCTTAGCTTTGTTTGATGAAAAGCGGTTCAAGATGGCCGCCGCCAAAAAATGGCGGATCTCATATTTTTTCACAACTCCCTCAATATGGGTATCAAATGAAAGGGCTTGACTAGTAGAATACTATACACTATGACAAATTTTAAATCCAAGATGGCCGCAACCACAAAATGGTGAATTACATTATATTTTCACAACTCCCTCAATATGGGTATCAAATGAAAGGCCTTGACTAGTAGAATAATGTACTATATTGCAAGGGAATGAGGAATAAGTAACGAAATGAAAACTAAAAACTTGTAAATTACGTTTAAAAAATTTAAAATAAAAATAAAATTAAAAATTAAAAAAAAACCCACAACGCAAAACAAAAGCGATTATGTAAAAAGTCAAAAATAATACCTTTTGTTGAGCCATCAAATGTTTGTTCGTTGAAATGGCGCTATAACGTCGCGGCGGGGTACAGCTAAGTTTAAAGCAATAAATAAATAGCTAAAATAGCGAACTGATGGTAACTAGATTTGCAACAAGATTTACAACTAGAATAGCAACAAAAAATTGGTAATATCGAAGCAAATTGGTCGGAAATGCTAGTAAATTAATAGACAGTGAATGAAATTAAGGGACTGACTTACTGAAGCGGTACCCCGCCGCGACATTATAGCGCCATTTCAACGAACAAACATTTGATGGCTCAACAAAAGGTATTATTTTTGACTTTTTACATAATCGCTTTTGTTTTGCGTTGTAAGAGATTCGCGGCGACGTAGATTATAAATGGCTCTGACAGCTCTTTTTTGTAAAATAAAAACGGATTCAATGTCAGCAGCCCGACCCCACAGTAAAATACCATACGACATAATGCTGTGAAAGTAGCCAAAATAGACCAAACGCGCAGTTTCTACATCTGTTAACTGTCTTATCTTTCTAACAGCATAAGCCGCGGAGCTTAGTCGCCCCGCAATAGATGTTATATGAGGTCCCCATTGTAATTTCTCGTTTAGCGTGATTCCTAGGAAAACCGTTTGACTAGTAAATTCCAGTTTCTCTCCATTAAGTATGATGTCACATTTGCTATTCCTAACATTTGGTAAAATGAATCGAATACATTTGGTTTTTTTTTCATTAAGTACCAAATTGTTTACCGTAAACCAATTTTGAACCTGAAGAATAGCGTCATTTACGTCGTCTAGATTTTGTGACCGTCTGTCTATTTTAAAAATCAATGATGTGTCATCGGCAAATAACACCATTTTCGGTTGATTTTGAAACAATTGGGGTAAATCATTTATATAAACTAAGAATAGAAATGGACCCAATATTGAACCTTGAGGAACGCCCATAGTCGTTTCAGACCCCAATGAGTTCACGCCGTTAACCTGTACTTTTACCCGTCTATCCCTCAGGTATGACCTTAGTAAATCAAGAGATGTTTTACTAACCCCGTAGTGCTCCAGTTTCAGCAAAAGTGTCTCATGGTTGACCTCTCAAAGGCGTTCGATTGCGTTGACGCAATCGAACGCCTTTGAGAGGTCGCAAAAGATTCCAATGGCATCTTGTGATTCCTCCCAGGTGCTAAAAATGTTCTTTATCAGGGTGACATCGGCGTCAGTTGTACAACGCCCTTTGGTGAATCCATACTGTTGTTCATGAAAGATGGAATTTTTATTAAAGTGACGCAACATTTGATTAAGCATTAACTTTTCAAACCCCTTGCTGAGAACTGGCAGAATCGACACAGGCCTATAATTGTTGGGGTCTTTACTATCACCGGATTTGAACAACGGTACTACTTTACTGTGTTCATCAAATCCGGAAAGATTCCTTGGTCTACACTGGTGTTAAATATAAGAGCTTTGTGGAAGTTCATTATCGCGCGGGCTCTTCCTGCCGTGTGTTACTGGTCTTAGAGCGTCGAAGCATATTTATTTCTCCACATTCCACACAGAGATTATAAATATCTGCCTATCTGCCTTTATTACGTCATAATGCACATAAATATCATACGTGGGTCGTGCAATAAATATGCGCCTGTAAGGCTATTATAAGAACTGACTGGTGGCTTGCTCGTCCCCCTTTAATATGACGACGTGATACACAGCGCACGACTGAGCACTGAGCAGGTGGCTAGTGAACACCTCATTATAATAATATTGTGAGTTAGGTCTAGCCTACATTTAGTTAGGACAGTGACTAACCACGCCGGAGGGCACACAGAGCTCCCCGACTCCGTTGCACGCGAGGGGACGACTGAGGGCTGAGTATGCTTATCTTTCGGGATGAGTCTACGTTCACTTATGAACAACTTACTAACGCCTAACCAAAATGTAACTGTTACTAAACAGTTACTGTAATTGGTTTATCCGTTGTAAATTAAACATTATCACTAGAGACAGTCGTTTTAGCGGGGAATTAAAATGCTATTTAGTCAAGATTACTGTACATTGAAGTTAAGTGTAGTCAATGTTAGCGAATAAGGAAGTGTGTGCGGGGCGTGCTAGAGTCAGTGCAGAGCCTTGGTTAGTGGACGCCTCAAATACTTATACAGAGTTATTTGTAAAACACCAGTGACCTCGCAGTACTAGGTATATTACTATCATCCTGAACAACAACGTTGTTTGTTCTATTATGATTGTTCTACATCAACTGTATTGTGTAGTAAGTATCGCACTTGCATTTAAAACGCACTGTTTATGTACTTATATATTTTTTAAATTTTGGTATCGTGTAGAGTTGTTCACATTTAGAGTTTTAATATATATTTTTTTTAGATTGATAAATTTTTAAGTAAGAGTTATAGAACATAAGTTGTTGTTTGTGATATCAGCAATATAATTCGCGAGGTTATTAGTGTAATAAATACTGCGCGCATTTGATATTCGTATCGCTCGGAATATTTTTGATTGCCTCTCGTTCCGTGGTAGTAGATATAGCCATCAAATAAAACCCGAAATAAATATCTACTTAAAATGAGCAATTACTGTTTCATCCCGTTGTGAACGAATTAATGAACTAAATTACCTTGATCAATTCAATGAATCGATTTTTCGACATTAGGTACTTACATATCTATACTAATATTATAAAGCTGAAGAGTTTGTTTGTATGTTTAATCTCAGGATCTACTGGTTCGAATTGAAAAAATCTTTTTGTGTTGGATAGTCCATTTTTCGAGGAAGGCTATAGGCCCATGCGAAGCCGGGCCGCTAGTTATTTATAAGTATACGTTTGGCAATAAACTACTTTCCCTGTCGACAATTAAAAACATGATAAATCCACAAACTATACGTTCCAGTATTCCATGTCTTGTACTCTAAGTAAACCACCATACGTAATACTATCAAGGTAGTCAAATTGCCAAAGCCTACCTAAGTATAAATACAGAATCATAACAAAGCTGGAAATGCTATCTGCATTTATAAAGTGACAGACGTTCAAAAACATCAAGCAGCGACTTCCACCAACAGCGAGCACATTTATAATCGGATCAGTCGCCGTGAGCCCGCGGCGGGGCGGGGCGCGGCGCGGCGGGGCGGGGCGGGGCGGCCGCGGGCGCTGCAGGCAGACAGACATTGAGATATTTTGTGATTCATCCAGCGAGCGTCAAGAAATTGTGCGATTCTCGGACAGCTCCCGGACGACGATAAAATAAACCTTTTGCCGTTTCC
Organism: Charanyca ferruginea; assembly: GCA_947361185.1. Classification (NCBI taxonomy): domain Eukaryota; kingdom Metazoa; phylum Arthropoda; class Insecta; order Lepidoptera; family Noctuidae; genus Charanyca; species Charanyca ferruginea. The sequence continues at coordinate 232,937 of OX376071.1, read as the reverse complement.
CGGGAATTAAACACCATTATTTTTCGAGCGGGCACGGACCGGATAACTGAATCACACTACGAATATAATTTGCAGTTAACATTTTGCAGTCAGTTGTTGATTTTTTTATCTATCCGCCAAATTCAAGTGAGTAAAACAGGCCATGTATTTTATACATTTCGCTATTGTCGCGTGTGATCGTATCGTTGTGTGGTGGGTGTTGGGGATTGTCGGCCGTTCGGAGGACAAGTGCGCGATTAATAAATCAGAGAAGAGATCATTCGTCCATTTATATTTTTATTAAAATGTCTCGCCACGGGTCGATCGGCCACATCCTCCGATAGCAATGAAACAACTCAGTTACATTGATACGAGCTTATGAGTTATCTACATTCTTTAAGATGACGTATATCCCAAGGAATCTTTTAGGCGTTTGGGCTTTGTTTTGAGAAATGCCCGTGATTTTCACAACCCAAATGTACTTAAACGTCTGTACACCACCTTGGTTCGTAGTAAACTTGAGGCTGGTGAACCTGTATCTGGAATCCCTACACAGCGAGTCAAACATTGTCACAAGAAAAGGTACAAAAGACTTTCCTGAGAGTACTGTATAAAAAGACGTTTTACTATTTTCCTTTCATGTACCCTACTAACTACCTCTTAGGAGTTTTGGGCTTCAACTCGTTGGAGGTTAGACGAGGCTTTCAACAGCTCACAGTCGCCTGTAGAGCTCTTAGAGAACGCATCGACAATCCCGAACTTCACGATCTTTTCTGTCGGCTGTTTGTTCCTGACAAGTACATCGGACATCGCCAAAGCCGTCGACGCAATTTGTTTGCGCCGCCGTCATCTAGAACGGTCGCCAGAGCTGAGTCCCCGGTGTGTCGTACTTTAAGAATGCTTAACGCTTTCCTGACCATCAATCCTGAATGTGATCTGTTTGCCGATGAATGGAGTAGAATTATGCGTGTGTGTCTGATGTTTTGTGAGAGAAGGTATGCTAGGGCGTCCTGGAAGATATAATGGATATCTTAAGTATTATTATCACAGGTGCACTGTCTCTGTCTGACTCTCATATTACGATGGAACGGCAATCCGACTCGACCGGAGGAAGATCAAGCGCGGCTTTATGTGTTTTCTGGGGCACGGGGGCGTTACACTGCTAAATTCCAAACTTCGGGCTACTACTGAGACATTCCTAATGAAAAATCACTCTACCTGACCTGGGAATCGAAGCCAGGACCCAACGCAGAGCAGCAGGCAGTGCAACTCAGGACGCATATATACCGACCGATTTACAAAACTGAAAATATACGAGACGCAAACTAAAGTTCTATTAGCTAAGAGAGGGATATTTTGTTACCGGCTTCATCATGTAGAAGATATTGTGATGGTCAGCTGTGAGTTTCACATGTCGGCAATGCTAGCAGTTGTCAGTTTGTGGCACACGCGAGTCCTGCTGAGCATTACTCTAAGGACTATTGTCACCACACTATGTCATGCGTGATCATGAAATGCCAGGGATAACCTGGCATTTCCAGGTCGCCCGGCATCGCCCGGTCTAACTACTACTTATTTAACAATTCATTTTTCTTTTGACAAATGGACGAATTTTATATTGGTAAATCATAGTGAACGCAAACCAATTTCACCGCACACGCAATCATTGAATTCAAAGCTCTCGCAGCTCCGCGTTTTTATCATGTCGATGATATTTCACATGTACCGCGGTAATAGCTCGCTGGTCTCTCCATATTGATTAGTGTTGGTACGCACATATACGTATTGCTCGTGTGTGCTCGTGTGTGCTCGTATGTGCTCGCTCACTGATTATTCATGTACAATTCGGGATGTAATAAACGTTTTATTTGTATGCAAAACTCAGCTGATTGACAAGTGGTTTATTTACGTTACAGTAGACTCTGGCTTTGCTGCGACTTTATTCGCATGCATTTCACTAATTCCCGAATAAACTTTTATTTCATTTCTGTCCCTTATGGGTTGAGTTTGCCAGCGTCAGACTCTAGGATTCCGTTCAGCATTGCCAGATAGTCTCGCAGTTCCATCAGATCCATTTCTTTCCAGAAGGATGGTGCGCTATGTGAGTGAGGTATTACAATGAACGGTGGTATTCGTTAGGTTGCTACAATTTGTCGCTGTACGTTTTCGCGTTTGGTACTCGATATTTGCGCACTTTAGCCTAATGAGGAATATTTGTGTGCAATTAGTGAAGTGCTGAGGCAATAAGTAGTGTGTGCCGGTACGTGTGGTGTGGTGCCTGTAAACAAGCGCTGTTTGATCGCGACTCGCATTTCCAATGGGACGACTAAACAACGATTAAAACAGTCGGAATAGTTTAGTCACGGGTCATCACATAGTGCATTGTGTCAAGCGGTTCAGTGGACTGTGTTGCCCAGAGTTGCTGGCGGGCTCTGGGTCAGGTTTAGCGTGACGTCCGCTAGTTGTACAATTTCCATTCGATTAATAGCGCACATGGCGATTTTGTGTTATCGGTTTATATCGAAAATGTAATTACTTAGTAATGAATATAAATTTTTGAATTGATATTGAGAGATGTCATTAGTTCCGTGATCGCGACAGCTCGCGGCTCGCGCTCCGCTGAACAGAGCGCGTCACTACACGCGTGCGGTTGGACGCGCGACGTGAGACAACACTCATATTGAGGATGCGCGATCACGAGAACGTGTGGGGCGTATGTACGATTACGTACGATTTAATATCTGGGCAAAGAGACGCTCGTCGGCACGATGTAGCGATCTCTCGACTAGTCGCCTGACGCTCGGCAGAATGCATTTCGTTTACCCAACATATCGGGAGCGGGTCGTGAGTTGATAAAGCAGAAACTCGTCAAATAGTTTGGTTCGGCGAAATAGCATAATCCTCTGGCAAGATCCAATTACTTGCGTGAACCGCAGTGGTCACCCCCCCTCTCCCCTTCACCTCCCAGGACACAGCGCCTCTCTGTATACACTGTGGACCACGGTGGGCCACAGTGGGCGTGATGACAAGAACGTGCGGTCAAACATGAACTGACTACGTCGTGGCTCGCTGTGCCATAGTGATAGTGACACTTGTGATCTTTCTAAGTGAATTATATCAGTCCTCACCACTAATGTAATAAAACCTAAGTACGATAGTGTGGTATACATAGTACTTACGTGTCATTGTGATACTTGTAACTTGAAACATTTTATTTGCTGAAATTAAGTAGATATGTTAATGGATACATACATTATATCTGAAAGCTATTTAGTTAAATAATCTATTTAATTTAAGCTAATTTTATTATTATTGAAGTTAGGATCTGCTAGAGGGCAGGCGGCTCCCAGCTAGACGTGCTGACGTACCGAGGTCGTTCAACTCGGTCGCGAGTCGTTCGGTCACGTCACGGACTTCACACAAAATACACGAATTTCACAAACAACATTGTCGCGTGTATATGAAAAGCAATACAATCGCACTAACGCAGTACACAGGTACCTACGTCAGGATCGGCGAGTCAATAACGAGTCGGCAGGTGCTCTCACTACCCACTACCAGGGGATCAGTCGCAGAAGAACCAGCGTCACAATAGCTGCGCGTACGACAGGTCGAGTTGATTGATTGACTGTTGGGGTAAACAGCCCAGCTCTGGTCTAAAAAAAACCGCGTCGCGCCGCACCGCTTCAAGGTCAATCTGACACGATCGTGATCTGACAAGATGCACGCACACGACTGTTCGATCTGACGGATCCTTATCATTCACATGTTGGTTTCATCGCTGTGTACCGTGCCAGCTCATTCGTATGTAGTGGGTCTTCTGCGCAGAACGTACTACATGAGGTTTACAAGTAACATATGGGTAGGTGGGTAGGTAGGTGCTCAGTGGGGATTACACAAATCTGCTATTTGCCGGGCCATTGGGCGCGCGCCCGCCATAGTCCGCGCCGCTACACACACACACACACACACACGCACTCGCACGCACTGCTCCGGGGACTACAGGTGTGATGTTGTGTTATTGAGTTATAGATAAAGTTCAGGTTTACGTCATCTCTGTCACTTGTACTGGTTGATGTCGTGTTACAGTGACGTCTGTCACACACACAACACACAGCCACACCAGTGCTGTGCGCGACTCCGCTCTCTCCTCATAGTCTTTACAAAGCATACTTTATGCCTCTAGCCATAATTGTTTATGATGAAGTAAAGACGCGGGCGCTGATACGTGACGTGCTATGAGTGGCAGGCTCTCAGCTGACGTGCCGGCGCACTAATGTGCACCACCCGGCGCCGCTCGTGCACTGACACGAGACGACTACTTAGTTAGTTCATGGCGGCGCGTCAGTAATGTGTTAGTTAGTCTTAGTTTTCACCAATAATGAACTGCTTCAATACTGCGCCTGATCGCATACAACTAACAGTCAGAGCACAACACATAGTACGGATATAGACCGACTCGACAACACTTCAGAATGCAAAACGTCGGCCTATCTCGGTGAAAAATGGTTTCATTGCAAATAGGCAGTAATAGTCGTGCCAGATGAATTATTGAACAGTTTAGTGTTAGTGCGGCGTCACATATCGACGTCGATGAGGGTCGGGAAGGTCGGGGGCGCGCTCAGCGACACTATCAGCTGTGTGCGGCGCGCGGCAGCTCTAGCTAACGTAACCGTGCTGCGATTGACATTCATTACGTGAGATGGATTGAATTATGTTATGTTTTATTCAACGAAACGTTATCCGACCACCGGCCGGCCGGCGGCCGCGGTCCCTGTCAATGCGCCACGCCGGGGCCGGGGCCGGGGCCGGGGGCCGGGAGCTGGGCGCCCGGCTTTAAACCTGTCAGGTTTGAAAGCCGCGCCGCGCTCTGGGCGCGGTTGTATGATTTATTTAATTGATGTAAGTCGATGTCAGAATGTTTTCACTATTTTTGGACAAAGGTTACGAGCAATGCATACTTCGAATAATATGATCGACTGTTACATGTAATGAGCACTAATCCGAGCTCTTACGTCTACACTCAACTAGTTAACACCACACAGCATTTGTAAACATTTTGGTTGAACCCCAAAATATACTCGTAAGATATTAATGATGATGAGTGATGATGTCGGCCACGGCGACAGAAATCCGGACTTCGTGTTATGGTGATAAAAGATATTATTAGGATATTGAACAAAAAAAAGTATTTTAATCGAACTTCTGCAACACTAAGCTGGCAACACCTAAATAGCCATGTTTGCGTTGCAGACGTTACACTTGGTCCAGTAATTGGCTTGGTAAGTGGTTTGTTGCTAGCTACAATAATTATAACACTATTCGGAACTACCGAGCACAAGAAATATGTTTAATAATAATAAAATTTAAAACAAGCACAAGAGTAATTTATTTGCGTATCACTATATATATTTCAAAAATATAGTTAACGACTAAAATATCCACCTGAAGTTAACTTTTGAAGTCGAGTGTAAAGTGGCGCCGCAGGGCAAAGTTTGAAACTTAAAATAAATAAATACTCGCGCTTCTGAACACACGCTTAGCCAACTAACGATCTGCTACGCGCGCGTAGCCGGCGTAGCCGGCGTAGCATTGACGTGAGCTACGCCGTAGGCACCGCAAACATTTATTACCTATTTGTAATGGCTGGTACTTTCTGTTTGGCAATGTAGGAGTTATAATTGAACACATTGTATCGTATTTTTACTAAAACCGTCGCTACGGTCCTCCTAGCTGGGTGAGTAGATGACCGCACATCGGCACGAGTCGACCAGCCCCCCTCACTCAGTGGAGTGTGAAGCCTGTCGGGAGCGATAGGCACTTGTTATTCACACACATTAACTTTATTTGCCTGATATACCTACGGCACAATTTTTGGATATTTTGCTTTCGTAGTAAACGCCGCTTATAGTTTAATATAGCGTTCATTTTGAAAATGATACGAACCTGAACAACTCATTTGACAGTTGTGTTGATGTGTGTGTTGTTACCTAATGTCCTCAAGTCAATGGCTTAGAGTGACACGAAGTACAAGGAGATAAGAGCAGTATCTACTTACCTAACTTCCAGGAAACATTTCTTTTTCTAGAAACGAGTTGTTGGTCGTAAACGAAACTTTTGTTCGCCAGACGCTCTCTTGTAAGCGTCTGGCTGAAGTTATGACCTGCGGCATCTTGTGGCCTGCGGTGTCTGGTAATAATAAATATGAGTTCTTAACAATATCCTATGTATCTCTAAATAAAAGCAAAATTGCAAAATCTGTACCAGTTTTTTTACAAAACAGATATACAATTTTATTCGAATTATCCATAATGACAAAACAAAACTTTAAAATCATAATAATATCATGTACCTAACAAATTTATGAAGGTATATAGAAACGTTTCATAAAAAAACAACACGTTTGAGCTGGTTGGCGAATAAGACTTAGAAGACTAAGATCGGCGACTGTATACGACCGACACTAAGTATGTGTCATAAGGTCTCAAGCCGTTGTCAAACTTAAATAAATAAAACAGAAAGTTTCGGAATTCGGCGACTTTGGTTCTGTTTGATGTTTGTGTTGCCACCGACTTCCGAAACTAAAGTTATTTTTCCCATTGTACATTTTGAAGGCGGTTGTCTTTTGTAAAAGCAGTATCTTTCCGCTTTTTCGTATCTATTTCTTATCGTCCAAATTCATTACGAACGGTAACATTTAGTAACTTAACCAGGGCAATATTCCCAGGTCCCATGAAAATATTGTTAAATGTAAATAAAATAATACTTACTGAAAAAAACAAGAACCTCCTCCTTTTTATGAAGTCGGTTAACAACCTGCCACTCAATCACACTTTCAAGAAAGTGAAGTATATGGTAGTGAAATAAGGTCTTTGTACCTGATATCTGGAAGTGCTAGCAAGTATATTTAGCTTACAGCCATGTTAAAATGAGGTAAGCCAAGCGGTTCCGGGATCTTTGTTAATATAAAATAATTGATAATAATCTATTACACATCGATCACTAATATTAGTGATATAAATATAACTGCGTATCATTAATTGTAACCGTTAATCCTCCATACAAATATAATTAATGCGAAAGACAGTTTGTTTGTGTGACACACACAGGATGTGAGTAAACTCACTTTCAGAGATAGTCGTGAAGTTGCACGTCGCGAGAAAATAAAAATAGAACAATGTTTCACACTCTCTGGAGCTGCTGAAGATATAGATCTACATTATCTTTGCATTGTATAAACTCAATGTGTTAGTATTATATAAATTTTTCATAGCACATACATGTGAGCACTATGTTATTTAAAGCTACCATTTACGAGGTATGTCTTTCATTGACTTGAATGTGCCCTGGCGGTTGGGAGTATGTCATGCTCACTGGAATGTCTCGCTGACGGTGGCGCGCGTGTTGGATCATTCGGTTCCCTTCAAAATGGTTGAGTCGAGTGATGCCGATCCGTGCGTCATGTTCGTGAACGGGCGCCGTTAGTTGGGACTGGTCATCTCTTAGCTGCCTCGGTTATTCTAATTTTATTTTGAATTGTTTATTATGATTATATTTTTATCTAAACCTCTTTTAACGTACACGACTTGTTACATTGTTCTCTCATTGTACCCTAGATTCAATATGAATGATGTAACCGAAATTTGTAACATATTATTGATTTTAAAAGAGTGTTGTTCATGGAGTTTCTTGCTCGTTCTTCTCCATAGAAACCTACTGTTTGGAACGAGCAACTAGCTTCAACTTTCTGACTGACTGACTCTGACAATTCAAAAGTACCTGTAAATGGTTTATTTGAAATAAATGATTTTGAGTTTGAGTTTGAGTTTGACTCAGATCAAGTAAAAAAAGGTAGATAACGCATTTAAAATAGACAACTGTCGCCACTTTTTTATCTATGTGTGAGTCACTGAAATGTTGCCGCTTTAAAAAAAAAGTCCCTGATAAGATAAGTACGATAATACGTAATAAAAAAAAAATAGGTAGTATGCGAATGCGAAATTAACCCTGTTTGTTTGTTTGGTTATTTTAATTACTGGAAAAAATATTCTTCAGCGTCAACAATTCGAAGAGATGATGAACTTAGGAGCCTTGTAGGATTACTTTATTGATTTCGATTTCGATTCGATTTAAAAAAATAATAAACAGAAAAATAGTAAGTCCAGTAGTAGTAGCCCAGTTCGTGTGTGTAAGCAGAGAGAAAAAATACAACAAAGAAGCACGTTTATTATCATGGAATTAAAAACATCTTTATAATTACATGCGATAATAATATTACTGACAGCGGCATTCGAAGGTGTAAACTAGTAATTTCTGTAATATACACAAAACTAAATAACTTTTAACATTTAGGTAGGTATAGTAGCAACGGGTCCATATTGGCTCACCTAAAGTTCTTTACCCGAAATTGTACTTCCTAAGGATTTGTAATCCGAATGATCACTCTTCCTAAAATTTTTCATCCTAAAGTTTTTATTCATACTATTTGTAGTGCTACTGTCGATGTTCATAACACTCATGTTTCCGAAAATTGTAATTAATAATATCATTAATGTAAATATATTTAAACTCCTACTGTTTTTCATCATAACGCTTCTATCCCTAAACATAATTACCATAATATTTTCACTCATACTCGAAAAGAAACATTTACCAAGTGTAATAAAAAATATATGTGGGTAGAAGATGATATTTATAGTTTTAATTTGAGGGTATGATTATTATTCGGGGGTGTGCTTTACATAACGTACTGAGTTGTGTCTATTGCTAAGTTCAAACCTACTGCGCGTGCGTGCAAGCAAGCATGCAGCAGGCAAGCAAGCATGCAGCATACAAGCAAGCATGCAGCATACAAGCAAGCATGCAGCGCGCAAGCAACCATGCAAGCAAGCAAGCATGCAGCGTGCAAGCAAGCATGCAGCATGCAAGCAAGCATGCAGCATGCAAGCAAGCATGCAGCATGCAAGCAAGCATGCAGCGTGCAAACAAGCATACATCATGCAAGCAAGCATGCAACATGCAAGCGAGCATGCAACATGCAGCAGGCATGATTTCTGTCACGGCTCCGGCGTTGCGGGGCTCCGGCGGTCCCACGCCAGCTTATCGTCGCAGATGGTATTCACGCTCACCACCGCAGCTTCGGCTTGCTGGCCGGCTTCGCCGGCCAGCCTCAGCCGCGGCGGCGGGCGTTAAAACCACCTGCTCCTCAGCTCGCGGGCCGCCTCGCCCCTCCGCGCCTACGCGGATTTAAATTACACTCAACTAGAGTGTAATTTAAATCAGATTTCAGAATCAGAATCAGACAGATGTAGGGCAGACAAGACTACGTGGAGTCGGTTTCGCAGCGATTCGTTTCTGTCATTAACTTTTGTAGCACAACATATTCACTTTTTAGGACAATATTTTAGGTATTGCCTATTTATATATATTTTCGTTCAAATAAATTCCATGGAAAAATACACTGAACAAACAATATTCGTTAAAACATAATTCTATTGTTTGATAAGTTTGTTAAACAAAAAAATGTGAATAAAAATTCATTGAATTGTGTTCCTGTGAAATATGTTTCATTGAAGTAAACAGTCTTTGAAACAATAATAGTCGAAATAAAATTACAAGAACCAAATATTATATGAAACATTTTCTGGAAAACGAAATTCTATGAAATTTCTGTCTGCGAAACAAGGGGACACCGTTATACATGTTATGTGAAAATAAAGTTACGCAAAATTAATGTATATAGTACTGATTATTATGAATAAAAAGAAATCTAAACAAAAAAGATATGACTTTGAATAATAGTGTAAAAGATGGTTATGTTGAGAAAATATAGGAAAACAAATAAAAGTATAATAGATGTTTATTGCTACTGACATTATGAAGTTGAATGCTTCGGAAAACTTGAATGTTCATAACATTAGAGACAGAGTAGTTAGGAATTGTGATTGTTAGGATGAAAAATGTTAGGAAGAACATTTTCGGATTTCCAATTAACGGAGTTAAATATTTAGGTGAACTTTGGCGCACCCAGAAGCAACAGATAGGTATACTGTATACCGAGAAAATCGCAAACATAGGTAAATAACGTATGGTGTCGGACGTAAAGAATAGCACCATCCCATATCTTCCCGTGGGTGTCGTAAGAGGCGATTAAGGGACTCACCAGAGAATGGGCAGCAGCGTTCTCTGTGCCTTTATAACAACCATACTGCGATCGCCAACCCGCCTGCCAAGCGTGGCGATTATGGCAAAACCCCCCTCTTTTGAGGGAGGCCTATGTCCAGCAGTGGACATCTTTCGGCTGAAATGATGAGGTAAATAACGGAATATTAATTTAAAAGAGATCTCCTTTTATTTGAAGTCGGTTAAAAATATGTTTGGAAACCTAAAAACTAAGTATTTGATAGTAAAATAGAAGAATATGAACTCAAGAATTTGAACAACAAAAACATAAGCGAATTCAAAAATAATTATTTACCAATTTAAGGTTTGAATGTATTAACATAAAATCCCATAAGTCCAATAGACTTAATTATGTTTGTACGACTACAATCTATTTACCCACAATTTAGGCTACTAAAAAAAACTACTGACGTCACTTTCCCGGTACGTCACTTCGTGACAATGACATTACATATTTTGAAAAACCAAAAAAGTATGTTGTTTTGTGTATACTTACGTGTGAAACGATATTCCCTCAGACTTTTTGTTCACTTTGGAGTTGATTGATCACCATTTCCGAGCCCCGACGCCCCGTGAGATACTAATGAAAATCGTCATAGTTTGATGCATGTGTGTGCGTGAGCGCGGTGTTTACTTGAAGTAGCAGAGTTTTGTGGCTTCACTAATAACAAAGGCCGTGCGTTATCTACATTTTTTTACTTGATCTGAGGTTTCACATCGTTATTACTGAAGTGACACGCAGTTACTATCACGTGTGGCCAAATACTGACATCGTTTGCACTCGCCGAGCGAGGTTCCCTGTTTTAGCGTCATTAAATACTTCCTCAGAGTTGTACATATTGTTGTAGCCCCCACCCCCGCCCGCCTCTTACCGACCTATTTAATGAAGTCAAAGTAAGAGCCCTACCGACCCCCGGGGGACCGACTTCAAGTTGTGGACGATGCTCTGTCTCTGAGCACCTTCCCATAAGCAAAAGGTGTTCCTGCATAAAAATAATACCTACCTACAAAAATCTGTTTCCTTACATTTTTACAAGCTTAATTTAGATACAAACAGCTTCATTTTTATTATAACATAGGTCTACAGGTGTTCTAATTACCAATTCATATACCATCATGAACACTTTTGTGTAAAAAGTAGTAGGATGTGATCAATCAGGGCGGCGGCGGCGGTTAATTGGCGCAAGATGAGGCGCTCCCTTCAAATTAAAAGTTGTTATTAAAGCAAGCTCGGAGTGAGCCGATAACGAACCACGAGCCGAGTAAAGAGATAAGGGAGTCAGCGTCATGACGGTAATAGGACAGAATGGAAGAAGTGGGCAGGAAGATGATGATGATTATTTCTAACAGCGAATGCAAACGCAATCGCTTCTGGAATTCGTGTCATTGTAAGATCGCCGTCCGTGCGCGTCAGTACTCGCACTCCAACTGACTGATACATAACCGTTTCGACGTGCGGCGTGACAGGATGACAGGATTGTTATCGTGACGGGATATAAAAATACAAGTTGTTGAAGGCTTTTCTAGCGTAAAACAAATAATTAGTTGTCTGTATTTCTGCCGTTAACGCGTATAATACAATCGCAGCGATCCGGTCCACTTTTGCCACATTGGTCGCCCACCTCCGTTTACTCTTCTTTGAAGCATACCTATCCCATGCGTGGGATTCAAGTCTGGTGATAGACCAGGCCATTGTAGGATGTATAAACACTTATTCGGCGGATTACTGATTATTATTTTGTTAACACATATTCTCGTTACAGTTGCGAAACATACGAGAATTTATGACATCATATGACGTCATCGTCAATCAATCATCTCGTGTGAATACTTACTAACTACTAGTAGTGCGAGTACGCGTACAGTACGAAGGTTGGAACCTTCAATGAACGAGGTATGTACATGTGAGGATGACTGTGTGTACAACGAGACAAGGAGTCGATCGAGTCCGCAGCCCTCGGGGGCCGAGCAGATGCCGTGCTGCGAGTTTGTCTTCACAGAGGCACTTACTACACTAGCTAGCTAATTACTGTCGATCATCTACTGCGATTACTGTCAATGTTCGGCGCTTGATAGACAGAAACTAAATTGACCTAAAGTAATATTAGATTAGAATATTAGATGCTCCCAGCAAATTAAATGGATTTGACCGGAGAGCGGCGCGCGGGGTTCGGGTCGAGTGGCAAGTTGTACGTCAGCGTTTACTCTGTTAGTTAGTCACAAATAGACTACTCGCCAGGGGGGCGGGGGGGGAGGGGGGAGGAGGGGAGGGGGGGGGGAGCGCCTGAATTTTAAATAAGTTGAGCGAGGATGCGGGGCGCGGGGGGGGGGGGATGTTTGCTAAGATAATTGTCTGATTGTACTCCCCGGTCGTCATACTTACATCACACTTAATATCCGCAGCGGAAGTGCAACCGCCACGTTCCGTCTGCCACCGCCACGCACCGCCCGCCACCGCCACACAACCGCCACTTAACAAATGAGCGATGGGAATATGATACATACGTGTCAGATGATTGTGACCCGGATTTGCGCTGAGCCGCTGACCCGTTCGAGTGCACTGTGTTGTTGAATCGTCAATGATTGAATTACAGGAAAATGTGCTTGTGACGTCATCACGTGCCCAAGACAGCTAAGTGCGCAGCTACAGCGTACAGCCTCCTACTTTATGGCATCCAGTTTCATTTAACGGTATTTATATCTAGGAATAAGGATATAAATTTGGAGCGCTAGTGTAGACAAGGACAGCAAAGGACCGGACAAGGTGGAGAGAGTTGGAGGAGGCCTTTGCCAAAATGCAAACAGACAGTGAAACTGAAGAACAGATATAGATTAATATAAACTTTTTTATTTTTGTAACTAGTATTGTCTGAAAAAAAGGCTATTTTATTATTTATTTATTATATCTAGGAATAAGAATACATGACTGTAGATTCTACCTATGAAGGTAGTATCTACAGTCATGTTTTTTTCATTCGTCATGTAGACTTAAGTGTCGCGAGTGTCATGAGTGTGAGAGTCGAGTGGATTCTTATACATTCGACTCTCACACTCATTCGACTTTGACACTCTCAACACTCGACTGTGACACTCTCAACACTTGACTCTGACACTCGTGTCATTCGACTTTGAAACTCATGACACTTGCAATACTCTTACTCTATTATCTTATTTTTTTTATTAGTATTAATGGATTAGGATTGGTCTTCACCTACATTGTAGTCACGTATAGAAACAACGAGAATAATGAAACCAGGACTTTGTAAAAACTTGATTAATAAAAGAGTGTCCGTAGACTTTCTTGCTCGTTCTTCTCCATACAGACCTACCTACGTTTTGGATCGAGCAACTAGCTTCATTTTTCTGACTAACTAATTGACTCTTTGACAATTCTAAAGTGCATGTAAATAGTTGTAATTGAAACAAATGCTTTGACTTTGACTCGACTCTAACACTCGTGACACTTGCAACACTAGACTCTAACATTGGCGACACTTGCGACACTCGACTCTGACCCTCGTGTCATTCGACTCTGACACTCCTAACTCTCTACTCAATACTCATTGACTACCGTTGCCTAGCTATTATTTCACCGCACATTTTAACTGTTGGTACAGACAGCGACATCAACTGCTTACCCACGCATTAAAATTTCTTCGGATAAGGGGTAAGCAGTCGATGACGCTGTCTGTACGTCTTTGAAACAAAGTCGTTAACCTTCTATGGGTACTTTATACAGTTGAGCTCTGTGGTACAATCAATCGCACATACTTGGTAACATCTCGACTTTGACATCTAATTGCTCGAAATAAGGCAGATACTGAAGTGCGGTGATTGTATTGCATTGCATATACTACATATAGCGATCATGATCGCGGAACATGTTAAGTATCCAGCGCTACGTTGCTGTAGCAGGTCGCGGAAGGCGCGGCGACACGGATCACTCGTCGCTCGCGCGGATTAATTAAAACTTGCGCCAACTGGTCTCCCTCTTCTATTGTGTCGCATGTGACTCCCCGAACAGGTGAGATCATTAGTAGTGAACCTTATGGGGCAGTAATAAGCGCGGTGTCGTTGGTCTGTGTAAGCTGGCTGCGGTGTTGTACAAAGCGCACGGCAGGTGTACCGCGGCACAACAATGGCCGCGTGTCCGCTGTTTGCTGTACACATAACAATATAATGTACACTTATCGTCATGTAAGTAATGTTCGTTCATGTTAGCTCAAATAGTAGTAATTGGAAACAATTCATAGTGTTCAATGTTCAATTATGAACATACCATAGTTACACGCGCCAACAACAACATCACAGCATCAGCGTTTCAGCCGACATACATTCACATAATATGTGAATGTACTGGGCAGAGGTCTTACGCATATATTATATGCGTAAGACCTCTGCCCTGTCGTGGTGGTGACTTGTCTAACCATACATTGTAGACTGGACGCGAGTTGGGGGGACCCCTCCCCCCTGATGTGGACTTTGCAACGTTAATAGTAAATCTGGCTGAAATCTTAATTACATGTGAATACATAAACTTAGTAGATTTAATGACAAAGAGACGAGTAAGAAGAAGTATAACACTAAAATCCAGGCTATTCGAAACCGCGCGAGAAGAATGGGCCAGAAACTCAATACAAACTTTTGGTATAATAATAATAATATGTGAGGACATTTCACACACGGCCATCTGACCCCAAACTAGGGAGACCCTGTACGATGGGTGTCAGACAGCTGATATACATACACAAATACATTTAAATACATACATATATAGATAAACAACACCCAGACACAAAGAAAACATGAGTGCTTATCACACAAATATTTACCCTGGGCGGGAATCAGGGATGTATGGTAAACCTATGACAATACAATAATATGGCATCATCCAAGTGATCTGAGGTCGGAGCCGAAACGTAGGCACTGGATCTCAATAACCGAGCAACGTATTCTAGTCGTATTTAAGCTTGTTTCAATTGTGCTTTCTAAAGCTTTATTGACAGTCGTGAGCGGAGCGGAGTTGCTGCGAGTGCCTGCTTACTGGCGCGGTGATCACTCGCGAGCAAGGGGTCGGTGGTGCAGCCCCTGTCTCGGCTGGCTCCGGCGATGCGATGGTGCGGAGCCTTGCGGTGCGGTGCGGTGCGGTGCCGTGCGGTGCGGTGCGGTGCGGCTGCAGCGCGCGCCAACCACTCAAAGATATTGGCTTTTGGCACAACCACACTCTCTGAGGCAAACCTATTCGAATTCAGAACCGAATCTGCCAGATTGATATCGAATTCGAGATAAATCGATTCTTTGCATAATCGTATTTCAGTGAAAGTCAGATTTGTAATAACTGTTAGAATGATCTGCTGCTGGTTGGGAATACTTATAACATTCGATGATGATAATCTTATAAACTAACTCGTGACCGAAATGGTTGTCAGAAGTAAAGTTGGTGTGGGGGCGGGACGCGTATTTACGAAAGCGAAAGCGCTTTCGTAAATACGCGTCCTGCCCCCACACCAACTTTACTTCTGACAACCGCCAGCATTTATTATACCCTCAGTTAGCAAATCTTTGAGATCGCTCGAGTCTACAGAGCCTAACAATTATGTTTTAGTGTTGTTTCAAAGAAGGTACCTACCTACACTAAGTTAAATTAATTTCATAATGCATCAAAGATGTTTTTTAAAAATTGGAGTGCTCAGCTATAATTAATATTAACTTGTTTAACGAGTTAATTACAAAATATGGAGACGCGGAACAATAATCAAGTTCCAAAGTTTAGCAAACACGGAACGAGCTCGTGGGCTTTCATTTGAATACTCGGTGTTCAAGGTTGAGAACACTTTACCAAATCCATCCACGATCCATGTATAGACGCCACCGTGTGAGTGTGTGTGTAGATTCTTGTTAACACATTTGATTGTGAGATCTGTTCACAATTTATTACATTTTATATTATGTTAATTCGATTCAATACATTGTTACACATGTCGTGACAGTATCGGCAAGGTCAATAAAAATGCAGTAAACCGTCCCTCATAGCGAGCTAGCTGACAGAATGTTGAAGACAAATATCTTCGGTATCTAGTGGATACATTAGATTGCTTTCGTAATATTTGTAACACTTGGCTTGACCGTGGCGTGGCGTCAACGCGTGCCACGCCACCACCACGCCATGCGGCGCACGCCTCGGAGGCTCACTCCTACCGTGCACTACGACGCCAACTCTCGCACACCATTAATAATAATATGTAGGGACATTTTCACACACGGCCATCTGACCCCAAACTAGGGAGACCCTGTACTAAGGGTGTCAGACAGCTGATATACATACACAAATACATTTTTTTTTGTAAATACATACATATATAGATAAACAACACCCAGACACAAGGCAAACACAAGTGGTCATCACACAAATGTTTATCCTGGGCGGGAATCGAACCCGCAACACGCTGCGCAGCAGTCGATCGCTCAGCCACTGCGCCAACCGTGTCGTCATTCTGTGTGTCGTCGCGTGGCGCGGTTCATCTCACGCTCATCTCGGATGCCGTCACGTTTCTTTGAGTCCGTGACGTAAAGCGCGGGCGGGGGTGGACAGGCGCGGCGCGGGGCTCGCGTCTCGGAGGGGATCGATCGTCGTCCGCCGGGCGCGGGGGCGCGGGGGCGCGGGGGCGCGGGGGCGCGCGGGAACTGCTTGTTATGAACCTTAATTATGTTGCGCTCCGCTCATGCGATTTTTTCCACGCGTTCTCGAGGATGATTCGCGCGACTTAGCTAACCTACAAATTGGTTTTGCGATACGCTTTGTGTGTGTGTGTGATCGTTATCTGCCGCCTCATGATAGTCGAGAGGAGAACTAGAGAGTCTCCACTTGAGGGTAAACGGATGCTCGCATAAATAATACGATCATTCCTAACATGTTTTTTTTTAATATTCTAATCACCTGATCTTGAGTGATGATGCGACCTAAGGTGTAGCACGCTTACCTTACACGTGTACAATTGTTTTTACTAGACTGTTTGATGACACTTATTTTATCTTAATATTAAACTAGTATAGGCATTGGATCGTAATGGTTGTTGGGTCTGAATAATTTTATAGAGTCGTGTCGAGTCTTCACTTGGTGACAATCAGCCAGGATTTTGATCAAAACTTTGGTATCATCATATTCCTGCGACAGATCGCTACATGCAGACGAGCCGGCGCCGGGTCCGGGAGCCGAGAGCCGGGCGGGCGGCCGACGGTACGGACGCTCATAATATGCGGCAGGTTTGTAATATTTGTCCAATAATTCAATTAGCAGGCTCGGGGGCGCCGACCGACCGCGGAATACTAACTATGCGAGAGGCTCGGCTCGACTTGTTTGAATAAATGATTACACACCCTACTACCTAGTGTGGGGTGCGAGATTGAATTACGTACGAGAGTCGAGTCACTGTCACTGGACTGAACTGCAAGCACCGTCAGTTTATAATAAACTGTCTAAAAATTGTAAAACAGGTCTTTATGTTTACAGAGAAAGGCATTTAGGAGATCTATCCGTATTTTGCTTAATGGATTAATCAGCGCACAGTTTTACAATCTATTCGAGTGTTGTGATAGCCTATCGCCTCGTCTAGTTACGGACTGGCCCCTGATTGGTCGGCGTGTTGATGGAATGGTAGCACTAGTAGGTACTGCTGTTTCTTGAAACGCAGGTTACATTTAATACCTAAGTCGAAGGTGTATGGGTAATTTTTTTCGCGAATATAAACTTCCCACAGTAAAAGTAGTTAAATTCTACACCGTCTTGTTCAAATACGGTAACGTCGGGCTACCATATTAAAATGAACAAGACTGTGACTGAAAATGTCGCCGTCCCTGGTATCAGACGCGCGGTGACCGTTACCTTATCAAAGAATATCTGTCGCGACCCTGGACCCTGGGGTCCCACTCCGCGCGACCAGTCGCTAAGGGATTCAAATGTTGAGCAAAAGTATTTATGTGGGGCGCTGTCTACCGAGATGGTAACCTCTTCGTAGTAATAAGATGTTTTGTAAAGCAGACGCCGGTCGCCGGTCGCCACGCTGAGGCAGTCAAATTAAACTGTTATGAGGGTAGCGACGCGCACAGGGCAGACCCGGGGCGGACCCGGGGCGGACCCGGGGCGGCGCGAGCACCGACTAAATTACTTTAACTTTTTGTGCTTGAAACGGCAGACATGTAATTACGTTTGGTTGTGTATAATAGTGTAGTCAGGTCAGTCGGTGTGTCGCGAGCGCCGCATCTATTATGAACAACGTTTGCGACTCTCTCCAAAGGTTAAAATTAATTAAACTTGCAAATTAAATTACGCGGCGTGCGGGCGTGTCACGCGGGTCACGCAGGTCACGCGGGTCACGCGGGTCACGCGGGTCACGCGGGTCGGTCGCGGGTCGTCCGCGCGATGTGCCGCCTCGCGTCCTTCCACGCGACTTATTGTTTTCAAAACAACTAAGATTACTAATTAGGTTATGAACTACTTTAAGGAACATGATGATAACGTGTTAGACCATCCATAACATTTTGAATATTTTGAACTGCAATCAGTGATTTTGGAAAAAATGTATAGTCAGCGAAAAAAACTCATTTATACCAAAAAAAAAATGTTTTAACTATGCCAATCGATCCTATTTAATGTAGGGATCAAAAGACTACTGAACCATTGTATGAGTATTAGAAATCACAGGCAGATGACAGCAGATCGAAAGTCGTTGGCTTTTGTTCTGTTTGTACTTTTGCATTGCCTCCGACTAACGAAACTAAAGTCCCGTTATTTAGTACCTTCTGATCATCCAAATCTATTGCGAAACGGAAACACAGTTAAAACAGAGATTTTGGTATTCGCAAAAAACAGTTCACTTTAATTCACTTCACCTATATTGTTCATCGGGTTATAGAATACCTAATACAGTTTTCACCGCGGTATCAGAAGTGAGCACTGAAGTGTGTTCGTACAGAATAGTATTGCAGAGCTTGCGTGAACAGAATCGATAGGTGTGCAATACAAGCGCGCTGGCCCGGCCCGGCCGGCCGCGCCGGAACCGGGACCCGCTGCATCAGCTGATGAGGCGCACAGAGGATCGTAAATCCTCCTTCCGATCCCGCACCGTCGTGCGGAGCCTTGCCAGGAAATACGGAGAAAAGAAATGAATCGGTCGGTGCAAACGCGAACAGTTTTATCTCAACATGTAACATATAACTTGTATGGTATTAGTTTCGGCGAACATTTGGATGTTTTTGTTCTCCAAACTAATATCTTCCCAGACGAGGCACTAGACTGTTCTTCAAAAATACTTAGAGATTGTCGAGAGCGACGGTGAAGTGTAGGCAACGCTTACACTGACGAGTGACGAGTGACGAGTGATGAGTGACGAGTGATGAGTGACAAGTGACGAGTGACGAGTGACGAGTGATGAGTGACGAGTGACGAGTGACGAGTGACGAGTGACGAGTGATGAGTGACGAGTGACGGTGCTGCACAGATGTGGGCAGTGACAGGGTGGACAGCGGACACTCTAAATAGGGAAGAAAATCAAAGTTTGCTATTTATAAAACGTGGTACCTACATCACATCTATCTATAGTCGTGTACGTAGTTACGGCCTGGCTACAGTCTCTGCCGTGCGTCGGGTGGCGGGAGCTGCGGTGGTATGACTGGTATGCCACAGCTCGACTAGCTGCGACCGCGGTGGCGGTAGCGGTGGACGTATTTAGATAACTTTTTTATTTTTTTTAGCTTTTGTTTCTCTATTTTTAATTTAGCATGAAATTTAAGTTTTACTCTGTGAGTAAAGTGACCAGAATTCGTGTTAGTGTTTTACGAAAAGGTTGTCAAGGTATTTGAACTTTATAGTGATAAGAAATGCTCGATTGAGAAAGTATTGCAATGTCACAAGAAGACAGTAACATGACAATATAAACATTGCATGTAAACAATTATAAATATTTTCTAACAACCTAGGAAAGATAAAGAAATTAATGAATACGAGTGAAAGTAAATAGCAGACGAGTTTGGGGATAAGATGCATGTAAAGACAAAGAAATACCTAACCACCACCACAAATACATGATACATTGAAGAACACTAGGTATTCCAAGTAAGTTTAGTACACCGTATCGTCGTACGCTGAGCTGCTGAGCTGCGAGTCACGCTGCAGCTGAAACTGTGCAACATGTGACTGTACGACCTTAGGTTTGTGTACCCTAAACCTGAATAGGGCTCATTATATCTGTGGTCCATGCCATAGTACTTCAGATCAAGTAAAAAAGGGCTATAGTACAAGTTGTTCATTATTATGAATACAATAATTACTCTTCAAAAACTAGTTAACATAAACTGAGACCGTAAGTATCTAACAGAAGAATTACCGACACACTCCACTCACGAGTGCCGTGTGAAGGTAGGTACATACTTCCGAGGTTAGGTTCACTCTTGTTAGCTATATCGGCCACTAATCTACGTAGTGTCCAAGCACTGGCTTCGTATCAGTGCAGTAACTGTTGGCGCCACCTGATGTGTTCGTTGAGTGGGCGACAGGCGCGCAGCTCGGATGCGTCGCGTCACGCGCGGTGTGCTGCTCGCTCGTGACACGCAGCAGTCTCGCAGCGTGTTAGTTATCAGCGGCCGCGACGCTCGCTCTGTGAATGACATGCGATAAACATCGTCGCGGCGCCCGCTGTACATTGCGCATTCTGTTTAAGGCACGGCGAGGCCCGGCACGCGCGCGCTGTGATGGAAACGCGCCACATTGTGCCTCTGATTAATACGCCGCGACGCCATTGTTCGCGCTCTACGCTCGCATCGCCGTGTTTATAAATTGCCCCTCGTTGTTACATCAAATGGAACTGTGGTCTGTGACCTATTTATCCGCACAATATAGGAGCCGGCCGGGTTTGCGGCTCATTGTGTTAATTTTCCCGGCTCATGATATAACACGCCATTCATATTCACGAGTGCGTGCACCTGGCCCCGTGTGGAGATCCTGTTGACCGGACGCTACGAGTGATACTGACTTCGAACTAAACAATGACAATCTCTAAGACCAGATGTATTAAGTCACTTAAAATTGTAACAACGCAACATTCGCACACAAATTCGACGGGTGCGAGAATTAGTTGTCCGTGCACGTGCGTGTCAGTCAGTTGAATGAACGTCACGTTCACGTCACCACTCACTACTCATCACCCACGACTCACCACTCACTGACACGCAATAATTATGGAATACAAATCAATGTTTTCACTCACTAGGTCGCGTGGTCGCTACATTATTAAGGAATCCAAGTGGAAGTACATGACACTAATAAAAACTACTTTTCGTCAATAGACTGGCTGTCAGTACAAAGGAAACATTGAACCAGTCATCCTTTGCTTTTATAGGTATAGGTACCTGATTACATACTTGAATATCACATAGTCAAGTTAACAAATTACGGTGCAACAAACTAGTGCAACTTTATCTTATTCAAAGAAATTATAAGTCTTACGAGTAACTTGAACCACAACTAACTTAGCTAGATAGCAGTTAAACAGTTTCTATTACTTAAATCGCAATCCATTACTCCGGCTTAATAGCACGTCCAGGGCGAGACACGAGTCGCAGTCGCAGTGCTGTGTACGTGTGTACTGGCACGACTGGCGCGCTCGCCGGGCTGGTCACCTGTGTGTAGCCACACTAGCTACCTGTGTAATGGCTGACGAGTGCCGGCTGGCTCGTGGCGCACTCGATCACGCGGCACAACTCACGTCAAAGTATCGTTAGCGTGCCGCGTGTTGCTAATGACGTCACACCTGCTCACTCGCTAATGGTTCGCGACGCGACGTGCTTTATATGTTCATGTACATCATTCCAATATTAGGTACGTGCTGCCGGCGACGCAGAACACGCCTCAGCTTGTGACACTATCTCAGCAGCACGCACACAGCCAAAGTGTTGCGTGTCCACGCCACGCTCGAGTGTGTGTGTCATGGCACGCAGTAGGCCGCGCTACACAACTGTTGCGGCACACAGCATGCGCCGGACGGGACGCAAACGTGAAAGGGAAGCGCTAGATGAAGATGACAGTTCATTAATGTAAGCATACCTTTACACGGTTAAGAACCCCGCACGCCCCTTCCCCTCTCTCTCTCCTTGGCTAGTGCATTTGGCGATTCATCACTAATATTAGGAAATCTCCCGAAATTAATGAATACTTCCCTACCGAAAGCCAATTAAATGATAAAATATTTCAAAGCAAGCCATCGTAACCACGTAGGTATATACATAGTCTGCAGGATTTCCTGATGTCCCGATCTCCTCTCCTTAGCTTGATGTTAGTTAGTTCAGTAACACAGTCAATGAAGTGGAGACTGAGTACTGAAACATTTACTACTGATACTGTTGACTGCGGCAGAAGCAGCTATGGCAAGTGTTGTCTCTTCTAATCATACGTTAGAAGAACGCACGAGGGTCACGCGCTATGTAATAGTGCTTAAGTGGAACAGACTAGTCTAGTAAAGTTGTAATCTTGACGCTTTCACAAGCCGCATGAATGTTGAGCATTCGCAGCACTGTATTCACTGTTGGTCGATCGGTCCACCGACCTGTCTGGTGAACATACTCATACGGGTCGACGTATTCTTACAGTATATGATCAACTTAACAAGATAGCGCGTGCCACCGCCTGGCATCGCCTACCCGCCTAGCCGCCTGCCTTCTCACCGCGCTCCTCGTCAACGTAATGAATTACTCAAACAACTCCATTTAACTAATCGCATTGTCGAGCGTTACTGAGTCGTCTGGTAACCGCTAGCTAATTATCAAAAGTTGTGTTGCTGCGAGCGTACCGAGCGAACTGCTGCGAACATTTGCATCAGCCGCAGCATCCACGGACTTTTAGCGTCGTGCTCCATGTATCGATGATTGATGCTGATGTGCGTTTGTATGTTTACGTATAACTCCGACGTAATGCACGCATTTGCATAGATTATATATTTTTTTTACTTATTAGGTTTTTTGATGTGAAACATGTAATGTGGCGGGTCGAACCGACTGCTTTAAAAGGTACCGTTACCTAAATTAAAGCACGAGTAACAGAAATTCTTATTAAATTACTCGTAAGCCGACGAAGAGGTGTACGCGAGTCGGCATTTGTACGACTAGAAGTAGCCGCTGATTTTGAATGTAACTAAATTAAATCGCGGCTACGACAAAAATGTCCACCAAAAAGGTAAAAGTTACAAGACATCAAGTTGGTACATTATGTGTTATCAAAAATTTAAGTTAGGTGAGGAATTTTTATTAAATAAGTAGTCACAACTCATTTGTACGATCGACGGACCTTCGAAATAATATAAATGAATGGCGTGTGAATGCGGCTTTAAAACAGGATATTATTTGTATACTTAGTCATAGTCATCATATAACATTACCTATAACACATAAATGTACCAACTTGAAGTGTTGTGTATACCTCGGTGGCCGTATCTGTCGTAGCTGGGCTAATCTTTTAACTTTATTTTTTTCTAAGAGATGTCATAACATAGTAATCAGTATGTCATAATGTGTGTTACAGTGTGTGTAAAGGGCGACGCTATTGGATGGTATCGACAGGCGCCTGGCAGCAGGAGATGAAAGCGGCGGAAGCCACGAGTTCACATTACGTACAATCGTAATACCGCTCGTAATTTCCGCTCGTCGCGCGCACTCCGGCCGCCGCGTGGCTGCCTCGCTGACTCACTGTTCTAAACTTATAAATTAAAAAATCCCCGACACAAGCAAGCACTTCTTAAAAGTTAAAACATTTACTATCATGGGGGCTGAAGCCGACAGAAGTGAAAACTTAAAAACTTTGAAATAACTGTGTTTTTGCTGTCATCATTTATTAGTATTCGTCCTCCTCCAGGGATAGTCTATCGAGCCAGTTCCGCTAGATGTTACTATGTATGCATTTAATTTAATGCTAGATTTCGTTACACATAAGATTGATATTTCCGTAATGTGTCGGTGATGCGAACCCATATGTTTTGCTCTTATAAAAATTCGCTACTTTACATAACGGGCCAATACATACTTTTTTGCTTTCAACAGTAAGTTGTTTGTTTTTGTCGGGCGTTTTAAATTTTAAATTTAATCTTTGTAACATATACCAACATATACCACGCCTCATGGCAATACCATTGAATATTCATTGTATGTAGCGCTTCACGCCGTTTGTCTACACATCCTATGCCCTAATGATCACTAAGCTATCGAAGAAGCTAGTGTAACAATAAAAGTCCAGTTACAACCACACAGTACAACACACAACTTGGCTCCAAGCATTTCTAAACGCATGTCACAAAGGGACGTCGGCAATGTAGGAGCGCGGCACAACACGACACAACACGACACAATGCGACACAATACGACGCGCTGTTATCTGGCGCCGGAGACCGCCGCCCAGCTGATACGCGCACCACACACCACACACACACACACACACCACACACCACACGGCGGCCTGCGCTCGCTCACGACGTTATCTCTGCGACGCACCACAATTCCACAACGTGAACAACATTTTGTTACTTTATGTGTGCTCTAAAGAACCATGAATAATATTTTTCAACCGTTATAGTCTATCTAATATCTAATCTAATAACCATATTAATTATTATTATTAATTAATTATTATTTTAAATATATAAAAACGAAAGGTCACGCACTCACTCATCACGAAACATCGAAAACCGCTTGAAGTATAAAGATGAAATTTGGCAGGGAGGTAGTTTATAGTTAGTAGACGTCCGCTAAGAACGGACGTTGTGACAGGGCCGGATTAAGGAGGCCTAATGGCTCTTGCAAGTTTGTACCCACGTGTGCACGTGTGCATGTTTGTGCGACGCCGGCTACAACATCCTACGATATCACGTAGCACGTGCTACGACGTAAGTAACATAACAGTAGTAGTGTAACTGCGAGTGAGGCCACGCGCCGGCGTCTACGCCGGCTACGACACCCTATGATATTACGTAGCACGTGCTACGACGTAAGTAACATAACAGTAGTAGTGTAACTGCGAGTGAGGCCACGCGCCGGCGGCTACGCCGGCTACGACACCCTATGATATTACGTAGCAGGTGCTACGACTTAAGTAACATAACAGTAGTAGTGTAACTGCGAGTGAGGCCACGCGCCGGCGTGTACGCCGGCTACGACACCCTATGATATTACGTAGCACGTGCTACGACGTAAGTAACATAACAGTAGTAGTGTAACTGCGAGTGAGGCCACGCGCCGGCGTCTACGCCGGCTACGACACCCTATGATATTACGTAGCACGTGCTACGACGTAAGTAACATAACAGTAGTAGTGTAACTGCGAGTGAGGCCACGCGCCGGCGTCTACGCCGGCTACGACACCCTATGATATTACGTAGCACGTGCTACGACGTAAGTAACATAACAGTAGTAGTGTAACTGCGAGTGAGGCCACGCGCCGGCGTCTACGCCGGCTACGACACCCTATGATATTACGTAGCACGTGCTACGACGTAAGTAACATAACAGTAGTAGTGTAACTGCGAGTGAGGCCACGCGCCGGCGTCTACGCCGGCTACGACACCCTATGATATTACGTAGCACGTGCTACGACGTAAGTATTATAATAGTAGCGACAGCGAGTGAGACCGCGCGCCGGGAGCGATGCCGGCTACGACAACCCAATGCATGTAATGTCACGTAGCACGTGCTACGACACGCACTTGCTAAGATAAATGAACAGGTCTCAAAAAAGTTCTTTAATTTCAGCTGCTGAATATTAATAAATTAGTAGAGACATATTATGATGCAGAAAAAAATATTTTTTAATCCAAATAAAAGTTTCCATGCAGTAATTCTTTTATATGAGAATGACTCACAGACAGCGATAGTCATAAGCTTTCAGAATATCTTTGACACGCAGTTTCATGTGTTCTTGTTAGATGCAAGTAAATTAGTAAGTTATTTTACCTGCCCTCAAATGAAGTTCTAATATGAATAATATTTTATTTTCAGTCAGTGTAATTTGGTAGGTAAACTTTTACCGCCATTCTGCAAGGGATGATTGACGAGATGAAACTGTTTAGCCTTATAGTCCGCATTATGATCAGCGGGTGAATGTCGTTAAGTAAATATTTATATAAGTCTTTAAATGTAATGTAATTGGCCAATGGCCGTTTTATGTTTAAGTACAAATAAATAATGAATAAATTATGTTTACTGTTTTTTGCCCATACCTTCTTCCGTAAACTAAATTACATAATATAATAATAATAATAATAATAATTTATTTATTAAATAAAACGTTTACAAAATATTGTACAATAGTCAGCAGAAGAAATATTTCCCATACAAATATATAGACTAAAAATAAAACTAAAATATTTATGTTACTGATGCAAGTTAGTATGGATCGGAATTACAATGTTAGGTAGTGACCCGCCCGAACTAGGTTAAATCAAACCTGTGTTTCAGGCCATCACTTTACAATTGAATTAATTGGGCCAGTGAAGTTTGCAATTAAACTAATATAAATAAATAATCTGATAACAATTACGAGAAAAAGCATTTTTAATTACTGTCTAAAACTAAATCTTTGTAAGTAAACAAAAGTAAATACTTACGAGGGAATAAATTATTTGAAATTATTATTATGCCAAAACTTTTTAAAAGTAAGTAAATAAATGTATGTCTGTGTCTTTATTCTAATATTATTTTTCTACATTTTTTATTATTTATTCCGCTATAGTGGCCTTGTAATTAGTTGACGCTATTTTTGCTGTATGAAATCGCTGATAGCAAGTCGATAATTCGATATGTTTACAGAAAAGAATAATGGAGTCAATAGTGACACACCTATTTTAAATAGTCAGCTTTTGCTAAAGTGGGGCAAAAATGTCAGCGTAAGTGATGCAATTATGTGCATAAACGTTTAAATTAGTAAGTGTTATGTTTGTATGTCTCATGTAAGTAAATATGGATGGAGTTTTTGATTTTCAATGATATGGTGTATGATACTACGTGGAGTGATAGAGAGCTGGTAAAAGTCCATCGCCCCTATATTAGGTTTTTAACGGTTGGCGCCCTTAAGCGCTTTCATAGTCTATTGAGTTTATATAATTAAGCTCTGCATATTTACGCGCCGGGCAACTTTCATCACCAGTTGGATGGTCACATTTCCTCTTGAAACGTTTGCACGTCGCACATTGAGTGGGAGAAGATCTGTTGCTGCATTCCTTGGAGGAGTGTCCAGTCTCACCACAGTGATTGCAAGTCGGACTTGTTTCCCGGCAAAACTTGGCTGCATGTCCGAACTGCTGGCAATTGAAGCACCTGGTGACTATTGTGAAATCTCTCACAGGGCATGATGTCCAATTTATAAAAAGTCGGCCTTGATTTATGACTATTTTCCTTATGCTAGCAGGTAGTTCCAGGATATAATTGCAGGTAGGAAGGTCTTTCTTACCCGATTTGTGACTCAATTTGATGCTCTTAAGGAAATATTCACGAGTTATATTCTTGTCTGATAGGTTCTGCTCGTAAATACATTCAAATACCTCCTTCTCGGTAAGGGCAACGGGAACACCAATGACAGCGACCCTTGGGCGGCGTTTAGAAGGTTCTTCTATTGTAAGGCCCGATGAAACTAGTTTTTCCGAATTCTTCAGTTTATCAATGTCGCCTTTGTTCTCAGTGATAATCAGAACGCCCCCATTTTTCACTTTTCTTAGGCCACGGGCATGGAGCTTAAGTTGCTCGGGGGATATTATCTTTTGAACAAGTGACTTGGTGTCGTCACTTGTTTGGGTTTTATCGCTGGGATAAATGGCGACTGAGCTCAAATTGGCAGGACGGACTAAGTTATCGGCACCTTTCTTCACCATACTAGCATAAGAATTATTGTTTGGTGAATTCAGCTTAGTTTCTACAACCTCTTTGAACTGCTGGAGAGAGTTCACAACGTTCTGGTGTTCCTGTAGGTGTTGGATTGTGGTATGGGCTTGAATTGTCTTCTGCTTTAATGATTGATATAAAACGGCCATCTGAGAAGTTCCATTTGAGACCTTCCGGCAAAGATTGGTCACACGAAGCTTCTGGTCAGAGTTCATTTTTCCCTCACCAACAATAGTGCAAACTTCGTTCACAATGGCATCTATAGATAATAACCATTTCTGGATCTCCGGTGTACTGATAACTTCAGACGGCAATTCATTGACCTCGGGTGCTGGTGGAATTGGGTAGCTCGGGGGTAACGGTGCAGTAGGCGTTGGTGGGGGACTACGCCGTAGTAATTGGCTACGACCAAACGGGCTCGATCCTGGGTTAGATATATTACCCGAAACACTTTATTTATTGATTGTATGAAGTATTTAGTTCATCTTGTAAAAACAAACTTGAAAAAACTACAAGTCACACACGACACACTTTACTTTTATGCTGACGGCGCAAATAATTATTTTATTTTGTTGTAATTGTTTATTTCATCATACGGAATGAATACAAAAAACACGTCCGCTTAGTCTCGCACCTCGACAAGCGACCCTCTCTCCTCTCTTAACTTCTTGTATAAGGGTTATACAAGAAGTTAAGATTCTGATATCAGTCTCTGATGACAAGACGCTTTCTACGCTCTTCATTCTAGACAAGAAGATTGATCGAAGTTACAATGTGGGGAGCAATATTAAAAAAGTGACACAAATTCAGACTCCGGTCTGACCACAGAAAAAATCTTTATGAAAAATCCCACGTATAACTTTCAACAGTCACGCTTGCAACCACTAGACTAGCTTGGAGAGTTATGATGACATAGAATTCTAATCCTCCATATGTCGCGCACGGCTAAGCAAAACCGGCTAGTTATTATTGAATTATATTTTGATATTATTTTTCACGTTAGCAAGACCTACGTATATTATACGAATATGTAAGTACTTTATCACAGCTGTTTTATAAATTTTGACAATTGTAGTGAGAGCTTACCAAATTTAAATCGATATAGATCCCAATGGTCATTTGAAATGAGAACCTTTAATAAGTTAAACCGTTGGACGTAAGAATCATCAAACCCGCGCCCCATGCGATGCTCTTTAGAGCGCACTAAAGGAACCAACATACAGACGTAAGCTGACAGACACATCAGGGACCGGCCACAGTACGCAGCAGCGGCCGACACCGGCACCGGCTCACCCGCGGCTGGTAGCTCATCAGGTGACAGTCGTCAGCTGACTACATTCTGCTCCCCGTACATTTCTTTACGATAATCTACGTTGACAAATGTGACGGACGTCGGCGAAGGCGGGGTGGAGGCGGCGGGGTGGAGGCGGCGGGGTGGCGGTGAGGGGAGGTCGCGATTTTTCCAGCCGCCGCGCCGGTCATTTCTCACCGCTGATAACACGCGGGCCACTAAAATAGCGACCTATTCGACAAAGAATTTTCCACAAACATAATAATGATCATATCTAAAGTACAAGGCAGTTGGTAACGCCTGAGCGTGCAGTCGGTGTCGCGGGTTTGATGCCCGCACGGAACAAACATTTACATCGGATATCATAGTTGTGGTGATTTAAGATTTGTGCAATAACAAATCCACAGTTTGTTGCCGCAATCACTGGTGATGACTGATGAGTAGATATAGTGTCAGTTTAGACACGGTCTGACGAACTGTAGGTCGATTCTGTATAATTCAAACAACAACTCGCATCTCACATCGCTATTCACTCTCACTTCGCATAAGGTTCAAAATGGCCTTGATATATTTGACACTTTGAATCGGGTTCGAGTGCGAAGTGAGCGTCGAAGTGACGGGGAAATTACCTTACAGAATGCCACTTCTTACGTCATCTCATACTTTATCTGTCAAAATCTCAATGTCAATTTAGTTCAACTCGCTCACACGCTCGCAAGGGTGGCGCTAGTGTAAATTCGAATTATCAACTGAGTTTTTAGAATGCCAATCAAGAAACTCACAGCGGGTTCAGATTCGAAGTTAGGAATGAGGTCTTACAGAATCACATCCCTGATAGTCGCGCACTGTGTAGTCCAACACTAGTACCATAGATATCCGTGACTAGTATAGTAGCTCTCGCTGATTTGACGATTTGTTGAAATATTGTAAAAGTTGAAATAAATGTAGTGTGAGCGTCGTGCGCGTGAGAGGACCCACGCGGCACGCCTGCTTCGTTTGCACCTACGTATGTATGATAAACTTATGGACCAATACCAGCAGCCGCAGGTACCTGTTGTGTAGCTGATACTTGCGAACAGCCCAGCGATGAAGTGAGTCGGTACGCACACATGCTTCTACTAGCAGTGCCGCGCGCACGAACCAAATTGCTCAGCAAAGCGCCACTGACTCAATGACACTGCTGACAGAATTGATTTGTTTTTTTGTTCTCTGAATGAATTCACAAAGACTACATTATATGTACTGTGCTATACATAATAAGGATTTTATTTTTAATTTTAATGTTAGTTTTTAATTTAATTACTTAAGTACCACGCTATCGCATTGGGGTCGTAACCTGTAAAGGTAGTTGTGCTTGTGATAAAATAAATAAATATTCCGCAATTTATTTTCAAAAGTGCAGCCATTCTCAAATGATGTAATTGTAGATGCAATGTGAATGTGAACTAGCTGTCCCAGACCCTCAACAGCTGATGTCTGCTTCCTCCAGCATGCAAGTAGGCGCACAGCCGAGTGTGTTGAACAAACTGTTGCAAATGAGCGAGAGCGCGATGGACGTGGCGACGCCGACTCTCACTGCGTTGTGGACTTGATTCAAACAAAACTATTAAAAAATAATGGTATACCTAGGTAATTCACATTATTTCGAAATCTTATTCTGATCTTATCTTATTTTGAGATGTTACAAGGAAATTTTGTCACCTCTAGATGTACTGTTTAAAATGATTATACTTACAGTTAATAACAAAACTTTAATTTAAGTTTTAAAATCAATTATATATTGTATTATTCATTTTAGTCAATCTTGAATTGAATTTCTTGACTTCGGTCGGACATTGACCGCAACTAACAAGCATCTCCTTGTGAAATACTTATAACTGTACTAACCCACGTCTTTTTATTCAGAATGGCATCTCTCAAGTTAACCTCGGGCATTCATGCTTTTTTTTAACCCCTGACGTAAAAACGACGGGGTGTTATAAGTTTGACGTGTCTGTGTGTGTGTGTGTGTCTGTCTGTGACATCGTAGCTCCCGAACGGATGAACCGATTTTGTTTTTGTTTTTTTTATTTGAAAGGTGAATTATGTCATGCTTTAAATACTAATTGAACTGTGACCAATTGAATTTATGGTTATTTATTGAATTATTGCATTGACTGTAGAAATTACTCCATACTGTGACATTTATTATTTTGCTTTCATTTAGTACTTTTGACATACCTACCTACTATTCTATCAATTTTGACATACCTGCCTACCAAATAATTTGTGTTATCCTCTCGCATGATTTATATTTTTATTGCTTATTTCGCATGTAACCATATTTGTACGCCTCTTGCCATAACATAGCGACCCTATGAACTTTAATTTAAGAACTGTATTTACTACCTATGTTACACAAATAAAAAATGATTTGATTTGATTTGATTTAATCAAGCTCCAGTCAAGGCACAACACTTACTAAAGTAACGATTACATGCTAAGGGCATCCTCACTGAGGCGGCATTCTAGTTTTCCCCCGATGCAGGCAGGCTGGATTCAGTTAAGACCTTGCAATTCAAAACTGCCTGTAACTGAGTGATTGAAATATATGCTTTGACTTTGACCATGACGAGTGTACTTTAAAGATTGAATGCGTAAAAACAAAACGCTTGTCGAAAGCATTTGATTACACGTTTCTTCGAAGCACTGAATTATTCTAGAAGTATTTTGAAATTAGAAAGCGTTATGCTATTTTTTATTGAATGCAATTATTTGCCTTGCACTCGTGGAGTGCTGACGTTCTATAAAGAATACAAGTTATTTCATTTCGGTTTCTCTCTTTAATTTATAGAAACCCTCCGAATTCTCACGAGTCCTTACACACCACTATCCACCGC
Organism: Charanyca ferruginea; assembly: GCA_947361185.1. Taxonomy (NCBI): domain Eukaryota; kingdom Metazoa; phylum Arthropoda; class Insecta; order Lepidoptera; family Noctuidae; genus Charanyca; species Charanyca ferruginea. Next base: position 200,699 of record OX376071.1, on the reverse strand, counting down.
GTTTGTATAGCTTATCGTCCCATATACTTTACAGTACAGTTCCAAAACAAAATTACGAACCGCTAAGACGTTCATTGCGGTATAGGAACGATTCGTGGTCGGACTGTCCAGTGTCCAGTGTCCAGTGCGGGACGCTAACGTGACCGCAGCTGACGTCGACGATGCGGGTCAGCAGCGACCCGCACTCGCGGGTTACTCTAACTGCAACTGGAAGCACGTAAGCCGCGCCGGCCTTATCATGTGGGTGTGTGCTTCACAGACGCCGACAGACGCCGACAGACGCCGACAGACGCCATACTCTTTGAGCCGCTCAAGTGGCGCGTGAAATTATCTAAATATCGCGGCATCCGGCGCGGCGTCGAGCGCCCCCCCCCTGCCCCTGCCCCTGCCCCCTGCCGGCCGCAGCCTCATGACATTTCAGCCGTTAAATTGGGCGTCCTCACGCCGCCGCCGCCGCTCCACAATATTACACGCCGCTATTATAACTTGTATCGGCTCACAGCTCTCGGCGCGTTCATTCAACCACCGCCGGACGACTGCGGGGCGGTGACTTCTACCAGATCCATTTTCTTCACTCTGAGCTGCATTCTGTAGGTACCTACATAATAAACTCACAAACACTGACACTCGTGTCATGCATACTTAATACGTATTGTTTAGTGTAAAACATGTTTTATAATAATTTCTCTATGTATAATAATCTTCTATATAATAAAAAATAATCGTTGTTCGTTAGTCTCGCAAGAACTCGCGAACGGCTGAACCAATTTGGCTGATTTTGGTCTTGAAATATTTGTGGAAGTTCAAGGAAGTCGTAAACGGAAAGAAAATTAAAAAAACAATTGATAGGACAACGTCTGTCGGGTCAGCTGGTGATCTAATAAAATTATAAAGCAGCGCGGAATACTCCTCGTTGCTCTGTGAATAAAATAATATGTGATGACAGCTTATAGGAGACAACGAAGCTAAGGTCAGGTACTTTAACCGTTATAGTTACATGAATATGTTCCTAAGAGACCATCCATAACCTTTTGTGATATTCTGAACTGTATTCACAGATTTTGGAAAAAATGTCAGCCAGCAGAAATAATTGTAAAATACAAAATAAAAAAGCGGCCAAGTGCGAGTCGAACTCGCCCATGAAGGGTTCCGTAGCAGCAAGTAACATAATATAAAAGTTCTTGTAGTTCGTTGTAACTTTAATCGATGTTTAAATAATAGTGTATTTTTTTAAATTGCGGTTTACGATTTATGACGTATTAAAAAAAACTGCTGAATAGAAGTCAAAATCGGTTGAAGGGACTGTATAAAAGATTTGTGTTTATGTCTAATCTTATTGTAAACAGGGTATAGATCTCGTTCAAACCAGTTTTCGTTTTATCTTTATGTAAGTATGTACACCGATTACGCTGAGATTTATGATCCGATTTACGTGATTCTTCTTTTGTTTGATGCAGAATAGTTGCCAATTGGTCCCATAAAAATTTTACATAGTTTGGCACAGTAGTTCTCATTTTATGAACATTTTTTTAATATTTTAATTTTTTTTTATTAACCGACTTCAAAAAGGAGGAGGTTATCAATTCGAATGTTTGTATTATTATTTTTTATGTATGTTCGGGCATAACTCTGTCATATATAGACGGATTTGCAAAATTCTTTTTTGTTCGAAAGGAGTTTCTTCCGAAATGGTCCATATAAATTTTACCAAAATTGATACAGCCCTTTTTGAGAAAATCAACAAATTCCCAAAAAAATTACTTGGACGACGTTTTAGTTTCTTCAATCTTTGGAGGACTTACAATCTCTTTTAAGTGTGTCGCCGTTTCTTAATGAATTTGGATGTTAAGGCAACACTAAAAAGTGAAAAATAAAAAGTTTTTTCAAAAAACAGAAACAATACAAAACAACAAATACAAAGCCACCGCCACCGATTTCCGAGAGTAAAGTAATGTTCTGTGCTAAAGTTATTTATCACTTTTTAGTTTGTGAAGGCGGTTTTCTTTTTTTTGAAATAACTGTTTTATGTTGGCCACGCATAACTTTTTTCAGTGTAGCCCGATTTCGATGATTCTTTTTTTATTTGATAGTGTATACCTCAATTGTGGTCCCATATAAATATTCTACCCCTAAGGGTAGAAAATTAAGGGATGACTGTTTTTTTTTGGTGTCACCGTTTTCTAATTAATTTGTATAAGAAGGCACTAAAATAAACTTTTTAACAAAAAAGACAACCGCCTTCAAAAAGTACTAAATAACAGTCAATTCGCAAGTCGGTGGCAATACAAAACAACAAGCAAACCAAATTCACCGACTTGTGAATTGAAAGTAATTTTTTACATTTTATTATTTTATGGTAAATAGTTTTTTTTTGAGAATAGTAATTATAAACGTTCGGAATTGTACAATTATTGAAATAGGATGAATGATAAATCGGAGTTGTTATATTAGGAATTTTGAACCATTCGGAATTATGAAAATCGGTATTTTGAAATTCGTATTTCTGACTTTCGGAATAAAGTTTTTCGTAATTATGTAGTGTACCGGTAGTAGAAACGGCGACCATCAATGTTAGTGGTCATAGCTTTTGTTACATTTCATGATCTTCTTTTACCGTTACCATAAGTACCTATCGTTTGGGCGAAAGTTGTAATACAATGCTCCGGTAGGTCCGTCCGTCCGACCGTCCGTCCGGCTGTCCGGTGAGCGCGCTCATTAAATCATCTCCGCTCTGATAACCGGCCGCTAACCGCCTGGCGCCGCGCTCGCTCACCCACTCGCCCTCTACATGACTACATCTCCACCAGACACACGGCACAGCTAAGGCCGCGTCCGCGTGAGCATAGCGTGTATTGCCGCGCACTGCGCTCCATAAGTGCACTTAGTCGTGGGTGACCAAACAGCAGCACAGCAAACTATTATACAGGTTGCTCTTTATGGTGGTTGTCTTACTTGTATACTATTACCTGAACAGGTATGAGGGAAATTGTTGCTAAACCTAAAAAACTACTGAACTAAGAAGTTAGAAGTTTTAAGTAATAGGAAGTAGATACCCGGTTGGAGTATAGTCTAGTAGTTTCTTGTGTAAAACAGTAAATTGTTGTAGACGCACAGGAAACATGCAACAAGAAACATGAGACGCGCGAATTAGGAAATTTTGAGTGAAAATTTCGATTGTATGAAAAATATTATAATTCTCTATTTTTTAAATAAACTTTAAAGGTAATAATACTACTGCTGGAGCGTAACATCCCAGAAGTCATTTTTTAAACGTTCGTATACACCTTTCACAGATTAGAGTCTACCAAATGTACGATAACATATCAACTATCGACGTAACTATATGCCCCCGGGCATTGTGAGTTTGTGACTTAAGCATATACCTACTAACTAAATGGAGAAGGCTGAAAACGTAAGAAGAACTCAGTGGACCACGGCGACATTGATGTTCACTATAAATCGTAGGAACAACTGTGGGGAGTGTGAGACACTCCCGGCATGCGGCACAGTACTAGTAGGTAGGTACTACCGCCTCCCGGCAGCGGTGAGCGGTGGGCTCGACACTCCTACCAGAAATTGTTTTGATTGAACGTGATTGAATTCATTTGATTGTAATGGTTTATTTTGATAAATGCGTAGACGAATTACACCGCTAATTAATTTATTGCTATGAAACACAACATGTCCAAGTCAACGATATACCTACATGAAATAAAAATCTGAATAGAAGAACCTCGCGGTTTGATTAACTTGGTACTCGGTGTATGTACCCCGAACTGGCTTCAAATAACTCTGAAATTGGTGCAAATAATGTTTCTAATGTTTCAAATAATGGAAACATCCCCAACGATTTATTTTTTTAAAGCAACTCTTGTCCCTTGTGTAAGGGACTTTTGAGATAACGACTGAACACGTGTTGCGGTCACTTTCGGCATAATTATGATCCCAACTATTCTACCTCTTCAGTTTATAGACGCCGACACACATCATGTGCAAAATGTTTTGATATATTTTGTCAGTTATGTTTCGCGTACGCTCGGCTCGCCTCTCCGTGTCAGTTCACGGAGGAGCCATCATTTTGTTCATTCATAATACAAATTTAATAATCCCTCCAGCAGTGACCATCCAGGCTCGCACGCGGCAGTTCCGATGCCTCTCGGGTCGAGCCGATCTCACGTCGTTGATCAATCCGTGGCACAATCAGGTCTCGTAAGGTTTTATATTTGGTTTCAGGATTGGCAAACATAGTCGTCGTACCTACATTTCTAAAGCGCAGCAGGCGTGTGCTCGTCATATTTACGTATGTGTGTGTACAGAGGCGCGCGCGTCACTCGGCGCCGCTGATTGCTAATACGAAGTGTCAACGAGGTACAGCTACCCCCCCCCCACACCCCCCCCCCACTTCCCGCCGCACTGTCGCGTGCCGCCTCGTCTACATATACTTAGGTAGTATGTCAACAGAGTACGCGGCAGCCGCACGGTGAGCTGAAAATCGCCTTTTAAAGACATAGGGAATGTTGGCCGTTTTATCCTCTCACACAGCTATAGTACTATTTACTTGTAATTTATGACATGCTTCGTATTGCGGCAACAATTGTGATTTCTTTTTTAATCGTTGTTGTTATAGTCTATGGTTACAGAACGAAGTTATTTATGTCAATTGTCTTAGACGTAAAACTGACGTTGCCATTCTTACTTTTACCGCGTTTCACGCATGTGCTTTTGTGTAACTACAATTACAAGAATCATACAAAATTACATTGTTTCATTGCCATTTACATGGTTGCAGTACGATTTAATAGTGGCGACGAGAATTGGTGAAGTTTCTGCATCATGGCTAAAGTGCCACCTAATTTCATAGAATTTTATGATACTAAAAACAAGTTTAAAAGATGGGTGCAGAGGTTTGAAAGTGCCTTAACTATATACGCAATCACGGTGGAAGGAGATAAGAACTCCTATCTTCTTCATTACATCGGTGCGGATCTATACGAGACTTTATGTGACTTAGTCTCGCCAGCGGAACCAAGCTCAAATTCGTATAGTCAAAATGTTGAAATCCTTACTAAGCACTTACATCCAGACCCATTGGAGATTGCGGAATATTTTAAATATCATCACCGTCATCAAAGAGAAGGTGAATCGATTAAGGAATATTTAGCGTCGCTAAGGAAAATGGCCTCGACCTGCAATTTTGGTACTTTTTTAAATACAGCCTTGAGAAATCAGTTCGTGTGTGGTGTCAGATCACAAAAAATACGTGACAGGCTTCTTGAGTCAAGCAAGCTAACATTAAAACAAGCAGTGAGTATTGCCCCAGGCATAGAAAGTGCCCAAGCAGAGGGAACACAAACAATTGAGAGAGAGGTACAGGCAGTGTACATAAATAAAAAGAAACCCTCATTTGCTCCATCACCACAATCAAAGCCAGGCACCAATTACAACACAGGGTCATTGGATAAATCTGGGCCAGCAACATCATCAAACATTGTGTGTTTCCGATGCGGTGGAAACCATTATGCCAGCAAATGCACTATGATGAACATTAAATGTAATTTCTGCCAGAAAACAGGACATCTTAGAAATATGTGCCTGCGATTAAAAAGAGTTAATGCTGTGGATGTAACTGGCCAAGTGGATTATAATACAGAGGAGGTGGTATTTGTTAATAATTGCAACATAAATGCAAATACAAACAAGTTTTGGATAAAAGTAAAAATCAATGGGTCTGAAGTGTCAATGGAATTTGACAGTGGGTCAGCAGTGTCCATAATGAACCTGGAAGACTATAGAGAAATTTGTGATGAGGAATTGGTTTCTACAAAAACTAAACTGTGTACTTATTCTAATCAATTTTTAAATGGTGTAGGTGTCGCTAACGTAACAGCTGCCATTGGAAAGGAGAGTAGAAGTGTCAAGTTATACATCATAAACCAGCATCCAGGGGAACCAGCATCCACTCCTGGGAAGAGAGTGGATCAATACTTTTAATGCATTTTGTGGCTTCAGGGATTGCATAGCACAGGTTAATCAAGTATCTCCAGGTATTGTGTCACATGCCCATTCTTTGCAAAAATTATTTAAAAAGTATTGTACGTTGTTTGATGACAAAAGCGTAGGTAAAATTAAAGGGGACCCAGTTGCATTGCACTTAAAAGAAAATGCCAAACCTATTTTCTATAGGGCTATACCAGTGCCTTTTGCATTAAAGGAGAGAGTTGAAATGGAAATTGATAATTTGGTAAGGGAAGGGGTTTTGATCAAAGTTGATTATAGTGAATATGCCACTCCAGTGGTACCAGTAGTGAAAGCAAATGGCAAAATTAGGCTTTGTGGAGATTACAAGATAACTTTAAATAAAAATTTACTAGTTGATGAACATCCTTTACCAACTTCAGAAGAGTTATTTAATGGTTTGGCTGGTGGTGATAAATTTTCTAAAATTGACCTTCGAAATGCTTACTTAAATTGGGAAGTTAGAGAAGAAGACCAACACTTACTCACATTTAATACCCACAAAGGGCTTTACAAATGTACACGATTAATGTTTAGTCTTAACTTTGCTCCAGCAAAATGGCAAAGGAAAATTGAGAATATACTAAAAGGCATACCAGGGGTACATTGCTTTATTGATGATATCCGTATATCAGCTCCAAATGATGAGGAACATCGTGATAGGCTGGAACAAGTTTTCGCTAGGCTTTCTGAATTTGGGTTGAAAGTTCATTTAGAAAAATCAGGGTTTATGAAAGATATGATTGAATATTGTGGGTACAAAATCAGTAGAGATGGAATCCATAAGTCAGACAGTAAAATAAGAGCTGTAGTTGGCGCTCTTCAACCTAAAAATATCTCAGAACTGCAAGCCCTCTTAGGTTTAGTTAATTACTATGGTAGGTTTTTACCAAATTTAAGTGATACATTAGAACCATTGCATGAACTGTTAAGAAAGGAAACTAATTGGTTTTGGTCTGCTGATTGTGAAAAAGCACTATCAGTAATAAAGAAGCAAATGCTTTCAGACACTGTACTCGCTCATTACACACCAAGCTTACCTTTAATTTTGGCTACAGATGCTTCTTCTACGGGTGTGGGAGCTGTACTTTCACACATTATGCCAGATGGTACTGAACGTCCTATCCAATACGCTTCTCAGACTTTAAATGTTACACAAAGGAAATGGGCACAGATTGACAAAGAAGCTTATGCAATAGTGTTTGGCGTTAAACGTTTTTTTCAATACCTATATGGGAGAAAATTTATCCTTTACACAGACCATAAACCGCTTGTGCAAATTTTCTCACCATCTAAAGCCTTACCTCATTTTTCCGCTACACGCATGCAACACTACGCCATTTTTCTAGAAGGGTTCCAGTATGATATTAAATACAAAAACACCAAGAGTAATGCAAATGCAGATGTCTTCTCGCGGTTGCCGATAGCGGAAGAAGTGCCATCGACAACGCTCGAGGAGGCAGATGTTTTTCAAGTCAGTATGATTACTGTTCTGCCCGTGACGGTTACTGACATTGCTGACGCTACACTTCATGACATTACGCTTAAGCCGTTGTTGGGGGCGTTACGAACTGGGAAGATGGTGCCTCCAAATGACAGGTTCGGTATTGACCAAATAGAGTTTTCCTTGCAAAATGATTGCTTAATGAGAGGGAGCCGCGTTGTTGTGCCTATATGCTTGAGAAGCAAAATATTAAAGGACCTGCATTCATGCCATTTCGGAGCTACTAGGATGTTGGCTTTGGCTAGGAGCTACTGCTGATGGCCTGGGATGGATAAAAACATTAGGGAATTAGTAAAGAATTGCACGGAATGCTCCTTACATTTAAATTCACCGCCGTCGGTAGCGCCCAAACATACGTATACCCGTCGAAACCATTCGAACGAGTGCACATTGATTTTGCCGGCAGGTTCCATAATGTATATTTTCTATTACTAATTGACGCATTTTCAAAGTGGCCTGAAATTCATATTTTAAAAAGAATAGACACGGATTCTACAATTGAAGTATTAGACAAATTTTTTACAACCTTTGGTTACCCAGATATTTTGACTAGTGACAATGGAACACAATTTGTTAATCCAAAATTTAATGAGTTTCTTAAAATGCGCGGAATCACACACAGGCGGTCAGCTCCGTACAATCCGGCTACAAATGGACAAGTAGAACGCTATGTTCAAACCTTTAAGAATAAATTACGCTGTCTCAGCACATTGGGGGATTCATTGGAAGCCAAGTTAAACCAAATTCTTTTCCAATATCGCATTACACCACACCCTACTACAGGCAGATCTCCAAGTGACCTGGTTTTGTCCTACCAGCCTAACTCGCGGTTTTCATTAATTTGTCCAAACAAGAGTACAGTACTTCCCCGAAAGGATCCGGTGTGTCTAAGCAATAGTACAGAGCCTTTCGAGAGAGGTGAAGGTGGCGCGTGTGAGAACACTATTACCTGGGGATAGAGTGGTTGCTAGAAACTATACGAATGAGGGTCATTGGAAGCTGGGGGTGATTAATAAAGTTTTCGGGAAGCTACATTATTCTGTTAAACTTGACAATGGAATGCTGTGGCGTCGACACATTGACCAGATACGCAAAGTGGGCGGTAATATACCCATACTCGAGGAAAGTACTAATGCACCCGCCGCTGAGGAGAGGGGGAATAACGAACGACCGGTTTCCAGCCTGACTCCTGCCTGTCATTCAAAATTAAACTTTTCTCCAGCTGAGCCGTGTTAGGACTCGAGTACGGTTGCTCAACCAGACTCTGAACCAAGGGCTCAACCAGACTTTGATCTAAATATTGTTGCAAATTCTGAGACCGAAGCGAACACCGGTTCGGGCACCTCATGCTCAGAACAAGGTTTGCGCAGGAGTCAAAGAGTTAGGAAGTCAGTAGTTCGCCTTGATTTGTAATACCTAGTTATAGTTTGGGTTATGATTTATATTGTACGTTGATGTTTCAATCTTTAAGTTAAATATGTTAATAAATTAGTGAACCAAGTTGATATTATCGTCAGATTTACGTTCCGGGGTGTGAAACAGTCGCTTCTAGTGAGGGAGGAACTGTTATAGTCTATGGTTACAGAACGAAGTTATTTATGTCAATTGTCTTAGACGTAAAACTGACGTTGCCATTCTTACTTTTACCGCGTTTCACGCATGTGCTTGTGTGTAACTACAATTACAAGAATCATACAAAATTACATTGTTTCATTGCCATTTACATGGTTGCAGTACGATTTAATAATAAGGTTAAAAATATATTATTTATATGTGCTGATGACTCATTTTAATGCGGAAATTCTTCAAACATACTAAGTTTAGTGTTTTATACCATTGGCCAAAATACTGTCTAACTAATAATAGTAGCTACCTGACTAGAATAGACAACGAAATCGAAGCTCTGGTTCCCTCAAAATACCAAGGCAATGAAGTTAGTCATCAATGAATGATGACGATGATTGACGCCAGAGTTTGTACCTGCGTATGTTTCTGAAGCCAAATCAAATGCAGCCTGCTACATGCCTACGGAAATGAATTAGTTAAGGGGCTATTTAACGACTTTTACAGATTTTAAACAAATGATTTGAAAAAAATATATGTTAACAATCTTAATCTCTTAATCATTTAGTTAGTGAATATTTTTAATTATATTCATATTATATAGTTTAATTAACACGTCAAGTTGTGTCTGACGCGGACAAAACATTGACAATCACACAAAATCTACCAGGTATAGTATAGTATAATTCTGAGAGTTTTGATGCAGACTGCGTCCGTTCTGCATCAGTTCTGCGTCCAAAACTCTCAAAGTTTAGTCGAAAAAATTAAATAAAAGTAGTATTCTTTCAAAATAAAAAAAGAAGGCGTATACTAAAAGATAGATAATAAAATTGTCTGTAAGATGGTGTAAGTTTCGTGTGATTGATTTTGTGTGATTGTCGATGTTTTGTCCGCGTCAGACACAACTTCACGAGTTAATTAAACTATTTAATATGAACTTAATCAAAAATATTCACTTTCTATATGATTAAGAGAATGTTCTAGTTGAACATAATTATATTTTTTTCAAATCATTTACACAGCACATATTGACGTGATTGTCAGTTTAAAATCTGTAAAAGTCGTTTAATAGCCCCTTAAATACCGTTTTATCAAAAGCTGTTTCTCTTGGTGTATATGAGTACCTATGGGTTATCGTCACTACAGGTCCGCATGGTCTGCGAGAGGAGAAGATCACCAAGAGTTGTTACAGTTAAGGAAAAAACTTACCCAAGATTGATTCAAAGGTGATCTCAATCTTTGATCGACATGGTTAAGGCATGGATCAGGCACAACTAACGATGATAACACAGCGAAGAGGTGTTTTGAAATTCCTGATAAAAGTGCAGCGATCACTGGACTAATATGAAGGCCTAATCTGCAGGTTTGCTGTGATTCTGCAAGCTATCACATCTGTAGAGCTTAAAGATGTCCCTAAATTGAAACAATACATGCGAGCCGTAGCTGTTCCTATCACTCTACTGTTACTATGTATCGTTTGTTTCTACGCACAAGCTGATCACTTGCTATACCTATATACGATAGCTACTCTACACGCACGCTAAGCTCTGGCTTCGCTTCCGAATGCTTTACGTGGAGCACGGCGGTGACATTTAACCTGTACTTACATGCAAAGAGGAACTATGTTTACCTTGGATAAACTGTTCAACTATACCTAGTTGAACAGTTTATCCAAGGTAAACATTACCCACATTTCCGGTGCAACTACGATAAAGAGGTCGCTCGAAGAATCTAACTCGGATGGGCAGCGCCGCAGCGCGGCGTTCGGGAAACTACGAGATATAGATCTTTCCGTCCATAATTCCACAGTGCCTAAAGACGAGGGTTTATAACCAAGCTAGTGTTGACTTATGGCACATAAACGTGGTCCTTCACTGCTGGCCTCCTAGAGAAGCTCAGAGTCACGAATCACGAAGTTTCTTTGAGCGATACATCATGTCATCGACATAGCTCTCAAAATATGCAAGTTAAAGTGGCAATGGGCAGGCCACATCGCTCGGAGAACCGATGGGGAAGAAAGTGAGAGGTGACCTCGAACGGGAAGACGCGGCGTTGCGGGTAACTGGTGAATGCAAGCGGCAGGTTGCCGCTCGTTGTGGCGTTCTATGTGGGACGTCTTTGTTCAACAGTGGACGTCTTCCGGCTGATGATGATGATTGGGACAAGCCCGCCACACTATTCCCAAACCATTGCAACTTCTGAAAGCCAGAATCAATCGTACAGACCACCAGTTTGATCCCTCTCCTGTCGCGTCGCATTGACGCCCCTTCGGTCTATGAGAGTGAAGGAATACACACCGCACCTGTGTCTGCGCACACACGCATGCACTATATATCTTAGATGCTTGCGCTCCTCGCTACTCTCGGCCGCCGCCCGGGACGTGAAAATGATTTGTTATTATTATTGTTTCAATTTCCCTGTTTAATAATAACAGGAAAATTGTAAAAATACCCAAAACCTCTTAATGTTTAATGTACCCTGAACAACGTTTGTTCTACGACTTTGACCTCAACTAAATAACGTAGCCAAAAACAATTTGTTTTCGTTTAATTGCAGTCTGTGTTATGAGTTGATCGACTATTACTCGTAAACTTGTAAAGCCTACACTTAGCTGTGATAGTTTTCCTTTGAAATTCGTTATATATTCTACTACTGTGCTTTTTTTTCACAAATCCAAAAACAACCATTTAGCTGGTACGGACCGAGGGGACACTTGACTCAAACAAAAAATAGCACTTTAACTATTATTAAGGGTTTGCAAAAACAATACTTCTATTAAGGGATATTGTTTTTGCAAACCATTAACATTTTTAAATAAAATACTACTAATATGGGGTAGACAAGAAAAAAAATAACCATCCCCACTATAGTACGAGTAGAGGAGTTACCCTAAAAAAAAAAATCTTTTTCAAAATTTTATTTTAACACTGTCGGCGTGACTAATAATTATATTCATGTTAAATTACAGCGTTCTATTTCCAATAATCTTTGAGCTACACTGCGGACTGACGGACGGAGGGGCATGGCGAAACTATGATATGATGACTTCGAAACTCTAAAAACACGTAATAGTAAATATACACCAGAATTGCCACAGGATAGGCTGCTTACGTAACTTAGAATAGGTATTAATAACGATAAAGTCTCAAACAAAAAAAATAATTAGAAAAATAAAAAACCCGACTGCGTAAAAAGTGAACTTAAAATAAAAACTAAAAAGAAATAAACAAGTCCTGTAGTCTAGAATTACGTTTAGTAATGTTGACAAATTAGGTATATACCATTGAAATAAAAACCACGCCAATAGCGATTTGATCAATCGGGACCCATTATTGGGAAGATTTGAGTCGGTCTAGATTTGAATGGATCCCGACTGATGAAATCGCTATTGGCGTTTTTATTATTTCAATGGTTTAGTTATTCAACATTACTAAACATAATTTTAGACTACCGGACTTGTTTATTTCTTTTCAGATTTCATTATTTAAAGTTCACTTTTTACGCAGTCGGGATTTTTATTTTCCATTTTTTTTTTAATTTCTCTGTATTGATTGCAATTTTTCATTTCAGACTTGACTATTGGAGAATTTGCGATTCAGCTGTTGTGTGGTCAGAGGTAGGTAAAAAAATAAAACCATTACTTATTATGTTCTCAGATTTGAACTATGTGTTTATTTTAGAATTCATAAGTTAAGAAAAACGAGGGACGGGATAGTTCGCCAATAAAAATCAACAGTACAACAAAACGTAACGTAATAAAAAATAGATAACAAATACGTACTTAAAGGGATAGTCCGAGTACCCGAGCGGTCAGTGAGACCGCGCCACGCTGCGCAGTACCCGAGCGGTCAGTGAGACCGCGCCGCGTTGCGCAGTACCCGAGCGGTCAGTGAGACCGCGCCACGCTGCGCAGTACCCGAGCGGTCAGTGAGACCGCGCCGCGTTGCGCAGTACCCGAGCGGTCAGTGAGACCGCGTACTGAGCAGTACTGCGCACGTGCGGCGTCCCACGCGCGGGCACGTCGCTCTTTGAACTATTAACGTTCAGAACTATGCGCATCCTTCGTGTATTCTCACTGTGGCTAGTCGCCAGTGCCACGACTGGCCTCGTACTTTTGTTTGAGATACGTCGGCGGCAATGTTTAATCACAACCGATAGTCATTATATAATATTCATAGTTTGCACAAGTTACAGACACACACAATTAAAGACATCACTATTTGTGCAACCTTAAACAGAAACAGTCGGGCGAAGCTCCCGCAACGCGCACCGTATTCAAAACTATCCGCACTAACGACGTGCGGAGAGCAACGCAACGAACCGAGCCGAACACAACGCAACGAGGGAACGAGTGCACACCGTATCACTATGTACACGAGAGAGGGGCCGGGCCGGGGGCGGGGGGCGCTCCGTCACACCGTGGTCTCGCGGTCCACGTGGATGTACTCGACGGAGCGCTCGCGGCGTCAGGAGGACGCGGCCGACGACGCGCGCGACGCGTCGAACAGCAGCTCCTCCGTGAGGCGCCGCCCCGCCGCCAGCGCGCCCAGCAGCTGCTTGTCCGCGCCCGCGCGCCGCCGCCGCCGCAGCGCCGCGCCCACCAGCAGCGCCAGCGCCGCCGCGCCCGCCGCCGCGCCCGCCGCGCCCGCGGGGCCCGGCGCGCCCAGCGCGGCCAGCAGGCGCGCCCCCGCGCCGCACGCGCCCGCCTCGTCCGCGCCGCCCGGGCAGTCCGCCGCGCCGTCGCACCACAGCGCGCCCGCCATGCACGCGCCCAGCGCCGCGCAGCCGTGCGCGCACGCCGCGCTGGCGTTAGGCCACGCCTCGCCCGGCGCCAGCGCGCGCGGCGCGGGTCCGGCGCGCCACACCTCCATCCAGTGGAAGCGCGCCGCGCCCGCCTCGCGCGCCGCCCACACCACCAGCAGCCCGCCCGGCCGCGCGCCGCGCCCCCACCACTCGTCCGTGAACAGCTGCACGACGGGCCCCTCCCCCGCGCCCGGGCACACCACGCGCAGCAGGCGCGACGAGTGCGCCTCGTACACGAGCACGCGGTTGAGCGTGGCGCAGGGGGGCGGCTCCCCCCCCTGCGCGCCCCCCGCGCCCCCCGCGCCTGTCGCGGGCAGCTCCTCGCCCCACACGCGCAGGAACACGGACCGGTTGCCTGTCGCCTCCAGGAGGAACGGTGTCTCACCGCACTCCGACATTCTATTATCACTGCGTTGTATGAAATTTAAACTTGAAATTATAACATAAATTTCCTTTAAGACAATGTAGTAATAAGTACAAATTGTAACCTGTAAGGGTAGACCAGCTGCACCCTGGTGCCGGGCGGCGGCAGGCGGCGGCGCGTGGCGCAGGGCGGCGAGGGCGCGGGAGCGCGCGCCCACGTGCCACTGAACTGCACGTGACGCTGGTCCTCCCCGGGCGCCAGCGCGCGCGCCACCAGCTCCAGCTCTAGCGCGCCCCCGCCCGCCTCCAGGCGCAGCGGCGCGCTGCTGTTGTCACAGATGCACGCCACCGGGACCTGCGCCACCACACAGCTGTACACGTGGCCGCTAAGCTTAATACTCATACCTACGTCATATTGTATTATTCTAAAGCTTACTCTATATCCGGGCCACGGAGATTCATATATTCGCAGATGTGGCACTCGGAGCGGAGCGTCGTCGTCGCCGTCGAATTCGACGAGCGAGTCGTCGGTACCGTCGGCGTCGTCAGGTCTCGGGTCGTGCGGGTCGTGCGGGTCGGGCACGCACGCGGGCCGGCCGGTGAGCGGGTCGGCGCGCGTGCTGCAGCGCGGCTCCTTGCCGAACGTGGCGGACAGCAGCTCCAGCGCCGCGCGCGCGCCCTCCGCCTGCAGCCGGTACACGCAGCGCAGGCGCCGCGCGCCGCCGCGACCGAACCACAGCGCGTTCCGCGGAGACGCGAAGGGCCCCGGCGTCGTGAGCCGGCGCGCGCACTCGGGCGGCACGGCGCGCGCCCGCCGCCCGTCGTCCGGCAGAGGCGTGCCCTCGAGCCGCGCGTCCACGAACTCGTAGTGCAGAGCGAACTCGAGCGGATGCGTGGCGGTGCCGGGCAGCGAAGTGGCGGCCAGCGACAGCAGGGGCGCGGCCGACACGTAGCCGTCGGGGGGCGCGCAGGGGCGCGGGGAGCGCGTGGCGTTGGCGAGCGCGGCGCGGGCGCAGAGCGCGGGCGCGGCGTCACAGAAGCGGCCCAGCGCCCGCGCGCCCGCCTCCTCGGCGCCGCCGCCGTCCCAGATGCGCAGCTCCACCGCGCATGCGCCGGGCGGGGCGCGCGCGCGGCTCTCGCCCGCGGTCTGCGGACCGCGGACGGCGCGCTGGCTCGACTGCGCCGCGCCGTTGTCCTCGTCCCGCTCCCCGCTCTCGATGCGACGAGGCTCGACTAGCGAGTATTGCGTGAAGCTCGAGAAGTAAATCCACACGAGATCACCTGCAGAGAGTACCGGCTGTAGTACGTATAATTGAAATGCATATGAAACTCCTCGGAACCCTCTCCTCACCTGGGCGTCCGTGGAAGGTCCAGGTGCAGGTGGTGTTGGGCGGCAGCGTGTGGGCGGGGGCCCGCAGGCGGCCGCGCCGGCCCCGCGCGCTGCCCGACGACGTCGAATTCGTTTCCTCCTCGGAGGATGAAGCTTTCACGTGGAACTCGCAACGTCGCGCCTCTCTGTTGTCAAATTGTCACCCAACCAAATATAGAGCGATTCAAAAATATTATACGACTCAATACAAAAGTTGTTTTTACCCCGACTGCAAGGAAAGGGTTAGGTTTTCGCGCCGGTCTTTGTATGTAAAATATTCTTTATTACCTGATATCTTCCAAACCACGGCACAGATTTATTTCGTTAGGGTATCGTTAGATTCGTCTCATTTGTCCAAGAGTTCTTAGATAGGTGACGAAAAAAATTAATTAACGTGGCAACTGGGAAATGGTGCTTATTTTAAGGATTCTAAAAATGTATATCATCACAGTAATAATAAAAGAATAAAAAATTAGAAAAATAAAAAACCCGACTGCGTAAAAAGTGAACTTTAATTAAAAACTGTAAAGAAATAAACAAGTCCTATAGTCTAGAATTATGTTTACTAAACATAATTCTAGACTGTGTGTTGTGTGAATAATGTTGAATAACTATACCATTAAAACAAAAACCACTTGATCAGTCGGAACCCATTATAGAGAAGATTTGAGCCGGTCTAGATTTTACGTTCGACATTTTATCAGATTACAGGACTTGTTTATTTCTTTTCAGTTTTTATTTAAATTTTACTTTTTACGCAGTCTGGTTTTTTATGTTTATATTTTTGTTTTTTAATCTAATTTAAATTATGGAGACATTTTATTCGAAAATTGTAGCGCTATTCGAACAGCAGCGGCCGACGGATCAATATGTTACCTGGCGTAGTCGAGCGAGTCGGAGTCGGCGAACACGACGTCGACGTCGAGTTCGAAGCCGCGGAGAGGCGCGGCGGGCGCGGGCGGGCGCAGCGGGGCGCTGAAGGGCGACGAGTGGAAGGCGACCAGCATCTCGGGTCCGCGCGACGTGACGCGCGGCAGCCAGTCGCCGCCGCAGTACTCCACCAGCACGGGGTCGTCGGTGGTCGCGCCGTCGTAGAAGATGAGGCGGTCGCGCTCGCCCGTGCACTCGCGCCACGCGCGCACCACGCGCCCCGTCTTGTTGAGGCTGCGGACACGCACAATGTACTCGCGCCCGGCTGTGACACACACACATATGACGCCGCCGGACCGAGCACTCACCTCGCCATAGATATCGAACGCTTGATCTGCATCTTGTGCGAATACTCCTGGCGCACAGAGATCATCGCATGTTTACACGTAGGGATGTCTTTCTGACGTAGACTCCAGTAGCAGGTGACGTTCCTGTCAGTAATGTGAAAATGTAATCGCAGAACAATGGACGTGAGACGTATCGCATAGACCGACGTGTGGTACCTGGGGTACATGCCGGGGTAGTTGGGGCTCTGCAGGCGGCACGGCTTGCGGTGGCACTCCTCGTAGGTGCGCGTGCAGTAGGTGCCGGGCGACACCGCGCCGCGCTCTAGGGGCGCCTCTATCGCGCCGAACCTAACATACGTGACACCATTTAAACGAAGCTCCAAAATTAATTTTGATAGAAAAGACGGGTTTGTAAAAGTCTATTTCTATTGATTTAGGTAAAGTGTGGCAATCAAGAGCCTGTTGGTTTAAACCTTATATTTTGAAATAACCTTAAACCTATAAACTGGACGAAATGAACGGATTTGCATAGCACGCGCTGTTCTTTCGTGCTACACGTAAGAACAGCGCGTGTGATGCCGATAGTGAAGCGCTCCGTTTATAAAAACTCATAACTGTCAGCCCATCACGCTGTACCTTTTGTCGGTATGCAACCCTATACAGCAGAAATGGCACAAAATTCAAGACTTGCGTTAATTTTGTGACACTTGTTACATGTTATTCGAAATTAATTTATTAAGATACCCGAAAACTTAGAGATGGTTGACTAAAAGAATTTTGAGCTGAAATGTTATCATTTACAATGTCCAATTACCTGACGACAGCGTCACGTTGCGCCAGGAACTTGTAACGTAACCGGAAGCCGAACGGCTCTCCGAGCCTCGCGCGGAACAGCTTGACGGACACGGTGACGGTGGCGGTCTCGCTGTAGTAGAGCGCCGCGCCGTCCGCCTCGCCGCACCACGAGCCGCCGGTGAAGGGCCGGCCCAGCTCCGACAGCTGCATGTACCCGTCCGGGCAGCCGTCCAGCGCGCCCGGCTCGTAGCGCCCCACGCGGAACTCGTCGAAGGCGAGCTGCACCAGGTCCCCGTGCGCGGCGCCGCCCGCCGTGAACGTGAGGTGGCACAGGAAGGGGGCGCGCGGCGCCGAGCGCACGCCCAGCGCGTACGCCACGCCCGCGCGCCCGTAGTACGTGCGGTTGCACACGGAGCAGTGCGGCGGCTCGTCGCTGCCGTCCGCGCACTGCGCCGCGCCGTCGCAGAACGCGTCCAGCCGCACGCACGCGCCGCTGCGGCACGCGAACTCCGCCACGCCGCAGCCGCCCGCCGCGCCGCGCGCGCCCAGCAGCAGCAGCGCCAGCACCAGCCGCGCCAGCACCAGCCGCGCCAGCACCAGCCGCGCCAGCGCCAGCCGCCACATGTCGCGCTCACGTGACGCAGCCGCCCGCGCGCCCTGCTGACCGATGCGTTTAGCTTTGATCTCGGGCTCAAACGAAACCATTAACCCGGCTCCGAGGTGCCTAGAGTGTTCTTCTAAGCACCATCGGGGTGGTGGAAGATCACCTCTTATCTTAGTAGGCCAGAGCAGGTTTGGTGGCGAAGTTCGGATAGGGACCCAGTTCCTCCGGGGTATAACGTGGATCCCTTACCCAGGGTTACTTCACCTAGGGCACATGTTGAATAACTATACAATTGAAATAAAAACACGCCAATAGCGATTTAATCAGTCGGGACCCATTAAAATCTAGACCGGCTCAAATTTTCCCCATTGTAGGTCCCGACTGATCAAATCGCTATTGGCTTGGTTTTTATTTCAATGGTGTAGTTATTCAACATTACTAAACATAATTCTAGACTGCAGGACTTGATTATTTCTTTTCAGTTCGTATTGACCGACTTCAAAAAAAAGGAGGTTCTCAGTTCGACCCGTATGTTTTTATGTATGTATGTTTGTCCGCGATTGTCTCCCGTTTGGCTGAACCGATTTTGATGCGGTTTTCAGAAAAGTGTTTGTTGCATTCTGGAGAGGGTTTAAGTATACAACAAACAGAAAATTCAGCGCTTTCTGAAAAAAAAAAAACAAAAACCGAGAAGACGTTTTCGTTTCTTTCTTTGGATGACTTTCAATCTCTGTTTTAACTGTGTTGCCGTTCCTTAAGGGGCTATTTAACGACTTTTACAGATTTTAAACTGACAATCACGTCAAAATGTGCAGTGTAAATGATTTGAAAAACATATATGTTAAACTAGAACATACTCTTAATCATTTAGTAAGTAAATATTTTTAATTATATTCATATTATATAGTTTAATTGACACGTGAAGTTGTGTCTGACGCGGACAAAACATTGACAATCACACAAAATCTACCAGGTATAATTAAACGAAACTTACACCATCTTACAGACAATTTTATTATCTATCTTTTAGTATACGCCTTTTTTTTAATTTTGAAAGAATACCACTTTTATTTAATTTATTCGACTAAACTTTGAGAGTTTTGGACGCAGAACTGATGCAGAACGGACGCAGTCTGCGTCCAAAACTCTCAAAATTTTGTTGAAAAAATTAAATAAAAGTAGTATTCTTTCAAAATTAAAAGAAAAGCGTATACTAAAAGATAGATAATAAAATTGTCTGTAAGATGGTGTAAGATTCGTTTAATTATACCTGGTAGATTTTGTGTGATTGTCAATGTTTAGTCCGTATCAGACACAACTTCACGAGTTAATTAAACTATTTAATATGAACTTAATCAAAAATATTCACTTACTAAATGATTAAGAGACTTCTAGTTTTACATATATTTTTTTCAAATCATTTACACTGCACATTTTGACGTGGTTGTCAGTTTAAAATCTGTAAAAGTCGTTTAATAGCCCTTAATGGATTTGGGTGATAAGGAGGCATTAAAAAGTGGAAAATATACACTTTTTTGAAAAAAGAGAACCGCCTTCAAAAAAAACTAAAAAGTGATAAAGAACTTTAGCACATAACACACATGACTTTAGTTTCGGAAGTCGTTGGCTTTGTTCTGTTTGCTGTTTAGTATTGCCACCGACTTCCGAAACTAAAGTCATGTGTGTTCTGTGCTAAAGTTATTTATCACTTTTTAATTATTTTTTTTGAAGGCAGTTCTCTTTTTTCAAAAAAGTTTTTAAAGTTCACTTTTTACGCAGTCGGGTTTTTTAGGGTTCTGAAGTCAACAAGGAACCCTTATAGTTTCGGTATGTCCGTCCGTCCGTCCACAGTGTAGCTCAAAGACTATTAGAAATGGGAAACTGTAAATTGGCATGGATATACACATTAGTTACGCCGACAAAGTGCCGGAATTAAATATTGAAAAATATTTTTTTTAGGGTACCTCCTCTAAACGTGAAGTGGGGATGAGTATTTTTTTTCCAGTTTACCATATGGTGTGGGGTGTCGTTAAAAAGGTCTTTCAAAAATATTAAGGGTTTGGAAAAACAATTTTTCGATTAAGGAATTCCTTTGGGAAATATTTAGCTCTTAAAGTGCTAATTTTTGTTGTAGTCAATTTGCGCCACTCCTATCAGCTCAATATAATATAATAATAATAATTTATTCCCAGAAAAAATATTACAAGGTTTGTCTTAATTTTATTATTAGCTAGTAGATAACAATGATTCAAATATATATAATAGCATCGGCTGCCGAACTAGGTTAGGACCTGTATTTCAGCATACGGTGCCCACTCCTCGTAGTATCAGAACTTAAACTAGCTTATACTATTTTACACAAAATCAAGATAGAAATAAATGTGCAATAAATGGTGTGTGATAGTGCCTCTCTTTGTATATGGGTGTAGTGTACGTGTGTGTGTGTGTGTGAGAGGGTGTGTATTGTTTGCATATCTGACTTATGAATACTAATTCAAATTAAACAATTACTTTAGCCAGCTTCTTGATGTATACCAACTACTATTTTATTGTATTTTATTTTTTTGTATTATATATTTTATTTCGTTGCCTTATATATTACTATAAATTATACTCCTGCTTAGTCCTCGATACCTATCTTGATTTACTCTGTAGTTCCACTATGGTCCATTATGTGTACGCGAATATTCAGAGAATAAAATCCTGCAAAAAACAACACTGGCAACCCCATCCAGCTTATGTCATTCACTATTTTCGCGTTGTGTTGCGCAGACGCCATTTTTTCAAATTATTTCACATATTTAATTATGAAGTATATTACAAGTAACAAAATGCCTAAAGAGGATAAATTGTGGAGAAAGTTGAAGAAAATTAAGAAGAAACTGAATAGACGAGCACGAATGCGTCGTTGTCGCCTGAGGTCGTCGTCGTCATCCCTTAGTGAAAGGGATGAAAGAGAATTGCCTTCAGTGGTTGAGGCCGACGCTAACATCGTAATCGATGAAGATAACGCAGTACCTATGTAGTTTAGGTATGCTAGATTGTAAATTCGGATTATAGGATTCATGTTCGAAGGAAAATTTATTGGAACACGCCATCTTGCCGGCGTTTAGCACATACGCGTCCTTGTAACATGAAGTTCGTGTTACGACAGGACTTCGAGAGTCTCGAAACGAAACCTCAAGTTGAGGTGAAGTGCTAATAATATAGGTGTCGCGACGTGTATCTCGCGAAATAAACAGGTAACAGAGTCAAATTAATATTGTTAGGGCGAAACGTGTAACAAGGTCATCATACATGCCAACATATGGTGATCTGCTGGCAACATCGAATCCATAGAGCGATCACTTGTATAATATGGCGTTTGCCGCTTTATTTGAGCCATCTAAACTACACCAAAGTAAAGTAGCTAATTTCAATAAGTGCGAAGTAAAGTGATTGGTGTTTCGATGCAGGCGTCCGGGATAGACGCGACTCATCTGAGAGAAATATAAGCTAAGTGGTAGCACTAAGATAATAGTGTAGAGGTTCCCCGTCTAAATACCTAAATTCTAAATTATAATGGTTTCTGCTGTTCTTGGAGGTGCATAAATTGGGAGGTTTTCGCGTTGTAGGTCGTGGGTCGTTCGATGCTGCAATGCGAAGGCCTCATATGAATTGAGACTGGGCGAAGGCCGTGATCAGTCTGTCAGAGGAGATCTTCGGTGCTGTAATACGACAGTCTCCCTAACACAAATGGCGTACTGTCGTGTCAAGTTGTGTGTACTGAATGGGTATAAAGTACATGCAGCTGAGCGATATTACGATTAACGTTGTGCACACAGGGCAAGAGGTTAATTGGAGGACTTGGCCGCGGTTAAATATCTAAATTAAACTACCCAACAACTGCAGACTAAACTGCAGACTAAACTGCAGACTAATCTGCAGACACCTAAGACACCAGAAACGTTTAAGTATGTATAGCTCACAATGTGTAGAATGGTGGGAATCAATTTACTTTTAACTACAGATGGCGAGCTGAAGTGCGGTGCGAGCTAGTAAGAACTAAAACCGATTAACGCGAAGCAGACCTCCCAAAGCATAGAAGATTCCTCTCGGATCAAACCTCAGGTACATATATCAAGTTTTCCCAATACACCAAACAATCAACGCCGTCGCGGCGCCGCCGCGTTTCTAAGTCGCGTTATCCGTACGGGTCGGACGAGCGATCCTGGCCAGCTCGCACGTCCAGGTCTGGCGGATAGCGTGACGGCGCGGTAGGCGTTGCGGCGGCCGCGACAATAGGTATGTCTAGAAGTTCTATGATATACCTACCCGTGATATTGTTTTCTCACGAGAATATATCATTGTGACTAAGTTAGTCAGATGACAAATTATTATGTGCCTTGTAGGTACTCATGAAACGAAAGATGATGGACTAATGGAGCTGGATGACACAGTATTGTCAGCTTTAGGAAACCCGTCAAGTTCTGAAAAGACCTATGGGGATGACATCCATCCCGAAAATTTTGAAACGTGTGATGAGTACTCTGACCGATGGTGTGAGCCAAGAAGTAAAGAGAATTTGTACAAGAAATATGTTTCCAAAGTTTTTCCCTTTACTGGAAGCTCCTAGATTAAACTTTGCTAAGCGATCCAATCAAAGAAAGAGACAAGAAGGTGGAGGAACGGCAACAACAGTAGGGGGGGGGGGGGGGGGTAGGGGGGTAAACAAATGATAACAAGAAAAACATTGAAGTATTGACTGATGTGTCGAGACTCCTTAGTGACTTGCATTACAATGACACATGTACTAGAAGAAAATTGATTGCAATCAATCTGGAAAAAAATATTATTAAAGCTGCAGAGTGAGCTAGATGGGATAGTTTCCTGTTTCGTGAAAATTTCAATGATAACATAAGGTCTGCAAATGCTATTAAAAAGGCAGCTCCTACAATACTTAAAAAGTCCAATTTTGTAAGAAAACCTTCTCAACACAAACCGTCCCCATATTATTTAAATATAAGGATATAATATAATAATAAGGAAAACTTCCAAGCCCCTCCTCACTCGAGTCGAGTCAAACAAGGGAGGGGGGGCAGATATCATCCGAGGACCACGGTGAGGCAGCACCAGCCGAGGACCTCATCAGGCAAGACTTATCAACACTAAGCTGTGCGTCAAACTTAAAGGTAAAGACATTAGCATGTCGCTTAAAATATTTTTATGTGTGTTGGGAAAATATCACTCAAGATAAAGTTATACTATCATGGTTATAGGGTTATAAAATTCCTTTTATGAAAACGCCTACACAACAGGTACTACCAAAAAATTGATTATTTTCAGAGGCTGAAAATAAAATTATAACAAAAGAAATAGCTAGATTACTAGATTTGGAAGTTATTAAAAAGTGTGTGTGCACCTGTCAGTGGACAGTTTTTATCTAAAATATTTACCATACCCAAAGCAAATGGTGGTACCAGGCTTATATTAAACTTAAAATGTCTGAATAAGTTTGTTTACACAGAACATTTTAAAATGGAAAATGTTAGAACTTTATTTATGAATTTAATTGTATGTGCTTTGATTTGTGTACTGCCCCACTGACCTTTATTAAGATTTTAAAACCAGTTATATCTTACCTACGCAGTGCTGGATGCAAATCGGTGAATTATCTTGATGATATTATTTGTATTGGAGATTCTTATGAAGAGTGTTTAGAGAATTGTAGTAAGACTGAAAAACTTTTGAAATGCCTGGGATTTTATATGTAACGATAAAAGTAATCTACAACCAAAACAAGTAGCTGAATATTTAGGATTTGTGATTAAGGGCGCGTATTCGATTTAGCGCAACTCAAAATTTAAACGATTGCTAGAACGGCGTAGCAGCATTGACACACACTAGTACAATAGAGTGGTCTGTTTGTGTGTATCAGAAAAAAAATATGCACGAAATAAGCACGAATCATTGAAATTGATCGGCAAACGACAGCGCGCGATGTTTTACAGTCCTTATGAAAATAATTGTCTAAAATAAATGAGCTCGTATAACGGACGGAAAAATATTCTGTATATTAAGCATAACATTTACTTTTATAAAATAAATATATCAGTTATGTTTTTATTCAAATACTGGTGAAAAAAAATTGTCAAAGTGAACCGATTTTCTACTTTTTCAACATTGTTTTTTAATCTATAATAGTAATATTTTCGTAATTTTGGCTCTGTTACTGTCTTTATGTCTGTATATACTGTTGGAAAAACGCATAAAACAAAATATTTTGGCATATTGTAATGGTTGTATTCATCCTGAAAGTTAACTCTGACGTCTATTTTCATAACACGATATGAAAGAATTGTCTTCACTTTAAAAAAACCATAATTCAAAATTATACTTTTACTCTGTAGCTGTCTAAATCAAGACTTAATCTTTCTAAAACTGTAAATTGTCTAAAAATGATCTGCTCACATAATTACGATATTGCTCTGGGCAAAACGCAAAAACATGAAGTTTTCGTCACGAATCGAATACGCGCTCTTAATACAAAGAATATGACACTGTCAGTGACAGATAAGAAGAGAATTTCTATTCATTTATTACTTAAAAAGTATTTAAATACCAGTAGGTGTACTATAAGAGACTTTGCACAGCTCATTGGAACCATAACAGCTTGTTGTCCAGCTGTGAGTTATGGTTTTTTATATACAAAAAGATTAGAGAAGCAAAAATGTTTTAAATTAAATATTCACAATAATGATTTTGATTCATTTATGATTATAAATAAGGAATGTAGAGAAGATTTACAATGGTGGTATAATTGTATTAAAATTGCTAAAAACCCCATAAGACATTATGATGATGATGTTCAGGCAGCAAATGGTTTCTGGACAAATGAAGACAATACAAATCATATAAACTATTTGGAACTTTTGGCAGCTTTTTTAGGGCTTCAATGTTTTGCAAAAGACTTACTTGCCAAATATTATTATGTATAGACAATACTACAGCCACAGCTTATATTAATAGAATGTATAAAAAACAATGTTGAAAAAGTACAAAATAGGTTGACTTTGACAATTTGTTTTCACCAATATTTGGATAAAAACATAAATGATAAATATATTTATTTTATGAAAATAATGGTTATGCTTAATATACAGAATATTTTTCAGTCCGTTATACGAATTCATTTATTTTAGACAATTATTTTAAAAAGCACTGTAAAACATCGCGCGCTGTCGGTTGCCGATCAATTTCAATGATACGTGGTTATTTCATGTGTATTTTTTTTTCTGATGCACATAAACAGACCAATGTATTGTACTAGTGTGTGTCAATGCTACTACGCCTTTCTAGCAATCGTTTAGATTTTGAGTTGCGCTAAATCGAATACGAGCCCTTAATTAACTTTTCCAATAACTTTGAGTTATTCGAAAACTTTTGAAGCCTACTAAGCTTTCATAGTTTTCCTTTGAATTTCGTTATATGAGGGTACCTGAGTACTATAAAGGCGCGTGCTTGATCAGATAAAAGTTCAGTTGCTGCTAAATCGTCGGACAGTAAGGGTTTAGTGCATGCACCACTTACAAGAATTCGTTCCATAATTATTATTGACTTGTGTGTTGTACTTCATGTATTTATTGTGTTTCTTGGTTATAATGCTAACGGATGTTTATGTTCGCTTTTGTTTTGATTATTGATTGAAATATTGTTAGAACTCTATTTTATAATAAATTAGTCTTGTGTTGTTTATAATTATCCTTTTTCCCTTCTGGTTCCTAAAATCAGAAGAGGGATAGAACTTATTCGCTCAAAATTATTAGCCTCGATACCTACACAAATAGCCGTTAATTTCAAATAACAAGCTCGCTCTGGCGTTGGGTGTAGCCATCGCAGTGAACCGCGTCATGCGCATGGTCGTCTCACGATATAACTCTTTCGCCATGGTAGAACTGGTTCACATTCGTACCACTGTCGCTCGCGTGGTGGTGACCATCATGGTTCACGTAAAGAGTCTAGGTCTCTTAAGGTCGACTCGTATCGTCGCCATGGTGGATCTCGATCCTACCCTCATGTTTCCGTGAAAAATGTGTTGGGCATTATTATGTCGCGACTGACTGCAATTAATGAAAACAACTGTCAATTCGTGACAGCACACCGCCGCAAGAATGCCATCTCCGATTCTACTAATGTGAAGTTTTAGAAGTGTTTTGGTTACCGTGTTCTATTGCAGTTCGTACGTTACGATCACTCATCACAATCGGTGTCAAACTGCATTATAAGGATAAGTGCCTCAGGAAGGGTAACATCAATGATAAAGCCGATTGTAATAGTAAAACTCGTCTTTTCTTTCTGTAAGAAGTTAGGACATAAAGAGTGGCTGGTTCACTAAGGCTTGATCTGAGTTTCAAAACAATCGGTCAGGTTAGACCGAGTCGGAACGAAATCGACACACTAGGTAAACCGTAACGCACCTATCCCTTCTAACGTCAAGCCTTGCGGGTTTCCTATGGCGTTATATCAAAGACTACTCACTACATGGTACCCTGGAAAGGAGAGTGATGTCTTGAGAAGTGGTAACTGAAGCTGTGTGGTATTTTTTTGAGAAGTTTCAATCAAAATTCTAAAAACCTTATCAATGCATAGGCGATAACAGCAATCGCGTTTAAGAAATTTCAGTCAGTTTTCACATTCCAGTAGTTTGAGTAGTTTCGACTGTGCGCCCTTCTTCTTATAATGTACAGATAATGTTAAATTTGAATGCCATTATTAGCAAAGCATAGCACACTGTGTACTGTTCAGCCAAGACCTCTGTAATGTTGTGAATATCTGCGTGTATATCTAATGTTATACAGGTTAGTGTCGAATGTTATTATACACATATTACGTCATTCCTTTCGAGTTTAGAAGTTGGTAGTGTGATACCGCCGTGGCTCGGAACTCACGTCAATTCATTTGTTCTGTGCTTGATCTTTTTCTGGTCGTGTCGGATTGCTGTTCTATTGGACTGTGATAGTGAGGGAAGAGGGAGCACATGTGTTTGAGCAAAAACTGGTGCACTATATATAATTTCCTGCGTGATTGGCTACCCGAGTTACAACTCGAACATCATACATTACTTTTGGTAATTTATTTTAACAATTTCAACTAATAAAGGTTAAATTGTAAGACACAAAAATGTTTAGAGATTTTGTGTGTGCTACGGAACGGATCACATTTATGAAGCATGTACCATAAATAATTCTTCATTTTCAGATGTTGTACTTTGTTTTTCTTTTTACCTCAGAAATTAAATAAGTCTCTATTTGCTTAAAAAACGTGACGACCTTTGGCTAATGACTAGTCACTGTTGATATTGAGATTGGCTGTCGTGATCGAAGTTCAGTCGAGACAACATCAGAATATTATTGTGAAAAAACTCGTGCTAGGCCACTGGTTGTGTTGCAGAGCAGTTCAATCATGAGGTGAGCTTTGCACACAAGTCATTCGCACACCACCCGCGCTATCCCATAAGCGGCTGCTACATCTAACCTTTGACTTTATGGTATGCTACAAATTTAAGAAAATATTCGTGTGCCTTTTAGCCTTCTTTCTAATAGTTGTATAAGTCTAAACTGAGTGCTGAGCCCTCTGCCACGGGAGTTGATGCACTGGTTGGTGGGTCAAAGGGTCGTCGTGTAATGTTTTAGGTGTACCTACTGATATGTTTGGAATGAGAAGAGATTGCATAGTAAACTACGTACTATCTTCATGGAAGAGCGATCTGGTATTCATGTCGGACGGAACTGGTCGCCGGCGGTGACCACTAGCTTCGCGCACTCATCACTGTCGCCGTCACTGCACTGTCACTCGCGGGCGTGAACCTGCGCGTGTCGGCGCCAGGCGCGAGTGTGCGCCCGTGCTCGCGTGACGTAACGCCGCGCCACACTGCAGCGCGCGGCCCGCGGCCCGAGCTACGGCTCGCTGCCTCCCGCGCCCCGCCCCGCGCCCCGCACCCCGCGCCCTCCTGCGCGCGCACCCTGCTCACGTCTTGCACCGGCCGCTGCTGCTCAGGTTCACTGCTTGTCTCCTGCACTCGCCTGCATTCCTTATAAGATTATAAGGCATGCAGGCGAGTAGAGTAAGGGAGCGAGGAGTACTGGCAGCACGAAGGTTCCGTGCAATACTTGCTAAATTAAACGATCCTCCCTATTTAAAGTTCTATGGTAATTATGCTTCTGCTAAATCGTCAATAATTATCTTGATTTGCTTAGTAGCCCCACTTTACGACACCTGCAAGCAATCTAGAACATGGTAACTCACTTTTTAAGACTTTCCAGGAGAGCGCGTCAATGATTGCAATATAGTCCATCTGCGTGTATAGAAGGTTGATGAAGCGTGTATATAAGGTCCTAGTGTGAAATAAACTCGACATTGGTAATTAGTAGGGTCCTATCTAATAAAATAAGTGTATATTTGATGCTAAATACTTGTTCTTCTTTGTTTTTTGTGAGTTACTATGAAATATTTTAACATATTGTAATGCTTAGGATATAGTATTGTATAGTAAACTGATTTTCGAAAAATAAACATTGTATGTCTGAGATACAATATCCGAAATGTTAATGTATTATGAATGGAAAAATGATGAGTGAATGAAAAAATACGATTAAAATACACTTGGTGGACCATTATTTACATTTTTTTGACACTCTGTAAATCGTAAACGAAAAGACGTACAGTCGCGTGAATTAGATCAAAAGAAAGAGAATTTAATTTTAAATTGAGTTACAATGGAAGCTTAATTTGGCTAAAAAGTGAGTAACCGTGTTCTTGCTTGCAGGTGTCGATGATCCATTGTGTTTACAAGAATATTTTGCGAATAAAATCCTGCAAAAACTCTGACTGGTAACTTTAACTAGCTTGTCTTCTTCTAGATAGTAGTGAGACAATTATTATATGATTAAAATTCAGTAACTTGTAACGTGCTTGTAACTTAGCATGCATGGGGTTAAGGTCCACTATGTTTGATTAAATGTAGATTTTTGGGATTCCTGAAGTTCTTGAACTAAGAAACGAAATTTAACTAGCGATAAATTCTCAAAAATCAGATAAAACACTCAAACTCAAACTCAAACTCAAAACTCAAACTCAAAATCATTTATTTCAAATAAACCATTTACAGGTACTTTTGAATTGTCAGAGTCAGTCAGTCAGAAAGTTGAAGCTAGTTGCTCGTTCCAAACAGTAGGTTTCTATGGAGAAGAACGAGCAAGAAACTCCATGAACAACACTCTTTTAAAATCAATAATATGTTACAAATTTCGGTTACATCATTCATATTGAATCTAGGGTACAATGTGAGAACAATGTAACAAGTCGTGTACGTTAAAAGAGGTTTAGATAAAAATATAATCATAATAAACAATTCAAAATAAAATTAGAATAACCGAGGCAGCTAAGAGATGACCAGTCCCAACTAACGGCGCCCGTTCACGAACATGACGAACGGATCGGCATCATTCGACTCAACCATTTTGAAGGGAACCGAATGATCCAACACGCGCGCCACCGTCAGCGAGACATTCCAGTGAGCATGACATACTCCCAACCGCCAGGGCACATTCAAGTCAATGAAAGACATACCTCGTAAATGGTAGCTTTAAATAACATAGTGCTCACATGTATGTGCTATGAAAAATTTATATAATACTAACACATTGAGTTTATACAATGCAAAGATAATGTAGATCTTCAGCAGCTCCAAAAATAATTAAAAATGCTAATCAATGAATCTATGAACCCTTATGGCTGTGGAGCTAGACCAGCATCCAGCCAAGCATTTTTATCAGTGATGTATTCACCCAATGAATAATATGCTCGGCTGCATAGTGTGCGTTTTATATAAGACTTAAATTTTGTCTCATTTAGTTGAACAATGTGGGGAGGTATTTTATTGTAACATTTTAAACAGTACCCCATGAAAGAAGTATCTACTTTAGCCAGTCTGAAACTCGGTTGAACTAGTTGGTCCCTATTTCTAGTGTTATAATTATGTCTTTCACCCCTTTTACTAAAAAGATGCAGATTTTTTCTAGCGTACATTATGTTTTCATAGATGTATTGACAAGGTACCGTCATTATGTTAATTTTCTTAAACAGTTCCCTTAGAGAATCGCGCATACGGAGATTGTAAATGGCTCTGATGGCTCTTTTCTGCAGAATAAAAATAGACTCGATGTCTGCAGCTCGTCCCCACAGTAAAATACCGTAAGACATAATACTATGAAAATAACTAAAGTAGACCAGTCTCGCGGTATCCACATCAGTAAATTGCCGGATTTTTCTGACAGCATATGCTGCCGAGCTTAGCCGTCCAGCGAGAGATGTTAAATGAGGACCCCATTGTAGTCTTGAGTCGAGCGTGATCCCCAGGAAAACAGTTTTATCAACGAATTCCAGCTTCTCATTATTCAATACTATGTCACAGTCATTACTTTTGACATTTGGTAAAGAAAATCTGATGCACTTCGTTTTTTTTTTCATTCAATACTAAATTATTCGCCGTGAACCAATTTTGGACTTGCAGTAAGGCGCTATTTACGTGGTCTAGGTTCTGGGCTCGTCTGTCTATCTTAAATATTTAAGAAGTGTCATCAGCAAATAACACCATTTGTGGTTGATTTTTCAACAGATGAAGAAGATCATTAATATACACTAAAAAGAGGAAAGGACCCAAAATTGAACCTTGTGGAACCCCCATTTCTACCTTTAAACCATGTGAATTCACCCCATTTATTTGGACTTGCTGCTGCGTATTAATCAAATAAGATTTTACTAAACTAAGCGCAAGTCTACCTAGTCCGTAATGCTCAAGTTTCAAAAGTAGTGTGTCATGATTTACGCAATCAAATGCCTTGGAGAGGTCACAAAAAATTCCTATGGCATCTTGCGCCTCTTCCCACGCAGTAAATATGTGTTTTAATAAAGTGACACCAGCGTCAGTCGTACAACGTCCTTTGGTGAAACCATACTGTTGATCGTGTAAAATGCCATTAGTGTTAAAATGATTAAGCATCTGATTAAGCATAATCCTTTCAAAAACCTTGCTGAAAGCCGGCAGCACGGACACGGGTCTATAATTATTAGTGTCTTTACTGTCACCGGATTTGAAAAGAGGTATAACCTTACTAAACTTCATTAGATCCGGGAAAACTCCTTGGTCTACGCACATATTAAATATTAAAGCCAAATAAGGCGCTATTGTCTCAATTATAGACGTACAAACTTTAATAGACATACCCCACAGATCCTCAGTAAATTTTATCTTAATTTGCCGAAAAGCTTTTAAAACCTGGAGAGGACAACATTACAAAATAATGAAGTTCTTAAATCCTTTTTTGAATGATTACAGGTTCCACTTCAAATACTCTTTAATAACATACTCAGTTCTGGAACAACCCCCGAGCAGTGGTTCCACCATTATACTCTTACATAAAAAGGGTGACAGGAAGGATTTAGGCAACTATCAGCCTATTAGTTTAATGTCGAACATGTACAAAATTTTTTCAAAAGTTATTCTAAATAGACTCTCGAAAACACTAGATGCACAACAAACGTACGAACAAGCGGGTTTTGGGAAAGGTTTTTCGACATTAGACCACATTCAGGTTGTTACACAGGTAATAGAAAAGACCAAAGAATACAGGAAAACCCTATATCTGTGCTTCATTGACTACAAAAAGCCTTTGACTCCCTAAATCACAGCGCTATCTGGAACTTCTTCTTCTTTTGCAACTAGGCGTAGAAAAGGAATACATTAATCTTCTTTACAATGTATACTCTCGCAGCTGTGCGAAGGTGAGGCTAGAAAGAGAAGGAAATGAATTTCGCATCAAAAAGGGCGTTAGACAATGCGACCCACACTTTCGCCTAAAGTTTTTTCTGCTGTCCTAGGACAGAAGAAAAAACTTTTCCCAATCTAGGTTTCCCAATCTAGATTGGGAGAAAAGAGGCTCAAAAATAGACGGAGAATATCTCAGTCATCTGCGTTTTGCAGACGATAGTGAAGTATTTGCAGAAAACTCTACCGATCTAGAAAACATGTTAAATGAGATCATACGCGAAAGTAAACATGTAGGTCTGACGCTTAACACGGACAAAACCAAGATCATAACGAACGGCCAAAGAACACCTATTTTGGTAGAAGGTAGCACCATATAGTACGTAGAGGAGTATATACTTAGGTCAAATGGTTACCTTTAATTATGGTGCAAGCAACGAAATCCGAAGGCGCATATCTTTAACATGGAAGAGATATTGGAGCTATAAAGAAATTATGAAAAATAAACAAATAATAATTCATATTATGAGAAAACTATACGATGTAACAATACTTCCCTGCTTAACATACGGTGGCCAGACCTGGTCCTTAAAGAAAGACGATGAAAATAAGATAGCCATATGCCAAAGAAAAATGGAACGAAGTATGTTGGGGATAAAACGAACAGAAAGACTGGACAAAGACAAAACAAAACTAATGGATGTTATTAGGAGAATCAGGTTGCTTAAATGGAACTGGGCTGGCCATGTATGCAGGTTCGAAAACGATCGATGGACTAAAAATGTAACTGAGTTGATACCCAGAGACAAAAATAGAAGTAGAGGCCGGCCAAGGAAAAGGTGGGAAGACATATTTCGAGGTGGACCAGGGTTGATGACTATAGCTAGGGATAGGAATCAGTGGAAAGTAACGGGGGAGGCCTACGCCGGAGAGGCGACTACTGCACGTACGGAACTTTAATGTACTTACAATATCAGTACCATTAAAATCGTTTTTTTTTAACTTGTAACTTGAATCCTAGGGTAAAAACAAGTTATGGCCATATAAAGGACTTGAATAGGAACCTATTTTCCATGGTTTTTCTTTCTTCAGCCGGACGCTGCCGAAAAGGAGGTGACCTATAAACAGGTGCTGGAACAAGCCGAGGAGCAAGTGAATCTTGCTGAGCTCGGCGTAACAAATATAAAATTCCAAGATTCCCAAACTTGGCCCACTGGCCGAAAAGTTGCGTGTGGCCCTCGACGAGGTGGTCAGTGTCATTCGGCCTACCAAATAATGTACGGACATACGCATCACTGGGCTCAGTGACACGGCCACCAAGGAAAAAGTGGCCGTTGCCGTGGCTCAAGCCGGAGGTTGGTTGGTTGGTTGTTGGTTAGAGGTGCAGCATAGTCCCCGTGGGACGGGCACAGTGATTGTCCAGTGTACAATCACGGTGGCCATAGCCTCGTCCGACTCGGGCAAACTTTTGGTCGGCTGGTGCTCAGCAAACGTCCATGTGCTGGCGCGGCGTGCTCTGCGCGGTTTCAAGTGCATGGGCATCGGGCACTCTAGGCCTAAACGCAAGTCTAAGGTGAACCGAGATTCCCTTTGCTTCCGGTGCGGCGAGGAGGGCCACAAGCCCGCTGACCACACTTGAACACTGCGCTGTGCAGTATGCGCAGATGTTGGTAAGGAGGCCGCAATTGTACGGCAGTGAGTGTCGCGAGGTGCTACACCGAGCGACGATGTAGACGACCTGGCCTCCTAAATGCGAACTGCACTTACTGTGGTGTGCAACACAGCCATGCCCAGAAGTAGACGGAGGCCAAACCGCCGGCAGGTCTACTGGTGGACGCCCGAGATAACAGATCTGCGTGTGGTCTGTAATAGGACTCGTCGGGCGTACGTTCGGTGTCGCAGACGCAACCGCCACGATCCAGGCCTCGAGGACCAGCTACGGTCTGCCTATCGTCGCGCAAAAAAGGAGTTGCAGTTGGCCATAAGTTGGGCCAAGAGCGACGCCTGGGTCTAAAGTCTGCTATTACAATAGTGTCAGAATGGTCTTTCATTGATTTCATAATTGTTTATTTTGACATGTTTGGTAATCTATTAATATAATGGCGCCATTATGACTTTCCAATGGTCAACCACTGACACGCCATTGAAAGAAATGATATATGATAATCTCGTTAGCGGTAATCTCGTTCAAAATGACAACTGAATGTAATTTGGAACTATGAACTTAGGCGGTAATCTGCTAAAATTTTGACAGTTCCTTTGATCAGTGACCTACCATTAGATCATCATTGTGCAGTCATTGCTTTTAATTCGACCGACCAATGATCGACCATTATGAATTTAGCAGAATACGAACTTTTAGCAAAATGACAATGGGATTGTGTTGGAATGACGAAATTATAAAAATAGCAGACTTGGCCCCCTGGAAGGAAATCCTCGAGAGTCTGAATCGGGACCCTTGGGAGCGGCCGTACCGTGCGGCGAGGAAAAAGCTCGGTACTCTAGGTGCTCCACTCACTGAAACTCTGCAGCCGGCATTCCTGCGAAGCATAGTGGAGGAGTTGTTCCCAGACTATACGGCACACTTACTTCCTACTATGGTCCCTCTCTTGTTAGCTAGAGAGGATATCTTTAATAATAATAAATCCATCTATTTTCAGGTTACAAAGACCCATAGATAAAAAATACCTTAACCTAAGTATACATGTAACAAAACAACAATAAAATTGTGTTAGTAAATAAAACTTTAACTATATTAATATCACTTCGCTGCATTAAGTCTTTGTGCGTTCCGGTGGCACTTGGCCGCGAAAGCGACAAAATACCACATCCTGAGGCCAAGAGCTTTCTTCCAACACCTGATGCAGGTAGCATGTTGGTATGCGCACCACAAACGCCTTAAAATTGACGTTGCGATGCGAATCCAGCAGCTGCACTCTCGGCCCGTACTTCAGTCTTTGGCGCACGTACGTCACGATGTCTTCCGCGTCGGTGGTGTAGTGGAGACGGGAGATATACACCGGGGTATTCGGCTTTGCAGCACGTAGTTTTTCGTTGGGCTCCATAGAAGCCTTGCCACAGCGGTTCTTACAGCTTCGGTCGGCGCTTCCTCCTTTGCACCGTTACGAAGCCGTCATCATCTGCCCGGTTCTTTTCTTTCTTACTCACGGACTTTGCGGAGGGAGCAGTGGGGGTGCTCACATTGACCAACGGGTCAGATGGTCACGTCGATCAGGCAGCGCTACGGGGGTGTGTAACGTTTGAAATAATAACAAAATCTCTAAAGACCATATGATCTAATTTCATTTAACATACTTTTTTTTTATTAAAACGATCAAATGATATAATGAATTATTGATATAATTTCATTTTACCTAATTTTATATGGTATAATGAACATTCTCAATAATGCACATTTAAACTAATATTCATTATAGTATTGTGCTAACACAATGATAACACAATACTACATTTACTTTCATAAGCATGCAATCATTCATCACATTTGATGTTTACATTTTATAATATTTGTTTTTATAGATTCTTCGAATCTTTTAAATAGAATATATATTATGTACTTACAGTTTTTATGCTGGTCCTGTCTGTGTTACGTTACATTATATTCCTGTTAAATATTTATTAGATCGCTTTTATATATCTGAAAAATAAATAATGTTTTGCTTTGACATGTTTGTCAATGACAGTTGTCAAACTTGACGATTGTCAATATTACTCCTAATAAGTTTACGGCTAACTAACGTAAAACCTCCATGCTGATGTTTTGTGTAAGCGTGTATGGCTGTATTTTATATTAAACGGCTGGACACCTGCTGATGTATCGGGTGTTCCTTTAAATCCTATTCGCACTAATAAATAAAAATAACTGGCAGTCTGCAATAATTGAGTCTGGCCGGTACTATAATACCCTGCTTTAGAAAACCAATACGACCGTTCTAGAAATAGGATTCATACTTGGATTTTTTATGAATTTCGGAAGAGCGGTCAGAAAACAAAACCTGTCAAGGAGTCAGTCTAGATCTCGCTGTCGCTTGAGTAACACGCTGATTACTCATACGCTTACGTTACTAAAGTCTACCAGTCTACTTACTGCAAGACTACCAGTCTACAACCGAGAGTCGGTTTAGTCGAGCCGTCGAGCTGTCGCGTGCCTGCTGCTCTCAGGGCGGGTCCTACTGATAGGACCGCCTGGGGACCTCCGTCCCAGAGCTAGGAGCCGACCGCGCCAGTCTATCTTCGGTCAGATCCTGTTGCCGGCCAGGCTGTGGATCATATTAACCTGGAAATCTCTGCCTGAACGTAGTGCGTTTAGGTCAGTGCAAATTTTTACTCTTACTGCTGTTTTTGATACTCATCACATTTTAATTTTCCTGTGAGAGCTATTAAATTCATTTCGTACAATTCTGCATAGCCTTTTATTTCTTAAATTAGCAGAACTTTTACATCATATAGTATAATAATCAGTTACTATAATATTTGAAATATATAAGTAACGTTTAGCATAATTTAGTTATTGAATAATTTAGGTTAGGTTAGAACAGTGACTATTAACCAGATTCCCTCTATTGTTGGTAAATCGTATGGGTTAGATATAACGGTGTCCCGTTGTTTCGCAGACAGAAATTTCATAGAATTTCGTTTCCCAGAAAATGTTTCATAATTATAATATTTGGTTCATGTATTTTTATTTTGGCTATTAATGTTTCAAAGACTATTTAGGTACTTGAATAAAACATATTTCACAGAAACACAATCCAATATCAAACAGTAGAATTATTTTTTAACGAATATTGTTTGATCAATGTATTTTTCAATGGAATTTATTTCAACGAAAATAAAATGTATATATTTATATACATTTTAGCACAACTATTGCATGTTGCATTATTGTATGTTGTGCTACAAAAGTTAATGACAGAAATGAATCGCTGCGAAACCGACTACCGACTAGAGTGTAATTTAAATCCGCGTAAGCGCGGAGGGGCGAGACGGCCCGCGAGCTGAGGAGCAGGTAATAAAATAATACCATCTGCGAACGCCGGAGCCGTGACAGAAACCATGCCTGCTGCATGTTGCATGCTCGCTTGCATGATACATGCTTGCTTGCATGCTGCATGCATGCTTGCTTTAACTTTTAGCTATAAAACAACGTACATTTTTATGGTTTAGGGTTTTTAGGGTTTTATGGTTATAACGGTTTTACGGTTTACTATTTTGCTCGGGTTAGGTTTACTCGGGTTAGGTTTGCTCGGGTTAGGTTTGCTCGGGTCAGGTTTGCTCGGGTTAGGTAAGGTTAGGTTAGGTTAGGTTTTTTTTTTTTTTTTTTTTTTGGCAGGAGTGGGAAATCCTCATGGACACCCAGGCTGCCTCACAGGTGAGCCGGCTAAAACCACACTCCTGCCTTACAAAATATCCACAGGCAAGGAATGCCCGTGCTGTTGTTTATAGTGTTACAATAATTGTTTACATTTTTTATCTTATCGTTATTACAGTTAGTCGTGTTCCTACTGGACTAATGTTAGTAGCCTAAATAACTAACTTAAATCTAAGTGAGTCCATTGTTTTTTTTTTTTTTTTCTAATAATTTTAATTAAAATACCTACTTATATTATGTTAGTGTCATGTAGTGGTGTTGGTGTTATATTCTACATTTTTACATGCAATGTTCATTCCGTTTAACTACATGGCAGAGTGAGCCGACCAGCCCCCACCGACGGCATCCGTTCTCG
Organism: Charanyca ferruginea; assembly: GCA_947361185.1. NCBI lineage: Eukaryota > Metazoa > Arthropoda > Insecta > Lepidoptera > Noctuidae > Charanyca > Charanyca ferruginea. Next base: position 162,915 of record OX376071.1, on the reverse strand, counting down.
GACGTGACGTTCACATCCGCGCCGCTTAGCTCAAACATATTTTAGGGAACTTAACGGCCGGATATGCACCGCCGCCATCGGAGGGACATTTACATTTACGTGAGTATGACAGACTCACTACGCCATGCAGTTTTACATTTTCACACAGATTTGGGTTTGTCAATTATGGTGTGAGGGAGTTTGGATGGGGATTAGGTTAGTATGGGTAGGTTAGGTGTGTTGAGGTTTGCTAACCAGGGACTTCGCTAGCCTGAGCAGAGCTTCCACAACAGCTGCGTCTCGGTGCTGCATGGCCGTCTTTAGGTTGTAGTCGACGACCGTTTTAGTCGGCGCATCCATCGCTCTCTTCGCAAATCGGCCCGTGGCGTCATCGGCGTCGTCGGTGTAGTAGACGCAACTGGCTGTATGCCTGGACACCGCCACTACCGCGTGAGAGATGCTGTCGTGGATCTGAAGCCTCCTAATATAATTACGCTGTCGTAGGTCAACCCCTGAGCCTCGTGTATGGTCAACGTGCGCGATCCTTCACCGGACCCATACCCCTGGCTCATAAGGGAGGATTTCTCCTCTTGCGTATGAACCAAGAATAGGGTGTTTTCGGCGGTGCTCGGTATTTGCGCTCCCGTGTAACCTTTCACCTTCAGGGAGTGAACCTGCGACAGCGACGACTTGGAGGAGTATATACCGGAGTATATCTCGCTCAGTGCAAACGCTACATCCATCGGGTTGCGGTGTGTGCAAAGCAACTCCTGGGTGATGCCTGCCACCAGGTTCGGAAGGGTATACCTTAGTTCAAATAGGTTCTCTCTGTCCAAAAATGGTAACTGGTTCACGTCTCCGATGAGAACCACCTCGCTCGCTCCAGACAACTTGACTGCCATGACAATGGCCCCAAAGTGGTTCATGAGTGCTTCGTCTACCGTGAGGCGGTAGCATTTCTCTTTCTCTTTGAACCCGTTGGCTAAGATTGAGGCCATAGTGCGCACCTTTGTCTTCACTCGATCTCCTAAGCGGTGCGCTAACTTCTCTTTGAGATCTTTGGCAGCTTCGGTTGTCGTGGTGGCAACGACGTCCTTCTCATCGTCGAAGTGTTTCACCACCCACGTTGTCTTGCCGCAACCTGGAACTCCGTTTACCCACCTGATACTGGGTACCGTCCAATGTTCCTGCGATGCCGGGGTGTCTGAGGTCCCCGAAATAGACTGTGCCATTTCGAGGATCTTGTCGTCCAGCATGATCTTGGTACATTTGGCGGTAACCACTACCGGGTCGTCCTTTGGAGTGTGGAATGTAACTTTCCCCTTGCGCTCCGTTTCTTCCTCGTCCAGGGTCACGAAACAGTTTTTAATGCCGCTGTAGGCTGCCATGTACGACCCCGTCATTTCCCCAGCAATAACTTGGGACGTGGCGTTGTCGTATACGGCTGCCTCGGCTTCCTCGAGTAGTACTCTAAGCAGACCCTCTGTGTTGCGTTGAAAGGTCTGCCAGATTTTGCTGCATGTCATGAGATTAACCTGTTTGGTCGCTCTCACAATTGCCACGTACTCGAGGAAAGCGCTCTTCACGTGGTCCGTGGTGCCCGAGTTCACTGCGAGGGTCGGCGGGCTGACTTGCCCTTTGTCGGCTCTTGTGGGTGTGGGTCTTTTTGGTTCCGGTTCTTTGGGTGATCTTTGAAAGAACCTTTCCACAGCTGTTTCCTGCCTTGCAGATGGTGATGCGCGGCTGATGCTTGGGAGCAGTGTGGTGAGGAAAGTACCGATTGCTTTTAGGCGACTCCTCGACCGGGCTTTGTCCTCCGGGCTGGTGGATTTGGCCTGCTCCTTTGCAGCTTTTTCGGCGGCTGCCTTTTGCTGGGCCCGTTCTGATCCGCTTTGGGTAATCGGACTTGTCGTGGGGCTCGTCGTTGTGGCTGTTGGGTCTCGTGGGGCTTTGAGGAAACTCAGAGTTTCCCCTCTGTCCTCGTAGACGATCACCTCGTGATGTTCTGAGGCTTTCAAACAGCCGAAGCGGTCTGCGACGTCTCCTCTATCCCATCCGATCGCCATTGCGTCGACACTTATGGTGCGGGCTGTGACTGCCATGTGTCCTCCCACCTCCCTGATCTTTTGGAGTAGTGAGCTCGCTTGTGCGAATGGCGTTTCCTCTCTCCACTCGAATAGTGCGATTGTTTTCCCTTTAGATCGCATTAGACGGCATCGGTGAGAGGCTATTTCCACCTGAGGCAGCGCTGCGTACTTGCTGCCTTTCATGCTCGATTTGGTGGTACTCCCGTTGATCAGGGCTGCGAGGCCTGGTGATATGGCTATACGGGCTCTGGGTCGGCTTGAGCCTATGCAGAAGCTTATGCCCAGCTTCTCTGTTTCCCTGTTCATGAACAGAGCGACACTTCGCAATCTGATGCCTGGTGTTCCGCTTCCTCCGCATGCCAGGAGCTGCGTGACGGGCATGGTGTTGGGAGCCGACTGTGGGCTGGCTTCTGTTGCTGCTGCTACTGCCGCTGGTGGTGGCTGCATGTTGGTGTTGACGTGTGTGATTTGTATTGTTGTTATGGGTGACGTTCGTGTTGCGTTCTGTGAAGTTATTGTTTGTGTGTTCGTTGTTGTTGTTGATGGTGTTGTTGTGGTTGTGTTTTGTGTCGTTGTTGTTGTTGGTGGTGTAGTCGTGGTTGTGTTTTGTGTCGTTGTTGTTGGCGTGTTTGTTGTTACAGTTGTTGGTGTTGTCATTGTTGTGGTTGTCGTTGGTGGTATTGTCGTGGTTGTATTTTGTGTCGATGTTGTTTGTGTGTTGTTTGTTGCAGTTGTTGGTGTTGTCATTGTTGTGGTTGTCGTTGGTGGTGTAGTGGCGAGATTTGCTTGTGTTTGTACAGATGGTGGTCGGTCTCGACTTCGTGGAGTTGCGTCGGTTTTGTTGGCCCTTGCTGCAACTGTGGCGATTTTACTAGCGAATGCCAAGAATGGATTCCTGGTAGTCAGTCTCTCCATGATGGTGTGGAGTGTGGACTGGCTAAGCTGGGTGTCGATCTTTTGTTCCAGCTCCATTCTGTCGTTGCAAAACCTTGGACATTCGAAGAGTAGGTGCCAGACTGTTTCATCGCAGCTGGGGTCACAGACGCACGAGGGACTGTCCTTCAAGTGAAATCGGTGGAGATACGCTGAGAATCCTCCGTGTCCAGTTAAGATCTGGATGTGGACCGGTGTCAGGACTGCGTCTTTGAGTGTCCTTTTCGCCGCTAGGACGTTAGGGAAGAACACTTTTGTGACCGCTCCTGTGCTTGAGGACTCGTACCGCGCTTGCCACTTCTTTATGGTCCCCTCCTCTCCTCACTCCCCCCCCTGACCCGAGAAGTGGCCCGCTGCAGCGGGCCGGCACCAGCCGGGGGTTGCGGAAGTATCTCCAGTTCCCGCGACCCCCGACGTAGGTGTGAGATGGAACACCGGGGTGGTTTTTAGTCAGTAAGAGTCTGACAGACCCCTCCGCCCGCCCCAGGGCGGAGGACATCCATGAGGATTTTCCACCCCGTACCAAAAAAAAAAAAAAAAAAAAAGGTTAGGTTGGGGTGCGTGCAGAAAACCTCCTCGTGTGCCTGATTGCTGCTGGTTCCTTTCGAATACGTTCGGGGGAAAGAGCAGTGATCGGGCCGGTGCACCCTGGGTACAGTCAATATTCTCGAGAATATTGGCTGTGGCGAATTTCTGCGTGGGGGGGGAGAGCTTCAGGCTCGTGGAGGTGGGGCCCATTCTGGGCCGAAAAGGGGCGTTTTTTCACGTGTCCCTCTGATTTAAGCAGAGGACACAGTGGTGAAGCATGGGCGGCGCTCGTAGTGCACTTACCCTGCCTACGGGCTGGCAGCGGGAGAACCTTTCTCCCGACTGCACCCGTCGAAATCGTAATCCGTGAAGAGCTCACATTTTGTGACTTGGAACGGGACGAGGGTCTTGGCTTAACCGCCTGGGCCGCGAGGAAGAGAACCTCTATAATAAATTCCTCTAATACCAAGTTTTGGTGCGTGGCGAGGGTATGAATGGCTGAGGAGTAGTGTCACTTGCAACTTTGTAGTTGTAGGTGGCGCATCAGTCGTTAGCGCACCCCCAGCCAGGGGCCAGTGGGACCTCGGGGTTGGGAAACAAATTACACCACTTACCTAGGGACAGGGGGTTAACTAGGTGGACTTTATATATCCCCCATACTCGTGGGATTAACTATGGAAAATTTAAAACAAAACCAAAACACAAAAAATGAAGAGGGGGGTGTGGCGTCAGAATCTGACGTCGCATCGGAGAGGAGCGCGAGAAGCGCGGTGACTAGGCGAGAAAAGGAGCTTCAGATCAGCCTGGAGCGCCTGCGCGAGGAGGAGGCAGCCTCTGCAAAAAGGAAGGCGGCGGCGGCGAGCGCTTTTAAGAAGCGCCCGCGGAGTGAGGACTCGGGGTCGATGGGTCTCTCCTCTAGCGAGGAGAACTTGTCAGCCCCGAAGGTGTCAACGGCACGCAGAGGGCGAGGACGCGCGGTGGCGAGTGGAGCCCCTGCTCGTTTGCCGGAGCGTGATGGGCGGGGCCGGTTCGTGACGGTGTCCCGGCCCGATACACCGGCTCCGTCAGATCATGTGGAGAGCGTGGGGAGCGATTCCGGGCCATCCATCGCGGATCTCAGTGACGGCTCCCTGGGACTGGGATCAAACCGGGCGGAGGCGAATGCCGCAAAGCGGGCGCAGCGCAAGGCAGTCGCGGAAGGCGAAGTCGCCGAGTTGGCCCGACAGGCTCGCGAGCGGCGCGAAGCTCGGCTGGCTGCCGGGGATAGCGTTTCGGCGGTGGCGCTTAGTCGCCAAGTTTTGGACGGCGTGGGCGTCGTATTGAAGGTTGCCACTAAGTCTGGCAACCTGAAGGGTACCTTCACGCGCGCCCTTAAAGAGGCGGCGGACGACATAAAGGAGGCGGTTGAGGTCCTCATTAGTCGCACGAGTTCGGATGAGACGGCGAAGCTATGGGAGGAGAATAGCCGTCTCCGGTCCGAACTGGAGGACCTCAAGCGACAGTTTGCTGCCCAGAGGGCAGCTGCAGCGCCCGTAACCACCGTCGCTTCTCCCGTAGCGGCTGCAGCACCGGCTTCGGCAATGGCCCCGTCATCGACCCGTGCGTTGGCGGATGCGGAGGTCGAAAAAATCGCCCGCATCTGCATAATGCAGTGTGGGAAGATGGTGGAGGCCCGGCTGGAAGCAATTGAGACGAGGCTGCTCCCGGCCGTAACCCTTCGTCCACCGCTCGCTGCGGACCAGCGGAGGAAGAAAGCGCCCGCTAAGTTGGGGCCGGTACCCGCTAAACCGGGGCCGGTGCCCGCTAAACCGGGGCCGGTGCCCGCTAAATCAGTACCCGCAACTGCGACCGCGGCGGCGGCAGGGCCTAAGAAACCCAGGAAGGCGGCCAAAAAGCAAGCGGTGAGCACGTCCGCGCCCACTTCCCGGCGACCGCGGCCCCGGCGACCGCGGCCCCGGCGACCTTGCCCGCGCCCACCGAGGAGACGGAGGGCTGGACGCAGTTCAAGAAAAAGCGCCGCCGTCGTAAAAAGAAGGCATCACCGGCACCTGCACCGCCAGCACCGGCATCCAAGAAGGCCCAACGACCGCCTAAGGTCAGAGCCCCTCGTTCCGCGGCAGTTGTAATTACGCTGCAGCCAGGAGCCGTCGAAAGGGGCCTCTCGTATAAGGCGGTCTTAATGGAGGCGAAAGCAAAGGTCGCGTTCCCCGACCTTGGCACACCGTCCGGCTTCAAGATGAGGCCGGCGATCACGGGGGCGCGGCTGTTGGAGGTATCGGGTGCCTCTAGCGGGGAGAAGGCAGACATCCTGGCTGCCAAGTTGAGGGAAGTCTTCAAGCCGGAGGACGTTCGGGTGTCCAGACCGATGAAGACTGCTGAGCTGCGCGTCGACGGTCTGGACGACTCGGTGACCCCGGCTGAGGTTGTGGCGGCCATTGCCCGTGTTGGTGGATGTCCGGCCGGTGATGTGCGGACCGGCGAAGTTCGCACCGATGCGTCCGGGCTCGGCGCGATTTGGGTGCGGTGTCCGGTGGCGGCGGCCAATAAGGTCACCGACGGCGGGCGTTTGTTGGTGGGGTGGGTTGCAGCGAGGGCGAAACTGCTGCAGCCCAGGGCTATGCGGTGCTTCCGCTGCCTTGACATTGGGCATGTCAAGGCTCGATGCACCGCCCAAACAGACCGCAGCGATCAGTGCTATCGTTGCGGTCAGCCCGGCCACAAGGCGGCCCAGTGCTCCGCGGCGCCAAACTGCAGCCTTTGTACAGCTGCAGGGAGGCCCGCTGGGCACAGAGCGGGCGGAAAGGCTTGTGCGCCCGCCCCGAAGAAGAAAGGGGGTGCCAAGGCTGCCGGGGGCTCTTTACCCCCCCCGCAGGCTGACGCCTCTTCGGCCGACTCCCGGCCTAGGAATGGTGCGGAGGGGATGGACTGCGCATAAATGGCGCTGTACCATTTTCTCCAGGGCAACATCAACCACTCTGCCAGAGCTCAGGATCTCTTGCTCCAGAGCATGGCAGAGTGGTCGATTGACGTGGCTGTGGTCGCCGAGCCGTACTTTGTCCCCCCCAGGGATAACTGGGTGGGAGACTTGGACGGCTTGGTGGCCATCATTGGCGGGGCTCTTGTCAACCCGTCCCGAGGTCACGGCTGGGTAGCCGCCCTCGCGGACGGCATTGGCATAGTTGGTGCGTATTTTTCGCCCAACAAGAGCCTCGCCGACTTCGAGAGGTTCCTTGTTGAGTTGGGTGCCGTCGTAGGCCGTCTTCACCCTCGCCCGGTGCTGTTGCTGGGGGATCTCAACGCCAAGTCTGCGGCGTGGGGATCCCCGGTGACCGATGCTCGGGGTGAGGTGCTGGAGGAGTGGGCGGTCACGACTGGCTTGACCGTTCTGAATCGGGGCTCGGTCCACACGTGCGTTCGGCAGCGGGGCGGGTCAATAGTGGACGTCTCGTTCGCTAGCCCTGCTGTCGCCAGCCGTGTCTGTGACTGGCGTGTCGCCGTGGAGGTGGAGACGTTGTCGGATCATCGTTACATCCGTTTCGACGTCTCCGCCCAGACCACGGGCGGCCGCGGTTCATCGGCCCCGCAAACGAACGGTCCGCGATGGGCGCGTAAGCGCATGAACAGGGAACTTCTCGAGGAGGCCGCCATTGTCCAGGCCTGGTTCCGGGAGTCGGAGACGAACGGACCCGTCGACGTCGAACTGGAGGCGCTGTGGTTCCGCGGGGCGATGACGCAAATTTGCGACGCGTCCATGCCCCGAGTCCACGCACAGTCAGCAGGGCGCCAGGTGTACTGGTGGTCGGCAGAGATCGCACGTTTACGTGTTGAGTGCGTAGCGGTCAGACGCCAGTACACCCGATACCGGAGGAGACGTCGTCGGGTCCCGGACGAAGAAGCCGCGCTGTATGAGGTGTACCGCGCGGCTAAGAGGACTCTGTGTCTGGCCATCGGCGATGCGAAGACGCAAGCCAGGGAAGAGATGTTGGAGACCCTAAACCGGGATCCATGGGGGCGCCCATATCAAGCGGTTCGAGGGAAACTTCGGTCTGCGGCGCCCCCACTCACGGGGAGTCTCCAACCAGAGCTGCTGGAGGAGGTTGTCTCAGCCCTCTTCCCGGCACGAGCGGAGCATACTCCACCGCCGATGGCTTTGCCCACAGACGCAGAGTCCACAGAGGAGAACGCCATCAGCGTCCCAGAGGTGACACAGGCAGAGATGGGGGCGGCCGTGCTGCGGCTCCGGGCCAAGAACGTGGCTCCGGGGCCCGACGGGATTCACGGCCTAGCGTTGGCCCTCGCTCTGAAGGAGCTAGAGCCCCAACTTAGAGGACTGTTTACGGCGTGCCTTGAGCGGGGCCAGTTTCCCACATTGTGGAAATCTGGTCGTCTGGTCCTGCTCAAGAAGGCGGGGCGCCCTGCGGACTCTCCGTCCGCGTACCGGCCCATAGTGCTGCTGGACGAGGTGGGAAAGCTGTTTGAGCGGATAATCGCAGCCCGCCTCGTCAGCCACTTGTGCGAAGAGGGGCCGGACCTGGACGAGAGCCAATATGGCTTTCGGCATGGGCGCTCCACCATACACGCTGTATCGCGGGTTAGAGTCCTGGCGGAGGAAGCGGTGTCCCGGGGCGGGGTGATGTTGGCGGTGTCCTTGGACATCTCCAACGCCTTCAACGCCCTGCCCTGGAGTTGTGTACGGGAGGCACTCCGGTATCATCGTGTGCCTTCCTACCTCCGCCGCATAGTTGGGGCTTATCTGTCCGAGAGGTGTGTCACCTACGTGGGACGTGATGGCGAACACCAGCGCCGCATGTCGTGCGGTGTTCCACAGGGTTCCGTCTTAGGACCGCCCCTGTGGAACATCGGGTACGACTGGGTGCTGAGGGGCGAGCTCCAGCCGGGCGTGGACCTGACGTGTTACGCTGACGACACGCTGGTCACGGCCCGGGGGAGCTCGTACAGGGAGGCAGCGTTGCTGGCGACGGCTGCGGTCTCACAGGTGGTGAGCCGCATCCGGCGCCTCGGCCTGGAGGTGGCCCTTAACAAGTCGGAGGCCGTGATCTTTCACGGTCCTCGGCGGGCGCCGCCGCCGGGATCACACATCGTGGTCGGGGGGGCCAGAATAGCTGTCGAGTCCACCATGAAGTACCTTGGATTGGTGCTCGACAGCCGATGGGATTTTGGCCCTCATTTCCAGCGGCTGGCGCCCAAGTTGTTGGGCGCGGCTGGGGCGTTGTCAACGCTGCTTCCCAATCTGGGGGGCCCGAGCGCCGTCTGCAGGCGGCTCTACGTGGGGATCGTGCGATCGATGGCCCTTTATGGGGCCCCGATCTGGGCGGCAGACCTGACGGCCGGAAGCATCGCCGTGCTGCGAAAGCCGCAACGCGCGATGGCCGTCAGAGTCATCAGGGGATATCGCACGATCTCCTACGAGGCGGCTTGTGCACTGGCCGGAACCCCGCCCTGGGACCTGGAGGCGAAGGTGCTCGCGTCACTGTACCGGTGGCGCGAGGAAGCGCGGGCGCGGGGCGAGCGACCGATGCAGCGACGCATGGAGCTGCGTCGGTCTCAGCTTCGCGAGGTCCTGGTGGCGGAATGGCGGGACAGGCTTTCGCGCCCTACCGCCGGCCTCGCTATCATCGAGGCGGTCCGGCCAGTGCTCGAGCGCTGGCTCGGGAGGAGGCACGGCTCCCTGTCGTTTCGGGTGACGCAGGTGCTCTCGGGGCATGGTTGCTTCGGGAAGTACCTGTGTCGCATAAACAGGGAGCCGGACGCCCGGTGCCACCACTGCGTCGACTGCCGGGAGGACACGGCGCGGCATACGCTGGCGGAATGTGCCGCTTGGGAGGGGCCGCGCCGTGCCCTCGTCTCAGAAGTGGGCAGTGACCTGTCGCTGTCGGCCGTGGTCGAGTCGATGGTCGACAGCGCAGAGTCCTGGGACGCGGTGGTTTCCTTCTGCGAAAGTGTCATGTGGCAGAAGGAGGCTGCGGAAAGGGAGAGGGAGATCTCAACCTCCCACCCTGCCCGCAGCAGGCGCACCGGGCGTCGGCGGAGGGCGGATAACGCCCTCTTCCGGCCCCCCTAAATGGGTCCAGGGGCGGCAGACTCGGGGACGTCTGTCGCCCCCCACATACACCAGGACCCGAGGTGGCGGCGCGTAGTGTTCCACGCGCGCCCCTCTAAGACGTCCGGGGGGGAGTCTAACACCTCACTCCCCCCCCTGACCCGAGAAGTGGCCCGCTGCAGCGGGCCGGCACCAGCCGGGGGTTGCGGAAGTATCTCCAGTTCCCGCGACCCCCGACGTAGGTGTGAGATGGAACACCGGGGTGGTTTTTAGTCAGTAAGAGTCTGACAGACCCCTCCGCCCGCCCCAGGGCGGAGGACATCCATGAGGATTTTCCACCCCGCCCAAGGAATGGCTTCCACGGCCGCCGGCACTGCTTCCGCTGCGGCCCCGTCGCCGGCCCCGTCGCCGGCCCCGTCGCCGGCCCCGTCGCCGGCCCCGTCTTTGGCCTCGTCGTCGATCGCTGCACTTGCGGATGCGGAGATCGAGAAGATCGCGCGCATCTGCATGATGCAGTGTGGGACGATGGTGGGGGCACGCCTCGAGGCCTTGGAGTCGAGGCTCTTACCGCCCGAAACCCTCCGCCCACCGCTCGCTGCGGACCAGCGGAGAAAGGCGACGCCCGCTCAGCCGAGGCCGGTGCCCGCTAAACCGGGGACGGCGCCCGCAACTGCGGCCGCCGTGGCGGCAGGGCCTAAGAAGCCCAGTAAGACGGCGGATAAAACCGCATCCGCGGCCGCTTCGAGGACGACCGCGAGAGGCGCATCTGCGGCTGCTTCGCGGACGACAGCGACGGGCGCATCCGCACCCGCTTCTCAGACGACGGCGGCCGCGACGACCGCGTCCGAGCCCACCGAGAAGACGGAGGAGGGCTGGACAGAGGCCAAGAAGCGCCGCCGTCGAAAAAAGAAGAAGGCGACACCGCCGGCACCGGCACCGCCAGCACCGGCATCGAAGAAGGTCAAAAGACCGCCTAAGGTCAGAGCCCCTCGCTCCGCGGCTGTAGTAATTACGCTGCAGCCCGGAGCCGTCGAAAGGGGCCTCTCCTATAAGGCGGTCCTGATGGAGGCAAAGGCCAAAGTTGCGTTCCCCGACCTTGGCACACCGTCCGGCTTCAAAATGAGGCCGGCGATCACGGGGGCGCGACTGCTGGAGGTTTCAGGTGCTTCAAGCGGTGAAAAGGCGGACATCCTGGCCGCCAAGTTGAGGGAAGTCCTCAACCCGGAGGACGTCCGGGTGTCCAGGCCCAAGAAGACCGCTGACCTGCGCGTCGACGGTCTGGACGACTCAGTGACTCCGGTTGAGGTCGTGGCGGCCGTCGCCAGTGCCGGCGGATGTCCGCCTGCGGACGTACGGACGGGCGAGATTCGCGTCGATGCTTCCGGGCTCGGCGCGATCTGGGTGCAGTGTCCGGTGGCGGCGGCAAACAAAGTCGCCAACGGTGGACGACTGCTGGTGGGGTGGGTTGCGGCGAGGGTGAAGCTGCTGCAGCCCAGGGTTATGCGGTGCTTCCGCTGCCTTGACATTGGGCATGTCAAGGCTCGGTGCACCTCCCAAATTGACCGCAGTGATCAATGTTATCGCTGCGGTCAGCCCGGTCACAAGGCGGCCCAGTGCTCCGCGGCGCCAAACTGCAGCCTCTGTACAGCTGCAGGGAGGCCCGCTGGGCACACAGCGGGCGGAAAAGCCTGTGCGCCCCCCAGGAAGAGAGGGGGGTGCCAAGGCTGCTGGGGGCCCTTTACCCCCCCCGCAGGCTGGCGCCTCATCGGCCGACTCCCGGTCTGGTGTCACGGAGGGAATGGACTGCGCATAAATGGCGCTGTACCATTTCCTCCAGGGCAACATCAACCACTCTGCCAGAGCTCAGGACCTCTTCCTCCAGAGCATGGCAGAGTGGTCGATTGACGTGGCTGTAGTCGCCGAGCCGTACTTCGTCCCCTCCAGGGATAACTGGGTGGGAGACTTGGACGGCTTGGTGGCTATCATTGGCGGGGCTCTGGTCAACCCGTCCCGAGGTCACGGCTGGGTAGCCGCCCTCGCGGACGGCATTGGCATAGTTGGTGCGTATTTTTCGCCCAACAAGAGCCTCGCCGACTTCGAGAGGTTCCTTGTCGAGTTGGGTGCCGTCGTAGGCCGTCTTCACCCTCGCCCGGTGCTGTTGCTGGGGGATCTCAACGCCAAGTGATCAATGTTATCGCTGCGGTCAGCCCGGTCACAAGGCGGCCCAGTGCTCCGCGGCGCCAAACTGCAGCCTCTGTACAGCTGCAGGGAGGCCCGCTGGGCACACAGCGGGCGGAAAAGCCTGTGCGCCCCCCAGGAAGAGAGGGGGTGCCAAGGCTGCTGGGGGCCCTTTACCCCCCCCGCAGGCTGGCGCCTCATCGGCCGACTCCCGGTCTGGTGTCACGGAGGGAATGGACTGCGCATAAATGGCGCTGTACCATTTCCTCCAGGGCAACATCAACCACTCTGCCAGAGCTCAGGACCTCTTCCTCCAGAGCATGGCAGAGTGGTCGATTGACGTGGCTGTAGTCGCCGAGCCGTACTTCGTCCCCTCCAGGGATAACTGGGTGGGAGACTTGGACGGCTTGGTGGCTATCATTGGCGGGGCTCTGGTCAACCCGTCCCGAGGTCACGGCTGGGTAGCCGCCCTCGCGGACGGCATTGGCATAGTTGGTGCGTATTTTTCGCCCAACAAGAGCCTCGCCGACTTCGAGAGGTTCCTTGTCGAGTTGGGTGCCGTCGTAGGCCGTCTTCACCCTCGCCCGGTGCTGTTGCTGGGGGATCTCAACGCCAAGTCTGCGGCGTGGGGATCTCCAGTGACCGATGCTCGGGGTGAGGTGCTGGAGGAGTGGGCGGTCGCGACTGGCTTGGCCGTTCTGAATCGGGGCTCGGTCCACACGTGCGTGCGGCAGCGGGGCGGGTCAATAGTGGACGTCTCGTTCGCTAGCCCTGCTGTCGCGAGCCGTGTCCGCGACTGGCGTGTCGCCGTGGAGGTGGAGACGTTGTCGGATCATCGATACATCCGTTTTGACGTCTCCGCCCAGACCACGGGCGTCCTCGGCGGGCGCCGCCGCCGGGATCACACATCGTGGTCGGGGGGGCCAGAATAGCTGTCGAGTCTACCATGAAGTACCTTGGATTGGTGCTCGACAGCCGATGGGATTTTGGCCCTCATTTCCAGCGGCTGGCGCCCAAGTTGTTGGGCGCGGCTGGGGCGTTGTCAACGCTGCTTCCCAATCTGGGGGGCCCGAGTGCCGTCTGCAGGCGGCTCTACGTGGGGATCGTGCGATCGATGGCCCTTTATGGGGCCTGGGACTTGGAGGCGAAGGTACTCGCGTCACTGTTCCGGTGGCGCGAGGAAGCGCGGGCGCGGGGCGAGCGACCGATGCAGCGACACATGGAGCTGCGTCGGTCTCAGCTTCGCGAGGTCCTGGTGGCGGAATGGCGGGACAGGCTTTCGCGCCCTACCGCCGGCCTCGCCATCATCGAGGCGGTCCGGCCGGTGCTCGAGCGCTGGCTCGGGAGGAGGCACGGCTCCCTGTCGTTTCGGGTGACGCAGGTGCTCTCGGGGCATGGTTGCTTCGGGAAGTACCTGTGTCGCATAAACAGGGAGCCGGACGCCCGGTGTCACCACTGCGTCGACTGCCGGGAGGACACGGCGCGGCATACGCTGGCGGAATGTGCCGCTTGGGAGGGGCCGCGCCGTGCCCTCGTCTCAGAAGTAGGCAGTGACCTGTCGCTGTCGGCCGTGGTCGAGTCGATGGTCGACAGCGCAGAGTCCTGGGACGCGGTGGTTTCCTTCTGCGAAAGTGTCATGTCGCAGAAGGAGGCTGCGGAAAGGGAGAGGGAGATCTCAACCTCCCACCCTGCCCGCAGCAGGCGCACCGGGCGTCGGCGAAGGGCGGACATCGCCCTCTTCCGGCCCCCCTAAATGGGTCCTGGGGCGGCAGACTCGGGGACGTCTGTCGCCCCCCACATACACCAGGACCCGAGGTGGCGGCGCGTAGTGTTCCACGCGCGCCCCTCTAAGACGTCCGGGGGGGAGTCTAACACCTCACTCCCCCCCCTGACCCGAGAAGTGGCCCGCTGCAGCGGGCCGGCACCAGCCGGGGGTTGCGGAAGTATCTCCAGTTCCCGCGACCCCCGACGTAGATGTGTGATGGAACACCGGGGTGGTTTTTAGTCAGTAAGAGTCTGACAGACCCCTCTTTGAGGCAGGAGTGGGAAATCCTCATGGACGCCCAGACTGTTCCAAGGTTGAAACAGTCTGGGCAGTGCCGGACTCTTACCGGCTAAAACCACACTCCTGCCTAAGCGTGAGCCCCTGCTGTTCTTGCAGGGATTTTATGAGGCTTGCGTTTTGTCTTCGTTTTATTATTATTTGTTTCTCTTATTTACTATTTTAACTATTTTGACTATGTACTCTATAAATGTATCTTTTGTCTTTTTTTGTGCTAATAAAATGTTTAAGTTTTGTTTATTTATTTTGGCTCCAAGTTTAAATTCATGGTCGTGCCTGTGGGTCGCATGCACAGGGCATTCCGTTAGGAGATGAAGGACAGTCTCCTGACTGTCGGGGTCGCATATACACGATGGGTTCTCCTTGCACTTGAAGCGAGTCAAGTATTCGGAGAACCCACCGTGTCCCGTTAGGGCTTGGGTCAGCTCGTTCGTCATTCGTAGTTTTCGCACCGTCCTGTACGCCGCGATCGCACATGGGAAGAACAGCTTGGTGGTGGCCGCCGTTTCTCCCGTACAGTACCTCCGGTTCCATCCGCCCAGCGTTTCCAGTCGGATCGCTCGCTTGACGAATGAAACCGGGCATCTGTCGTAGTCGGGTGCCCGCTTTGACCTCAGGGCAGCCTCCTTTGCAAGCGAGTCGGCTCTCTCGTTACCCTCCAGCCCCGCATGAGCTTTAATCCAGAACAAGGATACGCTCTTGTTCTGGCAGTTACTGTGGCGGATGGCGTTTCTTGATTCGACTGCGAGGGGGTGGAGGGCTTCGGGGTTCACGACTGTTTGGAGGGCTGCCATGGAGTCGCTGTAGATAGCGAACGCCGTCTGTGGTCTTCGGAGGACCTCTTTCGTGGCTTCGCAGAGGGCGAGGAGCTCAGCCTGGTAGACGGTACTGTATGACGGCAGAACAAGTTTGCGGGTCTTCGTCTCGGCCTCGCCAGTCCATATGGATAGCGCGGCTCCGACTTTACCCTCTATCTTGCTGCCGTCTGTGAAGATTCGCACCGCGTAATCGCGGTGGGAATTGTATTGCTCCTCGTCTACCAGACGTCGCAGTTCAATGCCCTTCTGCTCAGCCGGATGTGGTGCCTCTAGCGCCGATGCCACGCGCTCGATCTCCCGGTCTCCCAGCGCAGGATGGGACACCCCCTTCTTGGCCTCGTATAGCGAAGCCGCCTCTCGGACTCGGAGGTCGAGAGGGAGTATCCCGGTCAGCACCAGCGCTGAGTTCAGAGAAACCGTGCGATAGGCACGACACATCTTCTGCGCGAAGCTCCTTTGGACGGCGTTCAGCTTCTTCAGCACCCCGACTTTGTTCGCGGCCGGCGACCACGCACTCGCTGCGTACAGGACGATGGGCTCCACCACGGCCGTGTAAATACTACGGATTATGTCCGGGTGGAGACCCCAGCTGACCCTTGCGGCCCTCGACAGCTGCTTATAAATACTGACGGCTCGGGAGCAGACGTTTGCGACGTGGGTGTTAAAAGTCAACTTGTGGTCGATGGTGAGACCGAGCAGTTTGATCTCATTTGACATGCCAATGTCCACCCCGCCCATCCTCAGACTTGGGGTGTCGTATTTTAGCTTCCGCGTTATTAGCATGGCTTTTGTCTTGTGCGGCGCAAATTTGAGCTTATTGGCGACACCCCAAGTCCGGACATACTCGAGGGCGACATTGGCATCCCTCTGCACCTCAAGTGCAGTCTCCCCATCGAACACAAGGACTACATCGTCTGCAAACGCCTGACACTGGACCCCTCTACTCTCTAGCCCCTTTAGTAGAGGATCCAGCACGAGGTTCCAAAGTATGGGACCACCGATCGACCCCTGGACGCATCCTTTCTCGGTCCTGGTTTCGTACTCCGCTCCCGCATATCGGACTTTCACCACTCGCTCGGACAAGTAACTGTCCATGACCCTTTTTTTTTTTTTTTTTTTTGGTACGGGGTGGAAAATCCTCATGGATGTCCTCCGCCCTGGGGCGGGCGGAGGGGTCTGTCAGACTCTTACTGACTAAAAACCACCCCGGTGTTCCATCTCACACCTACGTCGGGGGTCGCGGGAACTGGAGATACTTCCGCAACCCCCGGCTAGTGCCGGCCCGCTGCAGCAGGCCACTTCTCGGGTCAGGGGGGGGAGTGAGGTGTTAGACTCCCCCCCGGACGTCTTAGAGGGGCGCGCGTGGAACACTACGCGCCGCCACCTCGGGTCCTGGTGTATGTGGGGGGCGACAGACGTCCCCGAGTCTGCCGCCCCTGGACCCATTTAGGGGGGCCGGAAGAGGGCGTTGTCCGCCCTTCGCCGACGCCCGGTGCGCCTGCTGCGGGCAGGGTGGGAGGTTGAGATCTCCCTCTCCCTTTCCGCAGCCTCCTTCTGCGACATGACACTTTCGCAGAAGGAAACCACCGCGTCCCAGGACTCTGCGCTGTCGACCATCGACTCGACCACGGCCGACAGCGACAGGTCACCGCCTACTTCCGAGACGAGGGCACGGCGCGGCCCCTCCCAAGCGGCACATTCCGCCAGCGTATGCCGCGCCGTGTCCTCCCGGCAGTCGACACAGTGGTGACACCGGGCGTCCGGCTCCCTGTTTATGCGACACAGGTACTTCCCGAAGCAACCATGCCCCGAGAGCACCTGCGTCACCCGAAACGACAGGGAGCCGTGCCTCCTCCCGAGCCAGCGCTCGAGCACTGGCCGGATCGCCTCGATGATGGCGAGGCCGGCGGTAGGGCGTGAAAGCCTGTCCCGCCATTTCGCCACCAGGACCTCGCGAAGCTGAGACCGACGCAGCTCCATGTGTCGCTGCATCGGTCGCTCGCCCCGCGCCCGCGCTTCCTCGCGCCACCGGAACAGTGACGCGAGTACCTTCGCCTCCAGGTCCCAGGGCGGGGATCCGGCCAGTGCACAAGCCGCCTCGTAGGAGATCGTGCGATATCCCCTGATGACTCTGACGGCCATCGCGCGTTGCGGCTTTCGCAGCACGGCGATGCTTCCGGCCGTCAGGTCTGCCGCCCAGATCGGGGCCCCATAAAGGGCCATCGATCGCACGATCCCCACGTAGAGCCGCCTGCAGACGGCGCTCGGGCCCCCCAGATTGGGAAGCAGCGTTGACAACGCCCCAGCCGCGCCCAACAACTTGGGCGCCAGCCGCTGGAAATGAGGGCCAAAATCCCATCGGCTGTCGAGCACCAATCCAAAGTACTTCATGGTAGACTCGACAGCTATTCTGGCCCCCCCGACCACGATGTGTGATCCCGGCGGCGGCGCCCGCCGAGGACCGTGAAAGATCACGGCCTCCGACTTGTTGAGGGCCACCTCCAGGCCGAGGTGCCGGATGCGGCTCACCACCTGTGAGACCGCAGCCGTCGCCAGCAACGCTGCCTCCCTGTACGAACTCCCCCGGGCCGTGACCAGCGTGTCGTCAGCGTAACACGTCAGGTCCACGCCCGGCTGGAGCTCGCCCCTCAGCACCCAGTCGTACCCGATGTTCCACAGGGGCGGTCCTAAGACGGAACCCTGCGGAACACCGCACGACATGCGGCGCTGGTGCTCGCCATCACGTCCCACGTAGGTGACACACCTCTCGGACAGATAAGCCCCAACTATGCGGCGGAGGTAGGAAGGCACACGATGATACCGGAGTGCCTCCCGTACACAACTCCAGGGCAGGGCGTTGAAGGCGTTGGAAATGTCCAAGGACACCGCCAACATCACCCCGCCCCGGGACACCGCTTCCTCCGCCAGGACTCTAACCCGCGATACAGCGTGTATGGTAGAGCGCCCATGCCGAAAACCATACTGGCTCTCGTCCAGGTCCGGCCCCTCTTCGCACAAGTGGCTGACGAGGCGGGCTGCGATTATCCGCTCAAACAGCTTTCCCACCTCGTCCAGCAGCACTATGGGCCGGTACGCGGACGGAGAGTCCGCAGGGCGCCCCGCCTTCTTGAGCAGGACCAGACGACCAGATTTCCACAATGTGGGAAACTGGCCCCGCTCAAGGCACGCTGTAAATAGTCCTCTAAGTTGGGGCTCTAGCTCCTTCAGAGCGAGGGCCAACGCTAAGCCGTGAATGCCGTCGGGCCCCGGAGCCACGTTCTTGGCCCGGAGCCGCAGCACGGCCGCCCCCATCTCTGCCTGTGTCACCTCTGGGACGCTGATGGCGTTCTCCTCTGTGGACTCTGCGTCTGTGGGCAAAGCCATCGGCGGTGGAGTATGCTCCGCTCGTGCCGGGAAGAGGGCTGAGACAACCTCCTCCAGCAGCTCTGGTTGGAGACTCCCCGTGAGCGGGGGCGCCGCAGACCGAAGTTTCCCTCGAACCACTTGATATGGGCGCCCCCACGGATCCCGGTTTAGGGTCTCCAACATCTCCTCCCTGGCTTGCGTCTTCGCATCGCCAATGGCCAGACACAGAGTCCTCTTAGCCGCGCGGTACACCTCATACAGCGCGGCTTCTTCGTCCGGGACCCGACGACGTCTCCTCCGGTATCGGGTGTACCGGCGTCTGACCGCTACGCACTCAATGCGCATACGAGCGATCTCGGCCGACCACCAGTACACCTGGCGCCCTGCTGACTGTGCGTGGACCCGGGGCATGGACGCGTCGCAAATTTGCGTCATCGCCCCGCGGAACCACAGCGCCTCCAGTTCGACGTCGACGGGTCCGTTCGTCTCCGACTCCCGGAACCAGGCCTGGACAATGGCGGCCTCCTCGAGAAGTTCCCTGTTCATGCGCTTACGCGCCCACCGCGGACCGTTCGTTTGCGGGGCCGATGAACCGCGGCCGCCCGTGGTCTGGGCGGAGACGTCAAAACGGATGTATCGATGATCCGACAACGTCTCCACCTCCACGGCGACACGCCAGTCGCGGACACGGCTCGCGACAGCAGGGCTAGCGAACGAGACGTCCACTATTGACCCGCCCCGCTGCCGCACGCACGTGTGGACCGAGCCCCGATTCAGAACGGCCAAGCCAGTCGCGACCGCCCACTCCTCCAGCACCTCACCCCGAGCATCGGTCACCGGGGATCCCCACGCCGCAGACTTGGCGTTGAGATCCCCCAGCAACAGCACCGGGCGAGGGTGCAGACGGCCTACGACGGCACCCAACTCAACAAGGAACCTCTCGAAGTCGGCGAGGCTCTTGTTGGGCGAAAAATACGCACCAACTATGCCAATGCCGTCCGCGAGGGCGGCTACCCAGCCGTGTCCTCGGGACGGGTTGACAAGAGCCCCGCCAATGATGGCCACCAAGCCGTCCAAGTCTCCCACCCAGTTATCCCTGGGGGGGACGAAGTACGGCTCGGCGACCACAGCCACGTCAATCGACCACTCTGCCATGCTCTGGAGGAAGAGGTCCTGAGCTCTGGCAGAGTGGTTGATGTTGCCCTGGAGGAAATGGTACAGCGCCATTTATGCGCAGTCCATTCCCTCCGGGTTCGCTCCATTCCTAGGCCGGGAGTCGGCCGATGAGGCGCCAGCCTGCGAGGGGGGTAAAGGGCCCCCAGCAGCCTTGGCGCCCCGTCTCTTCCTGGGGGGCGCACAGGCCTTTCCACCCGCTGTGTGCCCAGCGGGCCTCCCTGCAGCTGTACAGAGGCTGCAGTTTGGCGCCGCGGAGCACTGGGCCGCCTTGTGGCCGGGCTGACCGCAGCGATAACACTGATCGCTGCGATCGACTTGGCCGGTGCACCGAGCCTTGACATGCCCAATGTCAAGGCAGCGGAAGCACCGCATAACCCTGGGTTGCAGCAGCTTCGCCCTCGCTGCAACCCACCCCACCAACAGACGCCCAGCATCAGCGACTTTGTTGGCCGCCACCACCGGACACCGCACCCAGATCGCGCCGAGCCCGGAAGCGTCGACGCGAATCTCGCCCGTCCGCACGTCTGCAGGCGGACATCCACCGACACGGGCGACGGCCGCCACGACCTCATCCGGAGTAGTCGAGTCGTCCAGACCGTCAACGCGCAGCTCGGCGGTCTTCGTCGGCCTGGACACCCGGACGTCCTCCGGGTTGAGGACTTCCCTCAGCTTGGCGGCCAAGATGTCCGCCTTTTCGCCGCTAGAGGCACCCGACACCTCCAGCAGCCGCGCCCCCGTGATCGCCGGCCTCATCTTGAAGCCGGACGGTGTGCCAAGGTCGGGGAACGCGACTTTGGCCTTTGCCTCCAGTAAGACCGCCTTATAAGAAAGGCCCCTTTCGACGGCTCCGGGCTGCAGCGTAATGACTACAGCCGCGGAGCGTGGGGCTCTGACCTTACGCGGCCGTTGGGCCTTCTTAGGTGCCGGTGCTGGCGGCGCCGGTGCCGGTGGTTGTGTCTTCTTTTTCTTCTTCTTTCGGCGATGGCGGCCGTTCTTACCGGCCTCCATCCAGCCGTCCGTCTCCTCAGTGGGTGCGGGCGCGGTCGTAGAGGCCGCAGTCGACCGGGAAGTGGGCGCGGACGTACCCGCCGCGGGCTTGCCGGTTCCTTCTGCGGGCTTTTTGGGCCCCTTTCCGGTATTTTTCGGCAAAGCTGCGGCCGCAGTTGCGGGCACAGGGCCCGGCTTAGCGGGCACCGAGCTCGGCTTAGCGGGCGTCTCCTTCCTCCGTTGCAACACTGCATCATGCAGATGCGGGCAATCTTCTCTACCTCCGCATCCGCTAAAGCACGGGTTGATGATGGGGCTGGTGACGACGCTGAGGCCGCGACGGCAGAAGCGCCAGCGGGCACGGCAACGGCTCTCTGGGCGGCAAATTGCCGCTTGAGGTCCTCTAGCTCGGAGCGGAGACGGCTGTTTTCCTCCCACAGTTTCGCCGTCTCATCCGTGCTCGTGCGTTTTACGAGGACCTCGACCGCCTCCCGAATATCATCAGCCGCCTCCTTCAGGGCGCGCGTGAATGTGCCCTTCAGGTTGCCTGATTTCGTAGCAACCTTCAGGACGACACCCACGCCGTCCAGAACTTGGCGACTGAGCGCCACCGCCGAAACACCCTCGCCGGCTGCCAGCCGAACTTCGCGCCGCTCTCGAGCCTGTCGGGACAACTCGGCGACTTCGCCTTCCGCGACAGCTTTTCGCTGGGCCCGTTTTGCGGCATTCGCCTCCGCCCTGTTCGACCCCAATCCCAAGGAGCCGTCACTTAGGTCCGCGATGGAGGGCCCAGAGTCGCTCGCCATGCTCTCCAAGTTGTCTGACGGAGCCGGCGTATCGGGCCGAGACACCGGTACGAACCGGCCCCGCCCATCGCGCTCCGATAAACGAGCGGGGGCTCCACTCGCCACCGCGCGACCTCTCCCTCTACGTGCCGCTGGCACCTTCGGGGCCGACAGATTCTCCTCACTGGAGGAGAGACCTATTGGTCCCGATCCCAAACTCCGCGGGCGCTTCCTGAAAGCGCTCGCCGCCGCCGCTCTCTTGGCAGTGGCCACCTCCTCATCGCGCAGGCGCTCCACGCTAACCTGGAGCTCCTTTTCTCGCTTGCCATCTTTCTCCGCGCTTCGCACGCTCGTCACCGATGCGTCATCAGACTTTGATGCCGCATCCACCTCTTCCTCTTTAGTTTTTAATTTTAATTTTAAATGTTCCATAGTTGTTCCCACGAGTAGTGGGGGATATAAAAAGTCCACCTAGTTAACCCCCTGTCCCTAGGTAAGTGGTGTAATTTGTTTCCCAACCCCGAGGTCCCACTGGCCCCTGGCTGGGGGTGCGCTAACGACTGATGCGCCACCTACAACTACAAAGTTGCAAGTGACACTACTCCTCAGCCATCCATACCCTCGCCACGCACCAAAACTTGGTATTAGAGGAATTTATTATAGAGGTTCTCTTCCTCGCGGCCCAGGCGGTTAAGCCAAGACCCTCGTCCCGTTCCAAGTCACAAAATGTGAGCTCTTCACGGATTACGATTTCGACGGGTGCAGTCAGGGTAAGTGCACTACGAGCGCCGCCCATGCTTCACCACCATGCCCTCTGCTTAGATCAGAGGGACACGTGAAAAAACGCCCCTTTTCGGCCCAGATTGGGCCCCACCTCCACGAGCCTGAAGCTCCCCCCCCCCCACGCAGAAATTCGCCACAGCCAATATTCTCGTGAATATTGACTGTACCCAGGGTGCACCGGCCCGATTACTGCTCTTTCCCCCGAACGTATTCGAAAGGAACCAGCAGCAATCAGGCACACGAGGAGGTTTTCTGCACGCACCCCAACTGTCCATGACCCGCCTCAAGTTTACAGGACACTTTTCCTCAGCCAGACGCACTCTGATAGCTGGCCACCATGCGCTATCGAAGGCTCCCTCAATGTCCAAGGACACAATCGTGACAAGCCTCTTCTCAGCGAGTCTGCCACGAATGTGCCCCATCAGTGCATAGAGGGAGTCCTCGGTGCTTTTCTGTGGCATGAAGCCGTACTGGCGAGTACTCATCCTGGGCAACAGATAGAACTTGAGTCGGGCCACGAGCATTTTCTCGTACACCTTGCCGAGTACAGGCAAGAGACCAATCGGCCTGTATGACTTCGGAGTGGTGTAGTCTTCTTTTGCGGGTTTGCGGAGCACAACAACCGTTGCCTCCTTCCAGGACCGTGGAAAGTATCCATGCGCCAGGCACTTGTTCATCAAGCGCAGAACTAGGTCTGGGTCTTCGTTGATCGTGTGGCCCCATATGTCCGCCGTCAGACCGTCGGAACCGGGGGCTTTTTTGGGGTTTAACGAGGAAGCCGCTCGGTTTAGCTCGTCGAGTGTGAAGGGAGGATCGCAAGGTTCAACTTGGTCCCTCCCGTTCACCTCTTCCGCTCGTCGCCGCACTCTTTTGTGCTCCTCGTTGTCCCCCTCCGTACGGTCTTCAGGGTAAAAAGTCTCTGCTAGGAACCTCGCTGAAGCCTCTGGGTCCAGTGTCCTTGCATCCCTCACCATCGGCAAGTCCTCCTCTCGTTTTTCCGTCCTCCGGATCACCCTGTAGATCCCTTCCCACATCCCTTCTCGGTCCTGCTTCTCGCAGAAACCCTTCCAGCTCTCGACCTGAGCTTTAACCACTGCAAGTTCATACTCTTGTTTCTGTTTCAGGTACTCCTCAATAACCTTTGGTCTCCGGACTGGCGCTGCACATCGGATCCTCCGCCTCTTTGTGACGACCTTCCTCTTCAGGTCGGCGAGTTCGTCGGACCACCACGGCACGGTTACTTCCTCTACTCTTTTCTTTTTGGGTATCACGTGATCACAGGTCTGCTGTACAGCTGTTGTGAGTTTCTGGACTACCTCGTCTACTTTGTGTGCGCTGTCGATGTCATCGAACAGGTGTCGTGTGTTGAGCATAATTTGGCGCAGTTTCTCACGAAACTGGCCCCAATTAGCTTTTTTAGTATTGTAGACTCTGGTAGTCCGGTTCACCGTGATACCCGCAGATTTTTCGAGGTAAATTAAGAACTCAATGCCGTTGTGGTCCGAACCTGTCAGGTCGTCGACGACTCGCCAGCCGTCTGTCACCGTCAGCATATCCAAAGTGCAGGCTGTGACGTCGACGCAGCTAGTGTAACGTCTGTCACCCCTAACTACGTCGAAGGTTGGAGTTTCCCCTGTGTTGAGAACTTGCAGTCCGAGCTGGTCGAGAGCTGCCAGCATTTCGTCGCCTCTGCTGTTTGTCTCGCTGCTGCCCCACCAGATACTCCAGGCGTTGGCATCGCCTCCCACCAAGAGCCTATGCGGGCCGGTCTCGCTTTCGACCTTTCTGAGCGTGTCCAGGTATGGCCCTAAGGGCTGATCTGGCTCAAAGTAGAACGAGACCAGTGTGAGCCTCCAGGCACCGGACTGGATCCCCACCACGACGATGTTATCCGTGGCGAGTTCTGGGTACTGCCTCACGGTGAGTTTCGGGTCAAAGACGGCTATTGCCGCTTTGACAGTCCCTTCTCCTTGCCTGGTGCTCTGGAAGATTCTCACGCCTCTGGCCCCGTTCATCCTTTTTGCGCTGCCCACGTAGGGTTCCTGGATCAGCGCTGCGGTCGCTTTGCGCTTCTCGGCCTCGATCATAAGCTCTTGAGTTGCTAGTTTCTTCCTTTGAAGATTCGCCTGGAGTATCTTGTGTGGCATTTGGTTCTGTGGGACCACCTTAGCAATAGGCGACGGACGCACGTGCCAGCCTATCCCACTTTACCCGAACAGGACACTCGGTGCTGAACGCGTTGTGGTCGGACCTCTCCATCTTCGCCTTGACGCAGTTTTGGCATTTTGGTGTACCCGCCTCTAGCCACTGGGCAAACTCTGCTCGGAGATGAGGGCCTCCGCAATGACTGCATAGGTCGGCAGGTTCTTTACAGAGCCGCCGGCCATGCCCATAGCCCAGGCATCTCGTGCACTGCACCAGTGGTGACTGGTCGTCGACGAAGACGGTCTGTAGGTCGATACGCGCTTTTCCCCTATCGAGCATCCTGCTCCAGATTTTCGGAGACGTGCTGACGACTACGTTGCTGGTCAGAGGGTTCCTGGAGTTCCTTCTAAATTTAACGCTAAGTCGATCCTCCCCGTTGTCGAGGCTGTGAAAGACTTCCCGATTTTGATTGCGAAGTGCCCTCAACACTTCCTCGTCGGAGTGGATACGGAGGACGCCCCGGAAAATCAGCATCGGGTCCTTGTTTTTCATCTCCTCGACAACAAGGCGGTCTCCTGCCTTCTCTATTTTTTCCCGGACCCTGTTGCGTTCTTCTGCCGACCTGCAGCCCATAATAATTTTTCGGTCTTTGGCCTTCCTCACGCTCTCTATTTGAACTCCCCCTTCTTTTGCATTTACTGCCTCTCTAATTTTAGTTAGGACCTCTTCACCCGAATCCCCTTCGTCCTTTGACGTAACCACTATGGAATGCAGTGCGGTCCTTCCTGGGGTCTGCCTTTTCGGTGGACCCGCTGCTACACTCGCATAAGTAGCCGTCTTTTCGATCAGTTCCCCGGTTAGGTTAGGTTAGGTTAGGTTTGGTTTCCTTCTGCGAAAGTGTCATGTCGCAGAAGGAGGCTGCGGAAAGGGAGAGGGAGATCTCAACCTCCCACCCTGCCCGCAGCAGGCGCACCGGGCGTCGGCGAAGGGCGGACAACGCCCTCTTCCGGCCCCCCTAAATGGGTCCAGGGGCGGCAGACTCGGGGACGTCTGTCGCCCCCCACATACACCAGGACCCGAGGTGGCGGCGCGTAGTGTTCCACGCGCGCCCCTCTAAGACGTCCGGGGGGGAGTCTAACACCTCACTCCCCCCCCTGACCCGAGAAGTGGCCCGCTGCAGCGGGCCGGCACTTTTTATTTTTTTTTTTTTTTTTTTGAGGCAGGAGTGGGAAATCCTCATGGACGCCCAGACTGTCCCATAATTGAAACAGTCTGGGCAGTGCCGGACAAGAGTCCGGTAAGAACCGGCTAAAACCACACTCCTGCCTAAGCGTGAGCCCCTGCTATTATATTGCAGGGATTTTATGAGGCATTATAATTGCTTTTACATTTTGCTAATTACTTATTTCTTTTATTGACTGTTTTAACAATTTTTTCTATATAATCTATGAATTTATCTTTCGTCTTTTTTTGCGCTATTAATATACTAAAATTTTGTTTACTTAATTTGGTTCCAATTTTCATTTCGAGGTCGTGCCTGTGGGTCGCATGTACAGGGCATTCCGTTAGGAGGTGGAGGATTGTCTCCTGCTTATCGGGGTCGCAGATACACGCTGGGTTCTCCTTGCACTTAAAGCGGGCCAAGTATTCGGAGAACCCACCGTGTCCCGTTAGGGCTTGGGTCAGCTCCTTCGTCATTTGTAATTTCCGCACCGTCCTGTGCGCCGCGATTGCACACGGGAAAAACATTTTAGTGGTGGTCGCCGTGTCTCCTGTACAGTACCTCCGGTTCCATTCGCCCAGCGACTCCAATCGGATCGCTCGCTTGACGAATGAAACCGGGCATCTGTCGTAGTCGGGTGCGCGCTTTGACTTCAAAGCAGCCTCCTTTGCGAGCGAGTCGGCTCTCTCGTTACCCTCCAGCCCCGCATGAGCTTTTATCCAGAACAAGGATACGCTCTTGTTCTGGCAGTTACTGTGGCGGATGGCGTTTCTTGATTCGACTGCGAGGGGGTGGAGGGCTTCGGGGTTCACGACTGTTTGGAGGGCTGCCATGGAGTCGCTGTAGATAGCGAACGCCGTCTCTGGTCTTTGGAGGACCACTTTTGTGGCTTCGCAGAGGGCAAGGAGCTCAGCCTGGTAGACGGTACAATAAGACGGCAGGACAAGTTTGCGGGTCTTTGTCTCGGCCTCGCCAGTCCATATGGATAGCGCGGCTCCGACTTTACCCTCTATCTTGCTGCCGTCTGTGAAAATTCGCACCGCGTAATCGCCGGTGGGAGTTGTATTGCTCCTCGTCTACCAGACGTCGTAGCTCTATGCCCTTCTGCTCAGCTGGATGCGGTGCCTCCAGCGCAGATGCCACACGCTCAATCTCCCGGTCTCCCAGCGCAGGATGGGGCACCCCCTTCTTGGCCTCGAATAGCGAGGCCGCCTCTCGAATTCGGAGGTCGAGAGGGAGTATCCCAGTTAACACCAGCGCTGAGTGAAGGGAGACTGTGCGATAGGCACGACACATTTTTTGCGCAAAGCTCCTCTGGACGGCGTTCAACTTCTTTTGCACTCCGACTTTATTCGCGGCCAGCGACCACGCACTCGCTGCGTACAGGACGATGGGCTCCACCACGGCCGTGTAAATACAGCGGATTATTTCCGGGTGGAGACCCCAGCTGACCCTAGCGGCCCTCGACAACTGCTTGTATATCCCGACGGCTCGGGAGCAGACGTTTGCGACGTGGGTATTAAATGTCAGCTTGTGGTCGATGGTGAGACCGAGCAGTTTGATTTCGTTTGACATGCCAATGTCCACTCCGCCCATCCTCAGACTTGGGGTGTCGTGTTTTAGCTTCCGCGTAATAAGCATAGCTTTAGTCTTTTGCGGCGCAAATTTAAGCTTATTCGCGACACCCCAAGTCCGGACATACTCGAGGGCGACATTGGCATCCCTCTGCACCTCTAGTGCCGTCTCCCCATCGAACACAAGGACAACGTCGTCTGCAAATGCCTGACACTGGACCCCTCTACTCTCCAGCCCCTTCAGTAGAGGATCCAGCACGAGGTTCCAAAGTATGGGACCACCGATCGACCCCTGGACGCATCCTTTCTCGGTCCTGGTTTCGTACTCCGCTCCCGCATATCGGACTTTCACCACTCTCTCGGACAAGTAACTGCCCATGACCCGCCTCAAGTTTACAGGACACTTTTCCTCAGCCAAACGCACTCTGATGGCTGGCCACCATGCGCTGTCGAAGGCTCCCTCAATGTCCAAGGACACAATCGTGACAAGCCTCTTCTCAGCGAGTCTGCCACGAATGTGCCCCATCAGTGCATAGAGGGAGTCCTCGGTGCTTTTCTGTGGCATGAAGCCGTACTGGCGAGTACTCATCCTGGGCAACAGGTAGAACTTGAGTCGGGCCACGAGCATTTTCTCGTACACCTTGCCGAGTACAGGCAAGAGACCAATCGGCCTGTATGATTTCGGAGTGGTGTAGTCTTCTTTTGCGGGTTTGCGGAGCACAACAACCGTTGCCTCTTTCCAGGACCGTGGAAAGTATCCATGCGCCAGGCACTTGTTCATCAAGCGCAGAACTAGGTCTGGGTCTTCGTTGATCGTGTGGCCCCATATGTCCGCCGTCAGACCGTCGGAACCGGGGGCTTTTTTGGGGTTGAACGAGGAAGCAGCTCGCTTCAGCTCGTCGAGAGTGAAGGGAGGATCGCAAGGTTCAACTTGGTCCCTCCCGTTCACCTCTTCCGCTCGTCGCCGCACCCTTTTGTGCTCCTCGTTGTCCCCCTCCGAACGGTCTTCAGGGTAAAAAGTCTCTGCTAGGAACCTCGCTGAAGCCTCTGGGTCCAGTGTCGTTGCATCCCTCACCATCGGCAGGTCCTCCTCTCTTTTTGCCGTCCTACGGATCACCCTGTAGATGCCTTCCCACATTCTTTCTCGATCCTGCTTCTCACAGAAACCCTTCCAGCTCTCGACCTGAGCTTTGACTACTGCAAGTTCATACTCTTGTTTCTGTTTCAGGTACTCCTCAACAACCTTTGGTCTCCGGACTGGCGCTGCACATCGGATCCTCCGCCTCTTTGTGACGACCTTCCTCTTGAGGTCGGCGAGTTCATCGGACCACCACGGCACGGTTACTTCCTCTACTCTTTTCTTTTTGGGTATCACGTGATCACAAGTCTGCTGTACCGCTGATGTGAACTTCTGGACTACCTCGTCTACTTTTTGTGCGCTGTCGATGTTATCGATCAGGTGTCTTGTGTCTGGCATAATTTGGCGCAGTTTCTCACGAAACTGGCCCCAATTAGCTTTTCTTGTATTGTAGACTCTGGTAGTCCGATTCACAGTGATACCCACAGATTTTTCAAGGTGTATATTGAACTCTATGCCGTTGTGGTCCGACCCTGTCAGATCGTCGACGACTCGCCAGCCGTCTGTCACCGTCAGCATATCCGATGTGCAGGCTGTGACGTCGACGCAGCTAGTGTAACGTCTGTCACCCCTAACTACGTCGAAGGTTGGAGTTTCCCCTGTGTTGAGGACTTGCAGTCCGAGCTGGTCGAGAGCTGCCAGCATTTCGTCGCCTCTGCTGTTCGTCGCTGCTGCCCCACCAGATACTCCAGGCGTTGGCGTCTCCTCCCATTATGAGCCTATGCGGGCCGGTCTCGCTTTCGACCTTTCTGAGCGTGTCCAGGTATGGCCCCAAGGGCTGATCTGGCTCAAAGTAGAACGAGACCAGCGTGAGTTTCCAGGCACCGGTTTGGATTCCCACCACGACGATGTTGTCCGTAGTGAGTTCCGGGTACTGTCTTACGGTTAGTTTAGGGTCAAAGACGGCTATTGCCGCTTTGACAGTCCCTTCTCTTTGCCTGGTGCTCTGGAAGATTCTCACGCCGGTTAGGTTAGGTTTTTTTTTTTTTTTTTTTTTTTTTTGTTTTGGCAGGAGTGGGAAATCCTCATGGACGCCCAGACTACCTCACTAGTGGGACAGTCTGGGCAGTGCCGGACTCTTACCGGCTAAAACCACACTCCTGCCACATGTTTATCCCCTGACGTGGTCAGAGACATTTTCGGCCTTGTTTTGAGTTGGTGTGCTTTTTATGATTTCATCAGCGATTTTATAAGTTTCATTACATTTCATTTATTATCATTATTATTTTTTTACATTTTATATTTATTACTTAAGGTATGAGAGAGTTCAAGAAAATTAGCCAAATGATGTTATATTATTTCTTTTATAATTTTGTTCGTAATTTTAGCTATATCTAATTGACCTAGTATTTTAATTCGTGCGTTCATATGATATCCAGCATATAAAGACATTTTATATTGGTATCATACTTTTGCTTCATCTATTTGTTTCTATTTATGACTATATTTGCAATTTTAATGCAGAATTCCATGACATTTTTCCTACTTTTTGTACAGGCAATCAGTTGTGGCAGACTTTGAGCTTCTAACTTCATTTCTATTCGTTGCTCTAACTCCAGTCGCTGCTTAGCGAAAATGGGACACTCTAGTAGGATGTGCGGCACGTCTTCTTTGACTCCTGGCTCGCAGGCACACGATGGGTTCTCCTTACACCTGAAGCGATTCAGGTATGCGGAGAACCCACCGTGCCCCGTAAAGATTTGTGTGGCAATGTTGGAGCGCTCGATTTTGTTTACCACGCTGTATGCCGCTACTGCATCGGGGAAAAACAGCTTCGTAGTCGAGGCAGTTTCGCCTGTTTTATATCTTCTGTTCCATTCGTCAAGCGTCTCTAAACGGATAGTACGCTTGACGAATGAAACAGGGCACCGGTCATAGTCGGCTCGTCTCTTTGATCGCAGGGCAGCCTCCTTCGCGAGCTGGTCAGCCCTCTCGTTCCCCTGTAGTCCTGCGTGGGCTTTAATCCAGAACAAGGAGACACTCTTGTTCTGGAGGTTACAGCGTCGTATGTTGTCTCTAGTTTCCACTGCTAGGGGGTGAGGGGAGTTTGGGTTTGCGATGGTTTGAAGGGCTGCCCTTGAGTCACTGAAAATCGCAAACGAGGTCTCCTTTCGCCTGAGGACTTCTACCATTGCTCTATTTATGGCCAACAGCTCTGCCTGATAGACGGTGCAATAGGACGACAGACTAAGTTTGAGGGCTTTGGTTTCAGAGGCGCTATTCCACAAGGATAGCGCTGCTCCAACCTTACCCTCAATCTTACTGCCGTCCGTGAAAATACGCACAGCGAAATTGCTGTGGTTGGTATACTGGTCCTCGTCTACCAGGCTGCCAAACTGCAAGCTCAGTTGCTCTGCGGGGTGCGGGGCCTCTGAAGCTGGAGCCATCCGCTCGACCTCCCGATCCCCCAGCGCTGGCAGGGGCACTCCCCTCTTGGCCTCATATAGCGAGGCCATCTCGCGGATGCGAAGGTCGAGGGGGAGAATACCAGCCAATGTCAGCGCTGAGTTTAGGGAGACCGTGCGGTAGGCTCTGCACAGCTTTTGCGCGAAACCTCGCTGCACCGAATTCAAAAGTTTTTGCACTCCGACTTTTTTGGTCGCCGGCGCCCAGGCGCTGGCTGCATAAGTTATCACCGGCTCCACCGTCGAGACGTAAATGTTGCGGATGACCTCCGGGTGCAGACCCCAGCTGACCTTTGCTGCTCTGGAAAGCTGTTTGTAGGCGTTGATGGCTTTCTTGCATACGTTTGCAGCGTGCGCGTTGAAGGTCAGTTTGTGGTCGATGGTAAGGCCCAGTATCTTGATTTGCGGTGACATGCAAATGTCGACCCCGCCCATGCTCAGGAGTGGGATATCGTACTTCAGTTTATTTGTCACGACCATTGCGCATGTTTTATGTGGTGCGAATTTTAGTTTGTTTCTGATACCCCACTCCCGAACATATTCAAGGGCGGCATTTGCCCGTCTTTGCACCTCCAGTGCTGTGTCCCCGTCAAAAATCAAGACAACGTCGTCGGCGAACGCCTGGCAATAGTCTCCCCGCCCCTCGAGCTCTCGCAGAAGTGGGTCGAGCACCAGGTTCCACAGTATCGGACCGCCAATCGACCCCTGAACGCATCCTTTGCTGGTGTTCTTCACGCACTCTTCACCCGCGTACCTCACCCGGACCTTTCGGTCAGCCAGATAACTGTCCAGTATCCTCCGGAGGTTAACCGGGCACTTTTCCTCAGCCAGTCTGGTTCTGATTGCCGGCCACCATGCGCTATCGAAGGCTCCCTCTATGTCCAGTGACACAACAGTGATCAGCTTTTTCTGGTTCAGCTTTTTATTGATATGTTGTATCATGGTGTAGAGGGAGTCCTCGGTGCGTTTTTTGGGGCATGAACCCAAACTGACGAGTACTCATCCGCGGTATCAGATGCCACTTTAACCTGCACACCACCATCTTTTCTAAAATCTTACCCAAGACTGGCAGAAGGCCGATGGGCCTGTACGATTTAGGGCTAGTGTAAGACTCTTTACCTGGTTTCCGGAGGATTACTACAGTTGCCACTTTCCAGGCTTCTGGGAAGTGGCCCTGCTCCAGACACTTGTTGGCTAGTGCAAGGAATGCCTGCGGGTCTCGGGTTATCGCTTGAGCGCAAATGTCGGCTGTAAGACCGTCCGCCCCGGGTGCCTTTTTCGGGTTAAAACTTTCCACCGCGGTTTTCAGTTCCTGGAGCGCAAACGGCGGGTCATGTACTTCACCATGCGCCCACTCGTTTGCGTGACTGGCTTCTTTACGAATCCGTCGGTGGTAGTCACTATCTTGATCTTCCAGGTCTTCGGGGTAGAAGGTCTCTGCCAGAAGCTTAACTGAGTCCTTGGGATCTAGCGGCACTCCGTCCTTCTCCAGCGGCAAGTCCTCGTGTCGCTTGGCGGTCCGTCCAATGACCCTGTATATTCCTTCCCATAGTCCCTCTCTGTCTTGCTTGCCACAAAATGCCTTCCAGCTCTCGATTTGCGCTGTTTTGGCTTGGGTCTCATATTTTTCTTTTGCCTGCAGGTACTCTTCGACAACTTTAGATCTGCGAACTGGTGCAGCGCAACGGATGCGGCGCCTCCTAGTGTTGACTTCCCTCTTCATGTCGGCGAGCTTCTTGGACCACCACGGTAAGGTAAGTACACTTTGTTCTTTAATTTTTGGTAAAGTTTCTTCACAAGTTTTAGTTATTACGTTTATATATTTATTAATATTATTTTCTAAATCTATTTTACTATTTATTGAATTTATATCTGTTAAATTTATTTTGTTTTCTATTTTTAATTGTTCCAGTTTCTTATGAAACTGGGACCAATTAGCATTTTTTGTTTTGTATAGCCTGGTAGTTCTTTTGACATTGATGCCTTTACTTTTTATTAAATTAATTTCAAATAAAATAGCGTTGTGGTCCGAGCTCGTGATCCCCTCGTCAACTCTCCAGTCTTCCACCAGGTCCAACACGTCCGTTGAGCAGGCAGTTACGTCAACGAAACTACTGTAGGATTGGCTTCCTCTTATAGTGTCGAAAGTCGGTGTGTTCCCGACATTTAGCACCTGCAGGCTCATCTCCTCCAAGGTGCCCGACACTGCCTCACCTCTGGCGTCCACTACGGCGCTGCCCCACCAAGTGCTCTTTGCGTTTGTATCGCCCCCAATGCTGCGCCTAACGCTTGGGAGGGAGGGTCCCGCTTTGTCAGTTGACCTCGGCGAACTTTTAGAGCCTTGCGAACTGGCGTCTTTCTTGGCGGGTGTGCGATAGCCAAACATTTCAGGGGATAAAAGTGTCCTTACAGTTAAAATAAGAAAGAAATAGCGATCCCTGTATAGGGGGGATTGATACGTAAAGTATTTGACCGGTAGTCAGTCTGTCAGTCAATTTAGGGTCAGCAGAAGAATCCCCATACGCGTGGAAAAAAGATTTATATGCGTTTAGTACTATTAGGAGGTCGAAGAATAAGTATAAATGGTTTTAAAGAAATAAAAATAAAATTTGGTTATACGAAAAAGTTTACCTGGTCAGCCACTATAGGGTGGGTGGGCGGGCAATTTTTTGAAATTTTTCAGCTGCGATTCGCACGTGCGAGGTGTCAAAAGACGCGTCTCGGCGCGAGCTGTCGAACGGTGAAATAAACTAAAATGGACGCTGAACAAAAATTTTGAATTATCGCCTAAAAACTGTATTTTTGCCACTGAAAATTGGGCAAAGTGCAAATTTTCACTACGCTGCGGCAGTCTGGTTCGCGGAACGCGGTGCAGAGTGCGGGTATGGCAGGTAGGTAACTATTGATATACTATGATGGGCTGTTTTTGATGTAAAAATTTGGAATAAGTGGAGTTTTTCAAATAAAAAGTTAAATAAAACAAGGTTTGTATGGAATAACAAATTTCCACGCGTTTAGGTCAGTCAAAGTAGGTCTAAACGTTAGACGGAGCCTAGTCTAGCTTAAAAAAGCTGAAAACCGCTTCAAAATGCGTCACCGGGATGCAAAGATATTACGGGTTAGGTTAGGTTAGGTTAGGTTTGGAGGCGAAGGTACTCGCGTCACTGTTCCGGTGGCGCGAGGAAGCGCGGGCGCGGGGCGAGCGACCGATGCAGCGACACATGGAGCTGCGTCGGTCTCAGCTTCGCGAGGTCCTGGTGGCGGAATGGCGGGACAGGCTTTCACGCCCTACCGCCGGCCTCGCCATCATCGAGGCGGTCCGGCCAGTGCTCGAGCGCTGGCTCGGGAGGAGGCACGGCTCCCTGTCGTTTCGGGTGACGCAGGTGCTCTCGGGGCATGGTTGCTTCGGGAAGTACCTGTGTCGCATAAACAGGGAGCCGGACGCCCGGTGTCACCACTGCGTCGACTGCCGGGAGGACACGGCGCGGCATACGCTGGCGGAATGTGCCGCTTGGGAGGGGCCGCGCCGTGCCCTCGTCTCAGAAGTAGGCAGTGACCTGTCGCTGTCGGCCGTGGTCGAGTCGATGGTCGACAGCGCAGAGTCCTGGGACGCGGTGGTTTCCTTCTGCGAAAGTGTCATGTCGCAGAAGGAGGCTGCGGAAAGGGAAAGGGAGATCTCAACCTCCCACCCTGCCCGCAGCAGGCGCACCGGGCGTCGGCGAAGGGCGGACAACGCCCTCTTCCGGCCCCCCTAAATGGGTCCAGGGGCGGCAGACTCGGGGACGTCTGTCGCCCCCCACATACACCAGGACCCGAGGTGGCGGCGCGTAGTGTTCCACGCGCGCCCCTCTAAGACGTCCGGGGGGGAGTCTAACACCTCACTCCCCCCCCTGACCCGAGAAGTGGCCCGCTGCAGCGGGCCGGCACCAGCCGGGGGTTGCGGAAGTATCTCCAGTTCCCGCGACCCCCGACGTAGGTGTGAGATGGAACACCGGGGTGGTTTTTAGTCAGTAAGAGTCTGACAGACCCCTCCGCCCGCCCCAGGGCGGAGGACATCCATGAGGATTTTCCACCCCGTACAAAAAAAAAAAAAAAAAGGTTAGGTTAGGTTGGGGTGGGCGGAAAGGCCTGTGCGCCCCACAGGAAGAGAGGAGGCGCCAAGGCTGCTGGGGGCCCTTTACCCCCCCCGCAGGCTGGCGCCTCATCGGCCGACTCCCGGCCTAGGAATGGTGCGAACCCGGAGGGAATGGACTGCGCATAAATGGCGCTGTACCATTTCCTCCAGGGCAACATCAACCACTCTGCCAGAGCTCAGGACCTCTTCCTCCAGAGCATGGCAGAGTGGTCGATTGACGTGGCTGTGGTCGCCGAGCCGTACTTCGTCCCCTCCAGGGATAACTGGGTGGGAGACTTGGACGGCTTGGTGGCTATCATTGGCGGGGCTCTGGTCAACCCGTCCCGAGGTCACGGCTGGGTAGCCGCCCTCGCGGACGGCATTGGCATAGTTGGTGCGTATTTTTCGCCCAACAAGAGCCTCGCCGACTTCGAGAGGTTCCTTGTTGAGTTGGGTGCCGTCGTAGGCCGCCTTCACCCTCGCCCGGTGCTGTTGCTGGGGGATCTCAACGCCAAGTCTGCGGCGTGGGGATCTCCAGTGACCGATGCTCGGGGTGAGGTGCTGGAGGAGTGGGCGGTCACGACTGGCTTGGCCGTTCTGAATCGGGGTGAGGTTCAGACGTGCGTGCGGCAGCGGGGCGGGTCAATAGTGGACGTCTCG
This sequence comes from Charanyca ferruginea, assembly GCA_947361185.1. Taxonomy (NCBI): domain Eukaryota; kingdom Metazoa; phylum Arthropoda; class Insecta; order Lepidoptera; family Noctuidae; genus Charanyca; species Charanyca ferruginea. Next base: position 127,914 of record OX376071.1, on the reverse strand, counting down.
TTCGCTAGCCCTGCTGTCGCGAGCCGTGTCCGTGACTGGCGTGTCGCCGTGGAGGTGGAGACGTTGTCGGATCATCGTTACATCCGTTTCGACGTCTCCGCCCAGACCGCGGGCGGCCGCAGTCCATCGGCCCCACGAACGAACGGTCCGCGCTGGGCTCGTAAGCGCATGAACAGGGAACTTCTCGAGGAGGCCGCCATTGTCCAGGCCTGGTTCCGGGAGTCGGAGACGAACGGACCCGTCGACGTCGAACTGGAGGCGCTGTGGTTCCGCGGGGCGATGACGCAAATCTGCGACGCGTCCATGCCCCGGGTCCACGCGCAGTCAGCAGGGCGCCGGGTGTACTGGTGGTCGGCCGAGATCGCACGTTTACGCGTTGAGTGCGTAGCGGTCAGACGCCGGTACACCCGATACCGGAGGAGACGTCGTCGGGTCCCGGACGAAGAAGCCGCGCTGTATGAGGTGTACCGCGCGGCTAAGAGGACTCTGTGTCTGGCCATCGGCGATGCGAAGACGCAAGCCAGGGAGGAGATGTTGGAGACCCTAAACCGGGATCCGTGGGGGCGCCCATATCAAGCGGTTCGAGGGAAACTTCGGTCTGCGGCGCCCCCACTCACGGGGAGTCTCCAACCAGAGCTGCTGGAGGAGGTTGTCTCAGCCCTCTTCCCGGCACGAGCGGAGCATACTCCACCGCCGATGGTTTTGCCCACAGACGCAGAGTCCACAGAGGAGAACGCCGTCAGCGTCCCAGAGGTGACACAGGCAGAGATGGGGGCGGCCGTGCTGCGGCTCCGGGCCAAGAACGTGGCTCCGGGGCCCGACGGCATTCACGGCCTAGCGTTGGCCCTCGCTCTGAAGGAGCTAGAGCCCCAACTGAGAGGACTGTTTACAGCGTGCCTTGAGCGGGGCCAGTTTCCCACATTGTGGAAATCTGGTCGTCTGGTCCTGCTCAAGAAGGCGGGGCGCCCTGCGGACTCTCCGTCCGCGTACCGGCCCATAGTGCTGCTGGACGAGGTGGGAAAGCTGTTTGAGCGGATAATCGCAGCCCGCCTCGTCGGCCACTTGTGCGAAGAGGGGCCGGACCTGGACGAGAGCCAGTATGGCTTTCGGCATGGGCGCTCCACCATACACGCTGTATCGAGGGTGAGAGTCCTGGCGGAGGAAGCGGTGTCCCGGGGCGGGGTGATGTTGGCGGTGTCCTTGGACATCTCCAACGCCTTCAACGCCCTGCCCTGGAGTTGTGTACGGGAGGCACTGCGCTATCATCGTGTGCCTTCCTACCTCCGCCGCATAGTTGGGGCTTATTTGTCCGAGAGGTGTGTCACCTACGTGGGACGTGATGGCGAGCACCAGTGCCGCATGTCGTGCGGTGTTCCGCAGGGTTCCGTCTTAGGACCGCCCCTGTGGAACATCGGGTACGACTGGGTGCTGAGGGGCGAGCTCCAGCCGGGCGTGGACCTGACGTGTTACGCTGACGACACGCTGGTCACGGCCCGGGGGAGTTCGTACAGGGAGGCAGCGTTGCTGGCGACGGCTGCGGTCTCACAGGTGGTGGGCCGCATCCGGCGCCTCGGCCTGGAGGTGGCCCTCAACAAGTCGGAGGCCGTGATCTTTCACGGCCCCCGGCGGGCGCCGCCGCCGGGATCACACATCGTGGTCGGGGGGGGCAGAATAGCTGTCGAGTCCACCATGAAGTACCTTGGATTGGTTCTCGACAGCCGATGGGATTTTGGCCCTCATTTCCAGCGGCTGGCGCCCAAGTTGTTGGGCGCGGCCGGGGCGCTTTCAACGCTGCTTCCCAATCTGGGGGGCCCGAGCGCCGCCTGCAGGCGGCTCTACGTGGGGATCGTGCGATCGATGGCCCTTTATGGGGCCCCGATCTGGGCGGCAGACCTGACGGCCGGAAGCATCGCCGTGCTGCGAAAGCCGCAACGAGCGATGGCCGTCAGAGTCATCAGGGGATATCGCACGATCTCCTACGAGGCGGCTTGTGCACTGGCCGGATCCCCGCCCTGGGACCTGGAGGCGAAGGTACTCGCGTCACTGTTCCGGTGGCGCGAGGAAGCGCGGGCGCGGGGCGAGCGACCGATGCAGCGACACATGGAGCTGCGTCGGTCTCAGCTTCGCGAGGTCCTGGTGGCGGAATGGCGGGACAGGCTTTCACGCCCTACCGCCGGCCTCGCCATCATCGAGGCGGTCCGGCCAGTGCTCGAGCGCTGGCTCGGGAGGAGGCACGGCTCCCTGTCGTTTCGGGTGACGCAGGTGCTCTCGGGGCATGGTTGCTTCGGGAAGTACCTGTGTCGCATAAACAGGGAGCCGGACGCCCGGTGTCACCACTGCGTCGACTGCCGGGAGGACACGGCGCGGCATACGCTGGCGGAATGTGCCGCTTGGGAGGGGCCGCGCCGTGCCCTCGTCTCAGAAGTAGGCAGTGACCTGTCGCTGTCGGCCGTGGTCGAGTCGATGGTCGACAGCGCAGAGTCCTGGGACGCGGTGGTTTCCTTCTGCGAAAGTGTCATGTCGCAGAAGGAGGCTGCGGAAAGGGAAAGGGAGATCTCAACCTCCCACCCTGCCCGCAGCAGGCGCACCGGGCGTCGGCGAAGGGCGGACAACGCCCTCTTCCGGCCCCCCTAAATGGGTCCAGGGGCGGCAGACTCGGGGACGTCTGTCGCCCCCCACATACACCAGGACCCGAGGTGGCGGCGCGTAGTGTTCCACGCGCGCCCCTCTAAGACGTCCGGGGGGGAGTCTAACACCTCACTCCCCCCCCTGACCCGAGAAGTGGCCCGCTGCAGCGGGCCGGCACCAGCCGGGGGTTGCGGAAGTATCTCCAGTTCCCGCGACCCCCGACGTAGGTGTGAGATGGAACACCGGGGTGGTTTTTAGTCAGTAAGAGTCTGACAGACCCCTCCGCCCGCCCCAGGGCGGAGGACATCCATGAGGATTTTCCACCCCGTACAAAAAAAAAAAAAAAAAGGTTAGGTTAGGTTGGGGTGGGCGGAAAGGCCTGTGCGCCCCACAGGAAGAGAGGAGGCGCCAAGGCTGCTGGGGGCCCTTTACCCCCCCCGCAGGCTGGCGCCTCATCGGCCGACTCCCGGCCTAGGAATGGTGCGAACCCGGAGGGAATGGACTGCGCATAAATGGCGCTGTACCATTTCCTCCAGGGCAACATCAACCACTCTGCCAGAGCTCAGGACCTCTTCCTCCAGAGCATGGCAGAGTGGTCGATTGACGTGGCTGTGGTCGCCGAGCCGTACTTCGTCCCCTCCAGGGATAACTGGGTGGGAGACTTGGACGGCTTGGTGGCTATCATTGGCGGGGCTCTGGTCAACCCGTCCCGAGGTCACGGCTGGGTAGCCGCCCTCGCGGACGGCATTGGCATAGTTGGTGCGTATTTTTCGCCCAACAAGAGCCTCGCCGACTTCGAGAGGTTCCTTGTTGAGTTGGGTGCCGTCGTAGGCCGCCTTCACCCTCGCCCGGTGCTGTTGCTGGGGGATCTCAACGCCAAGTCTGCGGCGTGGGGATCTCCAGTGACCGATGCTCGGGGTGAGGTGCTGGAGGAGTGGGCGGTCACGACTGGCTTGGCCGTTCTGAATCGGGGTGAGGTTCAGACGTGCGTGCGGCAGCGGGGCGGGTCAATAGTGGACGTCTCGTTCGCTAGCCCTGCTGTCGCGAGCCGTGTCCGTGACTGGCGTGTCGCCGTGGAGGTGGAGACGTTGTCGGATCATCGTTACATCCGTTTCGACGTCTCCGCCCAGACCGCGGGCGGCCGCAGTCCATCGGCCCCACGAACGAACGGTCCGCGCTGGGCTCGTAAGCGCATGAACAGGGAACTTCTCGAGGAGGCCGCCATTGTCCAGGCCTGGTTCCGGGAGTCGGAGACGAACGGACCCGTCGACGTCGAACTGGAGGCGCTGTGGTTCCGCGGGGCGATGACGCAAATCTGCGACGCGTCCATGCCCCGGGTCCACGCGCAGTCAGCAGGGCGCCGGGTGTACTGGTGGTCGGCCGAGATCGCACGTTTACGCGTTGAGTGCGTAGCGGTCAGACGCCGGTACACCCGATACCGGAGGAGACGTCGTCGGGTCCCGGACGAAGAAGCCGCGCTGTATGAGGTGTACCGCGCGGCTAAGAGGACTCTGTGTCTGGCCATCGGCGATGCGAAGACGCAAGCCAGGGAGGAGATGTTGGAGACCCTAAACCGGGATCCGTGGGGGCGCCCATATCAAGCGGTTCGAGGGAAACTTCGGTCTGCGGCGCCCCCACTCACGGGGAGTCTCCAACCAGAGCTGCTGGAGGAGGTTGTCTCAGCCCTCTTCCCGGCACGAGCGGAGCATACTCCACCGCCGATGGTTTTGCCCACAGACGCAGAGTCCACAGAGGAGAACGCCGTCAGCGTCCCAGAGGTGACACAGGCAGAGATGGGGGCGGCCGTGCTGCGGCTCCGGGCCAAGAACGTGGCTCCGGGGCCCGACGGCATTCACGGCCTAGCGTTGGCCCTCGCTCTGAAGGAGCTAGAGCCCCAACTGAGAGGACTGTTTACAGCGTGCCTTGAGCGGGGCCAGTTTCCCACATTGTGGAAATCTGGTCGTCTGGTCCTGCTCAAGAAGGCGGGGCGCCCTGCGGACTCTCCGTCCGCGTACCGGCCCATAGTGCTGCTGGACGAGGTGGGAAAGCTGTTTGAGCGGATAATCGCAGCCCGCCTCGTCGGCCACTTGTGCGAAGAGGGGCCGGACCTGGACGAGAGCCAGTATGGCTTTCGGCATGGGCGCTCCACCATACACGCTGTATCGAGGGTGAGAGTCCTGGCGGAGGAAGCGGTGTCCCGGGGCGGGGTGATGTTGGCGGTGTCCTTGGACATCTCCAACGCCTTCAACGCCCTGCCCTGGAGTTGTGTACGGGAGGCACTGCGCTATCATCGTGTGCCTTCCTACCTCCGCCGCATAGTTGGGGCTTATTTGTCCGAGAGGTGTGTCACCTACGTGGGACGTGATGGCGAGCACCAGTGCCGCATGTCGTGCGGTGTTCCGCAGGGTTCCGTCTTAGGACCGCCCCTGTGGAACATCGGGTACGACTGGGTGCTGAGGGGCGAGCTCCAGCCGGGCGTGGACCTGACGTGTTACGCTGACGACACGCTGGTCACGGCCCGGGGGAGTTCGTACAGGGAGGCAGCGTTGCTGGCGACGGCTGCGGTCTCACAGGTGGTGGGCCGCATCCGGCGCCTCGGCCTGGAGGTGGCCCTCAACAAGTCGGAGGCCGTGATCTTTCACGGCCCCCGGCGGGCGCCGCCGCCGGGATCACACATCGTGGTCGGGGGGGGCAGAATAGCTGTCGAGTCCACCATGAAGTACCTTGGATTGGTTCTCGACAGCCGATGGGATTTTGGCCCTCATTTCCAGCGGCTGGCGCCCAAGTTGTTGGGCGCGGCCGGGGCGCTTTCAACGCTGCTTCCCAATCTGGGGGGCCCGAGCGCCGCCTGCAGGCGGCTCTACGTGGGGATCGTGCGATCGATGGCCCTTTATGGGGCCCCGATCTGGGCGGCAGACCTGACGGCCGGAAGCATCGCCGTGCTGCGAAAGCCGCAACGAGCGATGGCCGTCAGAGTCATCAGGGGATATCGCACGATCTCCTACGAGGCGGCTTGTGCACTGGCCGGATCCCCGCCCTGGGACCTGGAGGCGAAGGTACTCGCGTCACTGTTCCGGTGGCGCGAGGAAGCGCGGGCGCGGGGCGAGCGACCGATGCAGCGACACATGGAGCTGCGTCGGTCTCAGCTTCGCGAGGTCCTGGTGGCGGAATGGCGGGACAGGCTTTCACGCCCTACCGCCGGCCTCGCCATCATCGAGGCGGTCCGGCCAGTGCTCGAGCGCTGGCTCGGGAGGAGGCACGGCTCCCTGTCGTTTCGGGTGACGCAGGTGCTCTCGGGGCATGGTTGCTTCGGGAAGTACCTGTGTCGCATAAACAGGGAGCCGGACGCCCGGTGTCACCACTGCGTCGACTGCCGGGAGGACACGGCGCGGCATACGCTGGCGGAATGTGCCGCTTGGGAGGGGCCGCGCCGTGCCCTCGTCTCAGAAGTAGGCAGTGACCTGTCGCTGTCGGCCGTGGTCGAGTCGATGGTCGACAGCGCAGAGTCCTGGGACGCGGTGGTTTCCTTCTGCGAAAGTGTCATGTCGCAGAAGGAGGCTGCGGAAAGGGAAAGGGAGATCTCAACCTCCCACCCTGCCCGCAGCAGGCGCACCGGGCGTCGGCGAAGGGCGGACAACGCCCTCTTCCGGCCCCCCTAAATGGGTCCAGGGGCGGCAGACTCGGGGACGTCTGTCGCCCCCCACATACACCAGGACCCGAGGTGGCGGCGCGTAGTGTTCCACGCGCGCCCCTCTAAGACGTCCGGGGGGGAGTCTAACACCTCACTCCCCCCCCTGACCCGAGAAGTGGCCCGCTGCAGCGGGCCGGCACCAGCCGGGGGTTGCGGAAGTATCTCCAGTTCCCGCGACCCCCGACGTAGGTGTGAGATGGAACACCGGGGTGGTTTTTAGTCAGTAAGAGTCTGACAGACCCCTCCGCCCGCCCCAGGGCGGAGGACATCCATGAGGATTTTCCACCCCGTATCAAAAAAAAAAAAAAAAAAAAGGTTAGGTTGGGGTGGGGTGCGTGCAGAAAACCTCCTCGTGTGCCTGATTGCTGCTGGTTCCTTTCGAATACGTTCGGGGGAAAGAGCAGTGATCGGGCCGGTGCACCCTGGGTACAGTCAATATTCTCGAGAATATTGGCTGTGGCGAATTTCTGCGTGGGGGGGGGAGCTTCAGGCTCGTGGAGGTGGGGCCCAATCTGGGCCGAAAAGGGGCGTTTTTTCACGTGTCCCTCTGATTTAAGCAGAGGACACAGTGGTGAAGCATGGGCGGCGCTCGTAGTGCACTTACCCTGCCTACGGGCTGGCAGCGGGAGAACCTTTCTCCCGACTGCACCCGTCGAAATCGTAATCCGTGAAGAGCTCACATCTTGTGACTTGGAACGGGACGAGGGTCTTGGCTTAACCGCCTGGGCCGCGAGGAAGAGAACCTCTATAATAAATTCCTCTAATACCAAGTTTTGGTGCGTGGCGAGGGTATGGATGGCTGAGGAGTAGTGTCACTTGCAACTTTGTAGTTGTAGGTGGCGCATCAGTCGTTAGCGCACCCCCAGCCAGGGGCCAGTGGGACCTCGGGGTTGGGAAATAAATGACACCACTTACCTAGGGACAGGGGGTTAACTAGGTGGACGGAATAAATCCCCCACTACTCGTGGGAACAAAATGGAAAAATTAATAAATAAAACTGAAGAGGAAGAGGTGGATGCGGCATTAAAGTCTGATGACGCATCGGTGACGAGCGTGCGAAGCGCGGAGAAAGTAGACAGCAAGCGAGAAAAGGAGCTCCAGGTTAGCCTGGAGCGCCTGCGCGACGAGGAGGTGGCCACTGCCAAGAGAGCGGCGGCGGCGAGCGCTTTCAGAAAGCGCCCGCGGAGTTTGGGATCGGGACCAATAGGTCTCTCCTCCAGCGAGGAGAACCTGTCGGCCCCCAAAGTGCCAACGGCACGGAGAGGGAGAGGTCGTGCGGTGGCAAATGTAGCCCCCGCTCGACCGCCGGAGCGTGATGTGCGGGGCCGGTTCGTGCCGGTATCCCGGCCTGACACGCCGGCGCCGTCGGATAATGTGGAGAGCGTGGGGAGCGACTCTGAGCCCGGTCGGAGCTCGATCGCGGACCACAGTGAGAGCTCTCTACTGGGCTCGAACAGGGCGGAGGCGAACGCCGCCAAGCGGGCTCAGCGAAAGGCTGTCGCGGAAGGCGAAGTCGCCGAGCTATCCCGACAGGCTCGAGAGCGGCGCGAAGCTCGGCTGGCGGCCGGCGAGGGTGTTTCGGCGGTGGCGCTCAGTCGCCAAGTTCTGGACGGCGTGGATGTCGTCCTGAAGGTTGCCACCAAATCGGGCAACCTGAAGGGCACGTTCACGCGCGCCCTGAAGGAGGCGGCTGACGACATTCGAGAGGCGGTTGGGGTCCTCGTAAGTCGTACGAGCACGGATGAGACGGCGAAGCTGTGGGAGGAGAACCGCCGTCTCCGCTCCGAGGTAGAGGACCTCAAGCGGCAATTTGCCGCCCAGAGGGCAGCTCCCACGGCCGCTGGCACTGCTTTCGCTGCGCCTCTGGCATCGGGTTCTCCAACGGCCACGTCGGCCACGTCGGGCCCTGCACTTGCGGATGCGGAGATCGAGAAGATCGCCCGCATCTGCATGATGCAGTGTGGGAAGATGGTGGGGGCCCGGCTGGAGGCCATTGACGGGAGGCTGCTTCCGGCCGAAACTCTCCGCCCACCGCTCGCTGCGGATCAGCGGAAGAAGGTGACGCCCGGTCAGTCGGGGCCGGTACCCGCAAAACCGGGGATGGCGCCCGCAACTGCGGCCGCGGTGGCGGCAGGGCCTAGAAAGCCCGGCAAGGCGGCGAATAAGACCGCGAAGGGTGCATCCGCGTCCACTTCACGGACGACCGCGACGGGTCAGTCCACACCCGCTTCTCAGCCGACGGCGGCCGCGACGACCGCGTCCCAGCCCAGCGAGAACACGGAGGAGGGCTGGACAGAGGCCAAGAAGCGCCGCCGTCGAAAAAAGAAGAAGGCAGCACCACCGGCACCGGCACCGCCAACACCGGCACCTAAGAAGGCCAAAAGACCGCCTAGGGTCAGAGCCCCTCGCTCCGCGGCTGTAGTGATTACGCTGCAGCCCGGAGCCGTCGAAAGGGGCCTCTCCTACAGGGCGGTCCTAATGGAGGCGAAGGCCAAAGTCGCGTTCCCTGACCTTGGCACACCGTCCGGCTTCAAAATGAGGCCGGCGATCACGGGGGCGCGGCTGCTGGAGGTGTCGGGTGCCTCTAGCGCGGAAAAGGCGGACATCCTGGCCGCCAAGTTGAGGGAAGTCCTCAACCCGGAGGACGTCCGGGTGTCCAGGCCGACGAAGACCGCTGAGCTGCGCGTTGACGGTCTGGACGACTCGACTACTCCGGCTGAGGTCGTGGCGGCCGTCGCCCGTGTCGGTGGATGTCTGCCTGCAGACGTGCGGACGGGCGAGATTCGCGTCGACGCTTCCGGGCTCGGCGCGATCTGGGTGCGGTGTCCGGTGGTGGCGGCCAACAAAGTCGCCGATGCTGGGCGTCTGTTGGTGGGGTGGGTTGCGGCGAGGGCGAAGCTGCTGCAACCCAGGGTTATGCGGTGCTTCCGCTGCCTTGACATTGGGCATGTCAAGGCTCGGTGCACCGGCCAAGTCGACCGCAGCGATCAGTGTTATCGCTGCGGTCAGCCCGGCCACAAGGCGGCCCAGTGCTCCGCGGCGCCAAACTGCAGCCTCTGTACAGCTGCAGGGAGGCCCGCTGGGCACACAGCGGGTGGAAAGGCCTGTGCGCCCCCCAGGAAGAGACGGGGCGCCAAGGCTGCTGGGGGCCCTTTACCCCCCCCGCAGGCTGGCGCCTCATCGGCCGACTCCCGGTCTGGTGTCACGGAGGGAATGGACTGCGCATAAATGGCGCTGTACCATTTCCTCCAGGGCAACATCAACCACTCTGCCAGAGCTCAGGACCTCTTCCTCCAGAGCATGGCAGAGTGGTCGATTGACGTGGCTGTGGTCGCCGAGCCGTACTTCGTCCCCTCCAGGGATAACTGGGTGGGAGACTTGGACGGCTTGGTGGCCATCATTGGCGGGGCTCTGGTCAACCCGTCCCGAGGTCACGGCTGGGTAGCCGCCCTCGCGGACGGCATTGGCATAGTTGGTGCGTATTTTTCGCCCAACAAGAGCCTCGCCGACTTCGAGAGGTTCCTTGTTGAGTTGGGTGCCGTCGTAGGCCGTCTTCACCCTCGCCCGGTGCTGTTGCTGGGGGATCTCAACGCCAAGTCTGCGGCGTGGGGATCTCCAGTGACCGATGCTCGGGGTGAGGTGCTGGAGGAGTGGGCGGTCGCGACTGGCTTGGCCGTTCTGAATCGGGGCTCGGTCCACACGTGCGTGCGGCAGCGGGGCGGGTCAATAGTGGACGTCTCGTTCGCTAGCCCTGCTGTCGCCAGCCGTGTCCGCGACTGGCGTGTCGCCGTGGAGGTGGAGACGTTGTCGGATCATCGATACATCCGTTTTGACGTCTCCGCCCAGACCACGGGCGGCCGCGGTTCATCGGCCCCGCAAACGAACGGTCCGCGGTGGGCGCGTAAGCGCATGAACAGGGAACTTCTCGAGGAGGCCGCCATTGTCCAGGCCTGGTTCCGGGAGTCGGAGACGAACGGACCCGTCGACGTCGAACTGGAGGCGCTGTGGTTCCGCGGGGCGATGACGCAAATTTGCGACGCGTCCATGCCCCGGGTCCACGCACAGTCAGCAGGGCGCCAGGTGTACTGGTGGTCGGCCGAGATCGCTCGTATGCGCATTGAGTGCGTAGCGGTCAGACGCCGGTACACCCGATACCGGAGGAGACGTCGTCGGGTCCCGGACGAAGAAGCCGCGCTGTATGAGGTGTACCGCGCGGCTAAGAGGACTCTGTGTCTGGCCATCGGCGATGCGAAGACGCAAGCCAGGGAGGAGATGTTGGAGACCCTAAACCGGGATCCGTGGGGGCGCCCATATCAAGCGGTTCGAGGGAAACTTCGGTCTGCGGCGCCCCCGCTCACGGGGAGTCTCCAACCAGAGCTGCTGGAGGAGGTTGTCTCAGCCCTCTTCCCGGCACGAGCGGAGCATACTCCACCGCCGATGGCTTTGCCCACAGACGCAGAGTCCACAGAGGAGAACGCCATCAGCGTCCCAGAGGTGACACAGGCAGAGATGGGGGCGGCCGTGCTGTGGCTCCGGGCCAAGAACGTGGCTCCGGGGCCCGGCCCATTCACGGCTTAGCGTTGGCCCTCGCTCTGAAGGAGCTAGAGCCCCAACTTAGAGGACTGTTTACAGCGTGCCTTGAGCGGGGCCAGTTTCCCACATTGTGGAAATCTGGTCGTCTGGTCCTGCTCAAGAAGGCGGGGCGCCCTGCGGACTCTCCGTCCGCGTACCGGCCCATAGTGCTGCTGGACGAGGTGGGAAAGCTGTTTGAGCGGATAATCGCAGCCCGCCTCGTCAGCCACTTGTGCGAAGAGGGGCCGGACCTGGACGAGAGCCAGTATGGCTTTCGGCATGGGCGCTCTACCATACACGCTGTATCGCGGGTTAGAGTCCTGGCGGAGGAAGCGGTGTCCCGGGGCGGGGTGATGTTGGCGGTGTCCTTGGACATTTCCAACGCCTTCAACGCCCTGCCCTGGAGTTGTGTACGGGAGGCACTCCGGTATCATCGTGTGCCTTCCTACCTCCGCCGCATAGTTGGGGCTTATCTGTCCGAGAGGTGTGTCACCTACGTGGGACGTGATGGCGAGCACCAGCGCCGCATGTCGTGCGGTGTTCCGCAGGGCTCCGTCTTAGGACCGCCCCTGTGGAACATCGGGTACGACTGGGTGCTGAGGGGCGAGCTCCAGCCGGGCGTGGACCTGACGTGTTACGCTGACGACACGCTGGTCACGGCCCGGGGGAGTTCGTACAGGGAGGCAGCGTTGCTGGCGACGGCTGCGGTCTCACAGGTGGTGGGCCGCATCCGGCGCCTCGGCCTGGAGGTGGCCCTCAACAAGTCGGAGGCCGTGATCTTTCACGGCCCCCGGCGGGCGCCGCCGCCGGGATCACACATCGTGGTCGGGGGGGCCAGAATAGCTGTCGAGTCCACCATGAAGTACCTTGGATTGGTGCTCGACAGCCGATGGGATTTTGGCCCTCATTTCCAGCGGCTGGCGCCCAAGTTGTTGGGCGCGGCTGGGGCGTTGTCAACGCTGCTTCCCAATCTGGGGGGCCCGAGCGCCGTCTGCAGGCGGCTCTACGTGGGGATCGTGCGATCGATGGCCCTTTATGGGGCCCCGATCTGGGCGGCAGACCTGACGGCCGGAAGCATCGCCGTGCTGCGAAAGCCGCAACGCGCGATGGCCGTCAGAGTCATCAGGGGATATCGCACGATCTCCTACGAGGCGGCTTGTGCACTGGCCGGATCCCCGCCCTGGGACCTGGAGGCGAAGGTGCTCGCGTCACTGTACCGGTGGCGCGAGGAAGCGCGGGCGCGGGGCGAGCGACCGATGCAGCGACACATGGAGCTGCGTCGGTCTCAGCTTCGCGAGGTCCTGGTGGCGGAATGGCGGGACAGGCTTTCGCGCCCTACCGCCGGCCTCGCCATCATCGAGGCGGTCCGGCCAGTGCTCGAGCGCTGGCTCGGGAGGAGGCACGGCTCCCTGTCGTTTCGGGTGACGCAGGTGCTCTCGGGGCATGGTTGCTTCGGGAAGTACCTGTGTCGCATAAACAGGGAGCCGGACGCCCGGTGTCACCACTGCGTCGACTGCCGGGAGGACACGGCGCGGCATACGCTGGCGGAATGTGCCGCTTGGGAGGGGCCGCGCCGTGCCCTCGTCTCAGAAGTGGGCAGTGACCTGTCGCTGTCGGCCGTGGTCGAGTCGATGGTCGACAGCGCAGAGTCCTGGGACGCGGTGGTTTCCTTCTGCGAAAGTGTCATGTCGCAGAAGGAGGCTGCGGAAAGGGAGAGGGAGATCTCAACCTCCCACCCTGCCCGCAGCAGGCGCACCGGGCGTCGGCGGAGGGCGGATAACGCCCTCTTCCGGCCCCCCTAAATGGGTCCAGGGGCGGCAGACTCGGGGACGTCTGTCGCCCCCCACATACACCAGGACCCGAGGTGGCGGCGCGTAGTGTTCCACGCGCGCCCCTCTAAGACGTCCGGGGGGGAGTCTAACACCTCACTCCCCCCCCTGACCCGAGAAGTGGCCCGCTGCAGCAGGCCGGCACCAGCCGGGGGTTGCGGAAGTATCTCCAGTTCCCGCGACCCCCGACGTAGGTGTGAGATGGAACACCGGGGTGGTTTTTAGTCAGTAAGAGTCTGACAGACCCCTCCGCCCGCCCCAGGGCGGAGGACATCCATGAGGATTTTCCACCCCGTACCAAAAAAAAAAAAAAAAAAAAAAAAAAAAAAGGTTAGGTTGGGGTGCGTGCAGAAAACCTCCTCGTGTGCCTGATTGCTGCTGGTTCTGTTCGAATACGTTCGGGGGAAAGAGCAGTGGTCGGGCCGGTGCACCCTGGGCACGGTCAATGGTCTCTCCAATTCGGGGAGGGTATTGATTACCCTCTCCGAGTTGGAGAGACTATTGACCGTGGCGAATTTCTGCGTGGGGGGGAGCATTATGCTCCGGGGTCGTCTCCGACCGAGTGACGGATCGTCCATTCACCTCCCTCTGATCGCAGAGGGCAGGACGAGTGGACGAAGGATGGCGAAACCTAATCCCAAGGTCTAGCGTGCCGAGGGGATGAATGGCCGGAGGGTATCCGGTCGTTAGCGCTTGGGGGGGATCAGGGAATAGGGACCTCACCCTTAAAAAGGAAAAACAGAATGGAAACAAAGACTACAGGTAATAATCTCCAGGCGGGTCCCGGAAATTCCGGGGAATCCCGCCCCTCTACTGAGGGCCGCCCTATCGTATCTGGAGGGGGCAAACCAATCAATAGTCAAACCAACGACCTTACGCAAGCTAAACGGACCGATACAGAACAATTGGAAAATGATGAGAGGAACTATAGGCGAGAAAAGGAGCTCCAGGTCAGCCTGGAGCGCCTGCGCGATGAGGAGGTGGCCGCTGCCAAGAGAGCGGCGGCGGCGAGCGCTTTCAGGAAGCGCCCGCGGAGTTTGGGATCGGGACCAATGGGTCTCTCCTCCAGCGAGGAGAACCTGTCGGCCCCCAAAGTGCCAACGGCACGGAGAGGGAGAGGTCGTGCGGTGGCGGGTGGAACCCCCGCTCGACCACCGGAGCGTGACGTGCGGGGCCGGTTCGTGCCGATATCTCGGCCCGATACGCCAGCACCAGTGGATAATGTGGAGAGTATGGGGAGCGACTCTGAGCCCGGACGGAGCTCGATCGCGGACCATAGTGAGGGCTCCCTGCTAGGGTCGAATAGGGCGGAGGCGAATGCCGCGAAGCGGGCGCAACGCAAGGCTGTCGCGGAGGGCGAAGTCGCTGAGTTGTCCCGACAGGCCCGAGAGCGGCGCGAAGCTCGGCTGGCAGCCGGTGGGGGTGTTTCGGCGGTGGCGCTCAGTCGCCAAGTTCTGGACGGCGTGGACGTCGTCCTGAAGGTTGCCACAAAATCGGGCAACCTGAAGGGCACGTTCACGCGCGCCCTGAAGGAGGCGGCTGACGACATTAGAGAGGCGGTTGGGGTCCTCGTAAGTCGTACGAGCACGGATGAGACGGCGAAGCTGTGGGAGGAGAACCGCCGTCTCCGCTCCGAGGTAGAGGACCTCAAGCGGCAATTTGCCGCCCAAGGAATGGCTTCCACGGCCGCCGGCACTGCTTCCGCTGCGGCCCCGTCGCCGGCCCCGTCGCCGGCCCCGTCTTTGGCCTCGTCGTCGATCGCTGCACTTGCGGATGCGGAGATCGAGAAGATCGCGCGCATCTGCATGATGCAGTGTGGGACGATGGTGGGGGCACGCCTCGAGGCCTTGGAGTCGAGGCTCTTACCGCCCGAAACCCTCCGCCCACCGCTCGCTGCGGACCGGCGGAGAAAGGCGACGCCCGCTCAGCCGAGGCCGGTGCCCGCTAAACCGGGGACGGCGCCCGCAACTGCGGCCGCCGTGGCGGCAGGGCCTAAGAAGCCCAGTAAGACGGCGGATAAAACCGCATCCGCGGCCGCTTCGAGGACGACCGCGAGAGGCGCATCTGCGGCTGCTTCGCGGACGACAGCGACGGGCGCATCCGCACCCGCTTCTCAGACGACGGCGGCCGCGACGACCGCGTCCGAGCCCACCGAGAGGACGGAGGAGGGCTGGACAGAGGCCAAGAAGCGCCGCCGTCGAAAAAAGAAGAAGGCGACACCGCCGGCACCGGCACCGCCAGCACCGGCATCGAAGAAGGTCAAAAGACCGCCTAAGGTCAGAGCCCCTCGCTCCGCGGCTGTAGTAATTACGCTGCAGCCCGGAGCCGTCGAAAGGGGCCTCTCCTATAAGGCGGTCCTGATGGAGGCAAAGGCCAAAGTTGCGTTCCCCGACCTTGGCACACCGTCCGGCTTCAAAATGAGGCCGGCGATCACGGGGGCGCGACTGCTGGAGGTTTCAGGTGCTTCAAGCGGTGAAAAGGCGGACATCCTGGCCGCCAAGTTGAGGGAAGTCCTCAACCCGGAGGACGTCCGGGTGTCCAGGCCCAAGAAGACCGCTGACCTGCGCGTCGACGGTCTGGACGACTCAGTGACTCCGGTTGAGGTCGTGGCGGCCGTCGCCAGTGCCGGCGGATGTCCGCCTGCGGACGTACGGACGGGCGAGATTCGCGTCGATGCTTCCGGGCTCGGCGCGATCTGGGTGCAGTGTCCGGTGGCGGCGGCAAACAAAGTCGCCAACGGTGGACGACTGCTGGTGGGGTGGGTTGCGGCGAGGGTGAAGCTGCTGCAGCCCAGGGTTATGCGGTGCTTCCGCTGCCTTGACATTGGGCATGTCAAGGCTCGGTGCACCTCCCAAATTGACCGCAGTGATCAATGTTATCGCTGCGGTCAGCCCGGTCACAAGGCGGCCCAGTGCTCCGCGGCGCCAAACTGCAGCCTCTGTACAGCTGCAGGGAGGCCCGCTGGGCACACAGCGGGCGGAAAAGCCTGTGCGCCCCCCAGGAAGAGAGGGGGTGCCAAGGCTGCTGGGGGCCCTTTACCCCCCCCGCAGGCTGGCGCCTCATCGGCCGACTCCCGGTCTGGTGTCACGGAGGGAATGGACTGCGCATAAATGGCGCTGTACCATTTCCTCCAGGGCAACATCAACCACTCTGCCAGAGCTCAGGACCTCTTCCTCCAGAGCATGGCAGAGTGGTCGATTGACGTGGCTGTAGTCGCCGAGCCGTACTTCGTCCCCTCCAGGGATAACTGGGTGGGAGACTTGGACGGCTTGGTGGCTATCATTGGCGGGGCTCTGGTCAACCCGTCCCGAGGTCACGGCTGGGTAGCCGCCCTCGCGGACGGCATTGGCATAGTTGGTGCGTATTTTTCGCCCAACAAGAGCCTCGCCGACTTCGAGAGGTTCCTTGTCGAGTTGGGTGCCGTCGTAGGCCGTCTTCACCCTCGCCCGGTGCTGTTGCTGGGGGATCTCAACGCCAAGTCTGCGGCGTGGGGATCTCCAGTGACCGATGCTCGGGGTGAGGTGCTGGAGGAGTGGGCGGTCGCGACTGGCTTGGCCGTTCTGAATCGGGGTGAGGTTCACACGTGCGTGCGGCAGCGGGGCGGGTCAATAGTGGACGTCTCGTTCGCTAGCCCTGCTGTCGCGAGCCGTGTCCGTGACTGGCGTGTCGCCGTGGAGGTGGAGACGTTGTCGGATCATCGTTACATCCGTTTCGACGTCTCCGCCCAGACCGCGGGCGGCCGCAGTCCATCGGCCCCACGATCGAACGGTCCGCGCTGGGCTCGTAAGCGCATGAACAGGGAACTTCTCGAGGAGGCCGCCATTGTCCAGGCCTGGTTCCGGGAGTCGGAGACGAACGGACCCGTCGACGTCGAACTGGAGGCGCTGTGGTTCCGCGGGGCGATGACGCAAATCTGCGACGCGTCCATGCCCCGGGTCCACGCACAGTCAGCAGGGCGCCAGGTGTACTGGTGGTCGGCCGAGATCGCACGTTTACGCGTTGAGTGCGTAGCGGTCAGACGCCGGTACACCCGATACCGGAGGAGACGTCGTCGGGTCCCGGACGAAGAAGCCGCGCTGTATGAGGTGTACCGCGCGGCTAAGAGGACTCTGTGTCTGGCCATCGGCGATGCGAAGACGCAAGCCAGGGAGGAGATGTTGGAGACCCTAAACCGGGATCCGTGGGGGCGCCCATATCAAGCGGTTCGAGGGAAACTTCGGTCTGCGGCGCCCCCGCTCACGGGGAGTCTCCAACCAGAGCTGCTGGAGGAGGTTGTCTCAGCCCTCTTCCCGGCACGAGCGGAACATACTCCGCCGCCGATGGCTTTGCCCACAGACGCAGAGTCCACAGAGGAGTACGCCATCAGCGTCCCAGAGGTGACACAGGCAGAGATGGGGGCGGCCGTGCTGCGGCTCCGGGCCAAGAACGTGGCTCCGGGACCCGACGGCATTCACGGCCTAGCGTTGGCCCTCGCTCTGAAGGAGCTAGAGCCCCAACTGAGAGGACTGTTTACGGCGTGCCTTGAGCGGGGCCAGTTTCCCACATTGTGGAAATCTGGTCGTCTGGTCCTGCTCAGGAAGGCGGGGCGCCCTGCGGACTCTCCGTCCGCGTACCGGCCCATAGTGCTGCTGGACGAGGTGGGAAAGCTGTTTGAGCGGATAATCGCAGCCCGCCTCGTCGGCCACTTGTGCGAAGAGGGGCCGGACCTGGACGAGAGCCAGTATGGCTTTCGGCATGGGCGCTCCACCATACACGCTGTATCAAGGGTGAGAGTCCTGGCGGAGGAAGCGGTGTCCCGGGGCGGGGTGATGTTGGCGGTGTCCTTGGACATTTCCAACGCGTTCAACACCCTGCCCTGGAGTTGTGTACGGGAGGCACTGCGGTATCACACATCGTGGTCGGAGGGGCCAGAATAGCTGTCGAGTCCACCATGAAGTACCTTGGATTGGTGCTCGACAGCCGATGGGATTTTGGCCCTCATTTCCAGCGGCTGGCGCCCAAGTTGTTGGGCGCGGCTGGGGCGTTGTCAACGCTGCTTCCCAATCTGGGGGGCCCGAGCGCCGTCTGCAGGCGGCTCTACGTGGGGATCGTGCGATCGATGGCCCTTTATGGGGCCCCGATCTGGGCGGCAGACCTGACGGCCGGAAGCATCGCCGTTCTGCGAAAGCCGCAACGAGCGATGGCCGTCAGAGTCATCAGGGGATATCGCACGATCTCCTACGAGGCGGCTTGTGCACTGGCCGGATCCCCGCCCTGGGACCTGGAGGCGAAGGTACTCGCGTCACTGTACCGGTGGCGCGAGGAAGCGCGGACGCGGGGCGAGCGACCGATGCAGCGACACATGGAGCTGCGTCGGTCTCAGCTTCGCGAGGTCCTGGTGGCGGAATGGCGGGACAGGCTTTCGCGCCCTACCGCCGGCCTCGCCATCATCGAGGCGGTCCGGCCAGTGCTCGAGCGCTGGCTCGGGAGGAGGCACGGCTCCCTGTCGTTTCGGGTGACGCAGGTGCTCTCGGGGCATGGTTGCTTCGGGAAGTACCTGTGTCGCATAAACAGGGAGCCGGACGCCCGGTGTCACCACTGCGTCGACTGCCGGGAGGACACGGCGCGGCATACGCTGGCGGAATGTGCCGCTTGGGAGGGGCCGCGCCGTGCCCTCGTCTCAGAAGTAGGCAGTGACCTGTCGCTGTCGGCCGTGGTCGAGTCGATGGTCGACAGCGCAGAGTCCTGGGACGCGGTGGTTACTTTCTGCGAAAGTGTCATGTCGCAGAAGGAGGCTGCGGAAAGGGAGAGGGAGATCTCAACCTCCCACCCTGCCCGCAGCAGGCGCACCGGGCGTCGGCGAAGGGCGGACAACGCCCTCTTCCGGCCCCCCTAAATGGGTCCAGGGGCGGCAGACTCGGGGACGTCTGTCGCCCCCCACATACACCAGGACCCGAGGTGGCGGCGCGTAGTGTTCCACGCGCGCCCCTCTAAGACGTCCGGGGGGGAGTCTAACACCTCACTCCCCCCCCTGACCCGAGAAGTGGCCCGCTGCAGCGGGCCGGCACCAGCCGGGGGTTGCGGAAGTATCTCCAGTTCCCGCGACCCCCGACGTAGGTGTGAGATGGAACACCGGGGTGGTTTTTAGTCAGTAAGAGTCTGACAGACCCCTCCGCCCGCCCCAGGGCGGAGGACATCCATGAGGATTTTCCACCCCGTATCAAAAAAAAAAAAAAAAAAGGTTAGGTTAGGTTGGGGTTTTACGCAAGCTAAACGGACCGATACAGAACAATTGGAAAATGATGAGAGGAACTATAGGCGAGAAAAGGAGCTCCAGGTCAGCCTGGAGCGCCTGCGCGATGAGGAGGTGGCCGCTGCCAAGAGAGCGGCGGCGGCGAGCGCTTTCAGGAAGCGCCCGCGGAGTTTGGGATCGGGACCAATGGGTCTCTCCTCCAGCGAGGAGAACCTGTCGGCCCCCAAAGTGCCAACGGCACGGAGAGGGAGAGGTCGTGCGGTGGCGGGTGGAACCCCCGCTCGACCACCGGAGCGTGACGTGCGGGGCCGGTTCGTGCCGATATCTCGGCCCGATACGCCAGCACCAGTGGATAATGTGGAGAGTATGGGGAGCGACTCTGAGCCCGGACGGAGCTCGATCGCGGACCATAGTGAGGGCTCCCTGCTAGGGTCGAATAGGGCGGAGGCGAATGCCGCGAAGCGGGCGCAGCGCAAGGCTGTCGCGGAGGGCGAAGTCGCTGAGTTGTCCCGACAGGCCCGAGAGCGGCGCGAAGCTCGGCTGGCAGCCGGTGGGGGTGTTTCGGCGGTGGCGCTCAGTCGCCAAGTTCTGGACGGCGTGGACGTCGTCCTGAAGGTTGCCACAAAATCGGGCAACGTTCACGCGCGCCCTGAAGGAGGCGGCTGACGACATTAGAGAGGCGGTTGGGGTCCTCGTAAGTCGTACGAGCACGGATGAGACGGCGAAGCTGTGGGAGGAGAACCGCCGTCTCCGCTCCGAGGTAGAGGACCTCAAGCGGCAATTTGCCGCCCAAGGAATGGCTTCCACGGCCGCCGGCACTGCTTCCGCTGCGGCCCCGTCGCCGGCCCCGTCGCCGGCCCCGTCTTTGGCCTCGTCGTCGATCGCTGCACTTGCGGATGCGGAGATCGAGAAGATCGCGCGCATCTGCATGATGCAGTGTGGGACGATGGTGGGGGCACGCCTCGAGGCCTTGGAGTCGAGGCTCTTACCGCCCGAAACCCTCCGCCCACCGCTCGCTGCGGACCAGCGGAGAAAGGCGACGCCCGCTCAGCCGAGGCCGGTGCCCGCTAAACCGGGGACGGCGCCCGCAACTGCGGCCGCCGTGGCGGCAGGGCCTAAGAAGCCCAGTAAGACGGCGGATAAAACCGCATCCGCGGCCGCTTCGAGGACGACCGCGAGAGGCGCATCTGCGGCTGCTTCGCGGACGACAGCGACGGGCGCATCCGCACCCGCTTCTCAGACGACGGCGGCCGCGACGACCGCGTCCGAGCCCACCGAGAGGACGGAGGAGGGCTGGACAGAGGCCAAGAAGCGCCGCCGTCGAAAAAAGAAGAAGGCGACACCGCCGGCACCGGCACCGCCAGCACCGGCATCGAAGAAGGTCAAAAGACCGCCTAAGGTCAGAGCCCCTCGCTCCGCGGCTGTAGTAATTACGCTGCAGCCCGGAGCCGTCGAAAGGGGCCTCTCCTATAAGGCGGTCCTGATGGAGGCAAAGGCCAAAGTTGCGTTCCCCGACCTTGGCACACCGTCCGGCTTCAAAATGAGGCCGGCGATCACGGGGGCGCGACTGCTGGAGGTTTCAGGTGCTTCAAGCGGTGAAAAGGCGGACATCCTGGCCGCCAAGTTGAGGGAAGTCCTCAACCCGGAGGACGTCCGGGTGTCCAGGCCCAAGAAGACCGCTGACCTGCGCGTCGACGGTCTGGACGACTCAGTGACTCCGGTTGAGGTCGTGGCGGCCGTCGCCAGTGCCGGCGGATGTCCGCCTGCGGACGTACGGACGGGCGAGATTCGCGTCGATGCTTCCGGGCTCGGCGCGATCTGGGTGCAGTGTCCGGTGGCGGCGGCAAACAAAGTCGCCAACGGTGGACGACTGCTGGTGGGGTGGGTTGCGGCGAGGGTGAAGCTGCTGCAGCCCAGGGTTATGCGGTGCTTCCGCTGCCTTGACATTGGGCATGTCAAGGCTCGGTGCACCTCCCAAATTGACCGCAGTGATCAATGTTATCGCTGCGGTCAGCCCGGTCACAAGGCGGCCCAGTGCTCCGCGGCGCCAAACTGCAGCCTCTGTACAGCTGCAGGGAGGCCCGCTGGGCACACAGCGGGCGGAAAAGCCTGTGCGCCCCCCAGGAAGAGAGGGGGTGCCAAGGCTGCTGGGGGCCCTTTACCCCCCCCGCAGGCTGGCGCCTCATCGGCCGACTCCCGGTCTGGTGTCACGGAGGGAATGGACTGCGCATAAATGGCGCTGTACCATTTCCTCCAGGGCAACATCAACCACTCTGCCAGAGCTCAGGACCTCTTCCTCCAGAGCATGGCAGAGTGGTCGATTGACGTGGCTGTAGTCGCCGAGCCGTACTTCGTCCCCTCCAGGGATAACTGGGTGGGAGACTTGGACGGCTTGGTGGCTATCATTGGCGGGGCTCTGGTCAACCCGTCCCGAGGTCACGGCTGGGTAGCCGCCCTCGCGGACGGCATTGGCATAGTTGGTGCGTATTTTTCGCCCAACAAGAGCCTCGCCGACTTCGAGAGGTTCCTTGTCGAGTTGGGTGCCGTCGTAGGCCGTCTTCACCCTCGCCCGGTGCTGTTGCTGGGGGATCTCAACGCCAAGTCTGCGGCGTGGGGATCTCCAGTGACCGATGCTCGGGGTGAGGTGCTGGAGGAGTGGGCGGTCGCGACTGGCTTGGCCGTTCTGAATCGGGGTGAGGTTCACACGTGCGTGCGGCAGCGGGGCGGGTCAATAGTGGACGTCTCGTTCGCTAGCCCTGCTGTCGCGAGCCGTGTCCGTGACTGGCGTGTCGCCGTGGAGGTGGAGACGTTGTCGGATCATCGTTACATCCGTTTCGACGTCTCCGCCCAGACCGCGGGCGGCCGCAGTCCATCGGCCCCACGATCGAACGGTCCGCGCTGGGCTCGTAAGCGCATGAACAGGGAACTTCTCGAGGAGGCCGCCATTGTCCAGGCCTGGTTCCGGGAGTCGGAGACGAACGGACCCGTCGACGTCGAACTGGAGGCGCTGTGGTTCCGCGGGGCGATGACGCAAATCTGCGACGCGTCCATGCCCCGGGTCCACGCACAGTCAGCAGGGCGCCAGGTGTACTGGTGGTCGGCCGAGATCGCACGTTTACGCGTTGAGTGCGTAGCGGTCAGACGCCGGTACACCCGATACCGGAGGAGACGTCGTCGGGTCCCGGACGAAGAAGCCGCGCTGTATGAGGTGTACCGCGCGGCTAAGAGGACTCTGTGTCTGGCCATCGGCGATGCGAAGACGCAAGCCAGGGAGGAGATGTTGGAGACCCTAAACCGGGATCCGTGGGGGCGCCCATATCAAGCGGTTCGAGGGAAACTTCGGTCTGCGGCGCCCCCGCTCACGGGGAGTCTCCAACCAGAACTGCTGGAGGAGGTTGTCTCAGCCCTCTTCCCGGCACGAGCGGAACATACTCCGCCGCCGATGGCTTTGCCCACAGACGCAGAGTCCACAGAGGAGTACGCCATCAGCGTCCCAGAGGTGACACAGGCAGAGATGGGGGCGGCCGTGCTGCGGCTCCGGGCCAAGAACGTGGCTCCGGGGCCCGACGGCATTCACGGCCTAGCGTTGGCCCTCGCTCTGAAGGAGCTAGAGCCCCAACTGAGAGGACTGTTTACGGCGTGCCTTGAGCGGGGCCAGTTTCCCACATTGTGGAAATCTGGTCGTCTGGTCCTGCTCAGGAAGGCGGGGCGCCCTGCGGACTCTCCGTCCGCGTACCGGCCCATAGTGCTGCTGGACGAGGTGGGAAAGCTGTTTGAGCGGATAATCGCAGCCCGCCTCGTCGGCCACTTGTGCGAAGAGGGGCCGGACCTGGACGAGAGCCAGTATGGCTTTCGGCATGGGCGCTCCACCATACACGCTGTATCACGGGTTAGAGTCCTGGCGGAGGAAGCGGTGTCCCGGGGCGGGGTGATGTTGGCGGTGTCCTTGGACATCTCCAACGCGTTCAACGCCCTGCCCTGGAGTTGTGTACGGGAGGCACTCCGGTATCATCGTGTGCCTTCCTACCTCCGCCGCATAGTTGGGGCTTATCTGTCCGAGAGGTGTGTCACCTACGTGGGACGTGATGGCGAGCACCAGCGCCGCATGTCGTGCGGTGTTCCGCAGGGTTCCGTCTTAGGACCGCCCCTGTGGAACATCGGGTACGACTGGGTGCTGAGGGGCGAGCTCCAGCCGGGCGTGGACCTGACGTGTTACGCTGACGACACGCTGGTCACGGCCCGGGGGAGTTCGTACAGGGAGGCAGCGTTGCTGGCGACGGCTGCGGTCTCACAGGTGGTGGGCCGCATCCGGCGCCTCGGCCTGGAGGTGGCCCTCAACAAGTCGGAGGCCGTGATCTTTCACGGTCCTCGGCGGGCGCCGCCGCCGGGATCACACATCGTGGTCGGGGGGGCCAGAATAGCTGTCGAGTCTACCATGAAGTACCTTGGATTGGTGCTCGACAGCCGATGGGATTTTGGCCCTCATTTCCAGCGGCTGGCGCCCAAGTTGTTGGGCGCGGCTGGGGCGTTGTCAACGCTGCTTCCCAATCTGGGGGGCCCGAGCGCCGTCTGCAGGCGGCTCTACGTGGGGATCGTGCGATCGATGGAGGACACGGCGCGGCATACGCTGGCGGAATGTGCCGCTTGGGAGCCGCCATTGGGCCGCGCCGTGCCCTCGTCTCAGAAGTAGGCAGTGACCTGTCGCTGTCGGCAGTGGTCGAATCGATGGTCGACAGCGCAGAGTCCTGGGACGCGGTGGTTTCCTTCTGCGAAAGTGTCATGTCGCAGAAGGAGGCTGCGGAAAGGGAGAGGGAGATCTCAACCTCCCACCCTGCCCGCAGCAGGCGCACCGGGCGTCGGCGAAGGGCGGACAACGCCCTCTTCCGGCCCCCCTAAATGGGTCCAGGGGCGGCAGACTCGGGGACGTCTGTCGCCCCCCACATACACCAGGACCCGAGGTGGCGGCGCGTAGTGTTCCACGCGCGCCCCTCTAAGACGTCCGGGGGGAGTCTAACACCTCACTCCCCCCCCTGACCCGAGAAGTGGCCCGCTGCAGCGGGCCGGCACCAGCCGGGGGTTGCGGAAGTATCTCCAGTTCCCGCGACCCCCGACGTAGGTGTGAGATGGAACACCGGGGTGGTTTTTAGTCAGTAAGAGTCTGACAGACCCCTCCGCCCGCCCCAGGGCGGAGGACATCCATGAGGATTTTCCACCCCGTACCAAAAAAAAAAAAAAAAAAAGGTTAGGTTGGGGTGCGTGCAGAAAACCTCCTCGTGTGCCTAATTGCTGCTGGTTCTGTTCGAATACGTTCGGGGGAAAGAGCAGTGGTCGGGCCGGTGCACCCTGGGCACGGTCAATGGTCTCTCCAATTCGGGGAGGGTATTGATTACCCTCTCCGAGTTGGAGAGACTATTGACCGTGGCGAATTTCTGCGTGGGGGGGAGCATTATGCTCCGGGGTCGTCTCCGACCGAGTGACGGATCGTCCATTCACCTCCCTCTGATCGCAGAGGGCAGGACGAGTGGACGAAGGGTGGCGAAACCTAATCCCAAGGTCTAGCGTGCCGAGGGGATGAATGGCCGGAGGGTATCCGGTCGATAGCGCTTGGGGGGGATTAGGGGATAGGGACCTCACCCTTAAAAAGGAAAAAAACCATGGAAGAAACGACTACAGTAAATATTCCCCAGGCGGGTCCCGGAAATTCCGGGGAATCCCGCCCCTCTACTGAGGGCTGCCCTACCGTATCTGGGGGGGGCAAACCAACCTGCAGTCACACCAACGACATAAAGCTAGCACAAAGGACAGAAACTGACGGAATGGAAATTGATGCGAGGAATAGGCGAGAAAAGGAGCTCCAGGTCAGCCTGGAGCGCCTGCGCGATGAGGAGGTGACCGCTGCAAAGAGAACGGCGGCGGCGAGCGCTTTCAGGAAGCGCCCGCGGAGTGTGGGTTCGGGACCGATGGGTCTCTCCTCTAGCGAAGAGAGCTTGTCGGCCCCGAAGGTGCCAACGGCACGCAGAGGGCGAGGTCGCAAGGTGGCGAATGTAGCCCCCGCTCGACCGCCGGAGCGTGATGTGCGGGGCCGGTTCGTGCCGGTATCCCGGCCCGACACGCCGGCGCCGTCGGATAATGTGGAGAGCGTGGGGAGTGACTCTGAGCCCGGTCGGAGCTCGATCGCGGACCACAGTGAGAGCTCCCTACTGGGCTCGAACAGGGCGGAGGCGAACGCCGCCAAGCGGGCTCAGCGAAAGGCTGTCGCGGAAGGCGAAGTCACCGAGTTATCCCGACAAGCTCGAGAGCGGCGCGAAGCTCGGCTGGCGGCCGGCGAGGGTGTTTCGGCGGTGGCGCTCAGTCGCCAAGTTCTGGACGGCGTGGACGTCGTGCTGAAGGTTGCCACCAAATCGGGCAACCTGAAGGGCACGTTCACGCGCGCCCTGAAGGAGGCGGCTGACGACATTCGAGAGGCGGTTGGGGTCCTCGTAAGTCGTACGAGCACGGATGAGACGGCGAAGCTGTGGGAGGAGAACCGCCGTCTCCGCTCGGAGTTGGAGGACCTCAAACGGCAATTTGCCGCCCAAAGAGCAGTTCCCGTTGCCGTGGCCGCTGGCGCTTCTACCGTCGCGGCCTCAGCGTCGTCACCAGGCCCATCATCAACCCGAGCTTTAGCGGATGCGGAGGTAGAGCAGATTGCCCGCATCTGCATGATGCAGTGTGGGAAAATGGTGGGGGCCCGGCTGGAGGCTTTGGAGGGCAGGCTACTTCCTCCCGAGACCCTCCGTCCACCGCTTAATGCGGACAAACGGAGGAAGGAGACGCCAGCTAAGCCAGGCTCGGTGCCCGCTAAGCCGGGCCCTGTGCCCGCGACTGCGTCCGCGGCGGCGGCTTTGCCGAAAAACACCGGAAAGGGGCCCAAAAAGCCCGCAGAAGGAACTGGAAAGCCCGCGGCGGGTACGTCCGCGCCCACTTCCCGGTCGACTGCGGCCTCTACGACAGCACCCGCGCCCACTGAGGAGACGGACGGCTGGATGGAGGCCGGTAAGAACGGCCGCCGTCGCCGAAAGAAGAAAAAGAAGGCTACACCACCGGCACCGGCACCGCCAGCACCGGCACCTAAGAAGGCCAAAAGACCGCCTAGGGCCAGAGCCCCTCGCTCCGCGGCTGTAGTGATTACGCTGCAGCCCGGAGCCGTCGAAAGGGGCCTCTCCTACAAGGCGGTCCTAATGGAGGCGAAGGCCAAAGTCGCGTTCCCTGACCTTGGCACACCGTCCGGCTTCAAAATGAGGCCGGCGATCACGGGGGCGCGGCTGCTGGAGGTAACGGGTGCCTCTAGCGGTGAAAAGGCGGACATCCTGGCCGCCAAGTTGAAGGAAGTCCTCAACCCGGAGGACGTCCGGGTGTACAGGCCGATGAAGACCGCTGAGGTGCGCGTCGACGGTCTGGACGACTCGGTGACTCCGGCTGAGGTCGTGGCGGCCATCGCCCGTGTCGGCGGATGTCCGCCGGGTGATGTGAAGACGGGCGAGATACGCGTCGACGCTTCTGGGCTCGGTGCGATCTGGGTGCGGTGTCCGGTGGCAGCGGCCAATAAGGTTTCTGACGGCGGTCGTCTGTTGGTGGGGTGGGTTGCAGCGAGGGTTAAGCTGCTGCAACCCAGGGTTATGCGGTGCTTCCGCTGCCTTGACATTGGGCATGTCAAGGCTCGGTGCACCTCCAAAGTTGACCGCAGTGATCAATGTTATCGCTGCGGTCAGCCCGGTCACAAGGCGGCCCAGTGCTCCGCGGCGCCAAACTGCAGCCTCTGTACAGCTGCAGGGAGGCCCGCTGGGCACACAGCGGGCGGAAAAGCCTGTGCGCCCCCCAGGAAGAGAGGGGGCGCCAAGGCTGCTGGGGGCCCTTTACCCCCCCCGCAGGCTGGCGCCTCATCGGCCGACTCCCGGTCTGGTGTCACGGAGGGAATGGACTGCGCATAAATGGCGCTGTACCATTTCCTCCAGGGCAACATCAACCACTCTGCCAGAGCTCAGGACCTCTTCCTCCAGAGCATGGCAGAGTGGTCGATTGACGTGGCTGTGGTCGCCGAGCCGTACTACGTCCCCCCCAGGGATAACTGGGTGGGAGACTTGGACGGCTTGGTGGCCATCATTGGCGGGGCTCTTGTCAACCCGTCCCGAGGTCACGGCTGGGTAGCCGCCCTCGCGGACGGCATTGGCATAGTTGGTGCGTATTTTTCGCCCAACAAGAGCCTCGCCGACTTCGAGAGGTTCCTTGTTGAGTTGGGTGCCGTCGTAGGCCGTCTTCACCCTCGCCCGGTGCTGTTGCTGGGGGATCTCAACGCCAAGTCTGCGGCGTGGGGATCTCCGGTGACCGATGCTCGGGGTGAGGTGCTGGAGGAGTGGGCGGTCGCGACTGGCTTGGCCGTTCTGAATCGGGGCTCGGTCCACACGTGCGTGCGGCAGCGGGGCGGGTCAATAGTGGACGTCTCGTTCGCTAGCCCTGCTGTCGCGAGCCGTGTCCGCGACTGGCGTGTCGCCGTGGAGGTGGAGACGTTGTCGGATCATCGTTATATCCGTTTCGACGTCTCTGCCCAGACCGCGGGCGGCCGCAGTCCATCGGCCCCACGAACGAACGGTCCGCGCTGGGCTCGTAAGCGCATGAACAGGGAACTTCTCGAGGAGGCCGCCATTGTCCAGGCCTGGTTCCGGGAGTCGGAGACGAACGGACCCGTCGACGTCGAACTGGAGGCGCTGTGGTTCCGCGGGGCGATGACGCAAATCTGCGACGCGTCCATGCCCCGGGTCCACGCACAGTCAGCAGGGCGCCAGGTGTACTGGTGGTCGGCCGAGATCGCACGTATGCGCGTTGAGTGCGTAGCGGTCAGACGCCGGTACACCCGATACCGGAGGAGACGTCGTCGGGTCCCGGACGAAGAAGCCGCGCTGTATGAGGTGTACCGCGCGGCTAAGAGGACTCTGTGTCTGGCCATCGGCGATGCGAAGACGCAAGCCAGGGAGGAGATGTTGGAGACCCTAAACCGGGATCCGTGGGGGCGCCCATATCAAGCGGTTCGAGGGAAACTTCGGTCTGCGGCGCCCCCGCTCACGGGGAGTCTCCAACCAGAGCTGCTGGAGGAGGTTGTCTCAGCCCTCTTCCCGGCACGAGCGGAGCGTACTCCACCGCCGATGGCTTTGCCCACAGACGCAGAGTCCACAGAGGAGAACGCCATCAGCGTCCCAGAGGTGACACAGGCAGAGATGGGGGCGGCCGTGCTGCGGCTCCGGGCCAAGAACGTGGCTCCGGGGCCCGACGGCATTCACGGCTTAGCGTTGGCCCTCGCTCTGAAGGAGCTAGAGCCCCAACTTAGAGGACTGTTTACAGCGTGCCTTGAGCGGGGCCAGTTTCCCACATTGTGGAAATCTGGTCGTCTGGTCCTGCTCAAGAAGGCGGGGCGCCCTGCGGACTCTCCGTCCGCGTACCGGCCCATAGTGCTGCTGGACGAGGTGGGAAAGCTGTTTGAGCGGATAATCGCAGCCCGCCTCGTCAGCCACTTGTGCGAAGAGGGGCCGGACCTGGACGAGAGCCAGTATGGCTTTCGGCATGGGCGCTCTACCATACACGCTGTATCGCGGGTTAGAGTCCTGGCGGAGGAAGCGGTGTCCCGGGGCGGGGTGATGTTGGCGGTGTCCTTGGACATTTCCAACGCCTTCAACGCCCTGCCCTGGAGTTGTGTACGGGAGGCACTCCGGTATCATCGTGTGCCTTCCTACCTCCGCCGCATAGTTGGGGCTTATCTGTCCGAGAGGTGTGTCACCTACGTGGGACGTGATGGCGAGCACCAGCGCCGCATGTCGTGCGGTGTTCCGCAGGGTTCCGTCTTAGGACCGCCCCTGTGGAACATCGGGTACGACTGGGTGCTGAGGGGCGAGCTCCAGCCGGGCGTGGACCTGACGTGTTACGCTGACGACACGCTGGTCACGGCCCGGGGGAGTTCGTACAGGGAGGCAGCGTTGCTGGCGACGGCTGCGGTCTCACAGGTGGTGGGCCGCATCCGGCGCCTCGGCCTGGAGGTGGCCCTCAACAAGTTGGAGGCCGTGATCTTTCACGGCCCCCGGCGGGCGCCGCCGCCGGGATCACACATCGTGGTCGGGGGGGCCAGAATAGCTGTCGAGTCCACCATGAAGTACCTTGGATTGGTGCTCGACAGCCGATGGGATTTTGGCCCTCATTTCCAGCGGCTGGCGCCCAAGTTGTTGGGCGCGGCTGGGGCGTTGTCAACGCTGCTTCCCAATCTGGGGGGCCCGAGCGCCGTCTGCAGGCGGCTCTACGTGGGAATCGTGCGATCGATGGCCCTTTATGGGGCTCCGATCTGGGCGGCAGACCTGACGGCCGGAAGCATCGCCGTGCTGCGAAAGCCGCAACGCGCGATGGCCGTCAGAGTCATCAGGGGATATCGCACGATCTCCTACGAGGCGGCTTGTGCACTGGCCGGAACCCCGCCCTGGGACCTGGAGGCGAAGGTACTCGCGTCACTGTACCGGTGGCGCGAGGAAGCGCGGGCGCGGGGCGAGCGACCGATGCAGCGACACACGGAGCTGCGTCGGTCTCAGCTTCGCGAGGTCCTGGTGGCGGAATGGCGGGACAGGCTTTCACGCCCTACCGCCGGCCTCGCCATCATCGAGGCGGTCCGGCCAGTGCTCGAGCGCTGGCTCGGGAGGAGGCACGGCTCCCTGTCGTTTCGGGTGACGCAGGTGCTCTCGGGGCATGGTTGCTTCGGGAAGTACCTGTGTCGCATAAACAGGGAGCCGGACGCCCGGTGTCACCACTGCGTCGACTGCCGGGAGGACACGGCGCGGCATACGCTGGCGGAATGTGCCGCTTGGGAGGGGCCGCGCCGTGCCCTCGTCTCAGAAGTGGGCAGTGACCTGTCGCTGTCGGCCGTGGTCGAGTCGATGGTCGACAGCGCAGAGTCCTGGGACGCGGTGGTTTCCTTCTGCGAAAGTGTCATGTCGCAGAAGGAGGCTGCGGAAAGGGAGAGGGGGATCTCAACCTCCCACCCTGCCCGCAGCAGGCGCACCGGGCGTCGGCGGAGGGCGGATAACGCCCTCTTCCGGCCCCCCTAAATGGGTCCAGGGGCGGCAGACTCGGGGACGTCTGTCGCCCCCCACATACACCAGGACCCGAGGTGGCGGCGCGTAGTGTTCCACGCGCGCCCCTCTAAGACGTCCGGGGGGGAGTCTAACACCTCACTCCCCCCCCTGACCCGAGAAGTGGCCCGCTGCAGCGGGCCGGCACCAGCCGGGGGTTGCGGAAGTATCTCCAGTTCCCGCGACCCCCGACGTAGGTGTGAGATGGAACACCGGGGTGGTTTTTAGTCAGTAAGAGTCTGACAGACCTCTCCGCCCGCCCCAGGGCGGAGGACATCCATGAGGATTTTCCACCCCGTACCAAAAAAAAAAAAAAAAAAAAAGGTTAGGTTGGGGTGCGTGCAGAAAACCTCCTCGTGTGCCTGATTGCTGCTGGTTCCTTTCGAATACGTTCGGGGGAAAGAGCAGTGATCGGGCCGGTGCACCCTGGGTACAGTCAATATTCTCGAGAATATTGGCTGTGGCGAATTTCTGCGTGGGGGGGGGGAGCTTCAGGCTCGTGGAGGTTGGGCCCAATCTGGGCCGAAAAGGGGCGTTTTTTCACGTGTCCTTCTGATTTAAGCAGAGGACACAGTGGTGAAGCATGGGCGGCGCTCGTAGTGCACTTACCCTGCCTACGGGCTGGCAGCGGGAGAACCTTTCTCCCGACTGCACCCGTCGAAATCGTAATCCGTGAAGAGCTCACATCTTGTGACTTGGAACGGGACGAGGGTCTTGGCTTAACCGCCTGGGCCGCGAGGAAGAGAACCTCTATAATAAATTCCTCTAATACCAAGTTTTGGTGCGTGGCGAGGGTATGGATGGCTGAGGAGTAGTGTCACTTGCAACTTTGTAGTTGTAGGTGGCGCATCAGTCGTTAGCGCACCCCCAGCCAGGGGCCAGTGGGACCTCGGGGTTGGGAAATAAATGACACCACTTACCTAGGGACAGGGGGTTAACTAGGTGGACTGAATAAATCCCCCACTACTCGTGGGAACAAAATGGAATTCAATATAAAAAACCAATCAACAAAAGAGGAAGAGGTGGATGCGGCATTAATGTCTGATGTCGCATCGGTGACGAGCGTGCGAAGCGCGGAGAAAGTAGACAGCAAGCGAGAAAAGGAGCTCCAGGTTAGCCTGGAGCGCCTGCGCGATGAGGAGGTGGCCACCGCCAAGAAAGCGGCGGCGGCGAGCGCTTTCAGGAAGCGCCCGCGGAGCTTGGGATCGGGACCAATGGGTCTCTCCTCCAGCGAGGAGAACCTGTCGGCCCCGAAAGTGCCAGCGGCACGTAGAGGGAGAGGTCGCGCGGTGGCGAGTGGAGCCCCCGCTCGTTTATCGGAGCGCGATGGGCGGGGCCGGTTCGTACCGGTGTCTCGGCCCGATACGCCGGCTCCGTCAGACAACGTGGAGAGCATGGCGAGCGACTCTGGGCCCTCCATCGCGGACCTAAGTGACGGCTCCTTGGGGTTGGGGTCAAACAGGGCGGAGGCGAATGCCGCAAAACGGGCCCAGCGAAAAGCTGTCGCGGAAGGCGAAGTCGCCGAGTTGTCCCGACAGGCTCGAGAGCGGCGCGAAGTTCGGCTGGCAGCCGGCGAGGGTGTTTCGGCGGTGGCGCTCAGTCGCCAAGTTCTGGACGGCGTGGGTGTCGTCCTGAAGGTTGCTACGAAATCAGGCAACCTGAAGGGCACATTCACGCGCGCCCTGAAGGAGGCGGCTGATGATATTCGGGAGGCGGTTGAGGTCCTCGTAAAACGCACGAGCACTGATGAGACGGCGAAGCTGTGGGAGGAGAACAGCCGTCTCCGCTCCGAGCTAGAGGACCTCAAGCGGCAATTTGCCGCCCAGAGAGCAGTTCCCGTCGCCGTGCCCGCTGGCGCTTCTACCGTCGCGGCCTCAGCGTCGTCACCAGCCCCATCATCAACCCGTGCTTTAGCGGATGCGGAGGTAGAGAAGATTGCCCGCATCTGCATGATGCAGTGTGGGAAGATGGTGGGGGCCCGGCTGGAGGCTTTGGAGGGCAGGCTACTCCCTCCCGAAACCCTCCGTCCACCGCTTAATGCGGACAAACGGAGGAAGGAGACGCCCGCTAAGCCGGGCTCGGTGCCCGCTAAGCCGGGCCCTGTGCCCGCAACTGCGGCCGCGGCGGCGGCTTTGCCGAAAAATACCGGAAAGGGGCCCAAAAAGCCCGCAGAAGGAACCGGCAAGCCCGCGGCGGGTACGTCCGCGCCCACTTCCCGGTCGACTGCGGCCTCTACGACCGCGCCCGCACCCACTGAGGAGACGGACGGCTGGATGGAGGCCGGTAAGAACGGCCGCCGTCGCCGAAAGAAGAAGAAAAAGAAGACACAACCACCGGCACCGGCGCCGCCAGCACCGGCACCTAAGAAGGCCCAACGGCCGCGTATGGTCAGAGCCCCACGCTCCGCGGCTGTAGTCATTACGCTGCAGCCCGGAGCCGTCGAAAGGGGCCTTTCTTATAAGGCGGTCTTACTGGAGGCAAAGGCCAAAGTCGCGTTCCCCGACCTTGGCACACCGTCCGGCTTCAAGATGAGGCCGGCGATCACGGGGGCGCGGCTGCTGGAGGTGTCGGGTGCCTCTAGCGGCGAAAAGGCGGACATCTTGGCCGCCAAGTTGAGGGAAGTCCTCAACCCGGAGGACGTCCGGGTGTCCAGGCCGACGAAGACCGCCGAGCTGCGCGTTGACGGTCTGGACGACTCGACTACTCCGGATGAGGTCGTGGCGGCCGTCGCCCGTGTCGGTGGATGTCCGCCTGCAGACGTGCGGACGGGCGAGATTCGCGTCGACGCTTCCGGGCTCGGCGCGATCTGGGTGCGGTGTCCGGTGGCGGCGGCCAACAAAGTCGCTGATGCTGGGCGTCTGTTGGTGGGGTGGGTTGCAGCGAGGGCGAAGTTGCTGCAACCCAGGGTTATGCGGTGCTTCCGCTGCCTTGACATTGGGCATGTCAAGGCTCGGTGCACCGGCCAAGTCGATCGCAGCGATCAGTGTTATCGCTGCGGTCAGCCCGGCCACAAGGCGGCCCAGTGCTCCGCGGCGCCAAACTGCAGCCTCTGTACAGCTGCAGGGAGGCCCGCTGGGCACACAGCGGGTGGAAAGGCCTGTGCGCCCCCCAGGAAGAGACGGGGCGCCAAGGCTGCTGGGGGCCCTTTACCCCCCTCGCAGGCTGGCGCCTCATCGGCCGACTCCCGGCCTAGGAATGGTGCGAACCCGGAGGGAATGGACTGCGCATAAATGGCGCTGTACCATTTCCTCCAGGGCAACATCAACCACTCTGCCAGAGCTCAGGACCTCTTCCTCCAGAGCATGGCAGAGTGGTCGATTGACGTGGCTGTGGTCGCCGAGCCGTACTTCGTCCCCCCCAGGGATAACTGGGTGGGAGACTTGGACGGCTTGGTGGCCATCATTGGCGGGGCTTTTGTCAACCCGTCCCGAGGACACGGCTGGGTAGCCGCCCTCGCGGACGGCATTGGCATAGTTGGTGCGTATTTTTCGCCCAACAAGAGCCTCGCCGACTTCGAGAGGTTCCTTGTTGAGTTGGGTGCCGTCGTAGGCCGTCTTCACCCTCGCCCGGTGCTGTTGCTGGGGGATCTCAACGCCAAGTCTGCGGCGTGGGGATCTCCGGTGACCGATGCTCGGGGTGAGGTGCTGGAGGAGTGGGCGGTCACGACTGGCTTGGCCGTTCTGAATCGGGGTGAGGTTCACACGTGCGTGCGGCAGCGGGGCGGGTCAATAGTGGACGTCTCGTTCGCTAGCCCTGCTGTCGCGAGCCGTGTCCGCGACTGGCGTGTCGCCGTGGAGGTGGAGACGTTGTCGGATCATCGTTACATCCGTTTCGACGTCTTCGCCCAGACCGCGGGCGGCCGCAGTCCATCGGCCCCACGAACGAACGGTCCGCGCTGGGCTCGTAAGCGCATGAACAGGGAACTTCTCGAGGAGGCCGCCATTGTCCAGGCCTGGTTCCGGGAGTCGGAGACGAACGGACCCGTCGACGTCGAACTGGAGGCGCTGTGGTTCCGCGGGGCGATGACGCAAATCTGCGACGCGTCCATGCCCCGGGTCCACGCACAGTCAGCAGGGCGCCAGGTGTACTGGTGGTCGGCCGAGATCGCACGTATGCGCGTTGAGTGCGTAGCGGTCAGACGCCGGTACACCCGATACCGGAGGAGACGTCGTCGGGTCCCGGACGAAGAAGCCGCGCTGTATGAGGTGTACCGCGCGGCTAAGAGGACTCTGTGTCTGGCCATCGGCGATGCGAAGACGCAAGCCAGGGAGGAGATGTTGGAGACCCTAAACCGGGATCCGTGGGGGCGCCCATATCAAGCGGTTCGAGGGAAACTTCGGTCTGCGGCGCCCCCGCTCACGGGGAGTCTCCAACCAGAGCTGCTGGAGGAGGTTGTCTCAGCCCTCTTCCCGGCACGAGCGGAGCGTACTCCACCGCCGATGGCTTTGCCCACAGACGCAGAGTCCACAGAGGGGAACGCCGTCAGCGTCCCAGAGGTGACACAGGCAGAGATGGGGGCGGCCGTGCTGCGGCTCCGGGCCAAGAATGTGGCTCCGGGGTCCGACGGGATTCACGGCCTTGCGTTGGCCCTCGCTCTGAAGGAGCTAGAGCCCCAACTTAGAGGACTGTTTACGGCGTGCCTTGAGCGGGGCCAGTTTCCCACATTGTGGAAATCTGGTCGTCTGGTCCTGCTCAGGAAGGCGGGGCGCCCTGCGGACTCTCCGTCCGCGTACCGGCCCATAGTGCTGCTGGACGAGGTGGGAAAGCTGTTTGAGCGGATAATCGCAGCCCGCCTCGTCGGCCACTTGTGCGAAGAGGGGCCGGACCTGGACGAGAGCCAGTATGGCTTTCGGCATGGGCGCTCCACCATACACGCTGTATCACGGGTTAGAGTCCTGGCGGAGGAAGCGGTGTCCCGGGGCGGGGTGATGTTGGCGGTGTCCTTGGACATCTCCAACGCGTTCAACGCCCTGCCCTGGAGTTGTGTACGGGAGGCACTCCGGTATCATCGTGTGCCTTCCTACCTCCGCCGCATAGTTGGGGCTTATCTGTCCGAGAGGTGTGTCACCTACGTGGGACGTGATGGCGAGCACCAGCGTCGCATGTCGTGCGGTGTTCCGCAGGGTTCCGTCTTAGGACCGCCCCTGTGGAACATCGGGTACGACTGGGTGCTGAGGGGCGAGCTCCAGCCGGGCGTGGACCTGACGTGTTACGCTGACGACACGCTGGTCACGGCCCGGGGGAGTTCGTACAGGGAGGCAGCGTTGCTGGCGACGGCTGCGGTCTCACAGGTGGTGGGCCGCATCCGGCGCCTCGGCCTGGAGGTGGCCCTCAACAAGTCGGAGGCCGTGATCTTTCACGGTCCTCGGCGGGCGCCGCCGCCGGGATCACACATCGTGGTCGGGGGGGCCAGAATAGCTGTCGAGTCTACCATGAAGTACCTTGGATTGGTGCTCGACAGCCGATGGGATTTTGGCCCTCATTTCCAGCGGCTGGCGCCCAAGTTGTTGGGCGCGGCTGGGGCGTTGTCAACGCTGCTTCCCAATCTGGGGGGCCCGAGCGCCGTCTGCAGGCGGCTCTACGTGGGGATCGTGCGATCGATGGCCCTTTATGGGGCCCCGATCTGGGCGGCAGACCTGACGGCCGGAAGCATCGCCGTGCTGCGAAAGCCGCAACGCGCGATGGCCGTCAGAGTCATCAGGGGATATCGCACGATCTCCTACGAGGCGGCTTGTGCACTGGCCGGATCCCCGCCCTGGGACCTGGAGGCGAAGGTACTCGCGTCACTGTACCGGTGGCGCGAGGAAGCGCGGACGCGGGGCGAGCGACCGATGCAGCGACACATGGAGCTGCGTCGGTCTCAGCTTCGCGAGGTCCTGGTGGCGGAATGGCGGGACAGGCTTTCGCGCCCTACCGCCGGCCTCGCCATCATCGAGGCGGTCCGGCCAGTGCTCGAGCGCTGGCTCGGGAGGAGGCACGGCTCCCTGTCGTTTCGGGTGACGCAGGTGCTCTCGGGGCATGGTTGCTTCGGGAAGTACCTGTGTCGCATAAACAGGGAGCCGGACGCCCGGTGTCACCACTGCGTAGACTGCCGGGAGGACACGGCGCGGCATACGCTGGCGGAATGTGCCGCTTGGGAGGGGCCGCGCCGTGCCCTCGTCTCAGAAGTAGGCAGTGACCTGTCGCTGTCGGCCGTGGTCGAGTCGATGGTCGACAGCGCAGAGTCCTGGGACGCGGTGGTTTCCTTCTGCGAAAGTGTCATGTCGCAGAAGGAGGCTGCGGAAAGGGAGAGGGAGATCTCAACCTCCCACCCTGCCCGCAGCAGGCGCACCGGGCGTCGGCGAAGGGCGGACAACGCCCTCTTCCGGCCCCCCTAAATGGGTCCAGGGGCGGCAGACTCGGGGACGTCTGTCGCCCCCCACATACACCAGGACCCGAGGTGGCGGCGCGTAGTGTTCCACGCGCGCCCCTCTAAGACGTCCGGGGGGGAGTCTAACACCTCACTCCCCCCCCTGACCCGAGAAGTGGCCCGCTGCAGCGGGCCGGCACCAGCCGGGGGTTGCGGAAGTATCTCCAGTTCCCGCGACCCCCGACGTAGGTGTGAGATGGAACACCGGGGTGGTTTTTAGTCAGTAAGAGTCTGACAGACCCCTCCGCCCGCCCCAGGGCGGAGGACATCCATGAGGATTTTCCACCCCGTACCAAAAAAAAAAAAAAAAAAAAAAAGGTTAGGTTGGGGTGCGTGCAGAAAACCTCCTCGTGTGCCTGATTGCTGCTGGTTCCTTTCGAATACGTTCGGGGGAAAGAGCAGTGATCGGGCCGGTGCACCCTGGGTACAGTCAATATTCTCGAGAATATTGGCTGTGGCGAATTTCTGCGTGGGGGGGGGGAGCTTCAGGCTCGTGGAGGTGGGGCCCAATCTGGGCCGAAAAGGGGCGTTTTTTCACGTGTCCCTCTGATTTAAGCAGAGGACACAGTGGTGAAGCATGGGCGGCGCTCGTAGTGCACTTACCCTGCCTACGGGCTGGCAGCGGGAGAACCTTTCTCCCGACTGCACCCGTCGAAATCGTAATCCGTGAAGAGCTCACATCTTGTGACTTGGAACGGGACGAGGGTCTTGGCTTAACCGCCTGGGCCGCGAGGAAGAGAACCTCTATAATAAATTCCTCTAATACCAAGTTTTGGTGCGTGGCGAGGGTATGGATGGCTGAGGAGTAGTGTCACTTGCAACTTTGTAGTTGTAGGTGGCGCATCAGTCGTTAGCGCACCCCCAGCCAGGGGCCAGTGGGACCTCGGGGTTGGGAAATAAATGACACCACTTACCTAGGGACAGGGGGTTAACTAGGTGGACGGAATAAATCCCCCACTACTCGTGGGAACAAAATGGAAAAATTAATGAATAAAACTGAAGAGGAAGAGGTGGATGCGGCATTAAAGTCTGATGACGCATCGGTGACGAGCGTGCGAAGCGCGGAGAAAGTAGACAGCAAGCGAGAAAAGGAGCTCCAGGTTAGCCTGGAGCGCCTGCGCGACGAGGAGGTGGCCACTGCCAAGAGAGCGGCGGCGGCGAGCGCTTTCAGAAAGCGCCCGCGGAGTTTGGGATCGGGACCAATAGGTCTCTCCTCCAGCGAGGAGAACCTGTCGGCCCCCAAAGTGCCAACGGCACGGAGAGGGAGAGGTCGTGCGGTGGCAGGTGGAGCTCCCGCTCGACCACCGGAGCGTGACATGCGGGGACGGTTCGTGCCGATATCTCGGCCCGACACGCCGGCTCCGTCTGGCAACATAGAGAGTATGGGAAGCGACTCTGAGCACGGACAGAGCTCGATCGCGGACCATAGCGAGGGCTCCCTGCTAGGCTCAAATAGGGCGGAGGCGAATGCCGCAAGGCGGGCGCAACGAAAGGCTGTCGCGGAGGGCGAAGTCGCTGAGTTGTCCCGACAGGCCCGAGAGCGGCGCGAAGCTCGGCTGGCGGCCGGTGGGGGTGTTTCGGCGGTGGCGCTCAGTCGCCAAGTTCTGGACGGCGTGGACGTCGTCCTGAAGGTTGCCACCAAATCGGGCAACCTGAAGGGCACGTTCACGCGCGCCCTGAAGGAGGCGGCTGACGACATTAGAGAGGCGGTTGGGGTCCTCGTAAGTCGTACGAGCACGGATGAGACGGCGAAGCTGTGGGAGGAGAACCGCCGTCTCCGCTCCGAGGTAGAGGACCTCAAGCGGCAATTTGCCGCCCAAGGAATGGCTTCCACGGCCGCCGGCACTGCTTCCGCTGCGGCCCCGTCGCCGGCCCCGTCTTTGGCCTCGTCGTCGATCGCTGCACTTGCGGATGCGGAGATCGAGAAGATCGCGCGCATCTGCATGATGCAGTGTGGGACGATGGTGGGGGCACGCCTCGAGGCCTTGGAGTCGAGGCTCCTACCGCCCGAAACCCTCCGCCCACCGCTCGCTGCGGACCAGCGGAGAAAGGCGGCGCCCGCTCAGCCGAGGCCGGTACCCGCTAAACCGGGGACGGCGCCTGCAACTGCGGCCGCGGGGGCGGCAGGGCCTAAGAAGCCCAGTAAGACGACGGATAAAACCGCATCCGCGGCCGCTTCGAGGACGACCGCGAGAGGCGCATC
The DNA here is from genome assembly GCA_947361185.1 of Charanyca ferruginea. Classification (NCBI taxonomy): domain Eukaryota; kingdom Metazoa; phylum Arthropoda; class Insecta; order Lepidoptera; family Noctuidae; genus Charanyca; species Charanyca ferruginea. The sequence continues at coordinate 89,209 of OX376071.1, read as the reverse complement.
TGCGGCTGCTTCGCGGACGACAGCGACGGGCGCATCCGCACCCGCTTCTCAGACGACGGCGGCCGCGACGACCGCGTCCGAGCCCACCGAGAAGACGGAGGAGGGCTGGACAGAGGCCAAGAAGCGCCGCCGTCGAAAAAAGAAGAAGGCGACACCGCCGGCACCGGCACCGCCAGCACCGGCATCGAAGAAGGTCAAAAGACCGCCTAAGGTCAGAGCCCCTCGCTCCGCGGCTGTAGTAATTACGCTGCAGCCCGGAGCCGTCGAAAGGGGCCTCTCCTATAAGGCGGTCCTGATGGAGGCAAAGGCCAAAGTTGCGTTCCCCGACCTTGGCACACCGTCCGGCTTCAAAATGAGGCCGGCGATCACGGGGGCGCGACTGCTGGAGGTTTCAGGTGCTTCAAGCGGTGAAAAGGCGGACATCCTGGCCGCCAAGTTGAGGGAAGTCCTCAACCCGGAGGACGTCCGGGTGTCCAGGCCCAAGAAGACCGCTGACCTGCGCGTCGACGGTCTGGACGACTCAGTGACTCCGGTTGAGGTCGTGGCGGCCGTCGCCAGTGCCGGCGGATGTCCGCCTGCGGACGTACGGACGGGCGAGATTCGCGTCGATGCTTCCGGGCTCGGCGCGATCTGGGTGCAGTGTCCGGTGGCGGCGGCAAACAAAGTCGCCAACGGTGGACGACTGCTGGTGGGGTGGGTTGCGGCGAGGGTGAAGCTGCTGCAGCCCAGGGTTATGCGGTGCTTCCGCTGCCTTGACATTGGGCATGTCAAGGCTCGGTGCACCTCCCAAATTGACCGCAGTGATCAATGTTATCGCTGCGGTCAGCCCGGTCACAAGGCGGCCCAGTGCTCCGCGGCGCCAAACTGCAGCCTCTGTACAGCTGCAGGGAGGCCCGCTGGGCACACAGCGGGCGGAAAAGCCTGTGCGCCCCCCAGGAAGAGAGGGGGTGCCAAGGCTGCTGGGGGCCCTTTACCCCCCCCGCAGGCTGGCGCCTCATCGGCCGACTCCCGGTCTGGTGTCACGGAGGGAATGGACTGCGCATAAATGGCGCTGTACCATTTCCTCCAGGGCAACATCAACCACTCTGCCAGAGCTCAGGACCTCTTCCTCCAGAGCATGGCAGAGTGGTCGATTGACGTGGCTGTAGTCGCCGAGCCGTACTTCGTCCCCTCCAGGGATAACTGGGTGGGAGACTTGGACGGCTTGGTGGCTATCATTGGCGGGGCTCTGGTCAACCCGTCCCGAGGTCACGGCTGGGTAGCCGCCCTCGCGGACGGCATTGGCATAGTTGGTGCGTATTTTTCGCCCAACAAGAGCCTCGCCGACTTCGAGAGGTTCCTTGTCGAGTTGGGTGCCGTCGTAGGCCGTCTTCACCCTCGCCCGGTGCTGTTGCTGGGGGATCTCAACGCCAAGTCTGCGGCGTGGGGATCTCCAGTGACCGATGCTCGGGGTGAGGTGCTGGAGGAGTGGGCGGTCGCGACTGGCTTGGCCGTTCTGAATCGGGGTGAGGTTCACACGTGCGTGCGGCAGCGGGGCGGGTCAATAGTGGACGTCTCGTTCGCTAGCCCTGCTGTCGCGAGCCGTGTCCGTGACTGGCGTGTCGCCGTGGAGGTGGAGACGTTGTCGGATCATCGTTACATCCGTTTCGACGTCTCCGCCCAGACCGCGGGCGGCCGCAGTCCATCGGCCCCACGATCGAACGGTCCGCGCTGGGCTCGTAAGCGCATGAACAGGGAACTTCTCGAGGAGGCCGCCATTGTCCAGGCCTGGTTCCGGGAGTCGGAGACGAACGGACCCGTCGACGTCGAACTGGAGGCGCTGTGGTTCCGCGGGGCGATGACGCAAATCTGCGACGCGTCCATGCCCCGGGTCCACGCACAGTCAGCAGGGCGCCAGGTGTACTGGTGGTCGGCCGAGATCGCACGTTTACGCGTTGAGTGCGTAGCGGTCAGACGCCGGTACACCCGATACCGGAGGAGACGTCGTCGGGTCCCGGACGAAGAAGCCGCGCTGTATGAGGTGTACCGCGCGGCTAAGAGGACTCTGTGTCTGGCCATCGGCGATGCGAAGACGCAAGCCAGGGAGGAGATGTTGGAGACCCTAAACCGGGATCCGTGGGGGCGCCCATATCAAGCGGTTCGAGGGAAACTTCGGTCTGCGGCGCCCCCGCTCACGGGGAGTCTCCAACCAGAGCTGCTGGAGGAGGTTGTCTCAGCCCTCTTCCCGGCACGAGCGGAACATACTCCGCCGCCGATGGCTTTGCCCACAGACGCAGAGTCCACAGAGGAGAACGCCATCAGCGTCCCAGAGGTGACACAGGCAGAGATGGGGGCGGCCGTGCTGCGGCTCCGGGCCAAGAACGTGGCTCCGGGGCCCGACGGCATTCACGGCCTAGCGTTGGCCCTCGCTCTGAAGGAGCTAGAGCCCCAACTGAGAGGACTGTTTACGGCGTGCCTTGAGCGGGGCCAGTTTCCCACATTGTGGAAATCTGGTCGTCTGGTCCTGCTCAGGAAGGCGGGGCGCCCTGCGGACTCTCCGTCCGCGTACCGGCCCATAGTGCTGCTGGACGAGGTGGGAAAGCTGTTTGAGCGGATAATCGCAGCCCGCCTCGTCGGCCACTTGTGCGAAGAGGGGCCGGACCTGGACGAGAGCCAGTATGGCTTTCGGCATGGGCGCTCCACCATACACGCTGTATCACGGGTTAGAGTCCTGGCGGAGGAAGCGGTGTCCCGGGGCGGGGTGATGTTGGCGGTGTCCTTGGACATCTCCAACGCGTTCAACGCCCTGCCCTGGAGTTGTGTACGGGAGGCACTCCGGTATCATCGTGTGCCTTCCTACCTCCGCCGCATAGTTGGGGCTTATCTGTCCGAGAGGTGTGTCACCTACGTGGGACGTGATGGCGAGCACCAGCGTCGCATGTCGTGCGGTGTTCCGCAGGGTTCCGTCTTAGGACCGCCCCTGTGGAACATCGGGTACGACTGGGTGCTGAGGGGCGAGCTCCAGCCGGGCGTGGACCTGACGTGTTACGCTGACGACACGCTGGTCACGGCCCGGGGGAGTTCGTACAGGGAGGCAGCGTTGCTGGCGACGGCTGCGGTCTCACAGGTGGTGGGCCGCATCCGGCGCCTCGGCCTGGAGGTGGCCCTCAACAAGTCGGAGGCCGTGATCTTTCACGGTCCTCGGCGGGCGCCGCCGCCGGGATCACACATCGTGGTCGGGGGGGCCAGAATAGCTGTCGAGTCTACCATGAAGTACCTTGGATTGGTGCTCGACAGCCGATGGGATTTTGGCCCTCATTTCCAGCGGCTGGCGCCCAAGTTGTTGGGCGCGGCTGGGGCGTTGTCAACGCTGCTTCCCAATCTGGGGGGCCCGAGCGCCGTCTGCAGGCGGCTCTACGTGGGGATCGTGCGATCGATGGCCCTTTATGGGGCCCCGATCTGGGCGGCAGACCTGACGGCCGGAAGCATCGCCGTGCTGCGAAAGCCGCAACGCGCGATGGCCGTCAGAGTCATCAGGGGATATCGCACGATCTCCTACGAGGCGGCTTGTGCACTGGCCGGATCCCCGCCCTGGGACCTGGAGGCGAAGGTACTCGCGTCACTGTACCGGTGGCGCGAGGAAGCGCGGACGCGGGGCGAGCGACCGATGCAGCGACACATGGAGCTGCGTCGGTCTCAGCTTCGCGAGGTCCTGGTGGCGGAATGGCGGGACAGGCTTTCGCGCCCTACCGCCGGCCTCGCCATCATCGAGGCGGTCCGGCCAGTGCTCGAGCGCTGGCTCGGGAGGAGGCACGGCTCCCTGTCGTTTCGGGTGACGCAGGTGCTCTCGGGGCATGGTTGCTTCGGGAAGTACCTGTGTCGCATAAACAGGGAGCCGGACGCCCGGTGTCACCACTGCGTAGACTGCCGGGAGGACACGGCGCGGCATACGCTGGCGGAATGTGCCGCTTGGGAGGGGCCGCGCCGTGCCCTCGTCTCAGAAGTGGGCAGTGACCTGTCGCTGTCGGCCGTGGTCGAGTCGATGGTCGACAGCGCAGAGTCCTGGGACGCGGTGGTTTCCTTCTGCGAAAGTGTCATGTCGCAGAAGGAGGCTGCGGAAAGGGAGAGGGAGATCTCAACCTCCCACCCTGCCCGCAGCAGGCGCACCGGGCGTCGGCGGAGGGCAGATAACGCCCTCTTCCGGCCCCCCTAAATGGGTCCAGGGGCGGCAGACACGGGGACGTCTGTCGCCCCCCACATACACCAGGACCCGAGGTGGCGGCGCGTAGTGTTCCACGCGCGCCCCTCTAAGATGTCCGGGGGGGAGTCTAACACCTCACTCCCCCCCCTGACCCGAGAAGTGGCCCGCTGCAGCGGGCCGGCACCAGCCGGGGGTTGCGGAAGTATCTCCAGTTCCCGCGACCCCCGACGTAGGTGTGAGATGGAACACCGGGGTGGTTTTTAGTCAGTAAGAGTCTGACAGACCCCTCCGCCCGCCCCAGGGCGGAGGACATCCATGAGGATTTTCCACCCCGTATCAAAAAAAAAAAAAAAAAAAAAAAAAAGGTTAGGTTAGGTTAGGTTAGGTTGGGGTGCGTGCAGAAAACCTCCTCGTGTGCCTGATTGCTGCTGGTTCTGTTCGAATACGTTCGGGGGAAAGAGCAGTGGTCGGGCCGGTGCACCCTGGGCACGGTCAATGGTCTCTCCAATTCGGGGAGGGTATTGATTACCCTCTCCGAGTTGGAGAGACTATTGACCGTGGCGAATTTCTGCGTGGGGGGGAGCATTATGCTCCGGGGTCGTCTCCGACCGAGTGACGGATCGTCCATTCACCTCCCTCTGATCGCAGAGGGCAGGACGAGTGGACGAAGGGTGGCGAAACCTAATCCCAAGGTCTAGCGTGCCGAGGGGATGAATGGCCGGAGGGTATCCGGTCGTTAGCGCTTGGGGGGGATCGGGGAATAGGGACCTCACCCTTAAAAAGGAAAAACAGAATGGAAACAAAGACTACAGGTAATAATCTCCAGGCGGGTCCCGGAAATTCCGGGGAATCCCGCCCCTCTACTGAGGGCCGCCCTATCGTATCTGGAGGGGGCAAACCAATCAATAGTCAAACCAACGACCTTACGCAAGCTAAACGGACCGATACAGAACAATTGGAAAATGATGAGAGGAACTATAGGCGAGAAAAGGAGCTCCAGGTCAGCCTGGAGCGCCTGCGCGATGAGGAGGTGGCCGCTGCCAAGAGAGCGGCGGCGGCGAGCGCTTTCAGGAAGCGCCCGCGGAGTTTGGGATCGGGACCAATGGGTCTCTCCTCCAGCGAGGAGAACCTGTCGGCCCCCAAAGTGCCAACGGCACGGAGAGGGAGAGGTCGTGCGGTGGCGGGTGGAACCCCCGCTCGACCACCGGAGCGTGACGTGCGGGGCCGGTTCGTGCCGATATCTCGGCCCGATACGCCAGCACCAGTGGATAATGTGGAGAGTATGGGGAGCGACTCTGAGCCCGGACGGAGCTCGATCGCGGACCATAGTGAGGGCTCCCTGCTAGGGTCGAATAGGGCGGAGGCGAATGCCGCGAAGCGGGCGCAACGCAAGGCTGTCGCGGAGGGCGAAGTCGCTGAGTTGTCCCGACAGGCCCGAGAGCGGCGCGAAGCTCGGCTGGCGGCCGGTGGGGGTGTTTCGGCGGTGGCGCTCAGTCGCCAAGTTCTGGACGGCGTGGACGTCGTCCTGAAGGTTGCCACAAAATCGGGCAACCTGAAGGGCACGTTCACGCGCGCCCTGAAGGAGGCGGCTGACGACATTAGAGAGGCGGTTGGGGTCCTCGTAAGTCGTACGAGCACGGATGAGACGGCGAAGCTGTGGGAGGAGAACCGCCGTCTCCGCTCCGAGGTAGAGGACCTCAAGCGGCAATTTGCCGCCCAAGGAATGGCTTCCGCGGCCGCCGGCACTGCTTCCGCTGCGGCCCCGTCGCCGGCCCCGTCGCCGGCCCCGTCGCCGGCCCCGTCTTTGGCCTCGTCGTCGATCGCTGCACTTGCGGATGCGGAGATCGAGAAGATCGCGCGCATCTGCATGATGCAGTGTGGGACGATGGTGGGGGCACGCCTCGAGGCCTTGGAGTCGAGGCTCTTACCGCCCGAAACCCTCCGCCCACCGCTCGCTGCGGACCAGCGGAGAAAGGCGACGCCCGCTCAGCCGAGGCCGGTGCCCGCTAAACCGGGGACGGCGCCCGCAACTGCGGCCGCCGTGGCGGCAGGGCCTAAGAAGCCCAGTAAGACGGCGGATAAAACCGCATCCGCGGCCGCTTCGAGGACGACCGCGAGAGGCGCATCTGCGGCTGCTTCGCGGACGACAGCGACGGGCGCATCCGCACCCGCTTCTCAGACGACGGCGGCCGCGACGACCGCGTCCGAGCCCACCGAGAAGACGGAGGAGGGCTGGACAGAGGTCAAGAAGCGCCGCCGTCGAAAAAAGAAGAAGGCGACACCGCCGGCACCGGCACCGCCAGCACCGGCATCGAAGAAGGTCAAAAGACCGCCTAAGGTCAGAGCCCCTCGCTCCGCGGCTGTAGTAATTACGCTGCAGCCCGGAGCCGTCGAAAGGGGCCTCTCCTATAAGGCGGTCCTGATGGAGGCAAAGGCCAAAGTTGCGTTCCCCGACCTTGGCACACCGTCCGGCTTCAAAATGAGGCCGGCGATCACGGGGGCGCGACTGCTGGAGGTTTCAGGTGCTTCAAGCGGTGAAAAGGCGGACATCCTGGCCGCCAAGTTGAGGGAAGTCCTCAACCCGGAGGACGTCCGGGTGTCCAGGCCCAAGAAGACCGCTGACCTGCGCGTCGACGGTCTGGACGACTCAGTGACTCCGGTTGAGGTCGTGGCGGCCGTCGCCAGTGCCGGCGGATGTCCGCCTGCGGACGTACGGACGGGCGAGATTCGCGTCGATGCTTCCGGGCTCGGCGCGATCTGGGTGCAGTGTCCGGTGGCGGCGGCAAACAAAGTCGCCAACGGTGGACGACTGCTGGTGGGGTGGGTTGCGGCGAGGGTGAAGCTGCTGCAGCCCAGGGTTATGCGGTGCTTCCGCTGCCTTGACATTGGGCATGTCAAGGCTCGGTGCACCTCCCAAATTGACCGCAGTGATCAATGTTATCGCTGCGGTCAGCCCGGTCACAAGGCGGCCCAGTGCTCCGCGGCGCCAAACTGCAGCCTCTGTACAGCTGCAGGGAGGCCCGCTGGGCACACAGCGGGCGGAAAAGCCTGTGCGCCCCCCAGGAAGAGAGGGGGTGCCAAGGCTGCTGGGGGCCCTTTACCCCCCCCGCAGGCTGGCGCCTCATCGGCCGACTCCCGGTCTGGTGTCACGGAGGGAATGGACTGCGCATAAATGGCGCTGTACCATTTCCTCCAGGGCAACATCAACCACTCTGCCAGAGCTCAGGACCTCTTCCTCCAGAGCATGGCAGAGTGGTCGATTGACGTGGCTGTAGTCGCCGAGCCGTACTTCGTCCCCTCCAGGGATAACTGGGTGGGAGACTTGGACGGCTTGGTGGCTATCATTGGCGGGGCTCTGGTCAACCCGTCCCGAGGTCACGGCTGGGTAGCCGCCCTCGCGGACGGCATTGGCATAGTTGGTGCGTATTTTTCGCCCAACAAGAGCCTCGCCGACTTCGAGAGGTTCCTTGTCGAGTTGGGTGCCGTCGTAGGCCGTCTTCACCCTCGCCCGGTGCTGTTGCTGGGGGATCTCAACGCCAAGTCTGCGGCGTGGGGATCTCCAGTGACCGATGCTCGGGGTGAGGTGCTGGAGGAGTGGGCGGTCGCGACTGGCTTGGCCGTTCTGAATCGGGGTGAGGTTCACACGTGCGTGCGGCAGCGGGGCGGGTCAATAGTGGACGTCTCGTTCGCTAGCCCTGCTGTCGCGAGCCGTGTCCGTGACTGGCGTGTCGCCGTGGAGGTGGAGACGTTGTCGGATCATCGTTACATCCGTTTCGACGTCTCCGCCCAGACCGCGGGCGGCCGCAGTCCATCGGCCCCACGATCGAACGGTCCGCGCTGGGCTCGTAAGCGCATGAACAGGGAACTTCTCGAGGAGGCCGCCATTGTCCAGGCCTGGTTCCGGGAGTCGGAGACGAACGGACCCGTCGACGTCGAACTGGAGGCGCTGTGGTTCCGCGGGGCGATGACGCAAATCTGCGACGCGTCCATGCCCCGGGTCCACGCACAGTCAGCAGGGCGCCAGGTGTACTGGTGGTCGGCCGAGATCGCACGTTTACGCGTTGAGTGCGTAGCGGTCAGACGCCGGTACACCCGATACCGGAGGAGACGTCGTCGGGTCCCGGACGAAGAAGCCGCGCTGTATGAGGTGTACCGCGCGGCTAAGAGGACTCTGTGTCTGGCCATCGGCGATGCGAAGACGCAAGCCAGGGAGGAGATGTTGGAGACCCTAAACCGGGATCCGTGGGGGCGCCCATATCAAGCGGTTCGAGGGAAACTTCGGTCTGCGGCGCCCCCGCTCACGGGGAGTCTCCAACCAGAGCTGCTGGAGGAGGTTGTCTCAGCCCTCTTCCCGGCACGAGCGGAACATACTCCGCCGCCGATGGCTTTGCCCACAGACGCAGAGTCCACAGAGGAGTACGCCATCAGCGTCCCAGAGGTGACACAGGCAGAGATGGGGGCGGCCGTGCTGCGGCTCCGGGCCAAGAACGTGGCTCCGGGGCCCGACGGCATTCACGGCCTAGCGTTGGCCCTCGCTCTGAAGGAGCTAGAGCCCCAACTGAGAGGACTGTTTACGGCGTGCCTTGAGCGGGGCCAGTTTCCCACATTGTGGAAATCTGGTCGTCTGGTCCTGCTCAGGAAGGCGGGGCGCCCTGCGGACTCTCCGTCCGCGTACCGGCCCATAGTGCTGCTGGACGAGGTGGGAAAGCTGTTTGAGCGCATAATCGCAGCCCGCCTCGTCGGCCACTTGTGCGAAGAGGGGCCGGACCTGGACGAGAGCCAGTATGGCTTTCGGCATGGGCGCTCCACCATACACGCTGTATCACGGGTTAGAGTCCTGGCGGAGGAAGCGGTGTCCCGGGGCGGGGTGATGTTGGCGGTGTCCTTGGACATCTCCAACGCGTTCAACGCCCTGCCCTGGAGTTGTGTACGGGAGGCACTCCGGTATCATCGTGTGCCTTCCTACCTCCGCCGCATAGTTGGGGCTTATCTGTCCGAGAGGTGTGTCACCTACGTGGGACGTGATGGCGAGCACCAGCGTCGCATGTCGTGCGGTGTTCCGCAGGGTTCCGTCTTAGGACCGCCCCTGTGGAACATCGGGTACGACTGGGTGCTGAGGGGCGAGCTCCAGCCGGGCGTGGACCTGACGTGTTACGCTGACGACACGCTGGTCACGGCCCGGGGGAGTTCGTACAGGGAGGCAGCGTTGCTGGCGACGGCTGCGGTCTCACAGGTGGTGGGCCGCATCCGGCGCCTCGGCTTGGAGGTGGCCCTCAACAAGTCGGAGGCCGTGATCTTTCACGGTCCTCGGCGGGCGCCGCCGCCGGGATCACACATCGTGGTCGGGGGGGCCAGAATAGCTGTCGAGTCTACCATGAAGTACCTTGGATTGGTGCTCGACAGCCGATGGGATTTTGGCCCTCATTTCCAGCGGCTGGCGCCCAAGTTGTTGGGCGCGGCTGGGGCGTTGTCAACGCTGCTTCCCAATCTGGGGGGCCCGAGCGCCGTCTGCAGGCGGCTCTACGTGGGGATCGTGCGATCGATGGCCCTTTATGGGGCCCCGATCTGGGCGGCAGACCTGACGGCCGGAAGCATCGCCGTGCTGCGAAAGCCGCAACGCGCGATGGCCGTCAGAGTCATCAGGGGATATCGCACGATCTCCTACGAGGCGGCTTGTGCACTGGCCGGATCCCCGCCCTGGGACCTGGAGGCGAAGGTACTCGCGTCACTGTACCGGTGGCGCGAGGAAGCGCGGACGCGGGGCGAGCGACCGATGCAGCGACACATGGAGCTGCGTCGGTCTCAGCTTCGCGAGGTCCTGGTGGCGGAATGGCGGGACAGGCTTTCGCGCCCTACCGCCGGCCTCGCCATCATCGAGGCGGTCCGGCCAGTGCTCGAGCGCTGGCTCGGGAGGAGGCACGGCTCCCTGTCGTTTCGGGTGACGCAGGTGCTCTCGGGGCATGGTTGCTTCGGGAAGTACCTGTGTCGCATAAACAGGGAGCCGGACGCCCGGTGTCACCACTGCGTCGACTGCCGGGAGGACACGGCGCGGCATACGCTGGCGGAATGTGCCGCTTGGGAGGGGCCGCGCCGTGCCCTCGTCTCAGAAGTAGGCAGTGACCTGTCGCTGTCGGCCGTGGTCGAGTCGATGGTCGACAGCGCAGAGTCCTGGGACGCGGTGGTTTCCTTCTGCGAAAGTGTCATGTCGCAGAAGGAGGCTGCGGAAAGGGAGAGGGAGATCTCAACCTCCCACCCTGCCCGCAGCAGGCGCACCGGGCGTCGGCGAAGGGCGGACAACGCCCTCTTCCGGCCCCCCTAAATGGGTCCAGGGGCGGCAGACTCGGGGACGTCTGTCGCCCCCCACATACACCAGGACCCGAGGTGGCGGCGCGTAGTGTTCCACGCGCGCCCCTCTAAGACGTCCGGGGGGGAGTCTAACACCTCACTCCCCCCCCTGACCCGAGAAGTGGCCCGCTGCAGCGGGCCGGCACCAGCCGGGGGCTGCGGAAGTATCTCCAGTTCCCGCGACCCCCGACGTAGGTGTGAGATGGAACACCGGGGTGGTTTTTAGTCAGTAAGAGTCTGACAGACCCCTCCGCCCGCCCCAGGGCGGAGGACATCCATGAGGATTTTCCACCCCGTACCAAAAAAAAAAAAAAAAAAAAAAAAAAAAAAAAAAAAAAAAAAAAAAAAAAAAAAAAAAAAAAAAAAAAAAAAAAGGTTAGGTTAGGTTAGGTTAGGTTAGGTTAGGTTAGGTTAGGTTCCACAGAGGAGAACGCCATCAGCGTCCCAGAGGTGACACAGGCAGAGATGGGGGCGGCCGTGCTGCGGCTCCGGGCCAAGAACGTGGCTCCGGGGCCCGACGGCATTCACGGCTTAGCGTTGGCCCTCGCTCTGAAGGAGCTAGAGCCCCAACTTAGAGGACTGTTTACAGCGTGCCTTGAGCGGGGCCAGTTTCCCACATTGTGGAAATCTGGTCGTCTGGTCCTGCTCAAGAAGGCGGGGCGCCCTGCGGACTCTCCGTCCGCGTACCGGCCCATAGTGCTGCTGGACGAGGTGGGAAAGCTGTTTGAGCGGATAATCGCAGCCCGCCTCGTCGGCCACTTGTGCGAAGAGGGGCCGGACCTGGACGAGAGCCAGTATGGCTTTCGGCATGGGCGCTCCACCATACACGCTGTATCGAGGGTGAGAGTCCTGGCGGAGGAAGCGGTGTCCCGGGGCGGGGTGATGTTGGCGGTGTCCTTGGACATTTCCAACGCGTTCAACACCCTGCCCTGGAGTTGTGTACGGGAGGCACTGCGCTATCATCGTGTGCCTTCCTACCTCCGCCGCATAGTTGGGGCTTATTTGTCCGAGAGGTGTGTCACCTACGTGGGACGTGATGGCGAGCACCAGCGCCGCATGTCGTGCGGTGTTCCGCAGGGTTCCGTCTTAGGACCGCCCCTGTGGAACATCGGGTACGACTGGGTGCTGAGGGGCGAGCTCCAGCCGGGCGTGGACCTGACGTGTTACGCTGACGACACGCTGGTCACGGCCCGGGGGAGTTCGTACAGGGAGGCAGCGTTGCTGGCGACGGCTGCGGTCTCACAGGTGGTGGGCCGCATCCGGCGCCTCGGCCTGGAGGTGGCCCTCAACAAGTCGGAGGCCGTGATCTTTCACGGCCCCCGGCGGGCGCCGCCGCCGGGATCACACATCGTGGTCGGGGGGGCCAGAATAGCTGTCGAGTCCACCATGAAGTACCTTGGATTGGTGCTCGACAGCCGATGGGATTTTGGCCCTCATTTCCAGCGGCTGGCGCCCAAGTTGTTGGGCGCGGCTGGGGCGTTGTCAACGCTGCTTCCCAATCTGGGGGGCCCGAGCGCCGTCTGCAGGCGGCTCTACGTGGGGATCGTGCGATCGATGGCCCTTTATGGGGCCCCGATCTGGGCGGCAGACCTGACGGCCGGAAGCATCGCCGTGCTGCGAAAGCCGCAACGCGCGATGGCCGTCAGAGTCATCAGGGGATATCGCACGATCTCCTACGAGGCGGCTTGTGCACTGGCCGGATCCCCGCCCTGGGACCTGGAGGCGAAGGTGCTCGCGTCACTGTACCGGTGGCGCGAGGAAGCGCGGGCGCGGGGCGAGCGACCGATGCAGCGACACATGGAGCTGCGTCGGTCTCAGCTTCGCGAGGTCCTGGTGGCGGAATGGCGGGACAGGCTTTCGCGCCCTACCGCCGGCCTCGCCATCATCGAGGCGGTCCGGCCAGTGCTCGAGCGCTGGCTCGGGAGGAGGCACGGCTCCCTGTCGTTTCGGGTGACGCAGGTGCTCTCGGGGCATGGTTGCTTCGGGAAGTACCTGTGTCGCATAAACAGGGAGCCGGACGCCCGGTGTCACCACTGCGTCGACTGCCGGGAGGACACGGCGCGGCATACGCTGGCGGAATGTGCCGCTTGGGAGGGGCCGCGCCGTGCCCTCGTCTCAGAAGTAGGCAGTGACCTGTCGCTGTCGGCCGTGGTCGAGTCGATGGTCGACAGCGCAGAGTCCTGGGACGCGGTGGTTTCCTTCTGCGAAAGTGTCATGTCGCAGAAGGAGGCTGCGGAAAGGGAGAGGGAGATCTCAACCTCCCACCCTGCCCGCAGCAGGCGCACCGGGCGTCGGCGAAGGGCGGACAACGCCCTCTTCCGGCCCCCCTAAATGGGTCCAGGGGCGGCAGACTCGGGGACGTCTGTCGCCCCCCACATACACCAGGACCCGAGGTGGCGGCGCGTAGTGTTCCACGCGCGCCCCTCTAAGACGTCCGGGGGGGAGTCTAACACCTCACTCCCCCCCCTGACCCGAGAAGTGGCCCGCTGCAGCGGGCCGGCACCAGCCGGGGGTTGCGGAAGTATCTCCAGTTCCCGCGACCCCCGACGTAGGTGTGAGATGGAACACCGGGGTGGTTTTTAGTCAGTAAGAGTCTGACAGACCCCTCCGCCCGCCCCAGGGCGGAGGACATCCATGAGGATTTTCCACCCCGTATCAAAAAAAAAAAAAAAAAAGGTTAGGTTGGGGTGCGTGCAGAAAACCTCCTCGTGTGCCTGATTGCTGCTGGTTCTGTTCGAATACGTTTGGGGGAAAGAGCAGTGGTCGGGCCGGTGCACCCTGGGCACGGTCAATGGTCTCTCCAATTCGGGGAGGGTATTGATTATCCTCTCCGAGTTGGAGAGACTATTGACCGTGGCGAATTTCTGCGTGGGGGGGAGCATTATGCTCCGGGGTCGTCTCCGACCGAGTGACGGATCGTCCATTCACCTCCCTCTGATCGCAGAGGGCAGGACGAGTAGACGAAGGGTGGCGAAACCTAATCCCAAGGTCTAGCGTGCCGAGGGGATGAATGGCCGGAGGGTATCCGGTCGTTAGCGCTTGGGGGGATATCAGGGGATAGGGACCTCACCCTTAAAAAGGAAAAACACAAATGGAAGAAACGACTACAGTAAATATTCCCCAGGCGGGTCCCGGAAATTCCGGGGAATCCCGCCCCTCTACTGAGGGCTGCCCCACCGTATCTGGGGGGGGCAAACAAACCTGCAGTCACACCAACGACATAACGCTAGCACAACGGACTGAAACTGACGGAACGGAAAATGATGCGAGGAGTAGGCGAGAAAAGGAGCTCCAGGTCAACCTGGAGCGCCTGCGCGATGAGGAGGTGGTCTCTGCCAAGAGGGCGGCGGCGGCGAGCGCTTTTAGGAAGCGCCCGCGGAGTATGGGATCGGGACCGATGGGTCTTTCTTCTAGCGAGGAGAACCTGTCGGCCCCGAAGGTGCCAACGGCACGCAGAGGGCGAGGTCGCAAAGTAGCGAGTGTAGCCCTCGCTCGACCGCCGGAACGTGATGTGCGGGGCCGGTTCGTGCCGATGTCTCGGCCCGACACGCCGGCTGCATCAGATAATGTGGAGAGCGTGGGCAGCGACTCCGAGCCCGGACGGAGCTCGATCGCGGATCACAGCGAGGGCTCCCTACTGGGCTCGAACAGGGCGGAGGCGAATGCCGCAAAACGGGCCCAGCGAAAAGCTGTCGCGGAAGGCGAAGTCGCCGAGTTGTCCCGACAGGCTCGAGAGCGGCGCGAGGCTCGGCTGGCGGCCGGCGGAGGTGTTTCGGCGGTGGCACTTAGTCGCCAAGTTCTGGACGGCGTGGATGTCGTCCTGAAGGTTGCCACCAAATCGGGGAACCTGAAGGGCACGTTCACGCGCGCCCTGAAGGAGGCGGCTGACGACATTCGAGAGGCGGTTGGGGTCCTCGTAAGTCGTACGAGCACGGATGAGACGGCGAAGCTGTGGGAGGAGAATCGCCGTCTCCGCTCCGAGGTAGAGGACCTCAAGCGGCAATTTGCCGCCCAGAGGGCAGCTCCCACGGCCGCTGGCACTGATTTCGCTGGGGCTCCGGCATCGGCTCCTCCAACGGCCACGTCATCGGGCCCTGCACTTGCGGATGCGGAGATCGAGAAGATCGCCCGCATCTGCATGATGCAGTGTGGGAAGATGGTGGGGGCCCGGCTGGAGGCCATTGACGGGAGGCTGCTTCCGGCCGAAACTCTTCGCCCACCGCTCGCTGCGGACCAGCGGAAGAAGGTGACGCCCGGTCAGTCAGGGCCGGTACCCACTAAACCGGGGATGGCGCCCGCAACTGCGGCCGCGGTGGCGGCAGGGCCTAGAAAGCCTGGCAAGGCGGCGACCACGAAGGGTGCATCCGCGTCCACTACACGGACGACCGCGACGGGCCAGTCCACACCCGCTTCTCAGCCGACGGCGGCCGCGACGACCGCGTCCCAGCCCACCGAGAACACGGAGGAGGGCTGGACAGAGGCCAAGAAGCGCCGCCGTCGAAGAAAAAAGAAGAAGGCAGCACCACCGGCACCGGCACCGCCAACACCGGCACCAAAGAAGGCCAAAAGACCGCCTAGGGTCAGAGCCCCTCGCTCCGCGGCTGTAGTGATTACGCTGCAGCCCGGAGCCGTCGAAAGGGGCCTCTCTTACAGGGCGGTCCTAATGGAGGCGAAGGCCAAAGTCGCGTTCCCTGACCTTGGCACACCGTCCGGCTTCAAAGTGAGGCCGGCGATCACGGGGGCGCGGCTGCTGGAGGTGTCGGGTGCCTCTAGCGCGGAAAAGGCGGACATCCTGGCCGCCAAGTTGAGGGAAGTCCTCAACCCGGAGGACGTCCGGGTGTCCAGGCCGACGAAGACCGCTGAGCTGCGCGTTGACGGTCTGGACGACTCGACTACTCCGGATGAGGTCGTGGCGGCCGTCGCCCGTGTCGGTGGATGTCCGCCTGCAGACGTGCGGACGGGAGAGATTCGCGTCGACGCTTCCGGGCTCGGCGCGATCTGGGTGCGGTGTCCGGTGGCGGCGGCCAACAAAGTCGCTGATGCTGGGCGTCTGTTGGTGGGGTGGGTTGCAGCGAGGGCGAAGCTGCTGCAACCCAGGGTTATGCGGTGCTTCCGCTGCCTTGACATTGGGCATGTCAAGGCTCGGTGCACCGGCCAAGTCGATCGCAGCGATCAGTGTTATCGCTGCGGTCAGCCCGGCCACAAGGCGGCCCAGTGCTCCGCGGCGCCAAACTGCAGCCTCTGTACAGCTGCAGGGAGGCCCGCTGGGCACACAGCGGGTGGAAAGGCCTGTGCGCCCCCCAGGAAGAGACGGGGCGCCAAGGCTGCTGGGGGCCCTTTACCCCCCTCGCAGGCTGGCGCCTCATCGGCCGACTCCCGGCCTAGGAATGGTGCGAACCCGGAGGGAATGGACTGCGCATAAATGGCGCTGTACCATTTCCTCCAGGGCAACATCAACCACTCTGCCAGAGCTCAGGACCTCTTCCTCCAGAGCATGGCAGAGTGGTCGATTGACGTGGCTGTGGTCGCCGAGCCGTACTTTGTCCCCCCCAGGGATAACTGGGTGGGAGACTTGGACGGCTTGGTGGCCATCATTGGCGGGGCTCTTGTCAACCCGTCCCGAGGACACGGCTGGGTAGCCGCCCTCGCGGACGGCATTGGCATAGTTGGTGCGTATTTTTCGCCCAACAAGAGCCTCGCCGACTTCGAGAGGTTCCTTGTTGAGTTGGGTGCCGTCGTAGGCCGTCTTCACCCTCGCCCGGTGCTGTTGCTGGGGGATCTCAACGCCAAGTCTGCGGCGTGGGGATCTCCGGTGACCGATGCTCGGGGTGAGGTGCTGGAGGAGTGGGCGGTCGCGACTGGCTTGGCCGTTCTGAATCGGGGCTCGGTCCACACGTGCGTGCGGCAGCGGGGCGGGTCAATAGTGGACGTCTCGTTCGCTAGCCCTGCTGTCGCGAGCCGTGTCCGCGACTGGCGTGTCGCCGTGGAGGTGGAGACGTTGTCGGATCATCGTTACATCCGTTTCGACGTCTCCGCCCAGACCGCGGGCGGCCGCAGTCCATCGGCCCCACGAACGAACGGTCCGCGCTGGGCTCGTAAGCGCATGAACAGGGAACTTCTCGAGGAGGCCGCCATTGTCCAGGCCTGGTTCCGGGAGTCGGAGACGAACGGACCCGTCGACGTCGAACTGGAGGCGCTGTGGTTCCGCGGGGCGATGACGCAAATCTGCGACGCGTCCATGCCCCGGGTCCACGCACAGTCAGCAGGGCGCCAGGTGTACTGGTGGTCGGCCGAGATCGCACGTATGCGCGTTGAGTGCGTAGCGGTCAGACGCCGGTACACCCGATACCGGAGGAGACGTCGTCGGGTCCCGGACGAAGAAGCCGCGCTGTATGAGGTGTACCGCGCGGCTAAGAGGACTCTGTGTCTGGCCATCGGCGATGCGAAGACGCAAGCCAGGGAGGAGATGTTGGAGACCCTAAACCGGGATCCGTGGGGGCGCCCATATCAAGTGGTTCGAGGGAAACTTCGGTCTGCGGCGCCCCCGCTCACGGGGAGTCTCCAACCAGAGCTGCTGGAGGAGGTTGTCTCAGCCCTCTTCCCGGCACGAGCGGAGCATACTCCACCGCCGATGGCTTTGCCCACAGACGCAGAGTCCACAGAGGAGAACGCCGTCAGCGTCCCAGAGGTGACACAGGCAGAGATGGGGGCGGCCGTGCTGCGGCTCCGGGCCAAGAACGTGGCTCCGGGGCCCGACGGGATTCACGGCCTTGCGTTGGCCCTCGCTCTGAAGGAGCTAGAGCCCCAACTTAGAGGACTGTTTACAGCGTGCCTTGAGCGGGGCCAGTTTCCCACATTGTGGAAATCTGGTCGTCTGGTCCTGCTCAAGAAGGCGGGGCGCCCTGCGGACTCTCCGTCCGCGTACCGGCCCATAGTGCTGCTGGACGAGGTGGGAAAGCTGTTTGAGCGGATAATCGCAGCCCGCCTCGTCGGCCACTTGTGCGAAGAGGGGCCGGACCTGGACGAGAGCCAGTATGGCTTTCGGCATGGGCGCTCCACCATACACGCTGTATCGAGGGTGAGAGTCCTGGCGGAGGAAGCGGTGTCCCGGGGCGGGGTGATGTTGGCGGTGTCCTTGGACATTTCCAACGCGTTCAACACCCTGCCCTGGAGTTGTGTACGGGAGGCACTGCGCTATCATCGTGTGCCTTCCTACCTCCGCCGCATAGTTGGGGCTTATTTGTCCGAGAGGTGTGTCACCTACGTGGGACGTGATGGCGAGCACCAGCGCCGCATGTCGTGCGGTGTTCCGCAGGGTTCCGTCTTAGGACCGCCCCTGTGGAACATCGGGTACGACTGGGTGCTGAGGGGCGAGCTCCAGCCGGGCGTGGACCTGACGTGTTACGCTGACGACACGCTGGTCACGGCCCGGGGGAGCTCGTACAGGGAGGCAGCGTTGCTGGCGACGGCTGCGGTCTCACAGGTGGTGGGCCGCATCCGGCGCCTCGGCCTGGAGGTGGCCCTCAACAAGTCGGAGGCCGTGATCTTTCACGGCCCCCGGCGGGCGCCGCCGCCGGGATCACACATCGTGGTCGGGGGGGCCAGAATAGCTGTCGAGTCCACCATGAAGTACCTTGGATTGGTGCTCGACAGCCGATGGGATTTTGGCCCTCATTTCCAGCGGCTGGCGCCCAAGTTGTTGGGCGCGGCTGGGGCGTTGTCAACGCTGCTTCCCAATCTGGGGGGCCCGAGCGCCGTCTGCAGGCGGCTCTACGTGGGGATCGTGCGATCGATGGCCCTTTATGGGGCCCCGATCTGGGCGGCAGACCTGACGGCCGGAAGCATCGCCGTGCTGCGAAAGCCGCAACGCGCGATGGCCGTCAGAGTCATCAGGGGATATCGCACGATCTCCTACGAGGCGGCTTGTGCACTGGCCGGATCCCCGCCCTGGGACCTGGAGGCGAAGGTTCTCGCGTCACTGTTCCGGTGGCGCGAGGAAGCGCGGGCGCGGGGCGAGCGACCGATGCAGCGACACATGGAGCTGCGTCGGTCTCAGCTTCGCGAGGTCCTGGTGGCGGAATGGCGGAACAGGCTTTCGCGCCCTACCGCCGGCCTCGCCATCATCGAGGCGGTCCGGCCAGTGCTTGAGCGCTGGCTCGGGAGGAGGCACGGCTCCCTGTCGTTTCGGGTGACGCAGGTGCTCTCGGGGCATGGTTGCTTCGGGAAGTACCTGTGTCGCATAAACAGGGAGCCGGACGCCCGGTGTCACCACTGCGTCGACTGCCGGGAGGACACGGCGCGGCATACGCTGGCGGAATGTGCCGCTTGGGAGGGGCCGCGCCGTGCCCTCGTCTCAGAAGTGGGCAGTGACCTGTCGCTGTCGGCCGTGGTCGAGTCGATGGTCGACAGCGCAGAGTCCTGGGACGCGGTGGTTTCCTTCTGCGAAAGTGTCATGTCGCAGAAGGAGGCTGCGGAAAGGGAGAGGGAGATCTCAACCTCCCACCCTGCCCGCAGCAGGCGCACCGGGCGTCGGCGAAGGGCGGACAACGCCCTCTTCCGGCCCCCCTAAATGGGTCCAGGGGCGGCAGACTCGGGGACGTCTGTCGCCCCCCACATACACCAGGACCCGAGGTGGCGGCGCGTAGTGTTCCACGCGCGCCCCTCTAAGACGTCCGGGGGGGAGTCTAACACCTCACTCCCCCCCCTGACCCGAGAAGTGGCCCGCTGCAGCGGGCCGGCACCAGCCGGGGGTTGCGGAAGTATCTCCAGTTCCCGCGACCCCCGACGTAGGTGTGAGATGGAACACCGGGGTGGTTTTTAGTCAGTAAGAGTCTGACAGACCCCTCCGCCCGCCCCAGGGCAGAGGACATCCATGAGGATTTTCCACCCCGTACCAAAAAAAAAAAAAAAAAAAAAGGTTAGGTTAGGTTAGGTTAGGTTAGGTTAGGTTCCACAGAGGAGAACGCCATCAGCGTCCCAGAGGTGACACAGGCAGAGATGGGGCGGCCGTGCTGCGGCTCCGGGCCAAGAACGTGGCTCCGGGGCCCGACGGCATTCACGGCTTAGCGTTGGCCCTCGCTCTGAAGGAGCTAGAGCCCCAACTTAGAGGACTGTTTACAGCGTGCCTTGAGCGGGGCCAGTTTCCCACATTGTGGAAATCTGGTCGTCTGGTCCTGCTCAAGAAGGCGGGGCGCCCTGCGGACTCTCCGTCCGCGTACCGGCCCATAGTGCTGCTGGACGAGGTGGGAAAGCTGTTTGAGCGGATAATCGCAGCCCGCCTCGTCGGCCACTTGTGCGAAGAGGGGCCGGACCTGGACGAGAGCCAGTATGGCTTTCGGCATGGGCGCTCCACCATACACGCTGTATCGAGGGTGAGAGTCCTGGCGGAGGAAGCGGTGTCCCGGGGCGGGGTGATGTTGGCGGTGTCCTTGGACATTTCCAACGCGTTCAACACCCTGCCCTGGAGTTGTGTACGGGAGGCACTGCGCTATCATCGTGTGCCTTCCTACCTCCGCCGCATAGTTGGGGCTTATTTGTCCGAGAGGTGTGTCACCTACGTGGGACGTGATGGCGAGCACCAGCGCCGCATGTCGTGCGGTGTTCCGCAGGGTTCCGTCTTAGGACCGCCCCTGTGGAACATCGGGTACGACTGGGTGCTGAGGGGCGAGCTCCAGCCGGGCGTGGACCTGACGTGTTACGCTGACGACACGCTGGTCACGGCCCGGGGGAGTTCGTACAGGGAGGCAGCGTTGCTGGCGACGGCTGCGGTCTCACAGGTGGTGGGCCGCATCCGGCGCCTCGGCCTGGAGGTGGCCCTCAACAAGTCGGAGGCCGTGATCTTTCACGGTCCTCGGCGGGCGCCGCCGCCGGGATCACACATCGTGGTCGGGGGGGCCAGAATAGCTGTCGAGTCTACCATGAAGTACCTTGGATTGGTGCTCGACAGCCGATGGGATTTTGGCCCTCATTTCCAGCGGCTGGCGCCCAAGTTGTTGGGCGCGGCTGGGGCGTTGTCAACGCTGCTTCCCAATCTGGGGGGCCCGAGCGCCGTCTGCAGGCGGCTCTACGTGGGGATCGTGCGATCGATGGCCCTTTATGGGGCCCCGATCTGGGCGGCAGACCTGACGGCCGGAAGCATCGCCGTGCTGCGAAAGCCGCAACGCGCGATGGCCGTCAGAGTCATCAGGGGATATCGCACGATCTCCTACGAGGCGGCTTGTGCACTGGCCGGATCCCCGCCCTGGGACCTGGAGGCGAAAGTACTCGCGTCACTGTACCGGTGGCGCGAGGAGGCGCGGGCGCGGGGCGAGCGACCGATGCAGCGACACATGGAGCTGCGTCGGTCTCAGCTTCGCGAGGTCCTGGTGGCGGAATGGCGGGACAGGCTTTCGCGCCCTACCGCCGGCCTCGCCATCATCGAGGCGGTCCGGCCAGTGCTCGAGCGCTGGCTCGGGAGGAGGCACGGCTCCCTGTCGTTTCGGGTGACGCAGGTGCTCTCGGGGCATGGTTGCTTCGGGAAGTACCTGTGTCGCATAAACAGGGAGCCGGACGCCCGGTGTCACCACTGCGTCGACTGCCGGGAGGACACGGCGCGGCATACGCTGGCGGAATGTGCCGCTTGGGAGGGGCCGCGCCGTGCCCTCGTCTCAGAAGTAGGCAGTGACCTGTCGCTGTCGGCCGTGGTCGAGTCGATGGTCGACAGCGCAGAGTCCTGGGACGCGGTGGTTTCCTTCTGTGAAAGTGTCATGTCGCAGAAGGAGGCTGCGGAAAGGGAAAGGGAGATCTCAACCTCCCACCCTGCCCGCAGCAGGCGCACCGGGCGTCGGCGAAGGGCGGACAACGCCCTCTTCCGGCCCCCCTAAATGGGTCCAGGGGCGGCAGACTCGGGGACGTCTGTCGCCCCCCACATACACCAGGACCCGAGGTGGCGGCGCGTAGTGTTCCACGCGCGCCCCTCTAAGACGTCCGGGGGGGAGTCTAACACCTCACTCCCCCCCCTGACCCGAGAAGGGGCCCGCTGCAGCGGGCCGGCACCAGCCGGGGGTTGCGGAAGTATCTCCAGTTCCCGCGACCCCCGACGTAGGTGTGAGATGGAACACCGGGGTGGTTTTTAGTCAGTAAGAGTCTGACAGACCCCTCCGCCCGCCCCAGGGCGGAGGACATCCATGAGGATTTTCCACCCCGAACCAAAAAAAAAAAAAAAAAAAAAAAAGGTTAGGTTAGGTTAGGTTAGGTTAGGTTAGGTTGGGGTGCGTGCAGAAAACCTCCTCGTGTGCCTGATTGCTGCTGGTTCTGTTCGAATACGTTCGGGGGAAAGAGCAGTGGTCGGGCCGGTGCACCCTGGGCACGGTCAATGGTCTCTCCAATTCGGGGAGGGTATTGATTACCCTCTCCGAGTTGGAGAGACTATTGACCGTGGCGAATTTCTGCGTGGGGGGGAGCATTATGCTCCGGGGTCGTCTCCGACCGAGTGACGGATCGTCCATTCACCTCCCTCTGATCGCAGAGGGCAGGACGAGTGGACGAAGGGTGGCGAAACCTAATCCCAAGGTCTAGCGTGCCGAGGGGATGAATGGCCGGAGGGTATCCGGTCGTTAGCGCTTGGGGGGGATCAGGGAATAGGGACCTCACCCTTAAAAAGGAAAAACAGAATGGAAAAAATGACTACAGATAATAATCCCCAGGCGGGTCCCGGAAATTCCGGGGAATCCCGCCCCTCTACTGAGGGCTGCCCTATCGTATCTGGGGGGGGCAAACCAATCTCTAGTCACACTAACGACCTTACGCAAGCAAAACGGACCGATACAAAACGATTGGATAATGATGAGAAGAATAGGCGAGAAAAGGAGCTCCAGATCAGCCTGGAGCGCCTGCGCGATGACGAGGTGGCCACTGCCAAGAGGGCGGCGGCGGCGAGCGCTTTCAGGAAGCGCCCGCGGAGTGTGGGATCGGGACCGATGGGTCTCTCCTCCAGCGAGGAGAGCTTGTCGGCCCCGAAGGTGCCAACGGCACGCAGAGGGCGAGGTCGTAAGGTGGCAAATGTAGCCCCCGCTCGACCGCCGGAGCGTGATGTGCGGGGCCGGTTCGTGCCGGTATCCCGGCCTGACACGCCGGCGCCGTCGGATAATGTGGAGAGCGTGGGGAGCGACTCTGAGCCCGGTCGGAGCTCGATCGCGGACCACAGTGAGAGCTCTCTACTGGGCTCGAACAGGGCGGAGGCGAACGCCGCCAAGCGGGCTCAGCGAAAGGCTGTCGCGGAAGGCGAAGTCGCCGAGCTATCCCGACAGGCTCGAGAGCGGCGCGAAGCTCGGCTGGCGGCCGGCGAGGGTGTTTCGGCGGTGGCGCTCAGTCGCCAAGTTCTGGACGGCGTGGATGTCGTCCTGAAGGTTGCCACCAAATCGGGCAACCTGAAGGGCACGTTCACGCGCGCCCTGAAGGAGGCGGCTGACGACATTCGAGAGGCGGTTGGGGTCCTCGTAAGTCGTACGAGCACGGATGAGACGGCGAAGCTGTGGGAGGAGAACCGCCGTCTCCGCTCCGAGGTAGAGGACCTCAAGCGGCAATTTGCCGCCCAGAGGGCAGCTCCCACGGCCGCTGGCACTGCTTTCGCTGCGCCTCTGGCATCGGGTTCTCCAACGGCCACGTCGGCCACGTCGGGCCCTGCACTTGCGGATGCGGAGATCGAGAAGATCGCCCGCATCTGCATGATGCAGTGTGGGAAGATGGTGGGGGCCCGGCTGGAGGCCATTGACGGGAGGCTGCTTCCGGCCGAAACTCTCCGCCCACCGCTCGCTGCGGACCAGCGGAAGAAGGTGACTCCCGGTCAGGCGGGGCCGGTACCCGCAAAACCGGGGATGGCGCCCGCAACTGCGGCCGCGGTGACGGCAGGGCCTAGAAAGCCCGGCAAGGCGGCGAATAAGACCACGAAGGGTGCATCCGCGTCCACTTCACGGACGACCGCGACGGGTCAGTCCACACCCGCTTCTCAGCCGACGGCAGCCGCGACGGCCGCGTCCCAGCCCAGCGAGAACACGGAGGAGGGCTGGACAGAGGCCAAGAAGCGCCGCCGTCGAAAAAAGAAGAAGGCAGCACCACCGTCACCGGCACCGCCAACACCGGCACCTAAGAATGCCAAAAGACCGCCTAGGGTCAGAGCCCCTCGCTCCGCGGCTGTAGTGATTACGCTGCAGCCCGGAGCCGTCGAAAGGGGCCTCTCCTACAGGGCGGTCCTAATGGAGGCGAAGGCCAAAGTCGCGTTCCCTGACCTTGGCACACCGTCCGGCTTCAAAATGAGGCCGGCGATCACGGGGGCGCGGCTGCTGGAGGTGTCGGGTGCCTCTAGCGCGGAAAAGGCGGACATCCTGGCCGCCAAGTTGAGGGAAGTCCTCAACCCGGAGGACGTCCGGGTGTCCAGGCCGACGAAGACCGCTGAGCTGCGCGTTGACGGTCTGGACGACTCGACTACTCCAGATGAGGTCGTGGCGGCCGTCGCCCGTGTCGGTGGATGTCCGCCTGCAGACGTGCGGACGGGAGAGATTCGCGTCGACGCTTCCGGGCTCGGCGCGATCTGGGTGCGGTGTCCGGTGGCGGCGGCCAACAAAGTCGCTGATGCTGGGCGTCTGTTGGTGGGGTGGGTTGCAGCGAGGGCGAAGCTGCTGCAACCCAGGGTTATGCGGTGCTTCCGCTGCCTTGACATTGGGCATGTCAAGGCTCGGTGCACCGGCCAAGTCGATCGCAGCGATCAGTGTTATCGCTGCGGTCAGCCCGGCCACAAGGCGGCCCAGTGCTCCGCGGCGCCAAACTGCAGCCTCTGTACAGCTGCAGGGAGGCCCGCTGGGCACACAGCGGGTGGAAAGGCCTGTGCGCCCCCCAGGAAGAGACGGGGCGCCAAGGCTGCGGGGGGCCCTTTACCCCCCTCGCAGGCTGGCGCCTCATCGGCCGACTCCCGGCCTAGGAATGGTGCGAACCCGGAGGGAATGGACTGCGCATAAATGGCGCTGTACCATTTCCTCCAGGGCAACATCAACCACTCTGCCAGAGCTCAGGACCTCTTCCTCCAGAGCATGGCAGAGTGGTCGATTGACGTGGCTGTGGTCGCCGAGCCGTACTTTGTCCCCCCCAGGGATAACTGGGTGGGAGACTTGGACGGCTTGGTGGCCATCATTGGCGGGGCTCTTGTCAACCCGTCCCGAGGACACGGCTGGGTAGCCGCCCTCGCGGACGGCATTGGCATAGTTGGTGCGTATTTTTCGCCCAACAAGAGCCTCGCCGACTTCGAGAGGTTCCTTGTTGAGTTGGGTGCCGTCGTAGGCCGTCTTCACCCTCGCCCGGTGCTGTTGCTGGGGGATCTCAACGCCAAGTCTGCGGCGTGGGGATCCCCGGTGACCGATGCTCGGGGTGAGGTGCTGGAGGAGTGGGCGGTCGCGACTGGCTTGGCCGTTCTGAATCGGGGCTCGGTCCACACGTGCGTGCGGCAGCGGGGCGGGTCAATAGTGGACGTCTCGTTCGCTAGCCCTGCTGTCGCGAGCCGTGTCCGCGACTGGCGTGTCGCCGTGGAGGTGGAGACGTTGTCGGATCATCGATACATCCGTTTTGACGTCTCCGCCCAGACCACGAGCGGCCGCGGTTCATCGGCCCCGCAAACGAACGGTCCGCGGTGGGCGCGTAAGCGCATGAACAGGGAACTTCTCGAGGAGGCCGCCATTGTCCAGGCCTGGTTCCGGGAGTCGGAGACGAACGGACCCGTCGACGTCGAACTGGAGGCGCTGTGGTTCCGCGGGGCGATGACGCAAATTTGCGACGCGTCCATGCCCCGGGTCCACGCACAGTCAGCAGGGCGCCAGGTGTACTGGTGGTCGGCCGAGATCGCTCGTATGCGCATTGAGTGCGTAGCGGTCAGACGCCGGTACACCCGATACCGGAGGAGACGTCGTCGGGTCCCGGACGAAGAAGCCGCGCTGTATGAGGTGTACCGCGCGGCTAAGAGGACTCTGTGTCTGGCCATCGGCGATGCGAAGACGCAAGCCAGGGAGGAGATGTTGGAGACCCTAAACCGGGATCCGTGGGGGCGCCCATATCAAGCGGTTCGAGGGAAACTTCGGTCTGCGGCGCCCCCGCTCACGGGGAGTCTCCAACCAGAGCTGCTGGAGGAGGTTGTCTCAGCCCTCTTCCCGGCACGAGCGGAGCATACTCCACCGCCGATGGCTTTGCCCACAGACGCAGAGTCCACAGAGGAGAACGCCATCAGCGTCCCAGAGGTGACACAGGCAGAGATGGGGGCGGCCGTGCTGCGGCTCCGGGCCAAGAACGTGGCTCCGGGGCCCGACGGCATTCACGGCTTAGCGTTGGCCCTCGCTCTGAAGGAGCTAGAGCCCCAACTTAGAGGACTGTTTACAGCGTGCCTTGAGCGGGGCCAGTTTCCCACATTGTGGAAATCTGGTCGTCTGGTCCTGCTCAAGAAGGCGGGGCGCCCTGCGGACTCTCCGTCCGCGTACCGGCCCATAGTGCTGCTGGACGAGGTGGGAAAGCTGTTTGAGCGGATAATCGCAGCCCGCCTCGTCAGCCACTTGTGCGAAGAGGGGCCGGACCTGGACGAGAGCCAGTATGGCTTTCGGCATGGGCGCTCTACCATACACGCTGTATCGCGGGTTAGAGTCCTGGCGGAGGAAGCGGTGTCCCGGGGCGGGGTGATGTTGGCGGTGTCCTTGGACATTTCCAACGCCTTCAACGCCCTGCCCTGGAGTTGTGTACGGGAGGCACTCCGGTATCATCGTGTGCCTTCCTACCTCCGCCGCATAGTTGGGGCTTATCTGTCCGAGAGGTGTGTCACCTACGTGGGACGTGATGGCGAGCACCAGCGCCGCATGTCGTGCGGTGTTCCGCAGGGTTCCGTCTTAGGACCGCCCCTGTGGAACATCGGGTACGACTGGGTGCTGAGGGGCGAGCTCCAGCCGGGCGTGGACCTGACGTGTTACGCTGACGACACGCTGGTCACGGCCCGGGGGAGTTCGTACAGGGAGGCAGCGTTGCTGGCGACGGCTGCGGTCTCACAGGTGGTGGGCCGCATCCGGCGCCTCGGCCTGGAGGTGGCCCTCAACAAGTCGGAGGCCGTGATCTTTCACGGCCCCCGGCGGGCGCCGCCGCCGGGATCACACATCGTGGTCGGGGGGGCCAGAATAGCTGTCGAGTCCACCATGAAGTACCTTGGATTGGTGCTCGACAGCCGATGGGATTTTGGCCCTCATTTCCAGCGGCTGGCGCCCAAGTTGTTGGGCGCGGCTGGGGCGTTGTCAACGCTGCTTCCCAATCTGGGGGGCCCGAGCGCCGTCTGCAGGCGGCTCTACGTGGGGATCGTGCGATCGATGGCCCTTTATGGGGCCCCGATCTGGGCGGCAGACCTGACGGCCGGAAGCATCGCCGTGCTGCGAAAGCCGCAACGCGCGATGGCCGTCAGAGTCATCAGGGGATATCGCACGATCTCCTACGAGGCGGCTTGTGCACTGGCCGGATCCCCGCCCTGGGACCTGGAGGCGAAGGTACTCGCGTCACTGTACCGGTGGCGCGAGGAAGCGCGGACGCGGGGCGAGCGACCGATGCAGCGACACATGGAGCTGCGTCGGTCTCAGCTTCGCGAGGTCCTGGTGGCGGAATGGCGGGACAGGCTTTCGCGCCCTACCGCCGGCCTCGCCATCATCGAGGCGGTCCGGCCAGTGCTCGAGCGTTGGCTCGGGAGGAGGCACGGCTCCCTGTCGTTTCGGGTGACGCAGGTGCTCTCGGGGCATGGTTGCTTCGGGAAGTACCTGTGTCGCATAAACAGGGAGCCGGACGCCCGGTGTCACCACTGCGTCGACTGCCGGGAGGACACGGCGCGGCATACGCTGGCGGAATGTGCCGCTTGGGAGGGGCCGCGCCGTGCCCTCGTCTCAGAAGTAGGCAGTGACCTGTCGCTGTCGGCCGTGGTCGAGTCGATGGTCGACAGCGCAGAGTCCTGGGACGCGGTGGTTTCCTTCTGCGAAAATGTCATGTCGCAGAAGGAGGCTGCGGAAAGGGAGAGGGAGATCTCAACCTCCCACCCTGCCCGCAGCAGGCGCACCGGGCGTCGGCGAAGGGCGGATAACGCCCTCTTCCGGCCCCCCTAAATGGGTCCAGGGGCGGCAGACTCGGGGACGTCTGTCGCCCCCCACATACACCAGGACCCGAGGTGGCGGCGCGTAGTGTTCCACGCGCGCCCCTCTAAGACGTCCGGGGGGGAGTCTAACACCTCACTCCCCCCCCTGACCCGAGAAGTGGCCCGCTGCAGCGGGCCGGCACCAGCCGGGGGTTGCGGAAGTATCTCCAGTTCCCGCGACCCCCGACGTAGGTGTGAGATGGAACACCGGGGTGGTTTTTAGTCAGTAAGAGTCTGACAGACCCCTCCGCCCGCCCCAGGGCGGAGGACATCCATGAGGATTTTCCACCCCGTACCAAAAAAAAAAAAAAAAAAAAAAAAAAAAAAAAGGTTAGGTTAGGTTAGGTTGGGGCCTCTGTACAGCTGCAGGGAGGCCCGCTGGGCACACAGCGGGTGGAAAGGCCTGTGCGCCCCCCAGGAAGAGACGGGGCGCCAAGGCTGCTGGGGGCCCTTTACCCCCCCCGCAGGCTGGCGCCTCATCGGCCGACTCCCGGTCTGGTGTCACGGAGGGAATGGACTGCGCATAAATGGCGCTGTACCATTTCCTCCAGGGCAACATCAACCACTCTGCCAGAGCTCAGGACCTCTTCCTCCAGAGCATGGCAGAGTGGTCGATTGACGTGGCTGTGGTCGCCGAGCCGTACTTCGTCCCCTCCAGGGATAACTGGGTGGGAGACTTGGACGGCTTGGTGGCCATCATTGGCGGGGCTCTGGTCAACCCGTCCCGAGGTCACGGCTGGGTAGCCGCCCTCGCGGACGGCATTGGCATAGTTGGTGCGTATTTTTCGCCCAACAAGAGCCTCGCCGACTTCGAGAGGTTCCTTGTTGAGTTGGGTGCCGTCGTAGGCCGTCTTCACCCTCGCCCGGTGCTGTTGCTGGGGGATCTCAACGCCAAGTCTGCGGCGTGGGGATCTCCAGTGACCGATGCTCGGGGTGAGGTGCTGGAGGAGTGGGCGGTCGCGACTGGCTTGGCCGTTCTGAATCGGGGCTCGGTCCACACGTGCGTGCGGCAGCGGGGCGGGTCAATAGTGGACGTCTCGTTCGCTAGCCCTGCTGTCGCCAGCCGTGTCCGCGACTGGCGTGTCGCCGTGGAGGTGGAGACGTTGTCGGATCATCGATACATCCGTTTTGACGTCTCCGCCCAGACCACGGGCGGCCGCGGTTCATCGGCCCCGCAAACGAACGGTCCGCGGTGGGCGCGTAAGCGCATGAACAGGGAACTTCTCGAGGAGGCCGCCATTGTCCAGGCCTGGTTCCGGGAGTCGGAGACGAACGGACCCGTCGACGTCGAACTGGAGGCGCTGTGGTTCCGCGGGGCGATGACGCAAATTTGCGACGCGTCCATGCCCCGGGTCCACACACAGTCAGCAGGGCGCCAGGTGTACTGGTGGTCGGCCGAGATCGCTCGTATGCGCATTGAGTGCGTAGCGGTCAGACGCCGGTACACCCGATACCGGAGGAGACGTCGTCGGGTCCCGGACGAAGAAGCCGCGCTGTATGAGGTGTACCGCGCGGCTAAGAGGACTCTGTGTCTGGCCATCGGCGATGCGAAGACGCAAGCCAGGGAGGAGATGTTGGAGACCCTAAACCGGGATCCGTGGGGGCGCCCATATCAAGCGGTTCGAGGGAAACTTCGGTCTGCGGCGCCCCCGCTCACGGGGAGTCTCCAACCAGAGCTGCTGGAGGAGGTTGTCTCAGCCCTCTTCCCGGCACGAGCGGAGCATACTCCACCGCCGATGGCTTTGCCCACAGACGCAGAGTCCACAGAGGAGAACGCCATCAGCGTCCCAGAGGTGACACAGGCAGAGATGGGGGCGGCCGTGCTGCGGCTCCGGGCCAAGAACGTGGCTCCGGGGCCCGACGGCATTCACGGCTTAGCGTTGGCCCTCGCTCTGAAGGAGCTAGAGCCCCAACTTAGAGGACTGTTTACAGCGTGCCTTGAGCGGGGCCAGTTTCCCACATTGTGGAAATCTGGTCGTCTGGTCCTGCTCAAGAAGGCGGGGCGCCCTGCGGACTCTCCGTCCGCGTACCGGCCCATAGTGCTGCTGGACGAGGTGGGAAAGTTGTTTGAGCGGATAATCGCAGCCCGCCTCGTCAGCCACTTGTGCGAAGAGGGGCCGGACCTGGACGAGAGCCAGTATGGCTTTCGGCATGGGCGCTCTACCATACACGCTGTATCGCGGGTTAGAGTCCTGGCGGAGGAAGCGGTGTCCCGGGGCGGGGTGATGTTGGCGGTGTCCTTGGACATTTCCAACGCCTTCAACGCCCTGCCCTGGAGTTGTGTACGGGAGGCACTCCGGTATCATCGTGTGCCTTCCTACCTCCGCCGCATAGTTGGGGCTTATCTGTCCGAGAGGTGTGTCACCTACGTGGGACGT
Organism: Charanyca ferruginea; assembly: GCA_947361185.1. NCBI lineage: Eukaryota > Metazoa > Arthropoda > Insecta > Lepidoptera > Noctuidae > Charanyca > Charanyca ferruginea. Next base: position 59,139 of record OX376071.1, on the reverse strand, counting down.
GATGGCGAGCACCAGCGCCGCATGTCGTGCGGTGTTCCGCAGGGTTCCGTCTTAGGACCGCCCCTGTGGAACATCGGGTACGACTGGGTGCTGAGGGGCGAGCTCCAGCCGGGCGTGGACCTGACGTGTTACGCTGACGACACGCTGGTCACGGCCCGGGGGAGTTCGTACAGGGAGGCAGCGTTGCTGGCGACGGCTGCGGTCTCACAGGTGGTGGGCCGCATCCGGCGCCTCGGCCTGGAGGTGGCCCTCAACAAGTCGGAGGCCGTGATCTTTCACGGCCCCCGGCGGGCGCCGCCGCCGGGATCACACATCGTGGTCGGGGGGGCCAGAATAGCTGTCGAGTCCACCATGAAGTACCTTGGATTGGTGCTCGACAGCCGATGGGATTTTGGCCCTCATTTCCAGCGGCTGGCGCCCAAGTTGTTGGGCGCGGCTGGGGCGTTGTCAACGCTGCTTCCCAATCTGGGGGGCCCGAGCGCCGTCTGCAGGCGGCTCTACGTGGGGATCGTGCGATCGATGGCCCTTTATGGGGCCCCGATCTGGGCGGCAGACCTGACGGCCGGAAGCATCGCCGTGCTGCGAAAGCCGCAACGCGCGATGGCCGTCAGAGTCATCAGGGGATATCGCACGATCTCCTACGAGGCGGCTTGTGCACTGGCCGGATCCCCGCCCTGGGACCTGGAGGCGAAGGTGCTCGCGTCACTGTACCGGTGGCGCGAGGAAGCGCGGGCGCGGGGCGAGCGACCGATGCAGCGACACATGGAGCTGCGTCGGTCTCAGCTTCGCGAGGTCCTGGTGGCGGAATGGCGGGACAGGCTTTCGCGCCCTACCGCCGGCCTCGCCATCATCGAGGCGGTCCGGCCAGTGCTCGAGCGCTGGCTCGGGAGGAGGCACGGCTCCCTGTCGTTGCGGGTGACGCAGGTGCTCTCGGGGCATGGTTGCTTCGGGAAGTACCTGTGTCGCATAAACAGGGAGCCGGACGCTCGGTGTCACCACTGCGTCGACTGCCGGGAGGACACGGCGCGGCATACGCTGGCGGAATGTGCCGCTTGGGAGGGGCCGCGCCGTGCCCTCGTCTCAGAAGTAGGCAGTGACCTGTCGCTGTCGGCCGTGGTCGAGTCGATGGTCGACAGCGCAGAGTCCTGGGACGCGGTGGTTTCCTTCTGCGAAAGTGTCATGTCGCAGAAGGAGGCTGCGGAAAGGGAGAGGGAGATCTCAACCTCCCACCCTGCCCGCAGCAGGCGCACCGGGCGTCGGCGAAGGGCGGATAACGCCCTCTTCCGGCCCCCCTAAACGGGTCCAGGGGCGACAGACTCGGGGACGTCTGTCGCCCCCCACATACACCAGGACCCGAGGTGGCGGCGCGTCGTGTTCCACGCGCGCCCCTCTAAGACGTCCGGGGGGGAGTCTAACACCTCACTCCCCCCCCTGACCCGAGAAGTGGCCCGCTGCAGCGGGCCGGCACCAGCCGGGGGTTGCGGAAGTATCTCCAGTTCCCGCGACCCCCGACGTAGGTGTGAGATGGAACACCGGGGTGGTTTTTAGTCAGTAAGAGTCTGACAGACCCCTCCGCCCGCCCCAGGGCGGAGGACATCCATGAGGATTTTCCACCCCGTATCAAAAAAAAAAAAAAAAAAAAAAAGGTTAGGTTGGGGTGCGTGCAGAAAACCTCCTCGTGTGCCTGATTGCTGCTGTTTCTGTTCGAATACGTTTGGGGGAAAGAGCAGTGGTCGGGCCGGTGCACCCTGGGCACGGTCAATGGTCTCTCCAATTCGGGGAGGGTATTGATTACCCTCTCCGAGTTGGAGAGACTATTGGCCGTGGCGAATTTCTGCGTGGGGGGGAGCATTATGCTCCGGGGTCGTCTCCGACCGAGTGACGGATCGTCCATTCACCTCCCTCTGATCGCAGAGGGCAGGACGAGTGGACGAAGGGTGGCGAAACCTAATCCCAAGGTCTAGCGTGCTGAGGGGATGAATGGCCGGAGGGTATCCGGTCGTTAGCGCTTGGGGGGGGATCAGGGTATAGGGACCTCACCCTTAAAAAGGGGAAAAACAGCATGGAAATCACGACTTTAGATAATAATCTCCAGGCGGGTCCCGGAAATTCCGGGGAATCCCGCCCCTCTACTGAGGGCTGCCCTATCGTATCTGGAGGGGGCAAACCAATCTACAGTCAAACCAACGACCTTACGCAAGCTAAACGGACCGAAACACAACAATTGGAAAATGATGAGAGGAATTATAGGCGAGAAAAGGAGCTCCAGGTCAGCCTGGAGCGCCTGCGCGATGAGGAGGTGGTCTCTGCCAAGAGGGCGGCGTCGGCGAGCGCTTTCAGGAAGCGCCCGCGGAGTGTGGGATCGGGACCAATGGGTCTCTCCTCTAGCGAGGAGAGCTTGTCGGCCCCGAAGGTGCCAACGGCACGCAGGGGGCGAGGTCGAAAGGTGGCGAATGTAGCCCCCGCTCGACCGCCGGAGCGTGATGTGCGGGGCCGGTTCGTGCCGGTATCCCGGCCCGACACGCCGGCGCCGTCGGATATTGTGGAGAGCGTGGGGAGCGACTCTGAGCCCGGTCGGAGTTCGATCGCGGACCAAAGTGAGAGCTCCCTACTGGGCTCGAACAGGGCGGAGGCGAACGCCGCCAGGCGGGCTCAGCGAAAGGCTGTCGCGGAAGGCGAAGTCGCCGAGTTATCCCGACAGGCTCGAGAGCGGCGCGAAGCTCGGCTGGCGGCCGGCGAGGGTGTTTCGGCGGTGGCGCTCAGTCGCCAAGTTCTGGACGGCGTGGATGTCGTCCTGAAGGTTGCCACCAAATCGGGCAACCTGAAGGGCACGTTCACGCGCGCCCTGAAGGAGGCGGCTGACGACATAAGAGAGGCGGTTGGGGTCCTCGTAAGTCGTACGAGCACGGATGAGACGGCGAAGCTGTGGGAGGAGAACCGCCGTCTCCGCTCCGAGGTAGAGGACCTCAAGCGGCAATTTGCCGCCCAGAGGGCAGTCCCCACGGCCGCTGGCACTGCTTTCGCTGCGGCTCCGGCATCGGCCCCTCCAACGGCCACGTCGTCGGGCCCTGCACTTGCGGATGCGGAGATCGAGAAGATCGCCCGCATCTGCATGATGCAGTGTGGGAAGATGGTGGGGGCCCGACTGGAGGCCATTGACGGGAGGCTGCTTCCGGCCGAAACTCTCCGCCCACCGCTCGCTGCGGACCAGCGGAAGAAGGCGACGCCCGCTCGGCCGGGGCCGGTACCCGCTATATTGGGGACGACGCCCGCGACTGCGGCCGCGGTGGCGGCAGGGCCTAAGAAGCCCAGTAAGGCTCCGGATAAAACCGCATCCGCGGCCGCTTCGAGGACGACCGCGAGAGGCGCATCTGCGGCCGCTTCGCGAACGACCGCGACGGGCGCATCCGCACCCGCTTGTCAGACGACGGCGGCGGCGGCGACCACGTCCGAGCCCACCGAGAAGACGGAGGAGGGCTGGACAGAGGCCAAGAAGCGCCGCCGTCGAAGAAAGAAGAAGGCAGCACCACCGGCACCGGCACCGCCAGCACCGGCAACGAAAAAGGCCAAACGACCGCCGAAGGTCAGAGCCCCTCGCTCCGCGGCTGTAGTAATTACGCTGCAGCCCGGAGCCGTCGAAAGGGGCCTCTCCTACAAGGCGGTCCTACTGGAGGCGAAGGCCAAAGTCGCGTTCCCCGACCTTGGCACACCGTCCGGCTTCAAAATGAGGCCGGCGATCACGGGGGCGCGGCTGCTGGAGGTGTCGGGTGCCTCTAGCGCAGAAAAGGCGGACATCCTGGCCGCCAAGTTGAAGGAAGTCCTCAACCCGGAGGACGTCCGGGTGTACAGGCCGATGAAGACCGCTGAGATGCGCGTCGACGGTCTGGACGACTCGGTGACTCCGGCTGAGGTCGTGGCGGCCGTCGCCCGTGTCGGTGGATGTCTGCCTGCAGACGTGCGGACGGGCGAGATTCGCGTCGACGCTTCCGGGCTCGGCGCGATCTGGGTGCGGTGTCCGGTGGTGGCGGCCAACAAAGTCGCCGATGCTGGGCGTCTGTTGGTGGGGTGGGTTGCGGCGAGGGCGAAGCTGCTGCAACCCAGGGTTATGCGGTGCTTCCGCTGCCTTGACATTGGGCATGTCAAGGCTCGGTGCACCGGCCAAGTCGACCGCAGCGATCAGTGTTATCGCTGCGGTCAGCCCGGCCACAAGGCGGCCCAGTGCTCCGCGGCGCCAAACTGCAGCCTCTGTACAGCTGCAGGGAGGCCCGCTGGGCACACAGCGGGCGGAAAGGCCTGTGCGCCCCCCAGGAAGAGAGGGGGCGCCAAGGCTGCTGGGGGCCCTTTACCCCCCCCGCAGGCTGGCGCCTCATCGGCCGACTCCCGGTCTGGTGTCACGGAGGGAATGGACTGCGCATAAATGGCGCTGTACCATTTCCTCCAGGGCAACATCAACCACTCTGCCAGAGCTCAGGACCTCTTCCTCCAGAGCATGGCAGAGTGGTCGATTGACGTGGCTGTGGTCGCCGAGCCGTACTTCGTCCCCTCCAGGGATAACTGGGTGGGAGACTTGGACGGCTTGGTGGCTATCATTGGCGGGGCTCTGGTCAACCCGTCCCGAGGTCACGGCTGGGTAGCCGCCCTCGCGGACGGCATTGGCATAGTTGGTGCGTATTTTTCGCCCAACAAGAGCCTCGCCGACTTCGAGAGGTTCCTTGTCGAGTTGGGTGCCGTCGTAGGCCGTCTTCACCCTCGCCCGGTGCTGTTGCTGGGGGATCTCAACGCCAAGTCTGCGGCGTGGGGATCTCCAGTGACCGATGCTCGGGGTGAGGTGCTGGAGGAGTGGGCGGTCGCGACTGGCTTGGCCGTTCTGAATCGGGGTGAGGTTCACACGTGCGTGCGGCAGCGGGGCGGGTCAATAGTGGACGTCTCGTTCGCTAGCCCTGCTGTCGCGAGCCGTGTCCGTGACTGGCGTGTCGCCGTGGAGGTGGAGACGTTGTCGGATCATCGTTACATCCGTTTCGACGTCTCCGCCCAGACCGCGGGCGGCCGCAGTCCATCGGCCCCACGATCGAACGGTCCGCGCTGGGCTCGTAAGCGCATGAACAGGGAACTTCTCGAGGAGGCCGCCATTGTCCAGGCCTGGTTCCGGGAGTCGGAGACGAACGGACCCGTCGACGTCGAACTGGAGGCGCTGTGGTTCCGCGGGGCGATGACGCAAATCTGCGACGCGTCCATGCCCCGGGTCCACGCACAGTCAGCAGGGCGCCAGGTGTACTGGTGGTCGGCCGAGATCGCACGTTTACGCGTTGAGTGCGTAGCGGTCAGACGCCGGTACACCCGATACCGGAGGAGACGTCGTCGGGTCCCGGACGAAGAAGCCGCGCTGTATGAGGTGTACCGCGCGGCTAAGAGGACTCTGTGTCTGGCCATCGGCGATGCGAAGACGCAAGCCAGGGAGGAGATGTTGGAGACCCTAAACCGGGATCCGTGGGGGCGCCCATATCAAGCGGTTCGAGGGAAACTTCGGTCTGCGGCGCCCCCGCTCACGGGGAGTCTCCAACCAGAGCTGCTGGAGGAGGTTGTCTCAGCCCTCTTCCCGGCACGAGCGGAACATACTCCGCCGCCGATGGCTTTGCCCACAGACGCAGAGTCCACAGAGGAGTACGCCATCAGCGTCCCAGAGGTGACACAGGCAGAGATGGGGGCGGCCGTGCTGCGGCTCCGGGCCAAGAACGTGGCTCCGGGGCCCGACGGCATTCACGGCTTAGCGTTGGCCCTCGCTCTGAAGGAGCTAGAGCCCCAACTTAGAGGACTGTTTACAGCGTGCCTTGAGCGGGGCCGGTTTCCCACATTGTGGAAATCTGGTCGTCTGGTCCTGCTCAAGAAGGCGGGGCGCCCTGCGGACTCTCCGTCCGCGTACCGGCCCATAGTGCTGCTAGACGAGGTGGGAAAGCTGTTTGAGCGGATAATCGCAGCCCGCCTCGTCGGCCACTTGTGCGAAGAGGGGCCGGACCTGGACGAGAGCCAGTATGGCTTTCGGCATGGGCGCTCCACCATACACGCTGTATCAAGGGTGAGAGTCCTGGCGGAGGAAGCGGTGTCCCGGGGCGGGGTAATGTTGGCGGTGTCCTTGGACATTTCCAACGCATTCAACACCCTGCCCTGGAGTTGTGTACGGGAGGCACTGCGCTATCATCGTGTGCCTTCCTACCTCCGCCGCATAGTTGGGGCTTATTTGTCCGAGAGGTGTGTCACCTACGTGGGACGTGATGGCGAGCACCAGCGCCGCATGTCGTGCGGTGTTCCGCAGGGTTCCGTCTTAGGACCGCCCCTGTGGAGCATCGGGTACGACTGGGTGCTGAGGGGCGAGCTCCAGCCGGGCGTGGACCTGACGTGTTACGCTGACGACACGCTGGTCACGGCCCGGGGGAGTTCGTACAGGGAGGCAGCGTTGCTGGCGACGGCTGCGGTCTCACAGGTGGTGAGCCGCATCCGGCACCTCGGCCTGGAGGTGGCCCTCAACAAGTCGGAGGCCGTGATCTTTCACGGTCCTCGGCGGGCGCCGCCGCCGGGATCACACATCGTGATCGGGGGGGCCAGAATAGCTGTCGAGTCCACCATGAAGTACCTTGGATTGGTGCTCGACAGCCGATGGGATTTTGGCCCTCATTTCCAGCGGCTGGCGCCCAAGTTGTTGGGCGCGGCCGGGGCGCTTTCAACGCTGCTTCCCAATCTGGGGGGCCCGAGCGCCGCCTGCAGGCGGCTCTACGTGGGGATCGTGCGATCGATGGCCCTTTATGGGGCCCCGATCTGGGCGGCAGACCTGACGGCCGGAAGCATCGCCGTGCTGCGAAAGCCGCAACGAGCGATGGCCGTCAGAGTCATCAGGGGATATCGCACGATCTCCTACGAGGCGGCTTGTGCACTGGCCGGATCCCCGCCCTGGGACCTGGAGGCGAAGGTACTCGCGTCACTGTTCCGGTGGCGCGAGGAAGCGCGGGCGCGGGGCGAGCGACCGATGCAGCGACACATGGAGCTGCGTCGGTCTCAGCTTCGCGAGGTCCTGGTGGCGGAATGGCGGGACAGGCTTTTGCGCCCTACCGCCGGCCTCGCCATCATCGAGGCGGTCCGGCCAGTGCTCGAGCGCTGGCTCGGGAGGAGGCACGGCTCCCTGTCGTTTCGGGTGACGCAGGTGCTCTCGGGGCATGGTTGCTTCGGGAAGTACCTGTGTCGCATAAACAGGGAGCCGGACGCCCGGTGTCACCACTGCGTCGACTGCCGGGAGGACACGGCGCGGCATACGCTGGCGGAATGTGCCGCTTGGGAGGGGCCGCGCCGTGCCCTCGTCTCAGAAGTAGGCAGTGACCTGTCGCTGTCGGCCGTGGTCGAATCGATGGTCGACAGCGCAGAGTCCTGGGACGCGGTGGTTTCCTTCTGCGAAAGTGTCATGTCGCAGAAGGAGGCTGCGGAAAGGGAGAGGGAGATCTCAACCTCCCACCCTGCCCGCAGCAGGCGCACCGGGCGTCGGCGAAGGGCGGACAACGCCCTCTTCCGGCCCCCCTAAATGGGTCCAGGGGCGGCAGACTCGGGGACGTCTGTCGCCCCCCACATACACCAGGACCCGAGGTGGCGGCGCGTAGTGTTCCACGCGCGCCCCTCTAAGACGTCCGGGGGGGAGTCTAACACCTCACTCCCCCCCCTGACCCGAGAAGTGGCCCGCTGCAGCGGGCCGGCACCAGCCGGGGGTTGCGGAAGTATCTCCAGTTCCCGCGACCCCCGACGTAGGTGTGAGATGGAACACCGGGGTGGTTTTTAGTCAGTAAGAGTCTGACAGACCCCTCCGCCCGGCCCAGGGCGGAGGACATCCATGAGGATTTTCCACCCCGTACCAAAAAAAAAAAAAAGGTTAGGTTAGGTTAGGTTACGATACATCCGTTTTGACGTCTCCGCCCAGACCACGGGCGGCCGCGGTTCATCGGCCCCGCAAACGAACGGTCCGCGGTGGGCGCGTAAGCGCATGAACAGGGAACTTCTCGAGGAGGCCGCCATTGTCCAGGCCTGGTTCCGGGAGTCGGAGACGAACGGACCCGTCGACGTCGAACTGGAGGCACTGTGGTTCCGCGGGGCGATGACGCAAATCTGCGACGCGTCCATGCCCCGGGTCCACGCACAGTCAGCAGGGCGCCAGGTGTACTGGTGGTCGGCCGAGATCGCACGTATGCGCGTTGAGTGCGTAGCGGTCAGACGCCGGTACACCCGATACCGGAGGAGACGTCGTCGGGTCCCGGACGAAGAAGCCGCGCTGTATGAGGTGTACCGCGCGGCTAAGAGGACTCTGTGTCTGGCCATCGGCGATGCGAAGACGCAAGCCAGGGAGGAGATGTTGGAGACCCTAAACCGGGATCCGTGGGGGCGCCCATATCAAGCGGTTCGAGGGAAACTTCGGTCTGCGGCGCCCCCGCTCACGGGGAGTCTCCAACCAGAGCTGCTGGAGGAGGTTGTCTCAGCCCTCTTCCCGGCACGAGCGGAGCATACTCCACCGCCGATGGCTTTGCCCACAGACGCAGAGTCCACAGAGGAGAACGCCGTCAGCGTCCCAGAGGTGACACAGGCAGAGATGGGGGCGGCCGTGCTGCGGCTCCGGGCCAAGAACGTGGCTCCGGGGCCCGACGGCATTCACGGCTTAGCGTTGGCCCTCGCTCTGAAGGAGCTAGAGCCCCAACTGAGAGGACTATTTACAGCGTGCCTTGAGCGGGGCCAGTTTCCCACATTGTGGAAATCTGGTCGTCTGGTCCTGCTCAAGAAGGCGGGGCGCCCTGCGGACTCTCCGTCCGCGTACCGGCCCATAGTGCTGCTGGACGAGGTGGGAAAGCTGTTTGAGCGGATAATCGCAGCCCGCCTCGTCGGCCACTTGTGCGAAGAGGGGCCGGACCTGGACGAGAGCCAGTATGGCTTTCGGCATGGGCGCTCCACCATACACGCTGTATCGAGGGTGAGAGTCCTGGCGGAGGAAGCGGTGTCCCGGGGCGGGGTGATGTTGGCGGTGTCCTTGGACATTTCCAACGCGTTCAACACCCTGCCCTGGAGTTGTGTACGGGAGGCACTGCGCTATCATCGTGTGCCTTCCTACCTCCGCCGCATAGTTGGGGCTTATTTGTCTGAGAGGTGTGTCACCTACGTGGGACGTGATGGCGAGCACCAGCGCCGCATGTCGTGCGGTGTTCCGCAGGGTTCCGTCTTAGGACCGCCCCTGTGGAACATCGGGTACGACTGGGTGCGAGCTCCAGCCGGGCGTGGACCTGACGTGTTACGCTGACGACACGCTGGTCACGGCCCGGGGGAGTTCGTACAGGGAGGCAGCGTTGCTGGCGACGGCTGCGGTCTCACAGGTGGTGAGCCGTATCCGGTGCCTCGGCCTGGAGGTGGCCCTCAACAAGTCGGAGGCCGTGATCTTTCACGGTCCTCGGCGGGCGCCGCCGCCGGGATCACACATCGTGGTCGGGGGGGCCAGAATAGCTGTCGAGTCTACCATGAAGTACCTTGGATTGGTGCTCGACAGCCGATGGGATTTTGGCCCTCATTTCCAGCGGCTGGCGCCCAAGTTGTTGGGCGCGGCTGGGGCGTTGTCAACGCTGCTTCCCAATCTGGGGGGCCCGAGCGCCGTCTGCAGGCGGCTCTACGTGGGGATCGTGCGATCGATGGCCCTTTATGGGGCCCCGATCTGGGCGGCAGACCTGACGGCCGGAAGCATCGCCGTGCTGCGAAAGCCGCAACGCGCGATGGCCGTCAGAGTCATCAGGGGATATCGCACGATCTCCTACGAGGCGGCTTGTGCACTGGCCGGATCCCCGCCCTGGGACCTGGAGGCGAAGGTGCTCGCGTCACTGTACCGGTGGCGCGAGGAAGCGCGGGCGCGGGGCGAGCGACCGATGCAGCGACACATGGAGCTGCGTCGGTCTCAGCTTCGCGAGGTCCTGGTGGCGGAATGGCGGGACAGGCTTTCGCGCCCTACCGCCGGCCTCGCCATCATCGAGGCGGTCCGGCCAGTGCTCGAGCGCTGGCTCGGGAGGAGGCACGGCTCCCTGTCGTTTCGGGTGACGCAGGTGCTCTCGGGGCATGGTTGCTTCGGGAAGTACCTGTGTCGCATAAACAGGGAGCCGGACGCCCGGTGTCACCACTGTGTCGACTGCCGGGAGGACACGGCGCGGCATACGCTGGCGGAATGTGCCGCTTGGGAGGGGCCGCGCCGTGCCCTCGTCTCAGAAGTAGGCAGTGACCTGTCGCTGTCGGCCGTGGTCGAGTCGATGGTCGACAGCGCAGAGTCCTGGGACGCGGTGGTTTCCTTCTGCGAAAGTGTCATGTCGCAGAAGGAGGCTGCGGAAAGGGAGAGGGAGATCTCAACCTCCCACCCTGCCCGCAGCAGGCGCACCGGGCGTCGGCGGAGGGCAGATAACGCCCTCTTCCGGCCCCCCTAAACGGGTCCAGGGGCGACAGACTCGGGGACGTCTGTCGCCCCCCACATACACCAGGACCCGAGGTGGCGGCGCGTCGTGTTCCACGCGCGCCCCTCTAAGACGTCCGGGGGGGAGTCTAACACCTCACTCCCCCCCCTGACCCGAGAAGTGGCCCGCTGCAGCGGGCCGGCACCAGCCGGGGGTTGCGGAAGTATCTCCAGTTCCCGCGACCCCCGACGTAGGTGTGAGATGGAACACCGGGGTGGTTTTTAGTCAGTAAGAGTCTGACAGACCCCTCCGCCCGCCCCAGGGCGGAGGACATCCATGAGGATTTTCCACCCCGTATCAAAAAAAAAAAAAAAGGTTGGGGTTGGGGGCGCCCATATCAAGCGGTTCGAGGGAAACTTCGGTCTGCGGCGCCCCCGCTCACGGGGAGTCCCAGAGCTGCTGGAGGAGGTTGTCTCAGCCCTCTTCCCGGCACGAGCGGAACATACTCCGCCGCCGATGGCTTTGCCCACAGACGCAGAGTCCACAGAGGAGTACGCCATCAGCGTCCCAGAGGTGACACAGGCAGAGATGGGGGCGGCCGTGCTGCGGCTCCGGGCCAAGAACGTGGCTCCGGGGCCCGACGGCATTCACGGCCTAGCGTTGGCCCTCGCTCTGAAGGAGCTAGAGCCCCAACTGAGAGGACTGTTTACAGCGTGCCTTGAGCGGGGCCAGTTTCCCACATTGTGGAAATCTGGTCGTCTGGTCCTGCTCAGGAAGGCGGGGCGCCCTGCGGACTCTCCGTCCGCGTACCGGCCCATAGTGTTGCTGGACGAGGTGGGAAAGCTGTTTGAGCGGATAATCGCAGCCCGCCTCGTCGGCCACTTGTGCGAAGAGGGGCCGGACCTGGACGAGAGCCAGTATGGCTTTCGGCATGGGCGCTCCACCATACACGCTGTATCACGGGTTAGAGTCCTGGCGGAGGAAGCGGTGTCCCGGGGCGGGGTGATGTTGGCGGTGTCCTTGGACATCTCCAACGCCTTCAACGCCCTGCCCTGGAGTTGTGTACGGGAGGCACTCCGGTATCATCGTGTGCCTTCCTACCTCCGCCGCATAGTTGGGGCTTATATGTCCGAGAGGTGTGTCACCTACGTGGGACGTGATGGCGAGCACCAGCGTCGCATGTCGTGCGGTGTTCCGCAGGGTTCCGTCTTAGGACCGCCCCTGTGGAACATCGGGTACGACTGGGTGCTGAGGGGCGAGCTCCAGCCGGGCGTGGACCTGACGTGTTACGCTGACGACACGCTGGTCACGGCCCGGGGGAGTTCGTACAGGGAGGCAGCGTTGCTGGCGACGGCTGCGGTCTCACAGGTGGTGGGCCGCATCCGGCGCCTCGGCCTGGAGGTGGCCCTCAACAAGTCGGAGGCCGTGATCTTTCACGGTCCTCGGCGGGCGCCGCCGCCGGGATCACACATCGTGGTCGGGGGGGCCAGAATAGCTGTCGAGTCTACCATGAAGTACCTTGGATTGGTGCTCGACAGCCGATGGGATTTTGGCCCTCATTTCCAGCGGCTGGCGCCCAAGTTGTTGGGCGCGGCTGGGGCGTTGTCAACGCTGCTTCCCAATCTGGGGGGCCCGAGCGCCGTCTGCAGGCGGCTCTACGTGGGGATCGTGCGATCGATGGCCCTTTATGGGGCCCCGATCTGGGCGGCAGACCTGACGGCCGGAAGCGCCGCCGTGCTGCGAAAGCCGCAACGCGCGATGGCCGTCAGAGTCATCAGGGGATATCGCACGATCTCCTACGAGGCGGCTTGTGCACTGGCCGGATCCCCGCCCTGGGACCTGGAGGCGAAGGTACTCGCGTCACTGTACCGGTGGCGCGAGGAAGCGCGGGCGCGGGGCGAGCGACCGATGCAGCGACACATGGAGCTGCGTCGGTCTCAGCTTCGCGAGGTCCTGGTGGCGGAATGGCGGGACAGGCTTTCGCGCCCTACCGCCGGCCTCGCCATCATCGAGGCGGTCCGGCCAGTGCTCGAGCGCTGGCTCGGGAGGAGGCACGGCTCCCTGTCGTTTCGGGTGACGCAGGTGCTCTCGGGGCATGGTTGCTTCGGGAAGTACCTGTGTCGCATAAACAGGGAGCCGGACGCCCGGTGTCACCACTGCGTAGACTGCCGGGAGGACACGGCGCGGCATACGCTGGCGGAATGTGCCGCTTGGGAGGGGCCGCGCCGTGCCCTCGTCTCAGAAGTAGGCAGTGACCTGTCGCTGTCGGCCGTGGTCGAGTCGATGGTCGACAGCGCAGAGTCCTGGGACGCGGTGGTTTCCTTCTGCGAAAGTGTCATGTCGCAGAAGGAGGCTGCGGAAAGGGAGAGGGAGATCTCAACCTCCCACCCTGCCCGCAGCAGGCGCACCGGGCGTCGGCGGAGGGCAGATAACGCCCTCTTCCGGCCCCCCTAAATGGGTCCAGGGGCGGCAGACTCGGGGACGTCTGTCGCCCCCCACATACACCAGGACCCGAGGTGGCGGCGCGTAGTGTTCCACGCGCGCCCCTCTAAGATGTCCGGGGGGGAGTCTAACACCTCACTCCCCCCCCTGACCCGAGAAGTGGCCCGCTGCAGCGGGCCGGCACCAGCCGGGGGTTGCGGAAGTATCTCCAGTTCCCGCGACCCCCGACGTAGGTGTGAGATGGAACACCGGGGTGGTTTTTAGTCAGTAAGAGTCTGACAGACCCCTCCGCCCGCCCCAGGGCGGAGGACATCCATGAGGATTTTCCACCCCGTACCAAAAAAAACAAAAAAAAAAGGTTAGGTTGGGGTGGGGTGCGTGCAGAAAACCTCCTCGTGTGCCTGATTGCTGCTGGTTCTGTTTGAATACGTTCGGGGGAAAGAGCAGTGGTCGGGCCGGTGCACCCTGGGCACGGTCAATGGTCTCTCCAACTCGGGGAGGGTATTGATTACCCTCTCCGAGTTGGAGAGACTATTGACCGTGGCGAATTTCTGCGTGGGGGGGAGCATTATGCTCCGGGGTCGTCTCCGACCGAGTGACGGATCGTCCATTCACCTCCCTCTGATCGCAGAGGGCAGGACGAGTGGACGAAGGGTGGCGAAACCTAATCCCAAGGTCTAGCGTGCCGAGGGGATGAATGGCCGGAGGGTATCCGGTCGTTAGCGCTTGGGGGGGATCAGGGAATAGGGACCTCACCCTTAAAAAGGAAAAACGAATATGTAAAACACGACTACAGTAAATATTCCCCAGGCGGGTCCCGGAAATTCCGGGGAATCCCGCCCCTCTACTGAGGGCTGCCCTACCGTATCTGGGGGGGGCAAACCAACCTGCAGTCACACCAACGACACAAAGCTAGCACAAAGGACAGAAACTGACGGAATGGAAATTGATGCGAGGAATAGGCGAGAAAAGGAGCTCCAGGTCAGCCTGGAGCGCCTGCGCGATGAGGAGGTGGCCGCTGCAAAGGGGGCGGCGGCGGATAAAACCGCTCCCGCGGCCGCTTCGAGGACGACTGCGAGAGGCGCATCTGCGGCCGGTTCGCGGACGACAGCGACGGGCGCATCCGCACCCGCTTCTCAGACGACGGCGGCCGCGGCGACCGCGTCCGAGCCCACCGAGAAGACGGAGGAGGGCTGGACAGAGGCCAAAAAGCGCCGCCGTCGAAAAAAGAAGAAGGCGACACCGCCGGCACCGGCACCGCCAGCACCGACATCGAAGAAGGTCAAAAGACCGCCTAAGGTCAGAGCCCCTCGCTCCGCGGCTGTAGTAATTACGCTGCAGCCCGGAGCCGTCGAAAGGGGCCTCTCCTATAAGGAGGTCCTGATGGAGGCAAAGGCCAAAGTCGCGTTCCCCGATCTTGGCACACCGTCCGGCTTCAAAATGAGGCCGGCGATCACGGGGGCGCGGCTGCTGGAGGTGTCGGGTGCCTCTAGCGGTGAAAAGGCGGACATCCTGGCCGCCAAGTTGAAGGAAGTCCTCAACCCGGAGGACGTCCGGGTCTACAGGCCGATGAAGACCGCTGAGGTGCGCGTCGACGGTCTGGACGACTCGGTGACTCCGGCTGAGGTCGTGGCGGCCATCGCCCGTGTCGGCGGATGTCCGCCGGGTGATGTAAAGACGGGCGAGATACGCGTCGACGCTTCTGGGCTCGGCGCGATCTGGGTGCGGTGTCCGGTGGTGGCGGCCAACAAAGTCGCCGATGCTGGGCGTCTGTTGGTGGGGTGGGTTGCAGCGAGGGCGAAGCTGCTGCAACCCAGGGTTATGCGGTGCTTCCGCTGCCTTGACATTGGGCATGTCAAGGCTCGGTGCACCGGCCAAGTCGATCGCAGCGATCAGTGTTATCGCTGCGGTCAGCCCGGCCACAAGGCGGCCCAGTGCTCCGCGGCGCCAAACTGCAGCCTCTGTACAGCTGCAGGGAGGCCCGCTGGGCACACAGCGGGTGGAAAGGCCTGTGCGCCCCCCAGGAAGAGACGGGGCGCCAAGGCTGCTGGGGGCCCTTTACCCCCCTCGCAGGCTGGCGCCTCATCGGCCGACTCCCGGCCTAGGAATGGTGCGAACCCGGAGGGAATGGACTGCGCATAAATGGCGCTGTACCATTTCCTCCAGGGCAACATCAACCACTCTGCCAGAGCTCAGGACCTCTTCCTCCAGAGCATGGCAGAGTGGTCGATTGACGTGGCTGTGGTCGCCGAGCCGTACTTTGTCCCCCCCAGGGATAACTGGGTGGGAGACTTGGACGGCTTGGTGGCCATCATTGGCGGGGCTCTTGTCAACCCGTCCCGAGGACACGGCTGGGTAGCCGCCCTCGCGGACGGCATTGGCATAGTTGGTGCGTATTTTTCGCCCAACAAGAGCCTCGCCGACTTCGAGAGGTTCCTTGTTGAGTTGGGTGCCGTCGTAGGCCGTCTTCACCCTCGCCCGGTGCTGTTGCTGGGGGATCTCAACGCCAAGTCTGCGGCGTGGGGATCTCCGGTGACCGATGCTCGGGGTGAGGTGCTGGAGGAGTGGGCGGTCGCGACTGGCTTGGCCGTTCTGAATCGGGGCTCGGTCCACACGTGCGTGCGGCAGCGGGGCGGGTCAATAGTGGACGTCTCGTTCGCTAGCCCTGCTGTCGCGAGCCGTGTCCGCGACTGGCGTGTCGCCGTGGAGGTGGAGACGTTGTCGGATCATCGTTATATCCGTTTCGACGTCTCCGCCCAGACCGCGGGCGGCCGCAGTCCATCGGCCCCACGAACGAACGGTCCGCGCTGGGCTCGTAAGCGCATGAACAGGGAACTTCTCGAGGAGGCCGCCATTGTCCAGGCCTGGTTCCGGGAGTCGGAGACGAACGGACCCGTCGACGTCGAACTGGAGGCGCTGTGGTTCCGCGGGGCGATGACGCAAATCTGCGACGCGTCCATGCCCCGGGTCCACGCACAGTCAGCAGGGCGCCAGGTGTACTGGTGGTCGGCCGAGATCGCACGTATGCGCGTTGAGTGCGTAGCGGTCAGACGCCGGTACACCCGATACCGGAGGAGACGTCGTCGGGTCCCGGACGAAGAAGCCGCACTGTATGAGGTGTACCGCGCGGCTAAGAGGACTCTGTGTCTGGCCATCGGCGATGCGAAGACGCAAGCCAGGGAGGAGATGTTGGAGACCCTAAACCGGGATCCGTGGGGGCGCCCATATCAAGCGGTTCGAGGGAAACTTCGGTCTGCGGCGCCCCCGCTCACGGGGAGTCTCCAACCAGAGCTGCTGGAGGAGGTTGTCTCAGCCCTCTTCCCGGCACGAGCGGAGCATACTCCACCGCCGATGGCTTTGCCCACAGACGCAGAGTCCACAGAGGAGAACGCCATCAGCGTCCCAGAGGTGACACAGGCAGAGATGGGGGCGGCCGTGCTGCGGCTCCGGGCCAAGAACGTGGCTCCGGGGCCCGACGGCATTCACGGCCTAGCGTTGGCCCTCGCTCTGAAGGAGCTAGAGCCCCAACTTAGAGGACTGTTTACAGCGTGCCTTGAGCGGGGCCAGTTTCCCACATTGTGGAAATCTGGTCGTCTGGTCCTGCTCAGGAAGGCGGGGCGCCCTGCGGACTCTCCGTCCGCGTACCGGCCCATAGTGCTGCTAGACGAGGTGGGAAAGCTGTTTGAGCGGATAATCGCAGCCCGCCTCGTCGGCCACTTGTGCGAAGAGGGGCCGGACCTGGACGAGAGCCAGTATGGCTTTCGGCATGGGCGCTCCACCATACACGCTGTATCAAGGGTGAGAGTCCTGGCGGAGGAAGCGGTGTCCCGGGGCGGGGTAATGTTGGCGGTGTCCTTGGACATCTCCAACGCCTTCAACGCCCTGCCCTGGAGTTGTGTACGGGAGGCACTCCGGTATCATCGTGTGCCTTCCTACCTCCGCCGCATAGTTGGGGCTTATCTGTCCGAAAGGTGTGTCACCTACGTGGGACGTGATGGCGAGCACCAGCGTCGCATGTCGTGAGGTGTTCCGCAGGGTTCCGTCTTAGGACCGCCCCTGTGGAACATCGGGTACGACTGGGTGCTGAGGGGCGAGCTCCAGCCGGGCGTGGACCTGACGTGTTACGCTGACGACACGCTGGTCACGGCCCGGGGGAGTTCGTACAGGGAGGCAGCGTTGCTGGCGACGGCTGCGGTCTCACAGGTGGTGGGCCGCATCCGGCGCCTCGGCCTGGAGGTGGCCCTCAACAAGTCGGAGGCCGTGATCTTTCACGGCCCCCGGCGGGCGCCGCCGCCGGGATCACACATCGTGGTCGGGGGGGCCAGAATAGCTGTCGAGTCCACCATGAAGTACCTTGGATTGGTGCTCGACAGCCGATGGGATTTTGGCCCTCATTTCCAGCGGCTGGCGCCCAAGTTGTTGGGCGCGGCTGGGGCGTTGTCAACGCTGCTTCCCAATCTGGGGGGCCCGAGCGCCGTCTGCAGGCGGCTCTACGTGGGGATCGTGCGATCGATGGCCCTTTATGGGGCCCCGATCTGGGCGGCAGACCTGACGGCCGGAAGCATCGTCGTGCTGCGAAAGCCGCAACGCGCGATGGCCGTCAGAGTCATCAGGGGATATCGCACGATCTCCTACGAGGCGGCTTGTGCACTGGCCGGATCCCCGCCCTGGGACCTGGAGGCGAAGGTGCTCGCGTCACTGTACCGGTGGCGCGAGGAAGCGCGGGCGCGGGGCGAGCGACCGATGCAGCGACACATGGAGCTGCGTCGGTCTCAGCTTCGCGAGGTCCTGGTGGCGGAATGGCGGGACAGGCTTTCGCGCCCTACCGCCGGCCTCGCCATCATCGAGGCGGTCCGGCCAGTGCTCGAGCGCTGGCTCGGGAGGAGGCACGGCTCCCTGTCGTTTCGGGTGACGCAGGTGCTCTCGGGGCATGGTTGCTTCGGGAAGTACCTGTGTCGCATAAACAGGGAGCCGGACGCCCGGTGTCACCACTGCGTCGACTGCCGGGAGGACACGGCGCGGCATACGCTGGCGGAATGTGCCGCTTGGGAGGGGCCGCGCCGTGCCCTCGTCTCAGAAGTAGGCAGCGACCTGTCGCTGTCGGCCGTGGTCGAGTCGATGGTCGACAGCGCAGAGTCCTGGGACGCGGTGGTTTCCTTCTGCGAAAGTGTCATGTCGCAGAAGGAGGCTGCGGAAAGGGAGAGGGAGATCTCAACCTCCCACCCTGCCCGCAGCAGGCGCACCGGGCGTCGGCGAAGGGCGGACAACGCCCTCTTCCGGCCCCCCTAAATGGGTCCAGGGGCGGCAGACTCGGGGACGTCTGTCGCCCCCCACATACACCAGGACCCGAGGTGGCGGCGCGTAGTGTTCCACGCGCGCCCCTCTAAGACGTCCGGGGGGGAGTCTAACACCTCACTCCCCCCCCTGACCCGAGAAGTGGCCCGCTGCAGCGGGCCGGCACCAGCCGGGGGTTGCGGAAGTATCTCCAGTTCCCGCGACCCCCGACGTAGGTGTGAGATGGAACACCGGGGTGGTTTTTAGTCAGTAAGAGTCTGACAGACCCCTCCGCCCGCCCCAGGGCGGAGGACATCCATGAGGATTTTCCACCCCGTATCAAAAAAAAAAAAAAAAAAAAAAGGTTAGGTTAGGTTTTTTTTTTTTTTTTTTTTTTTTTTTTGGCAGGAGTGGGAAATCCTCATGGACGCCCAGGCTGCCTCACAAATGAGCCAGTCTGGGCAGTGCCGGACTCTTACCGGCTAAAACCACACTCCTGCCTTACATTATACCACAGACTTTTCGTCCGTGCTTTTGTTTGTGAATATTTTACAATTATGCTAATGTAGACTGCCCCACGTGCAAGTGGTGTCTACAGAGCACTATATATCTCATTGAAGATTATTAGCTACACATTACCTTTGATAAGGTTCAGTCTTGTATTTTTTTTTTTTTTTTTTTTTTTTTTTTTTTTTAATATTAAATACATATACATAAGTTCCCCTTTGTTATTAGTTTTTACGGGTCTTTTTACGGATCTTTTTTTTTTTTTTTCTAAATCTAATTGTACTTAGCCATTATTACAACAACAATTATTCGTCACTGGTTGCATTTTAGTCAGCCGCGGGCCTCCCACCGTGGACCAGGTCGCTGCGGCTTGGTATTGCTCGGGTAGTGCATGTGGTGGTGGTGGTGTTGGCGGTGTGGTTCGTAGATGTTGCTGCTGTTGCTGCGGGTGTGTGAGTGTGTGTCTTTGTGGTATATTGTGTAGAGCCATTTGCCCTCGCCACGGCTTGTGTGACCCTGCTGGCGAATGCCAAGAATGGCTCTCTGGTGGCGTTTTTCCCCATTATACACTGCAGTGTCGATTGTTCCACTGATAGTTTGACTTGAATTTGAATTTCTAGGTCCAGTCTTTCTCGGGCGAATCTTGGACACTCGGTAAGCACGTGCCAAACAGTTTCGTTGCAGTTCGGATCACAGACACATGAGGGACTGTCCGCTAGATGAAAACGGTGGAGATAGGCCCTGAATCCCCCGTGACCAGTTAGGATTTGAACATGTTCAGGTGTTAAAACAATTCCTTTTAGTATTTTTCTTGCCAACTGGACGGTGGGGAAGAATATTTTGGTGACGGAGCCTGTACTGGAGGATTCGTAGCGACGCTGCCACTTGTTGACAGTTTCCTCACGTATCTGTCTCCTGACAAACGATACGGGCACCTTGTCGTAGTCGGGGGCAGTCTTTTTAGTGAGTGCTGCTTTCTTGGCCAATTCGTCCGCTCGCTCATTACCAGGTGTACCCACGTGTGCTCTCAGCCAAAACAACCTCAACTCCCTCCCT
This sequence comes from Charanyca ferruginea, assembly GCA_947361185.1. Classification (NCBI taxonomy): domain Eukaryota; kingdom Metazoa; phylum Arthropoda; class Insecta; order Lepidoptera; family Noctuidae; genus Charanyca; species Charanyca ferruginea. The sequence goes on along the minus strand of OX376071.1, from coordinate 39,418 downwards.
TCCTCTCGAATCTCGCGCACCAACCTTTTTATACCAAGTGCCAGGGGGTGAGTGACGGATGGGCTCCTCAGCAATTCGAGAGAAGATCTCGAATCGCTCAATATGCTGACGGAGGCCACCCTAGATGTTCTCACCGTCCTAACCGCTCGATACAGTGCGTACATCTCTGACTGAAAAACCGAGTTGTGAGGTTCCAGGCGAAAGGTTGAGTATCTGGTCTCCCTGCCTTCGTTCCACCAAGTAAAGGCAGCCCCGACTTTCCCCTCTATTTTGCTGCCATCAGTGTAGATGAGGGGTCCAGTTACCTGGCGGTCACTAAGGGTTTCGGGGTCCAGGTTCTCTAGGCACTCGTACCCTGTTATTGTAAGTTGTGATGGGTGAGGGATCTGCAAAGGTCCCGCTTTCCGCTCAACCTCTCTTCCTGGCGGCAGGTAGTCCTCTGAATAGCCCTTTTTTATCTTAAACAATTTGGCAGCCTCGATTACCCGGAGGTCTAGGGGTAGTTGGCCCGATAGTACCAGTGCCGATGTTAGAGACACCGTGCGGTATGCTTTGCAGATTTTAAGAGTGAATCCCCTCTGCAGTGAGTCTAGCTTGTTTCTTGTCATTATCTTCTCGGCTGCCGGGGCCCACACACTCGCTGCATACAACACGATCGGCTCTATCACCGACACATATATTGTTTTAATTATTGCACCATTAAGACCCCATGTCACCCTTGCAGCGCACGCTAGTTGCTTATAAATATCTGCAGCTTTCCGGCACGTTGCGGCGACATGCGCATTAAAGGTGAGCTTGTGGTCAATTATAAGTCCCAATAACTTGATCTCCTCAACTATGTTCAGCCGAAGACCAGACATGTAAATTTCAGGGGTGTCGTACTTGAGACGCTTCGTTATTACCATTAGGTTCGTTTTGTGAGCGGCGAATCGAAGTTTGTTCTGTTTTCCCCATTCTGCGACTGCTTGCAACGTGGTATTGGCCGTCTGCTGCAGGGAACTGACTTCGTGAGACGAAAAAACAAGGACAACATCATCCGCGAACGCTTGACAATAAACCCCCATTGTCTTCATTTTTTCCAGGAGAGAGTCAAGAATAAGATTCCAGAACATCGGCCCGGCTATTGAGCCCTGGACGCATCCCTTTGTGGTACCCTTTTCACTACACGCCCGAGCGTAATTGACCCTGACGTACCGGTCTTCTAGATATGAGGCTACGAGACTGAAGAGATTTCTTGGGCATTTTTTGCGCAACATCTGCAGCTTCAAAGCAGGCCACCAAGCATTGTCGAAGGCACCCTCTATATCTAATGAAGCTAGCAACACTATCTTTTTGGCCTTTACTTCTGCCTGTATGTGCTCCATCAAGACGTAGAGGGCGTCCTCTGTTCCACGCTGTGGCATGAAACCGTATTGGTTTGTATTCAGTGTGGGGAGGAAGTGATACTGCAGTCTGCCAACGACGAGTTTCTCAATGATCTTACCCAGAACCGACAGCAATCCTATCGGTCTGTATGATTTGGGATCTGTGTAATCATCCTTACCTGGTTTCCGGAGTATGCATACATGCGCTACTTTCCATTGCTTAGGAAAGTGTGATAAAGAGAGGCATTTGTTTGCCAATGCCAGAAACACCTCTCTGTCGCAGTTGATTGCAGCTGCACAGATATCGGCCGTCAGGCCATCAGGACCCGGAGCTTTTTTAGGATTTTGTCCCTGAAGGACCATTTCCAGTTCCGCGTGAGTGAATGACGGGTCGTTGGCAGACAGTTCCGTCAGATTGGCTTCCTCAACTAGACTCCGGACCGAAGCGTGATGCTGTTGTTCTGTGTCCACAGAGTCCTCAGGATAGAATGTTTCGGCCAACAGAGCCGCTGATTCTTCTGGACTTAGCGTGACACCCGTGGCATTCCTTAGCAGCGTATCTTCCTGTCTTCTAGCCGTCTTTCTTAGGACTCTGTAGATTCCATCCCACATGCTCTCCCGATCCTGCGCTGTACAGAATTGCTTCCAGTTTTCAGTTGCCGCCTCCGTTGCTCTTTTTGTGTACTGCAATTTTGACTCCAGGTATTCACTGATGGTGAAATTCCTGCGGCTGGGGGCCGCGTTCCGGATTCTCCTCTTCTTGGTCAGAACTTCTCGTTTAAGTTTTTCAAGAGAAGCAGACCACCACGGAGGCCTTGAATCCGTCTTCTTCTTTCTCAGTCCTGGAATTGATGCTTTGCATGATTGGTGTATTGTGTCGATATACGTTGAGACCAGAGCCTCCAGCTCCTCAGAGTTTGATATCTCCGACACTTTGAGGGGTGTTATTGTGTTACTAGACAATTTTGCCTTGAAATTTGCAGTGAAATCAGACCATTTAGCCTTTTTAGTATTATACATGCGTGTTGTGATAGGCTTCAGCGGCTCTAGCGCTTTTTCTAGACGCAGTGTGAGTGTGATCGCATTGTGGTCGGATGTAGTTATATTTCTATTTACACGCCAATCCTCGACTCGGCCCAACAGCGACTCACTGCACACAGTAATGTCTACTATGCTCTTGTACAACCTGTCTCCCCTGTACGTCTCGAAGGTTGGGGTTCGACCCGTGTTGAGGATCTGGAGCTCCTGTTCGCATAGAAAGGCGTTATATACTACCCCACGGTCGTCGTCATGCTCACTACCCCACCAATGGCTCCATGCGTTTATATCTCCCCCCACCAATAAGTTCGATGTTTGCAATTTGTTCATAACCTCTTTTGTTTTACGTAGATATGGGTCCATATCCTGATCACCCTCAAAGTAGACGGATACAACTCCAAGCCTAAACTGGCCCACTTTGAGTAAAACGGCTGCGACGTTTTCGGTCACAATCTGGGGATCATGAATGACCTCCAGACTGTCACCAAACACGATGATTGCCGCTTTAACTGGTTTTTGCCGGTTTATAGTACACTGAATGACTCGTGTGCCAGGGCTTTGCTTCAATACACCGCCCTTCCCAACGTAGGGTTCCTGGATAAGTGCGATTAAGATTCCTTTCTGTTCGGCCACATGGTGGAGTTCTGCCGTTGCAAGCTTGGAGCGCTGCAGGTTAGCCTGGATAACTTTTAACCTGCTTGTTTTGCCGTTTATGTTCTTGAGGGTGATAGTGCTGTGGTTCTCCTCATCATCTTTAGCAATATGATACCCTTGACCTCGCTATGTTATCCCATTTTTGTCTCTCTGGACACTCGCCACTGAAAGCTACGTGTGTCAGGTCGGCCCCTTCTTTTTTAACTCTCCGACAGTTTATGCAGGTGGGAGGCTTGGCTTCAGTCTTGGCGGTGCAGGCTCGCTCTTGATGTGTGCCACTGCAATAACTGCAAGTTTCCTTCTCTTCCTTGCAGAGAGTTCTGGTGTGGCCGTAACCAAGGCATCTAGTGCACTGCACCAGCGGAGATTGGTCCTCGATGGGGCATCTTTGGATACCCAGGTGAACTTTCCCCGCCTGGGTGAAGTTTTGCCAGAGAACTGGAGAAAGCTCCAAAACGGGATGGCATTCATGTGGATTCCGGGCCCGCTTTCTGTACCTTACTCTGATGGTATGTCCATCCAGCTTGACGTTCTGTAGGAGGTGGTTATTCTGTGCTTTAAGCAGATCCACCATCTCGTCGTCGCTGTACATGGACAAAACCCCTTTTATACAGACAAGTGGGTTTTGCGGTTTGGGTTCTTGCACTTTGAGGTCATTGTTTTGTTGGACCTGGCCCTTTATTAGGTGAAGGTCCTCTTTACTGGCGCAGCTAAGGACAATCTTCTGGTTACGTGCCTTGCGTATTTTATTTACTTTAGCCCCTGTCTTCTTGAGATCCAGTGATGCTCTTACTCTCTCTATTACATTGTCGCCAGTATGTTTGGGATCTGTGGAGGATATGATAAGGGTATGGTTGGGGCACTTTGATGATTCTACCACTTGAGCATAGGTCTTCATGCTCTGCCGGTTGATTGTGGTATCCGCCCTGTTTATTTCGCACATCCCTTTTTCAAGACTGGCAAGTGTTTTCCTGACTTCCTCCACTACGAGCTCTGTACTGAGGCTTGGGGCCGCCGGTGCAGAAATCTGGAGATCCTTGTCCCGCAGCACACGGAGGTCAGATGAGACGATGTCCAGTCTTTCAGACAGGGGTTTGAGGTGTTGGCTCAAGTCAAATGGTTGTTGCGGTGGAAGAGAGGAGGCTGTTGGCTTTTTGAGGATTTCCGAAGTCATTTTCTGGAGATTGACCATGTCTTCTTGCAGTTTGTCCAGAATTTTGCTGGGGACAGCCTCAGGAATTGCTTGCGAGGGTATTTTTGGCAACAAAGACTGTGATACGTCCTGCTTAAGTTTTTCGACTGTTTGGCGAAGAACATCAATCTGATTTGAAACGTCTACTGTGTTTTTAGTGATCGATGCGAGGTCCAACCTTACCGTTTCCCATTTCTGGTCGGCTACTGCTGGTGAACTCTCTTTTGTTACAGCGTCTTGTAGTTGGTTCAAGGCGTACATCAGAGTCTCTGTTGCTTTTTTCGTCTCTTTGATGGTCCTGTAGGGCACCTCGGTTTCATAGCCTAGCCAGTTTCTTATATCTTTCGTCTCCTTCAGCGTGTCTGCTATGTCGATGCGAGCAAGGTGGAGCTCAGACGAAAGGTTCTTTTTAATTTCATTCAGTTGTTTAATATGAAATCTCTCGACGTTAACAAGTTCTTGTGCGTTCCGAACTCGTTCCTTTTCGAGGTTATACTTGTGTCTCGCTCGTGAATCGGCAAGAGAGAGAACAATCTCGTAGAGACCCTGGAGGCTTTCATGCACAGACTGCTTTAACTCTCGTCTAGTGTTTTTAGACTCCTCCAGCGCATCCTTTCCCTTCTGCAAAAGTTCATTCGCTTCACGAGTCGCCAGGTCCATCTCAACTCCAGTGCCCCTCCTGGGTGTTCTGTAGAGGAAACTGGGGCGCACTGCTTGCATCGGGTGTCCAGATGAGGAGGCAATGGAACTTTCCTCGTCCGAGATGATCTGGCGAGGTGGGGAGATACCTACCTGTTCCCAATTTATTACTACCTCCGAGACATTTTTGGCTGCCTCCTCGGGGTCAGGTACCGAAGACGTCCTCGACTCCAGCAACGGGGCCTCCACAGGAACTTCCATGCCAGGCAAGGGGCCTTTTTCTGATTCTTTGGGCCTTGCTTCGGACGCCGCGTCGGTCCCAATCTCAGGCTCTGAAGCTGCCTTGAACGCAGTTGTCGCGGTGGATGCAGATGGTAGTAACCTCTCAGATTTTGTGGATTTGGCTTTAGCTGCGTTTTTAAGAACTTTAGTCCTCAGCGATCCCGTCCTCGATGCGACCTCCGCAGCTGACTTACGCACGGAAGGGACATTTAATGACGACATTTTTGCGACGGCGTAAGGTTATTTAAGAATGAATAAAAATAATAAAAATAAATAAAAAGTAAACGATATTTACACACTAATGAAATGTCTATGGAGCTTATGTAGCAAAAGACCATAAAGCCAATTTTTTTTTTTTTTTTTTTTTTTTTTTTTTTTTTTTTTTTTTTTGTTTTTCACCCTTTTAGTCTTCTTAATACAATCACCAGATAGAGCCCGCCGAGCCCGTCACAACAACTCCAAACACGATGCAGCCAGCCCCAGGGGTTTCGGAGCAATCGAGATGCAAAAATACTGGTTTCGGACCAAGATGGCCGCCCAAATATGGTTACAACGCGATTACTCCACAACCACTGAACCGAATTTCACCGTGTTTGGGTTTGCCTACACGTGCCCGACGCGATCCAGCCGGCTAAGGTGGTTTCAGGCCGAAAAAATTTCAGGCGCTGAAAACTCCTGAAAACCACTGGGGCGGGTAAAGAGCAACCCGCTGATGACTCCAGAGAAAACCCGAGGTTTCTACGACCTCTAGTTTGGGAGTTATCCGGTTCCGAAAAATGATCTGACAGTTCAAGAACTGTCAAATTCAAATTTTAAACCGGTACAACTTTCCTTACAGTTGAGGTAGAACACTCGAGTTTGGGTTCTTTCGGCTTGGCTTGCTCCGATCCGTCGCACAAAGTGATTTTCAGACTCCTGAAACTTTTTAGCGCCGATCCGCCTGAAAACAGGTTTGTCCGATAGAGGCGGTCCCCCCAATCACTGCTGTGAAAACCGCAGCTCTCTGCGGCTACTGGCCCCGGAGATAATTCGGCTCAAAGTTTGCCAAGATGGCCGCCGATCTGTCAAAACCCAACTTAGGATGACCGTAACTCCGCCCCCGTCTGTCCCTGAGAGACGCGGTTTCAAATGCTGTGGCTGGCGTGACCTCCTCTATCCGCCAATAATGGTTTCAGCGCGAAAAAATTTCAGGCCCTGAAAACGCCTGAAAGCCTATTCGGCCAAAAGATAAGATCAGGCCACACACTTTTAAAAAATTCCGAGGTTTCTGTGACCAACGGTTCTACTGCTATGATTGTTTAAAATTTACAACCAATATAACCAAAATGGTGGATTTGAGCCAAAATCCGCAAATTTTAGTATTTTTGCCCCGACTTTGGGCTTAATTGAGGTGGAATATAGTGTTTAGACCCAAATCCGTTACAAAAATATATCATTTGCTATTATTTTCCAATTTATTGAGAAAAGACACAAAAAATTCAATAACTTCGCGACCGTTGGTCACAAAAATCTGAAAAAAATATTCAACTTATGTTAAAACAATATCTAAAGATTAAAACAAAAATAAAAATCTTCTGAATAAGATTTCAGCGAAAATTTCCAATTATAAAAAAAATTAGATTTTTAATTACAGGCGTAAAATTGTTTAAGCTAAAAATCCACCAACCAGTCAATGTCTTCTCTCCACAAGCGCGCCAATAATAGCAGTTGCAGAAATTTGATTTTCTTCTTCGTTTCTCCGCAATTTTCAGTTGAATTTCAACTTTTCAAATTGCCGCCAAAAATCAACCGATGACTGAAAAAATCAGCTGGTTGCTGTAAAATGTCTTCGATGCACTGTTCTTTTCGCCACCCAAACCTAGCTGCGCTCGCCTGCTTAGATTTGATTTTCAGCACCACGTGGTTTTTCGTTTTCCGTCAATTTCCTGAAAACCGTGAAGGTTTCAGAGCCGGTGGTGCTGACGAAGGCTGCTGGATGTTTCTGTCCTCCGATTCCGCTTTCAACACTGGCTGTGGTGTGCCTCTTGCTCCTCTGGTATGCGCTGAGAGGTTCTGATTTTTAAAACTAACCTCTAAAAAGACAGTTTTCGTCTTCCAGAGCTGGTAACACTGCAATCCAGGATGAACTTTCACTTTCAGCACTTAGGGCACACTTTTCCAAACACGCCGATACCAAATTTGTCACAATCGGACCACTTTTTACCACTGTTTTGTATTTTTAAGTACGCAGCAGCGTAGTTTTGCGTCTTATCGCCACGAGAGTCGGGGGGGAACTGGGTTAGGTTAGGTTAGGTTAGGTTAGGTTCCTCCAGGGATAACTGGGTGGGAGACTTGGACGGCTTGGTGGCTATCATTGGCGGGGCTCTGGTCAACCCGTCCCGAGGTCACGGCTGGGTAGCCGCCCTCGCGGACGGCATTGGCATAGTTGGTGCGTATTTTTCGCCCAACAAGAGCCTCGCCGACTTCGAGAGGTTCCTTGTTGAGTTGGGTGCCGTCGTAGGCCGTCTTCACCCTCGCCCGGTGCTGTTGCTGGGGGATCTCAACGCCAAGTCTGCGGCGTGGGGATCTCCAGTGACCGATGCTCGGGGTGAGGTGCTGGAGGAGTGGGCGGTCGCGACTGGCTTGGCCGTTCTGAATCGGGGCTCGGTCCACACGTGCGTGCGGCAGCGGGGCGGGTCAATAGTGGACGTCTCGTTCGCTAGCCCTGCTGTCGCCAGCCGTGTCCGCGACTGGCGTGTCGCCGTGGAGGTGGAGACGTTGTCGGATCATCGATACATCCGTTTTGACGTCTCCGCCCAGACCACGGGCGGCCGCGGTTCATCGACCCCGCAAACGAACGGTCCGCGCTGGGCTCGTAAGCGCATGAACAGGGAACTTCTCGAGGAGGCCGCCATTGTCCAGGCCTGGTTCCGGGAGTCGGAGACGAACGGACCCGTCGACGTCGAACTGGAGGCGCTGTGGTTCCGCTGGGCGATGACGCAAATCTGCGACGCGTCCATGCCCCGGGTCCACGCACAGTCAGCAGGGCGCCAGGTGTACTGGTGGTCGGCCGAGATCGCACGTTTACGCGTTGAGTGCGTAGCGGTCAGACGCCGGTACACCCGATACCGGAGGAGACGTCGTCGGGTCCCGGACGAAGAAGCCGCGCTGTATGAGGTGTACCGCGCGGCTAAGAGGACTCTGTGTCTGGCCATCGGCGATGCGAAGACGCAAGCCAGGGAGGAGATGTTGGAGACCCTAAACCGGGATCCGTGGGGGCGCCCATATCAAGCGGTTCGAGGGAAACTTCGGTCTGCGGCGCCCCCGCTCACGGGGAGTCTCCAACCAGAGCTGCTGGAGGAGGTTGTCTCAGCCCTCTTCCCGGCACGAGCGGAACATACTCCGCCGCCGATGGCTTTGCCCACAGACGCAGAGTCCACAGAGGAGTACGCCATCAGCGTCCCAGAGGTGACACAGGCAGAGATGGGGGCGGCCGTGCTGCGGCTCCGGGCCAAGAACGTGGCTCCGGGGCCCGACGGCATTCACGGCCTAGCGTTGGCCCTCGCTCTGAAGGAGCTAGAGCCCCAACTGAGAGGACTGTTTACGGCGTGCCTTGAGCGGGGCCAGTTTCCCACATTGTGGAAATCTGGTCGTCTGGTCCTGCTCAGGAAGGCGGGGCGCCCTGCGGACTCTCCGTCCGCGTACCGGCCCATAGTGCTGCTGGACGAGGTGGGAAAGCTGTTTGAGCGGATAATCGCAGCCCGCCTCGTCGGCCACTTGTGCGAAGAGGGGCCGGACCTGGACGAGAGCCAGTATGGCTTTCGGCATGGGCGCTCCACCATACACGCTGTATCACGGGTTAGAGTCCTGGCGGAGGAAGCGGTGTCCCGGGGCGGGGTGATGTTGGCGGTGTCCTTGGACATCTCCAACGCGTTCAACGCCCTGCCCTGGAGTTGTGTACGGGAGGCACTCCGGTATCATCGTGTGCCTTCCTACCTCCGCCGCATAGTTGGGGCTTATCTGTCCGAGAGGTGTGTCACCTACGTGGGACGTGATGGCGAGCACCAGCGTCGCATGTCGTGCGGTGTTCCGCAGGGTTCCGTCTTAGGACCGCCCCTGTGGAACATCGGGTACGACTGGGTGCTGAGGGGCGAGCTCCAGCCGGGCGTGGACCTGACGTGTTACGCTGACGACACGCTGGTCACGGCCCGGGGGAGTTCGTACAGGGAGGCAGCGTTGCTGGCGACGGCTGCGGTCTCACAGGTGGTGGGCCGCATCCGGCGCCTCGGCCTGGAGGTGGCCCTCAACAAGTCGGAGGCCGTGATCTTTCACGGTCCTCGGCGGGCGCCGCCGCCGGGATCACACATCGTGGTCGGGGGGGCCAGAATAGCTGTCGAGTCTACCATGAAGTACCTTGGATTGGTGCTCGACAGCCGATGGGATTTTGGCCCTCATTTCCAGCGGCTGGCGCCCAAGTTGTTGGGCGCGGCTGGGGCGTTGTCAACGCTGCTTCCCAATCTGGGGGGCCCGAGCGCCGTCTGCAGGCGGCTCTACGTGGGGATCGTGCGATCGATGGCCCTTTATGGGGCCCCGATCTGGGCGGCAGACCTGACGGCCGGAAGCATCGCCGTGCTGCGAAAGCCGCAACGCGCGATGGCCGTCAGAGTCATCAGGGGATATCGCACGATCTCCTACGAGGCGGCTTGTGCACTGGCCGGATCCCCGCCCTGGGACCTGGAGGCGAAGGTACTCGCGTCACTGTACCGGTGGCGCGAGGAAGCGCGGACGCGGGGCGAGCGACCGATGCAGCGACACATGGAGCTGCGTCGGTCTCAGCTTCGCGAGGTCCTGGTGGCGGAATGGCGGGACAGGCTTTCGCGCCCTACCGCCGGCCTCGCCATCATCGAGGCGGTCCGGCCAGTGCTCGAGCGCTGGCTCGGGAGGAGGCACGGCTCCCTGTCGTTTCGGGTGACGCAGGTGCTCTCGGGGCATGGTTGCTTCGGGAAGTACCTGTGTCGCATAAACAGGGAGCCGGACGCCCGGTGTCACCACTGCGTAGACTGCCGGGAGGACACGGCGCGGCATACGCTGGCGGAATGTGCCGCTTGGGAGGGGCCGCGCCGTGCCCTCGTCTCAGAAGTAGGCAGTGACCTGTCGCTGTCGGCCGTGGTCGAGTCGATGGTCGACAGCGCAGAGTCCTGGGACGCGGTGGTTTCCTTCTGCGAAAGTGTCATGTCGCAGAAGGAGGCTGCGGAAAGGGAGAGGGAGATCTCAACCTCCCACCCTGCCCGCAGCAGGCGCACCGGGCGTCGGCGAAGGGCGGACAACGCCCTCTTCCGGCCCCCCTAAATGGGTCCAGGGGCGGCAGACTCGGGGACGTCTGTCGCCCCCCACATACACCAGGACCCGAGGTGGCGGCGCGTAGTGTTCCACGCGCGCCCCTCTAAGACGTCCGGGGGGGAGTCTAACACCTCACTCCCCCCCCTGACCCGAGAAGTGGCCCGCTGCAGCGGGCCGGCACCAGCCGGGGGTTGCGGAAGTATCTCCAGTTCCCGCGACCCCCGACGTAGGTGTGAGATGGAACACCGGGGTGGTTTTTAGTCAGTAAGAGTCTGACAGACCCCTCCGCCCGCCCCAGGGCGGAGGACATCCATGAGGATTTTCCACCCCGTACCAAAAAAAAAAAAAAAAAAGGTTAGGTTAGGTTGGGGTGCGTGCAGAAAACCTCCTCGTGTGCCTGATTGCTGCTGTTTTGTTCGAATACGTTTGGGGGAAAGAGCAGTGGTCGGGCCGGTGCACCCTGGGCACGGTCAATGGTCTCTCCAATTCGGGGAGGGTATTGATTGCCCTCTCCGAGTTGGAGAGCCTATTGACCGTGGCGAATTTCTGCGTGGGGGGGAGCATTATGCTCCGGGGTCGTCTCCGACCGAGTGACGGATCGTCCATTCACCTCCCTCTGATCGCAGAGGGCAGGACGAGTGGACGAAGGGTGGCGAAACCTAATCCCAAGGTCTAGCGTGCCGAGGGGATGAATGGCCGGAGGGTATCCGGTCGTTAGCGCTTGGGGGGGATCAGGGAATAGGGACCTCACCCTTAAAAAGGAAAAACAGAATGGAAAAAATGACTACAGATAATAATCCCCAGGCGGGTCCCGGAAATTCCGGGGAATCCCGCCCCTCTACTGAGGGCTGCCCTATCGTATCTGGGGGGGGCAAACCAATCTCTAGTCACACTAACGACCTTACGCAAGCAAAACGGACCGATACAAAACGATTGGATAATGATGAGAAGAATAGGCGAGAAAAGGAGCTCCAGATCAGCCTGGAGCGCCTGCGCGATGACGAGGTGGCCACTGCCAAGAGGGCGGCGGCGGCGAGCGCTTTCAGGAAGCGCCCGCGGAGTGTGGGATCGGGACCGATGGGTCTCTCCTCCAGCGAGGAGAGCTTGTCGGCCCCGAAGGTGCCAACGGCACGCAGAGGGCGAGGTCGTAAGGTGGCAAATGTAGCCCCCGCTCGACCGCCGGAGCGTGATGTGCGGGGCCGGTTCGTGCCGGTATCCCGGCCTGACACGCCGGCGCCGTCGGATAATGTGGAGAGCGTGGGGAGCGACTCTGAGCCCGGTCGGAGCTCGATCGCGGACCACAGTGAGAGCTCTCTACTGGGCTCGAACAGGGCGGAGGCGAACGCCGCCAAGCGGGCTCAGCGAAAGGCTGTCGCGGAAGGCGAAGTCGCCGAGCTATCCCGACAGGCTCGAGAGCGGCGCGAAGCTCGGCTGGCGGCCGGCGAGGGTGTTTCGGCGGTGGCGCTCAGTCGCCAAGTTCTGGACGGCGTGGATGTCGTCCTGAAGGTTGCCACCAAATCGGGCAACCTGAAGGGCACGTTCACGCGCGCCCTGAAGGAGGCGGCTGACGACATAAGAGAGGCGGTTGGGGTCCTCGTAAGTCGTACGAGCACGGATGAGACGGCGAAGCTGTGGGAGGAGAACCGCCGTCTCCGCTCCGAGGTAGAGGACCTCAAGCGGCAATTTGCCGCCCAGAGGGCAGTCCCCACGGCCGCTGGCACTGCTTTCGCTGCGGCTCCGGCATCGGCCCCTCCAACGGCCACGTCGTCGGGCCCTGCACTTGCGGATGCGGAGATCGAGAAGATCGCCCGCATCTGCATGATGCAGTGTGGGAAGATGGTGGGGGCCCGACTGGAGGCCATTGACGGGAGGCTGCTTCCGGCCGAAACTCTCCGCCCACCGCTCGCTGCGGATCAGCGGAAGAAGGTGACGCCCGGTCAGTCGGGGCCGGTACCCGCAAAACCGGGGATGGCGCCCGCAACCGCGGCCGCGGTGGCGGCAGGGCCTAGAAAGCCCGGCAAGGCGGCGAATAAGACCGCGAAGGGTGCATCCGCGTCCACTTCACGGACGACCGCGACGGGTCAGTCCACACCCGCTTCTCAGCCGACGGCGGCCGCGACGACCGCGTCCCAGCCCAGCGAGAACACGGAGGAGGGCTGGACAGAGGCCAAGAAGCGCCGCCGTCGAAAAAAGAAGAAGGCAGCACCACCGGCACCGGCACCGCCAACACCGGCACCTAAGAAGGCCAAAAGACCGCCTAGGGTCAGAGCCCCTCGCTCCGCGGCTGTAGTGATTACGCTGCAGCCCGGAGCCGTCGAAAGGGGCCTCTCCTACAGGGCGGTCCTAATGGAGGCGAAGGCCAAAGTCGCGTTCCCTGACCTTGGCACACCGTCCGGCTTCAAAATGAGGCCGGCGATCACGGGGGCGCGGCTGCTGGAGGTGTCGGGTGCCTCTAGCGCGGAAAAGGCGGACATCCTGGCCGCCAAGTTGAGGGAAGTCCTCAACCCGGAGGACGTCCGGGTGTCCAGGCCGACGAAGACCGCTGAGCTGCGCGTTGACGGTCTGGACGACTCGACTACTCCGGCTGAGGTCGTGGCGGCCGTCGCCCGTGTCGGTGGATGTCTGCCTGCAGACGTGCGGACGGGCGAGATTCGCGTCGACGCTTCCGGGCTCGGCGCGATCTGGGTGCGGTGTCCGGTGGTGGCAGCCAACAAAGTCGCCGATGCTGGGCGTCTGTTGGTGGGGTGGGTTGCGGCGAGGGCGACGCTGCTGCAACCCAGGGTTATGCGGTGCTTCCGCTGCCTTGACATTGGGCATGTCAAGGCTCGGTGCACCGGCCAAGTCGACCGCAGCGATCAGTGTTATCGCTGCGGTCAGCCCGGCCACAAGGCGGCCCAGTGCTCCGCGGCGCCAAACTGCAGCCTCTGTACAGCTGCAGGGAGGCCCGCTGGGCACACAGCGGGTGGAAAGGCCTGTGCGCCCCCCAGGAAGAGACGGGGCGACAAGGCTGCTGGGGGCCCTTTACCCCCCCCGCAGGCTGGCGCCTCATCGGCCGACTCCCGGCCTAGGAATGGTGCGAACCCGGAGGGAATGGACTGCGCATAAATGGCGCTGTACCATTTCCTCCAGGGCAACATCAACCACTCTGCCAGAGCTCAGGACCTCTTCCTCCAGAGCATGGCAGAGTGGTCGATTGACGTGGCTGTGGTCGCCGAGCCGTACTTCGTCCCCTCCAGGGATAACTGGGTGGGAGACTTGGACGGCTTGGTGGCCATCATTGGCGGGGCTCTGGTCAACCCGTCCCGAGGTCACGGCTGGGTAGCCGCCCTCGCGGACGGCATTGGCATAGTTGGTGCGTATTTTTCGCCCAACAAGAGCCTCGCCGACTTCGAGAGGTTCCTTGTTGAGTTGGGTGCCGTCGTAGGCCGTCTTCACCCTCGCCCGGTGCTGTTGCTGTGGGATCTCAACGCCAAGTCTGCGGCGTGGGGATCTCCAGTGACCGATGCTCGGGGTGAGGTGCTGGAGGAGTGGGCGGTCGCGACTGGCTTGGCCGTTCTGAATCGGGGCTCGGTCCACACGTGCGTGCGGCAGCGGGGCGGGTCAATAGTGGACGTCTCGTTCGCTAGCCCTGCTGTCGCCAGCCGTGTCCGCGACTGGCGTGTCGCCGTGGAGGTGGAGACGTTGTCGGATCATCGATACATCCGTTTTGACGTCTCCGCCCAGACCACGGGCGGCCGCGGTTCATCGGCCCCGCAAACGAACGGTCCGCGGTGGGCGCGTAAGCGCATGAACAGGGAACTTCTCGAGGAGGCCGCCATTGTCCAGGCCTGGTTCCGGGAGTCGGAGACGAACGGACCCGTCGACGTCGAACTGGAGGCGCTGTGGTTCCGCGGGGCGATGACGCAAATTTGCGACGCGTCCATGCCCCGGGTCCACGCACAGTCAGCAGGGCGCCAGGTGTACTGGTGGTCGGCCGAGATCGCTCGTATGCGCATTGAGTGCGTAGCGGTCAGACGCCGGTACACCCGATACCGGAGGAGACGTCGTCGGGTCCCGGACGAAGAAGCCGCGCTGTATGAGGTGTACCGCGCGGCTAAGAGGACTCTGTGTCTGGCCATCGGCGATGCGAAGACGCAAGCCAGGGAGGAGATGTTGGAGACCCTAAACCGGGATCCGTGGGGGCGCCCATATCAAGCGGTTCGAGGGAAACTTCGGTCTGCGGCGCCCCGGCTCACGGGGAGTCTCCAACCAGAGCTGCTGGAGGAGGTTGTCTCAGCCCTCTTCCCGGCACGAGCGGAGCATACTCCACCGCCGATGGCTTTGCCCACAGACGCAGAGTCCACAGAGGAGAACGCCGTCAGCGTCCCAGAGGTGACACAGGCAGAGATGGGGGCGGCCGTGCTGCGGCTCCGGGCCAAGAACGTGGCTCCGGGGCCCGACGGCATTCACGGCTTAGCGTTGGCCCTCGCTCTGAAGGAGCTAGAGCCCCAACTGAGAGGACTATTTACAGCGTGCCTTGAGCGGGGCCAGTTTCCCACATTGTGGAAATCTGGTCGTCTGGTCCTGCTCAAGAAGGCGGGGCGCCCTGCGGACTCTCCGTCCGCGTACCGGCCCATAGTGCTGCTGGACGAGGTGGGAAAGCTGTTTGAGCGGATAATCGCAGCCCGCCTCGTCGGCCACTTGTGCGAAGAGGGGCCGGACCTGGACGAGAGCCAGTATGGCTTTCGGCATGGGCGCTCCACCATACACGCTGTATCAAGGGTGAGAGTCCTGGCGGAGGAAGCGGTGTCCCGGGGCGGGGTGATGTTGGCCGTGTCCTTGGACATTTCCAACGCGTTCAACACCCTGCCCTGGAGTTGTGTACGGGAGGCACTGCGGTATCATCGTGTGCCTTCCTACCTCCGCCGCATAGTTGGGGCTTATTTGTCCGAGAGGTGTGTCACCTACGTGGGACGTGATGGCGAGCACCAGCGCCGCATGTCGTGCGGTGTTCCACAGGGTTCCGTCTTAGGACCGCCCCTGTGGAACATCGGGTACGACTGGGTGCTGAGGGGCGAGCTCCAGCCGGGCGTGGACCTGACGTGTTACGCTGACGACACGCTGGTCACGGCCCGGGGGAGCTCGTACAGGGAGGCAGCGTTGCTGGCGACGGCTGCGGTCTCACAGGTGGTGAGCCGCATCCGGCACCTCGGCCTGGAGGTGGCCCTCAACAAGTCGGAGGCCGTGATTTTTCACGGTCCTCGGCGGGCGCCGCCGCTGGGATCACACATCGTGGTCGGAGGGGCCAGAATAGCTGTCGAGTCCACCATGAAGTACCTTGGATTGGTGCTCGACAGCCGATGGGATTTTGGCCCTCATTTCCAGCGGCTGGCGCCCAAGTTGTTGGGCGCGGCTGGGGCGTTGTCAACGCTGCTTCCCAATCTGGGGGGCCCGAGCGCCGTCTGCAGGCGGCTCTACGTGGGGATCGTGCGATCGATGGCCCTTTATGGGGCCCCGATCTGGGCGGCAGACCTGACGGCCGGAAGCATCGCCGTGCTGCGAAAGCCGCAACGAGCGATGGCCGTCAGAGTCATCAGGGGGTATCGCACGATCTCCTACGAGGCGGCTTGTGCACTGGCCGGATCCCCGCCCTGGGACCTGGAGGCGAAGGTGCTCGCGTCACTGTACCGGTGGCGCGAGGAAGCGCGGGCGCGGGGCGAGCGACCGATGCAGCGACACATGGAGCTGCGTCGGTCTCAGCTTCGCGAGGTCCTGGTGGCGGAATGGCGGGACAGGCTTTCACGCCCTACCGCCGGCCTCGCCATCATCGAGGCGGTCCGGCCAGTGCTCGAGCGCTGGCTCGGGAGAAGGCACGGCTCTCTGTCGTTCCGGGTGACGCAGGTGCTCTCGGGGCATGGTTGCTTCGGGAAGTACCTGTGTCGCATAAACAGGGAGCCGGACGCCCGGTGTCACCACTGCGTCGACTGCCGGGAGGACACGGCGCGGCATACGCTGGCGGAATGTGCCGCTTGGGAGGGGCCGCGTCGTGCCCTCGTCTCAGAAGTAGGCAGTGACCTGTCGCTGTCGGCCTTGGTCGAGTCGATGGTCGACAGCGCAGAGTCCTGGGACGCGGTGGTTTCCTTCTGCGAAAGTGTCATGTCGCAGAAGGAGGCTGCGGAAAGGGAGAGGGAGATCTCAACCTCCCACCCTGCCCGCAGCAGGCGCACCGGGCGTCGGCGGAGGGCGGACAACGCCCTCTTCCGGCCCCCCTAAATGGGTCCAGGGGCGGCAGACTCGGGGACGTCTGTCGCCCCCCACATACACCAGGACCCGAGGTGGCGGCGCGTAGTGTTCCACGCGCGCCCCTCTAAGACGTCCGGGGGGGAGTCTAACACCTCACTCCCCCCCCTGACCCGAGAAGTGGCCCGCTGCAGCGGGCCGGCACCAGCCGGGGGTTGCAGAAGTATCTCCAGTTCCCACGACCCCCGACGTAGGTGTGAGATGGAACACCGGGGTGGTTTTTAGTCAGTAAGAGTCTGACAGACCCCTCCGCCCGCCCCAGGGCAGAGGACATCCATGAGGATTTTCCACCCCGTACCAAAAAAAAAAAAAAAAAAAAAAAAAAAAGGTTAGGTTAGGTTAGGTTGGGGTGCGTGCAGAAAACCTCCTCGTGTGCCTGATTGCTGCTGTTTTGTTCGAATACGTTTGGGGGAAAGAGCAGTGGTCGGGCCGGTGCACCCTGGGCACGGTCAGTGGTCTCTCCAATTCGGGGATGGTATTGATTACCCTCTCCGAGTTGGAGAGACTATTGGCCGTGGCGAATTTCTGCGTGGGGGGGAGCATTATGCTCCGGGGTCGTCTCCGACCGAGTGACGGATCGTCCATTCACCTCCCTCTGATCGCAGAGGGCAGGACGAGTGGACGAAGGGTGGCGAAACCTAATCCCAAGGTCTAGCGTGCCGAGGGGATGAATGGCCGGAGGGTATCCGGTCGTTAGCGCTTGGGGGGGATCAGGGAATAGGGACCTCACCCTTAAAAAGGAAAAACAGAATGGAAAAAATGACTACAGATAATAATCCCCAGGCGGGTCCCGGAAATTCCGGGGAATCCCGCCCCTCTACTGAGGGCTGCCCTATCGTATCTGGGGGGGGCAAACCAATCTCTAGTCACACTAACGACCTTACGCAAGCAAAACGGACCGATACAAAACGATTGGATAATGATGAGAAGAATAGGCGAGAAAAGGAGCTCCAGATCAGCCTGGAGCGCCTGCGCGATGACGAGGTGGCCACTGCCAAGAGGGCGGCGGCGGCGAGCGCTTTCAGGAAGCGCCCGCGGAGTGTGGGATCGGGACCGATGGGTCTCTCCTCCAGCGAGGAGAGCTTGTCGGCCCCGAAGGTGCCAACGGCACGCAGAGGGCGAGGAGGTCGAAAGGTGGCGAATGTAGCCCCCGCTCGACCGCCGGAGCGTGATGTGCGGGGCCGGTTCGTGCCGGTATCCCGGCCCGACACGCCGGCGCCGTCGGATAATGTGGAGAGCGTGGGGAGCGACTCTGAGCCCGGTCGGAGCTCGATCGCGGACCACAGTGAGAGCTCTCTACTGGGCTCGAACAGGGCGGAGGCGAACGCCGCCAAGCGGGCTCAGCGAAAGGCTGTCGCGGAAGGCGAAGTCGCCGAGCTATCCCGACAGGCTCGAGAGCGGCGCGAAGCTCGGCTGGCGGCCGGCGAGGGTGTTTCGGCGGTGGCGCTCAGTCGCCAAGTTTTGGACGGCGTGGATGTCGTCCTGAAGGTTGCCACCAAATCGGGCAACCTGAAGGGCACGTTCACGCGCGCCCTGAAGGAGGCGGCTGACGACATTCGAGAGGCGGTTGGGGTCCTCGTAAGTCGTACGAGCACGGATGAGACGGCGAAGCTGTGGGAGGAGAACCGCCGTCTCCGCTCCGAGGTAGAGGACCTCAAGCGGCAATTTGCCGCCCAGAGGGCAGCTCCCACGGCCGCTGGCACTGCTTTCGCTGCGCCTCTGGCATCGGGTTCTCCAACGGCCACGTCGGCCACGTCGGGCCCTGCACTTGCGGATGCGGAGATCGAGAAGATCGCCCGCATCTGCATGATGCAGTGTGGGAAGATGGTGGGGGCCCGGCTGGAGGCCATTGACGGGAGGCTGCTTCCGGCCGAAACTCTCCGCCCACCGCTCGCTGCGGATCAGCGGAAGAAGGTGACGCCCGGTCAGTCGGGGCCGGTACCCGCAAAACCGGGGATGGCGCCCGCAACTGCGGCCGCGGTGGCGGCAGGGCCTAGAAAGCCCGGCAAGGCGGCGAATAAGACCGCGAAGGGTGCATCCGCGTCCACTTCACGGACGACCGCGACGGGTCAGTCCACACCCGCTTCTCAGCCGACGGCGGCCGCGACGACCGCGTCCCAGCCCAGCGAGAACACGGAGGAGGGCTGGACAGAGGCCAAGAAGCGCCGCCGTCGAAAAAAGAAGAAGGCAGCACCACCGGCACCGGCACCGCCAACACCGGCACCTAAGAAGGCCAAAAGACCGCCTAGGGTCAGAGCCCCTCGCTCCGCGGCTGTAGTGATTACGCTGCAGCCCGGAGCCGTCGAAAGGGGCCTCTCCTACAGGGCGGTCCTAATGGAGGCGAAGGCCAAAGTCGCGTTCCCTGACCTTGGCACACCGTCCGGCTTCAAAATGAGGCCGGCGATCACGGGGGCGCGGCTGCTGGAGGTGTCGGGTGCCTCTAGCGCGGAAAAGGCGGACATCCTGGCCGCCAAGTTGAGGGAAGTCCTCAACCCGGAGGACGTCCGGGTGTCCAGGCCGACGAAGACCGCTGAGCTGCGCGTTGACGGTCTGGACGACTCGACTACTCCGGCTGAGGTCGTGGCGGCCGTCGCCCGTGTCGGTGGATGTCTGCCTGCAGACGTGCGGACGGGCGAGATTCGCGTCGACGCTTCCGGGCTCGGCGCGATCTGGGTGCGGTGTCCGGTGGTGGCGGCCAACAAAGTCGCCGATGCTGGGCGTCTGTTGGTGGGGTGGGTTGCGGCGAGGGCGAAGCTGCTGCAACCCAGGGTTATGCGGTGCTTCCGCTGCCTTGACATTGGGCATGTCAAGGCTCGGTGCACCGGCCAAGTCGACCGCAGCGATCAGTGTTATCGCTGCGGTCAGCCCGGCCACAAGGCGGCCCAGTGCTCCGCGGCGCCAAACTGCAGCCTCTGTACAGCTGCAGGGAGGCCCGCTGGGCACACAGCGGGTGGAAAGGCCTGTGCGCCCCCCAGGAAGAGACGGGGCGCCAAGGCTGCTGGGGGCCCTTTACCCCCCCCGCAGGCTGGCGCCTCATCGGCCGACTCCCGGTCTGGTGTCACGGAGGGAATGGACTGCGCATAAATGGCGCTGTACCATTTCCTCCAGGGCAACATCAACCACTCTGCCAGAGCTCAGGACCTCTTCCTCCAGAGCATGGCAGAGTGGTCGATTGACGTGGCTGTGGTCGCCGAGCCGTACTTCGTCCCCTCCAGGGATAACTGGGTGGGAGACTTGGACGGCTTGGTGGCCATCATTGGCGGGGCTCTGGTCAACCCGTCCCGAGGTCACGGCTGGGTAGCCGCCCTCGCGGACGGCATTGGCATAGTTGGTGCGTATTTTTCGCCCAACAAGAGCCTCGCCGACTTCGAGAGGTTCCTTGTTGAGTTGGGTGCCGTCGTAGGCCGTCTTCACCCTCGCCCGGTGCTGTTGCTGGGGGATCTCAACGCCAAGTCTGCGGCGTGGGGATCTCCAGTGACCGATGCTCGGGGTGAGGTGCTGGAGGAGTGGGCGGTCGCGACTGGCTTGGCCGTTCTGAATCGGGGCTCGGTCCACACGTGCGTGCGGCAGCGGGGCGGGTCAATAGTGGACGTCTCGTTCGCTAGCCCTGCTGTCGCGAGCCGTGTCCGCGACTGGCGTGTCGCCGTGGAGGTGGAGACGTTGTCGGATCATCGATACATCCGTTTTGACGTCTCCGCCCAGACCACGGGCGGCCGCGGTTCATCGGCCCCGCAAACGAACGGTCCGCGGTGGGCGCGTAAGCGCATGAACAGGGAACTTCTCGAGGAGGCCGCCATTGTCCAGGCCTGGTTCCGGGAGTCGGAGACGAACGGACCCGCCGACGTCGAACTGGAGGCGCTGTGGTTCCGCGGGGCGATGACGCAAATTTGCGACGCGTCCATGCCCCGGGTCCACGCACAGTCAGCAGGGCGCCAGGTGTACTGGTGGTCGGCCGAGATCGCTCGTATGCGCATTGAGTGCGTAGCGGTCAGACGCCGGTACACCCGATACCGGAGGAGACGTCGTCGGGTCCCGGACGAAGAAGCCGCGCTGTATGAGGTGTACCGCGCGGCTAAGAGGACTCTGTGTCTGGCCATCGGCGATGCGAAGACGCAAGCCAGGGAGGAGATGTTGGAGACCCTAAACCGGGATCCGTGGGGGCGCCCATATCAAGCGGTTCGAGGGAAACTTCGGTCTGCGGCGCCCCCGCTCACGGGGAGTCTCCAACCAGAGCTGCTGGAGGAGGTTGTCTCAGCCCTCTTCCCGGCACGAGCGGAGCATACTCCACCGCCGATGGCTTTGCCCACAGACGCAGAGTCCACAGAGGAGAACGCCATCAGCGTCCCAGAGGTGACACAGGCAGAGATGGGGGCGGCCGTGCTGCGGCTCCGGGCCAAGAACGTGGCTCCGGGGCCCGACGGCATTCACGGCTTAGCGTTGGCCCTCGCTCTGAAGGAGCTAGAGCCCCAACTTAGAGGACTGTTTACAGCGTGCCTTGAGCGGGGCCAGTTTCCCACATTGTGGAAATCTGGTCGTCTGGTCCTGCTCAAGAAGGCGGGGCGCCCTGCGGACTCTCCGTCCGCGTACCGGCCCATAGTGCTGCTGGACGAGGTGGGAAAGCTGTTTGAGCGGATAATCGCAGCCCGCCTCGTCAGCCACTTGTGCGAAGAGGGGCCGGACCTGGACGAGAGCCAGTATGGCTTTCGGCATGGGCGCTCTACCATACACGCTGTATCGCGGGTTAGAGTCCTGGCGGAGGAAGCGGTGTCCCGGGGCGGGGTGATGTTGGCGGTGTCCTTGGACATTTCCAACGCCTTCAACGCCCTGCCCTGGAGTTGTGTACGGGAGGCACTCCGGTATCATCGTGTGCCTTCCTACCTCCGCCGCATAGTTGGGGCTTATCTGTCCGAGAGGTGTGTCACCTACGTGGGACGTGATGGCGAGCACCAGCGCCGCATGTCGTGCGGTGTTCCGCAGGGTTCCGTCTTAGGACCGCCCCTGTGGAACATCGGGTACGACTGGGTGCTGAGGGGCGAGCTCCAGCCGGGCGTGGACCTGACGTGTTACGCTGACGACACGCTGGTCACGGCCCGGGGGAGTTCGTACAGGGAGGCAGCGTTGCTGGCGACGGCTGCGGTCTCACAGGTGGTGGGCCGCATCCGGCGCCTCGGCCTGGAGGTGGCCCTCAACAAGTCGGAGGCCGTGATCTTTCACGGTCCTTGGCGGGCGCCGCCGCCGGGATCACACATCGTGGTCGGGGGGGCCAGAATAGCTGTCGAGTCTACCATGAAGTACCTTGGATTGGTGCTCGACAGCCGATGGGATTTTGGCCCTCATTTCCAGCGGCTGGCGCCCAAGTTGTTGGGCGCGGCTGGGGCGTTGTCAACGCTGCTTCCCAATCTGGGGGGCCCGAGCGCCGTCTGCAGGCGGCTCTACGTGGGGATCGTGCGATCGATGGCCCTTTATGGGGCCCCGATCTGGGCGGCAGACCTGACGGCCGGAAGCATCGCCGTGCTGCGAAAGCCGCAACGCGCGATGGCCGTCAGAGTCATCAGGGGATATCGCACGATCTCCTACGAGGCGGCTTGTGCACTGGCCGGATCCCCGCCCTGGGACCTGGAGGCGAAGGTACTCGCGTCACTGTTCCGGTGGCGCGAGGAAGCGCGGGCGCGGGGCGAGCGACCGATGCAGCGACACATGGAGCTGCGTCGGTCTCAGCTTCGCGAGGTCCTGGTGGCGGAATGGCGGGACAGGCTTTCGCGCCCTACCGCCGGCCTCGCCATCATCGAGGCGGTCCGGCCAGTGCTCGAGCGCTGGCTCGGGAGGAGGCACGGCTCCCTGTCGTTTCGGGTGACGCAGGTTCTCTCGGGGCATGGTTGCTTCGGGAAGTACCTGTGTCGCATAAACAGGGAGCCGGACGCCCGGTGTCACCACTGCGTCGACTGCCGGGAGGACACGGCGCGGCATACGCTGGCGGAATGTGCCGCTTGGGAGGGGCCGCGCCGTGCCCTCGTCTCAGAAGTAGGCGGTGACCTGTCGCTGTCGGCCGTGGTCGAGTCGATGGTCGACAGCGCAGAGTCCTGGGACGCGGTGGTTTCCTTCTGCGAAAGTGTCATGTCGCAGAAGGAGGCTGCGGAAAGGGAGAGGGAGATCTCAACCTCCCACCCTGCCCGCAGCAGGCGCACCGGGCGTCGGCGGAGGGCGGACAACGCCCTCTTCCGGCCCCCCTAAATGGGTCCAGGGGCGGCAGACTCGGGGACGTCTGTCGCCCCCCACATACACCAGGACCCGAGGTGGCGGCGCGTAGTGTTCCACGCGCGCCCCTCTAAGACGTCCGGGGGGGAGTCTAACACCTCACTCCCCCCCCTGACCCGAGAAGTGGCCCGCTGCAGCGGGCCGGCACCAGCCGGGGGTTGCGGAAGTATCTCCAGTTCCCGCGACCCCCGACGTAGGTGTGAGATGGAACACCGGGGTGGTTTTTAGTCAGTAATAGTCTGACAGACCCCTCCGCCCGCCCCAGGGCGGAGGACATCCATGAGGATTTTCCACCCCGTATCAAAAAAAAAAAAGGTTAGGTTAGGTTAGGTTAGGTTTTTTTTTTTTTTTTTTTTTTTTTGGCAGGAGTGGGAAATCCTCATGGACACCCAGGCTGCCTCACAGGTGAGCCAGTCTGGGTAGTGCCGGACTCTTACCGGCTAAAACCACACTCCTGCCTTACAAAATATCCACAGGCAAGGAATGCCCGTGCTGTTGTTTATAGTGTTACAATAATTGTTTACATTTTTTATCTTATCGTTATTACAGTTACTCGTGTTCCTACTGGACTAATGTTAGTAGCCTAAATAACTAACTTAAATCTAAGTGAGTCCATTGTTTTTTTTTTTTTTTTTTATTTTTTTTTATTTTTTTTTATTTTTTTTTTTCTAATAATTTTAATTAAAATACCTACTTATATTATGTTAGTGTCGTGTAGTGGTGTTGGTGTTATATTCTATTTTTACATGCAATGTTTATTTCGTTTAACTACATGGCAGAGTGAGCCGACCAGCCCCCACCGACGGCATCCGTTCTCGGACGTGACGTTCACATCCGCGCCGCTTAGCTCAACCATATTTTAGGGAACTTAACGGCCGGATATGCACCGCCGCCATCGGAGGGACATTTACGTGAGTATGACAGACTCACTATGCCATGCAGTTTTACATTTTCACACAGATTTGGGTTTGTCAATTATGGTGTGAGGGAGTTTGGATGGGGATTAGGTTAGTATGGGTAGGTTAGGTGTGTTGAGGTTTGCTAACCAGGGACTTCGCTAGCCTGAGCAGAGCTTCCACAACAGCTGCGTCTCGGTGCTGCATGGCCGTCTTTAGGTTGTAGTCGACGACCGTTTTAGTCGGCGCATCCATCGCTCTCTTCGCAAATCGGCCCGTGGCGTCATCGGCGTCGTCGGTGTAGTAGACGCAACTGGCTGTATGCCTGGACACCGCCACTACCGCGTGAGAGATGCTGTCGTGGATCTGAAGTCTCCTGGACTTGGTGTTGATGATAATTACGCTGTCGTAGGTCAACCCCTGAGCCTCGTGTATGGTCAACGTGCGCGATCCTTCACCGGACCCATACCCCTGGCTCATAAGGGAGGATTTCTCCTCTTGCGTATGAACCAAGAATAGGGTGTTTTCGGCGGTGCTCGGTATTTGCGCTCCCGTGTAACCTTTCACCTTCAGGGAGTGGACCTGCGACAGCGACGACTTGGAGGAGTATATACCGGAGTATATCTCTTTCAAACAGCCGAAGCGGTCTGCGACGTCTCCTCTATCCCATCCGATCGCCATTGCGTCGACACTTATGGTGCGGGCTGAGACTGCCATGTGTCCTCCCACCTCCCTGATCTTTTGGAGTAGTGAGCTCGCTTGTGCGAATGGCGTTTCCTCTCTCCACTCGAATAGTGCGATTGTTTTCCCTTTAGATCGCATTAGACGGCATCGGTGAGAGGCTATTTCCACCTGAGGCAGCGCTGCGTACTTGCTGCCTTTCATGCTCGATTTGGTGGTACTCCCGTTGATCAGGGCTGCGAGGCCTGGTGATATGGCTATACGGGCTCTGGCTCGGCTTGAGCCTATGCAGAAGCTTATGCCCAGCTTCTCTGTTTCCCTGTTCATGAACAGAGCGACACTTCGCAATCTGATGCCTGGTGTTCCGCTTCCTCCGCATGCCAGGAGCTGCGTGACGGGCATGGTGTTGGGAGCCGACTGTGGGCTGGCTTCTGCTGCTGCTGCTACTGCCGCTGGTGGTGGCTGTATGTTGGTGTTGACGTGTGTGATTTGTATTGTTGTTATGGGTGACGTTCGTGTTGCGTTCTGTGAAGTTATTGTTTGTGTGTCCGTTGTTGTTGTTGATGGTGTTGTCGTGGTTGAGTTTTGTGTCGTTGTTGTTTGCGTGTTTGTTGTTACAGTTTTTGGTGTTGTCATTGTTGTGGTTGTCGTTGGTGGTATTGTCGTGGTTGTATTTTGTGTCGTTGTTGTTTGTGTGTTGTTTGTTGCAGTTGTTGGTGTTGTCATTGCTGTGGTTGTCGTTGGTAGTGTAGTGGCGAGATTTGCTTGTGTTTGTACAGATGGTGGTCGGTCTCGACTTCGTGGAGTTGCGTCGGTTTTGTTGGCCCTTGCTGCAACTGTGGCGATTTTACTCGCGAATGCCAAGAATGGATTCCTGGTAGTCGGTCTCTCCATGATGGTGTGGAGTGTGGACTGGCTAAGCTGGGTGTCGATCTTTTGTTCCAGCTCCATTCTGTCGTTGCAAAACCTTGGACATTCGAAGAGTAGGTGCCAGACTGTTTCATCGCAGCTGGGGTCACAGACGCACGAGGGACTGTCCTTCAAGTGAAATCGGTGGAGATACGCTGAGAATCCTCCGTGTCCAGTTAAGATCTGGATGTGGACCGGTGTCAGGACTGCGTCTTTGAGTGTCCTTTTCGCCGCTAGGACGTTAGGGAAGAACACTTTTGTGACCGCTCCTGTGTTTGAGGACTCGTACCGCGCTTGCCACTTCTTTATGGTCCCCTCCCGTATCTTCTTTCTCACGAACGATACGGGGACCTTGTTGTAGTCCGCTGTTTTTTTTGTTAAGGCTGCTACCTTAGCCAGCTCGTCCGCTCTCTCATTCCCGGCGGTTCCAACGTGGGCCTTGAGCCAAAAAAGCCTCACTTCTCTGCCCTCCTTCCTGGTCTGACGTACGAGTCTCTTTATTAGGAGTGCCAGGGGGTGAGTGACGGACGGACTCCTCAGCAGGTCAAGTGACGATCTTGAGTCACTTAAGATGCTCACTGAGGGTGCCCTTGATTCTCTTGCCATCCTGACAGCTCTGAAGAGAGCGTACATTTCCGATTGGAAGACTGTGTTATGAGGCTCCAGGCCAAAGGTGCTGTACCTAGACTCTTTTCCGTTTTCCCACCAAGTTAGGGCAGCTCCGACTTTCCCCTCTATCTTGCTGCCGTCGGTGTATATTTGGGGGCCGATTACTTGATGGGTCTCCAGAGTTTCAGGAGTCAGGTCCTCTAGGCGTGCATACTCCGTTGTTGTGAGTAGCGCTGGGTGGGGATTTTGGGAGTGGTGCACATTGCACTCCAGCTCGCGGCCCGGCGGTATGAACTCTTGGGAATGTCCCTTTTTGATCTTGAAAAGGGTTGCGGCCTCGATTACCCGGAGGTCTAGGGGGAGTTGGCCTGACAGGATAAGTGCCGATGTTAGTGATACCGTGCGGTATGCTTTGCAAATCTTCTGCGCGAAACCCCGCTGCAGTGAGTCAAACTGATTTCTCGTCATCAGTTTCTCAGCTGCGGGGGCCCACGCGCTCGCTGCATACATCACGATGGGCTCTATCACCGACACGTAAATTGTTCTTATTATCTCTCTGTTGAGACCCCAAGTTACTTTTGCCGCGCAAGCCAACTGCTTGTAGATGTCTGCAGCCTTTTTACAGGTCGCAGCCACGTGCGCGTTGAAGGTGAGTTTGGAGTCTATTGTGAGACCTAGCAGCTTGACCTCTTCGACTAGGTTCAGCCGTGTGCCCGACATGTGTAGTACCGGAACGTCGTATTTAAGCTTTTTCGTTAATACCATCGCATTGGTCTTGTGCGCGGCGAAACGTAGCTTATTTTTGACGCCCCATTCCGATACTATGTCTAGCGTGTCGTTGGCTGATTGCTGCAGGGGACCGGTTGTAAAGTCCGAGAAAACAAGAACAACGTCGTCTGCGAAGGCTTGGCAGTATACCCCCATACTAGCCATCTTGTGTAGGAGTGAATCTAGGATAAGGTTCCAAAACGTCGGACCGGCAATTGAGCCCTGGACGCATCCTTTCGTGGTTCCCTTTTCGCTAGTCGCTCTGGCATAGTTGACCCTGACGTTCCGGTCTTCCAGGTACGAGTGACGAGTGACGAGAGCGTAGATGTTTTTGGGACAGTTTTTGACTACCATCTGTCGCTTGAGTGCTGGCCACCACGCGTTATCGAAAGCGCCCTCTATGTCTAATGATATCAAAAGCACGATCTTTTTGGCTTTGATTTCGGAACGTATGTGTCCTATTAGCGCATAGAGGGCGTCCTCGGTGCCACGCTGCGGCATGAATCCGTATTGGTTTTTATTGAGTGTCGGGAGGAAGTGCCACTGGAGTCGGCCAACCAGGAGTTTTTCTACTATCTTGCCGAGAACCGATAACAGGCCTATTGGTCTGTACGACTTTGGGTTCGTATAGTCGTCCTTTCCTGGCTTGCGGAGTATGCACACGTGGGCGACCTTCCACTGCTTAGGGAAGTGTGACAGAGACAGGCACCTGTTGGCTATCGCTAAGAACAATTCCCTGTCGCAGTTTATTGCCGCCGCGCAGATGTCTGCCGTTAATCCATCGGGGCCGGGAGCTTTTTTCGGATTCTGATTTTGGAGAACCATTTCGAGCTCCGCGAGTGTGAAGTGTGGGTCGTTGGCAGACAGTCCTTGGGGGTTCTTCTCCTCCGCAAGTCTTCTCAGTGCTGTGTGGTAGGGCTGTTCGGCATTGGTGGAGTCGTCAGGGTAGAAGGTTTTTGCCAGAAGATCCGCGGATTGCTCTGGGCTGAGCGTCTCGCCTGCGGTGTTTTTCAGGAGGGTATCGTCCTGTCTTCTGGCTGTTTTCCTTAACACCCTGTAGATGCCGTCCCACATGCTCTCTCGGTCCTGTTTTGAGCAGAACTCCTTCCAGCTGGCTGTGGCTGCTTCCGTGGCTGATGTGGTGTAGATGTGTTTGGCCGTGAGGTATTCTTGGATGATGAAGTGTCTCCGGCTTGCGGCTGCGTTCCGGATCCTTCTCTTCTTCGTCATGGCGTCTTTTTTGAGACGGTCCAGAGAAGGTGTCCACCATGGGGGTTTGGCGTTGGGTTTGGGCGACCCCAGTTTTGGGATCGCTTTCTCGCATGAGCGGTGGATGTGGTGTGTATATTGCGTTATGAGTGACTCCAGATCTTCTGGGCTCGAGATGTTTGAGACGCTGGCGTGTGTGATGTTGTGTTCCGCCAGACTGGCCTTTAGGTGAGTGCTGAAGTCAGGCCACTTTGCCTTCTTGGTGTTGTAGATGCGCGTCGAGATCGGCTTTAGGGGTTCCAAAGTTCTTTCTAAGCGCATCGTGAAGGTGATTGCGTTGTGGTCTGAAGTTGTTAGATTCCTGTCTACTCGCCACTCTTCGATTTTTCCGAGCATCGACAGGCTGCATGCCGTCACGTCAACAATGCTTGTGCACCACTTGTCTCCTCTGTAGATCTCGAATGTCGGTGTTTGGCCTGTGTTGAGGATCTGGAGATCTCGCTCATTGAGAAAGGAGTTATACGCTGCCCCACGGTGGTTTTCGGAAACACTTCCCCACCACTGGCTCCAGGCGTTTACGTCTCCTCCCACCAGGATATTGTGTGTGTGTAATTTGTTTATGGTGTTGTGTGTGACTGAAAGATACGGTTCGATGTCTTGGTCCCCCTCAAAATAGACCGATAATACTCCGAGACTAAGCTGGCCCACTTTCAGCAAGACAGCCGCGATATTTTCGGTTACAATCTGAGGGTCGTGGATGACCTCTATACTGTTCCCGAAGATAACGATCGCTGCCTTTACTGGTTTCCGGCGGTTGAGGCTGCACTGGATGACTTGTGTGCCGGGGCTTTGTTTCATCACACCTGTTCTTCCAACATAGGGCTCTTGAACAAGTGCAATTGAAACTCCCTTTGCCTGAGCCGCTAAGTGAAGTTCTTCTGTGGCCAGCTTGGAGCGTTGGAGATTGACCTGGATGAACGGCAATCTTGCTATCGGTCTTGTTGCGTTTTGAGGGGTGACTGTTTGGCTGGTTGATGTCTCTTGGTCGCCCTTAGCAGTAGGAAACGCGGGACCTCGCTATTCCATCCCATTTTTGGCGTTCCTGGCAGTCTTCGCTGAACGCTGTGTGTGCCAGGTCGCTGCCCGTTTTGAGTGCTACCTTGCAGTTTATGCATGTGGGTTGTTTGCCGTCAGCTCTAGTGAGGCAGTCCTTTACGTTGTGCCCTCCGCTGCAGTAGCTGCAGACTTCCTTTGGGGCCTTGCATATGGACTTGTTGTGTCCATATCCAAGGCACTTCGTACACTGAACGAGGGGGGACTGGTCCTCAATCGAGCACCGCTTGATGCCCACGTGGACTTTCTGCACCTGAGTGAAGCACTGCCATACCTTTGGAGAAAGTTCCAGTACGGGGTGACATTCGTGGGGGTTGCGTGCGCGCTTCCTGTACCGCATTTTGACGGTCTGCTCATCCACAGCGACGTTCTGCAGAAGGTGTTTGTTCTGCGCTTTTAGGAGATCGACGATCTCCCCGTCGCTGTAGCTGGACAGCACGCCCTTAATGCATACTAGAGGGTTTTGTGGTTTTGGCTCCTGGACCTTGAGCCCTCCGTTGTTCCTGAATTGGTTTTTAACCAAATTCAGGTCCGTCTTGCTAGCGCATCTCAGAACTATTTTTTGGTTCCGCGCTTTTCTGACGGTGTCTACTCGGGCACCGGTTGTTTTGAGGTCCAGGGCAACCCTGATTCTCTCGATCACATTATCTCCAGTGTGCTTGGGATCTGTGGACGACACTATCAGGGTATGATTTGGTTGGGTAGGTTTGGGGGGCTTCGGTGTGCTGGCGACCTGGGCAAAGGTTTTGGGGCCCTGCTGTTGTTGTGGCGGTCTGTCCGCTTTGCCCAGGTCCAGCCCAAACTCGACGTCCTAGCTCCAACGGTTACGGAGTTAGACTGCGGGGGGGTGGGGTAGCCCTGAGAGGGGGGTCGGGAGGGGGGGTCGGGAGGTTTCGTGTGGAGGTGCGGGGGGGTGAAGGAGGTGGGGTCGGGGGGGGGGTGATCTCGTGGGGTGACTATTGGTGGGGGGGGGTCGGGGGGGGGGGGTCCTTTTGAAGTGACTATGGGTGAGGAGGGTTGGGGGGTTGAGAGATTTCTTGTGGAGGTGAGGGGGGAAGGGTAGGAAACGATGTCTTGTGAGGTGAGTGTGGGGGGGAGGGTTGGGGGAGGGGTCAGACCCGCGTGGGGAAAGGGGCGTGAAGGGTGTTGGGGGGGTTTACTTACGGGGACGGCGGGGGGGGGGGGGGGGATGGTGGGTCCCCTGGTGTGTGTGGCTTGGCCGCAGGATCCCGAGCAGGATGAATCCAAACTCGAGGGGGGTACGACGAGGGGTTAGGGAGTTCCCTCAGGGCTTACCTGGTGGTGCGTCGTGGAGTCGTCAAGGTGGTCTGGTCTGCAGGCAGATTCCTCGGCCGGCTTCGGAGTCTCCAGTGAGGGCTGGGAAGGCTGGATATACGTCACGCCTCGTGTCGTCGGTTGATCGGTCGACGAAGACACGCGGTCCTAAGTAAGGTTAAGTACTAAACTAACCGCGTGTTTTGGCGTATTCCGTACCTTAATAACTCCCCGAGTCCTGCTCCGATTTTTATAAATGAGGTGTCGTTGAATTGGTCTCTGCCGCCTTTTCCTGGATTATTATTAGCAGAACGACTCCACTGACCTTTGCTGAGTTATTAGGTCCAGAAGTCCCGGGGGTCCTGCTCCGCAACCTGATGATATAGGGGCTTGCCCACACGAATCCTGGTGAATTGGCACTTTAGAATTACACTGGTCACTGTTTTGCGCACGTAGCTCAACGCGTTGAAATTATATGAATTTTTATTGCGGAGCTGATGTTGTTCGTGGCGATTTGAATCGGTTACTGGGTTAGGTTAGGTTAGGTTAGGTTAGGTTAGGTTAGGTTAGGTTAGGTTAGGTTAGGTTAGGTTAGGTTAGGTTAGGTTAGGTTAGGTTAGGTTAGGTTAGGTTAGGTTAGGTTAGGTTAGGTTAGGTTAGGTTAGGTTAGGTTAGGTTAGGTTAGGTTAGGTTAGGTTAGGTTAGGTTAGGTTAGGTTAGGTTAGGTTAGGTTAGGTTAGGTTAGGTTAGGTTAGGTTAGGTTAGGTTAGGTTAGGTTAGGTTAGGTTAGGTTAGGTTAGGTTAGGTTAGGTTAGGTTAGGTTAGGTTAGGTTAGGTTAGGTTAGGTTAGGTTTTTTTTTTTTTTTTTTTTTTTTTTTTTTTTTTTTTTTTTGGCAGGAGTGGGAAATCCTCATGGACGCCCAGACTGCCTCACTAGTGGGACAATCTGGGCAGTGCCGGACTCTTACCGGCTAAAACCACACTCCTGCCACGCGTATATCCCCTGACGTTGTCAGAGTCTTGTTTTGTCATGGTTTGAAGTTATTATTCTTTGAATTTTAAATTATTTATGTTTTATTTATGATTAAATATAGACTTATTTTAATTTTTAACAATTTTACGTATAAGACAGAAAAAGGTGGTAAGAACTTAAGGCATTGTTTTATATTGATTTACTATTGCATTATTTGTTATGCTCGCAATTTTTACATCTGATCTATTCGCTAGTTTAATACGAATGTTCGTATATGATATCCTGTTATAAACTACATTTTATATTGGTATCATATTTTTCTTAACCTATTTATTCTTTTTTATAACTATGTTTGCTATTTTAATGCAGAATTCCATGACTTTTTTCCTATTTTTCCTACAGGTCATCAGTTGTGGCAGACTTCCAGCTTCTAACTTCATCTCTATTTGTTGCTCCAAATCCAGTCGCTGCCTAGCAAAAATGGGACAATCTAGGAGGATGTGCGGCACGTCTTCTTTGACTCCTTGCTCGCAGGCACACGATGGGTTCTCCTTACACCTGAAGCGATTCAGGTATGCGGAGAACCCACCGTGCCCCGTAAAGATTTGAGTGGTGATGTTGGAGCGCTCGATTTCCTTTACCACTTTGTATGCCACTACTGCATCGGGGAAAAACAGCTTCGTAGTCGAGGCAGTTTCGCCTGTTTTATATCTTCTGTTCCATTCGTCAAGCGTCTCTAAGCGGATAGTACGCTTGACGAATGAAACAGGGCACCGGTCATAGTCGGCTCGTGTCTTTGATCGCAGGGCAGCCTCCTTAGCGAGCTGGTCAGCCCTCTCATTCCCCTGCAGTCCTGCGTGGGCTTTAATCCAGAACAAGGAGACACTCTTGTTCTGGAGGTTACAGCGTCGTATGTTGTCTCTAGTTTCCACTGCTAAGGGGTGAGGGGAGTTTGGGTTTGCGATGGTTTGAAGGGCTGCCCTTGAGTCACTGAAAATCGCAAATGTGGTCTCCCTTCGCCTGAGGGCCTCTCCCATTGCTCTGTTTATGGCCAACAGCTCTGCCTGATAGACGGTGCAATAGGACGACAGACTAAGTTTGAGGGCTTTAGTTTCCGAGGCGCCATTCCACAAGGATAGCGCTGCTCCAACCTTACCCTCAATCTTGCTGCCGTCTGTGAAGATACGCACAGCGAAGTTGCTGTGGTTCCCGTATTGGTTCTCGTCTACCAGGCTGCCAAACTGCAAGCATATTTGCTCTGCGGGATGAGGGGCGTCTGCAAAAGCAGCCATCCGCTCCACCTCCCGATCCCTCAGCGCTGGCAAGGGCACTCCCCTCTTGGCCTCATATAGCGAGGCCATCTCGCGGATGCGAAGGTCGAGGGGGAGAATACCAGCCAGTATCAGCGCCGAGTTTAGGGAGACTGTGCGATACGCTCTGCACAGCTTTTGGGCGAAACCTCGCTGCACGGAATTCAGTAGTTTCTGAACTCCTACTTTGTTGGTCGCCGGTGCCCAGGCGCTGGCCGCGTAGGTTATGACCGGCTCCACCGTCGCGTCATAGATACTGCGGATGACCTCTGGGTGCAGACCCCAGCTGACCTTTGCTGCTCTGGAAAGCTGTTTGTAGGCGTTAATGGCTTTTTTGCATACATTGGCAGCGTGCGTGTTGAAGGTCAGCTTGTGATCGATAGTTAGCCCCAGTATTTTGATCTGTTTAGACATGCAGATGTCGACCCCGCCCATGCTCAGGAGTGGGACGTCGTACTTCAGCTTCTTTGTAATCACCATTGCGCATGTTTTGTGTGGTGCAAATTTCAACTTATTTCTGATTCCCCACTCCCGGACATATTCAAGGGCGGCATTTGCCTGTCGTTGCACCTCTAGTGCTGTATCTCCATCAAAAATCAACACCACGTCATCGGCGAACGCCTGGCAGTAATCTCCCCGCCCCTCGAGCTCTCGGAGAAGTGGGTCGAGTACTAGGTTCCACAGTATCGGACCGCCAATCGACCCCTGAACGCATCCTTTGCTGGCATTCCTCACACACTCTTCATCCGCATACCTCACCCGGACCTTTCGGTCGGCCAGATAACTGTCTAGTATCCTCCGGAGGTTAACCGGGCACTTTTCCTCAGCCAGTCTGGTTCTGATTACCGGCCACCATGCGCTATCGAAGGCTCCCTCTATGTCTAGTGACACAACAGTGATCAGCTTTTTCTGCTTCAGCTTTTTATTGATGTGTTGCATCATGGTGTAGAGGGAGTCCTCGGTGCTTTTTTGGGGCATGAACCCAAACTGACGAGTACTCATCCGCGGTATCAGATGCCACTTTAGCCTGCACACCACCATCTTTTCTAAAATCTTACCCAAGACTGGCAGAAGGCCGATGGGCCTGTACGATTTTGGGCTAGTGTAAGACTCTTTACCTGGTTTCCGGAGGATAACTACAGTTGCCACTTTCCAGGCTTCTGGGAAGTGGCCCTGCTCCAGACACTTATTGGCTAGTGCAAGGAATGCCTGCGGGTCTCGGGTTATCACTTGAGCGCAAATGTCGGCTGTAAGACCATCCGCCCCGGGTGCCTTTTTCGGGTTAAAGCTTTCCACCGCGGTTTTCAGTTCCTGGAGCGCAAATGGCGGGTCATGTACTTCACCATGCGCCCACTCATTTGCGCGACTGGCTTCTATACGAATCCGTCGGTGGTAGTCGCTATCTTGATCTTCCAGGTCTTCGGGGTAGAAGGTCTCTGCCAGTAGCTCAACTGACTCCTTGGGATCTAGCGGTACTCCGTCCCTCTCCAGCGGCAGGTCCTCGTGTCGTTTGGCGGTCCGCCCAATGACCCTGTATATTCCTTCCCATAATCCCTCTCTGTCTTGCTTGCCGCAAAATGCCTTCCAGCTCTCGATTTGCGCTGTTTTGGCTTGGGTCTCGTACTTTTCTTTTGCCTGCAGGTACTCTTCGACAACTTTAGATCTGCGAACTGGTGCAGCGCAACGGATGCGGCGCCTCCTAGTGTTGACGTCCCTCTTCAATTCAACGAGCTTCTTGGACCACCACGGTAAGGTAAGTTCGCTTTTTTCTTTCATTTTTGGTAAAGTTTCTTCACAAGTTTTAGTTATTACGTTTATATATTTATTAATATTATTTTCTAGATCTATTTTACTATTTATTGAATTTATATCTGTTAAATTTATTTTGTTTTCTATTTTTAATTGTTCCAGTTTCTCATGAAACTGGGACCAATTAGCATTTTTTGTTTTATATAGCCTGGTAGTTCTTTTGATATTGATGCCTTTACTTTTTACTAGATTAATTTTGAATAAAATAGCGTTGTGGTCCGAGCTCGTGATCCCCTCGTCAACTCTCCAGTCTTCCACCAGGTCCAACACGTTCGTTGAGCAGGCTGTTACGTCAACGAAACTAGTGTAGGATTGGTTTCCTCTTATGGTGTCGAAAGTCGGTGTGTTCCCGACATTTAGCACCTGCAGGCTCATTTCCTCCAAGGTGCCCGACATTGCCTCACCTCTGGCGTCCACTACGGCGCTGCCCCACCAAGTGCTCTTTGCGTTTGTATCGCCTCCAATAATGAGTTTCATGGGGCCAATTTCCTCGCGAATCTGCTTTAGCTGCTCCAGGTATGGCTCTATGGGTTGGTCTGGTTCAAAATAGAAGGAGACTACTGCGAGTTCCCAGGCGCGGGTTCGGATCTTCACCACCGTGATGTTATTTGTGGTGTGCTTTGGACACTGGATTACGTCCAGGTCATTGTTGAAAACGGCTATTGCCGCCTTCACAGTTCCATGTCCCTGTACCGCGCACTGGTATATTCTCGCTCCCCTGTAGTCTCGCATTCTTTTAACCCCACCCACATATGGCTCCTGGAGCAGCGCGAATGCAGCCTTGCGCTCGCTGGCAACAATCATGAGCTCTTGGGTTGCCAGGTTCTTTCTTTGCAGATTCGCTTGGATCACCCGATATTGTGTGGAGGTGTTTGGCGGAGCTGTGCCTGTGTGTCCGGTCTCGCATGCGTCCACCTTAGCAATACGCTACCGACAGACGTGCCAGTGCGTCCCATTTTACGCGGACCGGACACTCGCTGTCAAGGGCGTTGTGATCAGTCTTGTCCATTTTGGCCAGTTTGCAATTATGGCAGGTCGGTACCTCTGCTGCCAGGCGAGAAGGGCAGTCAGCCTGCATGTGAGGATCCCCGCAGTGTATGCACAGGTCGGCGGGTTCCGTGCACAGTTTACGGCTATGGCCGTAGCGTAAGCAACGAGTGCATTGCACCAGTGGAGACTGGTCCAGCACTCGGACTCGCTGTAGATCGATGTGCACTCGACCCGCCGCTGTCAGTCTCTGCCATATTGCTGGGGATACTTGCACGACGATGTGACTCATATGTGAGTTCCTTGCACTCCGGCGGTATTTGACTCCCAGCCGAAGGTCTTCCACAGCCAAGTTCCCCAGCAGGTGAGAGTTTTGGCGCTGCAGGGCCTGTATAACCTCCACATCCGTATGGCAGGCGAGGACATCTCTCATTATGATTAGGGGGTCTTTGTTTTTCACCTCCTCAACCAGAAATTTTCCAGACCCCCTAATTCTGTCCCTCACCACTGCCAACTCCTCCTTTGTTTTGAAACCGATTACCACTTTCTGGTCCCTAGCCTTCCGCAGACGCTCAATTCTAGTTCCCTGATTTTTGGCGTCGACCACAGTTCTCAACTTTTCTACGACTTGCTCGCCTGTATCCCGTTCATCTGTAGACGTCACCACCACCGAGTGAAGCGGCTTCTGGACTCGCGGTTTCGGGCCAGCCGTCATCTCCGCATAAGAAGGACCTTGACCTGCCACAAAGTGTGTGGCCCGAGTCATGTGGTCCGACAGGGCTCGCGTGTGCTGCTGGCATTCCTCTAGTGCCTGTTTGTGCTCCTTTAGGTCTGCCAACAGCTGGTTTACGAGCTCTGTCGGAATGCAAGCCGTGGTTTGCCCCTGCGTTCGGTCTTGACTGACGTCAACGGATGGTTCATCGGCCGTCATCGGTGCGCTCGGTGGTGGGACAGGGTGGTCTTGTCCTTTGTTCCTGGCCTTCTCCGACTCCTTGACAATGTCGTAGAGCCTGTTTATGGCCCCAAGTACCTCCGTCTTGATTTCCGTTTTGAGGTTGCGTGAGTTGCCTAGATGAAGCTTTGCCTTATTTAGGCAAGCTCTCGCCTCCGCTGTGAGGTTGGGGTACCGGCTCTCAGGTTTCGCTAGGGGTCTTGCTGGCTCGACTGATGTCAAAGAAGTTTTTTGCGGGCTGGGCTTTCCTATCGTAGGAGGTGCTGCGTCG
Source organism: Charanyca ferruginea (assembly GCA_947361185.1). Taxonomy (NCBI): domain Eukaryota; kingdom Metazoa; phylum Arthropoda; class Insecta; order Lepidoptera; family Noctuidae; genus Charanyca; species Charanyca ferruginea. The sequence goes on along the minus strand of OX376071.1, from coordinate 2,634 downwards.
GTCTTTGGCATTGTCGGTGACTTGGCCGGAGACTTGGCCTGAGTCTCCGTCTTCCCGGCTTCCCACTCCCCAATGCTGCGCCTAACGTTAGGCAGGGAGGGTCCTGTTTTGTCAGTGGACTTCGGCGAGCTTTTAGAGCCCTGCGAACTGGCGTCTTTCTTGGCGGGTGTGCGATAGCCAAACATGTCGGGGGATAAGCGTCCTTATAGGTAAAAATAAATAAAAAAGAAAGTATAATAGCAATCCCTGTATAGAGGGGATTGATACGTCGAGTATTTGACCGATAGTCAGTCAATAAATAAATTTAGGACAAGCAGAAGGATCCCTATACGCGTGAAACGATTAATATGCGTTTTGAGAAGTCGAAAAACAGCTAAATACAAGTTTCAAAGAATTTTAAAATTTCTGGTAAACGATAAAGTTCACCTGGTCAGCCACTATAGGGTGGGTGGGCGGGCAATTTTTTGAAATTTCACAGCTGCGATCCGCACGTGCGAGGTGTCAAAAGACGCGTCTCGGCGCGAGCTGTCGAACGGTGAAATAAACTAAAATGGACGCTGAACAAAAATTTTGAATTATCGCCTAAAAACTGTATTTTTGCCACTGAAAATTGGGCAAAGTGCAAATTTTCACTACGCTGCGGCAGTCTGGTTCGCGGAACGCGGTGCAGAGTGCGGGTATGGCAGGTAGGTAACTATTGTAATACTACAGTGAGCTGTTTTTGGAGTAAAAACTGGGGTAAGTCAAGTTTTTCAAATAAAAATTTAAATAAGATAAGGTTTGTATGGAATAACAAATTTCCACGCGTTTAGGTCAGTCAAAGTAGGTCTAAACGTTAGACGGAGCCTAGTCTAGCTTAAAAAAGCTGAAAACCGCTTCAAAATGCGTCACCGGGATGCAAAGATATTACGATTTGATGTTTTTTCGTCACCCCTTAGGTGTATTTTGCGTGAAATTTTCTAAGTGTCGAATATGAAAATTAAATATTTTTCGAAGTTTCACAGATGCGATCCGCACGTGCGAGGTGTCAAAAGACGCGTCTCGGCGCGAGCTGTCGAACGGTGAAATAAACTAAAATGGACGCTGAACAAAAATTTTGAATTATCGCCTAAAAACTGTATTTTTGCCACTGAAAATTGGGCAAAGTGCAAATTTTCACTACGCTGCGGCAGTCTGGTTCGCGGAACGCGGTGCAGAGTGCGGGTATGGCAGGTAGGTAACTATTGTAATACTACAGTGAGCTGTTTTTGGAGTAAAAACTGGGGTAAGTCAAGTTTTTCAAATAAAAATTTAAATAAGATAAGGTTTGTATGGAATAACAAATTTCCACGCGTTTAGGTCAGTCAAAGTAGGTCTAAACGTTAGACGGAGCCTAGTCTAGCTTAAAAAAGCTGAAAACCGCTTCAAAATGCGTCACCGGGATGCAAAGATATTACGATTTGATGTTTTTTCGTCACCCCTTAGGTGTATTTTGCGTGAAATTTTCTAAGTGTCGAATATGAAAATTAAATATTTTTCGAAGTTTCACAGATGCGATCCGCACGTGCGAGGTGTCAAAAGACGCGTCTCGGCGCGAGCTGTCGAACGGTGAAATAAACTAAAATGGACGCTGAACAAAAATTTTGAATTATCGCCTAAAAACTGTATTTTTGCCACTGAAAATTGGGCAAAGTGCAAATTTTCACTACGCTGCGGCAGTCTGGTTCGCGGAACGCGGTGCAGAGTGCGGGTATGGCAGGTAGGTAACTATTGTAATACTACAGTGAGCTGTTTTTGGAGTAAAAACTGGGGTAAGTCAAGTTTTTCAAATAAAAATTTAAATAAGATAAGGTTTGTATGGAATAACAAATTTCCACGCGTTTAGGTCAGTCAAAGTAGGTCTAAACGTTAGACGGAGCCTAGTCTAGCTTAAAAAAGCTGAAAACCGCTTCAAAATGCGTCACCGGGATGCAAAGATATTACGATTTGATGTTTTTTCGTCACCCCTTAGGTGTATTTTGCGTGAAATTTTCTAAGTGTCGAATATGAAAATTAAATATTTTTCGAAGTTTCACAGATGCGATCCGCACGTGCGAGGTGTCAAAAGACGCGTCTCGGCGCGAGCTGTCGAACGGTGAAATAAACTAAAATGGACGCTGAACAAAAATTTTGAATTATCGCCTAAAAACTGTATTTTTGCCACTGAAAATTGGGCAAAGTGCAAATTTTCACTACGCTGCGGCAGTCTGGTTCGCGGAACGCGGTGCAGAGTGCGGGTATGGCAGGTAGGTAACTATTGTAATACTACAGTGAGCTGTTTTTGGAGTAAAAACTGGGGTAAGTCAAGTTTTTCAAATAAAAATTTAAATAAGATAAGGTTTGTATGGAATAACAAATTTCCACGCGTTTAGGTCAGTCAAAGTAGGTCTAAACGTTAGACGGAGCCTAGTCTAGCTTAAAAAAGCTGAAAACCGCTTCAAAATGCGTCACCGGGATGCAAAGATATTACGATTTGATGTTTTTTCGTCACCCCTTAGGTGTATTTTGCGTGAAATTTTCTAAGTGTCGAATATGAAAATTAAATATTTTTCGAAGTTTCACAGATGCGATCCGCACGTGCGAGGTGTCAAAAGACGCGTCTCGGCGCGAGCTGTC